>JASDDO010000022.1:424805232-427757732 GCA_030015575.1 Agapanthus africanus | reverse complement strand
CCCTACTCATTGTATTTTACAGGAGGGGATCAAGATTGGGATTGGTAAAGAAAGAGAAGGGCGATCCCCTGTGTCTTTCTCGTACCTTGGAAAATATTCGTGAACATGCGCACCCTCATGGACGATTTTTAGGGGCATTTTCGAAAAGTATTCTATTCTATTTTCTTACTTACTACTTGACTAAACTACTTAGGAAACGAAAACAAAAAATGGCAATCCATTCTCTAGTTTGTAAAAATTACTTACTACGAACGCGCATCTCGGCTGTTGGGTAGCTGCTCACCATTTCAAAGTCTATATCTGTGGTTTCAGAAATGGAATTGCTATTCTCGATTCAGACAAGACACTGATTTGTTTACGAAACGCTTTTCATTTTATAGGATCTCCCATTCGTCAAAAAGGTCATTCCTTCTTTTTAAAGACCGGTCATTTATATATGTGAGATAATGGAAGAGATGGCAAGCCGTATCAATGATTCTCAATAGAGGATCGGGGCTTTTTTGACCAATTCTTATTCATGTCCGAAAAATCCATTCGAGAAAGAAGAAGATCAATTTAGGGTTGAACTAACAACCTAATTGTGTAGTTATTCTGGATGCAAATAGAAAGTCTTCGGTCATATTGGAAGATGATCGATCACAAATACCTATTGCATCCTTAGTTGATTCTAAAATCCCATTGCGATCCTATAAAAGAATCACTTATCCCATTCCGGCGAATGATCCTATACAGTTCGTATATCTATTTCGTCATTCGATCACGAAAATAGTGATTCTTGAATAGGGAAGATTTCGATGAAAGAGACTGCAAGAGAAGAAAGAACTGACTAGAATGGTACCACTTATAGCCCTAAGCGCCGATTTACTGATGACGGAGAATCGTGGAAGAACCTTTCAACCTTCTTTATTTGATTCCTGGTTCGCTATTGGCTCTCCCTCTCCGGCTACGCTGTTCCGCCCGAGCCGCCCCAGTTGAGGAAGCTACCGGGGTTGTGAAAGTTCATCTCCCTGGTTTGAACAAGTCCATAAGGAGAACGTATAATATAATTTAATGGTGGTCGTCGATCGAAATAGAAAGAATCGAGTGATTCCAAGAAAGATGATAAAGGGGCACGTATCCCCCTAAACAGCATCCATTCGCTCCCACTCTTGCGAGCTCAAACGTCAATAGCGAGACTGGTTACCAATCCCGGGGAACAGCTACCCCAACAGAACCTGCGGTTTATCTGTTGTAAATCATTTCTTCGATTATTTATATATAAATAAATCTACCAAAGAGACGATTCGAATTGAAAGGACAAATTCTCAGGTTGAATCGAAAGGATGGCATTAATCCCAACATGAAGGAGCATTCATGCTTTGAGATTGATTCAAACAAGACAGTTGCCCACGTAACCGATCAACTGGGTGAGCTCACGATCATTCAAAGTTGTAGGTCAGGAAGAAGAATGGATGACTCGCATTGTACCTACCTTGAAGGCTTCACCAGCGAAGTGGATCCCAACTCTATATCCGAAAAAGGGCATATACAGATCTTGCCTTTACTAATAGGGGTTAATCCATGGCCGGACACTCTATCTCATCCGGGATCACATTACGTGTGGGAATTTGCAGCAGAGATCCCCTTAAGCACAATCAAGGCCCACCTACGTATGTATTCATGATTGAACCAGACAACGTAGCTTAATCTATGGAACAAACCCTATGCACTGCCAACATGTGAGAGTCGGTGCATAGTGGATGTACGCTTTCCTTCGACCATTCCTGTTTACCAGGATCCTGGAACCAAACCATCACATGATTGATTGAAAATCACGAGTCGAATTTCTCTCTACCTATTCGATATACATAATGATAAAGCCCGTATGATCATTGCTTGACTACCAGCATTATGATGGCGATCATATATGTGGGAGCTGGGTGGTCAATAAGCCCATTCTTAAATGTCCCTAGTCGAGGGAGTATCGAGACTGTGCATTGATATTGTGGAGTAGACTAGTGTATACGTTTCTAAACCCCGATAAGGAGGTTGTGGCTGATCTCACAAGCCACTGGTGTTATGTCACCTAAGATAGTATACAGGTTCTCACTGGAGGTGAGTACACCGGACGGACTCGCTGAGAACTTCTAGATGACATTATACCTATCGTCAAATAACAGTTCTTTAGTGGTATGAATACAGCTTAGTCCTTTGACCTGAGATCGTCATTTGTCTCGTTTGAGTTCTCGTTGTACTTAGATTACTACCCTACCACGGCTCAAAGGAGTCGTGAAAATAGGTTTTAGTTGGGTACAGTCCCAAGCCGCATGGAGGCATTGAGCAATCGTCAGGGATTCGTCTCTCCCGGTATTAGGATTCGATGTCGCGCTGTGTTCAGTCAGCCATCACCATAAATTCTTGGCCAAGGTGGATGGGATTTACTGATGGGAGATCAGTAGTTTCTCAATGGGCGATGAGCTTGACATCGACATGACTTATCGGGTTATTAGGGGTCTGACATTATCCACCCCCTAGATCCGGTATGCGATACTCTTAGACGAAGAGAGCAGACTGTACGGAGATTGTCATTGACAGGCTCAGTAGAGGTACAGATGAGTTTGCTCGTCGGCCTTCCTTTCGTTCAATACCAGGGTAGCCGTTACATACAGCTAGTGCCACTGACATGTTTGTATTTAAACCCACCGCCAACGTATTTTCAACTCTTTAGAGTCCCACACATAGGATTTTTCTCGTTCAGGAGAAATGATGTAGTGGTCGTATATTGATACGTGCAGAGTTCCAATTAAATACGTGTATTAGCTACACGACATTAATCAGGCGGATGATAATACTAGACGACTTAAAATTAAGCCGGATTATTAAATCAAGTACTGATTTAATAATTTACATATATATATATATATATATATATATATATATATATATATTTCCATATGTATATTCTACTATTATGTTCATTATATTTTTCCTATCTCTTGGATATTCGTATTTATACGAATACGAGCGTATGTTTGCCGGGACGTATTTTTGTATGCATACAAATATATTTTTTTGAAGGAGGACACCTCATTTCTATTGATTTTCCATTTGTGGAAATTAGAAAATGAGATGGAAGGGTGAGGTGGAAAGTAGAGAATGGTGAGAGGAATGGATTTGCAATTGTTTATTTCTTTTGTGAACACTATTCAAATATGGTTGCTATTTTTAATTGTAAAAATGTTTTAACAAAACTATGCTGGTTATTTTTCTCTCACTTAAGGAATTCATTCCAACCATTCTCATTCTCTCTCATATCTTGGAGCTCCTCCTTCTACCTTTTGTTCTACCCTTTCATGAGTTGAGAATCAAGAAGAAAAACAGATAGGAAAATTACTTGATCACATTACTACATCCCTAAGCATCAATTCTTAACAAGTTATGAAACTTAGTTGCTTCACTGGGTTATTTGGTGTGAAGCTAGAGCTTGGAAAAGGTTCCCTCTGGTGGATCATCTTCGGCGAAGGAGGACCGGCTTATAAGCGTGATCCGGAGCTCTTGAGAGCTTGCTGGAGTCCACAACACCACTACTTGGTCATAAGTTCGTCACAAGCACCCTACGGGTTCATATGGACGCTACAACGTGTTAGTGATATATTCCTTAGAGGCTATTATTGTATAGTACTGGATTGTATATTACATTTTGGAAGCTTGGGATATATACAGATATAATAATAGTCTTGCCCAACATGATAGTATGCTATCTGGTTTGATTCTATCTTAACATGTGTATATGTTTATTTTAACATATCGCTAATATATCTTGATAGAGCCCTTAGGATTTTTGCTTGACTACCAACGTTGTGATAGCAGTCACACTCGTGGGTGCTGGGTAGTCTATAAGCACATTCTTAAACTTGTCCCTAGGTATAGGATTATCGAGACAGGGCATAGACACTCCAGAGTTGACTAGTGTATACGCTTCTTATCCCCATCAGGGGAGGTGGACTGTCCTACAGCCATTGGTATACGGTACCAAGGATAGTATACATGTGTTCATTGGGTTATGAGTTACACTGGACAGACTCGCTGGGAACTGCTGGTTGGTATTATACCTATCGACAGTTAGCAGTTCCACGGTGACATGAGTACAGATTAATCCGTTGACTTGACATCACTATTTGTCTCGAGTGTGTTCCCACTGTACTTAGATTACTACCCTACCATGGCTCAAATGAGTCGTGCAAATAGGTAGTAGTTAGGTGAGTCCCGAAGCACTTGGAGACAGTAGGGGATAGAAGGGATTCGTCTCTCCCGGTATTGGAAGTTGATATTGCGCTATGTACGGTTGGCCAATACACAAAGTCCCTAGCCAGGGCAAGTGAGATTTAATGGTAGGTACACCAGTAGTTTCTTAGGGTGTTTTTGGGTTCCACACCGACACGACTTATTACACTATTAGGGGTCTGACGTTTACCACCCCCTAGGCCCGATATGCGATACTCTTAGACGAACAGACCGGACTGTATAGAGAATTTCACCTATAGGCTCAGTAGGGTTTTCGGACAAGTTATCGTGTCGATCTTCCCTTCGACAGATACCTGGGTAACCGTTACGTACAGCTAGTACTACTGACGTGCTTATGGTTAAACCTACTGCCAGCGTATTGTCGAGTCTTTAGAGTCCTATACAGAGGGTATCTCGGTTCAGGCGAAACGGTGTAGTTTGCGTATGGTTTTACGCAGGGGTGTTCGATTGAACACGTGCATTTATGCACGTGCTTTAATTGGACGGTTTAGTAGACTAGCAGGTTTGAAAGACAGCCAGTTTTGATGCTAGTATTATATTGCTCTCTTTTAGGTATTTGTATTTTAACACGAATACGGTATTTATACGAATACATGTATTTGTATAAATACGGGTATTTGTGATTTGATACAAGTACATGTATTTCTTTCTAAATATGAATACGCGTATTTTGTATTTTCGGTACAAATACGGTATTCGTATTTTGGTAGAAATACGGTATACGTATTTATACGGGTATGGGTATACTTGTTTATATACTTACATTTATATTATAAATGTTTGTATATGTGTACTGTAACATTTCAGAAAAATAAAATATTATTTTTGGGAATTTATATAATTAAATAATAAATATTATGAATATTTTAATGATGCGGTATAATTATATACCGATAAATTGGGAAATATCTGGAAATTATGTTAATTATTGAATTTGAAAGAGATTATACGAATGGAGCATTCATAGATTTTTATATAATTAATTATATTCTATGTTAATGCTAAAACGATTAATTTTCGCTAATCTTGCATTAAGCTTGATTTTTGCATCATGACATGCAACAACACTTATTCATTTTTTTTAACCATGGCATCTTGTTTCTTTTTATGGATATGGTTTATTTGTTTTGGGGTTTTAAAAGAAAAGGAAAAGAAAAGAAAAGAAAAGAAAAGAAAAGGGAATAGATTAAACAATTGGCTATGGGCAAGAGAGAGAGGTGAGGGGTCAATTGACCATGGCTCATTGTTCCCCCTTCATTATTTCCTTCATCATTTTCCCCCACTTCCTCTCATGGCTGCCCTCTCACTCCCCCCTCCTCTACCTCCTCACAACACACCCTAAAACACATCAAAACATCATCTTCCTTTCATTAAAAATGTGCACAAGCTCACTACAAGCATTTTGGACCAAGAAAGCTAGGATTTTGAGCACTTGGGGCAACTCAAGAAATTTCTTGAGTTGCCAAATGAGGTAATTCATTCACACTTAGTATAGTATTTCATTCACTTAAGCATCCATACATGTTTAGAGTTTGTTTAGTGAGGTTTAGTGAACTTAGAAAATTCCTAGATGAGGTTTTGTGGAATTCTTGACTTGTGATGATGCATGTGAGTGTGTTAGTGACTACAAACCCCCTTTTGTGTTAAAACTTGGACTAAATCAGAGACTAAAACCCCAATTCACAAACTTAGAAATCCCCGATATCGTATTTTGTGGAAATTGTGATAGGAAATAGAAATCTGCTATGACTCGGAGACCTGGAAAATTATATAGCGATTACAGTGACACAAGCAGGTGACCTAGTAGCTACCCTGAAGACCCGAGACCCAAACCCCAAACCCTGGCAGCCAATTCCCTTCTGTCCGCAATTTGCGGCCAGGACTTGGCCTCTGGGCCTCGTGCTTGTTTTGTGGCTGTCAGATAACTAGACCCTCCACATATGCAAAATTGGCTAATTTCACCTGGGGTAAAATCTGGAAGTGTTTTTCATAGTTTCTGATTTCGTATTGTGACTTTTAATGAATTGGGATTTGTTATTTGATATTGTGTCCCGTCGTCTGACGTTTGTACGTCAGCGACGAGGGTTGTTTGGTTATTCTTGCATGTGTAGACCATAGGTTTTAACCTATGTGCGATACGCGTGCCGTTTTGGTTTTCGTGTATGATTTCGGTTTACAATACTACGTGTGATATGTAGGTACCTCCACGTGGACTTCAGACAACGAGCAAGAGCAAGGCGGCATCGACTTCGGCAAGCAAGGATCAAGATGAGTAGATATATATCTATGGGGGAAGTCGGGTGGATGGCGTATAGCACCCCCGCAGTTTCGTAGTAGATATATATATATTTATGTGTATTGTGAGACTCACGATTATCAAGATAGGTTTTAGATGTTCATGGGTTAGTTTTAGTGTAATTAGAAGTAACTTAGTTTAGCTTCTTAGTCGCGAAACCCTAGAGTAAAGATTTGCACACACGCACGCACACACGCATACACTTGTTTTACTTGTGCGTGTATATATATGTGTGTGTGAGAGAGAGAGAGAGAGAGTATGTATATATATGTATACCTATACATGGATGTTGAGGATAGTATATGGTACTTGAGGAGGAGTCGATGTGATTGGGCATGATGCCACGAGATCGGTGATATGACTTGGTTCGTATTATGAGATACGACATGATATTATAGCGGGTCGTTGAGCGATGTGTTTTCACACACACACACAGATTATGTTGATGGTATCAGTATGTACTAGACTTTAGATCAGTACCCCCAGTTCATGATATGTGATGATGATACCATTTGGATGTTGTGTTATATGTGATATTCGACCCGTACCCTAATTTGGGATGCCGTATGATGGATTTACCGTACGAGATATAATTATGATGATAGATCCGCACTCTTGACTCGAGGATGTCATATTATATATTGTATCGTACGTGATACTATTGAGGCGGGATCACCGACTACTAGATATATATATATCGACTCAGACTTAGGTGGTTTTCCTTACCCTTCGACTAGTCTGTTAGTTTAGTCCTGTAGTCTACTTAGTAGATGTTAGACTGGGCTCGAGTCATATTTATTTCTAAAACTAACGAATCGTGAGTATTTTAAAGACATGCCAAGGGAACGGATATTTCAAAAGACGTACCTTTTCTTAAAAACACCGTAGCCCTTATTTTCTAAACACCATGATTCGTGTTATTTCAAATGCCAAACTGTATGACTCATATATTTTTGTACATTCTTTATTGTTGCGTTTACAATTCATTTTCCGTATATTCTTGCTATTCGCATCGCATTGCATGCTTAAATGTGTTTTCGTAGTTATTATGAAACCCTGCTGTCAGGACACCGGCGCCATTACCGATGATGCATATGCTCCACGTATACTTACTTGCCGGCTCACACACATCATCGTCGGTAATTTTCATGTCACGTACACATTAGAAAACACTACTTCAGTAGTATAAATTGTTACTTGATAGTTTCTACATAGTACTAGTGCGCTTGCTTTTATATGATAGCTTAGACATTGCATTTATTACTGTGATATCTCATGCATGTGTATTTTCATTTGTCATACAATATTATGGTATTCACTGTTTATTGACTTTTGATTATGGGATTCAGATTTTCCATGAGATTTATGGATTTGGAGAAACCGCAAGGATTTTATAAACTCATTATCATTTTCAAAAGATAGAAATTGCGGTTTTCTCATGTTATGATGTGAGATATGTCCACCATGAGTTTTCTCGGCTCTTGAGCGATATCATACACCCGATTCGAGGAGGAGGAGGAGGAACCGTCTGTGGGTGGGTGGACCCGGTGCGGTACCTCGGGGAAAGATGGTCGCAGATGATGGCGTTGAGCCTGGCAGGGGAGCACTACCGACCGGTGATTGTGATGCGGCGAATATCCGGAGGATACCGACGTAGTCTTGAGATTTGATGATATAGGCCAGTCCAGATTGCCGGATCCTAAGGTATTGAGATTTGATGATATGGGCCAGTCCGGATTGCCGGAGCCCGAGATATTGAGATAGCGAGATATATATTTTGTGTCGATACTAGACACTGATTCTCTGTTGATTTCATTGATGATACTTCGATTTTATACAGAAATCTCACTGAGATAAGTAAACAGTTTTCTCATTTGGATGTATTCTGTTTTCATGCATTCATACATCATATATATGATATGTTGCTACCTGAGGCGTTGACACTAGCACTTGGCATTACACTTATGTATAGATGTTTACCCTTGCCATTATATTATGCTTCAGGCTATATTATTGAGGATATTACTACCTTATGACCTAGGATAGAGTCATACATGCGATTTCTGCTCGGTGATATTTTCTACTCACGAGTTGGCAACTCACCCCCGTTATGCCACAGTTTCTTGCAGGTTTTGTCATACAGGTTTTCTTGGCGGCTTTGCTGGCACACTGCTTCTTTCCGGGTGATTGCTTTGGTAGGTGGGTTCACTCGTATCGTGACCACCATTGTACATTTATTATATTTCTGTTGTATCTAGTAAACTCCATCAACCAGACTTGTATTAATTTATAAACTTAGAAGACCAGTGTATATTCTTTCGACCTTAGAGTCGCGCTTGTATTATTATGGTTTTCTTGATGATATTGGTTTTCCTTTTGAGTTTTGGATCCTCGCCCTTCTGCGTTGCATATTATATTGCTTGCGTGGTTGTGACCGCCAATTGGCGAAGAGCTAGCTCCCTCTTGGGGATGCCTGTTATCATTTATGTATATTATTTATGTTGTACCCGTTTGGGGTCAGTATTTACAAAGGTGACTCTGCCGAAATTTTCGGAAAAGGACTTGATGTTTTAAAAATGTTTACTACGACTTTCAAAGTGATTTATACGCAAACATTTAAACAAGTTTTCCTTCACTTTCTTCTTTTAAATGGTTTAGATTTCTGGGATTTTTTGCTTACTTGAATTAGATGGGGTCCTATAGACTTCATATGATTCAAGTGCCAGTCACGTGCCATTTCGGGTCATGACATGTACCTAGTATAGTGGCTACACGCTCTCTCTCTCTCTCTTTTCTCTCCACCATTTAAACTTGGAAGTGTGTGGGCTTGTGACTCACCCTAGTGAGTCACCAAGCCCACCCACTCCTTTGTTTATGGGGTGTAGAGATAAGAGAGGGTTGTGAGAGATATTTTGAAACCATGGTTCATTATTTTCAAGTGAGATTTTTCTCTAGTTGCCACCATCATTATCTTCTTCCTCAATTCTCTTTCTTGAGTTGTGAGGATTAAAAGAGAACACTTGTTTTCATAAACTATACCACTCTAAGCATCTTATCTTAGCAAGGCTCGATCTTTAGTTGCTTCCGACGAACCTATCGTTTGAATCAGCATCCTCGGATGGATCGTCTTTGAAACGGAAGATCAGCTTTGAGAGCTCGCACCATCAACCTAAGGAGCTTGAGGAGTCAACTTTCAAGACCCGAAGGACCGTCTACAAAGATTGTTATTTCAACCGAGTAACTAAAACTCTAGTTAGGGTTAGTTTAGTTTAGTGTTTGGGCTTATATCCTGGGATTTAGTGTTATGTGCTCAAGTTTTGTAAAGTTTTTGATTCCGCATAGCCATAGTTGACACGGCAAAGAGCACACATACACATACACTGGTATTAGAGCCTACCTAAACACCTAACTAACGGAATAGACAAGGTTTAGAATTTCGAAACCGAAACGACTCCGAAACGATAAAGTCTAAATCCAAGTTTCTATCATTTTTAAAAAGTCTTTTAAATTTTTTTAAACAAGTGCAGAATGCTACTCATGATGTAACTAGAATACCAGAGAAAAACAAGGCCCAAACTCCAAGAAAAAACCGGCGAAAATTGCATTTTTCCCTCTATGGCCGGTTCACTGTAGCAGTTAGGTCTTGTAATTTTTATGGTGTTCTGTACTATTGGATTTAGGATTTATGGTATTGTTTGATTTTGCCCAAATTTCATATTGTGTTATCTTTGTGCTTGGGCAATACGGAGTGTTTCTAAATTGAAATTTTAACATCGTTTATTCGCTTTAAGTTTGAATATGTGTTTCGAAACGTCGACTAATTGCTATATATCGATTAGTGGGGGTTGCACATATCTAGTATCTTGTGTTTGTGGTTTGTGGATATGAAGTATTGGATCGTCGTGATTGAATAGCCAGGGGATGTGAGAAGAGTGCTTTTTTCTTTCATTCATGTAATTTGTAAATGTAATGTAATAGTATTTTGCGGGGCACATCCGGGTTGAGACTGTAGCTACCGTTGTATAATTTCATTTACTTTTTCTTGTACCTAGGATATACCCAAGGTGGGGTGCACAAACTACCGGGTTCTTGAAGTGCCGAGTGGCCTACTTATCTCATTGAGGGAGGTTACTTCACTTCGGGGATTTGGCGGGTAGTTTGCCGCACCCGTAAGGGTCTGGGGTGAGGGTTTGGCTATTCATCACGACCGTGGAATCCGCTTTTCGTTATAGGCTTAAACGAAACACGGAAATCCTAGTATATCCAATATATTCATCTATGTTACTTGTGCTGTGATCTGTGATCTGGAATGGCTATTATTGCGCGAGACGAATGGCTATATATATATATAGATTATATATAATAAACGTTGCTTATGTTTTGCACCCGCGCTAGCCCTGTCCCTGCTCTGCCGATAGTTAAGTAACCTAACGGTGCATGACGGGGCCCCGCGGCGAATGCGGATGGTATAAGCGTACGTTCTATTTTCGTTTCTTTCTGCAATGATAGGATTAAATGACGGGACAACATTAATATTGGTTAATGCAAAGAAAACAAACCAAAGTTAAATCGTTGGAACAATTTCAAAACCACTCGGTTTTCTTTTAAAATAACTTTTAAATGCGGAGCCTAAACCACTCCTTTTAAAAGCTATCATGGTTCCTTCGACTATATCAAGTTCATTACGTTCACGGTTTTCGACAAAACCAGACATAGCCTTTCGTCATTTCAGTTGGGTATTCAGTAGTATTCAAGCTATGTATTTTGACCTTCGCTAAGGCATAATGATTGGTAGCTGCTGGGTATTCATCTGTAGCATAGATAGATGCGTTAATCTGGGACAGGCGTACAACTATTTTGGCTTTCGTCAAGGGTTTGTATGAATGGGTTCAGATTAACCTAGACAATGACGGGTAGAACTTGACTTGCGTCTTATGATATTTTGGCATTCGTCAAGATCATAAGAGCTTGGGGCAAAAATCAACATCGGGAGTTTCAAAGGAAAAAGGAAACTTGCTAGTTTTGCATACCATCTTGAGTGTGATGATTTTGGTAGGATTCCTTTAAATTTATCACACAATGATAGTTGGATCCCGATCCCACCGTGAGTTTTATTACTCATTGGGAGAATTTTCCACTTTGCAATCAATGCTATAAACCAAGTAGGTGTCTAGAACGGTATTAGCGGGGCTACATCTCCAGGGAAAAGAGGTTATTTAATTAAGGAACTTCGCGAAAGCGTTATAAAATCTCCCTCGAAGTACCGACACTGGTGTGGCCGAAAGGTTAAGCAAGAATTATAGGGTGAGATTAATCCCGACTAATTCTTCTTTTATGATTTGAAGGAGGATTTGAGGAAACAGTGGGAGCCATCATGTTTAGATAAACTAATAACCAATCTAAACTTGCAAGATATCATACTGAGTGTTTTTTCTCTCTCTCCTAATTGCAGTGACCAAGATGACCGGGCTAAAGTTACTATTAAATAAAAATATATTGACGAGGCCAAACTATAAGGATTGGCTAAGGAATGTCCAGATGTCCCTTACCTATGACAAGCTGGGCTACCTCCTTTCTACTAAAGCCCCTTCCATCTCAGGTCCAGATTCCACCGTCGCGGATATTGAAATCCGTAAGACATGAAAAATAGATAGTGCGAAAGCCAAGTGCCTCATGCTCGCCTCAATGGATAATGAACACCAAAGGCGGCATGAGAAGATAGACTTAGCTTCTATCTTCCTCCATACCAAAGAATTATATGGAGAGCAATCTCGTATCGTAAGATATGAAACCTCGAAGAAATTGTTTCAGGCGAGGTTGGCTATCGGGTCATCTGTAGGAGACCACGTCTTTAAGATGATCAGCTATATTGAAGAGCCCGCGGACCTTGGGACCGCGTTGGAGAACGAGTTATACACAGACTTGATTCTAGAGTCCCTCCCCTCTACCTATGCCCAGTTTATATTGAATTTTAATATTCAAGAGAAGGAGGTTACACTTCCAGAACTACTTAACATGTTAAGGAGTGCAGAGGGCACCCTAATGAAAACCAGGGAGACACCCGCTCTGCTTATTGGGGAATCTTCCTCCTCTATATGTAAGACCACGGTAGCGCCCCGGCCTTCTGTCCGAGACCAAAATGCGGAAACAAAAACTTTTCTTAAACTAGAAACCGGTGCTACCGCGGAATATAAACCCAGATCGGACCATTAACCAACTACTAGCTAACTAGAGAAAGGGTAGAGAGCTATACCGAGCGATCCGTGTCCTTCGGTCTTCGGCCACCGTCCCGATCTCCCCGCGGAATCTCCGGTCTCGATCTCCTCGTCGGAAAGGGCACCACATCACCGAGTCTTTTTACAGGCTCCCACCTCTGAACCGAGGCAACTCGGACACGAAGTTGGCAAGCCGACGTGTCCAAGATTTCTATAGACCGAGTGTAGAACGGTTTCTCTCAAGGGGTTAAAGAAGTTGCCATTTGGATGTGGAGGAAAAATGAGCAAGAGGAATGAGCTTGAGGATTTTTCTTTTTCAATGAATATGAACCAAAAATCCTCACACCAAAAATGAATATCCCCCTCTCCACAAAAGTGGCCGGCCATGCATAAGAGAAGAGGGGGGAGGTGTGTGAATAATGCAAGAAAGAGAATGATGAGTGACCATCATGAAGAAAGTCTTTTCCAAAGGCCTTTTCAATCCCATCTCCATAAAGCAAGTAATGATGAACAAAAAGAAGTCAAAGTCAATCTAGAACCATCATGAAGCAACCACTTACAAAAAACACCTTCCACTTTGCTAATTTGCATATTTGCAAATAAGCCCCTCCCATCAAAGGAATTTCAGCCAATAAGGAACAGAGGAAAAATGGCCTAAACGGAATGCAAAATGGAAACTTCAAAAAGACGATCCCGTAATAAATTACAGGAAAACCCCGCGACTGTATATACATACCCGCATTTGTATTGCGACCGAATACAAATGCAATGAGACAAAATCTACACTGTACAATACTAGGATCCGGCTTAAACCAAAGCCCGCTAGTATTATCCGTCCGATCATGATCCGTGCAATACCGCACATATATGATCAAACCCTGCCATATATCCATACGGCCTCTACAGCGTTTCGCCTGAAACTTGAGAAACTGTCTATGGGGGACTCTAAAGACTCGTCAATACTTTGGCTGTGGATTTAACCACTAGCACGTCAGAGGTATTAGCCATACGTAACGAGCTACCAGGTATTGACCAAAAGGGAGGTCGATGAGCGAACTCATCCTGACACCCTACTTAGCCTGTCAGTGACAATATCCATACAGTCCGGTTCGTTCGTCTATGAGCATCGCATGGCGGGCCTAGGGGGTTGGTAAAAGTCAGACCCCCAAAAGCGGTACAAGTCGTGTCGGAGTGTAGCCCAGAACACCCTGAGATACTACTAGAATACCTACCAGTAAATCTCCTGCCTTGGCCAAGGACTTCATGTAATGGCTCTCCTCGACACAGCGCGACCTCACCCCCAATACAGGGAGAGACGAACCCCTGCAGATCCGCTCACTGCCTCTATGTGGCTCGGGACTGTACCCAACTAAAACCTGTTTGCACGACTCCTTTGAGCCGTGGTAGGGTAGTAATCAAAGTACAGTGGGAACTCACACGAGATAAATGACGATCTCAAATCGATGAACTAACCTGTACACATGTCACCAGGGAACTGCTATCTGACGTCAGGTATAAAACCAACTAGCATGTTCCCGGCGGGTCCTGTCCGGTGTACTCATAACCCAATGAGCACCTGTATACATCTTAGGTGAACCAACTGACACCAGTGGCTTGTGAGACTGGCCACCGCCCCTCGTCGGGGTCTCGACTGTATACACTAGTCTACTCTGGAGTGTCGATGCCCTGTCTCGAAAACTCCCACGACTAGGGACCTTTTAAGGATGTGCTTATAGACCCCAGCTCCCACGTATATGATCGCCATCATACTGCTGGACGTCAAGCAAGAATCCTAAGGGCTCTATCAACGTGCAATAGTGACCTCTAAGGTCACATAAAGCTGTACACGATGATAAAGATAAACCAGATAGCATACTATTATCTTGAGTAAGACTGTCCTACCGGTATAGGCCCTCCCTCAATCATTGCAATCACGTGCCTGTGATCCAATAATTGACTCTGAGGGCACTATATCCAACAATCTCCCACTTGCACTCAAGGCTAATTATTGCGATGTCGCATACTCACAGCCCGTGTGATACCGAACACCCAACTCCTCTACTAATCAGTCTCACAAAACCCGTTTGCGAAACTAATGCGTTCGAGGAATAGCCTCAGTGAGTGGATCCGCTCTGATGTTTCTTTCTATGTCTCTCTTTATCTCAAGTTTGCGGAGAAAACCATCTCCCGAAATGAGCAATACCTATCTTAGAATATGTTTGGATATCTGATGGGACCTAGTTCATAAATGAACTCCAAATCCAAACTTCTTAGACTGTATCGTCAACTGAACTTAATCAGTATCCTGCGTAATGCCTCCCTCAGTGTCTGCTTGGATCACCTGTCCAAAACACTGCCCCTCATCAGAGGGAAAACTATAACTCTGACAGTCACTCTGTCATCCAGGTCACCTTGGAAGCCTAGAATGATAACCGTCTCCCGAAGAAGGTTGCCGTTATCAAATCCCTAGAACATCCACTTATGTTCTAAAACTGCTTCCGAATGTTTCTCCAGGATAGGATTAATATCAACTTATTGCATCTAGTGCAAAAACAACGTCCGGTGTGGTACTTGACATCTCATGATTGACTCAATTGCCTAAGCAAGTGATCTGCCAATCATGTACATTGATTGATCTCAAAAACTATCTATTACCGCAATCAAGAATGGCGTCGCTTTGCAGCTAGCCGGTGAGTACGGGTCGGTCCACAGGGATGTTGTGAATCTCCTAGTCGCTCAAACGAGTTAATTCCGATGGGAGCTGGATTGATTATTAAATCTAAAAACTAAATTAATCTATATCTAAGTCTTGCTAGGGTTAGGTCTAGGTTAAGTTTGGAAAGTCTATAAATCTCACCGCTTTCAATACCCATATGAAGATCTAATTAGGAGTTATGGTAATTATTAATAAAGGGGATTAGAATCATTTGGAAAGATGTTTTCTTCCTCTAGGTTCTTGTCCTTCCTTTATCAATCCTTACCCTAACCTCCATGGAAAACATCACAACCGGGCCTTTATACTACGGTATCACCGCTACCTCGAGGGATAGGGTGCCGTAGGGAGCGGTATGTGCATGTATGCATAGAGTCCTATGAAAATATATGACGGGCAAGAAAGGGGATGAGAGATCTTTGTCTCCCAAACCTTCCCCAGATCTAACCCTAATAAGCGAGGAGACTACTCACTCATTAGGGAATTAAAATACATTTATCTAGGGCAGAGAATAAAAGATTAACTAGGGCAAGGAATTAAATTTATCTAGGGCAAGAATAGAAAATTAACCTAGGGCAGAAAATAAAGAACTTACAAAAAATGATGCTCTCCAAAAGAATGCTGAAATTTATTAATGAAGGGAGGTATAGCCTTTACAATGATTTAGAGTTCCTATTTATAGAGGATAGGAAACCCTAGGTTACAATTGATTCGCATGTCTACATTTACCAAAATATCCTTAGGAAGACCTAGTCAAAGTAGACTCCAAGCTTTGGTAAAATTTTATGTCTCTGTCTTTTATTAAAAGGAAGTATTGGGCCTTGAAATTTCCTTTGTGGGCTCTTCTGTCTTTGGGCTTCCTTATTATTTGGTTCTTTTATTAAAATAGCTTCTATGTTTCTTCCAGATCTCCAGTGAATAATTGCGGTGGACTTTTAACCGTTCGCTTTGTAATCTTGGACCTTGCATTGCCTTGTACTTTGTGAATTTTATCTTTGATGTAGGCTTGATCAAGAGTCTTCTGTTTGTTGGTCAAAGTCCACTTTTGCATCGTCTTTTCATCGTTTTCACTGTTTTCTGTCCATGAACCTGTAACCTGTAATATGTAGCAGACATGCATCAAAAGCACCTGTTTATTTATAAAACGAATAAGAATGGGGAATATAATAATACAATATTATGGTGTGAACATACATCCCTCTCCCCTTTAGTCTGTAAGACACCTTCAGAGAGAGTGACTCCATCACTTGCAGGTACACTACCGTGCCAGGAGTCGTCCATTCTAAAACACCTTTAGAATGCTGTCTAAGTACCCAGATTGGGATACTACCCAAATCTAGATCTAAATCCATAGATCTAGTAACCAGAATGTCTGATATAATATCCATATCTTATGTGGAGAAACCACTGTATGACAACCAAAGTATAACTGATCGTAGTATAGGAATATCACTTCCTACTCTATGTATGTCATCCAAATACCAGGACATCACACCCTACTACCATCTTAACAGATCCATCCCCTATTCTGATGAAGTCAAACCTATGACTGTCATATCAGAAATAGATGATCTATCTCCGCTACATCTGCTTTAGTCTATAAATAGACATAAGCTACCTGTCCACCAATGCTTCCGCTGCTCCCACTGACTATGAAAACCCTCTGGCAGAATCATATACACGTACACTTCTAAAGCTTGTTTAGAACGACGCTATACTCATCCTTCTGCCGGGTCTCACAGCCTGGAACAACAGTAGTGTCAAGTCTGGGTAAACAAGAACCTCCCTATCACCGTCTTTGAGCATACTGAAGTACCTCTCGAGTGCCTGAGGTTACCCACCATATCTGCGGAGTGGCCAATGGAATGTCAATCCACATTGAATCTTTAGGTTCTTATCAAATTTTCAGTAATCGTTTGTGGCTCTGGAATCACTTCCAGTTCTACCATACTCCCACTACTGTTTTCTGAAAAAATCTATTTTTATTAAAACTGTGGCGAGTTAAGAACAATATCACTATTGATCTTCCAGATGGTAGAAAGTCAACCCTCGTCATAGCCCGGGTCAACCCACAAACAGCCATTACAGAAACGTGCCTTGAGTTATCCAGAGTCTGGTTTTAAGCATAAGCCGGACAACTCCCCATACCTTAATATCGTTAAGATATGAACCGTTCTATATCCAATATAGAAACATAGGCACTGATTTAATTGGAACCAGATTTAAATCATGCAACTGCCTCCAGTACATGTCAACTAAATGGAAGGAGGCCGATCAGCATTACTCAACTTAGGAGTGCTTCCAATTATGAGTAACCTGAAAGAGAAACAAGTTCTCTTAAAACCATTACTATCAACTGAATACTATACACAAGTATCTACATCTTCGATCACCTTGAAGAATCCCGATACTTGCAACACCTGGTTCTCTACTTTATTCATATACCTATAACTTCTCAAAACTTGGACCTTGCATTTCTACGAAACACATGTCTAAGAACTAGAGAAGTCACAAGTAAACAGAATATAGTACGAGTACCAACCCCTCTGTCCTAATGGACACTGGACAATATACAATACTCTGTATAAGTCCCCTGAGTCTAATAACTCATTCCCTGTGCGTCGTAGGTTGAAAACTGTACTTATGGTTAAGAAGAATTACACCGCTGTTCAACGCTCCTTACCTAACCATCCACTGATATAGGGAAATGTCATAGACATAATTTCAAAAAGTTATATCTCACTCTATAAAAATAGACGTACAGATATATCAATTTGAAGTTGGTGCATAACAACGGATATTCAAAACCAAATATTTGCCGTCCGGCAAACAACCAAGGTGACTTCCTCAAATATCACCAATTACAATGAATTCCGATATAATGAGGATGATCACCTAATTCCCAATAAGTTACTCCCACTCATCATCTGTAAAACCATACAGATGTGAGAATCATACCTGGTAAATACATACCCTGGAGCAAGTGTCTAATTGGGAAATCAGTTTTCTATTAACAATACACAGTGAAACTGAAACATTGAAATGTTTCGTAGGGGTATCCGGGTATTCCTAGTAATGCTTCTTCCATTATCCAGATTCACAACTGTAACCGTATATTTCTTTGCCATCCCTTCATATGTCTTTAGTCATTACCTTCTGTACACCCTCTTAGGCTAAATGGTTTTCTTCCTTCCCTACCTTTCAACACCAGCCTATGGTTTGGAAGAAGACTATCAAATAATCGTAATGGGTGTATTGTCCTAATCCTAGGAGCATGTCACGTCCCGAAAGTAAGGAACATGACCGGCACTTAAACTACGAAACGTCTCGAGGCGTACGTAATCTAAGTAAGCCGAAAACCCAGAAAACCAAAACAAGAAAAGTAGTAGAGTGAAGGAAAACCAATTTAAATCAAATAGTTTTAATAGCATAAGCCGAATTATGCGTTTTTAAAAACATCAAATATTTCCTGAAAATTTCGGCAGGGTCTCCTTTGTAAATACTGGCCCCCAAACGGGATACAACATGAATAGTATATGAAATCAATAAAAGGCATCCCCAAGCGGGAGCTAGATCTTCGTCAATCGACGGTCACAACCACACAAGCAATATAATATACAACGCCAAGGGCGAAGATCAAAACTCAAAAGGAAACTCAAAACAGCAAGAAATCCATAGAAATACAACGCGCGACTCTAAAGTCGAAAGAATAACATCACTGGTCTCTATCTCTGAAATAAATACATGTTTGGTTGATGGAACTTCTAGATACAACTGAATAATAATATACAAGCTATAATGATGGGTACGATACGAAAAACCCACCTACTAGCAAGTCACCCGAAAGAAGCAGTGCCAGCAAAGCCGTAATGAAACCTGTACGGAAAAACCTGCAAGAAACTGGGACACAACGGGGGTGAGTTGCCAACTCGTGAGTATAAAAACATCTACGAACAGGAATCGCATGTATGACGCAATCCTAGGTCATACGATCATAATATATCTTCAAATATATAACCAGCAGCCTAATAACAATGGCTAGGTAACCATCTAACCCAAGTGTGATCCCATATGCCCGTGTCAGTGCCTCAGGTAGCAATATATCATATGGATGATGTATGAATGCATGAAAACAGAATACATGTACTAAAGAAACTGCTTTCATAATTTAGTGAGATTTCCTTTGTATTTTTAAAATGAGGTATCATAATGAAATCAGCATAAACAGTGTCTAGCATCGACACAAAATATAAATCTCAATGTCTCAAAATCTCAGGCTCCGGCTATCCGGACTGGCCTGTATCATCAAATCTCAGTACCTCAATATCTCGAAATCTCAATGTCTCGGTCTCAATATCTAGGGCGCTGTCAGTCCAGACCGGCCCCTACCATCAACCTCAAGACCACGACGGTATCCTCCGGATATCCGACGCGTCGGGTAAAATCACCGGTCGGTAATGCTCCCCTGCCAGGCTCAACGCCATCATTTGCGATCCTCTTACCCCGGGGTACCGCACCGGGTCCACCATATACCCGAAACGGTTCCTCCACTCCTCGAACTCGGGTCTCGAAATCCATCAGCAAACTCATAGTGGACGACTCATACATCATGGGAAAACCGCACTTTTTATTTAAAAAGAGGGAAAAGAAGTTTATAAATGTTTTTGCGGTTTTCCCCCAAATCCCAGAAATCTCATGGAAATCCGAATCCAAATCCTCAATAGCAAGTAAACAGTGAATATAAGCATAAAAATCCATGAATGCGGCATATCAATGAATAATAACATGCATGAAGTAGCAAGTACTAACTACAATATCTAAACTAGCATATAAGGCAAGTACACTAATATCATATCTAAACTATTAGCTAACAACCTATGTCAATGAAATAGTATTTTCTAAAGTGTTCGTGACATGGCAATTACCGATGAAGATGTGCATGAGCCGGCAAGTAAGTGTACGTAGTACATACGCGTCATCGGTAATGGTGCTGGTGTCCTAACAGCATGATATCAACAATAGAATATGAAACATAATGTAAGCAGGCGATGCGGAGCGAACAACAATAATAAGCGGGAGCTGAATACTAGACACAATGACAATTAATATGGGCTAACAACTACACTAAACTATAGAGCTAAGTTGTCAAGCTACACTAAAGGTATGGAAACCGCCTAACATCTGAGTCGATACATATATATATATATATATATATATATATATATTAGTCGGTGATCCCGCCTCGATAATATCACATCTGATACCATATCTATAATCAAATATTCCCAAGTCAAGAGTGCGGATCAAACATCAATATATAGCTCGTACGTAAATCCGTCGTACGGCATCCCAAATCTGGGTACGGGTCAATATCACATTATTCATCTGGTATCCTCTTTATCCAAGATCATAATCTGGGTACTGATCTACGTCTAGTACGATACTAATATCATCAATATAGTCATGATCTGACTGCTGATCTACAGCCTCATACAAACCGATATCATCATCATATATCGTCATAAAGAGGTATACATCGCCTAATGCGACCTATTATGAATATCTTACAATATCTTATCTCATATCACAATCACATGTCAACTATTCAATGTATAACACTATTCACATGTAACATCGTCCCAAGATCCGCTATAATATCAGGACGTATCTCAAGTACGAGTCCTACCATATCACCATTCTCGCTGTCTCAATCAAATCTTATCGACTCATCTCAAATCCCAAATACTATCCTCAAATCCAGTATGTGAACACATAGTCCCATACCCATGTGAACACATAACAATATAAGCACATATGAAAGAAGAATGTATGCAAGTATGGGTGTGTGTGTGTAAATGTGGTGCAACCTCTACTCTAGGGTCTCGCAACACTAAACCTATACAATCACACCTAAAATCTATCTTTATCATCAATAAACTCAACAATATATAATCAAAATATATATGTGTGTATACGTATTCGTACACGTCACTACGAACTGCGGGGGTGCTATACGCCATCCACCCGACTTCTCCCCGTAGATATAAATCTACTCACGTGGTCTGAGCTCGCCGGTGCCGACGTCGTCACGCGCTTGTTTGTCGTCTCGAAGGCCACCTGGGGTACCTACATGTCGCCACGTATCGTAACGCATAAAAACCAAATCCAAAATCGAAACGGTATACGAAAACCAATTCGGCACGCGTATCACGCATAGGTCAAAACCTATCGTCTCCACATGCAAGAATAGCTAAACTAACCCTCAATGTCGATGTACAAACGTCAAACCATCGAGAAAAACCCAAACACACTCATTTGCACATTCACAAACACTAATTATAATATGAAATAGGTTAAAATTCACAAAAACCCCAAACTCACTTTAAAAGCTATTTTTTCTGAAAACCTAGCAAGCAAGGTTTACCGTTTTTGTACAAAACATGATGTTTTAACAATTCTAGTGACCAAGATGATAACTTAATATCATAATTATGCCATAGAAACCATTACGTAAATTTTAAACCCACAATTTAATTCAATTTCAAAAACCTAGTTTGCAATTTTAACCAATTTCGACCATTTTAATAGCAAAAATGCACATACAACAATCTAGCTTGGATTGGCATGATCTAAAGCATTAAATTACATTTTAAAATGTTAATGAAGTCATGAAAAACCTAATTACATTTTTCTCTTAATCAATTTCATGGTTTACAAAAACCTAGTTTGTTAAAAAGCTTAAATTTAGACATTTTTCAAGTAACAACTTGTAATTGGCAACAAGATTAGTTTTAACAAATTTCAAGATGCTAGCCCACATCACATAACCATGCACAATTGATCACAACCCAACTCCAAAACAAAACCCTAACTTGAATTCCTTAATCATGCAATTGAACCCATTTAAAACATAATTAACACTTAATTAAGCTAACTACAAGCAATTAACAACAATTTAAGAAAAAGGGTTAGAGTTATACCTCATGAACCATGGATCAAACTTGCAACCTAGCCTCCAAGATGCTCTCTTTGCTCCAAGGATTCAAGCAAGATTGATCAAATAATAATGGGTAAGGCTTGGAATTGGAATTAGCTTTGAATTTGTATGGATTTTGAAGTGATTTTGTGGATTTTTGATGAAAATTGAGATAGATTTTTTTAGGGGGGGCTGTTGCTGCAGGAGCATGGGGAGGGCTCGGCCAACAATTTGGGGGGAAAGGAGAAGAGAGAGTGATGTGTTGAAAGTGAGAAGAAAATAAAGCCCATGCCTCATTTGACTTTCTTTCTTTATTCATTCTTTTCTTTATCTTTTCTTTTACCAAAAGAAGTGGGGAAATGTTTGGGGGAGGGCTGCTGATTTCAGCAGAAAATAGGAAGAGAAATGGGGGTGTGTGAGTGTGTGGGGTGAGGGAAAATAATAAATACTATACCCCAAACAACCATTTACACTAAATTCACTAATTAAGCCTTTTTCTTCGATATTTTCTAAAACCGTTTGGCAACTTCATTTCATTTCAAAAACAACATGTTAAATTTTTTTTTAATGTGTTATGATGCACAAAATTTGTTTCAACCCATTCCAATTTGTAATTTTCCCTAATTAAATGTATTACTGACGGCTTAAAATAATATTAAAATAATTAATTTCGGAAAAAAATTCAGAATATTTGAAATTTTACCAGTGGCTCAATAAACACCAAATACTAGCAATTACATAGCTAGAAAATGTATATTTAATTTTATAATAAAGATATTTGTATTTTGACTTTTTACAAAAAAACCCTTATTTTACCGATTTTCCGAAATTTCACCGAAACGATTTTCAAAACGTTACAATCTTCCCCCCTTAAAGAAATTCGGTCCCCGAATTTAAATTAAAAATCCCCCAAATACTAAAACATCAAAGCAAAACAATCAAGTCGTCGGGGCCTCCGAAATCATAAATTCATAAAACAAATCGTAGCGCAGCGCATGCGCATGAAAAATGAGCATATAACTCAAAATCAAACTCCATCCAGCATCCCGCAATCATCGGAGTCATGGGGAAGACCTCAATATCAAGATCCAATATGAAAACCAACATGATATACATCATTAAAACATCTGGAAGCAATGCATGTCAACCCCCTTTTTTTTTCAATTCGCTGTGCGATGTGTGTATCACTGCACAGTGGCGGACGTCCATTGTGAGAAAATAATATATATATATATATATATATATATATATATTGTTTCCCCCAATCAGAGAAAAGCTCTGTTTGAATTTCAAAATTCAAAAATTGAAGCAACGCTTCAAATACCTTGCGTTGCGCGCAACGCGCCACGTGTCAAAAGCTGATACGTTAGCGCAGCGCCCAAGGCAGCGCGCCCAATCAGAGCAAGGATCTATTTAAAACAAAAATTAAAGGAAGTAACACTTCAGTTGCGCAAGCGCTACGCTGCGCGACACGTGTCAGCGCAGTTGCGCTGCGCTCTGCGCTGCATGACACGTTTCAAGCGCTGGGGCGTTTGCGCCAAACAGAATTAAAATTCTAGTAAGATCCTTCTGTTCTTGTTAAAACAAGAAGATTGTCTTCTGTAAAACAGAAGCCCTTGGATCAAAGATCCAACGGTGGGGGAAATTCCCCAAATCACTCAGAGAATGATCTCTTTAACAAATTTAACAAATTAATGGGCACTATATAAAGGCCCCTAGACCCCAATTCAAAAGACATCAACATACAAGAACAACATCAAGAACTTCAAAAACAACAAAAAACAGAGAGAACTCTGAAGAATTTTGAGAAGAACTCAAGAAGGGAAAGAAGGTAAAAACCTTTACAAAAAAAAGAGAAGAATCATTGATCTAAGAACAAGATCAATGATCTTCAATAAAAAATAAATAATAACAGTGCCTTACACTTTTTTATGAACCATTGGTTCTGGAATCTTAAAGATTCCTCTCTTAAATCCAAAATTGGATTAAGTTATTAAAACAGTGCCTTGCACTTACAAATCTGCACTGTTGCGCTCTTGGGTTGGCGCAAGCCACCAGAGAGCGCCACGTGTCAGCTCCAGAACCACTTGCGCCATGCGCTTTTAAGATAGAGCATTGCTCTCTGAAGTTGGCCCAACGCACCAGAGCGCGCCACGTGTCAGCAGCGCAACAGCGCAGCGCACTGCGCTGTTGCGCTTGCGCTCACCAGAGTGTGACACGTGTCACCACCATAAGTGCTTGCGCTCAGTAATTGGCGCAAAGCGCCTGACAAGCCACTGTCAAGTAATTAATGCACTGCATTATTTACAGAAGGGCCAAGCCCAATTAAAAAAGGCCTAACAGGCCAAATTAAATGCAATGCATTATTTTAAAGAAAGGCAGAGCCCAAACAGATGCTCTGCATCATTTATAAAAAGGCCTAGCAGGCCAGAATAAAATGCAGTGCATTATTAAAAAGGGGCAAAACCCTAGCACAGGCCTAATAGGCTAAAGATAAATAAAAACGTTGAACATTTTTCAACTGGACTTAGCCCAATCATGGCCGTAAGTCCTCAAATTAAATTGACTGAGCAAGACTGCTCTCCTAAATCAATTTACATCCGGTTCAAGGGTACATCTCCGAACTCCTCTGACACCTATCGTTGTAATCCTTCAACGACGTCAGAGAGGTGACGGGTCCAGACAACCACACATCGACACGGACTGTGGGGTCCTTAAACTCATGGACTTATGCGTCCTTAAACCAACCATACGGACTGTGGGGTCCTTAAACTCATGGACTTATGCGTCCTTAAACCAAGATACGGACTGTGGGGTCCTTAAACCCATGGACTTATGCGTCCTTAAACCCACGGACTTATGCGTCCTTAAACCAAGATACGGACTGTGGGGTCCTTAAACCCACGGACTTATGCGTCCTTAAACTAACATTCGTCCCCAAAACGGGAACATTGGACCACCATGTCCTTAAACTGGCAATGGACCACTATGTCCCTAAACTAGAACAATAGAGCCCAAATGCTCTTTTGTCGGATCTAAATGATCCTGTTAAGCTGATCTTTGTCTCAAATTAGACTAACGTATCCTTAACAAACGTTTGAGTAGATCTTAGCCTCAAATATGGCTAACGTATCCTTCAAACAGACTTTAGTCCCAAATTGGACTATAAATCTCCCAACCAACTTTGGTTCAAGGGTACATCTCTGAACTCCTCTGATATCTGTCATTGTAATCCTTCAACGTCGTCAGAGAGGTGACGGGTCCCGACGGCCATACATTCCATGGACCACCATGTCCTTAAACTGGCAATGGACCACTATGTCCCTAAACTGGAATAATAGAGCCCTCAAATGCTCTTTTATCGGATCTAAACAATCCCGTTAAGTCGGTCTTAGTCTCAAATCAGACTAATGTGTCCTTAACAAACGTTTAAGTTGATCTTAGCCTCAAAAATGGCTAACGTATCCTTAAACCAAAACCCCAAACCCAAATCTAAGAAAATACGGATTTGGACTAATCCACGTCCTACGGGCGACGACATAAATTAGTCTCCGTATACAATCCACGGGTAACCACAAACAAAATAAACACCCACGACATGAAGTGAAATTCTGGAGAAGGAGAAAGTTGTTACCGCGATGCGGTAACGTAATTAACTGCAGGGGCTTGCGCCTGCAGGGAAAAGCGTCCCCACAATCAAAAAACCCCTCAAGCGAGGGGGAATCTGACGAAGTCTGCTACATCGGTCGCATCCGTCTAAACCTCCGATACACGGTGCCATAAATCAACTTGGAATCTTCGGAGAGGTGGACCGATAAAACCAAATAGCATCTGCCCCCAGATTCAGGCAAGACTTCAGTCTTTCCCGGTTTCCGGTGGTAAACAGATTCCGGCACGCCCGGTGGGACCTTTTCTTCTTTCCACTCCACACTTCGTGTGTCCTGTTCGCGAACGAATCGTGGTTTGTTATGGTTGCCTGTGGATTCGAGGTACTAAGATTTGGTGTCTTACTCCATGCAGAAAACAGAAGATCAATGGCTTCAAACTGCACTAATTGCAACAACTCCCGCTCCGTCCTCGCCGGAGGAGTGACTTACGGGCCTCAAGCGGCCTCCCTATTCAAGATGCCGATGGAGCAAGTAACTCAGGCCACCACTGGGCTGTTCTTTGAGACCATGCTCCCACCAATGAGCTTCAAAGCCCCTCTGCCGTTGTAAGAAGCTCCGAAGAAGTCGGTCTTTGATCGGCTTGCAACTACTGCGACTCCTCTCAACGGGTCACCCAAATCCAGTGCATCGGTTTTCAATAGACTGGGTCAAAACTACAATGGGCCCTTGAAGAAGCCCACAATACCAGAAGGTATTATCCCTAAGCGGATAGCCATTCCTGCTCATGAAATCGTCAAGGCTGTTTCACCTGCTCGGAAGTCTACTTTCGATAGGTTGGCTATCCCCATTCAACGGACGTCAGTCTTCAAGAGGCTGACACCGGCAACAGCCCCTCACCTGAACAGGGGGCAAGATAAAGTCGTCGCTGAACCAATACCGACAACTCGTCACACCCGACGACGCCACTGGCGCCGGATAAGGAAGACTGGGGGCAACTCCCCCTCTGGGCTAACTCCGCCAGCTCCAATAGTGGAAGTTAATGTTGCTGTTCCAACCGGAAATAGCTTTGAGCTGCTGAACAGGGTACGCAGAAATTCGCCAACTGCGGTGCTCAAAAGATCTCCTCCACCGGTAGAGACCGTCGTGGAAGCAAAACCAGAAAAGCCGGAGCAATCTCCTCAACGTCTGTCTTCCAGAATCTACAAGACTTGGCGACGGGTCCAAGAATCAGTGATTGATCCGAATTTCTCCTATCAGCATAAGAAGTCGAAAGTTCGGCAGAAAGAAAATCCCCCTATCAAGCAACGAAACATGACGACTACCTGGGTGCCCAAAGCAACGGCCCCCTCAACTTCGACGGCCCACAAGAGAAGAAGGCCAGAGAAAATCTCCATGCCTGCGGCAAATGTCAAAGGCAGTGAACCCAAACGCCCTAAGTCCGGGGGCATTGTGGTACACACCGTCTACATGGCGTCCGGGAAAGAGGACAGCCGTACATCCACAGGTCATAGACCGCTTACGCGGTCGGTGACTAAAGGTCAGGAGCAGCAGCAGAAGCTCCAGGAAATGATGACCGCGATGGCCGCACTCACTGGGCCAAAAGAAAGCCCCGAAGCGTCCTCGGATCAGCGACAGGAGCAAGAAACCGATGCTGAGTTCCTTCGGAGAATATTGGAAAAGAAGGACAAAGAGGCTGCAGAACAAGCAGCCAATATAAAACAAATGGCCCTCTTGTTCCAGGACATGGTAGGTATGACGATCCAGCAAGATCCTCCAGCCGAAGATCCTCCGATCATCCTTGAAGATGACAGAGGAGAAACGTCGAATCCACCGCCGGCTCTGTCAGCAGCCAAGGAGGAGACAATCTCCAAAGCTAACTTGGACGAATATATATCCCAAAAGATACGGGTTCATCATGCGACTAAGGCAGCCGATCAGGTCGTAAAAACAGGACGACCATAACCGAGCTGGTACGATCAGATAAGTACCCACCGGGCTATACGATACCAAAATTCTATGTCTATAAGGGGACGGGCAATCCCCACCAGCATGTTGCCCAGTTCAGGGCGCTTTGCGGAAACACCGGCGGTGATGATAAATTGTTGCTTCGTCAGTTCGTTGGTAGCTTGTCAGAAACGGCGTTCGAGTGGTACTCTGAGCTACCTAACGACTCTGTCAAAACATTTGCGGAGATGGAGCTACTGTTTACACAAAGATTCGCGAGTGCTAGTGGACGCACCCCGATAACAGCACTGATCAATTCCAGGATAAGGCCATGCGAAACGTGGGTCCAATATGCGACACGATGGCGAAACCTATGGTCGAAATGCGAACAACGCATAGAAGAGGCACCTGCGGTAGGCATGTTCGTGGGCACTCTTGATCCGCAAGTGACCATCTAGCAATTCATGATGTTCTTCAGGCCGACCACCTTCCAGGCCCTGATCGACAAATTAGCCCAAATGGACCAGATGGGCCATGGACCGTCTCCTCCAAAACCAGACTCTCGAAATGAGAAAGGAAAAGGAAAAGTGATCGTCGTCGCCAATGCTCAACAGTAGCCGAGCAACTCAAAGCCGGTCGTTCGCCAAAACGACGTGCGTCCACGCCCATCCCTCGAGGAGAGGCTAGGACGTCCTTACTCATTTCCTCAGAATAAAACGAGAAGACTGTTCGAGCTGGCAGTGCGCAACGGACTCATCAATATGCCGAGTCCAAAACGTCTGTCGCAGCTAGGCGATCTCAATAATCCCAATTATTGCCCTTACCACCAAACGGTAAGTCACCCGATCGAGGATTGTTTCGTCTTTAAGGGATGGATCGAGGATCAATACCTACAAGGCAAGTTTGCGCTGTCTGAAAACTGGAAGGTAAACCCACCACAGCCGCACACTCCAAAGAAGACGGACACGATGGGGGCAGCTTGTTCTTTTGTTGAGGACGAAAACGATGGAGAAGACTCATCAGATGAATCCGAAGACTACGTAGCGAGTTGTCATGTGATCTCTCACTCATTGGCGGATGATAAAGAGGCTTCTTGCGCCGAGACACCGAGGGCGGACCCTGAACCAGAAATTCTGCGGCCGTCAGACGAGTTGATCGATGCCTTCCTGAATGAGATTCGTCTGAAAGTTAAAGCCAATCAAGAGCGTGAGATGGCCATACTGGAAGGAGCCAAATACCGATGACTGGACCAAAGAGTCGAGGCACTCCCGTCAAATCAAAAGCCATCCGCTGCGGATAAAAACAAATTCAAGACGAGGAAAAGGTTTGCTAAAGTCCTGTCAGTGGGAATGAAGCTACCACCCTCTGAAGAAAATACTCTCGGTGGAGTAGAGATGCATCCTAACTTCTGCTCATATCATCAGAAGATCATACATCCAACCGAAGACTGCGACTCCTTTAAGTGTTGGTGTCAAGGGTATGTCGCTCAAAAGCAACACTTCAACAGGACAAAGCGTGAAGCTCGTAGACATCAGAAAAATGCGATAGATGAGTGCAGAAGAGCCGTCGACGACTGTCACATAGCCGACTCCAAGGGATCGCAAATTACCACCTTCGGAAGCGACTCTGATGAAGAAGCTGCCCTCAACCCTCTCCTCAAGGAATCCATTTCAAAAATGAAAGAATTGCGGAGTTGCGAGAACGTTCATCCGTGCAACTGCACGCTGCTCGGAAAAAATCTCGGCCCCATAAACAAGGGGTCGAGCAAAAAGGATAAAGGGAAGGGAAAAACAGCCCTCATAGCCAATTCTCAACAGCAATCGAGTGGCACTAGACCGGTTGTTTGCCGAAACAACAAGCGGCAACCCCTCCAGGAAAAGTTGAAACGTCCTTACTCGTTTCCTCAAAATAAAACAAGGAGACTGTTCGAGCTGGCAGTGCGCGACAAACTCATCAATCTGTCGAGTCCAAAACGTCCGTTGCGGCCAGGCGATGTTAACGATCTCGATTATTGCCCTTACCACCAAACGGTCGGTCACCTGATCGAGGATTGCTACATCTTCAAAAACTGGGTTGAAGTTCAATACCAACAAGGCAAGTTCGTCATCTCCGAAAACTGGAAGGTGAGCCCGCCACAACCGCACGCGCCGGGAAAGATGGAGACGCCGGGGGCATCATGCTCATTCATAAGGAAAGCCCCATAGACCGAAAAGTCGGTAAACTAGAGCTTCGCCTCAAATACGGCGATGACGGACCGAAACGTCCTTAAACTAATGATGGACCGTAATGTCCTAAAACTTGCAAATGACCGAAACGTCTTTAAACTACTACCGCAGCATCCTCAGGCGGACGAGATAAAAAAAAAGAATAAAGAACAAAGTAAAAAAAATAATAAAAATAGAAAAATAGAAAAACGGTATGTCCATAAGCAAAACGGGCACGGATGAAAACCCGAAAGGGCTCCGTGAGTAAAAACAGCAGGGCTACCGGCGAGTGTTTGTGAAAACCTGAAAGGGCGCAACCTCGTTAGAAAAAAATAAAAAGAATATAAAAAAAAAGGAAAAACGTATGTCCATAAGCAAAACGGGCACGGATGAAAACCCGAAAGGGCTCCGTGAGTAAAAATAGCAGGACTACCGGCGAGTGTTTGTGAAAACCCAAAAGGGCGCAACCTCATTAAAGGACACTTACAGGGTCCTCTCGACCTTATAAGGAGAAACCACCCGCGTGAGATCCTTACGACTCACAAGGGAGCCACACACTTAGGGATCCCCGTGATTCCTAAGGAGAAAATACACTTGCGAGATCCTCACGACTCGTAAGGAGAACTCTCTTTTGGGACCCTCACGGCTCGTAAGGAGAACTCTCTTAAGATTTGAAAGTCTTAAGTTACAAAGACCTAAACCTGTGCTTAAGCAACCCCCACAACCTTCGATAGTGACCTACAAGTGGCTCAATACTGACCCTTGTATACGATCCACGGACGCGAATAAACATTTCCCTAACCAAGCCCCATCCGTGACCGGGGATATGTTCGCATGGTAGACAACCCTTGTAAGTCCTCTCGACTTACAAGGAGAAAACCCTCTTGTAGGATCCTTACGACTTACAGAGGAACATACACTTAGGAATCCTCACGATTCCTAAGGAGAAAATACACCTCCAAGATCCTCACGACTTGTAGGGAGAAATACCTTTGTGGGACCCTTACGGCTTATAAAGTCAAAAGCCTTAGTCGACAGGACCTTAACCCTGTTCACTAAGCCACCTTTATTTGACATCGATAGAGGCAAATGATGATTCGCTCCTGGCAATATCCCAGTTGTAGCGGTGCTGATGCCGAAATCGGTGTCTAATTTCAGGTTTACGGAGAAAAGCCAGTAGGCCGCACATGCATACGAAATAGCCGAAATGATGGGGCAACTTGCAATAAAAAGCAGCAAGTAAAAACGTATGCACCCAAAATAGCCGAAATGATTGGGCAACTCGCAATAAAAAGCAGCGAGTAAATATAAAATAAACAGCCGAAATGATTGGGCACCACGAAAAATAGCCGAAATGATTGGGCAATCGCAACCTTCGCGATATAAAAGCTGAAATGATATAGCATCACGGAAATAAAACAATAACAAAAAAAAATATGATGAAACTTTTGCCCTATAGGTGAGATTACGTCGATCCCTGTATACCATCCAGGGGCACAAACAAAGAGGGAACCACACCTTCCCGACAGGCTCCGCCAGAGAGTGAAGCCAAATCTCGACGGTTCACCAGCAACGTAGAGACAACCGTGACGTTCGTCTCGATACAGCAGACGAGATGTCACCCCAGCGTTCTTCCTCCAGCAGGGTTCAGACGCGACAATCAAACAAATGGAGCCACGGCAAAATCCTTAGTTCCAAACCTCAACGGTTCACCAGCAACCTAGAGACAACCGTGACGTTCGTCTCGATACAGCAGACGAGATGTCACCCCAGCGTTCTTCCTCCAGCAGGGTTCAGACGCGACAATCAAACTAACGGAGCCACGGCAAAATCCCTAGTTCCAAACCTCGATGGTTCACCAACAACCTAGAGACAACCGCGACATTCGTCTCGATACAACAGACGCAATGCCAGCAAACGAAGCGAAGGCCAAATTCCTAGCTTCAGGGTCTTGACGGCAACTCACATAAAGCCTGAAAGACTATCGGAGATCATCCCACACCAGCGCGGAGTGGTTATGACTCATCGGGGCTCTCCAAAATGAGCTTAACCTCAAGTAAAAAGCGGCATGGCAATATTCCTAACGCTTGCTCTTCCGACGGTCAAACTGCCAAGGAGGATTGCTTAAAGACGTCTTGTCCAGCCCCCGAAGGGATCAAAGACACGGCAGTCGCAGGGCTACTCGAACAGCATGATTGCCTATCGAGGAATATATCAGCTGATGCGACGGTACGACGGCCAAAACCCTAAGTACCACAAACCCTAACGGACTTCTGTCGTAAAGAGCAGAGGTTAACTGTGACGTTAGGATATTCTTGCGAGAAATGCTCGATTCATCTCGACTTGTGAAGAAATTGATGTCTTTGCGAGAACTTCTCGATGCGGCTCGACTCGTAAGACAAAGCCTTAGGCGGCGGGGATTAAAAAACTTTCTTCCTAAGCACTGGGACCCTGCAAGTCGGCCCAAAACGGTCTCTTGCATACTATCCATGGGTCTCACTCTCCAAAGTCGAATCTCGACAAGGAAGGAAACAACCGCTTACAAGTCCTCTTGACTCGTAAGAGGGAAAATTCTCTTATAAGATCCTTACGACTTATAAGAGAAAATGCACTTAGGAATCCTTAGGAATCCTAAGGAGAAAATCCACCTACGAGATCCTCTCGATCCGTAGGAAGAAAAGTCTCTATGAGACCCTCACGGCTCATAGAGTTGAAAAGTCTTAGGCAGCAGATCTGAAACTGCAGCCTAAGCCATCGCTATCCCTTAAAGAAACTAAGATACTTACTCTATTATCTGCCAACCCTGTTTATTAAGACAACATGCTGATAATAAAAGAAAGGGAGAAAGCAAAAGAGCATACAAGACATTGCAAAGAAAAAATGTGTATCTTTATTTATTAATTCAATCAAGTACAAGGTGAATCGTACAAAAGAATAAAGAATGGATACATCTTATTCGAAAAAGAAAAATTTTACAAGTATATTGATACAAAGGCAGCTACTGGGAAGGAAGCGTCTTAAATAGCCCTATCAGTTGTTCGCGCACTTCCTTCCATGCCTTTTCCTGATCGGCCACCACCGCCAGTTCCGCCTCCACTTGAGTCCGTTGCTGCAAGAAGGATGCAAGCTGCTCCCCAACGGCCTGCTGAGCTGCTTCGTGGCCTTGGGCATTACGCTCGGCAGCATCGAGTTTCTGCTTCAGGTTCAGCCCATTCGAGATGCGTTCCAGGAGGCCCTCGAAGATAGCCTTCACTTGGGCAGCGTTAGCCTCAACCTCAGCACGCAGACGAGTCGTCTCGCTCGAGGTCTCTTGGCATTCCCTTAGCCTTAAAGCCGCTTCTTGTTTCAAGTGACGGAAGTAAGAAGTGCTTTGCTCGGTCCACGCTGCTCTTTGATTGCTTGCGGCTAAGGTCTCGGGAGCAGGGCGCATAAACTCCGATTGATGCAGGCGGATCTCGATTTCCCTGCAGTGATTGACCCAAAGCTCGACGATGCCTACATCATGAAAATTCACATGCGCCGCCAACATTGGGTTAACCTCCACAGCGAAATCCGCAGCAGATGGGAGAGCGTCTGCGTCAAGCTCCTCGACATATCCGCTCAGCATATCTAAGCTCATTACGGCACCCTTTGAAGACGGACGTCTCAGGAAAGGGCCTGCCGGCATTATGACGCGAGACTCAAAGGGCGCCGGGATCGGAACGACAGCTAATAAAAAATACGATTAGATGGCAGTTCAAGAAATACAAAAAAAGTCATTAATGAGATAGTTTACTATACCAGCTGCAGTGGGCGGCAAGGCCGGAAGGGCCGGTGGCGCGACCGATCTCTCATCCCCTCCTTCGATTTGTAGCACCGCAATCAGGACAAGGGAAAGTTAGAAATAATTCCATCACTAAAAAAGGAAAGACATCAGTTGGAAACTATACTCACTAGCGCCACTGGAGGAAGAAGCGAGTTCAGATGGGAAGGAGAAGTGCGAGTGCAACACCTGATAGAGATGATCAAAAAGCACTCCTGAAAAGACGTAATAGTACGACATTAGTACATAAATTATGCGGCTGAAAGATAAAACTAATGAGTTGCAAATCCATACCTTCCAACATCTGCGATGGTTCAGGGGAAGGCTGAGAAGTGTCCACCGCCAAGGTAGTAGTTGACGGCGCTCCCTCGAGCAGTGGAGCATCAGCACTGGCCGCACCTGCGTTAAAAACAAAGATAAACTTGTCAGAAAGGATTGCAAGATAAAGAAAAAAGGACAGTAGCCCGAAATTTACCTGATGAGCCGCCAGCCGAGACGGAGGCGTCTCCCTCCTCCATCGACATAAGTCCACCTCCCATGGCCTCATCACCAGACTCTACGGGGGCCGTCGTCGTGCTCGCGAGGCCAGGAGACGGCGGAGGACCGTAGGCGGGGAGAGCAATGATCGGAGCATTGCCAGACTCTTGAGAAAGAGCGGTCGGCTCGTCCTCAGGAATCATGCCCGCCTCACCCGCTACTCCCTCAGGCTCGGCGGTCGCCATTGTCTCATCCGCCGTCACCATGGGGTCGCCGGTCTCAGGCGCCTCGTCCGCCGCTGTCCCAGGCTCAGTTATAGCGGTCGTCTCATTTGCCTCCACCTCAGGCTCGGCATCAACGACCTTCTCTGGTGCAGCTCCCTCAGCCCCCAGCTCAGGCTCAGCAACCCCGGCGACGTTGCCCACCGTCAGCTCGGGTTCAGCCGGTGCCTCTTCCTCTGTCCCCTTAGGTTCAACGGTCTCCGCCTCCCCTTCAGTTGGACTTGGCCCTGCAGGACAAGATATATAAGAACCGACAAGTTTACAATTCTTACAAACAAATCTTAAAAGATACATTACCTGAGGTAGACTTATCATTTGCCCCGCGAGCTGCACGTGCCACCTGTCTGCGAGATGTGGACAAGGCGACCGGGGGCTCTTCTGAGGGTGTATCAGCACGAGGGATGGTGCTTGGGCCAGCTCCCACGGCCAAAACAGCCATGCGTGCCTTCGCCTCGCGCCTTAGCCGCTTTCTCTCCTCCTGAGCCGTTGAGACAGACCTCTTCAAAGCCTCCTTCATTAAGACGTCCTCGTCTGTGAACAGGGATGCTTCCAAATCCTTCAAGGCATCCCTCGTCGACTTGTCGAGTTGAGGCTCTCGCGGCAGCCCCGAGGAGACTGGGACTTCAGTAGCGGGCCCGAGGAGAGTCCCCGCATCAGCTGGCGCAGCCCCTGCAAAGAAGCAAAGGAAGAAGGTTAGGTTGACCATCAAAAAAGAGGATAAAAACTTAATAAGGCGAGACGTACCGATGCCCATTAAAGCACGCTTCTCTTCCTCCTCCTGGAAGGTTTTTAAAGATGCAGCAACGGCTTCTTTGGTAGTGACACCTATTAAAAAAGGGGGAAAGCATTAGTCAAAGATAATAATAAAAATGTTATAAAATGACGAAGAGTATAGCTAATGATTACCTACTTGAGCGAGTTTATCCAACCACGCTTCGAGCCTCGCTGATCGCGCAGAAGCCGCAATGGCAGCCGCCAGGTCAGTGTCTGTGGGGTTTACTGAGAAGCCTTTATTGCTGCCATACTCGCTTATACCTTCGGTAAGAGGGGCCTGAGGATCTAAACCAAGGATCGCATCGAGAGAGAGGAGCGACTTCTTCTTCCTCTTCTTCCCACCAGCCCTGGGTGCACCCGAGATCGACTTGCGCTTTGCAGGCACCCTAGGGCGGCGGGTCCCGATATCTGTGCCCACGCCGGACTCCGGCGAAACCACATCTACCGTCTCCGCTGGAGCACGGGGCGCTAGTGGTGCATCCGCAGTACCACGGAGCGGCAGTCCGCACGGAGGGCTCAACACGCGCGGGGGCACGGTTCCGGCATCTTTCAGCGGAGGAATGACCGGGGTCCTTGGCTTCAAAGGAGCCTTGCGATCGCCGCCGGGAGGCGCACCCTTGCGGTCAACCAGCATGTGCTTCTCCATAAGGATAAATGGACCCATTGCATGCGCGTACCAAGCCACGTACACGTTGAGCACCTTAGGGACGCAGCTCGGCTCGCCGATGAAGAAATAAGAACCCGTGTTAAGCCGCATGAAATGGTGTATTGCATTCTTTATCCCCTCTCGGCTGGCCACGGGCTTTTTCGAGAAAGCTTCCATCGGGATCCCCTGGTGATAGCTCAATTTCTGAGCGAACCGGTGAGGGTTATACCTCATGAAGAGTGTCGTCTCATTCTGCCTAAACACTAGGTAGCCCGGCCGAATAGAGTAGAGGTGGAGGATCTCCCGAGCTTTCAATATGGAGGTCATGTCCTTAAAATCATCGCGCAGCGGCACTACCGACTTGGTGGTCTCTGAGCCTATGGTTATGACTTTATCCAAAAAAGAAACCTTCGCTCCGACCAGGTGTGGACGAAGGAGCAGCCCTCTAGCCTCCCGTGGAGATGCAACCACGATTGAAGCGCCGACCAACCGCATGACTCTTGGGAGTCTGCACTTCTCAAAAAACGGAGGGATCTTATGGGCGTCGAACACCCCGTGCACATGCATTTCCATCCAAGAGGTGAAGTGGTGCATCGAGAAGTTAGCAGGCTGCACCCCAGGCTCATTAGCGTCCGCCGCTATGCTGAGTCCATTATAAACGTGAGCCAGCCTGGCGATTCCTACTGTTAACTGCAGACCAGCCACCATCCGATGCGCTGGGTAGAAAATAGATGGCCGCATGTGGCGCGGGTGCATGGGGAGCGCAAAGCTGCACAGCCACAGTCCCAGAAACCCTACAAAAAAGGTCTCCTCATCTATGCCCGGGACGACGATTTCTGACAAGGGCATGACGGCGGCGCCGGGGAGATAAAATTCCTTGTGATCATCCTCCAATGTGGGTCGGCGGTCCAAGCCGAAGCCAAAAGGGTCATCAAGCTGGGCGAACTTCTCGCTCCGTTCCGATAGGAACTCTGGTCGAATGAAGCGGGCGATAAAATCTGCGAAACTGACTCCCCGGATGCCCGATTCCAGATAGAGCCCTTCATAGATCTCCAGCACCTTCACCAAGCCCGGAAACTGGTGCTGAATAACGTTCTCCGGTGTCAGGTCAAACACCAGCGGCTTGGTAGCAAAGACGTATTCCTCAGGAGGAAGCAGCTCCTCGTAATGCTCCCCTCTCATCGGCAAACCCGAGATTTCAGCAAACTCCTCCAAGGAGATAGAGACTTCCCTGTCCGTCATCAGGAAGGTATGGGTGGGGATATTCCATTGTTCAATAAAAGCCTTAACCCGCCACGTTGGAGGAGATGGATACTCAAAGAGCGAGACGTAGATGGCCGAATACAAACCAATCTTCATCAGATGAGTCCTCTTCGCTGATAAGATGTACCGGGCCCACTGCAAATATCCGGCGGGCGGTCGCGGGATCAATCCAATGTTATAGGCCTATCCCCAAGGGCGTGCTTCACCCTGACAGATTTGCCTCCCTAAAATATCTATTGCCGGCGGCGGCTGCACAGGAATAGCCCCAATTGCAGGCTGGAGGAGGTCATCCGAATTCCAATTTTTGACCTCCACGGCATACTTCACCGGGGGTTCATCCGCATAGGGGATCGAAAATATTGGCTCGGACGGCGTAGCAAAACCGAACCTTCGGCGACCCTGGATGATATCGTTATACCACCTACCCCACAAGTGAAGGTTCTTATGCTCGGGGTCATGATCCTTGATGAGGTGAGCACCTCTCGGTCCACTGGTGCCTGGGGAAAACCTCCCTCCAAGCGAACGAACGGGAATGATAGGTCAGCAGGCATGTTTCCTGTGGAGGGACAAAAAGTAGCCGTCAGTGTTGTAATTCCAACGCTTGGCATTTTAAAATTTATACTACATTGCAATACAGTGGGTAGGGGACCAAATGGAGACCCACAAAATCTGGATGACAGTGCATCATTTAATAAGACAGCCCCATCATTGGATGAGACTGTCAATTAATGAAGAGATCCCCAAGAGAATATTCTCATTAATGGGAAATCCCTAGAGACAAGGAGAAAATCTCCTCTTTCAGAGCAAAGCTCTGTCACAGAGTGACATTTGTCAAACTCTGGTCTCAAGGGAATAAAATTTCCTAAAAAGAGCCTAGCTCTGTAATAATGGAAAGATCCATCAAAAGAAAATTTTAACTCCTAAAGATTAAAAATTTGGGGTCTTAAAAAAATCCATGAAAACTTATAAAAATTTCTACATTTGATCCATGAGCAAAGCTCTATTCATGGGTTAAAACCCATGAACAAGATCTCTGTAGATCGAGAGCAAGGCTCTGTTAATGAAACCCCAAAGGGGTTTTCTTTAGATCAAAGATCTATAAGAGCAAGGCTCTGTTAATTAAATTTAATTTAATTTAATTTAAATTTTACCTAAGATGATTCTAGGTTTTGAACTCTGAAGTTCTTGGGAAGAAACGAGAGCAAGGCTCTAAAATTCTTAAACAAGAGCAAGGCTCTGAAAACTCAAGATTCTTGAAAATGGTAAAACATTTACTAAGGACCAAGGGTCCTATTTATAGGGGCCTGCGCCCCTTCAACTCACCCGTTGATCAAACGGCCAAGATCTTGCCACCGCTGCACTCACGTGTACGCTAAGTGAGCGCAACGGTGGGGGGGCATTTGTTTCCCCCAATCAGAGCAAAGCTCTGTTTGAATTTCAAAATTCAAAAATTGAAGCAACGCTTCAAATCCCTTGCGTTGCGCGCAACGCGCCACGTGTCAAAAGCTGATACGTTAGCGCAGCGCCCAAGGCAGCGCGCCCAATCAGAGCAAGGCTCTATTTAAAACAAAAATTAAAGGAAGCAACGCTTCAGTTGCGCAAGCGCTGCGCTGCGCGACACGTGTCAGCGCAGTTGTGCAAGCGCTGCGCTGCGCAACATATGTCAGCGCAGTTGCGCTGCGCGCTGCGCGACACGTGTCAGCGCAGTTGCGCTGCGCTCTGCGCTGCGTGACACGTGTCAAGCGCTGGGGCGTTTGCGCCAAACAGAATTAAAATTCTAGTAAGATCCTTCTGTTCTTGTTAAAACAAGAAGATTGTCTTCTATGAAACAGAAGCCCTTGGATCAAAGATCCAACGGTGGGGAAAATTCTCCAAATCACTCAGAGAATGATCTTTTTAACAAATTTAACAAATTAATGGGCACTATATAAAGGCCCCTAGACCCCAATTCAAAAGACATCAACATACAAGAACAACATCAAGAACTTCAAAAACAACAAAAAAAACATAGAGAACTCTGAAGAATTTTGAGAAGAACTCAAGAAGGGAAAGAAGGTAAAAACCTTTACAAAAAAAAAGAGAAGAACTTCTTATGAATAGATCATTGATCTAAGAACAAGATTAATGATCTTCAATAAAAAAATAAATAATTACAGTGCCTTGCACTTTTTTATGAACCATTGGTTCTGGAATCTTAAAGATTCCTCTCTTAAATCCAAAATTGGATTAAGCTATTAAAATAGTGCCTTGCACTTGCAAATCTGCACTGTTGCGCTCTTGGGTTGGCGCAAGCCACCAGAGAGCGCCACGTGTCAGCTCCAGAACCACTTGCGCCATGCGTTTTTAAGATAGAGCATTGCTCTCTGAAGTTGGCGCAACGCACCAGAGCGCGCCACGTGTCAGCAGCGCAACAGCGCAGCGCACTGCGCTGTTGTGCTTGCGCTCACCAGATTGTGACATGTGTCACCACCATAAGTGCTTGCGCTCAGTAATTGGCGCAAAGCGCCTGACAAGCCACTGTCAAGTAATTAATGCACTGCATTATTTACAGAAGGGCCAAGCCCAATTAAAAAAGGCCTAACTGGCCAAATTAAATGCAATGCATTATTTTAAAGAAGGGCAGAGCCCAAACAGATGCTCTGCATCATTTATAAAAAGGCCTAGCAGGCCAGAATAAAATGCAGTGCATTATTTAAAAGGGGCAAAGCCCTAGCACAGGCCTAATAGGCTAAAGATAAATAAAAACGTTGAACATTTTTCAACTGGACTTAGCCCAATCATGGCCTTAAGTCCTCAAATTAAATTGACTGAGCAAGACTGCTCTCCTAAATCAATTTACATCCGATTCAAGGGTACATCTCCGAACTCCTCTGACACCTATCGTTGTAATCCTTCAACGACGTCAGAGAGGTGACGGGTCTCGACAACCACACATCGACACGGACTGTGGGGTCTTTAAACTCATGGACTTATGCGTCCTTAAACCAACCATACAGACTGTGGGGTCCTTAAACTCATGGACTTATGCGTTCTTAAACCAAGATATGTGGGGTCCTTAAACCCACGGACTTATGCGTCCTTAAACTAATGGACTTATGCGTCCTTAAACCAAGATACGGACTGTGGGGTCCTTAAACCCACGGACTTATGCGTCCTTAAACTAACATCCATCCCCAAAACGGGAACATTGGACCACCATGTCCTTAAACTGGCAATGGACCACTATGTCCCTAAACTAGAAAAATAGAGCCCAAATGCTCTTTTGTCGGATCTAAATGATCCCGTTAAGCTGATCTTGGTCTCAAATTAGACTAATGTATCCTTAACAAACGTTTGAGTAGATCTTAGCCTCAAATATGGCTAACGTATCCTTCAAACAGACTTTAGTCCCAAATTGGACTATAAATCTCCCAACCAACTTTGGTTCAAGGGTACATCTCTGAACTCCTCTGATATCTGTCGTTGTAATCCTTCAACGTCGTCAGAGAGGTGACGGGTCCCGACGGCCATACATTCCATGGACCACCATGTCCCTAAACTGGCAATGGACCACTATGTCCCTAAACTGGAACAATAGAGCCCTCAAATGCTCTTTTGTCGGATCTAAACGATCCCGTTAAGTCGATCTTAGTCTCAAATCAGACTAACGTGTCCTTAACAAACGTTTAAGTTGATCTTAGCCTCAAAAATGGCTAACGTATCCTTAAACCAAAACCCCAAACCCAAATCTAAGAAAATACGGATTTGGACTAATCCACGTCCTACGGGCGACGACATAAATTAGTCTCCGTATACAATCCACGGGCAACCACAAACAAAACAAACACCCACGACATGAAGTGAAATTCTGGAGAAGGAGAAAGTTGTTACCGCGATGCGGTAACGTAATTAACTGCAGGGGCTTGCGCCTGCAGGGAAAAGCGTCCCCACAATCAAAAACCCCTCAAGCGAGGGGGAATCTGACGAAGTCTGCTACATCGGCCGCATCCATCTAAACCTCCGATACACGGTGCCATAAATCAACTTGGCATCTTCGGAGAGGTGGACGGATAAAACCAAACAGCATCTGCCCCCAGATTCAGGCAAGACGTCAGTCTTTCCCAGTTTCCGGCGGTAAACATATATATCCTTTCTTTAATAACTATATATATATATATCCTTTCTTTAACATACACGTTCCGCCGTTTTGAAAACAATTTAGAAGGGTTTCCTTATTTTAAAACGTTTCGTGTCATATCAGACACGTAGGTGAATACTGAGACTATAGCTCGCTTTTTGGAAATCCCTTCGATAACTATCAATGCATGCAAAATATATTCAGGTACTGTCCTCTGACTAGTCCTGCTCAGTACGAAAACAATAATAACATCATAAAAACGTACTGCTCCATAAGAAATCAATCCCAAAACATGCACATGAATACTACGTACGTCTGGTGTGCACGGAAATCAAAATCCATGAATGTGCCCTACATGCGCACAGAACAATATCTAAGTGCATCGGGTGTGCACAAAACATCTGTCAAGGGCAACAGGTGTGCCTTGACAGCAAAAACGGGTGCATCTGACATGCACGAAGAATCTTGATTTAGTGCATCTGGTGTGCACCAAAATCGTATCTCATAACATGCGCCCAACATGCGCGAAAACCCAAATCAGGAGCATCCATTATGCACGAAATCATGAAATACAATATCAAGCGCCGAACAAGCGCAAAATCCAATCAGGTGCACAAGGTGCACAAAACAAATATCGAACATCACCATCGAAATCGAAGTCCAGTGCAACTGTAGTGCACAAAATGCGTATCACTGCACTGCAAGCATATATGAACTATACCGAGTGCAAAAACCAAATCGTGTGCGTACATATGCACAAGATCATCTCACTGTATGAAACCCATTAAAACATAAACATGTGGAACCAAGGCACAAAAACGATATCAGGTGCAACAACTGTGCAAAAATCGTAAATACTCAGTAGGTGCAACCATAGTGCATGAATACAAATATCATGAAACTCCATCATCAAAATCAATCATGCAAATAGACCACCCAAAATACCGAAATCAAATATGGCGGAATAGTTCCGCTCAAGCACATCCTCCAAGAATCTCTGGCCAACTGTCGTGGTCACTCATAGCATGTATCGTCGACGATCCTAAACTCTGGTCTGCCGGTGTGCGTAACATGATCACTCCTGGGTCCAAGTCTTCTCGTAATTTATTCCAGAAAGTTCCTGTCGAGGTCTCTCCCAAATCACGTCCCTGCCGAACTGTCCGGAAGTCATCGTCCTTTACTATATCTGTTTCTTGTTCCGGAACGGCTGCATACTCATCGCGACTCCTTTTGGAAGGTATATCCAGCACAATGCCTCGGCATGCGTGTCGCATCTCTGATGTCGGCGGAGTGGAACGTCATCTTATCCAGATCTTGTACGGACTTCTTACTCCACTTTTCTCTAATGTCGACTACTTCGGACTCGTCTCGTCGTGGCTGCATGGACTGAGGTCCAACGGCTATCCTCGTATCTGGAGTTTCCCAAGAAATGCATCTCACCACCTAGCATCCGAATGAAGTCGAACCATCCGATCGATTCGTCAAAACCTCATAATCCCCCAATTGCTCAACATCTTGGGTACAGTTTAACAGTATCGAGTACATACCACAGCATCGATGGTCCAGCCGTAGAAGGGAAAACCCAAGCCTCACTAATGGCGCCGCGGAACTGCCGCAAACCCTAAGGTTCAAAGGCTTTCACACGGTCATTAAGTCGAGTTAGGGTTTCATTCTTCTAGAGGGTCCATAGAATTTCCTGCATGCTCTTCCGAATACTTTAAACTTGGATTAATAGGTTTCTGACATTCGATCGTCTCTGTCGACTCTCAACATCTCCGCGTGAAGTCGTCTCTAGCTGGAATCAATCTATCTGATGACCCCGCATCAGGGTAGGCGAACGAATCACATGTCCTAGTCATTCATCCTCGATGACTAGCGACCTTCTATCATCTCCTAGTATGACTCGTACTGCAATAGCTCCAACACCTGTGGCGATATCTCGTCGTTCGCAGTAATAACTGGCTCACTCGTCTGCACGCTGAACAGTGCCTCAACCATCATAAATAAGCAATACATCAACGGTCATCAAAATCTGGCTGGCCTCTATCAGTGGCTCAATCCTCTGGTGCGGATCTGCACGTCCGAGTAATCTCATACAGCGATCCATCAAACGCTCGTGGCGCGAAAACACAATAAAAAGACACGTCTCTGCAATCGTGTGTCGCCGGAATCACGCCCTAGTCAGTCCTCGTTCTGGACGAGCTCGTGCTGACCGCAACTCTAGCCGTAGCTCTCCCTGCCCGTAATCGTGGCAGCAAAACCATAACCGGTACCGATGAGGCTAGATCATGAATGAATATAATACTGAACAAAGAAATGTACATCCTAAGGCTCCTTAAGCGGAGTAGCGTATCGTAAGTATGCCGCGGAACATACCCACGGTACGTCACTCTACTTTAGTCACCTATTCCATCAATCAAGGGTCATCCTACGCTCCGAAGGTAAACCCTGGCTCTGATACCAACTTTGTCACGTCCCGAAAGTACGGAACAAGACCGGCACTTAAACTACGAAACGTCTCGAGGCGTACGTAATCTAAGTAAGCCGAAAACCCAGAAAACCAAAACAAGAAAAGTAGTAGAGTGAAGGAAAACCAATTTAAATCAAATAGTTTTAATAGCATAAGCCGAATTATGCGTTTTTAAAAACATCAAATATTTCCTGAAAATTTCGGCAGAGTCTCCTTTGTAAATACTGGCCCCCAAACGGGATACAACATGAATAGTATACGAAATCAATAAAAGGCATCCCCAAGCGGGAGCTAGCTCTTCGTCAATCGATGGTCACAACCACACAAGCAATATAATATACAACGCCAAGGGCGAGGATCAAAACTCAAAAGGAAACTCAAAACAGCAAGAAATCCATAGAAATACAACGTGCGACTCTAAAGTTGAAAGAATAACATCACTGGTCTCTATCTCTTAAATAAATACATGTTTGGTTGATGGAACTTCTAGATACAACTGAATAATAATATACAAGGTATAATGATGGGTACGATACGAATAACCCACCTACTAGCAAGTCACCCGAAAGAAGCAGTGCCAGCAAAGCCGTAATGAAACCTATACGGCAAAACCTGCAAGAAACTGGGGCACAACGGGGGTGAGTTGCCAACTCGTGAGTAGAAAAACATCTACGAACAGGAATCGCATGTATGACGCAATCCTAGGTCATACGATCATAATATATCTTCAAATATATAACCAGCAGCCTAATAACAATTGCTAGGTAACCATCTAACCCTAGTGTGATCCCATATGCCCGTGTCAGTGCCTCAGGTAGCAATATATCATATGGATGATGTATGAATGCATGAAAACAGAATACATGTACTAAAGAAACTGCTTTCATAATTTAGTGAGATTTCCTTTGTATTTTTAAAATGAGGTATCATAATGAAATCAGCATAAACAGTGCCTAGCATCGACACAAAACATAAATCTCAATGTCTCAAAATCTCAGGCTCCGGCTATCCGGACTGGCCTGTATCATCAAATCTCAGTACCTCAATATCTCGAAATCTCAATGTCTCAGTCTCAATATCTAAGGCGCCGTCAGTCCAGACCGGCCCCTACCATCAACCTCAAGACCATGACGGTATCTTCCGGATATCCGACGCGTCGGGTAAAATCACCAGTCGGTAGTGCTCCCCTGCCAGGCTCAACGCCATCATCTGCGATCCTCTTGCCCCGGGGTACCGCACCGGGTCCACCATGTACCCGAAACGGTTCCTCCACTCCTCGAACTCGGGTCTCGAAATCCATCAGCAAACTCATGGTGGACGACTCATACATCATGGGAAAACCGCACTTTTTATTTAAAAAGAGGGAAAAGAAGTTTATAAATGTTTTTGCGGTTTTCCCCCAAATCCTAGAAATCTCATGGAAATCCGAATCCAAATCCTCAATAGCAAGTAAACAGTGAATATAAGCATAAAAATCCATGAATGCGGCATATCAATGAATAATAACATGCATGAAGTAGCAAGTACTAACTACAATGTCTAAACTAGCATATAAGGCAAGTACACTAATTGTAAGTCCATGCTACCTCTCCCGGTACTTTCGGTCATGCGGAATTTGGTGAAAAACAATTTTCTAGAGGCGGTAACATGGACTCAAAACCGGATCTTTGTTAAACATCTAACTAACAACCTAACTAGGAGTTGTTAACTACTCGGTTAGGGGGTTATACCTTTCTATCTTGAACTCCTTCGTCTTCAAGCCTCGATGGTTGTCCGGATCGGCTTCACCTCGTCGTCTCCTTGCGCCGAAGATCGATCCACCAGAAAGCTTCTACCTTTGGCTTCTTCTTCGAGCTTTGAAGAAACTAGTTCACTCGGTTTGCTAAACCTTGTGAACTAGAGTGAGTAGAGAAGAGTGTGTTGGGATTATACTCTATGGTTCTTGCTTCTCAACACATGAGACAAGTGAACCATAGACTAAAGAGAGGGAGAGCAAGAGGAAGAAGATGAGAGCTCAAGAACACAAGAGAGAGAAAGGAAATGAAAGAATGAGAAAGACTTTTCTCTCTTGGCTCTCATAATCCAAAGCCATCATCACAAATCATAGCAATCAAGTATTATGTGATGGTTTAAGCTACAATAGCCATATCATTTCATGCACTCATTTTTCACAAGAGAAACAAGCAAGTAAAAAGTCTTTGCCATGAAATGATAGCCATTGTCATCATGATGGTTAACTAGTCCAACCTAGACAACCGGTCAACAAATCAACAAAGTCAACCCCTCAACAACCATGTCACCATAATACTTAATTAATATTATTGTTAATTACATATCATATTCTCATTGAGCAAAAAGTCAATGGTCAACGGTCAACAGTCAACAACCCTAATGAGAATCCTCTGCCTCTGTCTCTCCGTCAACTGTGCATACACACCCGCATCCGCGTTCCGAGGAACACGAATACATACTGGATAAAACCAATCCCAAAACGTACACTAGGATCTGGCTTAAACCAAAGCCCGCTAGTGTTAACTGTCTGGACACTGTACGTGCACAAGTGCACGGATGTGACCGAACCCTGTCGCAAAACCATGCGACCTGTCGCAAAACCATGCGACCTGTCGCAAAACTATGCGACCTCTACTCTTTTTCCTAAAGGCGAATAGCTTTCTGTGTGGGACTCTAAAGACTCGACACTACGCTGGCAGTGGGTTTAACCACAGACTGCAAGCGGCACTAGCTGTGCGTAACGGTCCCCAGGTAGAAGCCGACAAGAAGACTGACGAGGTGAAACCCATCTGAACTCCTACTGAGCCTGAATGTGACAGTCTCCGTACAGTCCGGTCTGTTCGTCTGATACATCGCATGGCGGGCCTAGGGGGGCGGTAAACGTCAGTCCCCTAATAGCGGTACAAGTCGTGTCGGAGTGAAGCCCAAAACACCCTGAGATAACACTGGAAGCCTACCAGTATATCTCGATTGCCCTGGCCAGGGACTACTCGTGTAATGGCTCTCCTAGACACAGCGCGATGTCAACCCCTAATACCGGGAGAGACGAATCCTGTCTAACCGTCACTTCCTCCAAGTGCTTCGGGACTGTACCCAACTACTACCTGTTTGCACGACTCATTTGAGCCGTGGTAGGGTAGTAATCAAAGTACAGTGGGAACACACTCGAGGCGAACTGACAGTGTCAAGTCAGCGGACTAAGCTGTACTCATGTCACCTGGGAACTGATAACTGACGATAGGTATAATACCAACCGGTCAGTTCCCGACGAGTCCTGTCCAGTGTACTCGTAACCTAACGAGCACCCGTATACTATCTCCAGTACGACGTACTGATGGCTGTGGGACAGACCATCTCCCACACTGGGATGAGAAGCGCATACGCTAGTCTACTCCGGAGTATCAATGCCCTGTCTCGATAGTCCTGTGACTAGGGACCTGTATAAGGATGTGCTTATAGATTACCCAGCCCCCACTAGTGTGACTGCCATCACAACGCTGGTAATCAAGCAAAGATCCTAAGGGCTCCACTAATGTGTATAGGTGATATACTAAAATAAACACATGTACACATTGAAGTAGAAACAAACCAAGTAGCATACTACTATATTGAGCAAGATTGTTTATACAACTGTGAATATCCCAAGCTTCCATTAAGTAATATACAAACTAGTATGATACAGTAATGGCCTCTAGGGCATATACACTAACAATCTCCCACTTGCACTAAGGCCATGTACTGGCGTATCGAAGATCTATCATCTCGATCAGCCGCTCGAACTGAGTCTGAGGCAAGGCCTTGGTGAATGGATATGCAGTGTTATCTTCTGAAGCAACCCTCCGGACCTCGATCTCCTGGCGATCCACGATCTCCCTGATCAGGTGATACCGCCTCAAGATGTGTCTGGATCTCTGATGGGACCTGGGTTCCTTCGCTAAAGCTATAGCCCCGTTGTTGTCGCAATACAGAGGTATTGGATCAACAATGGACAGAACCACCTGAAGTTCTTTCAAGAACTTCCTCATCCAGACAGCTTCTTTTGCGGCATCAGATGCAGCGATGTATTCCGCTTCCATCGTCGAGTCTGCAACGGTTTCATGTTTGGAACTCTTCCAACACACCGCCCCTCCATTGAGGGTAAAGACAAAACCCGACATGGACTTGGAATCATCCTTGTCACTCTGGAAGCTGGAGTCAGCAAAGGCCTCGATCTGGAGGTCTTTTCCGCCATACACCAAGAACATCTCCTTAGTCCTTCTCAGGTACTTGAGAATGTTCTTTATCGCTATCCAGTGTTTCTCCCCTGGGTTTGACTGATACCGGCTTACCACACTCAGTGCATAAGCTACATCCGGTCTAGTACACAACATCGCATACATTATAGAGCCTACCGTAGAAGCGTAGGGTAAAATAGACATGCGATCCCTTTCCAAATCAGTCTTGGGAGACATCTCTTTGGAGAGGGTGATCCCGTGACAAGCCGGTAGATTACCGCGCTTGGAATCTTCCATACTGAATCTTTTCAGTATGGTGTCGATGTACCTGGACTGTGAAAGTCCTAATATCCTCTTGGATCTATCACGATGGATCCGGATCCCCAGGATGTATGAGGCATCACCCAGGTCTTTCATGGAGAACCTGTGTGACAAGAACCCCTTGACAGATTGTAGCATAGGAATGTCATTTCCTATTAAGAGAATGTCATCCACGTATAAAACGAGGAATACTACAGTTCTCGCTACAAATCTACTATAGATGCATGGTTTATCTGGATTTTTGATAAAGCCAAATTCCTTGACCCTCTCATCAAAACAGATGTTCCAACTCCGCGATGCCTGCTTTAGTCCGTAAATGGACTTAAGCAACTTGCACACCTTTCCGCTGCTCACACTCTGAATGAAACCCTCTGGCTGGTCCATATAGACACACTCCTCTAAATTTCCATTTAGAAAAGCGGTCTTTACGTCCATCTGCCAAATCTCATAATCATGGAAGGCAGCAATGGCAAGAAGGATCCGAATGGATTTCAGCATAGCTACTGGAGAAAAGTTCTCATCATAGTCCAAACCAGGTCTTTGACGAAAACCCTTTGCAACCAGTCTAGCTTTATAGGTCTCAACCTGTCCATCTACACCAATCTTCCTTTTGAAGATCCACTTGCATCCTACGGGTTTTACCCCGTCTGGAGCAATGTCCAACGTCCATACTTTGTTGGTGTACATGGACTCCATTTCGGTCCGCATTGCATCCAGCCATTTTACCGAGTCAACGCTCTGAACGGCCTGCTGGAAGCTAATAAGCTCATCATAATCTATGATGCAATCCTCTCTATCCCCGTCTATGAGAAAACCGTAGTATCTCTCGGGCGGATGAGACTGCCTACTACTCCTGCGGAGCGGCGTAGGAATGTCCTATTCTTTTGAACCCTCTGGTTCCACTAAGCTTTCAGTAATAGCTCGTGGTTCTGGAATTTCTTCCAGTTCTACCGCGCTCCCACTAATTTCCTTTTCTAAGAACTGGTGTTCTAGAAAGTGGGCATGACGAGAAACAAAAACATTTTGTTCCTCTTCGCAGTAGAAGAAATATCCCTTGGAGTTCTTTGGATATCCCACAAACTTGCACTGTACTGAGCGTGCCTTGAGCTTGTCCGCATGCTGCTTTTTGACAAAAGCTGGACTTCCCCATGTCTTAATGTGATTAAGATAGGGTCTCTTCCCACACCACATCTCATATGGTGTAGTAGGCACAGTCTTAGTGGGAACTCGGTTCAAAAGGTATGCAGCTGATTCTAGCGCATACCCCCAGAATGATCGCGGTAACTCAGCGTTACTCATCATGGACCGTACCATATCCAATAGGGTTCGGTTCCGTCTCTCCGATACACCGTTATGTTGCGGAGTGTATGGAGGAGTAAGCTGAGAGAGAATTCCATTCTCTTTTAAATAATCCAGGAACTCGGCACTTAAGTATTCTCCACCTCGATCCGATCTTAGAATCTTGATACTTTTGCCGGTTTGTTTTTATACTTCATTCTTATATTCCTGGAATTTTCCAAAGGCTTCGGACTTATGTTTCATTAAGAAGACATAACCGTACCTTGAAAAATCATCCGTAAAAGTAATGAAGTAAGAATAACCGCTTCGCGCATGTGTAGACATTGGACCGCACACGTCGCTGTGTACGAGTCCCAAGAGCTCGCCCGCTCTTACTCCGTGTCCAGTGAACGGAGTCTTTGTCATCTTTCCTTTGAGACAGGATTGACAAGTGGTATACGATTGATATTCGAACGGATTCAAATATCCTTCTGTATGTAACTTCGTCAACCTTCTCTCATTGATATGACCTAGTCTATAATGCCATAAGAAAGTCTGATTTATTTCCGAAGACTTTCTTTTGTGCGTATTCTGGACATTGAAAATCTGTGGTTGGTTTAATACGTATATACCATTGCTTAATGTACCTGACCCAATCAAAATTTGATTAAGGTGAATGTTTACAACATTGCTTACAAACGCAAATTCATAACCTTCTTTAGAAACCAAAGATACAGAAATGATATTACAAGTTGCGTTGGGTACAAAAAAGCAATTACGTAAAACCAAAACATGTCCATCTGACATTCCCAGGTGATAGTCCCCCACGGCCTTAGCATCCATGCTAGCTCCGTTTGCAACTTTGAGGGTCATGTCACCTGCCTTCAAAACCCTACGGTTTCTCAACGCCTGCAAAGAATTACAGATATGAGATCCTGATCCGGTATCCAATACCCAGGAAGTAGAGTTTATTGAAAGAAAGTTTTCAATAACATACACACCTGAAGCTGAAGCCGCAACCTGCTTCAATTCCTGAGTCCTGGCTTTCCAAGCCCTGCAATCATTCTTCCAGTGTCCTTTCTTATGACCATAGAAGCATTCTTCTTTATCCACAAGCTGCCCCGCTTTCTTTGTTGCCTTTGCCTTTCCCTTCGTATCCACTTTACCAACACCGCCCCTTGGTTTGGCGGGGGCTTTCTTCTTCTTTCCCTTGGCTTTCGCCTTGGGCCTAGAAGAGGAAGATCCTCCTACAAACAAAGTGGATGTTTCCCTACCTTTCTGTAGGGTGCCCTCTGCACTCCTCAGCATATTGAGGAGTTCTGAAAGTTCAACTTCTTTTTCTTGTAAGTTGAAGTTCAGGATAAACTGGGCGTAAGTGGAAGGAAGGGACTGGAGAATCAAGTCTGATAGAGCTCATTCTCCAACGTGGTCCTAAGTTCCGCGAGCTCCTCAATGAAGCCAATCATCTTAAGCACGTGTTCCGCTACCGATGATCTGATGGCCAACCTTGCCGAAAATAACTTCTTTGACACTTCGTATCTTGCGATACGAGACTGCTCTCCATACAGTTCTTTTGTATGGAGAAATATGGACTCAAGGTCCATATTCTCGTGCCTCCTCTGATGTTCGTTGTCCATAGAGGCAAGCACGAGGCACCTGGCCTTCGCTCAATCAATCTCCCAAGTCTTACGGATTTCCTTATCCGCGACGCTGGAGGTGGGTCCTGGAACGGGGGGAGCTTTGGTGGTAAGAAGATACCCCAGCTTGTCGTAAGTGATTGCCATTTTGACATTCCTGAGCCAATCTTTGTAGTTTGGCCCTGTCAGTATGTTTTTATCTAGAAGTAACTTAAGTCCAGTCATGTCGATTGGTCGCTACAATTAGGAGAGAGAAGAAGAAACACTCAGCATGATACTCTTGCAAGTTTAGAGTGGTTTTTAGTTTGTCTAAACAGGATGGCTCCCACTGTTTCTCGAATCCCTCCTCAAACCAAAATGGAAGAATTAGTCAGGATCAATCTCACCGTACAATACTTGCTTAACCGTTCGGCCAGGCTGGTGTCGGTACTTCGAGGGAGGTTTTCCAACGCTTTCGCGAAATTCCTTAATTTAAGAACCTCTTTTCCCTGGGAGCGTAGCCCCGCTAACACCTTTCTAGACACCTACTAGGTTTATAGCATTGATCGTTAAGTGAGAAATTTCCCGAGGAGTAGCATATACTCACAGTAGGATCGGGATCCAAATATCATCGCGTGACGAAACTGAAGGAATCCTACCAGAATCATCACACTCCAAATGGTATGCAACACTAGCAAGTTTCAGTTCTTTTGAAACTCCCGATGTGGATTTTTGCCCCATGCTCTTATGACCTTGACTTTGGCCAAAATATCATAAGTCACATGCCAAGTTCTACCCGTCATTCTCCAGGTTAATTTGGATCCACCCGTACCTACCCTTGACTTTGGCCAAAATGGCAGTACGACTGTCCCAAACCAACGTATCTATCTATGCTACACATGAATACCCAATAGCTACCAATCACTATGCCCTGACTTTGGCCAACATACATAGCTTGAATACTGTTGACTATCCATATGAAACGACGGAGGGCTACGAATGGTTTTGGAGAAACCGTGAACGTAGTGAACTTGATATAATCGATGGAACGAGATAGCTTTTAAAAGGAGTGGCTCAAACTCCGCATTTTAAAAGTTGGTTTTTGAAAAGAACCGAGTGGTTTTTCGAAAGTGTTCCAACGACTTTTACTTGGTTTATTTTCTTGCATTAGTTCTTTTAATGCGTGATATTCTTGCATTAGTTCTTTTAATGCGTCCCATCATTTAATCCTACCATTGCAGAAAACAACCAAAATATGACGTACGCTTATGCCATTCGCATTCGCCACGGGGCCCCGTCATTACCCGTTAGGTTACTTAACTAACGACAGAGCGGGGGCTGGGCTAGCGCGGCTGTAAAACATAAGCAACGCCTAAATAATATCATATATAAATATATATTGCAATGATAGCCATTTCAGATCACAGATGAATACATTGGATATACTAGGAATCCGCAATTCGTACGAGCCTGTAACGAAAAGCAGATTACACGGTCGCGGTGAATAGCCAAACCCCACCCAAGACCCCTACGGATGCGGCAAACTACCCGCCAAGTACCCTAAGCGAAGCAACCTCCCTCATCTCCGTGAGTAGGCCACTCGGCACTTCGGCATACCCGGTAGTTTGTGCACCCCCTCCATGGGTCTATCCTAGGAGCAAAAACAGTAAAAAGAAATTATACAATGACGGCTACAACCCCGACCCGGTTGTGCGGCCATACAAATAATTATTACATCAATTTACAAATTTACATGAATTGAAAGAAAAGAAAACTCTCGTCTCTCAACCCCGGGCTATTCACCCGCGACAATCCAATGAATTCATATACACATTCCAGCAACATTACAGATCACAGATTTGTATAACCCCTACTAATCGACATATAGCGATTAGCAGACGTTCAATACAAATATCACATCACAGATAAAAACCGTCAGCATAAGTCTTTATAAGTTCGATCAAAAATACGGATTTTTAGGCCCCAAACACAAAATTTTCGTTCTGGAAAATCTGGGCTGAAAAGACATTCCAAAAATCCCAAAACAACCCCAGAAATACACTGCACTAAATTTGGACCTCGGCCGAGTCAACTCGGCCGCGGAACCGCGACGGGAGCGTGCTCCCGCCGCGTTTCCGCGGCGCTTTGATCGGTTCGTGGGACCAAATTTTGCGGTTATTCTATAAAAAGCCTGAGCCGATTTCTAAGATGAAATTTATCAATTTCGGAACAGAAACAAAATCGGCAGAAACTTGACATATCGGGTTCGTTTCGTGACTTTTTCTTTGATCGATCTTCTAGTTACTTTGCTAACATGTTAGATAGAGTTTAACCTGGCTCTGATACCACTGTAAGTCCATGCTACCTCTCCCGGTAATTTCGGGCATGCAGAATTTGGTGAAAAACAATTTTCTAGAGGTGGTAACATGGACTCAAAACCGGATCTTTGTTAAACATCTAACTAACAACCTAACTAGGAGTTGTTAACTACTCGGTTAGGGGGTTATACCTTTCTATCTTGAACTCCTTCGTCTTCAAGCCTCGATGGTTGTCCGGATCGGCTTCACCCCGTCGTCTCCTTGCGCCGAAGATCGATCCACCCGAAAGCTTCTACCTTTGGCTTCTTCTTCGAGCTTTGAAGAAACTAGTTCACTCGGTTTGCTAAACCTTGTGAACTAGAGTGAGTAGAGAAGAGTGTGTTGGGATTATACTCTATGGTTCTTGCTTCTCAACACATGAGACAAGTGAACCATAGACTAAAGAGAGGGAGAGCAAGAGGAAGAAGATGAGAGCTCAAGAACACAAGAGAGAGAAAGGAAATGAAAGAATGAGAAAGACTTTTCTCTCTTGGCTCTCATAATCCAAAGCCATCATCACAAATCATAGCAATCAAGTATTATGTGATGGTTTAAGCTACAATAGCCATATCATTTCATGCACTCATTTTTCATAAGAGAAACAAGCAAGTGAAAAGTCTTTGCCATGAAATGATAGCCATTGTCATCATGATGGTCAACTAGTCCAACCTAGTCAACCGGTCAACAAAGTCAACAAGTCAACAAAGTCAACCCCTCAACAACCATGTCACCATAATACTTAATTAATATTATTGTTAATTACATATCATATTCTCATTAGGGTTGAGCAAAAAGTCAATGGTCAACGGTCAACAGTCAACAACCCTAATGAGAATCCTCTGCCTCTGTCTCTCCGTCAACTGTGCATACACACCCGCATCCGCGTTCCGAGGAACACGAATACATACTGGATAAAACCAATCCCAAAACGTACACTAGGATCTGGCTTAAACCAAAGCCCGCTAGTGTTAACTGTCTAGACACTGTACGTGCACAAGTGCACGGATGTGACCGAACCCTGTTGCAAAACCATGCGACCTGTCGCAAAACCATGCGATCTCTACTCTTTTGCCTAAAGGCGAATAGCTTTCTGTATGGGACTCTAAAGACTCGACACTACGCTAGCAGTGGGTTTAACCACAGACCGCAAGCGGCACTAGCTGTGCGTAACGGTCCCCAGGTAGAAGCCGACAAGAAGACTGACGAGGTGAAACCCATCTGAACTCCTACTGAGCCTGAATGTGACAGCTCCGTACAGTCCGGTCTGTTCGTCTGATACATCACATGGCGGGCCTAGGGGGGCGGTAAACGTCAGTCCCCTAATAGCGGTACAAGTCGTGTCGGAGTGAAGCCCAAAACACCCTGAGATAACACTGGAAGTATATCTCGATTGCCCTGGCCAGGGACTACTCGTGTAATGGCTCTCCTAGACACAGCGCGATGTCAACCCCCAATACCGGGAGAGACGAATCCTGTCTAACCGTCACTGCCTCCAAGTGCTTCGGGGTTGTACCCAACTACTACCTGTTTGCACGACTCATTTGAGCCGTGGTAGGGTAGTAATCAAAGTACAGTGGGAACACACTCGAGGCGAAGTGACAGTGTCAAGTCAGCGGACTAAACTGTACTCATGTCACCTGGGAACTGATAACTGACGATAGGTATAATACCAACCGGTCAGTTCCCGACGAGTCATGTCCAGTGTACTCGTAACCTAACGAGCACCCGTATACTATCTCCAGTACGACGTACTGATGGCTGTAGGACAGACCATCTCCCACACTGGGATGAGAAGCGCATACGCTAGTCTACTCCGGAGCATCGATGCCCTGTCTCGATAGTCCTGCGACTAGGGACCTGTATAAGGATGTGCTTATAGATTACCCAGCCCCCACTAGTGTGACTGCCATCACAACGCTGGTAATCAAGCAAAGATCCTAAAGGCTCCACTAATGTGTATAGGTGATATACTAAAATAAACACATGTACACATTGAAGTAGAAACAAACCAAGTAGCATACTACTATATTGAGCAAGATTGTTTATACAACTGTGAATATCCCAAGCTTCCATTAAGTAATATACAAACTAGTATGATACAGTAATGGCCTCTAGGGCATATACACTAACACTAATATCATATCTAAACTATTAGCTAACAACATATGTCAATGAAATAGTATTTTCTAAAGTGTTCGTGACATGGAAATTACCGATGAAGATGTGCGTGAGCCGGCAAATAAGTGTACGTGTTACATACGCGTCATCGGTAATGGTGCTGGTATCCTAACAGCATGATATCAACAATAAAATATGAAACATAATGTAAGAAGGCGATGCGGAGCGAACAACAATAATGAGCGGGAGCTGAATACTAGACACAACGACAATTAATATGGGCTAACAACTACACTAAACTATAGAGCTAAGCTGTCAAGCTACACTAAAGGTATGGAAACCGCCTAAGATCTGAGTCGATACATACATATATATATATATATATATATATATATTAGTCGGTGATCCCGCCTCGATAATATCACATCCGATACCATATCTATAATCAAATATTCCTAAGTCAAGAGTGCGGATCAAACATCAATATATAGCTCATACGTAAATCCATCGTACGGCATCCCAAATCTAGGTACGGGTCAATATCACATTATTCATCTGGTATCCTCTTTATCCAAGATCATAATCTGGGTACTGATCTACGTCTAGTACGATACTAATATCATCAATATAGTCATGATCTGACTGCTGATCTACAGCCTCATACAAACCGCTATCATCATCATATATCGTCATAAAGAGGTATACATCGCCTAATGCGACCTATTATGAATATCTTACTATATCTTATCTCATATCACGATCACATGTCAACCATTCAATGTATAACACTATTCACATGTAACGTCGTCCCAAGATCCGCTATAATATCAGGACGTATCTCAAGTACGAGTCCTGCCATATCACCGTTCTCGCGGTCTCAATCAAATCTTATCGACTCATCTCAAATCCTAAATACTATCCTCAAATCCAGTATGTGAACACATAGTCCCATACCCATGTGAACACATAACAATATAACCCCATATAAGCACATATGAAAGAAGAATGTATGCAAGTATGGATGTGTGTGTAAATGTGGTGCAACCTCTACTCTAGGGTCTCGCAACACTAAACCTATCCAGTCACACCTAAAATCTATCTTTATCATCAATAAACTCAAAAATATATAATCAATATATATGTGTGTATACGTATTCGTACACATCACCACGAACTGTGGGGGTGCTATACGCCATCCACCCGACTTCTCCCCGTAGATATAAATCTACTCACCTGGTCTGAGCTCGCCGGTGCCGACGTTGTCACGCGCTTGCTTGTCGTCTCGAAATCCACCTGGGGTACCTACATGTCGCCACGTATCGTAACGCATAAAAACCAAATCCGAAATCGAAACGGTATACGAAAACCAATTCGGCACGCGTATCACGCATAAGTCAAAACCTATCGTCTCCGCATGCAAGAATAGCTAAACTAACCCTCGATGTCGATGTACAAACGTCAAACCATCGAGAAAAACCCAAACACACTCATTTGCACATTCACAAACACTAATTATAATATGAAATAGGTTAAAATTCACAAAAACCCCAAACTCACTTTAAAAGCTATTTTTTTCCCGAAAACCTAGCAAGCAAGGTTTACCGTTTTTGTACAAAACATGATGTTTTAACAATTCTAGTGACCAAGATGATAACTTAATATCATAATTATGCCACAGAAACCATTACGTAAATTTTAAACCCACAATTTAATTCAATTTCAAAAACCTAGTTTGCAATTTTAACCAATTTCGACCATTTTAATAGCAAAAATGCACATACAACAATCTAGCTTGGATTTGCATGATCTAAAGCATTAAATTACATTTTAAAATGTTAATGAAGTCATGAAAAATCTAATTACATTTTTCTCTTAATCAATTTCATGGTTTACAAAAACCTAGTTTGTTAAAAAGCTTAAATTTAGACATTTTTCAAGTAACAACTTGTAATTGGCAACAAGATTAGTTTTAACAAATTTCAAGATGCTAGCCCACATCACATAACCATGCACAATTGATCACAACCCAACTACAAAACAAAACCCTAACTTGAATTCCTTAATCATGCAATTGAACCCATTTAAAACATAATTAACACTTAATTAAGCTAACTACAAGCAATTAACAACAATTTAAGAAAAAGGGTTAGAGTTATACCTCATGAACCATGGATCAAACTTGCAACCTAGCCTCCAAGATGCTCTCTTTGCTCCAAGGATTCAAGCAAGATTGATCAAAGAATAATGGGTAAGGCTTGGAATTGGAATTAGCTTTGAATTTGTATGGATTTTGAAGTGATTTTGTGGATTTTTGATGAAAAATTGAGATAGATTTTTTTTGGGGGGGGAGGGTTGTTACTGCAGGAGCATGGGGAGGGCTCGGCCAACAATTTGGGGGGAAAGGAGGAGAGAGAGTGATGTGTTGAAAGTGAGAAGAAAATAAAGCCCATGCCTCATTTGACTTTCTTTCTTTATTCATTCTTTTCTTTATCTTTTCTTTTACCAAAAGAAGTGGGGAAATGTTTGGGGGAGGGCTGCTGATTTCAGCAGAAAAGAGGAAGAGAAATGGGGGGGTGAGTGTGTGCGGTGAGGGAAAATGATAAATACTATACCCCAAACAACCATTTACACTAAATTCACTAATTAAGCCTTTTTCTTCGATATTTTCTAAAACCGTTTGGCAGCTTCATTTCATTTCAAAAACAACATGTTAAAATTTTGTTTAATGTGTTATGTTGCACAAAATTTGTTTCAACCCATTCCAATTTGTAATTTTCCCTAATTAAATGTATTACTGACGGCTTAAAATAATATTAAAATAATTAATTTCGGAAAAAATTTCAGAAAATTTGAAATTTTACCAGTGGCTCAATAAACACCAAATACTAGCAATTAAATATCTAGAAAATGTATATTTAATTTTATAATAAAGATATTTGTATTTTGACTTTTTACAAAAAAAACCCTTATTTTACCGATTTTCCGAAATTTCACCGAAACGATTTTCAAAACGTTACAGAGCACTCGCAATGCGAGAGAAGATGAAGATAAAAGACAACCGAATAAACCTTATTCTTATTTCTTCTGAACCATAATCCATCCCCGAACTAGAACAAGTTCCTTTCGAGTTCGTATATAACCATACGATGGAATATCCAAATAAACTGTGGATTTTCGTAGTAATACGGAGTGTTATGGAGAAATACAAAGGTGAAGTAGGAGTGGTAATGAAATACTTGGTTTGGCCATGAATAGCAGTCGCAGTTTACTTTGCCCTCTTACTAATCCCTTTATTTGTCTTAACTTAATACCTTCTGTACACCACACTTAGGCTAATCGGCTTTCTTCATTCCCTACCGTTCGGCACCAGCCTAAGGTTTGGAAGAAGACTATCCAATAGGCGTAACGGGTGTACTATCCCCTAATCCAAGGAGCACTCGCAACATGAGAGAAGGTAAAAGGAAAAGACAACTGAATAGTCCTATTCGTTTTCTCCGGAACCGGAAACCATCCTCGAATTTGGAACAAGTTCCTTCGAGTTCGTATATAACCATACGATGGTTTTATCCAATAGAAGTGGATGTTCGTAATAATACGGGGTGTTCTGGAGAAAAGGGTAAAAGTAGGAGTGGCAATGAGGTATGCAACTCTGACAATCCAAAAGCCAGTGTTTTAAGAAGATTCGGTTAATCTTGGTCACAGAGTTATAGTCAAGGGTCGGGTCATGGTCGCTGCCAAGAGAGAAAAGAAACACTCTGCGTGCACTCTATCCTAGATCAGAATGGTTATCAATTTATCCAATCAGGATACCTCCCACTGTAACCTCAAATTCTCCTCCAAACCTGGAAGAAGAATTAGTCGAGATCACCCGAGAAGTAAACCAACTCATCAGTGGGAATCGGGATCCAATTATCATCGCATGATAACGTGACGGAATCCACTCACGCTATCACACTCCAGAAGGTATGCGCATATCTGGCAAGTTTCAGTTTCTTTAGAAAATCCCGATATGATTTTTACCCCTAGGACCCAAGTGACCTTGACACGGTCAACAAATCAAAGAGTCCTAGTCAAGTTCAACCCGTCATTATCCTGGATTGCATTAAACCCACCCATACAAGCCCTTGACACAGTCAACAAGGCCGCACGACTGTCCTAACCAATCCCATTAATATGCCACAAACGAACACTACTCAGCTACCGTACACTACACCTTGACACAGTCAACAAACGCAGCACGAATACTAAGTAATACTTGTAAGAAATGACGGAGGGCTACGTCTAGTTTTTGGCGAAAAACTTTTAACGTAACGAACTTGATATCGTTGAAGGAACTGCATAGCTTTTTATAAAAATATAGTGGCGAAAACCTTTGCTAAAGAGGTCACTCCCGGTGAAGGGATCTTAGCTCTTTCCCCGTAGAATGAGGTGCAGGATATTCCAACTGAATACCACGATGCAAAACAAAAAGTAATCGGGTATAGTGAAGTTATTACCCTGACGCAAACTTCTGTCCAAGGGGTCACTCCCGGTGAAGGGATCTCAGCCCTTGCCTCGTCGACTGAGGTGCTGGATATTCATAACCGAATACCACTGTGCAAAACAAAAGAGAATGTCCTTGCAATAACAGCTTTTTGAAAAATGTTCCAACAACATCAGAATAAGTTTGTTTAGCTTGCATTGATCCGAATCAACGCAGTCCCATCAATTGATCACACCAATAAAGAACGAAAATACGATGTACGTATATGCCACCCGCATTCGCCACTGGGTCCCGTCATCACCCGTTAGGTTACTTAACTAACGACAGAGCGGGGACTGGACTAGCGCGGGTGCAAAACATATACAACATCTACTAGTATATATATCAATATATAATATTCGATCAAGGCGTGATAAAATGCAACATCACAGAAATGTAATACGCATCACAGAACAATACAGATATCTGGGATCCCCGGGTTTCATAGAGCCTCTACTGAAACCCGACGTTCCCCTGGTCGTGTGGATAGCCTGTGCAATGAGATCCTAGACCCCTACGGGCGCGGCAAGTTACCCGCCAAAACCTGAAGCGAGGCAGCCCCCTTCAACAACGTGAATGGACCACCCAGCACTTCACGGAAACCGGTAACTTGAGCACCCCTCCTTGGGTCAACCTGCACCCCCTACGAGTGCGGCGAATGGCCCGCCAATTCTAGAGTAAAGCCCCCTCTGTCTCAAAGCCATGAGATGCAGGCCCGTTGCCCTCTAGAACCCGGCTATTCGTGCACCCCTCCGCGGGGTAATCCTAGTACAGAAAGTAAAATATATACAACGGGTACATCGACCCCAGCCCGGTCGTGCCCCAAAAGAATAATATACAAACAGGCAGTAACGGCAGTCCACATGTTGGACGCTCGCCCCGCAATATCAAATGTACATATACAACCAAACTGTACTACCATTGCATCCAGGCTATCCACCACGACAAATCCGCAACATCATAGCACAACACAGAACATCAACGTGAATGTCACGTTCGCAAATCCGTCTAAAAGGGTTATAGCAGTCAGACAGGATTTACCGATCAAGTGACATTCACGGTCGCAGATATAATGTAAATACTGTGAACTAACATGTTTAAAATTTTTGATCGACTAAATTTCTCGAAGTGGGCCCCAAGTACAATACTCAGTACACAAAATAAATCTGGGCCCAAACAGAATATACCAAAAACCCCAATTCCAACACAGAGACCTACTGAAGAAATTTGGTGCACTGTGGCTACAATACGGTCGCGGATCCGCGGCCAAAACGTGGTTACGACCGCGGATCCGCCGCGCTACAGTAAAATCAGCCCACCAAATTTTCTCAGTTCTCTTGAAAAAGCCTGCACATATTTCTGCAATATACCAAATAATTTTTTTGACGACTGGAAAAATTAGACAGAAACTGATGCTTTGAAATTGTGGTTTATGGAAATTTCGTTCGATCGAGTTCTAAACACGTTAGAGCAAGCTAGAAAAGGTTAATGGCGTGGCTCTGATACCATGTAAGACCACGGTAGCGCCCCGGCCTTCTGTCCGAGGCCAAAATGCGGAAACAAAAACTTTTCTTAAACTAGAAACCGGCGCTACCGCGGACTATAAACCCGGATCGTACCATTAACCAACTAGTAGCTAACTAGAGAAAGGATAGAGAGCTATACCGAGCGATCCGTGTCCTTCGGTTTTCGGCCACCATCCCGATCTCCCCGCGGAATCTCCGGTCTCGATCTCCTCGTCGGAAAGGGCACCACATCACCGAGTCTTTTTACGGGCTCCCACCTCTGAACCGAGGCAACTCGGACACGAAGTTGGCAAGCCGACGTGTCCAAGATTGCTGTAGACTGAGTGTAGAACGGTTTGTCTCAAGGGGTTAAAGAAGTTGCCATTTGGATGTGGAGGGAAAATGAGCAAGAGGAATGAGCTTGAGGATTTTTCTTTTTCAATGAATATGAACCAAAAATCCTCACACCAAAAATGAATATCCCCCTCTCCACAAAAGTGGCCGGCCATGCATAAGAGAAGAGGGAGGAAGTGTGTGAATAATGCAAGAAAGAGAATGATGAGTGGCCATCATGAAGAAAGTCTTTTCCAAAGGCCTTTTCAATCCCATCTCCATAAAGCAAGTAATGATGAACAAAAAGAAGTCAAAGTCAATCTAGAACAATCATGAAGCAACCACTTACAAAAAAAACACCCTCCACTTTGCTAATTTGCACATTTGCAAATAAGCCCCTCCCATCAAAGGAATTTCAGTCAAGAAGGAACAAAGGAAAAATGGCCGAAACGGAATGCAAACTGGCAACTTCAAAAGGACGATCCCGTAATAAATTACAGGAAAACCCCGCGACTATATATACATACCCGTATTTGTATTGCGACCGAACACAAATGCAATGAGACAAAATCTACACTGTACAATACTAGGATCCGGCTTAAACCAAAGCCCGCTAGTATTATCCGTTCGATCATGATCCGTGCAATACCGCACGTATATAATCGAACCCTGCCATATATCCATACGGCCTCTACAGCGTTTCGCCCGAAACTTGAGAAACTGTCTGTGGGGAACTCTAAAGACTCGTCAATACTTTGGCTGTGGATTTAACCACTAGCGCGTCAGAGGTATTAGCCGTACGTAACAAGCTACCAGGTATTGACCAAAAGGGAGGTCGATGAGCGAACTCATCCTGACACCCTACTGAGCCTGTCAGTGACAATATCTGTACAGTCCGGTCCGTTCGTCTATGAGCATTGATCAGTCGAAAATACTGCATTTTTAACACGGCAATTTCCCTATCATTTGCACTCATCTAGAGGTGTTCAGCATTCATATAGCACATATTAGCAAAACAGTCGTAAAATATCAGTTTGCATGTGTTAGACTTTAAAACCGGCACTTTAAGGGAAATTGACTGTATTTCATGGCATGGCATCATTCTTGTGTAGCGCAACTTGTGTTTCGAAGTCTGTGCAGGAAATTACAGAAGAAAGGCCAAAATTGTCATTTTGCTGATCAAACATTACGCCAACTCAAAGGCTAGAGATCTGGCGGTGATAAAGAATTAAATACAAGATTCATCATATCAGAGAAATACCTAGAATTCATCAGGAATCAGCACTGTTAAAATGATGCCCTAAACTCCTCACGTGACCGCGGATCCGCGGCAGGAGCAGGCACGTGCCGCGGATCCACGGCTGTCTTGACACATCAGCAGTTAATTTTAGCTGCAGTATTCTTCTATCAGTGCTTACACTTCAGCAAGATATGTCAAATTCCAGATGATTCTCGGAGCTTCTGCCAGATCAGCAAAGATCATTAAGCATGCTAATCTTGATTAAGCTCCTAACAAACTAGTTCTAGAAGCTCCCTCTAACTAACTATTTCTAGAAGCCTCTCTAGCTAACAAACTTTTGGAGGGAAATTCAAATTTGAAATGCTAAACCTAGGGTTTTGGAAACCTATAAAAAGGACCCAAGGCTCACTTGAAAAAGGTTGTTGAAAGCTAATCAATCTAGTTCTTCTTCTTCAATCTCTAATCTCCCCCATTTTTTAACATAAGTCGAGTGACACGACTTGTGCCAAACCCTAACCCTAATCAAGAAACTCCAAATTCAAGATCCTTTGAGTTCTAGCATGCAAGTCTTCAACCAACCTTTAGAAGCGAAGCCGGACTTCAACGGAGCACGAGATCCAAGCCGATCCACGACTCAAGGAGCCGAGCGACGCTAGATTCAACGATCAAAGTTCCTTCCTCTTGTAGTTCTTGAGAGTTGTACCTAATTGTTGATATAATAAAGGTAAAGATTCTTTAAACTTGCTTATATTTCAATTCGAGCATTATGATTCATCTTAAATTCTTGAATGTATTCTTGTGATGATGCTTGAATAAAACTCCGCTCGTGGAGGAATCGAAACGATTATAGAATGAAGATGTTGACGAATCTTTAAACGTTTTCTTAAGTCCTATAACAATTGTAAATTCTTGAAAATTGAATGATCAATGATCTAGATCGATGTGAAATGCATTCTTGATTCTTTTCGCACGATCTAGAGATCAACGATCGATCATTCGATTTCCTAGAAGCTATCTAGTGAATGTGATTCATCGAAAGGACAAAGGATAGGATGAGGAACCCTAATTCTTCGCAAGATCCTTGATCCTCGATGAATCTACATCGATTTAGCATCAATTTGTTAATGGATAAGAAATCGTAATTTCGAATCTTCTTCACATCTACGATCTAATCAATTCCTACGAGCTTTACTTCAAATCTTGAAACCTAAATCGATTGGAATTCTATCTTTCTTGATTCTTGATGTTTAACGTTTTCTTGATTCTTGATTAGATTAGTTGATTCTTGAAATTCACCGATATAAATCTTGAATCGTTTTGCTTTTCTTTTCTATTAAATTTTCAATTCAAACAAAACAAAATACGAACGAATCGCACAATCCCTGTGGACGGTCCGCACTTACTAACGCGCTACAATCCGACACCGTTATTGATTGCGGTCAAATATTTTTAGTTGTGATTTCTACTAAATTTTCTAAATTCCGACAACGAGAAATAAGAATCAATCAAATGGCACATTTGAATTGAAAAGTTTATTCCATCTATATTTTGAGATCTAAATTCGCACAAACCCTAACCGATTCGTTGTGATTTGTTGCGAGGAAATCTGGAATCATTGGAGCTGGAGAAAATTTTTTCAGAGAATTCCAGAGAGCTGAGGAGGTAAACAGGGACTTGCTGTAAATTTTTTTGTGCAGATATCAAGCAATCCCACCGCGATTCCGCGGCGGATCTAGCTCTTCACTGTACCAAGTTTGCTCTGTGAGTCTCTCACTTTCTTATCTCCTCCTAAATCTGCTCCAATTAACAATTTGTGCAGGTTTCTTTGCAAAAATCGCAGCGCCGCAAAAAGCAAAATAAACTGTGCGTGTTTTTGATTTTGTGGTTGTTTGCATATTAATACGGACATTAAGGGGCAAGGCCAAATCCAGATTAGGTGGGGAGTTCATTACCCTTCCTAAGCCCCAAAAATCACAAACTTGCATCCGCATTTACCCTCATTAACTAAAAAAGATCTAGAGATGACTCTAAGGACCGTCGCGCTCACTTAGGACAAGAGAAGGCCGTGGGTAATTCATTGCTTATCCGCGTTTCTTTTGTGGTGTCTAAGGCAAGTGTGTCCAAGGCTAGTGGTTACTTAATTAGGCCCACTACTTACGTAGTGGAGAACCTCCCACTTACCTGGCACTTACCTGGCCACAGGAGAGACAAAGAGGCAGTGGAGGATTTATCCTGCAACTTGTCTTTTGGCAGTTAGGAGCGGTCTAGAGCTTTGACCTAGGCGACCACTAGATTTTAGGGTTTTGCTTGTTGCATTTGTTGTGATCGTGTCATTTTTTCAAAAATCCGTATATTTTCAAAACAAACACCAATCACATTCATATCATTCCCCTAATTATAAGTCGCGCTACCACTTGTACTAACCCTTTTTAGTGCAAGATAGGCTGGACACGGGATTCTAGTGCCCGTTTAGTCCGCGTTCCCCTGATCGACCCAAAAGTCGGTATTTCTATATTTACCCTCTTCTTTACCCACTACCACACCCACATCGATGGATCTGTCTCCATCGAACTTCTTTTCCACTACTCTGCCGCCGTCCGTTGGTGCGCAGAATCCACCTTGCATCTCTCTCCAAGAGAGGTGCTATCCTACACGAGGTCCTCTTTCGACCTGTCTTTCCATTCCACCAGCCAACGGGGAAAATTTTGAAATTAAACCCCAATACATCAACCTTCTACCAAAATTTCACGGTCTCGAATCTGAAGACGCATATGCCTTTATCACCAAATTTGAAAATGTATGCGCAATGATGGGTACCTCACAGCTTTCTATGGATGCTATGCGTCTACGTCTTCTCCCATTTACCTTGTGCGATATAGCCGAGAAGTGGCTGTATAACACTACCGCACATTCCATCTCAAACTGGGGAGAATTCGTCAAAGCATTCCTTAAGAAATTCTACCCATACCAAAAGACAGCTCGAGTCCGTAGCGAAATAAATCAATTCACCCAGCTTCCAAATGAACCATTTTCAAAATATCTTGAACGCTTCAAGGATTTGTTAGTTTAATGTCCTCATCACGGAATCCCTAGATGGGAACTGTGCCGAATCATATATGAGGGCATTAATCCTAACACAAGACAGACTCTTGAATCCATGTGTCAAGGCAACTTCATGATTAAAGATGATGGGGAAGCCTGGAAATTCCTAGAAGATTTCGCTGAAAAATCTTTACAGTGGGAGGGTGTGAGTCAATCGTCTAGGGATGTCAATGATATTTCCATAGGAGTTAGAGCTGAAATTTCAGCTTTACACAAGAAATTCGACAATATGGAAAACAAATTTTTAGCCGCCGCCCTAAATCAAATGTCACTCTCCAAAACTGTATGTGGATGTTGTTCTGATCCTTCTCATTTGACGGAAGAATGTCCACTAAACTCTCCGTTTCAAGGTCATATCAATTCTGCTTTCCAACAAAGACCTAGGAACGATCCATCTTCTTCCACATATAATCAGGGTTGGAGGAATCATCCAAATTTTGCTTGGAACCAATCACAAAATCAAAATACGGTTCCAAACCAACACAATTTTCAAAGGGTCCCTCCACCACAACAGCAACCACAATTGAGTTAGCACCCCTTCCAAGCACAAAACTTTCAAAATCCGGTCAACACACACGCACTGTCTAGTCCTTTACAGTTGACCGGGACTGATGAATCATCTTCATTTGCACAATACATGAATTTGGTCTTAACAAATATCATGCAAGTTTCGGCTGAAATGAAGTCTTCTGTCGATAAAATTGAGAAAAACTCTGCGTCCCAAAGCGAGAGTATTAAATCGATGGAAGAAGAAATTGCACGATTAAAAGCCGAAATGAGCGCAAGAGAGAAAGGGAAACTTCCAGCTCAACCCTTACCCAATCCTGGCTATTCACATCATGTGAATGCAATCACCACGTTGAGATCTGGAAGAGTGCTTGACAATCACGTTGGGGAAGAGATTGATGACACTGATAGATCTATCAATGATACCCCGGCTGAGACTTTTCCTTCCACTTCTACTTCTAATTCTGACCCCAGTTCTTCTACCCCACCACCTTCTTGCGAGCCTATTCTTCGTTTCCCACAAGGCTCTCCACCTCAGCCCATCTTTTCTAGTTCTCCACGGACGATCCCCACTTCTATTCTGGGATCGGGTCCACCCACACGATCTTCTCCAATGTTGGACCCCGACCTTATTGCCCAAGCTCCTTACCCAAATCGGTTAAGGGGAAACAGACCAAGTCCACAAATGGAGAAGATCACTGAAATGTTTAAACAGGTTAACATCAACATCCCTCTTCTAGATGCTATCCAACAAGTCCCCGCTTATGCGAAAGTTCTTAAAGACTTGTGCACTAGAAAGAGGAAGAAACAAGTGCCCAAGAAGATATTCATAGCAAAGACAGTAGACACAGCTTTCCCCCAGCAATTACCGAGGAAACGTAAGGATCCTGGCTATCCTACTATTTCCATTTCTATTGGGGAAAAACACATTAACCGTTCTCTACTTGACCTTGGCGCAAGTGTTAACCTGCTTCCTTTCTCAGTCTATGAGCAGTTAGGGATCGGAGAGTTGAAAACAGCCCATTGCACTCTCCAGATGGCTGACCGATCAATCACCAAACCTAGGGGTGAACTGGAGGATGTGTTAATAAAAATCGGGGAATTTATATTCCTTGTGGACTTTATTGTACTTGATACACAGCGTGTAGCGAACCCACGGAATCAAATTCCGGTGATTTTAGGTCGCCCCTTTTTGGCCACTTCCAACGCTATAATCAACTGTAGAAATGGTTCTATGACCCTATCCTTCGGGAATAGGTCAATTGAGCTGAACATTTACAAGTTGGGAAGTGTACCCTCCGAACTTACTGCTCAGGTCTGTTCTGTCGACTTAATGGATGTCGACAGCAGCGAATTTGATGATCCTCATGATACCGATTTTGACTCTTTTCATACATTATTGTTTGACCCAATTATGTATCATACACATACGGACTCTTCCACCGAGTTGTCCGGGTCAACAACTAACACTGATTATGAACTGCTTTTAGAGTCTGAAGATCACCCCGCACTTTGTGATGACATTATTCTTCAGGGTATTGATGAGACTTTTGAGGAGATCTTCGCTGATGAACTCGCATTTTTGAATGATACGGGTGTTGAGATGAATCATCTCCCAATCAATGAAATTGAACCTCCACCCCTTCTTCTGAACTGTAAAAAGAATGCGAGCAATCCATCACATTCACTGCATCGTCTCTCCAAAATGAGACGCACACACATTCTTTTCCACCCCTTACCCTTTCCCCACTTCTTCTTCCACCAACCAGAGCACTGCATTGATAAAATTTTTGAATGGTTGGTGTTAACTTTCGGTCTTTGCAAAGCTTGGCATCGACCACTGATTTTTGACCCCCTCATGTGATTTTCAAAGCTTAACATTGCTTAACTCAAGTTTGGGGGGGTATAATCGGGCTCTTGATAAGAAAAATTTTACACAAAATGTGGAGCCGAAAATAAGTTTGGGGGAGGGTCTTCACTTAAATATTTTGCCCCCATTAATAAATTTCCTCCCAAGCTTACAGGTTTTCCAAGATTTAGCAGAAGGCAACAGTGAGGACACTGTTGAAAACAAGTTTAGGGGAGGTTTGTGCTTATTTTTGCATCATTTACATATCATTTGCATAAGCACAAAACATTTTTGAAAACCTATAAAAATTTAAAAAATTTCAAAAAAATAAGTAAAAATATTTTTGTACCTAAATAAGATAATAAAAGATTAGATAGTGAAAAATTACATCCAAAAGATTTGAAAAATTTAAGAAAACCAAGAAAATTAGAAGTTTTCTTATACGAACTAGTAATAAGTAGTTATGAGCCGTTGTCCCAAGGGTTAGTAAGATGAAAGAAGTCGCTAATCTGAGGATAAAAATAAGTCTGAAAAATAATTCCTATTCTGGAAGCCAAACATTTTGAACGTTGATACCCTACTATTCGCACTTACACACGTCTTGAAGCCCGGAATAGTAGAGGATACCTTGAAATGCTCTTGTCTTAAAGCCGATGTATGAAGGAAATAAAAAAATGAAGAAAATATAAAAATGGTGAGAAAAATGAACACTGGTTTTGTTATCGCCAAGGCGGCAATAAAAAAATATAGCGAGGGTGCTTCTTCACCTAGTGCCCTAAGGCCAACTGGTCTGGGAGTCACTGCTAAGCCTTAGGTGGTGCAAGACGAGGAAAAACACCAAATAAGCAAGCACATGAGTAATCGGTCGGTTAGTACCTCAAGAAGTATTAACCGTCGCATGAAAGTGTGTGAGCAATCTCATCTAAATATTCATTAATTAAAAAGTACTGAGGCTGATGGGCAAGAGTATGATAGCTTGAATTGAATTCTCCGGGTGTAGGGATGTCCTTTACACACACGTAGGGTTATATGATCGATGTTTGGAAGAAAGATAGGAATGAAGAATAAAGACGATGTTTTATTGAGGGAGGACGTGATTTCTGACATCTTTTCATGACTATTAAGATAGGGCTCATGACGACCGAAAAGCTAGCTTAGTTGGAAACCCTAACTTTTCAAGGCTTTTCTTTTACAATTCTTTTCATTAAATGTAATATTCATGATCTTCCTTTTATTATTGGATTTTGTGGGTGCAATCCGCTGAAAACCATCAGGAGACAACACTCCTCCTACTAGGGACACCTAGAGGTTTAAAGGCTTGTTGCACGTGCTCAGTGCAATCGTGTTGCCTACGAAAGTGTGCTAGTTAGTTTTTATCTTTCTTTATTTTCTCCTTCTCTTTTTAATAAAATAGTTTACTCGAGACGATCGAAAATAAGTTTGGGGGAATTTGATCAGTCGAAAATACTGTATTTTTAACTGTTAGTGTTTATGCCCTAGAAGGCCATTACTGTATCATACTAGCTTGTATATTACTTAATGGAAGCTTGGGATATTCACATGTATATAACAGTCTTGCTAAACATGGTAGTATGCTACTTGGTTTTTCTATCTTAATATGTGAGTGTACGTATTGATAGAGCTCTTAGGATCTTGCTTGTCTACCAGCGTTGTGATGGCAGTCACACTAGTGGGGGCTGGGTAGTCTACAAGCACATCCTTATTCAGGTCCCTGGTCGTTGGATTATCGAGACAGAGCATCGATACTCCGGAGTAGACTGGTGTGTACGCTTCTCATCCCAGTTGGGGAGATGGTCTGTCCCACAGCCGTCAGTACGTCGTACTGGAGATAGTATACAGGTGCTCGTTAGGTTACGGGTACACCGGACAGGACTCACAGGGAACTGTTGGTTGGTTTGATACCAGTCGTCAGTGAACAGTTCCCAGGTGACATGAGTACAGCGTAGTCCGCAGACTTGACACTGCTACTTCGCCTCGAGTGTGTCCCACTGTTCTTAGATTGCTACCCTACCGCGGCTCAAAGGAGTCGTGCAAACAGGTAGCAGTTGGGTGCAGTCCCGAGCACTTGGAGGCAGTGGCAGTTAGACAGGATTCGTCCCTCCCGGTATTGGGAGTAGATATCGTGCTGTGTCAGAGAGCCATTACGCAAAGTCCCTGGCCAGGGCAAGCGAGATTTGCTGGTAGGTTCCAGTAGTTTCTCAGGGTGTAATGGGCTTCACTCCGACACGACTTATACCGCTATTAGGGGACTGACGCTTGCCGCCCCCCTAGGCCCGATATGCGATAGTCTTGGACGAACGGACCGGACTGTATGGAGATTGTCACATCAGACTCAGTAGGAGTTCGGATGGGTTTACTCATCGGCCTTCTTATCGACAACTACCTGGGGACCGTTACGTACAGCTAGTGCCGCTTGCGGTCTGTGGTTAAACCCACTGCCAGCGTAGTAGTCGAGTCTCTAGAGTCCCACACAGAGAGTTTCCTACTCCAGGCGAAACGATATAGAGGTTGCATGGTTTTGCGACAAAGGGTTCGGACGCATACGTGCGTTTACGCGCGTACGACTTTCGGACAGTTTTTACCAGTCGGCTTTGGTTTAAGCCAGTTACTGGTATCCGGTTATTGGATTTTTACAGTCTAAAGTTTTTCCGTATTTTTGCGGATTGGAGGGGCGTTCTCGTAATTGTACGAGAAGCTTCTAGAAGATGTGACTAAGGAGGTTTCTTTTGGATAAGAAAGTGAGTCATGGTGGTGATTCATTCATTTCATTAATGCACATTTATTGCTTAATGACTCATGCTAATGAATCACCACTAGATATTTTATGAAGCATGCTTATTCATTTCCTTTATTCATTATTCTTAAAAAAGAATGCTTCATAATATATTATGATACACTCTCTCTCCTCTCATTATCTTATCTCATATTCTCTCTTCTCAAGCTCTCATCTTCAAGATACTAATCCTTAATCCTCATGTGTTGAGATCAAAGGTTTAGTTAGACTTAAGCATCCATAACCTTCACTCTATATCATCCTTTCATCTTTGATTAGCAATCAAAGTTGATTAGTTACCTCAAGTTAGAGGTTTAGCTTGGTGTTTTGCTCTCGGGTGGATCGTCTACTACCTAGAGAAGGTCGAGGAGAACAAAGGAGGACACAAAGAAGAAGGACCGTTTTCATTAGGTATAATCCCTAATCACAAGTGAAATGAAACTCTTAGAATATGGTTATTTATAGTTTAGCTTCGATTCAAGCGGTTAGTCGATGTTCGTTCTTTAAACTTGATTGTTTTTGAAAATTCCGCCTCCCCATAAGTACTGGGGTATACTACATCGACTTACAGTGATATCAGAGCCTCGCTAAACAATAAATAACTTAATTGCAAATTTGTACGAATTTCGAACGGAAAAACAAAGCAGCAAAACCCTAATTCTGTCAAGTTTCTGTCGAAGTTAAAATCAAGTCAGAAAATTTTTCAGGTGTGTTCAGAGAGCTTGACATGGCCACAGGAGAACACCCAAAAAATTTGGGCTTCTGATTCGTCTACAGTGCCGCGGAAGGGCGGCGGATCCCACCGATCCGCCGCGCAACCGCGGCCGAGTTGACGAGTCAGGAACTCGTTTTTTTTGGGTGGGTCCCCTGTGGTGTTTTGGGTTTTCTGGAATATTTAATTATTGCTCAGGTTACTGTTTAACAAAGCAGATTTTGGAGCAATATTGATGTTGTTTATTCGATCGAATTGTACAGTATTTGCGTATTGGATTATATCTGTGATTGTTTAATGTGTTCGTAAACCTCCCCTAACTGCTAGTATGTCGGTTGGCAGGGGGTTGCACATTTCTGAAATGGTTATATCTGTTTGTGCATATAAACTGTATTGGACTGTTGTGGTGTATAGCCGGGGTTCGCAATGGGTTATTGATTAATTCATTTGTTGTAAATGTAATTTGTTGTAATATTATTTTTGCGGGGCACTTCCAGGTTGCGGTTGTAGCCACCGTTGTATTATTTCATTTTACTGTTTTTGCTCCTAGGACTGACCCAAGGTGGGGTACACAGACTGCCGGGTAGGTAGTTTGCCGTACCCGTAGGGGTCGAGGGTGGGGTAACGGCTATTCATCACAACTGTGTAATCTGTCTTTTCTTGCAGGCTCAAAAGAAATACAGATTGCTTGCAAATCCAATATTGTTTATCTGTGTTCTGGAATGAATATCATTGCGTCAGACGAATGTAAAATATCTATATTTATGATAGCTATTTAGACGCCACTTATGTTTTACACCCGCGCTAGCCCAGCCCCCGCTCTGTCGTTAGTTAAGTAACCTAACGGGTGATGACGGGACCCCGTGGCGAATGCGGATGGCATAAGAGGACGTTGTATTTTCGTTGTTTTCTGCAATGATAGGTTAATGATGGGACGCATTATCTATAATGCAAAGTAAAACAAACCAAAGTTTAAATCGTTGGAACAATTTAAAAGAAACCACTCGGTTATTTTTAAAACAGATATTTTTAAATACGGAGTCTTAACCACTCCTTTTAAAAGCTATCAGGTTCCTTCGGTTATATCAAGTTCACTACGTTCACGGTTTCGCCAAAACCATTCGTAGCCCTCCGTCATTTCATCTGGGTATTCAGTAGTATTCAAGCTATGTATTTTGACCTAACGCCAAGGCATAGTGTTTGGTAGCTGCTGGATATTCATTTGTTGCATAGATAGATGAGTTAGTTTGGGACAGTCGTATTATCATTTTGGCCGAACGTCAAGGATATATACGGATGGGTTCAAATTGACAAGATAATGATGGGTAGAACTTGACATGTGACTTATGACATTTTGACCTAACGCCAAGGTCATAAGAGCATGGGGCAAAAACTTATATCGGGAATTTCTAAAGAAACTGAAATTTGCAAAGAGATGCATACCATTTGGAGTTTGATGAATGTTGGTAGGATTCCTTCAACATTATCATACGATGATATTTGGATCCCGATCCTACTGTGAGTATATGCTACTTATCAGGATATTCGTCACTTAACGATCAATGCTATAAACCTAGTAGGTGTCCAGAAAAGTGTCAGCGGGGTTACGCCCCCAGAGAAAAGAGGTTATTTAATTAAGGAACTTCGCGAAAGCGTTGGAAAACCTCCCTCGAAGTATCGACACCGGCCTGGCTGAACGGTTAAGCAAGTATTGTACGGTGAGAATAGTCTTGGCTAATTCTTCTTTTATGGTTTGAGGAAGGATTCGAGAAACAGTGGGAGCCATCCAGTTTAGATAAACTAAAAACCACTCTAAACTTGCAAGAGCATCATGCTAAAGAGTTTTCTTCTCTCTCTCCTAATTGCAGCGACCCTGAAAATGACTGGACTTAAGTTACTTTTAGAGAAAAATATACTGACGGGGCCAAACTATAAAGATTGGCTGCGGAATGTCAAGATGGCTTTGACCTATGACAAACTGGGGTACGTCCTCACCGCTACAGCACCTGCTGTCCTTGGTCCTAAATCCAGCAATGCGGATAAGGAAATCCGCAAAACCTGGGATTTAGATTGCGCGAGAGCCAAGTGAATCGTGCTTGCCTCGATGAACAATGAACATCAGAGGAGGCACGAGGATATGTCCCTAGATGGCATATTTCTCCATACAAAGGAACTTTATGGAGAGCAATCTCGTATAGCAAGATACGAGACCTCTAAGAAATTATTTCGAGCGAGGTTGGGTGTCGGGTCATCGGTAGGTGAACATGTCCTACAGATGATCGGCTATATTGAAGAGCTCGCGGACCTTGGGACGACTTTGGATAATGAGCTCTATACAGACCTTGTTCTCCAGTCCCTTCCTCCCACCTACGCCCAGTTTATCCTCAACTTCAATCTTCAAGGAAAAGAAGTTGAACTTGCGGAACTCCTGAACATGTTAAGGAGTGCAGAGGGCACCTTGCAGAAGGCAAGGGAAACACCCGCTATGTTTGTTGGCGGTTCATCTTCTTCCGAGTCCAAGGCTAGGGCCAAAGGAAGGAAGAAGAAGGCCGCACCCAGACCTAGAGGAGGTGTTAGTAAGGTGGGAAAGAAGGGAAAGAAAAAGTTTACAGCACCGGTAGTTGGCCTGGATGAGTGCTTCCATTGTCACAGGAAAGGGCACTGGAAGAAGGATTGCAAGGCGTGGAACGCCAAGAACCAGGAACCGAAGCAAGCTGTGGCTTCGACTTCAGGTGTGTTTGTAATTGAGAATTGTCTGTCGATCAACTCTACTTCCTGGGTATTGGATACCGGATCAGGATCTCATATTTGCAATTCATTGCAGGCACTGAGAAACCGTAGAGTGCTGAAGGAAGGTGATATGATCCTCAGGGTTACTAACGGAGCTAGCGTGGGAGCTGCGTCCGTCGGGGATTATCACCTAGGATTGACGAGTGGACACATTTTGGTTTTACATAACTGTTATTTTGTACCCAGCTTAACGTGTAATATCATATCAGTTTCCTTGTTATCAAATAAAGGTTATGATTTCACGTTTGTAAGAGATGTTGTCAACATCCACCTTAATCATGGTTTGATTGGGTCCGGTACTCTAAATAACGGCATATATGTTTTAAACCAACTCCAAATTTTCAATGTCCAGAACACACTAAAAAGAAAGTCTCCAGATTTAAATAAAGCTTTCTTATGGCATTGTAGACTGGGTCGCATCAATGAGAGAAGGTTGACTAAGTTGCATAGAGAAGGATATTTGGACACGTTCGAATATCAAACTTATGACACTTGTCAATCTTGTCTCAAAGGAAAGATGACAAAGACTCCATTCACTGGACAAGGAGTAAGAGCGAGCGAGCTCTTAGGACTCATACACAGCGATGTATGCGGTCCAATGTCTACACATGCAAGAGGTGGTTTTTCCTATTTCATTACTTTCACGGATGATTACTCAAGATACGGATTCATTTATCTGATGAAACATAAATCCGAGGCTTTTGAGAAATTCCAAGAGTATAAGAATGAAGTAGAAAACCAAACCGGCAAAAGTATAAAGACACTTAGATCTGATCGAGGTGGAGAATACTTGAGTGCCGAGTTCCTAGGTTACCTAAAAGAGAAAGGAATTCTCTCTCAGCTTACTCCTCCGTACACTCCACAGCATAATGGTGTATCGGAGAGACGGAATCGAACCCTATTGGATATGGTACGATCCATGAAGAGTAATGCTGAGTTACCGCGATCTTTCTGGGGACATGCGCTAGAATCAGCGGCATATCTTTTGAACATGGTACCTACCAAGACTGTGCCTACCACTCCATATCAGATGTGGAGTGGGAAGAAACCCCATCTACAGTATATAAAGATTTGGGGATGTCCAGCTTTTGTTAAAAAGCAGCATGTGGACAAGCTCGAGGCACGATCAGTAAAGTGTTTGTTTGTGGGATATCCAAAGCACTCCAGGGGATATCTATTCTATTACGCAGAGGAACAGAAGGTATTTGTTTCTCGTAATGCCCATTTTCTAGAACATCAGTTTTTAGAAAAGGAATCAAGTGGGAGCGAAATAGAACTGGAAGAAATTCCAGAACCACAAACTGCTACTGAAAGTTTGGTAGAACCAGAGGTTCAAGAAGAACAGAACATTCCCGCACCCCTCCGCAGGAGTAGTAGGCCGTCTCGTCCGCCTGAGAGATACTACGATTTTCTCATAGACGGGGATAGAGAGGATTGCATCATAGATGATGATGAACCTACTGACTTCCAGCAGGCCATCCAGAGCGGCGACTCGGTACGATGGCTAGATGCAATGCGGACCGAAATGGAGTCCATGTACACCAACAAAGTATGGACTTTGGACTTTGCTCCAGATGGGGTAAAACCCATAGGATGCAAATGGATCTTCAAGAAAAAGATTGGTGTAGATGGACAGGTGGAAACCTATAAGGCTAGACTTGTTGCAAAGGGTTTTCGTCAAAGACCTGGTTTGGACTATGACGAAACTTTTTCTCCAGTGGCTATGCTCAAATCCATTCGGGTCCTTCTTGCTATTGCTGCCTTCCATGATTATGAAATCTGGCAGATGGACGTAAAGACGGCTTTTCTGAATGGAAATTTAGAAGAGAGCGTCTATATGGATCAGCCAGAGGGTTTCAATCAGAGTGGGAGCAGCGGGAAAGTATGCAAGCTGCTTAAGTCTATTTATGGACTAAAGCAGGCATCGCGGAGTTGGAACATCTGTTTTGATGAGACAGTCAAAGAATATGACTTTATCAAAAATCCAGATGAACCGTGCATATATAGTAAAGTCGTGGCCAGAAGTGTCGTATTCCTCGTCTTGTACGTGGATGACATTCTATTGATAGGAAATGACATTCCTATGCTACAATCTGTCAAAGGATTCTTGTCACACAGGTTCTCCATGAAAGACCTGGGTGATGCCTCTTACATTCTGGGGATCCGGATCTATCGTGATAGATCCAAGAGGATGTTGGGACTTTCGCAGTCCAGGTATATCGACACTGTACTGAAAAGATTCAGTATGGAAGATTCTAAGCGCGGTAATCTACCGGCTTGTCACGGAATCACCCTCTCCAAAGAAATATCTCCCAAGACTGATTTGGAAAGGGAACGCATGTCTATTATACCCTACGCTTCTGCGGTAGGCTCTATAATGTATGCGATGTTGTGTACCAGACCAGATGCAGCTTACACACTGAGTGTGGTAAGCCGGTATCAGTCAGACCCAGGGGAGAAACACTGGATAGCAGTAAAGAACATTCTCAAGTACCTAAGGAGGACTAAGGAGATGTTCTTGGTTTACGGCGGAAAAGACCTCAGGTTGGAGGCCTTTGCCGATTCCGGCTTCCAGAGTGATAAGGACGATTCCAAGTCCATGTCGGGTTATGTCTTTACCCTCAATGGAGGGGCGGTGTGCTGGAAGAGCTCCAAGCAGGACACCGTTGCTGACTCGACGATGGAAGCGGAGTATATAGCTGCTTGCGATGCCGCAAAAGAAGCAGTCTGGATGAAGAAGTTCCTAACAGAACTTCAGGTGGTTCCTACCATAGTTGATCCAATACCTCTGTATTGCGACAACAACGGAGCTATAGCTTTAGCGAAGGAACCAAGGTCCCATCAGAAGTCCAGACACATCTTGAAGCGGTATCACCTGATCAGGGAGATCATTGATCGTCAGGAGATCGAGGTTCGGAGAGTTGCTTCAGAAGAGAACATTGCTGATCCATTCACGAAGGCCCTTCCTCAGATTCAGTTCGAGAGGCTACTCGAGATCATTGGTCTACGATATGCCAGTACATGGCCCTAGTGCAAGTGGGAGATTGTTAGTGTTTATGCCCTAGAAGGCCATTACTGTATCATACTAGCTTGTATATTACTTAATGGAAGCTTGGGATATTCACATGTATACAACAGTCTTGCTAAACATGGTAGTATGCTACTTGGTTTTTCTATCTTAATATGTGAGTGTACGTATTGATAGAGCTCTTAGGATCTTGCTTGTCTACCAGCGTTGTGATGGCAGTCACACTAGTGGGGGCTGGGTAGTCTACAAGCACATCCTTATTCAGGTCCCTGGTCGTTGGATTATCGAGACAGAGCATCGATACTCCGGAGTAGACTGGTGTGTACGCTTCTCATCCCAGTTGGGGAGATGGTCTGTCCCACAGCCGTCAGTACGTCGTACTGGAGATAGTATACAGGTGCTCGTTAGGTTACGGGTACACCGGACAGGACTCACAGGGAACTGTTGGTTGGTTTGATACCAGTCGTCAGTGAACAGTTCCCAGGTGACATGAGTACAGCGTAGTCCGCAGACTTGACACTGCTACTTCGCCTCGAGTGTGTCCCACTGTTCTTAGATTGCTACCCTACCGCGGCTCAAAGGAGTCGTGCAAACAGGTAGCAGTTGGGTGCAGTCCCGAGCACTTGGAGGCAGTGGCAGTTAGACAGGATTCGTCCCTCCCGGTATTGGGAGTAGATATCGTGCTGTGTCAGAGAGCCATTACGCAAAGTCCCTGGCCAGGGCAAGCGAGATTTGCTGGTAGGTTCCAGTAGTTTCTCAGGGTGTAATGGGCTTCACTCCGACACGACTTATACCGCTATTAGGGGACTGACGCTTGCCGCCCCCCTAGGCCCGATATGCGATAGTCTTGGACGAACGGACCGGACTGTATGGAGATTGTCACATCAGACTCAGTAGGAGTTCGGATGGGTTTACTCATCGGCCTTCTTATCGACAACTACCTGGGGACCGTTACGTACAGCTAGTGCCGCTTGCGGTCTGTGGTTAAACCAACTGCCAGCGTAGTAGTCGAGTCTCTAGAGTCCCACACAGAGAGTTTCCTACTCCAGGCGAAACGATATAGAGGTTGCATGGTTTTGCGACAAAGGGTTTGGACGCATACGTGCGTTTACGCGCGTACGACTTTCGGACAGTTTTTACCAGTCGGCTTTGGTTTAAGCCAGTTACTGGTATCCGGTTATTGGATTTTTACAGTCTAAAGTTTTTGTAACACCCGAGCCCAATGCTACTATTTTCAGTTACTGTTTGAGCATAATGTGGTACTCATTTCATTTAATTTGCTTGTTTGTTGCTTACTGTAAATTTACCCGGCAAAGTCATTTCTACATATAACAAATTTTAGCATCTAAAATGAAATTGAAAATATTTATCTTGGCCTACTTGACATCCTTAGCCTCGTGGTAGCGTCCGTGCATTGTGTTCTCGTCCCGTTCAGTGAAACGGGCGAGTTTGGATGGCTACGTGCACGCACGTGTATCCGTTTTGAGAGTATGCTTTTTAATCATAAAACATTTCATTTTAAAATTTGGAACCCGCTTAAAATCCTATTATTTGAATTTCGAATTTTTGGACCCAATCCGGGCGCAATTTGGAAATGTTTCATTTGGCGCCATAATCCCAAATTTTTAATATTATTAAAACCTTCGCATATATTTTTCTAACTAATCTGATATCTTACTGTGCATTACCTATCTTTTAAATCTTTAAGTTAACCATATAATATTTTTACAATCTTTTATATCCTTCTCAATTTATTCTCTCAGCCAATCGCAACCTCCCCTTTAACCCTGTGGGCTCCACTTTTTCCTCTCTCTCCCTCTCCCTCATATATTCTCTCGTACTTCTTTTTATCATTCTTTCTCTTCTTCCTTCATGTCTCGTTTCTCATTTCTTTTAACTGTTCTTTTGTTACCGGAATTCCGTCGTGCCGGTGACGTTTCTCGACGTTCCAGCGAGATACCCCGACCCGTGTGGTTCCTTTGTTCGTCGTTTGGGTTCATTCCGTGAACCGTGCGCCGTCGCGAGTTTTCCCCGCCGACGGTTAACGTTCCGTTTTCCCGATTCGCGACCCATCGAGGCAAGTTAATCTTGCTACATGCTATATACTTTTATAATCTTCATTTTATAATGTTATACATTTGAAAATCTTATAGTTTACATATGAAATGTCGTTGAAAAATCGGATATGACAAATCTGAAATTTACTGTACACCTTATCTTATAAAATTCATTATAAATCATAGAAAAATCATTAAGATACGTTCTTTAGTTCGTTACGAAGCTAATTCAGAATACTATAACTCTATGAAATATTTACTTTCAAAATAAATTGTTTAATTAACGTAAAATGCAAATGAACACGTCTCTAAACTGCTGTCCAGGGAAATTCCAGCAGTAAACTTTCAACTTTGAATATTCATAACTTTTTGTAGGGATAACCTGAGATGCTTATACTTATAAAACTGAAAACCTTATTGAATTATCTTTGTTTTGGTATAAGATACGTCTCTTTTGGAGAACGTTTATTATTTTTAAGCTATTTTACAAATTAGGGTGACGCTGAATTTCTGAACGGAACCTTCTTGTGCATGGTTAATCAGTACATCTTTTATAGTTACTAATCGCTTTGAATATGCTATCCATATTAATATTATTATATCAATATTTATATCACATATTGTTTAGTTGTACATCCCACATTACCATTTTATAGTTTTATAACTTTTCGGATACCCGTTTGCATCCATCGCATTTAAGATACATATAATTGCATCCATAGATCACATCACTACATAATAATGTGATATTAACACTCCATGTTTAATAAATTGTATCCTAATTAATATTGGAACTATAAATGTAACCCTAATCGATAACTGTGCATCCATATCCTTGAAATTATATCTATTTGCATATCATATTATATGTTCCAGTTTATAGTTCTGATAGTACTCATGCTTGTTTATTTATACATATGCTTATGTTAGTTTGATTATGAGCACCTACATGACATCTTGTGCTTCCTGACATGACCTGTTACACTTCCTACTTGACATGACATGGTACCGTGCACTCTTGACATGACATGACACCTTTATACATTACCTGACCCGTTACCTGATCTCATGCCTAATGCCGACCAACCTGACCATCCCTGCTGTCTATCCAGACAGACCTACTCTTACCGGATTTTGTGTTGGCATTAGTCCTTGACTACTGAATACCTGACCTGACATACATAGTTTGGGGGTATGGGGAAATCAAAGGTGAAACCGACTTGTAACTCAACAGTTCGATACATTGTTCTAATCAGTCTTACGGGCTTGGCCAGCTCCGGAGTGTTGATGCTGACATCACTCATCTATCCTACTACCTTTTACTGCTTAGCGGCACGTCTCGGATTCAGCCCCGAGGATCATGACCGTGGTCCCGGGCACGCACGGGATACTATTGAGTTACATCGACGATTCATCAATTGGTTTCAAAGACTATAGAGTAGAAACCTGATAGGACAGTTCAGTCACCATTGCACTTTATCCTGCTCTGTTATTGTACTGCTTTATTCATGTTCATACATGCACTGCTTATTACCATGTTTACATTATATACTTGATGTCATGACGCGCTGACGTCTGGGTTTTGCATGGCCCAGATCTTTACCACTGTCGCCGACCGTGCAGGAGTACTTCAGCCAGCAGGCTGATTTGAGTTCTCTAGTGGTTAGTTGTTTATTGCATTTTATTTCCAGGTGCGATCCCGCATTATGGGGCGTACCTTTCTATGATTATATTGGATCGTTTGCTTCCGCACTTATTGTTTATTGATTCTTGTTATTATGGATTTGGACATGTATTAGATTAGCTTATTATCTTGTTCTTGATATCCTTACAACCGTAATGTGACTGTGGATGGATACTTCCTACCCACAGGTAGCATGGTTGGCTAGGTCACGTGCCAAATCTTGCGTACTCTGGGAAGCGGGGCGTGACATGGTTCTTTTGGTATCAGAGCAATAGGTTAATTGGGTTGATTCTTTGTAGTTGGGTATTGTACCCAATACACGAATCAGAATACCCGTGTTTAGGAAACATGTCCTGCCACCTTGACCGCTTTACCATCCTTGAATCATTCTTCCGGATCATGTCGACATGCAAACTTACTTTGCATTGTCAACTCGAAAACCTAATTTCTTGTTATCTCTAGGACTTAGGCGACTTGGGTGGAGTTAAGTAATTGCGGCTATGATACCGCGGCATAGCTACAATGCAGTACTCTATTTAAGTATCTTGGAGTTCTAGCCTTGATCCATATTCAGAATCTATCATCATGCTAATATTGGGTGTTTTGAGTTCAGGATTATGACAGGTAAGAAGTTGAAGACGTACCAGAGGCGTGTGAACGAAGCCGCCATGCTTGGAGTGATAAGAGGAATGCTGGAAATCAAAGAAACAGCCCGAGCTGATCCAGCAGCAAGCGGACTCGTTTCAGGAAGGTTTGCAGATCGTTCAGCAGTCTGTGAACAAGATTGGAACTAGACCAGTTGACCGAGTAGGGACCATGGCAGAGTTCAGACGTGTGGGTCCTACTACTTTCACTGGTTTGGAGGAGCCGTGCCAGCCGAGCAGTGGCTAGTCAGCACGGAGAATTTGCTGATTGCGGCACAGATTCCAGAGGACAAAGGAGTTGATGTGGTGCGCATTCAACTAGTGGTTTACGCCGAGAGTGGTGGCTTGTGGAGGAGAACCGTTTGCCCAAGCCAAGCAGTTGGGCGGATTTCTCTAAGAGTTTCCTGGAGAAGTTCTTCCGCGGACTACACGGGAGGAAATGGAAGAGAAATTTATTGGGCTGAGGCAGAATGGAGCACCCGTGGACGTGCATGCAGCAGAATGGACGAGACTCAGTAGTCTTACTGGATCTTTCGTGGCCAACAATGTAGACAGCGGTTGCGGTAAGGAAGCAGTTCTGTCGGGCCAGTCGAGTTAGGGCTAGGCCGACAAACAGTGTTCTTGCAGCTATGGAAGTTGATAGTAATGAAGAGCCGGCAGTTGTTCGCGATTTTATGGACGTATTTGAAGATATATCGGGCTTACCGCCGAAGCGAGACGTGGAGTTCACGATTGACCTTAGTCCTGGTGCAGCGCCAGTGTCTAAAGCTTACTATCCAATGGCACCAGTGGAATTGGAAGGAGTTAAGAAACAAGTTGGTGAATTACTCGAGAAGGGTTGGATTTGAAGCAGCAACTCACCTTGGGGAGCCCCAGTTCTTTTAGTAAAGAAGAAGGATGGCACGAGAAGGATGTGCATTGATTATCGAGAATTGAACCGGGCGACTATTAAGAACAAGTACCCGATCCCTCGCATTGGAGGACTTTTGAGCAGCTTAGTGGCGCGAGAGTATTCTCGAAACTGGATTTGCGATCCGAATATCATTAGGTCCTGCAGATGTTGAGACAGGAGAAGCTTTATGCGAAGATGAGTAGTGCGAATTCTGGCTGGAAGAAGTGAAATTTCTGGGACATGTCGTGTCGGGTGATGGAATCGCCGTCCATCCCGAAAAGATTGCAGCAGTTCGAGATTGGCCTATTCCAAGGAATGTAGCTGAGATAAGAAGTTTCCTTGGATTAGCCGGATACTACAGGAGATTTGTGGAGAACTTTGCTCGTTTGGCAGAACCGCTGACCAAGCTTATGCGTAAGGAGGTACCTTTTGTATGGACGGATAAGTGTGCGTTGGCTTTGAGACGTTGAAGCAGAAGTTGATAACCGCCCCGATCCTGACCGTACCGGATGATTCAGGAGGACTGGTGATTCACAGTGACGCATCTGGAAAAGGATTGTGATGTGTTTTAATGCAGAATGGGAAAGTCGTCGCTTACGCATCGAGACAACTGAAGACTCATGAGAAGAATTATCCGACTCATGACTTGGAGCTTGCGGCTGTGATTTTCGCTTTGAAGATTTGGAGACACTACCTTTTGGGCGTAAGAGTCGAAGTTTTTACAGATCATAAGAGCTTGAAGTACGTGTTCACGCAGAAGGAGTTGAACATGAGGCAACGCAGATGGTTGGAGCTGACGGCCGACTACGACCTTGATCTTAAGTACCATCCGGGAAAAGTTAACGTCGTGCCAGATGCGCTAAGTCGGTTACCAGCAATTCAGGTGTTGACCGCACAAAGGGAGATCATTGCGGATTTTCGGAGATTTGACTTGGAGGTTGTGCTACCACCAGCTACAGGACAGTTGATGCAGTTGCAAGTACAGTCGTCCTTAGTTGAGAAGTTTAAAGCGGCACAATCGCAGGATCCTAGACTGCAAAGGTTTCGAGCGCAGGTTGAAGCTGGACTACGAACCGATTTACTGATCCACGAAGACGGTTCGTTGAGATATGGTAGCCGTGTGTGTGTGCCAAAAGGAGATGTGCGTGAAGAGCTTATGAGGGAGGCACACAGTTCAGCTTACTCTGTACATCCAGGAGGGACAAAGATGTACCGAGATATTCGACAGCACTTCTGGTGGGAAGGTATGAAACGGGGAATTGCTCGCGTCGTGGCTAAGTGCTTGGTGTGTCAGCAAGTCAAGGCTGAACACCAAAGGGTTGCTGGTTTGTTGCAACCACTTCCGATTCCTCAGTGGAAGTGGGAACATATAACCATGGATTTCGTGACGGCTTTACCGCGGAGTCCAAAGGGCAACAATGCAGTATGGATGATTGTCGATCGGTTGACCAAGGCAGCTCACTTTTCCCATTTCGGGTTGATCAATCGACAGAGACTTTGGCAGAGCGGTACATGTAGGAGATCATAAGATTGCATGGAGTACCGGTGAGCATCGTGTCCGATCGGGACACTCGGTTCTTATCACACTTCTGGAGGAGTTTACGGAAAAGTTTGGGGACTCGATTGAAGTTTAGCACAGCTTATCATCCTCAAACTGATGGTCAGTCGGAGAGAACGATCCAAACTCTTGAGGATACGTTGAGAACATGCAGATTGGACTTCAAGGGGTCTTGGGAGGATCATCTACTTTTGGTGGAGTTGTCTTACAACAACAGTTTTCAGGCAACTATTCAGATGGCTCCATTTGAAGCTTTGTATGGTCGTAAATGCCGTTCACCTGTTTGTTGGGACGATGTCGGTGAACGAAGATTATTGGGACCAGATTTGGTTGTGCAGACAGTTGAGAAGGTTAACCCTATCAGAAATCATATGAAGGCAGCACAGGACCGACAGAAGAGTTGGGCAGATACGTCAAGAAGACCTCTGGAGTTCACCGTGGGTGATTTGGTATTCTTGAAGATATCACCGACTAGAGGGGTGATTCGCTTTGGGAGTCGGGGAAAGCTTGGTTCTCGATTCGTTGGACCCTTCGAGATATTGGAGCGTGTTGGAGAGGTAGCGTACCGTTTGGCGTTACCACAGTCCTTGGCAGGTGTGCACGATGTGGTTCGTGTATCTCAACTACGGAGGTATATTCGAGATGAAACCCAAGTATTGGATCATTCAGAGTTGACTGTACGGGAGGACCTAACTTTTGAAGAGAGACCAGTTGAAATCAAGGATCGGAGAGAAAAGGTTCTTAAGAACAAGGTTACCCCTCTTGTGCTAGTTTCTTGGGGTAATCGATCGCATGGAGAATCCACTTGGGAACGAGAAGATGAAATCCGGCAGAAGTTTCCTCACCTTTTCCTGTAGTCTTCTATCTTGTATTCTTGGAATTTCGAGGACGAAATTCTTTTGTAGTTGGGTATAATGTAACACCCGAGCCCAATGCTACTATTTTCAGTTACTGTTTGAGCATAATGTGGTACTCATTTCATTTAATTTGCTTGTTTGTTGCTTACTGTAAATTTACCCGGCAAAGTCATTTCTACATATAACAAATTTTAGCATCTAAAATGAAATTGAAAATATTTATCTTGGCCTACTTGACATCCTTAGCCTCGTGGTAGCGTCCGTGCATTGTGTTCTCGTCCCGTTCAGTGAAACGGGCGAGTTTGGATGGCTACGTGCACGCACGTGTATCCGTTTTGAGAGTATGCTTTTTAATCATAAAACATTTCATTTTAAAATTTGGAACCCGCTTAAAATCCTATTATTTGAATTTCGAATTTTTGGACCCAATCCGGGCGCAATTTGGAAATGTTTCATTTGGCGCCATAATCCCAAATTTTTAATATTATTAAAACCTTCGCATATATTTTTCTAACTAATCTGATATCTTACTGTGCATTACCTATCTTTTAAATCTTTAAGTTAACCATATAATATTTTTACAATCTTTTATATCCTTCTCAATTTATTCTCTCAGCCAATCGCAACCTCCCCTTTAACCCTGTGGGCTCCACTTTTTCCTCTCTCTCCCTCTCCCTCATATATTCTCTCGTACTTCTTTTTATCATTCTTTCTCTTCTTCCTTCATGTCTCGTTTCTCATTTCTTTTAACTGTTCTTTTGTTACCGGAATTCCGTCGTGCCGGTGACGTTTCTCGACGTTCCAGCGAGATACCCCGACCCGTGTGGTTCCTTTGTTCGTCGTTTGGGTTCATTCCGTGAACCGTGCGCCGTCGCGAGTTTTCCCCGCCGACGGTTAACGTTCCGTTTTCCCGATTCGCGACCCATCGAGGCAAGTTAATCTTGCTACATGCTATATACTTTTATAATCTTCATTTTATAATGTTATACATTTGAAAATCTTATAGTTTACATATGAAATGTCGTTGAAAAATCGGATATGACAAATCTGAAATTTACTGTACACCTTATCTTATAAAATTCATTATAAATCATAGAAAAATCATTAAGATACGTTCTTTAGTTCGTTACGAAGCTAATTCAGAATACTATAACTCTATGAAATATTTACTTTCAAAATAAATTGTTTAATTAACGTAAAATGCAAATGAACACGTCTCTAAACTGCTGTCCAGGGAAATTCCAGCAGTAAACTTTCAACTTTGAATATTCATAACTTTTTGTAGGGATAACCTGAGATGCTTATACTTATAAAACTGAAAACCTTATTGAATTATCTTTGTTTTGGTATAAGATACGTCTCTTTTGGAGAACGTTTATTATTTTTAAGCTATTTTACAAATTAGGGTGACGCTGAATTTCTGAACGGAACCTTCTTGTGCATGGTTAATCAGTACATCTTTTATAGTTACTAATCGCTTTGAATATGCTATCCATATTAATATTATTATATCAATATTTATATCACATATTGTTTAGTTGTACATCCCACATTACCATTTTATAGTTTTATAACTTTTCGGATACCCGTTTGCATCCATCGCATTTAAGATACATATAATTGCATCCATAGATCACATCACTACATAATAATGTGATATTAACACTCCATGTTTAATAAATTGTATCCTAATTAATATTGGAACTATAAATGTAACCCTAATCGATAACTGTGCATCCATATCCTTGAAATTATATCTATTTGCATATCATATTATATGTTCCAGTTTATAGTTCTGATAGTACTCATGCTTGTTTATTTATACATATGCTTATGTTAGTTTGATTATGAGCACCTACATGACATCTTGTGCTTCCTGACATGACCTGTTACACTTCCTACTTGACATGACATGGTACCGTGCACTCTTGACATGACATGACACCTTTATACATTACCTGACCCGTTACCTGATCTCATGCCTAATGCCGACCAACCTGACCATCCCTGCTGTCTATCCAGACAGACCTACTCTTACCGGATTTTGTGTTGGCATTAGTCCTTGACTACTGAATACCTGACCTGACATACATAGTTTGGGGGTATGGGGAAATCAAAGGTGAAACCGACTTGTAACTCAACAGTTCGATACATTGTTCTAATCAGTCTTACGGGCTTGGCCAGCTCCGGAGTGTTGATGCTGACATCACTCATCTATCCTACTACCTTTTACTGCTTAGCGGCACGTCTCGGATTCAGCCCCGAGGATCATGACCGTGGTCCCGGGCACGCACGGGATACTATTGAGTTACATCGACGATTCATCAATTGGTTTCAAAGACTATAGAGTAGAAACCTGATAGGACAGTTCAGTCACCATTGCACTTTATCCTGCTCTGTTATTGTACTGCTTTATTCATGTTCATACCTGCACTGCTTATTACCATGTTTACATTATATACTTGATGTCATGACGCGCTGACGTCTGGGTTTTGCATGGCCCAGATCTTTACCACTGTCGCCGACCGTGCAGGAGTACTTCAGCCAGCAGGCTGATTTGAGTTCTCTAGTGGTTAGTTGTTTATTGCATTTTATTTCCAGGTGCGATCCCGCATTATGGGGCGTACCTTTCTATGATTATATTGGATCGTTTGCTTCCGCACTTATTGTTTATTGATTCTTGTTATTATGGATTTGGACATGTATTAGATTAGCTTATTATCTTGTTCTTGATATCCTTACAACCGTAATGTGACTGTGGATGGATACTTCCTACCCACAGGTAGCATGGTTGGCTAGGTCACGTGCCAAATCTTGCGTACTCTGGGAAGCGGGGCGTGACAGTTTTTCCGTATTTTTGCGGATTGGAGGGGCGTTCTCGTAATTGTACGAGAAGCTTCTAGAAGATGTGACTAAGGAGGTTTCTTTTGGATAAGAAAGTGAGTCATGGTGGTGATTCATTCATTTCATTAATGCACATTTATTGCTTAATGACTCATGCTAATGAATCACCACTAGATATTTTATGAAGCATGCTTATTCATTTCCTTTATTCATTATTCTTAAAAAAGAATGCTTCATAATATATTATGATACACTCTCTCTCCTCTCATTATCTTATCTCATATTCTCTCTCCTCAAGCTCTCATCTTCAAGATACTAATCCTTAATCCTCATGTGTTGAGATCAAAGGTTTAGTTAGACTTAAGCATCCATAACCTTCATTCTATATCATCCTTTCATCTTTGATTAGCAATCAAAGTTGATTAGTTACCTCAAGTTAGAGGTTTAGCTTGGTGTTTTGCTCTCGGGTGGATCGTCTACTACCTAGAGAAGGTCGAGGAGAACAAAGGAGGACACAAAGAAGAAGGACCGTTTTCATTAGGTATAATCCCTAATCACAAGTGAAATGAAACTCTTAGAATACGGTTATTTATAGTTTAGCTTCGATTCAAGCGGTTAGTCGATGTTCGTTCTTTAAACTTGATTGTTTTTTAAAATTCCGCCTCCCCATAAGTACTGGGGTGTACTACATCGACTTACATTAACACGGCAATTTCCCTATCATTTGCACTCATCTAGAGGTGTTCAGCATTCATATAGCACATATTAGCAAAACAGTCGTAAAATATCAGTTTGCATGTGTTAGACTTTAAAACCGGCACTTTAAGGGAAATTGACAGTATTTCATGGCATGGCATCATTCTTGTGTAGCGCAACTTGTGTTTCGAAGTATGTGCAGGAAATTACAGAAGAAATGCCAAAATTGTCATTTTGCTGATCAAACATTACGCCAACTCAAAGGCTAGAGATCTGGCAGTGATAAAGAATTAAATACAAGATTCAGCATATCAGAGAAATACCTAGAATTCATCAGGAATCGACACTGTTAAAATGATGCCCTAAACTCCTCACGTGACCGCGGATCCGCGGCAGGAGCAGGCACGTGCCGCGGATCCGTGGCTGTCTTGACACATCAGCAGTTAATTTTAGCTGCAGTATTCTTCTATCAGTGCCTACACTTCAGCAAGATATGTCAAATTCCAGATGATTCTCGATGCTTCTGCCAGATCAACAAAGATCATTAAGCATGCTAATCTTGATTAAGCTCCTGACAAACTAGTTCTAGAAGCTCCCTCTAACTAACTACTTCTAGAAGCCTCTCTAGCTAACAAACTTTTGGAGGGAAATTCAAATTTGAAATGCTAAACCTAGGGTTTTGGAAACCTATAAAAAGGACCCAAGGCTCACTTGAAAAAGGTTGTTGAAAGCTAATCAATCTAGTTCTTCTTCTTCAATCTCTAATCTCCCCCATTTCTAACACAAGTCGAGTGACACGACTTGTGCCAAACCCTAACCCTAATCAAGAAACTCCAAATTCAAGATCCTTTGAGTTTTACCATGCAAGTCTTCAACCAACCTTTAGAAACGAAGCCGGACTTCAACGGAGCACGAGATCCAAGCCAATCCACGACTTAAGGAGCCGAGCGACGCTAGATTCGACGATCAAAGTTCCTTCCTCTTGTAGTTCTTGAGAGTTGTAACTAATTGTTGATATAATAAAGGTGAAGATTCTTTAAACTTGCTTATATTTCAATTCGAGCATTATGATTCATCTTAAATTCTTGAATGTATTCTTGTGATGATGCTTGAATAAAACTCCGCTCGTGGAGGAATCGAAACGATTGTAGAATGATGATGTTGACGAATCTTTAAATGTTTTCTTAAGTCCTATAACAATTGTAAATTCTTGAAAATTGAATGATCGATGATCTAGATCGATGTGAAATGCATTCTTGATTCTTTTCGCACGATCTAGAGATCAACGATCGATCATTCGATTTCCTAGAAGCTATCTAGTGAATGTGATTCATCGAAAGGACAAAGGATAGGATGAGGAACCCTAATTCTTCGCAAGATCCTTGATCCTCGATGAATCTACATCGATTTAGCATCAATTTGTTAATGGATAAGAAATCGTAATTTCGAATCTTCTTCACATCTACGATCTAATCGAATCCTACGAGCTTTACTTCAAATCTTGAAACCTAAATCGATTGGAATTCTATCTTTCTTGATTCTTGATGTTTAACGTTTTCTTGATTCTTGGTTAGATTAGTTGATTCTTGAAATTCATCGATATAAATCTTGAATCGTTTTGCTTTTCTTTTCTATTAAATTTTCAATTCAAACAAAACAAAATACGAACGAATCACACAATCCCTGTGGACGATCCGCACTTACTAACGCGCTACAATCCGACACCGTTATTGATTGCGGTCAAATATTTTTGGTTGTGATTTCTACTAAATTTTCTAAATACCGACAACGAGAAATAAGAATCAATCAAGCATCGCATGGCGGGCCTAGGGGGTGGTAAAAGTCAGACCCCCAAAAGCGGTACAAGTCGTGTCGGAGTGTAGCCCAGAACACCCTGAGATACTACTGGAATACCTACCAGTAAATCTCCTGCCTTGGCCAAAGACTACGTGTAATGGCTCTCCTAGACACAGCGCGACCTCACCCCCAATACCGGGAGAGACGAACTCCTGCAGATCCACTCACTGCCTCCATGTGGCTCGGGACTGTACCCAACTAAAACCTGTTTGCATGACTCCTTTGAGCCGTGGTAGGGTAGTAATCAAAGTACAGTGGGAACTCACACGAGACAAATGACGATCTCAGGTCGATGAACTAACCTGCACACATGTCACCAGGGAACTGCTATCTGACGTCAGGTATAAAACCAACTAGCATGTTCCCGGCGAGTCCTGTCCGGTGTACTCATAACCCAATGAGCACCTGTATACATCTTAGGTGAACCAATTGACACCAGTGGCTTGTGAGACCGGCCACCGCCCCTCATCGGGGTCTCGACTGTATACACTAGTCTACTCTGGAGTGTCGATGCCCTGTCTCGAAAACTCCCACGACTAAGGACCTTTTAAGGGTGTGCTTATAGACCCTAGCTCCCACGTATATGATCGCCATCATACTGCTGGCCATCAAGCAAGAATCCTAAGGGCTCTATCAATGTGCAATAGTGACCTCTAAGATCACTTAAAGCTGTACACGATGATAAAGATAAATCAGATAGCATACTATTATCTTGAGTAAGACTGTCCTACCGGTATAGGTCCTCCCTCAATCATTGCAATCACGTGCCTGTGATCCAATAATTGACTCTGAGGGCACTATATCCAACACTATATCCAAGGCGAAATCTAAGCAGAAGAAGAAGAAGGCCCCCACCAAGCCGAAAGGTGGTGTCAATAAGGTACAGGGAAAGGGCAAGGCAAAAATTTTGGGGCCGACAGTAGGAAAAGAGGAATGTTTCTATTATCATAAGAAAGACCATTGGAAGAAGGACTGTAGGGCTTGGAAAGCCAGGAACTAGGATTCGAAGCAAGTTGTGGCTTCGGCTTCAGGTGTGTATATGATTGAAACCTGTTTGTCAATCAACTCTACTTTTTGGATATTGGATACTGGTTCAGGATCTCATATCTGTAATTCATTGCTGGTACTGAGAATCCGTAGAGTTATAAAGGTTAGAGGTATGACCTTCAGGGTTGCTAACGGAGGGAGCGTGGATGCTGTTTCCGTAGGGGAATATCACCTAGGGTTGACAAATGGACACATTTTGGTTTTGCGTAACTGTTTTTGTATACCTAGTTTGACATGTAATATCATCTCTGTATCTTTACTATCTAAAGAAGGTTATGATTTTACATTTGTAAGCGATGTAGTAAACATCCACCTTAATCATGATTTGATTGGGTCAGGTACACTAGATAACGGTATATACGTATTAAACCAACACAAGGTTTTCAATGTCCAGAACACACTCAAAAGAAAGTCTCCAGAATTAAATCAAGCTTTCTTATGGCATTGTATATTAGGTCACATCAATGAAACATGGTTGACGAAGTTACATAGAGAGGGATATTTGGATCCGTTTGAATATCTATCTTATGTAACTTGTCAATCATGTCTCAAAGGAAAGATGACAAAGACCCCGTTCACTGGATACGGAGTAAGAGCCACCGAGCTCTTGAGACTCATACACAGCGACGTGTGTGGTCCAATATCTACACATGCAAGAAGTGGTTATTCTTACTTCATTATTTTTACGGATGATTTCTCAAGGTATGGACATGTATTCTTGATGAAACATAAATCCGAGGCCTTTGAGAAATTCCAGGAATACAAGAATGAAGTGGAAAAACAAACAGGAAAAAGTAGCGAGATACTTCGATCTGATCGAGGTGGTGAATACTTAAGTGCCGAGTTCCTGGATTATTTAAAAGAGAATGGAATTCTCTCAGCTTACTCTTCCATACACACCTCAACACAACGGTGTATCGAAAGGCGGAACCGCACCTTATTGGATATGGTACGTTCCATTATGAGTAACGCTGAGTTACCGCGATCCTTCTGGGGTTATGCACTAGAATCTGCTGCATATCTTTTGAACAAAGTTCTTACTAAGTCAGTGCCTACCACACCATATGAAATGTGGAGTGGGAAGAAACCTATCATAAGTATCTTAAGATATGGAGATGTCCAGCTTTTGTCAAAAAGCAACATGCGAACAAGCTCGAGGCACGATCAATACTGTGTAAGTTTGTGGGATACCCAAAAAATTCTAGGAGGTATCTTTTCTATTACACAGATGAATAAAAGGTTTTTGTTTCTCGGCATGCCCACTTTCTGGAGACTCAATTTCTTGAAAAAGAAATAAGTGGGAGCGCAATAGAGCTGGAAGAAATTCCAGAACCACAAACTATTACTGAAAGCATGGTGGAACCAGAAGTTTCAGAAGAACCGGACGTCCCTGCGCCACTCCGCAGATCTAGTAGGCAGTCTCATCCGCCCGAGAGATACTACAGTTTTCTCGTAGACGGGGATAGAGAGGATTGCATCATCAATGATGATGAGCCGACTAGTTTCCAGCAGGCCATTACGAGCAGAGACTCGGTAAAGTGGTTGGATGCAATGCGGACCAAAATGGAATCCATGTACACCAACAAAGTTTGTACTTTGGACATTGCACCACAAGGGGTAAAACCCATAGGCTGCAAATGGATCTTCAGAAAGAAGATTGGTGCAGATGGACATGTTGAAACCTATAAGGCTGGACTTGTAGCAAAAGGTTTTCGTCAAAGACCTGGTTTGGACTATGATGAAACCTTTTCTCCAGTGGCTATGCTTAAATCCATTCGGATCCTACTTGCCATTGCTGCCTTCCATGATTATGAAATTTGGCAGATGAACGTAAAGACCGCTTTTCTGAATGGAAATTTGGAAGAGTGTGTTTATATGGATCAACCGGAGAGTTTCATAGAGAGTGGGAGCAGCGGAAGAGTGTGCAAGTTGCTTAAATCTATTTATGGATTAAAGCAGATATCGCGGAGTTGGAACATCTGTTTTGATGAGACGGTCAAAGAATTTGACTTTATCAAAAATCCAGATGAACCATGCATTTATAGTAAGATTGTAGCAAAAACTGTGGTATTCCTCGTCTTGTACGTGAATGACATTCTCCTGATAGGAAATGACATTCCTATACTATAATCAGTCAAAGGATTCTTGTCACAGAAGTTCTCCATGAAAGACCTGGGTGATGCATCGTACATTCAGGGGATCCAGATCTATCGTGATAGATCTAAGAGGATGTTGGGACTTTCACAGTCCAGGTACATTAACACCATACTAAAAAGATTCAGTATGGAAGATTCCAAGCGCGGTAATCTACCGGCTTGTTACGGGATCACCCTCTCCAAAGAGATGTCTCCCAAGACTGATTTGGAAAGAGATCGCATGTCACAACCCGAAAAAAAACATGTGACTAGCTCTTGAATTATATGAAGTCTATAGGACCTCATCTAATTCAAGCAAGCCAAAAGCCCAGAAATCTAAAACCATTTTAAATAATGAATGAAGGAAAACTAGTTTTAAGGAAGTGAAGAAAACGTGCTTTAAAAACAAGGTTTTTAATTAAGTAAGCCGAATATGCATTTTTAAAACCTCAAGTCTTTTCTGGAAATTTCGGCAGCGTTTCCTTTGTAAAAACTGGCCCCAAACGGGGTACAACATGAATAATATATGCACAATGATAAAAGGCATCCCCAAGCGGAAGCTAGCTCTTCGTCAATCGACGGTCACAACCACGCAAGCAATATAATATACAACGCCGAAAGGCGAGGATAAAAACTCAAAAGGAAACTCAAAATCATCACGAAAACCATAATACTACAACGCGCGACTCTAAGGTCGAAATAATACACAACTGGTTTTCTAAGTCTGAAATAAATATACAAGTTTGGTTGATGGAATTTCTAGATACAACAACGAAAATAAATAAGTACAATGGTGGTCACGATGCGAGTGAACCCACCTACCAAAGCAATCACCCAAAAAGGAAGCAGTGTGGCAGAAAGCCGCAATGAAACCTGTACGGCAAAACCTGCAAGAAACTGTGGCACAATGGGGGTGAGTTGCCAACTCGTGAGTAGAAAACATCACAGAGCAGAAATCGTATGTATGACTCAATCCTAGGTCAATACGATCAGTAATAATGTATATCCTCAATATGATAAAGTCTGAAGCATGATAAGGTGGCAAGGGTAAACATCTATACGTAAGTGTAGTACCAAGTGCTCGTGCCAGTGCCTCAGGTAGCAGCTTATCATAAATATGAGCTGTGATCAATGTAATCAACATGAATCAATGTCAACTATATCATGAAGTCTATAAGTATGTGGATATCATCCAACTATGAATCAATGTCAGTATGCATGTAGATCTCGTCCACGTGTCCACCAATAACACAAAACATCATGCATGTAAATATCATAAAGCATATTCATGGAAGTATGAGGATATAAATCAACGTGTGTCCCTCGCGACGCATCAAAATCATGGAACCTGAGTGTCCAGCATCGACACTCGAAAACATCATGAAACCTGTGCCCAGCATCGGCACGTAAATCCTCATATATATAGGGCCCCGTCAGTCCGGATCGGCCCACGGGCTCCATCAGTCTGGATCGGTCCGTATCATCTCTCAACTCCGATCGGTATCCTCCGGATATCCTCCAAGCTCAAATACTATCACCGGTAGGTAGTAGTCCCTCTGCCATGCTCACCGTCTGCAGCACAGCAATCCGTTCTCGCCCCGGGGTACCATACCGGGTCCACCATGTACCCGCAATCGGCCTCATCCAGCTCCTCGAATCGGGTTTCACATGTCACACTCAGAACCGAGAAAACACATGGTGGACGCACTGAAATATCATATCAAGAGAAACCGGGTTTTTTAAACAGTACATGCTTTCTTTTGAAATAGCCACGGTTCTCAAAATCCAGAAATCTCATGAATACAACATATCTCAATGCGTAAAATCATAAAGCATGATGTATGCTACATATAACAGAAATGTAAGCATATCTGTATATCATGCAATATGGAATAGTAATATGCACATATCAAGGGAAAACCGCTCTTTCAAATGAATCCAGTTTTAAAATATATCTTGCGGTTCCCAAATCTCAAAAATCAAGCCAGAATCATCTATGTATGTGCAAATATGTATGTATGCAAGTATGGGTGTACAATACGTGTATGCGAGTATGGGTGTACAATATGTGTACGCAAGTATGAGTGTACAATATGTCATATCCTGATGTAACATTCCTACTGTGTAGTGACATGGCAATTATCGATAATGAAGTGTGTGAGCCGGCAAGCAGGTGTACGTGGAACATACGCATCATCGATAATGGTGCTGGTGTCCTGACAGCATGGTTTTAACATAACAATAAATACATTTAAACATGCAATGCAATGCGAATAGCAAGAATATGCGGAAAGTGAATAATAAACGCAACAGTGCAGAATCTACATCAATATATATATGTCATACAGTTTTGCCATTTGAAATAAGACGAATCGTGGTGTTTAGAAAAATAAGGGCTACGGTGTTTTTAAGAAAAGATGCGTCTTTTGAAAATATCCGTAGAATCCCTTAGCATGTCTTTTAAAATACTCACGATTCGTTAGTTTTGAAATAGGTATGACTCGGGTCTAGTCTAACATCTACTGAGTACTACAGAACTAAACGAACAGTCTAACTGAAAGGGTAAGGGAAACCACCTAAATCTGAGTCGATATACATATAAATATAATAGTCGGTGATCCCGACTCAATAGTATCACATACGATACAATATACAATATGACATCCTCGAGTCAAAAGTGCGGATCTATCATCAATATATAGCTCGTACGTAAATCCGTCGTACGGCATCCCAAATCTGGGTACGGGTCGAATCTCGCATTTATCTCATCAATTATCTGGTATCCTTATCATCATATCTCATGAACTGGGGTACTGATCTAAGTCTAGTACAAGCTGATACCATCTATAAATATATGTGTGTGTGTGTGTATGAAAACACACGCCTAAAGGCCCGCTAAAATCGCATGTCGTATCTCCTAATACGAACCACATCATATCACCGATCTCGTGGCACCATGCACAAACTCATCGACTCATCTCCAAATAGCATCCACTATCCTCATCACCCAAGTGTAGGTATACGTGTATATATATACACAGTCCCAAACCTATGTGTGTATATGTATATACGTATCCCCATATACTCACAAGAATAACAAAGTAAGCATGTGTGTGTGCATGTGGGTGTAAACCTCATTCTAGGGTTCGCGACTAAGAAGCTAAGCCAAGTTACTTCTAACTACCCTAAACTAAACCATGAACATAAATAATATCTTGATAATCATCCACGTAACATAAACACACACATATATAACCATATATATAAGCTATACTACGAACTGCGGGGGTGCTATACGCCATCCACCCGACTTCCCCATAGATATAATCTACTCACTTGATCTTGCTTGCCGATGTCGATGTCGCCATCATCTTCATCATCGTCTCGAATCATCGTGGGGGTACCTACACATATCCACAATCGCAATTGCGTATTAAAAATCATATCAGAAAACCAAAACGACACGCTAAAGACCTATAGGTTAGAACCTATGGACCCCGCCTTCAAAACCACCACCAACCCTCGATATCGTCGTACAAACGTCGAATGATCGAGGTACAACACAGATACAAAATGCAGAATTCAAAATACGCAAAACGAAACCCCGAATCAAAACAGCAACTCTTGAAAATGGTCCCAGATTTTACCCTAGGTCAAATTAGTCAATTTTGCATATGCCAAGGGTCTAGTTTACTGGAGATAAAGCCACAGAACAAATACGAGTCAATTCCTCACTGCTCTGACCACAAATTGCGGCCAGAATGAATTTATTTGTGGCCTGGGTAGAGGGTTAGGGGCTAGGGTTTCAGTGGGGGTCCTAGGTTGCCTACATGTATCACTGTCCTTGCAAAATAATTTTCAGGTCACCCGGGTGTTAGCAGATTTCATTTTCCCTACACAAATTCCACAATTTCCGTATCTGCAGAATTCAAAGTTTGAAACTTGGGGTTTGTCTAAGGTTTTAGTCTAATATAACATCACTACAGGGGTTGTATAGGCTCTACTAACCTTAATTTCACGTTTGGGTTCAACTAAAACCCTAATTCTCAACTCAAAATTTTCAAAGTTCCCAAAACCACACAATATCGGTTCTAAATTAACATGGATGCTAAAGGAATGGAAATTCTACACTAATGATGGAATAATTACCTCATTTTGCACTCATGAATTCCCTAGGGCACCAAAATCAAATTTTTCTTGGTCCATAGTGTAGCTTGTGAGCTTGTGCACAAATTTTGTGAAAGTGAGATGGACTTTTAAATAGGTTATATTGTGATGGATTGCGAGGAGGTAGAGAGGAAAGGGGAAAGAGGGCAGCAGCAGCAAATGAGTGAGGGAGAGGAGAGAAAATGATGAAGATGGTGAGATGAGAGAATGGCCAAGTCAAAGTTAACCCCTCACCTTTCTCTCTCTCACCCATACTTATTTGTTTATTCCTTTCCCTTTTCTTTTCTTTTCTATTTTTCTTTTCTCTTCTCACAAAACCAAAGCCATGAATGAAAAATGAAGAGAAAGCCATGTAGGAAAATGTAACACAAGTGTAAAATTGATATGGTGCATGTTTTGCACAAAACAAGCTTAATGCGCGATTAGCGATATTTAATCACGATTAGCACTAAAATAGTGTATAATTAATCATAAAAACTTAATACTTCACATAAAACATCATCTTCTTAGTAATTTCTATAATTTTCCAAATTTTTCCCAAATTATCGATATTTAATTATACCGCCTTATTAAAATATTCAATATATTTATTATTTAATTATAAAAATTCCCCAAAATAATATTTTATTTTTCTGAAATGTTACATTGCATGGGTATTATACCCTTCGCTTCTGCAGTAGGATCTATAATGTATGCGATGTTATGTACCAGACCAGATATTGCTTACGCACTGAGCGTGGTAAGCAGGTATCAGTCAAACTCTGCGGAGAAGTACTGGATAGCAGTAAAGAACATTCTTAAGTACCTGGGAAGGACTAAGGAAATGTTCTTGGTGTACGGCAGTAAAGACTTCCAGATCGAGGCATTCGCTGACTCCAGCTTCCAGAGTGACAAGGATGACTCCAAATCCATGTCGAGTTATGTCTTCACCCTCAATGGAGGGGCGGTCTGTTGGAAGAACTCCAAATAGGATACCGTTGCTGACTCAACGATGGAGGCAGAGTATATCGCTGCATGTGATGCCGCGAAAGAAGCAGTCTGGATGAAGAAGTTCATTACAGAACTTCAGATGGTTCCGTCCATTGTTGACCCAATACCTTTGTATTGTGACAACAACGGGGATATAACTTTAGCGAAGGAACCAAGATCCCATCAGAAGTCCAGACATATCTTGAGGCGGTATCACCTGATCAGGGAGATCGTGGATCGCCGGGAGATCGAGGTGCGGAGAGTAGACACGGAGAACAACACTGCAGATCCACTCACAAAGACCATCCCTCAGACGCAGTTCAAGAAGCTATTCGAGATGTTAGGTCTGCGATATGCCAATACATGGCCTTAGTGCAAGTGGGAGATTGTTAATGATATATGCCCTAAAGGCCATTATTGTATAGTACTGGATTGTATATTATATTTTGGAAGCTTGGGATATACACAGATATAATAACAGTCTTGCTCAACATGATAGTATGTATCTGGTTTGATTCTATCTTAACATGCATATAAGTTTCTTTTAACATATCGCTAAAATATGTTGATAGAACCCTTAGAATCTTTGCTTGACTACCAGCGTTGTGATGGCAGTCACACTCGTGGGAGCTGGGTAGTCTATAGGTATATCCTTAAACTTGTTCCTAATCGTAGGATTATCGAGACAGGGCATCGATACTCCAGAGTAGACTAGTGTATACGCTTCTTATCCCTGTCAGGGGAGGTGGCATGTCCCGTAGCCATTGGTATACGGTACCAAAGATAGTATACAGGTGCTCATTGGGTTATGAGTTACATTGGACGGGCTCACTGGGAACTGCTGGTTGGTATATACCTATCGTCAGTTAGCACTTCTACGGTGACATAAGTACAGATTAGTCCGTTGCCTTGACATCACTATTCGTCTTGAGTGTGTTCCCACTGTACTTAAATTACTACCCTACCTTGGCTCAAATGAGTCGTGCAAATAGGTAGTAGTTGGGTGCAGTCCCGAAGCACTTGGAGACAGTAGGGGATAGAAGGGATTCGTCTCTCCCGATATTGGGAGTTGATATCGCGTTGTGTACGGTTGGACAATACACAAAGTCCCTGGCCAGAGCAAGTGAGATTTACTGGTAGGTATACCAGTAGTTTCTCAGGGTGTATTTGGATTCCACACCGACACGACTTATTGCGCTATTAGGGGTCTGACGTATACCACCCCCTAGGCCCGATATGTGATACTCTTAAACGAACAGGCCGGACTGTGTGGAGAATGTCACCTATAGGCTCTGTCACGCCCCGCTTCCCAGAGTGCGCTAAGATAGGCACGTGACAGAGCCAACCATGCTACCTATGGCTAGGAAATATCCCTCCACAGTCATATTACGGCTGTAGAGATATCAAGAACAGTAATAATAAATAAACTATCTAGTACATGTCCATGAGCCAGAATAAACGAGTCAAGAAATAATATGCGGAAGCAATAGATCCAACAAAACAATCTGGAAAGTAAACATAACTAAACTGGATACTAACAGAATCCTCACTGCTCATACTGACGACGGAAATACTCCTGATCAGCCTGCGACAAAGGTAGAGGATCTGGGCTATGCAAAACCCAGACGTCAGTGCGTCATAATATCAATAATTCTAAGCAAGCAGAGTGTAATGAAATATGCAGGCATGAACAATAACAAGTTATCAGGAAATAAACAGTATAGTGAACATAGATCAGTGAACAGGATATAAACAGGTGAAGTGCAGTGAGTAGTCTAAACTGTGCTATAGGGTTATCTACTATAAAGTTATTCAAAATCAATTAATGTAATCATCATCGTAACCCATCGGTGATTATTCCGTAACGCCCGGAAAAACGGCAAACAATAGGTATTCCGTAACGCACGGAAAAACGACAAACAATAGGTATTCCGTAACGCCCGGAAAAACGGCAAACAATAGGTATTCCGTAACGCCCGGAAAAACGGCAAACAATAGGTATTCCGTAACGCCCGGAAAAACGGCAAACAATAGGTATTCAGTAACGCCCGGAAAAACGGCAAACAATATGATGGCCCTTTGAGTTACGTTCGGTTACATTCTTAATTTCCCCATACCCCAAGTTATGTGTTCAAGTCAGGTATTGATAAATCTGAAGCTAATGCCAACACAGGATCAAGCAGGAACTGGTTTGTCTATACAGACAACATGATATGTCCATCGGAACAACATGTCAGGGTTGTCGGCATTAGAAACATGATCGGTATCAAGTCAGGCTATGATACATCAGGTCATGTCAGGTAGTGTACATGGAATCAAATCATGTCAAGTAGTGCACATGTATCAAGTCGTGTTAAGTAGTAGTGTATCAGGTCATATCAGGTAGTGCACAAGTATCAAGTGGGTGCTCATAATCAAAATGTAATAAGTATGGATGCACAAAATCAAGTATAGATGTAACATTTCCAAAATAATAAAATATTATTTTTAGGAATTTTTATGATTTAATATTATTTTATTGATTATTTTAATATTAAATTAATAATTAAATGCAAATAAATGGAGAAAAAATATAGAAAATTATGAAAAATTCTAAAATGGGTTATTTATTGGAATTATGCCATTTTTAAGTGTTTGTGATCATTTATATGCTAATTTAGCGCTAATCGCGATTAAAAATCGCTAATCGGATTTTTTGGCTTTTCGTACAAAATTGTGCACATATCATCTTTGAACTTGTGTTACATTTTCTTGCCATGGTTTTATTTTGGGATCACTATTGATGTGAGAAGGTTTGGATTTAAGAAAAGAAAAGGAAAAGAAAAGAAAAAGAAAAGAATAAAGAATGGGATTGGTGAGAGAGAGGTATGGGTTGCACTTGACTAAAAACCTTAGCCATTTTCCCTCATCTTCCCTCCCTCTTCACTCTCCTCCTGTTGCTGCTCCTGCACCATATCCCCTCCCCTCTTCAACCCTCTCACTTCATCTCAAAAACTATCTCAAAACCTCACACTCATTTCACAAAAATTGCACACAAGCCCAAGATCTATGCTATGGACCAAGAAAGGTGGTGTTTTGGTGCTGTTGAGGATTCATGAGGGTCTTGTGAGGTAATTTCTTCATAATTAGAGTGTTAATTCTTGTGCTTAAGCTTTAATTCAAGTTTCATATCGATATCGTGTGAATTGGTGCACTTTGGACAAAACTAGAGAGGGTTGGGGTAAAGTTGAGAGGTGACTTTGCAATTGAACTTAAAAGGTGACCTTAGACCCTATATTGACTAGAAACCCAGACCAACCCCACTGGAAACCCAAAAATACGGAATTTCGGGACTTTCATGTCGGTTTTTGATAACCTGGAGCTTGCAGGAAAATCCGGAACACATTGGGACCTTTTCAGGAAAAATAAGCAATACCAGGGACCCAATTGAGACCATAGGAAGCCACCCTGACCAGACGGACCCCATTGGAGATAGGGGGGCCGGCCAGGCCGGTTTTGGGAAGGTTTTGGCCGGCCAAGTAGTGATGGAATGCATCGGGGTTGGTCCCGTAGCTCAAATACATCATATATAGCACCCTGGACTTGTTTAATTGGCTAAATTTGACCCGAGATGAAATCTAGGATCGTTTTCTTGGGTTGCTGCCTTACTTTCAGTATTTGGTGTTATGTATTTTGATTTCCACATTTTGGTGTTTGTACGTTATCTCGATCGTGTGACGTTTGTACGACTGCATCGAGTGATTTCGGGTTGTTTTGCGAAGGCTAACCGTAGGTTCTAACCTATAGGCCTTTTAGCGTATCGTATTGGTTTTAGCGTGTCGTTTCGAGTTTTGATTTGGTTTTGATGCGATGCGATACGTGTGATATGTGTAGGTACCCCGCGACGATCCGAGGTGATGCAGAAGATGACGGTGACATCGACACCGACACGCAGGATGCAGGTGAGTAGATTTACATCTACGGGGAGAAGTCGGGTGGATAGCGTATAGCACCCCCGCAGTCCGTGGTGTTGTATACGAATACGTATACACACGTATATTTATTATGTGTGGTTTAGATTAGTGATCGTAATAATGGCATTATTGATGATCGGAATGTATTGGTTTAGTATAGTGCGAACCCTAGAGTAGTGGTTGCACCCACACATACACTTACACGCATACTTGCATACATTCCTTCATTTTTTTATGTGCATAGGATGATGCGTATATCTACACATGGGTATGGGACTATGTGTTTATATACGGGATTTGAGGATGATACGTGGGTTTGAGATGATACTTGATGTGAGGCCGTGAGATCGGCGATGTGACATAGCTTGTCTTTGAGGTGCGAGATGATAGTTTTAGCGGGCCTTTGGACATGTGCTTTACCCGCATTCATATTCTTATAGATGGTATCGTTTTGTACTAGACTTGGAGTAGTACCCCAGATTATGCGATCTGATGATAGTGATACCTGATATGTGATGAGATAGTGTGATTTTGACCCCTACCCAGCTATTAGGATGCCGTACGACGATTTACCGTACGAGCCGATATTGATGATTGATCCGCACTCTTGACTTGGGATGTCTGATTATAGATATGGTATCGGATATGATATTATTGAGGCGGGATCACCGACTAATATATATACAGGTATGTATATGTATCGACTCAGATGTTAGGCGGTTCCCTTACTGTAGCTCAGCTTGATAGTTCAGCCGTATAGTTTAGTGTAGTTGTTAGATTAGGTTAGACTCCTACCTATTTCAAAAACTAACGAATCGTGGGTATTTTAAAAGACAGCCCAAGGGATCCTACGGATATTTCAAAAGACGTATCTTTTCATAAAAACACCGTAGCCCTATTTTCAAAACCCCATGATTCGTGTTATTTCAAAAGGCACCATTTGTAGATGTTATATTAGATTAATGCAGATTAGTTGTAGCTGCGTCTTGTGTTCAGCTTCCGCTCATTATTGTGGTTCGCTTCGCACTTATATTATGTTTCATACTCCATTATTGATGTTATGCTGTTAGGACACCAGCACCATTACCGATGATGCGTATGTACCACGTACACTTACTTGCCGGCTCACACACATCTTCATCGGTAATTGCCATGTCACGTACACCTTAGAAAATATTATTGCATCGACATAGGTTGTTAGCTAATAATTTTAGACATGATATTAGTGTACTTGCCTTATATGCTAGATTAGACATTGTAATTATTACTTGTTACATCATGCATGTTATTATTCATGGATTTTTATGCCTATATGCACTGTTTACATGCTATTGAGGATTGGATTCGGATTTCCATGAGATTTTCTGGATTTGGGGGAAAACCGCAAAACTTATATAAACTTCCTTTCTCTCTTTAAAATAAAAAGTGCGGTTTTCCCATGATGTATGAGTCGTCCACCATGAGTTTGCTGATGGATTTGGAAACCCGATTCGAGGAGACGGATGAACCGTTTCGGGTACATGGTGGACCCGGTGCGGTACCCCGGGGCAAGAGGAATGTGGTGATGACGTTGAGCCTGGCAGGGGAGTACTACCTACCGGTGATTTTACCCGACGCGTCGGATATCCGGAGGATACCGTCGTGGTCTTGAGATTGATGGTAGGGGCCGGTCTGGACTGACGGCGCCCTAGATATTATGGTTGAGACTTTGAGATATCGGGATATTGGGATTTCGTTTTGTGCCGATGCTAGGCACAGTTTTATGTTGATTTCATTATGGTACCTCATTTTAAAAATACAAGGAAAATCTCACTAAATTATGAAAACAGTTGCTTCATGTAAATGTATTCTGTTTTCACGCATTCATATCTCATTCATATGCTATATTGTTACCTGAGGCACGAGCACGAGCACTTGGCACTACACTCATGTATAGAGATTACATTGCCAGTCTAGCATGCTTCAGCTTTATCCATATTGAGGTTTATTTATATCTGATCGTATTGACCTAGGATGGGTCATGCATTCGATTCCTGCTTGTAGATATCTTTCTATTCACGAGTTGGCAACTCACCCCCGTTGTGCCCCAGTTCTTGCAGGTTTGCCGTACAGATTCCATAGCGGCATTTCTGCCACATTGCTTCCTTATGGGTGACTTGCTTGGATAGGTGGGTTCTTTTGTATCAGAACCGCCATTGTTCATGTATTATTTATTGTATCTAGAATTGTCCATCAACCAAAACCTGTATTATTCTTTCAGACTCAGACTTCAGTGTTGTTTTATTTCGACCTTAGAGTCGCGCTTGTAGTATTGCGGTTTTCTGGCTGTTTCTGAGTTCTTTTCAGTTAGATCCTCGCCCTTTGGCGTTGTATATTGTTGTTGCCTATGTAGTTGTGACCGTCGATTGACGAAGAGCTAGCTCCCGCTTGGGGATGCCTTTTATCATGTTATATATATTGTTCTTGTTGTACCCCGTTCGGGGCCCGTTTTTACAAAAGAAACTCTGCCGAAATTTTCAGGAAAAAATTACACATTTTAAAACACATATTCGGCTTAGTTATTTAAAAACTTGATTTTCAAGCATGTTTTCTTTACCACTTAAAACTAGTTTTTCTATTTACTCCTTAAATGGTTTGAGATTTCTGGGCTTTTGGCTTACTTGGATCAGATGGAGTTCTATAGACTTCATAGGATTCAAGGGCCAGTCACGTGCTCTTTCGGGTCGTGACAAAGTTGGTATCAGAGCGCTAGGTTGACCTTGATTCGAGTCTAAGTTTGACTATGTGGAGCCTACGGCGTTACTTATATACGGAACTTAGGCTTGACCTTACGAAACTTAGACTTGGTCGAGGGGGTATTAGACCCGAAATTTCTTCGCGTAGGATGACCCTTGGTTGATGGAATAGGTGACTAAAGTAGAGTGACGTACCGTTGGTATGTTCCGCGGCATACTTACGACACGCCACTCCGCTTAAGAAACCTTAGGTTGTACATTTCCTTGCATTGTGTCATATTCCTTCCTATGATCTATCTTCATCGATACTGGTTATGGTTTTGCTGCCGCGATTGCACGGGCAGAGTGAGCTACGGCTCGAGTTGTCAGCATGAGCTCGTCGTGGACGAGGGCTGACCAGGGCGTGATTCCAGAGGCATACGATTGCATTTTGAGGCGTCGTCTTTTTGTGTTTCCGCACTATGAGCGTTTGACAGATCGCTGTTGCGAGATTTTCCGGTTGTGGTGATTGGCACCAGAGGATTGAGCCACTGATAGAGGCCAGCCAGGATGTGATGACTGTTGATATGTCGCTTATCCAGGGTGATTGAGGCGCTGTTTAGCGTATATACGAAGGAGCCCGTTGTTGCTACTAATGATGAGATATCGCCCAGATGATTGGAGCTACTGCAGCATAGGCATGTTCTTAGAGACATGATAGTGAGTCGCTAGTCACCGAGAAGGAATGACTAGGACATGTGGTTCATTCGCTTACCCCGATGCGAGGTCATCAGGTAGATTGATTCCGGCTAGAGGCGACTTCACGCAGATTCGTTGAGAGTCGATTGAGACGATCGAATGTCAGGAACCTATTTTCCAAGTTTGAAGTATACGGAAAGACATGCAGGTGATTCTATGGACCCTCTAGAAGAATGAAACCCTAACTCGACTTAATGACCGTGTGAAAGCCTTTGAACCTTAGGATTTGCGGCGGTTCCTCGGCGCCATTAGTGAGGCTTGGGTTTGCCCTTCTACGGCTGGACCACCGACGCTGTGGCATGTACTCGATGCTATTAAACTGTACCCATGATGTGATTTCTTGGGGGATTATGAGGTTCTGACGAGTCGATCGGATGATTCGACATCATTCGGACATTATGTGATGGGATGCATTGCTTGGGATACTCCAGATATGAGGATAGCCGTTGGAGCACTGTCCATGCAGCCATGATGAGACGAGTCCGAATCAGTCGACATGGAAGCCGAGTGAAGAAAAGAGTTCGCAAGATATTTCGACGAGATGACGTCCCACTCCGCTGACATCAGAGATGTGATATGCACCCCGAGGCGTGGTATATGGATATATCTTCCAGAAAGAAGCGCGATAAGTATGCAGCCGTTCCGGAATAAGCTCTAGCTTCAGCATTAGATGATGACTTCCGGGCAATTCGGCAGGATTGAGATTTGAGGAAGGGACCTCGACAGGACCCTTCTGGAAAACGATACGAGAAGACCTAGACCCAGGAGTAGTCGTTTTGCGCACACCCAGCAGGACAGAGTTCGGCATTGTCGACGAGATAGTTGACCAGGTTCGGATAAAGGAACTTACCCAGATGCGTTGTGAATTGATCAAGGACGGACGAGTGACGAGTATTCCTCCGATGGTTGGGACGTGTTCCCGAGGACCTATTCGGCCTGACATCTTCTACAGAATGATGAAGCTAAAGAGTACGCGATTTCGAGTCCGTGCGAGAGACTTCAGATTGACCGTGGCCGAGAACAGTGCAGTGCGTAGATAGCATGGCGTGACGTCATAGTGGACGACGATGGAGACAGGTGGAACCAGAGGTTCGGGCGAGACGCTGACAAGCTGTCATTGCTTCCCGTCGAGACCAGAGGTCAGATATGCTTACAGAGGCATTGGGATACAACCAGATTCCGAGAAATATTGTGCTGAGGACACAGATGTCCATTGGATGAGAAGAGACTATGCAAGAGTACCAGCCTCCGTGCAGATCGGCATAGGCAAGATCGGCAGAGACTTTGAGCAGGATTCCTTCCAGGACACCGCGGCAATGATGTTTGCCCCCAGGATCAGACATGTGATGTGCATTCAGAGAGCCGAAGGCCGACGCCAGTAACATATTGCGTTACGAGTAGTCGTGAGGATTGACCGAGAGATTTCCAAAGAAGTGCCAGAACGGAATCGTTCCTGTCAGCACTCCTGACCGGGCCGGTGAGCCGATGGATTGCGAGATTGGTAATCTACAGGAAGATCAGGAATCAGAGGCAGAGGACGCCAGCCGCGAGCGAGAGGCCAGTGGAGATCTTGCGCCGCTAGAATTGGATGTGCCGGCACCTTCTCGACTTCGAGGGAGGATATACCGACGATAGTATTTATGATTTGTGATTTTGTGATTTGACTATCACGTATCTGTCACCTTGGGATTTCGGTATTTTGGCGATCCATTTGCATGATGGGTTTTGATGGCTGAGTTCTATGATTTCTGTTTTCGTGCACCATGGTTGCACTTAATGGGCATTTATACCTGGCACATCATTATTATTTCTGAGGTGTTGATTGCGATTTCATGCTTAGTTTATGCCAGTGATTTGATTTACGCTTCCAGCAGAGTTTTCATGCATTTCGAGAGTTTTGATTTGATTTGTGCACGCTGATGCACACGGTTGTGAGATTTGCCATTGCGATACACTTGATTTTGGATTGAGCCGCATTATATCGTTGATTTTGACCTTGACATTGATGATTGATTCTTGCACTCCGTGCTTTTGGTTGGACTTGCGTATGTTCGACGTTTGCTATGGGATTTTGTGATTTCGTGCATGTTGAGTGCGCAGGGTTTGGATTTTTATTCGTGCACGATGGGTGCACCGATTTGGATTTTCGCGCATGTTGGGCGCATGTTTTTAGATACGACTTTAGTGCACACCAGATGCACTAAATCGAGATTCTTCGTGCATGTCAGATGCACCGGAGTTTTAGCTGTCAGGCACATACGTTGCCTATGACAGATGCTTCGTGCACACCCGTTGCACTTAGATGTTGTTTTGTGCACCTGTTTAGCACATATATGGATTTTTGATTTCCGTGCGCACCAGACGCACAGGATTGTGTTATGTGCATTTTTGGGGTTTATTCCTTTTGGAGCAGTACATTTTTATGATATTGGATATTTGTTTTCATATTGAGCAGGACTAGTCAGAGGACAGTACCTGGATATATTTTGCATGCATTGATAGTTTGAAGGGATTTCCAAGGAGCGAGCTATAGTCTCGATATATATATACTTACGTGCACGATATGACACGAAATGTTTTAACACAAGGAAACCCTTCTAAATTGCTTTTAAAACGGCGGAACGTGTTTAGTAAACAAAAGATATATATACATATATAGTTATTTTCTTATGAGAAACGTCCGCCTCTGTGCAGTGTTATGCGCATCGCGCAGCGATTTTAAAAGATTTGGCATGCTTTTGCATCAGCTTTTTACATGTATAGATTGGATGTCTACATGTATAGTTTTGATCCATATCACATCGGTTTTGTATTGGATTTGACATTGTGTTTTTTTTACCTTGACTACGATGATTGCGGGATGCTTGATGGAGCGTTGTTTTTGAGTTATCTGCTCAGTACCCATGCGCATGCATTGCGCTGTGACGTTTTATGTATTGATGATTTCGGAGCCCCGACGACTTGGGATTTGTATCGAAATGTTTCAGTACTTGGGGGTTTTAAATTTAAATTCGGGGACCGAATTTCTTTAACGGGGGTAGATTGTAACATTTCCAAAATAATAAAATATTATTTTTAGGAATTTTTATGATTTAATATTATTTTATTGATTATTTTAATATTAAATTAATAATTAAATGCAAATAAATGGAGAAAAAATATGGAAAATTATGAAAAATTCTAAAATGGGTTATTTATTGGAATTATGCCATTTTTAAGTGTTTGTGATCATTTATATGCTAATTTAGCGCTAATCGCGATTAAAAATCGCTAATCGGATTTTTTGGCTTTTCGTGCAAAATTGTGCACATATCATCTTTGAACTTGTGTTACATTTTCTTGCCATGGTTTTATTTTGGGATCACTATTGATGTGAGAAGGTTTGGATTTAAGAAAAGAAAAGGAAAAGAAAAGAAAAAGAAAAGAATAAAGAATGGGGTTGGTGAGAGAGAGGTATGGGTTGCACTTGACTAAAAACCTTAGCTATTTTCCCTCATCTTCCCTCCCTCTTCACTCTCCTCCTGCTGCTGCTCCTGCACCATATCCCCTCCCCTCTTCAACCCTCTCACTTCATCTCAAAAACTATCTCAAAACCTCACACTCATTTCACAAAAATTGCACACAAGCCCAAGATCTATGCTATGGACCAAGAAAGGTGGTGTTTTGGTGCTGTTGAGGATTCATGAGGGTCTTGTGAGGTAATTTCTTCATAATTAGAGTGTTAATTCTTGTGCTTAAGCTTTAATTCAAGTTTCATATCGATATCGTGTGAATTGGTGCACTTTGGACAAAACTAGAGAGGGTTGGGGTAAAGTTGAGAGGTGACTTTGCAATTGAACTTAAAAGGTGACCTTAGACCCTATATTGACTAGAAACCCAGACCAACCCCACTGGAAACCCAAAAATACGGAATTTCGGGACTTTCATGTCGGTTTTTGATAACCTGGAGCTTGCAGGAAAATCCGGAACACACTGGGACCTTTTCAGGAAAAATAAGCAATACCAGGGACCCAATTGAGACCATAGGAAGCCACCCTGACCAGACGGACCCCATTGGAGATAGGGGGCCGGCCAGGCCGGTTTTGGGAAGGTTTTGGCCGGCCAAGTAGTGATGGAATGCATCGGGGTTGGTCCCGTAGCTCAAATACATCATATATAGCACCCTGGACTTGTTTAATTGGCTAAATTTGACCCGAGATGAAATCTGGGATCGTTTTCTTGGGTTGCTGCCTTACTTTCAGTATTTGGTGTTATGTATTTTGATTTCCACATTTTGGTGTTTGTACGTTATCTCGATCGTGTGACGTTTGTACGACTGCATCGAGTGATTTCGGGTTGTTTTGCGAAGGCTAACCGTAGGTTCTAACCTATAGGCCTTTTAGCGTATCGTATTGGTTTTAGCGTGTCGTTTCGAGTTTTGATTTGGTTTTGATGCGATGCGATACGTGTGATATGTGTAGGTACCCCGCGACGATCCGAGGCGATGCAGAAGATGACGGTGACATCGACACCGACACGCAGGATGCAGGTGAGTAGATTTATATCTACGGGGAGAAGTCGGGTGGATGGCGTATAGCACCCCCGCAGTCCGTGGTGTTGTATACGAATACGTATACACACGTATATTTATTATGTGTGGTTTAGATTAGTGATGGTAATAATGGCATTATTGATGATCGGAATGTATTGGTTTAGTATAGTGCGAACCCTAGAGTAGTGGTTGCACCCACACATACACTTACACACATACTTGCATACATTCCTTCATTTTTTTATGTGCATAGGATGATGCGTATATCTACACATGGGTATGGGACTATGTGTTTATATACGGGATTTGAGGATGATACGTGGGTTTGAGATGATACTTGATGTGAGGCCGTGAGATCGGCGATGTGACATAGCTTGTCTTTGAGGTGCGAGATGATAGTTTTAGCGGGCCTTTGGACATGTGCTTTACCCGCATTCATATTCTTATAGATGGTATCGTTTTGTACTAGACTTGGAGTAGTACCCCAGATTATGCGATCTGATGATAGTGATACCTGATATGTGATGAGATAGTGTGATTTTGACCCCTACCCAGCTATTGGGATGCCGTACGACGATTTACCGTACGAGCCGATATTGATGATTGATCCGCACTCTTGACTTGGGATGTCTGATTATAGATATGGTATCGGATATGATATTATTGAGGCGGGATCACCGACTAATATATATACAGGTATGTATATGTATCGACTCAGATGTTAGGCGGTTCCCTTACTGTAGCTCAGCTTGATAGTTCAGCCGTATAGTTTAGTGTAGTTGTTAGATTAGGTTAGACTCCTACCTATTTCAAAAACTAACAAATCGTGGGTATTTTAAAAGACAGCCCAAGGGATCCTACGGATATTTCAAAAGACGTATCTTTTCATAAAAACACCGTAGCCCTATTTTCAAAACCCCATGATTCGTGTTATTTCAAAAGGCACCATTTGTAGAGGTTATATTAGATTAATGCAGATTAGTTGTAGTTGCGTCTTGTGTTCAGCTTCCGCTCATTATTGTGGTTCGCTTCGCACTTATATTATGTTTCATACTCCATTATTGATGTTATGCTGTTAGGACACCAGCACCATTACCGATGATGCGTATGTACTACGTACACTTACTTGCCGGCTCACACACATCTTCATCGGTAATTGCCATGTCACGTACACCTTAGAAAATATTATTGCATCGACATAGGTTGTTAGCTAATAATTTTAGACATGATATTAGTGTACTTGCCTTATATGCTAGATTAGACATTGTAATTATTACTTGTTACATCATGCATGTTATTATTCATGGATTTTTATGCCTATATGCACTGTTTACATGCTATTGAGGATTGGATTCGGATTTCCATGAGATTTTCTGGATTTGGGGGAAAACCGCAAAACTTATATAAACTTCCTTTCTCTCTTTAAAATAAAAAGTGCGGTTTTCCCATGATGTATGAGTCGTCCACCATGAGTTTGCTGATGGATTTGGAAACCCGATTCGAGGAGACGGATGAACCGTTTCGGGTACATGGTGGACCCGGTGCGGTACCCCGGGGCAAGAGGAATGTGGTGATGACGTTGAGCCTGGCAGGGGAGTACTACCTACCGGTGATTTTACCCGACGCGTCGGATATCCGGAGGATACCGTCGTAGTCTTGAGATTGATGGTAGGGGCCGGTCTGGACTGACGGCGTCCTAGATATTATGGTTGAGACTTTGAGATATCGGGATATTGGGATTTCGTTTTGTGCCGATGCTAGGCACAGTTTTATGTTGATTTCATTATGGTACCTCATTTTAAAAATACAAGGAAAATCTCACTAAATTATGAAAACAGTTGCTTCATGTAAATGTATTCTGTTTTCACGCATTCATATCTCATTCATATGCTATATTGTTACCTGAGGCACTAGCACGAGCACTTGGCACTACACTCATGTATAGAGATTACATTGCCAGTCTAGCATGCTTCAGCTTTATCCATATTGAGGTTTATTTATATCTGATCGTATTGACCTAGGATGGGTCATGCATTCGATTCCTGCTTGTAGATATCTTTCTATTCACGAGTTGGCAACTCACCCCCGTTGTGCCCCAGTTCTTGCAGGTTTGCCGTACAGATTCCATAGCGGCATTTCTGCCACATTGCTTCCTTATGGGTGACTTGCTTGGATAGGTGGGTTCTTTTGTATCAGAACCGCCATTGTTCATGTATTATTTATTGTATCTAGAATTGTCCATCAACCAAAACCTGTATTATTCTTTCAGACTCAGACTTCAGTGTTGTTTTATTTCGACCTTAGAGTCGCGCTTGTAGTATTGCGGTTTTCTGGCTGTTTCTGAGTTCTTTTCAGTTAGATCCTCGCCCTTTGGCGTTGTATATTGTTGTTGCCTATGTAGTTGTGACCGTCGATTGACGAAGAGCTAGCTCCCGCTTGGGGATGCCTTTTATCATGTTATATATATTGTTCTTGTTGTACCCCGTTCGGGGCCCGTTTTTACAAAAGAAACTCTGCCGAAATTTTCAGGAAAAAATTACACATTTTAAAACACATATTCGGCTTGGTTATTTAAAAACTTGATTTTCAAGCATGTTTTCTTTACCACTTAAAACTAGTTTTTCTATTTACTCCTTAAATGGTTTGAGATTTCTGGGCTTTTGGCTTACTTGGATCAGATGGAGTTCTATAGACTTCATAGGATTCAAGGGCCAGTCACGTGCTCTTTCGGGTCGTGACAATAGAGCACTAATACAATAGTAACATGAAATAATATGGTCTCGGCGTGCAACTAGATATGTAATAAACCGTACGGATACAGACGGATACTATAAAACTGTAAATCGGTAAAATTTGCTGAATATTAAAACACAAGCACTATTATTTATTAAATAGATATTGATATAATAATATTAACATGGATAACATATTCAAACCGATTAATAACTATAAAAGTGGTATTGATTAACCATGCACAAGAAAGTTCCGTTCAGAAATTCAGCGTCACCATGATTTGTAAAATAGCTTAAAAAATAACAAACGTTCTCCAAAAGAGACGTGTCTTATACAAAAACAAAGATAATTCAATAAGGTTTTCATTTTTATAAGTATAAGCATCTCAGGTTGTCCCTACAAAAATCTATGAACATTCGAAATTGAAAGTTTGCTGCTGGAATTTCCCTGGACAGCAGTTTAGAGATATTTTCATTTGCATTTTACGTTATTTAAACAATTTATTTTGCAAGTAAATATTTCATAGAGTTATATTATTCTGAGTTAGCTTCGTAACGAACTAAAGAACGTATACTAATGATTTTTCTATGATTTATAATGAATTTTATAAGGTAAGGTGTACAGTAAATTTCAGATTTGTTGTATCCGCTTTTCAACGATGTTTCATGTGTAAACTATAATATTTTCAAATCTGTAACATTATAAAATGCAGATTATAAACTAATTAAAAATAATAAAAAGAAATATTACGACGATATATATTTTAAATGATATGGATGCAAACGGGTATCACATAATCGTAAAATGATAAACTAACAAGTGTGGAACATATAACTAAGCAATATGAAATATAACTATTCAATTTGATGCAGTATATGATAGCACAGTATGTAACAAGATAAGTTTTCATGACCTAGATCTGAAATGATATGAATGGATGCAAACGGAACATCGAAAAGTTATAAAACTAAACATGGGGTGCCTGATTTTAAATACAGGTATTCCATTTGTTAAAATAGATGCGTCTAAAGTAATGTAGCATGTAATTGAGATTGGTTTGCATGCCCTAGATCTGAAATGCACTATACAAATGTAAACGGAACGTCGAAAGGCTGTAATATGAAACATGAGATGCTTGATTTAAAATACAGGTGTGATATTTATTTAAATAGGTATATAATGAGTTATATAGCATGTAGCAAGATTAACTTGCCTAGACGGAACAAGAACGGATGTGTACGGAACGTCCTTCGTCGGCGAAATGTCGCGACGCACACACGGTACACGGAACGGTTCCAAACAACGCACGAGGGTGGTCACGCAAGTCAGGTACGTTCACTGGATCACTCGGATCGTCAGCGACGAGTACGGCTCCGGCGGTGATCACCGGAATCAAGAAACAAGATCAAGAAAAAGAAAGAAGAAAGAAGAAGGAGAAGTAAGAAGAAGAGGTTGTGTATTAAATAAGGAAAGAAAAAATTAAATAAATAAAATATATATAAATATATATATGCAGAGGGGAGAGAGAGAAATGGGTTGTTAGTTTGTTAGGAAATTAGTTTAGATTTAAATTTAAAAAATCTTTTATTAGTTAACTAAATTTTAATTTGTATCAATTTATAAAATTAATATTATATAAATAAAATTTGATATTCTGGTAAATACAAATATAGTCAAAAACATGCCCGGGTCGGATCTAAAATTCAGTTTTAAAATACGAAAAATATACATGTCGACCAAAAATAAAAAATGAATGTCCGGATAACGAAAAATACATACCCCCAAGAACGGATGCACGCACGTGCGCGTAGCCATCCAAACAAGTCCGTTTCACTGAACGGGACGAGAACAAGATGCGCGGATGCTACCACGGGGTTAGGGGTATCATGCAGGCCCTGTAATGTATTTTTAAAATATTTTATGTGACTTAAAATGTTATATTGTAAAAATGCAAATGCTAGATAAAATGCCAGTATTCAAGATGTATAAATTAAAATGAAAGTGCACGAGTCCATGTAACAGGTCAGGATAAATCATAAACATGAATCAAGACTGGTTTCAAGCATGCGGGTCGAGTCGGATGCAAATACAAATGTCAAATACACTATCCGCACCCAAAACACAATAAATCAGGAAAATACCATAAATAAAGAAACACATGAACTAGAACTGGTATAAATGAACTAGGGTATTACAGGCTCGGTAGGGTTTTCGGACGAGTTATCATGTTGATCTTCCCTTCGACAGATACCTGGGTAGCCGTTACGTACAGCTAGTGCCACTGACGTGCTTGTGATTAAACCCACTGCCAACGTATTGTCGAGTCTTTAGAGTTCTACACAGAGAGTTTCCCGGTTCAGGCGAAACGGTGTAGTTTGCGTATGGTTTTACGCAGGGGTGTTCGATTGAACATGTGCATTTATGCACGTGCTTTAATTGGACGGTTTAGTAGTACTAGCTGGTTTGAAAGACAGCCAATTTTGATGCTAGTATTATATTGCTCTCTTTTGGGTATTTGTATTTTAACATGAATACGATATTTATACGAATACGTGTATTTGTATAAATACAGGTATTTGTGTTTTGATACAAATACTTGTATTTCATTCTAAATATGAATATGCGTATTTTGTATTTTCGATATAAATACGGTATTTATATTTTGGTAGAAATACGGTATACGTATTTATACGGGTATGGGTATACTTGTTTATATACTTACATTTATATTATAAATGTAAGTATATGTATACCTAGTATGGTGGCTACACACACACTCTCTCTCTCTCTCTTTTCTCTCCACCATTTAAACTTGAAAGTGTGTGGGCTTGTGACTCACCCTAGTGAGTCACCAAGCCCATCCACTTCTTTGTTTGTGGGGTGTAGGGATAAGAGATAGTTGTGAGAGATATTTTGAAACCATGGTTCATTATTTTCAAGTGAGATTTTTCTCTAGTTGCAACCATCATTATCTTCTTCCTCAATTCTTTTTCTTGAGCTGTGAGGATTAAAAGAGAGAACTTGTTTTCACAAACTACACCATTCTAAGCATCTTGTCTTAGCAAGGCTCGATCTTTAGTTGCTTCCGACGAAGCTATCGTTTGAATCGGCATCCTCAGGTGGATCGTCTTTTACACGGAAGATCGACTTCGAGAGCTTGTACCATCAACCTAAGAAGCTTGAGGAGTCAACTTTCGAGACCCGAAGGACCGTCTACAAAGGTTTTTATTTCAACCGAGTAGCTAAAACTCTAGTTAGGGTTAGTTTAGTTTAGTGTTTGGGCTTATATCCTGGGATTTAGTGTTATGTGCTCAAGTTTTTTAAAGTTTTTGATTCCGCATAGTCGTAGTTGATACGGCAAGGAGCACACATACACTTACACAACGACCTCCGGCGTACAAGCTCATTCCCGGTGGCCAAAGAGCGTAAGAGGAGATCTTCCACGATTAGACGGACACGCTACGAAGCTAGCTAGCCCCTCGAACTTATAATTTAAATATTCTTGTTTGCTAGTTTAGTGTTTGGTTAAGATTCTATGTTTAAGTTTCTAGTGTCAGGTTTCAAAATTAAAGTTTTTCATTCCGCAAAGGCCGCGGGTTAGCGGCAGGGGCACTAGGAACTTCATCACCTTACCCAATCAAACTATCCATCCCCGTTGTTCGGTGTAAAGGTTTTACGAATTAGAGTTAGTGCATATATCATCTAAGCATGGAATTTCAACGTTTTTGTATCATCCATATATTGGTTTTGTTACCCGAAATATCGGGATCTTCATATATAATAGTCGCCCGTATAGCGGACTGGTTATCCGGAATATCGGGATCTTCTCAATAATGGTCATCCTTGATATCGGGATCTTCTGATATAGTAGCCGTCCGTATATTGGATTGGTCACCTTTAATCTAGGGATCTTCATTTATAATAGTCGCACGTATATCGGACTGGTCAGCCGAAATATTGGGATCTTCTCAATAATGGTCACCCATGATATCGGAATCTTCTAATATAGCAGTCGTCCGTATACTGGACTGGTCACCTTAATATAGGGATATTTATTTATAATAGTCGCTCGTATATCGGAGTAGTCACTCTTAGTGTAGCGATCTTCATAAAGCATACCATACCTAGGTTCGCGCATCTAACCCTCACCGTATCATATGTCATGTCATGTGATGTATCATAATCTGTATTCGATAGATGATATCTCTAAGGATATGGATTTCCACAACCACTCAGGTTCATTTGTTGCAATTTTAATTGTAAGGTAGATCATGTTATTTTATTAAAACCTTAGTTTATAAAAAGATCATGGTATTTTAATGAAAATATCTCTTTTATAAAGGTTACGGTATTTATTTGAAAATATCTTTTTATAAAGATTCATGGTATTTCGTGAAAATATCTTATCGTAAAGGATTTATGGTATTTTATGAAAATATCTTTTATAAAGGATTATGGTATTTTATTGTGATTATTGTTATTTGAAAAGTCATGGTATTTTAATGTAAATATTGATTTTAGAAAAGATCATTTGAGTTGGTAACCACTACATATGCGTGACAGCATTTGTATCATTTTCAAGGACGATTGCCTTATTAGATATTTTATTTAATTTGATACAGTTTGATCCTTTCTAGACTCGCTAGTAACTAATTAAATAACTTTAGAAAATATGGTATTTATTTGAAAATACTATATTCAGGAACCTTATGGTATTTATGAAAAAATAGGTTGTTTGGAATTTTTAGGGTATACACACACATATACATATATACATACATACACACGACTTTCCAAAAGGTCGAGGGATTTTATTGAAAATAAAATAATTAGTTTATAATATTAAACAAAAATATATTTTCAGTAACGTAAGGTATTTTATTTAATATAACTTATATTATAATGACATTTTATTTCAAGAAAACCTTTAAGGCAAAGGTATTTTTGTGGAAGCAATATCTTTTCTGACCCATGTTATTACAGGGTAAGTACGATATGATACTTTAACATCCAATAAACATCAACGTGATTTTTTTTATGATTATGCATAGGCGTGTGTGCATGTGGGGTAGATCATTACCCCATGGGTTATCAACATCAAGACTACGATTTTACAATTATGATGATACCACAATATAAGCATGCATGAATATTTTTAACATCGTATTAAGACATATTGCAAGTTTATCACTCAGATCTAAGAACCTTAATAGAAAGAAGGTGACGGATGAAAGGGTGAGAGGCGGATCCTATCTTGATTTGGGATGTTGATAAGATGTTCGAAGCGTCGTCTCGTACGGAAACTTGAATATCTCCAAGCTCAGATTTTTCTTGAAGGAATGGGGATCTTCACCGCGTCGGCGTCGGCGTAAGGAAGAAGCAGGTATTTTTTTCTTGGAATTTTCGGAGTTGAAATGAGGAAGAAAAGGTTAAAAGAAGGGTTGATTATATGGCTTTTGTTTGCACTAATATAATCCTAGCACTCGGTTAAAATCGCATCAGAAAATTATCGAAATCCGCATCCAAATCAATAGAAAATCCACTCCTAAAAAAAGCCGCCGCCGCCTGCTATTCCTGGCAGTTTGATTCAAATCCAACGGCTCAGGTAACACCGTCACGCGGCCGCGTGGCCGCATGCGCCTGCGATAGCAACCGCATGGCTCCTGCATGTGGCCGCTGCCGGGCCGTTGGATCTAAGATCCAACGGCTCAGGTTCCTCCTCCTCCTCCTCTCTCTCTCTCTCTATATATATATATTTTAAATCTTAAACAATTTTTCAAACAGAATATTGTTTTTGAAACTTTGTTAAAATTAGTTTAAAATACAGGAAAAATTCGATAAAATTCCAGAAAATATTTTTTTTGGTGATGTTCAGTTTAAAAAATAATTTTTGGATAAAACTAATTTGTTTTCTCATATTCTAAAATATTAGTCAGTTACTATATTTATTTAAAATCTATTTTAACTTTAGAAATTTATTTTAAATACGAAAAAATTTATTTTAATTACTAATACAAATATATAAGTTATGTTAAGGCATTATAAAATTGTAGAAAAATGTTTTACGCATGGAAAATTATACCAACCCGCTTTTATTCAAAATAGGAAAAACACAGTCGATACTGAGGTTTCTAGCTAGCTGTTGAAGCTGGCATGTTTTTGTAATTTTTTTTAAGAATACACCATTAACTTTGTTAATTATAAGTAAACATCATAATTATATTAAATGATAAACAAACCGTATATGATAATAATAAAGTTTTCAATAAAATATCGTTCACTCCACTACAATAAAAAACCCATAAAAATGCTTTGGAAGTGTAATAGCTCGAGTAGATCATTTTTAAATGATATGTATTCTTGTAAGCTTTATATAATTAAATTAAGGCTTAATTTCAAAAAATACCAAATACTTTGGTCTAATTACAGTAAACTACCAACGTTCTATTAAACAGACAAAAAACTAAGATAAAACTTTCAGAAACTATATGAAACCACCATAAAACTTTCAACAACTACGAAAAACTATCATAAATAAAATTCCATTTCAGTAATAATTGCAAAGAACCACCACAAAAATTTCCAGAGAATGGTAGTTTCTTGTAATTTTGAGAGAATTTGGTAGTTATTCGTAATTGAGACCAAAAAATCAATAGTTTTTAGAATTAAGCTTCTAATTGATTATTTTCTCGGTATGTTATGATTTTTATCTTTGAAAATCCACATTTAGATCTTTAAATTATTAGTTGCCCTAAAGTCAAAAAATTCTAAAATCAAAGAGGAAAATTTGGTTCAAAAAGATTTTGGAGCCTGATATTATTTTAGGGTAAAGTGCTTTAAAATATCCTCAACTATCATGATGTTTCACTAAAATACCTTGAAGTTTTTATTTACAGCAAATTACCTTAAACTATGTTTTTTTAGTTTTTAAAGGAATTGTTTTGCACTTATAATACCCTCAAAAGCACCAACTAAAGTATTTTATTACAGTAAAAGAATATTTTAGTGAAAATCATGATATTTTAGAGAATTTTAGTTTAATTTAGCCTTATTTTTAATCCAAAAATTATCACATCTCATTTACTACGTTCAACCACTCGTCCATAAAAAACAGAATAGCCAAATATAGAATAGAATGAGGTAAAAATCTAATCATTTTTCCTTCCCTTTGGATGAGACGATCAGAAAAAGATATTCTAATAAATAATATTTCATTTATAAAGTATAAAAATCTACATGATATTTCTTTTCATTTATAAAGCATAAACAATCTATAGGGTAAATTGTCACAAACCCCCAAGCAGTTTTTCCCATTGACAAAAACCTCTTGGCTTCGAATTTTTTTTCAGTTGTCAAAGAAACTTCTGCTTGCGGCGTCTGTATGCTTGTGTCTGCTATATCTAATTATTATGCGATGTTTATACAGTTGCCTGCAATATTTATAAGCTACTTACATGCAACTATACAGATAATGCAGGAAAATTTTCCGGGGTTTTTGACAACCGTTTCGAGATCAGGGGAATTTTGTTAGGGGGAAAGACCGCTTGGTTTTTTTTGACAATTTACCCAAACTATATCTGAAGGACTTTAAAGTAATTAGTGGTCAATCCAGCTTTCGTTAGCGATACTTGGAAGGGGTTGTAGAAATTATATCTCTTATTTTAGGACATCACCAAATTCACCAACCTTTCTTTTTCGTTCTCTCTCTCATGATCGGACGAAACTCTACGCCGATAGCTTAGCTGTAAGCGAAAATGACGAATCTGCCCCCCTCTCTCTCCGTAAATCTCAACTCTGCCTTCGGTGGGCCCTCACCTTCTTCTCCGTCGTCGTCGGCGCCCAGGGACCGGCGGATCGCCTCGGCCGAGCAGCTCGTCCTCGACCTCTGCGATCCCGAGCTCAGAGAAAACGCTTTGCTCGATCTATCAAAGGTCTCTCTCTTTCATTTTTTATGCTGTTTATTTTTCAAACTCATCGTACCATTTCAATTTGATAATAATAATATTAGGAACTTGTAGAATCCTAAGCATCGGTTAGGTTTCTGAGATCGCGATTTCATTTCTTTTTTTGGCCGATTTTTGGTTGCTTAGTGATGGAGGTTGGAATCTCTCTCAGATCTTACGGCCAGCGGGCCGAATGGTTGAGATTTGAGATGAGGGTCGAGCGTGTGGATCTCAATAGGTTGTTGGTTGTTGTTGAAGTCGAGCTACTGGTAAAGGAAGTCCCAGGATGGGAAACCACCGTAGGACCTTCCGACGATCAAGTAAGTACCGATGAATATTATGGCAGAGTAGCGGCGTATTGGAATGAGTTCGAGATACCTGAATCGTCTGGAGTAGGGGTTTATATAGGGGTCGCGTTTGAGCGAGACAGTGCGAGATTCTCGCCGTCCGTTTCGCCCCTGCGTCACGTTCGCGTTGATAGCGGGATGCGCCCATTAATGCCGAGATAAGCTCATTAATGGCGAGATACGCCAGCGTGGGATGCGGTACGTTGAGCAGTGGAGATCTCGTCGTGGCGACATACACAGAGCCGTTATGGGAACGTTCGTGCTCCGTGCTCTCGGCTAAATAGGGGGTGCAAGGAAGCTCAACTATAGGATGGCTCAGAGACGAGCGAGTTGAGAAGTCTCAGCTATAGGATAGTTCGGAGATGAGCCAGTCAGCCGAAGAGGGAACGTACTCCGGGAAGGTCTTCTAAAAGGTCGGGTGCAACCTTGGAGGCGAGACGCTGAGGAATGTCTCCAATGCATCATTCTTATTCCAGCTCCGTAGCCCTCAGGAATCTAGCGGGCTTACGTGGATGACACGTCATCCGCTACCTGTCGTGATATGGGGAATTCCCACTTATGAGCATCATCATTAGCCCCCACTCTCGTTCCGATCCATTTATGGGTCGGGTCGAGAGAGGCCTGCTTGATTTTCTCTGCTCAGCTGGGTGCCGAGGATTCTTCACGGTGGATTTGTACGAGAACGACATGGTGTTTGGCGGCTGCGTTTCTTCGATCCCTGAGTCCACGCGGCGTCTCACCGTGCGTCTTAATTTTCGCGAGTATTCCCGATGACGTCAGTGGATCACCGAAAGTGCGGCGCCATAACGGAGGCGTCACTTCATCTGTTCGGGCCGTCGATCTCATGCTACGTGGGCATATTTGGATGGCGGATTGTGAGACGTCGCTTCCGCCGGTTGGATCCGCGTGAGGGAGAGGCGTCCAATGATTGGTTACCGCATGGCGCCATCTAAATTGTTGGGCGCGACGTCTCGTTTTGGCGGGAGCGGATCTAGGCCGCTAGATGGCCTTTGCTGAGTGTATAAATAGGGGCATCTATCCTTGGGAAGCGCCTTTGCTTCGCCTGCCTTCTGTCTGTGGATTGCTCGGCGCTTTTGCTGATCCTATAATAGATGTAGTTAGGGTAGAGTCGGGTGATGAGATTTCAACCCCTGAAACCGAGTCTAGCGGGTCATCTTTCTCGGCTTCTGATAGCCGAGAAAGTTCTTCCTCCGCGTCGGGTTCGCCCCCAAAAGGTGGCGATTCCTTTATTCCTCATCGTCGGGGGCCAAAAAGGCTCCCAAGGTGCGTATCAAGAATACTCGCGACGCTGCTTCGATGCTGAACAGGTCAGACGAACTTTCCGATATCCGGGCTCGTTTCCATATTCTCTTTGGCTACTCGCTACGTCTGGCCAGGGAGGTGAACGGGCATACCTGGTACAGGGTAATGAGATTGCCCTGTACTTAGAAGCGTTCTGAGCAGGAACGCGTTTGCTCTTTTCACCTGAGATTTGTGTCGTCCTTCATTATTTCCAACTCGTCCCGTGCCAGCTTGCACCGAATTCGTGAAGGATTCTCCTTGGATTCTTGGTCCGACTAAAAATTGATCGGATCCCCTTTAGCTAAGGTCTTCTTCTATCCTTCCTTTGCTATAAGAATGACCCGAGTACTCGTAAGGATGAGCCGAGTTGGGTTTACTTCTCATTTAAAAGTATAAGGGTAGGACGACCGGGTTGGGGCAGTGGTTGTCCCTTCTTCCATCCATGAGTGGAAGGAGAAGTTCGTCTTCGTCGGTCCTCTGAAGGGAGAGTGGCCGGTGCCCATTAAGTGGCATATGGCAGATTGCCCGAAGACCAAGCTATCTACGTCCCGGAGGCGGGGGTCGTGTTCCAGTAGGAGCCGATCCAGCATGCCGACGCCTTGCTTTCCGAGCAGGCCTTGAGCTGGGCGGAACTCAGTCCCGCGAGCTTCATAGGTAAGTTAGGTCTTAGCCGATCAATTTAGACTTAGTATATTTTGCTGTTTTTGTCGCTAACCTCTTTTGTTTCCTTTCGCAGAGCCTATGGACCGATTAAAAATCATGACCGTCCTGACCGCTAAGGTGCAGAGAAGGGCGGCGGCGGCGGCTCGTCCAAGCCCGAGCCGAGCGTAGAGCCCTGCCAGGGTCCTTCCACAAAGGTTGCTGTCTCTCCGCCCGCCCCGGAGGAGCGCAGGAGTGGAGGGCAAAAATATTCTCGAGAACAGGCTCCCCGGGTGAAACCGGAGGCGTCCTCCGCCGAGTCTCCGGCCAAGAGACTTAAGAAGGTGGTTTTCCGGCCGCCTCCGGCTGGGTATCCGTGCAGGAGGGTGACTTCTGCATCGAGATATCGTCGGGGCTTTCCATGGTCGACAGCCTGCTGGCGGACATGGAGAAGGCAGCGGGGGCCAAGATACCTGGGGCATCATGAAGGCCAAGGTTGCGGTGATAGCTCATAAGGCTGTCCAGGTTGATGATCTTTCCGCTAATTTCCAAGTGATTTCTCCCCTGTGCAGTTCCCGACAAATGTTTTTTTGCCTTTTTTTTTTCTGCAGGTCTTTCAACACTGCCTCCTTTTAGCCGCCATGGAGGCCGAGGAAGTTGCCCCGTTGATAAAAAAGGCCGGGGAGATGTCCTTGAAAGTATGTCTTAGCACCTCTACTAGGTTTCAATGAGCATCAAGTATGCAATTTTAGAATTCCAGAGAGCTAAGTATACTAAACAAGAATCGAACTAGAGAATTAGGGTTTCAAAGTTAGTAAAACAAGTTCTATGCTAAGTGAAGAGAAACTACAACTTTTGTAGTCTAGTCCTTCACTTCAAATGCTTCGAGTAGTAGTCGTAGAACTCTTTTTCGACTTCATTTGAAGAATGGAACAAGTTTGCTTGTAGTCTTCGTCGTCGAAAATGACCCACCTTGAGGCAACTCACACTCAAGCTCACACTTCACTAATCAAACTATTAGTGAAGAGAACAATCTATACTAATTTGCCAGAGTAGTGTAGGTTGATGTAGGAATTTTTGCTCACTAATTTTTTTTCATTTTCTTTTTCTCAACCCTAGAAAAATTAGTGAGGAGATGAAGATGAACTTGGAAGTGAGAGAGTGAACCTTGAGGATAAGATGAGATGATGGAAATGATAAATATTTATGAATAAAATAAGAAGGGAAGACGAGTCATGGCTTCTCAAAGCTTCTCCAAGCACCTAAAGAACCATGACTCATTCTTCTTTTCTTTATCTCATATATTTAAATCATTATCTCATCATCTTTTCTCTAATGTGATTCTCACACATGCTAGTTCTATGTGTTGGCTATAGTGCCCTCAAGTCAATTATTGAATCGCAGGCACGCGATTGTGATGATTGAGGGAAGACCTATACCGGTAGAACAATTTTACTCGAGATGATAATATGCTATCTGGTTTATCTTTATCATCATATACAGCATTAGATGGCATTACAGATCGCTATTACATATTGATAGAGCCCATAGGATTCTTGCTTGACTACCAGCATTATGATGGCAATTATATACATGAAAACTGGGTGGTCTATAAGCACATTAAATGTCCCTAGTCGTGGGAGTATCGAGACTGGACATCGATACTCCGGAGTAGGCTAGTGTATACTTATCAAGACCCCGACGAGGGACGGTGGCCGGTCTCACAAGCCATTGGTGTTAGTTAGTCACCTAAGATAGTATACAAGTGCTCATTGGGTTATGAGTACACTGGACGGACTAGCCGGGAACATGCTAGTTGGTATTATATCTATTGTCAGATAGCAGTTCCCAGATGACATGAGTACAGGTTAATCTGTCGACCTGAGATCGTCATTTTTCTCGTATGAGCTCCCACCGTGCTTTGATTACTATCCTACCACGGCTCAAAGGAGTCGTGCAAACAAGTTTTAGTTGGATACAGTCCGGAGGCAGTGAGCGGATCGTCGGAGATTCGTCTCTCCCGGTATTGGGGGTTGATGTCGCGTTGTGCACGGATGACCATCAGCAGAAATCCTCGGCCGAGGTGGACGAGAATTACTGATTTGGATCAGTAGATTCTCAGTGGGTGATGGGCTTCGTACCGACACGAAATATCGTGTTATTAGGAGTCTGACTTTATCCATCCCTAGACTCGATATGCGATACTCTTAGACGAACAGACCGGACTGTATGGAGATTGTCACGGACAGGCTCAATAGTGGTTTGGATGAACTTGCTCGTCGCATTCCTTTCGCTCAATACCTGGATAGCCGTTACGTATAGCTAGTGCCTCTGACGTGTTTGTGGTTAAACCCACTGCCAGCGTATTGACGAGTCTTTAGAGTCCCATACAGAGGGTTTCCATGGTTCTGGCGAAATGATTTAGTAGCCGTATTGGATACGTGCAGGGTTCCGATCGATTGATTGTACTATGTATCTGGACTTTCGATTGGACAGTTGATAATACTAGCCGGCTCGGGTTTGAGCCGGATTATTAAATCAGGTATTGACTTAATAATTTGCACATATATATTTCGATATGTATATTCTAGTATTATGTTCTTTGTGTTATTCTATCTCTTCGGGTATTCGTATTTCGGTACGAATACAGATATGTATATACAGTAGAATATAATCCGTATTTTTTACAGATGACATTCTAGAAGGTGGACACCTCATTTTTGGATTTGACCATTTATTTGAAAATAGTAAATGAGGTGGATATTAGAAAATGGGGAGTATGGTGAGAACCATGCTTGCATAGTGTGCACAAATGAATTTTTAATTCATTTGTGCATACTATTCAAGTATGGCTTGTTTTTAAAATTGAAAAGAATGGTTTTACAAAACCATGCATTGGATTCTCTCCATGGATGGCTCATTATTTTTGAGCATGAGTTTTTCTTCATCTCCCTCACTATTAGCTTCACTCTCCATGAGCTTTCTTGAGTTCCTTCATGTTCATCTTTCACGTCCTCTCAACCCTCTCATGTATTGAGAATCATGAGAGGAGGTAAGATGAGATAGATAAACACTTAGTTCATACACTACATCCTAGGCTTTCTAGATTAGCAACCTAGAAACCCCAGTTGCTTCACTTGCATCCTTGATGTGGAGCTAAAGCCATTGCTACATCCCTCGGGTGGATCATCTTCGACGGAGGAAGACCGGCGGCCAAGTTCTTTCGAGCATGTCTCAAGGAGCTAAGGAGGATGACGGTAGACTGAAGGACTTGGTTCTTTTGGTATAATCATTTTAACCTTTAGTTTAGCTTCTTTTAGAATTGCCGGTATAGGTTTATGGTTTTGATCTTGGGCGGGGTTTTCGTTTACGCCAAAATTTTTGAACGCCAGTTTTTGTTCCGCATCGGCTACGGTAGATGGCTAGGGCGCCGGCGAAACCTAGCAGTGGTATCAGAGCCACCTATAAACCAATACTAGCTAGTTTGCACGAAATTAGAATATCGATCGACCAAACTTTTCGAATCTTTTTTCCAATTTTATGTGTTTGCTGTCGATTTTGAAAAGTGTTCAAAAAATCTTTCTGTGTATCTTAAAAATCCGTTCAGGCATACATAGGGCACCACAAGAAATTTGGGGGCAAGACCCCATGCACATTGGCCGCGGTTCCACGGCAATACATGCACATTGGCCGCGGAAGTGCGACGGATTTGTGGGCGTTTTGCTCCAAATTTCTTCTGGCACTCTCTGACTTGGAAAATTGATTTTTGGTATATTTAGTTTTGGCCCAGATTTGTTTAATGTGCTGTTTTGCATTTAGGGCCAATTAGGGAAAGTTTTAGTCGATCGAAATTTTAAAATGTGTGATTATCAGTACATGTGATGATATCTGCGACCGTGAATATTGATGAGCGGTACAACCCGACAAGTTGCTATATGTTCAATTAGATGGGTTTGCGAACTAAATATTCACGTTGATGTTCTGTGATTGTGTTGATATTGTGGTTGGATTGTCGTGGTGGATAGCCAGTGGTGCAATGATAGTAGTACGGTTCAGATTCATTTGTATATTTAGTATTGCGGGACGAGCGTCCGACATGTGGACTGCCGTCTCTGCCAGTTTATATATTCTTTTATTGGGGCACGACCGGGTTGAGGTCGATGTCACCGTTGTATATACTTTTCTTTTCTGTACTAGGATTACCCCACGGTGGAGTGCACGAATAGCCGGATTCTAGAGGGCAACAAGTCCGCATCTCATGGCGTTGAGACAGAGGGGGCTTCACTCTAGAATTAGCGGGCTATTCGCCGCACTCGCAGGGGGTATAGTTTGACCCACGGAGGGGTGCTCAAGTTACCGGATTCCGTGAAGTACTGGGTGGCCCATTCACTTTGTTGATTGGGATTGCCTCACTTCTGGGATTGGCGGGTAACTTGCTGCGCTCGTAGGGGTTCAGGTTTTTATTGCACAGGCTATCCACACGACCGGGAACGCGGCTCAAATAAAACCCGAGTTTCCAAGATTATCCACCATTCTGTGTTGCTGGCTGAGATTCTGTGATATTGCTTATATCATGCATTGGACAAATGTTATATACAACAACAACTGAGCCTTTTATCCCAAGCATATGGGGTAGGCTACATGAACCAACATGAGAATCATGCTGGGTCCAGCACATGAATTCTCCGCCTCCACTCACGCCTATCATACAATATACTTTCATTGAGGCCTTTGGAAACCATATCGTTTCGTATCACCTCCATCCATGTTTTCTTCGGTCTCCCTTTTGCCCTTTTGCCATTGCTCATATCGAGAGTATCTATTCGTCAAACCGGTGCTTCCATAGGTCTGCGTCGCATATGACCAAACCATCTTAGCCGGTTTTCCCGCATCTTCTCCTCCACGGGTGCTACACCAACTTTTGCACGAATATCCTCATTTCGCATCTTATCTTTTCTAGTGTTACCGCACATCCAACGAAGCATGCACATCTCCGCTACGTGCATCTTCTGTGTATGATGCTTCTTAGGAGCCCAGCATTCTGTACCATATAATAAGGCAGGCCAAATAACGCTCCGATAAAACTTCCCTTTCAATTTTAACGGAAAGTTACGATCACATAAAATTCCTGTTGCACTCCTCCATTTCAACCAACCAGCTTGGATCCTTTGATTAACATCACTATCGATCTCCCCATTCTTTTGGATGATGGAACCTAGATATCTAAACTGGTCGCTCGGTAATATCTCTTGCCCTTCCAATGTTATACCAATATGGTTCTGACCTCTCTGTTTACTAAATTTGCAATGCATATATGCTGTCTTGGACCAACTCAATCTGAACCCCCGAGATTCCAATGTTTGCCTTCATAATTCCAATTTGGCATTAACCCCTGCTTTCGTTTCATTTACTAGAACAATATTATCAGCGAATAGCATACACCAAGGTACCTCATCTTGGATAGTTCTAGTAAGCTCATCCATCACGATGGTAAACAGGAATGGACTTAATGCAGATCCTTGATGTAAACCAATTGTAATCGGAAAATCACTCGTTAGGCCGCTGCAAGTTCTGACATTTGCCACTACTCCATCGTACATATCCTTGATTATGTCAATATACTTGACGGGGACCCCCTTCTTTATCATTGTCCCCCATAATACCTCTAGGTACCTTGTCGTACGCTTTTTCTAAATCAATAAATATCATATGCAAATCTCTTCTCCTCTCTCGAAAACGCTTGTCCAGGCATGAACCCAAAATGGTTCTCTGTTATCTTAATATCCTTCCTTAGCCTGTGTTCAATCATTCTCTTCCAAAGTTTCATGGTGCGACACATAAGTTTTATTCCACGGTAATTTGAGCAACTTTGAATGTCACCCTTGTTCTTGTAGATAGGTACAAGGATACTTTTCCTCCATTCATTTGGCATCTTTTTTGTCTGCCAAATCTTATTAAACAGATCTGTTAGCCATTTAACGCCTATTTCTCCTAAGCATCTCCAAATCTCGATAGGAATCCCATCAGGACCAACCGCTTTTCTTAAACTCATTCTGTTCAAAGCTTCTTTAACCTCAGGTAGTCTTATTTTACGCATGAAATCACGGTTTATATCTTGAGATCTAATGACAACTCCATATTAATTCTTAGTAAAGCTCTCATTGAACAATTTGTCAAAATAATCTCTCCATCTTTTCTTGATATCCTCATCTCGAACTAAAACCTTCTGATTTTCATTTTTGACACACTTCACCGCACATAAGTTTCTAGTCTTCCTTTCCCGCATCCGAGCAATCCGGTATATATCATTTTCAGCCTCTTTAGTGTCTAATTTCTCATACACCTCCTTGTAGACCTTAGATTTAGCTTCCCGAACAGCTTTCTTAACTTCCTTTTTAGCCATTTTATACTTCTCAAATCTCTCCACATTTCTACTTTTCTTCAAATCTTTATAAGAATCCCTTTTAATTTTAATAGTAGCCTTTACTTCTTCATTCCACCATGATGTGTCCTTAGATGGTGGAGCACCACCTCTCGACTCACCAAGTAGATCTCTAGCTACCCTTATCAACTGGTCATTTTGTTCCATGTTTTGTCTGAATCATCTTCTGACTGCCAATCCGCTTCTTGGACTACACGATCTATAAAAGCCTTTTGGTTACCTTCTTTCAATTGGGACGAATGTTATATATATACCGGTAGATTTTGTATATGTTTTGCACCCGCGCTAGTCCAGCCCCGCTCTGTCGTTAGTTAAGTAACCTAACAGGTGATGACGGGCCCAGTGGCGAATGCGGTGGCATATACATATATTTTATTTTCGTTCCTTTTCTGTAGTGTGATATGGATTAATTGATAGGACTGCGTTGATTCTGATTAACACAAAGAAAAATAAACCTATTTGATGTTGTTGGAACCAATTTTGAAAAACTGTTGTTGCAAGACGTTTCCTTTTGCTTTGCACAGTGGTATTCGGTTCAGAATATCTAGCACCTCATTCGACGAGGCAAGAGCCGAGATCCCTTCATCGGGAGTGAACTCTTGGGCGAAAGTTTGCGTATTTGTAATAACTGCTCTATAGTTGATTCTTTTGCTTTGCATCGTGGTATTCAGTTTGGAATATCCTGCACCTCATTCGATGATGAAAGAGCCGAGATCCCCTCACAGGGAGTGACCTCTTTAGCAAAATTTTGCGTCACTATATATTTGTAAAACCACTCGGTTCCTTCATCGAGATCAAGTTCATTACGTTAAAGGTTATTCGCCAAAAACCAGCCGTAGCCCTCTGTCATTTCAGATTAGTATTGCTTAGTATTCGTGCTGCGTTTATTGACATTGTCAAGGCGTAGTGTGCGGTAGCTCTGTAATATTTTTCTGTCGCATGGATATGTGGATTGGTTAGGACAGTCGTTCGATCTTGTTGACCTTGTCAAGGGTCTGTGCAGGTGGTTCTAATGCGATCAGGATAATGATGGGTTGAACTTGACTAGGACCCTTTGACTTGTTGACCTTGTCAAGGTCACTTGGATTCTAGGGGCAAAAACCATATCGGGAGTTTCAAACATACAGAAAACTTGCCAGGCATGCGCATACCTTCTGGAGTGTGGTGACTTGAGTGGATTCCATCAAGTTATCATGCGATGATAGTTGGATCCCGATTCCCACTGATGAGTAGGTGTTACTCATCGGATGATGATCCCGACTAATTCTCCTTTTAGGGTTTGAAAGAGAATTCGAGGAAACAGTGGAAGCCATCCTGATTAGATAAAGTGATTAATCAATCTAATCTAGATTAGAGTGCACGCTGAGTGTTTCTTCTCTCTCTGTTTGGCAGCGACCATGACCTGACTCTAAACTAAAACTCATGAACCAAGTTAACCGAACCTTCTTAAAACACTTTTGACTTTTGGATTGTCATTTAGTCGCATATATCATTACCACTTCTATATCACCTTTGCATTTTTCTAGAACAATCCGTATCACTACGAAGATCCATATTTCTTGGATAGTCCATCGTATAGTTATATACGAACTCGATGGAACTTGTTTCAGTTCGAGGATGGATTCCGGTTCTGGAGAAATTGAATAGAATTATTTGGTTGTCTTTTCCCTTTACCTTCTCTCAGGTTGCGAGAGCTCCTGGTATTAGGAGAGTACACCTATTGCGCTTATTGGATAGTCTTCTTCCAAACCTTAGGCAGGTGCCGAAGGGTAGGGAAGGAAGAAAATCAATTAGCTTAAGTGTGGTGTACAGAAGGTAATAAGTAAAGACATATAAAGGGATTAGATTAAGGGAAAAGGAAATTGCGACTACTATCATTCACGACGAAACCGCGTATACCCCTGCCACTCCTAAATCACCTTTGCTTTTCTCCGGAATATTCCGTATCATTACGAAGATCCACATTTATTGGTTATGCCATCGTATAGTTACATACGAATTCGAAGGAACTTGTTCCAGTTCGAGAATGGTTTCTGGTTCTGGAGAAATAGAATAAAGATTATTCAGTTGTCTTTTCTCTTTATCTTCTCTCAGGTTGCGAAGGCTCCTGGTATTAGGAGAGTGTTAGTGTATATGCCCTAGAGGCCATTAGTGTATCATACTAGTTTGTATATTACTTAATGGAAGCTTGGGATATTCACCTTGTATAGACAATCTTGCTCAATACAGTAGTATGCTACTTGGTTTGTTTCTGCTTTAATGTGTACATGTGTTTATTTTAGTATATCACCTATACACATTAGTGGAGCACTTAGGATCTTTGCTTGATTACCAGCGTTGTGATGGCAGTCACACTAGTGGGGGCTGGGTAATCCACAAGCACATCCTTATGCAGGTCCCTGGTCGTAGGACTATCGAGACAGGGCATCGATACTCCGGAGTGTTAGTGTATATGCCCTAGAGGCCATTACTGTATCATACTAGCTTGTATATTACTTAATGGAAGCTTGGGATATTCACAGTTGTATAGACAATCTTGCTCAAAATGGTAGTATGCTACTTGGTTTGTTTCTACTTGAATATGTGCATGTGTTTCTTTTAGCATATCGCTTATACATATTAGTAGAGCCCTTAGGATCTTTGCTTGATTACCAGCGTTGTGATGGCAGTCATACTTGTAGGGGCTGGGTAATCTATAAGCACATCCTTATACAGGTCCCTAGTCGTAGGACTATCGAGACAGGGCATCGATACTCCGGAGTAGACTAGCGTATGCGCTTCTCATCCCAGCGGGGGAGATGGTCTGTCCCACAGCCATCAGTACGTCGTACTGGAGATAGTATGCGGGTGCTCGTTAGGTTACGAGTACACTGGACAGGACTCGTCGGGAACTGTTGATTGGTATTATACTTATCGTCAGTTATCAGTTCCCAGGTGACATGAGTACAGCTTAGTCCGCTGACTTGACACTGTCACTTCGCCTCGAGTGTGTTCCCACTGTACTTAGATTACTATCCTACCACGGCTCAAAGAAGTCGTGCAAACAGGTAGTAGTTGGGTGCAGTCCCGAAGCACTTGGAGGCAGTGACGGTTAGACAGGATTCGTCTCTCCCGGTATTGGGGGTTGACATCGCGCTGTGTCTTGGATAGCCATTACACGAGTAGTCCATGGCCAGGGCAAGCGAGATATACTGGTAGGTTTCCAGTGTTATCTCAGGGTGTTCTGGGCTACACTCCGACACGACTTGTACCGCTATTAGGGGACTGACGTTCATCATCCCCTAGGCCCGCCATGCGATGTATCAGACGAACAGACCGAACTGTACGGAGATTGTCACATACAGGCTCAGTAGGAGTTCGGATGGGTTTACCTCATCGGCCTTCTTATCGACATCTACCTGGGGACCGTTACGTACAGCTAGTGCCGCTTGCGGTCTGTGGTTAAACCCACTGCCAGCGTAGTGTCGAGTCTTTAGAGTCCCACACAGAGAGTTTCCCTGCACTGAGCGAAACGTGTAGAGGCCGTATAGTTTTACGGCAGGGCTACGATCACTTACGTGCACTTGTGTGCGTATGCTGTTCGGGCAGGCAATACTAGTGAGCTTTGGTTTAAGCCGGATCCTAGTATTGCACGGATGGATTTGTTTTGTCTTCCGTGCATTCGCATTCTACGGAATGCGGATGCGGGTGTGTATGCACAGTTTTGAGGAGCGATGAAGGAGGAGGTGCCTCATTAGGGTTTTGGCAGATGGTTCGGCCAAAACCATTATGTGGCAGGCTCATTAGGGTTTTGGCAATTCTTTTGGTTAAAACCATTATGAGCCGGAGACATTGTTTACTAATCCTTTTGGTGATAGTTTAGTGATGGCTAATTGCATTGACCACCATGACCTCTCTTGACTTTGTTGACCCGTTGACCGGAGTTGACCATTGACCTTCATGAGAGGTCTACACTCTTCTTTGGATTTCTTTTTTTTTATGGATTATGAAAATGGTCAATTCAATTAGTAGCCATCAACTTTATCATGAAAGGATTTGTAATGATAGTTTTGCATTATTGCAACCATGGTTCATTTCTTTAGCCAATAATTCATTTTCATTTCTCTCTCTTGTTCTTGTGAGAAGAAAAGAAAAGCTCTCATGGTTGCTAGCTCCTCCTTCTTCCTCCTTTTGATAAATTCTTTTGATCTCATGTGTTGAGAGAAAAAGAATCCACATAGACACACTTCCATCTTTCTCTTCTACACAACCTAGGGCATCTAGACTAGCGATCTCGTTGCCCTAGTTGCCTCGGCTTGAGGTGGAGCTCGGTGTACAACTCGCGGGTGGATCGTCTTCGACTCAAGAAGGCCGCAGAGGTGACCAAGATCCGGATCGTACCTTGGAGCTCGGACGGACGAGCGGGACAGCGGAATGAAGTCCCGAAGGACCGGTTCCGTGAGGTATAATTTCTACGGCATAGTAGTTAAAGCCTCTAGTAGTTTGTTAGTTTCTAGTTTAGCAAAGATCCGGCTTTTAGTCCATGTTGCCTTGCGCTTAAAAATCGTTTTTCGCCGTTTCCGCCTCCCCGTAAGAACCGGGATGAGCAACGTGGACTTACAGTGGTATCAAAGCCTAGCTAAACATAAACTAGCAAGTTAGCAAAGTATTTAGAATATCGATCGGAAAAAAGTCGCAAAACACATCCGACAAAAACCAACTTTCTGTCGATTTTTTATACTGTTCAAAAAATTATTTGACATACATGAAAATTCGTCTCAGGGTTTTTATAGAACACACAGCAAAACTGAGCCTCTGACTCGGCCAACTCACCGCGGAAACGCGGCCAAACCATGGGTTTGGCCGCGGATCCGCGGCCGAGTTGGCTCGGCCGCGACTCCGTTTTGCTGCAGTGTTCTTTCTGTGTTGTTTTGGGATTTTTAATACATGTTTCTACCCAGATTTTCCAGAGAACAAAATGACTTTTGGGGTGGTTACAAATCCGTATTTTGATCGATGTTCCGTAGACTTTGGCTAATGGATATTATCTGTGATGTGATATATGTATTGAACGTCCGCTAATCGCTATACGTCGATTAGTGGGGGTTATACATATCTGTGATCTGTAATGTTGATGGTTTGTGTATATGAATTCGTTCGATTGTCGCGGATGAATAGCCGGGATGGATGTGAGATGAGAGTTTCTTTTTCTTTCATTCATTGTAAAATTTGTAAATTGATGTAATATTATTTGTTTGGCCGCACAACCGGGTCGGGGTTGTAGCCGTCATTGTATAATTTCTTTTTACTGTTTTTGCTCCTAGGATAGACCCAAGGTGGGGTGCACAAACTACCGGGTATCTCGAAGTGCCGAGTGACCTACTCACGGGTTGAGGGAGGTTGCTTCGCTTCAGGTACTTGGCGGGTAGTTTGCCGCACCCATAGGGGTCTAGGGTGGGGTTTGGCTATTCATCGCGACCGTGTAATCCGCTTTTCGTTGCAGGCTCGAACGAATCGCGGGTTCCTAGTATATCCAAAGTGTTCATCTGTGATCTGGATTGGCTATCATTGCTATATATCTATATATATCTATTTAGGTGTTGCTTATATTTTGCATCCGTGCTAGTCCAGCCCCCGCTCTGTCGTTAGTTAAGTAACCTAACGGGTGATGACGGGGCCCCGTGGCGAATGCGGATGATATAAGCGTACGCCATAATTTGGTTGTTTTCTGCAATGGTATGATTAAATGATGGGACGCATTGGAATTAATGCAAGAAAATAAACCAAGTAAAAGTCGTTGGAACACTTTCAAAAACCACTCGGTTCCTTTCAAAAACCAGCTTTTTAAACGCGGAGCTTGAACCACTCCTTTTAAAAGCTATCTTGTTCCATCGATTATATCAAGTTCACTACGTTCACGGTTTCGCCAAAACCATTCGTAGCCCTCCGTCGTTTCGTATGGATAGTCAATAGTATTCAAGCTGTGTTTGTTGGCCAAAGTCAAGGCACAGTGTTTGGTAGCTATTGGGTATTCATATGTAGCATAGATAGATGCGTTGGTTTGGGACAGTCGTACTACCTTGTTGGCCAAAGTCAAGGGTATGTACGGGCGGGTTCAAATTAATCTGGATAATGACGGGTAGAACTTGACATGTGACTTATGATTTGTTGGCCAAAGTCAAGGTCATAAGAGCATGGGGCAAAAATCCACATCGGGAGTTTCAAAAGAACTGAAACTTGCTAGCGCTGCATACCATTTGGAGTGTGATGATTCTGGTAGGATTCCTTCAGTTTTGTCACACGATGATATTTGGATCCCGATCTTATTGTGAGTATATGCTACTCCTCGGGAACTTTCTCACTTAACGATCAATGCTATAAACCAAGTAGGTGTCTAGAAAGGTGTCAGCGGGGCTACGCCCCCAGGGAAAAGAGGTTGCTTAATTAAGGAACTTCGCGAAAGCGTTGGAAAACCTCCCTCGAAGTACCGACACTGGTCTGGCTGAACGGTTAAGCAAGTATTGTACGGTGAGAATGATCCCGACTAATTCTTCCTTTATGGTTTGAGGAGGGATTCGAGAGACAGTGGGAGCCATCCTGTTTAGATAAATTAAAAACCAATCTAAACTTGCAAGAGCATTATGCTAAGTGTTTTCTTCTCTCTCTTAATTGCAGCGACCCAGTGACCGCACCTAGATTACATCTAGATAATAAAATGACTGAATCTGCCTGTTATGACTGGCAAAGGTCTGTCCAGATGTCCATTGCCCATGACAAGCTGGGACACCTCTTGACTGATCCAACCCCTGTCGTCTCAGGTCCAGTTTCCCCTGTCACGGATATTCATATCCGCGAGACATCGGAAAAGAACTGTGCGAAAGCCAAGTGCCTCGTGTTAGCCTCAGTTGATGGTGCATACCAGAGGCAGCACGAGAAGATGGACTTGGTCTCTATCTTCCTCCATAACAAAGATTTATATGGAGAGCAATCTCGTATCGCAAGATATGAGACCTCGAACGAATTGCTTCCAGCGAGGTTGGCTATCGGGTCATCTGTAAGGGGCAACGTCCTTACAGAGACCAGCTCTTTTGAGCTCTCGGACCTGAAGACCACGTTGAAGAACGGGTCAGATACTGACTTAGTTCAACAGTCTCTACCTACTATCCTGAAGGAAACCAGGGAAGCAGAAAGAAAGGGAAGGGCAGAAGTTTCGGGAATGGATATAGTAAAAGAGGGATGTTCCTATTGTTACGGGAATGAACATGGGCAGAAGGATTGCAGGGCTTGCAAAGCCAGTAGCCAGAATTCGAAGCATGTTGTGGCTTCGGCTTCGGGTGTGTTTATAATAGAGAACTGTATGTCAGTTAACCCTACTTCCTGGGTATTGGATACCGGATCAGGATCTCATATCTGTAATTCGTTACAGGCTCTGAGGAACCGTAGGGTTATCAAGAAAGGTGATATGACTCTCAGGGTTGCTAACGGAATGAGCATGTATGCTGAATCCGTAGGGGAATGTCATTTAGGACTGACAACTGGGCAGATATTGATTCTGCGTGACTGTTTTTATGTACCAGGTGCGACTTGTAATATCATATCTGTATCCTTACTTTCTAAGGAAGGATATGATTTTACTTTTATAAGCGATGTAGTAAACATCCACCTAAATCAAGTACTGATTGGGTCAGGTACATTGAAAAACGGTATATACGTTTTGAATCAAGCTCAGGTCTTCAGTGTCCAGAACACACTTAAAAGAAAGTCTCCGGAATTTAATCAGGCTTTCTTATGGCATTGTAGACTGGGGGTCACATCAATGAGACACGGTTGACAAAGTTACATAAAGAAGGATACTTGGATTCGTTCGAGTACCAGTCTTATACCACTTGTGAATCTTGTCTCATGGAAAAGATGACAAAGACTCCGTTCACTGGACACGGAGAAAGAGCGAGCGAGCTCTTGGGACTCATACACAGTGATGTGTGTGGTCCAATGTCTACACATGCACGAAGTGGTTATTCATACTTCATTATTTTCACAGATGATTTCTCTCGGTATGAGCATGTCTTCTTGATGAAGCACAAATCCGAGGTCTTTGAGAAATTTCGGGAATACAAGAATGAAGTTGAAAAACAAACAGGCAAAAGTATCAAGACACTGAGATCTGATCGAGGTGGTGAATACTTGAGTGCCGAGTTTCTGGGCTACTTAAAAGAGAATGGAATTCTCTCTCAGCTTACTCCTCCATACACACCACAACACAACGGTGTATCGGAAAGGCGGAATCGAACCCTATTGGATATGGTTCGTTCCATGATGAGTAAGGCTGAGTTACCGCGATCTTTCTGGGGTTATGCACTAGAAACAGCTGCATATCTTTTGAACCGAGTTCCAACTAATACTGTGCCTACTACACCATATCAGATGTGGTGTGGGAAGAAACCCTATCTTAACCACATTAAGACATGGGGATGTCCAGCTTTTGTCAAAAAGCAGCATGCGGACAAGCTCGAGGCACGCTCAGTACAGTGTAAGTTTGTGGGATATCCAAAGAACTCCAAGGGGTATCTTTTCTATTACGCAGAGGAACAAAAGGTTTTTGTTTCTCGTCATGCCCGCTTCTTGGAAACTGAGTTTTTGGAAAACCAGATAAGTGGGAGCGCAATAGAACTTGAAGAAATTCCAGAACCACTAGCTATTACTGAAAGCTTAGTAGAACCAGAGGGTTCGAAAGAACAGGACATCCCAGCGCCACTCCGCAGGAGTAGTAGGCAGTCTCATCCGCCCGAGAGATACTACGGTTTTCTCATAGACGGGGATAAAGAGGATTGCACTATGGATTATGGTGAGCCTACTAGCTTCCAGCAAGCCATTCAGAGCGGTGACTCGGTAAAATGGCTGGATGCAATGCGGACCGAGATGGAGTCCATGTACACCAACAAAGTTTGGACTTTGGACTTTGCTCCAGAAGGGGTAAAACCCGTAGGCTGCAAATGGATCTTCAGAAAGAAGATTGGTGTAGATGGGCAGGTTGAGACCTATAAAGCTAGACTTGTTGCAAAGGTTTTCGTCAAAGACCTGGTTTGGACTATGACGAGACCTTTTCTCCAGTGGCTATGCTGAAATCCATTCGGATCCTTCTTGCCATTGCTGCCTTCCACGATTATGAGATCTGGCAGATGGACGTAAAGACGGCTTTCCTAAATGGAAATTTGGAAGAGTGCGTCTTTATGGATCAGCCGAAGGGATTCATTCAGAGTGGGAGCAGCGGTAAAGTGTGCAAGTTGCTGAAGTCCATCTATGGATTGAACCAAGCATCGCGGAGTTGGAACATCTGCTTTGATGATACTGTCAAGGAATTCGACTTTATCAAAAACCCAGATGAACCTTGCATTTACAGTAAGATTGTAGGGAGAACTGTGGTATTCCTCGTCTTGTACGTGGATGACATTCTCCTAATAGGAAATGATATTCCTATGCTACAGTCAGTCAAAGGATTCTTGTCGCAGAGGTTCTCCATGAAGGACCTGGGCGATGCCAACTACATTCTGGGGATCCAGATCTATCGTGATAGATCTAAGAGGATGTTGGGATTTTCACAGTCAAGGTACATCGACACCATACTGAAAAGATTCAGTATGGAAGATTCCAAGCGCGGTAATTTACCGGTTTGTCACGGGGCCACCCTCTCCAAAGAGATGTCTCCCAAGCCTGATTTGGAGAGGGATCGCATGTCTATTATACCCTACGCTTCTGCGGTAGGCTCTATAATGTATGCGATGTTATGTACCAGACCAGATGTAGCATACGCATTGAGCGTTGTAAGCCGGTATCAGTCGGACCCAGGGGAGAAACACTGGATAGCGGTAAAGAACATTCTCAAGTACCTGAGAAGGACTAAGGAGATGTTCTTGGTGTATGGCGGAAAAGACCTCCAGCTCGAGGCCTTTGCTGACTCCAGCTTCCAGAGTGACAAGGATGACTCCAAGTCTATGTCGGGTTATGTCTTTACCCTCAATGGAGGGGCAGTTTGCTGGAAGAGTTCCAAGCAGGAGACCGTTGCTGACTCAACTATGGAAGCGGAGTACATAGCTTTTTGCGATGCCGCAAAGGAAGCTGTCTGGATGAAGAAGTTCCTCACGGAGCTTCAGGTGGTTCCTACCATTGTTGATCCAATACCGCTGTATTGCGACAACAACGGCGCTATAGCTTTAGCGAAGGAACCCAGGTCCCATCAGAAGTCCAGGCACATTTTGAGGCGGTACCACCTGATCAGGGAGATCGTAGATCGCCGGGAGATCGAGGTGAAGAGAGTAAATACGGAGAACAACACTGCAGATCCACTCACGAAGGCCCTACCCCAGACTCAGTTCGAGCGGCTGATCGAGATGATAGGTCTTCGATACGCCAGTACATGGCCTTAGTGCAAGTGGGAGATTGTTAGTGTATATGCCCTAGAGGCTATTACTGTATCATACTAGCTTGTATATTACTTAATGGAAGCTTGGGATATTCACAGTTGTATAGACAATCTTGCTCAAAATGGTAGTATGCTACTTGGTTTGTTTCTACTTGAATATGTGCATGTGTTTCTTTTAGCATACGCTTATACATATTAGTACAGCCCTTAGGATCTTTGCTTAATTACCAGCGTTGTGATGGCAGTCATACTTGTGGGGGCTGGGTAATCTATAAGCACATCCTTATACAGGTCCCTAGTCGTAGGACTATCGAGACATGGCATCGATACTCCGGAGTAGACTAGCGTATGCGCTTCTCATCCCAACGGGGGAGATGGTCTGTCCCACAGCCATCAGTACGTCGTACTGGAGATAGTATGCGGGTGCTCGTTAGGTTACGAGTACACTGGACAGGACTCGTCGGGAACTGTTGGTTGGTATTATACCTATCGTCAGTTATCAGTTCCCAGATGACATGAGTACAGCTTAGTCCGCTGACTTGACACTGTCACTTCGTCTCGAGTAGTCCCTGGCCAGGATAGCCATTACACGAGTAGTCCCTGGCCAGGGCAAGCGAGATATACTGGTAGGTTTCCAGTGTTATCTCAGGGTGTTCTGGGCTACACTCCGACACGACTTGTACCGCTATTAGGGGACTGACGTTCACCACCCCCTAGGCCCGCCATGCGATGTATCAGACGAACAGACCGGACTGTACGGAGATTGTCACATACAGGCTCAGTAGGAGTTCGGATGGGTTTACCTCATCGGCCTTCTTATCGACATCTACCTGGGGACCGTTACGTACAGCTAGTGCCGCTTGCGGTCTGTGGTTAAACCCACTGCCAGCGTAGTGTCGAGTCTTTAGAGTCCCACACAGAGAGTTTCCCTGCACTGAGCGAAACGTGTAGAGGCCGTATAGTTTTACGGCAGGGCTACGATCACTTACGTGCACTTGTGTGCGTATGCTGTTCGGGCAGGCAATACTAGTGGGCTTTGGTTTAAGCCGGATCCTAGTATTGCACGGATGGATTTGTTTTGTCTTCTGTGCATTCGCATTCTACGGAATGCGGATGCGGGTGTGTATGCACAGTTTTGAGGAGCGATGAAGGAGGAGGTGCCTCATTAGGGTTTTGGCAGATGGTTCGGCCAAAACCATTATGTGGCAGGCTCATTAGGGTTTTGGCAATTCTTTTGGTTAAAACCATTATGAGCCGGAGACATTATTTACTAATCCTTTTAGTGATAGTTTAGTGATGGCTAATTGCATTGACCACCATGACCTCTCTTGACTTTGTTGACCCGTTGACCGGAGTTGACCATTGACCTTCATGAAGGTCTACACTCTTCTTTGGATTTCTTTTTCTTTTATGGATTATGAAAATGGTCAATTCAATTAGTAGCCATCAACTTTATCATGAAAGGATTTGTAATGATGATAGTTTTGCATTATTGCAACCATGGTTCATTTCTTTAGCCAATAATTCATTTTCATTTCTCTCTCTTGTTCTTGTGAGAAGAAAAGAAAAGCTCTCATGGTTGCTAGCTCCTCCTTCTTCCTCCTCTTGATAAATTCTTTTGATCTCATGTGTTGAGAGAAAAAGAATCCACATAGACAAACACTTACATCTTTCTCTTCTACACAACCTAGGGCATCTAGACTAGCGATCTCGTTGCCCTAGTTGCCTCGGCTTGAGGTGGAGCTCGGTGTACAACTCTCGGGTGGATCGTCTTCGACTCAAGAAGGCCGCGGAGGTGACAAGATCCGGATCGTACCTTGGAGCTTGGACGGACGAGCGGGACAGCGGAATGAAGACCCGAAGGACCGGTTCCGTGAGGTATAATTTCTACGGCATAGTAGTTAAAGCCTCTAGTGGTTTGTTAGTTTCTAGTTTAGCAAAGATCCGGCTTTTAGTCCATGTTGTCTTGCGCTTAAAAATCGTTTTTCGCCGTTTCCGCCTCCCCGTAAGAACCGGGGTGAGCAACGTGGACTTACACGGAGTAGACTAGCGTATGCGCTTCTCATCCCAGTGTGGGAGACGGTCTGTCCCACAGCCGTCAGTACGTCGTACTTGAGATAGTATGCGGGTGCTCGTTAGGTTACGAGTACACTGGACAGGACTCGTCGGGAACTGTTGGTTGGTACTATACCTATCGTCGGTTATCAGTTCACAGGTGACATGAGTACAGCTTAGTCCGCTGACTTGACACTGTCACTTCGCCTCGAGTGTGTTCGCACTGTGCTTAGATTACTACCCTACCACGGCTCAAAGGAGTCGTGCAAACATGTAGTAGTTGGGTGCAGTACCGAAGCACTTGGAGGCAGTGACGGTTAGACAGGATTCGTCTCTCCCGGTATTGGGGGTTGACATCGCGCTGTGTCTAGGAGAGCCATTACACAAGTCGTCCCTGGCCAGGGCAAGCGAGATATACTGGTAGGTTTCCAGTGTTATCTCAGGGTGTTTTGGGCTACACTCCGATACGACTTGTACCGCTATTAGGGGACTGACGTTTACCGTCCCTAGGCCCGCCATGCGATGTTATCAGACGAACAGACCGGACTGTACGGAGATTGTCACATTCAGGCTCAGCAGGAGTTCAGATGGGTTTCACCTCGTCAGTCTTCTTGTCGGCATCTACCTGGAGACCGTTACGCACAGCTAGTGCCGCTTGCGGTCTGTGGTTAAACCCACTGCCAGCGTAGTGTCGAGTCTTTAGAGTCCCACACAGAAAGCTATTCGTCTTTAGGCAAAAGAGTAGAGGCCGCATGGTTTTGCGACAGGGTTCGGTCACATTCGTGCACTTGTGCACGTTTAGTGTCCGGACAGTTAACACTAGCGGGCTTTGGTTTAAGCCAGATCCTAGTGTACGTTTTGAGATTGGTTTTATCTCGTATGTATTCGTGTTCCTTGGAACGCGGATGCAGGTGTGTATGCACAGTTGACAGAGAGACGGATGCAGAGGATTCTCATTGGGGTTGTTGACTGTTGACTGTTGACCATTGACTTTTGCTAAGCCCTAATGAGAATAAGAAATATGATTAATGATAATATTAATTAAGTATTATTGTGTCATGGTTGAGATGAAGGGTTGACTTTGTTGACTTGTTGACTTTGTTGACCGGTTGACTAGGTTGGACTAGTTGACTACCATCATTACAATGGCTATCATTTCATGGCAAAGACTTTTGCTTGCTTGTTTCTTTTTGCAAAATGAGTGCATGAAATGATATGGCCATTTTGACTTGAACCATCACATAATACTCAATTACTATTATGAGAGCTTGGATGGCAAAAGAGTTGCTCATTCTCTCATTGGCTTTCTCTCTCTTGCTTGAGCTCTCCCTCTTCCTCTTGCTCTCTCTCTAGTCTATGGTTCACTTGTCTCATGAGTTGAGAAGCAAGAACCATAGAGATAAAACCCAACACACTCGTCTACTCATCCTAGTTCACAAGGTTTAGCAAACCAAGTGTTCTAGTTTCTTCTAGTTTGAAGTGAAACCAAAGGTAGAAGCTTTCAGGTGGATCCATCTTCGGCGCAAGGAGACGACGAGGTGAGGCCGATCCGACCACCGTAAGGAGTTGAAGACGAAGGAGATCAAGTTAAGGTATAACCACCTAACCGAGTAGGTAAAACTCTTGTTAGGATTGTTAGATAGTTGTTTAACAAAGATCCGAAATTGAGTCCATGTTACCACCTCTAGAAAAATCGTTTTTCATTATTTCCGCAAGCCCGTAAGTACCGGGAGAGGTAACGTGGACTTACATAGAGTACACCTATTACGCTTATTGGATAGTCTTCTTCCAAACCTTAGGCTGGTGCCGAAGGATAGGGAAGGAAGAAAACCAATTAGCCGAAGTGTGGTGTACAGAAGGTAATAAGTAAAGACATATAAAGGGATTGGAGTGTGGTCAAGGAAATATACGATTACTGTCATGAATATGGAAAGTGGAAGAGGCATTACTAGGAATACCTGGCTACCCTTTCTAAACATTTTCATGTTTCAGTTTGTACGTGCAATGTTAATTGAAAACTGTTTTCCCAATTAGATTTTGACTCCAGGGTAAATATTTACCAGACTTGATTCTCACATCTGAATGGCGTTACAGAAGCTGAGTGGGAGGAAGATATTGGGAATTAAGTGATCATATCCTCAACATATCGGAATTCTTTGTAATTGGTGATATTTGAGGAAATCACCTGGGTTTCGCCCGACGGCAAATATTTGGTTTTGAATATCCGTTATGCACCAATTTCAAACTGCTATATCTGTACGTTTATTTTATAAAGTGAGATATAACATTTTGAAATTATGTCTATTACATTTACCTATATCAGTTGATGGTTAGGTAAGCAGCATTCAACAACAGTGTAATTCTTCTTAACCATAGCACAGTTTTCAACCTACGACGCATAGGGTTCGAGTTATTAAGCTCGATGGACATATACAGAGTATTGTATATTGTCCGGTGTCCGTAAGGACAAAGGGGTTGGTACTCGTACTATATTCTATTTACTCATGGCTTCTATAATTTTAGACAAGTATTTCGTTGAAATACAAGGTCCAAATTTTGAGAAGTTATAGGCATAAGAATAAAGTAGAGAACCATTTGTTGCAAGTATCAGGATTCTTCAAGGTGATCGAAGATGTAGATACTTGTGTTTGGTATTCCGTTGAAAGTAATAGTTTTGAGAAATTGCTTCTTTTTCAGGTTACTCATGCGTTGGTGTATTCCTTGATGACTAATGCTGCTTGGCCTCCTTCCATCTAGTTGATATGCACTGGAAACAACTGCATATATTTTGAATCTGGTTCCAATTAAATTAGTGCCTTTGTTTCTATATGGTATATAGAATGGATTCATATCTTAACGATGTTAAGGTATATGGAGTAGTCCGGCTGATGCTTAAAACCAGAATCTGGACAAATTCTAGGCACGTTTCAGTAAGGGTATTTTGTGGGTTATCCCGGGTTTTGACGAGGGTTAACATTCTACCATCTGGAAGATAAATAGTTATATTGTTTTTAACTCGCCACAGTTTTAATAAAATGAATTTTTTTCAGAAAACATTAGTGGGAGTATGGTAGAACTGGAAGTGATTCCAGAACCACAAACGATTACTGAAAATTTAGTAGAACCTAAAAATTCAATTGGATTCGACAATCCATTAGTCACTCCGCAGATTTGGTGGGTAACCTCAGGCACTCGAGAGGTACTTCGGTCTCCTCAGAGACGATGACAAGGAGGTTTTTGATTACCCAAACTTTCCACTACTGTTGTTCTAGACTGTGAGATCTGGCAGGAGAATGAGTATAACGTCGTTCTAAACTAGCTTTAGAAATGCACGTGTATATGACTCTGCCAGAAGGTTGTTGTAGTCAGTAGGAGCAGCAGTAGCATGGTGGGCAAGTAGCTTATGTCTATTTATAGACTAAAGCAGATACAACGGAGATAGATCGTCTATTTTTGATATGACAGTCATAGAGTTTGACTTCATCAGAATAACAGATGGATCAGGTAAGAAGGTAGTAGGGAGTGATGTCTTGGTATTTAGATGACATGCTCTTGATAGGAAGTGATATTCCTATACTGCGATTGGTTATACTGTGGTTGTCACAAGGTGTTTCTCCACATAGGATCTGGATAAAATATCAGGGATTCTGGTTACTAGATCTATGGTTTTAGATCTAGATTTAGGACGTGTCCCAATTTAGGTACTTTGACACTATTCTAAAGTGTTTTAGAATGGACGACTCCTGGCGTGGTGGTGTACTCGCAGGTGATGGAGTTACCCTCTCTGAAGAGATGTCTTCTAGACTGATGAGGAGAGGGATCTGCATGATTAGTATATCACTTGCTTGTGCAATTGAGTTAATCATGAAATGTCAAATACCACACCAGATATTGCTTTTGCACTGACTGCAATAAGCATATATATTAATCCAATCCTGGAGAAATGGAAGGAAACAGATATGAACATAAGTGAATGTTCTTGGTATATGGTAACGGCAACCCCCTTCGAGAGGCGGTTATCATTTGAGGCTTCCAAGGTGACCTGGATAACATAGTGGCTGTCAGAGTTATAGTTTTCCTTCTTTTGAGGGACAGTATGTTTGACAGGTGGTCCAAGCGGATACTGAGGACATGGCGCAGGTTGCTGATTAAATTCAGTAAATGATACAGTCTAAGAAGTTTGTTGGATTTGAAGTTCATTTGTGAACTGGGTCCCATCAGACATCCAGACAAATTCTAAGACATTAATCGCTCATTTCGGGAGATAGTCATTCTCCGCGAAGTTGAGATATAGAGAGATAAAGAAAGAAACACTGGAGCGGATCCACTCACTGAGGCTATTTCTCGAACGCAATAGTTTTACAAACGGGCTTTGCGAGACTGATTAGTAGAGAAATTGGATGTTTGGTATCACACGGGCTGTGAGTATGCGACACCGTAATAATTAGCCTTAAATGCAAGTTGGAGATTGTTGGCTATAGTGCCCTCAAGTCAATTATTGAATCGCAGGCACGCGATTGTGATGATTGAGGGATGACCTATACCGGTAGATCAGTCTTACTCGAGATGATAGTTTGCTATCTGGTTTGTCTTTATCATCATGTACAGCATTAGGTGGCATTACAGATCACTATTTATATGTTGATAGAGCCCATAAGATTCTTGCTTGATTACCGGCATTATGATGGCGATCATATACGTGGGAGCTGGGTGGTCTATAAGCACATCCTTAAATGTCCCTAGTCGTGGGAGTATTGAGACTGGGTATCGATACTCCGGAGTAGACTAGTGTATACTTATCGAGACCCCGACGAGGGACGGTGGCCGGTCTCACAAGCCATTGGTGTTAGTTAGTCACCTAAGATAGTATACAAGTGCTCATTGGGTTATGAGTACACTGGACAGACTCGCCGGGAACATGCTAGTTGGTATTATACCTATTGTCAGATAGCAGTTCCCAGGTGATATGAGTACATGTTAGTCTGTCGATCTGAGATCGTCATTTGTCTCGTGTGAGCTCCCACCGTGCTTTGATTACTATCCTACCACGGCTCAAAGGAGTCGTGCAAACAGGTTTTAGTTGGGTACAGACCCGAGCCGCATGGAGGCAGTGAGCGGATCGTCGGGGATTCGTCTCTCCCGGTATTGGCGGTTGATGTCGCGTTGTGTATGGATGGCCATCAGCAGAAATCCTCGGCCGAGGTGGACGAGAATTACTGATTTGGATCAGTAGATTCTCAGTGGGTGATGAGCTTCATATCGACACGAAATATCGCGTTATTAGGGATCTGACTTTATCCACCCCTCTAGACTCGATATGCGATACTCTTAGACGAACATACCAGACTGTATGGAGATTGTCACGGACATGCTCAGTAGGGGTTTGGATGAGCTTGCTCGTCGACCTTCCTTTCGCTCAATACCTGGGTAGCCGTTACGTACAGCTAGTGCCGCTGACGTGCTTGTGGTTAAATCCACTGCCAGCGTATTGATGAGTCTTTAGAGTCCCACACAGAGGGTTTCCCTGGTTCTGGCGAAATGATGTAGTAGTCGTATTGGATACGTGCAGGATTCCGATCGATTGATTGTACTATGTACCCGGATTTTCGATCGGACAATTGATAATACTAGCCGGTTCGGGTTTGAGCCGGATTATTAAATCAGGTATTGATTTAATAATTTACATATATATATATATTTCGATATGTATATTCTAGTATTATGTTCTTTGTGTTATTCTATCTCTTCGGCTATTCGTATTTCGGTATGAATACAGATATGTATATACAGTAGAATATAATCCGTATTTTTTACAGATGACATTCTAGAAGGTGGACACCTTATTTTTGGATTTGACCATTTATTTGAAAATAGTAAATGAGGTGGATATTAGAAAATGGGGAGTATGGTAAGAACCATGCTTGCATAGTGTGCACAAATGAATTTTTAATTCATTTGTACATACTATTCAAGTATGACTTGTTTTTAAAATTGAAAAGAATGGTTTTACAAAACCATATATTAGATTTTCTCTCCATGGATGGCTCATTATTTTTGGGCATGAGTTTTTCTTCATCTCCCTCTCCATGGCTTCACTCACCATGAGCTTTCTTGAGTTGCCTTCACCTTCATCTTTCAACCCTCTCATATGTTGAGAATCATGAGAGGAGTTGAGATGAGATAGATAAACACTTAGTTCACACACTACATCCTAGGTTTTCTAGAAGGTCGGATGCAACCTTGGAGGCGAGGCGCCAAGAAATGTCTCTAATGCATCATCTTATTCCAGCTCTGTAGCCCTCACGAATCTAGTGAGCTTACGTGGATGACGCGTCACCCGCTACGTGTCGTGATCCGGGAAATTCCTACTTATAAGCATCATCACTTAGGGTTTTAGAAGGTTACACTGATTCAGAAAATAATGAAAGCACACTTTTATTGCTTGAATTTGATAGTATTTAATTTTTAGGTGGCTGTGATTCCTTATTAATCCCGGATTAGGATCCTTTGCTTGGCAAGCACGGTGCTTGCCATGCCGGAGCCGTCGGATTCTTTCCCCGACCCTACCAAATCCAGAGCCTCCTGTTTTCCACTGATCTTGACCGTCGAAATTCACAACCAGGGGGGATAGCGAGCAGAGGATCCGGATCTTTTATCCCATACCATTTGTGGTCATAAGAAAATTTGATAAAATCAACAATACTAAGAGAAGACATTGATTGCAATCTTTCCGCCTCTACAGTTTTAATCTTTTTGGTAAAATGCTGTGAATTTGGGTTGCTTATGATGTTGAGAAGGTCTTACGCTGTGAAGATCGAGCATTTTATAGCTGGAAGTAATATCAAATTATATGATAGCCGCGAAGAGATTTTATAGCTATGGATTTTCTCTGTAACAAGTTCCTGCCACTTCCTAGTCCAGTTTTCATTTTGTGATTATTTATTTAAATTTCTTAGCATGATCCTAATTGTCACGATTCGAAAGTGGTATGTGACCAGCACTTAAATCACGCGATGCCTTAAGACGTTGACGCAATTCAAGTAAGCTAAACCCAGAATCTAAACCATTTTTAAAAGAATTAAGGAGATGAAGTTTTAAAACGGGTATACCAAAAGAAATCAAGTTTGTGTTTACGGATTGTTTGTTATAAAGCATAAGTAACTTGTTTTGAAATGGCGTTGGAAACAATTTTGTTATTAAAATTTTTGGCAGCATCTCATTTGTATATTTTGATAAAAACCGATACATACACACAATATATAAGCATCCTCACTCGAGAGCTATCTCAACGCCTACTTGGCGGAATCACAACCATGCAGTTAAATATACGACGCCTATGATGAAGAATAATGCAAGTAAAAGCAATACCAAAAGTATACCTGTAGCAAGTCAGCCCCACTCGAGCACGACACCCAAAATCAATATAATACAAATCTTTCAGTTTTGTCTCTAAGTCAAATATACATATGGTAGATGGAGTTTCCACCAGATACAAAATACATGTACAAAAGAGTGCAAGTACAAGGTAACCTCGCAACCCACTTCAGCAAAAGCAAGAAAGTCCCAAAAGATAGATACGCAGATGACGCCGCTAAGTGTCCAAGCGGTCGGTCCTGCAAGAAACTAATGCACAACGGGATGAGTTACCAACACAGTGAATAAAACTAACATCATAGAGTTGCAATTGCATGCATAAACGAAATAGCGACAAAACCTATGCAGAATACAATCGTAATGTATAACAACATGGATATGATATATGTGAAATGCAAGCATGTCACAACAGGGTCCGCATAAAAGAAAACGGAAATACCATCAAATCTGGTGTCACTCATCGACACAAAATATCCTAATATCTCAAGCATATCTGTAAAACCATCATCAAATCCGATGTCAATCATCGACACAAAACCTTCAAATATCTCAGACACCGTTTCTCGGAACAGTCATGTCATTAAACAATACCGGTTGGTATCCTCCAGATATCCGCCGTGTTTTCCACTCTATCTTCGGTATCGAGTGTTCTCGCTAGGCTCCTCGTCTCACATGCGGCTATCATGCCCCTCGGTCTCGACCTGTGCTACAATGTATCCGATTGTATACTCCACCCAGTCCGGATAACATAGCACATCCGCAACCGTATATCTCCCCCACTCAGTTCGGAATAAAATCAAATCAGAAAATATCAAGCTCATGGTGGACGTATCATCATATATTAAGAGAAACCGTAAAATTAGGAAACACAATCAAGTCTTATAAAATGTATCGTGCAGCATCCCAAATTCCATGGCAACAGAAATCTCATAAAACACATCGCAGAAAAGACGTAACAATGGAAATAAGGTATAATATACAGAAGTACATGATGCCGGCGATAAGCAGAAATCTACAATACTAGCAGGGTGCAGTGCGATGCAAGTGACATGGTAAGTTCTATGTGTACGTGGCATGACAATTACCGATGAAGTGTAGGTGTAGCATGCGGATGTGCAAGTGCGACATGAAATCATCAGTAATGGTGCGAGTGTCCTAGCAAGTGTTAAGCAACAGTGTTACAATGGATAAATGCATGCAATGGAAATATAAGTATATGCATACGAATGAAATGAATCGAAATAGTTTATTGAAAGTTTCAGGTTTCGGCGTTATACACCATCCATACAATGTCCCCGGTAGATATTTAGTCCACTCACCGGAACGAGTCTCGATCTAATCGAATCCAATCACCGCCTTCTCCTTCCTCGCCGCTTCCGAAGTTTCCGTAACCGATCCTAACATTGAATAATAACTCTCGCACGTGAGAAGCTAGATTACCGATACCGATATATATACATATATAAAGCGAACCAAACTCATGTAGGTTAACACGTGCGACCGTCGTGTGCTATACGTGTGCAAAATCACCTATGACTACCCTGAATTGCCGTTAATTAATGAAAATACCAAATCGAGAGTCGAGATATCTGTATCGTACGCTAAAATATTGCGAAAAGTGGAGTAAAGTGCTCCGAGATTTTTATGCAGGCAATCTTGGAAAAAAGAAGTATGCCGAAAATCGAGTTTGAAACACAGAGAGCTCTCGACAAAAATCCAAATCCAATTCCACTAACAGGCCGACAGAGGCGGCTAAAATAAGAATTCCGGCGGCCAGAACTTTAAGGAATAGGCTCGGGTTTCGAGGGTGGACCCTGGGTTCTTTAACAAGCTCAAAATAATTTTCTTTTATTTTTCAGAGCACTGGAATAACAACAAAATTATTTTGAACACCAAAATTCCACCAAAAAAATTAGTTTTATGCATTTGAAAACATCGTGGCGAAATAGTGAAGTTGTGGTGCTTAAACAATAAGGTATACATCATTAAAATACCTTTATCTATCCCAAAGTAAGTTGTGGCTAGTTAAGAAACTTACCCCAACACAATATCCACTTTAAAACCTATAATATAACATCAAAACCACTAGACTTGATCTTTAACTTAATATTTGAGTTTGTCATGGCAAGTATTTGTTAACACTAAAATAAAGATAGTATTTTTACCTCTTAATATAGATTGGGAGAAATAGCAAGCTTGCAAGGTGGCCTCAAGTTGAAGTCTTGGCCTTCACTTAAAGCATTTGGATGAAAATTGAATGGTTTGTGTAGTGATTTGGGTATGAGTGAGTGTGATTTGGAGTTGGGAAAAAACGAGGAGGAGAGGATGAGGAGGAATGGCTATGGCTCAACCATAATCCTCTCTCTCCCATTACCATTATTTAAAACCCATACCCCAAACCCATGCCTCTCATGTCCATACCTCTGATGATATATATATATATATATATATGAGAATAATGGAGAAAAGAGGCCATAGGAGGAAATTTCCTCCTATGGCGTGGAAAAAATACAACCTCCACCAATTTTTTCGACGATCGGCCCCCATCATCTTCATCGTTATCATCTAAGATGTGGGTACACCAAATTTCATGTGATTCTACAATTTTTTCACCGTTGATTTAGCAATGTAAAAAGTTCTATTGTCGGTAAACCGTTAATTTTGAACCCACTAAATCAACGGTGAAAAAGTTGTGGAATCACATGAAATTTGGTGTACGCACATTTTAGATGATAACGATGATGATGATGGGTGCCGATCGTCGGAAAAAATGGTGGAGGTTGTATTTTTCCACGCCATAGGAGGAAATGGGAGAGAGAGGATTGGTTTTTAATGAAAACCACCGTTGATTTTATCGTTAATTAATCTCTCTCTCTCTCTCTCTCTATATATATATATATATATATTAAAAACCAATTTAGGATTGAAATAGAAGATAAAAGGAGAGTTAACTTACCATGGCAAACAATTTTTTTTATCAAGGTTTAAGCATAATTTTATAATTAAGAGACTTAACTATTTATATGTGTGTGCACTAATTATATAAAAGAAAACCAATTTAATTAAATGCCCTCAAGTTAAATAAAACTAAATATATCATTAATTATAAAAATCCAAATTAATTAATTGTTCTCATATAATTTTTTTTCTTCTTTTCATTAACCATTAAATTTTAAAAATAAACATTTAAATTTTCGAAATGTTACACTAATAGAAATACTTTCATCTTGTATAATAGGGTAGTGAAGTATATGGTACTAGTATGATTGATTGCCTTACCATTGTATTCAAATTCTGTTTACTTGGATTTTCTTGCACCTCCCTATAATTAGCAAGTGTTTTTGTAGACCATTCAAATGCTTAGATGAACCAATGACGGAGCCTGAATCTTTTGTTAGGTCGGATAAACTTTATGCTTGTAGTTATTTTTTGAATTGAATATCGGCTAAACTACAACAAGGAGGAGTGATATTATGGTTTAGTAACTAAACAATAATGCTTAAAGAAAATAATACGTAGACAACTTCATCAATAAAAAATATAATCATTCTACTCTATAAGATAGTAATAACGAATTTTAAAAATTAATCGAGCTAAGATCGACGAGTCAGAGATTTTTGAAAGTGCCGGACAATCAATTTATCCGCTAGTTGGATATATACTATATTATTATCCATCGATTAATCATAAATTGCAAAACTCTAATATGGATTCGTATCATAACACAACTGACTAGAGATTTCTTTTGTAGCTAAAATAAGTTTCCATTATTATATTTAATGAAAATTTTAAAGAAGTCATGTTGCTATGAGGGTTCCAACAAGGGCAACACAAACACATTGGAACTCTAACCAACACACCACTTTCTCTTTATTACCAGGCCCATGTATCAGTATTTATTATCTTCCTGGCCTTTTCATCTACGTATTCTTATGAAGTTCTCAGATCCAGGTGAGGCAGTTGTCTACACTCACTTAATAAAGGATTCACCCGTGGATGAAGTGAAAATATTATCCTTGTCTCATTTATTACCATGTAAACAACAGAATAGCAGCCCAAGTGCTTCCATTGGAAGTGGAACATATGAATTCCCCAACCTTGGTGCTGTTTCTCCATGATAAGATGACAATAAATTTTCTTTTCAGGCCACAACTTTTCCATTGATAGTTATAGTTTCATCGGGTACGTCCTTAATAACTTCAATTTAACCTTTCCATTTGTCTATGAGGTACACTTCTTTATCCTTCATCTCATGTTTTTCTGTGTCTTATGATTTCCCGCTTTTACCAGTGCGAGCCACGATAACAATCAATTACAACACCAACCTCTATTTCCCAATCACGACTTACTTTCATGTGTTCTCAACCAAATTAATTTATTAGCATATACCGTGTTGTGTTTATTATTTGCTTCCTTATAAACATGCAACTATGTGAGGAAAAACTCCAATATTTTGTCTTACTGTCCTCTTAAAATGGATACTAATTTACACTTTAAATTTTAAAAGGCTAATTCATAAAACGGAGTCACCGTGGAAAGCAACTTGCTCATCCTAGTCCCCTTGAATCCTTTGCTTCTCACACTGAACTTAAATTTAGTGGTTTCTTTTATTGTATAATAAGGATGCTCTTTTTATGTTGAAAAGGCTAACAAACAACCGACATTGGCAATTCTATTACCAAACTCTTTACAAGGCATTTACACCATGCAAACATAGCATGTTTTACTACTCTGAGCAGTTGGGTGCAAATGCTTCGTCTTCTTTTTCCTCCCTCCCCCCTCCCCCTCTTTTCTTTTCTATTTTTTTTTGGGTTGTGTTGGGTGACGGCGGCAGCGGCAGTTAAATTTATAATCAACCGGTAAGGATTTGGGTCCACTTTCAAAGGGACATACAGTCTAATGCAAAAAATACCTCATCCTGAATGCCCTTGTATCCTTTGGTTTTTCTCCCACCAATATGATAAGGGACGGAACTTACTCAGTACTTGTTTTTTATATTTTGTAGTTGGGATATTGTTTATATGATGGAAAGGGAGCATAAAGTTGATATATGCATTTGGGTGACCGACTTGTAAGAGATTAACAAAATGCAAACATACTGTGGTTTATGAATCTGAGTAGTTGGTTGCAGAGTTTCTCTTTATTTTTTGTGGGTTAATAGTATGGGAGTAATATTTATGAGAGTAATGCCCACATGAGCGTATATGCTCCTGTCCATGCGTATGCACATAGGATTTTATGTATCAAATGTGAATTCGATATATCGTGCTATATTTTCTGAATGTTTGTGATAACGATGCCCATATTTTCTTGCAGAAAAGGGAAATATTCCAAGATTTAGCTCCTCTACTGTGGTATTCCTATGGCACAATTGCAGCACTCCTGCAGGTACGCTTGTATTGCCCCCTGAGTTAGTTTCTCCAAATAATTGGAAGAAAAGCCTAAAATAAATAAGAAAAAATTATGATATAATCTGATCGCAATTTGAGTAGTAAAGTTAAAGCAGGATTCTTCCTTTTGCTCTCCCTGGTGCTAAACAATTAACCGATTTAGATTAAAGAAATGCTGCAAGACCCAATGCTATCTTGCTAAGATATGAACATCTTGTTTAGTAAATGCTTTCATACATGAGTCTTGCACTGTTGATTGCTCTTATCATCTCACCCTTAATTCCCTTTATCACTAGTTTGTTCCCTAACAGATCAAGTCCATCTCTCCTGCCAGTAGTACTTATCCCACATTTTATCAGTTCTTGCTCATCCCACTGCATGAAAGCTAGAGTTGATTTCATTTCAGACTGCGAAGACTTCTACAATGACCCTGTAGCCCAAATCTTTTACCATTTAGTTACAATTGCACTACTCTCTCATATGCCTCTGGTTTAGTTAAGATATCATGCCATATTTGATCAAATTTACATAATAATTGAGTTAATTTCTATTATAACATTGATGTTACATTATATTAGTGTGTTTTAAGTAATATTTCTGAGATCTTTGTTCCTCTGCTGCTTCACTTACTTAAACATCTGACTGCGAAGAGTTACATTCATGGAACTGATAATTTTTTTTTGTTTTTTTGGTGCGGGGGTCCCTTCTATCTTATGCTCATAAATCAGCTACAAAACCTGTTGCATTTTAAAGAGCCCCCCACGGACTGGTAGCATCAAAGTTAATGCAGTATGAACTATATATAGATTATCAGTTCATCCTGATGTCAGTCTCTTTAAAGTACCCATCAATAACAGTGATGCCCTTCAATGTTTTCCGTGTTCATACCAGTGTATTTCATTTAGTAAGGGAGTTGTATTCGTTTCCAATGTTTTACTTCTAACAATGTTTCCTTCTTTTTCTGCAGGAGATAGTTTCAATCTACCCTGCTCTTTCACCTCCGACACTGTCACCTGGTGCATCAAATCGAGTTTGCAATGCACTTGCACTTCTTCAGGTCACGATTCCACTATTGTTTCCTTCTGTTATTTTTCTTATGTTGTCCTGTGGTATAAAAGCTTGTATTGTATATTTAACTATCTCATTGTTTACTCTTTTGCAAACGTTACATGACAGTTTATAATGAAAATAATGTTGCAAATTGGTATGGCTTTGCAAGTGAAGGAGCTATTGATATATGAAAATCAGTGATTATTTAGACTTGTGTTCTTATGTCAATGATGCTACCAAGAAGATCATTTACTAGAGTCTAGTTTACTATTCACAAAATAGTTTGACTACTAAATAACAATGCAACAACTGCCATTGTGCAACTTATAGATAGGAGTGATAGCATTAATGAGCACACCCAGCATGCTTCAATTCTTTGGACTGGCAGGTTTTGACCATACTGAGATGGAAATTGATCTGTAGGTAAAGGTGACAAGGGATGCTGAATTTATGAATGAGCTTTAGGTGATCCCTCCTCCAAGGTTTCACATGATATCTGATAAAATACCGTATAACTTCATGTCTAGTTAACTTTCTGATGATGTTAGGTAGTAGATATACATAACATGCATAAAATACAGGCAAACCAGCTTAATGACACTGGAAACCAACTAGATGAAACAAGACCATCAAACATCAAATATTATGGAAAGCAACTGACATGTGAGGTTCAAATGTGGGGATACCTATCTTTGCTGTATGGTTAATGTCAAGCCTGTTATAAAGTGCCGATGCTTTTCTTTTCTGATATATTTACCCTTTCAATTACTGGTGTTTGCTTTGTGCGGAGCAAACTTTTTGTTGAATTTTGATAAATACCTACTGCACATATAAACACATGCACTTTTTTGGGAATGCGTTTCTCTGGTTGATCTGTTAGAATTTTTTAATTGATTTTACCTTTCCCAATTAGTCCTTATCAGATTGTGTTTCTGATTATGTTTCTGCCTGGTTTGGCGTTTGATCGCAGTGTGTTGCTTCACACCCAGATACCAGGATTCTGTTCCTGAATGGTAATTTTACTGTTATTAAACTCTGTATAAGATTTTCTGTGAATAAATGTAGTCAAATCATGCCAATTAGTTTCTATATATTGCTGTACTTCTTTCTAGATTAATGTTTTATCTTCCATATGCATATTTATGAACCTACTTCGAAGAGCTATAACTGTCGGAGGAAATATTTTTTTACTTTCTTGACTTCTCATTACTTCCACAGGCTCGCAAGGAGTTGCACACACATGCATATATCATGAATGCAAACATGCAATTACATGGGATTATAGTATTTTCAGGTTGCAATTACTTTTTGCTTCTTTCTGATGGAAAGTCGGTTTGGATCCATGGCCGTCCTCATGTTTTGAAGAAGTAGATAAATAATATGCATCTGTGATAAAAGTTTGTGGTCGACTGGTTGGTGCTTTGATTGTTCACAATTTAGTCATAAGGGTTTGAATGGTTGTTCACAATTTAGTCATAAGGGTTTGAATACCTTCAGTTGTTCATAGCACTACTATCTTGAAATTTAAGCAACTGACATATGGTTGAGTAGGTGTTACAACTAATAGAATGCATAATAGCATGTTATGTTGGGTACCCGCTCTAAACTATTCTTGTATATTCTTTCTCTTCATCTTCTTTTATGTCCTTAAGAGAATGAACTTTTTATCTTGTTCAGATTTTGTCACCCCACGTAACAGATCAAGAACCGTATTTTAGCAAGTATTTCGGTGCGAACTATCAACTCGCTAACAACCCGAGATACTTCTTTGAAATGTCAATTTTCCGTTACTCTCCGAACCATCATTCAAATTTGAAAAGGTAAATTTCATCATTCACCAGAAAATTCTTCTCAAGGGTTAATCCAAGGTTTAATAGGCCGATCAATTGACATTTAAATGTTTTTGGCTATCAACCGCTTTGAATAGCACTAAAAGGACAAATGGCCACAGAATGCGAACTTATGGGAGAATTGTCATTTAATATGATGCGTATTCAATGCATAGGACCCACACGATACCCGAAACATGAACTCATAATCAATTTCTAAGTTGTATGCTGGCCAACCCAACAGAGCACGAATATGTGTTGTACAACTTTGTGAATACACACACATATCCCCTCCCCCCACACATATCCCCTCCACCCCAAAAAAATAAAATAAAATAAACTAAAATATATGTATGTATGTAAATCTGCGCGCGCGTGCACAGTTTGGATCCTTTAAGCACGGGTTTTCTGCAAACAATAGAAAGTCCAGTTTATAACTGAAAAATCTTTCTTGTTTTGACGATTGGAACCACCGATACACGGGGTACCGATATTCATACAATTCGGACTCATTTGCTTATAGATCTAAGAGTACAAATTATTCTATTATCGATAAATGTTAATTTTGCAACCCTTAGACCGATAGACTATAAGCAAATGATTCCCATGTATTACACCATATAGATCAAGATTCACGGTTCCGATTGTCAAAAAATGGTAACTTTTCCGGTTATAAACCAGGCTTTACGTTTCTTGCGGAATGCCTATAGGATCCTATTCTATATACACATACACAGCCCAATGCCACATATCTTTCTCAATTAGCTAAATCAAAATTTACCCGACTTTAAGCCAAAAAAAAAAAAAACAAAATTTATTCAAATATTGACATTAACAGAAGTACAGAACCCAAAACCAAACAATGATGTAAACACTGAACACAATTAGGCTGTAAATTTTACCCAAAATTTGAAGCCAACCATAAATTAGAGTGAAATCATAGGAAACTAGAAGCATGTCCCAAACCCAGGCAAACAGCATTTTCCCAATTAGTAGCATTTCCAAATTTACCGTTCATCTGTTTGCGTAATTGACGGATGTCGGATCACGTCAAGATGTTACCTTCCGTAGATCTTCTGGGAGCGACGATGGACGGCTGAGATTGAGTTGGAGGTTGGCTCCTGAAGCGTGTGGATCTCAATGGGTTTGAGGTTGTTGTGGCCGAACTACCTGCAAGGAAGTCCCGGGGTGGTTGTACCACCGAGGACCCTCCGACGATCAAGTTAGACCGGATATTCGAGCCGAGTAACGGCCTAGTGGGGAAAGAATGACTTACTTGAACCGTCTGAAGGAGGGGTTTATATAGTGGTGGCAGCAGGCAGGCGCGAGAATCACGCCGGCCGTTACGCTCCCGACGGCACACCCGCGTGATAGGCGGGATCCCGCATTAATGGCGAGGCAGGCTCGTTAATGGGGGATCGTGATGGCGTGGAACGCGGGACGCGGCCGGCGGATATCTCGTGCAAGGCAAGATTCGTGGAAGTGAGGCGGATGCGCCTGTGGTCGGTGCCATCGGTCGGTCGATGGGACCGAGGAAGATAAGCTCGGCGGGTGGTTCGGGGACGAGTGGGAGGCCGAGGTATCTTGGTTCTACTATAGCCCGGAGGCGAGCTGAGAGGGCCGAGGAGGCCAGTTGTGCAGGGAGCTTGGAGACCAGCCGGCGGTTGTTTGTAGGACGAGCATAGGAGTGGTCTGGTCGGCCATTGTAGGTCCTTTCTTGCAAGCTTCGGGACACGTCATCTGCCATGTGTCATGATCTGGGAGATCACCGATATCGAGCATCATCATTAGCCCCTCACTCTCGTCCTGACCCGCTCACGGGTCGGGTCTAGAGTGGTCTGCCGGGTCACCCGAGGTGAGCTCTTTTTCGAAGATATTGTTGGGGCGTGTTCCCGGGCAATTTGTCGTATTCTCATGATGACGTCAGCGAATCAGGGGTCAGATCTTCCATTAAAGGGGATGCGCCGGGTCGTGCGTATGTTTGCCGAAGCGACGGTTCACGTGTCGGGCGCTGGTTGGTTGACGTGACGGGCGAGGGTTCCCTGCGTCCGATGGGGTGCGACCAATGCATGTGCGACAGGTGGAGCGATGGTGGCCGTCGAATAGGATGGGTCGTTTTAGCGGGAGATGACTGTCGCCGTTGGATGCGTACGCCGGCAGCTATAAATAGAGGTGGGCCCCCTATCATGGCCTATCCCTCTTCATAATCTCCTCGTCTTGAGTCTCGTTAGCTCAGCGCTCTCCTTCTTAGGTCGGATCTCTGTGTTTTCTCTTCCGGGGACTCATCCACTTCATCAGGTTAGGTGTTTTTTTTGTGAAGAGTCCGTAGAAATAGTTCGGGTAGAGTCTAGGGAGCCCCCTGTAGATTCTTCCTGTTCTTCTCCTTCTGAGTCGAGCCCGTTTCCCTCTTTGGCAGAACAAATGGACCGATCCAGGATTCATGCTGCCCTCGGTGCCCTATCCCAGAAGAGAGCCGGGGTCGTGGCCATGCCCCGGGTTGACTCGAGCTCCACGCCAGGCCATCTGCTTCGACCCGAGCCCCCTGCTGGACGGGGGAAGCGGAGGAGGACGAAGACATGGTTCCTCTTAAGAGGAAGAAGATGGTATTTCGCGCGCCACCGACTGAGATTCCCGAGGGGATTCCTGTGCAGGAGGGGGACGCCTGTTTCGTGGTCCCGTCCGGGCTTTCCGTTGCTGCCAGCCTGCTCGCTGACATGGAAGAATCGACCGGAGGCAAGATTCCATGGGGGACCTTGAGGGCCCAAGTGCGGCTATAGCCCAGGAGGCGGTGCAGGTACGTATTCCCTTATGTGCTACTTTGAGCGCCCTTTGCTTAGTTCGAGCGTCTCTAAGTCTTTCTGCTGTTTTTCATTAGATTCTTCAGCACTACGCCCTTGTTGCTCGCATGGAGGCCGAGGAGATTGCCCCTGCTATGAGGGGGGTGGAGGAATCCTCCTCGGAGGCCGAGGATTTGCGGCTCGAGCTGCGTCTGGAGAGGGAGAGGATGACCGTCCTTGAATCCCGATCGGCCGCCGCGGAGCTCACCGTCTCAAAGTGCCGGGAGTCCTATCACCGTCTAAGTGAGTCCCACCGAGCCATCGAGGCTAAGTTGGCGGAGCTGGCCGATCTTTATGTAGTAGTGAAGAGGGCGAGGGATGCCAGCAGGCGGGATGCCGAGGCTGCGCTTCAGGTGGCGGAGGTTGCCGAGGTTCGATCTCGAAAGGCAGTGGCCGAATACAAAGGGTCGGACCAGTTTTACGTCGACCTCGGCGAGGCCTCTGCCATTGCATGGCACAAAGCTCTTGATGCCGTCAAGGAGCGGTTTCCGGAGTTTGCCGACGGCGAGCTCCGTGCCTGGGTCCCGCTTTCGGTGGTCATGCCTCCGGCAGATGATGGAGGTGAGGTCTAGGCGGGGCTTGCGGCCTGAACTTTTTGGCTTTTCCTCCTTTCTTTTTGTAAGCCTCCGGGCAATTTGGCAAGGCTGGGGAGCCCACAATACCCTTGTAAAGACTTGATTTTGTGAATAAATTCTTTTTGCAGTAGTATTTGCGCGCGTATTTTCCTTTGTCGGTAAACACTTGTATTTGCACAGTACTGCCTTCATGTTAGGCCTGTTTTTCGTCTAGCGATCACACATCGAGTTGAATCTGATCATTTGCCAGGTGTGCAAAGACCGATGGGAAGACGGTATCTCCATGGCCCCGAAGTCGAGGTGGAGATCGCTCAGACGTAGGTAGACCGGATGCCTCTCGGTGAGGGCTTTGATTCCTGGCGTTGCGGGGTAGGGAACTACCAGCCAGGAATAACCGAGCAAGGGCGAACCCGGTTGCCTCTTTGCGAGGGCTTTGATCCTTAGCGCGGGAGGGGCTGTAGGAGGCCTGCTAAGGATGGGCCGAGCAGGGTCGCTGCCCGGTGCCTCTTGGCGAGGGTTTGATCCTTAAGGACGGGCCGAGCAGGGTTACTGTCCGGTGCCTCTTGGCGAGGGCTTCGATCCCTGGCGTGTGCGGGATAAGGAACTACCTGCCAGAGATAACCGAGCAAGGGCGGGCCTGGTTGCCTCTTGGTGAGGGTTTTGATCCTTAGCGCGGGAGGGACTGTAAGAGGCCTGCTAAGGATGGGCCGAGCATGGTTGCTGCCCGGTGCCTCTTGGCAAGGGATTCGATCCCTGGATCCCTGGGGTAGGGAGCTACCAGCCAGGGATAACCGAGCAAGGGCGGGCCCAATTGCCTCTTGGTGAAGGCTTTGATCCTTAGCACGGGAGGGGCCGTAAGAGGCATGCTAAGGACGGGCCGAGCAGGGTTACTGCCCGGTGCCTCTTGGCGAGGGCTTCGATCCCTGGTGCCGCGGGGTAGGGAACTACCAGCCAGGGATAACCGAGTAAGGGCGGGCCCGGTTGCCTCTTGGTGAGGGCTTTGATCCTTAGCGCGGGAAGGGCCGTAAGAGGCCTGCTAAGGATGGGCCGAGTAGGGTTACTGTCCAGTGCCTCTTGGCGAGGGCTTCGATCCCTGGTGCTGCTGGATAGGGAACTACCAGCCAGGGATAACCGAGCAAGGGCGGGCCTGGTTGCTTCTTGGTGAGGGCTTTGATCCTTAAGGACGGGTCGAGCATGGTTGCTGCCCGGTGCCTCTTGGCGAGGGCTTCGATCCCTGGTGCTGCAGGGTAGGGAACTACCAGCCAGGGATAACCGAGCAAGGGCGGGCCCGGTTGCCTCTTGGTGATGGCTTTGATCCTTAGCGCGGGAGGGCTGTAAGAGGCCTGCTAAGGACGGGCCGAGCAGGGTTACTGCCCGGTTCCTCTTGGCGAGGGCTTCGATCCCTAGTGCTGCGGGGTAGGGAACTATCAGCCAGGGATAACCGAGCAAGGGCGGGCCCGGTTGCCTCTTGGTGAGGGCTTTGATCCTTAGCGCGGGAGGGGCCGTAAAAGACCTGCCAAGGACGGGCCGAGCAGGGTTATTGCCCGGTTGCGCAAGAATTCGTCCGACCCTCCAGGCGTGTGAATATCGGGAAGGGTAATAGTCACGGACGACACGTGTCAGGGACGTACGGGGGGAAGGCGGAAAGTTTCGGGAAACCGCGTCAGTTTCGCCACGTGGGGGCGTGGCATTAGAGTAGCTTCCGCGATTCCCAAGATTCGCGCCGGTACGAGCGAGAATCCGGGTCCTTGAAGATTTTGCTTGGGGTTATAAATAGAGAAGGAGATGGCAGCTCCTTCGGCACCGCTTTCTTTTGAGATGACTGGGCGCGTGTATTTGACCGAAGAGATCATCTCCCTTGATGATGTCTCTTTGTACGACCAATCTCTGGCCGAGGATGGGTACCGGGGAGTGGTTCAGTGCCTCGAGGATCACTTTGGCCGGCTTCTCCCTAGATGGTCGTCCCCTGCTTCAGATGTTGATGTACGCGATCTGGAGGAGGTCCCCGGATCTGGATAACCCCTTCACCGAGGAGTTTCTGGACGAAGCGCTCGATAAGGTGCGTTCGATCTTCCTGTTCGGCCTCATCTCGAAAGCCAGGCACGACCGATTCCTGGCTCTCATTCTGGAGTGTTTCAAGATGAGGTACATCGTGGGCCAAGGCTCAGCGGGCGGAGCGTCGGGTGCCTCTGTGGCGTCCCGGGTCCGCGCGCTGTGTTGGCAGGAGCGGGCTATTGCGGCTAGGGCCCGGCTGACGGAAATCTACTTCGAGTATCACCAGGAGTACATCCTTGATCCCGTTCCACCTTTGTTGTAACTTTATCTTTTTCTGTAAGGCTGAGGAGCCCGTAGTATCTTTTTTGATGAATAAGACTCTTCTTTCGTAATGTTCTAGCGTTCCCTTCTTGTTATTTAAATGGAAAGGACTTTGTAGAAAAGCTTACACTGTCTTTGTGAAAGAAGAGGTACACACTCGTAGGTATCCATTTCACTGGTACAACTTGAGCTTCTCAGCGTTGTAAGGCCGTGGAAACTTGTGTCCGTCCGCGTCTTGCAAGCGTCAGACTCCGCCGGGAAGTACCTCGGAGACGAGGAAATGACCGCCCCATTTCGGGGAAAACTTATGCAGCCTGCCTTGATCGACGAATTCGTTTCGCCTCAGGACCAGGTCCCCGGTTTTGAAGAAACGACGCTTGACTCGTGTGTTATAGTATCAGGCGGTTTGCTGTTGATAGGCGGCAGCTCTGATCTGAGCCCGGTCTCGTTTCTCCAACAAGATGTCTAGGTTCGTCCGTAGTGCCGTGGTGTTTGCTTCGTCGTCGAAGTGTTCGACCCGGTGACTGGGTAGCCCGATCTTCGCTGGGACCATTGCCTCGGTCCCGTAGTAGAGGATGAAAGGGGTTTCCCCGGTGGGGGTCTTCTTTGATGTGCGCAGGGCCCATAAGACCCGGGGCAATTCCTCGACCCAACTGCCTTGGCGTCCTTCTAGGCGGGTCATGAGACCTCGGAGGACGTCCCGGTTAGCAACTTCGGCCTGTCCGTTGCATTGGGGATGTGCGACCGCGGCAAACTTTATGATGATATGATATTCATTGCAGAAATCCTTCACTTTCTCGTTTTCGAAGTTCGTCCCGTGGTCGGTGATGATACACCTCGGGATGCCAAACCGGAGTATCAAGTTGTTCTGTAGGAACTTGATAGTCGTGACGGCATTCGGTTTCCTGATGGGGACGGCCTTGATCCACTTCGTGAAGTAATCTACTGCGATGAGGACATACTTGTGCCCACCCACACCGTTAGGGAACTGGCCTATCATGTCCAATCCCCACCGGGCGAACGACCACGAGGAGGTTAGGGCGGTCAGCTCGGTAGCCGGAAGGCGAGGTATGCTTCCGTGGAGTTGGCAACTTTTGCATCTCTTGACGAGCTTCTGGGCGTCTTGGTGAATAGTTGGCCAGTAGTACCCCTGGAGCAATGCCTTCTGGATCAAGATGCGGGCTCCTTGGTGTGCGCCGCCGACCCCTTCGTGGATTTCACGGAGGACGTAGTCGGCTTTGTGGGGGTCGACGCACCGAAGCAGGGGCTGAGTGAAGGACTTCTTGTAAAGGTTCCCGTTGCTCCAGACGAAGTGACAGGCTTTGGCTCGGAGACGGCGGGCTGCTCCTCGATCTTCTGGGAGCGTACCTTTCCTTAGGAATTCCACGAGGGGCTTCCTCTAGTTTTGGCCCTCTTGCTCGGCTGTGTACACATGAAGTATTGTCGCCCCGTCTTCCATACTGGGCCGTGGCAAGGTCTCGAAGAGGATAGATCGCTTGTTGTTGGCCGAGTAGGATGAAGCCAGCTTACTCAAGGCGTCGGCTTGGGCATTGAGCTGCATGGGTATTTGCTCTATCTGGACTTCGTCGAAGTTCTTTCGAAGTTTTCTTACCTCGGCCAGATACTTCACCATTAGAGGTTCCCGAGCCTCGAAGTGGCCGGTCACTTGGCCAACGACTAGGGTTGAGTCACTGCGGATCCGAATTGTTTTCAGCCCCAGCCCAGAGGCCATGCGCAGTCCAGCCAGCAGGGCCTCGTATTCTGCCGCGTTGTTTGAGGCATTAGATCCGAGCTTTAAAGAGTACTCCATAGCTGCCTCGTTCGGGCCCCGAATGATGAGGCCGGCACCACAGCCCTCCTCGGTCGAGGACCCGTCGACGTAAATGACCCACTCAGGGACTGAGTCGGGTCTCCCCACGATCGGGTGTTGAGCCGCAAGGGTCGGCGTGGGCTCCGGTTCCTTACCGGGGATGGTGCACTCGACGATAAAGTCGACCAGGGCTTGTGCTTTGATGGCCTGCCTAGGGCGGTATTTTATGTCAAACTGGGATAACTCCCACCTCCACTTCTATAAGCGACCCGAGGATTCGGGTGAGGCGAGAATAGCCCCCAGCGGGCGTTCGGTAAGAACGAGGATGGTGTGCGCCTGGAAGTAGTACCGTAGCTTCCTTAAGGCCACAATGAGTGCCAAGACGATCTTCTCTATGGCTGGATACCTCGTTTCTGCGTCCTTGAAGACGTGGCTTACGTAGTATACTGGTTTGTGCACTCCGTCGACTTGTCGGACGAGCACTGAGCCCGCTGCTTGGTCGGATACCGCTAGATACAGTGATAGCTCGTCTCCTTCAACTGGTCGGGTGAGTAGCGGTGGTGTCGCGAGGTGCCTCTTTAATTGGTCAAAGGTGGTCTGGCACTCCTCTGACCACTTGAACCTCGGGATTTTTCTTAGAGTTTTGAAGAACGGGAGGCACTTCTCCCCAGACCTCGACATGAAACGGCTCAGAGCGGCTACCCGCCCTGTTAGTCGTATGATCTCGACGCTGGTCTTAGACGCGGCCATGTTGAGGATAGCGTCGATTTTCTCTGGGTTAGCTTCGATTTCGCAGTGGTTGACCATGAAACCGAGGAACTTTCCCCCGGTGACCCCGAATGCGCACTTGGTGGGATTCAGCTTCATCTTGAACTTGCGGAGTACTTCGAAAGCCTCGCCCAGATCTTTGACGTGGTCGACCGACGAGACTGATTTGACAAGCATATCGTCGACGTAAACTTCTATGTTCCTGCCGATCTGCGGTTTGAACATGCGGTTGATCAATCGTTGGTACGTTGCTCCGGCGTTCTTGAGGCCGAAAGGCATCACCTTGTAGCAGTATACCCCCGGTCCGTTGTGAAAGCGGTAAGATCTTCGTCTGCCGGGTTCATACGGATCTGATTGTAGCCGGAAAAGGCATCTATGAAGCTCAATAGCTCGTGGCCTGCCGAGCTGTCGACAAGCTGATCTATCCGAGGGAGAGGATAGTTGTCTTTGGGGCATACCTTGTTGAGATCGGTGAAGTCGACGCACATGCGCCACTTCCCGCTCGACTTTTTGACCAGAACTACGTTCGCCAGTCACTCCGAATAGGGCACATTTCGAATGAAGTTGGCGGCGAGGAGCCGATCTACTTCGTCTTCGATAGCCTTCTCTTTGACCAGGACGAAGCTTCGCTTTTTCTGCCTGACGGGTCGGGCCGTAGGATCTACCCCGAGCTTGTGAGATATGATTTTGGGGTCGATCCCAAGCATGTCCGTAGGCGCCCAAGCAAACACGTCATAGTTGTTTCTGAGGAAATGAATCAGGTCATCTCGCTGAGTTCCTGTCAGAAGCGATCCGATCTGAACGTTTTTTTCGGCGCCCCCTTCTACTAGGGGACCTCTGTCAGTGGCTCCACCGGGGTCCCTCGGACCTCTTTTTGTTCGTCTCGAGTGTCCAGGAAACCCTTGATGTCACCTTCACCCTTGGCATCGTTGGTAGGCTGCTCAGACGAAGATGTTGCGGTGAAGCAAACCTTTGCAATCCGCTGGTCTCCATAGACCCCGACCTATGCTGCCCTGATCGAGAGGGAACTTCATCGCCAGGTGGTAGGTCGATATCTGGGCCCGAAGGAAGTTCAGCGTGGGGCGGCCGAGGAGGATGTTGTAGGCCGATGGAATTCTCGCTACGATGAATTCCACAGGCACTGTCCGTGTACGACCGGCCTCTCCGACATTAAACTGCAGAGTGATTACCCCTTCCGCCGGGATGGAGTGGTTGGTGAATCCTGAAAGGACGTGTGAGGTCGGCCTTAGGTCTGCTGGGGTGAGTCCCATGCGCAAAAAGCAGTCGTAGAAGAGAATGTCCGCCGAGCTTCCCGAGTCGACCAGTATCCTGTGCACCTCGTATTGGTGGACCCGAGCCGTAATCACCAGAGGGTCGTTGTGGGGTAGGGATATGCCGTGGAGGTCCCCGTCGTAAAAAATGATCGGCTCGGTCTCCCCGGCCTTCTTCCACGGACGGCTGTTGTCCTCTACGGCCGGCGTGGGGTGCTGAGTCTCATAAGTACTCGACGTACCCCCCTCCGACATGACCATGATTTTTGATGAGCCCCGGTTCCTTTTGATAGGGTTCCTTAGGTCCCCCGGCGAGGTAGTCTTCGAGCTGCCGTGACGAGTTCCGTCCGCGCGACCCCGTCGAGAGAGGGGGTGTCGGTCATGCCTGGGCGCAGGCGAGCTGACCGACACCTCCTCGGGAGGGACAGGGGCGCGATAGGGCTCGGGGCGAGGCGCTCTTGCGACGGACCTCGGTGTTGAGCTGCGGGGCGTCCAACGGGTCATAGAATGTATCGGCCCGGACGATCTGCGGCCGTGGGAGGTAGCTAGGCGGTGGTCGGCAGTACCGATGCTAGCAGAGTCTTCTCTCCCTCGGTAGGGGTCCTGGTCCCGAGGTGGGGGAGCGGCGACCTGGGGATCTTGCCCTGCCGTTTGGACGCGGATGAGCGCCTCCACGGCGGACGCGAGTCGATCTATCCGGCCGGCTAGGGCGTTGATGGCGTTCGGGGGAAGAGATTCGTCCGCGCCTCCGTTGAGGGGGAGGCGGCGACTAGTGCTTGGATCGTCGCAGTGATCACTCGCCATAGAGTTGGATCGGTAGATCCTTAGCGCGGGGAGGGGGGCGTAAGAGGCCTGCTAAGGATGGCCGAGCAGGGTTGCTGCCTGGTGCCTCTTGGCGAGGGCTTTGATCCCAGGCATTGCGGGGTAGGGAACTACCAGTCAGGGATAACTGAGCAAGGGCGGGCCCGGTTGCCTCTTGGTGAGGGCTTTGATCCTTAGCGCGGGAGGGGCCGTAAGAGGCCTGCTTAGGATAGCCGAGCAGGGTTGCTGCCCGGTGCCTCTTGGCGAGGGCTTTGATCCTTAAGGACGGGCCGAGCAGGGTTACTGCCGGGTGCCTCTTGGCGAGGGCTTTGATCCCTGGCGTTGCGGGGTAGGGAACTGCCAGCCAGGGATAACCGAGCAAGGGCGGGCCCGGTTGCCTCTTGGTGAGGGCTTCGATCCTTAGCGCGGGAGGGGCCGTAGGAGGCCTGCTAAGGACGGGCCGAGCAGGGTTACTGCCCGGTGCCTCTTGGCGAGGGCTTTGATCCTTAAGGACTGGCCGAGCAGGGTTACTGCCCGGTGCCTCTTGGCGATGGCTTTTGATCCCTGGCGTTGCGGGGTAGGGGACTACCAGCCAGGGATAACCGAGCAAGGGCGGGCCCGGTTGCCTCTTGGTGAGGGCTTTGATCCTTAGCGCGGGAGGGGCCGTAAGAGGCCTGCTAAGGATGGCCGAGCAGGGAAGCTGCTCAGTTGCCTCTAGGCGAGGGCTTCGATCCCTGGCGTTATGGGGTAGTGAACTACCGGCCAGGGATAGCCGAGCAGGGTAGCCGTCCGGTGCCTCTTAGTGAGGGCTTCGATCCCTGGCGTTGTGGGGTAGGGAACTGCCTGACAGGGATAACCGAGCAAGGACGGGCCCGGTTGATTCGCGAGGTTCTGTCCGACCTTCCCGGTGTGAGCATCGAGAAGAGGGACAGTCGCAGGGACGTGTGCCATGAACGCGTGGGAGAGGCGAAGCGCCGGAGCCGCGTCGTTTCGGCTCCGCCGAGAAAGGCTCGATGTATGCCGCGTGGCGGTATAGTTGTGTGTGAAACGAGCGACTGTTGGACTCCCTGGTCGTTGTGGGCTATAAAACGGAGGGAGTGCTGATTATTCCTTTCCCCCACACCCAAAACGTAAGAATGGAGGACTTTCCTTTTACCATCCCCGACATCGTAAACTTTGAGGACATGTACCTCTATGATCAGCACTGCACCGAGTACACGGTGCGGTTAGTGATAGGCCGCATTGAGGATCATTTCGGCCGACTGCTTTCCCGACGCTCTTCCCTGCTCCAACTGTTGATGTACTCTATGTGGAGGGCGTCGCCGGGGCTCTACAACCCCTTGTCCGAACAGCTGAGAGACGAGGCGGTTGGTAAGCTAAAGTCTTTGCGGCGCTTCGGCTTGATCTCCGCGGCTCGGTGGGATCGCTCGGCGGCGCTCATCCTTGAGTGCTACCAATTGAGGTACGGTGCCGACGTTCGCGGGCGGCATCGGGGGCAGAGGTCTGAGGCCGCGAGGGCTCGGTTGGCGGAGATATCCTCGGAGTACCATGAGCAATGTTCTCTGCACCCCTTCTCCCGCTATTGTAATTTTTCTTTTTCGATGTACGGCTGAGGAGCCTATAGTACCCTTTTGAATGAACAAAACTCTTCTTTTTTGCAATGTTTTATTGATCCCTTCTTATTACATAAACAGAAAAGATCTTGAGAAAAGTTTATATTGCTTTAGTAAAAGAAGTACACGCTAGTAGATGTTCTTTTTATTGGTACGGTTTGAGCTTCTTGGCAGTGTAAGGCCGTCAAAAATGATCGGCTCGGTCTCCTTGGCCTTCATCCTCGGATGGCGGTTGGCTTCCATGACCGGCGTTGGGTGCCGGGCCTCGTAGGTACTTGACGTACCCCCTGCAGACATGACCATGATTTGGCCGATTGTCAACTCGCCGGGAGGGGGACGTTGCTCCTGCTCGCGGTCAGCTTGCCGCTTGTCCCGCAAGTACGCTGTCAGGTGTCCCGAACGGATGAGCTCCTCGATGTAATCCCGGAGCTGCTTACAGCTCTCCGTGGAGTGGCCTTGCGACCTGTGGAAACGCAGTAGGGGCCTCGGGTGCGCTTTGCCGCCATGCACGAGATCGGGGGAAGCTTGAAGAACTCCTCGCCCTTAGCCTTCTCTTGCAGTACCGTCTGGGAGACGTTGAGCGGGATGTACTCCTGGAACTTCGGGAAGTAGGGTTTTGGCCGCTCGAGACCGCTTTTCTCTTCCCTCACCCTTTTCTTCTGGTCGGCTTGATCTGCCCGGGGGAGATTTGCGTTCGCCTCGGATTCGAGCTGGACCTCACGCTCGGTTCAGGCCTTTACTTCGGCCATGGTCCTTGGTTGCGCTAATACAAAGGAGCGTAACCACTCCTTGTGCCTAAGACCAGACCTAAGTGCTGTAATGAGCGTCTCGTCCCGATGTTCTGGGACCTCGAAAAGGGCGTTGTAGAAGCGGGTGACGTACCTTTTGAATGTCTTCTTGTCCTCGCTCTTGATTGTGAAGAGATGGTCGACCGTCTGTTCCCGACGAAATGGCCGAGGAATTGGGTGGCCAGCTCATCGAAAGTTGAGATCGAGCATGGCGCCAGTCCTCGGAACCAGTCTCGTCCGGAGCGGATGAGAGTGGCCGGGAAAGCTCGACATTGGGCGGCGTCAGAGTTGTCCTGGAAGCTCATTCCCGCAGTGAATGCGTCCAAATGGTCTTTCGGGTCAGACTTACCGTCGAAGAGAGACCTTTGGGGGCTTGTTCCGGGAAGAGACATGGACGGCGAGCAGCTCCTCAGTGAAGGGTTTTGTAAGCGAGTCGGCGGCGTACTTAGCCCCGTCGCTCGAATGATGACCTTCCCGATGCATACCCTCGACCTTCTTTTCGAGGGCGTCGAGTCGGCCGTGGTACCCCGACGACTCGGCACATTCTGATCTTTGGTCTCTGCTGTTGGAGACCTGCGTCTAGCCGCGACCCCGGTTTCTTTCAATGATGTTCCTTAGATCCCCGGCGATGTAGTCTTCGAGCTGCCGGGACGAGTCCCGTCCGCGCGACCCCGTCGAGGGAGGGGGTGCCGGTCATGCCTGGGCGCAGGCGAGTTGACCGACATCTCCTCGGGAGGGACATGGGCGCGACGGGGCTCGGGACGAGGCGCTCTGGCGACGGACCTCGGTGTTGAGCTGTGGGGCACCCAGCGGGTCATAGAATGTATCGGCCCGGGCGATCTGCGGCCGTGAGAGGTAGCGAGGCGGTGGTCGGCAGTACCGACGCGAGCAGAGTCTTCTCTCCCTCGGTAGGGGTCCTGGTCCCGAGGTGGGGGAGCGGTGACATGGGGATCTTGTCCTGCCGTTTGGACGCGGATGAGCGCCTCCACGACGGACGCGAGTCGATCTATCCGGCCGGCTAGGGCGTTGATGGCATTCGGGGGAGGAGATTCGTCCGCGCCTCCGTTGAGGGGGAGGCGGCGGCTAGTGCTTGGATCGTCGCGATGATCGCTTGCCATAGAGTTGGACCGGAAGATGAACTTTTGTTTTAGTGGAATCAAGAGTTTCCCACAGACGGCGCCAGCTGACGGATACCGGATCACGTCAAGATGTTACCTTCCGTAGATCTTCTGGGAGCGACGATGGACGGCTGGGATTAAGTTGGAGGTTGGCTCCTGAACCGTGTGGATCTCAATGGGTTTGAGGTTGTTGTGGCCAAACTACCTGCAAGGAAATCCCGGGGTGGTTGTATCACCGAGGACCCTCCGACGATCAAGTTAGACCGGATATTCGAGCAGAGTAACGGCCTAGTGGGGAAAGAATGGCTTACTTGAACTCTCTGAAGGAGGGGTTTATATAGTGGCAGCAGCAGGCAGACAGGCGCGAGAATCACGCCGGCCGTTGTGCTCCCGACGTCACGCCCGCGTGATAGGAGGGATCCCGCATTAATGGCGAGACAGGTTCGTCAATGGGGGATCGTGATGGCGTGGAACGTGGCCGGCGGATATCTCGCGCAAGGCGAGATTCGCGGAAGTGAGGCGGATGCGCCCGTGGTCGGTGCCGTTAGTCGGTCGATGGGACCGAGGAAGATAAGCTCGGCGGGTGGCTCGGGGACGAGCGGGAGGCCGAGGTATCTTGGTTCTGCTATAGGCGGAGGCGAGCTGAGAGGGCCGAGGAGGCCAGTTATGCAGGGAGCTCGGAGACGAGCCAACGGTTGTTTGTAGGACGGGTATAGGAGTGGTCTGGTCGGCCACTGTAGGTCCTTTCTTGCAAGCTTCGGGACACGTCATCTGCCACGTGTCATGATCTGGGAGATCACCGATATCGAGCATCATCAGTAATTAAGAGATAGCATATGCCTCCCATTCCTGTCTCTCACAGATAAAGGGGAGGATCAGGTCAATACGAGACGAGGGAGTGACTAGGGAGGGAGGCCATCTCACTTTTAGCCTATCTATCTCACTGTCTCACCTCAAAAAATGATAAAAAGAGACATGTGACTAACCCAACAGAGCTTGGTTGGTATGGGGTCAGTGGAAAGTAACCTATCGAATTATGAGATGGGTCTGGGATTTGAATTCTGCGGGGGAGGCCAGTCGGGATCTGGGTGGCAGCCGTGAAAAGAACAAGTACGACAGCATCGGGTGCATATTCACTTTATTGTCAACCCCTTTACAAAAGCTGCTTCAAAGTTGTAGGAACTGATTCCAGCAAACAACCTACTACAGTAATGTTCTGACATTATCTCGTGTGCATGAAAGCACATTGTTAGGAAACCACTGAGCCAAAAGGGTTTGGGAAAATGGTGTACAATGGAACAACTGCACATGCATTCGGTTTTTCCACGGTTCTTTGTACAGGCCAAGCTTTTTAGTTGTCAAGGATGGGACTGGACAGTGGCCAATCTAAATTCGGATGCTTTAGGATAGTATAGGCTTTCTTATGACTGCATTCTCACCATGAACCGGTTTGATAGTAGAGTGAGAGGTAGGGAAGGACATTTAATTATTTACTTTGTCGCAATGAACAATTTCACTAAGTCAAGTCATATGTTAATTGTGCTTATTTTTTAAGTGTAAAATTTACTCATCGGTTATAAATATCTTTTCCTTGGATGATACATCCTTAATTTTTTTATGCAGCTCATATACCTTTGTATCTGTACCCGTTTTTAAATACTACAAGTAAAACAAGGCCATTTGAGTATTTGAGACTTACCAGCCTTGGAGTTATTGGCGCTCTCGTGAAGGTAATTGCAGTTCCAACTAGTCTTGGTATACATGTATGAAGTAACTAACATTCAACTAGTTTAGTTGTTTCCCTTTCAATAACATGCAAAACCCATGTAAATTGTGACACTCAGAAGAAAATTATCGATGCTCCCCACTTGTGGACCTTGTGGTAATAATACATATTTAACCTTTCAATGGTACAGTCAATGTTATCTGTAGATTCATAGGCTCATTATAAACCTTAGATTATATTTTAAGTACGGTAATGATTTCACCGAAGACTGATGCTGAAGGTGTTGACCGCTAGGGGTGCGTGCCTTTCTGTAGTCACTAGTGAAACTTTAGGTTTTTGTTAGTAAAGGGATTTACCTGAAGGTAATTGGACCGTCGATTATATATTTGGTAATCAACTACTTCCCAACAACACCTCAATCCAAATAATTGATGAATTCATGGGTTAGGAGCTTTAAGATATTCGTGTTTGTTCATAATTTAAACAGACTTTAGCACAAACCAAGCCTTGTGCTCCCAAACCCATTTACAGCGAGAGGGTCTGAATTAGAGAGGGTCACAAAAAATTCGCAAGGCCAAGAATGTGGTTATATTTGTTTGAATGGACTTGATGATGTCATCAGTAGGTAAAGTCTTAAAGATGTGTTTTCCAATTTTTTTTTAACGTGCTGTTATTTAGTTATCGATATGAAGTGGTATATCTCACTTGTGGTTTGAAGGTGATTGGACTCTGATGGTACAGTATCATTAGATGGAGTTATATAAAAAACAACCTCAACCCCTTAAGTATTGTAGGCTTTGTAGCTTCATTATTTGTGCACACTGTATAGACCGCTGAAAAAATTCACGACCTTATGAAGGCAAAGAGAAGAAAAACCCATAATCTCTGTTCAGCTTATGGTAGAAAGAATTGTTTGTTGTTCATCTGGTTTGATCTAGCTTCTGAATGTCATAATTATTGTGATCCATGGATTTTATAATCTCATAGTTATCGTGGATTAATTGTTTTGCAGGTTGATGATACTGAGGTTATCAGTTTCCTTCTTCAAACCGAAATAATTCCTCTATGCCTACGCACCATGGAGATGGGCAGTGAACTTTCGAAGACGGCAAGTGTTAAAAAAACAATGCACATTTTTTCTTTGCATACTAGAGACTACTTTTTTTTTATTTTTTGTATTGTTTTCTCTTCAATTTTTCCAATCAAATTCCCCATTTCTTGAAGATCAGTCCATGCCATTTTCTCTTGCTCATCTGTTATATCTGGAATCTCTGCTTCTAGAATGAATGGTGCAATCTATTTAGGTTTTTTGGTACTAATGTGCTTGGTCTTATGGTGCTTGACCTTATGAGACCGACATGGAAGTCTCAGACCCACCTTGATCAACCTGATGCTATGCACATTATCATTCAATAGTTTGATAATCATTAAGAGCATTTTTCTGCTTAGTATTAGGAGATCTATTTAGAACTATTATAATGCACGAGCGATGCACGTGGCTAGCAAAATATTATGATATGATACAAAGACGATTAACATCACATATAAATATTACAATAATGCTATAATTTTCCCATAACAAACCACATAAATGTGTACCAACTTTCCACCACATCAATAACGCTAAGCGCACAATTTTATTAACATAAACAAATCACAATATACGTCACAACTTTTCTCAACATCTAGTATAATGTACGTGTGATGCACATATAGGACCAATAATATCTAGCATTGTATAAAAAGTTAATCATAATGTATGAAATGAAGCTATCACAATAACTTTAAAGATCAAAATTACAAAATACATATTTTGGCATAGTTTTTGTTTCTGTTATTTAATATACAAAATTACGAACAATGTGTTTTGTACATAGTCGTGTTTCAATTAGATTTTCAAAATCAAAACGCTTAACATCAATCGCGGAGCCTTGAAGCTATGCAAAAATATATCAAAAAATCAACAAATCTGTCAAGATCATGTCAAAATATCAATGCAAACTACATTTAATGGTTTAACAAGCAAGTTCAAGAAAAAAAGTGCATGTGTAGCTTAAGGAATCATTAGCAATAATGAATCCTTGTTGTAGCGGAAGAAAATTTTGTATCCCACGGGCCATTCATACAACAAGAAAAAAGAAGAATCGTATAAATGACATATCAAAATTATAACATACCGGCGTCCCAAATTGAATAAAATACTGTAAGATTTTTAGTATGTACCATCTAAATAACTTTGCAATGTTAAAGCTTCGTACAATATAAAAAAAATCATTGTAATCCTTTTTATACCTATTAAGAATAACAAAAATTCTTTTTAATTGTATAATCCATAAGATTAAAGTTAAAACTTATGATAAATTCAAGGTAATTTGATACCTTACACCATTGCAAAGACACATTTTGCCAATATAAACCCTAACCTTCCAATACCATTTCCTTCAACTTATTTACAATATAAACTTATAAATAAGTGAGGATCAGTATTTTAAAAGCGGAAAAGAAAAGCGGAGCGGTCGAGAAGCCAAACGCTTAAGCGCCCGCTCAGGCACTTACGCTCATGCGGCTCGGAAATCAGAACTGTGGTGTTTCATCAATATTCATTTTCTTATTAATAAATAATGATTCTCATTACATTCTAACTATTTTTATGTTGCTTTTGTACTTACAAATGTCTAAATTTAACCCAAAATTTAACAAATTTGCTTAGACAATATATTATTTGCAAAAATATGCTCAAATAATTCAATGCAAAATTGAAATTTTCTTAGAATTTATTAGTTTATATAGTCCTTATAAGATTTTCGATGTCCAACATCAAGTATCATAACTTAAACCAGTAAACATACTTACCAAATTATTAAAAAAAGTATCGAAAAGATTGTAACTCGATAACAGATAGAGTCAAAATCGAATTGCAATTTTATGATCGAAATTCAAAAACCATTCGAAATCGAAATAGAAAACTCAAGAATTGCTCAAAATCGATTTAGATCTCGACTTCTTGAAATTGATAAACCTAAAATTTTGGTGTTTTGAAACCCAAATCTTGAAATGTCTCAAAACCGGCTCGAGAACCGTGAGATTTATCGAGTCGAGCACGAAAGATAAAAACGTGGAAAAAGAGAAAAAGAAAAGATAGAATGTTGTATTAATTGGTATTTGTGTATTTTTACTCCAATAACAATACTTATATACCCTTTATAACACTTATGAGGTGTATATATCAATAAAATAGGTTATACAATATAACCCGCTTAAACGGGATAAAGCGGAGCCGCGAAACCCGCTCAGCCTCTTTTTAAAACACTGGTGAGGATAAAATATAAAAACAATATAAAGAAATTTGAAAAACACAATGCTTTACCTTTCTAATAAAAATAATGTGAAAGCTTAAAGAATCCATTTTAACAATTTTATCAAAACCATTTACTAATACGACTATTGGAGTACGTTCACGTGGTCTATCACGATTCATGTCTATCTTGTGTTTACTTCAATAACTTTATGTACTTGACTTAAGATGTTCAACATAGAAGCAAGTTTGTAGTTTTCAATTTTTTTCATTTTAGCTGCATTCCGCTTCATACTTTTTTATCTAATCTTTAAGCAATATTGTATCGGTATTTGTATTTACTTTAGGATCAATCTATAATTGTTCTCTATCATTTTGCCTTTAATTTTGGTACCATTATATTTTTGTTTCTATTTTTCTTAGGAGTTTCTTTTGAAATTTTCTAGTTGATTTTATTGTTTCTTATTTAATTGATTAAAATTAGCTTGGAAACGAATAATTTGGTTTAGAATATTTCCATCTTTAATGTTTTCCCAATCAAAAATGAATTAATAGAAAACAGCCATTTCCATAAATAGCACTTCTATTTTTATTTTTGAGTTGTATGCTTTGTAATGCTATGTATTATAATATTTTTTTAAATTTTTTTTAATTAAAAATGAATAGAAAAAACAACTGCAAATGAATTGTCTAAGAAAGCCACTAAAGACAGCTGACAAAAATGGAATTGTACTAAAATTAAAAACTAAATGATAAAAAAGCTAGACCGATTTTCAATTTATGAGTATACGGTACATTGTCTCATTGATAATATAAATGATACATGAGACTTCTAGTAAAATCACATTCAACAATTTTAGTGGAGCTTGTATTAAATTTTTTTCCTGATTGATAAAGATTAGATGTATTTATGATTTAATTATAGAAATTGCTGTGTGGGTACTGAAAAAGAGTAATTTACACAATACACTATTTGAACGTGATGGACCCGGTACTTAGTCTTTTAATTACCAAAATCATATTCAAAATAATGTTTATAATAAAGAAAATCAAAATAGACAACAATAAAAGCTATTGTAATTGTGGCAATTTAAATCCCAAAAGAAGAATTATTGTTATTATACACGTACAAATAAAGATGATAGAATAATGAACATTTTTCAAGTTAAATCCTTATTTTGTTTCCATCCTTAAAATTTTATTGTTCTTCGTAGATTAAAATAGAATATAAATATTAAAGAGAGTACTGTAAACATATCATCTTAAATTCTTGTTTGTTTGATATAATTAAACGTAAAAAAGGCTAGTTTAACAAAATTAACTGATCTTTTCTTCTTTTAACGTGTTCCATCTTTTTGTTAATAATATATAAAAAAACAAAGTAACTATGAGTAATACTTATAATATTTGCAGTAAAATATCAATTACAAAACCGAAAATATAGAAACAAATTGGACACTCACTAATGTAATTATGTAACGGTATATTTCTTCGGTCTTGTTCGACACCATCGACAATACAATTCATCATTCGTTATAAAACAATACTAAAACAAAAAAGTTTAAACGTAAATTCACTGAAATGTGATGCTCTTTTAACATTATTTAGATGAATATCATGTATTTGGTAATTTCCAAATAAATATACATTAACGCGTTTTTGGTAGGGACGTTTTATCTTATGTTCTTAGTTATTTAATTGTAAACAATTTGATAATAGATAATTCGGTATTTATTTGAAAATCACTACATTTACGATGTCAACTTGTTAGCCATGAGGTATATAGTATCTAACTGAAAAAATTAAATATTGACCACCTAAATAGCGCAGTATCAAAATTTATCAGCTATTGTATGAAAACATCATAATAATTATTTTTAAAATTTTTTAGAAATAATTTTAACTAAAATACCATGATAATTGAATGCTATTTTATATAAATGCTATAAGCTAAATTGCACAAATCTATTCATGAACTTTCACCATTTTTGCGATTGATACCATAAACTTTCACCATTTTTGCAATAGGTACCATGAACTTTTTTTTGACATAAATACCATGCGGCCTTAAATACGCTGCATGAATGGATCGTTACACCTCCCGATCTCGTAATTGAAGACGACGATCCGCAAAATCGACGATGACAATCAAAATTGAGCGAACATCTTCATTTTTAAGACGTTTAACCTAATTTCAAGATCAGTGGTCTCGAGGTGTCAATTTTCATTTACTTTACCTGGGATTAGATTCGGGTTTAAATTTGAGGATGATGAGAGAGAAGCAAGTAAAGTGGGGAGAGAGAGCAGCGAGGTGAGGGAATGATAAGAGAGAAGCAACGAGATGAGGGATGAAAGAGGCAACAATTTGGCAATTTCTAACGGGCCACTGCTACAACACCAAAATCTCCTGTCTAGATTGAGCTCGGTGTTGAATCTAACCATGGTAGCAAGAAAGCCATAACGCAGCGCACCCTATGATTAATCACAAAGGAGAAAGATTCCTTAGAAGTTAAAATGGAGGGATAGGAAGAGAATGTCAAAGAAGTAATTTAAAAACATCTCATATGGGTAAAATAGGAAATACAATTCAAAATTTGCTCACGTGGCAGCTTAGCTTAATGTTTGCAGATGGAAAAATAGTTGATGGTATTTAGTTGCAACCGGATGTGATAGTTCATGGTACTATTTTGTAATTATTAAAGTTCATGGTATCAATTGCAAAAATGGTGCAAGTTCATGGGTACATTTGTGCAATTTAGCCAATATTATATTGTAATGACTTTCAAGTTGATAACATAGACGTAGCCGTTTCAAATAAATATAGGCAGTTTTCAAGTACATACGCAAAAATACCACATGTTTACGGTAATAGTTCTTTTTCTGTTAGATATCTCTTTGTTATTTAACTGAAAATGTATGGCACTAAAATAATATTTATAATTAATCATGTTAATTATATTAAAATTACTAAATTTATGGTATTCAACTAGAAATATTTAATACAGACCCTTGTTTATATGGTAAAAGAACCATCAATTATCATATGATAACAATTGTAATAGTAAATCAAAACAACAATTTTTTACAGATATACACTATTATCTCAATGTTTAGATAAATGTCATATATGCTTGTAACTTCTATATGGTTGCATATACTATATATTTTTAAATATGTATTATACGACATGTTTCGATAAGAGTTCTTTTATCTTTATACACATCTTTCCATTATTTAATCTGAAAACATGTGTGGAGCTAACTTAAAAATTGCTAATAAGCGGTATTTTTTGAAAATCACTATAGTCCTGCTTGGGTATGGAGTTAGGATAATCAGAGTTTATTTTTAAGTTGATAGGAGGATGCAAACTCTAGTTTGCAAGATTCTACCTCCATTTAAAATTTTAATTTTAATGGGGTATTTTGGTTTTGGAGTTATCTGAATTCCAAAGTTTTGTTTTAGAGTTATCTAAACTCCAAAATGAGTGTTTTTTTCTTCATTTTTTTGGTGTTTAGAAAAAATTGGTTAGATTGGAGTTTAATAAACTTTGGTGTTCTCAACTTTGTAGTTTAGATAGCTAGAGTTTTCTAAACTCCAAATTGAAAGCTAAATCTTTCTTAGTTAGAATCTTGGAGTTAAGTTTAGATACCTTTATGAAACTATGGTCGTGTAAACTTAGCTCCATTCCTAAATAGGGTCTAAGTAATTTATGGTATCAAATTATCATTTCTATCCTTATATATGATTTATGTTATCCTGTGAATGATAAAATGATTTGTTCACATCATATCTTTGTGTAGGTGTGGGTGTGAGTGGATAGTCGGGGGGGGATGAAAAGCTTTTTCATTAGATTACACTTCATTAATTTGAAAACATTAAAATAACTTATATTCTTGTGAGATTTCCTAATTAATAAACATATACATAAACGTTTATTTTCATAGATGGATTATTTACACTTGAAATTTTCCTTATGAAATTTTTTAAGGCGGAAAGGAATAGTCAAGCTTCCACAAGGGCCTCGAGTCTTTTCTTTTCATTTTAGATCTCTCTCCTGGTATGTATAAAAGCTAGAAATATTTTTTTTCTTATCCATTAAAATTAAGATAATATATTTGTTTTTTGGTGAACACCTATTCAAACCCTGACCAAGATTATGAAGATTGATTTTCTTAAAAATCGAAAAAAAAAACCGAGAGATTGTGAAGGTTGATTCCCGAATCATAACATATCATTATGAAAAAGCCTAGATGACATGAATAGATTATAAATCTAATAAATGATTAAAACATTATGTTCTTGAGCATGAAATTTAAAATTCATAAAACAAAAATATTTCCCAATCAAATTCAGTACTCATTCAAAATTGGTAATGAGATCTCAATTCGAAGAGACTATAGAAAAAGAACTACGGACTAATAAATGATCAAAGCATACTCTTAAGCATGAAATTCAAAATTCATGAAAACAATACTTCTACCATCAAATTCAGTACTTTCCTATTTAAAATTAGTGAAGGGATCTCAATTCAAAGAAACCGAGGGAAAATAATTACTAAACAGATTTTTGAAGATGACGAAAGTGATAAACAAGAAGAGCAAGCAAAGGATCTCGAACTTAATAAATCGAATAAACACCAAAAAGAAAAAAAGAAGAGAAATCATGGAGAGAAAGTAAAAATACATGGAGAATAAACCTTATCCTCTTTTTCTTTTCCTTATTCTTATACTAAAATGTGAATAAATGGATAAAAAAACCATGCTCAATTCCACATGTATATGTTCCCAAAAAAAGAACAAAAAGACAAGCTAAGAGACACGAGATAACATACCTTCTTTCGTCTTTTTCTTTTTTTGGTGGTGATGGTGGTGCTGGGATCAATGGAATTTACTATTTTTTGGACGCCAAAATTTACATTGTGGAATTTTTTTGATGTAGTTTAAATTTTGAACCGTGGGAGAACTTAGAGATTTGGATTGTTCACTTTTGTGGAGATGTTCACGTGGAGGGGAGAGGTGGATTAATAATCTTCTTTTTTGTTTTCCTTTTTTAAAGATGATGTGAACACTTTAGTCCACATAATAGAGATCAATGTTTAAGACTCGGTGACTTTGGTTTTTTTTCTTCTGTAGTTTGAGTTCGTAAATCCTATTAATATAGAAATCTAACAGTGTTTTAAAAGGCGGCCGCCTAGACGCGTAGAAGGACCGCTCCGCACTGCATTAGACCGCTTAGTTGGAAGTTATGCTTACATCTTATGGGTATACTATTTTTATTTGTTAATTGAAGTGTAATATATAATAAATTGGAGCTGTTTTAGCACCATTAAATGCTGAGGGCTACCATGAGGGCTTTCTTCCGTCGATTTCGAGAGCCGCCGCGGATTAAGAGGGCCATGACGGCTAGGGTCTGTCATCGGCTTTGAAGTTCTCCAAATTAAATTAGAACCAAGATCTCCACTTCAAACTTTAATCTTGTCTTCACCTTCGATTTTCAACTTCGAACTCACCTTCAACTTTAAGTTTCAATCACGTTAACACCGCCTTCGAGCTTCGATCCTTCTTTCGAGTTTCGAGCCTTTGACGACAATGTTTTTTTTTTTTTGGATTTAAAATTGGAAAGATTTAGATTAAACAATTAGTTAATTAATTTTTTTTGCATCTTTGAAAAATTGGCGGGATTTACTTATTGCCAGCTTGCAATTAATTGTCAACACCTTTGAGAATGCTTATTTAGACCGCTTCTACAAGTAAAAAAGAAACCAAAGTAGTTAACAATGAAATTAGAATCAATGTTAAATAAATAAGTTTAAGAAAATAACAAAATTAACTCAAAATACATCTAAATTGATGTCAATGCGGCCTGAGCGGCCACATAGACGCCTAGGCACTTTGGCTGCACCGCTTTTTTGCCTCTTTTTAATCACTGCATCTAAGCTCTCAACTCGAAGTTTCATTGATGAATAAAGCTGACGTTGAATGGAAAAACTGAAAAGTGTGCTGCCTGTCCATTCTGCTCAATCTGCTACCTAATAGTGGGCTGCGCTGACCATTGTCTCTCAATCTATTACTAATTGCTTCTAGTTTTGCGGCCACACTGGCCAGTATTACCAAGTTATTGCCACCAGTCAATTGGATTACAACCGTGACGTGAACTTTCACTCATTCTCATGTGTTCTTGGTGCTGTACTGTGCATAGGCATATTGCATGAAATTTTCCAAGTTACAATTATCAGTCATTTTTCCACTTCAATGTTTAAGTGGCCAAGTTTATCGTTCAAAGGAAAAAAAAGTTCATATACCAATGTTGCCAAGCAACTTTCTATAGTGTTTTCTCTCCAAGTGTTGCATCCTGATTTTGAAGACCCACTACAATTTGGCTAGATGTTGCAAAAATGGTTTCTCATCTTTTTCGTTTTGGATTTTTGACGTTGAAGTTACAATCAATCACTAAGTTTTAGTTTACTTGAATATCTAGGTTGCAACGTTTATTGTTCAAAAAATTCTATTGGACGATGTCGGGCTCCATTATATTTGCGCAACAGCAGAGCGGTTCTTTGCAGTGGGGAGTGTTCTTGGAAATATGGTTGTAACTCTTGCTGAGCAACCCTCTACAAGATTGCTAAAGCATATAATACGCTGTTATCTTAGGCTTTCAGACAACAGAAGGTTCTAATTTGTGTGCTATATATTTTTATTGCTTGTAATGCTGCCAACTTTTCTATATGCCCCTAATATATTCTTTTCCAAACAAATGCAGGGCATGCGAAGCTTTGCAGACCTGCCTCCCAGAAATGTTAAAGGACGGAACTTTCAATAATTGCCTTCGGGTAAGTTGTAACGCAACCATGAAATTCAAACCCTTAATTTTGTGCACTGTGGATGCATTTTGTTTTGCTCTTAACTATTATTTGTGCCTTAGAGTTGAATATAATTTTCAATAGATAATCCATCTGTTTCTAGTTTTTTTTAATCCATTTAAGACTTTTCTTCTCAATCTTGGATAATCTGAAGAGCAGCAAGCCATATAGAAGAATGGCATGTAGAATGATGGCAAGCCCTTCTCTTGTCCATACTTCCTTGGTCATAAATTCATGACCAATTAAGAGAAGGTTGATGACAGTTTGACTCGCATAACGTTGTCAAATCTTTCATAGAGCCTTGTTTAATAATAGTTGACCTCATTTTGATGGGAAAAGTTTTAAATGGAGGCTATCTGCTTTTGTACCTCGGCCGTAATTCCCTTTGATACCTTCATGTGCAGCTATTAAGTTTGGAAGGTAAATTGCAGCTTTTAAGTCTCAATCCAACCAAATTTGATTCAGCCTACTATGCATTTTATATATCTGTGTGTTCTCATCGTTAATTGGCCCAATATCACAATTCAAAGCAGAGGAGACTTCAGAGTTTTAGTCTCTTCCCTCCATTTTCTCGGGGTTATGTCTTCTATCTTGCATGTGATCACTTTTACTGGGCTGTTGGGTTTGGTACTGCTAGGATTCATGATGGCATTTTAGCAACTGAACTGCGCATAGGGTTAGAGTGTTACCCTATAAACACCCATTAATTTTCTAGGGTTATGGTTTCTGTATCCTCTCTTTGTTTATATAGACGAGTATAAATATCGCTTTCTACAGGATGACCTAGCAACGCGAAGATGGCTTCAGCAGTTGCTGCTCAATGTGAGTGGTGGAAACCTTGTGGGCGGTCTTCAGGCTGGGGGGCTAGAGCATATGATGGCAAACTAATCCCAGCTGGCCACAACACTTCAATGTTTATCGTTTCCATGTTTTTTTTAAGTTGAAGGCTTTAAGCTGCTGTAGATGTTGTTTTGCATTAAGTTTCCAATGTAAGAGATAGGAGTTGACTGAACTAGATTTAACGAAAACTCTGATATAGAAGACTCCAAAAGTTTATAATTTAGGTTTTTGTTATTGTAATTGTTATTTTTTAGTGGAGAAGTCGGAAAAAATAAACAAAAGAAAGATTGGAACTTGTTATTGGTCTTTTTGTATTTCAGTTTCAAGTACCAGTTTTTAGCTCATTAATTTTTTTTATTTATCTATCCTTTGCTTTGTGCATTCCTCTCTGATTTGCCGAAACGATTTCTTTGATATTCATAGGAAATTAGGTTAATTGCAGAACAATACTTCGACATTTCACACATGTTGCACTTAAATACCTTATTTATTTCTTTGCTGTGTATAAAAATACAAAGTTTCTAACATTTGCACTTGGATATATTCCATGGGTTAACCAACGGCAAAGCATAATTTACTGAATATTCTCAGGTGACAATGGCATGACATTTTAGGACAATTTTACACTGTTGTGTATTAGACTTTTCATCTCTTCTTCATGTGTTCTTCAAATATTAACACCTTCAGATTCTGAGCCATGATGACTCCAAATGCATTATACAAAGCCAACATTGAGTAAAAAGCTCTAATAATATTAAAGGAATCAATCTCTTATTGATTTAAATATTGTGTTTCAATTCTATTGAATTAAATACTGTGGTTCAATCCTATTGATTTAATGGAAATTTCACCAAAACCACCGTATACTGTAGCATTTGTTTTCAAAACCACCATGACGTAGATTTTTTGCACAGAACCCCCCCTCTCCCCTCCCGAACGCTATCCCTCGCTCGTGATCCCTCTGCCGTTAGTTTCTTTATGAGATGAGCAAAATATAGGGGATGAAAGGTAATTTTCGGGAGGAAAAACAAATAAAATTTTAACTTTAAAAATTTAAATTTTTATGGTAGGGGGGCCGAGAGGGATCGCATGTAACGGAGAAAACTTTGAGGGGGACAAAATCGACGGCATGATGGTTTTGGGAACAAAAGCTTATCACAGTATGGTTTTGGTGAAATTTACCTTGATTTAAATATTGTGATATTTAAATGGAGTTCTCGATTTGTCTCAAAAGCAGAAATAGATAGCTCAGTCTACATGGGTGGTTTTTCTTTTCTTTTGGGGCGGCGGCGGGTAGGGGGGAGGCGTGGCAGGGGCCTTTGAAATTTGAATTATAAGACCCAATTAAAATATTTAAGGGCATGTTTGGTTTATGGTCAAACCCCACTTATAAATCACTTATAAGTTAAATTAGTGTTTGGCGATACTTATTTTTTTAGCACTTATAAATTAAGCAAGCTTGATCGTGTAAAAAGACTCATTTTCTCTTATTTTATTAAAAATTACCACAAGAATGAGATATATTAACTGCTTCTCATCTCAACCCAAAAAAAAACCTAAAACCTGGCACCCAAATTGTTTCGCTGATTTTGTCGCTGCCGCTTGGGGTTTCGCCGCCGCCTGGACTTCGCCGCCGCCGGGTGATAATTTCAACTATTTTATTATTATAAACTCTTAGTTTCAATTATTTTATTATTAAATACATTCTAAATGTAAACAAATGCAATTAAAATAGCATTTTATATACAAATCAATAACATATTCTTTTTGGTCATTTTGACATAACACATAATTATAAGTCAAGTTTTACCGAACACTTTGTTCCTTTATTACTCTAAAATTATAAGTCATTTATAAGGTGACCATGGCTTATAGTGATGCTTATAAGATAAGCCAAATGAGATGATTATATGGATAAGTTAAAATGAAGAACAAATTGAAAAGAATTATCTAGTTTTTTAAATTCTTTTGTTAAAAAGAATAGATCATCGATTGATGGCATAATCTACATCTTTAGAGTTTGCATTAGAAGAGTAGAGATGCCACTGAAATACCAATAGCGTATCTACAAAATATGTCAAACATTGAATTCTGCTATTAACGTGAGAATTTTTTTTGGAATTTTTTTAGGCTATTAACCTTGGAAAACTAATACAGAACACATTATATGTGCTGTACGTTTTGCTTTTCCTTGCTATCACAAAGCAGATACTCGATTTGATTTGTAGGAAGGAGAAAAATTGATATATTGGCTGGAAATTTTGGCATGCATTGGCTTTCTGATTCGTTCTAGTCTAGAAAAAAGAGGTGTAAACTATAAGATATAGTACAAGTGTACTTCTGCACGTGTTCAGAACGTGATGTGTGAGGAGATTAAAGGCGATTAAAGAACACCTTAAGCAATAGACACATATAATTTACATATTAGTAACTAAAAAGTTTTATTAGCTCTATGTGAAGCCATGAGAATATCCATGTAAAAATCCTTTTAGCATGAATGTGAATAAGGACCATTTTGCATTGATATCGGTAAAAGTTTATATGTAAAAACTAAATTTAACAGGGGTATACTATAAGTTTTACCTTCAACTCTTAGGAGCTGCCTAGGACTTCACCCCTCGTGGCAGTTCGATCGAAATGTGTTTTTTTTTGGTTGTGGAGACGAAACAAGATTCATTCAGAGTCAACATAACAATTTATTATGTACGATTCTTTATAAGTACTAACTGGAATCTATTGTATAAAAAGGTAATGAATGGAAGATTTGCCCCTCTTCTATTAAGATTTTCCTTTTAAAAAAAGGAGAGGGGACATCTCAACTCTTCTTGGATTTAACTTTTAATAGTAATAGTAATAGTAATAGTAAAGACAGTCTTCACTTTGAGTTACAGAACTTCGATAAATATGAATGCATATTGGTTCTTATTGAATCTAGGGTATAGGTTTGTGGTATTGAAATTTAACTCGAAAGAGGTGGTGGATATCATCTAAGGTTAATTAAAAGGCATGTAGAGCTTGAAGACCGGTTTTGAAAGGTGATGAAGGCCTCTCAGATATTGTCCTTTGTCGATCTTGTGGCCAGCGAGACTGAAGGGTGAGATTTGTTATAGAAAACTGAGTGTGTGGATCTCAATGTGTTAGCTGGTTGATGTTGATGCCGAGCTATCTGCAAAATAAGTCCCGGAATGAGAAACCATCGTAGGACCCACCGACAATCAAGTAAGTACCGGGGAATATTTAGACAGAGTAGCGGCGTATTGGAATGGGTTACCTGAATCGTCTGAGAGGAGGGATTTATATAAGGGTCGTCTCAGGACGAGCCGATGCGAGATTCCTACCGTCTGTTTCGTCCATACGTCACGTCCGCATTGTTGGCGAGATATGCTCATTAATAGCGAGATACGCTAGCGTGGGATGTGGGAGGTGGAGCGGCGGAGATCTCGTCGTGGCGAGATATACGGAGCTGTTACGAGGACGCTCGTGATCCATGCTTCCGGCCAAACAGGGACGCTGAGAAATCTCGGCTACAGAATAACTCGGAGACGAGCAAGGAAGCCGAGAAAGCTCAGCTCTATAATTGCTCGGAGATGAGCTATTGGCTGGTGGTTAGGCTGTCATGACCGGGAAATTGGCACGTGACCGGCACTTAAATCACGTGAAATCTATAGGACCCCACCATAATCCAAGTAAGTGAAAACCCAGAAATCTAAACTTTTTAAGGAAAATAATGGAGGTGAAATTTTGAAATAAAAATATAATGAATTCAAATTCCTCTTTTAAAATTATAAGTAATATTATATGAAAATACAAGTGAGATATATACTATAGTTGAAAACATTTTCGTCATTTGAAATTTGGGCAGCACCTCCTTTGTAAATTTTGATCCAAAATCAATACATAACAATAATATAGGCATCCCCAAGTGGGAGCTAGCTCTTCGTCAATTGGCGGAATCACAACCACACAATAAATATATATACAACGCCCCAAGGCGAAGATCAATCACAGAAAAGAAAGTAAAGAAAACCAAAAACACTGTCAAAACCAATATAGGAATATATACAAGTCTCGACTCGAAATACAAACAGTATACAAACCGATCTCTAGGTCTACCAAATATACATAGTCTGGTTGATGGAGCTTTTAACTACATACAACTGAATAAATATATATACAAATGGTGGCCACGATCCAAAATGTACCCCACCTACCAATGCAAATCATCCAGAAGAAAGCTGTGTGCCAACAAGCCACTACTGAATCCGTGCGGTCAATCTTGCAAGAAAACTGTAGCATAACAGGGGTGAGTTGCCAACTCGTGAGTAGAAGATATCAGCAGGTAGAAATCAAATGTATGACGATCTCGTACATTATACAATAATATAATAATACAATAATATCGAGTGGTAATAAGGGTGATAGTGTAAATATAAGTATAATAATACTAATATAATCGTGCCCGTGTCATAATATGGTACCATATCATCTGTATCTTATATACGTGTATAGGTATGTCATCCAATGTGTGTCCATTAACGACACATCAAATCATTATAAAAACCTGAGTGCCCGGCATCGACACTCGAAAACATCATAAAACCCGTGTCCAGTATCGACATGTAAATTCTCATATCTTAGACGCCGTCTTATTGGATCGGCCCTCATATCTATTTGTCTCAATTGCTCCGGTCGGTATCTTCCGGATATCCGCCGAGTCCAGTACTATCATCGGTAGGTAGTGTTCCCCTGCCGGGCTCAACGTCTCTCTATACGATCTTCTTACCCGAGATACCGTACCGGGTCCATTATGTACCCGCAGACGGTGCCTCCTCTTTCCTCGAATCGAGTATACACATAAATCAGAACCGAGAAAACTCATGTGGACGCCACACATCATATTAAGAGAAACTGCGTTTTTAAAACAATCATAAGTTTTCAAAATATATCTGTGGTTTCTCAAATCCAGAAATCTCATGAAAACCGAATCTCATAATCATGAACCAATAATGAAACAATGAGTACAGGCACAGAACAAATCCGTAATGCATAACCAGTGTGTTTATATGAGCGTGTCATCTAACTAAGTAAGAAAATGCGATAACTGAACTAGTAAATGTGATATGGGTACTAAACAATAACTAAAAAGTTATAGATTATTAGGTTATACGATGAATGCAGGGTTCCCTAGGCGCCCGCTGGGTTTCGGGAGGTATCGACCATGCCGTTTTCAAAAATTTGCCGCGGTAAAGAACCCTAACGCTAGAATCTAAACTAGAGAATTATACGAACAAGCATGTAAACATCTTTATATCTAAGTGAACGAGAAATACAACTTTTGTAGACCGGTTCTTCACTTCAATAGCTCAGTGTAGTAGTCCCTTCGCTCCAAGTAGTGATCTCCCGGACTCTAGTGAGACTCCACAAGGTGAAATGAACAAGCTTGCTTAAAGTCTTCGAAGCCGAAGATGATCTACGTCGAGGAGACACTAAATCAAGCTATCTCTTTACTAAGTGATGAACTTGGTGAAGAAACAACCCAATCTAAATGGCTAGTAGAGAAAAGGTTGATGAAGTAGGAATTTTGCCCACTTTAGAAATAATTTTCTCACTATTTTTCTTCATCTCCTATAAACCTAGAGAGCTAAGCTCTTGATGAAGAAGAAGATGAAGAGAGAAGAGAATGAAGCTCATGAGGTGAGAATAGCAACCATGGGTGAGACAAAATCCCCTCCTATCGCTCATTGCCTCCATATGACTCGGGACTGTACCTCAAAACCACCGTTTTGCACGATCTCTTGAACGTGGTAAGGTTGAAATCAAAGTACAGTGGGAATCACACAAGACTCTATGACGATATCGGGTCGACAGACTAACCTGTACCAGTGTCACCAGAGAACTGCTATCTGACGATAGGTATAACACCATCTAGGAGTTCTCGGCGAGTCTGTTCAGTGTATCCAGTCTCCACTGAGCACCCGTATACCATCTCTGATGTCAAACACCAATGGATATGTGATCATCCATCGCCCATCATATGGGTCGAGAAGCATATACGCTAGTCTACTCTGGAATATCGATACCCCGTCTCGATACTCCCACGACTAGGAACATTTGAAGGATGTACTTATCGACTACCTCTGCCCCACTAGTATGATCTGCATCATAATCTTGGTAGTCAAGTACTCATCCTAAGGGCTTTATCAACATGTAATAGAGAGACAATAAGTGTACATGTTAAGATAAAGAGCAACCAGATATCATACTATCATGTCGAGCAAGAAAGTCCTCCCTATATATATCCAAGCATCCACTACAATATACATCGCATGTATAGTAATGGCCTCTAGGGCATACATATAACTAACAATCTCCCACTTGCACTAAGGCCATTTGTTGTAGTATCTCATATTCAACGTCCTATAGAAGTCTCTCTAGGGAAAGACCTTTGTGAATGGATCCGCCGTGTTATCCTTCGCGTCAACTCTCCTTATCTCGATCCCCTAAAGATCAACCATCTCCTTGATCAGGTGATACTTGCCTCATAATATGTCTGGATCGCTGATGGGACCGGTGTTCTTAGGCCAAAACCACAACTCCATTATTGTCACAATAATACTTATTGGACGCTCAATTGTAGGAACCATGTTCATCTCATGAACAAGAAATGTCCAGACAGCCACTTTGGCAGCATCGTTGGTAGCGATGTATCCAGCCTTTATCGTCTAGTATGTCAAGGTATCTAGCTTGGAACTCTTCCAACATACCGTCCCTCCACTGAGGGTAAAGACAATACCTGTGACTGACTTTCAGTCGACCTTATCACTCTGGAAGCTTGAACCAAGAACATTCTTTTAGTGCTTCTCAAGTACTTAAGAATGCCCTCCACAGTTGTCCAGTGATTCTTCCAAGATCCGATTGATTCCTGATCACTACATCTAGTGATTTAGCTGCATCTGGTCTGGTACATAACATCGCATACATGATAGAGCCTACTGCCGAAGCATAGGGTATCCCGTGCACGCGAGCTCTCTCCAAATCAGTCTCGGGAGACATCTTTTTGGAGAGAGTGATTCATGAGTAAGTGGGAGAACCACCACGCTTAGAATCCTCCATTCTAAACCCTTTTAGTATGGTGTTAATGTACCTATATTTGGGATACTCCCAACATCCATTTAGATCTATCACTATAGATCATAATCCACAAGATGTAGTAGGTATCATCCATATCTTACGTGGAGAATCCTTGTGATAAGAGGAGCTTGACCGAGTGTAGCATAAGAAACCATTTCCTATCAAGAGTATGTCATCTACGTATAATACTGTAACACCTTAGAATGCGATTAGTGTTAATTAAACGATAATGCGGGTTTTTAGTAAAAAGTTAACCAAAATAGTTTTAACATATTTTATAAAAATTAATTAATATTTTATTAATATTTGTTTTGGCTTGCACACACATGTGCATGTTTGGGGATTAGGGAAGTGTTAACCATGCTTAAGTAGCCATGGCACCTTAACCCTCATGCTATTATGTTATATGTATTTATTTAATCTTTTAGTTTTTAAAAATAAAGAGTTTGTATTAGGGTTGATTTATGAAGAGAGAGAGAGAGAGAGAGAGAGAGAGAGAGAGAGAGAGAGAGTAAGTGTAAGGCATACACTCACCCCCTCTCATCCTTCACTCATTTCAATTCTTCATTCTCACCTTACTCTCTCATTTTCAATTATTCTCCATCTTCTCTCCTCTCAACTGAAACCCTACCCAGTTCATCACAAAACCAAGCAAAATCCTCACTAAACCTCACTAAAACCCTTCACAAGCCTAGCTAAGCCCTATTTGATGACTTGGAGCATGGAAAGCTAGGGTCTTTGAGCAAGTTTGGTAAGGTAATGATCTATAATTGTTAACTAGGATGTTAGGATGTTGTGTTGCTTATTAGTTGCTCTTTAGAACACTAAAATTATAGTTTTGTGCAAATATCGTATTTTTAGTAAAGATTTGTGTCTCGGGTGAATCTGCTAAAGAACCAGGCTTTTGTTAGAGAAGTTGGCATCATAGAGACCTAGTTTAGAGGCCTAAAACCCACCACAAAAACCTAAGACCATTCCATTGAAACTTGGCCGCAAATATATTGCTTCTGGCCGCAAATTGTGGCCAGATTAGGGACTGGGGTCTCGAGTCTTGGTCGTGGGGTCTCTGGGATTGTTTGTAGTCTCGTGGAACTTACAACTTTCACCAATTGTTTGTGTAGCAAAATCTGGGACCACTTAGCTAGTTTTTAGTGTTTCGGCAAAAGTGTTATACGATTAATCCGACGTAGTTTAAGTGTTTCTGGTAGCTTGCAGTCGTGGATTTATTTTGATGATGCCTCTATACGCGTTTAGCCGCTAAGCGAACCCTTTTGTAGCTTGAGGGAACCGATTGGTTAATTGGCGTCGTGTTCATATATTATTGGGTAGTTAGCTAATCCACGTGTTATTGTATTGTGTGATAATAGGATCGTAGGCGGGGACTTCGGCACTACAAGGAAAGGAAAGCAGGTGGTTGGATTACCTAGCTCGAGATCATCGGTGAGTAGATTTAACATCTACGGGGGAATCGCCCGTATGGCGTTAAGTGTCGAGGGCTAGATATGATGTTATAGCCACATGTTATATGCATATGAGTTGATTGTGCATGAGCATCATTGCATACCATTACTTGTTGTACCTTGACTTAGTAACTATTGGACACTGCACCATTACTGACAGTTCATGTTGCACGAGTACTAAATTGTATGTTACACACACTGTTGGTAATTGCCATGACACGCACAACATATACACATATGTGGTACTACATTTGTTATTGATATTGAGGCAATTGTTCTTGTACCACCTTATTAAGGGAATATGTATTGTTCCGCCTTCACTATTATCATTAGTTAGACGTTGATTCTTGTTCTATTGCGCATATGAAATGCATCATGCCTACTTACCTACATGCATACACACATACCTTGCTATAGCTACTTATACACCTTTATATGATGTTGCATTTGATTTTGGAGAATGTGGGAACCGCATGATATTATTAAAAACTTGATTCATTTAAAAGAGCGGTTTTCCCTTAATATGCTCATATTACCGTTCTATATTGCATATATCATATTTCATGGATTTACGCATTGAGATACGGATTTCATGTGATTTATGGATTTGAGAACCATGGTTATATTTCAAGAAAGTATACATTGTTTTGAAAACCCGGTTTCTCTTGATATGATATTTCGATGCGTCCACCATGAGTTTTCTCGCTTCCGAGATTGGTTTTAGAAACCCGATTCGAGGAGATGGATGATCCGTTTGCGGGTTCATGGTGGACCCAGTATGGTACCCCGGGATAAGAAAGGTATGTTGTGCAGTAGACGATGAGCCTGGCAGAGGGACTACTACCTACCTGTGATAGTTTGGACCCGGCGGTTATCCGGAGGATACCGACCGGAGTCGTGAGATGGATATGGGCCGATCCGGACTGACGGAGCCCAAGTTATGTGGATTTACGTGTCGATGTTGGACACGGGTTTTCATGATGTTTCGAGTGTCGATGTTGGGCACTCAGGTTCCATGAGATTTACGGATATGAGGGCCGATCAGAGTGACGGCGTCTGAGGTATTGGGATTTGGGGTGTCGTTGATGGACACCGGGATTTTTCCACGATGATGATTCATTGATGATGTTATGTTTTATCCCACACTTAGGATTTATTAGATATGCATTGTTTCATGTAGTTGTAGTACCCTGATGGTGTACCTTGATCATGATTGTTGCATCCATATTGCCATACTTATGCTATCTGATTGCATGCGATAGATTATCTCTGTTCGTGCATACTTACGATTATCTGTATGATGTTACTTACTATTCACTAGTTGGAAAATCACCCCCGTTGTGCCACAGTGTTTTGCAGGCTTGACCCTCAGAGTAGTCACGGCAGGGCTCCCTATTGTATATATTTCAGCGGATACCGCTATGGTTGGCTGTGATGCCTCTTTGCTGTAGGTGGGTTTGCGGTTATCCGATTATATCCATTGTATATCTCATTGTATCTAGTACTCTCCATCTACCACTTTCATGTATTGACTTAGAGACGTGTTTGTGAGGAACGATATTGTATATTTTGTGACTCTGGGTGTCGTGCTCGTGTGAGCCGGCCTTTCTTATGTACTCTTTATGCTGTTTTTCATTTTTATTGTCTATTTCTTCGCTACGGCGTCGTATATATGCTTGTGGTGGTAGTTTCCGCCTTTGGGCATGATTTGCTCCCGTTTGGGGATGCTTTATTTATATCTTGTGTTTGTACCCATTTCGGGGTTAGTTTTACAAAGGAGGTGCTGCCAAAATTTTTAAGAAAATAATCTTAAGCTTTAAGATTTTCATTTGAGATTTCCAAATGTTTTAACCATGTTTTTATCACTTACTTCTTTTTATGGTTTCGATTTCTGGGTTTTCGGCTTACCTAAATTATGTTACGCCTGTTGACGTCACGTGGTTTAAGTGCCGGTCACGTGTCTAAATTTGGGTCGTGACAAAGTCGGTATCAGAGCGCTAGGTTTTACCTTTCGAAGTGTAGGATGACCTTGGTATGATGGAGTAGGTAGCTTAAGCAGAGTGACGTAGCGTGTGTACGTTCCGCGGCATACTTACGACACGGTATTCCACCGAAGTGACCTTAGGAATTCTTGGTTGAAATTCCTTCCGTGATTATATACATCCTTGTGATTCGATTTCTATATTCTTATTGAATTGTGTTATCATTTCTAGCTATTATGTCGCTGAAGACTACGAGGACATAGAGAGCGGCCACTAGAGCCGAGGTCAGGGTAGGCTCGTCAGAGACGAGGACTGACCAGGGCGGTATGCCTATTCTACAGGAGCGATTGATCCACCTTCGATAGATCGTATTACTAGGCTAGAGGCCGGTATGCAGGATTTGAGCCAGATGATAGGGTCGTTGGTTGAGGCCAGTCGAGCGCAGAGACAGGAGGTTGTCCCACATGTTACGGGGACCGCGACGGTGCCTACTGTTCAGGCAGTCGTACCTGCAGCTATGGAGGTTATCACCGTATCATTATCTGAGTTCATGAGGCTGAAGCCTCTGGTTTTCACCGGCACTGATGCAGTTGAGATCCCCAGTCGTTTATCGATCGGATGGCATGGATCTTTCGTTCGCTGAGATGCTCTGACGCGAGATGGGCAGAGTTCGTGAGTTTTTGTCTGGAGGGTCTTGCCCAGACTTAGTGCGAATCTTTAGTGAGGGGCAGAGCCCCAGGTCTTTCTCCTATGACCTGGGCTGAGTTCGTGACGGTTTTTCTTGCCCGTTTTCTTCCGCAGAGCGTCAGGGATGCTCGAGCCCGCAATTTTGAGTCGTTACGCCAGACTCCGGGTATGACGGTGGCAGAGTACGATGTTCAGTTTACCCAGTTATTTGTGTATGCTCCATATTTGGTGGACACTGAGGAGATGCGGATCAAGAGATTTGTGTGAGGCTTGATTACCCAGTTGTTCCTCGCTATCAGCGCCTAGCATTTTGACACATATGCAGCCGCAGTGGACGCGGCCCTACTAGTTGAGGAGCGTCTTTCTGAGACTTCGGTCGTTCCGGAACCGAAGAGGGTTCGTACTGGTCTATCAGCCCGGAGACAGATGTATTGATGCCGCGACAGATTTTGTTCAGGTCGTGGGAGTAGCAGATGTTTGGGATGAGGCCAGTTATTTAGATCTTATCCCCAGGAGCGTCAGCAGTTATCATCTGGATGTTTCCGGTGCGGGAGTTTATATCATCGCGTCAGAGATTGTACTGAGCCACGTAAGGACGAGGCAGCCGTACTACATGTTACCTTACCACCTTCTCCACTTTAGAGAGCGTTGCCTCTTACGCCTGTTGTTGCTCCACGTCAGACTTATGCTCAGAGAGGTCGTGGTCACGGAGGTTTTGTTCTGAGAGGACGGGGTGGCAGAGGCGGAGGGCATCCAGTCGCCGGTAGAGGGCAGGCTCGAGTATTTGCTTTGACTCATCAGGACGCGCATGCATCCAATGCAGTGGTTTCAGGTACTCTTTCAGTATGTTCTTTTGATGCGCACGTATTGTTTGATCCGAGATCGACGCACTCATATGTTTCTACACACTTCGTGCCGAGGTTGGGCTGAGAGTCGTGTTTGCTAGATCAGCCGTTTGTCGTGACTACTCCTGTTGGCGAGTCTTTTATTGCGCGACATGTGTTTCGGTCGTGTGCCTTTCATATTGGAGATAGAGATTTGCCCGTCGATTTGATCCTCCTTGATATGTTGGATTTTGACGTTCACCTTGGCATGGACTGGTTAGCTACTTGCTACGTGTCTGTGGATTCCCGTGAGAAGACAGCCAGGTTTTGTTTTCCGGGCGAGTCAGTTCTTGTTGTGCAGGGGGACCGTGGTGCCGCCCCTCATAATTTGATTTCTGCCCTTTGCGCTAGTCGGCTTTTGAGAAGGGGATGTCGGGGATTCTTGGCTTTCATACGAGATACTGGAGCCACAGTAGATTCGTTGGACCAGCTTCCTATCGTGAGAGTGTTTCCCGACGTATTTCCCGATGAATTGCCTGGATTGCTGCCAGAGCGTGAGATTGAGTTTTGCATTGATGTGATCCCCGGCATGGTGCCTATTTCTGAAGGGTCACAGCAGCGCCCCGGCCATCGAAACGCGGCCAAAATGCGGAACAAAAATTTCTAAACTGGCGCTACCGCTACCCGATTTCCAGATCGACCTTAAACCCTAAACTAGAAAGCTAACTAAGAGTTAGAATCATTATACCGAGTTGATCCGAGTCCTTCGGTCTTCATTCCAAGCTCCTAGCGGTTCTTTGACAAAGTTTGGTTGCCGGTCTTCCTCCATCTTCGATGATCCACCCGAGGGAAACAGCGCAAGCTCCAACCTCATCGAATGAGGTAACCGACGCTCCAAAGTCGCTAGTGATGGAGAGTGGGGGTGTAAGAAAATGTCACTACATTTTTCTCTCAACATCTATGCTCATGGGAGCAACCATAGAAGAAGATGAAGGAGGTGATGAAAAACTTGGCATGAGCAAAAATAATGCTAAGTGTTTTTGTGTGAACTTGAGAGAGTGAGAGAGTGGGCTAAGGCGTGTAGTAATTTTCCAAATGAAAATCAATCCCACAATCATGTGGCCGGCCCCCCTCTCTCCCCCATCAAAAAAAAATATTTTCTTTTAATCAAATAGACAAATGCACCATACTTTGCTACATGCACTTTGAACCATGCTTTGACCCATACCTCCTTTCTACCTCATTTCCCAAATAATTTTCAATAAAGAAAATCATTAATGAGGTGGCACCTTCTAGAAGCTTTTCCGTATAAAATACGGAATACTTCCCGGTACATGTATCAAAATACATATACGCGTATTCGTACCAAAATACGAATAGCCGAGAGAGAAAACGAATAGTGAACAATAATACTAGAATACGTATATACAAATACATATATAAATCATTAAATCAATACCCGATTTAATAATCCGGCTTAATCCTAAGCCGCTAGTATTATCAACCGTCCGATTAAAGTTGCGCAGCATGTGCACATATTTAACCAGACACCTGTATGTACCAACATACCTCATGTACACTATATCACCTGAACCGTGAAAACCCTCTATGTGGGACTCTAAAGACTCGTCAATATGCTGGCAGTGGGTTTAACCACAAGCACGTCAGCGACACTAGCTGTACGTAACGGCTATCCAGGTATTGAGCGAAAGGGAGGCCGACGAGCAAACTCATCCTGAACCCTTACTGAGCCTGTCAGTGACAATATCCGTACAGTCCGGTCTGTTCGTTTAAGAGTATCGCATATCGAGTCTAGGTGGGTGGATAAAGTTGTAAGTCCATGCTACCTTTCCCGGTACTTTCGGGAATGCGGAATTTGGTAAAAAACGATTTTTACGGAGGTGGTAACATGGACCTAAAACCCGGATCTTGGTTAAACATCGATCTAACATCCTAACTATGAGTTTCTAGCTACTCGGTTAGGGGGTTATACCTTGCTTGTCTTGAACTCCTTCGTCTTCAAGCTCCGATGGTGGTCCGATTGTCTTCTTCTCGTCGTCTCCGTACGCCGAAGATAGATCCACCTGAAAGCTCCAACCTTTAGCTCCTTCTTCGTTCTTTGAAGAAACTAGTTCACTTGGTTTGCTAAACCTAGTGAACTAGAATGAGTAGAGAAGAATTAGAATGGGATTTTATCTATGGTTCTTAATTCTCAACTCATGAGACAAGAGAACCATAGATTAAAGAGAGGGAGCAAGAGAAAGAGGGTGAGAGCAAATGGAGAGCTCAAGAACAAGAGAGAGAATGAGCAAGAAAGAAAATGAGGCTCTCTTTTGTCTTTCACCCTCTCATAACCAAAAGTAATGATAACTCATCATATCAAAAAAGTCTTATGTGATGGTTGAAGCAACCATAACCATATCATATCATGCACTCATTTTACACAAATGAGCAATCAAGTAAAAGTCTTTGCCATGAAATGATGGCTATGGTTATCATGATGGTCAACTAGTCAAGCCTAGTCAACCGGTCAACAAAATCAACAAGACAACAAAGTCAACAAAAGTCAACAACCATGTCACCATAATACTTAATTAATATAATAGTTAATCACATATCATATTCTCATTAGGGTTGAGCAAAAAGTCAAATAGTCAACGGTCAACTGTCAACAACCCAAATGAGAATCCACTGCCTCTGCCTCCCTGTCAACTGTGCATACACACCCGCATCCGCGTTCCGAGGAACACGAATGCAAACTGGATAAATCCATTCCCATAAGGTACACTAGGATCCGGCTTAAACCAAAGCCCGCTAGTGTAAACTGTCCGGACACTGTACGTGCACAAGTGAACGGATGTGACCGAACCCTGTCGCAAAACCATGCGACCTGTCGCAATACCATGCGACCTGTCGCAATACCATGCGACCTCTACTCTTTTGCCTAAAGGCGAAAAGCTTTCTGTGCGGGACTCTAAAGACTCGACACTACGCTGGCAGTGGGTTTAACCACAGACCGCAAGCGGCACTAGCTGTGCGTAACGGTCCCCAGGTAATGCCGATAAGAAGACCGACGAGGCGAAACCCATCTGAACTCCTACTGAGCCTGAGTGTGACATTCTCCATACAGTCCGGTCTGTTCGTCTGATACATCGCATGGCGGGCCTAGGGGGCGGTAAACGTCAGTCCCCCAATAGCGGTACAAGTCGTGCCGGAGCGAAGCCCAAAACACCCTGAGATAACACTGGAAGCCTACCAGTATATCTCGTTTGCCCTGGCCAGGGACTACTCGTGTAATGGCTCTCCTAGACACAGCGCGATGTCAACCCCCAATACCGGGAGAGACGAATCCTGTCTAACCGTCACTGCCTCCAAGTGCTTCGGGACTGCACCCAACCACTACCTGTTTGCACGACTCCTTTGAGCCGTGGTAGGGTAGTGATCAAAGTACAGTGGGAACACACTCGAGGCGAAGTGACAGTGTCAAGTCAGCGGACTAAGCTGTACTCATGTCACCTGGGAACTGATAACTGACGATAGGCATAATACCAACTAGTCAGTTCCCGACGAGTCCTGTCCAGTGTACCCGTAACCTAACGAGCACCCGCATACTATCTCAAGTACGACATACTGACGGCTGTGGGACAGACCGTCTCCCACAGTGGGATGAGAAGCGCATGCGCTGGTCTACTCCGGAGTATCGATGCCCTGTCTCGATAGTCCTGCGACCAGGGACCTGCATAAGGATGTGCTTATAGATTACCCAGCCCCACCAGTGTGACGGCCATCACATCGCTGGTAATCAAGCAAAGATCCTAAGGGCTCCACTAATGTGTATAGGCGATATACAAAAATAAACACATGTACACATTGAAGTAGAAACAAACCAAGTAGCATACTACTATTTTGAGCAAGATTGTATATACAAGGTGAATATCCCAAGCTTCCATTAAGTAATATACAAACTAGTATGATACAGTAATGGCCTCTAGGGCATATACACTAACAATCTCCCACTTGCACTATGGCCATGTACTGGCGTATCGAAGACCTATCATCTCGATCAGCCGCTCGAACTGAGTCTGGGGCAGGGCCTTGGTGAATGGATCTGCAGTGTTATCTTCTGAATTTACTCTCTTTACCTCGATCTCCTGGCGATCAATGATCTCCCTGATCAGGTGGAACCGCCTCAAAATGTGCCTGGACTTCTGATGGGACCTGGGCTCCTTCGCTAAAGCTATAGCGCCGTTGTTGTCACAATACAGCGGTATTGGATCAACACTGGTAGGAACCACCTGAAGTTCCGTGAGGAACTTCTTCATCCAGACAGCTTCCTTTGCGGCATCTCAAGCAGCTATGTACTCCGCTTCCATGGTTGAGTCGGCAACGGTTTCCTGCTTGGAACTCTTCCAGCAAACCGCCCCTCCATTGAGGGTAAAGACATAACCCGACATGGACTTGGAGTCATCCTTGTCACTCTGTAAGCTGGAGTCAGCAAAGGCCTCAATCTGGAGGTCCTTTCCGCCATACACCAAGAACATCTCCTTAGTCCTCCTCAGGTACTTGAGAATGTTCTTTACTGCTATCCAGTGTTTCTCCCCTGGGTTCGACTGATACCGGCTTACAACGCTCAATGCGTATGCTACATCTGGTCTGGTACATAACATCGCATACATAATAGAGCCTACCGCAGATGCGTAGGGTATTGATGACATGCGAGCCCTTTCCAAATCAGTCTTGGGAGACATCTCTTTGGAGAGGGTGATTCCGTGACAAGCCGGTAGATTACCGCGCTTGGAATCTTCCATACTGAATCGTTTCAGTATGGTGTCGATGTACCTTGACTGTGAAAGTCCCAACATCCTTTTAGATCTATCACGATAGATCTGGATCCCCAGAATGTAGTTGGCATCACCCAGGTCCTTCATGGAGAACCTCTGTGACAAGAATCCTTTGACTGACTGTAGCATAGGAATGTCATTTCCTATTAGGAGAATGTCATCGACATATAAGACGAGGAATACCACATTTCTCCCTACAATCTTACTGTAAATGCATGGTTCATCTGGGTTTTTGACAAAGTCAAATTCTTTGACAGTATCATCAAAGCAGATGTTCCAACTCCACGATGCCTGCTTAAGTCCATAGATGGACTTGAGCAACTTGCACACTTTACCGCTGCTCCCACTCTGAATGAATCCCTCTGGCTGATCCATATAGACGCACTCTTCCAAATTTCCATTTAGGAAAGCCGTCTTTACGTCCATCTGTCAGATCTCATAATCGTGGAAGGCAGCAATGGCAAGAAGGATCCGAATGGATTTAAGCATGGCTACCGGAGAAAAGGTCTCGTCATAGTCCAAACCAGGTCTTTGACGAAAACCCTTTGCAACGAGCCTAGCTTTATAGGTTTCAACCTGCCCATCTACACCAATCTTCTTTCTGAAGATCCATTTGCAGCCTACGGGTTTTACCCCTTCTGGAGCAAAGTCCAAAGTCCAAACTTTGTTGGTGTACATGGACTCCATCTCGGTCCGCATTGCATCCAGCCATTTTACCGAGTCACCGCTCTGAATGGCTTGCTGGAAGCTAGTAGGCTCATCATAATCTATGATGCAATCCTCTCTATCCCCGTCTATGAGAAAACCGTAGTATCTCTCGGGCGGATGAGACTGCCTACTACTCCTGCGGAGCGGCGTAGGAATGTCCGGTTCCCCTGAACCTTCTGGTTCTACTAAGGTTTCAGTAATAGCTTGTGGTTCTGGAATTTCTTCCAGTTCTATTGCGCTCCCACTTATCTGACTTTCTAAAAACTCAGTTTCCAAGAAGCGGGCATGACGAGAAACAAGGACTTTTTGCTCCTCTGCGTAATAGAAAAGATACCCCTTGGAGTTCTTTGGGTATCCCACAAACTTGCACTGTACTGAGTGTGCCTCGAGCTTGTCCGCATGCTGCTTTTTTACAAAAGCCGGACATCCCAATGTCTTAAAGGATTTAAGACAGGGTTTCTTCCCACTCCACATCTGATATGGTGTGGTAGGCACTGTCTTAGTAGGAACTTGGTTCAAGAGATGTGCAGCTGTTTCCAGTGCATAACCCCAGAAAGATCGCGGTAACTCAGCCTTACTCATCATGGAACGAACCATATCTAATAGGGTTCGATTCCTTCTTTCCGATACACCGTTGTGTTGTGGTGTGTATGGAGGAGTACGCCGAGAGAGAATTCCATTCTCTTTTAAGTAGTCCAGAAACTCGGCACTCAAGTATTCACCACCTCGATCCGATCTTAGGATCTTGATACTTTTGCCTGTTTGTTTTTCTACTTCATTCTTATATTCTCGAAATTTCTCAAAGGCCTCGGATTTGTGCTTTATTAAGAAGACATGTCCAAACCTAGAGAAATCATCTGTGAAAGCAATGAAGTATGAATAACTGCTTCGCGCATGTGTAGACATTGGACCACACACGTCACTGTGTATAAGTCCCAAGAGCTCGCTCGCTCTTACTCCGTGTCCAGTGAACGGAGTCTTTGTCATCTTTCCCATGAGACAAGATTCACAAGTGGCATAAGACTGGTACTCGAACGGATCCAAGTATCCTTCTTTATGTAACTTAGTCAACCGTGTCTCATTGATGTGACCCAGTCTACAATGCCATAAGAAAGCTTGATTTAATTCAGGAGACTTTCTTTTAAGTGTGTTCTGGACACTGAATATCTGAGCTTGATTCAATACGTATATACCGTTATTTAATGTACCTGACCCAATCAATGCTTGATTTAGGTGGATGTTTACTACATCGCTTACAAAAGAAAAATCATATCCTTGCTTAGAAAGTAAGGATACAGATATGATATTACAAGTCGCACCTGGTACATACAAACAGTCACGCAGAATCAATATCTGCCCAGTTGTCAGTCCTAGGTGATATTCCCCTACGGATACTGTTAGTGTATATGCCCTAGAGGCCATTACTGTATCATACTAGTTTGTATATTACTTAATGGAAGCTTGGGATATTCACAGTTGTATATACAATCTTGCTCGAAATGGTAGTATGCTACTTGGTTTTTCTCTGCTTTAATATGTGCATGTGTTTCTTTTAGCATATTGCTGGTATACATATTAGTAGAGCCCTTAGGATCTTTGCTTGATTACCAGCGTTGTGATGGCGCTCGCACTCGTGGGAGCTGGGTAATCTATAAGCACATCCTTATACAGGTCCCTGGTCGTTGGACTATCGAGACAGGGCATCGATACTCCGGAGTAGACTAGCGTATGCGCTTCTCATCCCAGTGTGGGAGACGGTCTGTCCCACAGCCGTTAGTACGTCGTACTTGAGATAGTATGCGGGTGCTCGTTAGGTTACGAGTACACTGGACAGGACTCGTCGGGAACTGTTGGTTGGTAATATACCTATCGTCAGTTATCAGTTCCCAGGTGACATGAGTACAGCTTAGTCCGCTGACTTGACACTGTCACTTCGCCTCGAGTATGTTCCCACTGCACTTTGATTACTACCCTACCACGGCTCAGAGGAGTCGTGCAAACAGGTAGTTTTTGGGTGCAGTCCCGAAGCACTTGGAGGCAGTGACGGTTAGACAGGATTCGTCTCTCCCGGTATTGGGGGTTGACATCGCGCTGTGTCCAGGAGAGCCATTACACGAGTAGTCCCTGGCCAGGGCAAGCGAGATATACTGGTAGGCTTCCAGTGTTATCTCAGGGTGTTCTGGGCTACACTCCGACACGACTTGTACCGCTATTAGGGGACTGACGTTCACCGCCCCCCTAGGCCCGCCATGCGATGTATCAGACGAACAGACCGGACTGTACGGAGACTGTCACATACAGGCTCAGTAGGAGTGCAGATGGGGTTCACCTCGTCAGTCTTCTTATCGACATCTACCTGGGGACCGTTACGTACAGCTAGTGCCGCTTGCGGTCTGTGGTTAAACCCACTGCCAGCGTAGTGTCGAGTCTTTAGAGTCCCACACAGAGAGCTATTCGCCTTTAGGCAAAACGAGTAGAGGTCGCATGGTTTTGCGACAGGGTTCGTTCGCATCCGCGCACTTGTGCACGTTTGCTGTCCGGACAGTTTATACTAGCGGGCTTTGGTTTAAGCCGGATCCTAGTATATGATTTGAGATTGGTTTTTCTCATTGTGTTCGTGTTCCTCGGATCACGAATGCGGGTGCGTATGCACAGTTGCTTGAGATTGAGGGAGAGGACCTTGTTTAGGGTTAATGACTATTGTCATTTTATTAACCCTATTGCTTTTGTGTGTATTATTGTTAATTAATTATTAGCTTAATTATTGTGCATGGTTGTTGTTGTTGACCTTTTGACTTCATTGACTTGTTGACCATGTTGACAATTTGACCATGATCATTTCATTTGGAAGATGCTCTTTGATCCTTGCAATTTGCATTAAAAGTGAAATGATAATGGTCACCTCTTGATTAAACCATGACAATTTTCTTGCTAATTAATTAATTAAAATATCACACACATATTAGTGAGAATGACTCACTAATAATTCATTCTCTCATATCTTTTCTCTCTCTTGCTCATCCTCTCCCTCAAGCTCTCTCCCTCTCATGTGTTGAGAAACAAAAAAGCTTGAGAAAAACCTTCACTTGATCTTCTCTACTCACTTCTAGGGTTCAAGTCTTAGCATTTCTTGCACTCTAGTTACTCCTAGCTTGGAGTTGAAGCTAAAGGTCGAGGCTTTCGGGTGGATCCTTCTTTGACGGAAGAAGACAAGCAAGGTGAGGCCTTTCTACCATTCCGACGAGCAAGGAGAGAAGGAGTTCGAGCTCAAGGTATAACCTTTCTACAACTTAGTTAGTTGTTAGTTTACTTTAGCTAGTTTTCGTTTAGTAAAGATCCTCACAAGCAAGGTCCATGTTGCCTAAGTCATTAAAAATCCGATTTTTATTATGTTTTCCGCCTCCCCGCAAGGACCGGGGTGGGCAACGTGGACTTACAGTGGTATCAGAGCCTAACTAAACTCAAACTAGCTAGGTAGTGAAGTTTAACGAAGTTTCGAAACCGGAAAATCCAAAAACCAAACTTTTGAAAAACCCTAGTTTCTGTTAAAATTTTTTCTGCTCTAAATGAAAAACTTTATAGTTATAAATTCGGCTCAGGGTTTTTTATGAACACCCATGAAAAACGGTACAGTGATTCGTTCAAACCGCCGCCCTTCCGCGGCACGAGGTAGGCATGTGCCGCGGAAGCGCCGCGGTTTGTCGTCTTCTCTGCATCGTTTTTCGTGCAGTGTGTGTCTGTGTTGGTTCTGGGATTTTTAGAATATATTATATGTGCCCAGATTTTCCAGAACTAAAATTTACTTTTGGGGGCCTATAAATCCGTATTTTTTCGGAACTTCACTACACTTCAACTACATCGGTTATATCTGTGATGCTTGCATGTATTGAACGTCGGCTAATCGCTATAAGACGATTAGTCGGGGTTATACATGATCTGTGATTGTTATTGGTTTGTGGATATGAATGGATTGGATTGTCGCGGGTGAATGGCCGGGGTGGATGTGAGATGAGCGTTGTTTTTCTTTCATTCATTTGTAACATGTAAATTGATGTAATAATATTCTTTGTATGGCCGCACAACCGGGTCGGGGTTGTAGCCGTCATTGTATAATTCTTTTTACTGTTTTTGCTCCTAGGATAGACCTATGGAGGGGGTGCACAAACTACCGGGTATCTCGAAGTGCCGAGTGGCCTACTCACGGTGGTGAGGGAGGTTGCTTCGCTTCGGGTGCTTGGCGGGTAGTTTGCCGCACTCGTAGGGGTCTTGGGTGGGGTATTGGCTATTCACCGCGACCGTGTAATCCGCTTTGCGTTGCAGGCTCGAACGCATTGCGGATTCCTAGTATATCCAATGTATTCATCTGTGATCTATAATGTCTATCATTGCTATATATTTATATATAATAACTATTTAGGCGTTGCTTATGTTTTACAGCCGCGCTAGCCCAGCCCCCGCTCTGTCGTTAGTTAAGTAACCTAACGGGTGATGACGGGGCCCCGTGGCGAATGCGAATGGCATAAGCGTACGTCATATTTTGGTTGTTTTCTGCAATGGTAGGATTAAATGATGGGACGCATTAAAAGAACTAATGCAAGAAATAAACCAAGTAAAAGTCGATTGGAACACTTTGAAAACCACTCGGTTCTTTTCAAAACTAAACTTTTAAACGCGGAGCTTGAACCACTCCTTTTAAAAGCTATCTCGTTCCATCGATTATATCAAGTTCACTACGTTCACGGTTTCGCCAAAACCATCCGTAGCCCTCCGTCGTTTCATATGAATATTCAACGGTATTCAAGCTGTGTTTGTTGGCCTTAGTCAAGGCACAGTGTTTGGTAGCTGGTGGGTATTCATATGTTGCATAGATAGAATGCATTGGTTTGAGACAGTCGTATTGCCTTGTTGGCCATAGTCAAGGGTGGATACGGGTGGGTTCAAATTAACCTGGATAACGACGGGTAGAACTTGACATGTGACTTATGATTTGTTGGCCTTAGTCAAGGTCATAAGAGCATGGGGCAAAAATCCACATCGGGAGTTTCATAAGTACTGAAACTTGCTAGATTTGCATACCATTTGGAGTGTGGTGATTCTGGTAGGATTCCTTCAGTTTCGTCACGCGATGATATTTGGATCCCGATCCTACTGTGAGTATATGCTACTCCTCGGGAAAACTCTCACTTAACGATCAATGTTATAAACCTAGTAGGTGCCTAGAAAGGTGTTAGCGGGGCTACGCCCACAGGGAAAAGAGGTTATTTAATTAAGGAACTTCGCGAAAGCGTTGGAAAACCTCCCTCGAAGTACCGACACTGGCCTGGCTGAACGGTTAAGCAAGTATTGTACGGTGAGAATGATCCCGGCTAATCCTTTTCTTTACGGTTTGAGAAGGGATTCGAGAAACAGTGGGAGCCATCCAGTTTAGACAAACTAAAAAGCACTCTAAACTTGCAAGAGCATCATGCTAAAGTGTTTCTTTTCTCTCTCCTAATTGCAGCGACCATTCAACATGACCGGACTTAAGTTACTGTTAGATAAAAATATATTGACAGGGCCAAACTACAAAGATTGGCTCAGGAATGTCAAGATGGCTATCACTTATGACAAGCTGGGGTATATACTTACCACCAAAGCTCCCCCTGTCCCAGGTCCCACCTCCAGCGTCGCGGATGTAGAAATCTGTAAGACATGGGAGATAGATTGCGCGAGGGCCAGATGCCTCGTACTAGCCTCGATGGACAACGAACATCAGAGGAGGCACGAGAATATGGACCTAGAGTCCATATTTCTCCATACAAAAGAACTGTATGGAGAGCAGTCTCGTATCGCTAGATACGAAGTGTCGAAGAAGCTTTTTTCGGCAAGGTTGGCCGTCGGATCATCGGTAGCGGACCACGTGCTTAAGATGATCGGCTACATAGAGGAGCTCGCGGACCTTGGGACCACGTTGGAGAATGAACTCTATACCGATTTGATTCTCCAGTCCCTTCCTTCCACTTACGCCCAGTTCGTTCTTAACTTCAACATGCAAGGAAAGGAGGTTGAACTTGCCGAACTTCTGAACATGTTGAGGACTGCTGAGGGCACCCTACAGAAGGGTAGGGAGACATCCACTTTGTTTGTAGGAGGATCTTCCTCTTCTAGGTCCAGGGCGAAAGCCAAGGGCAAGAAGAAGAAAGCCCCCGCCAAACCAAGAGGCGGTGTCGGTAAAGTGGATACGAAGGGAAAGGGTAAAGCAACAAAAGTAGCGGGGAAGATGGTGGGGAAGGAAGAATGCTTCTATTGTCACAAAAGTGGTCACTGGAAACAAGATTGCAAGGCTTGGAAAACCAGAACACAGGATTTGAAGCGAGTTGCAGCTTCAGCTTCAGGTGTGTATGTTATTGAAAACTGTATATCAATAAACTCTATATCCTGGGTATTGGATACCGGATCAGGATCTCATATCTGTAATTCTTTGCAGGCGTTGAGAAAGCGTAGAGTTTTGAAGGCAGGTGACATGACCCTCAGAGTTGCGAACGGTGCTAGCATGGATGCAGAGGCCGTGGGGGACTATCACCTGGGATTATCAGATGGACACTTTTTGGTTTTGCGTAGTTGTTATTATGTACCAAATGCAACCTGTAATATCATTTCTGTATCTTTATTATCTAAAGAAGGTTATGAATTTGCATTTGTAAGTAATGTAGTGAACATTCACCTTAATCAAGTTTTGATTGGGTCAGGTACATTAAACAACGGTATTTACGTTTTAAACCAACCACAGGTTTTCAATATCCAGAATACACACAAAAGAAAGTCTCCAGATATTAATCAGGCTTTCTTATGGCATTGTAGACTGGGTCACATCAATGAGACACGGTTGACTAAGTTACATAAAGAAGGATACTTGGATCCGTTCGAGTATCAGTCTTATGCCACTTGTGAATCTTGTCTCATGGGAAAGATGACAAAGGCTCCGTTCACTGGACACGGAGAAAGAGCGAGCGAGCTCTTGGGACTCGTACACAGCGACGTGTGCGGTCCAATGTCTACACATGCGCGAAGCGGTTACTCTTACTTCATTACTTTTACGGATGATTTTTCAAGGTACGGTTATGTCTTCTTAATGAAACATAAGTCCGAGGCTTTTGAAAAGTTCCAGGAATATAAGAATGAAGTAGAGAAACAGACCGGCAAAAGTATCAAGATTCTAAGATCGGATCGAGGTGGAGAATACTTAAGTGCCGAGTTCCTGAATTATTTAAAAGAGAACGGAATTCTCTCTCAGCTTACTCCTCCATACACTCCGCAACACAACGGTGTATCGGAGAGACGGAACCGAACCCTATTGGATATGGTACGGTCCATGATGAGTAAGGCTGAGTTACCGCGATCTTTCTGGGGTTATGCACTGGAAACAGCTGCACATCTCTTGAACCAAGTTCCTACTAAAACAGTGCCTACCACACCATATCAGATGTGGAGTGGGAAGAAACCCTGTCTTAAATCCTTTAAGACATGGGGATATCCAGCTTTTGTAAAAAAGCAGCACGCGGACAAGCTCGAGGCACGCTCAGTACAGTGCAAGTTTGTGGGATACCCAAAGAACTCCAAGGGGTATCTCTTCTATTACGCAGAGGAGCAAAAAGTCCTTGTTTCTCGCTTCTTGGAAACTGAGATAAGCGGGAGCGCAGTAGAACTGGAAGAAATTCCAGAACCACAAACCATTACTGAAAGCTTAGAGGAACCAAAAGGTTCGAAAGAACAGGACATTCCTATGCCACTCCGCAGGAGTAGTAGGCAGTCTCATCCGCCCGAGAGATACTACGGTTTTCTCATTGATGGGGATAGAGAGGACTGTATCCTAGATTGTGATGAGCCTACTAGCTTCCAGCAAGCCATTCAGAGCGTCGACTCGGTAAAATGGCTGGATGCAATGCGGACCGAGATGGAGTCCATGTACACCAACAAAGTATGGACGTTGGACATTGCTCCAGACGGGGTAAAACCCGTAGGATGCAAGTGGATCTTCAAAAGGAAGATTGGTGTAGATGGACAGGTTGAGACCTATAAAGCTAGACTGGTAGCAAAGGGTTTTCGTCAGCGACCTGGTTTGGACTATGACGAAACCTTTTCTCCAGTAGCTATGCTGAAATCTATTCGGATCCTTCTTGCCATCGCTGCTTTCCACGATTATGAGATTTGGCAGATGGACGTAAAGACAGCCTTTCTAAATGGTCATTTAGAGGAGTGTGTCTATATGGACCAGCCAGAGGGTTTCATTCAGGGTGGGAGCAGCGGAAAGGTGTGCAAGTTGCTCAAGTCCATTTATGGACTCAAGCAGGCATCGCGGAGTTGGAACATCTGTTTTGATGAGACGGTCAAAGAATTTGGCTTTATCAAAAATCCAGATGAACCATGCATCTATTGTAGATTTGTAGCGAGAACTGTAGTATTCCTCGTTTTATACGTGGATGACATTCTCTTAATAGGAAATGACATTCCTATGCTACAATCTGTCAAGGGGTTCTTGTCACACAGGTTCTCCATGAAAGACCTGGGTGATGCCTCATACATTCTGGGTATCCGGATCTACCGTGACAGATCCAAGAAGATATTAGGACTCTCACAGTCCAGGTACATCGACACCATACTGAAGAGATTCAGTATGGAAGATTCCAAGCGCGGTAATCTACCGGCTTGTCACGGGATCACCCTCTCCAAAGAGATGTCTCCCAAGACTGATTTGGAGAGGGATCGCATGTCTATTATACCCTACGCTTCTGCGGTAGGCTCTATAATGTATGCGATGTTGTGTACCAGACCGGATGTGGCTTATGCACTGAGTGTGGTAAGCAGGTATCAGTCAAACCCTGGTGAGAAACATTGGATAGCAGTAAAGAACATTCTCAAGTACCTGAGAAGGACTAAGGAGATGTTCTTGGTGTATGGCGGAAAAGACCTGCAGATTGAGGCCTTTGCTGACTCCAGCTTCTAGAGTGACAAGGATGATTCCAAGTCCATGTCGGGTTTTGTCTTTATCCTCAATGGAGGGGCGGTGTGTTGGAAGAGCTCCAAACAGGAAACCGTTGCTGACTCGACTATGGAAGTGGAATACATCGCTGCATCTGATGCCGCAAAAGAAGCTGTCTGGATGAGGAAGTTCTTGAAAGAACTTCAGGTGGTTCCGTCCATTGTTGACCCAATACCTCTGATTGCGACAACAACGGAGCTATAGCTTTAGCGAAGGAACCCAGGTCCCATCAGAAATCCAGACACATCTTAAGGCGGTATCACCTGATCAGGGAGATTGTGGATCGCCAGGAGATCGAGGTCCGGAGAGTTGCATCAGAGGATAACACAGCAGATCCATTCACCAAGGCCTTGCACCAGACTCAGTTCGAGCGGCTGATCGAGATGATAGGTCTTCGATACGCCAGTACATGGCCTTAGTGCAAGTGGGAGATTGTTAGTGTATATGCCCTAGAGGCCATTACTGTATCATACTAGTTTGTATATTACTTAATGGAAGCTTGGGATATTCACAGTTGTATATACAATCTTGCTCGAAATGGTAGTATGCTACTTGGTTTTTCTCTGCTTTAATATGTGCATGTGTTTCTTTTAGCATATTGCTGGTATACATATTAGTAGAGCCCTTAGGATCTTTGCTTGATTACCAGCGTTGTGATGGCGCTCGCACTCGTGGGAGCTGGGTAATCTATAAGCACATCCTTATACAGGTCCCTGGTCGTTGGACTATCGAGACAGGGCATCGATACTCCGGAGTAGACTAGCGTATGCGCTTCTCATCCCAGTGTGGGAGACGGTCTGTCCCACAGCCGTTAGTACGTCGTACTTGAGATAGTATGCGGGTGCTCGTTAGGTTACGAGTACACTGGACAGGACTCGTCGGGAACTGTTGGTTGGTAATATACCTATCGTCAGTTATCAGTTCCCAGGTGACATGAGTACAGCTTAGTCCGCTGACTTGACACTGTCACTTTGCCTCGAGTATGTTCCCACTGCACTTTGATTACTACCCTACCACGGCTCAGAGGAGTCGTGCAAACAGGTAGTTTTTGGGTGCAGTCCCGAAGCACTTGGAGGCAGTGACGGTTAGACAGGATTCGTCTCTCCCGGTATTGGGGGTTGACATCGCACTGTGTCCAGGAGAGCCATTACACGAGTAGTCCCTGGCCAGGGCAAGCGAGATATACTGGTAGGCTTCCAGTGTTATCTCAGGGTGTTCTGGGCTACACTCCGACACGACTTGTACCGCTATTAGGGGACTGACATTCACTGCCCCCCTAGGCCCGCCATGCGATGTATCAGACGAACAGACCAGACTGTACGGAGACTGTCACATACAGGCTCAGTAGGAGTGCAGATGGGGTTCACCTCGTCAGTCTTCTTATCGACATCTACCTGGGGACCGTTACGTACAGCTAGTGCCGCTTGCGGTCTGTGGTTAAACCCACTGCCAGCGTAGTGTCGAGTCTTTAGAGTCCCACACAGAGAGCTATTCGCCTTTAGGCAAAACGAGTAGAGGTCGCATGGTTTTGCGACAGGGTTCGTTCGCATCCGCGCACTTGTGCACGTTTGCTGTCCGGACAGTTTATACTAGCGGGCTTTGGTTTAAGCCGGATCCTAGTATATGATTTGAGATTGGTTTTTCTCATTGTGTTCGTGTTCCTCGGATCACGAATGCGGGTGCGTATGCACAGTTGCTTGAGATTGAGGGAGAGGACCTTGTTTAGGATTAATGACTATTGTCATTTTATTAACCCTATTGCTTTTGTGTGTATTATTGTTAATTAATTATTAGCTTAATTATTGTGCATGGTTGTTGTTGTTGACCTTTTGACTTCATTGACTTGTTGACCATGTTGACAATTTGACCATGATCATTTCATTTGGAAGATGCTCTTTGATCCTTGCAATTTGCATTAAAAGTGAAATGATAATGGTCACCTCTTGATTAAACCATGACAATTTTCTTGCTAATTAATTAATTAAAATATCACACACATATTAGTGAGAATGGCTCACTAATAATTCATTCTCTCATATCTTTTCTCTCTCTTGCTCATCCTCTCCCTCAAGCTCTCTCCCTCTCATGTGTTGAGAAACAAAAAAGCTTGAGAAAAACCTTTACTTGATCTTCTCTACTCACTTCTAGGGTTCAAGTCTTAGCATTTCTTGCACTCTAGTTACTCCTAGCTTGGAGTTGAAGCTAAAGGTCGAGGCTTTCGGGTGGATCCTTCTTTGACGGAAGAAGACAAGCAAGGTGAGGCCTTTCTACCATTCCGACGAGCAAGGAGAGAAGGAGTTCAAGCTCAAGGTATAACCTTTCTACAACTTAGTTAGTTGTTAGTTTACTTTAGCTAGTTTTCGTTTAGTAAAGATCCTCACAAGAAAGGTCTATGTTGCCTAAGTCATTAAAAATCCGATTTTTATTATGTTTTCCGCCTCCCCGCAAGGACCGGGGTGGGCAACGTGGACTTACAGATACAGCATCCATGCTCATTCCGTTAGCAACCCTGAGAGTCATATCACCTTTCCTGATAACCCTACGGTTTCTCAGAGCCTGTAACGAATTACAGATATGAGATCCTGATCCGGTATCCAATACCCAGGAAGTAGGGTTAACTGATAAACAGTTCTCAATTACAAGCACACTCGAAGCCGAAGCCACAACATGCTTCGAATTCTGGCTACTGGTTATACAAGCTCTGCAATCTCTCTGCCATAGTTCATTCCCGTTACAATAGGAACATCCCTCTTTAATCATATCCAGTCCCGAAACTTTTGCCCTTCCTTTTCCTTCTTTTTCCCTGGTTTCTTTCAGGGTATAAGCGGAGGGCAGGGACTGTAGAATTAGGTCAGTACTTGACCCATTCTCCAACGTGGTCTCCAGGTTCGTGAGCTTAAAATAGCTGGTCTCTGTAAGGACGTTGCCCCCTACAGATGACCCGACAGCCAACCTCGCTTGAAGCAATTCGTTCGAGGTCTCATATCTTGCGATACGAGATTGCTCTCCATATAAAACTTTGTTATGGAGGAAGATAGAAACTGAGTCCATCTTCTCGTGCTGCCTCTGGTTTGCACCATTAACTGAGGCTAACACGAGGCACTTGGCTTTCGCACAATCCTTTTCCGATGTCCTGCGGATGTGAACATCCGTGACAGGGGAAACTGGACCTGAGACAGCAGGGATTTGATTAGTTAAGAGGTGTCCCAGCTTGTCATGGGCAATGGACATCTGGACAGACCTTTGCCAGTCATAACAGTCAGGTTCAGTCATATTTTTATCTAGATGTAACCTAGGTGCGGTCACAGGGTCGCTGCAATTTAAGAGAGATAGAAGAAAACACTCAGCATGATGCTCTTGCAAGTTTAGAGTGGTTTTTAATTTGTCTAAACAGGATGGCTCCCACTGTCTCTCGAATTCCTCCTCAAAACCAAAAAGGAAGAATTAGTCAGGATCAATCCCACCGTACAATACTTGCTTAACCGTTCGGCCAGGCTGGTGTCGGTACTTCGAGGGAGGTTTTCCAACGCTTTCGCGAAGTTCCTTAATTAAATAACCTCTTTTCCCTGTGGGCGTAGCCCCGCTAACACCTTTCTAGACACCTACTTGGTTTATAGCATTGATCGTTAAGTGAGAAATTTCCCGAGGAGTAGCATATACTCACAGTAGGATCGGGATCCAAATATCATCGCGTGATAAAACTGAAGGAATCCTACCAGAATCATCACACTCTAAATGGTATGCAACGCTAGCAAGTTTCAGTTCTTTTGAAACTCCCGATGTGGATTTTTGCCCCATGCTCTTATGACCTTGACTAGGGCCAACAAATCATAAGTCACATGTCAAGTTCTACCCGTCGTTGTCCAGGTTAATTTGAACCCATCCGTATATACCCTTGACTATGGCCAACAAAGTAATACGACTGTCCCAAACCAACGCATCTATCTATGCAACATATGAGTATCCACCAGCTACCAATCACTGTGCCTTGACTAAGGCCAACAAACACAGCTTGAATACTGTTGAATATTTATATGAAACGACGGAGGGCTACGAATGGTTTTGGCGAAACCGTGAACGTAGTGAACTTGATTTAGTCGATGGAACGAGATAGCTTTTAAATGGAGTGGCTCAAACTCCGCATTTTAAAAGTTTGTTTTGAAAAGAACCGAGTGGTTTTTCGAAAGTGTTCCAACGACTTTAACTTGGTTTATTATCTTGCATTAGTTCTTTTAATGCGTGATATTCTTGCATTAGTTCTTTTAATGCGTCCCATCATTTAATCCTACCACTGCAGAAAACAACCAAAATATGACATACGCTTATGCCATTCGCATTCGCCACTGGGCCCCGTCATTACCTGTTAGGTTACTTAACTAACGACAGAGCGGGGGATGGGCTAGCGCGTCTGTAAAACATAAGCAACGCCTAAATAATATCATATATAGATATACTGCAATGATAAACATTTCAGATCACAGATGAATACATTGGATATACTAGGAATCCGTAATTCGCACGAGCCTGTAACGAAAACAGATTACACGGTCACGGTGAATAGCCAATACCCCACCCAAGACCCCTACGGGTGCGGCAAACTACCCGCCAAGTACCCAAAGCGTAGCAACCTCCCTCATCTCCATGAGTAGGCCACTCGACACTTCGGCATACCCGGTAGTTTGTGCACCCCCTCCATGGGTCTATCCTAGGAGCAAAAACAGTAAAAAGAAATTATACAATGACGGCTACAACCCCGACCCGGTTGTGCGGCCATACAAATAATTATTACATCAATTTACAAATTTACATGAATTGAAAGAAAAGAAAACTCTCGTCTCACAACCCTCGGCTATTCACCCGCGACAATCCAACATATTCATATACACATTCCAGCAACATTACAGATCACAGATTTGTATAACCCCTACTAATCGACATATAGCGATTAGTAGACGTTCAATACAAATATCACATTACAGAAAACCCGTTAGCTTAAGTCTTTTAGAAGTTTGATAAAAAATACGGATTTTCGGGACCCCAAAATAAAATTTTCGTTCTGGAAAATCTGGGCAGAAAATATATATTCCAAAAATCCCAAAATACCCCAATGAGTAAACTGCAAAAAAGAAAACCCTTGACCGAGTCAACTCGGCCGCGGTTCCGCGGCGGGAGCGTGCTCCCGCCGCGGAACCGCGGCGTTTTGATCGATTCAGGGGCCCAAATTTTTGCAGTTTCTTTAAAAAAGTCTGAGTCGATTTTTGGTGTATTTCAAAAAACTTTTCCAGCACTTTTAAAATCGACAGAAAGTTTAAAATTCCAGGGTTCGTTTCGGGACTTTTTCGTTGATCGATCTTCTAGTTACTTGCTAACATGTTAGATAGAGTTTAACTAGGCTCTGATACCACTGTAAGTCCATGCTACCTCTCCCGGTACTTTCGGGAATGCGGAATTTGGTAAAAAACGATTTTTACGGAGGTGGTAACATGGACCTAAAACCCGGATCTTGGTTAAACATCGATCTAACATCCTAACTATGAGTTTCTAGCTACTCGGTTAGGGGGTTATACCTTGCTTGTCTTGAACTCCTTCGTCTTCAAGCTCCGATGGTGGTCCGATTGGCTTCTTCTCGTCGTCTCCGTACGCCGAAGATAGATCCACCTGAAAGCTCCAACCTTTAGCTCCTTCTTCGTTCTTTGAAGAAACTAGTTCACTTGGTTTGCTAAACCTAGTGAACTAGAATGAGTAGAGAAGAATTAGAATGGGATTTTATTTATGGTTCTTGATTCTCAACTCATGAGACAAGAGAACCATAGATTAAAGAGAGGGAGCAAGAGCAAGAGGGTGAGAGCAAATGGAGAGCTCAAGAACAAGAGAGAGAATGAGCAAGAAAGAAAATGAGGCTCTCTTTTGTCTTTCACCCTCTCATAACCAAAAGTAATGATAACTCATCATATCAAAAAAGTCTTATGTGATGGTTGAAGCAACCATAACCATATCATATCATGCACTCATTTTACACAAATGAGCAAGCAAGTAAAAGTCTTTGCCATGAAATGATGGCTATGCTTATCATGATGGTCAACTAGTCAAGCCTAATCAACCGGTCAACAAAATCAACAAGTCAACAAAAGTCAACAAGTCAACAAAGTCAACAAAAGTCAACAACCAAGTCACCATAATACTTAATTAATATAATAGTTAATCACATATCATATTCTCATTAGGGTTGAGCAAAAAGTCAAATAGTCAACGGTCATCTGTCAACAACCCTAATGAGAATCCACTGCCTCTGCCTCCCTGTCAACTGTGCATACACACCCGCATCCGCGTTCCGAGAAACACGAATGCAAACTGGATAAATCCATTCCCATAAGGTACACTAGGATCCGGCTTAAACCAAAGCCCGCTAGTGTAAACTGTCCGGACACTGTACGTGCACAAGTGTACGGATGTGACCGAACCCTGTCGCAAAACCATGCGACCTGTCGCAATACCATGTGACCTCTACTCTTTTGCCTAAAGGCGAAAAGCTTTCTGTGTGGGACTCTAAAGACTCGACTACGCTGGCAGTGGGTTTAACCACAGACCGCAAGCGGCACTAGCTGTGCGTAACGGTCCCCAGGTAATGCCGATAAGAAGACCGACGAGGCGAAACCCATCTGAACTCCTACTGAGCCTGAGTGTGACATTCTCCGTACAGTCCGGTCTGTTTGTCTGATACATCGCATGGCGGGCCTAGGGGGCGGTAAACGTCAGTCCCCCAATAGCGGTACAAGTCGTGCCGGAGCGAAGCCCAAAACACCCTGAGATAACACTGGAAGCCTACCAGTATATCTCGTTTTCCCTGGCTAGGGACTACTCGTGTAATGGCTCTCCTAGACACAGCGCGATGTCAACCCCCAATACCGGGAGAGACGAATCCTGTCTAACCGTCACTGCCTCCAAGTGCTTCGGGACTGCACCCAACCACTACCTGTTTGCACAACTCCTTTGAGCCGTGGTAGGGTAGTGATCAAAGTACAGTGGGAACACACTCGAGGCGAAGTGACAGTGTCAAGTCAGCGGACTAAGCTGTACTCATGTCACCTGGGAACTGATAACTGATGATAGGCATAATACCAACTAGTCAGTTCCCGACGAGTCCTGTCCAGTGTACCCGTAACCTAACGAGCACCCGCATACTATCTCAAGTACGACGTACTGACGGCTGTGGGACAGACCGTCTCCCACACTGGGATGAGAAGCGTATGCGCCGGTCTACTCCGGAGTATCGATGCCCTGTCTCGATAGTCCTGCGACCAGGGACCTGCATAAGGATGTGCTTATAGATTACCCAGCCCCACCAGTGTGACGGCCATCACATCGCTGGTAATCAAGCAAAGATCCTAAGGGCTCCACTAATGTGTATAGGCGATATACAAAAATAAACACATGTACACATTGAAGTAGAAACAAACCAAGTAGCATACTACTATTTTGAGCAAGATTGTATATACAAGGTGAATATCCCAAGCTTCCATTAAGTAATATACAAACTAGTATGATACAGTAATGGCCTCTAGGGCATATACACTAACAATCTCCCACTTGCACTATGGCCATGTACTGGCGTATCGAAGACCTATCATCTCGATCAGCCGCTCGAACTGAGTCTGGGGCAGGGCCATGGTGAATGGATCTGCAGTGTTATCTTCTGAATTTACTCTCTTTACCTCGATCTCCTGGCGATCAATGATCTCCCTAATCAGGTGGAACCGCCTCAAAATGTGCCTGGACTTCTGATGGGACCTGGGTTCCTTCGCTAAAGCTATAGCGCCGTTGTTGTCACAATACAGAGGTATTGGATCAACACTGGTAGGAACCACCTGAAGTTGTTGGAGATAGTGCCCTCAGAGTCAATTATTGGATCACAGGCACGTGATTGCAATGATTGAGGGAGGACCTATCCCGGTAGAACAGTCTTACTCGAAATGATAGTATGCTATCTGGTTTACCTTTATCATCGTGTACTGCTTTAGGTGACCTGACATGTCGCTATTGCACGTTGATAGAGCCCCTAGGATTCTTGCTTGACTGCCAGCAGTATGAGGGCGATCATATAAGTGAGAGCTGGAGTCTATAAGCACATCCTTAAAAGGTCCCTAGTCGTGGGAGTTTCGAGATACGGCATCGATACTCCAGAGTAGACTAGTGTATACAGTCGAGACCCCGACGAGGGGCGGTGGATGGTCTCACAAGCCACTGGTGTCAGTTGGTTCACCTAAGATGTATACAGGTGCTCATTGGGTTATGAGTACACCGGACAGGACTCACCGGGAACATGCTAGTTGGTCTTATACCTGACGTCAGATAGCAGTTCCCAGGTGACATGTGTACAGGTTAGTTCATCGACCTGGGGATCGTCATTTGTCTCGTGTGAGTTCCCACTGTACTTAGATTACTACCCTACCACGGCTCAAAGGAGTCGTGCAAACAGGTTTTAGTTGGGTACAGTCCCGAGCCACATGGAGGCAGTGAGCGGATCTTCGGGGGTTTCGTCTCTCCCGGTATTTGGGGTGAGGTCGCGCTGTGTCTAGGAGAGCCATTACACGAAGTCCTTGGCCAAGGCAGGAGATTTACTGGTAGGTATTCCAGTAGTATCTCAGGGTGTTCTGGGCTACACTCCGACACGACTTGTACCGCTTTTGGGGGTCTGACTTTTACCAACCCCCTAGGCCCGACATGCGATGCTCATAGACGAACGGACCGGACTGTACGGATATTGTCACTGACAGGCTCAGTAGGGTGTCAGGATGAGTTCACTCATCGACGTCCCTTTTAGTCAATAGCTGGTGGCCCGTTACGTATTGGCTTATACCTCTGACGTGCTGGTGGTTAAATCCACAGCCATAGTATTGACGAGTCTTTAGAGTCCACCACACTTTCAGTTACTCAGCTTTCGGGCGAAACGCAGTAGAGGCCGTGTGGAGATATGGCAGGGTCCGATCAGATACGTGCGGTATTGCATGGATCAGGATCGGACAGTTTTGTACTAGTGGCCGTATGGTTATATGGCAGCGTTCGATCAGATACGTGCGGTATTGCACGGATCAGGATCGGACGGATATTACTAGCCGGCTTTGGTTTAAGCCGGATCCTAGTATAGTACAGTGTAGATTTTGTCTCATTGCATTTGTATCCGGACGGAATACAGATGCGGGTGTGTATGCACAGTATCGGGGTTTTCCTGTAATTTATTACGGGACCAGTTTTCTGGAGTTGCCAGTTTGCATTCCATTCCGGCCGGTTTTCCTTTGTTCTTTCCCGGCCGGACTTTTCCGATGGAGGGGGTTATTTGCAATTGTGCAAATAACTTTAGTGGAGGGGTTTTATTGCATAAGTTTTGATTTGATAGCATCTTTTCTTTTGTTGCACCATTCTTGCTTTAATGAGATTGGAAAGGGTATGGAGTGAAGTATGGTTGATGTTTCTTGTCTCTTGGATGTGGTCACCTCTTCTCATCTCCTACACTCACTCTCCTTCATGGTTTATATGTATGGATGATTTTTCATTTTTCCTCCACCATTCTCTTGATGCTAGGCCGGCCACTTCAAATGAGGGGAGAGGAAGAAAAATGAGAGTGATTCATTTTGTGTATATCATTCTTCATCTCATTCCATTGCTAGAAAATTGAAAGCACCAATTTTCTATATACCATTCCTCCATTATGGCAACAAAACCCCAATGAGACACAGACTCTACACATCCTACAACAAACCTTGGGCATGTCGAGTTGCCGGCTTCATGCCCGAGTTGCCTCGGTATAGAGGCGGGAGCCCGTAAAAGATGCAGGCGACGTGGTGCCCTTCCGGCGAGGAGGCGACGACCGGAGATCCCGCGAGGAGATCGGAGTGGAGATGAAGACCGGAGGACTCGGATCAGTCGGTATATCTCTAACTCATTCTCTTGTTAGCTTAGACTAGTTTAATGGCATGATCCGGGGTTTAGTGCGCGGTGGTGCCGGTTTTGCTAAGTCCGCAAAAAAATTAAAGTTTATCACCGTTTCCGCGTTTGGCCGTCGGATTGACGGTCGGGGCGCCGCCGTGCACTTACAGTGGTATCAGAGCCTCGCCATTAACTTCGTCTAGCTTTGTTTAATGTGTTTTACGTTTCCGATCGAACAAAATCCCGAAAACGCGTATTTCAAGCACATCAGTTTCTGTCGAATTTTTTTTGAGTCCAAAAATTTTTCAGGTTGTCTCAGAGTGATGTGCAGGGAATTAGAAACACACTGTAAAAATTTGGTACCATGAACTTACTGTTCCACCGCGGAAGGGCGGCCAAACCCCTGCTTTGGCCGCGCTTCCGCCGCAGTAACAACTATTCATTTCCCCAAAATTTTGTAGAATGTTCCTGAGTTGAAAATGTGGTTTCTGGAATATTAAAATTGGGCCCAGGTTTTCTGTGAGTGCTACAGTTTTTGTTTGGGGGCCCACTTGTTAAGTTTGATCAATCGGAAAATTTTAAACACATTTTTCACAGTATTTACATTATATCTGCGACCGTGAATGTCACTCGATCGGTAAATCCGGTCTGACTGCTATAGCCCGGTTAGACGGATTTGCGAACGTGACTTTCACGTTGATGTTCTATGTTTATGCTGTGATGTTGCGGATCGGTCGTGGGGGATAGCCTGGATGCAATGCTAGTACTGTGCTGTTGTATTATGTACATTTGATTTTGCGGGGCGAGCGTCCGACATGTGGACTGCCGTCACTGCCTGTTTGTATTATTCTTTTGGGGCACGACCTGGTTGCGGTCGATGTACCCGGTGTATGTATATTTTACTTTCTGTACTAGGATTACCCCGCGGTGGGGTGCACGGATAGCCGGGTTCTGGAGGGCAACAAGCCCGCATCTCATGGCATTGGGACGGAGGGGGCTTCACTCTAGGATTGGCGGGCTATTCGCCGCACTCGTAGGGGGTACAGGTTGACCCAGGAGGGGTGCCCAAGTTGCCGGATTCCGTGGAGTGCTGGGTGGTCCATTCACGGTGCTGAAGGGGGCTGCCTCGCTTCAGGTTTTGGCGGGTGACTTGCCGCGCCCGTAGGGGTCTAGGTTTTCATTGCACAGGCTATCCACACGACCAGGGGAACGTCGGGTTTCAGTAGTGGCTCTGTGAAACCCGGGGATCCCAGATATCTGTATTGTTCTGTGATGCTGTACATTTCTGTGATGTTGCATTTCTTTTCACGCCTTGAGCGAATACTATATATTGGTATATATATTAGTAGATGTTGTATATGTTTTTCATCCGCGCTAGTCCAGTCCCCGCTCTGCCGTTAGTTAGCTAACCTAACAGGTGATGACGGGACCCAGTGGCGAATGCGGATGGCATATACGTACATCAGTATATTTTCGTTCTTTGTGGTGTGATCATTTGATGGGACTGCGTTGATTCGGATCAATGCAAGTTAAACAAACCCATTCTGATGTTGTTGGAACACTTTTCAAAAAGCTGTTATTGTAAGGATGTTCACTTTTGTTTTGCATCGCGGTATTCATTTGGAATATCCTGCTCCTCAGTCGACGAGGCAAGGGCCGAGATCCCTTCACCGGGAGTGACCCCTTGGACAGAAGTTTGCGTCAGGGCATTAACTTCACTATAGCCGATTGCTTTTGCTTTGCACCGTGGTATTCAGTTGGAATATCCTGCACCCCATTCTACGGGGAAAGAGCCGAGATCCCTTCACCGGGAGTGACCTCTTTAGTAAATGTTTTCGTCACTATATTTTCTAAAAAGCTATCCGTTCCTTCAACGATATCAAGTTCTTTACGTTAAAGGTTTTCGCCAGAAACCATTCGTAGCCCTCCGTCGTTTCATATGGGTAGTCAATAGTATTCAAGCTGTGTTTGTTGGCCAAAGTCAAGGCACAGTGTTTGGTAGCTGTTGGTTATTCATATGCAGCATAGATAGATGCGTTGGTTTGGAACAGTCGTATAGCCTTGTTGGCCAAGGTCAAGGGCTTGTGCGGGTGGATTCGAATCAACCTGGAGAATGACGGGTAGAACTTGACATGTGACTTATGATTTGTTGGCCAAAGTCAAGGTCATAAGAGCATGGGGCAGAAATCACATCGGGAGTTTCAAAAGAACTGAAACTTGCCAGATATGCGCATACCTTCTGGAGTGTGATACCGTGAGCGGATTCCGTCACGTTATCATGCGATGAGAGTTGGATCCCGATTCCCACTGATGAGTTGGTTTACTCCTCGGGTGACCCCGACTAATTCTTCTTTCAGGTTTGGAGGAGAGTTTGAGGTACAGTGGGAGGTTTCCAGATTAGAAAAAGTGATAACCATTCTGATCTAGGATAGAGTGCACGCTGAGTGTTTCTTTTCTCTCTCTCTTTGGCAGCGACCATTGACCCGACCCTATACTATGACTCAGTGACCAAGTTGACCGAACCTACTTAACACTAGCTTTTGGATTGTCAGAGTTGCAGACCTCATTGCCACTCCTACTTTTATCCTTTTCTCCAGGACACCCCGTATTACTACGAACGTCCACTTCCATTGGACAAAACCATCGTATGGTTAGATACGAACTCGAAGGGATTCGAGGATGGTTTCTGGTTCTGGAGAAAACGGATAGGACTATTCAGTTGTCTTTTCTTTTCACCTTCTCTCAGGCTGCGAGTACTCCTTGGGTTAGGAGTAGTACACCTATTATGCAAATTGGATAGTCTTCTTCCAAACCATAGGCTGGTGCCGACCGGTAGGGAATGAAGAAAACTAATTAGCCTAAACGGTGTACAGAAGGTATTAAGTTCAGACAAAGCAAGGGATTAGTAAGAGGGCAAAGTAAATTGCGACTGATATTCACGACCAAACCAAGTATTTCTTCGCCAATCCTAAATCACCTTTGTATTTCTCCAGGACACTCCGTATCACTACGAAGATCCACAGTTTATTGGATACTCCATCGTATGGTTATATACGAACTCGAAAGGAACTTGTTCCAGTTCGGGGATGGATTCTGGTCCAGGAGAAATAGGAATAAAGTACATTCGGTTGTCTTTTATCTTCACCTTCTCTCGCGTTGCGAGTGCTCCTAGGATTAGGACAGTACACCCTTTATGCTTATTGGATAGTCTTCTTCCAAACCATAGGCTGGTGCCGAACGGTAGGGAAGGAAGAAAACCAATTGGCCTAAAGGGGTGTGCAGAAGATAATGACTAAAGACATATGAAGGGATTTAGAGTGGTGGCAAAGAATTATACGGTTATAGTTGTGAATCTGGATAATGGAAGAGGCATTACTAGGAATACCTGGATACCCCATCGAAACATTTCAATGTTTCAGTTCAACTGTGTACTGTTAATGGAAAACTGATTTCCCGATTAGACACTTACTCCAGGGTATGTATTTACCAGGTATGATTCTCACATCTGCATGGTTTTACAGATGATGAGTGGGAGTAAGTTATTGGGAATTAGGTGATCATCCTCATTATTTGAGGAAGTCACCTGGGTTGTTTGCCGGACGGCAATTATTTGGTTTTGAATATCCGCGGTTATGCACCAATTTCAAATTGATATATCTGTACGTCTATTTTCATAGAGTGAGATATACCTTTTGATATTATGTCGATGACATTTACCTATATCAGTGGATGGTTAGGTAAGGAGCATTAAACATCGGTGTAATTCTTCTTAACCATAAGTACAGTTTTCAACCTACGACACACAGTGAAAGAGTTGTTAGACTCAGCGGACTTATACAGAGTATTGTATATTGTCCAGTGTCCATTAGGACAGAGGGGTTGGTTCTCATACTATATTCGGTTTACTTATGACTTCTCTAGTTTTTAGACAAGTGTTTCGTAGAAACACAGGGTCCGAATTTTGAGAAGTTATAGGTATTTGGATAAAGTAGAGAACCAGGTATAGCAAGTATCGGGATTCTTCAAAGTGATCGAAGATGTAGATACTTGTGTATGGTATTCAGTTGATAGTAATGATAAAGAGAAATTGCTTCTCTTTCAGGTTACTCATAATTGGAAGCATTCCTAAGTTGAGTAACGCTGATCGGCCTCCTTCCATTTAGTTGACATGCACTGGAGATAGTTGCATGATTTGAATCTGGTTCAATTAAATCAGTGCCTCTGGTTCTATATTGGATATAGTACAGTTCATATCTTAACATTGTTAAGGTACGGGGAGTTGTCCGGCTTATGATTAAAACCAGACTCTGGATAACTCAAGGCACGTTTCTGTAATGGCTGTTTGTGGGTTGACCCAGGCTATGACGAGGGTTGATTTTCTACCATCTGGCAGATCAATAGAAATATTGTTCTAGACTCGCCACAGTTTTATTAAAAATGGATTTTTTCAAAAACAGTAGTGGGAGTATGGTAGAACTGGAAGTGATTCCAGAACCGCAAACGATTACTGAAGATTTGATAAGGAACCTAAAGATTTAATCTGATTTGACATTTCATTGGCTACTCCGCAGATAAGGTGGGTAACTTCAGGCACCCGAGAGGTACTCCGGTAGCCTCAAGGACGGTGACAGGGAAGTTCTTATTTACCCACACTTGCCATTGCTGTTGTTCCAGGCTGCGAGACACGGCAGGAGGATGAGTATAGCGTCGTTCTGAACTAGCATCAGAAGTGTACGTGTATATGACTCTGCCAGAGGGTTGTCGTAGTCAGTGGGAGCAGCGGAAGCATTGGTGGACATCAGGCTTATGTCTATTTATAGACTAAAGCAGATGTAGCGGAGATAGATTATCTATTTCTTATGTGACAGTCATAGGTTTGACGTCATCAGAATAGGGGATGGATCTGTTGAGAAGGTAGTAGGAAGTGATATTCCTATACTACGATCGGTTATACTTTGGTCGTCACACAGTGTTTTCTCCACAAAAGGAATTGGACATTATATCAGACATACTGGTTACTGGATCTATGGTTTTAGATCTAGATTTGGGTGGTTTCCCAATCAGGGTACTTTGACAGCATTCTAAGAGTATTTAGAATGGACGACTCCTGGCACGGTAGTATACCTGCAGGTAATGGAGTCACCCTCTCTAAAGGTGTCTTATAGACTTAAGTAGAGAGGGATGTGCATGATTGGCAGATCACTTGCTTAGGCAATTGAGTCAATCATGAGATGTCAAGTACCACACGAGATGTTGTTCTTGCACTAGATGCAATAAGTTGATATTGATCCAATCCTGGGGAAACAGTCGGAAGCAGTTTTAGAACATAAGTGAATGTTCTAAGGATATGATAACGGCTGCCTCTTTTAGGAGACGGTTATCATTCCAGGCTTCCAAGGTGACATGGACGACAAGGAGGTTGTCAGAGTTATATTTTTCCTTCTGACGAGGGGCAGTATTTTGGACAGGTGGTCCAAGGCAATACTGAGGGTGGCATGGCGCAGGATACTGATTAAGTTCAGTTGACGATACAGTCTAAGAAGTTTGGATTTGGAGTTCATTTATGAGCTAGGTCCCATCAGACATCCAGACATTCTAAGACAGGTATTGCTCATTTCGGGAGATGGTTTTCTCCGCGAACTTGAGATATAGAGAGACATAGAAAGAAACACCACAGGCGGATCCACTCATTGAGGCTATTCCTCGAACGCAATAGTTTCGCAAACGAGTTTTTGTGAGACTGACAAGTAGAGGAGTTGGGTGTTCGGTATTACACGGGCTGTGAGTATGCGACATCGCAATAATTAGCCTTGAGTGCAAGTGGGAGATTGTTGGAGATAGTGCCCTCAGAGTCAATTATTGGATCACAGGCACGTGATTGCAATGATTGAGGGAGGACCTATCCCGGTAGAACAGTCTTACTCGAAATGATAGTATGCTATCTGGTTTACCTTTATCATCGTGTACTGCTTTAGGTGACCTGACATGTCGCTATTACACGTTGATAGAGCCCCTAGGATTCTTGCTTGACTGCCAGCAGTATGAGGGCGATCATATAAGTGAGAGCTGGAGTCTATAAGCACATCCTTAAAAGGTCCCTAGTCGTGGGAGTTTCGAGATAGGGCATCGATACTCCAGAGTAGAATAGTGTATACAGTCGAGACCCCGACGAGGGGCGGTGGCCGGTCTCACAAGCCACTGGTGTCAGTTGGTTCACCTAAGATGTATACAGGTGCTCATTGGGTTATGAGTACACCGGACATGACTCGCCGGGAACATGCTAGTTGGTCTTATACCTGACGTCAGATAGCAGTTCCCAGGTGACATGTGTACAGGTTAGTTCATCGACCTGGGGATCGTCATTTGTCTCGTGTGAGTTCCCACTGTACTTAGATTACTACCCTACCACGGCTCAAAGGAGTCGTGCAAACAGGTTTTAGTTGGGTAAAGTCCCGAGCCACATGGAGGCAGTGAGCGGATCTTCGGGGGTTTCGTCTCTCCCGGTATTGGGGGTGAGGTCGCGCTGTGTCTAGGAGAGCCATTACACGAAGTCCTTGGCCAAGGCAGGAGATTTACTGGTAGGTATTCCAGTAGTATCTCAGGGTGTTCTGGGCTACACTCCGACACGACTTGTACCGCTTTTGGGGGTCTGACTTTTACCAACCCCCTAGGCCCGACATGCGATGCTCATAGACGAACGGACCGGACTGTACGGATATTGTCACTGACAGGCTCAGTAGGGTGTTAGGATGAGTTCACTCATCGACGTCCCTTTTAGTCAATAGCTGGTGGCCCGTTACGTATTGGCTTATACCTCTGACGTGCTGGTGGTTAAATCCACAGCCATAGTATTGACGAGTCTTTAGAGTCCACCACACTTTCAGTTACTCAGCTTTCGGGCGAAACGCTGTAGAGGCCGTATGGAGATATGGCAGGGTCCGATCAGATACGTGCGGTATTGCATGGATCAGGATCGGACAGTTTTGTACTAGTGGTCGTATGGTTATATGGCAGCGTTCGATCAGATACGTGCGGTATTGCACGGATCAGGATCGGACGGATATTACTAGCCGACTTTGGTTTAAGCCGGATCCTAGTATAGTACAGTGTAGATTTTGTCTCATTGCATTTGTATCCGGACGGAATACAGATGCGGGTGTGTATGCACAGTATCGGGGTTTTCCTGTAATTTATTACGGGACCAGTTTTCTGGAGTTGTCAGTTTGCATTCCGTTCCGGCCGGTTTTCCTTTGTTCTTTCCCGGCCGGACTTTTCCGATGGAGGGGGTTATTTGCAATTGTGTAAATAACTTTAGTGGAGGGGTTTTATTGCATAAGTTTTGATATGATAGCATCTTTTCTTTTGTTGCACCATTCTTGCTTTAATGAGATTGGAAAGGGTATGGAGTGAAGTATGGTTGATGTTTCTTGTCTCTTGGATGTGGTCACCTCTTCTCATCTCCTACACTCACTCTCCTTCATGGTTTATATGTATGGATGATTTTTCATTTTTCCTCCACCATTCTCTTGATGCTAGGCCGGCCACTTCAAATGAGGGGAGAGGAAGAAAAATGAGAGTGATTCATTTTGTGTATATCATTCTTCATCTCATTCCATTGCTAGAAAATTGAAAGCACCAATTTTCTATATACCATTCCTCCATTATGGCAACAAAACCCCAAAGAGACACAGACTCTACACATCCTACAGCAAACCTTGGGCATGTCGAGTTGCCGGCTTCATGCCCGAGTTGCCTCGGTATAGAGGCGGGAGCCCGTAAAAGATGCAGGCGACGTGGTGCCCTTCCGGCGAGGAGGCGACGACCGGAGATCCCGCGAGGAGATCGGAGTGGAGATGAAGACCGGAGGACTCAGATCAGTCGGTATATCTCTAACTCATTCTCTTGTTAGCTTAGACTAGTTTAATGGCATGATCCGGGGTTTAGTGCGCGGTGGTGCCGGTTTTGCTAAGTCCGCAAAAAAATTAAAGTTTATCACCGTTTCCGCGTTTGGCCGTCGGATTGACGGTCGGGGCGCCGCCGTGCACTTACAAAAGTTCCGTGAGGAACTTCTTCATCCAGACAGCTTCCTTTGCGGCATCGCAAGCAGCTATGCACTCCGCTTCCATGGTTGAGTCGGCAACGGTTTCCTGCTTGGAACTCTTCCAGCAAACCGCCCCTCCATTGAGGGTAAAGACATAACCCGACATGGACTTGGAGTCATCCTTGTCACTCTGTAAGCTGGAGTCAGCAAAGGCCTCAATCTGGAGGTCCTTTCCGCCATACACCAAGAACATCTCCTTAGTCCTCCTCAGGTACTTGAGAATGTTCTTTACTGCTATCCAGTGTTTCTCCCCTAGGTTCGACTGATACCGGCTTACAATGCTCAATGCGTATGCTACATCTGGTCTGGTACATAACATCGCATACATAATAGAGCCTACCGCAGATGCGTAGGGTATTGATGACATGCGAGCCCTTTCCAAATCAGTCTTGGGAGACATCTCTTTGGAGAGGGTGATTCCGTGACAAGCCGGTAGATTACCGCGCTTGGAATCTTCCATACTGAATCGTTTCAGTATGGTGTCGATGTACCTTGACTGTGAAAGTCCCAACATCCTTTTAGATCTATCACGATAGATCTGGATCTCCAGAATGTAGTTGGCATCACCCAGGTCCTTCATGGAGAACCTCTGTGACAAGAATCCTTTGACTGACTGTAGCATAGGAATGTCATTTCCTATTAGGAGAATGTCATCGACATATAAGACGAGGAATACCACATTTCTCCCTACAATCTTACTGTAAATGCATGGTTCATCTGGGTTTTTGACAAAGTCGAATTCTTTGACAGTATCATCAAAGCAGATGTTCCAACTCCGCGATGCCTGCTTAAGTCCATAGATGGACTTGAGCAACTTGCACACTTTACCGCTGCTCCCACTCTGAATGAATCCCTCTGGCTGATCCATATAGACGCACTCTTCCAAATTTCCATTTAGGAAAGCCGTCTTTACGTCCATCTGCCAGATCTCATAATCGTGGAAGGCAGCAATGGCAAGAAGGATCCGAATGGATTTAAGCATGGCTACCGGAGAAAAGGTCTCGTCATAGTCCAAACCAGGTCTTTGACGAAAACCCTTTGCAACGAGCCTAGCTTTATAGGTTTCAACCTGCCCATCTACACCAATCTTCTTTCTGAAGATCCATTTGCAGCCTACGGGTTTTACCCCTTCTGGAGCAAAGTCCAAAGTCCAAACTTTGTTGGTGTACATGGACTCCATCTCGGTCCGCATTGCATCCAACCATTTTACCGAGTCACTGCTCTGAATGGCTTGCTGGAAGCTAGTAGGCTCATCATAATCTATGATGCAATCCTCTCTATCCCCGTCTATGAGAAAACCGTAGTATCTCTCGGGCGGATGAGACTGCCTACTACTCCTGCGGAGCGGCGTAGGAATGTCCGGTTCCCCTGAACCTTCTGGTTCTACTAAGGTTTCAGTAATAGCTTGTGGTTCTGGAATTTCTTCCAGTTCTATTGCGCTCCCACTTATCTGACTTTCTAAAAACTCAGTTTCCAAGAAGCGGGCATGACGAGAAACAAGGACTTTTTGCTCTTCTGCGTAATAGAAAAGATACCCCTTGGAGTTCTTTGGGTATCCCACAAACTTGCACTGTACTGAGTGTGCCTCGAGCTTGTCCGCATGCTGCTTTTTTACAAAAGCCGGACATCCCCATGTCTTAAAGGATTTAAGACAGGGTTTCTTCCCACTCCACATCTGATATGGTGTGGTAGGCACTGTCTTAGTAGGAACTTGGTTCAAGAGATGTGCAGCTGTTTCCAGTGCATAACCCCAGAAAGATCGTGGTAACTCAGCCTTACTCATCATGGAACGAACCATATCTAATAGGGTTCGATTCCTTCTTTCCGATACACCGCTGTGTTGTGGTGTGTATGGAGGAGTACGCCGAGAGAGAATTCCATTCTCTTTTAAGTAGTCCAGAAACTCGGCACTCAAGTATTCACCACCTCGATCCGATCTTAGGATCTTGATACTTTTGCCTGTTTGTTTTTCTACTTCATTCTTATATTCTCGAAATTTCTCAAAGGCCTCGGATTTGTGCTTTATTAAGAAGACATGTCCAAACCTAGAGAAATCATCTGTGAAAGCAATGAAGTATGAATAACCGCTTCGCGCATGTGTAGACATTGGACCACACACGTCACTGTGTATAAGTCCCAAGAGCTCGCTCGCTCTTACTCCGTGTCCAGTGAACGGAGTCTTTGTCATCTTTCCCATGAGACAAGATTCACAAGTGGCATAAGACTGGTACTCGAACGGATCCAAGTATCCTTCTTTATGTAACTTAGTCAACCGTGTCTCATTGATGTGACCCAGTCTACAATGCCATAAGAAAGCTTGATTTAATTCAGGAGACTTTCTTTTAAGTGTGTTCTGGACACTGAATATCTGAGCTTGATTCAATACGTATATACCGTTATTTAATGTACCTGACCCAATCAATGCTTGATTTAGGTGGATGTTTACTACATCGCTTACAAAAGCAAAATCTTGAGTAAGATTGTTTTATCGGTATAGGTCCTCACTTAATCATCATAATCATAAGTCCGCAACTATGATAATTGCCTTGAGGGCACTATAGCCAACAATCTCCCACTTGCACTTAAGGCTAATTATTGCGATGTCGCATACTCACAGCCCATGTGATACCGAACACCCAACTTCTCTACTAATCGGTTTCGCAAAGCCCGTTTGCAAAATGATTGTGTTCGAGAAATAGCCTCAGTGAGTGGATCCGCTCCAATGTTTCTTTCTGTATCTCTCTATATCTCAATTTCGCGGAGAAAACTATCTCCCGAAATGAGCAATACCTGTCCTAGAATTTGTCTAGATATCTGATGGGACCCAGTTCTCAAATGAACTCCAAATCCAGCAAACTACTTAGACTGTATCGTCCACTGAATTTAATCAGTATCCTGCGCCATGCCTTTCCTCAGTATCCACTTGGACCACCTGTCCAACATACTGTCCCTCAAAAGAGGGAAAACTATAACTCTGTCAGTCATTCTGTCATCCAGGTCACCTTGGAAGCCTGAAATGATAATCTTCTCCCGAAAGAGGCTGCCGTCACCATATCCATAGAACATCCATTTATGTCATAAACTGCTTCCCAATGTTTCTCCAGGATTGGATTAATATATCTGCTTATTGCATCTAGTGCAAAAGCAATATCCGGTGTGGTACTCGACATATCATGATTAACTCAATTGCCTAAGCAAATGATATGCTAATCATGTAGACCCCTCTCCACTTTAGTCTGTAAGACACCTTTAGAGAGGGTGACTCCATCATCTGCAGGTAAACTACCATGCTAGGAGTCATCCATTTAATGTCAAAATACCCAGATTAGGATACTTCCCAAATCTAGATCTAAAACCATAGATCTAGTAACCAGAAAACCTGATATTATATCCATATTCTATGTAGAGAAACAACTTTGTGACAACCATAGTATAACCGATCGTAGTATAGGAATATCTCTTCCTATCAAGTGCATGTCATCCCAATACCTGGACATCACTCTCTACTACCTTCTTACCAGATCCATCTCCTATTCTGATGAGGTCAAAGCCTATGACTGTCACATCAAAAATTAGATGATCTATTTCCGCTATACCTGCTTTGGTCTATAAATAGACATAAGCTACTTGCTCACTATACTTCCGCTGCTCCCACTGACTACAACAACCCTTTGGCAGAGTCATATATACGTGCAATTCTAAAGCTAGTTTAGAGCGACGCTATACTCATCCTCCTGCCGGGTCTTATAGTCTAGAACAGCTGCAAATGGCAAGTCTGGGTAAACAAGAACCTCCCTGACACTATCTTTGAGAGGACCGAAGTACCTCTCGGGTGCCTGAGGTTACCCACCAAATCTGCGGAGTGGCTGATGGAACATCGAAACTAATTGAATCGTTAGGTTCTATTAAATCATTAGTGATCGTTTGTGGTTCTGGAATCACTTCCAGTTCTACCATACTCCCACTTTTGTTTTTATGAAAAAATCCATTTTACTAAAACTGTGGCGAGTCAAGAACAATATAAATACTGATCTTCCTGATGGTAGAAAGTTAACCCTCGTCAAAGCCCGAGATAACCCACAAACTGCCATTACTGAAACGTGCCTAGAGTTTATCCGGATTCTGGTTTTAAGCATCAGCCGGACAACTCCCTATACCTTAACATCGTTAAGATATAAATTGATTCTATATAAATCTAATATAGAAACAAAAGCACTAATCTAATTTGAACCAGATTCAAAAACATGTATCTGTCTCCAGTGCATATCAACCAAATGGAAAGAGGACAATCAACATTACTCATCTAGGAGTGCATCCATATATGAGTAACCTGAAAGAGAAGCAAGTTCTCAAAACCATTACTATTAACTGAATACCAAACACAAGCATCTATATCTTCGACTTCCTTGAAGAATCCTGATACTTACAACAAATGGTTCTCTACTTTATTCTTATACCTATAACTTCTGAATATCTGGATCTTGCATTTCAACGAAATACATGTCCAGAACTGGAGAAGTCATAAGTAAACAGAATATAGTACGAGTACCAACCCCTTTGTCCTAATGGACATTGGAAAACATACGTGTATAAGTCCCCTGAGTTCAATAACTCAAACCCTATGCATCGTAGGTTGAAAAACTGTACTATGGTTAAGAAGAATTACACCGTTGTTGAATGCACCTTTCCTAATCACCAACTGATATAGGTAAATGTCACAGACATAATATCAAAAAGTTATATCTCACTTTATAAAAAAAATGTACAGATATATCAGTTTGAAATTGGTGCATAACAACGGATATTCAAAACCAAATATTTGCCATCCGGCAAAATCCAGATGATTTCCTCAAATATCACCAATTACAACGAATTCCGATATAATGAGGATCTAATCACCCAATTCCCAATATCTTACTCCCACTCACCATCCGTAATAACATGCAGATGTGAGAAAATAATCTGGTAAATACATACCCTGGAGTTAGATTCCAATTGGGAAAACAGTTTTCAATTAATATCGTACAGTGAAATTGAAACATGAAAATGTTTCAAAAGGGGTTAACTGGTATTCCTAGTAATGCCTCTTCCACTATCCTGAATCATGACAGTAACCATATACTTATCTGCCCTCACTACAATCCTTTTATTATGTCTTTACTTATTACCTTCTGTACACCTCCTTTACGCTAATTGGTTTTCTTCATTCCCTATCCTTCGGCACTAGCCTAAGGTTTGGAAGAAGACTATCCAATAAGTGCAATAGGTGTACTCTCCTAATCCTAGGAGCCCTCGCAACCTGAGGGAAGGTAAAGAGAAAAGACATCTGAATAATCCTATTCTTTTTCTCCTGAACCAGAATCATCCTCGAAAAAAGTTCCTTCGAGTTCGTATGTAACTATACGATGGATTTATCCAATGGAAGTGGATATCCGTAGTGATACGGAGTGTCCTAGAGAAATGCAAAGTGGATGTAGGAGTGGCAGGGGTATACCTGGTTTCGTCGTGAATGATGGTGGCCGCAATTTTCTTTGCCATTGTTCTAATCCCTTTATATGTTTTTACTTATTACCTTCTGTACACCACACTTAAGCTTAATTGGTTTTCTTCCTTCCCTACCGTTCGGCACCTGCCTATGGTCTGGAGGAAGACTATCTAATAAGCTCAATATGTGTACCCTCTCCTAATCCTAGGAGCCCTCACAACCTGAGAGAAGGTAAAGAGAAAAGACAACCGAATAATTCTATTCAATCTCTCCAGAACCAGAATCCATCCTCGAAAAAGTTTCTTCGGGTTCGTATGTAACTATACGATGGATTTATCCAATGGAAGTGGATATTCGTAGTGATACGAGGTGTTCTGGAGAAAAGAAAAGGTGATATAGAAGTGGCAATGATATATGCGACACCGTGACATTCCAAAATCCAAAGTGTTTTAAGAAGGTTCGGTCAACTTGGTTTCATGAGTTTTAGTCAAAGGTCGGGTCATAGTCGTAGCCAGAGAGAGAGAGAAAAGAAATACTCAGCGTGCACTCTAACCTAGATCAGAATGGTTAATCATTTTATCTAATCTGGATGGCTCCCACTGTTTCCTCGAATTCTCCTACAAACCCAAACGGAGAATTAGTCGGAATTACCCGAGGAGTAATCCTACTCATCAGTGGGAATCGGGATCCAACTATCATTGCATGATAATCTGATGGAAGCCACTCAAGTCACCACACTCCAGAAGGTATGGGCATGCCTGACAAGTTTCCTGTATGTTTGAAACTCCCGATATGATTTTTACCCCAAGCGGTTTATGACCTTGACTTTGGCCAACAAATCATAACCCGCAAGTCAAGTTCTACCCGTCATTGTCCTGATTGATTTAGACCCACCTGCACACACCCCTGACTTTGGCCAACAAAGTTGTACGACTATCCTAAACCAATGCATATCCATGCAACGGATAAGCAACACACAGCTACCGCACACGATACCTTGACTTTGGCCAACAAACACCGCACGAATACTATGTGCTACTTATCCGAAATGACGGAAGGCTACGGATGGTTTTTTAGCGAAAAACCTTTAACGTAATGAACTTGATATCGTTGAAGGAATCCAAGTAGTTTTACAAATATATAGTGGCAAAAACTTTTGCTAAAGAGGTCACTCCCGGTGAAGGGATCTCGTCTCTTTCCCCGTAGAATGAGGTGCAGGATATTCCAAACTGAATACCACGATACAAAGCAAAAGAATTGACTATCGTGAATTTATTACGTTGACGCAAACTTTTACTCAAGGGGTCACCCCCGATGAAGGGATCTCGGCCCTTGCCTCGTCGAATGAGGTGCAGGATATTCCAAAATGAATACCACGATGCAAAGCAAAAGAGAACGTCTGTAATGTCAGTTTTTAAAAACTTGGTTCCAACAACATCATATATAGGTTTTTTTAATTCTTGCATTGATAATAATCTATGCAGTCCCATCAATTAATCACACCAGAAAAGAACGAAAATAAAATGTACGTATATGCCATCCGCATTCGCCACTGGGTCCCGTCATCACCCGTTAGGTTACTTAACTAACGACAGAGCGAGGACTGGGCTAGCACGGGTGCAAAACATATACAACATCTACTAGTATATATAAATATATATATAACATTTGTCCCAGGCATGATATAAAGCAACATCACAGAAACATCACAGAAGCAACACAGAATGGTGGAGAATCTGGAGCCCCGGGTTTCACTTGAGCCGCAAGTGAGACCCGACGTTCCCTGTCGTGTGGATAGCCTGTGCAATGAAACCTAGACCCCTACGAGCGCGACAAGTTACCCGCAAAACCAGAAGCGAGGCAGCCCCCTTCAGCAACGTGAATGGACTACCCAGCACTTCACGGAATCCGGTAACTTGAGCACCCCTCCTGGGTCAACCTATACTCCCTACGAGTGCGGCGAATAGCCCGCCAATTCTAGAGTAAGGTCCCCTCCGTCCAAACGCCATGAGATGCGGACCCGTTGCCCTCTAGAACCCGGCTATTCGTGCACTCCACCGTGGGGTAATCCTAGTACAGAAAAGAAAATAATATACAAGGGTGACATCGACCTCAGCCCGGTCGTGTCCCGAAAGAATAATATACAAACTGGCAGTGACGACAGTCCACATGTCGGACGCTCGCCCCGCAATATCAAATGTACAAATGAAATTAAACTGTACTAACATTGCACCACAGCTATCCACCACGACGATCCAACTATCATCACAGCACAACACAGAACATCAATGTGAATGTCACGTTCGCAAACCCGTCTAAAAGAACATATAGCAGTTAGACGGGTTTACCGATCAAATGATGATTAGTCGAAAATATTGCATATTTTAGCCGGCAATTTCCTCATCAATTGCATTCATATAGAAGTGTTCGGCATTCATATTTTACATATTAGCAAAACTGTCGCAAAATATCAGATTACATGTATTAGACTCTAAAACCGACACTATAAAGGAAATTGACTGCATTTCATGGTATCGCATCATCCCTACATTTGCGCAACACTTGTTTTGAGATCTGTGCAGGAAAATCCAAAAGAAAGGCCAAAATTTACAGGGTACCGATCAAACTTGACGCCAACTCAATGATTTCAGTTCTGGAAGCAATCCAAAAGGCAAAATACAATTCAACATATCAGATAAATCTCCAAATATTAGCCCAAGACCACAGAAGAAAGAACAAAGCCCAAGGAGCCAACATGGCCGCGGAACCGCGGCCGGAGCCTGCTTGTGCCGCGGTTCCGCGGCCGTCTTGCTATGTCATCCACTAAATTTTGGTGCACAATGTCTATCTCAGTGGCTACAGCTCAGAATAACACTCCAATTTCCAGAAGACTCCAGAGACTTCTGCCAGATCAGCAAACCCTTGTTCCTACACTAAACCAAGCCTTGTATTCTAGAAACTTCTTCTTAAACCCTAGCTTAAACCCTAAGCTAAGCCTAACAAACTCTTTCTAGAAGTCTTTCAACAAACTTTTGGAGGGAACTCAAGAAGGCTTAGGGTTTGGGTGCTCTATAAATAAGACCCTAGTCTCACTTGTAAATCATCTTGGACTTGATCTTTGATTAGTTGATTTTAGTAGCCAATTTAGAGCCATTCTATCTCTCTCTTCATCTTCTTCTTCCACAAGTCTAGTGAGAGGACTTGTGTGAAACCCTAACCCTAATTCCATTCAAAAGCCAAGATCCCGAGTACCCATTCAAGCAAGAAGCCTTGCAACCTTTTAGGAGCCGAGCCGGTCTTCAACGGAGCAAGTGGTCCAAGCCGATTCGCGACTCACGAAGCCGAGCGAAGCCAAGTCGACAATTCAGTTTTTTCTCTTGTAGTTCTTGAGCGACTGTAATCAAATTGTTGATATAAATAAAAGGTGAAATTCTTTTATCTTGTTTTCTTTAAATTCTTGCATCATGATTCAATCTAAATTTCTAGTTATAATTCTTGTTGTGATGTGTGAGTAATACTCCGCTCGTCGAGGAGTCGAGACGATCAATAGAATGATGATGTAATATATCTTAAATCAATTCTTGATTCTTATGGGTTTTGTAAACCCTAGCAAATTCAAGAACCGACGACCCATTTTGTTGCGATGCTTTCTTGATTGATATCACTCGAGATTGGGGAGCTACGATCGTTTCTTGAAATTGCTCGAGGCTAGAATGTGAATGAAATCAACGAAAGAACAAGGGTTAAACGGTGAAACCCTAGTTTCATCAAGAAAGCCCTAACTCTCGTCGATCATCATCGATCTAGTATCAATCCTTCGAAGGACAAGAACACGAAATCTTGAGATTACATCACGTCTATAGATCCGATCGATTCCTACGAGCCTCATTTAGATTCTTGACATTTTGGTTGGAAATATTATCGAAACCCAATTCTTGATTGTTTATCAGTTTCTTGATTGTTGATTAAACTCGTGACACCTGAATCAATTGATAAATTCTTGAATCATGTTTTCTTTTCTTTTCGATTAACTTTTCAATTCAAACAAATCAAATATAAAAACGAATCGCACAATCCCTGTGGACGATCCGCACTCGCTTACGATCTACAACTGACACCGTAGTTGATTGCGGTCAAATATAATTTTTTGATTGTGAACTTTATTCAATTTTCTAATTACCGACACAAAGAGACTCTTATCGATTTGATTTACTTACTCAGTCTCGCATTTTACGATCAATCAAATAGCGCCGAAATCGGGGACTATTTGAATCGATACTTTTACATTTACACAATCCGGAATTTTATAACAATCAAAATGGCGCCGTTGCCGGGGATCGCGCGCTAATTCGTTTCATATTATAGTTTTGAATTGAAAGATTTATTTCATTGAGATTTTTGAGATCAAAATTCGTGCAAACCCTAAACAATTTGTTGTGTTTCATTGCAAGGAGATCTGGAGCTTGCTGGGAATTTGGAAAAATTTTGGAAAATACCAGAGAGCAGAGGGAGTCTACAGAAGCTCCCTGAAAAAGTTTTGTTCAGTGATCACACCATCCAACTGCGGAAGCGCGGCCGAAGTGCTCAATTGCGGCGGAACCGCGGCCCTTCTGGGGGATCTCTGCAAACTTTTTGCTTCAGGTAACTTCTTACCTTCTCCTCTCTCCTCTTTTTAGCTCCAACTAATACTTTGCTGCAGGATTCTTTGCAAATAATCGCAGCTCGCAAATTGCTAAAGTAAATTTGTGCGTGATTTTGTTTCTTTGTTGTTTGCATTATAAATACGGATATTAAGGGGCACGGCCAAATCCAAATTAGGTGGGGATTTCATTACCCTTCTTAGGCCCCGAAAACCATAAAAACTTGCATCCGCATTGACCCACATTAACTAAAAGAAATCTAGAGATGACTCTAAGGACTGTCGCGCTCAATTAGGACAGAAGAAGACCGTGGGTAATTCATTGCTTATCCGCGTTTTCTTGTGGTGCCTAGGAAAGTGTGTCGAAGGCTAGTGGTTATTAATTAGGCCCACTACTTACGTAGTGGAGTACCTTCCCACTTACCTGGCACTTACCTGGCCACAGGGGGACAAAGAGGCAGTGGAGGATTCTATCCCGCGACTTGTCTTTTGGCAGTTAGGAGCGGTCTAGAGCCGGACCTAGGTGACCACTAGATTCTAGGGTTTGTGTGCTGCATTTGTTGTGTCACATCATTTTTTCAAAAATCCGTCCCTTTTTCAAAAGCAAACACCGCATTCATTTACCCATAATTATAAGCCAACGCTGCCACTTGTACTAACCCTTTTTAGTACAAGATAGGCTGGACACGGGATTCTAGTGCCCGTTTAGTCCGCGTACCCTTTATCGACTCCGAAGTCGATAATTCTCCATTTACCTTTTCTTTACCCACTACCACACCCACACCGATGGATCCAACTCCATCAAACTTCTTTAACCCTAATCTGCCGCCGTCCGTTGGTGCGCAGAATCCACCCCGCATCTCTCTCCAGGAGAGGTGCTATCCACTTAGAGGTCCTCTTTCGACCTGCTTATCCACACCACCAGCCAATGGGGATAACTTTGAGATTAAGCCCCAGTATATCAATCTTTTACCCAAATTCTACGGACTCGAGACAGAGGACGCTTACGTTTTCATTACCAAATTTGAAAACGTATGCGCAATGATGGGTACGTCACAACTTTCAGTGGATGCGATGCGTGTACGACTTCTTCCATTTACATTGTGCGATATAGCCGAGAAGTGGCTATATAACACTACCGCACACTCTATTACAAATTGGGAAGAATTCGTCGCTGCATTCCTTAAGAAATTTTACCCAATACAAAAGACAGCTCGAATCCGTAGCGAACTGAATCAATTTGCCCAGCTCCCTACCGAACCATTCTCTAAATGCTTTGAACGTTTCAAGGATCTTTTGGTTCAGTGTCCTCATCACGGCATCCCGAGATGGGAGCTTTGCCGAATCATTTATGAGGGCATTAACCCAAACACTAAACAGAGCCTTGAAAACATGTGTCAAGGTACTTTTATGACCAAGGATGATGGGGAAGCTTGGAAGTATTTAGAAGAGTTCGCTGAAAAATCAATACAGTGGGAGAGTGGAACCCAACCATTGAATAGGGGTGGCGTACACCAAATAGATGTGTCCATAGGTGTTCGAGCTGAGATGGCAGCAATGCAAAAGAAGCTTGACGCTATGGAACACAAATTTTCTGCAGCCTCCCTAAACCCAATGTCGCTCCCCAAAACTGTTTGTGGGTGCTGTTCTGATCCGTCTCATTTAACGGAAGAATGTCCATTAAACTCTGCGTTTCAAGGTCACGAGCATTCTAATGCCGCATTTCAAAGACCTCGAAACGATCCATATTCTTCCACGTACAATCAGGGTTGGAGGAATCACCCAAATTTCGCTTGGAACCAAAACCAATCTCAAAACACGGTTCCAAACACGAATCAATTTCAAAGGGCTCTTCCTCCACCACAACAGCAACCCCTTCAACTCACTCAGCACCCCTATCAGTCACAAAATTTCCAAAACCAGGGCAACAATCCTACACAGTCTAATCCTATGCAGTTGTCCTGTTCTGACGAATTCTCTCAATTCACTCAAACCATGAAATCACTTTTATCAAATTTCATAGAGGTTTCGACTGAGGTTAGATCTTCCGTCAGTGAGATAAAGAAAAACTCAGCGTCCCAAGCTGAGAGTATCAGATCGATGGAAGCTGAAATCGCACGCCTAAAAGCCGAAATGAGTGCGAGAGAAAAAGGGAAACTTCCCTCTCAACCCCTACAGAATCCTGGGCATTACAATGTAAATGCCATCACAACGTTGAGATCGGGAAAAGTGCTGAATAATCATGTCGGGGAAGGTATTGATGATACTGAAAATCATATCAACACCCCGGCTGAGACCTTCCCACACACACACACTTCTCCTTCTGATCCTTCTTCTTCTACCATACCACCATCTTGAGAGCCTATTCTCCATTTCCCATTAGGCTCAACAACACCTTCTCCCAACCCTTATAGTTCTCCACAGACGGTCCCCACACCTCTTTTGGGACCTCGTCTACCCCCTCTTCCTTCTCCTATGATGGACCCTGCGCTTATTGCGAAAGCTCCTTACCCGAACCGGTTAAGGGGTAATAGAACGAGTCCTCATATGGAGAAAATTATGGAAATGTTCAAACAGGTTAACATCAATATCCCTCTCCTAGATGCGATTCAACAAGTCCCCGCTTATGCGAAAATTCTTAAGGACTTGTGCACTAGGAAGAGGAAGACTCAAGTGCCGAAGAAGGACTTTATGTCTAATAATATCAGCACTGCTTTTATTCCCCAGCTACCAAAGAAACGGAAGGACCCAGGATGTCCTACAATATCAATTTCTATTGGGGGTAAAAACATAAATCGTGCTCTTTTAGACCTTGGCGCAAGTGTTAACCTACTCCCTTATTCTGTCTATGAGCAACTAGGGATTGGAGAGCTGAAACCTGCTCACTGCACTCTCCAGATGGCAGACCGATCTATCACCAAACCAAGGGGTGAATTAGAGGATGTGTTGATAAAGGTCGGGGAATTTGTTTTCCCTGTAGACATCATTGTACTCGACACACATCCTGTAGCAAACCCCCGGGGCCAAATTCCGGTGATTCTGGGTCGTCCTTTCCTTGCCACTTCCAACGCTGTTATAAACTGTAGAAACGGTTCAATGAACTTATCATTTGGAAATATGACCATTGAACTAAATATCTACAAAGTTGGAAGTCAGCCATCAGAACCCTCTGCTTATATTTTAGATGTGTGCTCTGTCCATGAGATCGCTCCCGATAGTTGTGGAGCTGAGGAACTTTGCTTTACTGATCTCGATAACATTACCACATCTCTGTTTCACTTTACACAAGATCTTAGTGAGGACACTTTACCTACACTTGAGTCCTGCACTTCCGACTTTTCTCCACCCGAGTCTGTATCTTTCACAGGCTCTGAGCTTCTTTGTAAATCCAAAAATCATTCAATGATCCCTCCTTCTATCATTTCTCCGCCCGAATTAGATCTCAAAATTTTACCGTCTCATCTGAAATATGCTTATTTAGGTGAGAAGGAGTCTTTACCGGTTATAATTTCCGCTTCTCTAGCATTAGAGCAAGAGAATGCACTTTTATCGGTATTGAGATCTAACAAAGAGGCGTTTGGTTGGAGTATGGCGGACATCAAAGGGATTAGTCCCTTGATAGTTGAACAACATATACATGTGATGGATGATGCCAGACCAATCTGAGAACCACAGAGACGGTTGAATCCCGTCATGAAGGAAGCGGTCATGAAAGAGATCGTCAAATGCTTAGATAATGGTATTATATACCCCATCTCCGATAGCCAATGGGTGAGTCCTATACATGTCGTTCCTAAGAAATCCGGCATCACAGTTATAACCAATGAGGCGAATGAGTTGATTCAGACACGCGCCCAAACTGGGTGGCGTGTATGTATCGATTATAGAAAACTCAATGCTGCCACAAGGAAAGACCACTTTCCTCTACCATTCATTGATCAGATGCTGGAACGCTTAGCGGGACGAGAGTATTATTGTTTTATGGACGGATACTCTGGCTATAATCAGGTCCCCATCACCAAAAAGGATCAAGATAAAACCACTTTTACTTGTCCTTTTGGTACCTTTGCTTACAGTCGCATGCCCTTCGGGTTATGCAATGCTCCCGCTACCTTTCAGCGGTGTATGATGGGGATATTCTCTGATATGGTAGAGAATTTCCTGGAGATCTTTATGGACGACTTCTCGATTTTTGGAGACTCTTTTTCCGATTGCCTAGCGAATCTTGACGCCGTTCTTACTCGTTACAAAGAGAAGAACTTGACTTTGAACTGGGAAAAATGCCATTTTATGGTCCAAGAAGGAATTGTTCTTGGACATGTCATTTCACAGAAAGGCATTGAGGTTGACAGAGCTAAAATATATGTCATTCAAAACCTCCCTCATCCCAAAAGCGTCAAAGATATTCGCTCTTTCCTTGGCCATGCGGGCTTTTATAGAAGATTCATTAAGGACTTTAGCAAAATTGCTAGACCTTTAACTCTTCTCCTGGCCAAGGATACGACCTTCTATTTTAACTCGGATTGCGAGACAGCTTTCGACTCACTTAAACTCTCACTCACTTCAGCCCCCGTTTTATCATCACCAAACTGGGACTACCCCTTTGAGCTGATATGTGATGCATCCGACTTTGCAGTAGGTGCAGTCTTAGGACAGCACATCGAAAAGATGCCACACGTGATATACTATGCTAGTAAGACCCTGAATGATGCGCAAATCAATTATACAACCACAGAAAAAGAACTCTTAGTGGTTGTATTTGCATTAGAAAAATTCAGGCCTTACTTAATTGGCTCACCTATAGTTGTGTATACTGACCATTCCGCTTTAAAATATCTTCTGGCAAAGAAAGATGCAAAAGGTCGACTAATACGTTGGATCCTTCTGTTACAAGAATTCGATCTTGTTATCAAAGATAAGAAAGGATGTGAAAACGTAGTAGCCGACCATCTTTCACGCATCATTTCTTCCCCTGTGACCCTGCCGATCAATGACTCGTTTCCTGACGAGCAACTCTTGAGCATATCCGCTGAACCATGGTTCAGGGATATTGTGAACTATCATGCCACTGGACTGATACCCAGCGATTGGTCGAAACAGGACAAATACCGTTTTCTATCCCAAGTAAAACACTTTTACTGGGACGAACCCTATCTGTTTAAATATTGTCCTGATCAGATCATTCGCCGGTGTGTCCCGAATGAAGAGTTCAAGAGTGTTCTTTCTTTTTGTCATGATCAGGCCTGTGGGGGTCACTTTGGTCCTAGAAAGACAGCGGAAAAGGTTTTGCAATGTGGATTTTATTGGCCGACCTTATTCAAGGACGCATTTGACCATTGCAAAACCTGTACACAATGTCAGTATACGGGTAGAATATCCCAGAGGAATGAAATGTCTCAGCAACCCATCTTGGTTGATGAAATATTCGATGTTTGGGGCATAGATTTTATGGGTCCTTTTCCCAACTCCTTTGGGAATTTGTACATACTGCTGGCGGTTGATTATGTCTCAAAGTGGGTAGAAGCCATTCCATGTCGCACTAATGACAAGAAAGTTGTCATTAAGTTCTTGAAAGAGAATATCTTTTCGCGATTTGGACACCCACGCGCTATTATTAGCGATAATGGGACACACTTCTGCAACAGGTCTTTCGAGACTTTGATGCGGAAATATTCAATCAACCACCGACTTTCTACACCCTATCACCCCCAAACAAGCGGGCAGGCTGAAATCTCAAACAGAAAAATCAAACTTATTCTGGAGAAAACTGTTTCTAAAAATAGAAAAGACTGGTCGACCAAACTGACGGCTGCTCTTTGGGCATTCCGAACTGCATATAAGACCGACCTAGGGATGTCTCCATATAGGATAGTGTTTGGAAAAGCATGTCATTTACCCGTCGAGATAGAACATAAAGCATTGTGGGCTATTAAAGAAATAAATTTTGATTTAAACCTTGCTTGCAACTTTCGGAAGCTACAACTTAATGAGCTAAGCGAACTCCGCGATGAAGCTTATGATAACGCTGTAATCATAAAGAATAGGACTAAGGTTTTTCACGATAAAAACATTTTGAGGAAAACATTTTCACCTGGTCAATAAGTCCTTCTTTATGATTCACGATTACACCTTCATGCGGGTAAGCTCCGATCTCGATGGAAGGGACCTTTTGTTGTGCGGTCTGTATACCCGCACGGGGCAGTAGAAGTAGAAAATGTTAAAAACGTCACCGTTTTCAAAGTAAATGGACATAGACTAAAGCCGTATTTTTCCACTGACCCCACGGAGGAGCTCTTGTTCTTATAAGAGCCAGTTTATTTGGATTAAAATTCCTCCGTCTCACCTTCATGTCCTGCATATCACTGCATCATTCTTTTGAATGGAGGTGAGTGAAAAGAGTATGTTTGGGGGAAGTTCTTCACTTATATATTTTTCCCCCACTAATAATTCCTCCCAGACTTACAGGTTTTTTTTAGATATAGCTGTTGGCAACAGTGAGAACACTGTTGAAAACAAGTTTGGGGGAGGTTTGTGCTTATTTTTGCATCATTTGCATATCATTTGCATAAGCACAAAACAATTCTTTTAAAAATCTATAAAAATTTAAAAATTTTCAAAACCCATAAAAATCTAAAAATTTTCAAGTATAAAAATAATTTTAATATTTACACTTTTTTGTACATAAATAAGATAATGAAAGTTTAGATAGTGAACAAATTACATCCATGAGATTAGAAAAATATAAGAAAACTAAGAAAATTAGAAGTTTTCTTATACGAACTAGTAATAAGTAGTTATAAGCCGTTGTTCCAAGGGTTAGTAAGATGAAGGACGTCACTAATCTGAGGATAAAAATAAGTCTGAAAAATAGTTTCTATTCTGGAAGCCAAACATTTTGAACGTTGCTACCCTGCTATTCGCACTTACACACGTCTTGAAGCCTGGGATAGTAGAGGATACCTTGAAATGCTCTTGTCTTAAAGCCGATGTATGAAGGAAATAAAAAGAAAAAAAATGAATAAAAAAATATAAAGTGGTGAGAAAAATGGACACTGGTTTTGTTATCTCCAAGGGCAATAAAAAAATATATAGCGAGGGTGCTTCTTCACCTAGTGCCCTAAGGCCAACTGGTCTGGGAGTCACTGCTATGCCTGAGGTGGTGCAAGACGAGGAAAATACACCAAGTAAGCAAGCACATGAGTAATCGGTCGGTTAGTACCTCAAGAAGTATTAACGGTCGCATGAAAGTGTGTGAGCAATCTCATCTAAATATTCATTAATTAAAAAGTACTGAGGCTGATGGGCAAGAGTATGATAGCTTGAATTGAATTCTCCGGGTGTAGGGATGTCTTTACACACACGCAGGGTTATATGATCGATGTTTGGAAGAAAGATAGGAATGAAAAATAAGACGATGTTTTATTGAGGGAGGATGTGATTTCTGACATCTTTTCATGACCATTAAGATAGGGCTCATTACAACCGAAAAGCTAGCTTAGTTGGAAACCCTAATTTTCAAAGTCTTTCTTTTACAATTCTTGTCTTTAAATGTAATATTCATGATCTTTCTTTTATTATTGGATTTTGTGGGTGCAATTCGCTGAAAACCCTCAGGAGACAACACTCCTCCTACTAGGGACACCTAGAGGTTTAAAGGCTTGTTGCACGTGCTCAGTGCAATCGTGTTGCCTACGAAAGTGTGCTAGTTAGTTTTTTCTCTTTCTTTATTTTCTCCTTCTCTTTTTAATAAAACAGTTCGCTCGAGACGATCGAAATTAAGTTTTGGGGAATTTGATTAGTCGAAAATATTGCATATTTTAGCCGGAAATTTCCTCATCAATTGCATTCATATAGAAGTGTTCGGCATTCATATTTTACATATTAGCAAAACTGTCGCAAAATATCAGATTACATGTATTAGACTCTAAAACCGACACTATAAAGGAAATTGACTGCATTTCACGGCATCGCATCATCCCTACATTTGCGCAGCACTTATTTTGAGATCTGTGCAGGAAAATCCAAAAGAAAGGCCAAAATTTACAGGGTACCGATCAAACTTGACGCCAACTCAATGATTTCAGTTCTGGAAGCAATCCAAAAGGCAAAATACAATTCAACATATCAGATAAATCTCCAAATATTAGCCCAAGACCACAGAAGAAAGAACAAAGCCCAAGGAGCCAACATGGCCGCGGAACCGCTGCCGGAGCCTGCTTGCGCCGCGGTTCCGCGGCCGTCTTGCTATGTCATCCACTAAATTTTGGTGCACAATGTCTATCTCAGTGGCTACAGCTTAGAATAACACTCCAATTTCCAGAAGACTCCAGAGACTTCTGCCAGATCAGCAAACCCTTGTTCCTACACTAAACCAAGCCTTGTATTCTAGAAACTTCTTCTTAAACCCTAGCTTAAACCCTAAGCTAAGCCTAACAAACTCTTTCTAGAAGTCTTTCAACAAACTTTTAGAGGGAACTCAAGAAGGCTTAGGGTTTGGGTGCTCTATAAATAAGACCCTAGGCTCACTTGTAAATCATCTTGGACTTGATCTTTGATTAGTTGATTTCAGTAGCCAATTTAGAGCCATTCTATCTCTCTCTTCATCTTCTTCTTCCACAAGTCTAGTGAGAGGACTTGTGTGAAACCCTAACCCTAATTCCATTCAAAAGCCAAGATCCCGAGTACCCATTCAAGTAAGAAGCCTTGCAACCTTTTAGGAGCCGAGCCGGTCTTCAACGGAGCAAGTGGTCCAAGCCGATTCGCGACTCACGAAGCCGAGCGAAGCCAAGTCGACAATTTAGTTCTTCCTCTTGTAGTTCCTGAGCGACTGTAATCAAATTGTTGATATAAATAAAAGGTGAAATTCTTTTATCTTGTTTTCTTTAAATTCTTGCATCATGATTCAATCTAAATTTTTAGTTATAATTCTTGTTGTGATGTGTGAGTAATACTCCGCTCGTCGAGGAGTCGAGATGATCAATAGAATGATGATGTAATATATCTTAAATCGATTCTTGATTCCTACGAGTTTTGTAAACCCTAGCAAATTCAAGAACCGACGACCCATTTCGTTGCGATGCTTTCTTGATTGATATCGCTCGAGATTGGGGAGTTACGATCGTTTCTTGAAATTGCTAGAGGCTAGAATGTGAATGAAATCAACGAAAGAACAAGGGTTAAACGATGAAACCCTAGTTTCATCAAGAAAGCCCTAACTCTCGTCGATCATCATCGATCTAGTATCAATCCTTCGAAGGACAAGAACACGAAATCTTGAGGTTACATCACGTCTATAGATCCGATCGATTCCTACGAGCGTCATTTAGATTCTTGACATTTTGGTTGGAAATATTATCGAAACCCAATTCTTGATTGTTTATCAGTTTCTTGATTCTTGATTAAACTCGTGACACCTGAATCAATTGATAAATTCTTGAATCATGTTTTCTTTTCTTTTCGATTAACTTTTCAATTCAAACAAATCAAATATAAAAACGAATCGCACAATCCCTGTGGACGATCCGCACTCGCTTACGATCTACAACTGACACCGTAGTTGATTGCGGTCAAATATAATTTTTTGATTGTGAACTTTATTCAATTTTCTAATTACCGACACAAAGAGACTCTTATCGATTTGATTTACTTACTCAGTCTCGCATTTTACGATCAATCAAATAGCGCCGAAATCGGGGACTATTTGAATCGATACTTTTACATTTACACAATCCGGAAAGAAATTCAATCAAATGACATTCACGGTCGCAGATAGAAATGTATGTACTGTTAAACGTACACTTAAAATATCGATCGACTAAGTTCCAAATTGGCCCCAATAGCACAAACAGCACTGCACATAAAACTGGGCCAAAACAGAATATCACAAAAATCACAATTCCAAGTATATGAGCTACAGTGAAAATTTGAAGGCCCGTCGCCAATAAATGGCCGCGGAACCGCCGCCAATAGGGGGTAAGTGCGGCGGATCCGCGGCACTTTAGAGGCATCACGAGCCCAAATTTTTTGTGTAGCCTAAAATTTGCCTGCACGGATTTTTAAGATGCCTGAAATAATTTTTTGACTACTTGTGAAAATCGACAGCAAACCCAAAAATGAAATCGTAATTTTGGTAAATTCCATCGATCGATCTTTTAAGCACGTTTAACCAAGCTAGTAAGGGGTTTAAAGGGTGGCTCTGATACCATGAAGGGTCACGGCAGCGCCCCGGCCATCGAAACGTGGCCAAAATGCGGAACAAAAATTTCTAAACTGGCGCTACCGCTACCCGATTCCCGGATCGACCTTAAACCCTAAACTAGCAAGCTAACTAAGAGTTAGAATCATTATACCGAGTTGATCCGAGTCCTTCGGTCTTCATTCCAAGCTCCTAGCGGTTCTTTGACAAAATTTGGTTGCCGGTCTTCCTCCATCTCCGATGATCCACCCGAGGGAAACGACGTAAGCTCCAACCTCGTCGAACGAGGTAACCGACGCTCCAAAGTCGCTAGCGATGGAGAGTGGGGGTGTAAGAAAATGTCACTACATTTTTCTCTCAACATCTATGCTCATGGGAGCAACCATAGAAGAAGATGAAGGAGGTGATGAAAAACTTGGCATGAGCAAAAATAATGCTAAGTGTTTTTGTGTGAACTTGAGAGAGTGAGAGAGTGGGCTAAGGTGTGTAGTAATTTTCCAAATGAAAATCAATCCCACAATCATGTGTCCGGCCCCCCCTCTCTCCCCTATAAAAAAATATTTTCTTTTAATCAAATAGACAAATGCACCATACTTTGCTACATGCACTTTGAACCATGCTTTGACCCATACCTCCTTTCCACCTCATTTCCCAAATGATTTTCAATAAAGAAAATCATTAATGAGGTGGCACCTTCTAGGAGCTATTCCGTATAAAATACGAAATACTTCCCGGTACATGTATCAAAATACATATACGCGTATTCGTACCAAAATACGAATAGCCGAGAGAGAAAACGAATAGTGAACAATAATACTAGAATACGTATATATAAATACATATATAAATTATTAAATCAATACTCGATTTAATAATCCGGCTTAATCCTAAGCCGCTAGTATTATCAACCGTCCGATTAAAGTCTGCGCAGCATGTGCACATATTTAACCGGACACCTGTATGTACCAATATACCTCATATACACCATATCGCCTGAACCGTGAAAACCCTCTATGTGGGACTCTAAAGACTCGTCAATACGTTGGCAGTGGGTTTAACCACAAGCACGTCAGCGGCACTAGTTGTACGTAATAGCTACCCAGGTATTGAGCGAAAGGGAGGACGACGAGCAAACTCATCCTGAACCCCTACTGAGCCTGTCAGTGACAATATCCGTACAGTCCGGTCTGTTCGTCTAAGAGTATTGCATATCGAGTCTAGGTGGGTGGATAAAGTCAGACCCCCAACAACGCGATATTCAGTGTCGGCATGTAACCCATCACCTCCTGAGAAACTATCGATCCTGGATCGGTAATCCTCGTCTACCATGGCTATGGATTTGTGGTGATGGCCATCCGTACACAATGCGACATCAACCCCCATTACCGGGAGAGATGAATCCCCGACGATCCGATCACTGCCTCCATGTGGCTCGGGACTATACCCAACTAAAACCTGTTTGCACGACTCCTTTGAGCCGTGGTAGGGTAGTAATCAAAGTACAGTGGGAACTCACACGAGACAAATGACGATCTCAGGTCGACAGACTAACCTGTACACATGTCACCTGGGAACTGCTATCTGACAATAGGTATAATACCAACTAGCAGGTTCCCGGCGAGTCCGTCCAGTGTACTCATAACCCAATGAGCACCTGTATACTATCTTAGGTGAACAAACTAACACCAATGGCTTGTGAGACGTGGCCATCGCCCCTCGTCGAGGTTTCGATCAGTATACACTAGTCTACACTGGAGTATCGATGCCCGGTCTCGATACTCCTACGACTAGGGACATTTAAGGATGTGCTTATAGACCCCAGCTCCCATATATATGATCGCCATCATAATGCTGGCAGTCAAGCAAGAATCCTATGGGCTCTATCAACATGTACATGATGATAAAGACAAACCAGATAGCATACTATCATCTTGAGTAAGACAGTTTTATCGGTATAGGTCCTCACTCAATCATCATAATCACAAGTCCGCGACTATGATAATTGCCTTGAGGGCACTATAGCCAACAATTTCTATATCGTCTTACCGGATAGCCCCGGCGGAGCTTAAGGAGCTTAAGGATCAGCTACAAGAGTTGCTTCATAGGGGACTTGTGCGTCCGAGTGTTTCGCCTTAGGGAGCTCCTGTTCTGTTCGTCAAGAAGAAGGACGACAATTTGAGGTTGTATATTGATTATCGTCAATTGAACCGAGTTACGGTGCGGAATTGGTATCCTTTACCACGCACTGACTATTTGTTTGATCAGCTCCACGGTGCGAGACATTTTTCCAAGATTGATTTGAGATCGGGTTATCATCAGTTGCGGGTTCGGAATGATGACATTCCGAAGACTGCTTTTCGTATGCGCTATGAGCATTATGAGTTTTTGGTGATGTCGTTCGGACTCACCAATGCCCCAGCTGCGTTCATGGATTTGATGAACCGAATTTTCAGGCCGTTCCTCGACCTGTTCATTATTGTGTTTATTGATGACATTCTGGTCTATTCCAAGAGTCGAGAGGAGCATGAGCAGCACTTGAGGATTACTTTGCAGACATTGAGAGAGCACTAATGTTTGCTAAATTCTCAAAGTGTGCCTTTTGGCTTGATAGTGTTCACTTTCTGGGTCATGTGGTTACGAGAGACAGTATTCGTGTGGACCCGAGGAAGATTGAGGCCGTACAGCTTTGGTCCAGACCTATATCAGTGACAGAGGTCCGCAGCTTTTTGGACTTAGCCGGTTACTACCGCCGTTTCATGTAGGACTTCTCGAGTATCGCTGCACCGCTGACCGGACTGACCAGGAAGGGGGTTTCTTTTCTTTGGACTGAGGCATGCGAGCTGAGTTTTCATCAATTGAAGACTCGGTTGACGACTGCACCAGTTTTATCTTTGCCTTCAGGATCGGGCGACTTTGTCTTTTACTGTGATGCTTCTCGAGTGAGGCTCGGTTGTGTATTGATGCAGCATGATAGATTTATCGCTTATGCTTCCCGGCAGTTGAAGAAGCACGAGCAGAATTATCCCACTCATGATCTTGAGATGGCCGCGGTGGTCTTTGCACTTAAGATTTGGAGACACTACTTGTACGTGGAGTCGTGTCAGATTTTCACAGACCACCAGAGCTTAAAGCACATCTTCCAGCAGAGGGATCTGAATTTGAGACAGCGCCGTTGAATGGAGTTTGTGAAGGATTATGATTGTGAGATCCTTTATTACCCGGGCAAGACGAATGTGGTAGCTGATGCTTTGAGTCGTAGGCCCGGGGGTAGCTTGTCCCAGTTGAGCGCAGTTCAGAGACAGTTTTCTACAGATTGGCAGATCTTGTGAGATAGTAGAGTACAGTTTGAGTTCATTTCCACTGGGGGACAGCTTTCTCATGTTCGCGCCCGTCCACTTCTACTTGATCGTATTCGTGAGGCACAGTCCGACGATGCCCGTTTGTCTGAGATTCTTGAGCATGTTCGGCAGGGTAGAGATTCAGAGTTTGGGATTGATGACCAGGGTGTGCTACGTTTCGGGACTCGTTTGTGTGTACCTGATACCGATGGGTTGAGACGCGAGATCCTAGAGCAGGCACATCAGTCAGCTTATAGTGTTCACCCAGGTTCCACCAAGATGTATCGTGACTTGAGAGATATCTACTGGTGGGCAAGGATGAAGAGTAATGTTTCGGACTTCGTTTCGAGGTGCCTGACTTGTCAGCAAGTCAAGGCTGAGCATCTGAGGTCGACAAGAGAGTTGCAGCCTTTATCCGTTTCGGAGTGGAAATGAGAACATATCTCTATGGATTTCGTTGTGGGTCTACCCAGGTCCAGTCGAGAATATGACTCCATTTGGGTGATTGTTGACCGGTTGACGAAAGCGGCTCACTTCTTTCCAGTGAAGACCACTTTCGGTTATGCTCGGTATGCTCAGTTGTACATTGATGAGATTGTGCGTTTGCACGGCGTTCCCACATGCATCGTATCCGACAGGGGCACCCAGTTCACAAGCCGTCTTTGGTAGAAGCATCAGGAAGCTTTGGGTATCCGATTGAGTTTTAGCATCGCTTTCCATCCGCAGACCGATGGTTAGTCAGAGCGGACTATATAGATTCTGGAGGATATGCTTCGTGCGTGCGTGCTTGATTTTGGTGGCAGTTGGGATCGTCACTTGCCATTGATAGAGTTCTCCTACAATAACAGTTATCAGGAGACGATTCAGATGGCACCTTTTGAGGCTTTGTATGGTAGAAAGTCTCGATCGCCAGTCTGTTTGATCGAACTCAGCGAGAGCAGGATTTTGGGACCCTAGCTAGTTCAAGAGACTACGGAGAAGATCCAGTTGATTCAGGATAGGATGAGAGCAGCCCAGTTGTTCAGACCAGAATATTGCATTTTAATACCGCTCATTCATTATCTATTTTTTGTATATATCGGTACTATTAACTGGTGTTTGCTCAGTAATACAGATTACAGGTGTCCGTGACAAAATACTAGAAATACATCCAGAATCATGGATATATCATTTGTGAGCCAACACTGCAGCCAGAACTGGAAACCGACCGATATCCTAAGAGTTATTTTGCAAACAAGTGTGTGCACAATATTTTGGTCCAACACATTACATGTGTGTGCACACAACTCTTGGAACATGGACCATGGACCTAGGGGGCAGCCATGGCATGATGGCTAGTGCAAGTGGGCATGGTGTGATGTGCATTAAATGCAATAAAGTGTTGATATGATGCAAAGCTACTAGTTTCCCTCCAATTCCTGGTGCACCACAAGTTCAAAACAGAGTAAATAAACTGCACCAAAATGATGTGAGGGGACACACAAATGAACACACAAAGTATGGGACCCAGCCCTCGGATTTTGGCCGAGATCTTCCTTGACAAATCCGGCCAGGCCGGCCCCACCTCCTCCTGTGGGCCCCATCTTCTCACAGTGTCTCCAATGCTGCCATTTGGTCTTTATTTTATTGTTTGCTTAATCCCTTTTCTTGCCTATAAAAGCAGATCATGGCAGCAAGGGAGGGGGTCTCACATTGTAATCCATTTTCCAAGTTTTACACTTTTGTTCTTGTTTTCTTTTTAGTTCTTGTACATAGCTTAGTCCCCTTGAGCTCCTTGCCTTCACTTGATCTTGCAACCTCTTCATTGAGCTTGCAAGTTTAAGTGTTGGCTATTGATCTCAAGGGTTTGTATCTTCATTTTGGAATCAATAAAGATCTCTTTTGTGCCTTCATTCACCATGAGTTCTTTGCCATCACTTGATCTTGCAACCTCTTCATTGAGGTTGCAAGTTTAAGTGTAGGTTATTGAATCCATGTCTTGTGTTTTGTTCTATGCTTCTTACTAGTTTATTTCTTGCACTTTTCTTTCTTGCTCTTTTACATTCATGCAATTTATTACCTTGCTTTACTTTCTTGCACTTTAAATTCCATGCCCTTTACTTTCTTGTGTTGCTCTTTTCTTTTCTTTGTTTTTTTCTTTTTGCTCTTTTTGGTTTGTTGTGTTGATGTTGTGAATATGTGTTGTTAAGGAAAAGAAACCGATATTGTAAGTTAACGTTTCGTTTTTCATTTCCTTTTCCCGTCTTTTCCATTTGAACTCCGTCCAAACGTTACTCAAGCGCTCCGTTAGGCACCCTACCCTACCAAGGTAACGGTGATTCCTAACCGCGACCGGTTGCGTTCGGTTTGGCCGGACGTGAAAGCAAGAGGCAAGAACGGAAGGACAAGGGTCAATAAGCCGGATTCCACGAATACCGTGCTTAAATCCCCTAATCCACATTATTGCCTATTGCTCTAGCTTCATTTGTTAAGTTCGGCTCAAAGGAATTGAATACGAAATCCATTAACTTACACTATCCTATCGATTCCTAACAAGCTTTACATGTGCATATAACACATAGGTTAGATTTGAACAATTCTGCCCTCGCGCATTAACTCGTAACGACACGAACATAAAATGCTCCGTCTCCCTGTGGATCGACCCGTGCTCAACCGGCTAGCTGCAAAGCGACACCGTCTTGATTGCGGTTAACTTTAATTCTTTCAATCAAATGGCGCCGTTGCCGGGGAGACGGTAACGTTTTTATTCTTGTTATTTCGGGTTAATCATTGTACATCTCACTTATACATCTAACCCTATTTTCAAAACAACATAAAAATTTCAAAACCAAAACAAAAACAAAAACAAAAACTAACTTTGCTAACCATTTTGTTCTCTGGATTTCATACCTGCTAACACTCTGGATCTGAACTAAAAAACCTAACAATACCAGCGTGACACTAGTACAACACTTGGACAGCAGAAGAAAATTGGAGCCCACACTTCAAAGTTCAACCGGCGACTTACCCAAGAAATCAGGCGTCGCCGGCCTTGTCCCCTCCTTCTGCTTCCAATTTCTCCTCTGTGCTCCAGTGTTCTATTTTTGTCCTATTTTTATTGTTTGTTTTTTATAATTTTTAGTGTGCAGGTATTTAGGCATTCGTATCGCTTTTCCGCACTAATATCCATTTTTCCGACATTTGTAGATTTTTGCGGATTTGCGAACTACGATCGTGGGGAGTAAAGTGTACATTCAAGGCTAAGGTGATTGCGACGTATAGTGCCAAAGATCCGGGTAGTTTGACCAACGCAAACGAACATTTCAAGCTATTCGGATTTAACTTCAACGGGGGTTTCTTAACTCGAAAACTTATCGGTACGTATTTCTTAAACACATTCTTCTCAAATCCGACGCATATGATTAGTCGAACATATTGTATATTTTAACCGGCAATTTCCTCATCATTTGCATTCATATAGAAGTGTCCGGCATTCATATTCTACATATTAGCAAATCTATCACAAAATATCAGATTACATGTATTAGACCTTAAAACCGGCATTTCTAGGGAAATTGACTGCATTGCATGGCATCGCAATATTTCTATATGTCGCAACCCATGTTTCGAAGTCTGTGCAGGAAACTAGAAGCATGCTCGAATCAACACTGCTCAAAAGATACGCCAACTCACTAACTTCAGATCTGGTATCAATACAAAGTAGCAATCACAATTCAGCATATCAGAAGAAGCCCCAAACTCCAGCACAAGTCCACACCAGAAGACCCAAAGGCCAAGCCCATCAAAGAGCCGCGGATCCGCGGCAATGGCTTGCTTGTGCCGCGGATCCGCGGTGGGTCCAAGGATTCAGCCTCCCAAATTTGCACCAAAACTCCTATCTCAGCTCCTACAGTTCAGAAAGACACTCCAAGTTCTAGAAGACTCCAGAGGTTTCTGCCAGATCAGCAAACTAGGGTTTCCAAGCCTAATTAAACCTAGCTTAAACCCTAAGCTAAGCTCCTAACAAACTACCTTCTAGAAGACTCAACAAACTTTTGGAGGGAACTACCATTTCAAACCTAAACCTAGGGTTTGGGAAGTTTATAAATAGAAGCCTAGACCTAGGGTGAAGAGATCATGTGGAGATAGATAGAATCAAACCATTTGTGATTCATTTTAGTTCATTTTAGCCATTCTCTTTCTTCTTCTTCTTCCACAAGTTTAGTGAGAGGGCTTGTGGGAAACCCTAACCCTAATTCTGAAAGGTTCCTAGGCACTCTAGTAAGGTCTCACAAGGCATCGAACATGCCACTTTAAAATTTTTTGGTGCCGAGAAATCCTAGACTACGGATCTTAGACTAGATGTTTAGGCGAAATGAAAACTTAGTTAACACTTTAACTAGAAGTGAGAAGCTACAACCTTTGTAGATCCGGATTTCCACCTCCTTAGCTCCACGTGGTCATGCCCTCGCTGTCCATCATGAATCCTCGACTCATTCGTCGGCTTCATCGGAATAATATGCGGAATAGGTCGTCGGCTTTGTGTCAAAGACGATCTACGTCGAGGTTGCACTAATTCAAGCTCCGACTTCACAAAGTTGTGAAACTTGTGAAGAGAACACCCAAAACAACTTGGCAAGAGGTAGAGGGTGAAGAAATAGGAGATGGGTTCACTTTAGATTTGGAATTTTCTCACTAGAACTCAAGTTGCCATTGGAGTAGCAAGCTTGAAGAAGAAGAAGATGAGCTAGTTATGATAAGTCTTATGTTAAAATGAATAATAATTCAATACTTATCATAACTTGACTAAGGTTAAGTGTAGAGAATAAACCATGGTGAGTTAAGTGGGTTAGGGTTAAGTAAGATGACAAGAATGGTTGCAAAAGTCAAGGGTTCAAGAAGCTTCAACATAAAACAAGAATTGCCACCATTCTCATCTTGAATTTATCCATATAAATAAACAAATAAATGAATAAATAAATATGCAAAACCCTAATTACAAAATAACCATGGTTTAATTCTATTCATTTAACCATATGATCAAGTATCATCAAACATGATACAAGAAAGGTGCACAAAAATATATCACATATACAATGTGCAAATCAAGTGAGAAAAATCCGTTTAAAGTGAACCTATACTAGTTAATGCAAAGTAATATATCAAATATATAATTATACATTAAATCATTAAATCAACACTTGATTCAATGATCCGGTCATGTCGCACATAACCGACTAGTATTCAATGCATCGATTTATCGAATCAATGATTCGATAACTAGGTCATAACTCATATAACCAATCGAAACATTAAACGCGAGAATGAAATGCGGTATCACATACACGCATTATTCTCGCTCCCGCACATATCTCATATGCGCTCCTATTTCGTTTCGCTTGAGCTAGGAAACCTCTGTGTAGGACTCTAAAGACTCGTCAATACGCCGGTAGCAGATGATGATCATATCAAGCACCCACAAGCCGCAAGCGGTCTGCTAAACGTAACGGCCACCCGGGTATTGAGCGATCAGAAGATCGACGGGCTAGCCCGCTCACACTCCTGCGAATCCGACCAGTAACACTTACCATACAGTCCGGTCTCTTCGTCTGATATGTCGCATATCAAGTCTAGGGGTGGTAAACGTCAGACCCCAATAACCGATAAGTCGTGCCGATGTGAGGCTCATAACGGGTCGAGAAACTACCAGTAACACTTACCAGTAAATCTCTGATCAGCCATGGCCAGGGACTTCCCTGTTACGGCCAATCGAGCACAGCGCAACATCAACTCCCAATACAGGGAGAGACGAAACCCCTCCTATCGCTCATTGCCTCCATGTGACTCGGGACTGTACCCAAAGACCACCGTTTTGCACGCCTTCATGGACGTGGTAAGGTGGAGATCAAAGCACAGTGGGAATCACACAAGACTCTATGACGATCTCGGGTCTACAGACTAACCTGTACAAGTGTCACCTGAGAACTGCCATCTGACATGAGGTATAATACCATCTGGGAGTTCTCGGCGAGTCCGTCCAGTGTACTCAGTCTCCACTGAGCACCCGTATACCATCTCTGATGTCAAACACCAATGGATATGGGATCATCCATCGCCCATCATATGGGTCGAGAAGCGTATACGCTAGTCTACTCTGGTATATCGATGCCCCGTCTCGATACACCCACGATTAGGGACCTTGAAGGATGTACTTATGGACTACCATGTCCCCACTAGTACGATCTGCATCATAGTCCAGGTAGTCAAGTACACATCCTAAGGGCTTTACCAACATGTAACTACAAGACAGTATAAAGAGACTAGTGTACATGTTAAGATAAAGAGTAACCAGATAGCATACTATCATATTGAGCAAGAAAGTCATCTCTATATATGTCCAAGCATCCAATATAATATACAACATCTGTACAATACTGGCATCTAGGGCATACATACAACTAACAATCTCCCACTAGCACTAGGGCCAGCTGCTGTAGTATCGCATACCGAGCATCCCGAAGAGTCTCTCAAACTGTGTCTGTGGAATGGCCTTCGTGAGTGGATCCGCCGTGTTATTCTTCGTGTCAACCCTCCTGACCTCGATCTCCCGGCGATCAACTATCTCCCGGATCAGGTGATACCGCCTCAGAATATGCCTGGATCGCTGATGGGACCTGGGTTCCTTGGCCAAAGCCACCGCTCCATTGTTATCGCAATACAAAGGTATTGGATGCTCAATGGATGGAACCACTCCAAGTTCAGTAATGAACTTCTTGATCCCGACAGCTTCTTTAGCAGCATCGTTGGCAGCGATGTATTCAGCCTCCATCGTCGAGTCTGCCACGGTTTCCTGCTTGGAACTCTTCCAGCTAATCGCCCCTCCGTAAAGGGTAAAGACAAAGCCCGACTACGACTTAGAGTCGTCCTTATCACTCTGGAAGCTCGAATCGGTAAAGGACTCCACTTGGAGTTCTCCGTTACCATACACCAAGAACATATCTCTAGTCCTTCGCAAGTACTTGAGAATGCTCTTCATAGCTGTCCAGTGACTCTCTCCAGGATCAGCTTGATACCTGCTCACTATACTTAGTGAGTATGCTACATCGGGTCTGGTACATAGCATCGCATACATGATAGAGCCTACTGCCGAAGCATAGGGTATCCCTTGCATGCGAGCTCTCTCCAAATCAGTCTTGGGAGACATCTCTTTGGAGAGAGTGACTCCAGAGATCGTGGGTAAGTTCCCACGCTTGGACTCTTCCATACTAAACCTCTTTAGTATGGTGTCAATGTACCTGGATTGGGACAATCCCAAAATCCGTTTGGATCTATCTCTATAGATCCTAATTCCCAATATGCAGGAGGCATCACCAAGATCTTTCATTGAGAATCTTTGTAATAAGAAGAGCTTGACCGATTGCAGCATAGGAATATCATTTCCTATCAAGAGTATGTCGTCCACGTACAATACGAGGAAGACAACCTTACTCTCTGCCACCTTCTTGTAGATACAAGGTTCATCTGGATTTTTGACGAAATCAAACTCTTTGATAACAACGTCAAAGCAGATGTTCCAACTCCGCGATGCTTGCTTTAATCCATAAATGGATTTAAGCAGCTTGCACACCTTCCCGCTGCTCCCACTGTCTACGAAGCCCTCTGGCTGAGTCATGTACACGCACTCTTCTAAATCACCATTTAGAAAGGCGGTCTTAACATCCATTTGCCAGATTTCGTAATCATGATAAGCAGCGATGGCAAGCATGATCCGGATGGATTTAAGCATAGCCACTGGAGAAAAGGTCTCGTCATAGTCCACACCTGGTCTTTGACGAAAACCCTTTGCTACAAGTCTTGCTTTGAAAGTCTCCACTTTCCCATCTACACCAAGTTTCTTCTTGAAGATCCACTTGCTCCCAATGGGTTTTACCCCTTCAGGAGCAACTTCCAAAGTCCATACTTTGTTGGTGTACATGGAATCCATCTCAGACCGCATAGCATCCAGCCATTTCACTGAGTCCCCACTCGTGATGGCCTGCTCAAAGCTAGTTGGGTCATCATCCTCCATGATGCAATCCTCGCTCCCACCATCAATGAGAAAACCGTAGTATCTCTCAGGTGGACGAGAAACCCTACCAGATCGGCGGAGAGGCTGGGGTTCATCTGGAACTACGGAATCCTCTGGTTCCACCAGATCTTCTGTTGTAGCTTCTGCAGCTGGAACCTCTTCCAGTTCTACCTCATGACCACTAATCTCTTTTTCAAGAAATTCCTTTTCTAAAAAGGTGGCATGCCGAGAAACAAACACTCTTTGTTCCTCAGGGTGGTAGAAGATATACCCTTGAGAATTCTTAGGATATCCTACAAATTTGCATAGAACAGACCGTGCCTCGAGTTTGTCCGGATTTTGTCGTTTGACATAGGCTGGACAACCCCATATCTTCACATAGTTAAGACTTGGTCTCTTCCCTTTCCATATCTCATATGGAGTGGTAGGCACAGATTTGGTGGGGACCATATTCAATAGATGTATGGCTGTCTCAAGCGCATACCCCCAGAAGGAAATAGGTAACTCAGCTGTGCTCATCATAGAGCGCACCATATCTAATAAGGTGCGGTTCCTCCGTTCTGATACACCGTTGTGCTGTGGTGTATATGGAGGAGTCAGTTGAGAGAGAATCCCATTCTCTTTTAGGAAGTCCAGGAATTCATTGCTCAAGTATTCACCTCCTCGATCAGATCGAAGGATTTTAATACTTTTTCCGGTTTGGTTTTCGACTTCTTGTTTATATTCTCTAAATTTCTCAAAAGCTTCAGACTTATGTCTTATTAAGTACACATGTCCGTATCTTGAGAGATCGTCAGTGAATGTAATGAAGTACGAAGAACCATCCCTGGCATGTGTAGACATGGGACCACATAAATCACTATGTATTAGTCCCAAGAGTTCGGTAACTCTTTCTCCGTGTCCCGTAAACGGAGTTTTGGTCATCTTGCCTTTGAGACATGACTGGCAAGTGTTATAAGATGAAAATTCGAAAGGTTTCAAATATCCATCCTTATGCAACTTAGCCAGTCGTGTCACATTGATGTGACCCAGTCTACAATGCCACAAGTAAGATTCGTTCAGTTCAGAACTCTTCCTCTTGTGTGTGTTTGTTATGCTCAGAACTGTTGATTGATTTAGAACATAAATGCCATTGCATAACGTGCCTGATCCAACCAACTTTTGGTCACGGAAAATGTTCATAACATTGTCCTGTAATACAAAATTATATCTTTCTTTGCTTAATAAAGAAACCGATATAATGTTGCATATCAGGTTCGGCATGTAATAGCATTCGTTCAGAACCAATGTATTACCAGTTGGTAATACAAGGTGATATTCCCCGACAGTCTTAGCTGCAACAATTGCACCATTTCCAACTCTAATGTCTTTATCACCTTCTCCAAGTTCTCTACCTTTCCTAAGCCCATGTAACTGATTACATATATGGGATCCTGACCCGGTATCTAATACCCAGGACGTAGAGCAAATGGAGAAACAGTTCTCAGTAACGAACACACCCGAAGAAAATGCATCAACATGTATTTTCTTCATTCGGGTGGCATGAGAATCCTGGTATTCCCCTATATCCTGTTCATTCCTATAACTCTTATAAGAATGAACGGAACCAACGTTCCCCAGCACAGTATAACATGCGGGTTCGGTCAATACATCCATATTATTATCTTGATTAAGGCATGAACTGGTCGCTACCTGGAGAGAGAGAGAAGAAAACACTTTAGTGTATGCTCGTGCAAGATCAGATTGGTTATTATCTTATCTAATCAGGATGGCTCCCACTGCTTTTTATCAAATCTTTCTTCAAACCCTAAAAGGAAAGACTAGCCGGGATTAATTACACACTACAAGTTCGCCAATCTTTCAGCCAGGCCAGTGTCGGTACTTTGAGGAAGGTCCCCCGTGCTTTCGCACGAACCTAATTAATGTAAACCTCGTTTTCCCAGAGGCGTAACCCCGTTGACACCTTTCTAGACACCTACTTGATCAGCTAATTGCAATGTGTAAAACTCTCCCAGGAGTAACTCTTACTCCCAGTGGGTATCGGGATCCAACTATCTCATAGAAGGTATGCAATCTCATTGCAAATTTCAACACTTGAAATTCCCGATAATGCTTTTGCCCCTAGCGTGCTATGACCTTGACGAAAGCCAACAAATCACAGCCCGCTAGTCAAGTTCAACCCGTACATTTCTTGACTGAATCAAACCCACCCGCACGACCCTTGACGAAAGCCAACAAAGCCGTACGACTACCCTAATCCAGTCGCATCATATGCAACAGATAAATAGCACATAGCTACCACACACTACACCTTGACGAAAGCCAACAAATGTAGCACGAATACTATATGTAACGTATCTGAAATGACGGAGGGCTACGCAGGTTTTTCTGAAAACCTATTGCGTAATGAACTTGATATCGTTGTAGAATCAAATGAAGTTTTGAAATGGAGTGATTTTGAGGCTTTTCTAGTTTTGCTAAAGGAGTCACTCCCGGTGAAGGGATCTCGGTCCTTTCCTCATCGAATAAGGTGCGGGGTATATCATATATACTGCTGTGCAAAGCAAAAACCCAAAAGCAGTCAAAAGAAAACCGAGTCTGTAGCATCTGCCAGTTATTGCTAAAGGAGTCACTCCCGGTGAAGGGATCTCGGTCCTTTCCTCATCGAATAAGGTGCGGGGTATATCATATATACCGCTGTGCAAAGCAAGAACTGTAGCTACCTGTTTTATTTTAAAATTCGATTCCACAACATCTTAGGTTTCTTATCTTTCATTAATCACATTAATGAAGTCCCATCATTTAAATACCTAAACATCACAGATAGATATGACGTACACTTATGCCATCCGCATTCGCCTCGATGTCCCCTCGTGCACCGTTAGGTTAGGTAACTAACGACAGAGCAGGGCAGGGCTAGCGCGGGTGTAAAACATAAGTAACGTCTATATAATATATCATATATACTATATAATATATCCATCACAGAGTCACAACACAGATATCGCAGCAGAATAAACATATGAAATATTGGATATACTAGGACGTTCGTGTTTTCAATACGAGCCAGTATAAAACACGGATTCCACGGTCGTGATGAATAGCCAATCCCACACCCCTAGACCCCTACGAGAGCGGCAAGCAACCCTGCCAATTCTAGGGTTAGGAGACCCGGACTCGACTCCTCGAGTTGGTCTCCCACTGGACCCCAGAACCCGGTTACTTGTGCTCCCCTCCTTGGGTCTATCCTAATGCGGAAAAGTAAATAATATACAAAGGGTGACAACTTCCGCTACCTGGAAGTGCCCCAAATAAAAGAATATTACATACAAGTTTTTACATGAATGAAAATGAAAAACACTCATCTCACATAAAAACCCCCGGCTATTCAAACACGACGATCCAATATAACATATCCAGCAACACATACCATCACATGTCATCAACGTAAGTAAGTATGCATACCCCAATTGTCGTTGACGTATAGCAACGAAACCGGCGATATGTACATACTACACTTACGGTCATAGAAAAGAAAGTGTAAAACTACAACAATTGGCATCCGCAACTTCTTTAGACATCGCATGCCTAATCAAATGAAATACTTAGACATCACATGCCTAACAGATATAAATCCCGCATTTTAGTCTCAGTATCGAAAACACTTTTCAATATTCTGTGGGACTAAACTGCTAGATTTATAACATTCATTCAGTTATCTCATAACTGTTTGTGAATTCCAATTATTGTATCACATTCCAGATAAACAGATAATGTTAAACTTTCCGATCGAACAGTCGAATACCCAAGTTTTCCCGATACAGCTCAACACATGAAATAAGTCTAACAACATTCAGTTCGTGCCTCAGTACCAATGGTCCAGCCGTAGAAGGGTCAAGCCAACGCCTCACATGTGGCACGCCGTACTGCCCCAAACCCGAAGGTTCAAAGGGCAGTTCAAGACGGTCACATAATCGAGTTAAGGTTTGTTGTCTTCTAGAGGGTCCGTCGCGTTACTTGCACTACTTAGAACATCGTTAAACTACGGAAAAATCCAACACTTGGAAATTTCCCGACAGGGGAAAAATTGGGTATTTATATCCGGTCGAACTTTTTAACATATTCTGAAAATTATCCGGAAATACACAAAAGACGAAATTTGATAATCCGATCGAAATACCGAATCCCCAAAACAACCCCAGAAAATTCAACTCTTGAATGAATATTAAACATTCCCAGAAGACTCAGCACTACATTACATGGATTACTGTGCAAACCACTTGCTGTAAATCAGCAGAGTGGCCGCAGAACCGCCGCGCTTCCTATGGTAGGGGCCGCGGTTCCGTACCTATTTAGTTGATTTAGCAGCACGTGTTTCACAGTAACTCACTATATTCCCTGCTGAATTTTTTGGAAACTTTTAATCTGGAAAAATCCACGTTTTCAGAAAAAGTACAGAGAGCATGTTTGTAATGGGTTTTCGGGTTCGTTCGGACTTCAAACTCCGTCTGGACTTCGCCTAAGGCTCTAGCTAGGCTCTGATACCAGTGAAAGGTTCCTAGGCACTCTAGTAAGGTCTCACAAGGCATCGAACATGCCACTTTAAAATTTTTTGGTGCCGAGAAACCCTAGACTACGGATCTTAGACTAGATGTTTAGGCGAAATGAAAACTTAGTTAACACTTTAACTAGAAGTGAGAAGCTACAACCTTTGTAGATCCAGATTTCCACCTCCTTAGCTCCACGTGGTCATGCCCTCGCTGTCCATCATGAATCCTCGATTCATTCGTCGGCTTCATCGGAATAATATGCGGAATAGGTCGTCGGCTTTGTGTCAAAGACGATCTACGTCGAGGTTGCACTAGTTCAAGCTCCGACTTCACAAAGTTGTGAAACTTGTGAAGAGAACACCCAAAATAACTTGGCAAGAGGTAGAGGGTGAAGAAATAGGAGATGGGTTCACTTTAGATTTGGAATTTTCTCACTAGAACTCAAGTTGCCATTGGAGTAGCAAGCTTGAAGAAGAAGAAGAAGATGAGCTAGTTATGATAAGTCTTATGTTAAAATGAATAATAATTCAATACTTATCATAACTTGACTAAGGTTAAGTGTAGAGAATAAACCATGGTGAGTTAAGTGGGTTAGGGTTAAGTAAGATGACAAGAATGGTTGCAAAAGTCAAGGGTTCAAGAAGCTTCAACATAAAACAAGAATTGCCACCATTCTCATCTTGAATTTATCCATATAAATAAACAAATAAATGAATAAATAAATATGCAAAACCCTAATTACAAAATAACCATGGTTTAATTCTATTCATTTAACTATATGATCAAGTATCATCAAACATGATACAAGAAAGGTGCACAAAAATATATCACATATACAATGTGCAAATCAAGTGAGAAAAATCCGTTTAAAGTGAACCTATACTAGTTAATGCAAAGTAATATATCAAATATATAATTATACATTAAATCATTAAATCAACACTTGATTCAATGATCCGGTCATGTCGCACATAACCGACTAGTATTCAATGCATCGATTTATCGAATCAATGATTCGATAACTAGGTCATAACTCATATAACCAATCGAAACATTAAACGCGAGAATGAAATGCGGTATCACATACACGCATTATTCTCACTCCCGCACATATCTCATATACGCTCCTATTTCGTTTCGCTTGAGCTAGGAAACCTCTGTGTAGGACTCTAAAGACTCGTCAATACGCAGGTAGCAGATGATGATCATATCAAGCACCCACAAGCCGCAAGCGGTCTGCTAAACGTAACGGCCACCCGGGTATTGAGCGATCAGAAGATCGACGAGCTAGCCCGCTCACACTCCTGCGAATCCGACCAGTAACACTTACCATACAGTCCGGTCTCTTCGTCTGATATGTCGCATATCAAGTCTAGGGGTGGTAAACGTCAGACCCCAATAACCGATAAGTCGTGCCGATGTGAGGCTCATAACGGGTCGAGAAACTACCAGTAACACTTACCAGTAAATCTCTGATCAGCCATGGCCAGGGACTTCCCTGTTACGGGCAATCGAGCACAGCGCAACATCAACTCCCAATACCGGGAGAGACGAAACCCCTCCTATCGCTCATTGCCTCCATGTGACTCGGGACTGTACCCAAAGACCACCGTTTTGCACGCCCTCATGGACGTGGTAAGGTGGAGATCAAAGCACAGTGGGAATCACACAAGACTCTATGACGATCTCGGGTCTACAGACTAACCTGTACAAGTGTCACCTGAGAACTGCCATCTGACGTGAGGTATAATACCATCTGGGAGTTCTCGGCGAGTCCGTCCAGTGTACTCAGTCTCCACTGAGCACCCGTATACCATCTCTGATGTCAAACACCAATGGATATGGGATCATCCATCGCCCATCACATGGGTCGAGAAGCGTATACGCTAGTCTACTCTGGTATATCGATGCCCCGTCTCGATACACCCACGACTAGGGACCTTGAAGGATGTACTTATGGACTACCATGTCCCCACTAGTACGATCTACATCATAGTCCAGGTAGTCAAGTACACATCCTAAGGGCTTTACCAACATGTAACTACAAGACAGTATAAAGAGACTAGTGTACATGTTAAGATAAAGAGTAACTAGATAGCATACTATCATATCGAGCAAGAAAGTCATCTCTATATATGTCCAAGCATCCAATATAATATACAACATCTGTACAATACTGGCCTCTAGGGCATACATACAACTAACAAATTCCAATTAAAATCAAGATCCCGAGTACCCATTAAGCAAGAAGCCCTACAACCTTTAGGAGCGGAGCCGATCTTCAACGGAGTAAGCGATCCGAGCCGATCCACGACTCACGAAGCCGAGCGACGCCCGATCAACAATTTAGATTCTTCCTCTTGTAGTTTTTGAAGCGAATGTAATCAAAATTGTTGAGATAAATAAAGGTGATATTCTTTTATCTTGTTTTCTTTAAATTCTGCGTCATGATATCTTTACAATTCGTGAATATTTTCTGTGTGGTGATGTGTGAATAAAACTCCGCTCGTCGAGGAGTCGAGACGGTCAATAGAATGATGATGCAACATAGCTTTAATCGATTCTTGAGTCCTACGTGTTTTGAAAACCCTAGCAAGTTCAAGAAACGACGACCCATTTTGTTTCGATGCTTTCTTGATTGATATCGTTCGAAATTGGGGACTTACGATCGTTTCTTGAATTTGGTAGAGGCTAGAATGCGAATGAAATCAACGAAAGAACAAGGGTTATAAGATGAAACCCTAGTTTCATCAAGAAAGCCCTAACTCTCGTCGATTATCATCAATCTAGTATCAATCCTTCGAAGGACAAGAACACGAAATCTTAAGATTACATCACGTCTATAGATCCGATCAATTCCTACGAGCCTCTTTTAGATTCTTGACTGTTGATTGGAAATATCATCGATACACCGATTCTTGACTGTTTATCTTTTTCTTGATTCTTGAATAGAATAGTGACACTTGAAAATCAAAACTCTTGAATCATGTTTTCGTTTATCTTAGCTTAACTTTTCAATTCAAGCATATCATAATACAAACGAATCGTGCAATCCATGTGGACGATCCGCACTCACTTACAAACTACATCCGATACCGTAGTTGATTGCGGTCAAATAATTCTTTGGTTGTGATTTCTTTACAATTTCATACTACACAGTCTTGAATTTTAGATCAATCAAATGGCGCCGTTGCCGGGGATCGCGCGCAAATTCGTTGTATATCAAAGTTTGAATTGAAAGAATTATTCCATTGTTATTTTGAGATCAAAATTCGTGCAAACCGTAAACAATTTGTTGTGTTTCATTCCAAGGAGATCTGGAGCTTGCTGGAAATTGATAAAAATTTTTGGAAAATTCCAGAGAGCTGGAGTTATCAACAGAAAGCTCCCGAAGAAGTTTGGTTCATTGATCCCATATTTTGACCGCGGAAGGGCGGCATTAGAGTGCATACGCGGCGGAACCGCGGCCTCTTAGGGGGTTCTCTGCAAAATTTTTCTCTCAGGTGACTTCTTTACTTCTCCTCTCTCCTCTTTTTAGCTCCAACTAATACTTTTCTGCAGGATTCTTTGCAAAGAACAGCAGCTAGCAAATTGCAAATTAAAATTGTGCGTGATTTTGTTTCTTGGTTGTTTGCATTATAAATACGGAAATTAAGGGGCACGGCCAAATCCAAATTAGGTGGGGATTTCATTACCCTTCCTAGGCCCCGAAAACCACCAAACTTGCATCCGCATTGACCCACATTAACTAAAAGAAATCTAGAGATGACTCTAAGGACTGTCGCGCTCAATTAGGACAGAAGAAGGCCGTGGGTAATTCATTGCTTATCCGCGTTTTCCTGTGGTGCCTAAGGCGAGTGTATCTAAGGCTAGTGGTTATTAATTAGGCCCACTACTTATGTAGTGGAGTACCTTCCCACTTACCTGGCACTTATCCGGCCACAGGGGAACAAAGAGGCAGTGGAGGATTCTATCCTGCGACTTGTCTTTTGGCAGTTAGGAGCGGTCTAGAGCCGGACCTAGGTGACCACTAGATTCTAGGGTTTGTGTGCTGCATTTGTTGTGTCGCATCATTTTTTCAAAAATCCGTCCCTTTTTCAAAAGCAAACACCGCATTCATTTACCCCTAATTATAAGCCAACGCTGCCACTTGTACTAACCCTTTTTAGTACAAGATAGGCTGGACACGGGATTCTAGTGCCTGTTTAGTCCGCGTACCTTTTATCGACTCCGAAGTCGATAATTCTCCATTTACCTTTCCTTTACCTACTACCACACCCACACCGATGGACCCGAATCCATCAAACTTCTTTAACCCTAATCTGCCACCGTCCGTTGGTGCGCAGAATCCACCCCGCATCTCTCTCCAGGAGAGATGCTATCCACTTAGAGGTCCTCTTTCGACCTGCTTATCCACATCACCAGCCAATGGGGATAACTTTGAGATTAAGCCCCAGCATATCAATCTTTTACCCAAATACCACGGACTCGAGACTGAGGACGCTTACGTTTTCATTACCAAATTTGAAAACGTATGCGCAATGATGGGTACGTCATAACTTTCAGTGGATGCGATGCGTCTACGACTTCTTCCATTTACCTTGTGCGATATAGCCGAGAAGTGGCTATATAACACTACTACACACTCTATTACGAATTGGGAAGAATTCGTCCTTGCATTCCTTAAGAAATTTTACCCAATCCAAAAGACAGCTCGAATCCGTAGCGAACTGAATCAATTTGCCCAGCTCCCTACCGAACCATTTTCAAAATGCTTTGAACGTTTCAAGGATCTATTGGTTCAGTGTCCTCATCACGGCATCCCGAGATGGGAGCTTTTCCGAATCATTTATGAGGGCATTAACTCAAACACTAAACAGAGCCTTGAAAACATGTGTCAAGGTACTTTTATGACTAAGGATGATGGGGAAGCCTGGAAGTACTTAGAAGAGTTCGCTGAAAAATCACTACAGTGGGAGAGTGGAACCCAACCATTGAATAGGGGTGGCGTACACCAAATAGATGTGTCCATAGGTGTTCGAGCTGAGAAGGCAGCAATGCAAAAGAAGCTTGACGCTATGGAACACAAATTTGCAGCAGCCTCCCTAAACCCAATGTCGCTCCCCAAAACTGTTTGTGGGTGCTGTTCTGATCCGTCACATTTAACGGAAGAATGTCCATTAAACTCTGCGTTTCAAGGTCACGAGCATTCTAATGCCGCATTTCAAAGACCTCGAAACGATCCATATTCTTCCACGTACAATTAGGGTTGGAGGAATCACCCTAATTTCGCTTGGAACCAAAATCAATCTCAAAACACGGTTCCAAACACGAATCAATTTCAAAGGGCTCTTCCTCCACCACAACAGCAACCCCTTCAACTCACTCAGTACCCCTATCAGTCACAAAATTTCCAAAACCAGGGCAACAATCCTGCACAGTCTAATCCTATGCAGTTGTCCAGTTCTGACGAATTCTCTCAGTTCACTCAAACCATGAAATCACTTTTATCAAATTTCATAGAGGTTTCGACTGAGGTTAGATCTTCCGTCAGTGAGATAAAGAAAAACTCAGCGTCCCAAGCTGAGAGTATCAGATCGATGGAAGCTGAAATCGCACGCCTCAAAGCCGAAATGAGTGCGAGAGAAAAAGGGAAACTTCCCTCTCAACCCCTACAGAATCCTGGGCATTACAATCTAAATGCCATCACAACGTTGAGATCGGGAAAAGTGCTGAACAATCATGTCGGGGAAGGTATTGATGATACTGAAAATCATATCAACACCCCGGCTGAGACCTTTCCACACACACACACTTCTCCTTCTAATCCTTCTTCTTCTACCATACCACCTTCTCGTGAACCTATTCTCCATTTCCCATTAGGCTTGACACCTTCTCCCAACCCTTATAGTTCTCCACAGACGGTCCCCACACCTCTTTTGGGACCTCGTCTACCCCCTCTTCCTTCTCCTGTGATGGACCCTGCGCTTATTGCGAAAGCTCCTTACCCGAACCGGTTAAGGAGTAACAGAACGAGTCCTCATATAGAGAAAATTATAGAAATGTTCAAACAGGTTAACATCAATATCCCTCTCCTAGATGCGATTCAACAAGTCCCCGCTTATGCGAAAATTCTTAAGGACTTGTGCACTAGGAAGAGGAAGACTCAAGTGCCGAAGAAGGTCTTTATGTCTAATAATATCAGCACTTCTTTTATTCCCCAGCTACCAAAGAAACGAAAGGACCCAGGATGTCCAACAATATCGATTTCTATTGGGGGTAAAAACATAAATCGTGCTCTTTTAGACCTTGGCGCAAGTGTTAACCTGCTCCCTTATTCTGTCTATGAGCAATTAGGGATTGGAGAGCTGAAACCTGCTCACTGCACTCTTCAGATGGCAGACCGATCTATCACCAAACCAAGGGGTGAATTAGAGGATGTGTTGATAAAGGTCAGGGAATTTGTTTTCCCTGTAGACTTCATTGTGCTCGACACACATCCTGTAGCAAACCCCCGGGGCCAAATTCCGCTGATTCTGGGTCGTCCTTTCCTTGCCACTTCCAACGCTGTTATAAACTGTAGAAACGGTTCAATGAACTTATCATTTGGAAATATGACCATTGAACTAAATATCTACAAAGTTGGAAGTCAGCCATCAGAACCCTCTGCTCATATTTTAGATGTGTGCTCTGTCCATGAGATCGCTCCCGATAGTTGTAGAGCTGAGGAACTTTGCTTTACTGATCTCGATGACATTACCACATCTCTGTTTGATTTCACACAAGATCTTAGTGAGGACACTTTATCTACACTTGAGTCCTGCACTTCTGACTTTTCTCCACCCGAGTCTGTATCTTTCACAGGCTCTGAGCTTCTTTGTAAATCCAAAAATCATTCAATGATACCTCCTTCTATCATTTCTCCGCCTGAATTAGATCTCAAAATTTTACCCTCTCATCTGAAATATGCTTATTTAGGTGAGAAGGAGTCTTTACCGATTATAATTTCCGCTTCTCTAGCATTAGAGCAAGAGAATGCACTTTTATCGGTACTGAGATCTAACAAAGAGGCGTTTGGTCGGAGTATGGCGGACATCAAAGGGATTAGTCCCTTGATAGTTGAACATCATATACATGTGATGGATGATGCCAGACCAACCCGAGAACCACAGAGACGGTTGAATCCCGTCATGAAGGAGGCGGTCATGAAAGAGATCGTCAAATGCTTAGATAATGGTATTATATACCCCATCTCCGATAGCCAGTGGGTGAGTCCTATACATGTCGTTCCTAAGAAATCCGGCATCACAGTTATAACCAATGAGGCGAATGAGTTGATTCGGACACGCACCCAAACTGGGTGGCGTGTATGTATCGATTATAGAAAACTCAATGCTGCCATGAGGAAAGACCATTTTCCTCTACCATTCATTGATCAGATGCTGGAACGCTTAGCGGGACGAGAGTATTATTGTTTTATGGACGGATACTCAGGCTACAATCAGGTCCCCATCGCCAAAAAGGATCAAGATAAAACCACTTTTACTTGTCCTTTTGGTACCTTTGGTTACAGTCGCATGCCCTTCGGGTTATGCAATGCTCCCGCTACCTTTCAGCGGTGTATGATGGGGATATTCTCTGATATGGTAGAGAATTTCCTGGAGATCTTTATCGACGACTTCTCGATTTTTGGAGACTCTTTTTCCGATTGCCTAGCGAATCTTGACGCTGTTCTTACTCGTTGCAAAGAGAAGAACTTGACTTTAAACTGGGAAAAATGCCATTTTATGGTCCAAGAAGGAATTGTTCTTGGATATGTCATTTCACAGAAAGGCATTGAGGTTGACAGAGCTAAGATAGATGTCATTCAAAACCTCCCTCATCCCAAGAGCGTCAAAAATATTCGCTCTTTCCTTGGCCATGCGGGCTTTTATAGGAGATTCATTAAGAACTTTAGCAAAATTGCTAGACCTTTAACTCTTCTCTTGGCCAAGGATACAACCTTCCATTTTGACTCGGATTGCGAGACAGCTTTCGACTCACTTAAACAATCACTCACTTCAGCCCCCGTTTTATCATCACCAAACTGGGACTACCCCTTTGAGCTGATGTGTGACACATCTGATTTTGTAGTAGGTGCAGTCTTAGGACAACACATCGAAAAGATGCCACACGTGATTTACTATGCTAGTAAGACCCTGAATGATGCGCAAATCAATTATACAACCACAGAAAAAGAACTCTTAGCGGTTGTATTTGCATTAGAAAAATTCAGGCCTTACTTAATCGGCTCACCTATAGTTGTGTATACTGACCATTCCGCTTTAAAACATCTTCTGGCGAAGAAAGATGCAAAAGGTCGACTAATACGTTGGATCCTACTGTTACAAGAATTTGATCTTGTTATCAAAGATAAGAAAGGATGTGAAAACATAGTAGCTGACCACCTTTCACGCATCATTTCTTTCCCTGTGACCCTGCCGATCAATGACTCGTTTCCTGACGAGCAACTCTTGAGCGTATCCACTGAACCATGGTTCAGGGATATTGTGAACTATCATGCCACGGGATTGATACCCAGCGATTGGTCGAAACAGGACAAATACCGTTTTCTATCCCAAGTAAAACACTTTTACTGGGACGAGCCCTATTTGTTTAAATATTGTCCTGATCAGATCATTCGCCGGTGTGTCCCGAATGAAGAGTTCAAGAGTGTTCTTTCTTTTTGTCATGATCAGGCCTGTGGGGGTCACTTTGGTCCTAGAAAGACAGCGGAGAAGGTTTTGCAATGTGGATTTTATTGGCCGACCTTATTCAAGGACGCATTTGAGCATTGCAAAACCTGTACACAATGTCAGTATACAGGTAGAATATCCCAGAGGAATGAAATGCCTCAACAACCCATTCTGGTTGTTGAAATGTTCGATGTTTGGGGCATAGATTTTATGGGTCCTTTTCCCAACTCCTTTGGGAATTTGTACATACTGCTGGCGGTTGATTATGTCTCAAAGTGGGTAGAAGCCATTCCATGTCGCACTAATGACATGAAAGTTGTCATTAAGTTTTTAAAAGAGAATATCTTCTCGCGATTTGGACACCCATGCGCTATTATTAGCGATAATGGGACACACTTCTGCAACAGGTCTTTCGAGACTCTGATGCGGAAATACTCAATCAACCACCGACTTTCTACACCCTATCACCCCCAAACAAGCGGGCAGGCTGAAATCTCAAACAGACAAATCAAACTTATCCTGGAGAAAACTGTTGCTAAAAATAGAAAAGACTGGTCGACCAAACTGACGGATGCTCTTTGGGCATTCAGAACTGCATATAAGACCGACCTAAGGATGTCTCCATATAGGATAGTGTTTAGAAAAGCATGTCATTTACCCGTCGAGATAGAACATAAAGCATTGTGGGCTATTAAAGAAATAAATTTTGATTTAAACCTTGCTTGCAACTTTCGGAAGCTGCAACTTAACGAGCTAAGCGAACTCCGCGATGAAGCTTATGATAACGCTGTAATCACAAAGAATAGGACTAAGGTTTTTCACGATAAAAACATTTTGATAAAAACATTTTCACCTGGTCAACAAGTCCTTCTTTATGATTCACGATTACACCTTCATACGGGTAAGCTCCGATCTCGTTGGAAGGGACCTTTTGTTGTGCGGTCTGTATGTCCGCACGGGGCAGTAGAAGTTGAAAATGTTAAAAACGGCACTGTTTTCAAAGTAAATGGACATAGATTAAAGCCGTATTTTTCCACTGATCCCACGGAGGAGCTCTTGTTCTTACAAGAGCCGGTTTATTTGGATTAAAATTCCTCCGTCTCACCTTCATATCCAGTATATCACTGCATCATTTTTTTGAATGAAGGTGAGTAAAAAGAATAAGTTTGGGGGAAGTTCTTCACTTATATATTTTGCCCCCACTAATAATTCCTCCCAGATTTACAGGTTTTGTAGATATAACTGTCGGCAACAGTGAGGACACTGTTGAAAACAAGTTTGGGGGAGGTTTGTGCTTATTTTCGCATCATTTGCATATCATCTGCATAAGCACAAAACATTTCTTTTAAAAATCTATAAAAATTGAAAAATTTTCAAAACCCATAAAAATTTAAAAATTTTCAAGTATAAAAATAATTTTAATATTTACACATTTTTGTATATAAATAAGATAATGAAAGTTTAGATAGTGAAAAATTACATCCATGAGATTAGAAAATTTTTAGAAAACTAAGAAAATTAGAAGTTTTCTTATACGAACTAGTAATAAGTAGTTATGAGCCGTTGTCCCAAGAGTTAGTAAGATGAAAGACGTCACTAATCTGAGGATAAAAATAAGTCTGAAAAATAGTTTCTATTCTGGAAGCCAAACATTTTGAACGTTGATACCCTGCTATTCGCACTTACACACGTCTTAAAGCCTGGGATAGTAGAGGATACCTTGAAATGCTCTTGTCTTAAAGCCAAAAGTATGAAGGAAATAAAAAAAATGATGAAAAAATATAAAGTGGTGAGAAAAATGGACACTGGTTTTGTTATCACCGAGGGCAATAAAAATGTATAGCGAGGGTGCTTCTTCACCTAGTGCCCTAAGGCCAACTGGTCTGGGAGACACTGTTATGCCTGAGGTGGTGCAAGACGAAGAAAATACACCAAGTAAGCAAGCACATGAGTAATCGGTCGGTTAGTACCTCAAGAAGTATTAACGGTCGCATGAAAGTGTGTGAGCAATCTCGTTTAAATATTCATTAATTAAAAAGTACTGAGGCTGATGGGCAAGAGTATGATAGCTTGAATTGAATTCTCCGGGTGTAGGGATGTCTTTACACATACGCAGGGTTATATGATCGATGTTTGGAAGAAAGATAGGAATGAAGAATAAGACGATGTTTTATTGAGGGAGGACGTGATTTCTGACATCTTTTCATGACCATTAAGATAGGGCTCATGACAACCGAAAAGCTAGCTTAGTTGAAAACCCAAATTTTCAAAGTCTTTTTTTTACAATTCTTTTCTTTAAATGTAATATTCATGATCTTCCTTTTATTATTGGATTTTGTGGGTGCAATCCGCTGAAAACCCTCAGGAGACAACACTCCTCCTACTAGGGACACCTAGAGGTTTAAAGGCTTGTTGCACGTGCTCAGTGCAATCGTGTTGCCTACGAAAGTGTGCTAGTTAGTTTTTCTCTTTCTTTATTTTCTCCTTCTCTTTTTAATAAAATATTCGCTCGAGACGATCGAAATTAAGTTTGGGGGAATTTGATTAGTGGAAAATATTGTATATTTTAACCGGCAATTTCCTCATCATTTGCATTCATATAGAAGTGTCCGGCATTCATATTCTACATATTAGCAAATCTATCACAAAATATCAGATTACATGTATTAGACCTTAAAACCGGCATTTCTAGGGAAATTGACTGCATTGCATGGCATCGCAATATTTCTATATGTCGCAACCCGTGTTTCGAAGTCTGTGCAGGAAACTAGAAGCATGCTCGAATCAACACTGCTCAAAAGATACGCCAACTCACTAACTTCAGATCTGGTATCAATACAAAGTAGCAATCACAATTCAGCATATCAGAAGAAGCCCCAAACTCCAGCACAAGTCCACACCAGAAGACCCAAAGGCCAAGCCCATCAAAGAGCCGCGGATACGCGGCAATGGCTTGCTTGTGCCGCGGATCCGCGGTGTGTCCAAGGATTCAGCCTCCCAAATTTGCACCAAAACTCCTGTCTCAGCTCCTACAGTTCAGAAAGACACTCCAAGTTCTAGAAGACTCCAGAGGTTTCTTCCAGATCAGCAAACTAGGGTTTCCAAGCCTAATTAAACCTAGCTTAAACCCTAAGCTAAGCTCCTAACAAACTACCTTCTAGAAGACTCAACAAACTTTTGGAGGGAACTACCATTTCAAACCTAAACCTAGGGTTTGGGAAGTCTATAAATAGAAGCCTAGACCTAGGGTGAAGAGATCATGTGGAGATAGATAGAATCAAACCATTTGTGATTCATTTTAGCCATTCTCTTTCTTCTTCTTCTTCCATAAGTTTAGTGAGAGGGCTTGTGGGAAACCCTAACCCTAATTCCAATTAAAATCAAGATCCCGAGTACCCATTAAGCAAGAAGCCCTACAACCTTTAGGAGCGGAGCCGATCTTCAACGGAGCAAGCGATCCGAGCCGATCCACGACTCACGAAGCCGAGCGACGCCCGATCAACAATTTAGATTCTTCCTCTTGTAGTTCTTGAAGCGAATGTAATCAAAATTGTTGAGATAAATAAAGGTGATATTCTTTTATCTTGTTTTCTTTAAATTCTGCATCATGATATCTTTACAATTCGTGAATATTTTCTGTGTGGTGATGTGTGAATAAAACTCCGCTCGTCGAGGAGTTGAGACGGTCAATAGAATGATGATGTAACATAGCTTTAATCGATTCTTGAGTCCTACGTGTTTTGAAAACCCTAGCAAGTTCAAGAAACGACGACCCATTTTGTTTCGATGCTTTCTTGATTGATATCGTTCGAAATTGGGGAGTTACGATCGTTTCTTGAATTTGGTAGAGGCTAGAATGCGAATGAAATCAACGAAAGAACAAGGGTTATAAGATGAAACCCTAGTTTCATCAAGAAAGCCCTAACTCTCGTCGATTATCATCAATCTAGTATCAATCCTTCGAAGGACAAGAACACGAAATCTTAAGATTACATCACGTCTATAGATCCGATCGATTCCTACGAGCCTCTTTTAGATTCTTGACTGTTGATTGGAAATATCATCGATACACCGATTCTTGACTGTTTATCTTTTTCTTGATTCTTGAATAGAATAGTGACACTTGAAAATCAAAACTCTTGAATCATGTTTTCGTTTATCTTAGCTTAACTTTTCAATTCAAGCATATCATAATACAAACGAATCGTGCAATCCCTGTGGACGATCCGCACTCACTTACAAACTACATCCGATACCGTAGTTGATTGCGGTCAAATAATTCTTTGGTTGTGATTTCTTTACAATTTCATACTACACAGTCTTGAATTTTAGATCAATCAGCATCCAATATACTATTCTTTGCAGGATTCTTTGCAAGTTCGCTAGCAAACGCTAAACTTGACTAACCCGTATTTGTTGCAGTGCAGTGCTTAACGTAAAAAAAAGATTGTTTGATTCTTTAAATAATTTTTTGATTAATTTGCGCATTGCATCCATTAATATGGACTTAAGGGCAAGCGAACCCCACAACATACAGTAAATGATTTCATCACCTTTTCCATGGCCCACAAATCACGAACTTGAACATAACGCTTACCCGCACAAATTTTTAAAAGAAATTAGACTTTAAGCCTTAAGGACTCGCGCTCATTAGGAGAGGTTAACTATGTTTAGAACACCGCTTAACAGTATATCGTTCACGGGGTGTTTAGGAAAGTGTTCACGGCGAAACCGCCAAAAAAGAAAGGGTTATTTAATTAAGGACCTTCGCGAAAGCGTCAGAAAACCTCCCCTTATCTCTTCACTTACCTGGCCTCGTGATCAGTATATCTTGAGCCCGTTTCTAGACTCAGTTTTACTTCGCCAATCAAGTTCTTGAGCAGGTCTAGTTGACCTAGGTTAACTCTAGAACGATTAAGTGTGTGGTATTTTTGTGTCGTGATTATTTTGTCCAGATTATTTTTGTGTGTATATTTCATTCTTTTGTTAAATAACTAACTATAAAATAAAAAAAATAAAAATAAAAATCCACATTCTTTCCCCCTCCTTCTCCTTTCTCTCATCATATTATGGGTACCCCACCTCGCAAAACTCTTGCCGAACTTTGGTTCCCACAACCAGACATTACTTCCTACGGTTCTTGTTTTGGCCGAACGTCGAACGACCCTTCCATGCCTAAATTTTTTTTGAAAGATCGGATAGACGCGTATAGGACTACCAATTGGACTCCACAATCCACCTTGTATCAACCATTTCAACCTTCACCACCTTCTTATGTTGATACCCCTTTTAAGAGTCCGGTTGTAATTCCGAAACCCATGTCTATTGCTGAACATATTGAACAATCTCGTAGCCGATCTTTCACTCCTTTCACCACTTTAAATTCTTAGGATCAACAATTCCATTCACCTTCTTATTCGTATGTTGATCCTACCCCTGTCCAACCATTCAACTCCTATCCATCCTACCCGACTTTTGCACCTTCCCTAGACATTGCTTCTCCACAGCCTTTTGGGGGTTTCCAGTATCCAAACAACTTCGAATATTTTACTGAAACCCCGTCACAACCCATGTTTAGTCTGGAACAGTCGTTGGAAGACTTTAGGGTAGTGTCGTACCAATAGATGATGGATTTGAATGCGTCCATGGCCGCCCTCATACAACCTAGTGACCCGGTAGCTAGTTTTTAACTAGCTCCACATTTTCCAATGTATGAAGAGGCGGTAGGATAAGTTGAGAATTTGAGTGGAGAGAGTGAGCTGTACCCCCTTCCAAGTCAAACCTACCCATCACAAATTGAATCACACAACTCCGGTTTTGAATGTCTATCTAATGTTCCAAACGATTCACCAATTCAAGACATAACAGATAATGAGTTGTGCGACTTTGTAGTGTTTGATTTACCCGATTGTGAAGGGTCCCTTTTGAGTGAAACCACACCCATTCCTTTTGACCTTTACACCTCCATCTTAGAACCAGAATCGATTGAAATCCATGCTTTTGATGAGGTGTCTGAGAAAATTGATTTTCACTTGATTGAGGATATTGACCCTGGGAATATTTTGGATGATGAATCCACTGCTTTGGATGAGTTTTTCTCTCTAATTCATCATCCCGAGTCATTAACTGTTTTTCCCGAACTCCATATGCGTCTTGATTTTGATGAAATTTGCATGGATTAGCTGAATTTTGAGGAGAATTTTGAGGATATTTTTGAGGATGAACCAGTTTTGCTTGATGAGTCAGATTTTCCAATTCATCCTATTCCTGTCATTGACTGTGTACACCCTCCTGAACCTTTACCTGATACCCCTCCTCAATCACTTCCCTCCATCCTTTCCATCGTTCCGACTTTGCAAGACACCGTATCAATTTCATTTCTTATATCTGGTTTACCAAGTTCGGCGTACCCATGTTTTCTCACGAATCTTGAGGGATTTGACCCCATTTCTCGACGGGTTAATAAATTAGCACAAACGCTTCTTACACATCGGTCATCACAAATTGTGCTAATCTATTCACTCCATTTTCACCCTCAAGTTCGTACTCCATTTCTTTTTCCCTTCCGCCATTCTTCTTCTCATATACCGAGACCGTATCCCGCTTCTATCTCCACACGGTCTCGCGTATTCTCCATTTCTTTCCTCTTCACCTTCTTTCACCAACCCGCATATTACAGAGATAGAATTTTTGAATGGTTGGTGCTAACTTTTGGCCTTTGTAAGGCCTTGTATAGCTTGATACTGTTCTCTTCCCCCCTAATCCTGAACTTCAACGCTTAAACAGTGGAATCACCGTTTCACTTAAGTTTGGGGGGGGGAACCTTTTTATGTATATATTTTTGGTTTTCTTTTTTGTTTTGTATATAATTTGTTTTTGGGGAGCGCCGACAATTTTGACCCTTTTAGTGTAGCCTGACAGTGAGGGCACTGTCAAGTTTAAATTTGGGGGTGTGCTCGGTAAGCTTTCTTCCTTCGTATTCATTTGTATATTTTGCATTTACATACCTATTTAAAAATCCACAAAAATCAAAATTTTTTCCAAAAATATAAAAACTTTGTCGTCAAGTTAGCTAATGGGGTAACTTAGATTTTTATTCCGAAAGTTTAGTTGATACGTTAGAAATAACTAAATCCTAGGCTTAGGAATTGAAAACCCTAAAAATAACCCTCATTCTGTTTAACCTTGGTAAATATACGTCCTTGCAGTTTTTTTTAGAAATAGGTAATCTTGAGTTCGGTTCTTTAGTTAAGTCGAGATGAAGGGAAAGTTTTGAAGCTTTACTGAAGGATAAGTCTGAAAAATAGTTTCTATTCTTGAGTTCAAATTTAGAAAGTATATACCCTACAAACTGCACACACACGCACCTTGAAACTTGGGATAGTAGAGGATACCTAGAAATACTCTTTCCTGAAAACCTAGTATGAAAGAAAAAACGGTAATTAAAGCTAAACACCAAAAGAGCATCATTGAAAAATATATCCGGTCTTGAAAAAGAAAAACATAAAGAAAAAGAAAAAAAGAAAAAAAGTCAAGACCTGGAACTGCTATTTACGCTTTAAGCTCACACATTCAGTAATCGGCCGTTAGTGCCTCAAGAAGCATTAATAGTCGCATGAAAGGTGTGTAAACAACACCGTCAATTACTAATGAAAAGAAGTAGTATTAGGTATTAGGGCAAGAGTACTATAGCTTGAATTGAATTCTTGAGTGTAGGGGTGCAAATACACACACACGTAGGGGTATACAATCGATGTTTGGAGGAAAGATAGAAATAAAGAATAAGACTTGTGTTTTCTGTAAAGTTGATAAAAATCCCTGATTTGAGTCCGCACTTTTAGAAGGAAAACTCAGGAGATACCGACATCTTTCTAAACTTTTTTGGAACGTATAGGATCTAAAGTTAAATAGATAGGAGGTGTGAAACATAAGGGTTGGATATTTCTAACTTAGGAAGATAGAATTTCTAACGTAGATACTAAACTGTAAGAGTATAATCGACGTTAACTTATAAAACTAACTTGACAGGATTTTATGGGTGTAATCCGCTGAAAACCCTCAGGAGATAACACTCCTCCTACTAGGGACACCTAGAGGTTTAACGGCTTGTTGCACGTGCTCAGTGCAATCGCGTTCCCTGCGAAAGTGAGGCTAGGATTTTGTTTTGCACGGGACGAGCAAAAGATAAGTTTGGTGGTATTTGTTCAGACCAGAATATTGCATTTTAATACCGCTCATTCATTATCTATTTTTTGTATATATCGGTACTATTAACCGGTGTTTGCTCAGTAATACAGATTACAGGTGTCCGTGACAAAATACTAGTAAATACATTCAGAATCACGGATATATCATTTGAGAGCCAACACTGCAGCCAGAACTGGAAATCGACCGATATCCCAAGAGTTATTTGGCAATCAAGTGTGTGCACAATATTTTATTCCAACACATTACATATGTGTGCACACAACTCTTGGAACATGGACCATGGACCTAGGGGGGCAGCCATGGCATGATGGCTAGTGCAAGTAGGCATGGTGTGATTGTTCCCGCCAAAATCTTGGCTCAAAATACGCTCCTTATAAAATAATAAAAATAAAAGAAAAAATAAACAAACAAACAAATAAATAAATAATAATCATAATAAAGGAGAAAATCTCCCTTTCAGAGCAAAGCTCTGTTCAAATCCCAAGGCGGGAAATAAAGCAATGCTTCTGTTTTCCCCAATCAGAGCAAGGCTCTGTTTTAAAAGAAATTCAAATAATAATAAAGGAAGCAACGCTTCAGTTGCGCTGCGCTGCGCGCCACGTGGCAGCGCAGTTGAGCGCTGCGCGACACGTGTCAGCGCAGTTGCGCTGCGCTCTGCGCTGCGCGACACGTGTCAGGCGCAGGTGCGTTTGCGCCAAACAGAATTAAAATTCTGAAAGATCTTTCTGTTCTTGTTAAAACAAGAAGATTGTCTTCTGTAAACCAGAAGCCCTTGGATTAAAGATCCAACGGTGGGGAAAATTCCCCAAATCACTCAGAGAATGATCTCTTTAACAAATTTAACAAATTAATGGGCACTATATAAAGGCCCCTAGACCCCAATTCAAAAGGAGGAAAATCAAGATAAAAAAACAACAGCACAGAGAATAGAGAGAACTCTGAAGAATTTTGAGAAAAAAAACTCAAGAAGAGAAAAAAGGTAAAAACCTTTATAGAAGAAGAACTTCTTCTGAATAGATCATCGATCTAAGAAAAAGATCAATGATCTTCAATAAAAAATAAATAATAACAGTGCCTTGCACTTTTTTATGAACTATTGGTTCTGGAATCTTAAAGATTCTTTTCTTGAATCCAAAATTGGATCAAGTTATTGAAACAGTGCCTTGCACTTGCAAAAACTGCATTGTTGCGCTCCTGGGTTGGCGCAAGCCACTAGAGAGCGCCACGTGTCAGCTCCAGAATGATCTGCGCTATGCGCTGTTAAAATAGAGTACTGCTCTCATGAATTGGCACAACCCACCAGAGCGCGCCACGTGTCAGCAGCGCAACAACGCAGCGCACTGTCGCAGCGCACTGCGCTTGCGCTCACCAGAGTGTGACACGTGTCACCTCCCCATGGACTTGCGCCTTGCGCTCCTTAATCGGCGCAAAGCGCCTGAAAAGCCATGTGGCACTCTGTCAGACTAATTAATGCAATGCATTATCAAGGGCAGAGCCCAATAAAGAAAGGTCTATCAGACCAAACAAAGTGCTATGCACTATTAAAAGGGATAAAGCCCCAAACAAAGGTCTGTCAGGCTCAAAATAGATGCTGTGCATCATTTAAAAAGGGAAGGGCTCAATTAAAAGGGGGCCTAATAGGCCAGACAAAAATGCACTGCATTATTAAACAAAAGGCAAAGCCCAAGCCAAGGTCTAACAGGCCAATCACAAATAAAAACGTTGAACATCTTCAACTGGACTTAGCCCAATCATGGCCGTAAGTCCTCAAATTAAATTGACTGAGCACGGCTGCTCTCTTAAATCAATTTACATCCGGTTCAAGGGTACATCTCCGAACTCCTCTGACACCTATCGTTGTAATCCTTCAACGACGTCAGAGAGGTGACGGGTCCCGACGGCCATACATGAAATGGACCACCATGTCCTTAAACTGGAGATGGACCACCATGTCCCTAAACTGGCGATGGACCACTATGTCCCTAAACTGGAACAACAGAGCCCCCAAATGCTCTTTTGTTAGATCCAAACGATCCCGTTAAGTTGATCTTAGTCTCAAATTAGACTAACGTATCCTTAGAAAACGTTTAAGTTGATCTTAGCCTCAAATATGGCTAACGTATCCTTAAACCAAAACACCAAACCCAAATCTAAGAAAATACGGATTTGGACTAATCCACGTCCTACGGGCGACGACATAAATTAGTCTCCGTATACAATCTACGGGCAACCACAAACAAAACAAACACCCACGACACGAAGTGAAATTCTGGAGAAGGAGAAAGTTTTTACCGCGATGCGGTAGTGTAATTAACTGCAGGGGCTTGTGCCTGCAGGGAAGAGCGTCCCTACAATCAAAAACCCCTCAAGCGAGGGGGAATCTGACGAAGTCTGCTACATCAGCCGCATCCGTCTAAACCTCCGATACATGGTGCCATAAATCAACTTGGTATCTTCGGAGATGTGGACGGATAAAATCAAATAGCATCTGCCCTGAATCTCAAGCTAGACGTCTCCACGTCTCGGCCGCCATTCGGAGGGGAACAGATTCTGGCACGCCCGGTGGGACCTTTTCCTCTTTCCACTCAACACTTCGTGTGTCGTGTTCGCAAACGAATCGCGGTTTGCTGTGGTTGCCTGTGGATTCGAGGTACTAAGATTTGGTGTCTTGCTCCGTGCAGAAAACAGAAGATCAATGGCTTCAAACTGCACTGCTTGCAACTGCAACTCTCGGTCGGTCTCTGCTGGAGGAGTGACTTACGGGCCCCAAGCGGCCTCTCTTTTCAAGATGCCAGTGGAGCAGGTAACTCAAGCCACCACTGGACTATTCTTCGGGACCATGCTCCCACCGATGATCTTTAATGCCCTAATGACGTTGCAAGAAGCCCCAAAGAAGTCGGTCTTTGATCGACTTACCACTGCCGCGGTCCCTCTCAATGGGTCGCCCAACTCCACTGCCTCAGTTTTTAACAGGCTAGGTCAGAGATCCAACGGGCCCATGAAAAATCCAGCAATACCAGAAGATGTTATCCCTAAGCGGATAGCTATCCCTACTCCAGTTTCAGGCAAAATCACCAAGGTTGCTTCCCCTGCTCGGAAGTCTGCTTTTGACAGGTTGGCCGTCCCCATTCAACGGACGTCGGTCTTTAAAAGGCTGGTACCAGCAGATTCTGACCAACACAGGGGGCATGAGGACGTCACCCCTGCGGCTCAATTAATTCCACCCGCACGACGCGCTCGACGTCGCCACTGGCATCGAGTAAGGAAGGCTGGGGGCAACTCCCCCTCTGGGATAACTCCGCCAGCTCCGATGGTGGAAATCAATGCTGCTGTTCCGACCGGGAATAGCTTTGAACCGCTAAGAAGGGTGCGCAAAAACTTGCCAACTGCCATATTGAAAAGATCTTCTACACCTGTGGATAATGCCCCAAAAGTGAAGCTGGAGCAGTCCCGTCAACGGCTGTCCTCTAAGATTTACAAAGTCTGGCGTCAAGTCCAAGACTCAGTTGTTGATCAAGACTATCTCCGCCGACAGAAAAAGATGAAGGTTCGGCAGGAGAAAGACTACTCTGTCAAGCTAGAAAAAGCAACAGCTGGATGGGTGCCCACTGCAACGGCTCCCTCAATGTCAATCACTCAAAAGAGAATGAGGCTGCAAAAAGACCCCGTGAACATGGCGAACCATAAATGCGCTGAGCACAAACGCCCCAAGTCTGGGGGCATAGTGGTGCATACCGTTCATTTGGCATCCGGGAAAGAGGATAGCCGCGCTTCGATGGGTCACCAACCGCTCACCCGATCCATGACAAAATCCCAGGAGCAGCAACAGAAGCTTCAGGAAATGCTGACGCAAATGGCTGCACTTACCGGGCCAAAAGAAAGCCCGGAGGCATCATCAGAACAGCGTCACGAACAAGAAACTGACGCTGACTTCCTTCGCAGAGTCCTCGAAAAGAAGGACAGAGAGGCAGCAGAACAAGCTGCCAACATAAAACAAATGGCGCTCCTCTTCCAAGATACGGTAGGGATAATATTACAGCCGGACCCTCCAGCTGAAGACCCTCTAATCATTGTTGGAGACGACAAAGAGGAGACATCTAATCCTCCGCCGGCTCTTTCAGCAGCTAAGGAGGAAACTGTCTCCAAGGCCGCCCTAGATGATTATATTGCTCAACAGATACGAGCTCATCAGGCGAATGAGGCGGCTGGGAAAATTGCTAGAACCGGACGACCCTACCCGGGCTGGTATGACCAAATCAGTTACCCGCCGGGATATACGATCCCTAAATTCCATGTGTACAAGGGGACAGGGAATCCACATCAGCATGTCGCTCAATTCAGGGCCTTATGCGGCAATACTGGAGGCGATGACAAATTGTTGGTTCGACAATTCGTCGGCAGCTTAGCAGAAACATCCTTTGAATGGTATTCGGAGCTACCTAACGACTCTGTCAAAACATTTGCGGAGATGGAGCTACTGTTTACACAAAGATTCGCGAGTGCTAGTGGACACACCCCGATAACAGCACTGATCAATGCCAGGTTAAGGCCAGGCGAAACGTGGGTCTAATATGCAACACGATGGAGGAACCTATGGTCGAAATGCGAACAACATATCGAAGAAGCGCTAGCGGTGGGCATGTTCGTGGGCACTCTCGATCCGCAAGAGACCATCTCCCAATTCATGATGTTCTTCAGGCCGACCACTTTCCAGGCCTTGATCGACAAATTAGCCCAAATGGACCAGATGAGCCATGGACCGTCTCCTCCAAAGCCGGACTCCCGAAATGAGAAGGGGAAAGGAAAAGCGATCGTCGTCGCCAATACTCAACAACAGCCGAGAAAATCAAAGCCGGTTGCTCGCCAAAACAACGTGCGTCCATGCCCATCCCTCGAGGAGAGACTGGGACGTCCTTACTCGTTTCCTCAGAATAAAACAAGGAAACTGTTCGAGCTGGCCACGCGCAACGGACTCATAAATCTACCGAGTCCAAAACGTCTGTTGCAGCCAGGCGATCTCAATAATCCCGATTATTGTCCTTACCACCACACGGTAAGTCACCCGATTGAGGACTGTTTCGTCTTTAAGGGATGGATCGAGGATCGGTACCTACAAGGCAAGTTCGCGCTGTCTGAAAAGTGGAAAGTAAACCCACCACAGCCGCACACTTCAAAGAAGACGGACACGCCGGGGGCAGCTTGTTCTTTTGTTGAGGACGAAAACGATAGAGAAGACTCATCACACGAATCCGAAGACTACGTAGCGAGTTTTCATGCGATCTCTCACTTATTGATAGATGATGAAGAGGCTCCTTGCTCCGAGAAACCGAGGGCGGACCCTAAACCAGAAATTCTGCGGCCGTCTGACGAGATGATCGATGCCTTCCTGAATGAGATTCGTCTGAAAGTTAAAGCCAATCAAGAGCGTGAGATGGCCATACTGGAAGGAGCCAAACACCGCCGACTAGACGAAAGAGTCGAGGCACTCCCGTCAAATCAAAAGACATCTACTGCCGATAAAAACAAATTCAAGACGAGAAAAAGGTATGCTAAGGCCATATCAATGGGAATGAAGCTACCGCCCTCTGAAGGAAATACTCTCGACGGAGTAGAGATACATCCTAACTACTGCTTGTATCATCAGAAGATCATACATCCTACCGAAGACTGCGACTCCTTTAAGTGTTGGTGGCAAGGGTATGTCGCTCAAAAGCAACACTTCAACAGGACAAAGCGTGAAGCTCGTAGACATCAGAAAAATGCGATAGATGAGTGCAAAAGAGCCGCCGCCGACCGTCACATAGCCGACTCCAAGGGATCGCAAATTATCACTTTTGGAAGCGACTCTGACGAAGAAGCTGCCCTCAACCCTCTCCTCAAGGAATCCATTTCAAAAATGAAAGAATTGAGGAGTTGCGAGAACGTTCAGCCATGCAATCGCACGCTACTCGAAAAAAATCTCGGCTCCGCAAACAAAGGATCGAGCAGAAAGGATAAAGGGAAGGGAAAAACAGCCCTCGTAGCCAACACTCAACAGCAATCGAGTGGCCCTAGACCGGTTGTTTGCTGAAACAACAAGCGGCAACCCCTCCATGAAAATTTGAAACGTCCTTACTCGTTTCCTCAAGATAAAACAAGGAGACTGTTCGAGCTGGCAGTGCGCGACAGACTCATCAATCTGCCGAGTCCAAAACGTCCTTTGCGGCCAGGCGATGTTAACGATCTCAATTATTGCCCTTACCACTAAACGGTAAGTCACCTGATCGAGGATTGCTACGTCTTCAAAAACTGGATTGAAGACCAATACTAACAGGGCAAGTTCGTCATCTCCGAAAACTGGAAGGTGAGCCCGCCACAGCCACATGCTCCGAGAAAGATGGATACGCCGGGGGCATCATGCTCATTCATAGAGAAAGCCCCATGGACCAAAAAGTCCGTAAACTAGAAACTCGCCTCAAATATGGCAACGATAGACCGAAACGTCGTTAAACTAACGATGGACCACTATGTCCTAAAACTGGCTGTAGACCGAAATGTCGTTAAACTAACGATGGACCACTATGTCCTAAAACTGGCTGCGGACCGAAACGTCCTTAAACTAATGATGGAACGCAATGTCCTAAAACTTGCAAACGACCGAAACGTCTTTAAACTACTACCGCAGCATCCTTAGGCTGACGAGATGTAAAAAAGAAAAAAAGAAAAAAAAGTATAAATATAATAATAATTTTTTTAATAAAAACGGTATGTCCATAAGCAAAAAGGGTATGGATGAAAACCCGAAAGGGCTCCGTGAGTAAAAACAGCAGGGCTACCGGCGAGTGTTCGTGAAAACCCGAAAGGGCGCGACCTCGTAAAAAAAAATAAAAAGAATAAAAAAAACAGTATGTCCATAAGCAAAAAGGGCACGGATGAAAACCTGAAAGGGCTCCGTGAGTAAAAAAAAAACAACAGGACTACCGGCGAGTGTTTGTGAAAACCCGAAAGGGCGCAACCTCGTTAAAGGACACTTACAGGGTCCTCTCGACCTTGTATGGAGAAACCACCCGCGTGAGATCCTTACGACTCACAAGGGAGCAACACACTTAGGGATCCCCGCGATTCCTAAGGAGAAAATACACTTGCGAGATCCTCACGACTCGTAAGGAGAACTCTCTTATGGGACCCTTACGGCTCATAAGATTTGAAAGTCTTAAGTTACAGAGACCTAAACCTGTGCTTAAGCAACCCCCATAACCTTCGATATTGCCCTACAAGCGGCTCAATGCCAACCCTTGTATACAATCCACGGGCACGAATAAACATTTCCCTAACAAAGTCCCACCAGCGACTAGGGATATGCTCACATGGTGAACGACCCTTGTAAGTCCTCTCGACTTATAAGGAGAAAATACTCTTGTAAGATCCTTACGACTTATAAGAGAACACACACTTAGAAATCCTCACGATTCCTAAAGAGAAAACGCACCTACGAGATCCTCACGACTCGTAGGGAGAAACACCTTTATGAAACTCTTACGGCTCATGAAGTCAAAAGCCTTAGTCGACGGGATCCTAACCCTGTTTGCTAAGCCACCTTTGTTTGACATCGACAGAGGCAAATAATGATTCGCTCCTGGCAATATCCCAGTTGTAGCGATGCTGATGCCTAAATCAGTATCAAATTCCAAGTCCTTTCATGGCAAATGATGATTCTCTCCTGGTAATATTCCAGTCATAGCGATGCTGATGCTAAGATTGGCACCAGATTCCAAGTTCCACACTCACGATAAAAAAATCAGCGAGCCAGAAGTGCATATGAAATAGCCGAAATGATAAGGCAACTTGCAACAAAATCAGCAAGTAAAAATGTATGCATACAAAATAGCCGAAATGATTGGGCAACTCGCAATAAAAAGCAGCGAGTAAAAATAAAAAAAAATACCCGAAATGATTAGGCACCGTGAAAAATAGCCGAAATGATTTGGCAATCGCGACCTTCGCGATATAAAAGCTGAAATGATAGAGCATCGCGGAAAGAATAAAAAAAAAAGAAAGAGAATGAAATGAAAGAATGAAACTATATGCCCTACAGGTGAGATTACGTCGATCCCTGTATACAATCCAGGGGCACAAACAAAGAGGGAACCACACCTTCCCGACAGGCTTCATCAGAAAGCGAAGCCAAATCTCGACGGTTCATAGACAACCTAGAGACAATCTCGACATTTGTCGCAATATTGCAGACAAAATGTCAACAAACGGAGCAAAAAGAAGATCCCTAGCTTCAGGGTCTCGACGTCGATATCGACAACTTAGAGATCACCAACGACGTTTCTCCTCATTCCAAGCAGGATGTAGATGCAACGTCAATAAAAGACCCCATGCTCAGTAAAGCGGAGTGACGGCAAAATCCCAACTCCACCTCAACATTCGTCGCATTACAGCAGACGCAATGTCAACAACGGCGTTCTTTCGCAGTCCAGTAGGATACGGATACAACGCCAACAAAAGACCTCACGGTCAAAACAAAACGAAGCGACGGTAAAATCCCAGCTTCATCTCAACAATCATCTCGATACAGCAGACGAGATGTTAGCAACGGCGTTCCTTCGTAGTCCATCGAGATGCAGATACAACGCCAACGAAAGACCCCATGGTCAAACAAGCGGAGTAACGGCAAAATCCCAGCTCCACCTCGACATTCGTCTCGATACAGCAGACGAGATGTCACGACAGCGTTCTTCCTCCAACATGATTCGGACGTGACAAAGCAAACGAAGCGAAGGCCAAATTCCTAGCTTCAAAGTCTTAACGGCGAGTCATGTAAAGCCTGAAAGACAACCGGAGAGCGTCTCACATCAGTGCAGAATGGTCACCACCTCGACGTTCGTCTCGACACAACAGACGCAACGACAATCAAACAAATTGAGCCACGGCAAAATCCCTAGTTCCAAACCTCGACGGTTCACCAGCAACCTAGAGACAACCACGACGTTCGTCTCGATACAGCAGACGAGATGTCACCTCAGCGTTCTTCCTCCAGCAAGGTTCAAACGTGACAATCAAACAAACGGAGCCACGGCAAAATCCCTAGTTCCAAACCTCGACGGTTCACAAGCAACCCAGAGACAACCGCGACGTTCGTCTCGATACAACAGACGAGATGTCACCCCAGCGTTCTTCCTCCAACAGGGTTCGGACACGACAATCAAACAAACGGAGCCACAGCAAAATCCCTAGTTCCAAACCTCGACGGTTCACCAGCAACCTAGAGACAACCGCGACGTTCGTCTCGATACAGCAGACGAGATGTCACCCCAGCGTTCTTCCTCCAGTAGGGTTCAGACGCGACAATCAAACTAACGGAGCCACGGCAAAATCCCTAGTTCCAAACCTCGACGGTTCACCAGCAACCTAGAGACAACCGCGACATTCGTCTCGATACAGCAGATGCGATGCCAGCAAACGAAGCAAAGGCCAAATTCCTAGCTTCAGGGTCTTGACGGCAACTCACATAAAACCTGAAAGACTATCGGAGATCATCCCACACCAGCGCGGAGTGGTTATGACTCATCGGGGCTCTCCAAAATGAGCCTAACCTCAAGTAAAAAGCGGCATGGCAAAATTCCTAACGCGTGCTCTTCCGACGGTCAAACTGCCAAGGAGGATTGCTTGAAGACGTCTTGTCCAGCCCCCGAAGGGATCAGAGACACGGCAGTCGCAGGGCTACTCGAACAGCACGATTGCCTATCGAGGAATATATCAGCTGATGCGACGGTACGACGGCCAAAACCCTAAGTACCACAGACCCTAACGGACTTCTGTCGTAAAGAGCAGAGGTTAACTGTGACGTTAGGATATTCTTGCGAGAAATGCTCGATTCATCTCGACTCGTGAGGAAATTGATGTTTTTGCGAGAACTTCTCGATGCGGCTCGACTCGTAAGACAAAGCCTTAGGCGGCGGGGATTAAAAAACTTGCTTCCTAAGCACTGGGACCCTGCAAGTCGGCCCAAAACGGTCTTTTGCATACTATCCACGGGTCTCACTCTCCAAAGTCGAATCTCGACAAGGAGGGAAACAACCACTCACGAGTCCTCTCGACTCGTAAGAGGGAAAATTCTCTTATAGGATCCTTACGACTTCTAAGAGAAAACACACTTAGGAATCCTCACGATTCTTAAGGAGAAAATACACCTACGAGATCCTCTCGATCCGTAGGGAGAAAAGTTTTTGTGAGACCCTCACGGCTTATAAAGTTGAAAAGTCTTAGGCTACAAGGACCCTAAACTTGTCTCCTAAGCCCTCGGTTCCATGGCAACTCATAACTTTGCACTACTTCACCCACGTACATACTTACGTGGGCAAAGTAGTGGGGGGCATTTGTTCCCGTCAAAATCTTGGCTCAAAATCCACTCCTTATAAAATAATAACAATAAAAAACAAACAAACAAACAAACAAATAAATAATAATCATAATAAAGGAGAAAATCTCCCTTTCAGAGCAAAGCTCTGTTCAAATCCCAAGGCGGGAAATGAAGCAATGCTTATGTTTCCCCCAATCAGAGCAAGGCTCTGTTTTAAAAGAAATTAAAATAATAATAAAGGAAGCAACGCTTCAGTTGCGCTGCGCTCTGCGCTGCGCACCACGTTGCAGTGCAATTGCACTCTGCGCTGCGCGACACGTGGCAGCGCAGTTGCGCTGCGCTCTGCGTTGCGCGACACGTGTCAGGCGCAGGTGCGTTTGTGCCAAACAGAATTAAAATTCTGAAAGATCTTTCTGTTCTTGTTAAAACAAGAAGATTGTCTTCTGTAAACCAGAAGCCATTGGATTAAAGATCCAACGGTGGGGAAAATTCCCCAAATCACTCAGAGAATGATCTCTTTACGAAATTTAACAAAGTAATGGGCACTATATAAAGGACCCTAGACCCCAATTCAAAAGGAGGAACATCAAGATCAAAAAACAACAGCACAGAGAATAGAGAGAACTCTGAAGAATTTTGAGGAAAAAACTCAAGAAGAGAAAAAAGGTAAAAACCTTTATAAAAGAAGAACTTCTTCTGAATAGATCATGGATCTAAGAACAAGATCAATGATCTTCAATAAAAAATAAATAATAACAGTGCCTTGCACTTTTTTATGAACTATTGGTTCTGGAATCTTAAAGATTCTTTTCTTGAATCCAAAATTGGATCAAGTTATTGAAACAGTGTCTTGCACTTGCAAAAACTGCACTGTTGCGCTCCTGGGTTGGCGCAAGCCACTAGAGAGCGCCACATGTCAGCTCCAGAATGATCTGCACTATGCGCTGTTAAAATAAAGCACTGCTCTCATGAATTGGCGCAACCCACCAGAGCGCGCCACGTGTCAGCAGCGCAACAGCGCAGCGCACTGTCGCAGCGCACTGCGCTTGCGCTCACCAGAGTGTGACACGTGTCACCTCCCCATGGACTTGCGCCTTGCGCTCCTTAATCGGCGCAAAGCGCCTGACAAGCCATGTGGCACTCTGTCAGACTAATTAATGCAATGCATTATCAAGGGCAGAGCCCAATAAAGAAAGGTCTATCAGACCAAACATAGTGCTATGCACTATTAAAAGGGATAAAGCCCCAAACAAAGGTCTGTCAGGCTCAAAATAGATGCTGTGCATCATTTAAAAAGGGCAGAGCCCAATTAAAAGGGGGCCTAATAGGCCAGACAATAATGCACTGCATTATTAAACAAAGGGCAAAGCCCAAGCCAAGGTCTAACAGGCCAATCATAAATAAAAACGTTGAACATCTTCAACTGGACTTAGCCCAATCATGGCCGTAAGTCCTCAAATTAAATTGACTGAGCACGGCTGCTCTCTTAAATCAATTTACATCCGGTTCAAGGGTACATCTTCGAACTCCTCCGACACCTATCGTTGTAATCCTTCAACGACGCCAGAGAGGTGACGGGTCCCGACGGCCATACATGAAATGGACCACCATGTCCCTAAACTGGAGATGGACCACCATGTCCCTAAACTGGCGATGGACCACTATGTCCCTAAACTGGAACAACAGAGCCCCCAAATGCTCTTTTGTCAGATCCAAACGATCCCGTTAAGTTGATCTTAGTCTCAAATTAGGCTAACGTATCATTAACAAACGTTTAAGTTGATCTTAGCCTCAAATATGGCTAACGTATCCTTAAACCAAAACACCAAACCCAAATATAAGAAAATACGGATTTGGACTAATCCACGTTCTACGGGCGACGACATAAATTAGTCTCCGTATACAATCCACGGGAAACCACAAACAAAACAAACACCCACGACACGAAGTGAAATTCTGGAGAAGGAGAAAGTTGTTACCGCGATGCGGTAGCGTAATTAACTGCAGGGGCCCGCGCCTGCAGGGAAGAGCGTCCCCACAATCAAAACCCCCTCAAGCGAGGGGGTATCTGACGAAATCTGCTACATCGGCAACATCCGTCTAAACCTCCGATACACGGTGCCATAAATCAACTTGGCATGTTCGGAGAGGTGGACGGATAAAACCAAATAGTATCTGCTCCGAATCTCAGGCTAGACGTCTCCACGTCTCGGCCGCCATTCGGAGGGGAACAGTGATGTGCATTAAATGCAATAAAGTGTTGATATGATGCAAAGCTACTAGTTTCCCTCCAATTCCTGGTGCACCACAAGTTCAAAACAGAGTAAATAAACTGCACCAAAATGATGTGAGGGGACACACAAATGAACACACAAAGTATGGGACCCAGCCCTCGGATTTTGGCCGAGATCTTCCTTGCCAAATCCGGCCAGGCCGGCCCCACCTCCTCCTGTGGGCCCCATCTTCTCACAGTGTCTCCAATGCTGCCATTTGGTCTTTATTTTATTGTTTGCTTAATCCCTTTTCTTGCCTATAAAAGCAGATCATGGCAGCAAGGGAGGGGGTCTCACATTGTAATTCATTTTCCAAGTTTTACACTTTTGTTCTTGTTTTCTTTTTAGTTCTTGTACATAGCTTAGTCCCCTTGAGCTCCTTGCCTTCACTTGATCTTGCAACCTCTTCATTGAGCTTGCAAGTTTAAGTGTTGGCTATTGATCTCAAGGGTTTGTATCTTCATTTTGGAATCAATAAAGCTCTCTTTTGTGTCTTCATTCACCATGAGTTCTTTGCCATCACTTGATCTTGCAACCTCTTCATTGAGGTTGCAAGTTTAAGTGTAGGTTATTGAATCCATGTCTTGTGTTTTGTTCCATGCTTCTTAGTAGTTTATTTCTTGCACTTTTCTTTCTTGCTCTTTTACATTCATGCAATTTATTACCTTGCTTTACTTTCTTGCACTTTAAATTCCATGCCCTTTACTTTCTTGTGTTGCTCTTTTCTTTTCTTTGTTCTTTTCTTTTTGCTCTTTTTGGTTTGTTGTGTTGATGTTGTGAATATGTGTTGTTAAGGAAAAAAAACCGATATTGTAAGTTAACGTTTCGTTTTTCATTTCCTTTTCCCGTCTTTTCCATTTGAACTCTATCCAAACGTTACGCAAGCGCTCCGTTAGGCACCCTACCCTACCAAGATAACGGTGATTCCTAACCGCGACCGGTTGCGTTCGGTTTGGCCGGAGACGAAAGCAAGAGGCAAGAACAGAAGGACAAGGGTCAATAAGCCGGATTCCACGAATACCATGCTTAAATCCCCTAATCCACATTGTTGCCTATTGCTCTAGCTTCATTTGTTAAGTCAGGCTCAAAGGACTTGAATATCCATTAACTTACACTATCCTATCGATTCCTAACAAGCTTTACTTGTGCATATAACACATATGTTAGATTTGAACAATTTTGCCCTCGCGCATTAACTCGTAACGATAAGAACGTAAAACGCTCCGTCTCCTTGTGGATCGACCCGTGCTCAACCGGCTAGCTGCAAAGCGACACCGTTTTGATTGCGGTTAACTTTAATTCTTTCAATCACCAGTGCAGAGAGAAGTCTTATACCGACCGTCGTCGTCGCAGGCTTGAGTTCGCAGTGGGGGATCATGTATTCCTATGGATTTCTCCGATGAAGGGCGTGATGAGATTTGGGAAGAAAGGGAAGCTTAGTCCCAAATTTGTAGGTCCTTTTGAGATCCTTGAGCGAGTTGGTACCGTTGCCTATCGTTTGGCACTTCCGCCCAGTTTTCGGGATGTTCACCACGTATTCCATGTATCGATACTTCGCAAGTACCTTCATGACCCTTCTCACATGATTCAGCACCAGACCGTTTAGCGAGAGCGCGATCTTTCGTTCACCGAGCAGCCGATAGTTATATTGGATCGGCAGGTGAAGAAGCTTCGGTCAAAGGTCTTGCCATCTGTGAAGGTTCTTTGGCGTGGCCCTAATAGTGAAGAGGTCAATTGGGAGTCTGAGACCGAAATGTAGAAGAAATTCCGTCATCTTTTTGAAGGTACGCATAGTAAGATTTTTAAATTCGGGGACCGAATTTCTTTAAGGGGCGAAAATTGTAACACCTTAGAATACGATTAGTGTTAATTAAGCGATAATGCGGGTTTTTAATAAAAAGTTAACTAAAATAGTTTTCACATATTTTATAAAAATTAATTAATATTTTATTAATATTTGTTTTGGCTTGCACACACATGTGCATGATAACTTGGGGATTAGGGAAGTATTAACCATGCTTAAGTAGCCATGGCACCTTAACTCTCATGCCATTATGTTATATGTATTTATTTAATCTTTTAGTTTTTAAAAATAAAGGGTTTGAATTAGGGTTGATTTATGAAAAGAGAGAGAGAGAGAGAGAGAGAGAGAGAGAGAGTGTAAGGCATACACTCACCCCCTCTCATCCTTCACTTATTTCAATTCCTCATTCTCACCTCACTCTGTCATTCTCAATTATTCTCCATCTCCTCTCCCCTCAACTGAAACCCTACCTAGTTCATCACAAAACCAAGCAAAATCCCCACTAAAACCCTTCACAAGCTAATCCCCATTTGATGACTTGAAGCATGGAAAGCTAGGGTCTTTGAGCAAGTTTGGTAAGGTAATGATCTCTAACTGTTAACTAGGATGTTAGGATGTTGTATTGCTTATTAGTTGCTGTTTAGAACACTAAAATTATAGTTTTGTGCAAATATCGTATTTTTGGTAAAGATTTGTGTCTCGAGTGAATCTGCTATAGAACCAGGCTTTTGTTTGAGAAGTTGCCATCACATAGACCTAATTTAGAGGACTAAAACCCGCCATAAAAACCTGAGACCATTCCATTGAAACTTGGCCGCAAATATATTGGTTCTGGCCGCAAATTGCAGCCAGATTGGGGAATGGGGTCTCGAGTCTTGGTCATGGGGTCTCTGGGGTTGTTTGTAGTATCGTGGAACTTGCAACTTTCACCAATTGTTTGTGTAGCAAAATCTGGGACCGCCTAGCTAGTTTTTAGTGTTTCGGCAAAAGTGCGATACATTTAATCCGACGTTGTTTAAGTGTTCCTGGTAGCTTGCAGTCGTGGATTTATTTTGATGATGCCGCTGTACGTATTTTGCCGCTAAGCGAACACTTTTGTAGCTTGAGGGAACCGATTGGTTAATTGGCGTCATGTTCGTATATTATTGGGTAGTTAGCTAATCCACGCGTTATTGTATTGTGTGATAATAGGATCGCAGGCGGGGACTTCGGACACTACAAGGAAAGGAAAGCAGGTGGTTGGATTTACCTAGCTCGAGATCATCGGTGAGTAGATTTAACATCTACGGGGGAATCGCCCGTATGGCGTTAAGCGTCGAGGGCTAGATATGATGTTATAGCCACATGTTATATGCATATGAGTTGATTGTGCATGAGCATCATTGCATACCATTACTTGTTGTACCTTGACTTAGTAACTATTGGACACTGCACCATTACTGACGGTTCATGTTGCACGAGTACTAAACTGTATGCTACACACACACTGTTAATAATTGCCATGACACGCACAACATATACACATATGTGGTACTACATTCGTTATTGACATTAAGGCAGTTGTTCTTGTACCACCTTACTAAGGGAATATGTATTGTTCCGCCTTCACTATTCTCATTAGTTAGACGCTGATTCTTGTTCTATTGCGCATATGAAATGCATCATGCATACATACCTACATGCATACACACATACCTTGCTATAACTACTTATACACCGTTATATGATGTTGCATTTGATTTTGGAGAATGTGGGAACCGCATGATATTATTAAAAACTTGATTTATTTAAAGAGCGGTTTTCCCTTGATATACTCATATTACTGTTCTATGTTGCATACATCATATTTCATGGATTTACGCATTGAGATACGGATTTCATGTGATTTATGGATTTGAGAACCGTGGTTATATTTCAAGAAAGTATGCATTGTTTTGAAAACCCGGTTTCTCTTGATATGATATTTCGATGCGTCCACCATGAGTTTTCTCGGTTCTGAGATTGGTTTTAGAAACCCGATTCGAAGAGATGGATGATCCGTTTGCGGGTTCATGGTAGACCCGGTATGGTACCCCAGGGCAAGAAAGGTATGTTGTGCAGTAGACGATGAGCCTGGAAGAGGGACTACTACCTACCGGCGATAGTTTGGACCCGGCGGTTATCCGGAGGATACCGACCGGAGTTGTGAGATGGATATGGGCCGATCCGGATTGACAGAGCCCGTGGGCCGATCCGGACTGACGGAGCCCGAGTTATGTGGATTTACGTCTCGATGTTGGACACGGGTTTTCATGATGTTTCGAGTGTCGATGTTGGGCACTCAGGTTCCATGAAATTTACGGATATGAGGGCCGATCAAAGTGACGGCGTCTGAGGTATTGGGATTTGGGGTGTCGTTGATGGACACCGGGATTTTTCCACGATGATGATTCATTGATGATGTTATGTTTTATCCCACACTCAGGATTTATTAGATATGCATTTTTTCATGTAGTTGTAGTACCCTGATGGTGTACCTTGATCATGATTGTTGCATATCCATATTACCATACTTATGCTATCTGATTGCATATGATAGATTATCGCTGTTCGTGCATACTTGCGATTATCTGTATGATATTACTTACTATTCACAAGTTGGCAACTCACCCCCATTGTGCCACAGTGTTTTGCAAGCTTGACCCTCAGAGTAGTCGCGACAGGGCTCCCTATTGTATCTATTTCAGCGGATACCGCTACGGTTGGCTGTGAGGCCTTTTTGCTGTAGGTGGGTTTGCGGTTATCCGATTATATCCATTGTATATCTCATTGTATCTAGTACTCTCCATCTACCACTTTCATGTATTGACTTAGAGATGAGTTTGTGAGGAACGATATTGTATATTTTGTGATTCTGGGTGTCGTGCTCGTGTGAGCCGGCCTTTCTTATGTAGTTTTATCTCTTTATGCTGTTTTTCATTTTTATTATCTATTTCTTCGCTACGGCATCGTATATATGCTTGTGGTGGTTGTTTCCGCTTTTGGGCGTGATTTGCTACCGTTTGGGGATGCTTTATTTATATCCTATGTTTGTACTCGTTTTGGGGCTAGTTTTACAAAGGAGGTGCAGCCAAAATTTTTAAGAAAATAAACTTAAGCTTTAAGATTTTCACTTGAGATTTCCAAATGTTTTAACCATGTTTTTATCACTTCTTTTTATGGTTTATATTTCTAGGTTTTCGGCTTATTTAAATTGCGTTATGCTTGTTGACGTCACGCGGTTTATGTGCTGGTCACGTGCCTAAATTTGGGTCGTGACAAATACGTATAAGACAACCTCATTCTCTATAACCTTCTTGTATATATAAGGTTCATTTACCATTTTGATGAATTCAAACTCTTTGACTGCCACATCAAAATAGATGTTCCAACTCCGCGATGCTTGCTTTAATCATGATGGACTTAAGCATAGCTTTGAAAGTCTTAACTTTTCCATCTACACCAAGAATCTTCTCAAGATCCATTTGATCCTGATGGGTTTTACCCCTTTAGGTGCAACATTTAAAGTCATACTTTGTTGGTGTACATGGATTCCATCTTTGATTGCATAGCATCCATCCTTTTCACAGAGTCCCCACTCGTGATGGCCTGCCTGAACCTGGTTGGGTCATCATCTACCATGATGCAATCCCCGCTCCCACCGTTACCGAGGAAGCCGTTGTATCTCTCAGGTGGATTAGGAACCCTACCAGATTCGTGGAGAGGCTAAGGTTCATTGGAGACTATCGAATCCTTTGGTTCCACTAAATCATCAGTCCTAGTTTATATGGCTGGAACTCCTTCCAGTTCTACCTCATGACCACAAATTTCTTCATAAGAAATTCCTTTTCTAAAAAGGTGGCATGCTGAGAAACAAAACACCTTTTGCTCCTCAGTGTGGTAGAAGATATACCCTCGCAAATGTTCGGGATATCCAACAAACTTATACAGAACTGACCTTGCCTCGAGCTTGTCCGGATTTTGCTTTTCAACATAGGCCGGACAACCCCATATCTTAACTCGTTTAAGAGATGGTCTCTTCCCATTCCATATCTCATATAGAGTAGTAGGCAGTGATTTGGATGGAACCCCATTCTATAGGTATGCAACTTCTCAAGTGCACAACTCCCAAAAGGAAACAGGCAACCCTGCAGTACTAATCATAGAGCGCGCCATATCTCATAAGGTGCGATACCTGCGCTCCGATACACTGTTGTGCTGTGGTGTATACGAAGGAGTAAGTTGAGAGAGAATCCCATTCTCTGTTTAGAAAATCCAGGAACTCCATGCCCAAGTATCCGCCTCCTCGATCTCATCGAAGGACTTTAATACTTCGACCCGTCCGGTTCTTAACTTCAAGCTTATATTTCTTGAATTTTTCAAAAGTTTCAGACTTGTGTCTCAACAGGAACACATGTCCGAATCTTGAGAGATCGTCGATGAATGTAATGAAGTACAAAGAACCAACCTTGGCATTTGTAGACATATGACCGTATACATCATCGTGTATCCGTCCCAAGAGTTCGGTAACTCTTTCTCTGTTTCCAGTAAATGGAGTATTGGTCATTTTACCTTTGAGACAAGACTGACAAGTATCATAAGATGAAAATTCGAACAGATTCTTATATTCATCCTTATGTAACTTAGCTGGTCGTGTCGCATTGATATGACCTAGTCTACAATGCCACAAGAAGGATTCGTTCATTTCTGAACTACTCCTCTTGTATGTGTTCTAGATACTTTGAACTGTGGTTTGATTTAGAACGTATATGCCATTTCATAACGTGCCTGATCCAATCAACTCTTGATTCAGGAAAACATTCACAACATTATCCTCTAATACAGAATTATATCCTTCTTTAACTCAATAAAGAATCTGATATAATGTTGTATATCAGGTTCGTTATCTAATAACATTTGTTCAGAATCAATGTATTTACCATTTGGTAATACAAGGTGATATCTGCCAACTGATTTGGCTGCAACAATTGCACCATTCTCTAACACTTAGAGATATATCACCCAATCTCAGTTTTCTACCTTTCTGTAGCCCCTGTAACAAATTACATATGTGGGATCCTGATCCGGTATTTCATACCTAGGACGTAGAGGATACTAAAAAACAATTCTCGGTAACGAACACACCCGAAGAATATGCATCAACATGTTCATTCTTCGATTGGGTCGCATGGAAATCTGGACATTTCCCTATTTCCTGCTCGGACTTATAACAATTATAAGTTAGAGCGGAACCAACGTTCCCCAGCTCAGTATAATAAGCAGGTTTGGTCAATGCATCCATATTATTATCTTGATTATGGTATGATATGGTCGCTACCATGAGAGAGAGAGAAGAAAACACTCAACGTATACTCTTGCAAGATCAGATTGGTTATTATTTTATCTAATCAGGATGGCTCCCACTGTTTTTTTATCAAATCTTCCTTCAAACCCTAAAAGGTAAGACTAGCCAGGATTAATTACACCTTACAAGTTCGCCAATCTTTCGGCCAGGCCAGTGTCGTTACTTTGAGAGAGGTTCCCCGTGCTTTCGCACGGACCTAATTAAAATAAACTTCGTTTTCCCAGGGGCGCAACCCCGTTAACACCTTTCTAGACACCTATTTGATCGACTAATTGTAATGTGTAAAACTCTCTCAGGAGTAACTCTTACTCGCAATGGGTATCAGGATCCAACTATCCCATAGAAGATATGCAATCTCATTGCAAATTTCAACACTTGAAATTCCCGATAATATTTTGCCCTTTACGACTTATGACCTTAACATGGTCAACAAATCATAAGCGCTAGCCAAGCTCAACCGGTCATTTCCTGATTGAATTAAACCCACCCGTACGACCCTTAACATGGTCAACAAAGTCGTAAGACTACCCTAATCCAATCGCATCATATGCTTAAGCAGATAAGCACTAATCAGCTACCGTACACCACGCCTTAACATGGTCAACAAACGTAGCACGAATACTAAATAGTCCTTATCTGAAATGATGGAGGGCTACGACAGGTTTTTTAGAAAACCCTTTGCGTAATGAACTTGATATCGTTGAAGAATCGAGTGATTTTGAAAATGAGTGTTTTTTAGGCTTTTACTAGTTTTGCTAAAGAGGTCACTCCCGGTGAAGGGATCTCGGCTCTTTCCTCATCGAATGAGGTGCTGGATATTTCATAAAATACCACTATGCAAAGCAAGAACTAAAAAAGCAATTAAAATACAAAACCAAGTGGGTTGTAGTATCTGCCAGTTTCGCTAAAGAGGTCACTCCCGGTGAAGGGATCTCTGCTCTTTCCTTATCGAATAAGGTGCTGGATATTCTATAAGGAATACCGCTATGCAAAGCAAGAACTAGAGCTACCAGTTTTTAAAATAAGTTTCTACAACATCTTTAGTTTTCTTTTCTTTTCATTAATCTCATTAATGAAGTCCCATCAAATTATGCTTCCCAAGCATCACAGAAGAAACGAAAGAAGCAATATTTATTATATATCATATATATAATATAAGCATTCGTCTCAGAGTATTAAGTGATCACATCACAGAATATCAGCAACAGAAGAATACATATGAAATATTGGATATACTAGGAATTCCGTGTTTTAAATTAAGCCAGTATAAAACACAGATTCCACGGTCGTGATGAATAGCCAAACCCATACCCCTAGACCCCTACGAGAGCGGCAAGCAACCCTACCAATTCTAGAGTTAGGAGACCCGGTCTCAACTCCTTGAGATGGTCTCCCACTGGACCCTAGTGTTGGGTTTACTTAGCACCTCACAAGGGTTTGTAATGCATCAAACATGCTATAGTTTAATTTTTTAGGGTGCTAAGCATACTAACCTAGGATCAAACTAGAAATTTAAAGTAACATACTACAAGTAATATAACACTAAGTAAAGAGAATACAACCTTTGTAGTTCTCTTTGCTTGACTCCTTGAGGGTTTGAATGGGCTTGCTAGTGATCTTCCGAGTCCACGATGATCAACCCGGAGTTCTCTTTGTCCAAGCTCCAAGATCCACTTGATCAAAAGATGAAGATGAAGCTAACACTCTAAACTAATTGGCTAGACTAGTGTAGAATGATGATGTGGTTTGTTTTCTCACTTCAAAACCCTATCTTTATCTGTCACGACCCGGAAATGGCACGTGACTGGCACTTGAATCATATGAAGTCTATAGGGCTCCATCTAATTCAAGTAAGCCAAAATCCCAGAAATCTAAACCATTTTTAAAGAAAGTGTTTTGATAAAATAAGCCGAATATGCGTTTTAAAAACATCAAGTCTTTTCTGAAAATTTCGGCAGAGTTTCCTTTGTAAATACTGGCCCCGAACGGGGTACAACATGATAAATATATACATGAATGATAAAAGGAATTCCCAAGCGGGAGCTAGCTCTTCGTCAATCGACGGCCACAACTACGCAAGCAATATAATATACAACGCAGAAGGGCGAGGATCAAAACTGAAAGGAAAACTCTAAAACAACATGGAAACCCATAATAATACTACGCGCGACTCTAGGTCGAAAGAATATACATCACTGGTCTCTAAGTCTGAATAAATATACAAGTTTGGTTGATAGAGTTTCTAGATACAACCGAATAAAATAAAGTACAATGGTGGTCACGATACAAGTGAACCCACCTACTAAAGCAATCACCCAGAAAAGAAGCAGTGTGCCAGCAAAGCCGTAACGTAACCTGTACGGCAAAACCTGCAAGAAACTGTGGCACAACATGGGTGAGTTGCCAACTCGTGAGTAGAAAACATCACCGAGCAGAAATCGTATGTATGACACAATTCTAGGTCAATACGATCAATATATATAAAACCTCAAAATGATAAAGTCTGAAGCATGAAAAGGTGGCAAGGGTAAACATCTATACATAAGTGCAATCCCATGTGCTCGTGTCAGTGCCACATGTAGCAATATATCATGTATATGAGGTATGAATGTAATGTAATGAAATGAGTGAGACAACTGTTTTCTTTTATTTAATGAGATTTCTGTATGTATATAAATCGAGTATCATCAATGAAACCAACAGAGGAATCCGTATCAAGCATCGACACAAAACATAAACCCCAATATCTCAATATCTCAGGCTCCGGCTACCCGGACTGGCCTGTATCAGCAAATCTCAAAATCTCAGTGTCTCAAACCTCAATATCTCAATGTCTCAATACCTCGGTGTAATGGCCCCAAAATCTTTATACATTTTTATTATCCCTCTTCAATAATATACCGTATTTATTTGTACTTGGTATTTTCCTATTTCTATTAAATTTATTATTATTTTATTCCTCAATCTATTATGTATTTTTCTGTGTACAATTTCTTTTTCTTATATTTAAGTTTTTAACTTCTCATTCTTATTTTTTCTTTCAGAAATATTTAACCCAAATCCATTATTCTTATTCTCTACAGCCCATCTGGAAAGCCCACTTTCTTTTTAAGCAACAACATATGTTTAATTCTAATAAATATGTGCATAAACAACCTTGTAGCTCATTGGTTAAGTCCTTGCATTGTTATTCTAAAAGTCACATGTTCAAATCCTCATTCTTGCAATTATTTTTTATCTTTTTTTTTATTCTTCTCATAACCTACAAATGAGACCTTTCATTTCCAAAATGAATGGTGGTCTTTCATTTCTCTTTTAATTCTTATATTAAATGCATATATTATTATTCACCATTACACCATCCTTATTTGTCCTCTTCTATCTTGTCCTTCCTCACATTTTTTATCTCTCACTTCTCCCTCTTCACCAAGAGTCCAAAAAGAAGAACATGAGGAAGTCTTCAAGAAGGTCTCGCTAGTAACGCGAGGCTATCGGCGGATAGACAAGCCCGGTGACAATACCGGCTTGCGTATGTAAGTCCATTCTCTCTCCTTCCCCCCACCTCTTATTTTCCTCTTGTCATGCATCGTGAACCCCCTATTCTTTTTATATCATAATCCATAAGAGAAGATACACATAAACATATACATATACATAAGTTTAGATATATATGATTCTATATGGTTTAATAATATCTTATTATCTCTTGTTCAAATTAAAGCATTTTTAATACTTTGTTCATGACTAGGAATGTTTATTACAAGTTGTGAGAACACAAATTTCATGCCACAATATATCTATAATGTCTCATGAAATCGGTTTGTTTATTAAAAAAAAAATAGAAGCATGCATAAAATACTAGTTAATCTTTCTGCCGATTTTAGTATACACATCAATACCTTTAGCTTTAAAGTAATTTTTAGAAATTAATTTTACTTTTGAAAATTTCAGGAAATTTACCTATGATATAGTATATTAGTTTGTACATGCTGTAAAAATTTTAGATCGGATCACTTAACGGTTTATGAATTATATCATTTTTATTCACTGTTCGTAAAATAGAAAACTGCAGTTATTGGTCAATTTCTTGGACACATAATTTGGTATACCAATATCCAAATTGAGTAAAATTAGGTGTTTTAGATATCTACATCGAATAATCTACATTTTATTAGTTTTAAGTTTTTATTGAAAACCAACGTAAGATAAAGAAAACTGCGTTATAATATTAACTGACGGATCTGGACAGAATCTGTTCCGATTCACACACTATTTTTAAATTGGATATAACTTGAACACCCGATATCCGTTTATGACAAACTTTAGATGTATAGATGTATAAATGATAACGCTATAATTTTCTATATATTAGATTACTTAGAAACACACGAAACAACCCAATATAGGCTTTGCAATATAACATATAGTTGATGTCCAGAAATCTGAATTTCTGTTTTAAACGCTGATATCATAACTAGAGTTTAAGAAATCCAAATCGTGCGAATCTTGGTGTTTTGAATAAGTTCTTCAAAATACCTACAATTTTATAATAATCTTCGTAACTTGAAACCTGATGGAAATTAACTCAAACTGTGTTTTAAAAATATGTGACGGTGTTGAACAGATTCTGATCTGTTTTGCGCAACGATACGAAAACAGATATATCTCTCAAACCGGTAGTCGTATTTAGGTGAAACTGGAACTCACGCATGAAAAACACTTAGATCCATATTTCTGTTTATATTCCGCATTCGTTCGACTTGATTAATTAGTCGTACATAATATTTCTTTACAGCATTGTTTATGGTAGTTACTCGAATAATATACTTGACTCATTTCATGCTCTTCGAACATGTATACATATTTATCTTGATTTTTAAATTGTTGTATGTACATAAAGATGATAATTAAATACTTCAGGTGTATTTTGAAAACTATACAAAATTATTTTTACTTAAAACCCCCTCAAGTTATATAAATTACAATAAAGGACCTAGTAAATATAGGTTTAAGCGGAACCAATCTCTTGAGCCTCAGAGAGCCGGAGAAGTGGGTGCTTGCCTATCTAAGGTAGACAACTTAAGAATGGTGTTATCAAAAAGGTAATCGTCTTTGAAAAAGACACAAATCCTGCCGCCCATGTGCAGCGGTTACCGATAACATCAAAACAATCAAGACTTCAATTTACTTTGAGTTTCATTATAATCTGACTTGAATATGATTCAAGTACAATCTACAATCTACAATCTATAATCTACAATTTAAAATCTATAATATTCTGATTCAACATGAATTCCTATATTCAATCTATTCAATACATTCAATCTACATTGGCCGAACCGAACCATGGATATACATCCATTTACATGATTCTACAGTTATTCTATTTACATGATTCTACGGTTACATTCGTTTACTGACATCATGAATTTGGTCAGTCATCTAATTATACAATCTATACAGTTTACAATACAAGACAATACAATACAATCAAGATAACACTACGGGGTTTAAGGGGTAGATTGGTACGGAAGGTGTTAAAAGTGGCACGAGACGGTAAGATTAAGACACCTAACCTATATTCCGTTGCTGTTGTACCGTGGCCCAACGGTTCCTTGAGTTCCTGATACCTTAGTCTCCGGGGCAAGTGAGACCCCTCTCGTATACACTGGCATCCTTCTGTACCAAGCTACAAACAACAACGTTAATACAACAATATAACAATATAATACAACTGTAAAAGCTACTCTCTCTCTCTCTCTCTATCTATTCTACTTTCCTTTTATCTTTGGGACTTACCGAGCGACCTGTTCGCTGACGACATTCTATTTCTTTCTTCTTTGAATGTCGTCAGGTGATTTGGACCCGTCAGAGATCGAGCCAACTGCAGAAGACTTGGTGCAGTACAGCGAAGACCCTGAGCTCTAGACATTGTACATTTTTCCATTCAGTACTTTTCATTTCCTGTTATGCCACTGTTTACGCATCGTTTTTATTTCAGTTGTATTTCCTTTTAATGCATTGTACAAAAGAATGTTAATAAATAAAAGTTGCTATTTTTATTATATCTTGTCTCTTGTGTATTTATTTTTATATTGCTTAGATACGCTTAGCGTATCTACTTCTGAGTATGTACGTAGCGGACCAGTCCCGTCCACTTCGCCGTATACCGGGAAGCGGGGCGTGACAGGTTTTGTTGGTGACCCATGCAGATCAGAGTTGTATGGAACACTGCCATGCAATTCTATTCTGCGTGAGCAACCTAAGCAATATAACACAGGAAACAACAACTGAAAACATTCTTTACATTACATATTTCTTGAATCCATCTTGAACTCCACCTTCGGTTTCTTTGAAGTCTATCTCAAGACTTTTGAATTCTTAATTCTTATTCACCCTTTCTATTTGTATCTCGTTGGCATATTAGCTCAATTGGTTAGAGTATCAATCGATGGAGCTCGAAAACGACACCATCCTAATCATGTTTCCTTACTATGTTACATCATCCTTCTTGAGTAATTTTTGTTAGTGTATATGCCCTAGAGGCCATTACTGTATCATACTAGTTTGTATATTACTTAATGGAAGCTTGGGATATTCACCTTGTATAAATAATCTTGCTCAATATAGTAGTATGCTACTTGGTTTGTTTCTACTTCAATAAGTACATGTGTTTATTTTAGTATATCACCTATACACATTAGTGGAGCCCTTAGGATCTTTGCTTGATTACCAGCGTTGTGATGGCAGTCACACTAGTGGGGGCTGGGTAATCTATAAGCACATCCTTATACAGGTCCCTAGTCGCAGGACTATCGAGACTGGGCATCGATACTCCGGAGTAGACTAGCGCATGCGCTTCTCATCCCAGAGTGGGAGATGGTCTGTCCCACAGCCATCAGTACGTCGTACTGGAGATAGTATGCGGGTGCTCGTTGGGTTACGAGTACACTGGACAGGACTCGTCGGGAACTGACCGGTTGGTACTATACCTATCGTCAGTTATCAGTTCCCAGGTGACATGAGTACAGCTTAGTTCGCTGACTTGACACTGTCACTTCGTCTTGAGTGTGTTCCCACTGTACTTTGATTACTACCCTACCACGGCTCAAAGGAGTCGTGCAAACAGGTGGTAGTTGGGTGCAGTCCCGAAGCACTTGGAGGCAGTGACGGTTAGACAGGATTCGTCTCTCCCGGTATTGGGGGTTGACATCGCGCTGTGTCTAGGAGAGCCATTACACGAGTAGTCCCTGGCCAGGGAAATCGAGATATACTGGTAGGCTTCCAGTGTTATCTCAGGGTGTTTTGGGCTTCACTCCGACACGACTTGTACCGCTATTAGGGGACGGACGTTTACCGTCCCCCTAGGCCCGCCATGCGATGTATCAGACGAACAGACCGAACTGTACGGAGATTTTCACAGTCAGACTCAGTAGGAGTTCAGATGGGTTTCACTTCGTCAATCTTCTTGTCGGCATCTACCTGGGGACCGTTACGCACAGCTAGTGCCGCTTGCGGTCTGTGGTTAAACCCACTGCCAGAGTAGTGTCGAGTCTTTAGAGTCCCACACAGAAAGCTATTCGCCTTTAGGCAAAAGAGTAGAGGTCGCATGGTTTTGCGACAGGGTTCGGTCACATCCGTGCACTTGTGCACGTACAGTGTCCGGACAGTTAACACTAGCGGGCTTTGGTTTAAGCCAGATCCTAGTGTACGTTTTGGGATTGGTTTTATCCAATATGTATTCGTGTTCCTCGGAACGCGGATGCGGGTGTGTATGCACAGTTGACAGAGAGACAGAGGCAGAGGATTCTCATTAAGGTTGTTGACTGTTGACCATTGACTTTTTGCTCAACCCTAATGAGAATATGATATGTAATTAACAATAATATTAATTAAGTATTATAGTGACATGGTTGTTGAGGGGTTGACTTTGTTGACTTGTTGACTTTGTTGACCGGTTGACTAGTTGGACTAGTTGACCATCATGATGACAATGGTTGTCATTTTCATGCAAAGACTTTTGCTTGCTTGTTGTGGTTTGCAAAATGAGTGCATGGAAATGATATTGCCTTTGACATGATATGAACCATCACATAATACTTGATTAACATTATGGCTCATGATGCTTTTGGATTATGAGAGGGTGTATGAGAAAAGAGATGCTCATTCTTCCATTGTCTTTCTCTCTCTTGGTTTTGAGCTCTCTCATTCTCTTGCTCTCACCCTCTTCCTCTTGCTCTCTCTCTTGTCTATGGTTCACTTGTCTCATGTATTGAGAAGCAAGAACCATAGAGAAAATCCCATCACACTCTCCTCTACTCACTCTAGTTCACAAGGTTTAGCAAACCTAGTGAACTAGTTTCTTCAAAGTTCGAAGAAGAAGCCAAAGGTAGAAGCTTTCGGGTGGATCGATCTTCGGCGCAAGGAGACGACGGGGTGAAGCCAATCCGTACACCATCAAGAGATGAAGAAGAAGGAGTTCAAGAAAGAAAGGTATAACCCCCTAACCGAGTAGTTAACAACTCCTAGTTAGGATGTTAGTTAGATGTTTAACAAAGATCCGGTTTTGAGTCCATGTTACCGCCTCTAGAAAATTGTTTTTCACCAAATTCCGCATGCCCGAAAGTACCGGGAGAGGTAGCATGGAATTACAGTGGTATCAGAGCCTAGTTAAACTCTATCTAACATGTTAGCAAAGTAACTAGAAGATCGATCAAAGAAAAAGTCACGAAACGAACCCGATATGTTAAGTTTCTGCCGATTTTTTTTCTGTTCAAAAATTGATAAATTTCATCTTAAAAATCGGCTCAGGCTTTTTATTGAATAACCAAAAAATTTGGTCCCACGAACCGTTCAAAGCGCCGCGGAAACGCGGCGGGAGCACGCTCCCGCCGCGGTTCCGCGGCCGAGTTGACTCGGCCGAGGTCCAAATTTAGTGCAGTGTATTTCTGGGGTTGTTTTGGGATTTTTGGAATATGTCTTTTCAGCCCAGATTTTCCAGAACGAAAATTTTGTGTTTGGGGCCTAAAAATCCGTATTTTTGATCGAACTTCTAAAGACTTAAGCTGACGGGTTTTTCTGTGATGTGATATTTGTATTGAACGTCTGCTAATCGCTATATGTCGATTAGTGGGGGTTATACAAATCTGTGATCTGTAATGTTATTGGTTTGTGTATATGAATTCATTGGATTGTCGCGGGTGAATAGCCGGGGGTTGTGAGATGAGAGTTTTCTTTTCTTTCAATTCATGTAAATTTGTAAATTGATGTAATAATTATTTGTATGGCCGCACAACCGGGTCGGGGTTATAGCCGTCATTGTATAATTTCTTTTTACTGTTTTTGCTCCTAGGATAGACCCATGGAGGGGGTGCACAAACTACCGGGTATGCCGAAGTGCCGAGTGGCCTACTCACGGAGTTGAGGGAGGTTGCTTCGCTTCGGGTACTTGGCGGGTAGTTTGCCGCACCCGTAGGGGTCTTGGGTGGGGTATTGGCTATTCACCGCGACCGTGTAATCTGCTCTTCGTTACAGGCTCGTACGAATTGCAGGTTCCTAGTATATCCAATGTGTTCATCTGTGATCTGAAATGGCTATCATTGCAATATATCTATATATGATATTATTTAGGCGTTGCTTATGTTTTACAACCGCGCTAGCCCAGCCCCCGCTCTGTCGTTAGTTAAGTAACCTAACGGGTAATGACGGGGCCCCGTGGTGAATGCGAATGGCATAAGCGTACGTCATATTTTGGTTGTTTTCTGCAATGGTAGGATTAAATGATGGGACGCATTAAAAGAACTAATGCAAGAATAACACGCATTAAAAGAACTAATGCAAGAAAATAAACCAAGTAAAAGTCGTTGGAACACTTTCGAAAAACCACTCGGTTCTTTTCAAAACTAACTTTTAAATGCGGAGCTTAAGCCACTCCTTTTAAAAGCTATTTCGTTCCTTCGATTATATCAAGTTCACTACGTTCAAGGTTTCGCCAAAACCATTCGTAGCCCTCCGTCGTTTCGTATGAATATTCAATAGTATTCAAGCTATGTTTGTTGACCTTCGTCAGGGCATAGTGATTGGTAGCTGTTGGGTGTTCATATGTAGCATAGATAGATGCGTTGGTTTGGGACAGTCGTATTACCTTGTTGACCTTCGTCAAGGGTATATATGGGTGGGTTCAAATTAACCTGGATAATGACGGGTAGAACTTGACATGTGACTTATGATTTGTTGACCTTCGTCAAGGTCATAAGAGCATGGGGCAAAAATCCACATCAGGAGTTTCAAAAGAACTGAAACTTGCAAGTGTTGCATACCATTTGGAGTGTGATGATTCTGGTAGGATTCCTTCAGTTTCGTCACGCGATGATATTTGGATCCCGATCCTACTGTGAGTATATGCTACTCCTCGGGAAATTTCTCACTTAACGATCAATGCTATAAACCAAGTAGGTGTCTAGAAAGGTGTTAGCGGGGCTACGCCCCCAGGGAAAAGAGGTTCTTAAATTAAGGAACTTCGCGAAAGTGTTGGAAAACCTCCCTCGAAGTACCAACACCAGCCTGGCTGAACGGTTAAGCAAGAATTGTATGGTGAGATTGATCCTGACTAATTCTTCCTTTTTGGTTTAAGGAGGGATTCGAGAGACAGTGGGAGCCATCCTGTTTAGACAAATTAAAAACCAATCTAAACTTGCAAGAGCATCATGCTGAGTGTATTCTTCTCTCTCTCTTAATTGCAGTGACCTTGTGACCATACCTAGGTTACATCTAGATAATAAAATGACTGAACCTGACTGTTATGACTGACAAAGGTCTGTCCAGATGTCCATTGCCCATGATAAGCTGGGACACCTCTTAACTAATCAAACCCCTGCCGTCTCAGGTCCAGTTTCCCCTGTCACGGATGTTTAAATCCGCAGGACATCGGAAAAGGATTGTGCGAAAGCCAAGTGCCTCGTGTTAGCCTCAGTTGATGGTGCAAACCAGAGGCAGCACGAGAAGATGGACTCAGTTTCTATCTTCCTCCATAACAAAGTTTTATATGGAGAGCAATCTCGTATCGCAAGATATGAGACCTCGAACGAATTGCTTCAAGCGAGGTTGGCTGTCGGGTCATCTGTAGGGGGCAACGTCCTTACAGAAACCAGCTATTTTGAGCTCACGGACCTGGAGACCACGTTGGAGAATGGGTCAAGTACTGACTTAATTCTACAGTCCCTTCCCTCTGCTTATACCCTGAAGGAAACCAGGGAAGAAGAAGAAGGAAAAGGAAGGGCAAAAGTTTCGGGACTGGATATGGTTAAAGAGGGACATTCCTATTGTAACGGGAATGAATATTGGCAGAAGGATTGCAGGGCTTGCAAAGCCAGTAGCCAGAATTCGAAGCATGTTGTGGCTTCGGCTTCGAGTGTGTTTGTAATTGAGAACTGCATGTCAGTTAACCCTACTTCCTGGGTATTGGATATCGGATCAGGATCTCATATCTGTAATTCGTTACAGGCTCTGAGAAACCGTAGGGTTATCAGGAAAGGTGATATGACTCTCAGGGTTGCTAACGGAATGAGCATGGATGCTGAATCCGTAGGGGAATATCATCTTGGACTGACAACTGGGCAGATATTGATTTTGCATAACTGTTTATATATACCAGATGCGACTTGTAATATCATATCTGTATCCTTACTTTCTAAGGAAGGATATGAATTTACTTTTGTAAGCGATGTAGTACACATCTACCTAAATCAAGTTCTGATTGGGTCAGGTACATTACAGAACGGAATATACGTGTTAAATCAAGCTCAGATTTTCAGTGTCCAGAACACACTTAAAAGAAAGTCTCCGGAAACAAATCAGGCTTTCTTATGGCATTGTAGACTGGGTCACATTAATGAGACACGATTAACTAAGTTACATAAAGAAGGGTACTTGAATCCGTTCGAGTATCAGTCTTATGCCACTTGTGAATCTTGTCTCATGGGAAAGATGACAAAGACTCCGTTCACTGGATGCGGAGAAAGAGCGAGCGAGCTCTTGAGACTCATACACAGTGATGTGTGTGGTCCAATGTCTACACATGCGCGAAGTGGTTATTCATACTTCATTACTTTCACAGATGATTTCTCTAGGTATGGACATGTCTTCTTAATGAAGCACAAATCCGAGGCCTTTGGGAAATTTCGAGAATACAAGAATGAAGTTGAAAAACAAACCGGCAAAAGTATCAAGATTCTAAGATCGGATCGAGGTGGAGAATACTTGAGTGCCGAGTTTCTGGGCTACTTAAAAGAGAATGGAATTCTCTCTCAACTTACTCCTCCATACACACCACAACACAACGGTGTATCGGAAAGGCGGAATCGGACCCTATTGGATATGGTTCGTTCCATGATGAGTAAGGCTGAGTTACCGCGATCTTTCTGGGGTTATGCACTAGAAGCAGCTGCATATCTCTTGAACAAGGCTCCAACCAAGACTGTGCCTACCACCCCATATCAGATGTGGAGTGGGAAGAAACCCTGTCTTAAGTATCTTAAGGTATGGGGATGTCCAGCTTTTGTAAAAATGCAGCATGCAGACAAGCTCGAGGCACGCTCAGTACTGTGTAAGTTTGTGGGATACCCAAAGAACTCCAGGGGGTATCTTTTCTATTCCGCAGAAGAACAAAAAGTTTTTGTTTCTCCGCATGCCCACTTCTTGGAAACTGAATTTTTGGAAAATCAGATAAGTGGGGGCGCAATAGAACTGGAAGAAATTCTAGAACCACAAGCTGTTACTGAAAGCTTGGATGAACCAGACGTTTCAGGAGAACCGGACATTCCTACGCCGCTCCGCAGAAGTAGTAGGCAGTCTCATCTGCCCGAGAGATACATCGGTTTTCTCATAGACGGGGATAGAGAGGATTGCACAGTTAATTATGATGAGCCTACTAGCTTCCAGCAAGCCATTCAGAGCGGTGACTCGGTGAAATGGCTGGATGCAATGCGGACCGAGATGGAGTCCATGTACACCAACAAAGTTTGGACTTTGGACTTTGCTCCAGAAGGGGTAAAACCCGTAGGCTGCAAATGGATCTTCAGAAAGAAGATTGGTGTAGATGGGCAGGTTGAAATCTATAAAGCTAGGCTCGTTGCAAAGGGATTTCGTCAAAGACCTGGTTTGGACTATGACGAGACCTTTTCTCCGGTAGCCATGCTTAAATCCATTCGGATCCTTCTTGCCATTGCTGCCTTCCACGATTATGAGATCTGGCAGATGGACGTAAAGACGGCTTTCCTAAATGGAAATTTGGAAGAGTGCGTCTATATGGATCAGCCAGAGGGATTCATTCAGAGTGGGAGCAGCGGTAAAGTGTGCAAGTTGCTCAAGTCCATCTATGGACTTAAGCAGGCATCGCGGAGTTGGAACATCTGCTTTGATGATACTGTCAAAGAATTCGACTTTGTCAAAAACCCAGATGAACCATGCATTTACAGTAAGATTGTAGGGAGAAATGTGGTATTCCTCGTCTTGTACGTCGATGACATTCTCCTAATAGGAAATGATATTCCTATGCTACAGTCAGTCAAAGGATTCTTATCGCAGAGGTTCTCCATGAAGGACCTGGGCGATGCCAACTACATTCTGGGGATCCAGATCTATCGTGATAGATCTAAGAGGATGTTGGGACTTTCACAGTCAAGGTACATCGACACCATACTGAAACGATTCAGTATGGAAGATTCCAAGCGCGGTAATCTACCGGCTTGTCACGGAATCACCCTCTCCAAAGAGATGTCTCCCAAGACTGATTTGGAAAGGGCTCGCATGTCATCAATACCCTACGCATCTGCGGTAGGCTCTATTATGTATGCGATGTTATGTACCAGACCAGATGTAGCATACGCATTGAGCGTTGTAAGCCGGTATCAGTCGAACCCAGGGGAGAAACACTGGATAGCAGTAAAGAACATTCTCAAGTACTTGAGAAGGACTAAGGAGATGTTCTTGGTGTATGGCGGAAAAGACCTCCAGATTGAAGCCTTTGCTGACTCCAGCTTCCAGAGTGACAAGGATGACTCTAAGTCCATGTCGGGTTATGTCTTTACCCTCAATGGAGGGGCGGTTTGCTGGAAGAGTTCCAAGCAGGAAACCGTTGCTGACTTAACCATGGAAGAGGAGTACATAGCTGTCACGACCCGAAAGTGCGGAACATGACCGGCACTTAAACTACGAAACGTCTCGGGGCGTACGTAATCTAAGTAAGCCGAAAACCCAGAAATCCAAACCAAGAAAAGTAGTAGAGTGAAGGAAAACCAATTTAAAATCAAGTAGTTTTAATAGCATAAGCCGAGTTATGCGGTTTTTTTTAAAACATCAAAAATTTCATGAAAATTTCGGCAGAGTCTCCTTTGTAAATACTGGCTCCCAAACGGGATACAACATGAATAGTATACGAAATCCATAAAAAGGCATCCCCAAGCGGGAGCAAGCTCTTCGTCAATCGACGGTCACAACCACACAAGCAATATAATATACAACGCCAAGGGCGAGGATCAAAACTCAAAAGGAAACTCAAAACCGCAAGAAAACCACAGAAAAATAACGCGCGACTCTAAGGTCGAAGGAATAACATCATTGGTCTCTATCTCAAAATAAATAAATGTTTGGTTGATGGAACTTCTAGATACAACAGAGTAATAATATACAAGTTATATAATGGGGGGTACGATACATGTAAACCCACCTACTAGCAAATCACCCGAACGAAACTATGCCCGCAAGCCGTAATGAAACCTGTACGGCAAACCTGCAAGAAACTGGGGCACAACGGGGGTGAGTTGCCAACTCGTGAATAGAAAAACATCTACGCACAGAAATCGCATAAATAACGCAACCTAGGTCAATGATCATAATATATCCTCAAATATATGTATAACATGCAGCCTATAACAATAGCTAGGGTAGTATCTAACCCGAGTGTGATCTCATGTGCCCGTGTCAGTGCCTCAGGTAGCAATATATCATATGAATGAGGTATGAATGCATGGAACAGAATGCATGTACTGATGAAAACTAATTTCATAAATCAGTGAGATTTCTGTATTTTAAAAGTGAGGTACCATAAATGAAATCAGCATAAAACAGTGCCCAGCATCGACACAAAACAAGTGTCCAAATATCTCGATATCTCTGTATCACAATCGCTGTACCTCAATATCTCAAATCACAATATCTAGGGCGCCGTCAATCCAGACCGGCCCCTACCATCCATCTCAAGACCACGACGGTATCCTCCGGATATCCGACGCGTCGGGTAATATCACCGGTCGGTAGTGCTCCCCTGCCGGGCTCAACGTCAACAACACATTCCTCTTGCCCCGGGGTACCGCACCGGGCCCACCATGTACCCGAAACGGTTCCTCCACTCCTCGAATCGGGTCTCGAAATCCATCAGCAAACTCATGGTGGACGACTCATACATCATGGGAAAACCGCACTTTTTATTTTAAAAGAGAGAAAAAGTTTATTTATGTTTTTGCGGTTTTCCTCCAAATCCAGAAAATCTCATGGAAATCTGAATCCAAAACCTCAATAACACGTAAAATAGTGAATATATGCATGAGAATCCATGAATGCGGCATAACAATGAATAACAGTATGCATGAAGTAGCAGGTAATAACTACAATGTCTAAACTATTAGCTAACAGGCTATGTCAAGCTATAATATTTTCTAAGGTGTACGTGACATGGCAATTACCGATGAAGATGTGTGTGAGCCGGCAAGTAAGTGTACGTAGTACATACGCATCATCGGTAATGGTGCTGGTGTCCTAACAGCATGATATCAATAGTGGAGTATGAAACATAAAATAAGCATGCGATGCGAAGCGAACCACAATAATGAGCGGGAGCTGAATACTAGACGCAACTATAACTAATCTGCATTAGTATAATATAAGTCCTACAAATGGTGCCTTTTGAAATAACACGAATCATGGGGTTTTGAAAATAGGGGCTACGGTGTTTTTATGAAAAGATACGTCTTTTGAAATATCCGTAGGATCCCTTGGGCTGTCTTTTAAAATACCCACGATTCGTTAGTTTTTGAAATAGGTAAGAATCGAATCTAATCTAACAACTAAACTAAACTAAAGGGCTAAGCTAACAAGCTGGACTACAGATAAGGAAACCGCCTAACATCTGAGTCGATACATATACATACCTGTATATATATTAGTCGGTGATCCCGCCTCAATAATATCATATCCGATACCATATCTATAATCAGACATCCTAAGTCAAGAGTGCGGATCAATCATCAAAATATAGCTCGTACGTAAATCCGTCGTACGGCATCCCCAAATCTGGGTACGGGTTAATATCATATTCATCACACTATTCATCTGGTATCCACTTTATCCGAGATCATAGTCCAGGGTACTGACCTATGTTTAGTATATGATCTCATCGACTCAGCTCAATCCCAAGTATCATCCTCAAATCCGTATGTGAACACATAGTCCCATACCCATGTGAACACATAACTATAAAGAATCCCATGAGCATATATAAATAAGAATGTATGCAAGTATGTATGTGTGTATGTATAGTGCAACACTACCCTAGGGTTCGCAACACTAAACTAATCCAACACACCGAAATCCATCCTAAATATCGATATTAATCCCAAACAACATATAATAATTGTTGGTGTGTATACGCATCCGTATACACCACCACGGACTGCGGGGGTGCTATACGCCATCCACCCGACTTCTTCCCGTAGATATAAATCTACTCACCTGCTCCTTGTTTGCCGATGCCGATGTCACCCTCTTCATCTTCAACGTCTCGACATCACGTGGGGTACCTACACATATACATAATCGCAAATGCGCATTAAAATCACATCGGAAAACCAAATCGACACGCCAAAGGCCTATAGGTTAGAATCTATGGACCACGCTTTCAAAACCACCACCAACTCTCGATATCGTCGTACAAACGTTAGATCATCGAGTTAACACCAAACATACCAATCATGGTTTCATAAATCACTAAAAATATGTGAAATACGATGCAAATCATCAAAACCAATAAATTGATCAAATCGGTTTATTTCACAAAACTTAGAAAACACTTAATTACCGTTTTAATTCGAAACTTGACATTTTAACAGAACTAATGGCCATAATATCCACTAAATATCATAACTAAGTTATATAAACCATTTCCACAATTTAATCTCATTAAATTTCATTAACCCCAAAAACCTAGTTTACAAATTATCCAATTTTAACAATTTTCAAGCAAAAATTCACAATTTAACAATTAAGCTTAGTTTTGCATAACCTAAGGTATTAAACCACTCATTATAATGTTAATAATGCTATGAAACCATAATTAGAATTTTTATCTAACAATTTAACTTAATTTTGAAAACCTAGTTTGCAATATTATGCAATTTGGACAATTTAAAGGTAGCAATTAGCAAGATGTAACAAGATTAAGTTTTACATAACAAAAACATGTTAATCTACTCATTAAGACCACAATCTAATGATAACAACCCTAATAAAAAAATTAAACCATTTTCTAGAATTTCCTAAACTAGCAATCACAACCAAATTAACACTCGAATAAAATAGACTATCATAATTAAACAACAATTTAACAAAAAGGGTCAAGATTTTTATACCTCACAACCCATTGATCCAACTTGAAATCTAGCCCTCCAAATTGAAATCTTTGCACCAAGATCCATGCTATAGGGGATAAGGAAAAATGGGTAGGAGCTTGATTTTGATTTTGTAGGATTTTTGATGCATTTTTGAAGGGTTTTTGAGGTTGAAGGAGAAGGGGAAATGGGGAAAATGAGAGGGGGCTGCTGTTGCAGCAGGAAGAGGAGAGATTCGGCCACAATATGGGGAGGGGAGGAGAGAGAGTGAGGTGGGGAAATAAGCCAAGTCAACCCACAAAGTCAAAGCCCATACTCTTTTAACAATTTCCCTTCATTTTCTTTGTTTTCTCTTGATTTTTCTTGTAACAATACAAGTGGGAAAATGAGGGGGGACAACTTGGGGCTGCTGATTTGGGGAGAGGAGAGAGGGTGTGGGTGAGTGTGGGTGAGGAAAAAATGATAGATACTATACCCCAAACAACCATTTACACTAAATTCACTAAAAAAAAGCCTTTTTTCTTCGATAATTTCTAAACCGTTTTGGCAAACGTTTTCATTTCAAAAACCACATGATAAAATTTTATTTAAAGTTTTATGATGCACAAAATTTGTTTCAACTCATTCCAATTTGTAATTTTCCCTAATTAAATGTATTAGTGACGGCTTAAAATAATAATAAAATAATTTTTTTCAGAAAATTTAAAATTTCACCAGTGGCTCAATAAACACCAAATACTAGCAATTACATAGCTAGAATATGTATATTTAATTTTTATAATAAGATATTTGTATTTTGACTTTTTACAGAAAACCCCCTTATTTTACCGTTTTTTCGAAATTTCACCAAAACGATTTTCAAAACGTTACAATCTTCCCCCTTAAAGAAATTCGGTCCCCGAATTTAAATTAAAACTCCCCCCCAAATACTAAAACATCTAAGGAAAACCATCAAGTCGTCGGGGCTCCGAAATCATAAATACATAAAACAAATCGTAGCGCAGCGCATGCGCATGAAAAATAAGCATATAACTCAAATCAAAACTCCATCCAGCATCCCGCAATCATGGGAGTCATGGTGAAGACACAATGTCCAAATCAAAAATGAAAATCAGTATGATATACATCATTAAAACATCTGGAAGCGATGCATGCCAAATCTTCTTCAAATCGTTGTGCGATGCTCGCAGCACTGCACAGTGGCGGACGTTTATTGTAAAAAAAAATAACTACATATATATATATATATCCTTTGTTTAATATGCACGTCCCGCCGTTTTGGAAGCAATTTCAGAAGGGTTTCCTTTATAAAATGTTTCGTGTCATCTCAGACACGTAGGTAAATACTGAGACTATAACTCGCTTTTTGGAAATCCCTTCGATAACTATCAATGCATGCAAAATATATTCAGGTACTGTCCTCTGACTAGTCCTACTCAGTACGAGAACACATAGCGAATATCATAAAAACGTACTGCTCCATAAGAAATCAATCACAAATATATATGAATACTACGTGCGTCAGGTGCGCATGGAAATCAAAATCTATAAATGTGCCATACATGTGCACAGAAACAACATCTAGGTGCAACGGGTGTGCACACAACATCAGTCATAGGCAACGTGTGTGCCTGACAGCAAAATCAGGTGCATCTGACATGCACGAAAAATCCCGATTCAGTGCATCTGGTGTGCACCAAATCGCATCTCATAACAGGCGCCCAACATGCGCTAAAAATCCAAATCTGGTGCATCCATCATGCACAAAATCAACTCAACTGTATGAAACCCATAAAATCATAAACATGAGAAACCAAGGCATGAAAACGATGTCAAGTGCAACAACTGTGCAAAATTGTAAATACTCAGTAGGTGCAACCATGGTCCATGAAAACAAATATCATGAAACTCAATCATCAAAATCAATCATGCGAATAGATCGCCCAAAATACCCAAAATCAAGTATGGCGGAATAGTCCCGCTCAAGCACATACTCAAGAATCTCTGGCCAACTGTCGTGGTCACTCATAGCATGTCTCGTCGACGATCCTGAACTCTGGCCTGCCGGTGTGCATAACATGACCACTACTGGGTCCAAGTCTTCTCATAATTTATTCCAGAAAGGTCCTATCGAGATCTCTCCCAAATCTCGTCTTTGCCGAACTGTCCGGAAGTCATCGTCCCTTACTAGATCCATTCTCGTTCCTGAACGGCTACATACTCATCACGACTCCTTCTGGAAGGTATATCCAAGTACAATGCCTCGGCATGCGTACCGCATCTCTGATGTCGGCTGAGTGGAACGTCGTCTCATCAAGATCTCGTACGAACCTCTTACTCCACTTTTCTCTAATGTCGACTGCTCCGGACTCGTCTCGTCGTGGCTGCATGGACTGAGCTCCAACGGCTATCCTCGTATCTGGAGTCTCCCAAGAAATGCATCTCACCACCTAGCATCCGAATTAAGTCGAGCCATCCGATCAAGTCGTCAAAACCTCATAATCCCCCAAGAGCTCAACCTCTTGGGCACGGTTTAATAGTATCGAGTACATACCACAACATCGGTGGTCCAGCCGTAGAAGGGCAAACCCAAGCCTCACTAATGGCGCCGTGGAACTGCCGCAAACCCGAAGGTTCAAAGGCTTTCACACGGTCATTAAGTCGAGTTAGGGTTTCATTCTTCTAGAGGGACCATAGAATTGCCTGCATGTCTTTCCGACTACTTTAAACTTGGAATAATAGGTTTCTGACATTCGATCGTCTCTGTCGACTCCCAACGTCTCCGCGTGAAGTCGCCTCTAACTGGAATCAATCTATCTGATGACCTCGCATCGGGGTAGGCGAACGATCCACATGTCCTAGTCATTCATCCTCGATGACTAGCGACCTTCTATCATCTCTTAGTACAACTCGTTCTGCACTAACTCCAGCATCTGGGGCAATATCTCGTCGTTCGCAGCAATAACTGGCTCGCTCGTCTGCAAGCTGAACAGTGCCTCGACCATCATGAATAACCAACACACCAGCGGTCATCAAAATCTGGCTGGCCTCTATCATTGGCTCAATCCTCTAGTGCTAATCTGCACGTCCGAGCAATCTCATACGGTGATCGATCCAACGCTCGTGGCGTAAAACACAATCAAAAGACACCTCTCTACAATCGGGTGTCGCCGGAATCATGCCATGGTCAGTCCTCGTTCGTGACGAGCTCGTGCTGACCGCAACTCTAGCCGTAGCTCTCCCTGCCCGTAATCGTGGCAGCAAAACTAAACTGGTACCGATGAGGCTAGATCAGGAAGGAATATAATACTGAACAAGGAAATGTACATCCTAAGGCTTCTTAAGTGGAGTGGCGTGTTGTAAATATGCCGCGGAACATACCAACGGTACGTCACTCTACTTTAGTCACCTATTCCATCAACCAAGGGTCATACTACGCTCCGAAGGTAAAACCTAACGCTCTGATACCAACTTTGTCACGACCCGAAAGTACGGAACATGACCGGCACTTAAACTACGAAACGTCTCGAGGCGTACGTAATCTAAGTAAGCCGAAAACCCAGAAATCCAAACCAAGAAAAGTAGTAGAGTGAAGGAAAACCAATTTAAAATCAAGTAGTTTTAATAGCATAAGCCGAGTAATGCGGTTTTTTTTAAAACATCAAAAATTTCCTGAAAATTTCGGCAGAGTCTCCTTTGTAAATACTGGCTCCCAAACGGGATACAACATGAATAGTATACGAAATCCATAAAAAGGCATCCCCAAGCGGGAGCTAGCTCTTCTTCAATCGACGGTCACAACCACACAAGCAATATAATATACAACGCTAAGGGCGAGGATCAAAACTCAAAAGGAAACTCAAAACCGCAAGAAAACCACAGAAAAACAACGCGCGACTCTAAGGTCGAAGGAATAACATCACTGGTCTCTATCTCAAAATAAATACATGTTTGGTTGATGGAACTTCTAGATACAACAGAGTAATAATATACAAGTTATATAATGGGGTACGATACAAGTAAACCCACCTATTAGCAAATCACCCGAACGAAACTATGCCCGCAAGCCGTAATGAAACCTGTACGACAAACCTGCAAGAAACTGGGGCACAACGGGGGTGAGTTGCCAACTCGTGAATAGAAAAACATCTACGCACAGAAATCGCATAAATAACGCAACCTAGGTCAATGATCACAATATATCCTCAAATATATGTATAACATGCAGCCTATAACAATGGCCAGAGTAGTATCTAACCCGAGTGTGATCTCATGTGCCCGTGTCAGTGCCTCAGGTAGCAATATATCATATGAATGAGGTATGAATGCATGGAACATAATGCATGTACTGACGAAAACTGCTTTCATAAATCAGTGAGATTTCTGTATTTTAAAAGTGAGGTACCATAAATGAAATCAGCATAAAACAGTGCCCAGCATCGACACAAAACAAGTGTCCAAATATCTCGATATCACTATATCACAATCGCTGTACCTCAATATCTCAAATCACAATATCTAGGGCGCCGTCATTCCAGACCGGCCCCTACCATCCATCTCAAGACCACGACGGTATCCTCCGGATATCCGACGCGTCGGGTAATATCACCGGTCGGTAGTGCTCCCCTGTCGGGCTCAACGTCAACAACACATTCCTCTTGCCCCGGGGTACCGCACCGGGCCCACCATGTACCCGAAACGGTTCCTCCACTCCTCGAATCGGGTCTCGAAATCCATCAGCAAACTCATGGTGGACGACTCATAAATCATGGGAAAACCGCACTTTTTATTTTAAAAGAGAGAAAATGTTTATTTATGTTTTTGCGGTTTTCCTCCAAATCCAGAAAATCTCATGGAAATCCGAATCCAAAACCTCAATAACACGTAAAATAGTGAATATATGCATGAGAATCCATGAATGCGGCATAACAATGAATAACAGTATGCATGAAGTAGCAGGTAATAACTACAATATCTAAACTATTAGCTAACAGGCTATGTCAAGCAATAATATTTTCTAAGGTGTACGTGACATGGCAATTACCGATGAAGATGTGTGTGAGCCAGCTAGTAAGTGTACGTGGTACATACGCATCATCGGTAATGGTGCTGGTGTCCTAACAGCATGATATCAATAGTGGAGTATGAAACATAAAATAAGCATGCGATGCGAAGCGAACCACAATAATGAGCGGGAGCTGAATACTAGACGCAACTATAACTAATCTGCATTAGTCTAATATAAGTCCTACAAATGGTGCCTTTTGAAATAACACGAATCATGGGGTTTTGAAAATAGGGGCTACGGTGTTTTTATGAAAAGATACGTCTTTTGAAATATCCGTAGGATCCCTTGGGCTGTCTTTTAAAATACCCACGATTCGTTAGTTTTTGAAATAGGTAAGAATCGAATCTAATCTAACAACTAAACTAAACTAAAGGGCTAAGCTAACAAGCTGGACTACAGATAAGGAAACCGCCTAACATCTGAGTCGATACATATACATACCTGTATATATATTAGTCGGTGATCCCGCCTCAATAATATCATATCCGATACCATATCTATAATCAGACATCCCAAGTCAAGAGTGCGGATCAATCATCAAAATATAGCTCGTACGTAAATCCGTCGTACGGCATCCCCAAATCTGGGTACGGGTTAATATCATATTCATCACACTATTCATCTGGTATCCTCTTTATCCGAGATCATAGTCCAGGGTACTGACCTATGTTTAGTATATGATCTCATCGACTCAGCTCAATCCCAAGTATCATCCTCAAATCCGTATGTGAACACATAATCCCATACCTATGTGAACACATAACTATAAAGAATCCCATGAGCACATATAAATAAGAATGTATGCAAGTATGTATGTGTGTATGTGTAGTGCAACACTACCCTAGGGTTCGCAACACTAAAATAATCCAACACACCGAAATCCATCCTAAACATCGATATTAATCCCAAATAACATATAATAATTGTTGGTGTGTATACGCATCCGTATACACCACCACGGACTGCGGGGGTGCTATACGCTATCCACCCGACTTCTCCCCGTAGATATAAATCTACTCACCTGCTCCTTGTTTGCCGATGCCGATGTCACCCTCTTCATCTTTAACGTCTCGACATCACGTGGGGTACCTACACATATACATAATCGCAAATGCGCATTAAAATCACATCGGAAAACCAAATCGACACGCCAAAGGCCTATAGGTTAGAACCTATGGACCACGGTTTCAAAACCACCACCAACCCTCGATATCGTCGTACAAACGTCAGATCATCGAGTTAAAACCAAACATACCAATCATGGTTTCATAAATCACTAAAAATATATGAAATACGATGCAAATCATCAAAACCAATAAATTGATCAAATCGGTTTATTTCACAAAACTTAGAAAACACTTAATTACCGTTTTAATTCGAAACTTGACATTTTAACAAAACTAATGGCCATAATATCCACTAAATATCATAACTAAGTTATATAAACCATTTCCACAATTTAATCTCATTAAATTTCATTAACCCCAAAAACCTAGTTTACAAATTATCCAATTTTAACAATTTTCAAGCAAAAATTCACAATTTAACAATTAAGCTTAGTTTTGCATAACCTAAGATATTAAACCACTCATTATAATGTTAATAATGCTATGAAACCATAATTAGAATTTTTAAATAACAATTTAACTTAATTTTGAAAACCTAGTTTGCAATATTATGCAATTTGGACAATTTAAAGGTAGCAATTAGCAAGATGTAACAAGATTAAGTTTTACATAACAAAAACATGTTAATCTACTCATTAAGACCACAATCTAATGATAACAACCCTAATAAAAAAATTAAACCATTTTCTAGAATTTCCTAAACTAGCAATCACAACCAAATTAACACTCGAATAAAATAGACTATCATAATTAAACAACAATTTAACAAAATGGGTCAAGATTTTTATACCTCACAACCCATTGATCCAACTTGAAATCTAGCCCTCCAAATTGAAATCTTTGCACCAAAATCCATGCTATAGGGGCTAAGGAAAAATGGGTAGGAGCTTGATTTTGATTTTGTAGGATTTTTGATGCATTTTTGAAGGGTTTTTGAGGTTGAAGGAGAAGGGGAAATGGGGGAAATGAGAGGGGGCTGCTGTTGCAGCAGGAAGAGGAGTGATTTGGCCACAATATGGGGAGGGGAGGAGAGAGAGTGAGGTGGGGAAATAAGCCAAGTCAACCCACAAAGTCAAAGCCCATACTCTTTTAACAATTTCCCTTCATTTTCTTTGTTTTCTCTTGATTTTTCTTGTAACAATACAAGTGGGAAAATGAGGGGGGAGAACTTGGGGCTGCTGATTTGGGGAGAGGAGAGAGGGTGTGGGTGAGTGTGGGTGAGGAAAAAATGATAGATACTATACCCCAAACAACCATTTACACTAAATTCACTAAAAAAAAGCCTTTTTTCTTCGATAATTTCTAAACCGTTTTGGCAAACGTTTTCATTTCAAAAACCACATGATAAAATTTTATTTAAAGTTTTATGATGCACAAAATTTGTTTAAACTCATTCCAATTTGTAATTTTCCCTAATTAAATGTATTAGTGACGGCTTAAAATAATAATAAAATAATTTTTTTCAGAAAATTTGAAATTTCACCAGTGGCTTAATAAACACCAAATACTTGCAATTACAAAGCTAGAATATGTATATTTAATTTTTATAATAAGATATTTGTATTTTGACTTTTTACAGAAAATCCCCTTATTTTACCGTTTTTTCGAAATTTCACCAAAACGATTTTCAAAACGTTACAATAGCTGCTTGTGATGCCGCAAAGGAAGCTGTCTGGATGAAGAAGTTCCTCACGGAACTTCAGGTGGTTCCTACCAGTGTTGATCCAATACCGCTATATTGTGACAACAACGGCGCTATAGCTTTAGCGAAGGAACCCAGATCCCATCAGAAGTCCAGGCACATTTTGAGGCGGTTCCACCTAATCAGGGAGATCATTGATCGCCGGAAGATCGAGGTAAAGAGAGTAAATTCAGAAGATAACACTGCAGATCCACTCACGAAGGCCTTACCCCAGACTCAGTTCGAGCGGCTGATCGAGATGATAGGTCTTCGATACGCCAGTACATGGCCTTAGTGCAAGTGGGAGATTGTTAGTGTATATGCCCTAGATGCCATTACTGTATCATACTAGTTTGTATATTACTTAATGGAAGCTTGGGATATTCACTTTGTATAAACAATCTTGCTCAATATAGTAGTATGCTACTTGGTTTGTTTCTACTTCAATGTGTACATGTGTTTATTTTAGTATATCACCTATACAAATTAGTGGAGCCCTTAGGATCTTTGCTTGATTACCAGCGTTGTGATGGCAGTCACACTAGTGGGGGCTGGGTAATCTATAAGCACATCCTTATACAGGTCCCTAGTTGCAGGACTATCGAGACTGGGCATCGATACTCCGGAGTAGACTAGCGCATGCGCTTCTCATCCCAGAGTAGGAGATGGTCTGTCCCACAGCCATCAGTACGTCGTACTGGAGATAGTATGCGGGTGCTCGTTGGGTTATGAGTACACTGGACAGGACTCGTCGGGAACTGACCGGTTGGTACTATACCTATCGTCAGTTATCAGTTCCCAGGTGATATGAGTACAGCTTAGTCCGCTGACTTGACACTGTCACTTCGTCTCGAGTGTGTTCCCACTGTACTTTGATTACTACCCTACCACGGCTCAAAGGAGTCGTGCAAACAGGTGGTAGTTGGGTGCAGTCCCGAAGCACTTGGAGGCAGTGACGGTTAGACAGGATTCGTCTCTCCCGGTATTGGGGGTTGACATCGCGCTGTGTCTAGGAGAGCCATTACACGAGTAGTCCCTGGCCAGGACAATCGAGATATACTGGTAGGCTTCCAGTGTTATCTCAGGGTGTTTTGGGCTTCACTCTGACACGACTTGTACCGCTATTAGGGGACTGACGTTTACCGCCCCCTTAGGCCCGCCATGCGATGTATCAGACGAACAGACCGGACTGTACGGAGATTGTCACAGTCAGACTCAGTAGGAGTTCAGATGGGTTTCACCTCGTCAGTCTTCTTGTCGGCATCTACCTTGGGACCGTTACGCACAGCTAGTGCCGCTTGCGGTCTGTGGTTAAACCTACTTCCAGCGTAGTGTCGAGTTTTTAGAGTCCCACACAGAAAGCTATTCGCCTTTAGGCAAAAGAGTAGAGGCCGCATGGTTTTGCGACAGGGTTCGGTCACATCCATGCACTTGTGCACGTACAGTGTCCGGACAGTTAACACTAGCGGGCTTTGGTTTAAGCCAGATCCTAGTGTACGTTTTGGGATTGGTTTTATCCAGTATGTATTCGTGTTCCTCGGAACGCGGATGCGGGTGTGTATGCACAGTTGACAGAGAGACAGAGGCAAAGGATTCTCATTAGGGTTGTTGACTGTTGACTGTTGACTTTTTGCTCAACCCTAATGAGAATATGATATGTAATTAACAATAATATTAATTAAGTATTATAGTGACATGGTTGTTGAGGGGTTGACTTTGTTGACCGGTTGACTAGGTTGGACTAGTTGACCATCATGATGATAATGGTTATCATTTTCATGCAAAGACTTTTGCTTGCTTGTTGTGGTTTGCAAAATGAGTGCATGGAAATGATATTGCCTTTGACATGATATGAACCATCACATAATACTTGATTAACATTATGGCTCATGATACTTTTGGATTATGAGAGGGTGTATGAGAAAAGAGAGGCTCATTCTTCCATTGTCTTTCTCTCTCTTGGTTTTGAGCTCTCTCATTCTCTTGCTCTCACCCTCTTCCTCTTGCTCTCTCTCTTGTCTATGGTTCACTTGTCTCATGTGTTGAGAAGCAAGAACCATAGAGAAAATCCCATCACACTTTCCTCTACTCACTCTAGTTCACAAGGTTTAGCAAACCTAGTGAACTAGTTTCTTCAAAGTTCGAAGAAGAAGCCAAAGGTAGAAGCTTTCGGGTGGATCGATCTTCGGCGCAAGGAGACGATGGGGTGAAGCCAATCCGTACACCATCAAGAGATGAAGACGAAGGAGTTCAAGAAAGAAAGGTATAACCCCCTAACCGAGTAGTTAACAACTCCTAGTTAGGATGTTAGTTAGATATTTAACAAAGATCCGGTTTTGAGTCCATGTTACCGCCTCTAGAAAATTGTTTTTCACCAAATTCCGCATGCCCGAAAGTACCGGGAGAGGTAGCATGGAATTGCAATTTTGAGGACGAAATTATTTTTAAGGAGGGTAGAATGTAATGACCCCAAAATCTTTATACATTTGTATTATCCCTTTTCAATAATATACCGTATTTATTTGTACTTGGAATTTTCCTTTTTCTATTAAATTTATTATTATTTTATTCCTCAATCTATTATGTATTTTTCTGTGTACAATTTCTTTTTCTTATATTTAAGTTTTTAATTTCTCATTCTTATTTTTTCTTTCATAAATATTTAATCCAAATCCATTATTCTTATTCTCTACAGCCCATCTGGAAAACCCACTTTCTTTTTAAGCAACAACATATGTTTAATTCTAATTAAATATGTGCATGAACAACCTTGTAGCTCATTGGTTATGTCCTTACATTGTTATTCCATAAGTCACATGTTCAAATTCTCATTCTTGCAATTATTCTTTTATCTTTTTTTTTATTCTTCTCATAACTTACAAATGAGACCTTTCATTTCCAAAATGAATGGTGGCCTTTCATTTCTCTTTTAATTCTCATATTAAATGCATATATTATTATTCACCATTACACCATCTTTATTTGTCCTCCTCTGTCTTTTCCTTCCTCACATTTTTTATCTCACTTCTCCCTCTTCACCTAGAGTCCAAGAAGAAGAACATGAAGAAGTTTCCTTCATCACATTTTTTTTTTATCTCACTTCTCCCTCTTCACCTAGAGTCCAAGAAGAAGAACATGAAGAAGTCTTCAAGAACGTCTCGCTAGTAACGCGAGGCTATCGGCGGATAGACAAGCCCGGTGACAATACCGGCTTGTGTATGTAAGTCCCTTCTCTCTCCTTCCCCCTACCTCTTATTTTTCTCTTGTCATGCATCGTGAACCCCCTATTCTTTTCATATCATAATTCATAAGAGAAGATACGCATAAACATATACATATACATAAGTTTAGATATATATGATTCTATATGGTTTAATAATATCTTATTATCTCTTGTTCAAATTAAAGTATTTTTAATTCTTTGTTCATGACTAGGAATGTTTATTACAAGTTGTGAGAACACAAATTTCATGCCATAATATATCTGTAATGTCTCATGAAATCAGTTTGTTTATTAAAAGAAAAGTAGAAGCCTGCATAAAATACTAGTTAATCTTTCTGCCGATTTTAGTATACACATCAAATAAATTTTAGAAATTAATTTTTACTTCTGAAAATTTCAGGAAATTTACATATGATAGAGTATATTATTTTGTATATGCTGTAAAAATTTTAGATCGAATCACTTAACGGTTTATGAATTATATCATTTTTATTCACTGTTCGTAAAATAGAAAACTGCAGTTATTGGTCAACTTTTAGGACACATAACTTGGTATACCAATATCCAAATTGAGCAAACTCAGATGTTTTAGATATCTACATCGAATAATATACATTTTATTAGTTTTAAGTTTTTACTGAAAACCAATGTAAGATAAAGAAAATCGCGTTATAATATTAAGTGACGGATCTGGACAGAATCTGTTCCGATTCACACACTGTTTTTAAATTGGACATAACTCGAACACCCGATATCTGTTTGTGACAAACTTTAGATGTATAGATGTATAAATGATAAAGCTATAATTTTCTATATATTAGATTACTTAGAAACACATGAAATAACCCAATATAGGCTTTGCAATATAACATATAGTTTCTGTCCAGAAATCTGAATTTCTGTTTTAAACGCTGATATTAAAATGATCATAAATAGAGTTTAAGAAATCAAAATCGTGCAAATCTTGGTGTTTTAGATAAGTACTTCAAAACACCTACAATTTTATAATAATCTTCGTAACCTGAAACCTGATGGAAATTAACTCAAACTGTGTTTTAAAAATATGTGATGGTGCTGAACAGATTCTGATCTGTTTTGCGCAACGATACGAAAACAGATATATGTAGCATTTCAAAAAATAAAATATTATTTTTGGGAATTTTTATAATTTAATAATATTATATTGAATATTTTAATAAGACGGTATAATTAAATACCGATAAATTTGGAAAAAATTTGGAAAATTATGGAAATTACTAAAAAGATGGTGTTTTATGTGAATTATGCAATTTTAAGATTTTATGATTAATTATACGCTAATTTAGTGCTAATCGTGATTAAAAATCGCTGATCGCGCTTTAAGCTAGTTTTGTGCAAAACATGCACCATGTCTTTTTTTCACTTGTTACAATTTTTCCTACATGATGTTAGGGTGTATGGTTTGTTTTGGGTTTACTATTGAGGAGAGAGGGAAAAATAAAAGGAAAAGAAAAGGAAAGGAAAATGGAAATGAATATAGTATTAGGCATGGGCATGAAAGAGAAAGGTGAGGGGGTCAATTGACCATGGACATTCTCTTTCCCCCTTCATCTCTTTTCATCTTTCTCCTCTCCATTTCCCCCATGGCCGCTGCCCTCATCCCCCACCTCCTCAAACACCTCACTTCACCACAAAAAACTACTCAAAAAGCCTTCTCCATTTCACAAAAAACTTGCACAAGCTCACACCAAGCACTTTGGGCCAAGAAAGGAAAGGTTTTGGAGACTTGGGGCAACTCAAGAAAGTTCTTGAGTTGCCAAATAAGGTAATCTCTGCACCCTTAGTTTTGTATTTCAATTTCCTTATCACCCATGCAAGTTTAGAAGTGTTTCGATATGGTTTAGCGAACTTTGAAATCCCTAGAAAAGGATTAGGGTTTGGATTGAATCCAAAGGTGAATTTAAGTGTAGTAGTGACCTTAAAAACCCTTTTGTGATAGCACATTGGACCAAAAACCCGAGACTTAATCCCAATTACGAACTTTGAAAATCTGCCGATACGGAAAATTGTGGATTTAGTGAGGGTATATAGAAATCTGGGATGACCTGAGACCACCATAAAATAAGTTGCCTTGGCAGAGATATGTGCAGGTGATTATGATGCAACTCCTGAAGCCCGATACCACAATTCCAAAATCCGGCCGCAAATTTATTCATTTTGGCCGTAATTTGCGGCCTAATTTTGGTCGAATTTTTTGATTTTTGGTTTGTGGGTCCTTTAGGTGATATATAGAGCAACCCCATATGCAAAATTGGCTAGTTTAACCTGAGTCAAAATCTGAGAGCACATTGGGGTGTTTTTGGCTATGTTTTGCGTATTTTGAAATGTTTGGTTTTGCTATTTGGATTTGTTTTGGTTGTTGGATGTTCGTACATCGACAACAAGAGTTGTTTGATTGTTTTTGCACGTGTAGGCCATATGTTCTAACCTATGAGCATACCGTGTGCCATATCGGTTTTCCGGATTCGATTTTAATACGTATTGCGATTATTTATTATTGTAGGTACCCTCGTATGGATTCCGAGGCGAAGGAGCGCAGCGTCATCGATTTCGGCGAGCGAAGACCAGGTGAGTGGATCTATATCCATGGGGGAAGTCGGGTGGATGGCGTATAGCACCCCCACAAAGTATTGATGGAAAACTGATTATAGGATATGGTTAGGAAACCTAGATTAGAAAACTAGGGTTATAGTAAAGGATAGTTGGTGATACTATATTAGAAACTAAGGATAGTTAGAAATGAGATAATACGGCTATTATGTGATGACGAGATTCGAGGACGACGTTTGCCGATATTGCCATTTAGGGTACCGTAAGACTAGATAGTCGATGTAGATGCGTCATCCAAACCATACCTTTTTCTTAACCGAAGAGTCATATGTATCATTTAAAAATATACCTTGAAGGATGTTACGGATTTTCAAATGATATCTTTTTCTTAAAAACACCATAACCCCTATTTTCAAGACTACGATTCGCTTCTTTAAAAATCTGATTGTATGGTTCAGGTGTGTATGTTAGATTAGATACCTATACTTATAGTAGAGATAGAATATTTAGGTAAACTCGGCTTGATATGAGTTATAAATGCGATGAAAAGATTATAAGACGGATATGATGACCTGATGATATGTTGGTATACGGATGCGAGTCTATTGAGATGATTTATACCCTGTCGGTCCCCTGATGTGAGATTATTGCGGATGTGACCTGGGACATAGGTGTATAGATATATATATAGATATATATAGAATGTTGTGAATCATGGATGATAGGCCGTACGTGATTTTAGGCCGTACCCTCATTTGTCGTATAGGATCCCTATTAGCTTAATGCCGCCGTACGATGATTTTCCGTGCGTGATGAGTTTGACTTGATGATTGATCCTTACCCTTGATTAGAGGTTGCCGTACGATGGATCATACCATACGCGATGTTGTTAGGCTGGATGCCGATTGATAGATTCCCAGACTCGGTCATATTAGATATGTATACCCGTCAGCATTTGCATATGATTTCCTTTATGCTGCATTCATATTATTCCCATCGCATTGCTTATACTTGTGCTAGTACACTTGCACTATTAATGATGATGCGTATGTTACACACACACAGATTTGCCGGCTCACACACTTCATCATCGATAATTGCCATGTCACTACACAGTAGAATTGCTGCATCATGATATACTGTTATGCTTACATTTCCATCACATGTCGCATACATCATGCTTTATTATTTTACACATTGAGATATGCTGTTTTCATGAGATTTCTGGATTTGAGAACCGTGGCTATTTCAAAGAAAGCATGTACTGAATTAAAAACCCGGTTTCTATTGATATGATATTTCAGTGCGTCCACCATACGTTTTCTCGGTTCTGAGACGTGTGATATGTGAAACCCGATTCGAGGAGGCCGATGATTCCGTTTGCGGGTTCATGGTGGACCCGGTATGGTTCCCCGGGGCAAGAAATGTTTTTCGTGGAGTAGACGATGAGCCTGGCAGGGTGGCGAGTACCTACCGGTGATAGTATTTGGGCTCGGCGGATATCCGGAGGATACCGACCGGAGTCGAGAGATGAGAAGGGCCTATCCGGACTGACGGAGCCCGATATATGAGGATTTACGTGCCGGTGCTGGACACAGTTTTCATGATGTTTTCGAGTGTCGATGCTAGGCACTCAGGTTCCATGATTTTGATGTGTCGGGAGGGACACCGTTGATATATATATCCTCATACTTTCATGCACACCCCCTTTATGATATTTACATGCACGCAAACCTTGATTATGGTTGGACGAGATCCATATACATGCATTGATTATTACTGTTGGATGTTATCCACATGCATATAGGTATTGACTACCTTGTTGGCACATATACAGACCCGGTCACCCTAGATATCATAGTTTTACCATTATGATATAGTTGACCTAGGAGTCGTTGTTTATTCGATTTCTATCTGTTGATATTTTTCTACTCACGAGTTGGCAACTCACCCCTGTTGTGCCACAGTTCTTGCAGGTTGACCGTTTGGATCAGTAGCGGCTTCGCTGGCACACAGTTGCATTCGGGTGTTTTGCATTGGTAGGTGGGATATTTGTATCATTCCCACTCTTGTATCTATATTTCATATTGTATCTAGTTAACTCCGTCAATCAAAAGTTGTAAATTGTATATGTGATGAGACTTAGTGAGGCTTGTAGTTGCGAGATTTGAGCGATGGGTTTTATATTCACTTTTGGGGTTATATCTTGCTCATTTATTTATCTTTTTATGGTGAACTTCGCCGTTGGGCGTCGTATACTTATTTATACTGTATTGCGTGGTTGTGATTCGCCGTTTGGCGAAGAGCTAGCTCCCGCTTGGGGATGCCATTATCCTTATTATGTATTGGTGGTTTTGGATCAAAATTTACAAAGGAGCTGCCAAAATTTTTAAAAGACCAAACATGTTTTTTTTTCAAAACTAGTAAATTTCACTTGCATCATTCATGTTCCTTTCTATGCATTAAGAAAACTTGATTTCATATACCTTTATTTCAAAAACTCACCTCCTTTATTTTTTCAAAAAGGTTTAGATTTCTGGGTTTCAGCTTACTTGAATTCCGTTTCGCCTTTAGACGTTGCGTGATTCAAGTGCTGGTCACGAGCTAATATTTCGGGTCGTGACAATATATCTTTCAAACCGGTAGTCGTATTTAGGTGAAACTGGAACTCACGCATGAAAAAAACTTAGATCCATATTTCTGTTTATATTCCGCATTCGTTCGACTTGATTAATTAGTCGTACATAATATTTCTTAACAACATTGTTTATGGTAGTTACTTGAATAATATACTTGACTCATTTCATGCTCTTCGAACATGTATACATATTTATCTTGATTTTTAAATTGTTGTATGCATATAAAGACGATAATTAAATACTTGAGGTGTATTTTGAAAACTATACAAAATTATTTTTACATAAAACCCCCTCAAGTTATATAAATTACAATAAGGACCGTAGTAAATATAGGTTTAAGCGGAACCAATCTCTTGAGCCTCAGGGAGCCGGAGAAGTGGGTGCTTGTCTATCTAAGGTAGACAACTTAACAATGGTGTTATCAAAAAGGTAATCGTCTTTGAAAAAGACACAAATCCTGCCGCCCATGTGCAGCGGTTACCGATAACATCAAAACAATTAGCACTTCAATTTATTGTGAGTTTCATTATAATCTGACTTGAATATAATTCAAGTACAATCTACAATCTATAATCTACAATTTAAAATCTACAATATTCTGATTCAACATGAATCCCTATATTCAATCTATTCAATACATTCAATCTACATTGACCGAACCGAACCATGGATTTACATCCATTTACATGATTCTACAGTTATTCTATTTACATGATTCTACGGTTACATCCGTTTACTGATATCATGGTTTTGGTCAGTCATCCAATTATACAATCTATATAGTTTACAATACAAGACAATACAATACAACAATACAATCAAGATAACACTACGGGGTAGATTGGTACGGAAGGTGTTAAAAATGGCATGATACGGTAAGATTAAGACACCTAACCCATATTCCGTTGCTGTTGTACCGTGGCCCAACGGTTCCTTGAGTTCCTGATACCTTAGTCTCCGGGGCAAGTGAGACTCCTCTCGTATACACTGGCATCCTTCTGTACCAAACTACAAACAACAACGTTAATACAACAATATAACAATATAATACAACTTTAAAAACTACTATCTCTCTCTCTCTGTCTATTCTACTTTCCTCTTATCTTTGGGACTTACCGAGCGACCTGTTCGCTGACGACATTCTATTTCTTTCTTCTTTGAATGTCGTCAGGTGATTTGGACCCGTCAGAGATCGAGCCAACTGTAGAAGACTTGGAGTGGTACAGCGAAGATCCTAAGCTCTAGACATTGTACATTTTTCCATTCAGTACTTTTCATTTCCTGTTATGCCACTGTTTAGGCATCGTTTTTATTTCAGTTGTATTTCATTTTCATGCATTGTACAAAAGAATGTTAATAAATAAAAGTTGTTGTTTTTATTATATCTTGTCTCTTGTGTATTTATTTTTATATTCCTTAGATACGCTTATCGTATGTACTTCTGAGTATGTACGTAGCGGACCAGTCCCGTCCACTTCGCCGTATACCGGGAAGCGGGGCGTGACACTCGGGCTCTGTCAGTCCGGATCGGCCCATATCATAAATCACACGACCACGAACGGTATCCTCCTGATATCCGACGCGCCAAACAATCACCGGTAGGCAGTCTGCCCCTGCTGGGCTTATCATCCTCAATGAAATCACTCTTGCCCCGAGGTACCATATCGGGTCCACCATGTACCCGAGACGGTTCATTCGACTCCTCAAATTGGGTCTCGAAATCCATCTCATAACCGAGAAAATATCATGGTGGACGACTCATACATCACGAGAAAACCACACTTTTCATTTTAAAAAGAGAGAGAGAGAAGTTTATATATATTCTTGCGGTTTTCCCCCAAATCCAGGAAATCTCATGAAAATCCGAAATCCAATCATCAATAGCAAGTAAACAGTGAATATCGGTATAAAACTCCATAATACTGCATAACAGTGAATAATAATATGCATGAAGTAGCAAGTAATAACTGCAATGTCTAAATTAGCATATAAAGACGAGTACGCTAATACCATGTCGAACTATCAGTTAACAAGCTATGTCAATGAGTAATATCCTCTAAAGTGTACGTGACATGGCAATTACCGATGATGATGTGTGTGAGCCGGCAAGTAAGTGTATGTGGAACATACGCATCATCGGAAATGGTGCTGGTGTCCTGACAGCATGATCTCGATAATGGCATATGAAAAACACAATATAAGCATGTGATGCGATGCGAACAGCAATAATGTGCGGGAGCTGAATAATAAACACAATGAAAACTAATCTGTATTTATATAACTATGAGTCATACAGTTTTGCCATTTGAAATAACACGAATCGTGGTGTTTTGAAAATAAGGGCTACAGTGTTTTTAAGAAAAGATACGTCCTTTGAAATATCCGTAGAATCCCTTGGCTTATCTTTAAAATACTCACGATTCGTTAGTTTTGAAATAGGTATGACTCGAATCTAATCTATCATTTACAAGTAACTACAGGCTGATCGAAAGGTAAGGAAACAGCCTAACATCTGAGTCGATATATATATATATATAATAGTCGGTGATCCCTCCTCAATAGTATCCCATACGATACCCTAATATAATATGACATCCTCGAGTCAAGAGTGCGGATCTATCATCAATATATAGCTCGTACGGTAAATCCGTCGTACGGCCTCCTAAATCTGGGTACGGGTCAAATGTCACATCTATCACATTATTCATCTGGTATCCTCTTTATCAAATATCATGATCGGGGGTACTGATCTACGTCTAGTACAATACTGATACCATATATGTATATGCATGCGTGTGTATGAAAACACCATGTCGAAAGGACCCGCTAAAACATCATGTCGTATCTCAAATACAAATCATGCCACATCACCGATCTCACGGCCTCAAGCCCAATCTCATCGACTCATCTCCAATCCCAAGTACTATCCTCATCATCCAGTATATGTATATGTATATATATATATATATATATATATATATATATATATACATAGTCCCATACCCATGTGTGTGTGTGTGTATATATACACACACGCACACATATCCCCATATACGCACAAGTAAAATAAATGTATGCAAGTGTGTGTGTGCGTGTGGGTATAAACCTATTCTAGGGTTCGCGACTAAGAAGCTTTGCTCATTTACTTCTAATTACCCTAAACTAAGCCATGGACACATAATCATATCTTGATAATCATCCACGTATCATAAACCACATATATATACATTTATATATATAAGCTATACTACGAACTGCAGGGGTGCTATACGCCATCCACCCGACTTTCCCCGTAGATATATATCTACTCACCTTGATTCTTGCTTGCCGATGTCGATGTCGCCATCTACTTCTTCATCTTCTCGAATCCAAGTGGGGGTACCTACATATATACACAATCGCACATGCGTATTAAAATCACATCGGAAAACCAAAACGACACGCTAAAGGCCTATAGGTTAGAACCTATGGAACCACGCCTTCAAAACCACCACCAACCTTCGATATCGTCGTACAAACGTCAAGTGATCGATGTAAAACACAGATACTAAATCTATAATTCAAAATACGAGAAACGAAGCCCCGAATCAAAACAGCAACTCTTGAAAAAAGTCCCAGATTTTACCCTAGGTGAAATTAGCCAATTTTGCATATGCCAAGGGTCTAGTTTACAGGAGATGGAGCTACAGACCAAACACGAACCAGTTCCAACCTACCCTGGCTGAAAATTGCGGCCAGAATGATTAAATCTGCGGCCAAAGGGTGGAGTCAGGGGCTGGGGTCTTGGGGTTAGCTTCTTGGGTGCCTGCATGTATCACCGTGTATGCTAAATATTTTTCAGGTCACCCGGGTGTTAGCAGATTTCATTATACCCTCATAGAATCCACAATTCTCCGATATCGGGTTTTCTAAGTTCGTATTCCGGGGTTTAAGTCTCAGGTTCAGTCCACTATATCATTACAACAGGGGTTGTATAGCCTCTACTAACCTCAATTTCACCTTTGGGTTCAACTCAAACCCTAACCCTAACATGAGATTTCAAAGTTCACTAAACTTCTCCAAATCAATTAAAAACTTGAAAAGAGGCTTAAGCAAATGAAACACTACACTATTTGTGAAAGGATTACCTCATTTGACACTCATGAATCCTCTATAACGCCAAAATGCAAACTTTCTTGGTCCAAAGTGTAACTTGAGAGCTTGTGCACATTTTTTGTGAAGTGGGGATGGACTTTTGGTGCATTTTTGATGATGAAGTGAGGGTTAAAGAGGGGGAGGGAGGAGGTGCTGCCATGTGAGATGGAGAGGGAAAGAAGATGATGAAAAATGATGAAGAGGGAATGAGCCAAGACTATGGTTGACCCCTCACCCTCTCTCTCATGCCCATACCCATTATTCTAATGTTTTCCATTTTCTTTTCTTTTGTTTTCTTTTCTTTTCTACGCACTTAAAATCAAACAACCATGCATGATAAGATGAAGAAAGACCATGATGAAAATGAAACAAGTGCTAAAAATGACATGTGCATGTCATGTGCACAAAACACGCTTAGTGCCCGATTAACAATATTTAATCGCGATTAGCACAAAATTAGTGTATAATAACTCATAAATTTTCATAATTTGCTTAATTCATATAAAGCACCCTCATTTCAGTAATTTCTATAATTTTCCAAAATTTTCCCCATTTATCGGTATTTAATTATACCGCCTTATTAAAATATTCAATATAATATTATTTAATTATAAAATTTCCCAAAAATAATATTTTATTTTTCTGAAATGTTACATTATCACTATCTCACTCACTAACAAAGTCAAGAGAGCAAGAGAGAGGAGGAAGAAGATAATGGCAACTCAAGAGCTCAAAGAGATCATTATATTCACCATGAGAATGAAAAATATATCTATATATATTAAATCCTTCTCACTTTAAATCATGGGTTAATAAATATCTAGATATTTATTTTCGAGTGCTATGAAACATAGAAAATTTACTCATGGTTAATGCAAGATTAAGTGTAGAGAATGAAGGATAAATATCAACCATGAATTAATTCTATTTACAATAACTCAAAAATAAATATTTAGATAAATACTTCCATGTGAGTCTTGCATTGCCACCACTAGTGTATCAACAACCATGATACACACAAGTGTATGCATGTGTGTGTGCATGCACATCAACATGTGCATCAACATAAACATATGCATACATGCATGCATACAATAAAGAAAAAGGTTTTAAATAAAGTGAGCTATTTAGTCAATTTTAAATCAACACTTGATTTAACAAACCGGTCATATCACATACGACCCGATCAATAGTAAAGCGCCCGATTAATATGCGGTATCACATACTCGCATTTAATCGGGTCCCCGCGCGTATCACATATGCATACCACATCGTTTCGCCTGAGCTAGGAAACTCCTTTGTGGGACTCTAAGACTCGTCAATACGCCGGAAATGGGTGATGATCATATCAAAAAACCCCAAGCCGCAAGAGGTCAGCTAAACGTAACGGCCACCCGGGTATTGAGTGATCAGAAGAAAAAAGCAAATCTGTCAAAACTCCCGTCGAGCCAACTGGTAACACTACCGTACAATCCGGTCTCTTCGTCAGATATGATGCATATAAAGTCTAGGGAAGGCATCGTCGACCCTAATAACTGAATAAGTCGTGCCGATATATGGTCTATAACAGATTTAGAAACTACTGATAATACTTATCAGTAAATCTCAACAGCCCTGGCCAGGGACTTACTGATATAGCCAATCGAGCACAGCACAACATCAACCCCCAATACCGGGAGAGACGAAACCCCTCCTATCGCTCATTGCCTCCATGTGTCTTGGGACTGTACCCAAAAGTCACCTGTTTGCATGACTCAGTAGAGCCATGATAGGGTGGTATTCAAAGTACACTGGGAGAACACATAAGACTCCATGACGATCTCGGGTTTACAGACTAACCTGTACCAGTGTCACATGAGAACTGCTATCCGACGATAGATATAATACCATATAGGAGTTCTCGGCGAGTCCGTCCAGTGTCCCCAGTTTCCTCTGAGCACCCGCATACGATCTTGATGTCAAACATCAATGGATATGGGAACATCCATCGCCCATCATATGGGTCTAGTATCATATACGGTAGTCTACTATGGAATATCGATGCCCCATCTCGATACACCCACGACTAGGGACATTTCAGGATATGCTTATAAACTACACATGTCCCACTAGTATGGTCTACATCATAATCACAGTAGTAAGGAGAAGCTTCTCGCCTAAGTGAACTATGAGAGTCAGTCTCTCATTTAGGAGATCAGCTCAAGCTAAGGTCTTCCTATTTTGGAAAGCAAATATCCTCAGGGCTTTATCAACATGTACAAATGAATAAAAGCATGATCATGTGAACATGTCAGATAAAGAGTAACCAGATAGCATACTATCATGTCGAGCAAGAATGTACTCTGAATATATATACATGTATAAATACATCCACTATCATATAATGGCCTCTAGGGCATACATATATCCAACAATCTCCCACTTGCACTAAGGCCAGTTTTTGGAGTATTTCATACCCAACATCTCAAAAAGTCACTCATGCTGCAGCTGAGGGAGGGCCTTGGTGAGTGGATCCGCGGTGTTATTCTTTGTATCTACTCTCTGAATCATGATCTCGCGGCGATAAACTATCTCCCGGATCAAATGATATCGCCTCAGGATGTGTCTGGACTGCTGATGGGACCTGGGCTCCTTGGCTAACGCCATAGCCCTATTATTATCACAATACAATGGTATTGGATCAATAATGGTTGGAAGTACTCCTAGCTCCGAGACGAACTTCCTCATCCAGACTTCTTCCTTTGCGGCATTATTTGCAGCAATGTACTCAGCTTCCATCGTAGAGTCTGCAACGGTGTCCTGTTTGGAACTCTTCCAACTTACTGCCCCTCCATTGAGGGTAAATAAAAATCTAGAGATAGATTTGCTGTCGTCCTTATCACTCTGGAAGCTCGAATCGGTAAAGGCCTCCATTTGGATATCTCCGTTACCATACACTAAGAACAATTCTTTAGTCCTTCGCAAGTACTTAAGAATGTTCTTCACAGCTATCCAGTGATTCTCCCCTGGGTTGGACTGATACCTGCTTACTACACCCAGTGCAAAAGCTACATCAGGGCATGTACACAATATCGCATACATTATAGATCCTACGGCTGAAGCATAGGGTATAATGCTCATACGAGCTCTCTTTTCATCGGTCTTTAGACAAAAGTCCTTGGAGAGAGTGACTCCATGGTAAGCGGGTAAGGCACCCTGCTTGGAGTCCTCCATACTAAACCTCTTTAGGATGGTGTTGATGTACCTGGTTTGGGACAATCCCAATAACCTTTTGGATCTATCCCTATAGATCCGAATGCCCAATATGTACGTGGCATCACCTAGGTCCTTCATAGAGAACCTTTGTGATAAGAATGATTTGACCGACTGTAGCATAGGAATATCATTTCCTATCATAAGAATGTCATCCACGTACAATACGAGGAATGTGACAGCTCACCCTACAGCCTTCTTATAAACACAAGGTTCATCTGGATTTTTGATGAAATCAGACTCTTTGATAACATCATCAAAACAGATGTTCCAACTCTGTGATGCCTTCTTTAATCCATAAATGGATTTGAGCAATCTACATACTTTCCCGCTGCTCCCACTATCAACGAAACCCTCTGGCTGATCCATACAAATGCATTATTCTAAATCACCATTTAGAAATGCAGTTTTAATGTCCATCTGCCAGATTTCATAGTCGTAGTGAGCAGTAATAGAATGTAGGATCCGAATGGATTTAAGCATGGCTACGGGAGAAAAAGTTTCGTCATAGGCCAGATCTATATGCTCCAATTGGAACTGGAAGTTCCAGAACTGGCGGATGGTATACCACAATAATGAAACTGCCTTTTCTTTTTAGTATTCTCAAACTCGTTTTTTCATCATCAGTAGAAGGGGTTTTCTTCGGGGCTCGAGAGATTGAATCACATCCTGAACTATTTCCGTTTAGGTGGAATCTCTCGAATAAGACTCTTCCTTAGTCTCGTACCTCTCCTTCTTAGTTAGTAGATCTGGTTACCTTCTTAGACTTTGGGTCCCCCCCGTAGGAGTCCGGGCCGTGTCTCAGTCCCAGTGTGGCTGATTATCCGATTTGAGTTCTCGTTTTTGTTGAAAATTGGTCCTCCCGGTAAACGGCGGCAGTAACTCTAAATGTCCTAAGGTACTCGCTAGGCCTTCAGAACTTTCTTCTTTTCATGATGAAGACGTCATTCTATTCATTTTTTATATAAATAATACATAAAAACTCTTATTCTATTAGAAAGACAAATAAACTCTCACGGAGGATCTCAATACCCCCACAAGACCTGTGAAAGGGATTCCCAAATCCATCCACAATTGAGGAGTCGATCAGAATGGTACCCGAATCCATTTACGATCCCTAGTTTCCAGACACATCACACTTCTGCCAGGGTCGAGGCTGCCACTCGGCCCTTCGAACAACTCAATCGTTCACTTCGTTCACTTGCCTCGCCATTCCGCTGCGCTTCACTGACTTGATGTCATCGAGCTCATCGTCGGGAAAGTACTCGGATGAGAATTCGAATTCGAAAAAAAAACCGGGAGATACTCGATAATCACTCCAGGTGATTTACATTTTCACCGAGTCATTCAGAAAGCAGGATCCTGGCTTTTGTAGTATTAAGGATAATGCAATCGACGGGAGTTGTTACGTCCAGTATGTCCCCCCTCGATTCCCGACATGCTATGATACCCCGGGTAGAGCGCCCAAGCACTTTTTGGGCCAACTCAGTTCTCTTATCCTTCGGTCCAATGCACTGGGCTCATCTCATGGAGGGAAAAAGAAAATGTAGTTGTGTTGTTGTTGTTCGCCACCTCGACGCATTCCCCGGCATCGTACCACACAGAAAGAAAGAGCGCGGAGCCCCGGCCCGAAAGTCCTGTCTGGTGAACAAGTGTCGTTGAGACGGGAAAACAAAGACGATAGTAGCCTCGATCAGAGACATACCCAAAGGTAGTTAGGTAGGCAAAAAAGGTAACAACACTATTGTTCTCCCTTTAGAGCAAATAATAGTTATGTCTTACCTTCATTCTCTTCATTCTTCAGACGTTTGCTTTGACAAATCGACATGTAGCGCTAAGGGAAATTGAGAAAATGAGAAATGACCAATAATTCTAATTCATTATGGGCACAGACGCGATTGCTGGTCTTCCGGTCCGGCTTTCTAAACCTACCGGGTCCTTGGCCATGCGGTTAAGTGTGACAGAGCAAGGTTGCCGCAATATCCTACTCAAAACGGAAACCTCCCGACGACCCAATCTTCTCGTCTCCATTTCGGTCATCCCTTATCTTTCATTCTGTAATCCATCGGTCTTTCTTTTTTTTGCGTATAGAAAGAAAGATCGAAAACCGTCTATCAGAAGACCCTTCTTTTTTTAGGATAATACGAAACTTTTCAACAAAGCTCGCATGTTGATAGAGGCACGGAAGTTGCTGGCCAGCGCCCGCTCAACTCTTCGAGAGCCGGACAAGAAAGGGTTAGTCTTGGAATTAATCTACCCGCATCTGTTTGTGTTGGAGTGGTTGCTTTTCTTTAGTTCGGTCTTAAGTCAGGTCCATGCCAGAAATCTTAGCTTAAGCAAACGGAAATCAAGTCAAGTAAGTAAGGTTAGTAGGTCGAACGATCGAGTTCACCCGAATCAAGTGAACGGAGTGAACGATTGAGTTGAACGAGTGCAGCGAGGCACCCGAGCGGAACGGAGAGGCGAGTGAACGATCGAGTTAACCCGAGGCGAACCGAACTTGGAGTTGCAGATAGATAGAATCCTTTCCTGCTGCTAAGGGAGAGCAAGAAACTAAATCAAATGATTGTTTTTTCACCAGCGCCCTTTTTTTGCGGGTACTAAGAGTCCTCTCACTACCAACCAGCAGACATCATCATCTGGTTGGGTCTTGCCGGTATCAACAATGAGAAAAAACAACCAAATGGAAACAACAACTAACTATGGCTGGTGTTTGACGAAATCCTTTCGCCACAAGTCTTGCCTTATAGGTCTCCACCTGCCCATCTACACCAATCTTTCTTTTAAAGATCCATTTGCACCCTACGGGTTTTACCCCAGGGGGTACAACGTCCAAAGTCCATACTTTGTTGGTGTACAAAGACTCCATTTCAGATCTCATGGCATCCAGCCACTTCACAGAGTCTCCACTCGTGATAGCCTGCTGAAACTGGCAGGATCCTCCTCCTCCATGATGCAATCTTCTCTATCACCATCAATGAGGAAATCGTAGTACCTCTCCGGTGGGTGAGAAGTCCTACCAGATCTACGGAGTGGTTGAGGTTCATTTGTCTCTGTTGCAACATTCGGTTCAACCAAGTCGTCATTTGTAATTTGTGTTTCTAGAACTTCTTCTAGGTCTACCACATTGGCATCTGTATCATTTGTAAAAAATTCCTTTTCTAAAAATGTGGCATACTGAGAAACAAACACCTTTTGTTCCTCCTTGTGGTAGAACATATATCCATAGGAATTCTTTGGATACCCCACAAAATTACATATGACTGACCGTGTCTCGAGCTTGTCCGGATTTTTTTTGACATAGGCCGGACAACCCCAAATCTTAACTCGTTTAAGAGATGGTCTCTTCCCATGTCATATCTCATATAGCATGGTAGACACGGTTTTGGTTGGAACCCTGTTCAATAGAAACACTGCAGTCTCCAATGCATGCCCTCAAAATGAGACAGGTAACTCAACATCACTCATCATGGAACGAACCATATCCAATAGGGTCCGATTCCTCTGCTCTGACACACCGTTGTGCTGTGGTGTGTAAGGAGGAGTGAGCTAAGAGAGAATCCCATTCTCTTTTAGAAAGTTTGCAAATTCTGTACTGAGATACTCTCCACCTCGATCTGATCGAAGCATCTTGATACTCAATCCGGTTTGTTTTTCTACTTCAAGTTTGTACTCAGTGAATTTCTCGAAAGCTTCAGACTTATGCTTTAGTAAAAACTCATGAACGAACCTTGAAAAGTCATCAGTAAAAGTTATGAAGTAAGAAAAACCGCCTCTAGCCTGTGTAGACATTGGCCCGCATACATCACTATGTATGAGGGCTAAGAGCTGAGTAGCTCTTTCTCCGTGTATTATAAACGGAGATTTGGTCATTTTACCCTTGATACAAGACTGGCAAGTCGCATAAGATTTATATTCAAAAGGGTTTAAATATCCATCTTTATGTAGCTTGTTTAGTCTTGTTTCGTTAATATGACCAAGTTTACAGTGCCAAAGAAAAGCTTTATTTATTTCTGAAAGTTTTCTTTTATTAGTGCATTGTATGCTGAAAACTGTGTGTTGATTTAGGACGTATATCCCGTTATTAAGTATACCATACCCAACCAACATTTGATTCAGGTTAATGTTCATAACATTATTCTGCAATACAAAATTATATCCTTCATTGTCAAACAAAGAAACGGATATTATATTACAAAGCATACTAGGTACATAATAACATGGGTTCAAAATCAATATACACCCTCATGGCAACCTCAGGTGATACTCCCACTGAAACCGCATGTACATTGGAACCATTTCCAACCCAGAGAGTATGGTCACCTGTCTTCAAAACTTTGCTATTTCTCAGCCCCTGCATGGAATTGAAAATGTGAGAACCTGAACCGGTATCTAATACCCAGCAAGCAGAGTTTATAGAAAAATAGTTTTCTGTCACAAACACACCTGAAGCGGAAGCATCACCATGCTTCTTCCTTTTGAGATCTAAGTACTCAGTGCAGTTGCGCTTCCAGTGTCCCGATTTGTGGCAGTGATAACATTCCCTTTCCCCTATTCCCAAGCCGTGGACTTGTCTTTCCCCTTAGCCTTTTTAACTCCACCTCTAGGTTTGGCGGGTTTCTTCTTCATTTTTCCCTTGGCCTTGGCCTTCGGGTGAGAGGAAGAAGATGGCCCAGCAATCAAAGCGGGAGTCTTCACTGATTTCAGCGTGCTCTCTGCACTCCTCAACATATTGAGGAGTTCAGGTAGTGACTTCTCCATGTTTTGCATATTGAAGTTTACTACAAATTGTGCAAAGGTTGGGGGAGAGACTGCAAAATAATATCAGTATATTGTTCGTTGTCCATTGACCATCCGAGGTCCTTAAGCTCTTCTATAAAAGCTATCATCTTCAGAACATGGTCACCTACTGGTGTGCCAGGAGCCATCCGTATCTGAAACAGTTTTCGCGATGCTTCGTATTGTAGGACACGAGATTGCTCCCCATACAACTCTTTTGTATGGAGAAAGATGGATTGAACATCCATCTGCTCGTGCTGCTTTTGATGTGTGTTATCCATCGATACAAGCGCGAGGCATTTGGCCGTGGCACAGTCAGCGTCCCATGTCTTGCAGACTTCCCTATCCGCAACTGAAGATTTAGGAGCTGAGACGGGTGGGGCTAGAGCCGTGAGGATATATGATAACTTATCATAAGTCAAGGCAATATTAATGTTCCTCAGCCAGTCTTTATAATTGGTCCCATTCAGTTTATTTTTATCTAGTAGAAGCTTGAGTTCTGTCATTGGTATCTGCCATTAAGAGAGAGAAAAGAACACACTTAGCGAAAGCTCTTGCAAAGATAAGATTGGTTATTATCTTATCTAATCGATGTCTCCCACTGCTTTTATCAAATTTCCTTTCAAACCTTAAAGGGAAAACTAGCCAGGATTAATTACATTCTACAACTTCTCTAACCATTCAGCCAGGCCAGTGTCAGTACTTGAAGGAGGTTCCCCGTGCTTTCGCACGGACCTAATTAAAGTAAACTTCATTTTCCCAGAGGCGTAGCCTCGTTAACACCTTTCTAGACACCTAATGGGTTAGCTAATTGTAAAGTGCAAAACTTTCCTGGGAGCAACTCTTGCTCACAGTGGGATCGTGATCCAACCATCATATGGAAGGTATGCAATCTCATTGCAAATTTCAACTCTTGAAACACACGATATGGTTTTTACCCCTAGCACTTATGACCTTAACTATGGTCAACAATTCACAAGCACTAGTCAAGTTCTACCCGTCATTTCATGATTAATTAGACCCACCAACATGACCCTTGACTATGGTCACAAAGTCATATGAATGTCCTAATTAATCTGCATCATATGTAGTGTAAGAAGACATCACTTAGCTACCGTACACTACGCCTTAACTATAGTCAACAAACGTAGCACGAATATTAAGTACTCTACTTCCTAAAATGACGGAGGGTTGCGGATGGATTTTAAGAAAACCTTTAACACTTTGAACTTGATATCGTTGTAGAATCAAACGGTTTTCAAAAGGAGTGGCTTATTCTCCGCAATTTTGAAATGTAGCTTTTTCTCAAAAAGGCCGAGTGGTTTTTAAATTCGATTCTACAACATCCTTTTAGGTTTATTTTTCCTTACAATAATCATATTAATGTAGTCCCATCATTTAAGTCCTTAAGCCAAACACAGAAAAGAAACAAAAATACAACGTATGTTTATGCCATCCGCATTCGCCACAATGTTCCGTTATGCACCGTTAGGTTACTTAACTAACGGCATACCGGGATGGGACTAGCGCGGGTGCAAAACATAAGCAACGCCTACTATATATCTCATATATAATATTGCAGTCGTCTCAGATATATCAAGCGATCACATCACAGAATATAAACAACAGAAGCACATATATGAAAATATAGGATATAATAGGAATTCCATATTTTATATTTAGCCAACGATAGAAAATACGGGTTCCACGGTTGTAATGAATTGCCAATCCCACATCCTAGACCCATACGAGAGCGGCAAGCGACCCTACCAATTCTAGAGTTAGGAGACCCGGTCTCGACTTCTCAAGATGGCCTCCCACTGGACTCTAGAACCCGGTCACTTGTGCTCCCCACCTTGGGTCTATCATAATGCGGAAAAGTAAATAATATATATCGAAGGAAACATCATCCTCAACCCGGATGTGCCCCAATAAAAGAATATTACATACAAATGAATTTTACATTAATGAAAAGAAAACTCTCATCTCACATAAAAACCCCGGCCATTCATTACGACGATCCTATACATCATTTCACAGCAACACATAACATCTTATGTCAATATATGCAAATAAACTAGGCGATGTTAAACCATTTGATCGATCGATCAATGACCCAAAAATCCACAGAGAAGCTCAACACCTAAGCAGTATTAAAATTACCCAGAAGTATGCCACAGTACCTATGGACCAACCGTAGAAGGGCCGACCCAAGCCTCACAAATGGCGCCACGGAACCGCCGCCAAAACCAGGTTTATGCCGCGGTTCCGCGGTCGTTTAGTCGAGTTAGGGTATCGTTCTTCTAGAGGGTCCATATAATTACCTGCATGATTTTCTGAATATTTTTAATATGAAAAATTCCAACATTTTGAAAAATTTCCAGAGAATGGTTTTTTTGGGTAATTGATGTCCGTTCGAAGTGTTTTAACGTCGTCTAGGTTACTCTAATGCTCTAGCCTGGCTCTGATACCACTGTTGGGTTTACCTAGCACCTCACAAGGGTTTGTAATGTATCAAACATGCTACAATTTAATTTTTTAGGGTGCTAAGCAGACTAACCTAGGATCAAACTAGAAATTTAAAGTAACATATGAAGTAGTATCACATACTACAAGTAATATAACACTAAGTAAAGAGAATACAACCTTTGTAGTTCTCTGTGCTTGACTCCTTGGCTACTTGAGAGTTTGAGCGGGCTTGCTAGTGATCTTCTGAGTCCACGATGATCCCCCCGGAGTCCTCTTTGTCCAAGCTCCAAGCTCCACTTGATCAAAAGATGAAGATGAAGCTAACACTCTAAACTAATTGGCTAGACTAGTGTAGAATGATGATGTGGTTTGTTTTCTCACTTCAAAACCCTATCTTTATCACTATCTCACTCACTAACAAATTCAAGAGAGCAAGAGAGAGGAGGAAGAAGATAATGGCAACTCAAGATCTCAAAGAGATCATTATATTCACCATAAGAATGAAAAATATATCTATATATATTAAATCCTTCTCACTTTAAACCATGGGTTAATAAATATCTAGATATTTATTTTGGAGTACTATGAGCCATAGAAAATTAACACATAGTTAATGCAAGGTAAAGTGTAGAGAATGAAGGATAAATATCAACCATGAATTAATTCTATTTACATTAACTCAAAAATAAATATTCAGATAAATACATCCATGTAAATCTTACATTGCCACCACTAGTGTATCAACAACCATGATACACACAAGTGTATGCGTGTATGTGTGCATGCACATCAACATATGCATCAACATAAACATATGCATACATGCATGCATACAATAAAGAAAAAAGGTTTTAAATAAAGTGAACTATTTACTCAATGTTAAATCAACACTTGATTTAACAAACCGGTCATATCACATACGACCCGACCAATAGTAAAATTCCCGATTAATATGCGGTATCACATAATCGCATTTAATCGGGTCCCCGAACGTATCACATATGCACTCCACATCGTTTCGCCTGGGGCTAGGAAACTCCTTTGTGGGACTCTAAGACTCGTCAATACGCCGGCAGTGGGTGATGATCATATCAAGAACCCCCAAGCCGCAGGAGCTCAGTTAAACTTAACGGCCACCCGGGTATTGAGAGATCAGAAAAAAACAAGCGAACCTGTCAAAACTCCCGTCGAGCCAACTGGTAACACTACCGTACAGTCCGGTCTCTTTGTCAGATATGCTGCATATAAAGTCTAGGGATGGCATCGTCGACCCCAATAACTCAATAAGTCGTGCTGATATATGGTCTATAACAGATCGAGAAACTACTGATAACACTTATCAGTAAATATCAACAGCCCTGGCCAGGAACTTACTGATATAGCCAATCGAGCACAACACAACATCAACCCCCAATACCGGGAGAGGCGAAACCCCTCCTATCGCTTATTGCCTCCATGTGTCTCGGGACTATACCCAAAAGCCACCTGTTTGCACGACTCAGTAGATTCGTGGTAGGGTGGTAATTAAAGTACAGTGGGAGAACACACAAGACTCCATGACGATCTTGGGTCTACAGACTAACCTGTACCAGTGTCACCTGAGAACTGCTATCCGACGATAGATATAATACCATATAGGAGTTCTCGGCGAGTCCGTCTAGTGTACCTAGTCTCCACTGAGCACCTTATTGGGGGTAAAAATTTACACCCCGGTTGACCATGTCAAAATCCAAGTCAACCCCAAGCCAAGTGGGCCCAAGCCCAGACCCGGTGGGCCCATGCCCGGGTCTAGCCCGAACATGAAGCGGCCGGCCTCCCCCCATGCCAAGACAAAAATTTTGTAATAAATAATTTTGTTGCATTTTCTTTTATTTTATTTTATGGATAAATGTAAGAAAATGGGCATAAAGCGAAATTTTTGTAAAGCCCATGGCTTATGTGCAAAAAGAAATGGCACATGAGCCATGGGATAGGCAAAATGCCATTTTGTGAAGCCCAAGGGGCTATGTGTAAAATGTATGGCCTATAATGGCAAGGATAATGAAATATCCCAACAACTTTTTCTCTCTCTAAAAAAAAAGTTTCAGAGCTGAGCTCTTTCTTCCTTCTTCAAGGTTCCAAAACCTTCTTCTTTCTTTTGAATTAAATCAAGAGTTTTACTCTTCCTTTTTCAAAACTAAATAGTTTTCCACCACAAAACCCATAAAGGGGAACTCAGATCTTCCATCAGATCTAAAAAAAAAGAGATTTTTGGATCTCACATCCCTTGAGCCAGCCAACAGAGGAGGAAGAAGAAGAACCCATTTCCCCAACCAAAACATTCTTCTTTTTTTTTCAGGAGTTTAACTCCACTAATTTCTCTTCTGAGAGTTTTTGGGGCTAAAAGCCCCATTTTCCTCTCCAGCGCACTGCGCCCGAGCGCAAAGCGCCCACGTGCCGACACGTGGCCCACGCGCTTGCGCTTCAGCGCACAACAATCATGTGCAAAGAGCCCACATGCCGACACGTGGAGCGCTTGCTTGCGCTCCTGCGCGCTTGCGCTCCAGCGCGCAGCGTTCATGCGCAAAGCGCTCACGTGCCGACACGTGGCGCGCGCGCTTGCGCTCCAGCGCGCAGCGTTCATGCGCAAAGCGCCCACGTGCCGACACGTGGCGCGCGCGCTTGCGCTCCAGCGCGCAGCGCTCATTCGCAAAGCGCCCACGTGCCGACACGTGGCGCGCTCGTGCCGGAGCGCACAGCACCTAAGCGCATAGCGCCCAAGGTGCTTCCCCACGCATCCTTTGGATGCCTTTTCCCTTTTTTTTATATATAACATATGCATACACATGTATAGATACGCATACACTCCACAATACTGTCCTCCTCAAAAAAAATTTGGGCCGGGGCGCTGCCCCGCACCCTGCACCCCGCAAGGGGGCTGCTAGCCCTCTTGACCCCCAGCCCGCTATCCGGGTAGCAGGACCCCCGTAAAAACTCTGCGTGGCTCCCGATATATCCAAAACCCCCTTTCAAAACAAAATACACGCACACTGCACATTGAGTTCGCATGACCAGTTTAACCCGTTAATCGGAGGTTCCCTCGCCCCAAAGGCGAGGGGTAATTAACGGCAGCTTAGTCAGCGGCTGCCGGAGATTCGGATCCCCACAATCATTAAACCCCGGCCTACCCTAGGCAGAGGGAATCTGTAGTACGCCTGAGACGCGTGCGCGTATTCCCATCTCAATGGGGTGATGTAAAACACCCTACAGATTCTGGCACGCCCGGTGGGACCCTTCTCTCCTCCCATATTTCGGATTAAATGTTCATGCGAACTCAATCAAAATACATATCGATTGCCTATACTGAAATGATGTTCTTTTTTCCGTGCAGCAATCAACCTTCGATGACAATGTCTACCCAGACGAATTCAACTTCCAATGCGACCCCGATTCCGTACGTGGTCAAGATCAACGCTCGTGTGGTTCTCCCCGCAAGCCTCAGTCGACAGTGGGAGGAACCACCCCGCCAGTTTGGTTCCATCATCATCTACCCTGCCGGAAGCGCTCATCTGGCAGAATCCCGGCGGAACAGGTGGCCAAGCCGGTCTCAAGGGGTAAGAGGCCGAATGTCATGATCGCCAAGGCACCACAACCGAAACTTAAGACGATATCTAAACGATTCTCTGATGCTCCAGCGGGGGGCAAGACTTCCGATGCGAAGGGCGACATTAAATGTTGCGTACGAGCTCAGGCGATGACTCCAACAAATGCACAATCGGGCGTATTTCTAAGGCCCTCCATCAACCGGTCTGCGGCGTCTTCCCAAAGAGCCGAAGTCCGCCAAATGCTTAGAACAGAAAAGTTAAGGCAGAAGCGGCTCAGGTATCGAGCCAACAAAAGGGCCAAGGCTTCGGCCAAATGGAATCGTGTGAAGTTCCAAGTGCAGGGTTGCCCCGCGACGACGGCTGAGTCGGACGTAAGAATCAGCAATTCCTTCGAGCCTCTAAAGTGGGTTCAGAAAAATTCCATGACCGCCAGAATCAAGAAGACAGCGGTCTGAACAGTGCCACAAAGAGACGTGTCCCGGCCCCAACAGAAAAAGTACGACACTATCTCTTCAAGAGTCTATCAAGCACTCTGTGCCGCACGAAAGCAGCGGGGCAAACCCAGAAAAGAAGCACCAGCACCATTCAAGAACCTGGTTAGGCCAGCCGCCTTCAATCGACTACCAGCTACCGAAGCAAGGGGGTCAAGACAGCGATCCGTGAAATCAGCCGCCAATGATAGAAAGACGGCCGGATATATCACCCATACGGTCTATATGGCGGGCGGGCGCCCTAGCGACAACCTTCGCAGCAAAAGCAAGGACGGGGCCACCACATCCCAAGCCCAATCTAGCCTGAATGTGGTTGCCGCTGCCCAAGAACAGCCGCCCCCGCTGGATGAAGAAAACCCTCTCGATGAGGATGATAGGAAGAAAGACCCCTCGGTCCATGCAGAGTCAAGCTCGGACAGCGAGGAAGAGACGACTTTCCGCCCCAGGACTGCGGAGCAGGAGCTGCTTCAAGAGCTTCGAAAACAGCTCAGGAGCAAAGATAAAGAGATGGCCAAGCTCTATTCGAAGATTGACGACTTAACGAACGCGGTGATGCAGCTTACGGCTCAAATTGCTCGAGCGCCTCCTAATCAAGCACAAGCCGCTACTAATCAGCCGGGTGATGACAATCCGAGGCAGCCAATGCCTGTTCCTTTGGGACCAAGACTGGTTGAGCCGAATGAAAGCCGGCCACATTTCGCTTCTGGGGATGCCTTGGCCCCAGATTGCACTATCCCGCTAACACAGGATCGGATAATGGATTTGGTCACCAGCAAGGTTAAAACATTGGTGGCCGAAGCTGAAGCTCAGAAAGAAATCGGTAGTAGTGGCCGGCCATATCCCGCGCAGTACGATCTGATTGAGTTCCCAAGCGGCTACGTCATTCCTAAGTTCGGAAGATTTGATGGAACGGGGAATGCAAACCAGCACTTCGCCCACTTCAAAGCATCGTGCGGAAATACAGGGGGCAATGACGCGCTCCTTCTTCGTCAGTTTGTCAACAGCCTGACCGGCGTCGCCTTCGACTGGTATGCGAGTATACCGGACGGGTCCGTCATTACCTTTGCCCAAATGGAGTCCCTGTTTCGGCAAAGGTTCATGAGTGTCAGTGATAAAATCTCCATTGCCGACCTTGTGAGGACCAAGCCGGGGAAGAATGAAAGCAACACCGACTTTATCGCCCGATGGCGCAATCTCACAGTCAAGTGCGAACCGCCGCTGGAGCAGGACCAGTCCGTCAGCCTTCTTATTGGGAACCTCAGCAATTGGATGGTCCCATTCTTGTGTACAGCGGGCCTCAAGACATTTCAGGAGCTAACCAAGAAAGTCCAAATGCTGGAACGCTCGAAGCAAGAGTCCCCGCCGGATTCTCAGAGAGACAAAACTTGGAAAAGCAAGCGGGACGACAACCGTAGAAGCGGGAGTTCCAGCAGTACCAATGTCTTCAATGCCTCCGACAATGAAGAAAAGCGAAGGGCGGGCGAATCCAAAACCAACCGGTCTCGAAAGCCATTGCTGGGAGGAGATGGGCCTTCCCTAGAGGAGAAAAAGAACAAGGTTTACTCTTTCAGAAGGGACAAGGTCCGCAAGATATTTAAAGATGCCTTGAACAATGGCCTACAATTGCCGGAGTTGAAAAGACCCCAAGAAGCAAAAATGACCGACAATCCTCTGTATTGCCCGTACCACTGAGTAGTGAGCCATGCGATCGAGGATTGCTATATCTTCAAAGACTGGGTCGAGAAGCAGTACAAGGCTGGAGAGATCGAGCTGTCCAAAAGCGTGTTGGTGAACAATCAAGTTGCAACCGCCAACTTTATACAGACAGAAGTTGAAGCCTTCTAGGAGCAGACAGCTGAACCTGCTGCCCTGAAAAAAGAAACTGACTCATCGCGGCCTCCGTGGAGTACGCACATATCGAATAAGACGAAGAAGATGCTAAAGCTACTTCAGAAAGAGCCCAGGATGGAATGGGAAGGACAGAAGAAGCCTACCAGTCCAGCTGCCAATGCGGCTCCATCAGGCTCAAAATCCAAGAAGCTCAAGAAGAAGAAAAGTGCAGCTCGGCGCGAAAAAGAGTCTGCAGGGAGATCGACCATTCAAAAATATATTGATTCCCTCGAAGAATATGAACAAAAGGAAAGAACATTGATTCGATTGAAGGAGTTCTTCCCTGTACAAGCGGCTGAAATTCTGGAGGTGTTAGAAGAATACTCCAATGAAGAGATCCCAGTAGTGACCTGCTACGCCATCCATCTTGGCAGCGACTCCGAGGATGATCTCTGTTTTACGGAAGAGGACGAGGAGCTCACCACAAAGGCCAATCAAATCCAGCTCAGAAGTGGCAGGGCTCTACCGCCAAATCAGGGAAATGCCCCAAAAGGGAAGGAAAAACAAGTCGCTAATGAAGAAGATGGCAGAGAACCGGCTGATGAAAACATAAGTCCTTCCTCGGTGGACTATAATATCTTGGCGCATCTCTGGAAGCTTCCGTCTCTCCTGAGCATCTACGACGCCTTGGTCCTATCTAAGGAGCTTAGAGATGTTCTCATTCACGCTCTACAAAACCCCGAGCGGTATCAGGCTCACTTTGCGGAAATTAATATGAAAGAAGCCCAGCACACTTTGCATGCCGCCGCAATCATATTTAAGGATGAAGACTTGCTACTGGGAACGGCTGAGCATAATCGGCCGCTTTACGTGACCGGGTACAGCGACGGAGATCGAATTAATCGTATATTGATTGATCCGGGGTCCTCAGTGAACATCATGAACTTGCGAACTCTGAAGAGTTTGTCAATGGATGTCTGACACCTGTCAAGGGAAAGGATTATCATTCAAGGCTTCAACCAAAATTGCCAGCAAGTTTTGGGGTCTATAGCTTTGCCAATCAAATTTGGCGACCTGCAAACTGAAGCAAAGATATACGTGATCGACGCCGACACATCTTATAAGATTCTCTTGGGGCGGCCGTGGCTCCACGATTACGGCATCATTCCGTCAACTCTCCATCAATGCATGAAATATACTAAAAATGGCGAAGAAAGACGCATTGACGGAGACATCCAGCCGTTCGGTGTGCATGAAGTCCGATATGAAGATTCTCGGTACTTTACGAACCACCAAAATGATAAGCCACAACTGACTGAGGATAGAACGGCCCCAAGACTCAAAAGCAAATCTGCGCCGGCTATCACTTTCAAAAGCAAAAATACCCAAGTGCGCCCGCATTTCGGCAGCGACACTGATGAGTCCGACGCTGGAAGCCCGTCCTTCCGCAAAACTCGCCCTCATTTCGGCAGCGATACGGACAAATCTGTTACTGAAGGCCCATCTAGCAGCAAAGTCCGCCCTTATCTTGGCAGTGACACTGAAGAGTCAGAAGAAGAGGACCTGCCGTGCAACAGCTGTGCAGATTGGCCTCCCATGCAGCAAGCGAAACTACGAGAGACCTTCGAAGTCGCAGAAGGGTCCCTGGCCATCACAAGGGTGCCGGAACGGATGTGCAAAGAGCTCGACGCATTGTCAGTCTCTACCGTGGACCAGCTGAAAACTTTCTACGTGCCCGGGAGGAAAAATGGACAGAAGGGCATCCTGTTTTACAGGTCAAACCCCGTTGTGCACCCGGACGATCTTTCTGTCGCGTGCCTTCCCTATGAGAGAGGCATAAGAGCCGTCCTCAATCCCAGATACTATGCGCCAGAGATGCGGGAATATTTTAAGAAGTGCGGATGCCGGTTATATCAAACGGAGTCCGAAGCAAAGTTTTACGAAGGGTTATGGTATCCGCCCCAGGTCCGAGCACTCATCGATGGACGAATTCCAGATAGACGGGGCATAGGCTACATTCAACCTGATTCCAAAGCGTGCTACATGATCCATGTTGGTGAGGCCAGCGAAAGATCGAATAATGACGACGAGATAGCCGAGCCAGAAGAAGCTCCTCAAGAGCTCGAAGATGGCGGACAAGTAACCTTTGATGAGCTAACCGAGATTGAATTAGGAACGCCCGATAATCCAAGGCCGACCTACATCAGCTCACTCTTGTCGGAGGAAATGAAAGAGCAGATAATTGCCCTGCTGCGTGAGTTCGTCGACTGCTTCACGTGGACATACAAAGAAATTCCTGGCCTTTCCCCTGAGGTAGCCGTGCATAAGCTGGCTATATCTCCTGATGCTAAGCCAGTCAAACAAGCTCCTCGAAGAATGAGAAGGGAGTTGGAAGAGAAGGTCATCGAGGAAACCAAGAAACTCATCGATGCCGGCTTCATCAGGGAAGAGAAATATGCAGACTGGATCGCATGCATTGTCCCAGTGAAGAAGAAAAATGGGCAGATCCGAGTTTGTGTCGATTTCAGGGACCTCAACAAGGCATGTCCTAAAGACGACTTCCCGCTACCGGTCATGGAAATGATGGTCGATGACACCTCAAATTACGAACTGTTCACCTTTATGGATGGCTCGTCTGGATATAATCAGATCAAGATGTCGCCTGAGGATGAGAAGCACACAGCATTTCGAACCCCGATCGGAATATATTGCTACAAGGTAATGCCATTCGGACTGAAGAACGCAGGTGCTACATATCAAAGGGCAATGACTAATATCTTTGATGACCTAATCCATAAAGTCGTCGAATGTTATGTTGATGATCTGGTCGTCAAGACTAAAGCCAAGGCCGATCATATCCAAGATCTCAGGACCGTTCTCACCAGACTGAGGGAATACGATCTGAAGATGAATCCTCTGAAGTGCGCTTTTGGCGTGTCATCGGGAAAATTCCTGGGCTTCATAGTCCGACATCGGGGGATCGAAGTTGACCCATCAAAGATAAAAGCCATCATGGAGATGCCCCCTCCGAAGAGTCTGACGCAGCTAAGATCTTTCCAAGGCAAGCTTGCTTATATACGGAGGTTTATCTCAAATTTATCGGGGAGATGTAGGCCCTTCTCAAAGCTCATGAAGAAAGGAGCTCCTTTTATCTGGGATGCCGAATGTCAAGCAGCGTTCGAAAGCATCAAACAATACTTGTTGCACCCTCCAGTGCTGGCCGCTCCCATTCCAAATAAACCGCTGATTCTCTACACTGCCACGCTGGACGAGTCACTCGGTGCGCTCCTTGCCCAGAATAATGAGGAGGGAAAAGAAAATGCCCTCTACTACCTCAGTCGAACTCTAGTCGGGGCGGAACACAACTACTCCCCAATCGAAAAGCAATGCCTGGCTCTGATATTTGCTGTGAAGAAGCTGAGGCACTATCTGCTCGCTCATCGGGTTATGCTGATCTCTAAGGTCGACCCGCTTAAACACTTGATGACCAAAGCAAGCCTAGCCGGCAGAATGGCAAGATGGGCTGTCATGCTACTTGAGTTTGACATAGTTTATACCCCTCAGAAAGCAGTAAAAAGGCAAGCTCTTGCAGACTTTCTCGCTGCTCATCCCATACCAGAAGGGTCGCCGCTAAATTGTGAGTTACCCGACGAACAAGTGCTGCACCTCGAGGAAGATGAGCCATGTTGGGAGCTCTACTTCGATGGGGCCTCATCAATAAGGAGCTCCGGCAGATCAAGCGTCCCGGAGGTAAAAGCGGGGATAGGATTGGTGTTCATCACGCCATCAATGGGAACCCTACGGCGTTCTTTTGCTCTCACCGAGCCTCGGACAAACAATGAAGCCGAGTATGAAACTCTGATAGCTGGTTTGGAACTCGCCATAGAAATGGAAATCCTTCGGCTACGGGTTTACGGTGACTCCCAGCTTGTCGTCAACCAAGTAAGCGGCGACTATAAGATATACAAACCCGAGTTAGCTCGGTACAGAGGTCGAGTGGTGGAACTTATGAAACGGTTCACTCATATTGAACTAATGAGAGTCCCTAGAGCGTTGAACGGAAAGGCTGATGTACTCGCTCGCTTGGCCAAGGAGCTGGCTGATCCTGACATAGATGAAATTCTGATCACAGTCAGGAGCCGGCAAATTCTACCCCCAGTCTCTCTACGAGAAGAGGAAAGCGCGAAACAGAAGAGCAGTCCTGCGGAAGAAGCTTCGATCATCCAAGACGAGCCCGATTGGAGAGAACCCTTCATAGAGTACCTCCGATACGACAAGCTGCCCGAAGAAAAATCTGCGAGGATTCAGCTGAAGAAAATAGCTCTCCGATACGTGTTTGTAAATGACACGTTATACCGCAGGTCATATGACGAACTCTGGCTCAGGTGTCTGTCATTGGCCGAAGCCCAAAAGGTCATGAAAGATGTCCACTCGGGCGTTTGCGGTGCTTACCAATCTGGCCCCAAGATGCGACTTCAAATCAAACGGCTTGGGTATTACTGGCCCACCATGATACGGGATTGCGGAGAGCATGCAATGAAATGTTATATCTGCCAGATTCACGGTGATTTTATTCACAAGCATCCCAATCCATTGCATCCTACGGTGGCGTCGTGGGCCTTCGAAGTCTGGGGCACCGACATTGTTGGCCCAATTGATCCTCCGTCATCTAAAGGCCACCGGTTCATACTGGCCGCGACAGACTACTTCTCCAGATAGGCTGAAGCTGTCCCGCTAAAAGAAGTCAACACAAAAGATATTCTGACATTCTTCCAGCATAATATTCTATACCGCTTCGGTACACCAAGAAGAATCATTTCTGACAACGGGCCTTCTTTCAAGAGCTTCAATGTCTCAAGGTTCGCTACTCAGCACAAGATAGACTGGAGATATTCCTCCATCTATAATCCAAGAGCCAATGGGCTAGCCGAAGCCTTCAATAAGACTCTATGCAAGCTCCTGAGGAAAAATGCTTCAGCCAACAAGAGAGACTGGAATCTCAAGCTTCACGAGGCATTGTGGGCATATCGTACCACGCACCGTACTCCAACTCAGTCCACTCCATACTCATTGCTCTTCGGAGTGGAGGCGGTCCTCCCCCTCGAAGTCGAAGTTCCAAGCTTAAGAATGGCCGTTCAGCATGAGTTGACGGAGGAGGAAAACGTGCTCCTTCGACTTGAAGAACTCGATGCCCTCGAAGAAAAGAGGCTCGCGGTGCAGCAAAGTCTGGAGCTATACCGAGCCCAAATGTCACGGGCCTATGACAAGATAACCCGTCTCCGCGCTTTCAAGAAAGGTGAATTGGTGTTGGTCCTCAAAAGACCGATCATCCCCAATCGACATGCCAAGGGAAAATTCGAACCAAACTGGGAAGGACCATACGTCATCGAGAAAGTGTTTGACGGAGGATCCTACCAACTAATAAGTGCTGAGGGAGAAAGGCCCATGCCACCCATCAATGGCCGATATCTCAAGAAATACTACACGTGAATGCTCCAAGTCGCAGGCGAATTGAGCACATCAGCCCTATGGTCTGGATCATACATCCTGCAAAACCGTATACAATCCACGGGCATAAATGACCCCTATCTCTCCCAAATCCTGCCGGTGAGACTACTTTTAAAGTCCCACCAGCGGCAAAAAAAAAGAAAAAAAATATAATAAGAGAAATAAAAAAATAAACGGTATGTCCACAAGCAAAACGGGCACGGATGAAAACCCGAAAGGGCTCCGTGAGTAAAAACAGCCGGACTGCCGGCGAGTCTGTGAAAACCCGAAAGGGCGCAAACTCGTGAAAGGAGATGAAATACACTCGCAAAGTCCTCTTGACCTTGTGAGGAGAAAACCCTGCGTGAGATCCTTACGACTCACAAAGGAGCAACACACTTAGGAATCCTCATGATTCCTAAGGAGAAAATACACCTGCGGGATCCTTACGACTCATAGGGAGAAAATGCTTTTATGGGACCCTCACGGCCCATAAAATTGAAAAGCCTTAGGTGATAGGGATCCAAACCTATCTCCTAAGCCATCGTTCCCCAACGGGCAACGGCAAATGATGAGTCGCTCCTGGCATTTCGCTTCAGTGTTAGCGGTGCTGATGCCGACCAAAAACCCAAATCCCAAGTCCTCCCAAGGCAAATGATGAATTGCTCCTGGCATTATTCCAGTGCAGCAATGCTGATGCCAAACAAGATCCAAATTCCAAGTCCCCAAACGGTGAATGCTGAGTCGCTCCTGGTATCATATTCCAGTGTAGCGATGCAGATGCCAACCAAATTCCAAATCCCATACCCCAAACGGCGAATGATGAGTCGCTCCTGGTATCATATTCCAGTGTAGCGATGCAGACGCCAACCAAAATTCCAAATCCCATACCCTAAATGGCGAATGATGAGTCGCTCCTGGTATCATATTCCAGTGTAGCGATGCAGACGCCAACCAAATTCCAAATCCCATACCCCAACGGCGAATGATGAGTCTCTCCTGGTACCACATTCCAGTGCAGCGATGCAGACGCCAACAAATCCCTGAAATCTTTCCGGCCCTACGGTCTGGATCATACATCCTGCAAAACCGTATACAATCCACGGGCGTAAAACAATCCCAATCTCTCCTAAGTCCTACCGGTGAGACCACATTCAAAGTCCCACTAAAAAAAAACATAATAAAAAAAAGGGGGTATGTCCACAAGCAAAATGGGCACGGAGGAAAACCCGAAAGGGCTCCGTGAGTAAAAACAGCAGGACTGCCGACGAGTTTGTGAAAACCTGAAAGGGCGCAAACTCGTGAAAAGGAGATGAAATGCACTCTCAAAGTCCTCTCGACTTTGAGAGGAGAAAATTCCCGCGTGAGATCCTTACGACTCACAAAGGATCAACACACTTAGGAGTCCCCACGACTCCTATGGAGAAAATACACCTACGAGATCCTTTCGACTCGTAGGGAGAAAATGCTTTTATGGTACCCTCACGGCCCATGAAATTGAAAAGTCTTAGGTGATAGGGAGCTAAACCTGCCTCCTAAGCCATCAATTCTCAAATTCTCTCGAGGCAAATGATGAGTTGCTCCTGGCATTATTCCAGTGCAGCAATGCAGATGCTAAACAAAAACCAAAATCCCATAATCCTCTCAATGACAGATGATGATTCGCTCCTGGTACCATATTCCAGTATAGCGATGCTGATGTCAACCCGAATCAAAATCAACAAGTCAACTTCCACTCTGACTCAGCAGAAAGCGGAGCAAGTCAGAATCCAATCTCGACACCGCAAGAAGCGGAGCAAGTCAAGTCTACCCCTGACACTGCAAGAAGCAGAGCAAGTCAAATCAAGCACCGACCGTCCAAATCGCTAAAAGGGCAGTATCGACCGTCCAAGTCGCAAAAAGGGCAGCACCGACCGTCCAAGTCGCAAAAAGGGCAGAACCGACCGTCCACGTCGCTAAAAGGGCAACATCGACCGTCCAAGTCGCTAAAATGGCAGCACCGACCGTCCAAGTTGCAAAAAGGGCAGCACCGACCGTCCAAGTCGTTAAAAGGGCAGCATCGACCGTCCACATCGCTAAAAGGGCAGCACCGACCGTCCAAGTCGCAAAAATGGCAGCACCGACCGTCCAAGTCGCTAAAATGGCAGCAACAACCGTCCAAGTCGCTAAAATGGCAGCACCGACCATCCAAGTCGCAAAAAGGGCAGCACCGACCGTCCAAGTCGTTAAAATGGCAGCATCGACCGTCCACATCGCTAAAAGGGCAGCAACGACCGTCCAAGTCGCAAAAAGTGCAGCACCGACCGTCCACGTCGTAAAAAGGGCAGCACAGGATTCCTACAAAGCGGGAACCAGATCACTCCGGGCCAGGGAAACGTCTATCACGGACACTCCGTCTCGGAGACGTGTCAAGCATCGACCGTCCATGTCGTAAAAAGGGCAGTGCCAGCTTCCCAAAAGGTGGGAACCGAATCAAGTCGCCTTCACGTGAAAGAAGCTCCATCAACTTCATGCACACGACCCACATATGTGGTGTGCATTTATTGATGGGGGACAATTTGTTGGGGTAAAAATTTACACCCCGGTTGACCAAGTCAAAATCCAAGTCAACCCCAAGCCAAGTGGGCCCAAGCCCAGACCCAGTGGGCCCATGCCCGGGTCGAGCCCGAACATGAAGCGGACGGCCTCCCCCCATGCCAAGACAAAAATTTTGTAATAAATAATTTTGTTGCATTTTCTTTTATTTTATTTTATGGATAAATGTAAGAAAATGGGCATAAAGCCAAATTTTTGTAAAGCCCATGGCTTATGTGAAAAAAGAAATGGCACATGAGCCATGGGATAGGCAAAATACCATTTTGTGAAGCCCAAGGGGCTATGTGTAAAATGTATGGCCTATAAAGGCAAGGATAATGAAATATCCCAACAACTTTTTCTCTCTCTAAAAAAAAGTTTCAGAGCTGAGCTCTTTCTTCCTTCTTCAAGGTTCCAAAACCTTCTTCTTTCTTTTGAATTAAATCAAGAGTTTTACTCTTCCTTTTTCAAAACTAAATAGTTTTCCACCACAAAACCCATAAAGGGGAACTCAGATATTCCATCAGATCTAAAAAAAAAAAGATTTTTGGATCTCACATCCCTTGAGCCAGCCAACAGAGGAGGAAGAAGAAGAACCCATTTCCCCAATCAAAACATTCTTCTTTTTTTTCAGGAGTTTAACTCCACTAATTTCTCTTCTGAGAGTTTTTGGGGCTAAAAGCCCTCTTTTCCTCTCCAGCGCACTGCGCCCGAGCGCAAAGCGCCCACGTGCCGACACGTGGCGCACGCGCTTGCGCTCCAGCGCGCAACACTCATGCGCAAAGCGCCCACGTGCCGATACGTGGCGCGCTTGCTTGCGCTCCTGCGCGCTTGCGCTCCAGCGTGCAGCGTTCATGCGCAAAGCGCTCACGTGCCGACACGTGGCGCGCGCGCTTGCGCTCCAGCGCGCAGCGCTCATGTGGAAAACGCCCACGTGCCGACACGTGGCGCTCGCGCTTGGGCTCCAGCGCGTAGCGCTCATGCGCAAAGCGCCCACGTGCCGACACGTGGCGCGCTCGTGCCGGAGCGCACAGCACCTAAGCGCACAGCGCCCAAGGTGCTGCCCCACGCATCCTTTGGATGCCTTTTCCCTTTTTTTTATATAACATATGCATACACATGTATAGATACGCACACACTCCACAATACTGTCCTCCTCAAAAATTTTTTGGGCCGGGGCGCTGCCCCGCACCCCGCAAGGGGGCTGCTAGCCCTCTTGACCCCCAGCCCGCTATCCGGGTAGCGGGACCCCCGTAAAAACTCTGCGTGGCTCCCGATATATCTAAAACCCCCTTTCAAAACAAAATACACGCACACTGCACATTGAGTTCGCATGACCAGTTTAACCCGTTAATCGGAGGTTCCCTCGCCCCAAAGGCGAGGGGTAATTAACGGCAGCTTAGTCCGCGACTGCCGGAGATTCGGATCCCCACAATCATTAAACCCCGGCCTACCCTAGGCAGGGGGAATCTGTAGTACGCCTGAGACGCGTGCGCGTATTCCCATCTCAATAGGGTGACGTAAAACACCCTACACACCCGCATACGATCTTGATGTCAAACATCAATGGATATGGGAACATCCATCGCCCATCATATGGGTCTAGTATCATATACACTAGTCTACTCTGGAATATCGATGCCCCATTTCGATACACCCACGACTAGGGACAATTCAGGATATGCTTATAAACTACACATGTCCCACTAGTATGATCTACATGATAATCACAGTAGTAAAGCAAATATCCTCAGGTCTTTATCAACATGTACAAATGAATAAAAGCATGATCAAGTGAACTTGTCAGATAAAGAGTAACCAGATTGCATACTATCATGTCGAGCAAGAATGTCCTTTGAATATATTTACATGTATAAATACATCCACTATCATATAATGGCCTTTAGGGCATACATATATCCAACACCTAGAACCCGGTTACTTGTGCTCTCATCCTTGGGTCTATCCTAATGCGGAAAAGTAAATAATATACATCAATGGTGACATCATCCTCAATCCGGAAGTGCCCCAATAAAAGAATATTACATACATGCTTTCACATGAATGAAAATGAAAAACTCTCATCTCACATAAAAAAACCCGGCTATTCAAAACACGACGATCCAATATAACATATCACAGCAACACATAACATCATATGTTATCAACGTAAGTAAATATGTATATCCCAATTGTTGTTGACATATAGCAACGAAACCGGCGATACACCACATATTACACTTACGGTCGCAAAAAAGAAAGTGAAAAACTACAACAGCTGGAATCCGCAACCACCTTAGACATCATAAACCCAATGTATCACATACTTTGGATTTCATGCCTAACCAAATGAATTCCTTAGACATCACATGCCTAACAATTATAAACCCTGCATTTTAGTCTAGATATTGAAAACACTTTCCATTAACCTATCGGGTAATTCAACAATATTCCCGATAACCTGATCGAATGCTCGTCGGAAACTTTAGTAGACGGCCGCACCCCCGATGCCGTCGACGAAGTGCACTTAGGCGGAACACCGCGGCCATGAACGGATGTTTTTAGCAACGGGGTTCTCCTACAGTCACTTGGTCGGGGCAATGGGGCATGGCTATCTAGTAAGGTTATCCGGCGAGTATCCGCGTACACTACGTAATTGCGACGGACTTTTGATCCACATCAAAATTCCGTGGCAACCGATCAAATGAGACTAACTTGCTAGATTTATAAAATTCAAACTAGTTATCACATAACTAATTATTGTCGATTTCAAATATTGTATCACAATTACAGATAGCTAGACGATGTTAAACTTTTTGATCAAATAAACAAACACCCAAAATTGCCCATAGAGCTCAACACTTGAGCGAAGTTTAAAAGGTACCCAGAACATGCCACAACACCTATGGACCAGCCGTAGAAGGGTCAACCCTTGCTTCACCTATGGCACAGCGGAACTACCACAAACCCTAGGGTTTGGTGTCGGTTCCGATGGTCAAAGAATCGAATTAGGGTTTCGTTCTTCTAGAGGGTCAACAGAATCACCTGCATGATTTTCTGAAGATTTTAAACTTGGAAAAATCCAACTCTTGGAAAATTTCCAACGAGGGAAAAATTGGGTTATTGATATCCGTTCGTACTTTTTAGCGTCGTCTAAATAATCCGAATAGATGTTAGAATTACGACTATGAAGCACTCCGAATTGCTTTTGCACAAAGATAACATCACATTCAAATTTAGAAAAAACAAGCAACACCTGAAATACCAAAACCCGGAGACTGGAATACAGGAAAAATTTGAAGCCAAAAAGCCCCAGCAAAACCAGTGAGCTCGGATATTTTTCTCATGTGGCCGGCCAAAAACAGGTAGATAGGGTTCAAATTTCTACTGTGTTCATGTTACATCTCATATAACATTCCGCAGTTGCTAAAAAACTTTTTAGAGGCTTTGAAAAAATCGACAGAAACTAGATTTTAGTATCGGGTGTTTCAGAATTGTTTCGGTTTCGTAATCCTATACACATCGTCTAATTCTCTAGCATGGCTCTGATACCACTGCAGCGTTCCCTAGGTGGCCGCTGGGTTTCGGGAGGTATCGACCATGCCGTTTTCAAAAATTTGCCGCGTTAAAGAACTCTAACGCTGGAATCTAAACTAGAGAATTATACGAACAAGCATGTAAACATCTTTACATCTATGTGAATGAGGAATACAACCTTTGTAGACCGGTCCTTCACTTTAATAGCTCCGTGTAGTAGTCCCTTCGCTCCAAGTAGTGATCTCCCGGACTCTTGTGAGGCTCCACAAGGTGAAATGAACAAGCTTGCTTGAAGTCTTCGAGGCCGAAGACGATCTACGTCGAGAAGACACTAACTCAAGCTACCTCTTCACTAAGTGATGAACTTGGTGAAGAAACAACCCTAAATGGATAGTAGAGAAGAGGTTGATGAAGTAGGAATTTTACACACATTAGAAATAATTTTCTCACTATTTTTCTTCATCTCCCATAAACTTAGAGAGCTAAGCTCTTGATGAAGAAGAAGATGAAGAGAGAAGAGAATGAAACTCATGAGGTGAGAATAGCAACCATGGGTGAGTTAGTGTCATACACTAACTCATGTAAAGACTAAACTATGGCTAACAATAATGGTTAGGTTAATAAATATCTATAAGTAAAACAAAATTAGTGGACTTGGTCAATGGTTCCACAAGCTTCTACAAACTTCAACCATGTGACTAATTACCAACTAATTTGATTTATTTTAAATAAATAAAACCCATCATTATTATAAGCATGTGTGAGTCTCATACACCCATGTAGCATGTGGCATCAAGCATAACACAAAATGTACATTAATATATATCACATATATACTATATGCACACAAGTGAGAAAAAGAAATGTTTAAGTGAGATAATATTAGTTAATATAAGATAATATATCAAATATATAATTATATATTAAATTATTAAATCAACACTTGATTTAATAATCCGGCTATATCACATACAACCGGCTAATATCAAATGTAACAACTTATCGAATCAACACTTGATCCGATAACCCGGCTTTATCACATATAACCGACCGATATCATATATCGCGAGAATAGAATGCGGTATTACATACGCGCATTAATCTCGGTCTCGCACATATCACATATGTGCTCCTACTTCGTTTCGCATGAACCGGGAAACCTCTGTGTAGGACTCTAAAGACTCGTCAATACGCCGGCAGTAGGTGATGATCATATCAAACACCCATAAGCCGCAAGAGGTTTGCTAAACGTAACGGCCACACAGGTATTGAGCGATCAGAAGATCAACAAGCAAGCCTGCTCATACTCCTGCGAATCCAATCAGTAACACTACCGTACAGTCCGGTCTCTTCGTCAGATATGTCGCATATCGCAACTTGGGGGTGGTAAAACGTCAGACCCCAATAGCCTGATAAGTCATGCTAATGTGAGGTCCATAACGGTTCGAGAAACTACTGATAACACTTACCAGTAGATCTCAGCAACCCTGGCCAGGGATTTCCTGTTATGGCCAATCAAGCATAGCGCAACATCAACCCCCAATACCAGGAGAGACGAAATCCCTTCCTATCGCTCATTGCCTCCCTATGACTCTGGACTGTACCCAAAAACCACCGTTTTGCACGATCTCTTGAACGTGGTAAGGTGGAAATCAAAGCACAGTGGGAATCACACAAGACTCTATGACGATCTCGGATCGACAGACTAACCTGTACCAGTGTCACCAGCGAACTGCTATCCGACGATAGGTATAATACCGTCTAGGAGTTCTCGGCGAGTCCGTTCAGTGTACCCAGTCTCCACTGAGCACCCGTATACCACCTCTGATGTCAAACACCAATAGATATGGGATCATCCATCGCCTATCATATGGGTCGAGAAGCGTATACGTTAGTCTACTCTGAAATATCGATGCCCCGTCTCGATACTCCCACGACTAGGAACATTTGAAGGATGTACTTACCGACTACCTCTGCCCCACTAGTATGATCTGCATCATAATCCTGGTAGTCAAGTACTCATCCTAAGTGCTTTATCAACATGTAATAGAGAGACAATAAGTGTACATGTTAAGATAAAGAGCAACCAGATAGCATACTATCATGTCGAGCAAGAAAGTCCTCCCTATATATCTCCAAGCATCCACTACAATATACATATCATGTACAGTAATGGCCTCTACGACATACATATAACTAACAATGAAGTAGCGATTTCTAATGTGTACATGGCATGGCAATTACCGATGATGAGTGTGTGAGCCGACGAGTATGTGTATGTGCAACATGCACATCATCGGTAATGATATGTGTATCCTAGTAGACAATGTCATACAGGACAAGGAAAGAACGTGATATGTATACCGCAAAATGAGAATAATACGAGCATAGGAGAAAAAGGAAATTTGTAAATGCAACAGTATAAAATATGTAGCTACATATGAGCCACACAGTTATAGTTTAAAATAGTACGAATCGTTGTTTTTAGAAAAAATAGGGGCTATGGTGTTTTTGAGAAAAAGATTCCATTTAAAAATCCGTAGCATCCCTTGAGGTTGTCATTTAAAAATGCATAACGATTCGTTAGTTTTGAAAATAGGTATGGCTCTAATTATATCCAAATATCTACTTAAGTGATTAGAAAACAATAATTTTCCGAGTCGATACGTCCATAAGTCGGCGATCCAGCCTCATAGTATCATGTACGATATAATCCATCGTACGACATCATCAAGTCAAGAGTGCGGATCTGTCACGACCCGAAGGTACGGAACGTGACTGGCACTTAGATCACGAGACGTCTAAAGGCGTAACGTAACCTAAGTCAGCCAAAGCCCAGAAAATCTAAACCATAAACAATAAGAGTGAAGGAAAACCTTTTATGAAAACGATTTCAAACTAAGTAAGTTATATTAATCTCCTTTTTAAAAACATCAAAATTTTCCGAAAATTTCGGCAAAGTCTCCTTTATAAATACTAGCCCCCAAAATGGGTACAACAAGATATATATAACCTGTAATGATATAATGTCATCCCCAAGCGGGAGCTAGCTCTTCGCCCAAGGCGGATCACAACCACACACAATATATATGTAATATCAAGCAAATAAGCATAAAGAAATGCAAAAAAAAGTAAGAAAAACGCAACGTCGGCTCAAGTGAGCTCGACCCCAGAGAAACCACATATACACAAATCTCTCTAGGTCGCATATACAAAATAAGAAGTGGTAGATGGAGAATACTAGATACAATGATAGTACAAAAATGTCCTCGCAACCCACCTACGAGCAATGTCGCGAGTCTGAGCAAAAGAAGCCAATGAAAAGATACACCCGCCGCTGCAAAGCTGACGGGTCCGACCTGTAAGACACTGTGGCACAACGGGGGTGAGTTGCCAGCTCGTGAGTAGCAAGTAACATCTAATAAGGCTATCGTAATAATGCACGCAATGCGTCGCAATCTGCATATCTAAGTATAATGCGATGCTACTAATATGTATGCACATGGATGCAAAATCAATACGAAATCTTTAAGTGTTTAAATACGATGATCTTTGCATTCTTAACTTAGAAAAAAAAATATCTGTACAATAGCCAAGGTACCATCAATGAAATCCTCCGAAAACCATGTCAAGCATCGACACCAAATATGGAAATATATCTGTCTCAATGTCTCACTATATCAATGCCTCAATACCTCGGGCTCCGTCGGTCCGGATCGACCCATATCATCAATCTCACGACAACGGTCGGTATCCTCCGGATATCCGCCGTGCCAGACATCACCGGTAGGTAGTCTTCCCCTGCCAGGCTCATCGTCTACAACTCGAGCTTCTTTCCCTGGGATACCATACCGGGCCCACCATGTACCCGAGACGGTTCATCCACTCCACGAATCGAGTCTCGAAATCCAACAGAAAACATGAAAACTCATGGTGGACGACACATACATCTCGAGAAAACCACAACTTTATTTTTAAAATGATAATAATAAGATTTTGTTAAATTCTCGCGGTTTTCCCCAAAATCCATAAATCTCATCAATACTGAAATTCTCAAGAAAATCATAATACCCAACATGTTGTATATGATAAATGCTTATGATTTCAATGGTATGCAATGTGATTTATGGCTAGGAATCTATATAAGCATGATGATGAAGTGAGGTATATATATGCTATGCAATTCAATGTATCATATATGATGCAAGTGTTGATACTGAACTAAGGGTTCTACAGTGCTCGTGGCATGGCAATTACCAAAGGCATGCGTGTCACATGAATAGTGCGCGTGCAACATGAGCCAATGGTAATGGTGTAAATGTCCTAAGAGGTGATATCACACCTGTGTATATAGATAACCAGAAAGCTATGTATATGAATGAGAAGGTTACTAAATAACTATGCATATAGTTTTCAAGTAATAAAGTGACCCTAACTATGGGGCGCCTCGCGCCATCCAGACGATTTCCCCATAGATGTATACATCTACTCACCGGGACACCTCGCTAATCTGATCTAACCACAGCCATTCCTTTGCGCGCCGCGTCCGATGTTTCCGCAACTGATCCTAAAATTGCACAACACAAACATAAGATTACACTTCATAAAATGACTCAAGTCACAATATGAAAGATCAACGCTCATAAGTTAGGCACTGTAAGTCCACGTTGCCCACCACGGAACTTACGGGGAGGCGGAAAACGGAATAAAAATCGGATTTTTATGAGCTTAGGCAACATGGACTATGCTTAGAAGGATCTTTGCTAAACAAAAACTTGCTAAAGCTAACAGATAACTAGCTAAGAGCTAGAAAGTTTATACCTTTGGTCTTTTTGTCCTTCTCTCCTTGCTCCTAGAAGTAGTGGAAGGAGGTCACCTTGTCGTCTTCTCCCGTCAAAGAAAGATCCACCCGAAAGCCTCAACCTTTGGCTTCAACTCCAAGCTAGGAGTAACTAGGGTGCAAGAAGTGCTAATACTTGAACCCTAGATGAGAGTAGAGAAGATCAAGAGAGTGTTTTTCTCAAGCTCAAGTGTTTCTCAACACATGAGAGGGGAGAGCTTGAGGGAGAGGAAAAACAAGAGAGAGAAATGAAATGAGAGAATGAGAATAATATCAATCCTTCTCACTAATATGTGTATATTATTCTAATTAAATAATTAGCTAGATAATTGTCATGGTTAATCATAACATGACCATTATCATTTCAATTTGCAAGGATCAAAAATCATCTTCCAAAAGAAATGATGATGGTCAAAGTGTCAACCTAGGTCAACAAGTCAAGGAAGTCAAATAGTCAACATCCATAACCATGCACAATTATTAAACTAATTATCAATTAACTATAATACACACATAATCATTAGGGTTAATAAAATGACAATAGCCATTAACCCTAATCAAAGTCCTCTCCCTCTGTCTCAAGCAACTGTGCATACGCACCCGCATCCGTGATCCGAGGAACACGAATACAATGAGAAAAACCAATCTCAAAACATATACTAGGATCCGGCTTAAACCAAAGCCCGCTAGTATATACTGTCCGGACAGCAAACGTGCACAGGTGCGCGGATGTGAACGAACCCTGTCGCAAAACCATGCGACCTCTACTCATTTTGCCTAAAGGCGAATAGCTCTCTGTGTGGGACTCTAAAGACTCGACACTACGCTGGCAGTGGGTTTAACTACAGACCGCAAGCGGCACTAGCTGTACGTAACGGTCCCCAGATAGATGTCGATAAGAAGACTGACGAGGTGAACCCCATCTGAACTCCTACTGAGCCTGTATGTGACAATCTCCGTACAGTCCGGTCTGTTTGTCTGATACATCGCATGGCGGGCCTAGGGGGGCGGTGAACGTCAGTCCCCTAATAGCGGTACAAGTCGTGTCGGAGTGTAGCCCAGAACACCCTGAGATAACACTGGAAACCTACCAGTATATCTCGCTTTCCCTGGCCAGGGACTACTCGTGTAATGGCTCTCCTGGACACAGCGCGATGTCAACCCCCAATACCGGGAGAGACGAATCCTGTCTAACCGTCACTGCCTCCAAGTGCTTCGGGACTGCACCCAAAAACTACCTGTTTGCACGACTCCTTTGAGCCGTGGTAGGGTAGTAATCAAAGTACAGTGGGAACACACTCGAAGCGAAGTGACAGTGTCAAGTCAACGGACTAAGCTGTACTCGTGTCACCTGGAAACTGATAACTGACGATAGGTATAATACCAACCAACAGTTTCCGACGAGTCCTGTCCAGTGTACTCGTAACCCAACGAGCACCTGTATACTATCCCAAGTATGACGTACTGATGGCTGTGGGACAGACCGTCTCCCACACTGGGATGAGAAGCACATACGCTAGTCTACTCCGGAGTATCGATGCCCTGTCTCGATAGTCCAACGACTAGGGACCTGTATAAGGATGTGCTTATAGATCACCCAGCTCCCACGAGTGTGAGCGCCATCACCACGCTGGTAATCAAGAAAAGATCCTAAGGGCTCTACTAATTTGTATATCAGCAATATGCTAAAAGAAACACATGCACATATTAAACCAGAGACAAACCAAGTAGCATACTACCATTTCGAGCAAGATTGTATATACAACTGTGAATATCCCAAGCTTCCATCAAGTAATATACAAATTAGTATGATACAGTAATGGCCTCTAGGGCATATATACTAACAATCTCCCACTTGCACTAAGGCCATGTACTGGCGTATCGAAGACCTATCATCTCGATCAGCCGCTCGAACTGAGTCTGGGGCAAGGCCTTGGTGAATGGATCTGCAGTGTTATCCTCTGATGCAACTCTCCGGACCTCGATCTCCTGGAGATCCACGATCTCCCTGATCAGGTGATACCGCCTTAAGATGTGTCTGGATTTCTGATGGGATCTGGGTTCCTTCGCTAAAGCTATAGCCCCGTTGTTGTCGCAATACAGAGGTATTGGGTCAACAATGGACGGAACCACCTGAAGTTCTCTCAAGAACTTCCTCATCCAGACAGCTTCTTTTTTGCGGCATCAGATGCAGCGATGTATTCCGCTTCCATCGTCGAGTCTGCAACGGTTTCCTGTTTGGAGCTCTTCCAACACACCGCCCCTCCATTGAGGGTAAAGGCAAAACCCTACATGGACTTGGAATCATCCTTGTCACTCTGGATGCTGGAGTCAGCAAAGGCCTCAATCTGCAGGTCTTTTCCGCCATACACCAAGAACATCTCCTTAGTCCTTCTCAGGTACTTGAGAATGTTCTTTACTGCTATCCAATGTTTCTCCCCTGGGTTTGACTGATACCTGCTTACCACACTCAGTGCATAAGCCACATCCGGTCTGGTACACAACATTGCATACATTATAGAGCCTACCACAGAAGCATAGAGTATAATAGACATGCGATCCCTCTCGAAATCATTCTTGGGAGACATCTCTTTGGAGAGGGCGATCCCGTGACAAGCCGGTAAATTACCGCGCTTGGAATCTTCCATACTGAATCTCTTCAGTATGGTGTCTATGTACCTGGACTGCGAAAGTCCTAATATCCTCTTGGATCTGTTACGGTAGATCCGGATACCCAGAATGTATGAGGCATCACCCAGGTCTTTCATGGAGAACCTGTGTGACAAGAACCCCTTGACAGATTGTAGCATAGGAATGTCATTTCCTATTAAGAGAATGTCATCCACGTATAAAACGAGGAATACTACAGTTCTCGCTACAAATCTACAATAGATGCATGGTTCATCTGGATTTTTGATAAAGCCAAATTCCTTGACCGTCCCATCAAAACAGATGTTCCAACTCCGCGATGCCTGCTTTAGTCCATAAATGGACTTAAGCAACTTGCACACCTTTCCGCTGCTCCCACTCTGAATGAAACCCTCTGGCTGATCCATATAGACACACTCCTCTAAATGACCATTTAGAAAAGCTGTCTTTACGTCCATCTGCCAAATCTCATAATCGTGGAAGGCAGCAATGGCAAGAAGGATCCGAATGGATTTCTGCATAGCTACTGGAGAAAAGGTTTCGTCATAGTCCAAACCAGGTCGCTGACGAAAGCCCTTTGCTACCAGTCTAGCTTTATAGGTCTCAACCTGTCCATCTACACCAATCTTCCTTTTGAAGATCCACTTGCATCCTACGGGTTTTACCCCGTCTGGAGCAATGTCCAACGTCCATACTTTGTTGGTGTACATGGATTCCATCTCGGTCCGCATTGCATCCAGCCATTTTACCGAGTCGACGCTCTGAATGGCTTGCTGGAAGCTAGTAGGCTCATCACAGTCTATGATGCAATCCTCTCTATCCCCGTCAATGAGAAAACCGTAGTATCTCTCGGGCGGATGAGACTGCCTACTACTCCTGCGGAGTGGCGTGGGAATGTCCTGATCTTTCGAACCCTCTGGTTCTACTAAGCTTTCAGTAATAGCTTGTGGTTCTGGAATTTCTTCCAGTTCTATTGCGCTCCCATTTATTTCCTTTTCTAAGAACTGATGTTCCAGAAATTGGGCATTACGAGAAACAAGGACTTTTTGTTCCTCTGCGTAATAGAAAAGATACCCCCTGGAGTTCTTTGGGTATCCCACAAACTTGCATAGTACTGAGCGTGCCTCGAGCTTGTCCGCATGCTGCTTTTTTACAAAAGCTGGACATCCCCAAATCTTCAGGTATTGAAGATAGGGTTTCTTCCCACTCCATATCTCATATGGTGTGGTAGGCACAGTCTTAGTAGGAACTCGGTTCAAAAGGTATGCAGCTGATTCTAGCGCATATCCCCAGAACGATCGCGGAAACTCAGCGTTACTCATCATGGACCGTACCATATCCAATAGGGTTGGGTTCCGTCTCTCTGATACACCATTATGTTGCGGAGTGTATGGAGGAGTAAGCTGAGAGAGAATTCCATTCTCTTTTAAGTAACACAGGAACTCGGCACTCAAGTATTCACCACCTCGATCAGATCTCAGTGTCTTTATACTTTTGCCTGTTTGTTTTTCTACTTCATTCTTATATTCCTGGAACTTATCAAAAGCTTCGGATTTATGCTTCATTAAGAAGACATGTCCGAACCTTGAGAAATCATCCGTAAAAGTAATGAAGTAAGAATAACCGCTTCGTGCATGTGTAGACATTGGACCGCACACGTCGCTGTGTACGAGTCCCAAGAGCTCGCTCGCTCTTTCTCCGTGTCCAGTGAACGGAGTCTTTGTCATCTTTCCCTTGAGACAGGATTGACAAGTTGCATACGATTGATATTCGAACGAATCCAAATATCCTTCTGTGTGTAACTTAGTCAACCTTCTCTCATTGATGTGACCCAGTCTACAATGCCATAAGAAAGTTTTATTGATTTCTGGAGACTTTCTTTTGTGTGTATTCTGGACATTGAAAATCTGTGGTTGGTTTAATACGTATATACCGTTGTTCAATGTACCTGACCCAATCAAAACTTGATTAAGGTGAATGTTCACTACATTACTTACAAATGCAAATTCATAACCTTCTTTAGATAATAAAGATACAAAAATGATATTACAGGTTGCATTTGGTACATAATAACAACTACGCAAAACCAAAAAATGTCCATCCGACAAACCCAGGTGATAGTCCCCCACGGCCTCAGCATCCATGCTAGCACCGTTCACAACTCTGAGGGTCATGTCACCTGCCTTCAAAACTCTACGCTTTCTCAACGTCTGCAAAGAATTACAGCTATGAGATCCTGATCCGGTATCCAATACCCAAGAAGTAGAGTTTATTGATAGACAGTTTTCAATAACATACACACCTGAAGCTGAAGCTGCAACTCGCTTCAAATCCTGTGTTCTGGCTTTCCAAGCCTTGCAATCCTGTTTCCAGTGACCACTTTTGTGACAATAGAAGCATTCTTCCTTCCCCACTAGCTTCCCCGCTACCTTTGTTGCTTTACCTTTTCCTTTCGTATCCACTTTACCAACACCGCCTCTTGGTTTGGCGGGGGCTTTCTTCTTCTTACCCTTGGCTTTTGCCCTGGATCTAGAAGAGGAAGATCCTCCTACAAACAAAGTGGATGTCTCCCTACCTTTCTGTAGGGTGCCCTCAGCACTCCTCAACATGTTCAGAAGTTCGGAGAGTTCAACCTCCTTTCCTTGCATGTTGAAGTTAAGAATAAACTGGGCGTAAGTGGAAGGAAGGGACTGGAGAATCAAATCAGTATAGAGTTCATTCTCCAACGTGGTCCCAAGGTCCGCGAGCTCCTCAATGTAGCCAATCATCTTAAGCACGTGTTCCGCTACCGATGATCCGACGTCAACCTTGCCGAAAATAGCTTCTTCGACACTTCGTATCTTGCGATACGAGACTGCTCCCCATACAGTTCTTTTGTATGAAGAAATATGGACTCTAGGTCCATATTCTCGTGCCTCCTCTAATGTTCATTGTCCATCGAGGCTAATACGAGGCATTTGGCCTTCGCGCAATCTATCTCCCATGTCTTACGGATTTCCTTATCCGCGACACTGGAGGTGGGACCTGGGACAGGGGGAGCTTTAGTGGTAAGGACATACCCCAACTTGTCGTAAGTGATTGCCATCTTGACATTCCTGAGCCAATCTTTGTAGTTTGGCCCTGTCAATATGTTTTTATCTAGTAATAACTTAAGTCCGGTCATCTTGAATGGTCGCTGCAATTAGGAGAGAGAAAAGAAACACTTTAGCATGATGCTCTTGCAAGTTTAGAGTGGTTTTTAATTTGTCTAAACTGGATGGCTCCCACTGTCTCTCGAATCCCTTCTCAAACTGTAAAGAAAGGATTAGTCAGGATTACTCTCACCGTACAATACTAGCTTAACCGTTCAGCCAGGCTAGTGTCGGTACTTCGAGGGAGGTTTTCCAACGCTTTCGCGAAGTTCCTTAATTAAGTAACCTCTTTTCCCTGTGGGCGTAGCCCCGCTAACACCTTTCTAGACACCTACTAGGTTTATAGCATTGATCGTTAAGTGATAGTTTTCCCGAGGAGTAGCATATACTCACAGTAGGATCGGGATCCAAATATCATCGCGTGATAAAACCGAAGGAATCCTACCAGAATCATCACACTCCAAATGGTATGCAAAGCTAGCAAGTTTCAGTACTTATGAAACCCCCGATGTGGATTTTTGCCCCATGCTCTTATGACTTTGGCGTGAGGTCAAAATGTCATAAGTCACATGTCAAGTTCTTCCCATCATTATCCTGGTTAATTTGAACCCACCCGTACCTACCCTTGATGTAGGTCAAAATGGCAGTACGACTGTCTCAAACCAACGCATTCTATCTATGCAACAGATAAATATCCGGCAGCTACCAATCACTATTCCTTGGCGTGAGGTCAAAACACATAGCTTGAATACTACCGTATATTTAACTGAAATGATGGAGGGCTACGGATGGTTTTGGCGAAACCGTGAACGTAGTGAACTTGATATAATCGACGGAACGAGATAGCTTTTAAAAGGAGTGGTTCAAGCTCCGCGTTTAAAAGTTTAGTTTTGAAAAGAACCGAGTGGTTTTCAAAGTGTTCCAATCGACTTTTACTTGGTTTATTTTCTTCCATTAGTTCTTTTAATGCATCCCATCATTTAATCCTACCATTGCAGAAAACAACCAAAATATGACGTACGCTTATGCCATTCGCATTCGCCACGGGGCCCCGTCATCACCCGTTAGGTTACTTAACTAACGACAGAGCAGGGGCTGGGCTAGCGCGGCTGTAAAACATAAGCAACGCCTAAATAGTTATCATATATAAATATATAGCAATGATAGACATTACAGATCACAGATGAATACATTGGATATACTAGGAATCCGCAATCCGTTCGAGCCTGCAAAGAAAAGCGGATTACACGGTCGCGGTGAATAGCCAAATACCCCACCCAACACCCCTACGGGTGCGACAAACTACCCTCCAAGTACCCGAAGCGAAGCAACCTCCCTCACCACCGTGAGTAGGCCACTCGGCACTTCGAGCTACCCGGTAGTTTGTGCACCCCATCCATGGGTCTATCCTAGGAGCATAAACAGTAAAAAGAATTATACAATGGCGGCTACAACCCCGACCCGGTTGTGCGGCCAAACAAATAATAATATTACATCAATTTACATATTACAAATGAATGAAAGAAAAGCAACACTCATCTCACATCCATCCCGGCTATTCACCCGCGACAATCTAACCCATTCATATACACAAACCAGTATCAAACACAGATCACAGAGATGTATAACCCCGACTAATCGACATATAGCGATTAGCCGACGTTCAATACATGCAAACATCACAGATATAACCTTTTTAGTCAAAGTGTATTGAAGTTCGGAAAAAAAAATACGGATTTATAGGCCCCCAAAAATAAATTTCTATTCTGGAAAATCTGGGCACAAATAAACCATCTGAAAAATCCTAAAACCAAGCCAGAAATAAACTGCACCAAACTAGACTCAGTGAAGAGTTAAAACGGCGGCGGTTCCGCGGCAATAGCTTGCTATTGCCGCTGAACCGCGACGGTTTAGACGATTCACTGGACCGGGTTTGGTGGTTTTCTTTAAAAAACCCTGAGACAATTTTAGCAGTATAACAAATTTTGTTTTGACCAGAATTTTTTTTTACAGAAACTAGGGTTTTTAAAACTTTGGTTTTTCGATTTTTCGGTTTCGAACTTCGACACACTTCACTACTTAGCTAGTTTATGTTTAGTTAGGCTCTGATACCACTGTAAGTCCACGTTGCCCACCCCGGTACTTACGGGGAGGCGGAAAACGGAATAAAAATCGGATTTTTATGAGCTTAGCCAACATGGACTATGCTTAGAAGGATCTTTGCTAAACAAAAACTTGCTAAAGCTAACTAATAACTAGCTAAGAGCTAGAAAGGTTATACCTTTGGTCTTTTTGTCCTTCTCTCCTTGCTCCTAGAAGTAGTGGAAGGAGGTCACCTTGTCGTCTTCTCCCGTAAAAGAAAGATCCACCCGAAAGCCTCAACCTTTGGCTTCAACTCCAAGCAAGGAGTAACTAGGGTGCAAGAAGTGCTAATACTTGAACCCTAGATGAGAGTAGAGAAGATCAAGAGAGGGTTTTTCTCAAGCTCAAGTGTTTCTCAACACATGAGAGGGGAGAGCTTGAGGGAGAGGAAAAACAAGAGAGAGAAATGAAATGAGAGAATGAGAATAATATCAAGCCTTCTCATTAATATGTGTATATTATTCTAATTAAATAATTAGCTAGATAATTGTCATGGTTAATCATGACATGACCATTATCATTTCAATTTGCAAGGATCAAAAAGCATCTTCCAAAAGAAATGATGATGGTCAAAGTGTCAACCTAGGTCAACAAGTCAAGGAAGTCAAATAGTCAACATCCATAACCATGCACAATTATTAAACTAATTATCAATTAACTATAATACACACATAATCATTAGGGTTAATAAAATGATAATAGCCATTAACCCTAATCAAAGTCCTCTCCCTCTGTCTCAAGCAACTGTGCATACGCACCCGCATCCGTGATCCGAGGAACACGAATACAATGAGAAAAACCAATCTCAAAACATATTCTAGGATCCGGCTTAAACCAAAGCCCGCTAGTATATACTGTCCGGACAGCAAACGTGCACAAGTGCGTGGATGTGAACGAACCCTGTCGCAAAACCATGCGACCTCTACTCATTTTTCCTAATGGCGAATAGCTCTCTGTGTGGGACTCTAAAGACTCGACACTACGCTGGCAGTGGGTTTAACCACAGACCGCAAGCGGCACTAGCTGTACGTAACGGTCCCCGGGTAGATGTCGATAAGAAGACTGACGAGGTGAACCCCATCTGAACTCCTACCGAGCCTGTATGTGACAATCTCCGTACAGTCCGGTCTGTTCGTCTGATACATCGCATGGCGGGCCTAGGGGGGCGGTGAACGTCAGTCCCCTAATAGCGGTACAAGTCGTGTCGGAGTGTAGCCCAGAACACCCTGAGATAACACTGGAAACCTACCAGTATATCTCGCTTGCCCTGGCCAGGGACTACTCGTGTAATGGCTCTCCTGGACACAGCGCGATGTCAACCCCCAATACCGGGAGAGACGAATCCTGTCTAACCGTCACTGCCTCCAAGTGCTTCGGGACTGCACCCAAAAACTACCTGTTTGCACGACTCCTTTGAGCCGTGGTAGGGTAGTAATCAAAGTGCAGTGGGAACACACTCGAGGCGAAGTGACCGTGTCAAGTCAACGGACTAAGCTGTACTCATGTCACATGGGAACTGATAACTGACGATAGGTATAATACCAACCAACAGTTCCCGACGAGTCATGTCCAGTGTACACATAACCCAACGAGCACCCGTATACTATCCCAAGTACGACGTACTGACGGCTGTGGGACAGACCGTCTCCCACACTGGGATGAGAAGCGCATACGCTAGTCTACTCCGGAGTATCGATGCCCTGTCTCGATAGTCCAACGACTAGGGACCTGTATAAGGATGTGCTTATAGATCACCCAGCTCCCACGAGTGTGAGCGCCATCACCACGCTGGTAATCAAGCAAAGATCCTAAGGGCTCTACTAATATGTATATCAGCAATATGCTAAAAGAAACACATGCACATATTAAAGCAGAGACAAACCAAGTAGCATACTACCATTTCGAGCAAGATTGTATATACAACTGTGAATATCCCAAGCTTCCATCAAGTAATATACAAACTAGTATGATACAGTAATGGCCTCTAGGGCATATATACTAACAGGCACAACGTGCACTAGGTGCGCGGAACACACACGAAAACCACTAAAACCTTAACTAAAATCATCGTTTCAGAGCAACCGTCAAAACTAAAACCCGACTAAACCAAATTCCGCATTCGCACACCCTAAATGTCGTTGGAGATGCTAATAATATCGTCAAGATATCGCAATTAAATCACCTCCTAATTTTATGGAAAACCTAGTAAGCATTAACATATCAATTTCGATGCAAACATCGCGAATTAACGATATAGCGATCATAATCTAACACAAACATCCAAACTAACCCACTAGATAACCACTACACCTAATTTAATCTATTAACAATGCTTCAAACCCTAATTACAAAAGCAACCCTTTTCTAGAATTCCCTAAGCAAGAAATTATAACCAATTTTCACACTTTAAATTTCTAATTTAGCATATTTAAACTACAATTTAACAATTAGATTAGAATTTTCACCTCACAAGTTGTGAACCCTAGCTTGCACTAGCCTCCAAGACACCTCCTTTCTCCATGTTTTAAACAAATTTGGGTTTGAGAAGAGATAGAATAGGGATTTGGTTTGAATTAGTGAAGGATTTTGTGGATTTTTAATGGATTTTTGTTGATTTTTGATGGAATCTGAAGAAAAATAGAGAGGGGAAAAATGGGGAGGCCTGCTGCTGTGCTCGGCCAAAGGGGAGAGAGTGAGGGAAATGTGTAGAAATTTCTACATAAAAACACTCTCTCAAGTTCATTTAATGTCCATCACATCTTTTTTCTAATTAAAATTCATTTTAAATCATTTTAAACCATGGAAATTACAAGTCTTGGAAAGTTTTGATAAAAATTTTGTTACTACTATATTTTAGTTTATAATGGTTCCTATGCATGTAATTTACCCATTTAAATTTGTATTTATCACTAATTTAATGTATATTTAAAAGCATAAAATAATATTAAAATTAATTAATTAAGGATTTTTTTTAAATGACTAGAAATTTTTAAGTGACAATTAATTAACCAATTACAAGCAATTTCTTATCTAAATTTTGTATAATTAGGCCTATATTGAAAAATAATTATTTTGACATTTTACGGAAAATAGTGATTATTTTACCGATTATCGAAAAATTACCTAAACGATATTCAAAGTGTTACAATCTTCCCTCCTTAAAGAAATTCGGTCACTGAATTTAAAATTTAACTACGCGTACCTTTAAAAAGATGGGGATATTTCTTCCTCATCTCGTGCTCGGTCTCCCAGGTGACCTCCTCGCTGTTCGGGCCACGCCAAAGAACCTTGACGGACGGTATAACCTTCGACCTCAATTTCTTCACCTGCCGATCCAAAATGACCACCGGCTGCTCGGTGAATGAAAGATCGTGCTCCAGCTGGATCGTCTGATGCTGAATCGCATGGGAAGGGTCATGAAGGTACTTGCGGAGCATCGAAATATGGAACACAGGGTGAACATCTGGGAAGCTGGGCGGAAGAGCCAACCGATAAGCCACCGAACCGACACGCTCTAGGATCTCGAAGGGACCAACATATCTAGGACTAAGCTTTCCTTTCTGCCTAAATCTCATCACGCCCTTCATCGGAGAGACCCTCAGGAAAACATGATCGCCAACAGCGAACTCGAGTCGGCGACGGCGCCTGTCAGCATATGATTTTTGCCTACTCTGGGCCGCTCTCATCCTGTCCCGAATCAGCTGTATCTTTTTGGTCATCTCCTGTACGATCCGCGGCCCCAAAATACTGCTCTCCCTGAGCTCTGTCCAACATACAGGAGATCGACATCTCCTCTCATATAAAGCCTCGAAAAGTGCCATCTGAATCGTCTCCTGGAAGCTATTATTGTAGGAGAACTCGATCAAGGAGAAATGACGATCCCAGCTACCACCGAAATCTAAAACACAAGCTCTGAGCATGTCCTCAAGAGTCTGAATAGTACGCTCTGATTGACCGTCAGTCTGCAGATGAAAAGCTGTGCTAAAACTCAATCGGGTGCCCAGAGCCTCATGAAGTTTCTGCCATAATCGGCTGGTAAACTGGGTGCCCCGGTCGGACACGATGCAAGTTGGGACGCCATGCAGTCGTACGATCTCATCAATATAAACCTGGGTGTACTGAGCAAATCCAAAAGTGGTCTTCACTGGCAGGAAGTGAGCCGCTTTCGTCAGTCGATCTACAATCACCCATATAGAGTCATACCCTCGACTGGTCCTAAATAGACCTGAAATGAAGTCCATGGAGACCTGTTCCCACTTCCACTTAGGAATGAGCAAAGCCTTTAACTCGCAGGCTGGCCTCTGGTGCTCGGCCTTGACTTGCTGACAAGTCAGGCATCTCGATACAAAGTTTGTAACATCCTTCTTCATCCCGTCCCACCAGTAAACCTCTCTCAAATCACGGTACATCTTGGTGGAACCTGGATGAACACTGTATACTGATCTATGTGCCTCCTCAAGAATATCACGCCTCAGTCCCTCAGAATCTGGTACGCATAGTCGAGTCCCAAATCGAAGTATCCCCTGATCATCAATCACGAACTCGGAAACTCTACCCTGCTGAATCTGCTCAATAATCTCTAAAATACGGGTATCATCGGACTGTGCCTCGTGGATACGGTCAAGTAACTGTGGGCGTGCTCTGAAATGGGCCAGCTGTCCCCCTGTAGGAGTAAACTTGAACTGCACTCTGCTGTCACATAAAACCTGCCAATCCGCCGTCGACTGCATCTGTACTGCGCCCAAACAAGATAAGCTACCTCCGGGCCTCCTACTCAAAGCATCTGCCACCACATTCGTCTTGCTCAGATGGTATAGAATCTCGCAGTCATAGTCTTTTACCAACTCCATCTAACGGCGCTGTCTCAGATTTAGATCTTGCTGCTGAAAGATATACTTCAAGCTCTTGTGGTCAGTGAATATCTGGCGCGACTCGCCGTATAGGTAATGTCTCCAGATCTTGAGTACAAACACCACTGCATCCATCTCTAAATCATGAGTTATGTAGTTATGTTCATGTTTCCTCAACTGTCGAGAAGCATACTGTAGGGTGTTTTTCGTCACACCATTGAGATGGGAATACGCGCGCACTTGTCAGGCGTATACTACAGATTCCCCCTGCCTAGGGTAGGCCGGGGTTTATTGATTATGGGGATCCAAATCTCCGGCAGCCGCGGACTAAGCTGCCGTTAATTACCCCTCGCCTTTGGGGCGTGGGAACCTCCGATTAACGGGTTAAAATGGTCATGCGAACTCAATGTGCAGTGTACGTGTATTGTGTTTTGAAATGGGGGTTTGGATATATCGGGAGCCACGCAGAATTTTTACGGGGGTCCCGCTACCCGGATAGCGGGCTGGGGGTCAAGGGGGCTAGCAGTGCCCCGTTAGAATTTTTTTCTAACAGGGACAGTGTCGCGGAGTATGTGTGTGTGTAAATATGTATATATATATGTATGTATATATATATATATAAGAAAGAGGGGGGAAAGGCATCCAAAGGATGCGTGGGGCCAGTGCCTTAAGCGCTGTGCGCTTAGGTGCTGTGCGCTCAGGCGCAAGCGCGCCACGTGTCGGCATGTGGGCATTTTCCGCTTGAGCGCAAGCGCGCCACGTGTCGGCACGTGGGCGCTTTGCGCTCGAGCGCAGTGCGCCTGAGCGCAGCACGCCATGTGTCGGCATGTGGGCGCTTTGCGCTCGAGCACAGTGTGCCTGAGCGCAAGTGTGCCACGTGTCGGTACATGGGCGCTTTGCGCTAGAGCGCAGTGCGCCTGAGCGTAAGCGCGCCACGTGTCGGCATATGGGCGCTTTGCGCTCGAGCGCAGTGCGCCTGAGCGCAAGCGTGCCACGTGTCCGCACGTAGGCGCTTTGCGCTCGAGCGCTGTGCGCCTGAGCGCAAGCGCGCCACGTGTCGGCACGTGGGCGTTTTGCGCTCGAGCGCTGGGCGCTGGCGAGACAAAGGGACTTTTAGTCCCAGAACCAGAATCTATGCTTCAGAAAGGAAATATTTATTATATATATATATCTATCTATCTATGTAAATATATGGAGTTAAACTCCTAAAATGTTTTGGTTGGTGAAAGGGGTTCTTCCTCTTCCTCCTCTGTTGGCTGGATCTTGATGGTCAAGAGATGTGAGATCTAAAAATCTCTCCTTTCTGAGATCTAATGGTAGATCCAAGTTCCCCATTGTGGGTTTTGTGGTGGTAGACTTCTTAGTTTTTGAAAAGAAAGAGTAAAACTCTTGATTTAATTCAAAAGAAATGAGAAGGTTTAGAACCTTGGAGGAGTAGGAGGCACAAAAGATCTCAGATCTAAAATTTTTGTGGAGAGAATGAAAAAAGTGTTACTTTATTCATCATCATTTTGCCTTATATAGGCGTACATATTTACATATAGCCCCTTGGGCTTCACAAAAATGGCATTTAGCCTATCCCATGGCTCATGTGCCATTTCATTTTTGCACATAAGCCATGGGCTTACAAAATATTGGCTTTATGCCCATTTCGCATACATTCATGTATAAAAAATTACATAAAAATTATTTATTACATGATTTTGTTGTTGGCATGGGGAGGCTGGCCGCGGGCTTGACTTGAGTATGGGCCCGCTTGACCTGGGATTCGGCCCACCTAGCTTGGGGGTTGAACTTGACTTTGAATCGGTCAACCGGGGTGTAAATTTTTACCCCAACACATACGCAATAACTCTGTCGTGCTGCATCAATACACAGCCCAGCCCCCACTCGAGAAGCATCACAATATACCATGAAACCGCCCAATCCAGAAGGCAATGATAACACTGGTGCAGTAGTCAGACGAGTCTTCAACTGCTGGAAGCTATCCTCATATGCCTCGGTCCAATCAAAAGGAACCCCCTTCCGGGTCAACCCTGTCAACGGTGCAGCAATACGGTAGAAATCCTGGACAAAACGTCGATAATAGCCGGCCAGACCTAGAAAGCTGCGAACCTCTGTAACTGATACCGGTCTGGGCCAACGCTGCACCGCCTCGATCTTCATCGGGTCCACACAAATACCATCTCTCATCACCACATAATCCAAGAAGTCGACACTGTCTATCTAGAATGCACACTTGGAAAATTTAGCGAACAGCTGATGCTCCCTCAAAGTCTGCAATATGATACGCAAGTGCTGCTCGTGCTCCTCCCGGCTCCGAGAATATACCAAGATGTCGTCAATGAAAACAATGATGAACTGATCAAGATACGTCCTGAATACACGGTTCATCAAGTCCATAAATGTTGCTGGGGCATTGGTAAGCCCGAACGACATCACCAAGAACTCGTAATGACCATATCGTGTACGGAAAGAGGTCTTCGGAATATCCTCCTTTCGAACCCGCAACTGGTGATAACCTGACCGTAAATCAACCTTCGAGAAATACCCTACACCCTAGAGATGATCGAATAAGTCGTCAATGCGGGGTAGGGGATATCTGTTCCGCACAGTAACCCGGTTCAGCTGACGATAATCAATGCATAAGCGTATACTGTCGTCCTTCTTCTTAACGAACAGGACGGGAGCACCCCAAGGTGACACACTCGGTCGGATAAGCCCCTTATCCAGCAAGTCCTGCAACTGATTCTTCAGCTCTCGAAGCTCCGCCGGGGCCATCCGATAAGGCGGTATAGAGATAGGACCCGTGCCGGGGATCAAGTCAATGCTGAACTCAATCTCGCGCTTTGGTGGCAAACTAGGCAGCTCGTCAGGGAATACATCAGGAAACTCTCTCACAACAGGGACCTGGTCCAACGAAACCTCTATGGCGCTAGTATCATAAATATAGGCTAAGAATCCCTGACACCCTTTCCGCAAGAGCTAACCAGCGTGAAGAGAAGAAATCAAGTTGGGAAGGGTAGCGCTACGATCTCCCTAAATAACAAGAACCGACTCACCAGGAAAACTGAATCTGACTGCCTTCTCACGGCAGTCAACAGATGCATAATAGGTGGCTATCCAGTCCATACCAAGAAGAATGTCGAAGTCTAACATATCGAGGAGAATCAAATCAACTGAAGAATCCTTCTCCCCGATACGAACAGAACACGATCGGTACACAAAACGAGCAACAAACGACTCGCCTACCGGAGTAATAACAAAAAGTGGCTGATCTAACAAAGAAGACTCTCGGCCCAACCTCGGTGCAAAGTATGTGGATACATAAGAATGTGTGGAGCCTGGATCAAATAACACCCGTGCTTCAAAAGAACATACTGGCAGAGTACCTGTCACGACGGCATTGGATGCCTGCGCATCCTGCGGAGTCAAAGCAAATACTCGGGCCTGTACACCACTAATAGCTGGCTGTCCTCTGCCTCTGCCTCTATTTCCTCATCCTCTCTGAATAGGACCGCCACGCCCACGGCCTCTAGGAGCACCTGTCAGGCATGGAACGTCATCAGGGGTAGGAAGTAGAGCTCTCTGAGGAGGTGGTGAAGGTGGTAAGGTCACATGTAGAACTGTCTCCACGTCCTGGCGCCTCATGGTACAGTCTCTAACATGATAGTACTGACTCCCGCACCGAAAACATCCTGGCGACGACTGCTGGGTCTGCGGATAAGAACCAAATAACTGACCCCGTCTTAATCCTCTGCCGCCACCATCTCCCGGAAAGAATCTATCACGGTGTCTACCCACCTGACGCTGGGCTAGCGTATCAGTACGAATTCGCTTCGGCCCAGAAATGACCGAAGTCTCAGAAATGCGCTCCTCCAAAAGTAGGGCTGCATCCATCGCGGCTGCGTATGTGTCGAAGTGCTGGGTGCCGATGGCAAGGAATAACTGCATGTTGAGTCCTCGTACAAACCTCTTTATCCTCTTCTCTTCAGTATCTACTAGGTACGGAGCATATCGAGACAACTGAGTAAACTGTATATCATACTCGGACACTGTCATCCCAGGAGTCTTGCGCAAAGACTCAAAACTACGGGCTCGAGCATCTCAGACACTCTCCGGAAGAAAACGGGCAAGAAATGCAGCTGTGAACTCGTTCCAAGTCATAGGAGGTAGACCTGCAGCTCGACCACTCTTTACTGAATCGTACCACGTCTGGACATGGCCCTCCAGACGAAAACTCGCGAACTCTACCCATCTATCATCGAAACACCTCAACGAATGGTAAATCCTAGTCATCCTATCGAGAAATGCCTGCGGGTCCTTTGTCGCATCCGTGCCGGTAAAGGCTGGAGGTCTCAGCCTCATAAACTCTTGTAGTGATACGGGGATAGTCATAGTAGTAGCAGAAGCAACCGTCTGGGCAGCAGGTATAATCGTGGTCTGTGTGGTGGAAGGAACATCCTTGGATCTCCGTGCTCGACTGGACACAACTAAAGATCCCATCATCTGTCGCAACTCCTGCATACCGGCCTCTAATCTGGCAATACGGTCGGGAGAAGGCGGATCAATCTGACCCTGAAGGGTAGGCGTATCATCCCGCTCGATCCTCGCCTCAGACGAGCCCGCTCGAAGCTCATCCCTAGTAGCAGCCCGCTGAGCTCTTGTAGTCTTTGCATCATCGAAGCTAGAATAAGAAACAGGAGCGGTAAGAACATTGCAATTGAATCAAGGAATGCATGGAATCAAGAGGGGAAATATAAGCAATTATGTCCTAAGGTCACTAAGGCGGAGTACCGTATCATAAGTATGCCGCGGAACATACCCACGCTACGCCACTCTGCTTAAGTCACCTACTCCATCTACCAAGGGTTGTCCTACACTCAGAAATGTAAAACCTATAGCTCTGATACCAACTTTGTTACAACCCGAAGGTACGGAACGTGACTGGCACTTAGATCACGAGACGTCTAAAGGCGTAACGTAACATAAGTCAGCCAAAGCCCAGAAAATCTAAACCATAAACAATAAGAGTGAAGGAAAACCTTTTATGAAAATGATTTCAAACCAATTAAGTTATATTAATCTCCTTTTTAAAAACATCAAAATTTTCCGAAAATTTCGGCAGAGTCTACTTTGTAAATACTAGCCCCCAAAATGGGTACAACAAGATATATATAACCTGTAATGATATAATGGCATCCCCAAGCGGGAGCTAGCTCTTCACCCAAGGCGAATCACAACCACACACAATATATATATAATATCAAGCAAATAAGCATAAAGAAATGCAAAAAAAGTAAGAAAAACACAACGTCGGCTCAAGTGAGCTCGACCCCAAAGAAACCACATATACACAAATCTCTCTAGGTCGCATATACAAAATAAGAAGTGGTAGATGGAGAATACTAGATACAATGACAGCACAAAAATGTCCTCGCAACCTACCTACGAGCAATGTCGCGAGTCTGAGCAAAAGAAGCCAATGAAAAGATACACCCGCCGCTGCAAAGCTGACGGGTCCGACCTGCAAGACACTGTAGCACAACGGGGGTGAGTTGCCAGCTCGTGATTAGCAAGTAACATATAATAAGGCTATTGTAAGAATGCACGCAATGCGTCGCAATCTGCATATCTAAGTATAATGCGATGCTACTAATATGTATGCACATGGATGCAAAATCAATACGAAATCTTTAAGTGTTTAAATACGATGATCTTTGCATTCTTAACTTAGAAAAAAAATATCTGTACAATAGCCAAGGTACCATCAATGAAATCCTCCGAAAACCGTGTCAAGCTCGACACCAAATATGGAAATATATCTGTCTCAATGTCTCACTATATCAATGCCTCAATACCTCGGACTCCGTCAGTCCGGATCGGCCCATATCATCAATCTCACTACAACGGTCGGTATCCTCCGGATATCCGCCGCGCCAGACATCACCGGTAGGTAGTCTTCCCCTGCCAGGCTCATCATCTACAACTCGAGCTTCTTGCCCCGGGTACCATACCGGGGCCACCATGTACCCGAGACAGTTCATCCACTCCTCGAATCGGGTCTTGAAATCCAACAAAAGACATAAAAACTCATGGTGGACGACACATACATCACGAGAAAACCGCAACTTTATTTTAAAAATGATAATAATAAGCTTTTGTTAAATTCTTGCGGTTTTCCCCAAAATCCATAAATCTCATCAATACTGAAATCCTCAAGAAAATCATAATACCCAACATGTTGTATATGATAAATGCTTATGATGTCAAAGGTATGCAATGTGATTTATGGCTAGGAATCTATATAAGCATGATGATGAAGTGGGGTATATATATGCTATGCAATTCAATGTATCATATATGATGCAAGTGTTGATACTGAACTAAGCAGGTTCTACAGTGCTCGTGGCATGGCAATTACCAAAGGCGTGTGTGTCACATGAATAGTGCGCGTGCAACATGAGCCAATGGTAATAGTGTAAATGTCCTAAGAGGTGATATCACACCTGTGTATATATATAACCAAAAAGATATGCATATGAATGAGATGGTTACTAAATAACTATGCATATAGTTTGGAAGTAATAAAGTGATCCTAACTATGGGGCGTCTCACGCCATCCAGACGATTTCCCTATAGATGTATACATCTACTCACCCGGACGCCTCGCTAATCTGATCCAACCACAGCCTTTCCTTTGCGCGCCGCGTCCGATGTTTTCGCAACCGATCCTATCATTGCACAAAAAAAACATAAGATTACACATCATGAAACGACGCAAGTCACAATATGAAAGATCAACGCTCACAAGTTAGGCACAATGTGCACTAGGTGCGCGGAACATACACGAAAACCACTAAAACCTTAACTAAAATCGTCGTTTCGGTGCAACCGTCAAAACTAAAACCCGACTAAACCAAATTCCGCATTTGCACACCCTAAATGCCATAAGAGATGCTAATAACTATAGGGTTCCTAGGCACGCTAAGGAGGTCTCACAAGGCATCAACCATGCCAATTTCAAATTTTACAAGTGCCGAGAAACCCTAATACGGATTCGTTGACTAGAGTTTAGGCGAAAAGTGAAACTAGTTAATATTTTAACTAAAAGAAAGAGGCTACAACCTTTGTAGATCCGGTTCTCCACTTCCTTAGCTCCAAGTAGACGTCCTCTCGCTGTCCATATCGGATCCCGGACTCTAGCATCGGCTTCATCGGAGAAATGGGCGGGCTAGGTCGTCGGCTTCGATGCCGAAGATGATCTACGTCGAGGCAACACAAGATCAAGCTCCAACTTCACCAAGCAATGAAACTTGTGAAGAAAACACCCTATACTACTTGGCAAGAGGTAGAGGATGAAGAAGTAGGAGGTGGGTTCACTTTAGAATTGGATTTCTCACTCTTTAACTCAAGATGCCATTAATGGAGTCAAGCTTTCTTCTTGATCAAAAGGAAGAAGAAGAAGATAGAATATGATAAGTGTTTCATTTAAAATGAAAATAATATGAATACTTATCATATACTAACTATGGTCAAGTGTAGAGAGTAAACTAGGGTTAGGTGAATGGTTAGGTTAAGAGAAGAAAACAAAAATGGTCAAGGTTTCAACTCTTCATGAAGCTTCATGAAAGAAACAAAGATAGCCACCATTTCTATTTTCTTTTCCAAAATAAATAATCAAAATCAATAAATGAATAAGTAAACAAAATCCTAACCATTCATATAACCATGGTTTAATCTTTACACAAACTCAAGTTAACATGTATCATCAAACATGATACAATCAAGTGCACACAAAAATATATCACATATACAATGTGCACATCAAGTGAGAAAATCCTTTTAAAGTGAACCAATACTAGTTAATGCAAAGTAATATATCAAATATATAATTATACATTAAATCATTAAATCAACACTTGATTCAATGATCCGGTCATGTCGCACATAACCGACTAGTATCCTATGTATCGACTTATCGAATCAATCTTCGATTCGATAACTAGGTTATATCGCATACAACCAATCGAAACATTCATCGTGAGAATGAAATACGGTATCACATACACGCATTATTCTCGGTCCCGCACATATCTCATATGCGCTCCTATTTCGTTTCGCTTGAGCCAGGAAACCTCTGTGTAGGACTCTAAAGACTCGTCAATACGCCGGCAGCAGATGATGATCATATCAAGCACCCACAAGCCGCAAGCGGTCTGCCAAACGTAACGGCCACCCGGGTATTGAGCGATCAGAAGATCGACTAGCAAGCCCGCTCACACTCCTGTGAATCCAACCAGTAACACTTACCGTACAGTCCGGTCTGTTCGTCTGATATGTCGCATATCAAGTCTAGGGGTGGTAAACGTCAGACCCCAATAACCGATAAGTCGTGCCGATGTGAGGCTCATAACGGGTCGAGAAACTACTGGTAACACTTACCAGCAAATCTCTGATCAGCCCTGGCCAGGGACTTCCCTGTTACGGCCAATCGAGCACTGCGCAACATCAACCCCCAATACCGGGAGAGACGAAACCCCTCCTATCGCTCATTGCCTCCATGTGACTTGGGACTGTACCCAAAAACCACCGTTTTGCACGCCCTCATGGACGTGGTAAGGTGGAGATCAAAGCACAGTGGGAATCACACAAGACTCTATGACGATCTCGGGTCTACAGACTAACCTGCACAAGTGTCACCTGAGAACTGCCATCTGACGTGAGGTATAATACCATCTGGGAGTTCTCGGCGAGTCCGTCCAGTGTACCCAGTCTCCACTGAGCACCCGTATACCATCTCTGATGTCAAACACCAATGGATATGGGATCATCCATCGCCCATCTCATGGGTCGAGAAGCGTATACGCTAGTCTACACTGGTATATCGATGCCCCATCTCGATACACCCACGACTAGGGACCTTGAAGGATGTACCTATGGACTACCATGTCCCCACTAGTATGATCTGCATCATAGTCCAGGTAGTCAAGTACACATCCTAAGGGCTTTACCAACATGTAACTATAAGACAGTTTAAAGAGACATGTATACATGTTAAGATAAAGAGCAACTAGATAGCATACTATCATATCGAGCAAGAAAGTCATCTCTATATATGTCCAAGCATCCAATATAATATACATCATCTGTACAATACTGGCCTCTAGGGCATACATACAACTAACAATCTCCCACTTGCACTAGGGCCAGCTGCTGTAGTATCGCATACTGAGCATCCCGAAGAGTCTCTCAAAATGTATCTTGGGAATGGCCTTCGTGAGTGGATCCTCCGTGTTGTTCTTCGTGTCAACCCTCCTGACCTCGATCTCCCGGCGATCAACTATCTCCCGGATGAGGTGATACCGCCTCAGAATATGCCTGGATCGCTGATGGGACCTGGGTTCCTTGGCCAATGCCACCGTTCCATTGTTATCGCAATACAAAGGTATTGGATGCTCAATGGATGGAACCACTCCAAGTTCAGTAATGAACTTCTTGATCCAGACAGCCTCTTTGGCAGCATCGTTGGCAGCGATGTATTCAGCCTCCATCGTCGAGTCTGCCACAGTTTCCTGCTTGGAACTCTTCCAGCTAACCGCCCCTCCGTAAAGGGTAAAGACAAATCCCGACTGCGACTTAGAGTCATCCTTATCACTCTGGAAGCTCGAATCGGTAAAGGACTCCACTTGGAGTTCTCCGTTACCATACACCAAGAGCATCTCTTTAGTCCTTCGCAAGTACTTGAGAATGCTCTTCACAGCTGTCCAGTGACTCTCTCCAGGATCAGCTTGATACCTGCTCACTACACTTAGTGAGTATGCTACATCAGGTCTGGTACATAGCATCGCGTACATGATAGAGCCTACAGCCAAAGCATAGGGTATCCCTTGCATGCGAGCTCTCTCCAAATCAGTCTTGGGAGACATCTCTTTGGAGAGAGTGACTCCAGAGATCGTGGGCAAGTTCCCACGCTTGGATTCTTCCATACTAAACCTCTGTAGTATGGTGTCAATGTACCTGGATTGGGACAATCCCAATATCCGTTTGGATCTATCTCTATAGATCCTAATTCCCAATATGCATGAGGCATCACCAAGATCTTTCATCGAGAATCTTTGTGATAAGAAGAGCTTGACCGATTGCAGTATAGGAATATCATTTCCTATCAAGAGTATGTCGTCCACGTACAATACGAGGAAGACAACCTTACTATCTGCTACCTTCTTGTAGATACAAGGTTCATCTGGGTTTTTGACGAAATCAAACTTTTTGATAACGATGTCAAAGAAGATGTTCCAACTCCGCGATGCTTGCTTTAATCCATAAATGGATTTAAGCAGCTTGCACACCTTCCCGCTGCTCTCACTGTCTACGAAGCCCTCTGGCTGAGTCATGTACACGCACTCTTCTAAATCACCGTTTAGAAAGGCGGTCTTAACATCTATTTGCCAGATTTCGTAGTCATGATATGCAGCGATGGCAAGCATGATCCGGATGGATTTAAGCATAGCCACTGGAGAAAAGGTTTCTTCATAGTCCACACCTGGTCTTTGACGAAAACCCTTTGCAACAAGTCTAGCTTTGAAAGTCTCTAGTTTCCCATCCACACCAAGTTTTTTTCTTGAAGATCCACTTGCTCCCAATGGGTATTACCCCATCAGGAGCAGCTTCCAAAGTCCATACTTTGTTGGTGTACATGGATTCCATCTCGGACCGCATAGCATCCAGCCATTTCACTGAGTCCCTACTCGTGATGGCCTGCTCGAAACTAGTTGGGTCATCATCCTCCATGATGCAATCCTCGCTCCCACCATCCATGAGAAAACCGTAGTATCTCTCAGGTTGGCGAGGAACCCTACTAGATCGGCGGAGAGGCTGAGGTTCATTGGGAGCCACTGAATCTTCTGGTTCCACTAAATCTTCTGTTGTGTTTTGTTCAGCTGGAACCTCTTCCAGTTCTACCTCAGAGCCACTAATCTCTTTTGCAAGAAATTCCTTTTCTAAAAAGGTGGCATGTTGAGCAACAAATACTCTTTGTTCCTCACTGTGGTAGAAGATATACCCTCACGAATGTTTGGGATATCCAACAAATTTACACAAAACAGACCTTGCCTCGAGTTTGTCCGGTTTTTGTCTTTTGACATAGGCCGGGAAACCCCATATCTTTATAAAATTAAGATATGGTCTCTTCCCCTCCCATATCTCATATGGTGTGGTAGGCACAGATTTGGTGGGAACCCTATTCAGTAGGTATGCTGCTGTTTCCAGTGCATATCCCCAGAAGGAAACAGGTAACTCAGCTACACTCATCATAGAGCGCACCATATCTAATAGGGTGCGGTTCCTCCGTTCTGATACACCGTTGTGCTGTGGTGTATATGGAGGAGTTAGCTGAGAGAGAATCCCATTCTCTTTTAGGAAGTCCAGGAATTCAATGCTCAAGTATTCACCTCCTCGATCAGATCGAAGGATTTTAATACCTTTTCCGGTTTAGTTTTCGACTTCTTGTTTATATTCTCTAAATTTCTCAAAAGCTTCTGATTTGTGTTTCATCAGGAACACATATCCTAATCTAGAGAGATCGTCAGTGAATGTAATGAAGTACGAAGAACCATCCCTGGCATGTGTAGACATGGGACCGCATACATCACAATGTATTAGTCCCAAGAGTTCGGTAACTCTTTCTCCGTGTCCCGTAAACGGAGTTTTGGTCATCTTGCCTTTGAGACATGACTGGCAAGTGTCATAAAATGAAAATTCAAACGGATTTAAATATCCATCCTTATGCAACTTAGCTAGTCGTGTCGCATTGATGTGACCCAGTCTACAATGCCACAAGAAGGATTCGTTCATTTCAGAACTCTTCCTCTTGTGTGTGTTTGTTATGCTCAGAACTGTTGATTGATTTAGAACGTAAATGCCATTGCACAGCGTGCCTGATCCAACCAACTTTTGGTTACGGAAAATGTTCATAACATTGTCCTGTAATACAAAATTATATCCCTCTTTACTCAATAAAGAAACCGATATAATGTTGCATATCAGGTTCGGCATGAAATAGCAATCGTTCAGAACCAATGTATTACCAGTTGGTAATGCAAGGTGATATTCCCCGACAGTCTTAGCTGCAACAATTGCACCATTTCCAACTCTAATGTCTTTATCACCTTCTCCAAGTTCTCTACCTTTCCTTAGCCCATGTAACTGATTACATATATGGGATCCTGACCCGGTATCTAATACCCAGGACGTAGGGCAAATGGAGAAACAGTTCTCTGTAACGAACACACCCGAAGAAAATGCATCAACATGTACTTTCTTCAATCGGGTGGCATGGGAATCCTGGTATTCCCCTATGTCCTGTTCATTCCTATAACTCTTATAAGAAAGAACGGAACCAACGTTCCCCAGCACAGTATAACATGCAGGTTCAGTCAATACATCCATATTATTATCTTGATTAGGGCATGACATGGTCGCTACCTGGAGAGAGAGAGAGAAGAAAACACTTTAGCGTATGCTCTTGCAAGATCAGATTGGTTATTATCTTATCTAATCAGGATGGCTCCCACTGGTTTTTATCAAATCTTCCTTCAAACCCAAAAAGGAAAGACTAGCCGGGATTAATTACACCCTACAACTTCGCCAATCTTTCAGCCAGGCCAGTGTCGGTACTTTGAGGGAGGTTCCCCGTGCTTTCGCACGGACCTAATTAAAGTAAACCTCGTTTTCCCAGAGGCGTAACCCCGTTGACACCTTTCTAGACACCTACTTGATCGGCTAATTGTAATGTGCAAAACTCTCCCAGGAGTAACTCTTACTCGCAGTGGGTATCGGGATCCAACTATCTCATAGAAGGTATGCAATCTCATTGCAAATTTCTACACTTGAAATTCCCGATAATGCTTTTGCCCCTAGCGTGCTATGACCTTGACGAAAGCCAAAAAACCACAGCCCGCTAGTCAAGTTCAACCCGTACATTTCTTGACTGAATTAAACCCACCCGCACGACCCTTGGCGAAAGCCAACAAAGCCGTACGACTACCCTAATCCAGTCGCATCATATGCAATAGATACGCAGCACATAGCTACCGCACACTACACCTTGACGAAAGCCAACAAATGTAGCACGAATACTATATGTAACTTATCTGAAATGACGGAGGGCTACGTCAGGTTTTTCTGAAAACCTATTGCGTAGTGAACTTGATATCGTTGTAGAATCAAGTGAAGTTTTGAAATGGAGTGATTTTGAGGCTTTTCTAGTTTTGCTAAAGGGGTCACTCCCGGTGAAGGGATCGTCGGCCCTTTCCTCGTCGAATGAGGTGCTGGATATATCATATATATCACTGTGCAAAGCAGAAACTATAGAAGCAATCAAAAGTCAAACCGAGTGCGTAGCATCTGCCAGTTATTGCTAAAGGGGTCACTCCCGGTGAAGGGATCTCGGCCCTTTCCTCATCGAATAAGGTGCAGGGTATATCATATATACCGCTATGCAAAGCAAAACTGTAGCTACCCTTTTTATTTAAAATTTGATTCTACAACATCTTTTAGGTTTCTTTTCTTTCATTAATCACATTAATGAAGTCCCATCATTTAAGTCACCTAAACATCACAGATAAATACGACGTACACTTATGCCATCCGCATTCGCCTCGATGTCCCCTCATGCACCGTTAGGTTAGGTAACTAACGACAGAGCAGGGCAGGGCTAGTGAGGGTGCAAAACATAAGTAACGTCTATATAATATATCATATATACTATATACTGTATCCATCAGAACAAATCAAATGATCACATCACAGACATTGCAGCAGAAAATATTATATGAAATATTGGATATACTAGGACGTCCGTGTTTTTAATACGAGCCAGTATAAAACACGGATTCCACGGTTGTGATGAATAGCCAACCCCACACCCCTAGACCCCTACGAGAGCGGCAAGCAACCCTACCAATTCTAGGGTTAGGAGACCCGGACTCGACTCCTCGAGATGGTCTCCCTCTGGACCCTAAAACCCGGTTACTTGTGCTCCCCTCCTTAGGTCTATCCTAATGCGGAAAAGTAAATAATATACAAAAGGTGACATCTTCCGCAACCTGGAAGTGTCCCAATAAAAGAATATTACATACAAGTTTTTACATGAATGAAAATGAAAAACACTCATCTCACATAAAAACCCCGGCTATTCGAACACGACGATCCAATATAACATATCCAGCAACACATAACATCACATGTCATCAACGTAAGTAAGTATGCATACCCCAATTGTCGTTGACGTATAGCAACGAAACCGGCGATATCGACATACTACACTTACGGTCACAGAAAAGAAAGTGTAAAACTACAACAGTTGGAATCCGCAACCTCTTTAGACATCGCATGCCTAAACAAATGAAATACTTAGACATCACATGCCTAACAATTATAAACCCCGTATTTTAGTCTCATTATCGAAAACTCTTTTCAATATCAAGTGAGACTAAACCGCTAGATTTATAACATTCATTCAGTTATCTCATAACTGTTTGTGAATTCCAATTATTGTATCCCATTCCGGATAAATAGAAAATATTAAACTTTCCGATCGAACATTCGAACACCCAAGTTTTCCCGAAACCTTTCAACACATGAAATAAGTTCAAAGACATTCATTTCATGCTTCAGTACCAACGGTCCATCCGTAGAAGGGTCAAGCCAACGCCTCACATGTGGTACGCCGTACTGCCCCAAACCCTAAGGTTCAAAGGGCAGTTCAAGACGGTCACATAATCGAGTTAAGGTGTGTTGTCTTCTAGAGGGACCATCGTGTTACTTGCACTACTTAGAACGTCATTAAACTACGGAAAAGTCTTGGAAATTTCCCGGCAGGGGAAAGATTGGGTATTTACATTCGGTCTAACTTTTTAACATATTCTAAAATATCCGGAAATCCACATAGACAAAGTCTGATAATCCGATCGAATCATCTAAGCTCCAAAACACCCCAGAAAACTCAACTCTTGAGTTCAGATTAAAAAAAAATCCCAGAAAACTCAGCACCTCAAATAACAAATTACTGTGCAAAATTTGAAGGCTGACGTCATCAGATGGCCGCGGAACCACCGCAGAATCCAAGCTTCTGCCGCGGTTCCGCCGCACTTTGGACGTATCTTTTGGAAAATTTTGCACCGCAATTCTTAGAATTTCCTGCTGAATTTTTTAAGAATTTTTAATCTGGAAAAAACCCAGTTTTTGAAAAAAGTCCAGAGAGCATTTTGGAATTAGGGTTTCGGTTCGATCGGGTTTCAAACGTCGTCTACATTTCGCCTAAGGCTCTAGCTAGGCTCTGATACCACTGTAGGGTTCCTAGGCACACTAAGGAGGTCTCACAAGGCATCAACCATGCCAATTTCAAATTTTACAAGTGCCGAGAAACCCTAATACGGATTCGTTGACTAGAATTTAGGCGAAAAGTGAAACTAGTTAATATTTTAACTAAAAGAAAGAGGCTACAACCTTTGTAGATCCTGTTCTCCACTTCCTTAGCTCCACGTAAATATCCTCTCGCTGTCCATATCGGATCCCGGACTCTAGCATCGGCTTCATCGGAGAAATGGGCGGGCTAGGTCGTCGGATTCGATGCCGAAGATGATCTACGTCGAGGCAACACAAGATCAAGCTCCAACTTCACCAAGCAATGAAACTTGTGAAGAAAACACCCTATGCTACTTGGCAAGAGGTAGAGGATGAAGAAGTAGGAGGTGGGTTCACTTTAGAATTGGATTTCTCACTCTTTTACTCAAGATGCCATTAATGGAGTCAAGCTTTCTTCTTGATCAAAAGGAAGAAGAAGAAGATAGAATATGATAAGTGTTTCATTTAAAATGAAAATAATATGAATACTTATCATATACTAACTATGGTCAAGTGTAGAAAGTAAACTAGGGTTAGGTGAATGGTTAGGTTAAGAGAAGAAAAAAAAATGGTCAAGGTTTCAACTCTTCATGAAGCTTCATGAAAGAAATAAAGAAAGCCACCATTTCCATTTTCTTTTCCAAAATAAATAATCAAAATCAATAAATGAATAAGTAAACAAAACCCTAACCATTCATATAACCATGGTTTAATCTTTACACAAACTCAAGTTAACATGTATCATCAAACATGATACAATCAAGTGCACACAAAAATATATCACATATACAATGTGCACATCAAATGAGAAAATCCTTTTAAAGTGAACCAATACTAGTTAATGCAATGTAATATATCAAATATATAATTATACATTAAATCAACACTTGATTCAATGATCCGGTCATGTCGCACATAACCGACTAGTATCCTATGTATCGACTTATCGAATCAATCTTCGATTCGATAACTAGGTTATATCGCATACAAACAATCGAAACATTCATCGCGAGAATGAAATACGGTATCACATACACGCATTATTCTCGGTCCCGCACATATCTCATATGCGCTCCTATTTCGTTTCGCTTGAGCCAGGAAACCTCTGTGTAGGACTCTAAAGACTCGTCAATACGCCGGCAGCAGATGATGATCATATCAAGCACCCACAAGCCGCAAGCGGTCTGCCAAACGTAACGACCACCCGGGTATTGAGCGATCAGAAGATCGACTAGCAAGCCCGCTCACACTCCTGTGAATCCAACCAGTAACACTTACCGTACAGTCCGGTCTGTTCGTCTGATATGTCGCATATCAAGTCTAGGGGTGGTAAACGTCAGACCCCAAAAACCGATAAGTCGTGCCGATGTGAGGCTCATAACGGGTTGAGAAACTACTGGTAACACTTACCAGCAAATCTCGGATCAGCCCTGGCCAGGGACTTCCCTGTTACGGCCAATCGAGCACTGCGCAACATCAACCCCCAATACCGGGAGAGACGAAACCCCTCCTATCGCTCATTGCCTCCATGTGACTCGGGACTGTACCCAAAAACACCGTTTTGCACGCCCACATGGACGTGGTAAGGTGGAGATCAAAGCACAGTGGGAATCACACAAGACTCTATGACGATCTCGGGTCTACAGACTAACCTGCACAAGTGTCACCTGAGAACTGCCATCTGACGTGAGGTATAATACCATCTGGGAGTTCTCGGCGAGTCCGTCCAGTGTACCCAGTCTCCACTGAGCACCCGTATACCATCTCTGATGTCAAACACCAATGGATATGGGATCATCCATCGCCCATCTCATGGGTCGAGAAGCGTATACGCTAGTCTACACTGGTATATCGATGCCCCGTCTCGATACACCCACGACTAGGGACCTTGAAGGATGTACCTATGGACTACCATGTCCCCACTAGTATGATCTGCATCATAGTCCAGGTAGTCAAGTACACATCCTAAGGGCTTTACCAACATGTAACTATAAGACAGTTTAAAGAGACTTGTATACATGTTAAGATAAAGAGCAACCAGATAGCATACTATCATATCGAGCAAGAAAGTCATCTCTATATATGTCCAAGCATCCAATATAATATACATCATCTGTACAATACTGGCCTCTAGGGCTACATACAACTAACAATAACATCATCAAGATATCGCAATTAAATAACCTCCTAATTTTATGGAAAACCTAGTAAGCATTAACATATCAATTTCGATGCAAACATCGCGAATTAACGATATAGCGATCACAATCTAACACAAACATCCAAACTAACCCACTAGATAACCGCTACACCTAATTTAATCTATTAATAATGCTTCAAACCCTAATTACAAAAGCAACTCTTTTCTAGAATTCCCTAAATAAGAAATTATAACCAATTTTCACATTTTAAATTTCTAATTTAGCATATTTAAACTACAATTTAACAATTAGATTAGAATTTTCACCTCACAAGTTGTGAACCCTAGCTTGCACCTCCAAGACACCTCCTTTCTCCATGTTTTAAACAAATTTGGGTTTGAGAAGAGGTAGAATAGGGATTTGGTTTGAATGAGTGAAGGATTTTGTGGATTTTTAATGGATTTTTGTTCATTTTTGATGGAATTTGAAGAAAAAAAGAGAGGGGAAAAATGGGGAAGCCTGCTGCTGTGCTCGGCCAGAGGGGAGAGAGTGGGGAGAGTGAGGGAAATGTGAAGAAATTTCTACATAAAAACACTCTCTCAAGTTCATTTAATGTCCATCACATCATTTTTCTAATTTAAATTTCATTTTAAATCATTTTAAACCATGGAAATTACAATTCTTGGAAAGTTTTGATAAAATTTTTGTTACTACTATATTTTAGTTTGTTATGGTTCCTAAGTATGTAATTTACCCATTTAAATTTGTATTTATCACTAATTTAATGTATATTTAAAAGCTTAAAATAATATTAAAAATAATTAATTAAGGAAATTTTTTTAAATGACTAGAAATTTTTAAGTGACAATTAATTAACCAATTACTAGCAATTTCTTATCTAAATTTTGTATAATTAGGCTTATATTGAAAAATAATTATTTTGAAATTTTACGGAAAATACTGATTATTTTACCGATTATCGAAAAATTACCTAACGATATTCAAAGTGTTACAGGATCAATCGTCCTGTACATCATATCATCCCATATCATCATATATATCATCTCATATCATATCTTAGCATATATATATATATATATATATATATATATATATATATATATATGTATATATGTATGTATGTATGTATATACATCGCCTCGTATCCTCAGATCAAACATATCGACTTGTGTCATTTTATCCTATCATATCCTCATCTCATAATTATCCTCATGGTTATATATATATATATATATATAAGCGTATATACTTATGACTCATGGACTAAGAAAACTAGAACTAGGGATAGACCTTCCTACACGTACACTACCATGGTTTATAGTATCCCAGAACCCTATTAGCTGGGTATACACATCTAAATTATATATATATATATATATATACACTGTATCTCTAATATCATAGTACTATGGTTGCGGGGGTGCTATACGCCATCCACCGGACTTCCCCCGTAGATAAATATCTACTCACCTACTGTCCTCGCTCTAACCAAAGTCGATGAACGCCTTGTTCTCCTTCATCATCCCGGAAGTCCACGTGAATGTACCTTCAAATCAATGCATATCGTATCAAAATCAAAATCAAATCCGAAAACCGATATGGTAAGCTAAGTGTACATAGGTTAGAACCTATGGTCCACTCATGTTAGAACAACAAAACAACCCCCGACGTTGACGTATGAACGTCAAACGACAGAGTCAAAACTCAAATATCAAAAACCAAGTTTCAAAAGTCGGAAAATATCGACAGAAAACAAGTAAAATGACTCCAGATTCTACCTAAGGTGAAATTAAACTTTTTTGCATATATGGTAGATCTAGTTATCTAATGAGTGAGCTACAGACCGAGTTTCAGACCCTAACTCCAGAATTGGGCGGAAAATTGCGGCCAAATTGAATAAAACGGCGGCCAAAAGTTGAGGGATTGGGCTCAGGTTTCTAGGGTAGCTTCCTAGTGATCTGCACATCTTACTGTATTTGTTAAAAAAATTTCAGAGTTCTAGAGTCATCCCATATTCCATTTGAACATCAAAAGTCAATGAAAAACCAATATTGGAAAATTCTGAACTCAAGTTTGGCACTTCTAAACTCACTTAAACCAGGGATTCTATCACTAAAAGGCCAGTAGCCACTCTCTAAACTCTCTACTATAACACTACTACTCATTTAAACCATCAATGATCACCCTATAATTTTCCAAGTTCACTAAACATATACTTTTAAGCTCTAAACTACTTTGTGAGGTTAGGAAACATAAAAACTTGGTGAAAGGTGAGTGTTTTACCTCAAAAAGCAACTCAAGAAAATTCTATGATGACCAAATGAGCTCAAGACTAGAAATTGATCCCACCATGATACTTGTAGTGAGCTTAGGAATAATTTTTGTGAAGGAAAAATGGGGTTTTAGGGTGGTTTTGAGGGTGTTTGTGGGGGTGGTAGTGAGGGTTTTGGAGGTGATGAAGCATGAGGAAGATGGAGGAGATGAAGAAAATAAGAGATGAAGGGAATAATGAGGGAACTAGTAGACATTTTTAACCATGGTTCATTCCCTCTCTCCCTCTCTCACTCCCATACCTCCTTGTCCCTTCTATCACATTATTCTATTCTTTCCTTTTTCTTTTCTTTTCTTTTCTCAATTTCTTTATAAAAAATACAAAGAAACACAAACCATGCAAAGATACATAATACAATGTATCATGTCGCATTAAACATGGTTAACAAAAATGGATTTGGCTTAAAACATAATTAGTAATATACTAATCAAGTTTAACATAAACTTGTATATAAATAATTGTATACTAATTTATAAATTTCCAATTCAATCAAATTCTTTCATAATTAATAATTCATATTAATTTCCAAATATTTTCCAAAATATAGGTATATAATTATACCATTCTACGAAACTCAAATCCATACTCGTACAGTTTTCGTGAAATTTATTATTTTATTTATTTAAATTACAAAAATAATATTTTATATTTTTTGAAATGTTACATAGGCGAAGAGGGAACATACTCAGGGGAGGCTCTCCAAAGATCGGATGCTACCTCGGAGGCGAGGCGCCGATGAATGTCCCCCTTACATAGTACTTATTTTAGCTCCGTAGATTTCAAGTAGTTAGTTGGTGCACGTGGAAGACTTTCCATATGTGCGTGTCTTGATCAAAGGAATCACCACTGGTGAGCACCATCATTAGCCCCCACACTCGTTCCGACCTATTTATAGGTCGAGTCGAGGGTGGATTGCTTGGTCTTCTCTCTTCAGATTTTTGCTGAGGAATCTATGCGGTGGATGTAGGCTATAGTGCCCTCAAGTCAATTATTGAATCGCAGGCAAGCGATTGCGATGATTGAGGGAGGACCTATACGAATAGAACAATCTTACTCAAGATGATAGTATGCTATCTGATTTGTCTTTATCATCATGTACATGCTTTATGTGGTATTACAGATCACTATTACATGTTGATAGAGCCCATAAGATTCTTTCTTGACTACCAGTTTTATGATGGCGATCATATACGTGGGAGCTGGGTGGTCTATAAGCATATCCTTAAATGTCCCTAATCGTGAGAGTTTTGAGACTGGGCATCGATACTCCCGAGTTGTAACATTTTGGAAAATTATAAATATTAATTATAATTTTAAATATGAATTTAATAATTTTACAAAAAAAATGATATCGCTTATGAAATTGGGTATCGGAATTATATCCGAAAAATGTAGTTATTTCGATAAATATGAAGAAAATGTGTGATATCATAAAAATGATATTTTGATTGTTCTAAACATGACATGAGATGTTATTATAAGATAATGGTATTTAAGTGTTATAAAAAGTATTGTGTTTCTTTTAAAAACATGGATTTAGATTTTGTGACATGAAGGGTTTAATTAAGGGAAAAAGAGTTTTCTTTAATTATTACATTCTTTTAAATCATGGTTGGTATATGTTAGTTAGTTTTAACCCTCACCCTCAACACACCCTCACCATGCTCACATCTCTCCACCTCATGTTTAAACACTCACACAACCACTTCACAAATCCTCCACCTCCTCCTTCCACCATGCCACCTCCATCTCACCACCCTCCACCTCATGCTTTCTCTACACAAACCCAACATCTCTCACCTTATCTTATCACAATACTTAGAAAATTCTTTTAGCTTTTCTAAACACAACTAATTTCTTCAGCTCTAAAACAAGAAAAATTCCTAAGCGTTCATCAATCCAAATGAAGAAATCTTAACCCCTTCATTAACTTGTGCACCTCATCAAGCTTGATCCACTACAAATCCTAGATGCTTCCATAAGAAATTCTTGAGCTGGTGTTTTCTTGTGAATCATCTCCATGGGTATAATTTTTTCCTTCTTTTCAAATATCAATTCTGGTTAAAATCTGTTTTGATGTGCGGTATCACAAAAACTGCCGTGTTGTGATATTTAGCATACTGAATTTGAATCTGGAACCACTAGATGTAATCACTAGGAAAACTAACAATACCATAAGTATCATGAGACCACTAGAAGACTTCACTCAAATCCCGAGACCCCATCTCCATGATTCGGCCGGCGAGAACTTCAAAATTTCCGATGTCGCCGGGTCATTGGGGGTATTTGGTGTTAGTTTTTCTTCTGTAGCTTTAGTTTGGTATTTTATGAGTTACTGTATTGTTTGATTTGTCCCAGTATTCATACAGTGAAATCTGGGAATGTTTTAGTAAAGGTTTTATCAAGTTTTCGATATTCCGATACGGGTTTTTCGTATTTTGTACTGCGACGAAAACATCGACGTTCGTACGTTGATTTCTGTGACATTTGTTCATTTCTGGAGTAAGTAGGCTATAGGTTCTAACCTATAGATACTTAGCTCATTGTTTTGATTTCGATATGATATTACGCCACTATTTCATAACTATGATTATAGGTACGATCATGAAGGTTTCCGAGATGGAGTTGACGGACATAGCAATCGTGGATTCGATGAGCTTGACAAGTTGGTGAGTAGATTTATATCTACGGGGGAAGTCGGGTGGATGGCGTATAAAACCCCCACAACCTTATAAATAGTAGTATGATATATAGTTAGTTTTACTATTTATTCAAGATATTGATATTGGAGTTAGTTTGCATCTAGCATGATATTCATTTGTATGTAGTTTATTTATGGTTTGGTAAATTGGTACGAAGGATCATGCCGTACTAGAGATGATTTAGATATAGTGATAATGTGAGGTATTATACGAGGAATTATACCTTATTGGTGATAATGAGATTCGTATGCCGCATAACGACCAAGTTTCCTTTAGACTCGTAAATTAATGTTTTATTTCGTTTTAGAACGTATGACTTGAGTGAGCTATACTCTTTTAAAAACCAACGATTCGTTTCCCTCTTTGATGATAAAAGACAAGGATGCGATGCCAATTTCCAAAACAATTATCCATTTCCAACCCAAGGCAGCTTACTAATTTCAAAACCAACGCTTCGTTTTCTTTTCAAAGATAATGGTACAGCTCATAGCAAGTAGTTACATTTATTAGTTACGCTTAGATTTACTTTACATGTTCGCGTTATAATTATCGATATTATACGTTTCCGTAATACGAACACTCTGATAGAACACGACACAACTACCAATGGGTACTATACTGCACGAACACACACACATATGTTAACTACACCTCATTGGTACTGCCATTTCACTGTAGGACCGTTATGTTATGTAATGCGTATGTAGATGTTGAAATGAGTAGGCTATTACACTTCTAGAACACTTGCACAAATACTAATGATTGCCATGCTGCACGAGTATAGATGCGTATGTTACACTACACATCATTAGTAGTGCCATGACACAGTAGAATTGATATCTTTGTGCCTGTATGATTTATTTACGCAGTCTTCCTTTATTACCAGTTGCGTATTGCGAATACCGGTACTATGAATGTTCATATTTGATTCTTATGGGATTTCTGGATGTTTTACTCTTGATAATATATATCAGTGGTATGGGACGCTGTTATATATGTATATATAATATATCATCAGAATGATCTATGAAAGTATTCTCATCCTTTACTTGATGTTTCTGGATATGATGAGTTGACGTCCACCATGAGCTTGATGTTTTTTGATTGTTTTATTCCGAACCGAGTGGGGGAGATATACGATTTTGGACTTGCTACTTGTCCGGGCTGAGTGGGGGAGTATACAGACGGATACATGGTGGACCCGGTCGAGACCGAGGGGTATGATAGCCATATGTGAGCCTGGGAGCCTAGCGAGGATACTCGATACCGGAGATAGAGATGAGCATGACAGATATCCAGGGGATACTGGCCGGGGGTCGATTGGGCACGGCGGATATCCAGGGGATACCGACCCGGGCCAGGGATATCGGGTGGCAATCATCTGTTGAGATGGTGTCGACGGTATTTGCATTTGCGTGTCGGTGATGGACACGAGAGATTTGAGGATTTGCGTGTCGGTGATGGACACGAGGGATTTCTGATTTCGGGTGTCGATGCTGGACATCCATATATATTGATAGGTTGCTATCATGAGGTACCTAGCTATATTATAGTTGTTGTAGCCGACCAGGACTGATCCGGGGGACAATACCTGCATACCTTGTTACGAGTAGTTGCATAGAAAAAGGAATTCAAAAATCGAGCTATAGTCTCATTATTTTGACATGTCTGGTATGACATTGAAATCTTTTAAATTGTAAATCTCTTAACACTATTCATTAAAACAGCATGACGTACATCTTAAATAAAATCCCTATTTTATTTCATACTATCACGTCTGCTTTTATGCCGTGACATATGTATTTCGTGGCTATTTTAAAGAAGAGGTTTTACCTATATATTTTCGGCTACTTTTGGGCTTATACCTAGATACAGGTCATTTGCATGATATATTCTATTTTTGGGTTCATGTGATAGATAGAGTTACATTTATGATACATATGTATATCATATATTATATTAGTACAGGATATGATAAGTATTATACTTATGACCTAGGTATCATTGTGCATTTCGATTTCTACCTTGTGATATACTTTTATTCACTGAGTTGGAAACTCACCCCCGTTGTGCCATAGTTTCTTGCAGGTTTTACCGCTTGGCTTATCAGCGGCTTGGGGCACACATTTCTTCTCGGTGATTGCTTTGGCAGGTGGGCTACTGTTGTTCGTACTCACACTTGTATATTTATATATTCTTGTATCTAGTAAAACTCCATCAAATTAGAACCGGTATATTGTGGACTTAGAAGCGAGACTTAGAGTTGTGTGTTGTGGGTGTCGCACCCATTGGAGTCGACCTTTTTATATTATTGATTTTTTTTTCGCTTTTCTTTTCTTCGCCATTGTGCGTCGTATATTGTTTACTTGGTTGCTTCGCCGTTTGGGCGTGGAAGCTAGCTCCCGTTGGGATGCTATGTATTTTTATGTTGTAGCGGGTTTTATTCAAATTACAAAGGAGGTGCTGTCGAATTTCAAAACGTCATAAATGCTTTTCAAACATACTTAGTTAAACTTAAATGTCTAATTTAAACCGATTCTATCTGATGACTATTTTAAACTTCACCTCCAATATTTTCAAAAAGGGTTTAGTGTCACGACCCGAAATTTGGCAGGTGACGGCCCGTAAACCACGCAACGTCTACAGGCATAACGCAATTTAAGTAAGCCGAAAACCCATCAATCTAAACCATCAAAAGTAGTAAGTGATAATAACATTATTAAAATTTTTGAAATCTCAATCAAAATTCTTTAAAGTCCAAATTTACTTCCTTTAAAATTTGGCAGCACCTCCCTTGTAAAACAAGCTCCCAAAAAGGGTAAAACAAAAGATATATGTAAAGCATCCCCAAACGGGAGCAAATCCATGCCCAAAGGTGGAAAATAACCACCGCAACAGATATACGACATCGTAGCGAAGAAAACAGACGATATAATTAAAACTGCATAGAAGACCTCCAGAGTCATCAAATAATATACAATATCATCCTCACAACCCATCTCTAAGTCAATACATGAAAATGGCAGATGGAGAGTACTGGATACAACGAATATACAATGAGCAACATCGTATAATCGCAAAACCCACCTAGCAAAACTGCACCCAGTCAGCCGTAGCGGTATCCGTTGCAAAAGTTGATACAATAGGAAGAAGAAAGCCCTGCCTCTGACTGCTCTGAGGAACAACCTGTACAACCCTGTGGCACAACGGGGGTGAGTTGCCAACTCATAAATAGTAAATAATATATGCAGGTAATCGCAAGTATGCACGTACTGCGCTAATCTATCACATGCAAGCTGATAGCAATAAATAACAATATGTATATGCAACAGTCATGAAAGGTACTCTATCAGGTACTACTAATACATGAAGCAATGCATATCAAATAAATGCGGAGTATGGAATAAAACATATCATCATCCCTGAATCCTCATCGTGGCAGGACCAGTGTCCATACAGACAATCTAAATACCAAATTCCTCAGATCGGCCCCTATATCGGCCCTCAGATCGGCCCACACATCGGCCAAAGATCGGCCTCACATCGGCCAAAGAACAGCCCTCATATCGGGAAAACATCAAGTAATGAATAAGAATACTTGCACAGATCATTATGATGATACACACACACACACATAACAGCGTCCCATACCACTGATACACACACACACACACACACACACATATAACAGCGTCCCATGCCACTGATATATATCATCAGGAATAAAACATCCAGAAAACATCATGTGAAATCCATATCTCAATGCGAAAATCCATGAATATAATATATGCAACATGAAACAGTAATATGAGCATATAAAGGAAAAACCGCTATTTAACTGCAACACGTTATTATATATATATCATGTGGTTCCTAATTTCTCCAAAATCCATACAACATCATATAAATGTGAACATGTAGCTATAGCCAGGTATGCGTATCCATGTCGGCATAGCAAGATATGCGTATCTATATGTAAGCATGTATGTATAATGCACCTCATATGCACAATAGCATAAGAATCAATGTCTCCCTGTCAGTGACAATACAATACCACATAGGGGTAATGTAGGTCTAGTAAGGTAAATGGGTGTACATGTAGGTATGTGTGCATGATGTACATGTAGCTGTAGCAACGTATGTGTCTATACCTGTCAATAATGATATAATACCCTCCAGGTATATGTGTAATCATGTAGGCATAACAAGGCATATGTGTAAGCATGTGGGTGTACAGGTATGCTATATCTCATATGCACAAAGAAATAAGAATCGCTATCTCCATTATCCCTATCTAATACAATATCACGTATGTATAGGTGTTGTGCATGTCATGTCAATTATCGACGGTGTGTGTGGCATACAATCAGTACTCGTGCAACATGGACCGTCAATAATAGTGCAGTGTCCAAAGGATACAAGTCCAAGCACAACAAGTAATAATATGCAATGAAGTTTTATGCCTATATGTGCAATATAAACATGCGGCTAATAGCATATCATATCTAGCCCTGACGCATAACGCCATGCGGGCGATTCCCCTGTAGATGTTAAATCTACTCACAGATGATCTTGGGCTAAGTAAAGCCAACCACTCGCTTTCTCTTCTTCGCAGCGTCCGAATTCCCCGCCTGCGTCCCTAAGATCATAACATAATAAGTATATATTAGATATCGACCAATAACACGTACAAACTACGTTTGACCGACGCACCAACTCCAAACATACTCTCAAGTGTTCGTCTAGTGACTAACCTGCATAGCGACACTATGAAACCAACCCAAGAGCAAAAACTACACAAAGTACACGCACCGTGTCGGATAACGTAACACACGTATTCGTAACACTAGAAACTAGCAAAGTGATCCCAGATTTTGTATACAGACAAAACATAAAAATCAAGCAGGACTAAACACACCAAAACCATAGCAGACAGCTACCCTGAAAAACCCAAACCCTAACTCCTCTACTTGGCCAAGGTCGCCGGATTTCGCCTGAAGGTCGCCGGCCAAATCCGAGCAGATAGGCTTCGTGCTTCAGGTAAAAGCTTATGGTCTCTGGTACAACACAACTACACTGCTAGATTTTCTAGTACACACTCTGGGTCACAGCAGATCACAGATATCATATAATGACACTAAAAATACGATATGTGCACGAAACATTACTTTTAGTGTTCTAAACTGAAACGAATAAGCTACGCAACATTAAAAGGACCTACTTAACAGATAGAGATCATTACCTACTCTCACAAGCTCAAAGATCCTAGCTTTCCAAGCGCCAAGGCATCTTAGAGGCAAAGCAAGACTTAAAAAAGTGATTTGGTGAAGATTTGATGAAGTTTAGTGTAGGTTTAGTGAAGAATGGGTAAGTGTTCAGTTAAGGGTTGAGGGAAATGAAGAGAAATGAGAATGAGATCAAGTGAGAGAGAATGAAAGTGAATGAGTGAGTTAGAGAGAGAGAGAGAGGTGAGAATAATGAGAGAGGTAAGTGCACCATGCAATAACTCTTCCCCTCTCCTCATTAATGCAAGTATGACTCTTCTCAATGAGTCACCTTGCCACTTCCCCACAAACAAAGCACCAAAAGGAAATATCTCCCTCACCACAAATATCTAGGAAAAGGTTAAGGTTAAAGCAAAGTAAGGATAAGGATTAGATTAAGTGTCATGGTCACTAACAAGATTAACATAAACACACCCTCACATTAACATGCACAAGTGTGTGTAAGCCATAACAAATAACAATAAATTATTAATTAAATGTTATAAATTGTGAGGAAATCAAATTGGTAAACTTTTTACCAAAAACCCGCATTATCGCTTAATTAACACTAATCGAAATCCTAAGGTGTTACAATCTCCCCCCTTAAAGAAAATTCGTCCGCGAATTTAAAATTCTTACTTTGCATACCTTCAAAGAGATGAGTGCAAATCATCCACATCTCACTCGTAGCATCCATCACTAGACGGACTATGCCAAATAAAACCTCCACAGATGGCAAGACCCTTGACCGAAGTTTCTCCACCTGCCGATCCACTAACACTATCGGCTGCCGGTGAACGAAAAGATCGCGTCCAAGCTAAATGGTCTGATGCTGAATCATGTGAGAAAGGTCATGAAGGTATTTGCAAAGTATCGACACAAGGAATATGGGGTGAATACTCAAAAATCTGGGCGGAAGTACCAAATTATAGGCAACGGTACTAACTCGCTAAAGGATTTCAAAAGGACCTACAATCTGGGACTAAGCTTCCCAAAACTCAACACGCCATTTCATCGGAAAAATCCGTAGGAATACATGATCTCCCCCTGTGAACTCAAGTCTGCGTCAACGACTGTCGGCATAAGACTTCTGTCTGCACTGGGCTGCTCTCATCCTGACCTGAATTAACTGGATCTTCTTCGAAGCCTCTCGACTAGCTGGGGTCCAAAAATCCTGCTCTCGCGGAGTCAGTAAAACAGACTGGCGATCAACACAACCTACCACACAAGGCCTAAAAGTTGCCATATGAAACGTCTCCTGATAACCGTTATCGTAGGAGAACTCCATCAATGGCAAGTAACGATCCCAACTGCCAACAAACATTAAGTATGTATGCACAAGCATATCCTCCAGAGTTTGTATATTCCGCTCTATTTGACCATCGGCCTACGGATGGAAAGCGGAGCTAAAGCTCAACCAGTACCCAAGGCTTCCTGAAGCTTCTGCCAAAGACGACTAGCGAACTGGGTGCTTCTATCAGATACAACGCATGAAGGAACTCCGTGCAAACGCATAAACTTATTTTAGAACAACAAGCAAACTAAGCATAACCGGACAACAATCACCTGAATGGAGTCATACCCTCGAATAGCCCTGGGTAGACCCTCAACGAATTTCATGGAGCTCTTCTCCCATTCCCACTCCGCAACGGTAAAAAAGTTGCAACTCTCCAGCCGGTCTCAAATGCTCAACCTTAGCTCGCTGATAAGCCAAGCACTTCGAAACGAAATTCGAAACTTCACTCTTCATCCCTGCACAACCGTAACTAACTCTCAAGTCACGTTACATCTCGGTGGCATTTGGGGTGAACACAAACAGCTGACTGATGTGCCTGCTCTAGGACCTCGTGTCTCTACCCATCAGTATCTGGTACACACAAGAGAGTCCCGCAACGTAGCATACCCTGGTTATAAATCAAGAACTCCGAATCTTTACCCAGTCGAACATGCTCAAGAATCTCCGATAACGAGCATCGGCGGGTTGTGCCTTAAGAAAAGGATCAAGTAAAAGTGGACGAGCGCGGACATGAGCAAGCTGTCTCCTAGTAGAGGCGAACTAAACCATACTCATCTGTCACACAAGAACTGTAAATCTACAAAAGACTGTCTCTGAACTGCACACAACTGGAACAAGCTACCCCCAGGCCTATGACTCAAGCATCAGCTACCACAATCGTCATGCCACGGGTAATAAAGGATCTCACAATCACAATCCTTCACAAGCTCCATCCAACGGCGCTGTCTCAACAATCAAAACCCGCTGCAGGAAATTACACTAAGCTCTGGTGGTCCGTAAAAATCTGACACGACTCTCCGCAGAAGTAGTGTCCCCAAATCTCCAGCGCAAGACCACTGCGGCCATCTCTAGATCATGAGTGGGATAATCCTGCTCGTACTTCCTCCAACTGTCGGGAAGCATAAGAGATAACTCTATCATGCTACATCAGTACACAATTGAGCCTCACTCGCGAAACATCACAATAAACGAACAAGTCGTCCGATCCAGAAAGCAAAGATAGAACTGGTGCAGTCGTCTACCAAGTCTTCAACCACTGAAAACTCAACACGCATGCCTCAGTCTAAAGAAAAAGGAACCCCCTTCCTTGTCAGTACGGTCAACGGTGCAGCGATACTCAAGAAATCCTACACGAAACGGCGGTAAAAACCGGCTAAGCACAAAAAATTGCGGACCTCTGTCCTTGATACAAGTCTGGGCCAAAGCTGTACGGCCTCGATCTCCCTCGGGTCCATACGAATACCGTCTCCCGTAACCCCATGACCTAGGAAGTCAATACTATCAAGCCTGAAGGAACACTTCAAGAATTTAGCAAACAGCCGGAACTCTCCCAATGTCTGCAAAGAAAATCCTCAAGTGCTGCTCATGTTCCTCATGACTCTTGGAAAAGACCAGAATGTTATCTATAACACAACAATCCACTGGTCAAGGAACATCCTGAAGAATATGGTTCATCACATCACGAATGCTGCTAAGGCACTGGTGAGTCCAACGACACCACCAAAACTCATAAATCCCGTAGCGCGCACAAAAGCAGTCTTCGGAATGTCATCACTCCGAACCCGCAACTAATGATGACCTGATCCCAAATATAACTTAGAAAAATGTCTCGCACTCTGGAGCCGATCAAAGAAATCGTCAAGCGAGGTAAAGGATGCTTAATCCGCACTGTAACTCGGTTCAATTGACGAAAATCAATACACAACCTCAACCTGCCGTCCTTCTTTTTGACAAACAGAAAAGGTGCTCTCCAAAGCGAAACACTCGGACGCACAAGTCCCCCTATATAGCAACTCTGCAGCAGATCCTTAAGCTCCCTAAGCTCCGCCGACTCATCTGGAACAACGTCGGAAAATCTCGCCCAAAAGAAACCTAGTCCAACGAGCCCACTGTGGCTCCGGTATCACGAATGAAAGCCAAGAATCCTCGACATCCTCTCCTCAAAAGCCGACTAGCGGAAAAAGGCTGAAATCAAGCTGTGAGGGGCGGCACCACAATCCCCCTGCACAATAAGAACTGACTCGCTGGAAAAACAAAACCTGACTGTTTCTCACGGTAGTACACAGACGCATAACACGTAGCTAACCAGTCTGTGCCCAGGAGAACGTCAAAGTCCAACATCTCTAGAAGGATCGAATCGACGGACGAACCTCTATCTCCTACCCAATTGGCACATGACCGAAACACATGTCGCGCAACAAAAGGATCGCTAACAGGAGTAAACACAACAATGGCTAATCTAGCTAAACGACTCTCGGCCCAACCTCGGCACGAAGTGTGTAGAACAAACGCTTATGCCAAGCCTCTATCCTTAACTGGCTGTCCTCCTCCTCTGGCGTACTAAGGTACAATCTCTGATGAGGTAATGGAAACTCCCACACCGGAAACATCCATACGATGGCTGCTGACCCTCCTGGGGGTAAGAGCTAAACAACTATCCTCATCCCAAGCCTCTGCTACTCCCGCGACGTAAACGAAATCTGTCGCAGCGACTAAGCCTCTGTCTCTGGGCTGATACACCTGTATGAGCCCTTCTCGGTCTCGGAACTCCCAAAGTCTCGGGAAAACGCTCCTCAGCTAAACGGGCTGCATCCACTGCTGCTATATATGTGACACAATATTGTGTGCTGATAGCAAGGAATAACTGGGTGACAGGGTGACAACCTCCTGTCGCTGCACTCGACTGGCCTCAATCAACGACCTCATCATCTGGCGCAAGTCCTATATATCTGCCTCAAGCCCAGCGATACGATCTATCAAAGGCGGATCAATCTGCTCCTATGCAACGAGCGTACCTTCCTGGTCAGTCCTTGTCCCAAACGAGTCAACTCTGACCTCGGCTCTCGCTGCCTCTCTCTGAGCCCTCATAGTCGTCGGCGGCATAAAGGCTATAAATGGAAATAGGATTCGATATGAACACGGAAATCGAATCACAAGGATATGTATCATCATGGAAGGAATTTCAAGCAAATAGTACTTAGGTCACTTTAGGCGGAGTACCGTGTCGTAAGTATGCCGCGGACATACACTAGCTACATCACTCTGCTTAAGGTACCTACTCCATCATACTAAGGTCATCTTACACTCCGAAAGGTAAAACATAGCGCTATGATACCAACTTTGTCACGACCCGAAATTTGGCACGTGACGGCCCTTAAACCACGTGACGTCTACAGGCGTAACACAATTTAAGTAAGCCGAAAACCCAGCAATCTAAACCATCAAAAGTAGTAAGTAATAATAATATTGTTAAAACTTTTGAAATCTCAATCAAAATTTTTTAAAGTCCAAATTTACTTCCTTTAAAATTTGGCAGCACCTCCCTTATAAAACAAGCCCCCAAAAAGGGTACAACAAAAGATATAAGTAAAGCATCCCCAAACGGGAGCAAATCCACGCCCAAAGGCGGAAAACAACGACCACAACAAATATACGATGCCGTAGCGAAGAAAAAAGACGATATAATTAAAACTGCATAAAAGATCTCCAGATTCATCAAATAATATACAATATCGTCCTCACAACCCGTCTCTAAGTCAATACATGAAAATGGTAGATGAAGAGTACTGGATACAACGAATATACAATGAGCAATATCGAATTACCGCAAAACCCACCTAGCATAACTGCACCTAGTCAGCCGTAGCGGTATCTGCTGCAAAAGATGATACGATAGGAAGAAGAAAGCCCTGCCTCTGACTGCTCTGAGGGACAACCTGTACAACCCTGTGGCACAATGGGGGTGAGTTGCCAACTCGTGAATAGTAAATAACATATGCAGGTAATCGAAAGTATGCACGTACTGTGCTAATCTATCACATGCAAGCTGATAGCAATAAATAGCAATATGTATATGCAACAGTCATGAAAGGTACTCTATCAGGTACTACTAATACATGAAGCAATGCATATCAAATAAATGCGGAGTGTGGAATAAAACATGTCAACATCACTGAATCCTCATCATGGCGGGACCAGTGTCCATCGAGACAATCTAAATCCAAAATTACTCAGATCGGCCCTCACATCGGCCAAAGATCGGCCCTCATATCGGCCAAAGATCGTCCCTCACATCGGCCAAAGATCGGCCCTCATATCGGGAAAACATCAAGTAATGAATAAGAATACTTGCACAGATCATTATGATATATATATATATAACACATATAACAACATCCCATATATATATATATAACAGCGTCCCATACCACCGATATATATCATCAGGAGTAAAACATCCAGAAAACATTATGTGAAATCCATATCTCAATGCGAAAATCCATGAATATAATATATGCAACATGAAACAGTAATATGAGCATATAAAGGAAAAACCGCTATTTAACTGCAACACGTTATTATATATCATGCGGTTCCTAATTTCTCTAAAATCCATACAACATCATATAAAGGTGAACATATAGCAATAGCCAGGTATGCGTACCCATGTCGGCATAGCAAGATATGCGTATCTATATGTAAGCATGTATGTATAATGCACCTCATATGCGCAATAGCATAAGAATCAATGTCTCCCTGTCAGTGACAATACAATACCACATAGGTGTATATGTAGCTCTAGTCAGGTAAATGGGTGTACATGTAGGTATGTGTGCATGATGTACATGTAGCTGTAGCAAGGTATGTGTCTATACCTGTCAATAATGATATAATACCCTCCATGTATATATGTAATCATGTAGGCATAGCAAGGCATATTGTTGGATATAGTGCCCTCAAAGTCAATTATTGGATCGCAGGTACGTGATTGCAATGATTGATGGAGGACCTATACCGATATGACAGTCTTGCTCGAGATGATAGTATGCTATCTGGTTTGTCTTTATCATCGTATACATGCTTTAGTTCACTATTGCATGATGATAGAGCCCATAGGATTCTTGCTTGACTACCAGCAGTATGATGGCGATCATATACGTGGGAGCTGGGGTCTATGCACATCCTTAAAGCGTCCCTAGTCGTGGGAGTTTTCGAGACAGGGCATCGATACTCCATAGTAGACTAGTGTATACAGTCGAGACCCCGACGAGGGGCAATGGCCGGTCTCACAAGCCATTGGTGTCAGTTGGTTCACCTAAGATGTATACAGGTGCTCATTGGGTTATGAGTACACCGGATAGGACTCGCCGGGAACATGCTAGTTGGTATTATACATATCGTCAGATAGCAGTTCCCTGGTGACATGTGTACAGGTTAGTTTATCGACCTGAGATCGTCATTTGTCTCGTGTGAGTTCCTACTGTGCTTTGATTTCTACCCTACCACGCTCAAAGGAGACGTGCAAACAGGTATTTTTTGGGTACAGTCCCGAGCCACATGGAGGCAGTGAACGGATCGTCGGGGATTCGTCTCTCCCGGTATTGGGGGTTGATGTCGAACAGTGCACGGGTGGCCATCACTAGAAATCCTCGGCCGCGGTAGTGGAGAATTACTGATTTGGATCAGTAGTTTCTCAGGAGGTGATGGGCTTCATACCGATACAAATTATCGCGTTATTAGGGGTCTGACTTTATCCACCCCCTAGACTCGATATGCTATACTCTTTAGACGAACGGACCGGACTGTACGGATATTGTCACTGTCAGGCTCAGTAGGGTTTCTGGATGAGTTCACTTGTCAGCTTCCCTTTCAATCAATACATAGGCAACCGTTACGTACAGCTTGTACCTCTGACGTGCTAGAGGTTATACCCAGTGCCAGTGTGTTGATGAGTCATTAGAGTCCCCCACAGACAGTTTCCCAAGTTCGGGCGAAACGTTGTAGAGGCCGTATGGTCTTATGGCAGGGTTCGGAAAATGCACGTGCATTTTCGCACGTGTCATATTTCGGGCAGATAATACTGGTCGGCTTTGGTTTAAGCCGGATCTGAGTATTATACTGTGTAGATATAATATCTTTGTCTCAGTTGCAATTGTATTCGGTCGTAATACAAATACGGGTATGTTTATACTGATACGGGGTTATCCTGAAATTCGTTTCGGGATCACTTTTGGAAGTTGCTAGTTTCCAGTTTTCTATCACCCTTCTTTATCATTCGGTTAAAGATGGATTTATCTTTTCTTGATGAGTATGGAAGGTTCTAGAAGCATCTAGATGGTGACTAGGATGGTGAGGTGGCTAGTGACTCATTTGTGCATTAATTGTGCAATTAATGTAGTATGACTAGATTACATGATTCATTAGTTCATTAATGGTTTTTGGTGACTAGGTTTATATGACTCATTCTTTCATTTATGGTTGTGGTCACCTCCTAGCTCATACACTCACCTCCCTTGCTTCTATAAGTGGCCGACCCCTTTCATTTGGGTTGATGATGGATAGGGAAAGGATTGTGGTTGTAGGAAAATGATTATAGTAGTGGTTCATGGAAATTTCATATACCAATTTCTCATTTCATTCCACTCCAAAAGGCAACTTCATTAACCGTTCGTCCATAGCTTTAGACGTAACGAGACAAAGTGTTCTACTCATTCTCTACATCAATCTTGGTCATCTCTTTTAGCAAACTTGATGATCGAGTTGCCTCGGTTCAGAGGCAGGAGCCCGTTTAAAGATCCGTCGACGTGGTGCCACCTGGACGAGGAGACCGGAGATTCAGGAGATCGAAGCAGCCGCAATAAAGCGTGGGATGATGGTTGAAGACCGAAGGACTCGGATCGTTCGGTATAACATTTCTACCCACTTTGTAGTTTGTTAATTTAGCTTTAATGGCAGATCCGGGTTATAGTACACGATAGCGCCAGTTGTAAAAGTTTTTGTTCCGCGTTTGGCGTCTGTTAGACAGCCGGGGCGCTACCGTGGACTTACACATATGTGTAAGCATGTGGGTGTACAGGTATGCTATATCTCATATGCACAAAGAAATAAGAATCGCTATCTCCATTATCACTATCCAATACAATATCACGTTTGTATAGGTATTGTGCGTGTCATGGAAATTATCGACGGTGTGTGTGGCATACAATCAGTACTCGTGCAATATGAACCGTCAATAATGGTGCAGTATACAAAGGGTACAAGTCCAAGCACAACAAGTAATAATATGCAATGAAGTTTTATGCCTATATGTGCAATATAAACATGCGGCTAATATCATATCATATCTAGCCCTGACGTATAACGCCATGCGGGAGATTCCCCTGTAGATGTTAAATCTACTCACAGATGATCTTGGGCTAAGTAAAGCCAACCACTCGCTTTCCCTTCTTCGCGGCGTCCGAAGTCCCCGCCTGCGTCCCTAAGATCATACCATAACAAGTATATATTAGCTATCGACCAATAACATGTACAAACTACGTTTGACCGACGCACCAACTCCAAACATACTCTCAAGTGTTCGTCTAGTGGCTAACGTGCATAGCGACACTACGAAACCAACCCAAGAGAAAAAACTACACAAAGTACACGCACCGTGTCCGATAACGTAACAAACGTATTCATAACATTAGAAACTAGTAAAGTGATCCCAGATTTTGTATACAGACAAAACATAAAAATCAAGCAGGACCAAACACACCAAAACCATAGCAGACAGCTACCCTGAAAAACCCAAACCCTAACTCCTCTACTTGGCCAAGGTCGCCGGATTTCGCCTGAAGGTCGCCGGCTAAATCCGAGCAGATAGGCTTCGTGCTTCAGGTAAAAGCTTATGGTCTCTGGTACAACACAACTACACTGCTAGATTTTCTAGTACACACTCTGGGTCACAGCAGATCATAGATATCATATAATGACACTAAAAATACGATATGTGCACGAAACATTACTTTTAGTGTTCTAAACTGAAACGAATAACCTACGCAACATTAAAAGGACCTACTTAACAGATAGAGATCATTAACTACTCCCACAAGCTCAAAGATCCTAGCTTTCCAAGCTCCAAGGCATCTTAGAGGCAAAGCAAGACTTAAAAAAGTGATTTGGTGAAAATTTGATGAAGTTTACTGTAAGTTTAGTGAAGAATGGTTAAGTGTTCAGTTGAGGGTTGAGGGAAATGAAGAGAAATGAGTATGAGATCAAGTGAGAGAGAATGAAAGTGAATGAGTGAGTTAGAGAGAGAGAGAGGTGAGAATAATGAGATAGGTAAGTGCACCATGCAATAACTCTTCCCCTCTCCTCATTAATGCAAGCATGACTCTTCTCAATGAGTCACCTTGCCACCTCCCCACAAACAAAGCACCAAAAGGAAACATCTCCCTCACCACGAATATCTAGGGAAAGTTTAAGGTTAAAGCAAAGTAAGGATTAAGATTAGGTTAAGTGTCATGGTCACAAACAAGATTAACATAAACACATCCTCATATTAGCATGCACAAGTGTGTGCAAGCCATAACAAATAATAATAAATTATTAATTAAATGTTATAAAATATGAGGAAACCAAATTGGTAAACTTTTTACCAAAAACCCGCATTATCGCTTAATTAACACTAATCGAAATCCTAAGGTGTTACATTTAGATTCCAGATTTCGGCTTACTTGAACTGCGTCGACGTCTGTAGAAGTCACGTGATTTAAGTGCCGGTCACGTGCAACATTCGCGTCATGACAGGAGTAGACTAGTGTATACTGATCGAGACCTCGACGAGGGGCGGTGGCCAGGTCTCACAAGCCATTAGTGTTAGTTTGTTCACCTAAGATAGTATACAGGTGCTCATTGGGTTATGAGTACACTGGACGAACTCATCGGGAACATGCTAGTTGGTAGTATACCTATTGTCAGTTAGCAGTTCCAAGGTGACATGTGTGCAGGTTAGTCTGTCGACCTGAGATCATCATTTGTCTCGTGTGAGTTCCCACTATTCTTTGATTACTAACTTACCACGGCTCAAAGGTGTCATGCAAACAGGTTTTAGTTGGGTACAACCCCATGCCACATGGAGGCAGAGAGCGGATCTTTGGGGATTCGTCTCTCCTGGTATTGGGGGTTGATGTCGCGCGGTGCACGGGTGGCTATCACCTGAAATCCTTGGTCAAGGTATTCGAGAATTACTGATTTGGATCAGTAGTTTCTCAGTTGGTGATGGGCTTCATACCGACGCGAAATGTCGCGTTATTAAGGGTCTTTCTTTATCTACCCCCTAGACTCGATATGTGATACTCTTAGAAGAACAGACCGGACTAGACGGATATTGTCACGGACAGTCTTAGTAGGGGTTCAAGAGAGTTTGCTTATCGGCCTCCCTTTCACTCAATACCTGGGTAGCCGTTACGTATAGCTAATGCTGCTGACATGCTTGTGGTTAAACCTACTGCAAGCGTATTGACGAGTCTTTAGAGTCCCACACAGAGGTTTTCCCTGCTTCGGGCGAAACGATGTAGAGGTCGTATGGTTTTACGGTAGGGTTTGATCATATACGTGCACTTGTGCACGTATCAGGATTCGGACGGATAATGCTAGCGGCTTTGGTTTAAGATGGATTCTAGTGTTATATTGTTGGATTATTTTTTGTCTCATTGTATTCGTATTTTTCGGAATACGGATACATGTATGTATATACTGTTGAATATATGTATGCCCTAGAGGAAATTATCTGATAGTGGATGTATCGGTATGTGTGTATATATATATTCAGAGGAAATTCTGGCTTGACATGATAGTATGCTATCTGGTTGTTCTTTATCTTGACATGTTCACTTGATCATGCATATTACCCATTTGGTACATGTTGATAAAGCCTTTAGGATATTTTCTTTACTACTGGGATTATGATGCAGATCATACTAGTGGGACTTGTGTAGTTTATAAGAATATCCTTAAAATGTTCTTAGTCGTGGGTGTATTGAGACGGGGCATCGATATTCCAGAGTAGACTAGCGTATACGTTTCTTGACCTATATGATGGGCGATGGATGATCCCATATCCATTGGTGTGGTGACACCAAAGATTATATACGGGTGCTCAGTGGAGACTGGGTACACTGAACGAACTCGTCGAGAACTCCAATGTGGTATTATGTCCATCGTCGGATAGAAGTTCTTAGGTGACACTGGTACAGGTTAGTCTGTAGACCCGAGATCGTCATAGAGTCTTGTGTGTGCTCCCACTGTATTTTGATCTCCACCCTACCACGGCTCTACTGAGTCGTGCATATAGGTGGATTTTGGGTACAGTCCCGAGGCACATGGAGGCAATGTGCGATAGGAGGGGTTTCGTCTCTCCCGGTATTGGGGGTTGATGTTGCGCTATGCTCGATTGGCTATAACAGGAAGTCCCTGGCCAGGGCTAATGAAATTAACTGATAAGTGTTATCAGTAGTTTCTCGATCTGTTATAGGCCTAATACCGGCATGACTTATTGAGTTATTGGGGTCGACGATACCATCCCTAGACTCGATATGCACCATATCTGACGAAGAGACCGGACTGTACGGCAAGTGTTGCCAGTTGGCTAGACGGGAGTTTTGTTAGCTTCGCTTGTTTTTCTTCTGATCGCTCAATACCTGGGAGCCATTACGTATAGCTAGTGCCGCTGACGGTTTGTGGGTATGTGATATGATCACTTCCTACTGCTAGTGTATTGACGAGTCTTAGAGTCCCACAAAGTGGTTACCTAGCTCCGGCGAAACGATGTGGGGTGCATATGGGGATATGCGCGGGAGCTTTATTAAATGCGAGTATATGATACCGCATTTTAATCTAGCGTTTACTATTGGTCGGGTTGTATGTGATATGACCGGATTATTAAATCAAGTGTTGATTTAATATTAATGACCATTAGCTCATTTATTAAAACCTATTTCTTTATTATGTATGCATGAGTTTATGTATATATTGATATGAATGCACACATGCATACATACATGTGTCATGGTTGATGATACATTGGTGATGGCAATGCAAGTCTCACAAGGAGAAATATTTATATACTTTGATTATTGAGAAAAAGAAAATGGGAATAAAATCATGGTTGGGTTTCTACACTCTTCTTTAGTTGACCAAATTCGAAACCATGGTTTTATTGCCCATGGTTTTTGTTAACTCAATATCAAAATATCTAGATATTTTTTAACCATGGTTGAATGTGAGATATAACACACACACACTCTCTCTCTCTCTCATATTACTTGAGATTATTGAGATTTTTAACACATTAGTTTAGCTTAGACATCTCCTTCTTCTTCTTCCTCCTTCATGCTCTCTAGGTTTTAGAAAGTGAGTGAAGAAAAGAAAAAGAAAAGGTTTTTAAGTGAGATCACAACCCACATCACCAATCTATGTTAGTTTAGCCCACTAGTGTAGATTGTTTTCTTCACCTACATTTTGATCAAGTGAAGCTAGGAGCTTGTGCAAAGAGACTCCGTGGTGGATCGTCGTGGACTTCGAAGGATTCAAGCAAACCGGTTCAAACTCCATGTTGATCCAAGGAGTCAAGAGGGAGGTCTACAAAGGTTGTAATTCTCCTCTCTTAGTGTTAGACACTTATTACTATATGATACTTGTTATGTTACCCTAAATTTCTAGTTCGATTCATTGTTGGTTTTGGTTAGCACCCCTAAAATTTTTATTGTAGCATGTTTGATGCAAGACAAACCCTAGGCATGGTGCTAGGTAAACCCTACAGTGGTATCAAAGCCAAGCTAGAAAATTAGACAATGTTTGATAAATTACGAAACCGAAACAACTCCGAAACCTCGAAACTAAACCCCGGTCACTGTCGAATTTTTCAGAGCCTCTAAAATTTTTTTAAGCAGTTGCAGAATGTTACATATGATGTAATATCAACACCAAATGAAAACGATGCCATTCCGCCGAATTTGACCTGGCGAAATGCCTAAAATATCCGGCCTGGCCGGTTTTTCCATGTCCAATTCGCCTCGTTTTTGTTTGGAGCTCTGGTCTCCGGGGTTTGGTGTTTCAGGTATTGTTTGTATTGGGATTCCTTATCACCCTACTGGGTTTTCAAAACATCAAGCATGCTATTTCAAAAAATTCTAAGGTGCTAAAGAACCCTAATCTAGGATCTAGCAAGAGTAATTAGACAAACTAAACATGTAATCAAACATTACATCTAAGTGAATGAGAAATACAACCTTTGTAGACCGGTCCTTCACTTCTAAAGCTCCGTGTAGTAGTCCTTTCGCTCTAAGTAGTGAACACCCGGACTCTAGTAAGGTTTCACATGAAGAAATGAACAACCTTGCTCAATGTCTTCGAGGCCGAAGATGATCTACATCGAGGAGACTCAAGCTCATGCTACCTCTTCACTAATATGTGAATTAGTGAAGCAAACACCCTAAACTAAATGGCTAATAGTAGAGGATGATGAAGTAGGAAGTGGGCTCTCTTTAGATTTTATTTTCTCACTTAGAAAAAGCTAGCAAGCTTTTTCTCTCATGAAGAAGAAGATGAATAATGAAGATGAGAGATTGAACCCATGAGGTGAGAATAACAACCATGGGTGAGTTAGTGTCATACACTAACTCATGTAGAGAATAAACCATGGCTAACAATAATGGTTAGGTTAATAAATATCTACAAGTAAAACAAAAAGAGTGGACTTAGTCAAAGATGCTTCAAGCTTCTCCAAGCTTCCAAGCATGTGACTATATACCAACTAATTTGATTTACTTTAAATAAATAAAACCTTATCATTATTATAAGCATGGTGTGAGTCTCATACACCCATGTTGCATGTGGCATCTAGCATGACACAAAATAATGTATATTAATATATATCACATATATACTAATTGTACACAAGTGAGAAAAAAAAAAGTTTAAGTGAGCTAATATTAGTTAATGTAAATTAATATATCAAATATATAATTATACATTAAATTATTAAATCAACACTTGATTTAATAATCCGGCTATATTATATACAACCGACTAATATCAAATGTAACAATCTATTGAATCAATACTTGATCCGATATCCCGGCTATATCATATACAACCGTCCGATATCGCATATCGCGAGAATAGAATGTGGTATCACATACACGCATTAATCTCAGTTCCGTACATATCACATATGTTCTCCTACTTCGTTTCGCATGAACCAGGAAACCTCTGTGTAGGACTCTAAAGACTCGTCAATACGCCGGCAGTAAGTGATATTCATATCAAACACCCACAAGCCCCAAGCGGTCTGCTAAACGTAATAGCCACCCAAGTATTGAGCGATCAGAAGATCACCAAGCAAGCCTTCTCGTACTCCTGCGAATCCAATTAGTAACACTACCATACAATCCGGTCCGTTCGTCAAATATGTCGCATATCACAGCCTGGCGGTGGTATAACGTCAGACCCCAATAGCTTGATAAGTCATGCCGATGCAAGGTATATAACGGTTCGAGAAACTACTGATAACACTTACCAGTAAATCTCAGCAACCCTGGCCAGGGATTTCATGTTATGGCCAATCGAGCATAGCGCAACATCAACTCCCAATACCGGGAATGACGAATAACCTGCTATCGCTCATTGCCTCCATGTGACTCGGGACTGTACCCAAAAACCACCTGTTTGCATGACTCAGTAGAGCCGTGGTAGGGTGGAAATAAAAGCACAGTGGGAGACACACAAGACTCTATGAAGATCTCGGGTCGACAGACTAACCTGTACCAGTGTCACCAGAGAACTGCTATCTGACGATATGTATAATACCATCTAGGAGTTCTCGGTGAGTCCGTTCAGTGTACCCAGTCTCTACTGAGCACTCGTATACCATATTTGATGTCAAACACCAATGGATATTGGATCATCCATCGCCCATCATATGGGTTAAGATGCGTATACGCTAGTCTACTATGGAATATCGTTGCCCTGTCTCGATACACCCTCGACTAGGAACAATTATAAGGTGTACTTGTGGACTACCCTTATCCCCACTAGTATGATCTCCATCATAGCCCTGGTAGTCAAGTATACATCTTAAGGTCTTTGTCAACATGTGAGAGCAAGACAACATACGGCGCACTCGAGAGTTCCTGTCTGGAAGAAAAGAAGTCCTGTCTCGGGGTCACTTATACAAGTCAACATGTTAAGACAAAGAGTAACCAGATAGCATACTATCATGTCGAGCGAGAGAGTCCTCTCTATATATGTCCAAGCATCCACTATAATGTATATCTCATGTACAACAATGGCCTCTAGGGCATACATATAACTAACAATCTCCCACTTGCACTAAGGCCATTTGTTGTAGTATCCAATACCCAACAATTTAGCAGTGGTTGTAGTATCCCATACTCAACCATCCCAAAATCTCTCAAATAGTATTTGGGGAAGCAAGCCTTGGTGAGTGGATCCGCCGTGTTATCCTCAAAATCTACTCTCCTTACCTTGATACCTTGGAGATCCACCATCTCCTTGATCAGGTGATTCTTGCCTCAGAGTATGTATGGATCGCTGATGGGAACGTTGTTCCTAGGCTAAAGCCACAACTCCATTGTAGTCACAATAACAGTTATTGGACACTCAATGGTAGGAACCTTGTTCATCTCATGAACAAGTAATGTCCAGACATCTACTTTGGTAGCATCGTTTGTAGCAATACATCTAGCCTTTATCGTCTAGTATGTCACGGTATCTAGCTTGGAACTCTTCCAACATACCGTTCCTCCACTGAGGGTAAAGACAATGCTTGTGACTGACTTTCAGTTGACCTTATCACTCTGGAAGCTCGAACCAAGAATATTCATTTAGTGCTTCTCAAGTACTTAAGAACGTCCTCCACAGCTTTCCAGTGATTCTCCCAAAATCCAATTGATTCCTGATCACTACACCTAGTGAGTTAGCTACATCTGGTCTGGTATATAACATCGCACACAAGATAGAGCCTACTGCCGAAGCATAGGGTATCCCTTGCACGCGAGCTCTCTCCAAATTAGTCTTGGAAGACTTCTTTTTGGAGAGAGTGATTCCTGAGTAAGTGGGCGAACCACCACGCTTAGAATCTTCCATACTAAACTCCTTTAGTATGGTGTTAATGTACCTGGATTTGGGAAACTCCTAACATCCACTTATATCTATCTCCATAGATCATAACCGATAAGATGTAGTAGGTATCATTCAGATCTTCTATGGAGAATTCTCGTGATAAGTGGAGCTTGACCGAGTGTAGCATAGGAAACAATTTCCTATCAAGAGTATGTTATCTACGTACATTACTGTAACACCTTAGATTTCGATTAGTGTTAATTAAGCGATAATGCGGGTTTTCTGTAAAAAGTTTACCAATTGGGTTTCCTCATATTTTATAACATTTAATTAATATTTTATTATTATTTGTTATGGCTTGCACACACGTGTGCACGTTAATGTGAGGGTTTGTTTGTGTTAATCTTGTTAGTGACCATGACACTTAACCTAATCCTAATCCTTGCTTTGCTTTGACCTTAACCTAACCCTAGATATTTGTTTTGTGAGAAGATATTTCCTTTTGTCTTTTGGAATGAGAGGAGGTGGCAAGGTGAATCATGGGGAGCATTAATGGTTGCATTAATAGAGGTGAGGGGAAGGGTAAGATTAAGGGTTTAGCTTACCCTACACTCACCTCACTCTCTCATTATCATTTCACACTCTCATTCTTCTATCTCTTTCTTATTTCTCTTCACTTCTCTCAACCCTCAATTGAACACTTACCTTCTCATCATAAAACCTTCACTAAACTTCACAAAATCTCACCCGAATCACTTCTTAAGCCTTATTTTGCCTCTTAGATGCCTTGGAGCTTGGAAAGCTAGGATCTTTGAACTTGTGGGAGTAGCTAATGATCTCTTTCTGTTAAGTAAGTTTTTTTTAATATTGTGTAGCTTGTAAGTTTCAGTTTAGAACGTGTAAAGTTTCGTTTCGTGCAAATATCGTATTTTTAGTGTAGTTTTGGGTCTCGGATGATCTGCTATCAAACCAGGTATTTGTTGGAAAAGTTCCTATCACACTGACCTTGTGTAGTGACCTAGAACCCACCATAAAAACCTGAGACAATTCCATGGAAAGTCGGCCGCAAATAAATTGCTTCTGGCCACAACTTGCGGCCAGACAGGGGTGTTTGGGTTTGGGTTTTGGTCTGGGGGTCTCTGGGGTTGTGTGTGGGCTTGTGGTATGTGCAACTTTTACAAATTGTTTGTGCAGCAAAATCTGGGATCACTTTGCTTGTTTTCTAGTATTTCGACTACGCGCGTTAAGTTATTCGACATGGTTCGTGTTGTTGTGTAGCTGTTGCTCTTGAGTTGGTTTCGTAGTGTCACTAGTACGTTAGTCACTAGACGAACACTTGAGAGTTTGTTTGGAGTTGGTGCATCGGTCAAACGTAGTGGATATGCGTTATTGGTCGATTGCTAATGTGAACTTATTATATTGTTGTTTTATGATCTTAGGGACGCAGGCGAGGACTTCGGACGCTACGAAGAAGGGAAAGCGAGTGGTTGGTTTTACTTAGCCCAAGATCATCTGTGAGTAGATTTAATATCTACAAGGGAATCGCCCGCATGGCGTTATGCGTCTGGGTTAGATATGATATGATATTAGCCGCATGTTATATTGCACATATAGAGATTGTGCATAAAACTTTATTGCATAATATTACTTGTTGTGCTTGGACTTGTACCCTTTGGACACTGCACTATTATTGACGGCTCATGTTGCACCAGCACTGACTGTATGCCACTGTTCACACCATAATATTGTATTATTATATTCCCCATTCTTATTCGTTTTATAAATAAACAGGTGCTTTTGACGCATGTCTGCTACATATTACATGTTACAGGTTCTTGGACAGAAAACAGTGAAAACGATGAAAAGACGATGCAAAAGTGGATTTTGACCAACAAACAGAAAACACTTGATCAAGCCTACATCAAAGATAAAATTCACAAAGTACAAGGCAATGCAAGGTCCAAGATTACAAAGCGAACGGTTAAAAGTCCACCGCAATTATTCACTGGAGATCTGGAAGAAACATAGAAGCTATTTTAATAAAAGAACCAAATAATAAGTAAGCCCAAAGACAGAAGAGCCCACAAAGGAAATTTCAAGGCCCAATACTTCCTTTTAATAAAAGACAGAGACATAAAATTTTACCAAAGGTTGGAGTCTACTTTGACTAGGTCTTCCTAAGGATATTTTGGTAAATGTAGACATGCGAATCAATTGTAACCTAGGGTTTCCTATCCTCTATAAATAGGAACTCTAAATCACTGTAAAGGCTATGCCTCCCTTCATTAATAAATTTTAGAATTCTTTTGGAGAGCATCGGTGCCTTTTCTCATTTCATGAATTCAGATCGTACAACCCTGTGTTGATGTTTGGAGAGAGCCATCTGTAAGTAGTTTTATTTAATTGCTCTAGTTTAGATTTTAATTCCTTGCCTTAGATGTTAGCTTTGGGGAAGGCTTTTGAGAGATGAGATCTCTCATCCCTTTCTTACCCATCACAGATAATCAATAGGACTCCATGCATACACGCACACACCGCGCCCTACGGCACCCTATCCCTCGAGATAGCGGTGATACCGTAGTATAAAGGCCCGGTTGCGCGCGTTTTCCATGGAGGTTAGGGTAAGGATCTCTAAAGGAAGGACAAGAACCTAGAGGAAGGAACACCTTCCCGAATGGATCTAATCCCCTTTATTGATAATTACCATAACTTCTTTTAGATCCTAATTTGGGTATAGAAAGCGTTGAGATTTATTTACATTTCCAAACCATTCCTAAACCTAACCCTAGCAAGATTTAGATCTAGATAATTTTAGTATAGATAGATTTAGTTTTTAGATTTAATAATCAACACCCATCGGAATTAATTCGTTTGAGCGATTAGGAAATTCACAACATCCCTGTGGACCGACCCGTACTCACCGGCTAGATACATGCGACGCCGTTCTTGATTGCGGTAATAGATAGTTTTTGAGATCAATCAAATGGCGCCGTTGCCGGGGATGGCGTGTTATTTCCTTTTTGCAATTTCGGGTTAATCAAAATTCAAAAAGTCATAAAAATATGAAGAAAAAAATATATAAAAATATATCATCTGTTATTTTTGGGAAGGGTATTTTTGTGTGAATTTTGCAGGATCTACGAACAAATTCGGATCTGGAAATCTACAGAGATCAAAACAGCAAATATCAAATCCGAACAAACAGAGGAATATCACAATAGACAACAGAAGAAATTTGGAGGACCAAGTCAAACAAGTCAACCGCGGAGTTCTGGTGACAAACAAAACTGTTGAACCTTCCAACCGGCCGCGGAACCGCCGCGCGACCTCGCTTTTGGCCGCGGAACCGCCGCGCGACCCCTGTTTTGGCCGCGGAACCGCCGCGGCCTGGTCGATTCACGGCCGAGGAAAAAAAAAACTCTGTAAGTCTTCTGATCTCTTCCTCTGCAAATCTCGATATATCTTCTGTAAAATCTCCTGCAGGATTCTTTACGCTTAAAAATATCTTCCCCCTTCCAATAACAAATCTTGTGCAGGATTCTTTGTGCCGCGCATAAAATAAAAAGATTTGATTGCAAGTGATTTACTATTTTGCATATCTTTAATTGGATTTTAAAGGGCTTTTGACCAATTCAGATTGGGTGGGGATTTCATCACCCTTCCCAGGACCTCAGAAATCACATAAGGCGTATGCATTGACCATATCTTAATTAAAAAAATACTAGACTCAGCCCTAAGGACTTCGAGCTCAATAGGACAGAGGACTAGTTATAGGCATCAGCCGTTTATCCTAACCTGACTTTGCGGTGTCTAGGCAAGTGTGTCAAGGCAAGTAGTTACTTAATTAGGACCGCTACTTATAGCGGGGAGCCTCCCACTTACCTGGCAGTTACCTGGCCGCAATTGGCGGTGAAGAGGCGGTTTGAGGTCCTATCTTTAGCCCTTTGGAACAGTTAGGAGCTGTCTAGCTGACCTAGGTGACCCTAGAGTTAGGCCTGATTGTGCATTTTTGGTTGATCGAAAGTGTGTCTTAGTCCTTTATCAAAAATCTTTTTGCAAACAGTTCCAACTAAAAAAAAGGGGGAAAAGGAAAAATCTTTTATAAAAACTTGCAAAATTTTGTCGCTAAGAAATCCTTGCACCCCACTTGCACCACCTACCTTCTTTCTTTTCTCATTCTTCTATCATGGGTACCCCACATCACAAATCTCTTGCCGAACTTTGGTATCCCGAACCTAACTTTGCCTCGTACGTCAATTGTTTCGGTCGATTTAAAGACGATCGTTCCATGCCCAAAATTTCTTTGAAAGATCAAATAGAAGTGTCTAGGAGAAACAGTTTGACTTTACAACCCACTTTGTGTCAACCATGTCAACAGTCACCACCTTCGTATGTTGATGCCACTTTTTCGAGTCCAGCTGTAACTCCTAAACCGATGTCCATTGCTGAGCATATTGTTCAATCTCGTAGCCGATCTTTCACTCCTCTCCACACATCCAGTTATAGGGATCAACAAGTTCATTCACCTTTCTATCCACAGGTTGATCCTTCTCCTGTCCAGCCATCCACTTCCTATCAGTCCTACCCGACTTTCCCACCTTCACTAGACACTGTTTCTACACAGCCATTAGGGAGTTTCACGTATCCAAACAGTTTCGAATCTTTTACCGAAACCCCTTCACAACCCATGTCTAGTTTGGAACAGTCGTTGAAAACTTATATTTCAGCAACAAACAAAATGGTTAGGAATGTGGAAGCATCCATTACCGCCCTTATGCAACCTAGTGAACCGGCAGCTAGTTTTCAACTAGTTTCAAATTTTCCAATGTATGAGGAGGCGGTTGGACAGAGTGAGAATGTGAGAGGATTTCCAAATCAAACCTACCCATACACAATTGAATCCAACAACTCCAATTTTCAAACATGTGTCCAAAATGATGAGTTGTGCGACTTTGTAGTGCTTGATTCGCCAGATTGTGAAGAACCCCTTTCGAGTGAAACCACACTTAATCCTTTCGATCTTTACACCTCCACTCTAGAACCTGAATTGATAAATATCCATGCTTTTGATGAGGTGTCAGAAAATATCGATTTTCACTTGATTGAGGATATAGACGCCGGGAATATTTCGGATGATGAACCTGTCGATTTGATTGAAATTTTATGTCCAATTCATCATCCCGAGTTATTAATTGTTTCTCCCGAACTTCATATGCGTCTTGATTTTGATGATAATGGCATGGATGAGATAAGTATTAAGGAGAATTATGAGGATAATATTGAGGAGAGTAGTGAGGATAATATTGAGGTTGAACCATTTTTGTTTGATGTGTCGGATTTTCCAATTCATCCTCTTGAACCTTTACCTAAATCACCCTCCCTCCTTTCCATCGTTCCAACCACGCCTAATATCACACTTGAAGACTGTGAGTTTGAAAAATTTCTCTTTGAATCTAACACAGTTCTCACAGACGATAACACGTACGAGTGTTTCACTTTTTCGGACGATGTTGATGACTCACCGCCCGAGTTTGAGTCCTTTACATTTTCAGATGAGTTAGTTGAACCATCAGACTTGGTTGCTTACAGTTGTTTCGAACCATTGATGGAATCCTTCAAGTTCGCGACAGATTGCTTAGGTGAGAATTGTAGGGTGTTTTTCGTCACCCCAGTGAGATGGGAATACGCGAGCGCTTGTCAGGCGTACTACAGATTCCCCCTGCCTAGGGTAGGCCGGGGTTTAATGATTGTGGGGATCCGAATCTCCGGCAGCCGCGGACTAAGCTGCCGTTAATTACCCCTCGCCTTTGGGGCGAGGGAACCTCCGATTAACGGGTTAAACTGGTCATGCGAACTCAATGTGCAGTGTACGTGTGTTTTGAAAGGGGGTCATGCGAACTCAATGTGTATGTATAAATTTGTATACATATGTATATATGTATATATGTACACAAAAAGAGGGGAAAAGACATCCAAGGGATGCGCAGGTGCGCAAGCACGCGCGCCACGTGTCGGCACGCGGACGCCTTGCGCACTTGCGCAGGTGCGCAGGCGCGCGCGCCACGTGTCGGCACGCGGGCGCCTTGCGCACTTGCGCAGGTGCGCAGGCGCGCGCGCCACGTGTCGGCACGCGGGCGCCTTGCGCACTTGCGCAGTTGCGCAGGCGCGCGCGCCACGTGTCGGCACTCGGGCGACTTGCGCACTTGCGCAGTTGCGCAGGCGCGCGCGCCACGTATCGGCACGCGGGCGACTTGCGCACTTGCGCAGGCGCGCGCGCCACGTGTCGGCACGCGGGCGCCTTGCGCACTTGCGCAAGCGCGCAGGTGAGGCACAACAGGCTTTTAGCCTAAAAAAATTTCTCAGAAGAGAAATCAAAGAGGAATTGGACTCCTGAATGTGTTTTTCTTCTTCTTTTTTTTTGGGGGGGTTTAGTGAAAGATGTTCTTCTTCTTCCTCCTGTTGCTTGCTGGATCTTGAAGATCAAGAGATGTGAAATCTCAAAATCTCTCCTTTTTAAGATCTGATGACAGATCCAAGTTCCCCTATGTGGGTTTTGTGGTGGAAAACTATTTAGTTTTGAAAAAGGAAGAGTAAAACTCTTGATTTAATTCAAGAGAAAGGAGAAGGTTTTGGAACCTTGAGGAAGGAGAAAAGTTCTCAGATCTATATTTTTTTTTGGAAATGAAAAAGTGTTACTTTTTTATTCATCATGTTGTCTTTTATAGGCTTACATATTTACATATAGCCCAAGGAAAAATGGCATTTTAGCCATCCCATGGCTCATGTGCCATTTCATTTTTGCACATAAGCCATGGGCTTACAAAATATTGGCTTTATGCCCATTTTAAATACATTCATGTATAAAAAATTACATAAAAATTATTTATTACATGATCTTGTCGTTTCCATGGGGAGGCTGGCCGTGGGCTTGACTTGGGCATGGGCCCGCTTGACCTGGGCTTGGGCCCACCTGGCTTGGGGTTGACCTTGACTTTGACTCGGTCAACGGGGGTGTAAATTTTTACCCCAACAAAGTGCCCCCCATCAATAAATGCACACCGTACATTTGAGTTGTGTGCATGAAATTGATGGATCTTGAAGCTGAACTTCAAGGTGGAACATCATTCCGGAGGCGAAGCATCATCCCGGGGAGCATCATTCTGATTCGCGGAGTATAATTCCAAGGATCGGAGCATCATTCCGATTTGTGGAGCATAATTCTAGGGATCAGAGCATCATTCCGATTTGCGGAGCATCATTCCGATGATCGGAGCATGATTCCAGGGGATCGGAGCATCATTCCGATGAGCGGAGCATGATTCCAAGAGATCGGAGCATCATTCCGATGAGCGGAGCATGATTCCAAGAGATCGGAGCATCATTCCGAAGGGCGGAGCATAATTCCAGAGATCGGAGCATCGTTCCGATGGGCGGAGCATAATTCCAGGATTCGGAGCATCGTTCCGAAGGGCGGAGCATGATTCCAAGAGATCGGAGCATCATTCCGAAGAGCGGAGCATGGTTCCAGGGATCAGAGCATCATTCCGAAGGGCGGAGCATAATTCCAGAGATCGGATCATCGTTCCGATGGGCGGAGCATAATTCCAAGGATCGGAGCATCATTCTGATGAGCGGAACATAATTCCAGGGTTCGGAGCATCATTCCGAAGAGTGGAGCATAATTCCAGGATTCGGAGCATCATTCCGAAGAGCGGAGCATAATTCCAAGGTTCGGAGCATCGTTCCGATGGGCGGAGCATGATTCCAGGGATCGGAGCATCATTCCGATGAGCGGAGCATGATTCCAGAGTTCGGAGCATCATTCCGAAGGGCGGAGCATGATTCCAGAGTTCGGAGCATCTTTCCGAAGAGCGGAGCATGATTCCAGAGTTCGGAGCATCATTCCGATGGGCGGAGCATAATTCCAGAGTTCAGAGCATCTTTTCGAAGAGCGGAGCATGATTCCAGAGTTCGGAGCATCATTCCGATGGGCGGAGCATAATTCCAGGATTCGGAGCATTATTCCGAAGCGCGGCAGATATTCTGACCGAAGCATAATTTCGACGCAGAGGTTGATTCCCAGGTGAAGCATATTCCGACGGGGAAGGCATATACTCCGAGGCGAAGCATGATTTCGACACGGGGTACATTCTGAGACAGAGCATGATTCCGGCGCAGAGCTTGTCGGTTGACTTGATTCCGAGGCGAAGCATCATTTCGACACGGGGTGCACATTCTGAGACGAAGCTTGATTCCGACGCAGAGCTGGTTGGTTGATTTGATTCCGAGGCAGAGCATAATTCCGGCAAGGAAGGTAGATATCACGAGGCGAAGTATGATTTCGACACGGGGTATACTCTGAGACGAAGTATGGTTCCGACGCAGAGCTGGTTGGTTGATTTGATTCCGAGGCGGAGCATAATTCCGGCAGGGAAGGTAGATATCACGAGGCGAAGCATGATTTCGACATGGGGTAAATTCTGGGACGGAGCATGATTCCGCCGTAGAGGTTGTTGGTTTGATTTGATTTGGGTTGACATCAGCATCGCTACACTGGAATATGGTACCAGGAGCGAATCATCATTTGTCATGAGAGGATTTGGGGATTGGTTTTTTGTTTGGCATCTGCATTGCTGCACTGGAATAATGCCAGGAGCAACTCATCATGTGCCCCGAGAGGATTTGGATTTGGCTTGTTTGGCATCTGCATTGCTGCACTGGAATAATGCCAGGAGCAACTCATCATGTGCCGCAAGAGGATTTGGATTTGGTTTTTTTTTTTGTTTGGCATCTGCATTGCTGCACTGGAATGATGCCAGGAGCAACTCATTATTTGCACCGAGAGCATTTGGGAATTGGTGGCTTAGGAGACAGGTTTAGATCCCTATCACCTAAGGCTTTTCAATTTTATGGGCCGTGAGGGTCCCATAAAAGCATTTTCTCCCTACGAGTCGAAAGGATCTCGTAGGTGTATTTTCTCCTTAGGAGTCGTGAGGACTCCCAAGTGTAATGCTCCTTTGTGAGTCGTAAAGATCTCACGCGGGAATTTTCTCTTCACAAAGTCGAGAGGACTTTGCGAGTGCATTTCATTTCTTCTTTTTCACAAGTTTGCGCCCTTTCGGGTTTTCACAAACTTGCCGGCAGTCCTGCTGTTTTTACTCACGGAGCCCTTTCGGGTTTTCATCCGTGCCTATTTTGCTTGTGGACATACCCCTTTTTTTTTGAATCTTCACCGCCGGTGGGACGTTGAATGTGGTCTCACCGGTAGGACTTGGGGGGAATTGGAATCGTTTTACGCCCGTGGATTGTATACGGTTTTGCAGGATGTATGATCCAGACCGTAGGGCCGAAAAAAATTTTAGGACTTTGTCGGCGTCTGCATCGCTGCACTGGAATATGGTACCAGGAGCGACTCATCATTCGCCGTTGGGGTATAGGATTTGGAATTTGTTTGGCGTCTGCATCGCTGCACTGGAATATGGTACCAGGAGCGACTCATCATTCGCCGTTGGGGTATGGGATTTGGAATTTGTTTGGCGTCTGCATCGCTGCACTGGAATATGGTACCAGGAGCGACTCATCATTCGCCACTTGGGGATTGGGGAGCGATGGCTTAGAAGACAGGTTTGGATCCCTATCACCTAAGGCTTTTCAATTTTATGGGCCGTGAGGGTCCCATAAAAGCATTTTCTCCCTACGAGTCGTAAGGATCCCGCAGGTGTATTTTCTCCTTAAGAGTCGTGAGGACTCCTAAGTGTGTTTTTTCTTTATGAGTCGTAAGGATCCCACAAAGGTTTGTTCTCCTCATGTATCGTGAGGACACATGAGTGGGTCTTCTCAATGGAGCATAATTCCACAGGCGGAGACCAGCCGCGTAACTAGTGATTACGGTGGGGCATGAGGGTGATGAGAATTATTTGAGGCCGTGGATTGTATACGGTAGTCAATTTGGGGACTAACCGTAGGGCTGGGAGAATTTTGAGAAATTGGATTTTTGTTTGGCGTCTGCATCGCTGCACTGGAATATGGTACCAGGAGCGACTCATCATTCGCCGCTGTTTTTTTTTGTTGTTTTTGTATTTTTTTTGTTTTACCACGATTGCTCCATCATTTCAGCTTTTCTTATCGCGAAGGTCGCGATTGCCCCATCATTTCGGCTTTTATTCGCGGTTGCCCCATCATTTCGGCTTTTATCTTCATCTTTATTTTACTCGCTGATTTTTATTGCAAGTTGCCCCATCATTTCGGCTTTTCTTTATTTTTTCCTTTATTTACACATTTTTTTTTTTACATTCCCAGTTTAACGACTTAGAGATCGACTGTTCCCAGTTTAATGACATGGTGGTCGATTGTTTTAAGAGAAAGGCAGATGTCTGAGAGAATCGGTTTCACGAAGAACTTCGGTCTCCGTTTGTATGAAATTGGCGGTTGCAACTTGACTGTTTGTTAACACGCCTTTGGACAGTTCTATCTCTCCTGCCTTATATTGCTTTTCGACCCAATCTTTGAAGACGAAGCAGTCCTCTATGGCATGACCTATCACTCTGTGATAGGGGCAGTATTTGGGGTCGTCGGTCCTATTCGCTTCCTGCGGTCTTTTTGACTCTGGCAGTTGTAGACCGTTCTTCAGGGCGTCTTTGAATATTTTACGGATTTTGTCCCTTCTGAAGGAATAGACCTTATCCAGCTTCTCTTTCAGTGGAGATTCTCCTCCCTCTCCGAACATTGGCTTCCGAGGCTGGTTGGCGCTAGGTCCGCTCATCCCTTGCTTATTTCGGTTAGCCGAAGTGTTGAAAGATTCAGAATCATCAGAGTTTCCGCCTTTGCGATTATTGTCCTTCCGGTTTCTCCAGGACTTATTGTTATTTTGAGAATCCGAGAAGGACTCCTGTTTTGAGCGCTCCAGCATCTGGACTTTCCTGGTCAGCTCTTGGAATGTTTTGAGACCCGCGGTGCATAAAAACGGGGCCATCCAATTGTTGAGATTTCCGACGAGGAGACTGACAGATTGGTCCTGCTCTATCGGCGGTTCGCATTTGACGGAGAGATTGCGCCATCGGGTTATAAAATCCGTGCTGCTTTCGTCGCTCTTGGGCTTGGTCCTTACGAGCTCGGCAATGGTAATCTTATCGCTGACGCTCATGAACCTCTGCCGAAACAGAGACTCCATTTGGACAAAAGTTATGACGGAGCCATCCGGTATGCTCGCGTACCAGTCGAAAGCAACATTGGTCAAGCTATTAACGAACTGGCGGAGGAGAAGCGCATCATTGCCCCCAGTATTTCCGCATGAGGCTTTGAAGTGGGCGATATGCTGATTCGCATTTCCCGTCCCATCGAATCTTCCGAATTTGGGGATGACATAGCCGCTAGGAAATTCTACCAGATCATACTGAGCAGGATATGGTCTCCCACTACTTCTGATATCTTTTTGCGCTTCGGCTTCGGCTACCAAGGTTTTGACCTTGTTGGCAACCAAATCCATGATTTGATCTTGGGTTAGCGGGCTACTGTCATCGGTAGCCAAGACATTTGCTGAGATAGGATGCGACTGATTTTCATGCGGTCCGCCCACCTTTGGATTTGAGGGAACGGGCGTCGGCTTTCTCGGGACACCGTTTCCCGGTTCACGAGTAGAGCCCTCCGCTTGATTGGGCGGCTGAGAGGCAAGTCGGGCCGTGAGCTGCATCACGACATTCGTCAAGTCATCGATTTTGGAGTAGAGTTTGGCCATCTCCTTGTCTTTGTTTTTGAGCTGCTTTCGGAGCTCTTGAAGAAGTTGTTGCTCTGCGGTCTTAGGACGGAAAGTTGGCTCATCTTCGCTTTCCGAGCCTGACTCCTCATGAATTGAGGGTTCTCTCTGCCTATCAGCCTCATCAAAAGGGTTTTCATCGTCCAGTGGAGGCGGCTGTTCTTGGGGAGTGGCAACCACATTCAAGCCAGATAGGATTTGAGATGTGGTGGCCCCGTCCTTGCTCTTGCTGCGCGTGCTCACCATATAGACAGTGTGGACCACATATCCAGCCATTTCCTTATCTCTGGCGGGGTAACCCTGTTCCTCGAACCTCATGAGGTTCAGCATAGCAGGAGCCCTAGCCCTTTTGTTGGCTCTATACCTGAGCCTTTTCTGCCTTAGCTTCTCAATTTTAAGGGCTTGGCGGGCATCCGCTACCCGGGAAGCCATTGTGAGTTGATCAGCGGGGAGCTTAGAGAAGACACCCGATCGAGCATTTGTCAGGTGCGCCGCTGGAGCTTGCTCGGGACGTGTTGTAGCTTTGTTGGTGTTGATGGCCTTGCCCCCAGCTGGGGCCAAGGAAAGTCGTTCAGATACCGACTTGCGTTTGGGTTGGGGCGCCCTTGAGATCAGCACATTTGGTCTCCTGCCTTTCGAGACCGGTTTGTCTGTCACCGGGGCTTGAGGAGATGGGATGGCGCCAACTGGCATGAACGTAATAGAGCCAAATGGTAGCAGCGGCTCCTCCCATTGTCGCCCGAGACTGGCCGGGAAGACCATCCTGGAGTCTATCTTCATCGTGTAGGAGACGGGAGCCATGCTGAGAGCTGAGTTCATCTTTGGAGACATTGTTGAAGGGTGATTGCTTGAAAACCTGCATGAAAAAAAAAACATTATTTCAGTATAAATATAGGTATGTATATTGACTGAGTTCGCATGAATGCTTAACCCGAAATATAGGAGGAGAGATTTGTCCCACCGGGCGTGCCAGAATCTGTAGGGTGTTTTTCGTCACCCCAGTGAGATGGGAATACGCGAGCGCTTGTCAGGCGTACTACAGATTCCCCCTGCCTAGGGTAGGCCGGGGTTTAATGATTGTGGGGATCCGAATCTCCGGCAGCCGCGGACTAAGCTGCCGTTAATTACCCCTCGCCTTTGGGGCGAGGGAACCTCCGATTAACGGGTTAAACTGGTCATGCGAACTCAATGTGCAGTGTACGTGTGTTTTGAAAGGGGGTTTTGGATATATCGGGAGCCACGCAGAGTTTTTACGGGGGTCCCGCTACCCGGATAGCGGGCTGGGGGTCAAGGGGGCTAGCAGCCCCCTTGCGGGGTGCGGGGCAGCGCCCCGTTAAAAATTTTTTTCTAACAGGGACAGTGTCGTGGAGTACGTGTATGTATAAATTTGTATACATATGTATATATGTATATATGTACACAAAAAGAGGGGAAAAGACATCCAAGGGATGCGCAGGTGCGCAAGCGCGCGCGCCACGTGTCGGCACGCGGACGCCTTGCGCACTTGCGCAGGTGCGCAAGCGCGCGCGCCACGTGTCGGCACGCGGGCGCCTTGCGCACTTGCGCAGGTGCGCAAGCGCGCGCGCCACGTGTCGGCAGGCGGGCGACTTGCGCACTTGCGCAAGCGCGCGCGCCACGTGTCGGCACGCGGGCGCCTTGCGCACTTGCGCAGTTGCGCAAGCGCGCGCGCCACGTGTCGGCACGCGGGCGACTTGCGCACTTGCGCAGTTGCGCAAGCGCGCGCCACGTGTCGGCACGCGGGCGACTTGCGCACTTGCGCAAGCGCGCGCCACGTGTCGGCACGCGGGCGACTTGCGCACTTGCGCAGTTGCGCAGGCGCGCGCGCCACGTGTCGGCACGCGGGCGACTTGCGCACTTGCGCACTTGCGCAGGCGCGCACGCCACGTGTCGGCACGCGGGCGCCTTGTGCACTTGCGCAAGCGCGCAGGTGAGGCACAACAGGCTTTTAGCCTAAAAAAATTTCTCAGAAGAGAAATCAAAGAGGAGTTGGACTCCTGAATGTGTTTTTCTTCTTCTTTTTTTTTGGGGGGGTTTAGTGAAAGATTTTCTTCTTCTTCCTCCTGTTGCTTGCTGGATCTTGAAGATCAAGAGATGTGAAATCTCAAAATCTCTCCTTTTTAAGATCTGATGACAGATCCAAGTTCCCCTATGTGGGTTTTGTGGTGGAAAACTATTTAGTTTTGAAAAAGGAAGAGTAAAACTCTTGATTTAGTTCAAGAGAAAGGAGAAGGTTTTGGAACCTTGAGGAAGGAGAAAAGATCTCAGATCTATATTTTTTTTTGGAAATGAAAAAGTGTTCCTTTTTTATTCATCATGTTGCCTTTTATAGGCTTACATATTTACATATAGCCCCTTGGGCTTTACAAAAATGGCATTTTAGCCATCCCATGGCTCATGTGCCATTTCATTTTTGCACATAAGCCATGGGCTTACAAAATATTGGCTTTTTGCCCATTTTAAATACATTCATGTATAAAAAATTACATAAAAATTATTTATTACATGATCTTGTCGTTTCCATGGGGAGGCTGGCCGTGGGCTTGACTTGGGCATGGGCCCGCTTGACCTGGGCTTGGGCCCACCTGGCTTGGGGTTGACCTTGACTTTGACTCGGTCAACGGGGGTGTAAATTTTTACCCCAACAAGAATAACACTATCCCTAATTCACTCCCTTTCGTCCTTCCTATCGTTCCGACCGTACAAGAGACCGTTACGCTTTCATCTCCAATACCAAGTTCGGCGTACCCATGCTTTCTAACGAATCTTGAGGGATTTGACTCCATTTCTCGACGGGTTGATAGGTTAGCACAATCGCTTTTAACACATCGGTCATCACAAATTGTGCTAATTTATTCACTCGATTTACACCCTCAAGATCGTACTCTACTTCTTTCTCTTTTCCGCCATTCTTCTCCCCCACCGAGACCGTATCCCGTTTCTACCTCCACACGGTCTCGTGTGCTTCTCATCTCTTTTCTTTCCACTCCATTCTTTCACCAACTCGACCATTACCACGATAAGATTTTTAAATGGTTGGTGCTGACCTTTGGCTTGTGTAAGGCCAAGCTTAAGTTTGGGAGGAACCTTGTTGTATATATGTATATATATTTTTGTTTTCTTTTTCTATAAAAAAAATAAAATTCAAAACATTAAAAAATATAATTTTTTTTATAAATAAATAAACAGGGAAGTGCCAGCATTTTGACCCTCTTGGTGTAGCATGACAGTGAGGACACTGTCAAGTTTAAGTTTGGGGGTATGCTTGGTAAGTTTTCTTCCTTCGCATTCATTTGTGTATATTTTTGCATCTGCATACTTATTTGAAAACCCATAAAAAATTGAATTTTTTTGAAAATTTATAAAAATTATTGTATTCAATTTTGGCTAATTGACTTGAGTTTGACAAATAGGTCAACTGGCAAGGAACAACTAGATCTTAGACTTAGTAAATTAAAAAACCTAAAGATAACCTTCCTTAAAGTTTAGCGGTAGATAGTATATGTCTTTGTAGTTTATTTAGAAATAGGCAAATTTTGAGTTCACTTCTTGGGCTTAAAACAAGGGATGAGTATTAATGTTTTTTATTAAAGTATAAGTTTGAAAAATAATTCCTAGCTTAAGTCTAGATTCTGAAAACGTATACCCTATAATTTGCACAATCACGCACCTTGAAACTTGGAATAGTAGAAGAGACCTTGAAATGCTCTTGTCTGAAGTCCTCAGTACGAAAAAAAATGAAATAAAAAAATACAAGTGTGAATAAAGAATAAAAAAATGAACACTGGTTTTTGTGATTACTTGAGGCTGCAAAAATAGAAAAATATTTAGCGAGGGTGCTTCATCACCTAGTGCCTTAGACCAACTAGTTTGGGAGTCACTGCTAAAAAGTCTTGGGTGTTGCAAGACTAGGAATTACGCTTTAATGTGCAAACACATCTTGTAATCGGTTGTTGGTACCTCAAGAAGTATTAACGGTCGCATGAAGGATGTGTAAGCAAAATTCATTTAAATTCACCAACTAATAAGTACTTTGGACAACGGACAAGAGTATGATTGCTTGATTTGAATTTCCAAGTGTAGGGGTGATATTTACATACACGTGGGGATATGTGATTGGAGTTTAGATGAGAGAAAGGAGTGAAGAATAAAACTTGTATCTTTAGTAGAGTTGATAGAAATTCCTAAGTGGAGATGGAACCCTAGAAGGAAAACTTAAGAGATGCCGAAAGCTAAGTAAGTCTATAGAACATATATAATCTTAAGTTAGATGATGAGGAAGTGTGAAGAATATGGGTGGATAATTTGCAAGTCGAAGATAATAAAGTTCCTTGTTAGAAACCCTAATTGGAGAATTAAAGTCGAAAAAGCCAAATTGATAGGATTTTGTGGGTAGTATCTGCTGAAACCCTCAGGAGACAACACTCCTCTTACTAGGGACACCTAGAGGTTTAACGGCTTGTTGCACGAGCTCAGTGCAATCACGTTTCCTTGCGAAAGTGCGGTTAGGTTTAGTCGAGAATAAAAAATAAGTTTGGGGGTATTTGTTCACACCATAATATTGTATTATTATATTCCCCATTCTTATTCGTTTTATAAATAAACATGTGCTTTTGACGCATGTCTGCTACATATTACATGTTACAGGTTCTTGGACAGAAAACAGTGAAAACGATGAAAAAGCGATGCAAAAGTGGACTTTGACCAACAAACAGAAGACTCTTGATCAAGCCTACATCAAAAATAAAATTCATAAAGTACAAGGCAATGCAAGGTCCAAGATTACAAAGCGAACGGTTAAAAGTCCACCGCAATTATTCACTGGAGATCTGGAAGAAACATAGAAGCTATTTTAATAAAAGAACCAAATAATAAGGAAGCCCAAAGATAGAAGAGCCCACAAAGGAAATTTCAAGGCCCAATACTTCCTTTTAATAAAAGACAGAGACATAAAATTTTACCAAAAGTTGGAGTCTCCTTTGACTAAGTCTTCCTAAGGATATTTTGGTAAATGTAGACATGCGAATCAATTGTAACCTAGGATTTCCTATCCTCTATAAATAGGAACTCTAAATCACTGTAAAGGCTATGCCTCCCTTCATTAATAAATTTTAGAATTCTTTTGGAGAGCATCGGTGCCTCTTTTCATTTCATGAATTCAGATCTGACAACCCTGTGTTGATGTTTGGAGAGAGCCATCTGTAAGTAGTTTTATTTAATTGCTCTAGTTTAGATTTTAATTCCTTGCCTTAGATGTTAGCTTTAGGGAAGGCTTTTGAGAGATGAGATCTTTCATCCCTTTCTTACCCATCACAGATAATCAATAGGACTCCATGCATACACGCACACACCGCGCCCTACGGCACCCTATCCCTCGAGGTAGCGGTGATACCGTAGTATAAAGGCCCGGTTGCGCGTGTTTTCCATGGAGGTTAGGGTAAGGATCTCTAAAGGAAGGACAAGAACCTAGAGGAAGGAATATCTTCCCGAATGGATCTAATCCCCTTTATTGATAATTACCATAACTCCTTTTAGATCTTAATTTGGGTATAGAAAGCGTTGAGATTTATTTACATTTCCAAACCATTCCTAAACCTAACCCTAGCAAGATTTAGATCTAGATAATTTTAGTATAGATAGATTTAGTTTTTAGATTTAATAATCAATCCGAACACCCATCGGAATTAACTCGTTTGAGCGATTAGGAAATTCACAACATCCCTGTGGACCGACCCGTACTCACCGGCTAGCTACATGCGACGCCGTTCTTGATTGCGGTAATAGATAGTTTTTGAGATCAATCAGCCACACACACCGTCGATAATTGCCATGACACACACAACCCATATACATACGAGATATAGTTGATACCTATACATACGTGATATTATATGGTTAGGGACATTGAGACATTGATTCATATTCCATTGTGCATATGACATATAGCATACCTGTATACCTACATGCTTACACATATGCCTTGCCATAACTACATACTAGCTACCCATATACCTATATGGTATTGTACAATTAGAGATAGGTATATATACGTATGAGACATAGCTACATGTATATCTTGCATATATACTTACATGTACACCCGTATACCTTGATATAGCTACACATATACCTAGAGGGTATTACATCATTATTGTTAGGTGCATGCTCATACACCTTGCTATAGTTACATGTTCACTTTTATATGATATTGCGTTTGGTTTCATAGAAATTAGGAACCGCATGATATACTTATGTCACGACCCGAAATAGCACGTGACTGGCACTCGAATCATATGAAGTCTATAGGACCACATCTAATTTAGTAAGCCAAAAGCCCAGAAATCTAAAACCATTTTAAATAATAAATAAGGGAAAACTTGTTTAAAAGCAAGTGGTTTTAATAGCATAAGCCGAATTATGCATTTTAAAATCTCAAGTCTTTTCTGGAAATTTCAGCAGAGTTTCCTTTGTAAATACTGGCCCCAAAAGGGGTATAATATGCATAATATGAATAAAGGCATCCCCAAGAGGGAGCTAGCTCTTCGTCAATCGACGGTCATAACCATGCAAGCATTATAATATACAACGCCGAAGGGCGAGGATCAAAACTCAAAGGAAACTCAAACTCATCAAGAAAACCATAATAATACAACGCGCGACTCTAAGGTCGAAATAATACACAACCGGTTTTCTAAGTCTGATATAATGTACAAGTTTGGTTGATGGAATTAATAGATACAATTGATTAAAATAAATACAAGGGTGGTCACGATGCGAGTGGACCCACCTACCAAAGCGAATCACCCAGAATGGAAACATTGTGCCAGCAAAGGCACAATGAAACCTGTACGGTAAAACCTGCAAGAAACTGTGGCACAACGGGGGTGAGTTGCCAACTCGTGAGTAGAAAACATCACAGAGCAGAAATCGTATGCATGATTCAATCCTAGGTCAATACGATCAGTAATATATATGTCCTCAATATGATAAAGTCTGATGTATGAAAAGGTGGCAAGGGTAAACATCTATACCAAGTGTAATACCAAGTGCTCGTGTCAGTGCCTCAGGTAGCAACATATCATAACATGAGGTGTGATCAATGTAATCATCATGAAATCAGTGTCAACTATATCATGAATGTTTATAAGTATGCGGATATCATCCAACTATGTAATCAATGCCTGTATGCATGCGGATCTCATCCAACAATACAATCAATGTCTGTATGCTCGTAAATATCATAAAAGAGTGTGCATGAAAGTATGAGGATATAAATCAACAGTGTCCCTCACGACACATCAAAAGCATGGAACCTGGGTGTCCAACATCGACACCCGAAAACATCATGAAACCCGTGTCTAGCTTCGACACGTAAATTCTCATATCTCGGGCTCCGTCAGTCCGGATCGGCCCTTATCATCTCTCGACTCCGGTCGGTATCCTCCGGATATCCTCCGAGCCCAAATACTATCACCGGTAGGTAGTGTACCTTCTGCCAGGCTCACCGTCTACTGCACAGCAAATCCGTTCTCGCCCCGGGGTACCATACCGGGTCCACCATGTACCCGCAATCGGCCTCATCCAACTTCTCGAATCGGGTTTCACATGTCATACGTCTCAGAACCGAGAAAACGCATGGTGGACGCACTGAAATATCATATCAAGATAAACCGTGTTTTTAAAAACAGTACATACTTCCTTTTGAAATACCCACGATTTTCAAATCCAGAAATATCATGGAAACAACATATCTCAATGTGTATAATCATATAGCATGATGTATGCGACAAATAACCGAAATGTAAGCATATCCGTATATCATGCAACATGGAATAGTAATATGCACATATCGAGGGAAAACCGCTCTTTTAAAATGAATCCAGTTTTTAAATTTATCTTGCGGTTCCCAAATCTCCAAAATCAAGTCAGAATCATCTATGTATGTGCAAGTGCGTATGTATGAGTATACAATATGTATGTGTGCCAGTATGTCATACAAGGAATCATATCCTGATGCAACAATCCTACTGTGTATTGACATGGCAACTATCGATGATGAAGTGTGTGAGCCGGCAAGCAGGTGTATGTGGAACATACGTATCATCGATAATGGTGCTGGTGTCCTGACAGCATGTGTTTAATATAACAATAAACACATTTACACATGCAATGCGATGCGAATAGCAAGAATATGCGAAAAATGAATAATAAACACAATAGTGAAGAATCTACATCAATATATATATATATATCATACAGTTTTGCCATTTGAAATAACACAAATCGTGGGGTTTAGAAAAATAAGGGCTACGGTGTTTTTAAGAAAAGATGCGTCTTTTGAAAATATCCGTAGAATCCCTTGACCTGTCTTAAAAATATTCACGATTCGTTAGTTTTGAAATAGGTATGACTCGGGTATAGTCTAACATCTACTAAGTAAACTACAGATCTAAGTAACAAGCTAATCGAAAGGGTATGGAAACCACCTAAATCTCAGTCGATATATATATACATATAATAGTCGGTGATCCCGCCTCAATAGTATCACATACGATACAATATACAATATGACATCCTCGAGTCAAGAGTGCGAATCTATCATCAATATATAGCTCGTACGTAAATCCGTCGTACGACATCCCAAATCTGGGTACGGGTAGAATCTCACATTTATCTCATCGATTATCTGGTATCCTTATCATCATATCTCATGAACTGGGGTACTGATCTAAGTCTAGTACAAACTAATACCATATATATATATATATATATATATATATATATATATATATATATGCATGTATGAAAACACACGCCCCAAGGGCCGCTAAATTCTCATGTCGTATCTCACTATACGAAACAAAACATATCACCGATCTCATAGCATCAGGCCCAATCTCATCGACTCATCTCCAAATACCATATACAATTCTCATCATCCATGTCAAAGTATACGTATATATATGTACATAGTTCCATACCCATGTGTGTATATATATATATACATATCGCCATATACGCACAAGTATAACAAGTAAGCATGTGTGTGCGTGTGGGTGTAAATCTTATTCTAGGGCTCGCGACTAAACTAACTAGCGACACCATCATCCAATTACACTAAAGTTATCCATGACTCCCAAAGTCTATCTAGATAATCATATCCTCACAATACCATATAAATATATCCATATAATATATATATATACCATACACTATGCTACGAACTGCGGGGGTGCTATACGTCATCCACCTGACTTCCCCCGTAGATATAATCTACTCACATTGATCCTCGCTTGCTAGAGTCGATGTCTCCACGCCCATCCTTGTTGCTCCGAGCCCACTCGAGGGTACCTATATGTGTATCACATGACATTGTAAATAGAAATCGTACACGAAAACAAAATCGGCACGCGTAACGTTCATAGCTCAAAACCTATAGTCTCGCATGCAAAACACAACCAATAACCCTAGTCGTTGGCGTTCAAACGCCACACGACGGAAACACAATATCAAATACCAAATCCCAAATTAAAACGAAGTTGCAAAACAATGCAACAACTCAAGAAAATGGTCCCAGATTTTACCCTAGGTCAAATTAGCCAATTTTGCATATATGGAGGGTCTATTTTACTGATAAAGGAGCCACAGAACAAACAAGGCCCAAAATGACCCTACTCTGGCCGTAAATTGCGGCCTGAACGATTAAATCTGCGGCCTAGAAGTAGGGGTTGGGTCCAAGGTTTTGGGTATAGGTTCTAGGTTGCCTGCTTGTGTCTCAGTATTTGCTAAATAATTTTCAGAGGCTCCGGGTGATTGCAGATTTCATATTCCCAACAGAATTCCACAAAATACGGATATCGGGGATTTCTAAGTTCACCAATAGGGGTTCTAGTCTCTGGTTTAGGTCTCCAATCAATCACCACAAGGGTTTAAGGTCAATATTTAGCCTCAATTACACTATCTCAATTCAATTCAAACCCTAACCCTAACTTGAAATTTCAAAGTTTCACTAAACTTCGCCAAAACGATTTCAAACTTGAAGAGAGGCTTAAGCAAATGAAACACTACACTATTTGTGAAAGGATTGCCTCATTTGGGACCCAAGAATCCCCTTCAGCACCAAAATGTGATTTTTCTTTGTCCAAAGTGTAGCTTGTGAGCTTGTGCACAACTTTTGCGAAATGGGGATGGAGTTTTGATGAAGATTAGATGATGAAGTGGGGGTTACAGTGGAGGAGGGATGAGGTGCTGCCATGGTGAAGTGAGGACGGGAGATGAAGAAGAAAAACAAATGAAGGGAAACCAATGATCAGGTCAACATACCCCTCACCCTCTCTTCTCTCTCATGCCCATCCCTCATTCTTTATTCTTTTTCTTTTCTTTTCTTTTTCATTTCTCTTCTCATTGTTTTAAAATTGTAATAGGAAACCCAAATGAAACCATGGTAGAAAAATGCACAAGTGTGAAAAAAAAGACTTTGTGCATGCTATGTGCACAAAACACGCTTAATACGCGATTAGCGATTTTTAATCGCGATTAGCACTAAAATAGTGTCAAATAAATCATAAATTTTCATAATTTGCGTAAATCACATAAAACACCCTCTTTTTAGTAATTTCCATAATTTTCCAAATTTTTCCCAATTTATCGGTATTTAATTATACCGCAATATTAAAATATTCAATATAATATTATTTAATTATAAAAATTCCTAAAAATAATATTTTATTTTTCTGAAATGTTACAATCTTCCCCCTTAAAGAAATTCGGTCCCCGAATTTAAATTTAAACCCCTCAATACTAAAACATTTCAGTAAAAAGTCTAAGTCGTCGGGGCTCCGAAATTATCAATACATAAAACGCATCATAGCGCAATGCATGCGCATGAACAATGAGCAGATAACTCAAAATCAAAACTCCATCAAGCATCCCGCAATCATCGGAGTCATGGTGAAGACACCAATGTCAAATCCAATACGAAACCTATTCATATCATAATTTTGCATTATTATATTCCCCATTCTTATTCATTTTACAAATAAACAGGTGCTTTTGATCCATGTCTGCTACATAGTTGCAGGTTACAGATTCTCGGAACAAAACAGTCAAAATGATGAAAAGACGATACAAAAGTGAGACTACGACCAACAAATTGAAGAATCTTTATCATGCCGCCTACAGTTTGAGGAACAAACGAAGATCAACAAACAGTTCGATTACACAAAGGTAGGATAAGATTCAAGACTTCAATAAAAGTCCACGACATTATGCACTGTAGAAATCTGGAAGAGACTAGAAGACATTCTGAAGAACTAAGTGAAGAAAAGCCAAGTAAAAAGCAACAGAAAGAACACTAGAAGAATTCAGCCCAAGAGCCTCCAATATGGCCGCGGATCTGCGGCCAAACAAGGCATATGGCCGCGGATCCGCGGCCATACAGTACACATGTCGGTGCAAATTTTTCGGTGGTGGCGGTGCGTTGACTAGGCTTCTCAGGGTAATTTTGTAAATGTAGATAAGGATCAGATGTAACCCTAAGGTTTCCGTAATCTATAAATAGGAACCCTTCAGCTCTTTTTGGAGCATGCCTCTTCCTATGCCTCCTTTTATTCATCTATTTCAGAATTTTTATTTGCTGTAAATGTTTGAAGAGTGCATCAAATAAGGTAAGTCATTCTTTTCTATGCCCTAGTTAATTTTCCTTTCTGCCCTAGTTAATTTTATTTATCTGCCCTAGTTTAACACTTTTATTTATCTGCCGTAGATTAGATAATTAGGTTATTAAAAACAAACAAAAAAATGTCTCTTTTTATCAATTTCCTAATGAGTGAGTAGTTCCTCACTTGTTAGGGTTAGGAATAGGAAAGGTTTGAGAGATGAAAATCTCTCACCCCTTTCTTGCCCGTCATACATTTTTAATAGGACTCTATGCATACATACACACACCGCTCACTACGGCACCCTATCCCACGAGGTAGTGGTGATACCGTAGTTTAAGACCGGTTGTGTATGTTTTCTATGGAGAATAGGGTAAGAGTTAAGAAAGGACGGACAAGGACCTAGAGGAAGAAACCTAATTTCTTCCCGATCGTGCTAATCCCCCTTGTTAATTATTACCTTAACACCTAAATAGATCTTAATTAAGGCATAGGAAGCGGTGAGAAATATTGAATTTCTAAACTTAACCTAAACCTAACTCTAGCAAGGTTTTAATCCTAATCTAAATCAACTTTAGTTTTTAGAGATAATCAATCCTACCACAATTGGAATTAACTCGTTAGAACAAATAGAAAATACACAAAATCCCTGTGGACCGACCCGTACTCAACCGCCTAGCTACCAAGCAACGCCGTTCTTGATTGCGGTTAATATTTTTTGATTCATCTTTTAAAAGCGAAAGCGTACATAAAACATTGACTAATCAAATGGCGCCGTTGCCGGGGATGGCGTAGTTATTTTCTTTTTGTAATTTCGGGTTAATATAAAATTGAAAAATCATAAAACCTGAAAAATTAAAAAAAAAATAAAAATTTATCATCTTGTTATTTTTTGAAGGGTGTTTCGTTTGAATTGTGCAGGATCGACGAACAGATTCAGATCTGGAAAAATCCAGAGAGCAAAACAGCAAACAACAAATTTGAACAAACAAAGGTGGACCGCAACAGACAACAAAAGAAGTTTGGAGGCCCGAGTCAACCATTCAACCGCGGAACCGCCGCTCTTGGACCCGTTTGACCGCGGAACCGCCGCTTATTGGTGACGTCATCATTTGAAAAAGTCTCTGTAAGCATCTTTTCTTCTTCTGAACCCCCTGATATCCTCTGAAAAATTTTCCTGCAGGGTTCTTTGCGCAAAAAATTCTCTCCCTTCTCCAATAACTTGATCTTGTGCAGGATTCTTTGCGCCACAATAAAAAAAATATTTTTTTGGCAAGTGTTTGTGTGTTTACTGCTTTGCATTCTTTAGATCTGACTTTAAGGGGATTTAACACCAATCCAGATTGTGTGGGGATTTCATTACCCTTCCTAGGACCCCAAAAATCACAAAAAACATTTTACATAAACCATCGAGCTAATTAAAAAAGATTAGACTCAGCCTATAAGGACTGTCGCGCTCAATTGGACAAAGGAATAGTTGTAGGCATCGGTCGTTTATCTAAACCAGACTTTGTGGTGCCTAGGCTAGACAAGTAGGGAAAGGTAATTTTAAAAGGCCCGTCTCATGGTGATTCGTGAGAGGATCCCTCCTTTCTTTACTTGTGCTTACCTGGCCACAATTGGCGGTGAAGAGGCGATTTGAGGACCTCACAACTTGCCCTTTGGAACAGTTAGGAGCAGTCTAGTTGACCTAGCAGACCCTAGATCTAGGCTTGATTGTGCATATTGTGATTGCTTGAACGTGTGTCTAAGCTTCTTATTAAAAATCTTTTTGCAAAAAGCTTCTTATAACTGTTCCATGTTGCATAATATACGGATATGCTTACCTTTCTGTTATATGTCGCATACATCATGCTTTATGATTTTACGCATTGAGATATGCTGTTTTCATGAGATTTCTGGATTTGAGAACCGTGGTGATTTCAAAAGAAAGTATGTATTGTTTTAAAAACCCGGTTTCTCTTGATATGATATTTCAGTACGTCCACCATGTGTTTTCTTGGTTCTGAGAGTGGCATGTGAAACCCGATTCGAGGAGCAGTAGGCACCGTCTGCGGGTACATGGTGGACCCAGTGAGGTACCCCCGGGCGAGAAGACTCATATTGTTAGACGGTGAGCCTGGCAGGGGAGCACTACCTACCGGTTATAGTATTTGGACCCGTCGGTTATCCGGAGGATACCGACCAGATTCATGAGATGGATATGAGGGCCGACCAGAGTAGGCGGTGCCTGAGACGAGATATATATGAAGGCCGATCTGAGGATACGGCGCCTGAGATATGACGATTTACGTGTCGATACTGGAAACGGGTTTTCATGATGTTTTGAGTGTCAATGCTGGACACTCAGGTTCTTGATTTGAGGTGTTGCGAGGGCATACGTTGATTTATATCCTCATACTTTCATGCATATGCTTTTTATGATATTTACATGCATGATATTGTTGTGTCATTGGTTGACACGTGGACGAGATCCATATGCATACATACATTGATTATATGGTTGGACGAGATCCACATGCATACATATATTGATTACATTGTTGGATGATATCTACATGCTTATAGGTGTTGATTACATTGTTGGCACATATATAGACTCGGTCACCCTTGATATCATAGTATTACCTTTATGATACAGTTGATCTAGGAGTCGTTGTTTATTCGATTTCTACTTGTAGATGTTTTTCTACTCACGAGTTGGCAACTCACCCCGTTGTGCTACAGTTCTTGCAAGTTGACCGCATGGAATCCGTAGCGGCATCGCTGGCACATAGCTTCATTTGGGTGTTTTGCATTGGTAGGTGGGGCATTTGTATCGTACCCACTCTTGTATTTATATTTCACATTATATCTAGTCAACTCCATCAATCAAAATTAGTAAATTGTATAAGTAATGAGACTTAGTGAGATTGTGGTTACGAGACTTAGAGCGAGGGGTTTTCTGCTACTTGTGGTTTCGATGTCTTGCTTATTTATTTATCTTTTGTGGTGAACTTCGCCGTTGGGCGTTGTATACTCATTTTTATGCTTTGCGTGGTTGTGATCCGCCGGTTGGCGAAGAGCTAGCTCCAGCTTGGGGATGCCGTTATTCTTGTTATGTATTTGTGGTTTTGGATCAAAATATACAAAGGAGGTGCTGCCCAAATTTTTAAAAGACGAAACACGTTTTCAAACTAGCAAATTTCACTTGCATTTTCATGTTCCTTTTCTATGCATTAAGAAAACTTGATTTTATTATACCTTTATTTCAAAACTTCACCTCCTTTATTTTCTTAAAAAGGTCAGCTTACTTGAATTACGTTACGCCTTTAGACGTTGCGTAATTTAAGTGCTGGTCACGAGCTAATATTTCGGGTCGTGACACCCACATCCCTAGACCCCTACGAGAGCGGAAAGTAACCCTACCAATTCTAGAGTTAGGAGACCCGGTCTTGACTCCTCGAGATGGTCTCCCACTGGACCCTAGAACCCGGTTGCTTGTGCTCCCCTCCTTGGGTCTATCCTAATGCGGAAAAGTAAATAATATACATTAACGGTGACATCTTTCTCAACCCGGAAGTGCCCCAATAAAAGAATATTACATACAAGTTATTACATGAATAAAAATGAAAAACTCTCATCTCACATAAAAACCCTCGGCTATTCAAACACGACGATCCAATATAGCATATTACATCAACACATAACATCACATGTCATCAACGTAAGTAAATTTGTGTATCCCAATTGCCGTTGACATATAGCAAAGAAACCGGCGATACACCACATATTACACTTACGGTCGCAGAAAAGAAAGTGAAAAACTACAACAATTGAAATCCGCAACCACCTTAGACATCATAAACCCAATGTATCACATACTTTGGATTTCATGCCCAACCAAATGAATTCCTTAGACATCACATGCCTAACAATTATAAACCCCGTATTTTAGTCTCGATATTGAAAAGACTTTTCAATAACCAGTCGGGTAATTCAATAAGATTCCCGATAAGCTGATCGGATGCTCGTCGGAAACTTTAGTAGACGGCCGCACCCCTGATGCCGTCGACGAAGTGCACTAAGGCGGAACACCGCGGCCGTGAGCACCCGAACGGATGCTTTTGGTGACGAGGTTCTCCTACAGTCACTTTGTCGGGGCTATGGGGCGTGTCTATCTAGTAAGGTTACTCGGCGAGTATCCGCATACGCTACGTGATTGCGACGGACATTTGATCACATCAAAATCCCGTGGCAACCGATCAAATGTGACTAAATTGCTAGATTCATAAAATTCAAATGTTATGGATTCCAAGTATTGTATCCCATCACAAATACCCGGATGAAGTTAAACTTTTCGATCGATTAATAAAAGTCCTACAATTCCCTGAGAGCTCAACACTTGAGCACAGTTCAAAAATACCCAGAACATGGCACAACACCTATGGACCAACCGTAGAAGGGCAAACCCAAGCTTCATTAATGGCACGCGGAATTGCCGTAAGCCCTAAGGTTCAAAGCGGTTCCATGGTCATTATATCGAGTTAGAGTTTCATTCTTCTAGAGGGTCCACAGAATCGCTTGCTTGATTTTCCGAATAACTTAAACTTGGAAAAATGGGTTTTTGACATTCGTTTAAACTTTTTAACTTCTCCTAGATAACATGTGAAAACCCGAAACCAATGTTAAACTACGAATAAGAAACACTCCGAGTTTCCTATTCAGTAAAACTACATCATATGCAATTTTAGAGAAAACAAACAATACCTGAAACACAAAAACCCAGAGACTGGAACATGACAAAAAATTGAACCAAAAAATCCCTACCTAGGCCGGCCTGCTCGGTTTTAACCCCCTTCTGCTCGGCCAAAATCTGAGCAATTGCTTTCAAATTTCTATCATGTTCATATTATATCTCATACAATATTCAGCACTTGTTTAAAAAAAATTTCGAGGCCATATAAAAATCGACAGAAACTGGGTTTGTGTGTTTCAAGTTTCGGAGCAGTTTCGGTTTCGTAATCTAACAAACACCGTCTAATACTCTAGCCCATCTCTGATACCACTGTTGGGATTCCTTAGCACCTTACTGGGTTTTCAAAACATCAAGCATGCTATTTCAAAAAATTCTATGGTGCTAAAGAACCCTAATCTAGGATCTAGAAAGAGTAATTAGACAAACTAAACATGTAATCAAACATTAAATCTAAGTGAATGAGAAATACAACCTTTGTAGACCGGTCCTTCACTCCTAAAGCTCCATGTAGTAGTCCCTTCGCTCCAAGTAGTGAACACCCGGACTCTAGTAAGGTTTCACATGAAGAAATGAACAACCTTGCTCAATATCTTCGAGGCCGAAGATGATCTACGTCGAGGAGACTCAAGCTTATTCTACCTCTTCACTTATATGTGAATTAGTGAAGCAAACACCCTAAACTAAATGGCTAATAGTATAGGATGATGAAGTAGGAAGTGGGCTCTCTTTAGATTTTATTTTCTCACAATATTTTCTCACTTAGAAAAATCTAGCAAGCTTTTTCTCTCATGAAGAAGAAGATGAAGAATGAAGATGAGAGAATGAACTCATGAGATGAGAATAGCAACCATGGGTGAGTTAGTGTCATACACTAACTCATGTAGAGAATAAACTATGGCTAACAATAATGGTTAGGTTAATAAATATCTACAAGTAAAACAAAAAGAGTGAACTTAGTTCAAGCTTCTCCAAGCTTTCAAGCATGTGACTATATACCAACTAATTTGATTTACTTTAAATAAATAAAACCTTATCATTATTATAAGTATGGTGTGAGTCCCATACATCCATGTTGCATGTGGCATCTAGCATGACACAAAATAATGTACATTAATATATATCACATATATACTAATTGTACACAAGTGAGAAAAAGAAAAGTTTAAGTGAGCTAATATTAGTTAATGTAAATTAATATATCAAATATATAATATACATTAAATTATTAAATCAACACTTGATTTAATAATCCAGCTATATCATATACAACCGACTAATATCAAATGTAACAATCTATCGAATCAACACTTGATCCGATATCCCGGCTATATCACATACAACCGTCCGATATCACATATCGCGAGAATAGAATGCGGTATCACATACACGCATTAATCTCGGTCTCGCACATATCATATATGTGCTTCTACTTCGTTTCGCATGAACCAGGAAACCTCTGTGTAGGATACTAAAGACTCGTCAATACGCCGGCAGTAGGTGATGATCATATCAAACAACCACAAGCCGCAAGCGGTCTGCTAAACGTAACGGCCACCCGAGTATTGAGCGGTACGAAGATCAACAAGCAAGCCTGCTCGTACTCCTGCGAATCCAATTAGTAACACTACCATACGGTCCGGTCTATTCGTCAGATATGTCGCATATCACAGCCTGGGGGTGGTATAACGTCAGACCCCAATAGCCTGATAAGTCATGCCGATGCAAGGTCCATAGCGGTTCGAGAAACTACTGATAACACTTACCAGTAAATCTCAGCAACCCTGGCCAGGGATTTCATGTTATGGCCAATTGAGCATAGCACAACATCAACTCCCAATACCGGGAGAGACGAATCCCCTGCTATCACTCATTGCCTCCATGTGACTCGGGACTGTACCGAAAAACCACCAATTTGCACGACTCAGTAGAGCCGTGGTAGGGTGGAAATCAAAGCACAGTAGGAGACACACAAGACTATATGACGATCTCGGGTCGACTGACAAACCTGTACCAGTGTCACCAGAGAACTGCTATCCGACGATAGGTATATTACCATCTAGGAGTTCTCGGCGAGTCCGTTCAGTGTACCCAGTCTCTACTGAGCACCCGTATACCATCTTTGATGTCAAACACCAATGGATGTGGGCTCATCCATCCCCCATCATATGGTTCAAGATGCGTATATGCTAGTCTACTCTGGAATATCGATGTCCTGTCTCGATATACCCTCGACTAGGAACAATTATAGGGTTTACTTGTAGACTACCCTTGGCCCCACTAGTATGATCTCCATCATAGCCCTGGTAGTCAAGTACATATCCTAAGGGCTTTGTCAACATGTGAGAGCAAGACAGCATCACTTATACAAGTCAACATGTTAAGACAAAGAGTAACCAGATAGCATACTATCATGTCGAGCGAGAGAGTCCTCTCTATATATGTCCAAGCATCCACTATAATGTACATCTCATGCACAATAATGGCCTCTAGGGCATACATATAACTAACAGTTTGTATTTATTAAGATTGCATGTGATGTTATGTTTCTGTAAAGGCTATTCGGAGTGTTTCATAGTCGTAATTTTAACATCGTTACAGGTAACCTAGATGACGTTTAATAGTTCGAACGAACATCAAACACCACCTCATGACCCCCTCTAGAAATTTTCCAAAAGTTAGGATTTTCCAAGTTATATATATTCAAAGAATCATGCAGGTAATTCTATGGACCCTCTAGAAGAACGAAACCCTAACTCGATTCTATGACCCCAGAACCACGGCCAAACCCTAGGGTTTGCCGTAGTTCCGCGGCGCCATAGGTGAGGCAAGGGTTGACCCTTCTACGGTTGGTCCATAGGTACCATGGCATGTTTTGGGTATTTTAACTTTGCTCAAGTGTTGAGCTCTCTGGAAAATCTGGGTGTTTGTTGATTCGATCGAAACGTTTAACATCGTCTAGATATTTATGAATGTGATACAATAATTGGAATCTACAGTTATTAGTTCTGTGAAAAGTAATTAGTTGCGTGTAAATTTAACATTTCGGTCTTGGGTGGAATCGGGAATCTTGTTGAATTACCCGACTTCCTTTGAAAAGGTGTTTTCATAGACGAGACCTAAATGTAAGATTTGCATCGTTAGGCATGAAATCCAGAATATGTGATATTCCAGGTTTATGATGTCTAAAGGCAGTGATGATTCCAATTGTTGTAGTTTTTCACTTTCCTTTCTGCGACTGTAAGTTTAGTGTGTGGTGTATCGCCGGTTTCATTTCTATACATCAACGACAATTGGGGTACGCATACTTACTTACGTTGATGACATGTGATGTTATGTGTTGCTGAGATATGATGTATAGGATCGTCGTGATTGAATGGCTGGGGTTTTTATGTGAGATGAGAGTTTTTCTTTTCAGTCATGTAAAATTCATTGTATGCAATATTCTTTTATTGGGGCACTTCCAGGTTAAGGATGATATCACCATTGATGTATATAATTTACTTTTCTACATTAGGATAGACCCAAGGTGGGGAGCACAAGTGACCGATTTCTAGGGTCGAGAGGGAGGCCATCTTGAGGAGTCAAGACCGGGTCTCCTAACTCTAGAATTGGTAGGGTCGCTTGCCTCTCTCGTAGGGGTTTAGAGGTGTTGGCTTGGCTATTCATCGCGACCGTGGAATCCATATTTTCTATTGTTGGCTAAATACAAAATACGGACCTCCTAGTATATCCTATATTTAAATATATGCGCTTCTGCTGTTGATATTCTGTGATGTGATCACTTTATATGATGAGATGAATAGTGTATTATATATATGATATATAATAAACGTTGCTTATCTTTTGCATCCGCGCTAGTCCTGCCCCGCTATTCCATTAGTTAAGTAACCTAACGGTACATAACGGGACACTGTGGCGAATGCGGATGGCATAAGCATACGTTCTATTTTCGTTTCTTTTTTATGATGGCTTAAGGACTTAAATGATGGTACTACATTAATGAGACTAATGTAAAGAAAAAGAAACCTAAAAGATGTTGTAGAATCGGATTTAAAACCTACTCGGCTTTTTATGAAAAAGCAAGTTTTCAAAATGCGGAGCTTAAGCCACTCTTTTTAAAACCATTAGATTCTACAACGATATCAAGTTCAAAGCGTTAAAGGTTTTTCTTAAAAACTATTCGCAGCCCTCCGTCATTTTAAAAAGTAGAGTACTTAGTATTCGTGCTACGTATGTTGACTATAGCCAAGGCATAGTGTACGGTAGCTAAGTGATGTCTTCCTACACAGCATATGATGCGATTAATTAGGACAGTCACATGATTATGTTGATCATAGCCAAGGGTCATGTAGGCGGGTCTAATTAATCATGAAATAACGGGTAGAACTTGACTAGTGCTTATGATATGTTGACCATAGCCAAGGTCATGAGTGTTAGGGGTAAAAACCATATCGGGAGTTTCAAGAGTTGAAATTTGCAATGAGATTGCATACCTTCTATGTGATAGTTGGATCCCGATCCCACTGCGATCAAGAGTTGCTCCCAAGAGAGTTTTGCACTTTATAATTAGCTAACCCATTAGGTGTCTAGAAGGGTGTCAACGGGGCTACGCCTCTGGGAAAACATGGTTTATTTTAATTAGGTTCGTGCGAAAGCACGGGAAACCTCTCTCAAAGTACCGACACTAGCCTGGCTGAACGGTTAGCGATGTTGTAGAATGTAATTAATCCTGCCTAATTTTCTTTTTAAGGTTTGAAGGAAAATTTGATAAAAGCAGTGGGAAACATCGGTTAGATAAGATAAATAACCAATCTAATCTTTGCAAGAGCTTTCGCTAAGTGTATTCTTTTCTCTCTCCAAATGGCAGATACTCATGACTGAACTTAAGCTTTTGTTAGAGAAAAATAAGCTAACCGGACTGAACTATTAAAACTGGCTGAGGAACATTAACATTGCTATCACATATGATAAGGTATCATATGTCTCACTGCCTCAGCCCCTCCCAGCCCAGGCCCTGAATCTTCTGTTGCGGATAGGGAGATCTGCAAAACATGGGATATTGACTGTGCCACTGCCAAATGCCTCATGCTTGCATCGATAGGCAATACACATCAAAAGTAGCATGAGCAGATGGATGTTCAATCCAATTTTCTCCATACAAAGGAGTTGTATGGAGAGCAATCTCGTACTCTACGATACGAGGCATCTCGAAAGTTATTTCAGATGCGGATAGCTCCTGGCACACTAATAGGTGATCACGTTTTGAAGATGATAGCTCTTATTGAAGAGCTTGAGGGCCTCGGATGGACAATGGAGAACGAACAGTATGTTGATATTGTTCTACAGTCTCTTCCCCCTGCCTTTGCTCCATTCATAGTAAACTTCAATATGCATAACATGGAGAAGTCACTACCCGAACTTCTCAATATGTTGAGAAGTGCGGAGAGCACGCTCAAGGCAAAAACTCCCTCTCTGATTGTTGGGCAATCTTCTTCTTCCATCCCAAAAGCCAAGGCCAGGGGAAGGAATAAGAAGAAACCCACCAAACCGAGAGGTGGAATAAAAAAGGCACAAGGAAGCGACAAATCTAAGGCTGAGAAGTCAGGAAAAGGAGAATGTTCTACTGCAAGAAGTCGGGACATTGGAAGCGAAACTGTGTCGAGTATATTGCCGATCTCAGGAAAAAGAAGCATGGTGATGCTTCCGCTTCAGGTGTGTTTGTGACTGAAAACCGTTTTTCCATAAACTCTGCTTCCTTGGTATTGGACCGGTTCGGGTTCTCACATCTGCAATTATGTGCAGGGACTGAGAAATAGCAAAGTTTTGATGACTGGTGATCACACTCTCCGAGTTGGAAATGGTTCAAATATACATGTAGTTTCAGTGGGAGAGTATCACGTGGGGTTGCCATCGGGGTGTATATTGGTTTTGAACCCATGTTATTATGTACCTATTATGCTTTGTAATATAATATCCATTTCTTTGTTAGACAATGAAGGATATCATTTTGTATTGCGCATAATGTTATGAACATTAAACTTAATTAAGAGTTGATTGGTTATGGTACACTAAATAACAGGATATACGTCCTAAATCAACACACAGTTTTCAACATACAACACACAAATAAAAGAAAATTTTCAGACATAAATGAAGCTTTTCTTTGGCATTATAGACTTGGTCATATTAACGAAACAAGACTTAACAAGCTTCATAAAGATGGATATTTAAATCCTTTTGAATATAAATCTTATACGACTTGTCAGTCTTGTATCAAAGGGAAAATGACCAAAACTCCGTTTACTAGACACGGAGAAAGAGCTATAGAACTCTTGGGCCTCATACATAGTGATGTATGTGGGCCAATGTCTACACATGCAAGAGGCGTTTTTTCTTACTTCATAAATTTTATTGATGATTTCTCAAGATTCGGTCATGTGTTTTTATTAAAGCATAAATCTGAAGCTTTCAAGAAATTCAAAGAGTACAAACTTGAAGTAGAAAAACAAACAAGTTTGAGTATCAAGAAACTTCGATCAGATCGAGGTGGAGAGTATCTTAGTACAGAGTTTTCGAACTTCCTAAAAGAGAATAGGATTCTCTCTCAGTTCACTCCCCCTTACACACCACAGCACAATGGTGTGTCAGAACAGAGGAATCACACCCTATTGGATATGGTGCGATCCATGATAAGTGATGCTGAGTTACCTCTCTCCTTTTGGGGGCATGCATTGGAGAATGCAACATATCTGTTGAACAGGGTTCCAACCAAGACCGTGTCTACCACTCCATATGAGATATGGTATGGGAAGAGACCATCTCTTAAATGAGTTAAGATTTGGGGTTGTCCTGCTTTTGTTAAAAAGCAGAATCCAGACAAACTCGAGACACGATCGGTTAAGTGTATATTTATGGGATATCCAAAATATTCGTTTGGATATCTTTTCTACCACAAGGAGGAACAAAAGGTATTTGTTTATCAACATACCACATTTTTAGAATGAGATTTTTCCAAATGATACTGATAGTAATGTGGTAGATCTAGAAGATGTTCTAGAGACACAAGTTATAAATAACGACTTGGTTGAACCTGATTTTGCAACAGAATCTTATGAACCTCAGCCACTCCGTAGATCTGGTAGGACATCTCGCCCACCGGAGAGATACTACGTTTTTCTCATTGATGGTGATGGAGAAGATTGCATCATGGATGATGATGATCCTACCATTTTTCAGCAAGCTATCATGAGTGGTGACTCTGTGAAGTGGCTGGATGCCATGAGATCCAAAATGGAGTCTATGTACACCAGCAAAGTATGGAATTTGGAAGTTGTACCCTTTGGGGTAAAACCCGTAGGGTGCAAATGGATCTTTAAGAGAAAGATTGGTGTAGATGTGCATGTGGAGACCTATAGGGCAATGCTTGTGGCGAAAGGATTTCGTCAAAGACCAGAACTGGACTATGACGAAACCTTTTCTCCTATAGCCATTCTTAAATCCATTTGCATCCTACTTGTTATTGCTGCTCACTACGACTATGAAATCTAGCAGATGGACGTTAAAACTGCTTTTCTAAATGGTGATTTAGAAGAATGCATTTATATGGATCAGCCAGAGGGCTTCATTGATAGTGGGAGTAGTGGGAAAGCATGTAGGTTGCTTAAATCCATTTATGGATTAAAGCAGGAATCACAGAGTTGGAATATCTGTTTTGATGATGTCATCAAAGAGTTTGATTTCGTCAAAAATCCAGATGAACCTTGTGTTTATAAGAAGATTGTAAGGAATACTATCACATTCCTCGTATTGTACATGGATGACATTCTTCTGATAGGAAATGATGTTCCTATGCTAAAATCGGTCAAACTGTTCTTATCACAAAGGTTCTCCATGAAGGACCTGGGTGATGCTTCATACATATTGGGCATGAAGATCTATAGGGATAGATCTAAAAGATTGTTGGGATTGTCCTAAACCAGGTACATTAACAACATCCTAAAGAGCTTTAGTATGGAAGACTCCAAGCGGGGTGCCTTACCCGCTTGTCATGGAGTCACTCTCTCCAGGGACTTTTGCCCAAAGACAAATGAAGAGAGAGCTCGCATGAGCATTATACCCTACGCTTCAGTCGTTGGATCTATAATGTATGCGATGTTATGTACTCACCCTGATGTAGCTTATGCATTGGGTGTAGTAAGCATGTATCATTCTAACCAAGGGGAGAATCACTGGACAGCTGTGAAGAACATTCTTAAATACTTGCGAAGGACTAAAGAAATGTTCTTGGTGTATGGTAACGAGGATCTCCAAATGGAGGCCTTTACTGATTCGAGCTTACAGAGTGATAAGGATGACATCAAATCTATCTCAGAGTTTGTATTTACTCTCAATGGAGGGGTGGTATGTTGGAAGAGTTCCAAACAGGATAACGTTGCAGACTCCACGATGGAAACTGAGTATATTGCTGCAAATGATGCTGCCAAGGAAGCCGTCTGGATGAGGAAGTTCATCTCGGAGCTAGGAGTAGTTCCAACCATTATTGATCTAATACCATTGTATTGTGATAATAATGGGTCTATGGCGCTGGCCAAAGAGCCCAGGTCCCATCAGAGGTCCAGACACATCCTAATGCAATATCATATGATCCGAGAGATAGTTGATCGTCGCGAGATCGAGATTCGAAGATTAGATACAAAGAATAACACAGCGGATCCACTCACCAAGACCCCCCCTCAGCCGCAGCATGAGTGGCTGTTTGAGATGTTGGGTATAAGATACGCCAATAATTGGCCTTAGTGCAAGTGGGAGATTGTTGGATATATGTATGCCCTAGAGGCCATTATTTGATAGTGGATGTATCGGTATGTGTATATATATTTAAAGGACATTCTTGCTCGACATGATAGTATACTATCTGGTTGTTCTTTATCATGACATGTTCACTTGATCATGCATACTACTCATTTGGTACATGTTGATAAAGCCTTTAGGATATTTTCTTGACTACTGGGATTATGATGCAGATCATACTAGTGGGACTTGTATAGTTTATAAGCATATCCTTAAAATGTTCCTAGTCGTGGGTGTATCGAGATGGGGGCATCGATATTCCAGAGTAGACTAGCGTATACGTTTCTTGACCCATATGATGGGCGATGGATGATCCCATATCCATTGGTGTGGTGACACCAAAGATTGTATACGGGTGCTCAGTGGAGATTGGGTACACTGAACGGACTCGCCGAGAACTCCTATGTGGTATTATATTTATCGTCGGATAGCAGTTCTCAGGTAACACTGGTACAGGTTAGTCTGTAGACCCGAGGTCGTCATAGAGTCTTGTGTGTGCCCCCACTGTACTTTGATCTCCACCCTACCACGGCTCTACCGAGTCATGAAAACAGGTGGATTTTGGGTACAGTCCCGAGGCACACGGAGGCAATGAGCGATAGGAGGGGTTTCGTCTCTCCTGGTATTGGGGGTTGATGCTGCGCTATGCTCGATTGGCTATAACAGGAAGTCCCTGGCCAGGGCTAATGAGATTTACTAATAAGTGTATCAGTAGTTTCTCGATCTGTTATAGGCCTAATACCGGCATGACTTATTGAGTTATTGGGGTCGACGATACCATCCCTAGACTCGATATGCAGCATATCTGACGAAGAGACCAGACTGTACGGTAAGTGTTGCCAGTTGGCTCGACGGGAGTTTTGACAGGTTCGCTTGTTTTTCTTTTGATCGCTCAATACCTGGGAGCCGTTACGTACAGCTAGTGCCGCTGACGGTTCGTGGGTATGTGATATGATCACTGCCTATTGCTAGCGTATTGACAAGTCTTAGAGTCTCACAAAGGGGTTACCTAGCTCCGGCGAAACGATGTGGGGTGCATATGGGGATAAGCGCGGGAGCTTTATTAAATGCGAGTATATGATACCGCATTTTAATCTAGCGTTTACTATTGGTCGGGTCGTATGTGATATGACCGGATTATTAAATCAAGTGTTGATTTAATATTATTGACCATTAGCTCATTTATTAAAACCTATTTCTTTATTATGTATGCATTTGTGTATGTATATATTGATATGAATGCACACATTCATACATACATGTGTAATGGTTGATGATACATTAGTGATGGTAATGCAAGACTCACATGGAGAAATATTTATATATTTTGATTATTGAGAAAAAGAAAATGGGAATAAAATCATGGTTGAGTTTCTACACTCTTCTTTAGTTGACCAAAGTCAAAACCATGGTTTTATTGCCCATGGCTTTTGTTAACTCAATATCAAAATATCTAGATATTTTGTAACCAAGGTTGAATGTAAGATGACACACACACACACACACACACACTCTTATTACTTGAGATTATTGAGATTTTTAACACATTAGTTTAGCTTAGCCATCTCCTTCTTCTTCTTCCTCCTTCATACTCTCTAGGTTTTAGAAAGTGAGTGAGGAAAGAAAAAGAAAAGGTTTTTAAGTGAGATCACAACCCACATCACCAATCTATGTTAGTTTAGCCCACTAGTGTAGATTTTTTGCTTCACCTACATCTTGATCAAGTGAAGCTAGGAGGTTGTGCAAAGAGACTCCGTGGTGGATCGTCGTGGACTTCGAAGGATTATAGCAAACCAGTTCAATCTCCAAGTTGATCCAAGGAGTCAAGAGGGAGGTCTGCAAAGGTTGTAATTCTCCCCTCTTAGTGTTAGATACTTATTAGTATATGATACTTGTTATGTTACCCTAAATTTGTAGTTCGATTCATAGTTGGTTTTGCTTAGCACCCCTAAATTTTTTATTGTAGCATGTTTGATGCAAGACAAACCCTAGGAATGGTGCTAGGCAAACCCTACATATACGGATGAGGGGTATTCTGGTAATTTATTACAAGGTGCTTCTAGAAGATAGGACCTCATTTAGTTTTAACCATTTATGATTAAATGGTTAATGAGGTGGAGAGGATGAGGGGTTGTTTTGCATTTATTGTGGCATGGCTTTGTAATGACTTGTGGTCACTATTCATGCATGCTTGATTTGAGATATTTTGTGTTGACTTGAGATATATATTGGATGGCTTCATCATAACTCACAACTCTCACAACACAACAAAATACTTAGCAATTTTTCTTGAGTTTCTCTCTCACTCTCATCCTCAAGCATCTTCTTCTACCTCCACCCTTCATGTCTCATGTGTTGAGAAACCTATGGTGTTATGAGACAAATTAATCCATCACTATACTCTATATCCTCTAGGCTATCTAGTTTAGCAATCTAGGTACCCTAGTTACCTTGGCTATTGAGTTAGGAGCTCGGAATACAAATTCTCGGGTGGATCATCTTCGATGGAGGGAGACCGGGGATCAAGTTTGATCATGGTGGCCTCTAGGAGCTTGGGAAGGTGGTTGAAGACCGAAGGAAACGGATCGATTCGGTATAACAATTACTAACTCTTTATTGTTTGCTAGCTTAGGGTTAATAGTAGATCCGTGTAGCGGGTTGTGTTAGCGCCGGTTTAGAAATTTTTTTTCCGCAATCGGCCATGGTTTGATGGCCAGGGCGCTTGCATAACCTAATATGGTATCATAGCCAACCCATTAACCCCATACTAGCTTGTTCTTACGTGCTTAAAAGATCGATCAAGCAAAATTCCCGAAATCCCGATTTCATTTTTTATGTTTCTGCCGATTTTTCAAAGTGGTCAAAAAATTATTCCCTGAGTCTCAAAAATTCGTTCAGGGTATTTTAGAACCCCAGAAGAAAATTGAGTTCATGATCCAACCATTATGCCGCGGAACCGCGGCATAACATACATGCTTGCCACGGTTGCGCGGCCATAATGTGCCCTCTGTGCACAAAATTTCTTCAGTTGTTCTAATGTTTGGAATTGTGGGTTTTGGGATATTTTGTTTTTGGCCCAGATTTGTTTGAGTACTCGATTGCACTTAGGGTCAATACGAAATTTTTTTTGTCAAAATGTAAATGTCTAAGTTTACAGTGTATACATTACTATCTGCGACCATGAATGTCATTAGAGCAGTACAACTCATCTAGTTTCTATATGTCTTTTAGACGGGTTTGCGAATATGACATTCATGTTGATGTTCTGTGTTGTGCTGTGGTTGTGGTTAGATCATCGTGGTGGATAGCCAGTAGTGCAATGATAGTACAGTTTAGATTCATTTGTACACTTGATATTGCAGGGCGAGCGTACAACATGTGGACTGCCATCTCTACCAGTTTGTATGTTATTTGTTTGGGGCACAACTGGGTTGAGGTCGATGTCACCCTTGTACATATTTCTTTTCTATACTAGGATTACCCCGTGGTGGAGTGCACGGATAGCCGGGTTTTGGAGGGCAATGGGCCCGCATCTCATAGCTTTGAGATGGAGAGGGCCTCACTCTAGAATTGGCGGGTTATTCGCCGCACTCGTAGGGGGTATAGGTTGACCAAAGGAGGGGTACTCAACTTACTGGATTCCGTGGAGTGCTGCGTGGCCATTCACGTTGTTGATTGGGGCTGCCTCGCTTATGGAATTGGCGGGTAACTTTCCGCACTCGTAGGGGTCTAGGTTTTTATTGCACAGGCTATCCACACGACAGGGAACGCTGGGTCTCATTTGCGGCTCAAGTGAAACCCGAGGCTCTAGGATTATCCACCATTATGTGTTGCTTGCTGAGATTCTGTGATGTTGCTTATATCATGTCTAGGATGAATGTTATATAGATATTTATATATACTAGTAGATGTTGTATATGTTTTGCACTCGCGCTAGTCCAGCCCCCGCCCCGTCGTTAGTTAAGTAACCTAACGGGTGATGATGGGGATCAGTGGCGAATGCGGATGGTATATACGTATATTATATTTTCGTTTCTTTCTGTGTTGTGATATGTTTAATTTATGGAACTGCATTAATTCTGATTAATGCAAGGAAAAACAAACCTATAAGATGTTGTTGGAACCAATTTTCAATAATCATTATTACAAGATGTTTCCTTTTGCTTTGTATATCGGTATTCGGTTATGAATATCCAGCACCTCATTCGACGAGGCAAGAGCCTAGATCCCTTCATCAGGAGTGACCTCTTGAGCGAAAGTTTGCATCATTGTAATAACTTCACTATAGTCGATTCTTTTGCTTTGCATCGTGGTATTCAGTTTGGAATATGCCGCACCTCATTCGACGAGGAAAGAGCCGAGATCTCTTCATAGGGAGTGACCTCTTCAGAAAAAGTTTGCGCCACTATATATTTGTAAAACCACTCGGATTCTTTCAATGAAATCAAGTTCATTACATTAAAGGTTTGTCGCCAAAAACCGGTCGTAGCCCTTCGTCATTTCAGATTAGTATTGCTTAGTATTCGTGCTACGTATGTCATGCATTGCCGAGGCGTAGTGTTCGGTAGCTCTGTAATGCTTTTCTGTTGCATGGATATGTGGATTGGTTAGGACAGTCATACGGTCATGTTGGCATTGTCAAGGGCTCATACGGGTGGGTTTAATGCAATCAAGATAATGACGGGTTGAACTTAATTAGGACTCTTTGATATGTTGGCATTGTCAAGGTCACTTGGGTCCTAGGGGTAAAAACCACATCGGGAGTTTCAAACAAACAGGAAACTTGACAGGCATGCGCAAACCTTATGGAGTGTGGTGACTTGAGTGGCTTCCATCAATTTATCATGCGATGATATTTGGATCCCGATTTCCACTGATGAGTAGGTGCTACACCTCGGATGATTTTAGATGATCCCGACTAATTCTCCTTTTGGGTTTGGAGGAGAATTTGAGGAAACAGTGGGAGACATCCTAATTAGATAAAGTGATTAACCATTCTGATCTAGGTTAGAGTGCACGCTGAGTGTTTCTTTTCTCTCTCTCTTTGGCAGCGACCTGTCATGACCCTGAAATGGCACGTGATTGGCACTTGAATCATATAAAGTCTATAGGACCCCATCTAATTCAAGTAAACCAAAAATCCCAGAAATCTAAACCATTTTAGAGAAAGACGTGAAGAAAACATGTTTTAAAGCAAGTGGTTTTAATAACATAAGCCGAACTATGCATTTTTAAAATCTCAAGTCTTTGCTGAAAATTTCGGCAGTGTTTCCTTTATAAATGCTGGCCCCAAAAGGGTACAACATGACTAATATGAAATAAAGGCATCCCCAAGCGGGGGCTTGCTCTTCGTCAATTGACGGTCACAATCACGCAAGTAATATAATATACAACGCCGAATGGCGAGGATCAAAACTCAAAGAAACTCAAAATCATCAAGAAAACCATAATAATACAACACGCGACTCTAAGGTCGAAAGAATAAACAACTGGTTTTCTAAGTCTGAAATAAATGTACAAGTCTGGTTGATGGAGTTTACTAGATATAATTGAAATAAATACATGTACAATGATGGTCACGATGCAAGTGAACCCACCTACCAAAGCAATTACCCGGAATGAAGTAATGTGCCAACAAAGCCGCCAAGGAAAAACATGTACGGCAAAACTGTTAGTGTATATGCCCTAGGGGCCATTATTGTATCATACTAGCTTGTATATTACTTAATGGAAGCTTGGGATATTCACAGTTATATAACAGTCTTGCTAAACATGGTAGTATGCTACTTGGTTTTATCTATCTTAATATATGTGTACGTATTGATAGAGCCCTTAGGATCTTGCTTGACTACCAGCGTTGTGATGGCAGTCACACTAGTGGGGGCTGGGTAGTCTACAAGCACATCCTTTTTCAGGTCCCTAGTCGTAGGATTATCGAGACAAGGCATCGATACTCCGGAGTAGACTAGTGTGTACGCTTCTCATCCCAGTTGGGGAGATGGTCTTTCCCACAGCCATCAGTACGTCGTCCTGGACATAGTATACAGGTGCTCGTTGGGTTATGGGTACACCGGACAAGACTCGCGGGGAACTGTTGGTTGGTATTATACCCGTCGTCAGTTAACAGTTCCCAGGTGACATGAGTACAGCATAGTCCGCAGACTTGACACTTCTAATTCGCCCCGAGTGTGTCCCACTGTTCTTAGATTGCTACCCTACCACGGCTCAAAGGAGTCGTCCAAACAGGTAGCGGTTGGGTGCAGTCCCGAGCACTTGGAGGCAGTGGCGGTTAGACAGGATTCGTCTCTCCTGGTATTGGGAGTTGATATCGCGCTGTGTCAGAGAGCCATTACGCAAAGTCCCTGGCCAGGGCAAGCGAGATTTACTGGTAGGTTTTCCAGTAGTTTCTCAAGGTGTAATGGGCTACGCTCTGACACGACTTATACCGCTTTTAGGGGACTGACGCTTGCCACCCCCTAGGCCCGATATGCGATAGTCCTAGACGAACAGACCGGACTGTACGAAGATTGTCACATCAGGCTCAGTAGGAGTTCGGATGGGTTTCCTCATCGGCCTTCTTATCGACATCTACCTGGGGACCGTTACGTACAGCTAGTGCCGCTTGCGGTCTGTGGTTAAACCCACTGCCAGCGTAGTAGTCGAGTCTTTAGAGTCCCACACAGAGAGTTTCCCTGCTCCAGGCGAAACAATATAGCGGTCGTATGGTTTTACGACAAGGGTTCGGACGCATACGTGTTTAAATGCACGTACGATGTTCGGACAGTTTTTACTAGTCGGCTTTGGTTTAAGCCAGGTTCTAGTATCAGATTATTGGATTTATACAGTCTAAAGTTTTTCCGTGTTTTCACGGATAGGAGGGGCGTTCTTGTAATTTGGCGGGAAGCTTCTAGAAGTATGGTGACTTGAGGGTTTAGGTGGCATTTACATTAAATGCATTTGTGACTCATTAGATGAATCATTCAAGTGAGTTAATGAAGCATTTATTGCTTAATCACTCACTTGATGATTCATTGCATATATTAAATGAAGCATGATGATAAATCATTTATATTTATTTATTTGATTTTCTTTATGCTTCATGATATATTAGAAGTGAGAAATATTTATATCATTCTTATGCTCACATTCTCTCTCCTCAAGCTCTCTCTCTTCAAACCCTAATCCTACCCTCTCATGTGTTGAGATCAAGGATTAGATATGTTGGATATAGTGCCCTCAAAGTCAATTATTGGATCGCAGGTACGTGATTGCAATGATTGTGGGAGGACCTATACCGATATAACAGTCTTACTCGAGATGATAGTATGCTATCTGGTTTTTCTTTATCATCATATATTGATAAAGCCCATAGGATTCTTGCTTGACTGCCAGCATTGTGATGGCGATCACATACGTGGGAGCTGGGGGTCTATAAGCACATCCTTAAATGTCCCTAGTCGTGGGAGTATCGAGACTGGGCATCGATACTCCAGAGTAGACTGGTGTATACTTATCTAGACCCTGACAAGGGGCGGTGGGCAGTCTCACAAGCCATTGGTGGTAGTTGTTCACCTAAGATAATATACAGGTGCTCATTGGGTTATGAGTACACTGGACGGACTCGCCGGGAACATGCTAGTTGGTATTATAACTACAGTCAGATAGCAGTTCCCTGGTGACATGTGTACAAGTTAGTTTGTCGACCTGAAATCGTCATTTGTCTCGTGTGAGTTCCTACTGTGCTTTGATTACTACCCTACCACGGCTCAAAGGAGTCGTGCAAACAGGTTTTAGTTGGGTATAGTCTCGAGCCACATGGAGGCAGTGAGCGGATCGTCGGGAATTCGTCTCTCCCGGTATTGGTGGTTGATTTCGCACAGTGCACGGATGGCCATCACCTGAAATCCTCAGCCGGGGTAATAGAGAATTATTGATTTGGATCAGTAGTTTCTCAGGAGGTGATGGGCTTCATACCGACACGAATTATCGCGTTATTAGGGGTCTGACTTTATCCACCCCCCTAGACTCGATATGCGATACTCTTTAGACGAACGGACCGGACTGTACGGATATTGTCACTGTCAGGCTCAGTAGGGTTTCTGGATGAGTTCGCTCGTCAGCTTCCCTTCCAATCAATACATAGGCAACCGTTACGTACAGCTTGTACCTCTGACGTGCTAGTGGTTATACCCAGTGCCAGTATGTCGATGAGTCATTAGAGTCCCCCACAGACAGTTTCCTAAGTTCGGGCGAAACGTTGTAGAGGCCGTATGGTTTTATGGCAGGGTTCAGAAAATGCACGTGCGTTTACGCACGTGTCATATTTCGGGCAGATAATACCGGTAGGCTTTGGTTTAAGCCGGATCCGAGTATTATACTGTGTAGATATAATATCTTTGTCTCAGTTGCATTTGTATTCGGTCGTAATACAAATGCGGGTATGTTTATACTGTTACGGGGTTATCCTGAAATTCGTTTCAGGATCGCTTTTGGAAGTTGCCAGTTTCCTGTTTTCTATCGGCCGTATTAAACATTCGGTTTAATGCGGATTTATCTTTTCTTGATGAGTGTGGAAGATTCTAGAAGATTCTTGATTGGTGACAAGGCTTGATGATTCATAGTTAGCATTAAATGTGTGATGATGTGTTAAGGTGACTAGGTTAATGATCATTGGTTTGCATTTAATGTTTTTAGTGATTCATTCTTTCATTTATGAGTTATGATAAGTATCATATCTTATGGTCACCTCCTCCCCTTCTCCTACACTTACCCCACCTCTTCAAGTAGTGGCTGGCCCCTCATTTGAAAGGAGGATTGATTTTGCAAAGGAAAAAAGTATATGATTTGGATTCATGGAAATTAGATAGTTAGATTTCTCATTTCACCCGATTCCAAAAGGCAACTTCATTAACCGTTCATCCATAGCTTTGGATGTAACGAGACAAAGTGTTATACTCATTCTCTACATCAATCTTGGTCATCTCTTTTAGCAAACTTGATGATCGAGTTGCCTCGGTTCAGAGGCGGGTGGCCGTTTAAAGATCCGTCGACGTGGTGCCACCTGAACGAGAAGACTGGAGATTCAGGAGATCGGAGCAGCCACAACAAAGCGTGGGATAATGGTTGAAGACCGAAGGACTTGGATCATTCGGTATAACATTTCTACCCACTTTGTAGTTTGTTAGTTTGGCTTTAATGGTAGATCCGAGTTATAGTATGCGTTAGCGCCAGTTGTAAAAGTTTTTGTTCCGCATTTGGCGTCTGTTAGACGGCCGGGGCGCTACCGTGTACTCACAAGATAGACTAATTAATCCATAACCATACTCTATATCATCTAGGTGACTTTGATTAGCAACTAAAGAAACCTAGTTACCTCAAGATTAGAGGCAAAGCTTGGAGTAGAAGCTCTCGTGGTGGATCGTCTATTAAATAGAGGAGGCTGACGAGGAGGTGGATAACGAAAAGACGAAGGACTAGGTTCACTAGGTATAATCTCTTCTCATAGTAGTTAACAACTCCTATGTATTTGTTAGTTATAGTTTAGTAAAGATTCTTCGGTTAATCGATGTTAAGTTCAAACAAAATGATTGTTTTTCATATTTCCGCCTCCCCGCAACTCGTGGGGTGTTGTACATCGACTTACAGTGGTATCAGAGCCTCGCTAAACAATAATTAACTTATTAGCAAAGTTGTAAGAATTTCGAACGCAAAACGAACCAGAAAAAACATCGAAATCACATAGTTTCTGTCGAATTTAAATTGAGGTCTAAAATTTTTTCAGGGGCCTCTAAAATTACAAGCAGGGACATACAAGAAATCTGGAAAAAATTGCGTGCATGAATCGGCCAAACCGCCGCGGAACCACGGCCAATCCTACCGATCCGCGGCCGAGTTGAAGCCGATTCACCCCAAATTTTCCCAGAACTCTTCTGTGATGTTTTTGTCTCTTCTGGAATGTTTATTTTCTGCTCAAGTCTCAGGTGCACAAAGAAGTTTTGGAGTAGAATCTAATGTGTTTGCTCGATTGAAATTATACGATGTTTGCTAATTAGATTATATCTGTGAACTGTATAATGTGTTCGTAAACCTCCCCTAACTGCTAGTATGTCGGTTGGCAGGGGGTTGCACATTTCTGTAATGTTTTTACTGTTTGTGATTATGAACTTGATTGGATTGTTGTGATGATTAGCCAGGGTTTGAGATGGGTTTCAATATTCATTCATTCGATGTAATTGTAATATGTTGTAATATTATTTTGCGGGCACATCCAGGTTGCGGTTGTAGCCACCGTTGTATTATTTCATTTTACTGTTTTTGCTCCTAGGATAGACCCAAGGTGGGGTGCACAAACTACCGGGTACTTTGAAATGTTTAGTGGCCTACTCACGTTGTTGAGGGAGACCGCTTCACTTCGGGTACTTGGCGGGTAGTTTGTCGTACCCGTAGGGGTCTATGGTGGGGTAATGGCTATTCATCACAACTGTGTAATCCGTCTTTCGTTGCAGGCTCAAAAGAAACGCGGATTGCTTGTATATCCAATAATGTTCATTTGTGATCTGGAATGCTTATTATTGCGTCTAACGAATGTACAATATCTATATATGATAGCTATTTAGACGTCACTTATATTTTACACCCGCGCTAGCCCAGCCCCCGCTCTGTCGTTAGTTATGTAACCTAACGGGCGATGACGAGACCCAGTGGCGAATGCGGATGGCATAAGAGGACGTTGTATTTTCATTGTTTTCTGCAATGATAGGTTAATTGATGGGACGCATTATATTAATGCAAAGAAAATAAACCAAAGTTGAATCGTTGGAACAGTTTAAAAGAAAGCACTCGGTTATTTTTGAAACAGAAGATATTTTTAAATTGCGGAGCTTTAACCACTCCTTTTTAAAAGCTATCAGGTTCCTTCGATCATATCAAAATCACTACGTTCACGGTTTCACCAAAACCATTCTTAGCCCTCCGTCATTTCATTTGGGTATTCAGTAGTATTCAAGATATGTATTTTGACCAACGCCAAGGCATAGTGTTTGGTAGCTGCTGGGTATTCATTTGTTGCATAGATAGATGAGTTAGTTTGGGACAGTCGTATTATTATTTGGCCAACGTCAGGGGTATGTACGGATGGGTTCAAATTAACAAGATAATGATGGGTAGAACTTGACATGTGACTTATGACATTTTGACCAACGCCAAGGTCATAAGAGCATGGGGTAGAAATTTATATCAGGAATTTCTAAAGAAACTGAAATTTGCAAAGAGATGCATACCATTTGGAGTTTGATGAATGTTGGTAGGATTCCTTCAGCATTATCATACGATGATATTTGGATCCCGGTCCTACTGTGAGTATATGCTACTCATCAGGAGATTCGTCACTTAACGATCAATGCTATAAACCAAGTAGGTGTCGAGAAAGGTGTCAGCGTGGTTACGCCCCCAAAGAAAAGAGGTTATTTAATTAAGGAACTTCACGAAAGCATTAGAAAACCTCCCTCGAAGTATTGACATCGGCCTGGCTGAACGGTTAAGCAAGTATTGTACAGTGAGAATAGTCCTGGCTAGTTCTTCTTTTTTGGTTTGAGGAGGGATTCGAGAAACAGTGGGAGCCATCCAGTTTAGATAAACTAAAAACCACTCTAAACTTGCAAGAGCATCATGCTAAAGTGTTCTCTCTCTCTCTACTTATTGCTGCGACCCAAAACATGACAGGACTTAAGTTACTATTAGAGAAAAATATATTGACAGGGCCAAACTATAAAGATTGGCTGCGGAATGTCAAAATGGCTTTGACCTATGACAGATTGGGGTATGTCCTCACCACTAAGGCACCTGCAGTCCCAGGTCCCAAATCCAGTAATGTGGATAAGAAAATCCGCAAAACCTGGGAGTTAGATTGAGCGAAGGCCAGGTGCATCGTGCTTGCCTCGATGAATAATGAACATCAGAGGAGGCACGAGGATATGGATCTAGATGCCATATTTCTCCATACAAAGGAACTTTATGGAGAGCAATCTTGTATTGCAAGATACGAGACCTCAAAGAACTTGTTTCAAGCGAGGTTGGCCGTCGGATCATCGGTAGGAGAACATGTCCTAAAGATGATTGGCTATATAGAAGAGCTTGCAGACCTTGGGACGACTTTGGATAATGAGCTCTATACAGACCTGATTCTCTAGTCCCTCCCTTCCATCTACGCCCAGTTTATTCTGAATTTCAACTTTCAAAGAAAAGAAGTTGAACTTTCAGAACTCCTTAACATGTTGAGGAGTACAGAGGGCACCTTGCAGAAGGCAAGGGAAACACACACTATGTTTGTTCGCGGTGCTTCTTCTTCCGGGTCCAAGGCTAAGGCCAAAGGAAGGAAGAATAAGGCCGCCACCAAACCTATAGGAAGTGTTAGTAAGGTGGGAGCGAAGGGAAAGAAAAAGATTGGGGTGCCAGTAGTGGCCAAGGATGAGTGCTTCCATTGTCATAGGAAAGGGCACTGGAGGAAAGATTGCAAGGCGTGGAACGCCAAGAACCAGGAACCGAAGCAAGCTGTGGCTTCGACTTCAGGTGTGTTTGTAATTGAGAATTGTCTGTCAATCAACTCTACTTCCTGGGTATTGGATACCGGATCAGGAACTCATATATGCAATTCATTGCAGGCACTGAGAAACCGTAGAGTGCTGAAGGTTGGTGATATGACCCTGATGGTTGCTAACGGAGCTAGCGTGGGAGCTGTGTCCGTAGGGGATTATCACCTGGGATTGACGAGTGGACATATTTTGGTTTTACATAACTGTTTTTGTGTACCCAGTTTAACGTGTAATATCATATCAGTTTCCTTGTTATCAAATAAAGGTTATGATTTCACGTTTGTAAGCGATGTTGTTAACATCCACCTTAATCATGGTTTGATTGGGTCCGGTACACTGGATAACGGTATATATGTATTAAACCAATTACAGTTTTTCAATGTCGAGAACACACTAAAAAGAAAGTCTCCAGATATAAATAAGGCTTTCTTATGGCATTGTAGACTGGGTCACATCAATGAGACAAGGTTAACTAAGTTACATAGAGAAGGATATTTGGACTCGTTCGAATATCAAACTTATGCCACTTGTCAATCATGTCTCAAAGGAAAGATGACAAAGACTCCATTCACTGGACATGGAGTAAGAGCGAGCGAGCTCTTAGGACTCATACACAGCGATGTATGTGGTCCTATGTCTACACATGCAAGAGGTGGTTTTTCCTATTTCATTACTTTTACGGATGATTACTCTAGGTACGGTTTCATTTTTCTGATGAAACATAAATCCGAGGCTTTTGAGAAATTCCAAGAGTATAAGAATGAAGTAGAAAACCAAACCGGTAAAAGTATCAAGAAACTAAGATCTGATCGAGGTGGTGAATACTTAAGTGTCGAGTTCCTAGGTTACCTAAAAGAGAAAGGGATTCTCTCATAGCTTACTTCTCCATACACTCCACAGCATAACGGTGTATCGGAGAGAATGAATCGAACCCTATTGGATATGGTACGTTCCATGATGAGTAATGCCGAGTTACCACGATCTTTCTTGGGTTATGCGCTAGAATCAGCGGCATATCTTTTGAACAGGGTTCCTACCAAGACTGTGCCTACCACGCCATATCAGATATGGAGTGGGAAGAAACCCTATCTTCAGTATCTAAAGATATGGGGATGTCCAGCTTTTGTTAAAAAGCAGCATGCAGACAAGCTCGAGACACGATCAGTACAGTGTAAGTTTGTGGGATATCCAAAGAAATCCAAGGGGTATTATTTCTATTACGCAGAGGAACAAAAGGTTTTTGTTTCTCATAATGCCCATTTTCTAGAACAACAGTTTATAGAAAAGGAAACAAGTAGGAGCGAAATAGAACTGGAAGAAATTCCAGAACCACAAACTACTACTGAAAGTTTGGTAGAACCAGTAGTTCAAGAAGAACAGGACATTCCCGCACCCCTCCGCAGGAGTAGTAGGCCGTCTCATCCGCCTGAGAGATACTACGGTTTTCTCATAGATGGGGATAGAGAGGATTGTGTCATTGATGATAATGAACCTACTAGCTTCCAGCAGGCCATCCAGAGCGGTGACTCGGTACGATAGCTAGATGCAATGCGGACCGAAATGGAGTCCATGTACACCAACAAAGTATGGACTTTGGACTTTGCTCCAGATGGGGTAAAACCCATAGGATGCAAATGGATCTTCAAGAAAAAGATTGGTGTAGATGGACAGGTGGAAACCTATAAGGCTAGACTTGTTGCAAAGCATTTTTGTCAAAGACCTGGTTTGGACTATGACGAGACTTTTTCTCCAGTGGCTATGCTCAAATCCATTCGGGTCCTTCTTGCTATTGCCGCCTTCCATGATTATGAGATCTAGCAGATGGACGTAAAGACGGCTTTTCTAAATGGTAATTTGGAAGAGTGCGTCTATATGGATCAGCCAGAAGGCTTCAATCAGAGTGGGAGCAGCGGGAAAGTATGCAAGTTGCTTAAGTCCATTTATGGACTAAAGCAGGCATCGCGGAGTTGGAACATCTGTTTTGATGAAACGGTCAAAGAATATGACTTTATCAAAAATCCAGATGAACCATGTATATATAGTAAAATTGTAGCATGAACTGTCGTATTCCTCATCTTGTACGTGATGACATTCTATTGATAAGAAATGACATTCCTATGCTACAATCTGTCAAAGGATTCTTGTCACACAGGTTCTCCATGAAAGACCTGGGTGATGCCTCTTACATTCTGGGGATCCGGATCTATCGTGATAGATCCAAGAGGATATTGGGACTTTCGCAGTCCAGGTATATCAACACTATACTGAAAAGATTCAGTATGGAAGATTCAAAGCGCGGTAATTTACCGGCTTGTCACGGAATCACCCTCTCTAAAGAGATGTCTCCCAAGACTGATTTGGAAAGGAAACGCAAGTTTATTATACCCTACGCTTCCGCGGTAGGCTCTATAATGTATGCGATGTTGTGCACCGGACCAGATGTAGCTTAGGCACTGAGCGTGGTAAGCCGGTATCAGTCAGACTCAGGGGAAAATCACTGGATAACAGTGAAGAACATTTTCAAGTACCTGAGAAGGACTAAGGAGATGTTCTTGGTTTACGGCGGAAAAGACCTCAAGATCGAGGCCTTTGCTGATTCCAGCTTCCAGAGTGATAAGGATGACTCCAAGTCCATGTCGGGTTATGTCTTTACCCTCAATGGAGGGGCGGTGTGCTGGAAGAGCTCCAAGAAGGACACCGTTGCAGACTCGACGATGGAAGCGGAGTATATTGCTGCTTGCGATGCCGCAAAAGAAGCGGTCTGGATGAAGAAGTTCCTAACAGAACTTCAGGTGGTTCCTACCATTGTTGATCCAATACCTCTGTATTGTGACAACAACGGAGCTATAGCTTTAGCGAAGGAACCCATGTCCCATCAGAAGTCCAGACACATCTTAAGGCGGTATCACCTGATCAGGGAGATCGTAGATCGCCGGGAGATCGAGGTCCGGAGAGTTGCTACAGAGGAGAACATTGATGATCCATTCACAAAGGCCTTACCCCAGATTCAGTTCAAGAGACTACTCGAGATCATCGGTCTTCGATATGCCTGTACATAGCCCTAGTGCAAGTGGAAGATTGTTAGTGTAAATGCCCTAGGGGCCATTATTGTATCATACTAGCTTGTATATTACTTATTGGAAGCTTGGGATATTCATAGTTATATAACAGTCTTGCTAAACATGGTAGTATGCTACTTGGTTTTATCTATCTTAATAAGTGTGTACGTATTGATAGAGCCCTTAGGATCTTGCTTGACTACCACTGTTGTGATGGCAGTTACACTAGAGGGGCTGGGTAGTCTACAAGCACATCTTTTTTCAGGTCCCTAGTCGTAGGATTATCGAGACAGGGCATCGATACTCCGGAGTAGACCAGTGTGTACGCTTCTCATCCCAGTTGGGGAGATGGCCTGTCCCACAGCCATCAGTACGTCGTACTGGACATAGTATACAGGTGCTCGTTGGGTTACGGGTACACCGGACAGGACTCGCGGGGAACTGTTGGTTGGTATTATACCCGTCGTCAGTTAACAGTTCCCAGGTGACATGAGTACAGCATAGTCCGCAGACTTGACACTGCTACTTCGCCTCGAGTGTGTCCCACTGTTCTTAGATTGCTACCCTACCACGGCTCAAAGGAGTCGTGCAAACAGGTTGCAGTTGGGTGCAGTCCCGAGCACTTGGAGGCAGTGGCGGTTAGACAGGATTCGTCTCTCCCGGTATTGGGAGTTGATATCGCGCTGTGTCAGAGAGCTATTACGCAAAGTCCCTGGCCAGGGCAAGCGAGATTTACTGGTAGGTTTTCCAGTAGTTTCTCAAGGTGTAATGGGCTACGCTCGGCCACGACTTATACCGCTTTTAGGGGACTGACGCTTGCCGCCCCTAGGCCCGATATGCGATAGTCCTAGACGAACAAACCGGACTGTACGGAGATTGTCACATCAGGCTCAGTAGGAGTTCGGATGGGTTTCCTCATCGGCCTTCTTATCGACATCTACCTGGGGACCGTTATGTACAGCTAGTGCCGCTTGCGGTCTGTGGTTAAACCCACTGCCAGCGTAGTAGTCGAGTCTTTAGAGTCCCACACAGAGAGTTTTCCTGCTCCAGGCGAAACAATATAGAGGTTGTATGGTTTTACGACAAGGGTTCGGACGCATACGTGTTTAAACGCACGTACGATGTTCGGACAGTTTTTACTAGCCGGCTTTGGTTTAAGCCAGGTTCTAGTATTAGATTATTGGATTTATACAGTCTAAAGTTTTTCCGTGTTTTCACGGATGGGAGGGGCGTTCTCGTAATTTGGTGGGAAGCTTCTAGAAGTATGGTGACTTGAGGGTTTAGGTGGCATTTACATTAAATGCATTTGTGACTCATTAGATGAATCATTCAAGTGAGTTAATGAAGCATTTATTGCTTAATGACTCACTTGATGATTCATTGCATATATTAAATGAAGCATGATGATATATAATTTAGATTTATTTATTTGATTTTCTTTATGCTTCATGATATATTAGAAGTGAGAAACATTTTCATCATTCTTATGCTCACCTTCTCTCTCCTCAAGCTCTCTCTCTTCAAACCCTAATCCTCCCCTCTCATGTATTGAGATCAAGGATTAGATAGACTAATTAATCCATAACCATACTCTATATTATCTAGGTGACTTTGATTAGCAACTAAAGAAACCTAGTTACCTAAAGATTAAAGGCAAAGCTTGGAGTAGAAGCTCTCGTGGTGGATCGTCTATTACATAGAGGAGGCCGATGAGGAGGTGGATAACGAAAAGACGAAGGACTAGGTTCACTGGGTATAATCTCTTCTCATAGTAGTTAACAACTCCTATGTATTTGTTAGTTATAGTTTAGCAAAGATTCTTCGGTTAGTCGTTGTTAAGTTCAAACAAAATGATTGTTTTTCATATTTCCGCCTCCCCGCAACTCGTGGGGTGTTGTACATCGACTTACAGTGGTATCAGAGCCTCGCTAAACAATAATTAACTTATTAGCAAAGTCGTAAGAATTTCGAACGCAAAACGAACCGGAAAAAACATCGAAATCACATAGTTTCTGTCAAATTTAAATTGAGGTCTAAAATTTTTTCAGGGGCCTCTAAAATTACAAGCAGGGACATACAAGAAATCTGGAAAAAATTGGGTGCATGAATCGGCCAAACCGCCGCGGAACCGTGGCCGATCCCACCGATCCGCCGCGGATCCGCGGCCGAGTTGAAGCCGATTCACCCCAAATTTTCCCAGAACTCTTCTGTGGTGTTTTTTGACTTTTCTGGAATGTTTATTTTCTGCTCAAGTCTCAGGTGCACAGAGAAGTTTTGGAGTAGAATCTAATGTGTTTGCTCGATCAAAATTATACAATATTTTCTAATTAGATTATATCTGTGAACTGTATAATGTGTTCGTAAACCTCCCATAACTGCTAGTATGTCGGTTGGCAGGGGGTTGCACATTTCTGTAATGTTTTTACTGTTTGTGATTATGAACTTGATTGGATTGTTGTGATGATTAGCCGGGGTTTGAGATGGGCTTTTATATTCATTCATTCGATGTAATTGTAATATGTTGTAATATTATTTTGCAGAGCACATCCAGGTTGCGGTTGTAGCCACCGTTGTATTATTTCATTTTACTGTTTTTGCTCCTAGGATAGACCCAAGGTGGGGTGCACAAACTACCGGGTACTTTGAAGTGTTTAATGGCCTACTCACGTTGTTGAGGGAGACCGCTTCACTTCGGGTACTTGGCGGGTAGTTTGTCGTACCCGTAGGGGTCTAGGGTGGGGTAATGGCTATTCATCACAACTGTGTAATCCTTCTTTCGTTGCAGGCTCAAAAGAAACGCGGATTGCTTGTATATCCAATAATGTTCATCTGTGATCTGGAATGCCTATTATTGCGTCTGACGAATTTACAATAACTATATATTATAGCTATTTAGACGTCACTTATATTTTACACCCACGCTAGCCCAGCCCCCGCTCTGTCGTTAGTTAAGTAACCTAACGGACGATGACGGGACCCAGTGGCGAATGCGGATGGCATAAGAGGACGTTGTATTTTCGTTGTTTTCTGCATTGATAGGTTAATTGATTGGACGCGTTATATTAAATGCAAAGAAAATAAACCAAAGTTGAATCGTTGGAACAGTTTAAAAGAAACCACTCGGTTATGTTGGGGTAAAAATTTACACCCCGGTTGACCAAGCCAAAATCAAAGTCAACCCCAAGCCAGGTAGGCCCAAGCCCAGGTCAAGCGGGCCCATGTCCAAGTCGAGCCCGCAGCCAGCCTCCCCATGCCAACAACAAAATCATGTAATAAATAATTTTTATGTAATTGTTTATGCATGAATGTAAACAAAATGGGCATAAAGCCAATATTTTGTAAGCCCATGGCTTATGTGCAAAAATGAAATGGCACATGAGTCATGGGATGGCTAAAATGCCATTTTTGTAAAGCCCAAGTGGCTATATATAAATATGTAAGCTTATATAAGGCAACATGATGATGAATAAAGCATACACTTTTCATTCTCACAAAAAAAACCTTAGGTTTGTATCTCTTTCCCTTTTCTGAAGGTCTCAAACCTTCTTCTTTCTTTTGAATTAAATCAAGAGTTTTACTCTTCCTTTTCAAAAACAAAATAGTTTTTCACCATGAAACCCACAAAGGGGAACTTGGATCTGTCATCAAATCTCAAAAAGGAGAGATTTTGAGATCTCACATCTCTTGATCTTCAAGATCCAGCTAACAGAGGAGGAAGAAGAACCCCTTCCATTAACCCCAAGAACACACTCAGGAGTCCAAGTCCTCTCTGATTTCTCTTTCGAGAAATCTTTTTTTTAGGCTAAAAGTCTCCTTTCCTCGCCGGCGCTCAAGCGCAGAGCGCCCGCGTGCCGACACATGGCGCGCTTGCGCTCCAGCTCAAGCGCTCGAGCGCAAGTCGCCCACGTGCCGACACGTGGCGCGCTTGCGCTCCAGCTCAAGCGCTTGAGCGCAAGTCGCCCCCGTGTCGACACGTGGCGCGCTTGCGCTCAAGCGCAAATCGCCCCAGTGCCGACACGTGGCGCACTTGCGCTCAAGCGCAGAGCGCCCACGTGCCGACACGTGGCACTCTAGCGCCTGAGCACACAACACCTAGGCGCACAGCGCCCAAGGTGCTGCCCCACGCATCCTTTGGATGTCTTTTCCCCCTCTTTCTTTTATATATATATATATACATGTATACATACATATATATATATATTTATGTACATATGCATACATATTTATACACACACATACTCCACGACACTGTCCCTGTTAAAAACTCGGCGTGGCTCCCGATATATCCAAACCCCCCTTTCAAAACACAACACACGTACACTGCACATTGAATTCGCATGACCAGTTTAACCCGTCAATCGGAGGTTCCCTCGCTCAAAAGGCGAGGGGTAATTAACGACAGCTTAGTTCGCGGCTGCCGGAGATTCGGATCCCCACAATCATTAAACCCCGGCCTACCACAGGCAGGGGGAATCTGTAGTACTCCTGACAAGCGCGCGCGTATTCCCATCTCAATGGGGTGACGAAAAACACCCTACAGACTCTGGCACGCCCGGTGGGACCAATCTCTCCTCCCATATTTCGGGTTAAGTGTTCATGCGAACTCAATCAATATACATACCTGTATTTATACTAAAAATAATGCTTTTTCATGCAGATTTTCAAGCAATCACCTTCCACCGATGTTTTCGATGATGAACTCAGCTCCTGTCTCCTACACGATGAGGATAGACTCTAGGACGGTCCTTCCGGCCAGTCTCGGGCGACAGTGGGAGGAGCCGCTGCTACCATTCGACTCTATCATGTTCATGCCAGTTGGCTCCATCCCAGCTCCTCAAGCCCCGGTGGCAGTCAGACCGGTCTCGAAAGGAAAGAGACCAAATGTGGTGATCTCAAGGACGCCCCAACCCAAACGCAAGTCGGTGTCTGAACGACTTTTCTTGTCCCCAGCTGGGGGCAAGGCCATCAACACCAACAAAGCTACAACGCATCCCGAGCAAGCTCCAGCGGTGCCCTTGACCACTGCTCGATCGGGTGTCTTCTCTAAGCTCCCCGCCAGTGAGAAAGAGACGACTGGATAGGAGGTCCACACTGTCTACATGGTGGGCACGCGCAGCAAGAGCAAGGATGGGGCCACTACATCCCAAATCCAATCTGGCTTGAATGTGGTGGCCGCTTCCCAAGAACAGCCGCCTCTGCTGGGTGATGAAGACCCTCTCGATGAGGATGATGGGCAGAAAGACCCTTCGGTCCATGAGGAGTCAGGCTCGGAAAGCGAAGAAGAGCCGACTTTCCACCCCAGAACCGTGGAGCAAGAGCTGCTTCAAGAGCTCCGAAAGCAGCTCAGAAATAAAGACAAGGAGATGGCCAAGCTCTACTCAAAAATTGACGACTTGACAAACGTCTTCCTACAGCTCACGGCCTAACTTGCCTCTCAGCCGCCCAATCAAGCGGAGGGCTCTGCTCGTGAACCGGGAAGTGGTGTCCCAAAGAAGTCGACGCCTATTCCCTCAAATCCAAAAGTGGGCGAACTACATGAAAATCAGTCGCATCCTATCTCGGGAAATGTCTTGGCTACCGATGACAGTAGCCCGCTAACTCAAGATCAAATCATGGATTTGGTTGCCAGCAAAGTCAAAACATTGGTAGCCGAAGCGCAAAAAGATATCAGCAGTAGTGGGAGACCATATCCTGCTCAGTATGATCTAGTGGAATTCCCTAGCGGCTATGTCATCCCCAAATTCGGAAGATTCGATGGGACGGGAAACGCGAATCAGCACATCGCCCACTTCAAAGCCTCATGCGGGAATATTGGGGGCAATGATGCGCTTCTCCTCTGCCAGTTCGTTAATAGCCTGACCGATGTTGCTTTCGACTGGTACACGAGCATACCGGATGGCTCTATCACAACTTTTGTCCAAATGGAGTCTCTGTTTTGGCAGAGGTTCATGAGCGTCAGCGATAAGATTACCATTGCCGAGCTCGTAAGGACCAAGCCCAAGGGAGACGAAAGCAACACGGATTTTATAACCCGATGGCGTAATCTCTCCGTCAAATGCGCACCGCCGAAGAGCAGGACCAATCTGTCAGTCTCCTTGTCGGAAATCACAACAACTGGATGGCCCCGTTTCTATGTACCGCGGGGCTCAAAACATTCCAAGAGCTGACCAAAAAGGTCCAAACGTTGGAACGCTCAAAGCCCGAGTCCGCTCAGGATCTTCAGTTCATAAACAAACAGAAACCTTAGAGGGACGACAACCGAAAAGGCGGAAGTTCTAACATCACCGATTCTCCAAATAAGCAAAGAACGGGGGGAGTAAAAACTGACCAGTCTCGAGAGCCAACTTTGGAGGAAAGAAGAAATAAGGTCTACTCATTCCGAAGGGACAAGGTCCACAAAATCTTTAAAGATGCTCCGAAGAATGGCATGCGGCTACCAGAACCGAAAAGGTTAAGTGAAGCGAACAAGACTGATCATACCAACTTTTGCCCATACCACCGAGTGCTGGGGCATACTATTGAAGACTGTTGCATCTTCAAGGATTGGGTCGAGAAACAATACAAGGCGGGAGAAGTATCATTGTACCATGGCGCGTTAACAAACAATTAAGCTGCGACCGCCAATTTCATACACACGGGGACCGAAGTCCTTCGGGGACCTGATTCTCTCAAACACCCGCCTTTCTCTAGGACAATTGACCACCACGTCGTTAAACTGGGAATCATCGACCTCTAAGTCGTTAAACTGGGAATGTAAAAAAATATATATGTATGTAAATAAACAAAAAATGTGTAAATAAAAGAAAAATAAAGAAAAGCCGAAATGATGGGGCAACTCGCAAAAAAAATCAGCGAGTAAAGATAAACATGAAAATAAAGACGAAATGATGGGGCAACCGCGAATAAATAGCCGAAATGATAGGGCAACCGCGACCTTCGCGATAAGAAAAGCTGAAATGATAGAGCAATCGCGGTAAAACAAAAAAAAAACTGGCGAATGATGAGTTGCTCCTGGTACCATATTCCAGTGCAGCGATGCAGACGCCAACAAAAATCCATTTTTTCAAAATTCTCCCAGCCCTACGGCCAGTCCCCAAATTGACTGCCGTATACAATCCACGGGCTCAAATAATTCTCAGCATACCCATGCCCCACCGCAATCACCAGTTACGCGGCTGGTCTCCGCCTGTGAAATTATGCTCCATTGAGAAGACCCACTCATGTGTCCTCACGATACATGAGGAGAACAAACCTTTCTGGGATCCTTACGACTCACGAAGGAAAAACACACTTAGGAGTCCTCACGACTCCTAAGGAGAAAATACACCTACGGGATCCTTACGATCCGTAGGGAGAAAATGCTTTTATGGGACCCTCACGGCCCATAAAATTGAAAAGCCTTAGGCGATAGGGATCTAACCTGTCTCCTAAGCCATCGCTCCCCAATCCCCAAGTGGTGAATGATAAGTCGCTCCTGGTACCATATTCCAGTGCAGCGATGCAGACGCCAACCAAATTCCAAATTCCAATCCCTAAATGGCGAATGATAAGTCGCTCCTGGTACCATATTCCAGTGTAGCGATGCAGACGCCAACCAAATTCCAAATCCCATACCCCAACGGCGAATGATGAGTCGCTCCTGGTACCACATTCCAGTGCGGCGATGCAGATGCCAACAAAGTCCTGAATTTTTTCCGGCCCTACGGTCTGGATCATACATCCTGCAAAACCGTATACAATCCATGGGCGTAAAACAATCCCAATCCCTCTCAAGTCCTACCGGTGAGACCGCATTCAAAGTCCCACCATAAAAAATATATATAAAAACTAAAAAATAAAAAGGTATGTCCACAAGCAAAATGGGCACGGATGAAACCTGAAAGGGCTCCGTGAGTAAAAACAGCAGGACTGCCGGCGAGTTTGTGAAAACCCGAAAGGGCGCAAACTCGTAAAAAAAGAAGAAATGAAATGCACTCGCAAAGTCCTCTCGACTTTGTGAGGAGAAAATTCCCGCGTGAGATCCCTACGACTCACAAAGGAGCAACACACTTAGGAGTCCCCACGACTCCTAAGGAGAAAATACACCTACGGGATCCTTATGACCCGAAGGGAGAAAATGATTTATGAGACCCTTACGGCTCACAAAATGGAAAAGCCTTAGGTGACAGGGATCTAAACCTGTCTCCTAAGCCACCAATTCCTAAATCCTCTCGGGGCACATAATGAGTTGCTCCTGGCATTATTCCAGTGCAGCAATGCAGATGCCAAACGAAAAAAAAAATCCAAATCCTCTCGGGGCACATGATGAGTTGCTCCTGGCATTATTCCAGTGCAGCAATGCAGATGCCAAACAAACCAAATCCAAATCCTCTCGAGGTACATGATGAGTTGCTCCTGGCATTATTCCAGTGCAGCAATCCAGATGCCAAACGAAAAAAAACCAAATCCAAATCCTCCCGGGGCAAGTGATGAGTTGCTCCTGGCATTATTCCAGTGCAGCAATGCAGATGCTGACAAAAATACCAATCCCAAAATTCTCTCATGACAAATGATGATTCGCTCCTGGTACCATATTCTAGTGTAGCGATGCTGATGTCGACTCAAATCAAACCAACCAATTCCAACATCGACCTCTGCGTCAACAAGCGACACTCTGCATCGGGGAAACGTCCAACACAGACACTCCGCATCAGGGAAACGTCCAACAACGACACTCTGCATCGGGGAAACGTCCAACACAGACACTCCGCATCAGGGAAAAGTCCAACAGCGACACTCCATAACGGGGAAACGTCGAGCAGACACTCCGTCTCGGGGAAACGTCCAACAGCAGACACTCCGTCTCGGGGAAACGTCCAACACCAGACACTCCGTCTCGGGTAAACGTCAACCAGCGACACTCCGTACTGGGGAAACGTCCAACAGAAGATACTCCGTCTCGGGGGAACGTCAACCAGCGACACTCCATACCAGGGAAACGTCCAACAGCGACACTCCGTGCCGGGGAAACGTCAAGCAGACACTCCGTGTCGGGGACACGTCAACCAGCGACACTCCACGCCGGGGAAAAGTCGATCAGCGACACTCCATGCCGGGGAAACGTCAAGCAGACACTCCGTGCCAGGGACACGTCAACCAGCGACACTCTGCATCGGGGAAACGTCCAACACAGACACTCCGCATCAGGGAAACGTCAACCAGCGACACTCCGCATCGGGGAAACGTCCAACACAGACACTCCGCATCAGGGAAACGTCAACCAGCGACACTCCGCATCGGGGAAACGTCCAACACAGACACTCCGCATCAGGGAAACGTCAACCAGCGACACTCTGCATCGGGGATACGTCAACCAGCAGACACTCCGCGCCGGGGACACATCGACCAGCGACACTCCGTCTCAGGGATACGTCAACCAGCAGACACTCCGCACCGGGGACACGTCAACCAGCGACACTCCGTCTCGGGGATACATCAACCAGTAGACACTCCGTGCCGGAGACACGTCGACCAGCGACACTCCGTCTCGGGGAAACGTCAAGCAGACACTCCATCTCGGGGACACGTCAACCAGCCGATACTCCTCCTCGGGGAAACGTTGACCAGCGACACTCCGCGCCGGGGGCACGTCAACGAAATCACTCCGGGCTAGGGAAACGTCTACCACGGACACTTTATCTCGGAGACGCGTCAGGCGCCGACCGTCCATGTCGTAAAAAGGGCAGCGCATTCCAAAAAGTGGGAACCAAAGTAAGTCGCCTCCACGCAAAAGAAGATCCATCAATTTCATGCACACGACCCACATATGCTGTGTGCATTTATTAATGGGGGGCAATTTGTTGGGGTAAAAATTTACACCCCGGTTGACCAAGCCAAAATCAAAGTCAACCCCAAGCAAGGTGAGCCCAAGCCTAGGTCAAGCGGGCCCATGCCCAAGTCGAGCCCGCTGCCAGTCTCCCCATGCCAACAACAAAATCATGTAATAAATAATTTTTATGTAATTGTTTATGCATGAATGTAAACAAAATGGGCATAAAGCCAATATTTTGTAAGCCCATGGCTTATGTACAAAAATGAAATGGCACATGAGTCATGGGATGGCTAAAATTCCATTTTTGTAAAGCCCAAGGGGCTATATGTAAATATGTAAGCCTATATAAGGCAACATGATGATGAATAAAGCATACACTTTTCATTCTCAAAAAAAAAAACCTAGGGTTTGTATCTCTTTCCCTTTTCTGAAGGTCTCAAACCTTCTTCTTTCTTTTGAATTAAATCAAGAGTTTTACTCTTCCTTTTCAAAAATAAAATAGTTTTCACCACGAAACCCACAAAGGGGAACTTGGATCTGTCATCAAATCTTAAAAAGGAGAGATTTTGAGATCTCACATCTCTTGATCTTTAAGATCCAGCTAACAGAGGAGGAAGAAGAAGAACCCCTTCCATTAACCCCAAAAACACACTCAGGAGTCCAGCTCCTCTCTGATTTCTCTTTCGAGAAATCTTTTTTTTAGGCTAAAAGTCTCTTTTCCTCGTCGGCGCTCAAGCGCAGAGCGCCCGCGTGCCGACACGTGGCGCGCTTACGCTCAAGCGCAAGCGCTCGAGCGCAAGTTGCCCTGGTGCCGACACGTGGCGCGCTTGCCCTCAAGCACAAGCGCTCGAGCGCAAGTTGCCCCGGTGCCGACACGTGGCGCGCTTGGGCTCGAGCGCAAGTCGCCCCGGTGCTGACACGTGGCGCGCTTGCGCTCCAACGCAAGCGCTCAAGCGCAAGTCGCCCCTGTGTCGACACGTGGCGCGCTTGCGCTCCAGCGCAAGCGCTCCAGCGCAAATCGCCCTCGTGCCGACATGTGGCGCACTTGCGCTCCAGCACCCAGCGCTCAAGCGCAGAGCGCCCACGTGCCGACACGTGGCACTCTAGCGCCTGAGTGCACAACACCTAGGCGCACAGCGCCCAAGGTGCTGCCCCACGCATCCTTTGGATGTCTTTTCCACCTCTTTCTTTTATATATATATATACATGTATACATACATATATATATATGTACATATGCATACATATTTACACACACACTTACTCCACGACACTGTCCCCGTTAGAAAAAATTTCTAACGGGGCACTGCCCCACACCCCGCAAGGGGGCTGCTAACCCCCTGGACCCCCAGCCCGCTATCCGGGTAGCGGGACCCCCGTAAAAACTCTGCGTGGCTCCCGATATATCCAAACCCCCCTTTCAAAACACAACACACGTACACTGCACATTGAGTTCGCATGACCAGTTTAACCCTTCAATCGGAGGTTCCCTCGCTCCAAAGGCGAGGGGTAATTAACGGCAGCTTAGTTTGCGGCTGCTGGAGATTCGGATCCCCACAATCATTAAACCCCGGCCTACCCCATGCAGGGGAATCTGTAGTACGCCTAACAAGCGTGCGCGTATTCCCATCTCAATGGGGTGACGAAAAACACCCTACAGGTTATTTTTAAATTGCGGAGCTTTAACCACTCCTTTTTAAAAGCTATCAGGTTCCTTCGATTATATCAAGTTCAATACGTTCATGGTTTCGCCAAAACCATTCATAGCCCTCCGTCATTTCATTTGGGTATTCAGTAGTATTCATGCTATGTATTTTGACCAACTCCAAGGCATAGTGTTTGGTAGCTGCTGGGTATTCATTTGTTGCATAGATAGATGAGTTAGTTTGGGACAGTCGTATTATCATTTGGCCAACGTCAGGGGTATGTACGGATGGGTTCAAATTAACAAGATAATGATGGGTAGAACTTGACATGTGACTTATGACATTTTGACCAATGCCAAGGTCATAAGAGTATGGGGCAGTAATTTATATCGGGAATTTCTAAAGAAACTGAAATTTGCAAAGAGATGCATACCATTTGGAGTTTGATGAATGTTGGTAGGATTTCTTTAGCATTATCATACGATGATATTTGGATCCCGATCCTACTGTGAGTATATGCTACTCATCAGGAGATTCGTCACTTAACGATCAATGCTATAAACCAAGTATGTGTCGAGAAAAGTGTCAGCTGGGTTATGCCCCTAGAGAAAAGAGGTTATTTAATTAAGGAACTTCGTGAAAGCGTTGGAAAACCTTCCTCGAAGTTTCAACACCGGCCTGGCTGAATAGTTAAGCAAGTATTGTACAGTGAGAATAGTCCTGGCTAGTTCTTCCTTTTTGGTTTGAGGAGGGATTCGAGAAACAGTGGGAGCCATCCAGTTTAAATAAACTAAAAACCACTCTAAACTTGCAAGAGCATCATGCTAAAGTGTTCTCTCTCCCTCTCTCTCTTTATTGCAGCGACCCAAAACATGACAGGACTTAAGTTACTATTAAAGAAAAATATATTGACAGGGCCAAACTATAAAGATTTGCTGCGGAATATCAAAATGGCTTTGACCTATGACAGATTGGGGTATGTCCTCACCGGTAAGGCACCTGCAGTCCCAGGTCCCAAATCCAGAAATGCGGATAAGGAAATCCACAAAACCTGGGAGTTAGATTGCGCGAAGGCCAAGTGTATCGTGCTTGCCTCGATGAATAATGAACATCAGAGGTGGCACGAGGATATGGATCTAGATGCCATATTTCTCCATACAAAGGAACTTTATGGAAAGCAATCTCGTATTGCAAGATACGAGACCTCAAAGAACTTGTTTCAAGCGAGGTTGGACGTCGGATCATCGGTAGGAGAACATGTCCTAAAGATGATTGGCTATATAGAAGAGCTCGCAGACCTTGGGACGACTTTGGATAATGAGCTCTATACAGACCTGATTCTCCAGTCCCTCCCTTCCACCTACGCCCAGTTTATTCTGAATTTCAACATTCAAAGAAAAGAAGTTGAACTTTCAGAACTCCTTAACATGTTGAGGAGTGCAGAGGGCACCTTGCAGAAGGCAAGGGAAACACACACTATGTTTGTTCGCGGTGCTTCTTCTTCCGGGTCCAAGGCTAAGGCCAATGGAAGGAAGAATAAGGCCGCCACCAAACCTAGAGGAGGTGTTAGTAAGGTGAGAACGAAGGGAATGAAAAAGATTGCGGTGCCAGTAGTGGCCAAGGATGAGTGCTTCCATTGTCATAGGAAAGGGCACTGGAGGAAAGATTGCAAGGCGTGGAACGCCAAGAACCAGGAACCGAAGCAAGCTGTGGCTTCGACTTCAGGTGTGTTTGTAATTGAGAATTGTCTGTCAATCAACTCTACTTCCTGGGTATTGGATACCGGATCAGGATCTCATATATGCAATTCATTGCAGGCACTAAGAAACCGTAGAGTGTTGAAGGTTGGTGATATGACCCTGATGGTTGCTAACGGAGCTAGCGTGGGAGCTGTGTCCGTAGGGGATTATCACCTGGGATTGACGAGTGGACATATTTTGGTTTTACATAACTGTTTTTGTGTACCCAGTTTAACGTGTAATATCATATCAGTTTCCTTGTTATCAAATAAAGGTTATGATTTCACGTTTGTAAGCGATGTTGTTAACATCCACCTTAATCATGGTTTGATTGGGTCCGGTACACTGGATAACGGTATATATGTCTTAAACCAATTACAGATTTTCAATGTCCAAAACACACTAAAAAGAAAGTCTCCAGATATAAATAAGGCTATCTTATGGCATTGTAGACTGGGTCACATCAATGAGACAAGGTTAAATAAGTTATATAGAGAAGGATATTTGGACTCGTTCGAATATCAAACTTATGCCACTTGTCAATCATGTCTCAAAGGAAAGATGACAAAGACTCAATTCACTGGACATGGAGTAAGAGAGAGCGAGCTCTTAGGACTCATACACAGCGATGTATGTGGTCCTATGTCTACACATGCAAGAGGTGGTTTTTCTATTTCATTACTTTTACGGATGATTACTCTAGGTACAGATTCATTTTTCTGATGAAACATAAATCCGAGGCTTTTAAGAAATTCCAAGAGTATAAGAATGAAGTAGAAAACCAAACCGGTAAAAGTATCAAGACACTAAGATCGGATCGAGGTGGTGAATACTTAAGTGCCGAGTTCCTAGGTTACCTAAAAGAGAAAGGGATTCTCTCTCAGCTTACACCTCCATACACTCCACAGCATAACGCAAGTATGAGTGTACAATATGTATGTGCGCCAATATGAATGTACAATAGTATATACGCAAGTATGAGTGTACAATGTGCCTGTGCGCCAATATGGATGTACAAGTAGGTATATACGCAAGTATGAGTGTACAATATGTCTGTACGCAAGTATGAGTGTACAGTATGTATGTGCGCAAATATGGATGTGCAAGTAGATATATACGCAAGTATATCATGCAAGGAGTCATATCCTGAGGCAGGAATCCTACTATGTAGTGACATGGCAATTATCGATGATAAAGTGTGTGAGCCGGCAAGCAGGTGTACATATCACCGATCTCATAGCATCATGCCCAATCTCATCGACTCGTCTCCAAATACCATATAAAATCCTCATCATCCATGTGTAGTTATACGTATGTATATACATAGTCCCATACTTATGTGTGTGTGTGTGTGTGTGTGTGTATACATATCCCCATATACGCACCAGTAAAACAAGGTAAGCATGTGTGTGCGTGTGGGTGTAAACCTTATTCTAGGGCTCGCGACTAAACTAACTAGCAACACCATCATCCAATTATACTAAAATTATCCATGACTCACAAAGTCTATCTAATTACTCATAATCTCAAAATATACATATGAATATATCCATATAACATATACCATACACTACACTACGAACTGCAGGGGTGCTATACGCCATCCACCCGACTTCCCCCGAAGATATATATCTACTCAACTTGATCCTCGCTTGCTGGAGTCGATGATGCCACGCTCATCCTCGTCGTCTTGAAATCCATGTGGGGGTACCTACAACCAATACACAATTGCAAATGCGTATTAAAATCAAGTCGGAAAACCAAAACGGCACACGTTCCGCTCATAGGTTAAAACCTATAGCCTACGCCTGCAAAACCACAAAATAACCCCCGTCGCTGACATACAAACATCAGATGATGGAACACAAAATCAAATACCAACTCCCAAATTATAACAAAGTCGCAAAATAAGGCAGCAACTCAAGAAAATGGTCCCGGATTTTACCCTAAGTGAAATCAGCCAATTTTGCACATATGGAGGGTCTAATTTACTGGAGATGGAGCTACAGAACAAACACGAACCAAATTGCCCCAGGTCTCGCCACAAATTGCGGCCATAAGGATTATTTCTGCGGCCTGGTGTTGGGGTATGGGGCTCGGTTTTCAGTGGTGGCTCCTAGGTTGCCTGCATGTATCACTGTTTTTGCTAAATAATTTTCCAGGTCCCCGGGTGTTAGCAGATTTCATTTTCCCTACACAATTTCCATAAAATACGATATCGGGGATTTCTAAGTTCGCTAAATGGGGTTCTAGTCTCAGGTTCAGTCCACTAAATCATCATAACAGGGGTTGTAGTCCCTAATTACACCTCAATTGCACCTTTGGAATCAATTCAAACCCTAATCCCTAACTTGGAATTTTCAAAGTTCGCTAAACTACACAATATCGATTCCAAACTAGTATGGATAATTAAGGAATCGAAATACTATTATGATGGTGCAGAAATTACCTTATTTGGCACTCATGAATCCCCTAGAGCACCAAAATGCAAACTTTCTTGGTCCAAAGTGTAGCTTGTGAGCTTGTGCATGCTTTTTGTGAAATGGAGATGAATTTTGAATGAAGATTTGAGGGTGTTTTGTGAGGTTGAAGAGGAGGTGGAGGAGGTGCTGCCATGGCGAGGGAAAGAGGAGAGAAGATGAAGGTAATGAAGTCAGAAACAATGGGCCATGACTTATGGTTGACCCTTCACCCTCTCTCTCTCATGCCCATACCCCTTTCTTTATTATTTCCTTTTTCTTTTCTTTCCTTTTCTTTTCTCTCTTCTTTTCTCTCGTCTAAAACCAACCCAAAACAAGAAAGCCATGTTGGAAAATGTAACACAAGTGTAAAAATGATATGGTGCATATTTTGCACAAAACAAGCTTAATGCGTGATTAGCGATATTTAACCGCGATTAGCATTAAAATACTGTATAATAAGTCATAAAATTTCATAATTTGCTTAAATCCAATAAAGCACCCTCATTTCAGTAATTTCTGTAGTTTTCCAAATTTTTCCCAATTTATCGGTATTTAATTATACCGCAATATTAAAATATTCAATATATTTATTATTTAATTACAAAAATTCCCAAAAATAATATTTTACTTTTCTGAAATGTTACAATCTCCCCCTTAAAGAAATTCGGTCCCCGAATTTAAATTTAAACCCCTCAATACTAAAACATTTCAGTAAAAAATCCAAGTCGTCGGGGCTCCGAAATCATCAATACATAAAACACATCATAACGCAATGCATGCACATGAAAATGAGCAGATAACTCCAAATCAAAACTCCGTCAAGCATCTCGCAATCATCGGAGTCATGGTGAAGACACAATTGTCAAATCCAATACGAAAACCAATATGATATAAATCAACACCATACATGTAAACATCATTAAAACATATGAAAGGAATGAATGCCAAACTCTTTTTATGTTGCTGTGCGATGCGCGTATCACGGCACAGTGGCGGACGTCTATTGTAAGAAAATAACTATATATATACTTATCCTTTGTTTAATATGTTGGTCCCGCCGTTTTTGAAAATAATTTAGAAGGGTTTCCTTTATAAAATATTTCGTGTCATCTCAGACACGCAGGTAAATACTGAAGCTATAGCTACCATTTTGGAAATCCCTTCGATAGCTATCAATGCATGCAAAATATATCCAGGTACTGTCCTCTGACTAGTCCTGCTCAGTACGAAAACAAATAGAAAATATCATAAAAACATACTGCTCCATAAGAAATCAATCCCAAAATGTATATAAGAATACCCTGTGCGTTTGGTGCGCGGAAATCGAAGCCCATGAATGTGCCATAAATGTGCACAGAAACAACATCTAAGTGCATCAAGTGTGCACGAAACATCTGTCAAGAGCAACGGGTGTGCCTGACAGCAATATCAGGTGCATCTGATATGCATGAAGAATCTCGATTTAGTGCATCTGGTGTGCACCAAAATCGCATCTCATAACATAAGCCCAACATGCGCGAAAATCCAAATCAGGTGCATCAATCATGCACGAATAAAATCTAAATCATGTGCATTCAACATGCACGAAATCACGAAATCCAATATCAAGCGCCGAACATGCGCAAAATCCAATCCAAGCGCGTCAAATATGCGCAAGAATCCAATCAGGTGCACAAGGTGCACAAAATAAATATCGAGTATCACTATAGAAATCGACGGTATACAACACATTTCAATCCAAATCCAAATCATGTATACCGTGGTATATAATCTCCCAACCATGTGCATCAGCGTGCACAAAATTAAATCAAAATACTAAAAGTGCATGAAAACTATGCCGAAAGCATAAGTCAAATCATATGCATGCCCTAGGCATGAAATCACAATCAATATCTCAAATGACATCAAAACAAAGTCAGGTGCAACTGTGGTGCACAAAATACGTATCAATGCACTGCAAGCATATGCGAACTATACCGAGTGCAAAAACCAAATCAAATGCGTACCATATGCACAAAATCAGCCCAACTGTGTGAAATTCATGAAATCATAAACATGTGCAGCCAAGGCACAAAACGATATCAAGTGCGATATTGTGCATAAATCATAAATCAACACAACGGTGTATAAAGCATATCTCAAGTGTAATAACTATACACAAAATATAAATACCCAGTAGGTGCGGCCATGGTGCACGAAAACAAATATCATGAAACTCGGTCATCAAAACTAAATCATGCGAATAGATCACCCAAAATACCGAAATCCAAGGTGACGGATACGTGATAATCGAATCACCAAATCAAAAATCATAAATACCGTCGTCGATATTTCCTCCTTCAAAGTCGAGAAGGTGCCCGTGCATCCAATACTAGCAGAGCAAGATATCTACTTGCCTACTGTTCGTGGCCTGTCGTCTGGTGCCCTTAGGCTCTCGTCTCTCACTGCAGATTGCTAAGTGCATAGCTCCTTGGCTCAACGGCTTAATATGGAATGACGACGGAAACAGTGCCGCTCCGGCACATCCTCTAAAGATCTCTGGCTAAAAATCATGTCGACGATGCCGAACTCTGGCTTGCTAGGTGTGCACAATAGGACCGCTCCTGGGAAAGGTCCTGTCGTTGTCTCTCCCAAATCTCGTTTCTGCCGAACTGCTGTTCATATTAGAATATTGCATTTTATACCACCCATTCTTACGCTCGTGTGTTTATAGGTAGGTGCTTTTAATCCGTGTTTGTTACATGTTTACAGATTACAGGTTTCCAGTCCAAATATTATAAATCAAGACAAAATCTCCACAGTTACGTCAAAATACAGAACATCTGTCACAACAGATAAAAGCCGGGTTCCGGTCATCCATATCCGTCCAGTGCCGAGTACCGGTTCCAGATACAAGACATGTGACAGTGGTCATTCGTGTCTGGGACAAGCACAGAGCACGAGGGAGGCTGCACAAGAATCAATGGGTGCGCGGAGCTCGAGGGAGAGAGAAGTCAAAAGTTAAAAAGATAATGCAATCTTGGACTAGGAATCTGAAGATATTCTGGAAGCAATTATCAGAAAATATGTGTACCAGACAACAGGGGACAGAAGACCAGGGATGTACACAGAAGACCACACCCTAACACCACTATAGAAGCGCGGATCCGCGGCCATAGGGGAGCATAGGCGGCGGATCCGCGGCTAGGTGGGGCCCTCTCTGCATCAACTTTTGGGGGTATTTTGGGTGTTTCATTTTATGTCTGCTGGTTGCCCTAGAACTCCATTCTCCTGCCTATAAATACAGCAGATCTGAGCCAAACCAAGGGAGCTTTTCTTTAGCCTCTTTTTTGTGTAGTTTTGTTCTTCTTCTTCATTCTTTCTCCATTAAAATTGTAGTGAGAGCTTTTTGAGTGGAAGATTAATGAAGATGAGGGATTTTTATCTTTCTTGTTAGTTTCGCTCCCCCTTGAGATTTTTGCTTTCTCTTGATCATTCAACCTCTTCATTGAGCTTGAATGGTTAAGGGTTAGTTATTGATCTCAAGGGTCGTATTTTCTCACGGGACTAGTTCTTCACTTCACATGCGTTCTCTACCCTTCTCTTGATCTTGCAACCTCTTCATTGAGCTTGCAAGTTTAAGGGTTGGCTATTGATCACATGCTTGGCTTGAGTTCTACTTCCGTGTTCTTTTTATTTGCTTATTTATTACTTGCATTCTTCATTCTTGTCTTTAATTACTTGCAATTTATTTCCATGCACTTTAATTACTTGCAATTTACATTCATGCACTTAATTTCTTGTAATCTTTTCTTTTCTTTGTTCTTTTCTTTTTGTTCTCTCTTTTTGGTTCTCTTTTGTGAATGTTGTATTTATTGTTTTTGTTAAGAATCCATATGATATTGTAAGTTAACATTTCTTTACCAATTCCTTTTCCCGTTATTTTCCATTTGAACTTCGCCCAAACCATACGCAAGCGCTCCGTTAGGCACCCTACCCTGACAAGGTAACGGTGATTCCTAACCGCGACCGGTTGCGTTCGGTTTGGCCGGAGGCGAAAGCAAGAGACAAGAACGAAAGGACAAGGGTAAATAAGCCGGATTCCACGAATACCGCGCTTAAATCCCCTAATCCACGTTGTTGCCGATTGTCTAGCTTCAATTGGTCAAGACTCGGCTCAAAGGTTTTGAGTACGGATTTCTTAGCTTACAATCTCGTATTTTCTTCTTAACAACTTTATACTTGCAAATAAACACATAGGTTAGAATCAAACTCATACAGATTCTTTATTGACTCGTCTAAGACAAGAAAGGTAAGATACCACCATCTCCCTGTGGACCGACCCGTGCTCACCGGCTAGCTGCAAAGCGACACCGTCCTGATCGCGGTTACACTTAAATTCTTTGAACACCCGACACGCCAAAAGCGTGCGATCAACTGCCCGGAAGCCATCGTCTTTTACTAAATCAATTCATTGTTCCGGAACGGCTGCATACTCATCGCGACTCATTCTGGAAGGTATATCCATATACAACGCCTCTGTATGCGTATCACATCTCTGATGTCGGCGGAGTGGAACGTCATCTCATCAAGATCTCGTACGAACCGCTTACTCCCCTATTCTCTAATGTTGACTGATTCAGACCCGTCTCTTCGTGGCTGCATGGACTGTGCTCCAACGACTATACTCATATCTGGAGTCTCCCAACCAATGTATCTCATCACGTGATATTCGAATGACGTCGAACCTTTTGATCGATTCGTCAAGTTCCATAATCCCTCAAGAGCTCAATATCTTGGGTACAGTTTAATAGTATTCCAGTACATGCCACAGTACCTGTGGACCAACTGTAGAAGGGCAAACCCAAGCCTCACTAATGGCACCACTGAACTGCCGCAAACCCTAAGGTTTCAAAGCGTTCTCATGGTCATTATGTCGAGTTAGGGTTTCATTCTTCTAGAGGGTCCATAGCATTACTTGCATTTGTCTCTGAATACTATAAACTTGGAAAATGGCTTCTGACATTCGATCGTCTCTATTGACTCCCAACGTACCTGCGTGAAGTCGTCTCTAGCTGGAATTAATCAATCTGATGACCTCGCATCGGGGTAGGAAACGAATCACATGTCCTAGTCCTTCCTCCATGGTGACTAGCGATCTTCTATCATATCTCTAAGTATAGCTCGTGCGATAATAGCTCCAACCACTGGGCCATATCTCTTCATTCGCAGCAGCAACAGGCTCATTTGTCCGCACGCTGAATAGTGCCTCAATCATTAAATAATCGGTGCATCGACGGTCATCACATTCCGGCTGGCCTCTAGCAGTAGCCTGATCCTCTGGTGCCGATCTTCACGTCTGAGAAATCTCGTAAAAGCGATCCATCAAACGCTCATGGAGCGAAAACACAATAAAATGACACCTCTATGCAATCGTGTGTCCCTGGAATCACGCCCTGGTCAGTCCTCGACCATGACGAGCTCGTGCTGACGCAACTCTAACCGTAGCTCTCTCTCTCTCTCTCTCTCTCTCTCTACCCGTGTAATCGTGGCAGCAGAACCATAAACCAACATCGATGAGGATAGATCATAGGAATGAATATAATACTGTGCAAGGAAATGTACATCCTAAGACTCCCTAAGCGGAGTAGCGTATCGTAAGTATGCCGCGGAACATACACATGGTACGTCACTCTACTTAAGTCACCTACTCCATCAACCAAGGTCAACCTATGCGACGAGAGTTCGGGTCTAATACTCCCTCGATTAAGTCTAAGTTCCGTAAGGTCAAGCCTAAGTTCCGAATATATACAAATGCTCTAGGCTCCGCATAGTCAAACTTAGACTCGAGCCAAGGTTAACCTAGCGCTCTGATACTAACTTTGTCACGACCCGGAAATGTCACGTGACTGGCACTTGAACCATATGAAGTTTATAGGACCCCATCTAATTCAAGTAAGCCAAAAGTCCCAGAAATATAAACCATTTTAGAGAAAGAAGTGAAGAAAACATATTTTAAATGAAGTGGTTTTAATAACATATGCCGAAGTATGCATTTTTAAAATCTCAAGTCTTTGCTGAAAATTTCGGCAGAGTTTCCTTTGTAAATATCGGCCCCAAAAGGGTACAACATGCATAATATGAAATAAAGGCATCCTCAAGCGGGAGCTAGCTCTTCGTCAATTGACGGTCACAACCACGCAAGCAATATAATATACAACGCCGAATGGCGAGGATCAGAACTAAAAGGGACTCAAAATCATCAAGAAAACCATAATAATGCAACGCGCGACTCTAAGGTCGAAAGAATAAACAACTAGTTTTCTAAGTCTGAAATAAATGTACAAGTCTGGTTGATGGAATTTACTAGATACAACTGAAATAAATACATGTACAATGGTGGTCAGGACGCAAGTGAACCCACCTACCAAAGCAATCATCCGGAATGAAGTAATGTGCCAACAAAGCCGCCAAGGAAAAACTTGTACGGCAAAACCTGCAAGAAACTGTGGCACAACGGGGGTGAGTTGCCAACTCATGAGTAGAAAACATCACAGAGCAGAAATCGTATGTATGACTCAATCCTAGGTCAAACGATCAGTAATATATATCCTCAAAATGATAAAGTATGAAGCATGATAAGGTAGCAAGGGTAAACATGTATACATCAGTGTAATACCAAGTGCTCGTGTCAGTGCCTCAGGTAGCAACATATCATAAACATGAGGTGTAATCAATGTAATCATATTGAAATCAGTGTCAACTATATCATGAAGTCTATAAGTATGTGGATATCATCCAACTATGTAATCAATGTCTGTATGCATGTGGATCTCGTCCATGTGTCAACCAATGACGCAACAACATCATGCATGTAAATGTCATAAAAGCATATGCATGAAAGTATGAGGATATAAATCAACGGTGTCCCTCACGGCACATCAAAATCATGAAAACCGGAGTGCCCAGCATCGACACTCGAAACATCATGAAACCCATGTCCAGCATCGACACATAAATCCTCATCTATCAGGTGCTGTCACCACGACTGGCCCTGATAGGTACGTATCATACGCTATCTCGAAAACCTGAGTGCCCACCTTCGACTCTCGCAATTCGACGTATCCATACGTACATAACTCCGGTCGGTATCCCCATGATAATTGTCGAGTCCATATACTATTACCGGTAGGTAGTGCTCCCCTGCCAGGCTTACCGTCTAACATATACGAGTCTTCTTGCCCCGGGGTACCTCACCGGGTCCACCATGTACCCGCAGACGGTGCCTACCGCTCCTCGAATCGGGTTTCACATGCCACTGTCAGAACCGAGAAAACACATGTTGGACGCTTTGAAATATCATATCAAGGGTAACCGGGTTTTTAAAACAATGCATACTCGCTTTTGAAATAACCATGGTTCCCAAATCCAGAAATCTCATGAAAACAACATATCTCAATGCGTATAATCATAAATCATGATGTATGTGACATATAACAGAAATGTGAGCATATCCGTATATCATGCAACATGAAACAGTAATATGCGCATATCGAGGGAAAACCGCTCTTTTAAAATGAATCCAGTTTTAAAATATATCTTGCGGTTCCCAAATCTCCAAAATCAAACCAGAATCATCTATGTATGTGCAGATACGTATGTATGCAAGTATGGGTATACAATATGTGTGTACACAAGTATGAGCGTACAATATGTCTGTACGCAAGTATGAGTGTACAATATGTAAGTGCGCCAATATAGATGTACAAGTAGTATATACGCAAGCATGGGTGTACAATGTGCATGTGCGCCAATATAGATGTACAAGTAGGTATATACGCAAGTATGAGTGTACAATATCTCTGTACGCAAGTATGAGTGTACAATATATATGTGCGCCAATATGGATGTACAAGTAGGTATTTACGCAAGTATATCATGCAAGGAGTCATATCTTGAGGCATCAATCCTACTGTGTAGTGACATGGAAATTATCGATGATGAAGTGTGTGAGCCGGCAAGCAGGTGTACGTGGAACATACGCATCATCGATAATGGTGCTGGTGTCCTGACAGTATGGGTTTAATATAACAATAAACACATTTAAACATACAATACGATGCGAATAGCCAGAATATGCGGAAAATGAACAACAAACGCAACAGTGAAGAATCTACATCAATATATATATATATATATATATATATATGTCATACAGTTCTGCCATTTGAAATAACACGAATCGTGGTATTTAGAAAAATAAGGGCTACGGTGTTTTAAGAAAAGATGCGTCTTTTGAAAATATCCGTAGAATTCCTTGGCCTGTCTTTAAAATACTCACGATTCGTTAGTTTTGAAATAGGTATGACTCGAGTCTAGTCTAACATCTATAAGTAAACTACAGGACTAATCGAAAGGTAAGGAAACCACCTAAATCTGAGTCGATACATATAAATATAATAGTCGGTGATCCCGCCTCAATAGTATCACATACGATACAATATATAACATGACATCCTCGAGTCAAGAGTGCGGATCTATCATCAATATAAAGCTCGTATGTAAATCCGTCATACGGCATCCCAAATCTGGGTACGGGTCAAATATCACATTCATCTCATTATTCATCTGGTATCCATTATCATCATATCTCATAAATTGGGGTACTGATGTAAGTCTAGTACAAACTGATACCATCTATATAAATATATGCGTGTATGAAAACACACGCCTAAAGGCTCGCTATAATCTCATGTCGTATCTCATAATACGAAACAAAATATATCACCGATCTCATAGCATCATGCCCAATCTCATCGACTCATCTCCAAATACCATTTACAATCCTCATCATCCATGTGTAGGTATACGTGTGTGTGTGTATATATATATATATATATATATATATATAGTCTCATACCTATGTGTGTGTGTGTGTGTGTGTATACATATCCCCATATACGCACCAGTAAAACAAAGTAAGCATGTGTGTGCGTGTGGGTGTAAACCTTATTCTAGGGCTCGCGACTAAACTAGCTAGCGACACCATCATCCAATTATACTAAAATTATCCATGACACCCAAAGTCTATCTAGATACTCATAATCTCAAAATAAACATATGAATATATCCATATAACATATATCATACACTACACTACGAACTGCGGGGGTGCTATACGCCATCCACCCGACTTCCCCCGTAGATATATATCTACTCACCTTGATCCTCGCTTGCTGGAGTCGATGATGCCACGCTTATCCTCGTCATCTTGAAACCCACGTGGCGGTACCTACAACCAATACTCAATCGCAAATGCGTATTAAACTCAAGTCGGAAAACCGAAACGGCACACGTTCCGCTCATAGGTTAAAACTTATAGCCTACGCCTGCAAAACCACCAAAAAAACCCCGTCGCTGATGTACAAACATCAGACGACGGAACACAAAATCAAATACAAACTCTCAAATTAAAACGAAGTCGCAAAATAAGGCAGCAACTCAAGAAAATGGTCCCAGATTTTACCCTAAGTGAAATCAGCCAATTTTACACATATAGAGGGTCTAATTTACTGGAGATGGAGCTACAAAACAAACACGAACCAAATTGCCCCAGTTCTGGCCACAAATTGCGGCCAGAAGGATTATTTATGCAGCCTGGTGTTGGGGTATGGGGCTAGGATTTCAGTGGTGGCTCCTAGGTTGCCTGCATGTATCACTGTCTTTGCTAAATAATTTTCCAGGTCCCCGGGTGTTAGCAGATTTCATTTTCCCTACACAATTTCCATAAAATACGATATCGTGGATTTCTAAGTTCTCTAAATGGGGTTCTAGTCTCAGGTTCAGTCCACTAAATCATCATAACAGGGATTGTAGTCCCTAATTACACCTCAATTGCACCTTTGGAAACAATTCAAACCCTAATCCCTAACTTGGAATTTTCAAAGTTCGCTAAACTACACAATATTGATTCTAAACTTGTATGGATACTTAATAAATTGAAATACTATTATAATGGTGTAGAAATTACCTCATTGTCACTCATGAATCCCTTAGAGCACCAAAATGTAAACTTTCTTGGTCCAAAGTGTAGCTTGTGAGCTTGTGCATGCTTTTTATGAAATGGAGATGAACTTTGAATGAAGATTTGAGGGTGTTTTGTGAGGTTGAAGAGGAGGTGGAGGAGGTGCTTCCATGGTGAGGGAAAGAGGAGAGAAGATGAAGATAATGAAGTGAGAAACAATGGGCCATGACTTATGGTTGACCCCTCACCCCCTCTCTCTCATGCCCATATCCCTTTCTTTATTATTTCCTTTTTATTTTATTTTCTTTTCTCTTCTCTCTTCTTTTCTCTCATCTAAAACCAACCCAAAACAAGAAAGCCATGTAGGAAAATGTAACACAAGTGTAAAAATGATATGGTGCATGTTTTGTACAAAACAAGCTTAATGCGCGATTAGCGATATTTAACCGCGATTAGTATTAAAATAGTGTATAATAATTCATAAAATTTCATAATTTGCTTAAATCCAATAAAGCACCCTCATTTCAGTAATTTCTGTAATTTTCCAAATTTTTCCAAATTTATTGGTATTTAATTATACCGCAATATTAAAATATTCAATATATTTATTATTTAATTACAAAAATTCCTAAAAATAATATTTTATTTTTCTGAAATGTTACACGACCATGGCCCGACCCTAGACTAAAACTCATAAACCAAGTTAACAGAACCTTCTTAAAAACACTTTGACTTTTGGATTGTCATTTAGTCGCATAACTCATTGCCGCTCCTACTCTTCTTTTTGCATTTCTCCGGAACATTCCATATCACTGCGAATATCCACATTTCTTGTATAAACCATCGTATAGTTATATACGAACTCGAAGAAACTTGTTTCTAATCGAGGATGGATTCTGGTTCTAGAGAAATTGAATAGGATTATTCAGTTGTCTTTTCTCTTTACTTTCTTTCAGGTTCGAGAGCTCTTAGTATTAGGAGAGTACACCTATTACGCTTATTGGATAGTCTTCTTCCAAACCATAGGCAGGTGCTGAAGGGTGGGGAAGGAAGAAAACCAATTAGCCTAAGTATGGTGTATAGAAGGTAATAAGTAAAGACATATAAACGGATTATATTAAGGGCAAAGAAAATTGCGACTACTATCATTCACAACGAAGCCGCGTATACCATCGCCACTCCTACTTTCACCTTTGCATTTCTCTAGAACACTTAATATCACTACGAAGATCCATAATGCTTAGATATACCATCATATAGTTACATACGAACTCGAAGGAACTTGTTCCATTTCGAGGATGGATTCTGGTTCTGGGGAAATAGAATGGGGTTATTCAGTTGTCTTTTCTCTTTACCTTCTCTCAGGTTGCGAAGGCTCCTGGCTGTAAGTCCATGCTACCTCTCCCGGTACTTTCGGGCATGCGGAATTTGATAAAAAACGATTTTCTTAGAGGTGGTAACATGGACTTAAAACCCGGATCTTTGTTAAACATCTAACTAACAACCTAACTACGAGTTGCTAACTACTCGGTTAGGGGGTTATACCTTTCTATTTCTCGAACTCCTTTGTCTTCAAGCTTTGATGGTCGTCCGGATCGCCTTCACTCCGTCGTCTCTTTGCGCCGAAGATAGATCCACCACGAAAGCTTCTACCTTTGGCTTCTTCTTCGGTCTTTGAAGAAACTAGTTCACTTGGTTTGCTAAACCTTGTGAACTAGAGTCAGTAGAGAAGAGTTTGTATGGGATTTTATCTATGGTTCTTGGTTCTCAACTCATGAGACAAGTGAACCATAGACTAAGAGAGGGAGAGCAAGAGGAGGAAGATGAGAGCACAAGAACAAGAGAGAGAATGAGCATGAAAGAATGAGAGAAGACTTTTCTCATTTGGCTCTCATAATCCAAAACAATCATAACACATCATATCAATCAAGTATTATGTGATGGTTTAAGCAACCATAGCCATATCATTTCATGCACTCATTTTGCACAAAAGAGCAAGCAAGAAAAATTCTTTGCCATGAAATGATAGCTATGGTTATCATGATGGTCAACTAGTCAAGCCTAGTCAACCGGTCAACAAAGTCAAAAAGTCAACAAAAGTCAACAAGTCAACAAAGTCAACAACTCAACAACCATGTCACCATAATACCTAATTAATATAATTGTTAATCACATATCATATTCTCATTAGGGTTGAGTAAAAAGTCAATAGTCAACTGTCAACGGTCAACAACCCTAATGAGAATCCTCCGCCTCTGTCTCTCCGTCAACTGTGCATACACACCCGCATCCGCGTTCCGAGGAACACGAATACAAACTGGATAAATCCAATCCCAATACATACACTAGGATCTGGCTTAAACCAAAGCCCGCTAGTGTTTACTGTCCGGACACTGTACGTGCACAAGTGCACGGATGTGACCGAACCCTGTCGGAAAACCATGCGACCTGCCGCAAAACCATGCGACCTCTACTCTTTTGCCTAAAGGCGAATAGCTTTCTGTGTGGGACTCTAAAGATTAGACACTACGCTGGCAGTGGGTTTAACCACAGACCGCAAGCGGCACTAGCTGTGTGTAACGGTCCCCAGGTAGAAGCCGACAAGAAGACTGACGAGGTGAAACCCATCTGAACTCCTACTGAGCCTGAATGTGACAATCTGCGTACAGTACGGTCTGTTCGTCTGATACATCGCATGGCGGGCCTAGGGGGCGGTAAACGTCAGTCCCCCAATAGCGGTACAAGTCGTGTCGGAGTGAAGCCCAAAACACCCTGAGATAACACTGGAAGCCTACCAGTATATCTCGTTTGCCCTGGCCAGGGACTACTCGTGTAATGGCTCTCCTAGACACAGCGCGATGTCAACCCCCAATACCGGGAGAGACGAATCCTGTCTAACCGTCACTGCCTCCAAGTGCTTCGGGACTGCACCCAACTACCACCTGTTTGCACGACTCCTTTGAGCCGTGGTAGGGTAGTAATCAAAGTACAGTGGGAACACACTCGAGGCGAAGTGATAGTGTCAAGTCAGCGGACTAAGCTGTACTCATGTCACCTGGGAACTGATAACTGACGATAGGCATAATACCAATGTTGGAGATAGTGCCCTCAGAGTCAATTATTGGATCACAGGCACGTGATTGCAATGATTGAGGGAGGACCTATCCCGGTAGGACAGTCTTACTCGAGATGATAGTATGCTATCTGGTTTACCTTTATCATCGTGTACTGCTTTAGGTGACCTGACATGTCGCTATTACACGTTGATAGAGCCCCTAGGATTCTTTCTTGACTACCAACAGTATGATGGCGATCATATACGTGGGAGCTGGTAGTCTATAAGCACATCCTTAAAAGGTCCCTAGTCGTAGGAGTTTCGAGACAGGGCATCGATACTCCATTAGTAGACTAGTGTATACAGTCGAGACCCCGACGAGGGGCGGTGGCCGGTCTCACAAGCCACTGGTGTCAGTTGGTTCACCTAAGATGTATACAGGTGCTCATTGGGTTATGAGTACACCGGACAGGACTCGCCGGGAACCTGCTAGTTGGTCTTATACCAGACGTCAGATAGCAGTTCCCTGGTGACATGTGTACAGGTTAGTTCATCGACCTGAGATCGTCATTTGTCTCGTGTGAGTTCCCACTGTGCTTTGATTACTACCCTACCACGGCTCAAAGGAGTCGTGCAAACAGGTTTTAGTTGGGTACAGTCCTGAGCCACATGGAGGCAGTGAGCGGATCTGCAGGGGTTCGTCTCTCCCGGTATTGGGGGTGAGGTCGCGCTGTGTCTAGGAGAGCCATTACACAAAGCCCTCGGCCGAGGCAGGAGATTTACTGGTAGGTATTCCAGTAGTATCTCAGGGTGTTCTGGGCTACGCTCCGACACGACTTGTACCGCTTTTGGGGGTCTGACTTTTACCAACCCCCTAGGCCCGACATGCGATGCTCATAGACGAACGGACCGGACTGTACGGATATTGTCACTGACAGGCTCAGTAGGGTGTCAGGATGAGTTCGCTCATCGACGTCCCTTTTGGTCAATAGCTGGTGGCCCGTCACGTATTGGCTAATACCTCTGACGTGCTAGTGGTTAAATCCACAGCCATAGTATTGACGAGTTTTTAGAGTCCACCATACTTTCAGTTACTCAAGCTTTCGGGCGAAACGCTGTAGAGGCCGTATGGAGATATGGCAGGGTCCGATCAGATACGTGCGGTATGGCACAGATCAGGATCAGACAGTTTTGTACTAGTAGCCGTATAGTGATATGGCAGGGTTCGATCTGATACGTGCGGTATTGCACGGATCAGGATCGGACGGATATTACTAGCCGGTTTTGGTTTAAGCCGGTACTGGTTTAGTACAGTGTAGATTTTGTCTCATTGCATTTGTATCCGGACGGAATACAGATGCGGGTGTGTATGCACAGTATCGGGGTTTTCCTGTAATTTATTACGGGACCAGTTTTCTGGAGTTGCCAGTTTGCATTCCGTTCCGGCCGGTTTTCCTTTGTTCTTTCCCGGCCGGACTTTTCTGATGGAGGGGGTAATTTGCAGTTTTGCAAATTACATTAGTGGAGGGGGTTTCATGCATTATGAGAGATTATGATGATATCTTTTATTTTCCACCATTACTTGCATTAAATGAGATTTGAAAGGTTAAGGTGTAAGAAGTATGGTTGATGTTTTCTTGCTTTTGATGTGGTCACCTCTTCTATTCTCCTACACTTACCTCCCTTGGTATTAGTCTTCATTCCCTCCACCATTCTCATTAAGTGAAGGGGCCGGCCACAATTTTGGGGTAGGGGAAAATGAGAGATGTTCATTTTGGTGAGGGAAATTAATCATCCATCTCATTTTCATTGCTACCAAAAATCCCAAGTTCATATCTTGTTGATTCTTCCATCCAGGCAACTCCACAAACTCCATGAGGCAAAGTGATTCTACACTACTTCTACAGCATATCTTGAGCATGTCGAGTTGCCGGCTTCATGCCCGAGTTGCCTCGGTATTGAGGCCGGAGCCCGTAAAAGACGCAGGCAATGTGGTGCCCTTTCCGGCGAGGAGGCGACGATATGGAGACTAAACTTTCCGCGGGAGATCGGGACGATGACGAGAAGACCGGAGGACTCGGATCACTCGGTATACTTCTCACCCTATCTCTTGATTGCTAGCATTAGGTTAATGGTAAACGATCCGGGTTTTCATTGTCCGCGGTAGCGCCGGTTTCCGAGTAAGGAAAATTTTTGATTCCGCATTCTGGCCTCGAGTACGAGGCCGGGGCGCTGCCGTGGCGCAACATGGTATCAGAGCCACGCCATTAACCTTACCTAGCTTGTTCTAATGTGTTTTGCTTATCCGATCGACCGAAATTCCAAAAACCGTATTTTTCCTTCACATCAGTTTCTGTTGAAATTTTTTGAAGTCTAAAAATTTTTCAGGTGGTCTCAGAATGATGTGCAGGGAGTTCTAAGAACTCTGGGAAAATTCGAGACAGTGATCACTCAACAGGAGCGCGGAAGCGCGGCAAGAACCCCCTTTGTGCCGCCCTTCCGCCGCAGGTTGGTGGGGTCACTGCTTCGAATTTCTCCAGTGGGCTTCTGGGCTTATATTAGGGGTTTTGGAATATTAAAATTGGGCCCAGGTTTTCTGTGAGTGCTACAGTTTTGATTGGGGGCCCACTTGTTAATTTTTGGTCAATCGGAAAATTTTAAACACATTATTTCACAGTATTTACATTATATCTGCGACCGTGAATGTCACTCGATCGGTAAATCCGGTCTAACTGCTATAGCCCGGTTAGACGGATTTGCGAACGTGACTTTCACGTTGATGTTCTATGTTTATGCTGTGATGTTGCGGATCGGTCGTGGGGGATAGCCTGGATGCAATGCTAGTACAGTTTTGGTGTATTATGTACATTTGATATTGCGGGACGAGCGTCCGACATGTGGACTGCCGTCACTGCCTGTTTGTATTATTCTTTTGGGGCACGACCTGGTTGCGGTCGATGTACCCGGTATATGTATATTTTACTTTCTGTACTAGGATTACCCCGCGGAGGGGTGCACGGGTAGCCGGGTTCTAGAGGGCAACGGGCCCGCATCTCATGGCATTGAGACGGAAGGGGCTTCACTCTGGGATTGGCGGGCTATTCGCCGCACTCGTAGGGGGTACAGGTTGACCCAGGAGGGGTGCCCAAGTTACCGGATTCCATGAAGTGCTGGGTGGTCCATTCACGGTGCTGGAGGGGGCTGCCTCGCTTCAGGTTTTGGCGGGTGACTTGCCGCGCCCGTAGGGGTCTAGGATTTCATTGCACAGGCTATCCACACGACCAGGGGAACGTCGGGTTTCATCAGCGGCTCTGTGAAACCCGGCGCTTCCAGATATCTGTATTGTTCTGTGATGCTGTACATTTCTGTGATGTTGCATTTTATCACGCCTTGAGCGAAATATAATATATTGGTATATATATTAGTAGATGTTGTATATGTTTTACATCCGCGCTAGTCCAGTCCCCGCTCTGTCGTTAGTTAAGTAACCTAACGGGTGATGACGGGACCCAGTGGCGAATGCGGATGGCATATACGTACATCAATATATTTTCGTTCTTTGTGGTGTGATCATTTGATGGGACTGCGTTGATTCGGATCAATGCAAGATAAACAAACCTATTCTGATGTTGTTGGAACATTTTTCAAAAAGCTGTTATTGCAAGGACGTTCACTTTTGTTTTGCATCGTGGTATTCATTTGGAATATCCTGCTCCTCAGTCGACGAGGCAAGGGCCGAGATCCCTTCACCGGGAGTGACCCCTTGGACAGAAGTTTGCGTCAGGGCATTAACTTCACTATAGCCGATTACTTTTGCTTTGCATCGTGGTATTCAGTTGGAATATCCTGCACCTCATTCTACGGGGAAAGAGCCGAGATCCCTTCACCGGGAGTGACCTCTTTAGTAAAGGTTTTCGTCACTATATTTTTATAAAAGGCTATGCAGTTCCTTCAACGATATCAAGTTCATTACGTTAAAAGTTTTTCGCCAAAAACTAGACGTAGCCCTCCGTCATTTCTTACAAGTATTACTTAGTATTCGTGCTGCGTTTGTTGACTGTGTCAAGGCGTAGTGTGCGGTAGCTAAGTAGTGTTTGTTTGCAGCATATTAATGGGATTGGTTAGGACAGTCGTGCGGCCTTGTTGACTGTGTCAAGGGCTCGTACGGGTGGGTTTAATGCAATCCAGGATAATGACGGGTTGAACTTGACTAGGACTCTTTGATTTGTTGACTGTGTCAAGGTCACTTGGGTCCTAGGGGTAAAACTTTCATCGGGAGTTTCAAAAGAACTGAAACTTGCCAGGCATGCGCATACCTTCTGGAGTGTGGTGACGTGAGTGGATTCCGTCACGTTATCATGCGATGAGAGTTGGATCCCGATTCCCACTGATGAGTTGGTTTACTCCTCGGGTGATCCCGACTAATTCTTCTTTCAGGTTTGGAGGAGAATTTGAGGTACAGTGGGAGGTTTCCAGATTAGACAAAGTGATAACCATTCTGATCTAGGTTAGAGTGCACGCTGAGTGTTTCTTTTCTCTCTCTCTTTGGCAGCGACCATTGACCCGACCCTGGACTATAACTCAGTGACCAAGTTGACCGAACCTTCTTAACACAGGCTTTTGGATTGTCAGAGTTGCAGACCTCATTGCCGCTCCTACTTTTACCCTTTTCTCCAGGACACCCCGTATTACTACGAACGTCCACTTCCATTGGACAAAACCATCGTATGGTTAGATACGAACTCGAAGGACTTCGAGGATGGTTTCTGGTTCTGGAGAAAACGAATAGGATTATTCAGTTGTCTTTTCTTTTCACCTTCTCTCAGGCTACGAGTACTCCTTGGTTTAGGAGTAGTACACCTATTACGCAAATTGGATAGTCTTCTTCCAAACCATAGGCTGGTGCCGACCGGTAGGGAATGAAGAAAACCAGTTAGCCTAAACGGTGTACAGAAGGTATTAAGATTAAGACAAAGCAAGGGATTAGTAAGAGGGCAAAGTAAATTGCGACTGATATTCACGACCAAACCAAGTATTTCTTCGCCAATCCTAAATCACCTTTGTATTTCTCCAGGACACTCCGTATCACTACGAAGATCCACAGTTTATTGGATACTCCATCGTATGGTTATATACGAACTCGAAAGGAACTTGTTCCAGTTCGGGGATGGATTCTGGTCCAGGAGAAATAGGAATAAAGTACATTCAGGTGTCTTTTATCTTCACCTTCTCTCGCGTTGCGAGTGCTCCTAGGATTAGGACAGTACACCCTTTATGCTTATTGGATAGTCTTCTTCCAAACCATAGGCTGGTGCCGAACGGTAGGGAAGGAAGAAAACCAATTGGCCTAAAGGGGTGTGCAGAAGGTAATGACTAAAGACATATGAAGGGATTTGGAGAGGTGGCAAAGAATTATACGGTTATAGTTGTGAATCTGGATAATGGAAGAGGAATTACTAAGAATACCGGGATACCCCACCGAAACATTTCAATGTTTCAGTTTCACTGTGTACTGTTAAAAGAAAACTGATTTCCTGATTAGACACTTGCTCCAGGGTATGTATTTACCAGGTTTGATTCTCACATCTGTATGGTTTTACAGATGGTGAGTGGGAGTAAGTTATTGGGAATTGGGTGATCATCCTCATTATATCGGGATTCGTTGTAATCGGTGATATTTGAGGAGATCATCTGGGCTGTTTGCCGGTCGGCAAATATTTGGTTTTGAATATCCGCTGTTGTGCACCAATTTCAAATTGATATATCTGTACGTCTATTTTCATAGAGTGAGATATACCTTTTGACATTATGTCGATGACATTTACCTATATCAGTGGATGGTTAGGTGAGGAGCATTAAACAGCGGTGTAATTCTTCTTAACTATAAGTACAGTTTTCAACCTACGACGCACAGTGAAAGAGTTGTTAGACTCAGCGGACTTATACAGAGTATTGTATGTTGTCCAGTGTCCATTAGGACAGAGGGGTTGGTCCTCATACTATATTCTGTTTACTTTTAACTTCTCTAGTTCTCAGACATGTGTTTCGGAGGAACACAGGGTCTAAGTTTTGAGGAGTTATAGGTATTTGAATAGAGTAGAGAACCAGGTGTAGCAAGTATCGGGATTCTTCAAAGTTATCGAAGATGTAGATACTTGTGTATGGTGTTCAGTTGATAGTAATGATTAAGAGAAATTGCTTCTCTTTCAGGTTACTCATAATTGGAAGCATTCCTAAGTTGAGTAACGCTGATCGGCCTCCTTCCATTTAGTTGACATGCACTGGAGATAGCTGCATGATTTGAATCTGGTTCAATTGAATCAGTGCCTCTGGTTCTATATTGGATATAGAACAGTTCATATCTTAACGATGTTAAGGTACGGGGAGATGTCCAGCTTATGCTTAAAACCAGACACTGGACAACTCAAGGCACGTTTCTGTAATGGCTGTTTGTGGGTTGACCCAGGCTATGACGAGGGTTGACTTTCTACCATCTGGATGAACAATAGCAATATTGTTCTAGACTCGCCACAGTTTTAATAAAAATGGATTTTTTCAGAAAAACAGTAGTGGGAGTATGGTAGAACTGGAAGTGATTCCAGAACCGCAAACGATTACTGAAGATTTGATAAGGAACCTAAAGATTCAATCTGATTTGACATTCCATTGGCCACTCCGCAGATACGGTGGGTAACTTCAGGCACCCGAGAGGTACTCCGGTAGCCTCAAGGACGGTGACAGGGAAGTTCTTGTTTACCCACACTTGCCATTGTTGTTGTTCCAGGCTGCGAGACCCGGCAGGAGGATGAGTATAGCGTCGTTCTAAACTAGCTTTAGAAGTGCACGTCTATATGACTCTGCCAGAGGGTTGTCGTAGTCAGTGGGAGCAGCGGAAGCATTGGTGGACATCAGGCTTATGTCTGTTTATAGACTAAAGCAGATGTAGCGGAGATAGATCATCTATTTCTGATGTGACAGTCATAGGTTTGACGTTATCAGAATAGGGGATGGATCTGTTGAGAAGGTAGTAGGGTGTGATGTCATGGTATTTGGATGACATACACAGAGTAGGAAAGGAAATTCCTGTACTACGATCGGTTATACTTTGGTCGTCACACAGTGGTTTCTCCACATGGGACTTGGACATAATATCTGACATACTGGTTACTAGATCTATGGTTTTAGATCTAGATTTGGGTGGTTTCCCAATCTGGGTACTTAGACAGCATTCTAAGAGTATTTAGAATGGACGACTCCTGGCATGGTAGTGTACCTGCAGGTAATGGAGTCACCCTCTCTAAAGGTGTCTTACAGACTAAAGGGGAGAGGGATGTGCATGATTGGCAGATCACTTGCTTAGGCAATTGAGTCAATCATGAGATGTCAAGTACCACACCAGATGTTGTTCTTGCACTAGATGCAATAAGTTGACATTGATCCAATCCTGGAGAAACAGTCGGAAGCAGTTTTTAGAACATAAGTGGATGTTCTAGGGATATGATAACGACAGCCTCATTTGGGAGGCAGTTATCATTCCAGGCTTCCAAGGTGACATGGACGACAAGGAGGTTGTCAGAATTGTAGTTTTCCCTCTGACCAGGGGCAGTATTTTGGACAGGTGGTCCAGGTGGATACTGAGGGAAGGCATGGCGCAGGATACTGATTGAGTTCAGTTGACGATACAGTCTAAGAAGTTTGGATTTGGAGTTCATTTATGAGCTAGATCCCATCAGACATCCAGACATTCTAAGACGGGTATTTCTCATTTCGGGAGATGGCTTTCTCCGCGAACTTGAGATAAAGAGAGACATAGAAAGAAACATCACAGCGGATCCACTCACTGAGGCTATTCCTCGAACGCAATAGTTTCGCAAACGGGTTTTGTGAGCCTGACTAGTAGAGGAGTTGGGTGTTCGGTATCACACGGGCTGTGAGTATGCGGCATCGCAATAATTAGCCTTGAGTGCAAGTGGGAGATTGTTGGAGATAGTGCCCTCAGAGTCAATTATTGGATCATAGGCACGTGATTGCAATGATTGAGGGAGGACCTATCCCGGTAGGACAGTCTTACTCGAGATGATAGTATGCTATCTGGTTTACCTTTATCATCGTGTACTGCTTTAGGTGACCTGACATGTCGCTATTACACGTTGATAGAGCCCCTAGGATTCTTGCTTGACTACCAACAGTATGATGGCGATCATATACGTGGGAGCTGGTAGTCTATAAGCACATCCTTAAAAGGTCCCTAGTCGTAGGAGTTTCGAGACAGGGCATCGATACTCCATTAGTAGACTAGTGTATACAGTCGAGACCCCGACGAGGGGCGGTGTCCGGTCTCACAAGCCACTGGTGTCAGTTGGTTCACCTAAGATGTATACAGGTGCTCATTGGGTTATGAGTACACCGGACAGGACTCGCCGGGAACCTGCTAGTTGGTCTTATACCAGACGTCAGATAGCAGTTCCCTGGTGACATGTGTACAGGTTAGTTCATCGACCTGAGATCGTCATTTGTCTCGTGTGAGTTCCCACTGTGCTTTGATTACTACCCTACCACGGCTCAAAGGAGTCGTGCAAACAGGTTTTAGTTGGGTACAGTCCCGAGCCACATGGAGGCGGTGAGCGGATCTGCAGGGGTTCGTCTCTCCCGGTATTGGGGGTGAGGTCGCGCTGTGTCTAGGAGAGCCATTACACAAATCCCTCGGCCGAGGCAGGAGATTTACTGGTAGGTATTCCAGTAGTATCTCAGGGTGTTCTGGGCTACGCTCCGACACGACTTGTACCGCTTTTGGGGGTCTGACTTTTACCAACCCCCTAGGCCCGACATGCGATGCTCATAGACGAACGGACCGGACTGTACGGATATTGTCACTGACAGGCTCAGTAGGGTGTCAGGATGAGTTCGCTCATCGACGTCCCTTTTGGTCAATAGCTGGTGGCCCGTCACGTATTGGCTAATACCTCTGACGTGCTAGTGGTTAAATCCACAGCCATAGTATTGACGAGTTTTTAGAGTCCACCACACTTTCAGTTACTCAAGCTTTCGGGCGAAACGCTGTAGAGGCCGTATGGAGATATGGCAGGGTCCGATCAGATACGTGCGGTATGGCACAGATCAGGATCAGACAGTTTTGTACTAGTAGCCGTATAGTGATATGGCAGGGTTCGATCTGATACGTGCGGTATTGCACGGATCAGGATCGGACGGATATTACTAGCCGGCTTTGGTTTAAGCCGGTACTGGTTTAGTACAGTGTAGATTTTGTCTCATTGCATTTGTATCCGGACGGAATACAGATGCGGGTGTGTATGCACAGTATCGGGGTTTTCCTGTAATTTATTACGGGACCAGTTTTCTGGAGTTGCCAGTTTGCATTCCGTTCCGGCCGGTTTTCCTTTGTTCTTTCCCGGCCGGACTTTTCTGATGGAGGGGGTAATTTGCAGTTTTGCAAATTACATTAGTGGAGGGGGTTTCATGCATTATGAGAGATTATGATGATATCTTTTATTTTCCACCATTACTTGCATTAAATGAGATTTGAAAGGTTAAGGTGTGAGAAGTATGGTTGATGTTTTCTTGCTTTTGATGTGGTCACCTCTTCTATTCTCCTACACTCACCTCCCTTGGTATTAGTCTTCATTCCCTCCACCATTCTCATTAAGTGAAGGGGCCGGCCACAATTTTGGGGTAGGGGAAAATGAGAGATGTTCATTTTGGTGAGGGAAATTAATCATCCATCTCATTTTCATTGCTACCAAAAATCCCAAGTTCATATCTTGTTGATTCCTCCATCAAGGCAACTCCACAAACTCCATGAGGCAAAGTGATTCTACACTACTTCTACAGCATATCTTGAGCATGTCGAGTTGCCGGCTTCATGCCCGAGTTGCCTCGGTATTGAGGCGGGAGCCCGTAAAAGACGCAGGCGATGTGGTGCCCTTTCCGGCGAGGAGGCGACGATATGGAGACTACACTTTCCGCGGGAGATCGGGACGATGACGAGAAGACCGGAGGACTCGGATCACTCGGTATACTTCTCACCCTATCTCTTGATTGCTAGCATTAGGTTAATGGTAAACGATCCGGGTTTTCATTGTCCGCGGTAGCGCCGGTTTCCGAGTAAGGAAAATTTTTGATTCCGCATTCTGGCCTCGAGTACGAGGCCGGGGCGCTGCCGTGGCGCAACAACCAACTAGTCAGTTCCCGACGAGTCCTGTCCAGTGTACTCGTAACCCAACGAGCACCCGCATACTATCTCCAGTACGACGTACTGACGGCTGTGGGACAGACCGTCTCCCACTCTGGGATGAGAAGCGCATGCGCTAGTCTACTCCGGAGTATCGATGCCCTGTCTCGATAGTCCTGCGACTAGGGACCTGCATAAGGATGTGCTTATAGATTACCCAGCCCCCATTAGTGTGACTGCCATCACAACGCTGGTAATCAAGCAAAGATCCTAAGGGCTCCACTAATGTGTATAGGTGATATACTGAAATAAACACAAGTACACATTGAAGTAGAAACAAACCAAGTAGCATACTACTATATTGAGCAAGATTGTTTATACAAGGTGAATATCCCAAGCTTCCATTAAGTAATATACAAACTAGTATGATACAGTAATGGCCTCTAGGGCATATACACTAACAATCTCCCACTTGCACTAAGGCCATGTACTGGCGTATCGAAGACCTATCATCTCGATCAGCCGCTCGAACTGAGTCTGGGGCAAGGCCTTGGTGAATGGATCTGCAGTGTTATCTTCTGAAGCGACTCTCCGAACCTCGATCTCCTGGCGATCCACGATCTCCCTGATCAGGTGATACCGCCTCAAGATGTGTCTGGATCTCTGATGGGACCTGGGTTCCTTCGCTAAAGCTATAGCCCCGTTGTTGTCACAATACAGAGGTATTGGATCAACAATGGACGGAACCACCTGAAGCACTTTCAAGAACTTCCTCATCCAGACAGCTACTTTTGCGGCATCAGATGCAACGATGTATTCCGCTTCCATCGTCGAGTCTGCAACGGTTTCCTGTTTGGAACTCTTCCAACACACCGCCCCTCCATTGAGGGTAAAGACAAAACCCGACATGGACTTGGAATCATCCTTGTCACTCTGGAAGCTGGAGTCAGCAAAGGCTTCGATCTGGAGGTCTTTTCCGCCATACACCAAGAACATCTCCTTAGTCCTTCTCAGGTACTTGAGAATGTTCTTTACCGCTATCCAGTGTTTCTCTCCAGGGTTTGACTGATACCGGCTTACTACACTCAGTGCATAAGCTACATCCGGTCTGGTACACAACATCGCATACATTATAGAGCCTACCGCAGAAGCGTAGGGTATAATCGACATGCGATCCCTCTCCAAATCAGTCTTGGGAGACATCTCTTTGGAGAGGGTGATCCCGTGACAAGCCGGTAGATTACCGCGCTTGGAATCTTCCATACTGAACCTTTTTAGTATGGTGTCGATGTACCTGGACTGTGGAAGTCCTAATATCCTCTTGGATCTGTCACGGTAGATCCGGATACCCAGAATGTACGAGGCATCACCCAGGTCTTTCATGGAGAACCTGTGTGACAAGAACCCCTTGACAGATTGTAGCATAGGAATGTCATTTCCTTTTAAGAGAATGTCATCCACGTATAAAACGAGGAATACTACAGTTCTCGCTACAAATCTACTATAGATGCATGGTTCATCTGGATTTTTGATAAAGCCAAATTCCTTGACCGTCTCATCAAAACAGATGTTCCAACTCCGCGATGCCTGCTTTAGTCCATAAATGGACTTAAGCAACTTGCACACCTTTCCGCTGCTCCCACTCTGAATGAAACCCTCTGGCTGGTCCATATAGACACACTCCTCTAAATTTCCATTTAGAAAAGCTGTCTTTACGTCCATCTGCCAAATCTCATAATCGTGGAAGGAAGCAATGGGAAGAAGCATCCGAATGGATTTCAGCATAGCCACTGGAGAAAAGATTTCGTCATAGTCCAAGCCAGGTCTTTGACGGAAACCCTTTGCAACAAGTCTAGCTTTATAGGTCTCAACCTGTCCATCTACACCAATCTTCCTTTTGAAGATCCACTTGCATCCTACGGGTTTTACCCCGTCTGGAGCAATGTCCAACGTCCATACTTTGTTGGTGTACATGGACTCCATTTCGTTCCGTATTGCATCCAGCTGTTTTACCGAGTCGACGCTCTGAACGGCTTGCTGGAAGCTAGTAGGCTCATCATAATCTATGATGCAATCCTCTCTATCCCCGTCTATGAGAAAACCGTAGTATCTCTCGGGCGGATGAGACTGCCTACTACTTCTGCGGAGAGGCGTAGGAATGTCCTGTTCTTTTGAACCCTCTGGTTCCACTAAGCTTTCAGTAATAGTCTGTGGTTCTGGAATTTCTTCCAGTTCTACTGCGCTCCCACTAATTTCTCTTTCCAAGAACTGGTGTTCTAGAAAGTGGGCATTACGAGAAACAAGGACTTTTTGTTCCTCTGCGTGGTAGAAAAGATACCCCCTGGTGTTCTTTGGGTATCCCACAAACTTGCACAGTACTGAGCATGCTTCGAGCTTGTCCGCATGCTGCTTTTTGACAAAAGCCAGACATCCCCAGATCTTCAGATATTGAAGATAGGGTTTCTTCCCACTCCACATTTCATATGGTGTGGTAGGCACAGTCTTAGTCGGAACTCGGTTCAAAAGGTATGCAGCTGATTCTAGCGCATACCCCCAGAATGATCGCGGTAACTTAGTGTTACTCATCATGGACCGAACCATATCCAATAGGGTTCGGTTCCGTCTCTCCGATACACCGTTATGTTGCGGAGTGTATGGAGGAGTAAGCTGAGAGAGAATTCCGTTCTCTTTTAAATAGTCCAGGAACTCGGCACTCAAGTATTCTCCACCTCGATCCGATCTTAGAATCTTAATACTTTTGCCGGTTTGTTTTTCTACTTCATTCTTAAATTCCTGGAACTTTCCAAAGGCTTCGGACTTATGTTTCATTAAGAAGACATAACCGTACCTTGAGAAGTCATCCGTAAAAGTAATGAAGTAAGAATAACCGCTTCGCGCATGTGTAGACATTGGACCGCACACGTCGCTGTGTACGAGTCCCAAGAGCTCGCTCGCCCTTACTCCATATCTAGTAAACGGAGTCTTTATCATCTTTCCTTTGAGACAGGATTGACAAGTGGCATACGATTGATATTCGAACGGATTCAAATATCCTTCTGTATGTAACTTCGTCAACCTTCTCTCATTGATGTGACCCAGTCTACAATGCCATAAGAAAGTCTGATTTATTTTCGGAGACTTTCTTTTGTGTGTATTCTGGACATTGAAAATCTGTGGTTGGTTTAATACGTATAAGCCATTGCTCAATGTACCTGACCCAATCAAAACTTGATTAAGGTGAATGTTTACAACATTACTTACAAACGCAAATTCATAACCTTCTTTAGAAACTAAAGATACAGAAATGATATTACAAGTTGCGATGGGTACAAAAAAGCAATTACGCAAAACCAAAACATGTCCATCTGACATTCCCAGGTGATAGTCCCCCACGTCCTTAGCATCCATGCTAGCTCCGTTTGCAACTCTGAGGGTCATGTCACCTGCTTTCAAAACCCTACGGTTTCTCAACGCCTGCAAAGAATTACAGATATGAGATCCTGATTCGGTATCCAATACCCAGGAAGTAGAGTTTATTGAAAGACAGTTTTCAATAACATACACACCTGAAGCTGAAGTCGCAACCTGCTTCAATTCCTGTGTCCTGGCTTTCCAAGCCCTGCAATCATTCTTCCAGTGACCTTTCTTATGACAATAGAAGCATTCTTCCTTATCCACAAGCTTCCCCGCTATCTTTGTTGCTTTAGCTTTTCCCTTCGTATCCACTTTACTAACACCGCCCCTTGGTTTGGCGAAGGCTTTCTTCTTCTTTCCCTTAGCTTTCGCCTTGGACCTAGAAGAGGAAGATCCTCCTACAAACAAAGTGGATGTTTCCCTACCTTTCTGTAGGGTGCCCTCTGCACTCCTCAGCATGTTGAGGAGTTCTGAAAGTTCAACTTCTTTTTCTTGTAAGTTGAAGTTCAGTACAAACTGGGCGTAAGTGGAAGGAAGGGACTGGAGAATCAAGTCCGTATAGAGCTCATTCTCCAACGTGGTTCCAAGTTCCGCGAGCTCCTCAATGAAGCCAATCATCTTAAGCACGTGTTCCGCTACCGATGATCCGATGGCCAACCTTGCCGAAAATAACTTCTTCGACACTTCGTATCTTGCGATACGAGATTGCTCTCCATACAGTTCTTTTGTATGGAGAAACATGGATTCAAGGTCCATATTCTCGTGCCTCCTCTGATGTTCATTGTCTATCGAGGCAAGTACGAGGCACTTGGCCTTCGCGCTATCAATCTCCCAGGTCTTACGGATTTCCTTATCCGCGACGCTGGAAGTGGGACTTGGGACAGGGGGAGCTTTGGTGGTAAGAAGATACCCCAGCTTGTCGTAAGTGATTGCCATTTTGACATTCCTGAGCCAATCTTTGTAGTTTGGCCCTGTCAGTATGTTTTTATCTAGAACTAACTTAAGTCCAGTCATTTCGATTGGTCGCTGCAATTAGGAGAGAGAAGAAGAAACACTCAGCATGATGCTCTTGCAAGTTTAGAGTGGTTTTTAATTTGTCTAAACAGGATGGCTCTCACTGTTTCTCGAATCCCTCCTCAAACCAAAAAGGAAGAATTAGTCAGGATCAATCTCACCGTACAATACTTGCTTAACCGTTCGGCCAGGCTGGTGTCGGTACTTCGAGGGAGGTTTTCCAACGCTTTCGCGAAGTTCCTTAATTAAAGAACCTCTTTTCCCTAGGGGCGTAGCCCCGCTAACACCTTTCTAGACACCTACTTGGTTTATAGCATTGATCGTTAAGTGAAAAATTTTCCGAGGAGTAGCATATACTCACAGTAGGATCGGGATCCAAATATCATCGCGTAACGAAACTGAAGGAATCCTACCAGAATCATCACACTCCAAATGGTATGCAACTCTAGCAAGTTTCAGTACTTTTGAAACTCCCGATGTGGATTTTTGCCCCATGCTCTTATGACCTTGGCGTGAGGTCAAAATTTCATAAGTCACATGTCAAGTTCTTCCCATCATTATCCAGGTTAATTTGAACCCACCCGTACATACCCTTGACGTAGGCCAAAATGGCAGTACGACTGTCTCAAACCAACGCATTCTATCTATGCAACAGATAAATATCCGGCAGCTACCAATCACTATGCCTTGGCGTGAGGTCAAAATACATAGCTTGAATACTACCGAATATTTAACTGAAATGATGGAGGGCTACTGATGGTTTTGGCAAAACCGTGAACGTAGTGAACTTGATTTAGTCGATGGAACGAGATAGCTTTTAAATGGAGTGGCTCAAACTCCGCATTTTAAAAGTTTGTTTTGAAAAGAACCGAGTGGTTTTTCGAAAGTGTTCCAACGACTTTTACTTGGTTTATTTTCTTGCATTAGTTCTTTTAATGCGTGATATTCTTGCATTAGTTCTTTTAATGCGTCCCATCATTTAATCCTACCATTGCAGAAAACAACCAAAATATGACGTACGCTTATGCCATTCGCATTCGCCACTGGGCCCCGTCATTACCCGTTAGGTTACTTAACTAACGACAGAGCGGGGGCTGGGCTAGCGCGGCTGTAAAACATAAGCAACGCCTAAATAATATCATATATAGATATACTGCAATGATAAACATTTCAGATCACAGATGAACACATTGGATATACTAGGAACCTGCAATTCGTACGAGCCTGTAACGAAAAGCAGATTACACGGTCGCGGTGAATAGCCAAAACCCCACCCAAGACCCCTACGGATGCGGCAAACTACCCGCCAAGTACCCGAAGCGAAGCAACCTCCCTCATCCCCGTGAGTAGGCCACTCGGCACTTCGGCATACCCGGTAGTTTGTGCACCCCCTCCATGGGTCTATCCTAGGGCAAAAACAGTAAAAAGAAATTATGCAATGACGGTTACAACCCCGACCCGGTTGTGCGTCCATACAAATAATTATTACATCAATTTACAAATTTACATGAATTGAAAGAAAAGAAAACTCTCGTCTCACAACCCCCGGCTATTCACCCGCGACAATCCAACATATTCATATACACATTCCAGCAACATTACAGATCACAGATTTGTATAACCCCCACTAATTGACATGTAGCGATTAGCAAACGTTCAATACAAATATCACATCACAGAAAAAACCCGTCAGCTAAAGTCTTTTAGAAGTTCGATCAAAAATATGGATTTTCAGGACCCCAAAAATAAAAATTATCGTTCTGGAAAATCTGGGCAGAAAATATATATTCCAAAAATCCCAAAACAACCCCAGTAAAACACTACACCAAACTTGGACCTCGGCCGAGTCAACTCGGCCGCGGATCCGCGGCGGGAGCGTGCTCCCGCCGCGTTTCCGCGGCGCTTTGACTCGATCGTTGGACCAATTTTGGTGGGTATTCACACAAAAGCCTGAGCCAATTTTTAAGATGAAAATTATCAACTTTTGAGCAGAATAAAAATCGGCAGAAACTTGGCGATTCGGGTTCGTTTCGTGACTTTTTCTTTGATCGATCTTCTAGCTACTTTGCTAACATGTTAGATAGAGTTTAACTAGGCACTGATACCACTGTAAGTCCATGCTACCTCTCCCGGTACTTTCGGGCATGAGAAATTTGATAAAAAACGATTTTCTTAGAGGTGGTAACATGGACTTAAAACCCGGATCTTTGTTAAACATGTAACTAACAACCTAACTACGAGTTGCTAACTACTCGGTTAGGGGGTTATACCTTTCTATTTCTCGAACTCCTTCGTCTTCAAGCTTTGATGGTCGTCCGGATCGCCTTCACTCCGTCGTCTCCTTGCGCCGAAGATAGATCCACCTCGAAAGCTTCTACCTTTGGCTTCTTCTTCGGTCTTTGAAGAAACTAGTTCACTTGGTTTGCTAAACCTTGTGAAATAGAGTCAGTAGAGAAGAGTTTGTATAGGATTTTATCTATGGTTCTTGGTTCTCAACTCATGAGACAAGTGAACCATAGACTAAGAGAGGGAGAGCAAGAGGAGGAAGATGAGAGCTCAAGAACAAGAGAGAGAATGAGCATGAAAGAATGAGAGAAGACTTTTCTCATTTGGCTCTCATAATCCAAAACAATCATAACACATCATATCAATCAAGTATTATGTGATGGTTTAAGCAACCATAGCCATATCATTTCATGCACTCATTTTGCACAAAAGAGCAAGCAAGAAAAAGTCTTTGCCATGAAATGATAGCTATGGTTATCATGATGGTCAACTAGTCAAGCCTAGTCAACCGGTCAACAAAGTCAACAAGTCAACAAAAGTCAACAAGTCAACAAAGTCAACAACTCAACAACCATGTCACCATAATACCTAATTAATATAATTGTTAATCACATATCATATTCTCATTAGGGTTGAGCAAAAAGTCAATAGTCAACCGTCAACGGTCAACAACCCTAATGAGAATCCTCCGCCTCTGTCTCTCCGTCAACTGTGCATACACACCTGTATCCGCGTTCCGAGGAACACGAATACAAACTGGATAAATCCAATCCCAATACATACACTAGGATCTGGCTTAAACCAAAGCCCACTAGTGTTTACTGTCCGAACACTATACGTGCACAAGTGCACGGATGTGACCGAACCCTGTCGCAAAACCATGCGACCTGCCGCAAAACCATGCGACCTCTACTCTTTTGCCTAAAGGTGAATAGCTTTCTGTGTGGGACTCTAAAGACTCGACACTATGCTGGCAGTGGGTTTAACCACAGACCGCAAGCGGCACTAGCTGTGCGTAACGGTCCCCAGGTAGAAGCCGATAAGAAGACTGACGAGGTGAAACCCATCTGAACTCCTACTGAGCCTGAATGTGACAATCTGCGTACAGTCCGGTCTGTTCGTCTGATACATCGCATGGCGGGCCTAGGGGGCGGTAAACGTCAGTCCCCCAATAGCGGTACAAGTCGTGTCGGAGTGAAGCCCAAAACACCCTGAGATAACACTGGAAGCCTACCAGTATATCTCGTTTGCCCTGGCCAGGGACTACTCGTGTAATGGCTCTCCTAGACACAGCGCGATGTCAACCCCCAATACCGGGAGAGACGAATCCTGTCTAACCGTCACTGCCTCCAAGTGCTTCGGGACTGCACCCAACTACCACCTGTTTGCACGACTCCTTTGAGCCGTGGTAGGGTAGTAATCAAAGTACAGTGGGAACACACTCGAGGCGAAGTGATAGTGTCAAGTCAGCGGACTAAGCTGTACTCATGTCACCTGGGAACTGATAACTGACGATAGGCATAATACCAACTAGTCAGTTCCCGACGAGTCCTGTCCAGTGTACTCGTAACCCAACGAGCACCCGCATACTATCTCCAGTACGACGTACTGACGGCTGTGGGACAGACCGTCTCCCACTCTGGGATGAGAAGCGCATGCGCTAGTCTACTCCGGAGTATCGATGCCCTGTCTCGATAGTCCTGCGACTAGGGACCTGCATAAGGATGTGCTTATAGATTACCCAGCCCCCACTAGTGTGACTGCCATCACAACGCTGGTAATCAAGCAAAGATCCTAAGGGCTCCACTAATGTGTTTAGGTGATATACTGAAATAAACACAAGTACACATTGAAGTAGAAACAAACCAAGTAGCATACTACTATATTGAGCAAGATTGTTTATACAAGGTGAATATCCCAAGCTTCCATTAAGTAATATACAAACTAGTATGATACAGTAATGGCCTCTAGGGCATATACACTAACATCCTGGTATTAGGAGAGTACACCTATTGGGCTTATTGGACAGTTTTCTTCCAAACCTTAGGCTGGTGCCGAAGGGTAGGGAAGGAAGAAAATCAATTAGCCTAAGTGTGGTGTACAGAAGGTAATAAGTAAAGACATATAAAAGGATTGGAGTGAGGGCAAGAAAGTATACGGTTACTGTCATGAATCGAGATAATGGAAGAGACATTACTAGGAATACCCGGTTACCCCTTCGAAACATTTTAATGTTTCAGATTTACTGTGCGATGTTAAGTGAAAACTGTTTTCCCAATTAGATTCTAACTCCAGGGTATGTATTTACGAGATTTGATTCTCACATCTGTATGGAATTACAGATGGTGAGTGAGAGTAAGATATTAGGAATTGGGTGATTATATCCTCATTATATCGGAATTCTTTGTAATTGATGATATTTGAGGAAATCGCCTGGGTTTTGCCTTACGACAAATATTTGGTTTTGAATATCCTTTGTTATACACCAATTTCAAATTGATATCTGTACATTTATTTTATAAAATGAGATATAACTTTTTGATATTATGTCTATGACATTTACCTATATCAGTTGGTGATTAGGTAAGGTGCATTCAATGTTGGATATAGTGCCATCAGAGTCAATTATTGGATCACAGGCATGTGATTGCAATGATTGAGGAAGGACCTATGCCGGTAGGATAGTCGCACTCAAGATGATAGTATGCTATCTGGTTTATCTTTATCATCGTGTACAGTTTTAGGTGACATTACAGGTCACTATTACACATTGATAGAGCCCTTAGGATTCTTGCTTGACTACCAGCAGTATGATGGCGATCATATACGTGAGAGTTGGGTAGTCTATAAGCACATTCTTAAAGTGGTCCCTAGTCGTGGGAGTTTCGAGACTGGGCATCGATACTCCATTAGTAGACTAGTGTATACAGTCGAGACCCCGACGAGGGGAGGTGGCTGGTCTCACAAGCCATTGGTATCAGTTGGATCACCTAAGATGTATATAGGTGCTCTTTGGGTTATGAGTACACCGGACAGAACTCGCCGGGAAAATGCTAGTTGGTATTATACCTGACGTCAGATAGCAGTTCCCTGGTGACATGTGTACAGGTTAGTTCATCGACCTGAGATCGTCATTTGTCTCGTGTGAGTTCCCAATGTGCTTTGATTATTACCCTACAACGGCTCAAAGGAGTCGTGCAAACAGGTTTTAGTTGGGTACAGTCCCGAGCCACATAGAGGCAGTGAGCGGATCGGCAGGGGTTTCGTCTCTCCCGGCATTGGGGGTGAGATCGCGCTGTGTCTAGAAGAGCCATTACACGAAGTCCTTGACCAAGGCAGGAGATTTAATGGTAGGTATTCCAGTAGTACCTCACGGTGTTCTAGGCTACACTCCGACACGACTTGTACCGCGTTTGGGGGTCTGACTTTTACCAACCCCCTAGGCCCGACATGCGATGCTCATAGACGAACGGACCGGACTGTACGGATATTGTCACTGACAGGCTCAGTAGGGTGTCAGGATGAGTTCGCTCATCGACCTCCCTTTTGGTCAATACCTGGTAGCCCGTTATGTACAGCTAGTACTACTGACATGCTAGTGGTTAAATCCACAGCCAAAGTATTAACGAGTCTTTAGAGTCCCCAACAGACAGTTTCTCAAGTTTCGAGTGAAACGTTGTAGAGGCCGTATGATATATGGCAGGGTTTGATCATATACATGCAGTCGTGCACGGATCATGATCGGATGGATCATACTAGTGGGCTTTGGTTTAAGCCGGATCCTAGTATTAGATTTGTTGGATTACTTTAGTCTCATCGCATTCGCATTCAGTCGGAATGCGGATGCAGGTATGTATATACAGGTGAGGCGTATCCTTGTGATCCGTCACGAGTTTACTTTAGATGTTGCCGTATCTTTTTATTGTTGTAAATATTTGGATTAATGTTTACAAATGGAAATTGTGATCATGAGTCATCATGAAGAGCATTAATTGTGACACATGCACAAGTGATGACTCATGGTGTCTTTCTTTGTGCATGTGTCACATTATTTGATTGATTTATGAGTTGAAATGAGAGGGGGAGAGAGAGAGGGCTGCCATATGAAGGGTTTGCTCTTGTATTATTTCATTCTCACTCTCTCATTTTGATCATAGAACACACAAGAAAGAAATAGCTTCTTCTTTTTCTTCCCCATCTAGCTCACCATTTCCATTAATGGCTTCATCTTCAACCTCCATCCATACACTCTCATGCGTTGAGAATCAATGGATGCAAGAGACAAAGTGATCACGCACATTCTCTACATCACCTTGGATACGTCGGCTAGCAAACTTCGTGTCTGAGTTGCTTCGGACGAAGCGGGAGCCCGTAAAAGGATTCAAAGATGTGGTGCCCTTTCCGACGAGGAGACCGGAGAACGGAGATGCAGCGAGAAGCTTGGGTTGGTGGCCAAAGACCGAAGTGTTGGATATAGTGCCCTCAACATTAATTATTGTATCGCAGGTACGTGATTGCAATGATTGTGGGAGGACCTATACCGGTAGGACAGTCTTACTCGAGATGATAGTATTCTATCTCGTTTGCCTTTATCATTGCGTACAGCTTTAGGTGATATGATCACTATTACACGTTGATAGAGCCCTTAGGATCCTGCTTTACTACCAACAATATGATGGCGATCATATACGTGAGAGTTGGGTAGTCTATAAGCACATCCTTAAAAGTGGTCCCTAGTCGTAGGAGTTTCGAGACAGGGCATCGATACTCCGGAGTAGACTAATGTATACAGTCGAGACCCCGACGAGGGGCGGTGGCCGGTCTCACAAGCCATTGGTGTCAGTTGGATCACCTAAGATGTATACAGGTGCTCATTGGGTTATGAGTGCACCGGACAGGACTCGCCGGGAACATGCTAGTTGGTATTATACCTAGCGTCAGATAGCAGTTCCCTGGTGACATGTGTACAGGTTAGTTCATCGACCTAAGGTCGTCATTTTTCTCGTGTGAGTTCCCACTGTGCTTTGATTATTACCCTACCACGGCTCAAAGGAGTCATGCAAACAGGTTTTAGTTGGGTGCAGTCCCGAGCCACATAGGGGCAGTGAGCGGATCAGCAGGGGATTCGTCTCTCCCGGTATTGGGGTGAGATCGCGCTGTGTCTAGGAGAGCCATTACACCAAGTCCTTGGCCAAGGCAGGTGAGAATTACTGGTAAGTATTCCAGCAGTTTCTCAGGATGTTCAGGGCTACTCTCCGACATGACTTATACCGCTATTGGGAATCTGACGTTACCAGGCCCCTAGGCCCGATATGCGATGCTCATAGACGAACGAACCGGACTGTACGTATATTGTCACTGATAGGCTCAGTAGGGTTCCAGGATGAGTTCGCTCATCAGCTTCCCTTTCGGTCGGTACATGGGCAGCCATTACGCACAGCTAGTACCGCTGACGTGCTTATGGTTAAACCCACTGCCAGGGTACTGACGAGTCTTTAGAGTCGCCCACAGATAGTTTCCCAAGTTCGAGCGAAACGTTGTAGAGGCCTTATGGTTTTATGGCAGGGTTCGAAAATGCACGTGCACTTGTGCACGTGTCATATTTCGGACAGATAATACTGGTGGGCTTTGGTTTAAGCCGGATCCAAGTATTATATTAAGTCGGAATATTTTAGTCTCTCGTATTCGTATTCGGTCGGAATACGGATACAGGTATGTATATACAGGTGAGGGGTATTCTCGTAATCCGTTACGGGAATATTTTAGAAGATGCATTTCTTTTTGGATTAATCATTTTGGTTTAAATGATTATTGATTTTGGAAAGTGTGACTCGTTCTTGGTGACACATTTCTTCTAGCATGTTCATTAGTGACTCATGCTAATGAGTCACTAAGTGAGTCATGATAGAATTAATGATAGTTTGTTTTGGGTGTAGATATTTTAGGGTTTGTGGATATGTTTGGGAGATATTTTTTAATAAGATATTTTCTTTACACAACCTTATATATATCTACTCACAAAATAAAAGATCACCACAAGTTATTATGCTTGAGTTCTTGCTCTCTTGAGAGTTTCTTGAGTACACAATTTCCAATCCTTAGCATCTTCTTCAACCTCCACTCTTACCCTCTCATGTGATGAGAACCAAAGAGTGTTTTGAGACAAAGTATTCTACTCATTCTCTACTTCATCTTGGTCATCTCTTTTAGCAGACTTGATGTCCGAATTGCCTTGGTATAGAGGCGGGAACCCGTTTAAAGATCCGTTGACGTGGTGCCACCTCGATGAGGAGACAAGAGATCGGAGTTGCTGCGAGGAGCGTGGGATGATGGCTAAAGACCGAAGGACTAGGATCAATCGGTATAGCCTTTCTATCTCTTTACAGTTTGTTAGTTTAACTTTAATGGTAAGATCCGGGTTATAGTATGCGATAGCGCCATTTATAAAAGTTTTTGTTCCGCGTTTGGCGTCAGAATGACGGCCGGGGCGCTACCGTAGACTTACATGGTATCAGAGCCACGCCATTAATCTTTACTAACTTGTTCTAACATGATTAAAACATCGATCGAATGAAATTTCAAAAACCGCATTTTTCATGATAAAGTTTCTGTCGAATTTTTAAACTGGTCTAAAAATTATTTTGGGTATTTCAGAAAATCGTGCAGGCTTTTTTAAGACTCTGGATGAAATTTGGTTCACTGATTCCACTATACTGCCGTGGAACCGCCGCCAATTTGTGGCAACAGTACACCGTATTTCTTCTGGGTGTCTTTCATGTGGAATTGTGGTTTCTGGAATATTTTGTTTGGGCCCAGATTTTGTTTGAGTACTGTAGTTGTACTTGGGGCCCTCTTCGGGAAATTTTGTCGATCGGAATTTTAAACGTGTTAGTTTATAGTACTTACTTTATATCTCCGACCGTGAATGTCATTCGAGCGGTAAATCGTGTCTAATTGCTATAGTCCTTTTAGACAGGTTTGCGAACGTGACATTCGCGTTGATGTTCTGTGTTGTGCTGTGATGTTGCGGATTTGTCATGGTGGATAGCTATGTGCAATGGTAGTGCAGTTTGGATTTATTTGTACATTTGATATTGCGGGGCGAGCGTCCAACATGTGGACTGTCGTTACTGCCTGTTTGTATAATATTCTTTTGGGGCACGACCGGGCTGAGGTCGATGTACCCGTTGTACATATTTTTCATTTCTGTACTAGGTTTACCCCGCGGCGGAGTGCACGGATAGCCGGGTTCTGGAGGGCAACGAGTCCGCATCTCATGGCTTTGAGAGGCAGGGGGCCTCACTCTAGAATTGGCAGACTATTCACCGCACTCGTAGGGGGTACAGGTTGACCCAAGATGGAGTGCCCAAGTTACCGGATTCCGTGAAGTGCTGGGTGGTCCATTCACTTTGCTGTAGGGGGCTGCCTCGCTTCAGGTTTTGGCGGGTAACATGCCGCACTCATAGGGGTCTAGGTTTTCATTGCACAGGCTATCCACACGACCCGGGGAACGTCGGGTCTCAGTAGCGGCTCTGTGAAACCCGGGGATCCCAGATTATCTGTATTGTTCTGTGATGCTTATTACTTTTCTGTAATGTTGCATATTATCACGCCTGGAGCGATTATTGTATATTGATATATATACTAGTAGATGTTGTATATGTTTTACACCCGTGCTAGTCCAGTCCCCGCTCTATCGTTAGTTAAGTAACCTAACGGGAGCTAGTGGCGAATGCGGATGGCATATACGTACATTTTATTTTCGTTCTTTTCTGATGTGATTGATTGATGGGACTGCGTTGATTCTGATCAATGCAAAGGAAAAACAAACCTGTTTGGACGTTGTTGGAACAGTTTTAAAAAGTGTTATTACAAAGACGTTTTCTTTTGTTTTGCACAGTGGTATTCAGTTGGAATATCTTGCACCTCATTACACGGGGCAAGGTCCGAGATCCCTTCACTGGGAGTGACCCCTTGGGCAGAAGTTTGCGTCAGGGTAATAACTTCACTATAGTCGATTACTTGTTGCTTTGCATCACGGTTTTCAGTTGGAATATCCTGCACCTCATTCCACGAGGAAAGAGCCGAGATCCCTTCACCGGGAGTGACCTCTTTAGCGAAGATTTTCGCCACTATATTTTTATAAAAAGCTATCAGGTTCCTTCAGCGATATCGAGTTCGTTACGTTAAAGGTTTTTCGCCAAAAACCAGCCGTAGCCCTCCTTCATTTCATTTGGGTATTCAGTAGTATTCAAGCTATGTATTTTGACCAACGCCAAGGCATAGTGTTTGGTAGCTGCTGGGTATTCATCTGTTGCATAGATAGATGAGTTGGTTTGGGACAGTTGTTCTGCCATTTGGCCAACGTCAGGGGCATGTACGGGTGGGTTCAAATTGACAAGATAATAATGGGTAGAACTTGACATGTGACTTATGGCATTTGGCTAACGTCAGGGTCATAAGATCATGGGGCAAAAAAATCCACATCGGGAGTTTCTAAAGAAACTGAAACTTGCCAAGTATGCGCTTACCTTTTGGAGTGTGATAACGTGAGTAGATTCCTTCACGTTATCATGCGATGATAGTTGGATCCTGATTCCCACTGATGAGTTGGTTTACTCTTCGGGTGATCCCGATTGATTCTTCGTTCAGGTTTGGAGGAGAATTTGACAGTACCGTGGGAAGTTTCCGGATTAGATAAAGTGATAACTATTCTGATCTAGGATAGAGTGCACGCAGTGTGTTTCTTTTCTCTCTCTCTTTGGCAGCGACCTTTGACCGACCCTAGACTATGACTTAGTGACCAAGTTGACCGAACCTTCTTAAATTACTGGCTTTTGGATTATCTGAGTTGCATAAGTCATTGCCTCTCCTTCTTTTACCCTTTGCATTTCTCCAGAACACCTCGTATTACTACGATCATCCACTTCCATTGGATAAATCCATCGTATGGTTATATATGAACTCGAAGGGACTTCTTCGAGGATGGATTCAGGTTCAGGAGAAATTGAATTGGTTTATTCAGTTTTCTTTTATTATCACCTTCTCTCAGGTTGCGAGGGCTCCTTGGTTTAGGAGAGTACACCTATTACGCTTATTGGATAGTCTTCTTCCAAACCATAGGCAGGTGCCGAAAGGTAGGGAATGAAGAAAACCAATTAGCCTAAGTAGGGTGTACAGAAGGTAATAAGTAAAGACAAAATAAAGAGATTAGAAAGAGAGCAAAGTAAATTGCGAATGCTATCATTCACGACCAAACCGCGTACTTCATCGCCACTCCTTCTTCACTTTTTCTTTTTTCCCCAGTTCGGGAGAAATAGAATAAGGTATTATTCAGTTGTCTTTTATCATCACCTTCTCTCACGTTGCGAGTACTGCAAGGATTAGGAGAGTACACCTATTATGCTTACTGGATAGTCTTCTTCTAAACCATAGGCTGGTGCCGAATGTTAGGGAAGGAAGAAAACCACTTAGCCTAAAGGGGTGTACAGAAGGTAATGAATAAAGACAAATAAAGGGATTTGGTGAGATGGCAAAGAAATATACGGTTACAATCATGAATTGGATTATGGAAGAGGCATTACTAGGAATACCAGGATACCCCTACGAAACATTTTCATGTTTCAGTTTCACTGTGCATTGTTAAAGGAAAACTGATTTCCCGATTAGATACTTACTCCAGGGTATGTATTTACCAGGTATGATTCTCACATCTGTATGGTTTTACAGATGATGAGTGGGAGTAAGTTATTGGGAATTAGGTGATCATCCTCATTATATCGGAATTGGTTGTAATTGGTGATATTTGAGGAAATCGTCTGGGTTTTTGCCGGATGACAAGTATTTGGTTTTGAGTATCCGTTGTTGTGCACCAATTTCAAATTGATATATCTATACGTTTATTTTTATAAAGTGAGATATAACTTTTTGATATTATGTCGATGACATTTACCTATATCAGTTGACGATTGGGTAAGGAGCATTGAACACGGAGTAGTTCTTAACCATAAGTACAGTTTTCAACCTACGATGCATAGGTTTTGAGTTATTCAACTCAGCGGACTCATACAGAGTATTGTATGTTGTCCAGTGTCCATAAGGACAAAGGGGTTGGTCCTCGTACTATGTTCTGTTTACTTTTGACTTCTCTAGTTTTTAGACAAGTGTTTCGTAGAAATACAATGTCTAAGTTTTGAGAAGTTATAGGTATAGGAATAAAGTAGAGAACCAGGTGTCGTAAGTATCGGGATTCTTTAAGGCGATCGAAGATGTAGATACTTGTGATTGGTATTCAGTTGATAGTAATAGTTTTGAAACTTGTTTCTCTTTCAGGTTACTCATAATTGGATGCATTCCTAAGTTGACTAAATGTTGATTGGCCTCTTTCCATTAAGTTGATATGCACTGGAGACAGCTGCATGATTAGAATCTGGTTCCAATTAAATAAGTGCCAAAGTTTCTATATTGGATATAGAATGGTTCATATCTTAACGAAGTTAAGGTATGGGGAGTTGTCCGGCTTATGCTTAAAACCAGACTCTGGATAACTCAAGGCACGTTTCTGTAATGGCAGTTTGCGGGTTGGCCCTGGCTATGATGAGGGTTGATTTTCTACCATGTAGAAGATCAATGGTGATATTGTTCTTGACTCGCCACAGTTTTAGTAAAATGGATTTTTTCAGAAAACAGTAGTGGGAGTATGGTAGAACTGGAAGAGATTCTAGAACCGCAAACAATTACGGAAAATTTAATAGGACCTATAGATTCAATCAGGTTTGACATTCCATTAGCCACTCCGCAGATATGGTGGGTAACCTCAGGCACCCGAGAGGTACTCCGGTAGCCTCAAGGACAGTGACGGGGAGGTTCTTGTTTACCCAGACTTGACACTACCGTTGTTCCAGGCTATGAGACCCGGAAGGAGGTTAAGTATAGCGTCGTTCTAAACTAGCTTTAGAAGCGCACGTATATATTATTCTGCCAGAGGGTTATTGTGGTCAGTGGGAGCAGCGGAAGCATAGTGGGCAAGTAGCTTATGTCTATTTATAGACTAGAGCAAATATAGCGGAAATAGATCATCTAATTTTGATGTGACAGTCATGGCTTTGACTTCATCAGAATAGGGGATAGATCTGTTAAGAAGGTAGTAGGGTGTGATGTCCTGGTATTTGGATGACATACACAGAGTAGGAAGTAAAATTCCTATACTACGATCGGTTATACTTTGGTTGTCACACAGTTGTTTCTCCACAAAGGATATGGATATAATTTCTGACATTCTGGTTACTAGATCTATGGTTTTAGATCTAGATTTGGGTAGTTTCCCAATCTTGGTACTTAGACAGTATTCTAAAAGTATTTAGAATAGATGACTCCTAGCATGGTGGTGTACCTGCAGGTGAAGAAGTCACCCTCTCTAAAGGTGTCTTACAGACTAAAGGGGAGAGGGATGTGCATGATTGGCATATCACATGCTTAGGCAATTGTGTCAATCGTGAGATGTCAAGTACCACACCAGATGTTGTTTTTGCACTAGATGTGATAAGTTTATATTAATCCAATCCTGGAGAAACATACGGAAGCAGTTTTCGAACATAAGTGAATGTTCTAGGGATTTGATGACGGCAGCTTCTTTCGAGAGACGGTTATCATTCCAGGCTTCCAAAGGTGACATAGATGACAGAGTGATTGTCAGAGTTATAGTTTTTCCTCTGACAAAGGGGGCAGTATTATGGACAGGTGGTCCAAGAGGATACTGTGGGAGGCATGGTGCAGGATACTGATTAGGTTCAGTTGTCGATACAGTCTAAGAAGTTTGGATTTGGAGTTCATTTATGAACTAGGTCCCATCAGATATCCAGACATATTCTAAGACATGTATTACTCAATTCGAGAGATGGATTTCTCCGCGAACATGAGATTAAGAGAGACATACAAAGATACATCAGGGCGGATCCACTCACTGAGGCTATTTCTCGAACACAAGAGTTTTTACAAACGAGCTTTGTGAAACTGTTTAGTAGAGGAGTTGGGTGTTCGGTATCACACGGGATGTGAGTATGCGACATCGCAATAATTAGCCTTAAGTGAAAGTGGGAGATTGTTGTATATAGTGCCCTCAAAGTCAATTATTGGATCGTAGGTACGTGATTGCAATGATTAAGGGAGGACCTATACCGGTAGGACAGTCTAACTCGAGATGATAGTATGCTATCTGGTTTGCCTTTATCATCGTGTACAGCTTTAGGTGACATGATCACTATTACACGTTGATAGAGCCCTTAGGATCCTGTTTGACTACCAACAATATGATGGCGATCATATACGTGAGAGTTGGGTAGTCTATAAGCACATCCTTAAAAGTGGTCCCTAGTCATAAGAGTTTCGAGACAGGGCATCGATACTCCAGAGTAGACTAGTGTATACAGTCGAGACCCCGACGAGGGGCGGTGGCCGGTCTCATAAGCCATTGGTGTCAGTTGGATCATCTAAGATGTATACAGGTGCTCATTGGGTTATGAGTGCATCGGACAGGACTCGTCGGGAACATGCTAGTTGGTATTATACCTAGCGTCAGATAGCAGTTCCCCGGTGACATGTGTACAGGTTAGTTCATCGACCTGAGGTCGTCATTTGTCTCGTGTGAGTTCCCACTGTGCTTTGATTATTACCCTACCACGGCTCAAAGGAGTCGTGCAAACAGGTTTTAGTTGGGTACAGTCCCGAGCCACATAGGGGCAGTGAGCAGATTGGCAGGGGATTCGTCTCTCCCGGTATTGGGGGTGAGATCGCACTGTGTCTATGAGAGACATTACACCATGTCCTTGGCCAAGGCAGGTGAGAATTACTAGTAAGTATTCCAGTAGTTTCTTAGGGTGTTCAGGGCTACTCTCCGACACGACTTATACCGCTATTGGGGATCTGACGTTACCAGCCCCCTAGGCCCGATATGCGATGCTCATAGACGAACGAACCGGACTGTACGTATATTGTCACTGATAGGCTCAGTAGGGTTCCAGGATGAGTTCGCTCATCAGCTTCCCTTTCGGTCAGTACATGGACAGCCGTTACGCACAGCTAGTGCCGCTGACGTGCTTATGGTTAAACCCACTGCCAGGGTACTGACGAGTCTTTAGAGTCCCCCACAGATAGTTTCCCAAGTTCGGACAGATAATACTGGTGGGGTTTGGTTTAAGCCGGATCCAAGTATTATATTGAGTCGGAATATTTTAGTCTCTCGTTTTCGTATTCGGTCGGAATACGGATACAGGTATGTATATACAGGTGAGGGGTATTCTCGTAATCCGTTACGGGAATATTTTAGAAGATGCATTTCTTTTTGGATTAATCATTTTGGTTTAAATGATTATTGATTTTGGAAAGTGTGACTCATTCTTGGTGACACATTTCTTCTAGCATGTTCATTAGTGACTCATGCTAATGAGTCACTAAGTGAGTCATGATAGAATTAATGATAGTTTGTTTTGGGTGTAGATATTTTAGGGTTTGTGGATAGTTTTGGGAGATATTTTTTCATGAGATATTTTCTTTACACAACCTTATATATATCTACTCACAAAAGAAAAGATCACCACAAGTTATTATGCTTAAGTTCTTGCTCTCTTGAGAGTTTCTTGAGTTCACAATTTCTAATCCTTAGCATCTTCTTCAACCTCCACTCTTACCCTCTCATATGATGAGAACCAAAGAGTGTTTTGAGACAAAGTATTCTACTCATTCTCTACTTCATCTTGGTCATCTCTTTTAGCAGACTTGATGTCCGAGTTGCCTCGGTATAGAGGCGGGAGCCCGTTTAAAGATCCGTTGACGTGGTGCCACCTCAATGAGGAGACAAGAAATCGGAGTTACCGCGAGGAGCGTGGGATGATGGCTAAAGACCGAAGGACTCGGATCGATCGGTATAGCCTTTCTACCTCTTTACAGTTTATTAGTTTAGCGTTAATGGCAAGATCCGGGTTATAGTATGCGATAGCGCCAGTTATAAGAGTTTTTGTTCCGCGTTTGGCGTCAGAATGACGGCCGGGGCGCTACCGTAGACTTACACGAAGGACACGGATCGATCGGTATTGCATTTCTCACCCTTCTCTTGTTAGCTAGTTGTAGGTTAATGGTTCGATCCGGGATTAAAGCCTGCGATAGCGCCGGTTTCAAGTTTTTGAAAATCGTTTCCGCATTTTGGCCTCGGACAAACGGCAGGGGCGCTACCGTAGACTTACATTCAACAACGGTGTAATTCTTCTTAACCATAGTACAGTTTTCAACTTACGACGCACACGGTTTGAGTTATTGAACTCACGGGACTTATACAAAGCATTGTATGTTTTCCGATGTCCGTTAGGATAAAGGGTTTAGTTTCATACTATATTCTATTTACTCATGACTTCTCCAGTTCTAGACAAGTATTTCGTTGAAATACAATGTCTGGATTTTGAGAAGTTATAGGTATAAGAATGAAGTAGAGAACCATATGTTGCAAGACAAAGGGTTGGTTCTCATACTATATTCTGTTTACTCATGACTTCTCCAGTTCTAAACAAGTATTTCGTTGAAATACAAGGTCCGGATTTTGAGAAGTTATAGGTATAAGAATGAAGAAGAGAACCATATGTTGCAAGACAAAGGGTTGGTACTCGTACTATATTCTCTTTACTTTTGAGTTCTCTAGTTTTAGACAAGTATTTCGTTGAAATACAGGGTCCAAGTTTTGAGAAGTTATATGCATAAGAATAAAGCAGAGAACCATTTGTTGGAAGTATCAGGATTCTTTGATAGTCGAAGATGTAGATACTTGTGCTAGGTATTCTGTTGTAAGTAATGGTTTTGAGAACTTGCTTCTCTTTTGGATTACTCATATGTTGATGCACTCCTAGATGAGTAATAATGTTTGGCCTTCTTCCATTTGGTTGATATGCACTGGAGACAGCTGTATGATTTTGAATCTGGTTCCAATTAAATTAGTGCCTTTGTTTCTTTATGGTATAAAGAATCAATTCATATCTTAACGATGTTAAGATATATGGAGTTGTCCGTCTGATGTTTAAAACTAGAATCCGGATGAATTCTAAGCATATTTTAGTAATAGCAGTTTGTGGGTTATTCCGGGCTTTGACGAGGGTTAACTTTCTACCATTAGGAAGATCAATAGTTATATTGTTCATGACTCGCCACAGTTATAGTAAAATGGATTTTTTCCAGAAAATATTAGTGGGGGTATGGTAGAACTGGAAGTGATTCCAGAATCACAAACTATTACTAAAAATTTAATAGAACCTAAAGAATTAATTGGATTCGACATTCCATTAGCCACTCCGCAGATATGGTGGGTAACCTCAGGCACCCGAGAGCTACTTCGGTATCCTCAAAGACGGTAACATGGAGGTTCTTGTTTACCCAGACTGTTAGTTGTATATATGCCCTAGAGGCCATTGTTGTACATATGTTGTATATTATAGTGGATGCTTGGATATATATAGTGAGGACTTTCTTGCTCGATATGATAGTATGCTATCTGGTTTCACTTTGTCTTAACATGTTGACTTGTATTGGTTTACTGTCTTGCTCTCACATGTTGATAAAGCCCTTAGGATATGTACTTGACTACTAGGACTATGATGCAGATCATACTAGTGGGGCCAGGGTAGTCCAAGAGTACATCCTATAACTGTTCCTAGTCGAGGGTGTATCGAGACAGGGCATGGATACACCAGAGTAGACTAGCGTATACGCATCTTGACCCATATGATGGGCGATGGATGATGCCATATCCATCGGTGTTTAACATCAAAGATGGTGTACGGGTGCTCAGTGGAGACTGGGTACAATGAACGGACTCGCCGAGAACTCCTAGATGGTATTATACCAATCGTCAGATAGCAGTTCTCCGGTGACACTGGTACAGGTTAGTCTGTGGACCCGAGATCATCATAGAGTCTTGTGTGATTCCCACTGTGCTTTGATTTCCACCTTACCAAGTCCTAGATGGCATGCAAAATGGTGGCTTTTGGGTATAGTCCCGAATCACATGGATGCAATGAGCGATAGGAGGGGTTTCGTCTCTCCCGGTATAGGGAGTTGATGTTGTGCTGTGTTCGATTGGCTATAACTGGAAGTCTCTGGCCAGGGCTGATATGGAGTGCTACTGGTAAGAGTTATCAGTAGTTTCTCGACCCGTTATGAGCCTCACATCGACACGACTTATCAGTTACTAGGGTCTGACATTTACTACCCCTAGACTTGATATGCGACATACCAGACGAAGAGACCGGACTGTACGGTAGTGTTACTGATTGTATTCACAGGAGAATGTACAAGATTGCTTGTTGATATTCTGATCGCTCAATACCTTGGTGGCTGTTACGTTTAGCTGACCGCTTGCAGCTTGCGGGTGTTTGATATGATCATTACCTACTGCCGGCGTATTGACGATTCTTTAGTCCTACAAAGAGGTTTCCTGGCTCAGGCAAAATGGAGTAGGAGCACATATGTGATATGTGCGGGACTGAGACTAATACGATATGTGATACCGTATTCTATTCTCGCGATATGTGATATCGGCCGGGTATATGTGATATAGCCGGGTCATCGGATCAAGTGTTGATTCGATGAATTGGTACATGTTATATTAGTCGGTTATATGTAATATAGCCGGATTATCGGATCAAGTGTTGATTCGATAATTTAATGTATAATTATATATGAGATATATTACGTTACATTAACTAATATAAGCTCGCTTTATTCATTCTTTTTCTCGATGGATAATACATTGATGTATATGTGATATATGTTAATTGTATTATTTTCTTTTGTTATATTATATATTATATATGTGATATATATTATTGTAACATGTTAGGGTTACAAATGCAACAATGATTTATAGGTTTAACCAAGTTAGGGTTTGGATTAGGGTTAAGTATTTGGATGAGCGTTGAAGAAGCTTCTTGAAGCTCTGACTTTGTCATCTTTCTTTGATATTTTGTGGAGATATTTGTTAACCCAACCCAAACCTCTACCCATGGTTTATTCTCTACAAGGGTTAAGGATCTCATTCTTAACCCATGGTTGCAATTGTAACCACAACAATAATTCATTATTCATCACAAAAGCTTTTCTTCTTCTTCTTGCTTTTAAAAAAAGCTTCACTAGCTTTTTGTGTGTGATGATTCTAAGTGAGAAATTGAAAAACAAAAGGTGTAAAATTCCTACTTCATCATCCTCTTCTATTCTAGCCACTTAGATTAGGGTGTTCACTTCACTAATACTTCATTAGATAAGTGAGAGCTTGGGTTTGAGATTCTTCAAGGTAGATCATCTTAGAAAAGGAAGACTTCAAGAAAGATGCCTCATTCACTTCATGGAGCCTCTCGAGAGTCGGAGTTCTTGATGATCACAGCGAAGGGACCTCAACACGGAGCTTATGAAGTGAAGGAACGGACTACAAAGGTTTTAATCCTAAACTCTATATGATAGATACTTCTTTGTATGTGATACAAACTTGTTACCCTAAAAATTCTAGTCATGATTCATGGTTTATTTGCATTGCACCTCTCTAAATTTTAAAGTGGCATGAGTGATGCTACCAAAACCTAGACTAGGTGCAAGGGAAGCCCAACAGTGGTATCAGAGCCATGTTAGAATTTTAGACACGGTGTTAAAAAAATTATGAAAACGAAATTGACTCCGAAATACGGTATTAAGAAACCCTTATTTTGCTCTCTGTAAATTTTGTAAAAAGTCCTTTAAAAAATTTTCAAACAGGTGCAGAATGATATATGGGCCATCTTATGAACATGGGTGAAATATGGGGGAGGGTGCTCGGATTTTGGCCGAGCACCAAGCCTTGGAATCCGGCCTGGCCGACCCCCCTTCCTCCTATGCTCCCCGTATTCCTCCTGTGCTCTGGTGTCTTCATTTTGGGTTTTCTAGTATTGTTTGCTTAGCCCAATTTTCATGTGATGATTATTTTGACTCGGGGGTAATTCGTAGTGTTTTGTAGTTGTATTATTTAACACTGTAATGGTAACCTTGACTATATTTAGCAGTTCAATCGAACTTCAAACACCACATTTTGTACCCCGCTGAAATTTTCAAGTGTTGTATTTTTCCGAAGTTGATTATCTTCGTAAAATCGTGCAAGTAACCCTATGGACCCCCTAGAAGACTATACTAACCTTAACTCGATTCTATGCCCATGGAACCGCGATCGAACCCTAGGGTTTGCCGTTGTTCCATGTTGTCATAGGTGAGGCATTGGTTAACTCCTTCTACGGCTGGTCCATAGACACTGTGGCACGGTTTTTGAGTGTTTTAAGTTTACTCAAGTGTTGAGCTCACGGGGGTAATTTGTGAGTGTATGTTGATTCGATCGAAACGTTAAATATCGTCTTGATTATTGTGAATGTGATACAATATGTGGAATTCAAATTGTTAGGCATGAAATCCGTAATATGTGATATTTCGGGTTTACGATGTCTAAAGTGTTTATGGATTCGAAATGTTGTAGTTTTTCACTTTTCTTTTCTGCGACCGTAAGTGTAGTATGTGGGGTATTGCCGGCTTCATTGCTATACATCAACGATAATCGGGATACGCATACTTGCTTATGTTGATACTATGAGATATTATGTGTTGATGTGATATGTGATATTGGATCGTCGTGTTCTGAATAGCCGGGGGTTTTATGTGAGATGAGGGTTTTTATTTTTATTCATGTAAAATTCATTGTATGTAATATTCTTTTATTGGGGAACTTCCGGGATAAGGTTAATGTCACCATTGTATATTATTTACTTTTCCGCATTAGGATAGAACCGAGAAGGGGAGCACAAGTAACCGGGTTCTAGGGTCCAGTGGGAGGCCATCTCGAGGAGTCGAGACCGGGTATCCTAACCGTAGAATTTGCAGGGTTGCTTGCCGCTCTCATAAGGGTCTAGGGATATGGGTTTGGCTATTCATCGCGACCGTGGAATCCGTGTTTTATACAGGCTCAAAATAAAATACGGACCTCCTAGTATATCCAATATTTCATATGTTTCTTCTGCTGCTGATATACTGTGATGTGATCATATTATATGCGTGAGACGAATGCTTTATTATTATATATATGATATATAATAAACGTTGCTTATGTTTTACACCCGCGCTAGTCCCGTCCCGGTATGTCGTTGGTTAAGTAACCTAACGGGGCATAACGGAACATTGTGGCGAATGCAGATGGCATAAGCGTACGTTGTATTTTCATTTCTTCTGTGATACTTAGGAAGCATAAATGATGGGATTTATTAATGAGATTAATAAAAGAAAAGAAACCTAAAATATGTTGTAGAATCAAATTTTCAAAAATGGTAGCTACAGTTTTTGCTTTGCATAGTGGTATATGTGATATACCCTGCATCTTATTCGATGAGAAAAGTGCCGAGATCCTTTCACCGGGAGTGACCTCTTTAGCAAAACTGGCAGATGCTACAAACTCACGGTTTAGGTTTTGATTGCTTTTATAGTTCTTTTTTTGCACTGCGGTATTTGTGAAATATCCTGCACCTTATTCGATAAGGAAAGAGCCGAGATCCCTTCACTGGGAGTGACCTCTTTAGCGAAACTAGAAAAGCCTCAAAAACACTCCTTTTCAAAATCACTTGTTTCTACAACGTTATCAAGTTCATTACGCTCATGGTTTTCAGAAAAACCTGCGTAGCCCTCCGTTATTTCAGATAAGTATTACTTAGTATTCGTGCTACATTTGTTGACTATGTTAAGGCGTAGTGTGCGGTAGCTAATTAATGCTTATCTGTTATAACATGATATGTGATTGGATTAGGGTAGTTGTACGACTTTGTTGACTATGTTAAGGGTCATGCAGGTGGGTTTAATTCAATCGGAAAATGACGGGTTGAACTTGGCTAGCAATTATGATTTGTTGACTATGTTAAGGTCATAAGTTGCTAGGGGCGAAAGCATTATCGGGAATTTCAAGTGTTGAAATTTGCAATGAGATTGCATACCTCCTATGAGATAGTTGGATCCCGATACCCACTGCGAGTAAGAGTTACTCCTGGGAGAATTTTACACAGGACAAATAGCCGATCAAGTAGGTGTCTAGAAAGGTGTTAATGGGGTTATGCCTCTGGGAAAACGAGGTTTATTCTAATTAAGTCCGTGCGAAAGCACGGGGAACCTCCCTCAAAGTACCATTACTGGCTTGGCCGAAAAATTGGTGAACTTGTAAGGTGTAATTAATCCCGGCTAGTCTTACCTTTTAGGGTTTGAAGGAAGATTTGATAAAAAGCAGTAGGAGCCATCCTGATTAGATAAAAAAATATAACCAATCTAATCTTGCAAAAGCATACGCTAAAGTGTTTTCTTCTCTCTCTCTCCAGGTAGCGACCTTGTCAGGCCTTAATCAAGATAATAATATGGATGCATTGACTGAACCCGCTTATTATACTAAGCAGGGGAACGTTGGTCCCGCTCTAACTTATAATTGTTATAAGTCCGAGCAGGGAATATGAGAATATCTGGATTCTCACGCCACCCAAACGAAGAATAAGCATAATGATGCATCTTCTTCAGGTGTGTTAGTTATCGAGAACTGTTTCTCAGTTCACTCTACGTCCTGGATATTAGATACCGGATCAGGATCCCACATATGTAATATATTACAGGGGCTACGAAAAGGTAGGGAATTGGGAGAGGGTGATCATTTCGTAAGAGTAGGGAATGGTGCAAATGTTGCAGCCAAAATAGTTGGCGAATATCACCTAGTGTTACCAAATGGTAATACATTGGTTATGAATGAATGCTATTACATTCTAACCCTGATATGCAATCTTATATCAGTTTCTTTATTGGGCAAAAAAGGATATAATTTTGTAGTACAGGATAATGTTATGAACATATTCCTGAATCAAAAGTTGATTGGATCAGGATCGTTAAATAATAGTATATACGTTCTCAATCAAACTACAATACTTAATGTGCAAAACACACACAAGAGGAAGAGTTCAGAAATGAATGAATCCTTCTTGTGGCATTGTAGACTAGGTCATCTCAATGCGACATGACTAGCTAAGTTGCATAAGGATGGATATTTGAATCCGTTCGAATTTTCATCTTATGATACTTTCCAGTCATGTCTCAAAGGAAAGATGACCAAAACTCCGTTTAGTGGACACGGAGAAAGAGTTACAGAACTCTTGGGACTGATACATAGTGATGTATGTCATCCCATGTCTACACATGCCGGGAATGGTTCTTCCTACTTTATTACATTTATTGACGATCTCTCAAGATACGGACATGTGTTCCTGTTGAAACACAAGTCTGAAGCTTTTGAGAAATTCAGAGAATATAAGCAAGAAGTAGAGAACCAAACGGGAAAAATTATTAATATCCTTCGATCAGATCGAGGAGGAGAATACTTGAGCAATGAGTTCCTGGACAATCTAAAAGAGAATGGGATTCTCTCTCAGCTTACTCCTCCTTATACACCACAGCACAACGGTGTATCGGAGCGGAGGAATTGCACCCTATTAGATATGGTGCGCTCTATGATGAGCACTGCTGAGTTGCCTATATCCTTTTGGGGGTATGCGCTTGAGACAACAGCATACCTATTGAATCAAGTTCCATCTAAATCTGTACCTACCACACCATATGAGATATGGATTGGGAAGAGACCATATTTTAAATGAGTTAAGATATAGGGTTGTCCGGCCTATTTCAAAAGGCACAATCCGGACAAACTCGAGGCAAGGTCTGTCCTGTGCAAGTTTGTAGGATATCCCAAAAACATACAAGGGTATATCTTCTTCCACACCGAGGAACAAAAGGTGTTTGTCTCTCGACATTCCACCTTTTTAGAAAAGGAATTTCTTGCAAAGGAAATTAGTGGCGAGGAAGTAGAACTGGAAGAAGTTCCAGCAATACAAACTACGACAGAAGATTTGGTTGAACCAGAGGATTCAGTAGTTCCCGACGAACCCCAGCCTCTCCGCCGTTCTTGTAGGGTTCCTCATCCACCTGAGAGATACTACGGTTTTCTCGTAGATGGTGGGAGTGAGGATTGCATCATTGAAGATGATGACCCGACTAGCTTCGAGCAGGCCATCACTAGTGGTGACTCTTTGAAATGGCTGGATGCAATGCGATCTGAGATAGAATCCATGTACACCAACAAAGTATGGAATTTGGAAGTTGCTCCTGAAGGGGTAAAACCCATTGGGAGCAAATGGATCTTTAAGAAGAAAATTGGTGTAGATGGAAAATTTGAGACTTTCAAAGCTAGACCTGTTGCAAAGGGTCCATCCGGATCTTACTTGCCATTGCCGCACACCATGACTACAAAATCTGGCAAATGGATGTTAAGACCGCCTTTCTAAATGGTGATTTAGAGGAGTGCGTGTACATGACTCAGCCAGAGGGTTTCGTAGACAGTGGGAGCAGTGGAAAGGTGTGCAAGCTGCTTAAATTCATTTACGGGTTAAAGCAGGCATCGCGGAGTTGGAACATCTGTTTTAATGTTGTAGTCAAAGAGTTTGACTTCATCAAGAACGTAGATGAACCTTGTATATACAAGAAGGTTGCAGAGAGTAAGGTTGTCTTCCACGTATTGTACGTGGATGACATACTCTTGATAAGAAATGATGTTCCTATGCTGCACTCGGTCAAGATCTTCTTATCACATAGAATCTCAATGAAAGATCTAGGTGATGCCTCCTGCATTTTGGGAATCATGATCTATAGAGATAGATCTAAACGGATACTGGGATTGTCCCAATCCAGGTACATTGACACCATACTAAAGAGGTTTAGTATGGAAGAATCCAAGCGTGGGAATCAACCCACGATCTCTGGACCCACTCTCTCCAAAGAGATGTCTCCCAGGATTGATTTTGAGAGAGCCCGCATGCAAGGGATTGTTAGTTGTATGTATGCCCTAGAGGCCAGTATTGTACAGATGATGTATATTATATTGGATGCTTGGTCATATATAGAGATGACAATCTTGCTCGATATGATAGTATGCTATCTGGTTACTCTTTATCTTAACATGTTCACTTGTCTCTTTAAACTGTCTTATAGTTACATGTTGGTAAAGCCCTTAGGATGTGTACTTGACTACATGGACTATGATGTAGATCATACTAGTGGGGACGTGGTAGTCCATAAGTACATCCTTCAAGGTCCCTAGTCATGGGTGTATCGAGACGGGGCATCGATATACCAGTGTAGACTAGCGTATACGCTTCTCGACCCATGAGATGGGCGATGGATGATTCCATATCCATTGGTGTTTGACATCAGAGATGGTATACGGGTGCTCAGTGGAGACTGGGTACACTGGACGGACTCGCCGAGAACTCCCAGATGGTATTATACCTCACGTCAGATGGCAGTTCTCAGGTGACACTTGTACAGGTTAGTCTGTAGACCCGAGATCGTCATAGAGTCTTGTGTGACTCCCACTGTGCTTTGATCTCCACCTTACCACGTCCATGAGGGCGTGCAAAACGGTGGTCTTTGGGGACAGTCCCGAGTCACATGGAGGCAATGAGCGATAGGAGGGGTTTCGTCTCTCCCGGTATTGGGGGTTGATGTTGCGCTGTGCTTGATTGGCCGTAACAGGGAAGTCCCTGGCCAGGGCTGATTCAGAGATTTGCTGGTAAGTGTTACCGGTAGTTTCTCGACCAGTTATGAGCCTCACATCGACACGACTTATCGGTTATTGGGGTCTGACGCATACAACCCCTAGACTTGATATGCGACATATCAGACGAATGGACCGGACTGTATGGTAAGTGTTACTGATTGGATTCATAGGAGTGTGAGCGGGCTTGCTCGTTGATCTTCTGATCGATCAATACCCGGGTGGCCGTTACGTTTGGCAGACCGCTTGCGGCTTGTGGGTGTTTGATATGATCATCACCTGCTACCGGAGTATTGACGAGTCTTTAGAGTCCTACACAGAGGTTTCCTGGCTCGAGCAAAATGAAATAGGAGCGCATATGAGATATGTGCGGGGGCTGAGAATAATACCAGTATGAGATACTGGATTCTATTCTCGCGATTTGTAACATTGATCGGTTATATGCGATATAGCCGGGTTATCGGATCAAGTGTTGATTCGATAAGTTGTTACTGTTGATATTAGTCGGTTGTATGAGATATGACCGGATCGTTAAATCAAGTGTTGATTTAATGATTTAATGTATAATTATATATTTGATATATTACTCTACATTAACTAATATTGGTTCACTTAAGATGGATTTTCTCACTTGATGTGCATATTGTATATATATGATATAGTTTTGTGCACTAGTTTGTATCATGTTTGATGATACATGCAAACTTGGGTGTATGTTTGATTTGAACCATGTTTGGGTTAATGGTTATGGTTTTATATTATTCATTTATTCATTTTATTTAAATTCTTTATTTCTTTTGGCTAAAATGAAATGGTTGCTAATTTTGTCTTTTGTGGAAGCTTCATGAAGCTTTGAATTAGTAACCATTTTATTTTATATTCAAACCTAACCATTAGCTAAACTAAGGTTTGCTCTCTACAAGAGTTAAATCTAACCCAAGGTTGCATTATGATAAGATCAATGGATTTTATTATTCTTTCACCATTCTCATGATATTCTTCTTGTTCCTTCTTCTTCTTCTTCATCTTCATCAAGAAGAAGAAAGCTTGGAACCTCCAATGGTGAAATGATCAAATGAGTGAGAAAACCAAATCTAAAGTCAACCCACTTCCTCTTTCTTCATCCTCTACAACTTGCCTTGTAGTAGAGTGTGTTGTCTTCACAAGTTTCTTGACTTGGTGAAGGCGGAGCTCGAGTTTGAGTTGCCTCGACGTAGATCATCTTCGGCATCGTAGTCTACGACCTAGCCCGATTATTTCTCCGACGAAACCATCACCGGAGTCCGGGATCCGATGATCGCAGCGAAGGGACATCGTCATGGAGCTATGGAGGTGGAGTAACGAATCTACAAAGGTTGTATTTTCATTCACTCTTTAGTTAAGTTGTTAACTAGCTTCTTGTTTCGCCTAAACTCTAGTCAACGATCCGTATTAGAGTTCTTCGGCACTTGTAAAATTTTAATTTGGCATGGTTGATGCCTTGTGAGAACTCCTTTGTGTGCCAAGGAACCCTACAGTAGTATCAGAGCCTAGCTAGAGCCTTAGGCGATGCGTGGACGGAGTTAGAAATCCGATCGAACCAAAACCCCATTGCAAAATCGCTCTCTGTACATTTTTCAAAACTGTTGATTTTTGTGAATTAAAAATATGCAGAAAAAAAAGCAGGCTTTTTTAGAAATTACTGTGAAATTTGAGTGCATGAATCCACCAAAGTGCGGCGGAACCGCGGCACAAGCATGGCTTGTGCAGCGGTTCCGCGGCCAAATTGTAACATCACGTGATCAAATTTGCACAGTAACTCCTAATATGCAGTGCTGATTTTCCTGGAATATTTTAATCTGAACTCAAGAGTTGAGTTTTTCTGTGTTGTATTGGGGACTCGGTGTTTCGATCGGAAAGTCTAATTCTGTCTATGTGTTTTCCGGATAATTTTTGAACATGTTGAAAAGTTGGACCGGATATAAATACCTAATTTTTCCCCTGTTGGGAAATTTCCAAGTGTTGGATTTTTCCGTGGTTTAAAGACATTCTAAGTAGTGCAAGTAACGCGATGGACCCTCTAGAAGACAACAAACCATAACTCGATTATGTGACCGTCTTGAACTGCCCTTTGAACCTTAGGGTTTGGGGCGGTACGGCGTGCCACATGTGAGGCGTTGGCTTGACCCTTCTACGGCTGGACCGTTGGTACTGAGGCATGAACTGGATGTTTTTAAACTTGTTTCATGTGTTGAGCAGTTTCGGGAAAACTTGGGTGTTCGAATGTTCGATCGGAAAGTTTGACATTTTCTATTTATCTGGAATGTGGTACAATAATTGGAATTCACAAACAGTTATGAGATAACTGAATGAATGTTATAAATCTAGCAGTTTAGTCTCACTTGATATTGAAAAGAGTTTTCGATAATGAGACTAAAATGCGGGGTTTATAATTGTTAGGCATGTGATGTCTAAGTATTTCATTTGATTAGGCATGCGATGTCTAACAGGTTGCGGATTCCAACTGTTGTAGTTTTACACTTTCTTTTCTGTGACCGTAAGTGTAGTATGACGATATCGCCGGTTTCGTTGCTATACATCAACGACAATTGGGGTATGCATACTTACTTACGTTGATGACATGTGATGTTATGTGTTGCTGGATATGTTATATTGGATCGTCGTGTTTGAATTGCCGGGGGTTTTTATGTGAGATGAGTGTTTTTCATTTTCATTCATGTAAAAACTTGTATATAATATTCTTTTAATTGGGGCACTTCCATGTAGCGGAAGATGTCACCTTTTGTATATTATTTACTTTTCCGCACTAGGATAGACCCAAGGAGGAGGGCACAAGTAACCGGGTTCTGGAGTCCAGTGGGAGACCAACTCGAGGAGTCGAGTCCGGGTCTCCTAACTCTAGAATTGGTAAGGTTGCTTGTCGCTCTCGTAGGGGTCTAGGGGTGTGGGTTTGGCTATTCATCACGACCGTGGAATCCGTGTTTTGTACTGGCTCGTATTGAAAACACGGACGTCCTAGTATATCCAATATTTCATTTGATTCTTCTACTGCGATATCTGTGATGTGATCATGTGATGTTCTGTGATAGATACAGTATATAGTATATATGATATATTATATAGAAGTTACTTATGTTTTACACCCGCGCTAGCCCTGCCCCGCTCTGTCGTTAGTTACCTAACCTAACGGTGCACGAGAGGACATCGAGGCGAATGCGGATGGCATAAGTGTACGTCGTATTTATCTGTGATGTTTAGGTACATAAATGATGGGACATCATTAATGTGATTAATGAAAGAAAAAGAAACCTAAGATGTTGTAGAATCGAATTTCAAAATAAAACAGGTAGCTACAGTTCTTGCTTTGCACAGCGGTATATGTGATATATCCTGCACCTTATTCGATAAGGAAAGGACCGAGATCCCTTCACCGGGAGTGACTCCTTTAGCAATAACTGGCAGATGCTACACACTCAGTTTGTTTTTGATTGCTTTTAAGAGTTTTTGCTTTGCACAGCGATATATATGATATATCCCGCACCTCATTCGACAAGGAAAGGGCCGACGATCCCTTCACCGGGAGTGACCCCTTTAGCAAAACTAGAAAAGCCTCAAAATCAATCCATTTTAAAACTTCATTTGATTCTACAACGATATCAAGTTCATTACGCAATAGGTTTTCAGAAAAACCTGTCGTAGCCCTCCGTCATTTCAGATAAGTAGTAGTTAGTATTCGTGCTACGTTTGTTGGCCTGCGTCAAGGCGTGGTGTGCGGTAGCTAACTATTATTTATCTGCTTATGCATATGATGCAGATTGGATTAGGCTAGTCGTGCGACTTTGTTGGCCTGCGTCAAGGGTCATGCGGGTGGGTTTAATTCAATCAGGAAATGACGGGTTGAACTTGACTAGCGCACTATGGTTTGTTGGCCTGCGTCAAGGTCATAGGACGCTAGGGGAAAAACATTATCGGGAATTTCAAGTGTTGAAAATTGCAATGAGATTGCATACCTTCTATGAGATAGTTGGATCCCGATACCCACTGCGAGTAAGAGTTACTCCTGGGAGAGTTTTGCACATTGCAATTAGCCGATCAAGTAGGTGTCTAGAAAGGTGTTAACGAGGTTACGCCTCTGGGAAAACGAGGTTTACATTAATTAGGTTCATGCGAAAGCACGGGGGACCTCCCTCAAAGTACCGACACTGGCCTGGCTGAAAGATTGGCGAACTTGTAGTGTGTAATTAATCCCGGCTAATCTTTCCTTTTAGGGTTTGAAGGAAGATTTGATAAAAAGCAGTGGGAGCCATCCTGATTAGATAAGATAATAACCAATCTGATCTTGCACGAGCATACGCTAAAGTGTTTTTCTTCTCTCTCTCTCCAGGTAGCGACCATTTCATGCCCTAATCAAGATAATAATATGGATGTATTGACCAAACCCGCATGTTATACTGTGCTGGGGAACGTTGGTTCCGTTCTTTCTTATAAGAGTTATAGGAATGAACAGGATATAGGGGATGCCACCCGATTGAAGAAAGTACATGTTGTGCATTTTCTTCGGGTGTGTTCGTTACTGAGAACTGTTTCTCCATTTTCTCTACATCCTGGGTATTAGATACCGGGTCAGGATCCCATATATGTAATCAGTTACATGGGCTTAGAAAAGGTAGAGAACTCGGAGAAGGTGATAAAGACATTAGAGTTGGAAATGGTGCAATTGTTGCAGCTAAGACTGTCGGGGAATATCACCTTGAATTACCAACTGGTAATACATTGGTTCTGAACGAATGCTATTACATGCCGAACCTGATATGCAACATTATATCGGTTTCTTTATTAAGTAAAGAGGGATATAATTTTGTATTACAGGACAATGTTATGAACATTTTCCGTAACCAAAAGTTGGTTAGATCAGGCACGTTGTGCAATGGCATTTATGTTCTAAATCAATCAACAGTTCTGAGTATAACAAACACACACAAGAGGAAGAGTTCAGAACTGAACGAATCCTTCTTATGGCATTGTAGACTGGGTCACATCAATGCGACATGACTAGCTAAGTTGCATAAAGATGGATATTTAAATCCGTTTGAATTTTCATCTTATGTCACTTGCCAGTCATGTCTCAAAGGCAAGATGACCAAAACTCCGTTTACGGGACACGGAGAAAGAGTTACCGAACTCTTGGGACTGATACATAGTGATGTATGCGGTCCCATGTCTACACATGCCAGGAATGGTTCTTCGTACTTCATTACATTCACTGACGATCTCTCTAGATTCGGATATGTGTTCCTGATGAAACACAAATCAGAAGCTTTTGAGAAATTTAGAGAATATAAACAAGAAGTTGAGAACCAAACCGGAAAAAGTATTAAAATCCTTCGATCTGATCGAGGAGGTGAATACTTGAGCAATGAATTCCTGGACTTCCTAAAAGAGAATGGGATTCTCTCTCAGCTGACTCCTCCATATACACCACAGCACAACGGTGTATCAGAACGGAGGAACCGCACCCTATTAGATATGGTGCGCTCTATGATGAGCACAGCTGAGTTACCTATTTCCTTCTAGGGATATGCACTGGAAATAGCTGCAGACCTATTGAATATGGTTCCCACCAAAACCGTGCCAACCACTCCATATGAGATATGGAAAGGAAAGAGACCATGTCTTAATTATGTTAAGATATGGGGTTGTCCGGCATATGTAAAAACGCAAAATCCGGACAAACTTGCGGCAAGGTCCATTCTGTGTAAGTTTATTGGATATCCCAAACATTCGCGCGGGTATATCTTCTACCACACTGAGGAACAAAAGGTGTTTGTTTCTCGACATGCTACCTTTTTAGAAAAGGAATTTCTTGAAAAGGAGATTAGTGGCAAGGAGGTAGAACTGGAAGAAGTTCCAGCAATACAGACTACAACAGAAGATTTGGTTGAACCAGAGGATTCAGTAACTCCCGATGAACCTCAGCCTCTCCGCCGATCTAGTAGGGTTCCTCGCCCACCTGAGAGATACTACGGTTTTCTCATGGATGGTGGGAGCGAGGATTGCATCATGGAGGATGATGACCCAACTAGCTTCGAGCAGGCCATCACGAGTAGGGACTCAGTGAAATGGCTGGATGCTATGCGGTCCGAGATAGAATCCATGTACACCAACAAAGTATGGACTTTGGATGTTGCTCCTGAAGGGGTAAAACCCATTGGGAGCAAGTGGATCTTCAAGAAGAAACTTGGTGTAGATGGGAAAGTGGAGACTTTCAAAACTAGACTTGTAGCAAAAGGTTTTCGCCAAAGACCAGGTGTGGACTATGACGAAACCTTTTCTCCAGTGGCTATGCTTAAATCCATCCGGATCATGCTTGCCATCGCTGCATATCATGATTACGAAATCTGGCAAATGGATATTAAGACCGCCTTTCTAAACGGTGATTTAGAAGAGTGCGTGTACATGACTCAGCCAGAGGGCTTCGTAGACAGTGGGAGCAGCGGGAAGGTGTGCAAGCTGCTTAAATCCATTTATGGATTAAAGCAAGAATCGCGGAGTTGGAACATCTGCTTTGACGTCGTTATCAAAGAGTTTGATTTCATCAAAAACGCAGATGAACCTTGTATTTACAAGAAGGTGGAAGAGAGTAAGGTTGTCTTCCTCGTATTGTACGTGGACGACATACTCTTGATAGGAAATGATATTCCTATGCTGCAATCGGTCAAGCTCTTCTTATCACAAAGATTCTCAATGAAAGATCTTGGTGATGCCTCCTGCATATTGGGAATGAGGATCTATAGAGATAGATCCAAACGGATATTGGGATTGTCCTAATCCAGGTACATTGACACCATACTAAAGAGGTTTAGTATGGAAGAATCCAAGCGTGGGAACTTGCCCACGATCTCTGGAGTCACTCTCTCCAAAGAGATGTCTCCCAAGACTGATTTGGAGAGAGCTCGCATGCAAGGGATACCCTATGCTTCGGCTGTAGGCTCTATTATGTACGCGATGCTATGTACCAGAACCGATGTAGCATACTCACTAAGTGTAGTGAGCAGGTATCAAGCTGATCCTGGAGAGAGTCACTGGACAGCTGTGAAGAGCATTCTCAAGTACTTACGAAGGACTAAAGAGATGCTCTTGGTGTATGGTAACGGAGAACTCCAAGTGGAGTCCTTTACCGATTCGAGCTTCCAGAGTGATAAGGACGACTCTAAGTCGCTGTCGGGATTTGTCTTTACCCTTTACGGAGGGGCGGTTAGCTGGAAGAGTTCCAAGCAGGAAACCGTGGCAGACTCGACGATGGAGGCTGAATACATCGCTGCCAACGATGCTGCCAAAGAGGCTGTCTGGATCAAGAAGTTCATTACTGAACTTGGAGTGGTTCCATCCATTGAGAATCCAATACCTTTGTATTGCGATAACAATGGAGCGGTGGCTTTGGCCAAGGAACCCAGGTCCCATCAGCGATCCAGGCACATTCTGAGGCGGTATCACCTGATCCGGGAGATAGTTGATCGCCGGGAGATCGAGGTCAGGAGAGTTGACACGAAGAATAACACAGCGGATCCACTCACGAAGGCTATTCCCCAGATACAGTTTGAGAGACTCTTTGGGATGCTTGGTATGCGATACTATAGCAGCTGGCCCTAGTGCAAGTGGGAGATTGTTAGTTGTATGTATGCCCTAGAGGCCAGTATTGTACAGATGATGTATATTATATTGGATGCTTGGTCATATATAGAGATGACAATCTTGCTCGATATGATAGTATGCTATCTGGTTACTCTTTATCTTAACATGTACACTTGTCTCTTTAAACTGTCTTATAGTTACATGTCGGTAAAGCCCTTAGGATGTGTACTTGACTACATGGACTATGATGTAGATCATACTAGTGGGGACGTGGTAGTCCATAAGTACATCCTTCAAGGTCCCTAGTCGTGGGTGTATCGAGACGGGGCATCGATATTCCAGTGTAGACTAGCGTATACGCTTCTCGACCCATGAGATGGGCGATGGATGATCCCATATCCATTGGTGTTTGACATCAGAGATGGTATATGGGTGCTCAGTGGAGACTGGGTACACTGGACAGACTCGTCGAGAACTCCCAGATGGTATTATACCTCACGTCAGATGGCAGTTCTCAGGTGACACTTGTACAGGTTAGTCTGTAGACCCGAGATCGTCATAGAGACTTGTGTGGCTCCCACTGAGCTTTGATCTCCACCTTACCACGTCCATGAGGGCGTGCAAAATGGTGGTCTTTGGGGACAGTCCCGAGTCACATGGAGGCAATGAGCGATAGGAGGGGTTTCGTCTCTCCCGGTATTGGGGGTTGATGTTGCGCTGTGCTTGATTGGCCGTAACAGGGAAGTCCCTGGCCAGGGCTGATTCAGAGATTTGCTGGTAAGTGTTACCGGTAGTTTCTCGACCAGTTATGAGCCTCACATCGCCACGACTTATCGGTTATTGGGGCCTGACGCATACCACCCCTAGACTTGATATGCGACATATCAGACGAACGGACCAGACTGTATGGTAAGTGTTACTGATTGGATTCATAGGAGTGTGAGCGGGCTTGCTCGTTGGTCTTCTGATCGATCAATACCCGGGTGGCCGTTACGTTTGGCAGACCGCTTGCGGCTTGTGGGTGTTTGATATGATCATCACCTGCTACCGGAGTATTGATGAGTTTTTAGAGTCCTACACAGAGGTTTCCTGGCTCGAGCAAAATGAAATAGGAGCGCATATGAGATATGTGCGGGGCCGAGAATAATACCAGTATGAGATACTGGATTCTATTCTCGCGATTTGTAACATTGATCGGTTATATGCGATATAGCCGGGTTATCGGATCAAGTGTTGATTCGATAAGTTGTTACTGTTGATATTAGTCGGTTGTATGAGATATAACCGGATCGTTAAATCAAGTGTTGATTTAATGATTTAATGTATAATTATATATTTGATATATTACTCTACATTAACTAATATTGGTTCACTTAAGATGGATTTTCTCACTTGATGTGCACATTGTATATATATGATATAGTTTTGTGCACTAGTTTGTATCATGTTTGATGATACATGCAAACTTGGGTGTATGTTTGATTTGAACCATGTTTGGGTTAATGGTTATGGTTTTATATTATTCATTTATTCATTTTATTTAAATTCTTTATTTCTTTTGGCTAAAATGAAATGGTTGCTAATTTTTTCTTTTATGGAAGCTTCATGAAGCTTTGAATTAGTAACCATTTTATTGTATATTCAAACCTAACCATTAGCTAAACTAAGGTTTGCTCTCTACAAGAGTTAAATCTAATCCAAGGTTGCATTATGATAAGATCAATGGATTTTATTATTCTTTCACCATTCTCATGATATTCTTCTTGTTCCTTCTTCTTCTTCTTCATCTTCATCAAGAAGAAGAAAGCTTGGAACCTCCAATGGTGAAATGATCAAATGAGTGAGAAAACCAAATCTAAAGTCAACCCACTTCCTCTTTCTTCATCCTCTACAACTTGCCTTGTAGTAGAGTGTGTTGTCTTCACAAGTTTCTTGACTTGGTGAAGGCGGAGCTCGAGTTTGAGTTGCCTCGACGTAGATCATCTTCGGCATCGTAGTCTACGACCTAGCCCGATTATTTCTCCGACGAAACCATCACCGGAGTCCGGGATCCGATGATCGCAGCGAAGGGACATCGTCATGGAGCTATGGAGGTGGAGTAACGAATCTACAAAGGTTGTATTTTCATTCACTCTTTAGTTAAGTTGTTAACTAGCTTCTTGTTTCGCCTAAACTCTAGTCAACGATCCGTATTAGAGTTCTTCGGCACTTGTAAAATTTTAATTTGGCATGGTTGATGCCTTGTGAGAACTCCTTTGTGTGCCAAGGAACCCTACAGGGATACCCTATGCTTTGGCGGTAGGATCTATCATGTACGCGATGCTATGTACCAAACCTGATGTAGCATACTCACTAAGTGTAGTGAGTAGGTATCAAGCAGATCCAGGAGAGAGTCACTGGACAGCTGTGAAGAACATTCTCAAGTACTTGAGAAGGACTATGGAGATGTTCTTGGTGTATGGTAACGGAGAACACCAAGTGGAGTCCTTTACCGATTCAAGCTTCCAAAGTGATAAGGACGACTCTAAGTCGCACTCAGGATTTGTCTTTACCCTAAATGGATGGGCGGTTTGTTGGAAGAGTTCCAAGAAAGAAACCGTGGCAGACTCGACGATGGAGGATGAATACATCGCTGCCAACGATGCTGCCAAAGAGGCTGTTGGATGAAGAAGTTCATCGCTGAACTTGGAGTGGTTTCGTCTATTGAGCATCCAATACCTTTGTATTGTGATAACAATGGAGCTGTGGCTTTGGCCAAGGAACCCAGGTCCCATCAGAAGTCCAGACATATTCTGAGGCGATATCACCTGATCCGGGAGATAGTTGATCGCCGCGAGATCGAGGTCAGGAGAGTTGACACGAAGGACGACACTGCGGATCCACTCACGAAGGCCATTCCCTAGATACAATTTGAGAGACTCTTCGGGATGTTGGGTATGAGATACTACAACAGCTGGCCTTAGTGCAAGTGGGAGATTGTTAGTTGTATATATGCCCTAGAGGCCATTGTTGTACATATGATGTATATTATAGTGGATGCTTGGATATATATAGTGAGGACTTTCTTGCTCGATATGATAGTATGCTATCTGGTTTCACTTTGTCTTAACATGTTGACTTGTATTGGTTTACTGTCTTGCTCTCACATGTTGATAAAGCCCTTAAGATATGTACTTGACTACCAGGACAATGATGCATATCATACTAGTGGGGCCAGGGTAGTCCAAGAGTACATCCTATAACTGTTCCTAGTCGAGGGTGTATCGAGACAGGGCATCGATACACCAGAGTAAACTAGCGTATACGCATCTTGGCCAATATGATGGGCGATGGATGATCCCATATCCATCGGTGTTTGACATCAAAGATGGTGTACGGGTGCTCAGTGGAGACTGGGTACACTGAACGGACTCGCCGAGAACTCCTAGATGGTATTATACCTATCGTCAGGTAGCAGTTCTCCGGTGATACTGGTACAGGTTAGTCTGTAGACCCGAGATCGTCATAGAGTCTTGTGTGATTCCCAGTGTGCTTTGATTTCCACCTTACCACGTCCAAGAGGGCGTGCAAAATGGTGTCTTTTGGGCACAGTCCCGAATCACATGGAGGCAATGAGCGATAGGAGGGGTTTCGTCTCTCCCGGTATAGGGAGTTGATGTTGTGCCGTGTTCGATTGGCTATAACTAGAAGTCCCTAGCCAGGGCTGATATGGAGTGCTGCTGGTAAGAGTTATCAGTAGTTTCTCGACCCATTATGAGCCTCACATCGGCACGACTTATCGGTTACTGGGGTCTGACGTTTACCACCCCTGGACTTGATATGCGACATACCAGACGAAGAGACTGGACTGTACGGTAATGTTACTGATTGGATTCACAGGAGAATGTACAAGCTTGCTTGTTGATCTTCTGATCGCTCAATAACTGGGTAGATGTTACGTTTAGCTGACCGCTTGCAGCTTGTAGGTGTTTGATATGATCATCACCTACTGCCGCCGTATTGACGATTCTTTAGAGTCCAACACAGAGGTTTCCCGGCTCAGGCAAAACGGAGTAGGAGCACATATGTGATATGTGCAGGACCGAGACTAATACGATATGAGATACCGTATTCTATTCTCGTGATATGTGATATCGGCCGGGTATATGTGATATAGCCGGGTCATCGGATCAAGTGTTGATTCGATGAATCAGTACATGTTAAATTAGTCAGTTATATGTAATACAGCTGTATTATCGGATCAAGTGTTGATTCGATAATTTAATGTATAATTATATATGAGATATATTACGTTACATTAACTAATATAAGCTCACTTTATTGATTCTTTTTCTCGCTGGATAATACATTGGTGTATATATGATATATGTTAATTGTATTATTTTCTTTTGTTATATTATATATTATATATGTGATATATATAATTGTAACATGTTAGGGTTACAAATGCAACAAAGATTTAGAGGTTTAACCAAGTTAGGGTTTGGATTAGGGTTAAGTATTTGGATGAGCTTTGAAGAAGCATCTTGAAGCTTTGACTTTGTCATCTTTCTTTAATATTTTGTGGAGATATTTGTTAACCCAAACCAAACCTCTACCCATGGTTTATTATCTATAAGGGTTAAGGATCTCATTCTTAACCCATGGTTGCAATTGTAACCATAACAATAATTCATTATTCATCACAAAAGCTTTTCTTCTTCTTCTTGCTCTTACAAAAGCTTCACTAGGTTTTTGTGTGTGATGATTCTATGTGAGAAATTGAAAAACAAAAGAGTGTAAAATTCCTACTATATCATCTTCATCTATTCTAGCCACTTAGATTAGGGTGTTCACTTCACTAATACTTCATTAGAGAAGTGAGAGCTTGGGTTTGAGATTCTTCAAGGTAGATCATCTTAGAAAAGGAAGACTTCAAGCAAGATGCCTCATTCACTTCATGGAGCCTCTCAAGAGTCGGAGTTCTTGATGATCGCAGCGAAGGGACCTCAGCATGGAGCTTATGAAGCGAAGGAATGGACTACAAAGGTTGTAATCCTAAACTCTATGTGATAGATAATTCTTTGTATGTGATACAAACTTGTTATCCTAAAAATTCTAGTCATGATTCATGGTTTGTTTGCTTTGCACCTCTCTAAATTTTAAAGTGGCATGAGTGATGCTACCAAACCCTAGACTAGGTGCAAGGGAAGCCCAACACAGAACTGCCATTACTGCTGTTCCAGACTATGAGACCCGGCAGGAGGATGGGTATAGCGTCGTTCTAAACTAGCTTTAGAACTGCACGTGTATATGACTCTGCCAGAGAGTTTTTATAGTCAGTGGGAGTAGCGGAAGCATACTGGACAAGTAGCTTGTGTTTATTTATAGACTAAAGAAAGTATAGCGGAGATAGATCATCTATTTTTATCTGACAGTCATAGGTTTTGACTTCATCAGAATATGAGAAGGATCTGGTAAGAAGGTAGTAGGGTGCGATGCCCTGGTATTTGGATGACATGCACTTTATAAGAAATAAAATTCCTATACTACGATCGGTTATACTGTGGTTGTCACACAGTTGTTTCTCTACATAGGATATGGATATAATATCAGGCATTCTAGTTACTAGATCTATGGTTTAAGATCTAGATTTTGGAAGTTTCATAATTTAGATACTTTGACACTATTCTAAAGGTGTTTTAGAATGGACGACTCCTGGTAGGTGGTGTACCTGCAGGTGATGGAGTCATCCTCTCTAAAGGATGACTTACAGACTAAAGGGGAGAGGGGTTTGCATGATTGAAATATCACTTGCTTAGGCAATTGAGTTAATCATGAGATGTCATGTGCCACACCAGATATTGTTTTTGTACTAGATGCAATAAGTTTATATATTTATCCAATCCTAGAGAAACGTTGGGAAGCAGTTTATGAACATAAGTGAATGTTCTAGGGATATGGTAACGAGAGGCTCCTTCGGGAGACGATTATCATTCCAGGCTTCCAAGGTGACCTGGATGACAAAGTGGCTGTCAGAGTTACAGTTTTTCCTATTTTGAGGGAGAGTATGTTGGACAGGTGGTCCAAGCGGATACTGTGGAAGGTATGGCGCAGGATACTAATTAAATTCAGTGGATGATATAGTCTAAAAAGTTTGTTGAATTTAAAGTTCATTTATGAACTGGGTCCCATCTGATATCCAGACAAATTCTTAGACATGTATTGCTCATTTCGGGAGATGAAATTTCTCCGCGAAGTTGAGATAAAGAGAGATATAGAAAGAAATATTGGAGCGGATCCACTCACTGAGGCTATTTCTCGAACGCAATAGTTTCACAAACGAGTTTTGTGAGATTGATTAGTAGAGAAGTTGGGTATTCGGTATCACACGGGCTATGAGTATACGACACCACAATAATTGGCCTTAAGTGCAAGTGGGAGATTGTTGGCTATAGTGCCCTCAAGTCAATTATTGGATCGCAGGCACGCGTTTGCGATGATTGAGAGAGGACCTATACGGATTGAACAGTCTTACTCAAGATGATAGTATGCTATCTGGTTTGTCTTTATCATCGTATACATGCTTTATGTAGTATTAAAGATCACTATTGCATGTTGATAGAGCCCATAAGATTCTTTCTTGACTACCAGCATTATGATGGAGATCATATACTTAAGAGCTGGGTGGTCTATAAGCACATCTTTAAATGTCCCTAGTCATGGGAGTTTTGAGACTGGGCATCGATACTCCAGAGTAGACTATTGTATACTGATTGAGACCCCGACGAGGGGCGGTGGCCAGGTCTCACAAGACATTGGTGTTAATTTGTTCACCTAAGATAGTATACAGGTGCTCATTGGGTTATGAGTATATTGGACGGACTCGCCGGGAACATGCTTGTTGGTAGTATACTTATTGTCAGATAGCAGTTTCCAGGTAACATGTGTGCAGGTTAGTCTGTCGACCTGAGATCATCATTTTTCTCGTGTGAGTTCCCACTATGCTTTGATTACAATCCTACCACGGCTGAAAGGAGTCGTGCAAACAGGTTTTAGTTGGGTACATCCCCAAGCCACATGGAAGCAGTGAGCGGATCATTAGGGATCCGTTTCTCCCGGTATTGGGCGTTGATGTCGCGCGGTGCACGGGTGGCCATCACCAAAATTCCTTGGCCAAGGTAGTCAAGAATTACTGATTTGGATCAGTAGTTTCTCATTTGGTGATGGGCTTTATACTGACATGAAATGTCGTGTTATTAGGGGTCTGACTTTATCTACCCCCTAGACTCGATATGCGATACTCTTAGACGAACAGATCGGACTGCACAGATATTGTCACGGACAGGCTCATTAGAGGTTCAGGATGAGTTTGCTCGCTGGCCTCCCTTTCTCTCAATACCTGGGTAGCCATTACGTACAGCTAGTGCCGCTGACGTTCTTGTAGTTAAACCCACTGCAATGTATTGACGAGTCTTTAGAGTCCCACACAGAGGGTTTCCCTGCTTCGGGTGAAACGATGTAGAGGCCGTATGGTTTTACGGCAGGGTTCGATCATATACGTGCACTTGTGCACGTATCAGGATTCAGATTGATAATGCTAGTGGCTTTGGTTTTAGCCGGATTCTAGTGTTATATTGTTGGATTATTTTTCGTCTCATTGTATTCATATTTTTTGGAATACGGATACGGGTATGTATATACGGATGAGGGATATTCTGGTAATTTATTACAAGGTGCTTCTAGAATATGCCACCTCATTTAGTTTTAACCATTTAGGATTAAATGGTTAATAAGGTGGAGAGGATGAGGGGTTGTTTTGAATTTATTGTGGCATGGCTTTGTAGTGAAGGTCACTATTCAAGCATGCTTGATTTTGTTTTGTTGTGAGATATTTTGTTGACTTGAGATATTTTGTGTTGACTTATGATATTTATTGGATAGTTTCATCATGACTCACAACTCTCACAACACAACAAAACACTTAGCCATTTTTCTTGAGTTTCTCTCTCATTCTCATCCTCAAGCATCTTCTTCTACCTCCACCTTTCATGTCTAATGTGTTGAGAAACATAGGGTGTTATTGTTAGGAATGTATATGCCCTAGAGGCCATTATTGTACATGTGATGTATATTATAGTAGATGCTTGGACATATATATAGAGGACTTTCTTGCTCGACATGATAGTGTGCTATCTGGTTACTTTTTATCTTAACATGTTGATTGGTATTCTATACTGTCTTGCTCTCGCATGTTGATAAAGCCCTTAGGATATGTACTTGACTACCAAGACTGTGATGAGATTATACTAGTGGGGCCAGGGTAATCCAAAAGTACATCCTTTAATAAGTTCCTAGTCGTGGGAATATCGAGACTAGGGCATCGATATTCCACAGTAGACTAGCGTGTACGTTTCTTGTCCCTTAGAGGGCGATGGTTGATCCCACAACCATTGGTGTGTGACATCAAAGATTGTACATAGGTGCTCATTGGCGAGTGGGTACACCGAACGGACTCGCCGAGGACTCCTATTTGGTAGTATACATATCGTCAGATAGCAGTCCTCCGGTGACACTGGTACATGTTAGTCTGTAGACCCGAGATCGTCATAGAGTCTTGTGTGGCTCCCAATGTGCTTTGATTTCCTCCCTACCACGTCTCAAAGGATTCGTGCAAATAGGTAGATTTTGGGTACAGTCCCGAGTCACATGGAGGCAATGAGCGATAGGAGGGGTTTTGCCTCTCCCGATATTGGGGGTTGATGTTGCGCTATGCTCGATTGGCTATAACTGGAAGTCTCTGGCCAGGGCTGCTGATGAGATTTACTAATAAGAGTTATCAGTAGTTTCTCAAACCGTTATAGGCCAGACATCGGCATGACTTATCACGTTACTAGGGGTTGACGTTTACCACCCCTAGACATGATATGCGAAATATCAGACGAAAATACCGGACTGTACGGTAGTGTTACTGATAGGCTTCATGGAGAGTATGGACGAGCTTGCTTGTTGATCTTTATATCGCTCAATACCCGGGTATCCGTTACGCCTATCTAGTACCGCTGACGGCTTGTAGGTGACTGATGTGATCATCACCTACTACTGGCGTATTAACGAGTCTTTAGAGTCCCACACAGATGTTTACTGGTTCAAGCAAAATGAAGTAGGACACATATGTGATATGTGTGTAGGCCTGATTAAATACGAGTATGTGATACCGTATTGTAATCCGGCTGTTATCTGTTATCTGTCAGGTTATATGTGATATAACCAGATTATCGAATCAAGTATTGGTTTGATATTGTGATATTTAGATTAATGATATTAGTCGGTTATATGTGATATAACCGGATTATTAGATCAAGTGTTGATTTAATAATGTGATATATTATATGTGATATAATTATATCTTAACTAATATCAATTAGCTCACTAATTGCTTTATATATATATATATTAATGTGTGTGTGTGTGTATATATATATATATATATTATATGAAGCATGGCATGTTTTTCTATTTTTAGAAAATAGAAAAATGAGGTGTAAATTATGGAGATATTTGTGGTATGGCTCAAGGCATGGGTTTATATGTTTTTATATTACTCTTGACTCACTATTCAAGCATGGTTGCAATTTTAATTGCATTTTTATTCCATGATTGAATGAGTGAGGAGTTAGATGATTCATTTTATTGATTCTACACTTGCTTCATAGTTCATGCCTTAGCCAGTTTTTCAAGAGCTCTTTTCTTCTCTTGCTCTCTACAATTTTCTTCACCTCACCTCCAAGCTCAAAACCCTCACATGAGATGTGAATCATTGAGCTTGTGAGACCTTAGTGAGCTTTACTTATCCCCTACTTCATCATCCCACACCAAACTAGCAATTTGGTGTGGTGTGTTTCCTGCACTAAAAGTGTTTAGTGTAGTGAAAATCTTGTGCTTGTGGATTTCGGGTGGATCGTCTTTGGCGCGAAGATCACGAAAGAGGTTCGTACAACTTGGAGAGGAGCCTTGAAGAGTCGCGTGGACTTCATCATGGAGATTTTTAAGAGAAGGACACGAACTACAAAGGTTGTATGCTTTTTTTCTTCTCTTAAGTTTAATCACATCACAAAGGAAAACCCTAAAATTCTAGTAATGATCTTGGTAGTCTAACTTAGTACCTAGAAAAATTAAAATTTGGCATGCTCGATGCCTCTTGAACCCCTTGACGTTGCTAAGGTCGACTTTCAGTTATAAGAAAACTTAATCCATCACTACACTCTACATCATATAGGCTATCTAGTTCAGCTATCTAGCTACCCTAGTTACCTCGGCTATTGAGATAGGAGCTCAGAATACAAATCCTCGGATGGATCATCTTCGATGGAGGGAGACTGGAGATCAAGCTTGATCATGGTGGCCTCTAAGAGCTTGGGAAGGTGGTTGAAGACCGAAAGACACGGATCGATTCGGTATAACAATTCCTAATTCTTTATTGTTTTCTAGCTTAGGGTTAATGGTAGATCCGGGTAGCGGGTTGTGTTAGCACCGATTTAGAAAAAAAAATTCCGCAATCGGCCACGATTTGATAGCCAGGGCGCTTGCATAACCCAACAGTCGATAGTTCAGGAACTACATGGCGCTTGGCGATCGCGCCTCATCGATATCCATGGCCATATGGCGACCTTCAAGTGCTTTAATTTTCAAGTGTATCTTTGGATGATGTCTGCGGATTACTGATGGGACGACGTCATTAAAGCGACGTCGCTTCTCTTACCCGGATCATCATGGCGCTGAGCTGGACATCGATTTCGTGCCACGTGGCCGCATTTGGACAGCGGATGTGAGATGTCACTTCAGCTGATCGGATCCGCGTGAGTGGAAGACGTCCAATGGCCGGTTGCCGCATGGCGTCACATGGATCATTGGGCGCAACGCTTTATTTTTGCAGGAGAGGATGTGGGCTGCAGGATGAACTTCGCTGAGTGTATAAATAGGGGTGTTCTTCCCCCAGAAAACACTTTTTCTCACTTGCTCTCCTGCTGTCTTTAGATTGCTCGACGCTCCAGCTTTTAGGTCGGATTTGCAATCCAAAACCTTTTTCAGCTATCCATTCTTTTGAATAAGGCCAGATGTCTTCCTCTGATCTCTTAGTTGATGTAGTTATGGTAGAGTGTGACGATGAGGCCTCATCCTCTGAAGCCGAGTCTAGTGGGTCTTCTTCGTCTTCTTTTGTAAGCCCCCGGACATTTTTGTAAGGCTGAGGGGCTTTCTCTCTCTTTTTTAACTTGTAATTTTGAGTTTGGAATCAATGAAGACTTTTTCTACCCATTTACAATATGTTTGCCTCTTTTATTTGGATTCGCTAATTTCTTTAAAATTTTGATTTTTGTTTTCCAAGTGTAAATAGACCGGTGTCTCCTCTTCACCCTGAAGACGAGATAATGTGAGTCGAGTGAACATTTTTCCAAGTGTAGATAGCTCGGTGTCCTTTCTTCACCCCGGAGATAAGGTAATGTGAGTCGAGCGAACACTAGGTTGGAGCGCCTTCGGAGATGAGGTACTGCGGACAAAGCGACACTTGGAAAACCCATGATAGACTTTTTCAAATTTATATAGCCCGGTATCCTCTTGGAAACTCTAGAAACTTTGTATAGATCGGTAATACCCCATCTTCTCTTGAAGACGGGGTGATTCGAGTAGAATGAGAATTGGATCAGCTGTCGATTGTAGACGGGCTTTCTTTACCAGGAGTCTTCCTACTTCATGTATGCATTCCGGGTAGGAGTCTACCCGCCGGTCTTATGTGAGGTCTTACGATTCACCGTTTAGGCCAACCAGGAGTCTGTTCGCCATGAATGGGTTCGGCGGCAGGAGCCTACCGTCGGCCTCATGGGTAGTCTTAGGATTCATAGTTCGGGCCAAGCAGAAATCTTCTTGTTATGAATAGGTGTGCCTCGGCTCCGAGCAGGAGTCTACCCGCATGAGGACTTGGGATTCACAGTTTAGGCCGAGCAGGAATCTACTCATTATGAATTGGCCAGGTAGGAAGCTGCCCAGTGGCGTCGTGAGAGGGCTTCAGATCCATAGTTCGGGCCAAGCAGAAATTTGCTCTCTATGTATGGGTGTTCCTCGGCGGCAAGCAGGAATCTTCCCGCATGAGGACTTGGGATTCACAGTTTAGGCCGAGCAGGAATCTAGTCACTGTGAATTGGCCGGACAGGAAGCTACCTGAGGTAAACCGTGTGGTGAGGAAGGTTGGATCGCCATGAAGTGGACATTTGCATTTCCCTGGTTCCTAGGGCTACGTGGCGTCCGGCAGGTATCCTGAAATCCATACGTAATTTCTGGGAGTCGTCCAATCTGATCGGATTTGCGTGAAAGGGAGGCAACCAATGGCCGGAAGCCGCATCGCGACGCTTCATCCGCTGGATGCGATGCCTCGTAATTCACGCCTTGGCGACCGAGAATCTCGACCTTAGGGGAATTTTTTCTGAGGCTATAAATAGAGGAGTCCTATCCCCCTTTAGGAACTTTCACCCATTTGCTTTTAATTGTCTTCGGATTGCTCGGCGCTTCAACTTTGGTCGGCACCTGCCCTTTTCTCCCTTCGCCTTTTATAGCTGATCATTTTATTGATATCGTTTTGCCTTGTATGTTTTAGGTCCGATGCCCGACAACACGTACAACATTCGAAAGATCATATCCTGCAACGACGTTTATCATTACGACTTCGACGTCTCTGATGCCAAATATGAGGCCATGATAGGTCATCTGCAAAATCATTATGGGCGGTTACTTCCACACAGCTCCTCTCTCCAGTACGTGCTCATCCACGCATTCTGGAGGTCCTCCCCCGGCCTTTCTAGGGCGTTGTCCCAACAAGCGCTAGATGAAGCCGTCGATAAGATGGGCACGACCTATGAGTTGTGCCTGATCTAGAAGAGCAAACAAGATCTGTAACGACTCTAAAATTCCCATACGCTTTTATTGATCCAATATTAATAAAAGAGTGTATTTCTTTTCTGGTTTTGAGTTATAAGTTATCATTAATAACTTATGTACAAGAAACAATTTGTAGCTCACTAGTTAAGCTCTCCACCGCTGTTCTTTAACCTGCAAGTTCGAATCCCATCAGTCCCAATTATTTTTAATATTTTTTTTAATATTTCGGAAGCTCAAGAGTTGCACGTGCAATACACAAAAAATTGAAAAGTTTTAGCGAAATCAAACAAGATAAATGAGGAGTTAAGACCAAGTTTAATACATGCCCAAATCCTCGAGACACGTGGCCAATTTTCGACCGCCGAAATCACCAAAAAACCGCCACCAGCGGTTTGATTTGATCCAAATGCCTCCATTCTTTGCCCGTGTGTCCTTTTGACTCCCCTCTACTCTATTGTATTGTTTTTTTCTCTGATTTCAACCAGAGACCTTTCAATTCCTCCATTATCACTATTAAACCTATTTTAATTCATTTTTATTACACACACTCTCTCATTTTACTCTATAAATACCACATCGTCTCCTAGCTCTGCCCTATTCTGAAAATTATCATCAAAATTCTTTACAAAATTTCTAAGTTCAAGAAGGGTTAAGACTAGTCAAGTGGAGTTAGCGGTCCAAGTTCGTTCAATCGAAGACCGAAACCATTCTCAACGCTACCATGATCCATGAAACCCCCCCTCTCTTTCTTCCTCCTTAGTCAACGCTCCAAAACCCGTAAGCCCCTTCCTCTCTTTTTCATTTCACCTCAAAACAATTCTTAAAACATATCGACAAAAGTGCAGTTAACTTTTAATCTTTTCTTTTAAACAACTTTTATCACCTTTGCTATGTTAACATTTCACTCTAACTCTATAATACCATCTTAACAAATAATCTACGTCATTTACCTTTTAATGTAACTAAAATTCCATGCGAGATAAACACATATCGAACACTTTTCATATAAATACCATGAACTTTAAAAGTAACATTTTTATCGAAAACTAAATATATATACCTATAGGAAATTCACGGAGTAACGACCTACCCCATCATATACACTATGGATTCATAGTAAGATATTTTAGATACACGTTTAATTGGAAGAAAACAATTTTCATTAAAATACCATTACTTTACAAAAAAATGTTTTTTATCGATATTTTTAAATTCTTTGCAATTGCGTCTGTACAAAATTTTTAGGGGAACCCATTTACGGATGGTGCAGGTTATCGCACGTTCTTAGGATAGTAGAGCGGGATATAAAACTTCTTATGGAGAATTCGGTCTCGAAAGAAAATAAAAAAATATGATTTAAAAGAATACGAATTTTTAAAACAAATTAAATTTTGGAAAATTATATAAGATTATGAACCCGTATTTTCCATGAAAACAAATTGTGAAAATTGTATTTTAAATGAAAGATTAAAATTACACAAAAGTACCACTAAGTTTCCAAATGTATAGTTTTCATAAAAATTTCATAAACTTTTAAAAACTAGGTTTCATCACTAAAATACCACTAAAACCAAAATACATTTTTATAAAAACTCTTAATATTATAAATCACTCTCGAGATTTATGTTTAAAACAATATTATAACATTTTCATGAAACCCCCTCGAGACATGCAAACATGCAAAATACAATTTGAACAAATCTTTAAGGACCATAGACTAATATAGGTTTAAGCGGTATCCTTTCACTTGAGCTTCAGGGAGCTGGGGAAAGTGAGTGCTTGCCTATTCAGGTTAGATAACACTAAAAATTAACGGAGTTATTAATGGCAATCATCTTGAAAAAGACACAAATCCTGCCGTCCATATGCAGCGGTTGTCCGATTATTCCTGAATTTAAGAATTTACAAGATTAAAGCTGTTCAAAAGATTTAAATCTTGTAATATGAAATGACTATAACCCGAATACAAACTAGAACATGGCTCAGATGTGAACTCGAACATGAACTTGAACTAATAATAAACATGAACCTGAACTTAACACTTGAACTTAACATGAATACCTGAACCAAATGTCTACTCTTGAACTGACTTGACTCGAACCATGAATACAACTGGATATGAATACATGAATACTTGACACGAATACTTGATCTTGACATGAATACTTGATATATTCATGGATTCGTGTAAGGCTGGTAATTTTAACTATAATCTAGAATACACGGGGTGTTGGGGTAGTTCAAAGTGCGAATCCAACAAAATCTCAAGAGCCACCCTAGATCATGAATCTATGTCTACAAACACAAGTAAGTTATCATGAGGGCCCGTGTTTCCTTACTGCTGGATTATAGCCTGTTGAGTTTGGAATATTTCAGCACTAGGTTGAAGTCCCGTTACTGACACCTGATTCGGGCCCGTGGTTCCTTACATCTGGATTACAGCCTGTTGGGTTCAAGAACACTCTTGAGATTGGTTGACATTCAACCTTGAAATTATGTTAAATTAGTTTATCCATGTAGAGACATTTTCAGACACTTACATGCACTTTATGTTCACTATACCTACACTTTACGGCCATACTGTGTTGGATATGTATGCCCTAGAGTCCATTATTGTATATATACATATGGATGCTTGGACATATATATGTACAGGACAGATTTGCTTGATATGATAGTATGCTATCTGGTTTGTCTTTATCTTAACATGTGCATGTTCTACTTGCTATTACATATCTTTTATACATGTTGATAAAGCTCGTAGGATCATTGCTAGACTACCTGCATTATGATGGCGATCATACTTATGGGAGCTGTGTAGTCGGTACGCACATCCTTAAATGGTCCCTAGTCGTAGGAGTATCTGTTGGGTCACTTAGCACGGCAGCAAGGTTTCGGGAGGCATCGTCCATGTCGTTTTCAAATTTTCTCCGTACTAAAGAACCCTAACCCTAGAATCTTAACTAGAGATTTAAACAAAACAACATGTACACAACTTTTCATACATAGTGAATGAGGAATACAACCTTTGTAGACCGGTCCTTCACTTCTAAAGCTCCATGTTGTAGTCCCTTCGCTCTAAGTAGTGAACTCCCAAACTCCAATAAGGGTTCACATGAAGAAATGAACAACCTTGCTCAATGTCTTCGAGGCCGAAGATGATCTACGTCGAGGAGACTCAAGCTCATGCTACCTCTTCACTAATATGTCAATTAGTGAAGCAAAAAATCTAAACTAAATGGCTAATAGTAGAGGATGATGAAGTAGGAATTGGGCTCTCTTCAGATTTCTTTTTCTCACAATATTTCATCACTTAGAAAAAAAACTAGCAAGTTTTTTCTCATGAGGAAGAAGATGAAATGAAGATGAGAGAATGAACTCATGAGGTGAGAATAGCAACCATGGATGAGTTAGTTTCATACACTAACTCATGTAGAGAGTTAACTATGGTAAGGATAATGGTTACGTCAATAAATATTTTTAGCAAAACAAAAATAATGGACTTAGTCAATGGTTATCCACTAGCTTTCTCAAAGCTTCTACCATGACAAATTCCACCATTTTAGAATTATTTTGATAAATAAAAACCATAGGATTATCCTAACTATGGTGTAAGTCTCAAACATCCATGTAACATGTATCATCAAGCATGAAAAAATAAAATGTACATTTATATATATCACATATATACTATATGCACACAGGTGAGAAAAAGAAATGTATAGTGAGCAAATATTAGTTAATGTAAGTTAATATATCAAATATATAATTATACATTAAATTATCAAATCAACACTTGATTTAATAATCCGGATATATCACATACAACCGACTAATATCATATGAATCAACTTATCAAATCAACACTTGATCCGATAACCCGGCTATATCACATATAACTGACTGATATCACATATCGCGAGAATAGAATGCGGTATCACATAAGCGCATTAATCTCGGTTCTGTACATATCACATATGTGCTCCTACTTCATTTCGTATGATCCAGGAAAGCTCTGTATGGGACTCTAAAGACTCGTCAATACGCCGACAGTAGGTGATGATCATATCAAACACCCACAAGTCGCAAGCGGTCTGCCAAACGTAACGTCCACCCGGGTATTGAGCGATTAGAAGATCAACAAGCAAGCCTGCTCATACTCCTGTGAATCTAATCAGTAACACTACCGTACAGTCTGGTCTCTTCGCCAGATATGTTGCATATCGCAGCCTGGGGGTGGTATAACGTCAGACCCTAATAGCCTGATAAGTCATGCCGATGCATGGTCCATAATGGTTCGAGAAACTACAGATAACACTTACCAGTTAATCTCAGCAATCCTGGCCAGGGATTTCCTATTATGGCCAATCGAGCATAGCCCAACATCAACTCCCAATACCGGGAGAGACGAATCCCCTCCTATCGCTCATTGCCTCCATGTGACTCGGGACTGTACCCAAAAAAACACCATTTTTCATGACTCAGTAGAGCCGTGGTAGGGTAGAAATCAAAGTATAGTGGGAGACACATAAGACTCTATGACGATCTCGGGTCGACAGACTAATCTATACCAGTGTTACCAGAGAACTGCTATCTGACGATATGTATAATACCATCTAGGAGTTCTCGGCGAGTCCGTTCAGTATACCCATATCCATGGATAATACCTTTTCTTCCATTTCCAGTCTCCACTGAGCACCCGTATACCTTCTCTGATGTCGAACATCAATGGATATGGGATCATACATCGCCCATCATATGGGTCGAGAAGCGTATACGCTAGTCTACTGTGGAGTATCGATGTCCTGTCTCGATACTCCCACGACTAGGAACAATCTAAGGATGTACTTACCAACTACCTTTACCCGACTTGTATGATCTACATCATAGTCCTGGTAGTCAAGTACTCATTCTAAGGGCTTTATCAACATGTAATAGAGAGACAATAAGTGTACATGTTAAGATAAAGGGCAACCAGATAGCATACTATCATTTCGAGTAAGAAAGTACTCCCTATATATATCCAAGCATCCACTACAATATACATCGCATGTACAGTAATGGCCTTTAGGGCATACATATAACTAACAATCTCCCACTTGCAATAAGGCCATTTGTTGCAGTATCTCATACTCACTGTCCTATAGAAGTCACTCTAGGGAAAGGCCTTTGTGAGTGGATCCGCTGTGTTATCCTTCGTGTCAACTCTCCTAACCTCGATCCCTGGAAGATCAACCATCTCCCTGATCTGGTGATACTTGCCTCAGAATATGTTTGGATCGCTGATGGGACCGGCGTTCCTAGGCCAAAGACACAACTCCATTGTTGTCACAATAACAGTTATTGGACGCTCAATGGTAGGAACCTTGTTCATCTCATGAACAAGAAATGTCCAGATAGCCACTTTGGTAGTATCGTTGGTAGCGTTGTATTCAGCCTTTAACGTTTAGTATGCCTCGGTATCTAGTTTGGAACTCTTCCAACATATCATCCCTCCACTGAGGGTAAAGACAAGGCCCGTGACTGACTCTCAGTCGTCTTTATCACTCTGGGAGATGGAACCAAGAACATTCATTTAGTGCTTCTCAAGTACTTAAGAATGTCCTCCACAGCTGTCCAGTGCTTCTCCCAAGATCCGATTGATTCCTGATCACTACACCTAGTGAGTCATCTACATCTGGTCTGGTACATAGCATCACATACATGATAGAGCCTACTGCCGAAGCATAGAGTTTCCCTTGCACGCGAGCTCTCTCCAAATCAGTCTTGGAATACATATTTTGGAGAGAGTGATTCCTGAGTAAGTAGGCAAACCACCACGCTTAGAATCCTCCATACTAAACCCCTTTAGTATGGTGTTAATGTACCTGGATTTGGGACACTCCTGATATCCACTTAGATCTATCATCATAGATCATAATCCATAAGATGTAGTAGGTATCATCCAAATCTTCTATGGAGAATCCTCATGATAAGAGGAGCTTGACCAAATGTAGCATAGGAAACCATTTTTCTATCAAGAGTGTGTCATCAACGTACAATACGTGTAAGACAATCTCACTCTCCACAACCTTCTTCTATATACAAGGTTCATCTACCATTTTGATGAAGTCAAACTCTTTGACTGCCACATCAAAACAGATGTTCCAACTCCGCGATGCGCGCATTAATCCTGATGGAATTAAGCATAGCTTTGAAAGTCTCAACTTTTCCATTTACACCAAGAATCTTCTCAAGATCTATTTTCTCCCAATGGGTTTTACCCCTTCACGTGCAATATTCAAAGTTATACTTTGTTAGTGTACATGGATTCAATCTTTAATCACATAGCATCCAGCCTTTTCACAGAGTAGCCACTCGTGATGTCCTGCCCGAACCTAGTTGGGCCATCATCTACCATGATGCAATCCTCGCTCCCACTGTCACCGAGAAAACCTTAGTATCTCTCAAGTAGATGAGGAACCCTACCAGAATCGCGGAGAGGCTGAGGTTCGTTGGAGTCTATTGAATCCTTTGGTTTCACCAAATCATCAGCTGTTAGTTTGTCTAGCTTGAACTTCTTCCAGTTCTACCTCATGACCACAAATTTCTTCACAAGAAATTCTTTTTCTAAAAAAGTGGCATGCTGAGAAACAAAATGCCTTTTGCTTCTCAGTTAGGTAGAAGATATACCCTTGCAAATGTTTGGGATATCCTAACAAACTTATACAGAACTGACATTGCCTCGAGCTTGTCTGGATTTTGCTTTTCAACATGGCCGGACAACCCCATATCTTAACTCGTTTAAGACATGGTCTCTTCACATTCCATATCTCATATGGATTGGTAGGCACTGATTTGGATGGAACCCCATTCAATAGGTATGCAGCTTCTCAAGTGCATAACACCTAAAAGGAACCCGGTAATTCAGCAGTACTCATTATAAAGCGCGCCATATCTCATAGGGTGTGATACCTCCGCCCCCGATACACCGTTGTGTTGTGGTGTACTCGAAGGAGTAAGCTGAGTGAGAATCACATTCTCCTTTAAATAATCCAGGAACTCCATGCCCAAGTATTCTCCTCCTCGATCACATCGACAGACTTTAATACTTCTACCCGTTTGGTTCTCAATCTTCAGCTTATATTCCTTGAATTTCTCAAAAGTTTTAGACTTGTGTTTCAACAGGAATATATGTCCGAATCTTGAGAGATCGTCAATGAATGTAATGAAGTACGAAGAACCAACCTTGGTATTTGTAGACGTAGGACCGAATACATCATCATGTATCCGTCCCAAGAGTTCACTAACTCTTTCCTGTTTCTAGTAAACGGAGTATTGGCCATTTTACCTTTGAGACAAGACTGGCAAGTAGCATAAGATGAAAATTCGAACAGATTCTCATATTCATCCTTATGTAACTTAGCTGGTCTTGTCGCATTGATATGACCTAGTCTACAATGCCACAAGAACGATTCGTTCATTTCTGAACAACTCCTCTTGTGTGTGTTCTAGATACTTTGAACTGTGCTTTGATTTAGAACTTATATGCCATTACATTACGAGCCTGATCCAATCAACTCTTGATTCAGGAAAATGTTTACAACATTATCCTCTAATACAGTATTATATCCTTCTTTAACTCATTAAAGAAACCGATGTAATGTTGTATATCAGGTTTGGTATGTAATAACAGTCGTTCAGAATCAATGTATTAATACAAGGTGATAATTGCCAACTGGTTTGGCTGCAACACTTGCACCATTCTCTACACTTAGAGATGTATCACCCTATCTCAGTTCTTTACTTTTCTGTAGCCCATATAACATATTACATATGCGGGATCCTTATCTGGTATCACATACCCAGGACGTAGAGGATACTGAGAAATAGTTCTCGGTAATGAACATACCCGAAGAAGATGCATCAACATGCACTTTCTTCGATTGGGTGGCATGGGAGTCCGGATATTCCCCTATTTCCTGCTTGGACTTATAACAGTTATAAGATAGAGCGGAACCAACGTTCTCTAGAACAGTATAATAAGCAGGTTCGGTCAATGTATCCATATTATTATCTTGATTAAGGTGTGACATAGTCGCTACCAGGAGAGAGAGAGAAAAGAAAACACTCTGCGTGCGCTCTTGCAAGATCAGATTGGTTATAATTTTATCTAATCAGGATGACTCCCACTGTTTTTATCAAATCTTCCTTCAAACCCAAAAAGGTAAGACTTGCCGGGATTAATTACACCCTACAAGTTCGCCAATCTTTCAGCCAGGCCAGTGTCGGTACTTTGAGAGAGGTTTCCCGTGCTTTCGCACGAACATAATTAAAATAAATCTCATTTTCCTAGGGGCGTAACCCCGTTAACTCCTTTCTATACACCTACTTGATCGGCTAATTGTAATGTGTAAAGCTCTCCCAGGAGTAACTCTTACTCGCAGTTGGTATCGGGATCCAACTATCTCATAGAAGGTATGCAATCTCATTTCAAATTTCAACACTTGAAATTCTCGATAATACTTTTTGCCCATAGTACATATGACCTTTGCTATGGTCAACATATCATAAGTCCTAGTCAAGTTCTACCCGTCATTTCATGATTAATTAGACCCACCCACATGACCCTTGGCTATGGTCAACATAACCATGTGACTGTCCTAATTAATCGCATCATATGCTGTGTAGGAAGACATCACTTAGCTACCGTACACTACGCCTTGACTATGGTCAACATACGCAACACGAATACTAAGTACTCTACTTCCTAAAATGACAGAAGGTCTGCGGATGGATTTTATGAAAACCTTTAATTCTTAATGAACTTGATATCGCTGTAGAATCGAGTGAATTTTAAAAGGAGTGTTTTTTAGGCTTTTACTAGTTTTGCTAAAGAGGTCACTCCCGGTGAAGTGATCTCGGCTCCTTCCTTATCCAATAAGGTGCAGGATATTTCATAAATATCACTATGCAAAACAAAAACTATAGAAGCAATCAAAAGACAAAGCGAGTGGGTTGTAGCATCTGCTAGTTTCGCTAAAAAGGTCACTCCCGGTGAAGGGATCTCGGCTCTTTCTTTATTGAATAAGGTGCTGGATATTCTACAAGGAATACCGCTATGCAAAGTAAGAACTAGAGCTACCTGTTTTTAAAATAAGTTTATACAACATCTTTAGGTTTCTTTTATTTCGTTAGTAATGAAGTCCCATCAAATATGCTTCCCAAGCATCACATAAGAATCAAAAGCAGCAATAGTTATTATATATCATATATATAATATAGACATTCGTCACAGAACATATCAAGTGATCACATCACAGAATATCAGCAGCAGAAGAACATATATGAAATATTGGATATACTAGGAATTCCGTGTTTTAATTAAGCCAATAAAAACGTGGATTCCACGGTCGCGATGAATAGCCAAACCCACATCCTTACACCCCTACGAGAGCGGAAAGAAACCCAACCAATTCTAGAGTTAGGAGACCCGATCTCGACTTCTCGAGATGGTCTCTCACTGGACTCTAGAACCCGGTTACTTGTGCACTCGTCCTTGGGTCTATCCTAATACGGAAAAGTAAATAATATACATCAATGGTGACATCATCCTCAACCCGGAAGTGCCCCAATAAAAGAATATTACATACAATCTTTTACATGAATGAAAATGAAAAAACTCTCATCTCATATAAAAAAAAACCGGCTATTCAAAACACGACAATCCAATATAACATATCACAGCAACACATAACATCACATGTCATCAACGTAAGTAAACATGCGTATCCCAATTGTCGTTGACATATAGTAACGAAACCTGCGATACACCACATATTACACTTACGGTCGCAGAAAAGAAAGTGAAAAACTACAACAATTGGAATCCGCAACCACCTTAGACATCATAAAGCCAATGTATCACATAGTTTGGATTTCATACCCAAGCAAATGAATTCCTTAAACATCACATGCCTAAAAATTATAAACCCCGCATTTTAGTCTCGATATTGAAAATACTTTTCAATAATTTGTCCGGTAATTCAACAAGATTCCCGATATCCTGATCGAATGCTCGTCGGAAACTTTAGTAGACGACCGCATCCCCGATGCCGTCGACGAAGTGCACTAAGGCGGAACACTACGGCCACGAGCACCCGAACAAATGCTTTTGGCGACGGGGTTCTCCTATAGTCACTTGGTCAGGGCTATGGGGCGTGGCTATCTAGTAAGGTTACTCAGTGAGTATCCGCGTACACTACATAATTGCGACGGACTTTTGATCAACATCAAAATTCCGTGGCAACCGATCAAATGAGACTAAACTGCTAGATTTATAAAATTCAAACTAGTTATCGCATAACTCAATTTGCGGATTCCAAATATTGTATCACAATCACAGATAGCAAGACGATGTCAAACTTTTCGATCGAATAAACAAACACCCAAAATTTCCCAGAGAGCTCAACACTTGAGCAGAGTTCAAAAAAGTAACCAGACCATGCCACAACTCCTATGAACCATCCGTAGAAGGGTCGACCCATGCCTCACTTATGTCGCTACGGAACTGCCGCAAACCTTAGGGTATTACTGCGGTTCCGCGATCCAAAAAGTTGATTTTTGGTATCGTTCTTCTAGAGGGTCCACAGAATCGCTTGCATGATTTTCTGAAGATTTTAAACTTGAAAAAATTCCAACTCTTGGAAAATTTCCAGCGAGGGAAAATATGGGTTATTGATATCCGTTCGACCTTTTTAAAGTCGTCTAAATAACCTGAATACATGTTAGAATTACGACTGCGAAACACTCAGAATTGCTTTTGCAGAAAGTTAACATCACATGCAAATTTAGCAAAAACAAGCAACACCTGAAACACCAAAACCCAGAGACTGGAACAACCTAAAAATTTGAAGCCCAAAGGAGCCAAATGAACCGAGCAGGCCGGTTTTTGTAGGGTTGTGGCCGGCCATAGTCAGGTGGATTAGCTTCAAATTTCTATGGTGTTCATGTTATATCACATACAACATTCTGCAGTTGCTAAAATTTTTTTTTGACACCATTAAAAATTCGACAGAAACTAGATTTTATATCGGGTGTTTCAGAGTTATTTCGGTTTCGTAATTCTAACAAACACCGTTTAAATCTTTATCTTGGCTCTGATACCACTGTTGGGTTAGTTAGCATGGAAAAAAGGTTTCGGGAGGCATCGTCCATGCCGTTTTCAAATTTTTGCCGTACTAAAGAACCCTAACCCTAGAATCTTAACTAGAGATTTAAACAAAACAACATGCAAACAACTTTGCATACATAGTGAATGAGGAATACAACCTTTACTTCACTTCTAATACTCCATGTAGTAGTCCCTTCGCTCCAAGTAGTGAGCTCCTGAACTCCAGTAAGGGTTCACATGAAGAAATGAACAACCTTGCTCAATGTCTTCGAGGCCGAAGATGATCTACGTCGAGGAGACTCAAGCTCATGCTACCTCTTCACTAATATGTGAATTAGTGAAGCAAACAACCTAAACTAAATGGCTAATAGTAGAGGATGATGAAGTAGGAATTGGGCTCTCTTTAGATTTCTTTTTCTCACAATATTTCATCACATAGAAAAAAAACTAGTAAGCTTTTTCTCATGAGGAAGAAGATGACGATGAGAGAATGAACTCATGAGGTGAGAATAGCAACCATGTGTGAGTTAGTGTCATACACTAACTCATGTAGAGAGTTAACCATGATAAGGATAATGGTTAGGTCAATAAATATCTTTAGCAAAACAAAAATAGTGGACTTAGTCAATGGTTATCCACAAGCTTTCTCAAAGCTTCTACCATGACAAATTCCACCATTTTAGAATTACTTTGATAAATAAAAACCCTAGGATTATCCTAACTATAGTGTAAGTCTCATACACCCATGTAACATGTATCATCAAGCATGATACAATAAAATGTACATTTATATATCACATATATACTATATGCACACAAGTGAGAAAAAGAAATGTTTAGTGAGCAAATATTAGTTAATGTAAGTTAATATATCAAATATATAATTATACATTAAATTATCAAATCAACACTTGATTTAATAATCCGGCTATATCACATACAACCGACTAATATCATATGAATCAACTTATCGAATCAACACTTGATCCGATAACCCGGCTATATCCCATATAACCGACTGATATCACATATCGTGAGAATAGAATGCGGTATCACATACGCGTATTAATCTCGGTTCCGCACATATCACATATGTGCTCCTACGTACTTTGTTTCGTATGAACCAGGAAACCTCTGTGTAGGACTCTGAAGAACCGTCAATACGCCGGCAGTAGGTGATGATCATATCAAACACCCACAAGCCGCAAGCGGTCTGACAAACATAACGGCCACCCGGGTATTGAGCGATAAGAAGATCAACAAGCAAGTCTGCTCATACTCCTGCGAATTCAATCAGTAACACTACCATACAGTCAGGTCTCTTCGCCAGATATATCGCATATCGCAGCCTGGAGGTGGTATAACGTCAGACCCCAATAGCCAGATAAGTCTTGCCGATGCAAGGTCCATAACGGTTCGAGAAACTACTGATAACACTTACCAGTAGATCGCAGCAACCCTGGACAGGGATTTCCTGTTATGGCCAATCGAGCATAGTGCAACATCAACTCCCAATACCGGGAGAGACGAATCCCCTCATATCGCTCATTGCCTCCATGTGACTCAGGACTGTACCCAAAAAACACCATTTTACATGACTCAGTAGAGCCGTGGTAGGGTGGAAATGAAAGCATAGTGGGAGACACACAAGTCTCTATGACGATCTCGGGTCGACAGACTAATCTGTACCAGTGTCACCAGAGAACTGCTATCTAACGATAAGTATAATACCATCTAAGAGTTCTCGGCGAGTCCGTTCAGTGTACCCAGTCTCCACTGAGCACACGTATACCTTCTCTGATGTCAAACATCAATGGTTATGGGATCATCCATTGCCCATCATATGGGTCGAGAAGCGTATACGCTAGTCTACTCTGGAGTATCGATGCCCCGTCTCGATACCCCACGACTAGGAACAATCTAAGGATATACTTACCGACTACCTTTGCCCCACTAGTATGATCTACATCATAGTCCTGGTTGTAAGTACTCATCATAAGGGCTTTATCAACATGTAATAGAGAGACAATAAGTGTACATGTTAAGATAAAGAGCAACCAGATAGCATGCTATCATGTCGAGCAAGAAAGTCCTTCCTATATATATCCAAGCATCCACTACAATATACATCGCATGTACAGTAATGGCTTCTAGGGCATACATATAACTAACAGTATCGAGACCGAGCATCGATATTCCGGAGTAGACTAGTGTATACGTTTCTAGACCCCGATGAAGGGCGATGGTTTGGTCCCGCAACCATTGGTCTTTAGACCTAAGATCGTATACAGGTGGTCATTAGGGGTGAGTATACCAGACGGAATCGCCGATGACTTCCAGATGGTACTATACCCATCTTCAGATGGAAGTTCTCAGGTGACATGAGTACATGTTAGTCTTTAGACCTGAGATCGTCATTTGTCTTGTGTGAGTTCCCACTGTGCTTTGATCACTACCCTACCATGGCTCTACTGAGTCGTGCAAATAGGTTTTGGTTGGCTACAGTCCCGAGCCACATGGAGGCAGTGAGCGATTGTCGGGGATTCGTCTCTCCCGGTATTGAGAGTCGATATCGCACTGTGTTTGATTGGTCAAGACCATAAGACTTTGGCCAAGGCGGTTGGGATTTACTGATAAGCTGATCAGTAGTTTTCCGGATTGGTCCTGAGCCACATCAGCACGAATTACCGGGTTATTAGGGTCTGACGTTTACCACCCCCCAGACCCAGTAAGTTATACTCTCAGATGAAAAGACCGGAATGTACGGAGATTATCACAGATAAGCTTAGTAGGGATCCGGAAGAGTTTGCTCGTCAGCCTTCCTTTTCGACAAGTACCCGGGTAGCTGTTACGTACAGCTAATGCCGCTGACGTGCTTGTGGTTATGCATTTATCCAGTAACTCATTGCCGGCGTACTGTCGATTCTTTAGAGTCCCACACAGAGGGTTTCCCTGGTTTAGGCGAAATAATGTAGTAGCTGTATTGGATACGTGCAGGGTCTCGATCGATTGATGTACTTTGTACTCAGACTTTCGATCAGACAGTTGGTAATACTAGCCAGCTCGGGTTTGAGCCGGATTATTAAATCAGATATTGATTTAATAGTTTACATATATGTATTTCGATATATATATTCTAGTATTATGTTCTTTGTGTTATTCTATCTCTTTGGGCATTCGTGTTTTTATCCGAATGCAGGTATGTATATACAGTAGACTGCAATCTGTATTTTATTACAGATTTCCTTCTAGAAGGTGGACACCTTATCATGGACTTTTCCATTTATTGATGAATGGAAATGAGGTGGAAATTAAAGAAAGGGAGACATGGTGAGTGGCATGGCTTCAATAGTTCACAAATGAATTCATTATTCATTTGTGGTTACTATTGAAGCATGTCTACACTTGTTTATTGATAAAAATTCATACACAAAACCATTGTGTTGATTTTTTCTCTCACTTGCATGCTTCATTATTTTTGAGCTCCCATTTTTGCTTCAGTCTCCTCCTTCCTCTTGAGTTTCCTTCACCTCCATCATCTTCCTCTTCACTACCCTCTCATGAGTTGAGAAACAAGTGAAGAGGTAAGAAAGAGATAGAAAAACACTTAGGTCATCACTCTACATCCTAGACTACTTGGTTTAGCAACCCAAGCTCTCTAGTAGCTCCACTTGACATATAGTGTGGAGCTAAAGCCATGGATCATATCTCTCGGATGGATCATCTACGATAAAGGAGGACCGGAGAGAAAGATCGATCGCGGAGAACCAAAAGAGCCAACAAGATCAAGCATGTTCAAGATGGCCACTTGGAGCTAACAAAGAGGAAAGAAGACCGAAGGAATTGGATCGTTTGGTGAGACTTCTTTCATAGTAGATATCACTACAAGTTTTGCCAGATAGGTTTATGGAAAGATCTGGGTTAAAGGTTATTCTAGCGCCATGTTCTAATCTTTAGAAAAATTTTGTTCCGCATTTGGCTACGGTAGTTTGGCCGGGCACAATTGTAACCTTTCATGGTATCAGAGCCAGCCCATAAACACTACACTAGCATGTTTAAACGATGTTAAAACAACGAAACCGAAACCACTCCATAACATTGAAACCAAACTTCAAGTTTCTGTCAATTTTTCAGAGGCTTCAATTTTTTTTATGCAAGTGCAGAATGATCCTTTGACTATCAGATGAATCCTAAACAAAAACGAATCAATTCTACCAAGTTTTGGCCGGCCAAACCTTTAAAAATTCCGGCCTCATCGGTTTTTTTGTGGTGGATTGCCTCTTGTTTTGGTCTGTGTTCTTATCTAGTGGAGTTTAGGTTTCAAGTGTTGTTAGTTTTTGTCCAAGTTTGATGTTCTGTTGTTTTTCAGTTTGGGGCAATTCGTGCAGGGTTACCTACGACAGCAGCAAGGTTTCGGGAGGTATCATCCATGCCAAATTCAAAAATTTACCGTTTTAGCTAATCCTAACTAAGAATCGTTAACTAGAAATCGACGGAATATGAAATGCAAACACTTTGCAATAAGAAGTGAGCAAGGAATACAACTTTTGTAGACCAGTCCTTTACTTCAATAGATCAGTGTAGTAGTCCCTTCAATGTGATCGTGAACTCCGGACTCTAAAGAGGCTCCCATGAAGAAACGAACAAGCTTGCTTCGATGTCTTCGAGGCCGAAGATGATCTACGTCGAAGAGACACTAACCCAAGCTATTTCTTCACTAGGTCAAGAACTTTGTGAAGAGAACACCCTATACTAAATGGCAAGTTGTAGAGGATGATGAAGTAGGATGTTTGCTCACATTAGAAATGATTTTCTCACACTTTTTCTCATACCTCCATTGAAGCTAGAAAGCTTTTTGATGATGAAGAAGAAGAAGCAACTCATCAAGTGAGAATGAATTATTGTGTGAGGTTAGAAATGCAACCAAGGGTTAATCATGTCATGCTTAATCCTTGTAGAGAGTTAACCATAAGCTATGGTTAAAGGTTAGGTCAAAAATATCTTAAGCAAGACAAAGAGAATGGACAAAGTCAAAGATGTCTTGAAGCTTCTGCAAGCTTTTAACAAATATCAACCATGACATTTATCCATAACATTTGAATTACTTAATGATAAATTATAAACCCTAATCTTAACCCTAGCATGGTTTAACCCTCATTAACCCTAGTTGCATTTGTAACCTTGCGTGATACATTTAACATATATCACATATACATCAATGTATCCAAAGTGAGAAAAGAAATCATAAGTGAGCTAATTCTAGTTAATGTAATGTAATATATCAAATATATAATTATACATTAGATTATCAAATCAACTCTTGATTTAATAATCCGGCTATATCACCTATAACCAACTAATATCATATGAATCAACTTATCGAATCAACACTTGATCCGAAAACCCGGCTATATCATATATAACCGACCGATATCTCATATCGCGAGAATAGAATATGGTATCTCATATCGTATCAATGTCGTTCCCGCACATATCACATATGTGCTCCTACTCCGTTTCGCTTGAGCCAGGAAACCCCTGTGTAGGACTCTAAAGACTCGTCAATATGCCGGCAATAGGTGATGATCATATCAAACACCCATAAGCCGCAACGGTCTGCAAAACGTAACGGCCACCCGGGTATTAAGCGATCAGAAGATCAAAAAGCAAGACTTCTCACACTCCTACGAATCCAATCAGTAACATTACCGTACAGTCCGGTCTCTTCGTCTAATATGTCGCATATCTCGTCTAGGGGTGGTAAACGCCAGACCCCAGTAACTCGATAAGTCTTGTCGATATGAGGCTCATAACGGGTCGAGAAACTACTGATAACACTTACCAGTATATCTCTGAAGCAGCCTTGGCCAAGGACTTCCTGTTATAGCCAATCGAGCGCAGCGCAACATCAACTCCCAATACCAGGAGAGACGTAACCCCTCCTATCGCTCATTTCCTCCATGTGACTCGGGACTGTACCCAAAAGCCACCGTTTTGCATGCTCTCTTGAACGTGGTAAGGTGGAAATCAAAGCATAGTAGGAATCACACAAGACTCTATGACGATCTCGGGTCTACAGACTAATCTGTACCAGTGTCACCAGAGAACTGCCATCTGACGTTAGGTATATACCATCTGGGAGTTCTCGGCGTGTCCGTTCAGTGTACCCAGTCTCTACTGAGCACCCTTATACTGTCTCTTATGTCAAACACCAATGGATATGGGATCATCTATCGCCCATCTACATGGGTCGAGAAGGTATACGCTAGTCTACTCTGGTATATCGATGCCCTGTCTCGATACACCCTCGACTAGGAACATTTGAAGGATGTACTTAGCGACTACACTTTCCCCACTGGTATGATCTGCATCACAATCCTGGTAGTCAAGTACTCATCCTAAGGGCTTTATCAACATGTAACATAGAGACATTCAGTGTACATGTTAAGATAAAAAGCAACCAGATAGCATACTATCATGTCGAGCAAGAAAGTCATCCCTATATATGTCCAAGAATCCACTACAATATATATCGTATATACAGTAATGGCCTCTAGGCCATACATATTACTAACAATCTCCCACTTGCACTAGAGCCATCTGTTGTAGTATCTCATACCCAACAATCAGCTGTGGTTGAAGTATCACATACTCAACCATCCCATAAAAGTCACTCTTGGGAATAGGCCTTTGTGAGTGGATCCACCGTGTTGTCCTCTGTATCTACTCTCCTTAACCTTGATCTCTCTGGAGATCAACTATCTCCATGATCAGGTGATACTGCCTAAGAATTTGTCTGGATCACAGATGGGATGGGGGTTCCTAGGCCTAAGCTACAACTCCATTGTCACACAATGGTAGGAACAAAGTTCATCTCATGAACTTGTGTATATCCAAACTACCTCTTTGGTAGCATCCTTGGTAGCAGTGTATCCAGCCTTTATCGTCTAGTTCGCCATGGAATCTAGCTTGGAACTCTTCTAACATACCGTCCCTCCAGTGAGGGTAAAGACAATGCCTGCGACTGACATTCAGTCGACCTTACCATCCTGGAAGTTATCCAGTGATTCTCACCAGGATCGATTGATACCATCTCACTACACCTAGTGAGAATCCTAACATCCACTTAGATCTATCGCATAGATCCAAAACCAGGATTTAGGAGGTATCACCTTGATCCTATATGGGCAATCCTTGTGATAAGAGGAGATTGACCGAGTGTAGCATAGGAAACACCTTCCCTATCAAGAGTATGTCATCCACGTACAATACGAGGATCACCACCATACTCCCTACTACCTTTTTGTATATACAGGGTTCATCTACCATTTTGATGAAGTCAAACTCTTTGACGACCACATCAAAACAGATGTTCCAACTCCGCTATGCCTGCTTTAACCCATAAAGCATCTTGCACACGTTTCCGCTGCTCCCACTGTCTACGAAACCCTTTGGCTGTGTACTTATAGATGCTCCCTTCTAAATCATTATTTAGAAAAGCTGTCATGACACCCAACCGCCAGATATTGTAGTCATGGTATGTAGCAAAGGCAAGTAGGATCCGGATGGACTTAAGCATAGGGACTAGAAAAGATTTCATTATAATCCACACTTGGTGGATGACGAGAACCTTTTGCAACAAGTCTTAGTTTTGAAAGTCTCAACTTTTCTATGTACACCAAGTAATCTTCTCAAGATATACTTGCTCCTGATGGGGATTTAACCCTTCAGATAAAGCAACCAAAGTCCATACTTTTTTGGTGCATATGGATTCCATCTCAGATCGCTTAGGATCCAGCTATCCTCACAGAGTCCCCACACCTGATGGCCTGCTCGAAACTAGTTGGGTCATCATCTTATGATGCAATCTTCGCTCCCACTGTCATAGTGAAAACCGAAGTATCTCTCAGGAGGGTGAGGAACCCTACTAGATCGGCGGAGAGGCTGAGGTTCGTCGGGAGCTATTGAATCCTTCGGTTCTACAAAATCATCAGCTACAGTCTGTATAGCTGGAACTTCTTCCAGTTCTACCTCATAACCACTAATTTCTTTATAAGAAATTCCCTTTCCAAAAGGTGGCATGCTGAGAAACAAAACACCTTTTGCTCCTCAGTGTGGTAGAAGATATTCCCTTGCGAATGCTTGGGATATCTAACAAACTTCCACAGAACGTACCTTGCCTCGAGCTTGTCCGGATTTTGCTTTTAGACATAGGACGGACAACCCTAAATCTTAACATCCTTAAGAGATGGGCTCTTCCCATACCATATCACATATGGAGTGGTAGACACCTGATTTGATTAGAACCCTATTCAATAGGTATGCAGCTTCTCAAGTGCATAGCCCCCTAAAGGAAATAGGCAATTCAGTAGTACTCATCATAGATCATACCATATCACATAGGGTGCGATTGTTCCGCCCCGATATACCAACGTGCTGTGGTGTATGCGGAGGAGTAATGCTAAGAGAGAATCTCATTCTCCTTTAGAATAGTCCAGGAATTCCGTGCTCAAGTATTCTCCTCCCTGATCACATCAAAGGACATAATACTTATACCCGTTTTGGTTCTCTACTTCTAACTTATATTCTTTGAATTTCTCAAAAGCTTCAGACTTGTGTTTCAACAAGAACATATATCCGAATGTTGAGAGATCATCAGTGAATGTAATGAAGTACAAAGAACCAGTCCTGGCATGTGTAGACAGGGGACTTACATACATCATCATGTATCAATCCCAAGAGTTCACTAACTCTTTCTCTATTTCCTATAAACAGAGCTATGGTCATCTTATCTTTGTGACATGACTAGCAAGTTTCACAAGATGTAAATTCAAACTGATTTAAATATGCATCTAAATGTAACTTAGCTAGTCGGGTCGCATTGATATGACCTAGTCTACAATGCCTCAAGAAGGATTCGTTCATTTCTGAACTCTTCCTCTTATGTGTGTTCTGTACGTTAAGAACTGTGGTTTGATTTAGAACGTATATGCTTTTAGATAACGTGCCTGAACCGATCAACTCTTGATATAGGAAATGTTCAAAACATTATCCAACAATACAAAATTATATCCTTCTTTACTACATAAAAAGACTGATATGATGTTGTATATCAGGTTCGGTATCTAATAACATTCGTTCAGAATCAATGTATTTGGTAATACAGGGTGATAACTGCCAACATACTTGGCTGCAACACTTGCACCGTTTCTAACTCTTGAAACATATCACCCATTCCCAGTTCTCTACCTATCTGTAGCCCATGTAACAGATTACATTTATGGGATCCTGATCCGGTATCTCATACCCAGGACGTAAAGGAAACTGAGAAACGGTTCTTGGTAATGAACATACCCGTAGAAGATGCATCAACATGCACTTTCTTCATTTGGGCGGCACAGGAATCCTGGTAATCCCCTATTTCCTACTCGGTCTTATAAAAATTATAAGTTGGAGCGGGACCAACGTTCCCCAGCTCAGTATAACAAGCGGGTTCAGTCAATACATCCATATTATTATCTTGATTAAGGCGTGACATGGTCGCTATCTGGAGAGAGGGAGAAGAAAATACTCAGCGTATGCTCTTGCAAGATTAGATTGGTTATTTATTTATCTAATCAGGATGGCTCCCACTATTTTAGTCAAATCTTCCTTCAAATCCTAAAAGGAAAGACTAGCCGGGATTAATTACACCCTACAAGTTCGCCAATCTTTCAGCCAGGAAAGTGCCGGTACTTTGAAAGAGGTTCCCCGTGCTTTCGCACGGACCTAATTAAAATAAAGCTCGTTTTCCCAGGGGCGTAACCCCGTTGACACCTTTCTAGACACCTACTTGATTGGCTAATTGTAATGTGTAAAACTCTTCCAGGAGTAACTCTTGCTCGTAGTGGGTATCGGGATCCAACTATCTCATAGAAGGTATGCAATCTCATTGCAAATTTCAACACTTGAAATTCCCAATAATATTTTACCCCTAGTGTCCTATGACCTTGATGGAGGCCAACAAACCATAGTCCACTAGTCAAGTTCAACCCGTGCATTTCCTGATTGAATTAAACCCACCCGTACGACCCTTGACGCATGCCATACAACGTCGTACGAATACCCTAACTCAATCGCATCATATGCTAGCAGATAAGCACTAGTTAGCTACCGTACACTACGCCTTGACGCATGCCAAACACGCAGCACGAATACTAAGTAGTACTTATTTGAAATGACGGAGGGTTACGACAGGTTTTTAAGAAAACCTTTTGCGTAATGAACTTGATATCGTCAAAGAATCGAGTGATTTAAAATGGAGTGTTTTTTTAGGCTTTTACTAGTTTTGCTAAAGAGGTCACTCCTGGTGAAGGGATCTCGGCTCTTTCCTTATCGAATAAGGTGCAGGATATTTCATAAATACCACTATGCAAAGCAAAAACTATAAAAGCAATCAAAAGACAAACCGAGTTTGTAACATCAGCTAGTTTCTCTAAAGAGGTCACTCCCGGTGAAAGGATCTCGGCTTTTTCCTTATCGAATAATGTGCTGGATATTCTACAAGGAATACCGCTATGCAAAGCAAGAACTTGAGCTACCAGTTTTCGAGACAAGTTTCTACAACATCTTTAGGTTTCTTTTATTTCATTAATCATATTAATGAAGTCCCATCATTTTTAGTTACCTAAAGATCACAGATAAATACAACGTATGCTTATGCCATCCGCATTCGCCTCGATGTCCCCTCGTGCACCGTTAGGTTAGGTAACTAACGGCAGAGCGGGGCAGGGCTAGCGCGGGTGTAAAACATAAGCGACGTCTATATAATATATCACATATACTATATCCAGTATCTATCTCAAAATTTATATCAAATGATCACATCACAGATATCGCAGCAGAAAACAACATATGAAATATTGGATATACTAGGATTTTCGTGTTTTAAGTTAAGCCAGTATAAAACACGGATTCCACGGTCATGATGAATAGCCAATCCCACACCCCTAGACACCTATGAGAGCGGCAACCAACCCTACCAATTCTAGAGTTAGGAGACCCAGTCTCGACTCCTCGAGATGGTCTCCCACTGGACCTTATAACCCGGTTACTTGTGCTCCCCGCCTTGGGTCTATCCTAATGCGGAAAAGTAAATAATATACAATCGTGACATCATCCTCAACCCGGAAGTGCCCCAATAAAAGAATATTACATACAATGAATTTTACATGAATGAAAATGAAAAACTCTTATCTCACATAAAACCCCCGGCTATTCAATCACGACGATCCAATATAACATATCACAGCAACACATAACATCACATGTCATCAATGTAAGTAAATATGCGTATCCCAGTTGTCGTTGACATATAGCACCGAAACCTGCGATACACCACATATACACTTACGGTCCCAGAAAAGAAAGTGAAAAACTACAACAGTTGGAATCCGCAACCACCTTAGACATCATAAACCCAACGTATCACATACTTTGGATTTCATGTCTAACCAAATGAATTCCTTAGTCATTGCATGCCCAACAATTATAAACCCCGCATTTTAGTCTCGATCTCGAAAACACTTTTCAATATCTAGTCGGGCAATTCAACAAGATTCCCGACATCCTGATCGAATGCTCGTCGGAAACTTTAGTAGACGTCCGCACCCCCCGATACCGTCGACGAAGAGCACTAAGGCGGAACACCGCTGCCGCGAGCACCCGAACGGATGCTTTTGGCGACGAGGTTCTCCTACAGTCACTTGGTCGCAGTTATAGGGCGTGGCTATCTATTAAGTTTGCCCGGCGAGTATCCGCGTACACTATGTGATTGCGACAGACTTTTGATCACATCAAAATCCCGTGGCAACCGATCATCTGAGACTAAATTGCTAGATTTATAACATTCAAATTAGTTATCTCATAACTACTTATGGATTCCAAATATTGTACCCCATCACATAATATCCGGACGATGATAAACTCTTCGATCGATTCATCAAAGTCCCACAATTTCCCGACAACTTAACACTTGAGCACAGTTTAATAATACCCAGAATATACCACAATACCTATGCACCAGCCGTAGAAGGGCAAACCCAAGCCTCACTCATGTAGCTACGGAACTATGACAAACCCCAGGGTTTGACCGCGGTTCCGCGATCCAAAAAGTCGAGTTAGGGTTTCATTCTTCTAGAGGGTTCGTAGAATCACTTACATGTTTTTTCGAATACGTTAAACTTGTAAAAATGGGTTTTTGACATTCAATCGAACTTTTTAATTTTGTCTAGACAACATGCGAATAAGCCGAAACAATGTTAAAAATACGAATACGAAACACTCCGAATTATTTATAGTGTAAGATTATATCACATTCAAAATCAGCCAAAATAAACAACACCTGAAACACCAAAACCCAGTTACTTGAACACACGCAAAAAATCAGGGGGAACTGCTCGAATTTGGCCGAGATGGGGTAGGTCGTGCTCGGCCCAATTTTCATGGAATGAACTGAATTTTGTGTGTGTTCATGATATATTCTATACATCACTCTGTACTTGTTTAAAAAAAATTTTGACAACATTTTAAAATTGACAGCAAGCAGGTTTTGGCGATGCAAGTTTCGGAGTATTTCGGTTTCGTAATTCTAACAAAATCCGTATAAATTTCTAGCATGGCTCTGATACCACTACAGGGTTACCTACGACGGCAGCAAGGTTTCGGGAGGCATCGTCCATGCCAAATTCAAAAATTTGTCGTTTTAGCTAACCCTAACTAAGAATCGTTAAGTAGAAATCGACGGAATATGAAATGCAAACACTTTGCAATAAGAAGTGAGCAAGGAATACAACCTTTGTAGACCGGTCCTTCACTTCAATAGCTCCGTGTTGTAGTCCCTTCGCTGCGATTGTGAACTCCGGACTCTAGAGAGGCTCCCATGAAGAAACGAACAAGCTTGCTTCGATGTCTTCGAGTCCGAAGATGATCTACGTCGAGGAGACACTAACTCAAGCTATTTATTCACTAGGTCAAGAACTTTGTGAAGAGAAAACCCTATACTAAATGGAAAGTAGTAGAGGATGATGAAGCAGGAAGTTTGCTTACATTAGATATGATTTTCTCACACTTTTTCTCATATCTCCATTGAAGCTAGAAAGCTTTTTGAGGAAGAAGAAGAAGCAACACATCAAGTGAGAATGAATTATTGTGTGAGGTTAGAAATGCAACCGAGGGTTAAGCATGTCATGCTTAACCCTTGTAGAGAGTTAACCATAAGCTATGGTTAAAGGTTAGGTCAAAAATATCTTAAGCAAGACAAAGAGAATGGACAAAGTCAAAGATGCCTTGAAGCTTCTACAAGCTTTCAACAAATATCAACCATGACATTTATCCATAACATTTGAATTACTTACTGATAAATTATAAACCCTAATCTTAACCCTACCATGGTTTAACCCTCATTAACCCTAGCTGCATTTGTAACCTTGCTTGATACATTTAACATATATCACATATACATCAATATATCCAAAGTGAGAAAAGAAATCATAAGTGAGCTAATACTAGTTAATGTAATATAATATATCAAATATATAATTATATATTAGATTATCAAATCGACTCTAGATTTAATAATCCGGCTATACCACCTATAACCAACTAATATCATATGAATCAACTTATTTAATCAACACTTGATCCGATAACCCGGCTATATCATATATAACCGACCGATATCTCATATCGCGAGAATAGAATACGATATCTCATATCGTATCAATCTCGGTCCCGCCCATATCACATATGTGCTCCTACTCCGTTTCGCTTGAGCCAAGAAACCCCTATGTAGGACTTTAAAATCTCGTCAATACGCCGGCAGTAGGTGATGATCATATGAAACACCCACAAGCCGCAACGGTCTACTACACGTAACGGCCACTCGGGTATTAAGCGATTAGAAGATCAACAAGCAAGCCTGCTCATATTCCTGGAATCCAATCAGTAACACTACCGTACAGTCCGGTCTCTTCGTCTGATATGTCGCATATCTCGTCTAGGAGTGGTACACGTCAGATCCCAGTATCTCGATAAGTCCTGTCGATATGAGCCTCATAACGGGTCGAGAAACTACTGATAAAAATTACCAGTATATCTATGATGCAGCCTTGGCCAAGGACTTCCTGTTATAGCCAATCGAGCACTGCACAACATCAACTCCCTATACCGGGAGAGACGAAACCCCTCCTATTGCTCATTGCCTCCATGTGACTCGGGACTGTACCCAAAAGCTACCGTTTTGCATGTTCTCTTGAACGTGGTAAGGTGGAAATCAAAGCACAGTGGGAATCATACAAGACTCTATGACGATCTCGGGTCTACAGACTAACATGTACCAATGTCACCAGAGAACTGTCATCTGACGTTAGGTATAATACCATCTGGGAGTTCTCGGCGAGTCCGTTCAGTGTACCCAGTCTCCACTAAGCACCCGTATACTGTCTCTGATATCAAACACCAATGGATATGGGATCATCCATCGCCCATCTACATGGGTCGAGAAGCTATACGCTAGTCTACTCTGGTATATTGATGCCCTGTCTCTGTAGGGTTTCCATAGCACCTCATATAGGGTTTGGAAGCATCAAACATGCCACAATTTAAATTTTAAGAGGTGCTAAGCAAACTAACCAAGGAATCGAACTAGAAATTTAAGGTAACATCTAATAGTATCACATACAATAAATAATCTATCACTAAATGGAGAGACTACAACCTTTGTAGACCTCCTTGAGTGACTCCTTAGATCTCCTAGAGTTTGGAACGGCTCGCTTGAATCCTTCCTAGTCCACAACGATCCACCCTAAGTACCTTTGCTCAAAGCTCCTTGCTCCACTAGATCACAATGATGATGAAGAAAACAAACTACACCAATGGGCTAAACAAGTGTAGTGTGATGATATGGTTGTGTTCTCCTATAAAACCCTTTCTTTCTTTTACCCTCACTAACTTTGGAAACTCAAGAGAGGGCTAGAGAGAGGAAGAAGAAGATGGCAACCTTGAGCTCATTTTACTTTTGGATAAAAGATAATGAGAAAAAACAATGAGAGAAAGATAAATATCAAGAATAAATATCTCATCTCAAACCATGGTCAATAAATATCTAGATATTTTAGAATGAGATAAAAATAACAAATGAAAATGAAACCATGGTTTAATCTAGGTCAAGTAAAGAATAGTCAACCATGATTTAATATCAATTTTCTTTTTCTCATTCTAATATATATAAATATATTTACTTTCCATGTAATTCTTATATTGCCATCTTTGTTGTATCATCAACTATGATACAAATGCATGTATGTATGTGTGTATGCACATCAACATGTACATATACATCCATGCATCCATCATAAAGAAAAGGTTTATTTAAATGAGATAAAAGTCAATATTAAATCAACACTTGATTTAATAAACCAGTTATATCTCACATGACCCGACCAATATAAAACGCCCGATTAAAACACAGCATCATATACACGTATTTAATCTAGCTCCCGCACATATCTCATATGTACACCACATCGTTTCGCCTGAGCCAGGAAACTCCTGTGTGGGACTCTAAGACTCGTTAATACGCCGACAGTAGGTGATAATCACATCAAACACCTACAAGCCACAAGCGGTCAGCTAAACGTAACGGCCATCCGGATATTGAGCGATCAGAAGAAGAAGCGAACCTGTCAAAAATCCCGTTAATCCAACTGGCAACACTTACCGTACAGTCCGGTCTCTTCGTCAAATATGCTGCATATCGAGTCTAGGGATGGTAACGTCGACCCCAATAACTCAATAAGTCATGTCGGTACATGGTCTACAACAGATCGAGAAACTACAGATAACACTTATCAGTAATATCTCAGCAGCCCTGGCCAGGGACTTCCTGTTATAACCAATCGTGCATAGTGCAATATCAACCCCTAATACCGGGAGAGACGAAACCCCTCCTACCGCTCATCGCCTCTATGTGCCTCGGGACTGTACCCAAAATCCACCTGTTTGTAAGACTCAGTAGAGCCTTAGTAGGGTGGAGATCAAAGTACAGTGGGAGGACACGCAAGACTCTATGGCGATCTCGGGTCTACAGATTAACCTGTACTAGTGTCACCTGAGAACTGCTATCCGACTTATGATATAATACCACATAGGAGTTCTCGGTGAGTCCGTTCAGTGTACCCAGTCTCACTGAGCACCCGTATACAATCTTTGGTGTCACCACACCAGATGGATATGGGATCATCCATCGCCCATCATATGGAACAAGAATGGTATACTCTAGTCTACTCTAGAATATCGATGCCTTGTCTCGATATACCTACGACTAGGAACATTTCAAGGATATGCTTATAAACTACAGGTGTCCCACTAGTACGATCCACATCATAATCCCAGTAGTCAAGCCAATATCCTAAGGGCTTTATCATCATGTATCAAATGAATAAAAGCATGATCAAGTGAACATATGATAAAGAGCAATTAGATAGCATACTATCATGTCGAGCAAGACTGTCCTCTGAATACACACACACACACACACACATAAGTACATACACTATCATATAATGGCCTCTAGGGCATACATATATCCAACAATCTCCCACTTGCACTAAGGACAATTATTGGCGTATCTCGTACCCAACATCTCAAAAAGTCACTCATGCTGTGGATGAGGGAGGGCCTTGGTGAATGGATCCACAGTGTTGTCCTTTGTATCTACTCTCTTAATCTCGATCTTGTGGCGATCAACTATCTCCCGGATCAAATGATATCGCCTCAGGATGTGTCTGGACTTCTGATGGGACCTGGGCTCTTTGGCCAACGCCATAGCCCCATTATTGTCACAATACAAAGGTATTTGATCAATTATGGTTGGAACTACTCCTAGCTCCGAGATGAACTTCCTCATCCAGATGGCTTCCTTGGCAGCATCATTTGCAGCAATGTACTCAGCTTCCATCGTTGAGTCTGCAACGGTATCCTGTTTGGAACTCTTCCAACTTGCCGTACCTCTATTGAGGGTAAATGCAAACCCTGAGATAGATTTTCTATCATCCTTGTCACTCTGGAAGCTTGAATCGGTAAAGGCCTCCATTTGGAGATCCCCGTTACCATACACCAAGAACAATTCTTTAGTCCTTCGCAAGTACTTAAGAATGTTCTTCACAGCAGTCCAGTGATTCTCCTCTGGGTTTGACTGATACCTGCTTACTACACTAAGTGCATAAGATACATCAGGGCGTGTACACAACATCACATACATTATCGATCCTACGGCCGAAGCATAGGGAATAATGCTCATGCGAGCTCTCTCTTCATCAGACTTTGGGCAATCGTCCTTGGAGAGAGTGACTCCGTGGCAAGCGGGTAAGGCACCCCACTTGGAGTCTTCCATACTAAATCTCTTTAGGATGGTGTTGATGTACTTGGTTTAGGACAATCCCAATAACCGTTTGGATCTATCCCTATAGATCCGTATGCCCAATATGTGCGTGGTATCACCCAGGTCGTTCATGGAGAACCTTTGTGATAAGAATGATTTGACCGACTGTAGCATAGGAATGTCATTTCCTATTAGAAGAATGTCATCCACGTACAATACGAGGAATGCGACAGTTCTCCCTACAGTCTTCTTATAAACACAAGGTTCATCTGGATTTTTGATGAAATCAAACTCTTTGATAACATCATCAAAATAGATGTTCCAACTCCGTGATGCATGCTTTAATCCATAAATAGATTTAAGCAACTTACATGCTTTTCCGCTGCTCCCACTGTCAATGAAGCCTTCTGGCTGATCCATATAAATGCATTCATCTAAATCACCATTTAGAAATGCAGTTTTAACATCCATCTGCCAGATTTCATAGTCGTAGTGAGCAGCAATAACAAGTAGGATCCGAATGGATTTAAGCATGGCTATCGGAGAGAAAGTCTCGTTATAGTCTAAACCTGGTCTTTGACGAAAGCCTTTCGCTACCAACCTTGCCTTATAGGTCTCCACCTGTCCATCTACACCAATCTTTCTTTTAAAGATCCATTTCCAGCCTACAGGTTTTATCCCAGAGGGCACATCCTCAAAAGTCCATACTTTGTTGGTGTACATGGACTCCATTTCGGATCTCATGGTATCCAGCCATTTCACATAGTCACCACTCGTGATTGCTTGATGAAAACTGGCAGGATCATCATCATCCATGATGCAGTCTTCTCTATCACCATCAATGAGAAAACCGTAGTATCTCTCCGGTGGGCGAGAAGTCCTACCAGATCTATGGAGTGGGTTAGGTTCATTAGATTCTGTTGCAACATCAGGTTCAGCCAGGTCGTCATTTGTAACTTGTGTCTCTAGAACCTCTTCTAGATCTACCACATTGCCATCAGCATCATTTGGAAAAATCTCAATTTCTAAAAATGTGGCATACTGAGAAACAAACACCTTTTGTTCTTCTTTGTGGTAGAAAAGATACCCAAACGAATGTTTTGGATATCCCACAAATATACATTTGACCGATCGTGTCTCGAATTTGTCTGGATTCTGCTTTTTGACAAAAGCCGGACAACCCCAAATCTTAACACGTTTAAGAGATGGTCTCTTTCCATTCCATATCTCATGAGTGGTAGACACGGTCTTGGTTGGAACTTTGTTTAACAGAAAAGCCGCAGTCTCTAATGCATGCCCCCAAAAGGAGAGGGGTAACTCAGAATCACTCATCATAGATTGTACCATATCTAATAGGGTACGATTCCGCCGCTCTGACACACTGTTGTGCTGTGGTGTGTAAGGGGGAGTGAGCTGAGAGAGAATCTCATTCTCTTTTAGGAAGTTCAAGAACTCAGTACTTAAGTGCTCTCCACCTCGATCTGATCGAAGTATCTTGATTCTCATTCCTGTTTGGTTTTCTACTTCAAGTTTGTACTCTTTGAATTTCTCGAAAGCTTCAGACTTATGCTTTATTAAAAACACATGACCGAATCTTGAGAAATCATCAATAAAAGTTATGAAGTAAGAAAAACTGCCTCTTGCATGTGTAGACATTGGCCCACATACATCACTATGTATGAGGCCTAGGAGCTCAGTAGCTCTTTCTTCGTGTCCAGTAAACGGAGTTTTGGTCATTTTACCTTTGATACAAGACTGGCAAGTCGCATAAGATTTATACTCAAAAGAATTTAAATATCCATCTTTATGAAGCTTGTTTAGTCTTGTTTCATTAATATGACCAAGTTTACAATGCCAAAGAAAAGCTTCATTTATATCTGAAAATTTTCTTTTACTTGTGTGTTGAATGTTGAAAACTGTGTGTTGATTAAGGACGTATATCCCGTTATTAAGTGTACCACAACCAATAAACTCTTGATTTAGTCTAATGTTCATAACATTGTGTTGCAGAGCAAAATGATATCCTTCATTGTCTAACAAAGAAACTGATATAATATTACAAAGCATTTGGCACAAAATAACATGGGTTCAAAACCAATATACAACCCGACGGCAACCCTAGGTGATACTCTCCCACTAAAACGGCATGTACATTGGAACCATTTCCAACCTAGAGAGTATGATCGCCTGTCTTCAAAACTCTGCTATTTCTCAACGCCTGCACAGAATTGCAAATATGAGAACCAGAACCGGTATCTAATACCCAGGAAGCAGAGTTAATAGAAAAACAGTTTTCAATCACGAACACACCTGAAGCTGAAGCATCACCATGCTTCTTTTTCTTGAGTTCAAGGTACTCAGTACAGTTCCGCTTCCAGTGTCCCGTCTTTTTGCAGTGGAAACATTCTCCCTTCCCCGACTCCGCGGCTTTGGATTTGTCTTTCCCCTTCGCCTTCTTTATTCCACCTCTCACTTTGGTGAATTTCTTCTTATTCTTTCCCTTGGCCTTGGCTTTTGGGACGGAAGAGGAAGATTTTCCAACAAGCATAGAGGGAGACTTCGATTTCGGCGTGCTCTTCGCACTTCTCAACATATTGAGAAGTTCGGGTAGTGATTTCTCCATGTCATGCATGTTGAAGTTCACTATGAATGGAGCAAAGGCGGAGGGAAGATACTGTAGAACAATATCAGTATACTGTTCGTTATCCATTGTCTAACCGAGGTCCTTAAGCTCTTCTGTAAGAGCTATCATCTTTAAAACGTGACCGCCTACTGATGTGCCTTGAACCATCCGTATCTGAAACAACTTTCGAGATGCTTCGTATCTCAGGATCCGAGATTACACCCCATACAACTCTTTTGTATGGAGAAAGATGGATTGAACATCCATCTGCTCGTGATGCTTTTGATGTGTATTGTCCATCGATACAAGTGCGAGGCATTTGGCAGTAGCACAATCACTATCCCACATTTTGAGGATTTCCTTATCCGCAGTAGAAGATTTAGGGCCTGGGACAGGCGGGGCTTTGGCAGTGAGGACATATGACACTTTATCGTATGTTAGAGCAATGTTTATGTTCCTCAGCCAGTCTTTTTAGTTTGGTCCGGTCAGCTTGTTTTTATCTAGTAGAAGCTTAAGGCATGTCATTGGTATCTGCCATTAAGAGAGAGAAAAGAATACACTCAGCGAAAGCTCTTGCAAAGATCAGATTGGTTATTATCTTGTCTAATCGATGTCTCCCACTATTTTTATCAAATTTTCTTTAAAACCTTTTAAAAAGAAAACTAGCCGGGATTAATTACATTCTACAACTTCGCTAACCGTTCAGCCAGACCAGTGCCAGTATTTTGAGGGAGGTTCTCCGTGCTTTCGCACGGACCTAACTAGAATAAACCTCGTTTTCCCAGAGGCGTAGCCCCGTTGACACCTTTCTAGACACCTAATGGGTTAGCTAATTGTAAAGTGCAAAACTCTCCCGGGAGCAACTCTTGCTCACAGTGGAATCGGGATCCTACTATCATATAGAAGGTATGCAATCTCATTGCAAATTTCAACTCTTGAAATTCCAATATTATTTTTATCCTTAGTACTCATGACCATAACTATGGTCAACATATCATAAGTACTAGTCAAGTTATTCCCGTCATTTCGTGATTAACTAGACCCACCCATATGACCCTTAACTAAAGTCAACATAATCATATGAATGTCCTAACTAATCCGCATCATATGCGGTGTAGGAAGACATCACTTAGCTACCGTACACTGCGTCTTAACTAAAGTCAAAATACGCAGCACGAATACTATGTACTCTACTTCCTAAAATGACGGAGGGCTGCGGATAGTTTTTAAGAAAACTTTTAACGCTTTGAACTTGATATCGTTGTAGAATCCATTGGGTTTAAAAGGAGTGGCTTAAGCTCCGCACTTTGAAAACTTGCTTTTTCATAAAAAGCCGAGTGGGTTTTAAATCAGATTCTACAACATCTTTTTAGGTTCATTTTTCTTTACATTAATCTCATTAATGTAGTCCCATCATTTAAGTCCTAAAGCCATCACAGAAAGAAATGAAAATATAACGTACGCTTATGCCATTCGCATTCGTCACGGTGTCCCGTTATGCACCGTTAGGTTACTTAACTAACGGTATACCGGGACGGGGCTAGTGCAGGTGCAAAACATAAGCAACGTCTATTATATATCATATATATATAATATTCCATTCGTCTCAGATATATCAAATGATCACATCACAGAATATAAGAAGCAGAAGCACATAATATAGGATATCTATGAGGTCCGTATTTTGTATTTAGTCATCAATAGAAAATATGGATTTCACGATCGCGATGAATAGCCAAGCCCACACCCCTAGACCCCTATGAGAGCGTCAAGTGACCCTACCAATTCTAGAGTTTAGGAGACCCGGTCTCGACTCCTCGAGATGGTCTCCCACTGAACCCTAGAACCCGGTCACTTGTGCCCCGCTTCTTGGGTCTATCCTAATGCGGAAAAGTAAATAATATACAACAATGGTGACAACATTCTCAACCTGAAAGTGCCCCAAATAAAAGAATGTTACATACAAATGAATTTTACATGAATGAAAAGAAAACTCTCATCTCACATAAAACCCACCGGTATTCAATCACGACAATCCTTCACATCATATCTCAGCAACACATAATATCACATATCATCAACGTAAATAAGTATGCGTACCCCGATTGTCGTTGATGTATAGCAACGAAAACGGCGATATACCACATACTACACTTACGGTCACAGAGAAATAAAATGAAAAACTACAACAATTGGAATCGTAACTGCCCTTAGACAACACAAACCTGGGATATCACATATCCAAGATTTCATGCCTAACAATGTAAAGCTCGCATTTAGGTCTCACCCATGAAAACACCTTTTCAAAATAAGTCGGATAATTCAACAAGATTTCCGATTACTCCCGAGACCGAAATGCTAGATTTACACGCAACAAAAAAATTTGTAGATTCCAATTACTATATCACATACACATATACTAGGAGCAGTTAAAACGTTCGATCGAACGATTAATCACCCAAAGGATTCTCAGAAAGCTCAACACCTGAGCAGTTTTAAAATATACCAGAGACGGCAACAAGTACATACGGGCCATTACAAGAAGGCACAGTCCAAGCCTCACAACGACGCCGCGGAACTGCCGCAAAATTACCATATTGGCCGCGGTTCCGCGATCGTATAGTCGAGTTAGGGCTTCGTTCTTCTTGCAGGCCGTTAAATACCCTGCACGATTTTCTGAGTATTTTTAATGTGAAAAAATCCAACTTTTTGAAAAATTTCCAGTGAGGACCCTTCGGGGGTCGTATTTCGTTCGTTCGAGGTTTTTAACGTCGTCCAGATTACTCTAAAGCTCTAGCTTGGCTCTGATACCACTTTAGGGTTTCCATAGAACCTCATATAGGGTTTATAAGTATCACACATGCCACAATTTAAATTTTAAGAGGTGCTAAGCAAACTAACCAAGGAATCGAACTTGAAATTTAGGGTAATATCTAATAGTATCGCATACAATAAATAATCTATCACTAAATGGAGAGACTATAACCTTTATAGACCTCCTTGAGTGACTCCTTGGATCTTCTAGAGTTTGGAACGGTTCGCTTGAATCCTTCCTAGTCCACGACGATCCACACGAAGTACCTTTGCTCAAAGCTCCTTGCTCCACTAGATCACAATGATGATGAAGAAAACAAACTACACCAATGGTCTAAACAAGTGTAGTGTGATGATATGGTTGTGTTCTCATATAAAAACCCTTTCTTTCTTTTACCCTCACTCACTTTGGAAACTCAAGAGAGAGCTAGAAAGAGGAAGAAGAAGATGGCAACCTTGAGCTCATTTTTCTTTTGGATAAAAGATAATGAGAAAAGATAATAAGAGAAAGATAAATATCAAGAATAAATATATCATCTCAAACCATGGTCAATAAATATCTAGATATTTTAGAATGAGAGAAAAATAACAAATGAAAATGAAACTATGGTTTAATCTAGGTCAAGTAAAGAATAGTCAACCATGATTTAATATCAATTTTCTTTTTCTCATTCTAATATATATAAATATATTTACTTTCCATGTAATTCTTATATTGCCATCTTTGTTGTATCATCAACCATGATACAAATGCATGTATGTATGTGTGTATGCACATCAACATGTACATATACGTCCATGCATCCATCATAAAGAAAAGGTTTATTTAAATGAGATAAAAGTCAATATTAAATCAACACTAGATTTAATAAACCGGTCATAACTCATACGACCCGACCAATATAAAATGCCCGATTAAAACACGGCATCATATACACGTATTTAATCGAGCTCCCGCACATATCTCATCTGTACACCACATCGTTTCGCCTGAGCCAGGAAACTCCTGTGTGGGACTCTAAGACTCGTCACTACGCCGGCAGTAGGTGATGATCACATCAAACACCTACAAGCCGCAAGCGGTCAGCTAAACGTAACGGCCACCCGGGTATTGAGCTATCAGAAGAAGAACAAGCGAACCTGTCAAAACTCCCGTCAATCCAATTGGCAACACATACCGAACAGTCCGATCTCTTCGTCAAATATGCTGCATACCGAGTCTAGGGATGGTAACGTCGACCCCAATAACTCAATAAGTCATGCCGGTATATGGTCTACAGCAGATCGAGAAACTACTGATAACACTTATCAGTAATATCTCAGCAGCCCTGGCCAAGGACTTCCTGTTATAGCCAATCGTGCATAGCGCAACATCAACACCCAATACCGGGAGAGACGAAACCCCTCCTATCACTCATCTCCTCCATGTACCTCGGGACTTTACCCAAAATCCACCTGTTTGTACGACTCAGTAGAGCCGTAGTAGGGTGGAGATCAAAGTACAGTAGGAGGACACACAAGACTCTATGGCGATCTCGGGTCTACAGAATAACCTGTACCAGTGTCACCTGAGAACTGTTATCCGACGTATGATATAATACCACATAAGAGTTCTCGGTGAGTCCGTTCAGTGTACCCAGTCTCACTGAGCACCCATATACAATTTTTGGTGTCACCACACCAGATGGATATGGGATCATCCATCGCCTATCATATGGAACAAGAATGGTATACGCTAGTCTACTATGGAATATCGATGCCCTGTCTCGATATACCTACGACTAGGAACATTTCAAGGATATGCTTATAAACTACAGGTGTCCGACTAGTATGATCCACATCATAATCCCAGTAGTCAAGCCAATATCCTAAGGGCTTTATCAACATGTATCAAATAAGTAAAAGCATGATCAAGTGAACATATGATAAAGAGCAATCAGATAGCACACTATCATGTCGAGAAAGACTGTCCTCTGAATACACACACACACACACATCAGTACATACACTATCATATAATGGCCTCTAGGGCATACATATATCCAACAGTCTCGATACACCCTCGACAAGGAACATTTGAAGGATGTACTTAGCGACTACACTGTCTCCACTAGTATGATCTGCATCACAATCCTGGTAGTCAAGTACTCATCCTAAGGACTTTATCAACATGTAACATAGATATATTCAGCATACATGTTAAGATAAAGAACAACCAAATAGCATACTATCATGTCGAGCAAGAAAGTCCTCCCTATATATGTCCAAGCATCCACTACAATATACATCGTATGTACAGTAATGGCCTCTAGGGCATACATATTACTAACAATTCGGAGTGTTTTCGAAGTTGTTATATTTTAACAACTGTTTAATTGTTATCAGTACTTAGATTAGCATCTGGGACCGTGAATGTCATTTGATCGAATAATCTGTCTATCTCCTATATGTACTTTTAGACGAGTTTGCGAACATGACATTCACGTTGATGTTCTGTGATTGTGCTGATATTGTAGTTGGATTGTCGTTGTAGATAGCCGGTGGTGCAATGATTTAGTACAGTTTGTATTCATTTGTACATTTGTTATTGCGGGGCGAGCGTCCGACATGTGGACTGCCGTCTTTGCCGGGTTGTATATTATTTTTTTTGGGCATGACTGGGTTAAGGTCGATGTCACCATTTGTACATATTATTCTCATTTTCTGTACTACGATTACCCCACGATGGAGTGCACGAATAGCCGGGTTCTAAAAGGCAACAAGCCCGCATCTCATGGTGTTGAGACGGAGGGGGCTTCATTCTAGAATTGGCAGGCTATTCGCCGCACTCGTAGGGGGTATAAGATGACCCACGGAGGGGTGCCCAAGTTGCCGGATTCCGTGAAGTGCTGGGTGGCCCATTCACTTTGTTGAAGGGGGTCGCCTCACTTCTGGGATCGGCGGGTAACTTTCCGTGCTCGTAGGGGTCCAGGTTTTCATTGCACAGGCTATCCACACAATCGGGAACATTGGGTTTTATTTGCGGCTCAAATAAAACCCGGGGCTCCAAGATTATCCACCTTTCTGTATTGTTGGCTGAGATTCTATGATGTTGCTTATTATCATGCCAGGGACGAATGTTATATATACTTATATATATACTGGTAGATGTTGTATATGTTTTGCACCCGCGCTAGTCATCCCCCGCTCTGTCGTTAGTTAAGTAACCTAACGGGTGATGAAGGGGCCCAGTGGCAAATGCGGATGGCATATACGTATATCATATTTTCGTTTATTTCTGGTGTGATAGGATTAAATTGATGGGACCGCATTAATTTTTATTAATGCAAGAAAATAAACCTAAAAGTTGGAACAAATTTCGAAAAACTGTAGTTATATTCTTTCGCTTTACACAGTGGTATTCGGCCATGAATATCCAGCACCTCATTCCAGAAGGCAAGAGCCGAGATCCCTTCATGGGGAATGACCTCTTGAGCGAAAGTCTATACTGTAGATTACTCGGTTTTTTCAAAAACAGAAGTTTTTCAAAAGGCGGAGCCTAAACCACTCCTTTTCAAAACTGCTCAGGTTCCTTCAATGATATCAAGTTCATTACGTTAACGAGTTTTTTCGCCGAAAACCCATCCTTAGCCCTCCGTCGTTTCTTACAAGTGTTGCTTAGTATTCATGATGCGTATGTTGACTGTGTCAAGGCGTAGTGTATGGTAGCTGAGAAATACTTGTTTGTGGCATATGATGCGATTGGTTAGGACAGTCGTATGACCATTTTGAATGTGTCAAGGGTCATGCGGGTGGGTCTAATGCAATCTTGGACAATGACTGGTTGAACTTGGCTAGCCACTTATGATATGTTGATTGTGTCAAGGTCATAAGTCGTTAGGGGCAAAAACCACATTGTGAGTTTCAAATGTACAAGAAACTTGCAGATTTAGCATACCTTCTGGAGTGTAGTGACTAGAGTGGATTCTATGTAGGTCATCACACAATGATAGTTGGATCCCGATCCTACTAATGAGTAGGATTGCTCTCGGGAGAAAATCTCACTTAACAATCAATGCTATAAACCGAGTAGGTGTCTAGAATGGTGTTAGCGGGGCTACGCCTCTAGAGAAAAGAGATTATGTAATTAAGGAACTTTGCGAAAGCGTTGGAAAACCTCTCTCGAAGTACCGACACTAGCCTGGCTAAAAGGTTAAACAAGTATTGTGACGTGCGATTAAAGTATTGTGACGTGCGATTAATCCTGACTAGTTCTTCTTTTAAGGATTGAAGAAGAATTCGAGGAAACAGTGGGAGCCATCATGATTAGATAAACTAATAACCAATCTAATCTTGCAAGAGTGCACGCTAAGTGTTTCTTTTCTCTCCCTTCAGGTAGCAACCACTTCATGCCCTAATCAAGATAATAAAATGTATCGCTTGACCGATCCAAATTCTTATTCGGGGATGGGGAACGTCGATTTAGCTCTAACCTATGACAACAATCATGAGTATGAGAAGAGGAAAGAGGATTGCATGAATTCCTTGATGACCCCATCGAAGAAGAAGCAAACTATTGCATCCTCTTCAGGTGTTCTTGTTATTGAGAATTGTCTTTCGGTCAGTCATACCTCCTGGGTACTAGATACCGGATTAGGATCTCATATCTGTAATTTATTGTAGGGACTGAGAAAAAGTAGGATGGTTGGACCTGGTGATATGTCTCTCAGAGTAGGGAATGGAGCACAAGTTGATGCTTCTTCCGTCGGTGAATATCACCTAGTATTGCCAAATGGCAATACTATGATTTTGAACAATTGCTACTATGTACCTTCCATGGTTTGCAACATCATATCGGTTTCTTTACTTGATAAAGATGGATATAGTTTTGTTCTTGATAGAAATATCATAAACGTTTACCTTGATAAGGTATTGGTTGCAGAAGGTACACTGTGTAATGGTATCTATGTTCTTAATCAAAATATTCAGTAAACAAAACACATGCAAGAGGAAGAGTTCAGATGTGAACGAATCCTACTTTTGGCATTATAGACTTGGTCATATCGGAGAGAAAAGACTGAGTAAGTTGCGTAAAGATGGATTTTTGGATACGTTCGAGTTTTCATCTTATGAAACTTGTCAGTCTTGTCTCAAAGGAAAAATGACCAAATCTCCGTTCACCGGACACGGAGAAAGAGCAGCAGAGCTCTTGGGACTCATACACAGTGATGTATATGGTTTAATGTTCATACATGCAAGGGGTGGGTTCTCGTACTTCATCACATTCACTGACGATCTCTCTAGGTTCGGGTATGTGTATCTTATGAAACACAAATATGAAGTTTTTGAGAAATTCAAAGAATTCAGAAACGAAGTAAAGAACCAAACTGGAAAAAGTATTAAGATCCTCCGATATGATAGAGGAGGGGAGTACTTAAGCACGGAATTCCAAGAATACTTAAAAGAGAATGAAATTCTCTCTCAACTTACTCCTCTGTATACACCACAGAACAACGGTGTATCGGAGCGGAGGAATCGTACCCTATTGGATATGGTTCACTCCATGATGAGTAGTGCTGAGTTTCCTCTTTCATTCTGGAGATATGCGGTTCAAACATCAACACATCTTTTGAATCAAGTTCCATCCAAATCAGTGTCTAAAACTTCGTATAAAATAAGGAGTGGTAAGTGTTTGTATCTTAAACGTATTACGATTTGGGGTTGCCCTGCTTATGTCAAAAAGCAGAACCCAGACAAACTCGAGGCACGATCAGTTTTGTGTAAGTTTGTGGGATACCCAAAGGACTCTAATAGGTATGTATTCTACCACGCAGAGGAACAAAGGATTATTGTTTCTCGGAATGCCAAATTTTTAGAATGGGCAGTTTCTTGAAAAAGAAACCAGTGGGAGCGTAGTAGAACTGGATGAAGTTCCAGAAACACAAACTATAACTGAAAATTTGGTGGAACCGCTAGATTCAATTATACCCGACGAACTTCAGCCACTTCGCAAATCTGGTAGGATTTCTCATCCACCCGAGATATACTACAGTTTTCTCATTGATGAGGATCAAGAGGATTGCATCTTGGAAGAAGATGATCCTACTAGTTTCAGACAGGCCATTATCAGTAGGGACTCTAATAAATGGCTGGTTGATATGTGATCCGAAATGGAGTCCATGTACACAAATAAAGTGTGGACCTTGGATATTGCTCCACCTGGGGTAAAACCCGTTGGATGCAAATGGATCCACAAAAGGAAATTTGGTGTAGATGGGCAGGTGGAAACCTATAAGGCTAGGTTCGTTGCAAAAGGTTTTCGTCAAAGACCAGGTGTGGACTATGACGAAACCTTTTCTCCAGTGGCTATGCTCAAATCCATTCCGATCCTACTTTCTATTGCTGCCTTCCATGACTATGAGATCTGGCAGATGGACGTAAAAATGGCTTTTCTAAACGGAAGTTTAGAAAAGTGAGTTTATATGGATCAGCCGGAAGGTTTCGTAGACAGTGGGAGCAGCGGGAAGGTGTGCAAGTTTCTTAAATCCATTTATGGATTAAAGCAGGCATCGCGGAGCTGGAACATCTGTTTTGATGAAAAAGTCAAGGAATTTGACTTCATCAAGAATGAGGATGAGACTTGTATTTATAAGAAGATTGTAGGACGAACTATCGTGTTCCTAGTCTTGTACGTGGACGACATTCTTTTGATAGGAAATGGCATTCCTATGCTACAATCGGTCAAGCTATTCTTATCACAAAGGTTCTCCATAAAGGACCTGGGAGATGCCTCGTACATTCTAGGGATTAAGATCTATAGAGATAGATCCAAGAGATTACTCGGACTCTCGCAGTCCAGGTATATAGAGACCGTACTAAAGAGATTTAGTATGGAAGATTCCAATCGCAGTAACATACCCGCATTGCATGGAATCACCCTCTCCAAGGAGATGTCTTCCAAGACTGACGAGGAGAGGGTTCGCATGAGCACTATACCCTACGCTTCGGCGGTAGGATCTATAATGTATGCGATGCTATGTATAAGGCCAGATGTAGCTTATGCGCTAAGCGTGGTGAGACGGTATCACTCGAACCCAGGTGAGGACCAATGGACAACAGTAAAGAACATTCTTAAATACCTGAGAAGGACTAAGGAGATGTTCATGGTTTATGGTAATGGAGACCTAAAGGTCGAGTCCTTTACCGATTCAAGCTTCCAGAGTGATAAGGATGACAGCAAGCCTGTCTCGGGTTTTGTGTTTACCCTCAACGGAGGGGCGGTGTTGGAAGAGCTCCAAACAGGATACCGTTGCAGACTCGACGATGGAGACTCATTACATTGCTATGAGCGATGCCGCAAATGAGGCGGTCTGGATGAAGAAGTTCATTAGTGAACTTCAGGTAGTTTCGTCCATTGTTGACCCAATACCTTTGTATTGCGATAACAATGGGGCTATAGCTTTAGAGAAGGAACCACGGTCCCAACAGAAATCCAGGCACATCTTAAGGCGGTATCACCTGATCAGGGAGATCATAGGTCGCCAGGAGATCGAGGTCCGGAGAGTGGATACAAAAGACAACACTGCGGATCTATTCACCAAGGTCCTTCCAAAAGCATAGTTCGAGAGACTTTTTGAGATGTTGGGTATGCGGTACGCCAACAGCTGGCCCTAGAGCAGACGTTGGATACTCGGTACGCCAATATATGGCCTTAGTGCAAGTGGGAGATTATTGGATATGTATGCCCTAGAGGCCATTATTGTATATGTATACATATGGATACTTGGACATATATATGTACAGGACAGTCTTGCTTGATATGATAGTAAGCTATTTGGTTTATCTTTATCTTAACATGTGCATGTTCTACTTGCTATTACATATCTTTTATACATGTTGATAAAGCCCGTAGGATCATTGATAGACTACCTGTGTTGTGATGGCGATCATACTTGTGGGAGCTGAGTGGTCGGTACGCACATTCTTAAATAGTCCCTAGTCGTGAGAGTATCGAGACCGGGAATCGATATTTCAGAGTAGACTAGTGTATACGTTTCTAGACCCCAACGAGGAGTGATGGTTTGGTCCCGCAACTATTGGTCTTTAGACCAAAGATCATATACAGGTACTCACTATGGGTGAGTACACCGGACGGACTCGCCGAGGACTTCCAGATGGTACTATACCTATCGTCATATGGAAGTTCTCAAGTGACATGAGTACAGGTTAGTCATTAGACCTGAGATCGTCATTTGTCTCGTGTGAGTTCCCACTGTGCTTTGATCACTACCCTACCACGGCTCTACTGGGTCGTGCAAACAGGTTTTGGTTGGGTACAGTCCCGAGCCATATAGAGGCAGTAAGCGATTGTCAAGGATTCGTCTCTCTCGCTATTGGGAGTCGATATCACACTGTGTTTGATTGGTCAGGACCATAAGACCTTGGCCAAGGCAGTTGGGATTTACTGATAGGCTGATCAGTAGTTTCCCGGATTGGTCCTGAGCCACATTAGCATGAATTACCGGGTTATTAGGGTATGACGTTTACCACCCCCAGACCCGGTATGTGATACTCTCAGATGAAGATACCGGACTGTACGGAGATTGTCACAGATAGGCTCAGTAAGTATCCAGATGAGTTTTCTCATCGGCCTTCCTTTTCGATAGGTACCCGGGTAGCCGTTAGTTACAGCTAGTGCCGCTGACGTGCTTGTGGTTATGGATTTATCCAGTAACTCACTGCCGGCGTACTGTCGAGTCTTTAGAGTCCCACACAGAGGGTTTCGCTGGTTCATGCGAAATAATGTAGTAGCCGTATTGGATATGTGCAGGGTCTCGATCGATGTACTTTGTACTCGTACTTTCGATCGGACAGTTGGTAATACTAGCCGGCTCGGGTTTGAGCCGGATTATTAAATCAGGTATTGATTTAATAGTTTACATATATGTATTTCGATATGTATATTCTAGTATTACGTTCTTCATGTTATTCTATCTCTTTGGGCATTCATGTTTTTATCCGAATGCAGGTATGTATATACAGCAGACTGTAATCCGTATTTTATTACAGATTACCTTCTAGAAGGTGGACACCTCATCATGGACTTTTCCATTTATTGATAAATGGAAATGAGGTGGAAATTAAGGAGATGGAGGTATGGTGAGTGGCATGGTGTCACGACCCGAAGGTACGGAACGTGACCAGCACTTAAATTACGAAACGTCTAAAGGCGTAACGTAATCTAAGTAAGCCGAAGACCAGAAATCTAAACCATTAAAAAGAAGAAGTGTAGGAAAACTTGTTTAAAAGTAACATCAAATTTTCTTTAAAATTTCGGCAGAGTCTCCTTTGTAAAAACTGGCCCCAAACGGGTACAAACAAGAATAATATATACAAGCAATAAAAAGGCATCCCCAAGCGGGAGCTAGCTCTACGCCAATTGGCGGAAACAACCACGCAAGAAAAATAATATACAACGCCGAAGCGCGAGAAACAAAACTCAGAGGAAAACCAAAATCCACCAGAAAACCATAATAATACAAGCACGACTCTAAGGTCGAAAGAAAAACAACTGGCCTTCTAATTCTATCAAATAATACAAGTCTGGTTGATGGAGCTTACTAGATACAAATGTAGCAAATAAAAATACAACTGTGGTCCAGATACAAGTGGACCAACCTACCAAACAATCACCCTGAATGAAGTGTGCCAGCATGCCGCCAAGGAAACCTGTACATCTGAACCTGTAAGAAAATTTGGCACAACGGGGGTGAGTTTCCAACTAGTGAGTAGAAGACATCTACGAGTAGAAATCGCATGCACGACGATCTCCTAGGTCATAATAACATACATATATAACACTAGTCATCTAGTAGTGACAGGATAATAATCTATGCATAAGTGCAATACTCAGTGCATCGTGTCATTGTTACTAAGTAGTAATGGATCACATATCTGATGTATGAATGCATCATGAATGAGAAAATCCACCATGGAATCTGAATAATTATGATAAAAGAAAACCTGTGTTTTTATCTTAGTAAAATTTGTATAATAAAGCTGAAACATCATCAGTGAAATCGAAAGAAATCCGTGTCAAGCATCAACACAAAATAGGTATATCTCAAAATCTCAAAATCTCATATCTCTGCATCTCAAATCTCAATATCTCTGTGTCTCAATATCTCTGTATCTCGGGATCCGGTAGTCCGGATCAGCCCATATCATCCAATCTCACGACCACGGTCGGTATCCTCCGGATATCCGCCGCGTAAAAAATAACAACAATAACCAGCCGGTAGTGCTCCCCTGCCGGGCTCAACGCCATCATCTGCGATCATCTTGCCCCGGGGTACCGCACCGGGCCCACCATGTACCCGCAGACGGTGCATCCCCCTCCTCGAATCGGGTATATGATACTGCTCAAGAACCGAGAAAACTCATGGTGGACGGCACACACATCACATCATGAGAAAACCGCAGTTTTTCTTTGAAAATAATAATAAGTTATGAAATTGTTGTGGTTTTCCCCAAAATCCAGAAATCTCATAGAAAATCCAAATCCTAAAATCCTGAGTAAATAAATAATAAGTATCGGCATAAGCCCTACAAAACTGTATGACAGTATAAGTATGTAAATGCATGAAGTGTCTGAGTAAGCAATGCAATATCTAAACTAGCACATGAAGCAAGCCTACTAAAATAAGTTTAAACTACTAATTACCAGCTATACTAAATGAAGTAGCTTTTTCTAAAGTGTGCGTGACATGGCAATTACCGATGATGATGTGTGTGAGCCGGCAAATAAGTGTATGTGGAACATGCGCATCATCGGTAATGGTGTTGGTGTCCTAACAGGTAGGGTTTCATATTAACTAAAGAAACATATGTATAAACATGCAATGCGATGAATACAACATGAATATAATGGTGAATGTGTATTAAACACACATTTAGAATATACATATCTAACTACGAGTCATGTAGTTTGTTGTTTGAAATAGCACGAATCGTGGTTCTTAGAAAAGTAGGGGCTACGGGGTTTTTATACAAAAGATATGTCCTTTGAAAAATCCGTAGTATCCCTCAGTCTGTCTTTAAAAATGCGCACGATTCGTTAGTTTTGAAAAATAAATATGACTCGAGCCTAACCTAGTATCTATCTAACCCACTAAAGAACAAAACTAAGGAAACTAGTCGATAGGTAATAAGAATCCACCTAAAGTCCGAGTCGATATCTCTAGTAGTCGGCGATCCATCCTCAATAGCGTCACGTACATAGTACAACTTTCTCAAGTCAAGAGTGCGGATCAATCATCACATCTATACCTCGTACGGTAAAATCCATCGTACGACATCCCAGAATCGGGGTACGGGTCAACTATCATATTTACATCATCATTTATTTGGGTATCGTCGTCAATCAATATCAAAATCTAGGTACTGTTCTAAAGTCTCGTATATTCTGATATTATCAACACATATCATCATATATGAATACACATCGCCCAAACGATCCGTTATAAATATCATACCATATCTCATATCACATCTTGATCATATGTCAACTATCATATATATATATATATATATATATATATATATATATATATATATATCATTCACATGGTATCATTGTCAAACAATATCATGATCTAGTTACTGATCTAAAGTCTTATACATTCCAATGTCATCACATATTTTATCCTATACATAAATATATTTCTCATCGCCCAGCGATCCGCTAGTATCATAACATATCTCATATCATAACTCGATCACATATCAAATATCTCACGGTATCATGCCCGATCATATCCACTCTTCCCCAAGTATCACATAACATCCTCAGATCACGGGTATATGTTGTAGACCTAGAAAACAAGTGTGTGTGCGCGCGTGCGCGCGCTAACCTATACTCTAGGGTCTCGCGACTAAGGAATAGAATAGGAGGATTGTCATCCAAAATACCCAAAATTACAATTCGTGGTCATCCTAGAACCTTTCTTGTTCGGTATTCATATCTCGCCATAACCTATCAATATATAACTATCTCAAGACCACATCATATCCTACGAAGTTGCGGGGTGCTATACGCCATCCACCCGACTTCCCCCGTAGATATACATCTACTCACCTGGTCCTCGCTTGCCGGAGTCGATGCCGCCATCATCTTCTTCATCGTCCTAAATCCACGTGAGGGGTACCTATACGCAAACATATATAATATCGTAAACCGAAATTGCGGACAAAACCAAAACGACGCACGAAACACGCATAAGTTAAAACCTATGACCCGCTCATGCAAAATAACCAAATAACCCTCGACATCGGCGTACAAACGCCGATTGATCGAGAAAAACCCAAACACACCAATCGTGGTTTCACAAATCACTAATTATAATATGAGATAAGTTGTAACTCATAAAAACCTCAAAATAAATCAATTCGATTTATTTCCGAAAACCTAGAAAGCCTCAAATAACCGTTTTAATTCGAAACTTAATGTTTTAACGAAACTAATGGACATAATATGTACTAAATATCATAACTAAGTCATACAAACCATTACTATAATTTAATCTCATCAATTTTCATTAAATCCAAAATTCTAATTTGCAAAATTATCAAATTTTAACACTTTTAAATCAAAAATTCACAAATCATCAACTAAACTAAGTTTTGCATGATCTAAGTTGCTAAACAACAAATTAAAATGTTAATAATGTCATGAAAACCCTAATTAGATTTTAATCTCAATTAATTAATCAATTTCTAAAAACCTAGTTTGCAACATTAGCATAATTAGCATAATTTTAAACTAACAATTAGCAACTAGTAACTAGACTAGGTTTTGCATTCCATTAACATGTTAATTTACTCATCAAAACCATGAGTAATTGATAAAAATCCTCACTTGATCACAAACCCTAATCTTGAATTTTCAAATTTGAAATTGGAACCAATTAATTAGCTAATTAAATGGATTTAAAGTAGTTTATCAATAATTAAACACTTGGGTTAGGATTATACCTCCACAAACATGAGATCAACATGCAACCTAGTCTCCAAAATTCTAACTTTGCTCCAAGATACTTGCTTGTTTGGCCAAAGAATAAAGGCTATGGGTTAAATGATGAATTAGTGGAGTTTTTGTATTGATTTTTGAATGGATTTTGTGGATTTTGAAGTGGAGATGAGGTGAGAATTTTTTTGGGGTTGCCATGGGATGGGTTCGGCCAAAATTTTGGAGAGGGAGAGAGAGTGTGTGGTGTGTGTAGAAATTTCACAATTTATTACATCAATTTAGCCTTTTCAAAATTATTTAATTTTATTTATTTTCTTACTTCAATTAATCCTAGAAAACTCTAGAAATTTGAAGACAATCCAAGAAGAGAAGAGCATGCTACAAACCTAATTCTAATATGTCATGGTTCACTTTTGTAAAATCAACCCATTCCAATTTGTAATTTACACTAATTTAATGTATAATTAAAAGCTTATATTAATATTTGAAATAATTAATTAAGGAAAAATATTTAAGTAAGCTAATAATTTACAAGTCACTAATAAATACCATTTACTAGTAGTTTCCTAGTTAAAATAGGTCTATTAAATTTTATGATGAAAAATAACTATAGTTATGTTTTACGGAAAAATATGGTTTATTTTACCGATTATCAGAAAATTCACCTAAAAGATTTTATTTATTTAATTATTTATTTATTTATTTTTAAAACGTTACACATGGCTTCAATAGTTGACAAATGAATTATTTATTCATTTGTGGTTACTATTGAAGCATGGCTACAGTTGTTTTTTGATAAAAATTCATACTCAAAACCATTGTGTTGATTTTTTCTGTCACTTGCATGCTTCATTATTTTTGTGCTTCCATTTTTGCTTCACTCTCCTCCCTCCTCTTGAGTTTCCTCCACCTCCATCATTTTCCTCTTCACTACTCTCTCATGAGTTGAGAAACAAGTGAAGAGGTAAGAAAGAGATAGCAAAACACTTAGATCATCACACTACATTCTAGACTACTTGGTTTAGCAACCCAAGCTCTCTAGTTGCTCCACTTGACATATAGTGTGGAGCTAAAGCCATGAATCATATCTCTCGGGTGGATCAACTACGACAAAGGAGGACCGGAGAGTAAGATCGATCGCGGAGAACCAAAGGAGCCAACAAAGAAGATCAAGCATGTTCAAGGTGACCACTTGGAGCTAACAAAGAGGAAAGAAGACCGAAGGACTTGGATCGTTTGGTGCGATTTCTTTCATAGTAGATAGCACTACAAGTTTTGCTAGATAGGTTTATGGAAAGATCTGGGTTAAAGGTTATTCTAGCGCCATGTTCTTGTAACATTTCAGAAAAATAAAATATTATTTTTGGGAATTTTTATAATTAAATAATAAATATATTGAATATTTTAATAAGGCGATATAATTAAATACCGATAAATTGGGAAAAATTTGGAAAATTATAGAAATTACTGAAAAGATGGTGCTTTATGTGATTTATGCAAATTATGAAATTTTACGATTTATTATACACTATTTTAATACTAATCGCGATTAAATATCGCTAATCACGCATTAAACGTGTTTTGTGCACATGACATGCACATGTCATTTTTTAAACTTGTTACATTTTTTTATCATGACTTTTCTTCATTTTCTTTTTTTGCATGGTTGTTGTTTCAATATGAAGAGAAAAGATAACAAAAGAAAATAAAAGAAAAGAAAAGGAAAACATAAAAAAATGAGGGATGGGCATGAGAGAGAGAGGGTGAGGGGTCAAACCTTGGTCATGCAATTTGCTCCCTTCATTGTTTCCTTCATCTCCTTTCTCTCTCTCACCCCCATGGCAGCACCCATCTCCCTCTTCATCAAAACCCTCACAAACACCCTCATTCTCTCATCAAAACATCATCCCCACTTCACAAAAAGCATGCACAAGCTCACAAGCTACACTTTGGACAAAGAAAAATTTGATTTTGGTGCCCTAGGGGATTCATGAGTGCAAAATGTGCTAATTGTTCCATCATTAGTGTAGAATTTCCATTCTTTTAGCATCAATATTAATTTAGAATTGATATTGTGTGGTTTTGAGAACTTTGAAAACTTTAAGTTGAGAATTAGGGTTTGAGTTGAACCCAAAGGTGAAATTGAGGTTAGTAGAGGCTATACAACCCCTGTTGTGTAACATTTAAAAAAAAAAAAAATTGTGAAATTTTATAATTTAATAATAAAATATTGAATATTTTAATAAGGCGGTATAATTAATTACCGATAAAATGGGGAATTTTTTTTGAAAATTATGGAAATTATTAAAAGAGGGTGTTTTTATGTGAATTATGCAATTTTTAAGTTTTTATGGTTAATTATATGCTAATATAGTGCTAATCGCGATTAAAAATCGCTAATCGCGTTTTAAGCTTGTTTTGTGCAAAACATGCACCGTATCATTTTTACACCTGTCACTTTTTTTTCATGGCTTTCCTACATGTTTTATAACATAGTTGTTGATTTATTAGGAGAAGAAAAGAAAAGAAAAGGATATGAATAGAATAGAATATAGTAGTAGGTATGGGTGTGTGAGAGAAATGTGAGGGTTACATTTGACTTAACCATTCTCTCCTCCATCATTCTCCTTCATTTTCCCTTCCTCCTTCAGCCCAAGGCAGCACCCTCTCCTCCACCATCTTAAAACCCCCAAAACTCCATTAAAAACACCTCAAAACTCAAACCCCATTTCACAAAAAAGATGCACAAGCTCAAGGGAAGCACATTGGACCAAGAAAGCAAGGATTTTGGCCACTTGGGGCAACTCAAGAATTTTCTTTAGTTGCCAAATGAGGTATTTTCTGAACCCTTAGCTTAGTATTTCTATTACTTTTACCCTCATGTTAGATTAGAACCGATATCGTGTGGTTTGGGTGAACTTTGAAAACTTTTGTTAGGGTTTATGGAAACTTTGGGTTGTAATGTGTAATTAAGCTCAGTAGAGGCCTCACAAACCCCCAAGTGCTAGAATTAAGACCTAAACCAGAGACTAGAACCCCGGAATACGGATTTAGAAAAGCCGATATCGGAAAATTATGAATTCTGTGGATGTAAAATGGAATCTGCTATTATCCTGAGAGTCTGAAAATTATTTTGCAAGGACAGTGATACATGCAGGCACCTAGGAAGCTACCACCAAAGCCCTGGCCCCTAACCCTCAACCATGGCCGCAAATTTAATCTTTCTGGCCGCAAATTGCGGCCAGACCAGGGTGGAATTGGTTCGTGTTGGTTCTATGGTCCACTCATTAGTAAAATAGACCCTTGGTATATGCAAAATTGTCTGATTTGACCTAGGGTAGAATCTGGGACCTTTTTCCTGTGTTGCTGTTTTGATTCGGAGTTTCGTTTCTTGTATTTTAAATTCTGGATTTGCGTATTTTTGTTTTACTCGATCACTTGACGTTTGCACGACTACATCGAGGGTTGTTTGATGGTTTTGAAAGCGTAGTCCATAGGTTCTAACTTATAGGCCTTAGCGTGTCGTTTCGGTTTTCTGATGTGAGTTTAATGTACGTTTGCGATTGTGCTATCTTTGTAGGTACCTTCACACGAGGGTTCCATATGATGAAGAAGATGAAGGCAATGTCGACACCGACACGCAGGATGCAAGGTGAGTAGATTATATCTACGGGGAAAGTCGGGTGGATGGCGTATAGCACCCCCGCAGCTCGATACTTAGTATACTATATATATACTATATATATATATATATATATATATATATATGTATGTATGTATATATATATATGTTTGATAGCGTTATGTGTGAATTGGATATTCAGATGTGGTTAGGTGTACTATGGATAGATTAGGGTTTAGAAATAAACTAGTATAGTTTTCTAGATGCGAACCCTAGAATAGGTTTACACCCACACGCACACGCATGCTTATTTGTTATACATATACCTAGATGATGATGATAGTGGATGATATTTGGAGATAAGTCGATGATATTGGGCATATTGCCATGAGATCGGTGATATGATGTGGTTCGTATTTGGGATACGACATGAGATTTTTAGCGGGCCTTTACGCGTGTGATTTCATACACACACACACACACACACACACACACATATATATATATATATATATCGATGGTATCAGTTCGTACTAGACTTAGATCTGTACCCCAGTTCATGAGATATGATGATAAGGATACCAGATAATTGATGAGATAAATATGAGATTCGACCCGTACCCAGATTTGGGATGCCGTACGACGGATTTACGTACGAGCTATATATTGATGATAGATCCGCACTCTTGACTCGAGAATTTCATAATATTTATTGTATCGTATGTGATACTATTGAGGCGGGATTACCGACTATTGTATTTATATGTATCGACTCATATTTATGTGGTTTCCTTATCTTTTCGATTAGCCAGTTAGTTTAGTACTGTAGTTTACTTGTAGATGTTAGACTAGACTCGAGTCATATCTATTTCAAAAACTAACGAATCTTGATTATTTTAAAAACAGGCCAAGGGATACTATGGATATTTTCAATGGATGTAGTTTTCATAAAAACACCGCAGCCCTATTATCTAAACACCACGATTCGTGCAACTTTCAAATACCAAAAGACTGTATGACTCGTATATAGGAATGTATATTTCTTTATTGCTGCATTATTATTCATTTACCATTTATTCTACTGCTCGCATTGCATTGCATGCTTATATGTTATTGATTCATATTTCTTTGTGCATATGATATATAGCATACATGTATACTTATATGCTTACACATATGTCTTTACATAGTTACATGCTCATATTACTGTTTCACGTTGCATATACTATAATTCATGGATTTCGCATTGCGATATGGTTTCATATGATATTTTTTCTAGATTGTTTTACCCCTGCGTATATATATCAGTGGTATGGGACGCTGAAATATATATGTATACCCATCATATATACATATATTAGTGGTATGAGACACTGATATATATATATATATATATATATATATATATATATATATATATATATATATACACACATAATATATCATCATGATGATCTATGCAATTTACTTATTCATTATATACGAGAGGGGCCTTTATGGTCGATAAGAGGGGCCTATATGGTCGATGTGAGGGGACTTTATGGTCGATATGAGGGGCCTTTATGGTCGATATGAGGGATATGAGGGGCCTATATGGTCGATGTGAGGGGCTTATATGGTCGATATGAGGGGCCTTTATGGTCGATGTGAGGGGCCTATGTGCCCGATGTATGATGGCATGTTATATCCCTACCCCATATTTATTTTATATACATTGCTTCATGTGTTAGTAGTACCTGATAGAGTACCTTTCATGACTATTGCATATACACATTACCATTTATTGCTTCATATATTAGTAGTACCTGATAGAGTACCTTTCATGACTATTGCATATACACATCACCATTTATTGTTTCATGTATTAGTAGTACCTGATAGAGTACCTTCATGAATGTTGCATACATATTGGATATATGATGTATGAGATTTACTTGATATTGGGATATTGAGATATATATCTTGTGTCGATGCTTGACAATGATTTTCTGATGATTTCATTGATGATATTTGAATGTTTATTCAAAAATCTCACTATATTAAGAAAACGGTTTTCTTATTCATGATGTCATCTGTTTTCATTTTACCGCATTCATACCTCATATTTACGTTATTTTTCTACCTGAGGCTCTGACACGAGCACATGGGATTACACTTATGTTTAGATGTTTAACCTTACCTTTTTATTATGCTTCAGACTTTATTATATTGAGGATATATATATTACTGATCGTTTGACCTAGGATTTAGTCATGCATACGATTTCTGCTCTATGATGTTTTCTACTCACGAGTTGGCAACTCACCCCCATTGTGCCACAGTTTCTTGCAGGTTTTGCCGTACAGGTTCCATTACGGCTTTCGGGCACACTGTTTCCTTTCTGGGTGATTGCTTTGGTAGGTGGGTTCACTTGCATCGTGACCACTATTGTACTTATTTATTTTTCAGTTGAATCTAGTAAAATTCCATCAACCAAACTTGTATATTGTTTTAGAGTTAGAAAACCAGTTGTGTATTATTTCGACCTTAGAGTCGCGCGTTGTAGTATTATGGTTTTCATGCTGATTTTGAGTTTCCTTTTTGATTTTTGATCCTCGCCCTTCGGCGTTGTATATTATACTGCTTGCGTGGTTGTGACCGTCGATTGACGAAGAGCTATCTCCCGCTTGGGGATGCCTTTTATCATTGTATATATATATTATTCATGTTGTACCCCGTTTGGGGCCAATATTTACATAGAAAACTCTGCCGAAATTTCCAGAAAAGACTATAGATTTTAAAAATGCATATTCAGTTTACTTATTGAAAAAAAACCTTGCTTTTAAAACATGTTTTCTTACTTCTTAAAAACTAGTTTTCCTTATTTACTTCTTAAAAATGGTTTTAGATTTCTGGGCTTTTGGCTTACTTGAGTTAGATGAGGTCCTATAGACTTCATATGATTCAAGGGCCAGTCACGGGCTATTTCGGGTCGTGACAAAGTTGGTATCAGAGCGCTAGGTTAACCTTGGTTCGAGTCTAAGTTTGACTATGCGGAGCCTAGAGCGTTTGTATATATACGGAACTTAGACTTAGTCGAGGGGGTATTAGACCCGAACTTTCGTCACATAGGTTGACCTTGGTTGATGGAGTAGGTGACTTAAAGAGAGTGACGTACCGTGTGTATGTTCCGCGGCATACTTGCGATACGCCACTCCGTTTAAGGAGCCTTAGGATGTACATTACCTTGGACAGTATTATATTCATTCCTATGATCTATCCTCATCGATGTTGGTTATGATTTTACCGCCACGATTACACGGGCAGAGAGAGCTACGGCTAGAGTTGTGGCCAGCACGAGCTCATCGCGGACAAGGACTGACCAGGGCGTGATTCCCGGAACATACGATTGCATATAGAGGCGTCGTCTTTTTTGTTTTTTCGCGCCATGAGCATTGATGGATCACTTTTATGAGGTTTCTCGGACGTGCAGATCAGCACCAGAGGATCAGGCTACTGTTAGAGGCCAGCCGGAATGTGATGACCGCCGATGCGCTGATTATTGGATGATTGAGGCACTGTTCAGCGTGCGGATAAATGAGCCAGTTGTTGCTGCGAACGACGAGATATTGCCCCAGTTGTTGGAGCATTGCAGTACGAGTTGTACTTAGAGATATGATGGAAGGTCGCTAGTCACCCGAGGATGAATGACTAGGACCTGTGATTCGTTCTCTTACCCCGATGCGAGGTCATCAGATTGATTGATTCCAGCTAGAGACGACTTCACGCAGATTCGTTGAGAGTCGATAGAGACGATCGAATGTCAGGAACCCATTTCCAGGTTTAAAGTATTCGAAAGACAATGCAAGTAATGCTATGGACCCTCTAGAAGAATGAAACCCTAACTCGACGTAATGACCATGGAACGCCTTCAAACCTTAGGGTTTGCGGCAGTTTAGCGGTGCCATTTGTGAGGCTTGGGTTTGCCCTTCTACGGTTGGTCCACAGGTGCTGTGGTATATACTGGAATACTATTAAACTATACTCAAGATGTTGATCTCTTGAGGGATTATGTGGTTCTGACGAGTCGATCGGATGATTCGACATCATTCGGATATCATGTGATGGGATACATTGCTTGGGAAACTCCAGATGCGAGTATAGCCATTGGAGCGCAGTCCATGCAGCCACGAGAAGACGACTCCGAATCAGTCGACATCGGAGCGGAGTGGAGTAAAGAGTTCGCACGAGGTTTCGACGAGATGACGTTCCACTCCGCTGACATCAGAGATGCAATACGCATGCAGGGGCGTTGTATATGGATATAGCTTCCAGAAGGAGTCGCGATGAGTATGCAGCCATTCCGGAACAAGAAACAGATGTAACAAAGACGATAACTTCCAGGAAATTCGGTAGAAACGAAAATTGAGAGAGACCTCGATAGGACCTTTCTGGAATACTATACGAGAAGACTTGGACCCAGGAGCGGTCATATTGCACACACCCAGCAGGCCAGAGTTCGGCATCGTCGACGAGATAGTTGGCCGGAGATCTTTAGAGGATGTGCTAGAGCGGGACTGTTTCCGTCGTCGTTCCATATTGGGCCGTTGAGCCGAGGAGCTATATTTCTAGCAACGCACAATGAGAGACAAGAGCCTAAAAGCACCAGGCGCCAGATCATGAACAAGAAGCAAGTAGATATCTTGCTCTGCTAGCATTGGATGCACCGACACCTTCTCGACTTTGAAGGAGGATATATCGACGATGGTATTTATGATTTGTGATTTGGTGATCCGATTATCACGTATCCGTCACCTTGGATTTCGATATTTCGGGCGATCTATTCGCTTGATTTATTTTTGACGACCGAGTTTCATGACATTTGTTTTTGTGCACCACGGTTGCACCTGACATCGGTTTGATGTCATTCGGTATGTTGATTTTGATTTCATACCTATGTTATGCATGTGATTTGACTTATGCTTTCGGCATAGTTTTCATGCACTTTTAGTGTTTTGATTTGATTTATAAATGCTGATGTACATGGTTGTGAGATTATATATCGCGGTATACCTGATTTGGATTTTCGCGCGTGTTGAGTGCATGTTTTGAGGTACGATTTTGGTGCACACCAGATGCACTAAATCGGGATTCTTCGCGCATGTCAGATGCACCTGATTTTGCTGTCAGGCACACACGTTGCCTATGACAGATGTTTTGTGCACACCCGTTGCACTTAGATGTTGTTTCTGTGCACATATATGGCACATTTATGGATTTTGATTTCCGTGCGCACCAGACGCACAGGGTATTCTTATATACATTTTGGGATTGATTTCTTATGGAGCAGTACGTTTTTATGATATTTGCTATATGTTTTCGTACTGAGCAGGACTAGTCAGAGGACAGTACCTGGATATATTTTGCATGCATTGATAGTTATCGAAGGGATTTCCAAAAAGTGATAGTCTAAGTATTTACCTACGTGTCTGATAAGACACGAAACGTTCAAAGCATGGAAACCCTTCTAAATTGTTTTCAAAAAGGCGGAACATACATATTAAACAAAAGATATATACATATATGGTTATTTTCTTATAATAGACGTCCGCCACCGTGCAGTGCTATGCGCATCGCACAGCAACATGAAAGGTTTGGCATGCAATTCCTTCAGATATTTACATGTACAGATTTGATGTTTACATGTATAGTTCTGATTTATATCATATTGGTTTTATTTTGGATTTGACATTTGTGTCTTTACCATGACTCCGATGATTGCGGGATGCTTGACGGAGATTTGATTTTGAGTTATCTGCTCATTATTCATGCGCATGCATTGCGCTATAATACGTTTATCTATTGATGATTTCGGAGCCCCGACGACTTGGACTTTTACTGAAATGTTTTAATAATTGAGGGGTTTAAATTTAAATTCGGGGACCGAATTTCTTTAAGAGGGGAAGATTGTAATATTTCAAAAAAAAAATATTATTTTTGGGAAATTTTATAATTTAATAATAAAATATTGAATATTTTAATAAGGCGGTATATTTAAATACCGATAAAATGGGGATTTTTTTTTGAAAATTATGGAAATTAATAAAAGAAGGTGTTTTATGTGAATTATGCAATTTTTAAGTTTTTATGGTTAATTTTATGCTAATATAGTGCTAATCGCGATTAAAAATCGCTAATCGCGTTTTAAGCTTGTTTTGTGCAAAACATGCACCGTATCATTTTTACACTTGTTACTTTTTTTTCATGGCTTTCCTACATGTTTTATAGCATGGTTGTTGATTTATTAGAAGAAGAAAAGAAAAGAAAAGGATAATAGAATATTGTAGTAGGTATGGGTGAGAGAGAGAAAGGCGAGGGTTACATTTGACTTAACCATTCTCTCCTCCATCATTCTCCTTCATTTTCCCTTCCTCCTTCAGCCCAAGGCAGCACCCTCTCCTCCACCATCTTCAAACCCCCAAAACTCCATTAAAAACACCTCAAAACTCAAACCCCATTTCGCAAAAAAGATGCACAAGCTCAAGGGAAGCACGTTGGACCAAGAAAGCAAGGATTTTGGCCACTTGGGGCAACTCAAGAATTTTCTTGAGTTGTCAAATGAGGTATTTTCTGAACCCTTAGCTTAGTATTTCTATTACTTTTACCCTCATGTTAGATTAGAAACGATATCGTGTGGTTTGGGTGAACTTTGAAAACTTTAGTTAGGGTTTATGGAAACTTTGGGTTGTAATGTGTAATTAAACTCAGTAGAGGCCTCACAAACCTCCTAGTGCTAGACTTAAGACCTAATCCAGAGACTAGAACCCCGAAATACGGATTTAGAAAAGCCGATATCGGAAAATTGTGAATTTTGTGGATGTAAAATGGAATCTGCTATTGCCCTAAGACTCTGAAAATTATTTTGCAAGGACAGTGATACAAGCAGGCACCTAGGAAGCTACCACCAAAGCCCTGGCCCCTAACCCTCAACCATGGCCGCAAATTTAATCTTTCTGGCTGCAAATTGCGGCCAGACCAGGGTGGAATTGGTTCGTGTTGGTTCTGTGGTCCCCTCATTAGTAAAATAGACCCTTGGTATATGCAAAATTGTCTGATTTGACCTAGGGTAGAATCTGGGACCTTTTTCCTGAGTTGCTGTTTTGATTCGGAGTTTCGTTTCTCGTATTTTAAATTCTGGATTTGCATATTTGTGTTTTACCTCGATCACTTGACATTTGCACGACTACATTGAGGGTTGTTTGATGGTTTTGAAAGTGTAGTCCATAGGTTCTAACCTATAAGCCTTAGAGTGTCATTTCGGTTTTCTGATGGGAGTTTAATGTATGTTTGCGATTGTGCTATCTTTATAGGTACCTTCACGAGGGTTCCATATGATGAAGAAGATGAAGGCGACGTCGACACCGACACGCAGGATGCAAGGTGAGTAGATTATATCTACGGGGGAAGTCGGGTGGATAGCGTATAGCACCCCCGCAGCTTGATACTTAGTATACTAGATATATACTATATATATATATATATATATATATATGTATGATAGCGTTATGTGTGAATTGGATATTCAGATGTGGTTAGGTGTACTATGGATAGATTAGGGTTTAGAAATAAACTAGTATAGTTTCCTAGATGTGAACCCTAGAATAGGTTTATACCCACACGCACACACATGCTTAGTTGTTATACATATACCTATATGATGAGGATGGTGGATGATATTTGGAGATGAGTCGATGATATTGGGCATAGTGCCATGAGATCGGTGATATGATGTGGTTCGTATTTGGGATACGACATGAGATTTTTAGCGGGCCTTTAGGCGTGTGATTTCATACACGCGCACGCGCGCGCACACACACACACACACATATATATATCGATGGTATCAGTTCGTACTAAACTTAGATCTGTACCCCGGTTTGTGTGGTTTCCTTATCTTTTCGATTAGCCAGTTAGTTTAGTACTGTAGTTTACTTGTAGATGTTAGACTAGACTCGAGTCATACCTATTTCAAAAACTAACGAATCGTGAGTATTTTAAAGATAGGCCAAGGGATACTACAGATATTTTCAAAGGATGTAGTTTTCATAAAAACACCGTAGCCCTATTTTCTAAACACCACGATTCGTGCAACTTTCAAATACCAAAAGACTGTATGACTCGTATATTGGAATGTATATTTCTTTATTGCTGCATTATTATTCATTTACCATTTATTCTACTGCTCGCATTGCATTGCATGCTTATATGTTATTGATTCATATTTCCTTGTGCATATGATATATAGCATACCTGTATACTTATATGCTTACACATATGTCTTTACATAGTTACATGCTCATATTACTGTTTCACGTTGCATATACTATAATTCATGGATTTCGCATTGCGATATGGTTTCATATGATATTTTTTCTGGATTGTTTTACCCCTGCGTATATATATCAGTGGTATGGGACGCTGAAATATATATGTATACCCATCGTATATATATTAGTGGTATGGGACGCTGATATATATATATATATATATATATATATATATATATATATATATATAAACCTACATAATATATCATCATGATGATCTATGCAATTTACTTATTCATTATATACGAGAGGGGCCTTTATGGTCGATAAGAGGGGCTTATATGGTCGATGTGAGGGGCCTTTATGGTCGACATGAGGGGCCTTTATGGTCGATATGAGGGATATGAGGGGCCTATATAGTCGATGTGAGGGGCCTTTATGGTCGATATGAGGGGCCTTTATGGTCGATGTGAGGGGCCTATGTGCCCGATGTATGGATGGCATGTTATATCCCCTACCCCATATTTATTTTATATGCATTGCTTCATGTATTAGAAGTACCTGATAAAGTACCTTTCATGACTATTGCATATACACATTACCATTTATTGCTTCATATATTAGTAGTACCTGATAGAGTATCTTTCATGACTATTGCATATACACATTACCATTTATTGCTTCATGTATTAGTAGTACCTGATAGAGTACCTTCATGAATGTTGCATACATATTGGATACATGATATATGAGATTTACTTGATATTGGGATATTGAGATATATATCTTGTGTCGATGCTTGACAATGATTTTCTGATGATTTCATTGATGATATTTGAAAGTTTATTCAAAAATCTCACTATATTAAGAAAACGGTTTTCTCATTCATGATGTCTTCTGTTTTCATTTTACCGCATTCATACCTCATATTTACGATATTTTGCTACCTGAGGCACTGACACGAGCACATGGGATTATACTTATGTTTAGATATTTACCCTTACCTTTTTATTATGCTTCAGACTTTTTTATATTGAGGATATATATATTACTGATCGTTTGACCTAGGATTTAGTCATACATACGATTTCTGCTCTGTGATGTTTTCTACTCACGAGTTGGCAACTCACCCCCGTTGTACCATAGTTTCTTGCAGGTTTTGCCGTACAGGTTCCATTGCGTCATTTGGGCACACTGTTTCCTTTCTGGGTGATTGCTTTGGTAAGTGGGTTCACTTGCATCGTGACCACCATTGTACTTATTTATTTTTCAATTGTATCTAGTAAAATTTCATCAACCAAACTTGTATATAGTTTCAGACTTAGAAAACAAGTTGTGTATTATTTCGACCTTAGAGTCGCACGTTGTAGTATAATGGTTTTCATGCTGATTTTAAGTTTCCTTTTTGAGTTTTTATCCTTGCCCTTCGGCGTTGTATATTATACTGCTTGCGCGGATGTGACCGTCGATTGACGAAGAGCTAGCTCCCGCTTGGGGATGCTGATCGCACGCTTTTGGCGTGTCGAATGTTCAAAGTTCTAAAGTTATAACCGCGATCAGGACGGTGTCGCTATGCAGCTAGCCGGTTTAGCACGGGTCGATCCACAGGGAGATGGTTGTATGTCCGTTCGAGTTTTAGACGAATCAATAATGAATTTGTATATGTTTGTTCAGTTCTATCCTAAGTGTTCGTATTTATGTTCAAGTAAGCTTGTTAAGGTTAAGGTTGGTTAGTAGAGTTAGGATTAGTCTCGTACTTATTTTTTGCCATTCTTAAAATGATGTTGGGATAATTGAAAGTAGCGGGGATTAGGAGGACATAGGAATGGGATTTGCGAGTTTAAGCAAGCTTTCCAACGCTAAATCCATTCCTAGTGCCCCTTGTCCGTCCGCTAAATACGCTTATTTCCAACTCTCGGCCAAACACCCGCATCCATGTATCCAATTAAGTCACAACTACATGTCACGTTGTAGTGCGCTTAAAGGACTTCTCGACTTTGGTCGCGGCTATATGTCACGTATAGCGCGCCTAAGCGAAGGGGTTATGGTTGTTTGGTCGGGGTTCGTATCAAGATGTTTGGCGAAGAGAAGCACAAGGGATTTCTCCGTCCCTCATACCACCTTCCTTAGCCTTAACAAGAGGGAAATTATTCACACATCATAAAAGAAAAGAAAACAAAACAAGAAGGAAGAAAAGAGGAAAATACGGTTTTACAAGTGAAGCAAGCTAACTCTTGGGTCTTCACCTCAGCAAGGAACTCCGTCAAGTATCATCACTTGAAAATACAGATAAAAGAAGAGAAGAAAAGAGAACAAGAAAAGAAATAACAACAACTAGTGAACAACAAACAATAAAATTACAATACAAGATAATAAAATTACAAGACAATAAATAAAAGAGACAAAATAAAAATAACCCTCATCTTCATTGATCTTCCACTCAAAAAGCTCTCACTACAATTTTCATGGAGAAAAGAATGAAGAAGAAGAAGAAGAAACTAAGCTAAATCCTAACAAAAGGAGAATGGAAATCAAGACATGAAGAAGCCTTTTGGCTTGCACAAAACTGGGCTATTTATAGGCTGCGTGCTGAAACCCTAGGGCCACATTCTGACCCTACATGAAAAGACCAAACTACCCCCAGAAAATCCTCTGTTACCGAGTTAACTCGGCCGCGGATTCGCGGCCGAGTCGCCATGTTAGCCGCGAATCCGCGGCCGTTTTGGGGAGTTGCGATGTCAAAATTCCTGGGTTTCTCTGTGTTGCTCTCCTCTGTTGTTCTACATGTACCAAATTGCAAATTGCTTCCACAATTGCTTCAGATCTGCAACGGTCCAAAATGGCATCAAAAATAATACTTTTGACCTTTTCTCCCTCGAGCTCCGCGCACCCATTGATTCTTGTGCTGCCCCCCTCGTGCCATGTGCTTGTCCGAGACACGAATGACCACTGTCATATGTCTTGTCTCTGGAACTGGTACGCGGCACTGGACAGATACGGATGACTGGAACCCGGCTTTTATCTGCTGTCAACAGATGTTCTGTATTTGGCGTAACAGTGGAGATTTTGTATCAATTGCGTTATTTTGGACTAGGAACCTCCTGTAAATATGTAGCAAACACGGATTTAAAGCACCTACCTATAAACAAATGAGCGTAAGAATGGGCGGTATTAAATGCAATATTCTTGTATGAACAAATACCCCCAAACTTAACTTTTGCTCGTCCCGAGCAAAACAATTATTCACAAAAAAGTCCTAACCTCACTTTTGCAGGGAACGCGATTGCACTGAGCTCGTGCAACAATCCGTTAAACCTCTAGGTGTCCCTAGTAGGAGGAGTGTTGTCTCCTGAGGGTTTTCAGCGGATTACACCCACAAAATCCCGTCAACCTAGTGTCATAAGTTAACATTGACTCTACTCCTATAGTTTAGTATCTACGTTAGAAACTCTATCATCCTTAGTTAGAAATATCCAACCCTTATTTTTCACGCCTCCTATCTATTTAAATTTAGATCCTATACGTTCCAAAAAAGTTTAGAAAGATGTTGGTTCTCCTGAGTTTTTCTTCTAACAGTGTGGTCTTAAATCAGGGATTTTTATCAACTTTACAAAAAACATAAGTCTTATCTTTTATTTCTATCTTTTATCCAAACATCGATTGTATACCCCTACGTGTGTGTATATTTGCACCCCTACACTCAAGAATTCAACTCAAGCTATAATACCCTTGCCCTAATACCTAATACTACTTCTTTTCATTAAGGATGGACGGATTTGCTCACACACCTTTCATGCGACTATTAATGCTTCTTGAGACACTAACGGCCGATTACTGAATGTGTGAACTTAAAGCGTAAATAGCAGTTTCCAGGTCTTGATTTTATTCTATTTTTCTTTTTCTTTTTTCTTTTTATTTTTCAAGACCGGATATATTTTTCAGTAGCTCTTTTGGTGTTTAGCTTTAAATACCGTTTTTTCTTTCATACTAGGCTTTCAGGCAAGAGTATTTCTAGGTATCCTCTACTATCCCAAGTTTCAAGGTGCATGTAAGTGCAGTTTGTAGGGTATATACTTTCTAAATTTGAACTCAAGAATAGAAACTATTTTTCAGACTTATCCTTCAGTAAAGCTTCAATACTTTCCCTTCATCTTGAGTTAACTCAAGAAGTGAACTCAAGATTACCTATTTCTAAAAAAAACTGTAAGGACGTATACTTACCAAAGTTAAACAGAATGAGTGTTATTTTTTAAGGTTTTCAATTCCTAAGCCTAGAATTTAGTTATTTCTAACGTATCAACTAAGCTTTCAGACTAAAAATCTAAGTTACCCTATTAACTACCTTGACGACAAAGTTTTTATATTTTTTTGGAAATTTTTTGATTTTTATGTGTTTTAAAATAAGTATGCAAATGCAAAATATACAAATGAATGCGAAGGAAGAAATCTTACCGAGCACACCCCCAAACTTAAACTTGACAGTGCCCTCACTGTCAGGCTACACCAAGAGGATCAAAATTTTCGGCGCTCCCTAAAAACAAATTATATACAAAACCAAAAAGGAAAACAAAAAAAATATATGCAAAAAGGTTCCCCCCCAAACTTAAGTAAAACAGTGTTTCCACTGTTAAGCGTTGAAGTTCAGAATCAGGGGGGAAAGAACAGTATCAAGCTATATAAGGCCTTACACAGGCCAAAAATGAGCACCAACCATTCAAAGATTTTATCGTTATAATGTACAGGTTGGTGGAAGAAGGCGTAGAGAAAAGAGATGGAGAATGCGCGAGACCGTATGGAGATAGAAGTGATCTACGGTCTCGGTATATAAGAAGAAGAACGGCGGAAGGGAGAAAGAAGTGGAATATGAACTTGAGGGTGGAAATGGATTGAATAAATTAGTACAATCTGTAATGATCGATGTGAAAAGATGGATTGTACTAATCTATCAATATGGCGAGAAATTGGGTCAAATCCCTCAAGATTCGTGAGAAACCATGGGTACGCCGAACTTGGTAAACCAGACACAGGAAAGTGAAAATGATACGGTTTCTTGCAAGGTCGGAACGATGGAAAGGATGGAGGGAAGTAATTGAGGAAGGGTATCAGGTAAAGGTTCAGGAGGGTGTACACAGTCAATGACAGGGACAGGATGAATTGGAAAATCCGACTCATCAAACAAAACCGGTTCATCCTCAAAAATATCCTCAAAATTTTCCTCAAGATTCAGCACATCCATGCATTTATCCTCACAATCAAGAGGCATATGGGGTTCAGGAAAAACATTTAATGACTCGGGATGACGAATTGGAGGGAAAAACTCAGCCAAATCTACGGGTTCATCATCCAAAATATTCCCAGCATCAATATCTTCAATCAAGTGAAAATCTATATTCTCAGACACCTCAACAAAAGCATGGATATCAATCAATTCAGGTTTTAGAGTGGAGGTGTAGAGGTCAAAAGGATTGGGAGTGGTTTCACTCGAAAGGGACCCTTCACAATCGGGTAAATCAAACACTACAAAGTCATACAACTCAATATCTGTTCTATCTTTAATCAATGAATCGTTTGGAACACTAGATAGACATTCAAAACTGGAGTTGTGGGATTCAAGTTGAAACGGGTAGGCTTGATTCGGAAGGGGGTACATCTCACTCTCTCTACTCAAATTCTTAACCTGTCATACCTCCTCTTCATACATTGGAAAATTTGGAGCTAGTTGAAAACTAGCTACCGGGTCACTAGGTTGTATGAGGGCGGCCATGGACGCATTCAAATCCATCATCTGTTGGTACGACGCTACCCTAAAGTCTTCCAATGACTGTTCCAGACTAGACATGGGTTGTGAAGGGGTTTCAGTAAAAGATTCAAAGTTGTTTGGATACTGAAAACTCCCAAATGGCGGTTCAGAAGCAATGTCTAGGGATGGTGCAAAAGTCGGGTAGGACCGGTAGGAATTGAATGGATAGACAGGAGCAGGATCAACATTTGGATAAGAAGGCGAATGGAATTGTTGATCCCAAGAATCTTTAGAGGTGAAAGGAGTGAAAGATCGGCTATGGGATTGTTCAATAAGTTCAGCGATGGACAAAGGACGACTTGCAAAAGGGGTATCAACATAAGAGGGTGGGGGAGGTTGAAAAGGTTGATACAAAGTGGATTGCGGAGGGCAAGTGTTTGTCCTAGACGCGTCTGTGCGATCTTTTAATGAAATTTTGGGCATGGAGAGCTCATTCGAAATTCGACCAAAGCAAGAACCGTAAGAAGTGATGTCTGGTTGTGGATACCAAAGTTCGGCAAGAGTTTTTCTAGGTGGGGTACCCATGATATGAAGAGAGAAAGAAAGAAAGGAAGAGAAAAGGAGGGGAAAAAGAATGTGGATTTTTTTTATTTTTATTAAAAGAAAAAAATGTTTGTTTTTGGAGTTTTCGAAAATTGTTTGTTTGAAAGAATACGGAATTATGGGACTAATATTTACAAGCACAATCACAATCACAATATGCACAAACACACCTAGAGCTAAGGTCTTTAAAGTCCAACTAGACCGCTCCTAGACTTCCAAGCGACAAGTTGCAGGATAACCCTCGAATCGCCTCTTCACTGCCAATTGTGGTCAGGTAAGCACAAGTGAGGTAAGGAGGGTTCCGCTCACGAATCACTGTGAGACGGGCCTTTTAAAATTACCTCCTCACTTGTCTAGCCTAGGCACCACAAAATCAAGTTTAGATAAACGACCGATTCCCCGCAACCTTCACTTGTCCTAAATGAGCACGACAAGTCCTTATAGGTTTGGTCTAGATATTTTTTATGAGCTCAAGGTAATGTGTATGCAATTAGTGATTTGTGGGGTCTTAGGAAGGGTGATGAAATCCCCACCCAATCTGAATTGGTGTTATAGCCCTTTAAAGTCCGTATTAATATATGCAAAGCGCGTAAACAAACAAAAATCTAAAACAACAAAAATTTATTTTGCAGTGGAGCAATTCTGTGCAAAGATACCTGCAGAAATACAGTATAGTGGAATTCATAGAGAAGATAAAAGAAAAGAAAAGGGGTGGAGAAACAATTGGGCACAGAGGCCTCAATGGGACCGCGGAACCTCCGCGCAAGGCACCTTTTTACCGCGGTTCCGCGGTCAAAATGTTGACTTGGGGATTTGTCTTGGGTCAACAAACTCCACTTCTTCTCTTCTCCAAAATAAAAACCTCTGTTTTCTTTTTGGATTACTGTATTTGCTCCAGATTAGCCTGCACACTTGCACACAAAAATTATCAAAAATAACAAAAAGATTTTTTTATTTTATTTTATTTCTAATTTTATATATATACAAAAAGAATATTAACCCGAATAACAAGAAAGAAAATACGTTACCGTCTCCCCGGCAATGGCGCCATTTGATCGCACGCTTTTGGCGTGTCGGATGTTCAAAGTTCTAAAGTTATAACCGCGATTAGGACGGTGTCGCTATGCAGCTAGCCGGTTGAGCACGGGTCGATCCACAGGGAGATGGTTGTATGTCCGTTCGAGTTTTAGACGAGTCAATAAAGAATTTGTATATGTTTGTTCAGTTCTATCCTAAGTGTTTGTATTTATGTTCAAGTAAGCTTGTTAAGATTAAGGTTGGTTAGTAGAGTTAGGATTAGTCTTGTACTTATCTTTTGCCATTCTTAAAATGATGTTGGGATAATTGAAAGTAGCGGGGATTAGGAGGACATAGGAATGGGATTTGCGAGTTTAAGCAAGCTTTCCAACGCTAAATCCATTCCTAGTGCCCCTTTTCCGTCCGCTAAATACGCTTATTTCCAACCCTCGGCCAAACACTCGCAACCATGTATCCAATTAAGTCACAACTACATGTCACGTTATAGTGCGCTTAAAGGACTTCTCGACTTAGGTCGCGGCTATATGTCATGTATAGCGCGCCTAAGCGAGGGGGTTGCGGTTGTTTGGTCGGGGTTCGTTTCAAGATGTTTGGCGAAGAGAAGCACAAGGGATTTCTCCGTCCCTCATACCACCTTCCTTAGCCTTAACAAGAGGGAAATTATTCACACATCATAAAAGAAAAGAAAACAAAACAAGAAGGAAGAAAAGAGAAAAATTCGGTTTTACAAGTGAAGCTAGCTAACTCTTGGGTCCTCACCTCAGCAAGAAACTCCGTCAAGTATCATCGCTTGAAAATACAGATAAAAGAAGAGAAGAAAAGAGAACAAGAAAAGAAATAACAACAACTAGTTAACAACAAATAATAAAATTACAATACAAGATAATAAAATTACAATACAATAAATAAAAGAGACAAGATAAAAATAACCCTCATCTTCATTGATCTTCCACTCAAAAAGCTCTCACTACAATTTTCATAGAGGAAAGAATGAAGAAGAAGAAGAAACTAAGCTAAATCCTAACAAAAGGAGAATGGAAATCAAGACATGAAGAAGCCGTTTGGCTTGCACAAAACTGGGCTATTTATAGGCTGCGTGCTGAAACCCTAGGGCCACATTCTGACCCTACATGAAAAGACCAAATTGCCCACAAAAAATCCTCTGTTACCGAGTTAACTCGGCCGCGGATCCGTGGCAAAGTCGCCATGTTAGCCGCGGATCCGCGGCCGTTTTGGGGAGTTGCGATGTCAAAATTCCTGGGTTTCTCTGTGTTGCACTCCTCTGTTGTTCTACATGTACCAAATTGCAAATTGCTTCCACAATTGCTTCAGATCTGCAACGGTCCAAAATGGCATCAAAAATAATACTTTTGATCTTTTTTCCCTCGAGCTCCGCGCACCCATTGATTCTTGTGCTGCCCCCCCTCGTGCTCTGTGCTTGTCCGAGACACGAATGTCCACTGTCATATGTCTTGTCTCTGGAACTGGTATGCGGCACTGGACGGATACGGATGACTGGAACCCGGCTTTTATCTGCTGTCAACAGATGTCTGTATTTGGCGTAACAGTGGAGATTTTGTATCAATTGCGTTATTTTGGACTAGGAACCTGTAGCCTGTAAATATGTAGCAAACACGGATTAAAAGCACCTACCTATAAACAAACGAGCGTAAGAATGGGCGGTATTAAATGCAATATTCTTGTATGAACAAATACACCCAAACTTAACTTTTGCTCGTCCCGAGCAAAACCAATTATTCACAAAAAGGTCCTAACCTTACTTTCGCAGGGAACGCGATTGCACTGAGCTCGTGCAACAAGTCGTTAAACCTCTAGGTGTCCCTAGTAGGAGGAGTGTTGTCTCCTGAGGGTTTTCAGCGGATTACACCCATAAAATCTCATCAAGCTAGTGTCATAAGTTAACATTGATTCTACTCCTATAGTTTAGTATTTACGTTAGAAACTCTATCATCCTTAGTGAGAAATATCCAACCCTTATTTTTCACGTCTCCTATCTATTTAACTTTAGATCCTATACGTTCCAAAAAAGTTTAGAAAGATGTTGGTTCTCCTGAGTTTTCCTTCTAACAGTGTGGTCTTAAATCAGGGATTTTTATCAACTTTACAGAAAACATAAGTCTTATCTTTTATTTCTATCTTTTATCCAAACATCGAATGTATACCCCTACGTGTGTGTATATTTGCACCCCAACACTCAAGAATTCAATTCAAGCTATAATACCCTTGCCCTAATACCTAATACTACTTTTTTTCATTAAGGATGGACGGATTTGCTCACACACCTTTCATGCGACTATTAATGCTTCTTGAGGCACTAACGGCCGATTACTGAATGTGTGAACTTAAAGCGTAAATAGCAGTTTCCAGGTCTTGATTTTATTCTATTTTTATTTTTATTTTTTATTTTTCTTTTTCAAGACCGGATATATTTTTCAGTAGCTCTTTTGGTGTTTAGCTTTAAATACCGTTTTCTCATTCATACTAGGCTTTCAGGCAAAAGTATTTCTAGGTATCCTTTACTATCCCAAGTTTCAGGTGCGTGTAAGTGCAGTTTGTAGGATATATACTTTCTAAATTTGAACTCAAGAATAGAAGCTATTTTTCAGATTTATCCTTCAGTAAAGCTTCAATACTTTCCCTTCATCTAGACCTAACTCAAGAACTAAACTCAAGATTACCTATTTCTAAAAAAAACTGTAAAGACGTATACTTACCAAAGTTAAACAGAATGAGGGTTATTTTTTAGAGTTTTCAATTCCTAAGCCTAGAATTTAGTTATTTCTAACGTATCAACTAAGCTTTAAGACTAAAAATCTAAGTTACCCTATTAACTACCTTGACGACAAAGTTTTTATATTTTTTTTGGAATTTTTTTAATTTTTATGGGTTTTAAAATAAGTATGCAAATGCAAAATATACAAATGAATGCGAAGGAAGAAAGATTACCGAGCACACCCCCAAACTTAAACTTGACAGTGCCCTCATTGTCAGGCTACATCAAGAGGGTCAAAATTGTCGGCGCTCCCTAAAAACAAATTATATACAAAACCAAAAAGGAAAAAATATATATATATATACAAAAAGGTTCCACCCCAAACTTAAGTAAAACAGTGTTTCCACTGTTAAGCGTTTAAGTTCAGGATCAGGGGGGAAAGAATAGTATCAAGCTATATAAGGCCTTACACAGGCCAAAAGTGAGCACCAACCATTCAAAGATTTTATCGCTATAATGTACAGGTTGGTGGAAGAAGGCGTAGAGAAAAGAGATGGAGAATACGCGAGACCTTATGGAGATAGAAGTGCTATACGGTCTCGGTATATAAGAAGAAGAATGGCGGAAGGGAGAAAGAAGTGGAATATGAACTTGAGGGTGGAAATGGATTGAATAAATTAGTACAATCTGTAATGTTCGATGTGAAAATATGGATTGTACTAATCTATCAATATGGCGAGAAATTGGATCAAATCCTTCAAGATTCGTGAGAAACCATGGGTACGCCGAACTTGGTAAACCAGACACAGGAAGTGAAAATGATACGGTTTCTTGCAAGGTCGGAATGATGGAAAGGATGGAGGGAAGTGATTGAGGAAGGGTATCAGGTAAAGGTTCAGGAGGGTGTACACAGTCAACGACAGGGACAGGATGAATTGGAAAATCCGACTCATCAAACAAAACTGGTTCATCCTTAAAAATATCCTCAAAATTTTCCTCAAGATTCAGCACATCCATGCATTTATCCTCACAATCCAGACGCATATGGGGTTCGGGAAAAACATTTAATGACTCGGGATGATGAATTGGAGGGGAAAACTCAGCCAAATCTACGGGTTCATCATCCAAAATATTCCCAGCGTCAATATCCTCAATCAAGTGAAAATCTATATTCTCAGACACCTCAACAAAAGCATGGATATCAATCAATTCAGGTTCTAGAGTGGAGGTGTAGAGGTCAAAAGGATTGGGTGTGGTTTCACTTGAAAGGGACCCTTCACAATCGGGCAAATCAAACACTACAAAGTCATACAACTCATTATCTGTTCTATCTTTAATCAATGAATCGTTTGGAATACTAGATAGACATTCAAAACCGGAGTTTTGGGATTCAAGTTGAAACGGGTAGGCTTGATTCGGAAGGGGGTACAGCTCACTCTCTCTACTCAAATTCTCAACCTGTCATACCGCCTCTTCATACATTGGAAAATTTGGAGCTAGTTGAAAACTAGCTACCGGGTCACTAGGTTGTATGAGGGCGGCCATGGACGCATTCAAATCCATCATCTGTTGGTACGACGCTACCCTAAAGTCTTCCAATGACTGTTCCAGACTAGACATGGGTTGTGAAGGGGTTTCAGTAAAAGATTCAAAGTTGTTTGGATACTGAAAACTCCCAAATGGCGGTTCAGAAGCAATGTCTAGGGATGGTGCAAAAGTCGGGTAGGACCGGTAGGAATTGAATGGATGGACAGGAGCAGGATCAACATTTGGATAAGAAAGCGAATGGAATTGTTGATCCCAAGAATCTTTAGTGGTGAAAGGAGTGAAAGATCGGCTACGGGATTGTTCAATATGTTCAGCGATGGACAAAGGACGACTTGCAAAAGGGGTATCAACATAAGAGGGTGGGGGAGGTTGAAAAGGTTGATACAAAGTGGATTGCGGAGGGCAAGTGTTTGTCCTAGACGCGTCTGTGCGATCTTTTAATGAAATTTTGGGCATGGAGAGCTCATTCGAAATTCGACCAAAGCAAGAACCGTAAGAAGTGATGTCTGGTTGTGGATACCAAAGTTCGGCAAGAGTTTTTCTAGGTGGGGTACCCATGATATGAAGAGAGAAAGAAAGAAAGGAAGAGAAAAGGAGGGGAAAAAGAATGTGGATTTTTTTTATTTTTATTAAAAGAAAAAAATGTTTGTTTTTGTAGTTTTCGAAAATTGTTTGTTTGAAAGAATATGGAATTATGGGACTAAAATTTACAAGCACAATCATAATCACAATATGCACAAACACACCTAGAGCTAAGGTCTTTAAAGTCCAACTAGACCGCTCCTAGACTTCCAAGCGACAAGTTGCAGGATAACCCTCGAATCGCCTCTTCACTGCCAATTGTGGTCAGGTAAGCACAAGTGAGGTAAGGAGGGTTCCGCTCACGAATCACTGTGAGACGGGCCTTTTAAAATTACCTCCTCACTTGTCTAGCCTAGGCACCACAAAGTCAAGTTTAGATAAACGACCGATTCCCCGCAACCTTCACTTGTCCTAAATGAGCACGACAAGTCCTTATAGGTTTGGTCTAGATATCTTTTATGAGCTCAAGCTAATGTGTATGCAATTAGTGATTTGTGGGGTCTTAAGAAGGGTGATGAAATCCCCACCCAATCTGAATTGGTGTTATAGCCCCTTAAAGTCCATATTAATATATGCAAAGCGCGTAAACAAACAAAAATCTAAAACAACAAAAATTTATTTTGCGGCGGAGCAATTCTGAGCAAAGATACCTGCAGAAAATACAGTATAGTGGAATTCACAGAGAAGATAAAAGAAAAGAAAAGGGGTGGAGAAACAATTGGGCACAGAGGCCTCAATGGGACCGCGGAACCGTCGCGCAAGGCACCTTTTTACCGCGGTTCCGCGGTCAAAATGTTGACTTGGGGATTTGTCTTTGGTCAACGAACTCCACTTCTTCCCTTCTCTAAAATAAAAACCTCTGTTTTCTTTTTGGATTACTGTACTTGCTCCAGATTAGCCTGCACACTTGCACACAAAAATTATCAAAAATAACAAAAAGATTTTTTTATTTTATTTTATTTATAATTTTATATATATACAAACAGAATATTAACCCGAATAACAAGAAAGAAAATACGTTACCGTCTCCCCGGCAACGACTCCATTTGATCGCACGCTTTTGGCGTGTCGGATGTTCAAAGTTCTAAAGTTATAACCGCGATTAGGACGGTGTCGCTATGCAGCTAGACGGTTGAGCATGGGTCGATCTACAGGGAGATGGTTGTAAGTCCGTTCGAGTTTTAGACGAGTCAATAAAGAATTTGTATATGTTTGTTCAGTTCTATCCTAAGTGTTTGTATTTATGTTCAAGTAAGCTTGTTAAGAGGTTAAGGTTGGTTAGTAGAGTTAGGATCAGTCATGTACTTATCTTTTGCCATTCTTAAAATGATGTTGGGATAATTGAAAGTAGCGGGGATTAGGAGGACATAGGAATGGGATTTGCGAGTTTAAGCAAGCTTTTCAACGCTAAATCCATTCCTAGTGCCCCTTGTCCGTCCGCTAAATACGCTTATTTCCAACCCTCGGCCAAACACCCGCAACCATGTATCCAATTAAGTCACAATTACATGTCACGTTGTAGTGCGTTTAAAGGACTTCTCGACTTAGGTCGCGGCTATATGTCACGTATAGCACCCCTAAGCGAGGGGGTTGCGGTTGTTTGGTTGGGGTTCGTTTCAAGATGTTTGGCGAAGAGAAGCACAAGGGATTTCTCCGTCCCTCATACCACCTTCCTTAGACTTAACAAGAGGGAAATTATTCACACATCATAAAAGAAAAAAAAAACAAAACAAGAAGGAAGAAAAGAGGAAAATACAGTTTTACAAGTGAAGCAAGCTAACTCTTGGGTCCTCACCTTAGCAAGGAACTCCGTCAAGTATCATCGCTTGAAAATACGGATAAAAGAAGAGAAGAAAAGAGAACAAGAAAAGAAATAACAACAACTAGTTAACAACAAATAATAAAATTACAATACAAGATAATAAAATTACAAGACAATAAATAAAAGAGACAAGATAAAAATAACCCACATCTTCATTGATCTTCCACTCAAAAAGCTCTCACTACAATTTTCATGGAGGAAAGAATAAAGAAGAAGAAGAAGCTAAACTAAACTACACTAAAAGAGATGGGAGAAGAAGACATGAAGAAGCCCTTTGGATTGCACAAAACTGAGCTATTTATAGGCTGCGTGCTGAAACCCTAGGGCCACATTTTGACCCTACATGAAAAGACCAAACTGCCCCCAGAAAATCCTCTGTATGTTACCGAGTTAACTCGGCCGCAGATCCGCGGCCGACTAGCCATGTTAGCCGCGGATCCGCGGCCGTTTTGGGGAGTTGCGATGTCAAAATTCCTGGGTTTCTCTGTGTTGCTCTCCTCTGTTGTTCTACATGTACCAAATTGCAAATTGCTTCCATAATTGCTTTAGATCTGCCACGGTCCAAAATGGCATCAAAAATAATACTTTTGACCTTTTCTCCCTCGAGCTCCGCGCACCCATTGATTCTTGTGCTGCCCCCCTCATGCTCTGTGCTTGTCCGAGACACGAATGACCACTGGCATATGTCTTGTCTCTGGAACTGGTACGCGGCACTGGACGGATACGGATGACTGGAACCCGGCTTTTATCTGATGTCAACAGATGTTCTGTATTTGGCGTAACAGTGGAGATTTTGTATCAATTGCGTTATTTTGGACTAGGAACCTGTAGCCTATAAATATGTAGCAAACACGGATTAAAAGCACCTACCTATAAACAAACGAGCGTAAGAATGGGCGGTATTAAATGCAATATTCTTATATGAACAGATGCCTTTTATCATTGTGTATATATATATATATATTATTTATGTTGTACCCCGTTTGAGGCCAGTATTTACAAAGTGAACTCTGCAAAAATTTCCAGAAAAGACTATAGATTCTAAAAATGCATATTCGGCTTACTTATTGGAAAAAAAAACCTTGCTTTTAAAACATGTTTTCTTACTTCTTAAAAACTAGTTTTCCTTATTTACTCCTTAAAAATGGTTTTATATTTCTGGGCTTTTGGCTTATTTGAGTTAGATGAGGTCCTATAGACTTCATATGATTCAAGAGCCAGTCACGGGCTATTTCGGGCCATGACATGTTGTGATGAGATAGTGGACTGAACATGAGACTTAAACCCCAGAATACGAACATAGAAAACCCGATATCGGAGAATTGTGGATTCTGTGAGGGTATAATGAAATCTGCTAACACCCGGGTGATCTGAAAATTATTTAGCAAATACAGAGGTGTGTGCAGGCAACCTATGACCCCCCCCCACTGAAACCCTAGCCCCAAATCCCTCACTGTGGCCACAAATTTATTCATTTAGGCCACAAATTGCGGACTTGGTACTTCCAAATTGGTTTGTTTTGGTTCTGTGGCATTATCTCCAGTAAAATAGACCCCCCTCATGCGCAAAATTGGCTAATTTGACTTAGGGTAAAATCTGGGACCTTTTTCCTAAGTTGCTGCATTGTTTTACGACTTCGTTTTAACATGGATTTTGGTATTTGATTGTGTGTTCCCGTCGTGTGGCGTTTGAACGTTAACGACTAGGGTTACTGATCATTTTTTGCATGCTTAGGCCATAGGTTTTGACCTATGAACGATACGCGTGCCGATTTGGTTTTCGTGCGCTATTTCCATTTACGATGTCTTATGGTATGCATATAGGTACCCTCGAGTTGGTTTGGAGAAACAAGGAAGGGCGTGGCGACATCGACATCGGCAAGCAAGAGCAAGTGAGTAGATATATATCTACGGGGGAAGTCGGGTGGATGGCATATAGCACCCCCGTAGTTCGAAGTATAGTATGCTGTATATATATGTTATGTATATGATATTGTTATGTGAAACATGAATATTCAAGATAGGTTATAGGGTTCATGGTAGTGTAGTGAAATTAGAAGTAACTTAGTTTAACCTCTTAGTCACGAGACCCTACAATAAGGTTTACACCCACACGCGCACACACACTTGCATACATTTATTTACATGTGCGTATATGAGGATATGTGTATATATATATATATATATATATATATACATACACACACACACATGGCTATGGGACTATGTGTGTGTGTGTGTGTGTATTTGTATATATAGAGAGATTAATGGAGGAAAGAGGCCACAGGAGGGGATTTCCTCCTATAGCGTGGAAAAAATACAACCTCCACAATTTTTTCCGACGATCGGCACCCATCATCATCATCGTTATCATCTAAGATGTGCGTACACCAAATTTCATGCGATTCCACAACTTTTTCACCGTTGATTTAGTGGGTTCAAAATTAACGGTTTACCGACAATAGAACTTTTTACATTGCTAAATCAACGGTGAAAAAGTTGTAGAATCACATGAAATTTGGTATACCCACATCTTAGATGATAACGATGAAGATGATGGGGGCCGATCATCGGAAAAATTGGTGGAAGTTGTATTTTTTCCACGCCATAGGTGGAAATTTCCTCCTATGGCCTCTTTTCTCCATTATTCTCATATATATATACGTATACATATACATGGATTATGAGGATAGTACTTAGGATTGGAGATGAGTCGATGAGGTTAGACTGGATGCCATGAGATCGGTGACATGACGTGGTTCGTATTATGAGATACGACACGATGTTTAGCGGGTCCTTTAGGCGTGGTGTTTTCATACACATGCATGCATATACATAGATGGTATCAGATTGTACTAGACGTAGATCAGTACCCCCAGATCATGATATATGACGAAAAGGATACCAGATGAGAAATGAGATAAATGTGATATTTGACCCGTACCCAGATTTGGGATGTCGTACGATGGATTTACCGTACGAGCTATATTGATGATAGATCCACACTCTTGACTCGAGGATGTCATATTATATAGGGTATCGTATGGGATACTATTGAGGCGGGATCACCGACTATTATATATATATATATATATATATATATATGTATCGACTGAGATTTAGGTGGTTTCCTTTCCTTTTTATTTGCCTGCTAGCTCAGACCTGTAGTTACCTGTATGACTCATTTATATTATTGCATATTCTTTATCGTTGTGTTTATTATTCAGCTCCCGCATAAATCTGCTGCTCGCATCGCATTGCAAGCTTATATGGTGTTTTCATATGCTAGTATTGAAATTATGCTGTCAGGACACCAGCACCATTACCGATGATGCGTATGTTCCACATACACTTACTCGCCGGCTCACACACATCATCATTGGTAATTGCCATGTCACGTACACTTAAAGAATATTGCTCATTTGACATCGCTGTTAGCTGGTAATTTCGACATATTATTACTGTGCTAGTTTAGATATCGCATTCATTACTGATGTACCTCATGCATATTTATTATTCATTATCATGCATTGTTATTTAAGGGCCAGTCCGGATTGCCGGAGCCTAATGCTTTTAAATCCATTGTTATTTATTCTCGAGATTTGGGTTTTCCATGAGATTTATGGATTTGGAGAAACCGCAAGAATTTATAAAACTGATTATCATTTTAAAATGAAAGTTGCGGTTTTCTCATGATATGATTTGAGATTGTCCACCATGAGTTTTCTCGGCTCTTGAGAGATATCTTACACCCAATTCGAGAAGGAGTAGAGTTTGTCTATGGGTGTATGGTGGACCCGGTGCGGTACCCCAGGGCAAGAAGATCGCAGTTGATCGGCGTTGAGTCTGTGACAGGGGAGTATTGCTGACCGGTGATTGTTTTTTGACTCTGCTGTCCCGGTAGGACAGTCTTACGCATAAATCTGCTGCTCGCATCGCATTGCAAGCTTATATGGTGTTTTCATATGCTAGTATTGAAATTATGCTGTCAGGACACCAGCACCATTACCGATGATGCGTATGTTCCATATACACTTACTCACCGGCTCACACACATCATCATTGGTAATTGCCATGTCACGTACACTTAGAGAATATTGCTCATTTGACATCGCTGTTAGCTAGTAATTTCGACATATTATTACTGTGCTAGTTTAGATATCGCATTCATTACTGATGTACCTCATGCATATTTATTATTCATTATCATGCATTGTTATTTAAGGGCCAGTCCGGATTGCCGGAGCCTAATGCTTTTAAATCCATTGTTATTTATTCTCGAGATTTGGGTTTTCCATGAGATTTATGGATTTGGAGAAACCCGCAAGAATTTATAAAACTGATTATCATTTTAAAATGAAAGTTGCGGTTTTCTCATGATATGATTTGAGATTGTCCACCATGAGTTTTCTCGGCTCTTGAGAGATATCTTACACCCAATTCGAGGAGGAGTAGAGTTTGTCTATGGGTGTATGGTGGACCCGGTGCGGTACCCCAGGACAAGAAGATCGCAGTTGATCGGCGTTGAGTCTGTGACAGGGGAGTATTGCTGACCGGTGATTGTTTTGTGACTCGACGGATATCCGGAGGATACCGATCGGAGTCGGGCCAGTCCGGATAGCCGGAGCCTAGGGGCCAGTCCGGATAGCCGGAGCCCCAGATATGGATATTGAGGTATTGAGATATTATGATATGGGTGTTGGAGATAGTGCCCTCAAAGTCAATTATTGGATCACAGGCACGTGATTGCAATGATTGAGGGAGGACCTATCCCGGTAGGACAGTCTTACTCAAGATGATAGTATGCTATCTGGTTTATCTTTATCATCGTGTACTGCTTTAGGTGACCTGACATGTCGCTATTACACGTTGATAGAGCCCCTAGGATTCTTGCTTGACCACCAGCAGTATGAGGGCGATCATATAAGTAGGAGCTGGACTCTATAAGCACATCCTTAAAAGGTCCCTAGTCGTGGGAGTTTCGAGACAGGGCATCGATACTCCAGAGTAGACTAGTGTATACATTCGAGACCCCGACGAGGGGCGGTGGCCGGTCTCACAAGCCATTGGTGTCAGTTGGATCACCTAAGATGTATACAGGTGTTCATTGGGTTATGAGTACACCGTACAGGACTCGCCGGGAACATGCTAGTTGGTCTTATACCTGACGTCAGATAGCAGTTCCCTGGTGACATGTGTACAGGTTAGTTCATCGACCTGAGGATCGTCATTTGTCTCGTGTGAGTTCCCACTGTACTTTGATTACTACCCTACCACGCTCAAAGGAGACGTGCAAACAGGTTTTAGTTAGGTACATTCCCGAGCCATATGGAGGCAGTGAGCGGATCTTCAGGGGTTCGTCTCTCCCGGTATTGGGGGTGAGGTCGCGCTGTGTCTAGGAGAGCCATTACACGAAGCCCTCGGCCGAGGCAGGAGATTTACTGGTAGGTATTCCAGTAGTATCTCAGGGTGTTCTGGGCTACACTCCGACACGACTTGTACCGCTTTTGAGGGTCTGACTTTTACCAACCCCCTAGGCCCGCCATGCGATGCTCATAGACGAACGGACCGGACTGTACGGATATTGTCACTGACAGGCTCAGTAGGGTGTCAGGATGAGTTCGCTCATCGACGTCCCTTTTGGTTAATAACTGGTGGCCCGTCACGTATGGCTAATACCTCTGACGTGCTAGTGGTTAAATCCACAGCCATAGTATTGACGAGTCTTTAGAGTCCACCACACATACAGTTACTCAAGTTTCGGGCGAAACGCTGTAGAGGCCGTATGGAGATATGGCAGGGTTCGATCAGATACGTACGGTATTGTACGGATCAGGATCGAACGGTTAGTACTAGCGGCCGTATGGATATATGGCAGGGTTTGATCAGATACGTGCGGTATTGCACGGATCATGATCGGACGGGTTTATACTAGCGGGCTTTGGTTTAAGCCGGATCCTAGTATAGTACAGTGTAGATTTTGTCTCGTTGCATTTGTATTCGGTCGGAATACAGATGCGGGTGTGTATACACAGTATCGGGGTTTTCCTGTAATTTATTAAGGGACCAGTTTTCTGGAGTTGCCAGTTTGCTTTCCGTTTCGGCCATATTTCTTTGTATCTTTCATTGGCCGAAGTTTGGTGGAGAAGGGCTTATTTGCAATTGTGCAAATAATCATTTGTGGAGGGTGGTGATTGCATATTATTGTATCATGATGGTGAACCATCCCTTGACCATTTGACTTCTTCTTTCATGATGGCTTGACTTTGTGATGAGATGATGAGGTTGGTGGAGTGTGGTTTTGTGTTTGTAATCATTTCCCTTCATGATATCTTTTGATTCTCTTCTTGCATTATTGATCCATACACTCCCTCATTGACCTTCTCTCTCTCCATTTTTTTCATGCATGGGCCGGCCACTAGTGAGGAGAGGGGACTTTCTCTTTTGGTTGTGAGAAAAATGTTAATCTCATTCTTTGCATGCTACATTTTTCTCACCTCTCTCCAAGTTCATTTTCCTCCACCACAAAGGCAACATCCACTACCCTAAAATGAGACATGGTTCTACACACATTCTACAGCAAACCTTGGGCACGTCGGCTCGCCAACTTCGTGCCCGAGTTGCCTCGGTATAGAGGTGGGAGCCCGTAAAAGAAGCAGGCGACGTGGTGCCCTTCCGGTGAGGAGGTGGAGACCGGACATTCCGCGGGAGATCGGGACGACGACGAGAAGACCGGAGGACTCGGATCGCTCGGTATATCTCTCTTCCCCTTCTTGTAGTTAGCTAGGACTAGTTTAATGGCACGATCCGGGTTTTATAGTGCGCGGTGGTGCCGGCATTTGAAAAGTTAAAGTTTAGCATCGCTTCAGCATTCCGGCGTCGGATTGACGGCCGGAGCGCCGCCATGCACTTACAGTGTTATCAGAGACTCGCCATTAACATAGTCTAGCTTTGTCTAATGTGTTTTACATTTCCGATCGAACAATTTTCCAAAAACCGTATTTTTCTTTACATCAGTTTTCTGTCGATTTTTTTCTGGCTCGAAATTTTTTCAGGTAGTCTCAGAATACTGTGCAGGGAAGTATAAGCCTACTGTAAAACTTTGGTCGCGAGATCTCATTATTCGACCGCGGAACCGCGGCCAAACCCATGCTTGGGCCGTGGTTCCGCCGCTGTTTTGACAGATCAGTACACCAATTTTTTACAGAGGCCTCCATACTTGAAAATGTGGTTTCTGGAATGTTATTTTTGGGCCCAGAATTTCTTGATGTGCTACAGTAGTACTTGGGGGCCCACTTGGTAAAATTTGATCGATCGGATATTTTAAGCACATTTGTTCACAGTATTTACATTATAACCGTGAATGTCACTTGATCGGTAAATCCTGTCTAACTGCTATAGCCCGGTTAGACGGATTTGCGAATGTGACTTTCACGTTGATGTTCTGTGTATTGCTGTGATGTTGCGGATTGGTCGTGGGGGATAGCCTGGATGCAATGCTAGTACAGTTTTTGTTGTATTATGTACATTTGATATTGCGGGGCGAGCGTCCGACATGTGGACCGCCGTCACTGCCTGTCTGTATATTATTATTTTGGGACACGACCAGGTTGCGGTCGATGTACCCGTTGTATGTATATTTTACTTTCTGTACTAGGATTACCCCAAGGAGGGGTGCACGGATAGCCGGGTTCTAGAGGGCAACGGGCCCGCATCTCATGGCATTGAGACGGAGGGGGCTTCACTCTAGAATTGGCGGGCTATTCGCCGCACTCGTAGGGGGTACAGTTTGACCCAGGAGGGGTGCCCAAGTTACCGGATTCCGTGAAGTGCTGGGTGGTCCATTCACGGTGTTGAAGGGGGCTGCCTCGCTTCAGGTTTTGGCTGGTAACTTGCCGCGCCCGTAGGGGCCTAGGTTTTCATTGCACGGGCTATCCACACGACCAGGGGAACGTCGGGTTTCAGTAGTGGCTCTGTGAAACCCGGGGATCCCAGATATCTGTATTGTTCTGTGATGCTGTACATTTCTGTGATGTTGCATTTTTTATTACGCCTTGAGCGAAATATTATATATTGGTGTATATATTAGTAGATGTTGTATATGTTTTGCATCCGCGCTAGTCCAGTCCCCGCTCTGTCGTTAGTTAGCTAACCTAATGGGTAATGACGGGACCCAGTGGCGAATGCGGATGGCATATACGTACATCAATATATTTTCGTTCTTTGTGGTGTGATCAATTGATGGGACTGCGTTGATTCGGATCAATGCAAGTTAAAAACAAACCTAATCTGATGTTGTAGGAACACTTTTCAAAAAGCTGTTATTGCAAGGACGTTCACTTTTGTTTTGCATCGTGGTATTCAGTTGGAATATCCTGCTCCTCAGTCGACGAGGCAAGGGCCGAGATCCCTTCACCGGGAGTGACCCCTTGGACAGAAGTTTGCGTCAGGGAAATAACTTCACTATAGCCGATTACTTTTGCTTTGCATCGTGGTATTCAGTTGGAATATCCTGCACCTCATTCTACGGGGAAAGAGCCGAGATCCCTTCACCGGGAGTGACCTCTTTAGCAAAGGTTTTCGTCACTATATTTTTATAAAGCTATCCGGTTCCTTCAACGATATCAAGTTCATTACGTTAAAGGTTTTCGCCAGAAACCATTCGTAGCCCTCCGTCGTTTCATATGGGTGGCCAATAGTATTCAAGCTGTGTTTGTTGGCCAAAGTCAAGGCACAGTGTTTGGTAGCTGTTGGTTATTCATATGCAGCATAGATAGATGCGTTGATTTGGAACAGTCGTACTGCCTTGTTGGCCAAAGTCAAGGGTAGGTACGGGTGGATTCAAATCAACCTGGAGAATGACGGGTAGAACTTGATACGTGACTTATGATTTGTTGGCCAAAGTCAAGGTCATAAGAGCATGGGGTAAAAATCACATCGGGAGTTTCTAAAGAAACTGAAACTTGCCAGATATGCGCATACCTTCTGGAGTGTGACACCGTGAGCGGATTCCGTCACGTTATCATGCGATGATAGTTGGATCCCGATTCCCACTGATGAGTTAGTTTACTCCTCGGGTGACCCCGACCAATTCTTCTTTCAGGTTTGGAGGAGAATTTGAGGTTACAGTGGGAGGTTTCCAGATTAGATAAATTGGTAACCATTCTGATCTAGGTTAGAGTGCACGCTGAGTGTTTCTTTTCTCTCTCTCTTTGGCAGCGACCATTGACCCGACCCTAAGACTATAACTCAGTGACCAAAATTAACCGAACCTTCTTAAACACTGGCTTTTGGATTGTCAGAGTTGCAAACCTCATTGCCACTCCTACTTTTACCCTTTTCTCCAGGACACCCCGTATTACTACGAACGTCCACTTCCATTGGACAAAACCATCGTATGGTTATATACGAACTCGAAGGAATTTATTCGAGGATGGTTTCAGGTTCTGGAGGAAACGGATAGGACTATTCAGTTGTCTTTTTCTTTTACCTTCTCTCAGGTTGCGAGTGCTCCTTGGTTTAGGAGTAGTACACCTGTTACGCAAATTGGATAGTCTTCTTCCAAACCTTAGGCTGGTGCCGACCGGTAGGGAATGAAGAAAAATAATTAGCCTAACGATGGTGTACAGAAGGTATTATGTAAAGACAAAGAAAGGGATTAGAAGGAGGGCAAAGTAAACTGCGACTGCTATTCACGACCAAACCAAGTATTTCTTCGCCAATCCTAAATCACCTTTGTATTTCTCCAGAACACTCCGTATCACTACGAATATCCACAGTTTATTGGATACTCCATTGTATGGTTATATACGAACTCGAAAGGAACTTGTTCCAGTTCGGGGATGGATTCTGGTTCAGGAGAAATAGAAATAAGGTTTATTCGGTTGTCTTTTATCTTCACCTTCTCTCGCATTGCGAGTGCTCCTAGGATTAGGGCAGTACACCCATTATGCTTATTGGATAGTCTTCTTCCAAACCATAGGCTGGTGTCGAACGGTAGGGAAGGAAGAAAACCATTTGGCCTAAAGGGGTGTGCAGAAGGTAATGACTAAGGACATATAAAGGGATTTGGAGAGGTGGCAAAGAATTACACGGTTACAGTTGTGCATATGGATAATGGAAGAGGCATTACTAGGAATACCGGGATACCCCATCGAAACATTTCAATGTTTCAATTTCACTGTGTACTGTTAAAGGAAAACTGATTTCCCGATTAGATACTTGCTCCAGGGTATGTATTTACCAGGTATGATTCTCACATCTGTATGGTTTTACAGATGATGAGTGGGAGTAAGTTATTGGGAATTAGGTGATCATCCTCATTATATCAGGATTCGTTGTAATCGGTGATATATGAGGAAATCACCTGGGCTGTTTGCCGGTCGGCAAATTTTTTGGTTTTGAATATCCGCTGTTATGCACCAATTTCAAATTGATATATCTGTACGTCTATTTTTATAGAGTGAGACATATCTTTTTGAAATTATGTCTGTGACATTTACCTACATCAGTGGATGGTTAGGTAAGGAGCATTAAACAGCGGTGTAATTCTTCTTAACCATAAGTACAGTTTTCAACCTACGACACACAGTGAATGAGTAATCAGACTCAAGGGACTTATATAGAGTATTGTATAGGGTCCATCAGGACAGAGGGGTTGGTCCTCGTACTATATTCGGTTTACTTATGACTTCTCTAGTTTTTAGACAGGTGTTTCGTGAAAACACAGGGTCCGAATTTTGAGAAGTTATAGGTATTTGAATAAAGTAGAGAACCAGGTATTGTAAGTATCGGGATTCTTCAAAGTGATCGAAGATGTAGATACTATTAGTTATATGTATGCCTTAGAGGCCATTACTGTACATTGGATGTATATTGTAGTGGATGCTGGGACATATATAGGTAGGACTTTCTTGCTCGACATGATAGTACGCTATCTGGTTGCTCTTTATCTTAACATGTATACTTTCTGTCTCTCTGATTACATGTTGATAAAGCCCTTAGGATGTGTACTTGACTTCCAGGACTATGATGTAGATCATACTAGTGGGGCCTGGGTAGTCCATGAGTACATCCTTCAATGTTCCTAGTCGTGGGAATATCGAGACGGGGCATCGATATTCCAGAGTAGACTAGCGTATATCTTCTCGACCCATGTGATGGGCGATGGATGATCCCATATCCATTGGTGTTTGACATCAGAGATGGTATGCGGGTGCTCAGTGGAGACTGGGTACACTGAACGGACTCGCCGAGAACTCCCAGATGGTATTATACCTCACGTCAGATGGCAGTTCTCTGGTGACACTGGTACAGCTTAGTCTGTTGACCCGAGATCGTCATAGAGTCTTGTGTGTCTCCCACTGTGCTTTGATTTCCACCCTACCACGGCTCTACTGAGTCATGCAAACAGGTGATTTTTGGGTACAGTCCCGATTCACATGGAGGCAATGAGCGATAGGAGGGGATTCGTCTCTCTCGGTATTGGGGGTTGATGTTGCGCTGTGCTCGACTAGCCATAACAGGAAATCCCTGGCCAGGGTTGCAGTGATATACTGGTAATAGTTATCAGTAGTTTCACGAATGTTATGGACCTTACGTCGGCATGACTTATCAAGCTATTGGGGTCTGACGTTTACCATCCCTAGGCGAGATATGCGACATATCAGACGAACAGACCGGACTGTACGGTAAGTGTTACTGGTTGGATTCACAGGAGTGTGAGCGGGCTTGCTCGTCGATCTTCTGATCGCTCAATACCAGGGTGGCCGTTACGTTTAGCAGACCGCTTGCGGCTTGTGGGTGTTTGATATGATCATCACCTGCTGCCGGCGTATTGACGAGTCTTTAGAGTCCTACACAGAGGTTTCCTGGCTCAAGCGAAACGAAATAGGAGCGCATATGAGATATGTGCGGGACCGAGAATAATGCATGTATGTGATACCGTATTCTATTCTCACGATGAATGTATCGAATGGTTGTATGTGATATAACCTAGTTATCGAATCGAGGATTGATTCGATAAGCCGATACATTAGATATTAGTCGGTTATATGCGATATGACCGGATCGTTAAATCAAGTATTGATTTAATGATTTAATGCATAATTATATATTTGATATATTACTTTGCATTAACTAGTATTTGTTCACTTTAAAAGGATTTTCTCACTTGAAATGCACATTGTATATGTGATATATTTTTTGTGCACATGATTGTATCATGTTTGATGATACATGAATGTTTGGGTGTATGTTTAGTCTAACCATGGTTATGTTAATGGTTAGGGTTTTGCTTATTTACTTATTTATTTATTTATTCATTAATTCTTTTTTGGGCAAGAATGAAATGGTGGCTTAGTTTGTTTCTTTCTTGAAAGTTCATGAAGCTTTGAAGCTTTGACCATTTTGTCTCTTAGCCTTAACCTAACCATTCAACCTAACCCTAATTTTGTCTCTACACCTAACCATGGTTGCTATATGATAAGTATTCAATTTATTTTCTATTTTGGAATAATACTTATAATATTCTTTCTTCATCTTCTTCTTCTTCAATAAAGGAAGAAAGCTTGCCTCCATCAATGGCAACTTGAGAAAAAGAGTGAGAAATCCGATTCTAAAGTGAACCCACCTCCTATTTCTTCATCCTCTACCTCTTGCCAAGTAGTATAGGGTGTTTTATTCACAAGTTTCATGACTTGGTGAAGTTGGAGATTGATCTTGAGTTGCTTCGACATAGATCAACTTCGGCATCGAAGTCGACGACCTAGCCCGATCAATTCTTCGATGAAACCACCGCGAGAGTCCGAGATCCGATGGGTACAGCGGAGGGACTTCATCACGGAGCTATGGAGGTGGAGGATCGGATCTACAAAGTGTTAGTGTATATGCCCTAGAGGCCATTACTGTATCATACTAGTTTGTATATTACTTAATGGATGCTTGGGATATTCACCTTGTATATACAATCTTGCTCAAAATAGTAGTATGCTACTTGGTTTGTTTCTACTTCAATGTGTACATGTGTTTATTTTTGTATATCGCCTATACACATTAGTGGAGCCCTTAGGATCTTTGCTTGATTACCAGCGATGTGATGGCCGTCACACTAGTGGGGTTGGGTAATCTATAAGCACATCCTTATGCAGGTCCCTGGTCGCAGGACTATCGAGACAGGGCATCGATACTCCGGAGTAGACCAGCGCATGCGCTTCTCATCCCAGTGTGGGAGACGGTCTGTCCCACAACCGTCAATACGTCGTACTTGAGATAGTATGCGGGTGCTCGTTAGGTTACGGGTACACTGGACAGGACTCGTCGGGAACTGACTAGTTGGTATTATGCCTATCGTCAGTTATCAGTTCCCAGGTGACATGAGTACAGCTTAGTCCACTGACTTGACACTGTCACTTCGCCTCGAGTGTGTTCCCACTGTACTTTGATCACTACCCTACCACGGCTCAAAGGAGTTGTGCAAACAGGTGGTGGTTGGGTGCAGTCCCGAAGCACTTGGAGGCAGTGACGGTTAGACAGGATTCGTCTCTCCCGGTATTGGGGGTTGACATCGCGCTGTGTCTAGGAGAGCCATTACACGAGTAGTCCCTGGCCAGGGCAAACGAGATATACTGGTAGGCTTCCAGTGTTATCTCAGGGTGTTTTGGGCTTCGCTCCGGCACGACTTGTACCGCTATTGGGGGACTGACTCAAAAAGCAGTATGCGGACAAGCTCGAGGCACTCTCAGTACAGTGCAAGTTTGTGGGGTATCCAAAGAACTCAAAAGGATATTTCTTCTACTGTGAAGAGGAACAAAAAGTTCTTGTTTCTCGTCATGCCTACTTCTTGGAAACTGAGATTTTGGAAAACCAGATAAGTGGGAGCACAGTAGAACTGGAAGAAATTCCAGAACCACGGACTATTACTGAAAGTTTAGTGGAACCAGAAGGTTCGGAAGAACAGGACATTCCTACGCCGCTCCGCAGAAGTAGTAGGCAGTCTCATCCGCCCGAGAGATACTACGGTTTTCTCATTGACGGGAATAGAGAGGATTGCATCATAGATTATGATGAGCCTACTAGCTTCCAGCAGGCCGTTCAGAGCGTTGACTCAGTGAAATGGCTGGATGCAATGCGGACCGAAATGGAGTCCATGTACACCAACAAGGTATGGACGTTGGACATTGCTCCAGACGGGGTAAAACCCGTAGGATGCAAGTGGATCTTCAAAAGGAAGATTGGTGTAGATGGACAGGTTGAGACCTATAAAGCTAGGCTGGTAGCAAAGGGTTTTCGTCAAAGACCTGGCTTGGACTATGACGAAACCTTCTCTCCAGTAGCCATGCTGAAATCCATTCGGATCCTTCTTGCCATTGCTGCCTTCCACGATTATGAGATTTGGCAAATGGACGTAAAGACAGCTTTTCTAAATGGAAATTTAGAGGAGTGTGTCTATATGGACCAGCCAGAGGGTTTCATTCAGAGTGGGAGCAGCGGAAAGGTGTGCAAGTTGCTTAAGTCCATCTATGGACTAAAGCAGGCATCGCGGAGTTGGAACATCTGCTTTGATGAGACGGTCAAAGAATTTGGCTTTATCAAAAATCCAGATGAACCATGCATCTATAGTAGATTTGTAGCGAGAACTGTAGTATTCCTCGTTTTATACGTGGATGACATTCTCTTAATTGGAAATGACATTCCTATGCTACAATCTGTCAAGGGGTTCTTGTCACACAGGTTCTCCATGAAAGACCTGGGTGATGCCTCGTACATTCTGGGTATCCGGATCTACCGTGACAGATCCAAGAGGATATTAGGACTTTCACAGTCCAGGTACATCGACACCATACTGAAGAGATTCAGTATGGAAGATTCCAAGCGCGGTAACCTACCGGCTTGTCACGGGATCACCCTCTCTAAAGAGATGTCTCCCAAGACTGATTTGGAGAGGGATCGCATGTCTATTATACCCTACGCTTCTGCGGTAGGCTCTATAATGTATGCGATGTTGTGTACCAGACCGGATGTAGCTTATGCACTGAGTGTGGTAAGCCGGTATCAGTCAAACCCTGGGAAGAAACACTGGATAGCGGTAAAGAACATTCTCAAGTATCTGAGAAGGACTAAGGAGATGTTCTTGGTGTATGGCGGAAAAGACCTCCAGATCGAGGCCTTTGCTGACTCCAGCTTCCAGAGTGACAAGGATGATTCCAAGTCCATGTCGGGTTTTGTCTTTACCCTCAATGGAGGGGCGGTGTGTTGGAAGAGCTCCAAACAGGAAACCATTGCAGACTCGACGATGGAAGCGGAATACATCGCTAAATCTGATGCCGCAAAAGAAGCTGTCTGGATGAGGAAGTTCTTGAAAGAACTTCAGGTGGTTCCGTCCATTGTTGATCCAATACCTCTGTATTGCGACAACAACGGGGCTATAGCTTTAGCGAAGGAACCCAGGTCCCATCAGAGATCCAGGCACATCTTGAGGCGGTATCACCTGATCAGGGAGATCGTGGATCGCCAGGAGATCGAGGTTCGGAGAGTCGCTTCAGAAGATAACACAGCAGATCCATTCACCAAGGCCCTGCCCCAGACTCAGTTCGAGCGGCTGATCGAGATGATAGGTCTTCGATACGCCAGTACATGGCCTTAGTGCAAGTGGGAGATTGTTAGTGTATATGCCCTAGAGGCCATTACTGTATCATACTAGTTTGTATATTACTTAATGGATGCTTGGGATATTCACCTTGTATATACAATCTTGCTCAAAATAGTAGTATGCTACTTGGTTTGTTTCTACTTCAATGTGTACATGTGTTTATTTTTGTATATCGCCTATACACATTAGTGGAGCCCTTAGGATCTTTGCTTGATTACCAGCGATGTGATGGTCGTCATACTAGTGGGGCTGGGTAATCTATAAGCACATCCTTATGCAGGTCCCTGGTCGCAGGACTATCGAGACAGGGCATCGATACTCCGGAGTAGACCAGCGCATGCGCTTCTCATCCCAGTGTGGGAGACGGTCTGTCCCACAGCCGTCAGTACGTCGTACTTGAGATAGTATGCGGGTGCTCGTTAGGTTACGGGTACACTGGACAGGACTCGTCGGGAACTGACTAGTTGGTATTATGCCTATCGTCAGTTATCAGTTCCCAGGTGACATGAGTACAGCATAGTCCGCTGACTTGACACTGTCACTTCGCCTCGAGTGTGTTCCCACTGTACTTTGATCACTACCCTACCACGGCTCAAAGGAGTCGTGCAAACAGGTGGTGGTTGGGTGCAGTCCCGAAGCACTTGGAGGCAGTGACGGTTAGACAGGATTCGTCTCTCCCGGTATTGGGGGTTGACATCGCGCTGTGTCTAGGAGAGCCATTACACGAGTAGTCCCTGGCCAGGGCAAACGAGATATACTGGTAGGCTTCCAGTGTTATCTCAGGGTGTTTTGGGCTTCGCTCCGGCACGACTTGTACCGCTATTGGGGGACTGACGTTTACCACCCCCTAGGCCCGCCATGCGATGTATCAGACGAACAGACCGGACTGTACGGAGAATCTCACACTCAGGCTCAGTAGGAGTTCAGATGGGTTTCGCCTCGTCGGTCTTCTTATCGGCATTACCTGGGGACCGTTACGCACAGCTAGTGCCGCTTGCGGTCTGTGGTTAAACCCACTGCCAGCGTAGTGTCGAGTCTTTAGAGTCCCACACAGAAAGCTTTTCGCCTTTAGGCAAAAGAGTAGAGGTCGCATGGTATTGCGACAGGTCGCATGGTTTTGCGACAGGGTTCGGTCACATCCGTGCACTTGTGCACGTACAGTGTCCGGACAGTTTACACTAGCGGGCTTTGGTTTAAGCCAGATCCTAGTGTACCTTATGGGATTGGATTTATCCAGTTTGCATTCGTGTTCCTCGGAACGCGGATGCGGGTGTGTATGCACAGTTGACAGGGAGGCACAGACAGCGGATTCTCATTAGGGTTGTTGACAGTTGACCGTTGACTTTTTGACTTTTTGCTCAACCCTAATGAGAATATGATATGTGATTAACTATTATATTAATTAAGTATTATGGTGACTTGGTTGTTGACTTTTGTTGACTTTGTTGACTTGTTGACTTTTGTTGACTTGTTGACTGGTTGACTAGGCTTGACTAGTTGACCATCATGATAACTATGGCTATCATTTCATGCCAAAGACTTTTACTTGCTTGCTCATTTGAGTAAAATGAGTGCATGACATGATAAGGTTATGGTTGCTTCAACCATCACATAAGACTTTTATTGATATGATGAGTTATGATTACTTTGGATTATGAGAGGGTGAGAGACAAAAGAGAGCCTCATTCTTTCTTGCTCATTCTCTCTCTTGTTCTTGAGCTCTCCATTTTTGCTCTCACCCTCTTGCTCATGCTCCCTCTCTTTAATCTATGGTTCATATCTCTCATGAGTTGAGAATCAAGAACCATAGATAAAATCCCATTCTATTTCTTCTCTACTCATTCTAGTTCACTAGGTTTAGCAAACCAAGTGAACTAGTTTCTTCAAAGAACGAAGAAGGAGCTAAAGGTTGGAGCTTTCAGGTGATCTATCTTTGGCGTACGGAGACGACGAGAAGAAGCCATCGGACCACCATCGGAGCTTGAAGAAGAAGGAGTTCAAGACAAGCTAGGTATAACCCCCTAACCGAGTAGCTAGAAACTCATTGTTAGGATGTTAGAGAGATGTTTAACCAAGATCCGGGTTATAGGTCCATGTTACCACCTCCGTAAAAATTATTTTTTACCAAATTCCGCTTTCCCGAAAGTACCGGGAGAGGTAGCATGGACTTACAGTGGTATCAGAGCCTAGTTAAACTCTATCTAACTTGTTAGCAAGTAACTAGAAGATCGATCAAAGAAAAAGTCCCGAAAACAAAACCCCAAAATTTCAAGTTTCTGTCGAATTTTTTACTGTTCAAAAGTTGATTATTTTAACACCTAAAATCGGCTCAGGCATTTTTAAAGACACTGTAGAAAAATCACCAAGTGACTCCCCAAAACAAGCGCGGAAACGCGGCAATAGCTTGCTATTGCCGCGGTTCCGCGGCCTCCTTGCCTGCTCTCTGGTGTTTGTTTGCTACAGTGTTTTTCTGGGGGTATTTTGGGATTTTTGGAATATATATTTTCTGCCCAGATTTTCCAGAACGAAAATTTCCTTTTTGGGGTCCCGAAAATCCGTATTTTTGATCGAACTTCTAAAAGACTTAAGCTAACGGGTTTTTCTGTAATGTGATATTTGTATTGAACGTCTACTAATCGCTATATGTCGATTAGTGGGGGTTATACAAATCTGTGATCTGTAATGTGCTGGAATGTGTATATAAATATGTTGGATTGTCGCGGGTGAATAGCCGGGGGTTGTGAGACAAGAGTTTTCTTTTCTTTCAATTCATGTAAATTTGTAAATTGATGTAATAATTATTTGTATGGCCGCACAACCGGGTCGGGGTTGTAGCCGTCATTGTATAATTTCTTTTTACTGTTTTTGCTCCTAGGATAGACCCATGGAGGGGTGCACAAACTACCGGGTATGCCGAAGTGTCGAGTGGCCTACTCATGGAGATGAGGGAGGTTGCTATGCTTCGGGTACTTGGCGGGTAGTTTGCCGCACCCGTAGGGGTCTTGGGTGGGGTATTGGCTATTCACCGCGACCGTGTAATCTGTTTTTGTTACAGGCTCGTACAAATTACAGATTCCTAGTATATCCAATGTATTTATCTGTGATCTGAAATGTTTATCATTGCAGTATATCTATATATGATATTATTTAGGCGTTGCTTATGTTTTACAGACGCGCTAGCCCAGCCCCCGCTCTGTCGTTAGTTAAGTAACCTAACGGGTAATGACGGGGCCCAGTGGCGAATGCGAATGGCATAAGCGTACGTCATATTTTGGTTGTTTTCTGCAATGGTAGGATTAAATGATGGGACGCATTAAAAGAACTAATGCAAGAATATCACGCATTAAAAGAACTAATGCAAGATAATAAACCAAGTTAAAGTCGTTGGAACACTTTCGAAAAACCACTCGGTTCTTTTCAAAACAAACTTCTAAAATACGGAGTTTGAGCCACTCCATTTAAAAGCTATCTCGTTCTATCGACTAAATCAAGTTCACTACGTTCACGGTTTTGCCAAAACCATTCGTAGCCCTCCGTCGTTTCACATGAATAGTCAATAGTATTCAAGCTGTGTTTGTTGGCCAAAGTCAAGGCATAGTGATTGGTAGCTATTGGGTATTCATGTGCAGCATAGATAGATGCGTTGGTTTGGAACAGTCGTATTGCCTTGTTGGCCAAAGTCAAGGGTATGTACGGGTGGATTCAAATTCACCTGGAGAACGACGGATAGAACTTGACATGTGACTTATGATTTGTTGGCCAAAGTCAAGGTCATAAGAGCATGGGGCAAAAATCCACATCGGGAGTTTCATACGTACTGAAACTTGCTAGATTTGCATACCATTTGGAGTGTGATGATTCTGGTAGGATTCCTTCAGTTTCGTCACGCGATGATATTTGGATCCCGATCCTACTGTGAGTATATGCTACTCCTCGGGAAATTTCTCACTTAACGATCAATCCTATAAACCTAGTAGGTGCCTAGAAAGGTGTTAGCGGGGCTACGCCCCCAGGGAAAAGAGGTTCTTTAATTAAGGAACTTCGCGAAAGCGTTGGAAAACCTCCCTCGAAGTACCGACACCGGCCTGGCTGAACGGTTAAGCAAGTATTGTACGGTGGGATTGATCCTGACTAATTCTTCCTTTATGGTTTGAGGAGGGATTCGAGAAACAGTGGGAGCCATCCTGTTTAGACAAACTAAAAACCACTCTAAACTTGCAAGAGCATCATGCTGAGTGTTTCTTCTTCTCTCCAAATTGCAGCGACCAATCAACATGACTGGACTTAAGTTACTCCTAGATAAAAACAAACTGACAGGGCCAAACTACAAAGATTGGCTCAGGAATGTCAAGATAGCAATCACTTATGACAAGCTGGGGTATCTTCTTACCACCAAAGCTCCCCCTGTCCCTGGTCCAACTTCCAGCGTCGCGGATAAGGAAATCCGCAAGACTTGGGAGATTGATAGCGCGAAGGCCAAGTGCCTCCTGCTTGCCTCGATGGACAACGAACATCAGAGGAGGCATGAGAATATGGACATGGAATCCATATTGCTCCATACAAAAGAACTGTATGGAGAGCAATCTTGTATCGCAAGATACGAAGCGTCGAAAAAGTTATTTTCGACAAGAATGGCCGTCGGATCATCAGTAGCCGAGCACGTGCTAAAGATGATCGGCTACATTGAGGAGCTCGCTGACCTAGGGATCACATTGGAGAGTGAGCTATATACGGATATAGTTCTCCAGTCCCTTCCTTCCACTTACGCCCAGTTCATACTGAACTTCAACTTACAAGAAAAAGAGGTTGAACTTTCAGAGCTCCTCAACATGCTGAGGAGCGCAGAGGGCACCCTACAGAAAGGTAGGGAAACATCCACTTTGTTTGTAGGAGGATCATCTTCTTCTAGGTCCAAGGCGAAAGCCAAGGGAAAGAAGAAGAAGGCCCCCGCCAAACCAAGGGGCGGTGTTAGTAAAGTGGATACGAAGGGAAAAGGTAAAGCAACAAAGATAGCGGGGAAGCTTGTGGATAAGGAAGAATGCTTCTATTGTCATAAGAAAGGACACTGGAAGAATGATTGCAGGGCCTGGAAGGCCAGAACACAGGAATTGAAGCAGGTTGCAGCTTCAGCTTCAGGTGTGTATGTTATTGAAATCTGTCTTTCAATAAACTCTACTTCCTGGGTATTGGATACCGGATCAGGATCTCATATCTGTAATTCTTTGCAGGCGTTGAGAAACCGTAGTGTTTTGAAAGCAGGTGACATGACCCTCAGAGTTGCGAACGGAGCTAGCTTGGATGCTAAAGCCGTGGGGGACTATCACCTGGGAATGTCAGATGGACATGTTTTGGTTTTGCGTAATTGCTTTTTTGTACCCAACGCAACTTGTAATATCATTTCTGTATCTTTAGTTTCTAAAGAAGGTTATGAATTTGCGTTTGTAAGTAATGTTGTAAACATTCACCTTAATCAAGTTCTGATTGGGTCAGGTACTTTGAGTAATGGTATATACGTATTAAACCAACCACAGATTTTTAATGTCCAGAATACACACAAAAGAAAGTCTCCAGAAATAAATCAGACTTTCTTATGGCATTGTAGATTGGGTCACATCAATGAGAGAAGGTTGACTAAGTTACATACAGAAGGGTATTTGAATGCGTTCGAATATCAGTCGTATGCCACTTGTCAATCATGTCTCAAAGGAAAGATGACAAAGACTCCGTTTACTGGACATGGAGTAAGATCGAGCGAGCTCTTAGGACTCGTACACAGTGACGTGTGCGGTCCAATATCTACACATGCCCGAAGAGGACATTCTTACTTCATTACTTTTACGGATGACTTCTCAAAGTACGGTTATGTCTTCTTAATGAAACATAAGTCCGAGGCCTTTGGAAAATTCCAGGAGTATAAGAATGAAGTAGAGAAACAGACCGGAAAAAGTATTAAGATTCTAAGATCGGATCGAGGTGGAGAATACTTAAGTGCCGAGTTCCTGGACAATTTAAAAGAGAACGGAATTCTCTCTCAGCTTACTCCTCCTTACACCCCGCAACATAACGGTGTATCGGAGAGACGGAACCGCACCCTATTGGATATGGTGCGGTCCATGATGGGTAACGCTGAGTTACCGCGATCATTCTGGGGGTATGCGCTAGAATCAGCTGCGTACCTTTTGAACCGAGTTCCGACTAAGACTGTGCCTTCCACACCATATGAAATGTGGTGTGGGAAGAGACCCTATCTTAAGCACATTAAGACATGGGGATGTCCGGTTTTTGTCAAAAAGCAGTATGCGGACAAGCTCGAGGCACTCTCAGTACAGTGCAAGTTTGTGGGGTATCCAAAGAACTCAAAAGGATATTTCTTCTACTGTGAAGAGGAACAAAAAGTTCTTGTTTCTCGTCATGCCTACTTCTTGGAAACTGAGATTTTGGAAAACCAGATAAGTGGGAGCACAGTAGAACTGGAAGAAAATCCAGAACCACGGACTATTACTGAAAGTTTAGTGGAACCAGAAGGTTCGGAAGAACAGGACATTCCTACGCCGCTCCGCAGAAGTAGTAGGCAGTCTCATCCGCCCGAGAGATACTACGGTTTTCTCATTGACGGGGATAGAGAGGATTGCATCATAGATTATGATGAGCCTACTAGCTTCCAGCAGGCCGTTCAGAGCGTTGACTCAGTGAAATGGCTGGATGCAATGCGGACCGAAATGGAGTCCATGTACACCAACAAGGTATGGACGTTGGACATTGCTCCAGACGGGGTAAAACCCGTAGGATGCAAGTGGATCTTCAAAAGGAAGATTGGTGTAGATGGACAGGTTGAGACCTATAAAGCTAGGCTGGTAGCAAAGGGTTTTCGTCAAAGACCTGGCTTGGACTATGACGAAACCTTCTCTCCAGTAGCCATGCTGAAATCCATTCGGATCCTTCTTGCCATTGCTGCCTTCCACGATTATGAGATTTGGCAAATGGACGTAAAGACAGCTTTTCTAAATGGAAATTTAGAGGAGTGTGTCTATATGGACCAGCCAGAGGGTTTCATTCAGAGTGGGAGCAGCGGAAAGGTGTGCAAGTTGCTTAAGTCCATCTATGGACTAAAGCAGGCATCGCGGAGTTGGAACATCTGCTTTGATGAGACCGTCAAAGAATTTGGCTTTATCAAAAATCCAGATGAACCATGCATCTATAGTAGATTTGTAGCGAGAACTGTAGTATTCCTCGTTTTATACGTGGATGACATTCTCTTAATAGGAAATGACATTCCTATGCTACAATCTGTCAAGGGGTTCTTGTCACACAGGTTCTCCATGAAAGACCTGGGTGATGCCTCGTACATTCTGGGTATCCAGATCTACCGTGACAGATCCAAGAGGATATTAGGACTTTCACAGTCCAGGTACATCGACACCATACTGAAGAGATTCAGTATGGAAGATTCCAAGCGCGGTAACCTACCGGCTTGTCACGGGATCACCCTCTCTAAAGAGATGTCTCCCAAGACTGATTTGGAGAGGGATCGCATGTCTATTATACCCTACACTTCTGCGGTAGGCTCTATAATGTATGCGATGTTGTGTACCAGACCGGATGTAGCTTATGCACTGAGTGTGGTAAGCCGGTATCAGTCAAACCCTGGGGAGAAACACTGGATAGCGGTAAAGAACATTCTCAAGTATTTGAGAAGGACTAAGGAGATGTTCTTGGTGTATGGCGGAAAAGACCTCCAGATCGAGGCCTTTGCTGACTCCAGCTTCCAGAGTGACAAGGATGATTCCAAGTCCATGTCGGGTTTTGTCTTTACCCTCAATGGAGGGGCGGTGTGTTGGAAGAGCTCCAAACAGGAAACCGTTGCAGACTCGACGATGGAAGCGGAATACATCGCTGCATCTGATGCCGCAAAAGAAGTTGTCTGGATGAGGAAGTTCTTGAAAGAACTTCAGGTGGTTCCGTCCATTGTTGATCCAATACCTCTGTATTGCGACAACAACGGGGCTATAGCTTTAGCGAAGGAACCCAGGTCCCATCAGAGATCCAAGCACATCTTGAGGCGGTATCACCTGATCAGGGAGATCGTGGATCACCAGGAGATCGAGGTTCGGAGAGTCGCTTCAGAAGATAACACTGCAGATCCATTCACCAAGGCCCTGCCCCAGACTCAGTTCGAGCGGCTGATCGAGATGATAGGTCTTCGATACGCCAGTACATGGCCTTAGTGCAAGTGGGAGATTGTTAGTGTATATGCCCTAGAGGCCATTACTGTATCATACTAGTTTGTATATTACTTAATGGATGCTTGGGATATTCACCTTGTATATACAATCTTGCTCAAAATAGTAGTATGCTACTTGGTTTGTTTCTACTTCAATGTGTACATGTGTTTATTTTTGTATATCGCCTATACACATTAGTGGAGCCCTTAGGATCTTTGCTTGATTACCAGCGATGTGATGGCCGTCACACTAGTGGGGCTGGGTAATCTATAAGCACATCCTTATGCAGGTCCCTGGTCGCAGGACTATCGAGACAGGGCATCGATACTCCGGAGTAGACCAGCGCATGCGCTTCTCATCCCAGTGTGGGAGACGGTCTGTCCCACAGCCGTCAGTACGTCGTACTTGAGATAGTATGCGGGTGCTCGTTAGGTTACGGGTATACTGGACAGGACTCGTCGGGAACTGACTAGTTGGTATTATGCCTATCGTCAGTTATCAGTTCCCAGGTGACATGAGTACAGCTTAGTCCGCTGACTTGACACTGTCACTTCGCCTCGAGTGTGTTCCCACTGTACTTTGATCACTACCCTACCACGGCTCAAAGGAGTCGTGCAAATAGGTGGTGGTTGGGTGCAGTCCCGAAGCACTTGGAGGCAGTGACGGTTAGACAGGATTCGTCTCTCCCGGTATTGGGGGTTGACATCGCGCTGTGTCTAGGAGAGCCATTACACGAGTAGTCCCTGGCCAGGGCAAACGAGATATACTGGTAGGCTTCCAGTGTTATCTCAGGGTGTTTTGGGCTTCGCTCCGGCACGACTTGTACCGCTATTGGGGAACTGACGTTTACCGCCCCCTAGGCCCGCCATGCGATGTATCAGACGAACAGACCGGACTGTACGGAGAATGTCACACTCAGGCTCAGTAGGAGTTCAGATGGGTTTCGCCTCGTCGGTCTTCTTATCGGCATTACCTGGGGACCGTTACGCACAGCTAGTGCCGCTTGCGGTCTGTGGTTAAACCCACTGCCAGCGTAGTGTCGAGTCTTTAGAGTCCCACACAGAAAGCTTTTTGCCTTTAGGCAAAAGAGTAGAGGTCGCATGGTATTGCGACAGGTCGCATGGTTTTGCGACAGGGTTCGGTCACATCCGTGCACTTGTGCACGTACAGTGTCCGGACAGTTTACACTAGCGGGCTTTGGTTTAAGCCAGATTCTACTGTACCTTATGGGATTGGATTTATCCAGTTTGCATTCGTGTTCCTCGGAACGTGGATGCGGGTGTGTATGCATAGTTGACAGGGAGGCACAGACAGCGGATTCTCATTAGGGTTGTTGACAGTTGACCGTTGACTTTTTGACTTTTTGCTCAACCCTAATGAGAATATGATATGTGATTAACTATTATATTAATTAAGTATTATGGTGACTTGGTTGTTGACTTTTGTTGACTTTGTTGACTTGTTGACTTTTGTTGACTTGTTGACTTTGTTGACCGGTTGACTAGGCTTGACTAGTTGACCATCATGATAACCATGGCTATCATTTCATGCCAAAGACTTTTACTTGCTTGCTCATTTGAGTAAAATGAGTGCATGACATGATAAGGTTATGATTGCTTCAACCATCACATAAGACTTTTATTGATATGATGAGTTATGATTACTTTGGATTATGAGAGGGTGAGAGACAAAAGAGAGCCTCATTCTTTCTTGCTCATTCTCTCTCTTGTTCTTGAGCTCTCCATTTTTGCTCTCACCTTCTTGCTCTTGCTCCCTCTCTTTAATCTATGGTTCATATCTCTCATGAGTTGAGAATCAAGAACCATAGATAAAATCCCATTCTATTTCTTCTCTACTCATTCTAGTTCACTAGGTTTAGCAAACCAAGTGAACTAGTTTCTTCAAAGAACGAAGAAGGAGCTAAAGGTTGGAGCTTTCAGGTGGATCTATCTTCGGCGTACGGAGACGACGAGAAGAAGCCATCGGACCACCATCGGAGCTTGAAGAAGAAGGAGTTCAAGACAAGCTAGGTATAACCCCCTAACCGAGTAGCTAGAAACTCATAGTTAGGATGTTAGATAGATGTTTAACCAAGATCCGGGTTATAGGTCCATGTTACCACCTCCGTAAAAATTGATTTTTACCAAATTCCGCTTTCCCGAAAGTACCGGGAGAGGTAGCATGGACTTACACAAAGGTTGTAGCCCCTTCCCTTTTAGTTAAAGTTGTTAACTTGCATTGCATCGCCTATACATCTAGTTAACAATCCGTATTAGGGTTTGTAGGCACTTGGAAAAATTTGAATTGGCCATGTTTGATCACTTGTGAGACCTCATTAGTGTGCCTAGGAACCCTACAGATACTTGTGTATGATATTCAGTTGATAGTAATGGTTAATAGAACTTGCTTCTCTTTCAGGTTACTCATAATTGGAAGCATTCCTAAGTGGAGTAACGTTGATCGGCCTCTTTCCATTTAGTTGACATGCACTGGACACAGCTGCATGATTTGAATCTGGTTCAATTAAATCAGTGCCTCTGGTTCTATATTGGATATAGAATAGTTCATATCTTAACGATGTTAAGGTACGGGGAGTTGTCCGGCTTATGATTAAAACCAGACACTGGACAACTCAAGGCACGTTTCTGTAATGGCTGTTTGTGGGTTGACCCAGGCTATGACGAGGGTTGACTTTCTACCATCTGGAAGATCAATAGTGATATTGTTCTTGACTCGCCACAGTTTTATTAAAAATGAATTTTTTTTTCACAAAACAGTAGTGGGAGTATGGTAGAACTGGAAGTGATTCCAGAACCACAAACGATTACTGAAGATTTGATAGGAACCTAAAGATTCAATCTGGTTTGACATTCCATTGGCCACTCCGCAAATTTGGTAGGTAACCTCAGGCACCCGAGAGGTACTCCGGTAGCCTCAAGGACGGTGACAGGGAGGTTCTTGTTTACCCACACTTGTCATTGCTGTTGTTCCAGGCCGCGAGACCCGGCGGGAGGATAAGTATAGCGTCGTTCTAAACTGGCTTTAGAAATGTACGTCTATATGACTCTGCCAGAGGGTTGTCGTGGTCAGTGAGAGCAGCGGAAGCATTAGTGGACAAGTGGCTTATGTCTATTTATAGACTAAAGCAAATATAGCGGAGATAGATCATCCATTTCTGATGTGACAGTCATAGGTTTGACTTCATCAGAATAGGGGATGGATCTGTTAAGAAGGTAGTAGGGTGTGATGTCCTGGTATTTGGATGACATACACAGAGCAGGAAGTGATATTCCTATACTACGACCGGTTGTACTTTGGTCGTCACATAGTGGTTTCTCCGCATGGGACTTGGACATTATATCAAACATACTGGTAACTAGATCTATGGTTTTAGATCTAGATTTAGGTGGTTTCTCAATCAGGGTACTTAGACAGCATTCTAAGAGTATTTAGAATGGACGACTCCTGGCACGGTGGTGTACCTGCAGGTGATGGAGTCACCCTCTCTAAAGGTGTCTTACAGACTAAAGGGGAGAAGGATGCGCATGATTGGCAGATCACTTGCTCAGGCAATTGAGTCAATCATGAGATGTCAAGTACCACACCAGATGTTGTTCTTGCACTAGATGCAATAAGTTGATGTTGATCCAATCCTGGAGAAACAGTCGGAAGCAGTTTTAGAACATAAGTGGATTTTCTAGGGATATGATAACGACAGCCTCATTCGGGAGACAGTTATCATTCCAGGCTTCCAAGGTGACCTGGACGACAAGGAGGTTGTCAGAGTTATAGTTTTCCTTCTGATGAGGGGCAGTAATTTGGACAGGTGGTCCAAGGCAATACTGAGGGAGGTATGGCGCAGGATACTGATTAAGTTCAGTTGACGATACAATCTAAGAAGTTTGGATTTGGAGTTCATTTATTAGCTAGGTCCCATCAGACATCCAGACACATTCTAAGACAGGTATTGCTCATTTCGGGAGATGGGTTTCTCCGCGAACTTAAGATATAGAGAGACATAGAAAGAAACCTCAAGGCGGATCCACTTACTGAGGCTATTCCTCGAAAGCAATAGTTTCGCAAGCGAGCTTTGTGAGACTGACTAGTAGAGGAGTTGGGTGTTCGGTATCACACGGGCTGTGAGTATGCGACATCGAAATAATTAGCCTTGAGTGCAAGTGGGAGATTTTTGGAGATAGTGCCCTCAGAGTCAATTATTGGATCACAGGCACGTGATTGCAATGATTGAGGGAGGACCTATCCCGGTAGGACAGTTTTACTCAAGATGATAGTATGCTATCTGGTTTATCTTTATCATCGTGTACTACTTTAGGTGATCTGACATGTCGCTATTACACGTTGATAGAGCCCCTAGGATTCTTGCTTGACCACCAGCAGTATAAGGGAGATCATATAAGTGGGAGCTGGAGTCTATAAGCACATCCTTAAAATGTCCCTAGTCGTGGGAGTTTCGAGACAGGGCATCGATACTCCAGAGTAGACTAGTGTATACATTCGAGACCCCGACGAGGGGCGGTGGCCGATCTCACAAGCCATTGGTGTCAGTTGGATCACCTTAGATGTATACAGGTGCTCATTGGGTTATAAGTACACCGGACAGGACTCTCTGGGAATATTCCCCTCCGAATGGCGGCGCGACTGGACGTCTCGCCTGAAATTCGGGGCAGATGTGTAACATTTTCAAAAATATAAAATATTAATTTTGGGAATTTTTATAATTTAATATTATTTTATTGATTATTTTAATATTAAATGCAAATAAATAGGAAAAATGTTAGAAAAATTATGAAAAATTATGGAAAATTCTAAAATAGGGTAAATTAGTGAATTATGACATTTTTAAGTTTTTGTGATTAGTTTGACACTAGTTTAGTGCTAATCGCGATTAAAATCGCTAATTGGGTTTTTTGGCAATTTTGTGTAAAACTTGCACATATCACTTTTTCTACACTTGTGTATTTTTCTAGCCATGGTTTTCATTTGGGTTTACTATTGGTGTGAGAAGGGTTGGGTTTTAAAAGAAAAGGGAAAAGAAAAGAAAATGCAATGATGAGGGTAGGTGAGAGAGAGAGGTGGACTTTGACCTTAACCCTTAGCCTTGTTTCTCCTTCTCATTTCTTCCCCTCTCTCCCATAGTTGCTGCTGCTGCCCCTTCTCCATTTCCCTCCCCTCCTCAAGCCATGAATCATCTCTAAAAACACACCAAAACCCCAATCTCCTTTCATTAAAAATGTCCAAAATCCCTAGATCTACACATGGAGCTAAAGAAGCATGAATTTGGTCACTAGAGGGCAACTCAAGAATTTTCTTGAGTTGCTAATGAAGGTAATTTCTGAACCATTTGCTTAATTATAGCCTTTCCTATAACCCCATGTTAAGATTTAATCGTTATTGTGTAATATTATGGATTTGATGAAAACCTAGTTAGGGTTTGAGAGGAACTTGGGTTGTATTGTGAAATTGAGTTCAATTGAGGATCCACCAACACCCTAGTGTATGAATTGAGACCCTAACCTGAAGTTTAAACCCATAATACGGATTTTAGAAACCGATATCGGGGAAATTGTGTAATCTGTCACTGTTATTTGGAATCTGCTATCATACGAGGTATCCTAAAATAAAATTGAGTGGACAGTAGCATGTGCAGGCACCCAGGAAACTAACCCCAAAACCCTAGCCCCTATCTCATCCGTACGGCCGCCAAAACCTCCATTCTGGCCGCAAATTGTGGCCAGACCAGTGGGGAAATTCCTCGTTTTGCGTGCCTGGCCCCATTTCATCAATTCTTGGCCCTGGGTACTTCTAGTTTTGACAGATTCTTTCTAGGGTGAAATCTGGGACATATATCCAAAGTTGTTGTTTTGGATTCGTATTTCCGTATTCCGTATTTTTGATTTTGAAATGGTGGAATGTGTTTTGCCTCGACTATTGTCGTTTATACGACGATATAGAGGATTATGGATGGTTTTGAAGGCGTGCCATAGGTTCTCACCTATAGGCCCCTTATCGTATCGTTTTGGAGTTTATGCGCCGTTTTAGATTGGATTTGGTTTTAATGCGCATATACGATATTTTGATGTGTAGGTACCCATGAAGACTTCGGGACGACAAGCATACGTGGTGACGTCCGCAATTGGTGATGCAAGGTGAGTAGATTATATCTACGGGGGAAAGTCGGGTGGATGGCGTATAGCACCCCCGCAGTCCGTAGATAGCTTATTATATGGTATTGTGATATTAGGTGTATTTTGGATATGTAGGGTTAGAAGTGACTAGTGTAGTTCATAGTCGCGAACTCTAGGATAGAATTACCCTATACATATACCCTTGCTTTTCACATGTACTTACACTGTGATTGATGATATGTGACGACTTTGGAGATGAGTCGATATTGTGGGCTTGGTGCCCTGGGATCGGTGATTTGATACGATTCATATGTGGGGTATGACTTGTGATTCTTGCGAGCTTGGGATGTGTGTTTACCCCCGCATGCATACTTTACCGATGTTACCGTTTGTACTAGACATAGAGTAGTACTCCAGACTATATGATCTGATGATGGTGATATTTGTTATGTGATGAGACAGTGAGATGTTGACCCCTACCCAGCTTTTGGGAATGCCGTACGATGATTACCGTACGAGCTGATATTGATGATAGATCCGCACTCATAGCTAGAGGATATCTTACGATATGACATTGAGGCGGGATCACCGACTATATATCTACATATATACTTAGACTCAGTTTTAGGTGGTTTCCACACCTACCCCTCCTGATTGACAGGATACTTAGATGTAGTTGCATAGTAGATACTTCACTGTGCTGTTGATTACTAGATTTCCGCATATTCATACTATTCGCATTGCTGGCATATGTTCATTACCATGTTATTATCATGCTGTTAGGACACCAGCACCATTATCGATGATGCGTATGTTTCACGTACACTATTTGCCGGCTCACACACTTCATCATCGATAATTGCCATGTCACTACACAGTAGTACTATTACATTCGTGATATGATGCTTCCTTTGACATATGCGCATTCCTATTCCATGTTGCATGATTTCCGATATGATTACTCTCTTTACATGTCGCATATATCATGGATTGATTGCATAGTACATCGCATTGGATTTACTGCTGGACGTTGGATTTTCATGTGATTTCTGGTTTTTGAGGACCGTGGGGTTATTTAAGAAAAGAGGCACTTTATGAAAACCCGGTACCTCGTGATATGATATTTCGGTGCGTCCACCACGCGTTTTCTCGGTGCTGAGACGTGTGCTTGAAACCCGATTCGAGGAGGTGATGTACCGTTTGCGGGTTCGTGGTGGGCCCGGTATGGTTCCCCTCGGCGAGATGATCGATGGGTTATGCCGATTGAGCCTGGAGGCGGGCGAGTACCTACCGGTGATTTTACCTGAGCTCGGCGGATATCCGGGGGATACCGCCTGGAGCCGAGAGATGGGCATACTGCCGGGGCCGACGGGCCGATATCCGCAGACGGAGCCCAGAGATGGACATGGGTTGACTCATACTGCCGGGGCCGAGGGCCGATATCCGCAGACGGAGCCCCATACGGATGAGGATTTACGTGTCGGTGTTTGGCACGGGTTTCATGATGAGTTTTCCATGATTTTGGTTATATCCTCACATTGCATACATGATGCTTACTGTCAGTGGGTGACAGATGGACGGGTTCCACATATATACAGACTTGGTTCATATACAGACTGGATTTACACTTATCTTACACCAATATTAGTGGTATGGGACGCTAATATATGTGTATTGATATTATTGATATTTCTTCATTGATACTTCATGCAGACATACCTTACACTGATGACATGTTGTTACCGAGTACCTGGCACTATATACATGATTAGATGTTACCTTTCCACCTTATTACACTCAGATGTACTCTTGTGGATATTTTACTGATCGTTGACTTAGGATTATGTCTTGCATTCGATTTATCCTTGTAGATGTTTCTATTCACGAGTTGGCAACTCACCCCCGTTGTGCCACAGCTCTTGCAGGTTATGCCGTACAGGTTCTATTGCGGCATTTCTGGAACATTTTCCTTCTTGCGGGTGATTTGCTTTGGTAGGTGGATTCCTTCGTATCAGGAGTCACCTTTGTATTTAATTTATTCATTGTATCTAGAAATTGTCCATCAACCAAAACTTGTATATTCTTTCAGACCTAGATATCAGTGTTGTATATTTCGACCTAGAGTCGCGCTTAGTAGTATTGCGGTTTTCTTGCTACTTTTGAGCTTTCTTTTGGTTTTGATCCTCGCCACTTGGCGTTGTATATTATCATATCATTGCGTGGTTGTGACCGTCGATTGACGAAGAGCTAGCTCCCGCTTGGGGATGCCTTTATCATTTTATATATTGTTATTCATGTTGTACCCCATTCGGGGCCAGTTTTACAAGAGAAACTCTGCCGAAATTTTTAGAAAAGACTTATTGTTTTCAAAACATACCTTCGGCTTAGTTATTTAAAAACCTTGATTTCAAACCTGTATTTCTTCACTTCTTTAAACCAGTGTTCTTTATTTATTCTTCAAAATGGTTTTAGATTTCTGGGCTTTTGGCTTACTTGGATCAGATGGAGTCCTATAGGCTTCATATGGTTCAAGTGCCAGTCACGTGCTCTTTCGGGTCGTGACAAAGTTGGTATCAGAGCGCTAGGTTGACCTTGGTTCGAGTCTAAGTTGACTATGTGGAGCCTAGGGAGTTGTTTTTATACGGAACTTAGGCTTGACCTTGCGGAACTTAGACTTGGTTGAGGGGGTGTAAACCCGAACTTTCGTCATTTTAGGATGACCCTTGGTTGATGGGTTAGGTGACTAAAGTAGAGTGACGTACCGTTGGTATGTTCCGCGGCATACTTACGACACGCCACTCCGCTTAAGGAACCTTAGGATGGACATTTGTTTAGAGATCAGTGATTCTCTTCCTATCCAGGATTATACATCCATTTGAGATCCCCGATTCTATTAGTTTCATGATCATACCTTCATTGATGCTGCTCCTTCCTATGATCATGTATCCCCTTTGGATCTGTTGTTTCCTTTCTTGCCTTTGATGTGCTCTCTTTTGATACTCGATTGAGATCCCTGTCACCATGTTTGAGCGCAGTTTGGGCTGCTGCTAGGGTTACGGCCGGTGTGAGCTCGTTTGGTACGAGGGCCGACCTTTGTGCTTTCTGGTGACATGGGAACGTCTCGAGTTAGTGTTGGTGTTTGTGACCTCTAGTGGAGGCGAGTGCTTGGTTTGCACCGGATGATCGTGCCTTTGTTAGAGCTGCCAGTTGAGAGAGGACTGTTGATGTACAGTATACCTCAGGGATTGTGATGTCGCCTACCGTGCAGACAGATGGACCAGCTGTTGCTGAGATTGACAGGATGTCGCTTCCGAAGCTTACGAGCTGAGATTGCCGGAGCTTTCAGGCAGATATGCGACAGATGATAGTTAGTCTACCCGATTTGAGAGACGAAGGTGATTCGTCCGGTTTTGCGCCAGAGCGGGCCCAGTTGAGTTGAAGATTTCCAGTGTGGAGAGTCTTACTCAGACCTAGAGCAGGCTGATTCAGAGATGACCGCTTATGTATTGCCTTTCCTGGAGGATTGGGGCATTGTTCGACGTACAGGTGTATGAGCCAGTTGTTGCTGCAAATGATGAAATATCGCCCAGATGATTGGAGCTACTGCAGCATGAGCATGTACTTAGAGAGATGATAGCGAGTCGCTAGTCACCGAGGATGAATGACTAGGACGTGTGGTAAGTTCGCTTACCCCGATGCGTGGATATCAGATTGATTGTTTCCAGCTAGAGACGACTTCACGCAGGTTCGTTGAGAGTCGATTGAGACGATCGAATGTCAGGAGCCATTTTCCAAGTTTAAAGTATACGGAAAGACATGCAGGTGATTCTATGGACCCTCTAGAAGAATGAAACCCTAACTCGACTTAATGACCGTGTGACAGCCTTTGAACCTTAGGGTTTACGGCGGTTCCGCGGCGCCATTAGTGAGGCTTGGGTTTGCCCTTCTACGGCTGGACCACCGACGCTGTGGCATGTACTCGATACTATTAAACTGTACCCGAGATGTGAGCTCTTGGGGGATTATGAGGATCTGACGAGTCGATCGGATGGTTCGACATCTTTCGGACATTGTGATGGGACACTGCTTGGGAGACTCCAGATGCGAGGATAGCCGTCGGAGCGCAGTTGGTGTAGCCATGATGAGACGAGTCCGAATCAGTCGACATTTGAGCAGAGTGAAGAAAAGAGTTCGTACGAGGTTTCGACGAGATGATGTTCCACTCCACTGATATTAGAGATGTGATACGCACCTAGAGGCGTGGTATATGGATATATCTTCCAGAAAGAAGCGCGATAAGTATGCAACCGTTCCGGAATAAGCGTGAGCTTCAGCATTGGATGATGACTTCCGGGCACTTCGGCAGGATTGAGATTTGAGAAAGGAATCTCGGCAGGACCTTTCTGGAGTACGATATGAGAAGACTTAGACCCAGAGTGGTCATTTTGTGCACACCCAGCAGGGCAGAGTTCAGTATTGTCGACGAGGTAGTTGACCAAGTTCGGATAGAGGAACTTAACCAGATGCGTTGCGAATTGATCAAGGATGGACGAGTGATGAGTATTCCTCCGATGGTTGAGACGTGTTCCCGAGGACCAGTTCGGCCTGACATCTGCTACAGAGTGATGAAGCTACAGAGTACGAGATTTCGAGTCCGTGTGAGAGACTTCAGATTGACCGTGGCCGAGACAGTGCAGTGCATAGTAGCTTGGCGTGACGTCATAGTGGACGACGATAGAGACAGTTGGAACAAGAGGTTCGTGTGAGACCCTGACGAGCTGTCATTGCTTCCCGTCGAGACTAGAGACCTGAGATGCTTACAGAGACGTTGCGATGTGACCAGTTTCTGGAGAAATATTGTGCTGAGGACACAGATGCCCTTTGAGCGAGAAGAGGTTATGCAGGAGAGCTAGCCTCTGTACAGATCGGCATAGGCATGATTAGAAGAGACCTTGAGCAGGATTCCTTCCAGGACATAGCTGCCATGATGTTGCACCCAGGATCGGATGTGTGACGTGCTTTCAGAGAGCCAGAGGCCGACGCCAGTGATATGCTGCCTTACGAGTGGTCGTGAGGTTTGACCGAGAGGTGACCAGAGAAGTGCCAGAACGGAATCGTCCCCGTTAGCACACCTGACAGGGCCGATGAGCCGATTGACCGCGTGATAGGTAATCCGCAGAGAAGATAAGGATCCAGAGAGTCAGAAGACGCTAGACCGTGAGCAAGAGGCAGGTAGATATCCTGCGCTGCTAGCTGTGGATTGCACCGACTCCTTCTCGACCTCGAAGGAGGAACTACCGAAGACGGTATTTGTGATTTGTGATTTTGTGATTCGATTATCACGTATCCGTCATCTTGGATTTCGGTATTTTGGGTGTTCTGTTTGCATGATTTAGTTTTGGTGACTGAGTTACATGATATTGGTTTCATGCACCCACTGGATATTTATATATTTCGCGCAGAGTTTTCATGCATTTTAGTGTTATGCTTTGATTCGTGCACGCTGATGCACACGATTGCGAGATTTTCCTTTGAGGTACACCTGATTTTGGTTTGAGACGCATTTTATCGTTGATTTTGACCCGGATTTTGATGGTTGGCTTTGCACTCCGTGCTGGTGATGTGCTTTACACCTATTCGATGTTTGTTATTGGATTTCGTGATTCAGTGCATGTTGAGTGCGCAGGGTTTAGATTTTCATTCGTGCACGATGGATGCACAGATTTGGATTTTCGCGCGTGTTGGGCGCATGTTTTTTTTGATACGATTTTGGTGCGCACCCGATGCACTAAATCGAGATTTCTTCGTGCATGTTAGATGCACCGGACCTTGGCTGTCAGGCACATACGTTGCCCATGACAGAGGTTTCGTGCACACCAGTTGCACCTAGATGTTGTTTTGTGCACCTGTTTAGCACATATTGGATTTTTGATTTCCGTGCGCACCAGACGCACAGGATTGTGTTATGTACATTTTTGAGATTTATTCCCTTTGGAGCAGTACCTTTTATGATGTTGGGTTTTTGCTTTCATGCTGAGCAGGACTAGTCAGTAGACGATACCTGGATATACTTTTGCATGTTTTACATCAGCTTTTTACGTGTATAGATTGGATGTCTACATGTGTAGTTTCGATCCATATCATATCGGTTTGTATTGGATTTGACATTGTGTTTTTACATCGACTCCGATGATTGCGGGATGCTTGACGGAGTTTTGTTTTTGAGTTATCTGCTCAGTACCCTTGCGCATGCATTGCGCTGTGACGTTCTTTGTGTTGATGATTTCGGAGCCCCGACGACTTTGGTTTATTACTGAGATTGTTTTAGTAGTGGGGGTTTAAATTTAAATTCGGGGACCGAATTTCTTTAAGGGGGGTAGATTGTAACATTTTCAAAAATATAAAATATTAATTTTGGGAATTTTTATAATTTAATATTATTTTATTGATTATTTTAATATTAAATGCAAATAAATAGGAAAAATGTTAGAAAAATTATGAAAAATTATGGAAAATTCTAAAATAGGGTAAATTAGTGAATTATGACATTTTTAAGTTTTTGTGATTAGTTTGACACTAGTTTAGTGCTAATCGCGATTAAAATCGCTAATTGGGTTTTTTGGCAATTTTGTGTAAAACTTGCACATATCACTTTTTCTACACTTGTGTATTTTTCTAGCCATGGTTTTCATTTGGGTTTACTATTGGTGTGAGAAAGGTTGGGTTTTAAAAGAAAAGGGAAAAGAAAAGAAAATGCAATGATGAGGGTAGGTGAGAGAGAGAGGTGGACTTTGACCTTAACCCTTAGCCTTGTTTCTCCTTCTCATTTCTTCCCCTCTCTCCCATAGTTGCTGCTGCTGCCCCTTCTCCATTTCCCTCCCCTCCTCAAGCCATGAATCATCTCTAAAAACACACCAAAACCCCAATCTCCTTTCATTAAAAATGTCCAAAATCCCTAGATCTACACATGGAGCTAAAGAAGCATGAATTTGGTCACTAGAGGGCAACTCAAGAATTTTCTTGAGTTGCTAATGAAGGTAATTTCTGAACCATTTGCTTAATTATAGCCTTTCCTATAACCCCATGTTAAGATTTAATCGTTATTGTGTGATATTATGGATTTGATGAAAACCTAGTTAGGGTTTGAGAGGAACTTGGGTTGTATTGTGAAATTGAGTTCAATTGAGGATCCACCAACACCCTAGTGTATGAATTGAGACCCTAACCTGAAGTTTAAACCCATAATACGGATTTTAGAAACCGATATCGGGGAAATTGTGTAATCTGTCACTGTTATTTGGAATCTGCTATCATACGAGGTATCCTAAAATAAAATTGAGTGGACAGTAGCATGTGCAGGCACCCAGGAAACTAACCCCAAAACCCTAGCCCCTATCTCATCCGTACGGCCGCCAAAACCTCCATTCTGGCCGCAAATTGCGGCCAGACCAGTGGGGAAATTCCTCGTTTTGCGTGCCTGGCCCCATTTCATCAATTCTTGGCCCTGGGTACTTCTAGTTTTGACAGATTCTTTCAAGGGTGAAATCTGGGACATATATCCTAAGTTGTTGTTTTGGATTCGTATTTCCGTATTCCGTATTTTTGATTCTGAAATGGTGGAATGTGTTTTGCCTCGACTATTGTCGTTTATACGACGATATAGAGGATTATGGATGGTTTTGAAGGCGTGCCATAGGTTCTCACCTATAGGCCCCTTATCGTATCGTTTTGGAGTTTATGCGCCGTTTTAGATTGGATTTGGTTTTAATGCGCATATACGATATTTTGATGTGTAGGTACCCATGAAGACTTCGGGACGACAAGCATACGTGGTGACGTCCGCAATTGGTGATGCAAGGTGAGTAGATTATATCTACGGGGGAAAGTCGGGTGGATGGCGTATAGCACCCCCGCAGTCCGTAGATAGCTTATTATATGGTATTGTGATATTAGGTGTATTTTGGATATGTAGGGTTAGAAGTGACTAGTGTAGTTCATAGTCGCGAACCCTAGGATAGAATTACCCTATACATATACCCTTGCTTTTCACATGTGCTTACACTGTGATTGATGATATGTGACGACTTTGGAGATGAGTCGATATTGTGGGCTTGGTGCCCTGGGATCGGTGATTTGATACGATTCATATGTGGGGTATGACTTGTGATTCTTGCGAGCTTGGGATGTGTGTTTACCCCCGCATGCATACTTTACCGATGTTACCGTTTGTACTAGACATAGAGTAGTACTCCAGACTATATGATCTGATGATGGTGATATTTGTTATGTGATGAGACAGTGAGATGTTGACCCCTACCCAGCTTTTGGGAATGCCGTACGATGATTACCGTACGAGCTGATATTGATGATAGATCCGCACTCATAGCTAGAGGATATCTTACGATATGACATTGAGGCGGGATCACCGACTATATATCTACATATATACTTAGACTCAGTTTTAGGTGGTTTCCACACCTACCCCTCCTGATTGACAGGATACTTAGATGTAGTTGCATAGTAGATACTTCACTGTGCTGTTGATTACTAGATTTCCGCATATTCATACTATTCGCATTGCTGGCATATGTTCATTACCATGTTATTATCATGCTGTTAGGACACCAGCACCATTATCGATGATGCGTATGTTTCACGTACACTATTTGCCGGCTCACACACTTCATCATCGATAATTGCCATGTCACTACACAATAGTACTATTACATTCGTGATATGATGCTTCCTTTGACATATGCGCATTCCTATTCCATGTTGCATGATTTCCGATATGATTACTCTCTTTACATGTCGCATATATCATGGATTGATTGCATAGTACATCGCATTGGATTTACTGCTGGACGTTGGATTTTCATGTGATTTCTGGTTTTTGAGGACCGTGGGGTTATTTAAGAAAAGAGGCACTTTATGAAAACCCGGTACCTCGTGATATGATATTTCGGTGCGTCCACCACGCGTTTTCTCGGTGCTGAGACGTGTGCTTGAAACCCGATTCGAGGAGGTGATGTACCGTTTGCGGGTTCGTGGTGGGCCCGGTATGGTTCCCCTCGGCGAGATGATCGATGGGTTATGCCGATTGAGCCTGGAGGCGGGCGAGTACCTACCGGTGATTTTACCTGAGCTCGGCGGATATCCGGGGGATACCGCCTGGAGCCGAGAGATGGGCATACTGCCGGGGCCGACGGGCCGATATCCGTAGACGGAGCCCAGAGATGGACATGGGTTGACTCATACTGCCGGGGCCGAGGGCCGATATCCGCAGACGGAGCCCCATACGGATGAGGATTTACGTGTCGGTGTTTGGCACGGGTTTCATGATGAGTTTTCCATGATTTTGGTTATATCCTCACATTGCATACATGATGCTTACTGTCAGTGGGTGACAGGTGGACGGGTTCCACATATATACAGACTTGGTTCATATACAGACTGGATTTACACTTATCTTACACCAATATTAGTGGTATGGGACGCTAATATATGTGTATTGATATTATTGATATTTCTTCATTGATACTTCATGCAGACATACCTTACACTGATGACATGTTGTTACCGAGTACCTGGCACTATATACATGATTAGATGTTACCTTGCCACCTTATTACACTCAGATGTACTCTTGTGGATATTTTACTGATCGTTGACTTAGGATTATGTCTTGCATTCGATTTATCCTTGTAGATGTTTCTATTCACGAGTTGGCAACTCACCCCCGTTGTGCCACAGCTCTTGCAGGTTATGCCGTACAGGTTCTATTGCGGCATTTCTGGAACATTTTCCTTCTTGCGGGTGATTTGCTTTGGTAGGTGGATTCCTTCGTATCAGGAGTCACCTTTGTATTTAATTTATTCATTGTATCTAGAAATTGTCCATCAACCAAAACTTGTATATTCTTTCAGACCTAGATATCAGTGTTGTATATTTCGACCTAGAGTCGCGCTTAGTAGTATTGCGGTTTTCTTGCTACTTTTGAGCTTTCTTTTGGTTTTGATCCTCGCCACTTGGCGTTGTATATTATCATATCATTGCGTGGTTGTGACCGTCGATTGACGAAGAGCTAGCTCCCGCTTGGGGATGCCTTTATCATTTTATATATTGTTATTCATGTTGTACCCCATTCGGGGCCAGTTTTACAAGAGAAACTCTGCCGAAATTTTTAGAAAAGACTTATTGTTTTCAAAACATACCTTCGGCTTAGTTATTTAAAAACCTTGATTTCAAACCTGTATTTCTTCACTTCTTTAAACCAGTGTTCTTTATTTATTCTTCAAAATGGTTTTAGATTTCTGGGCTTTTGGCTTACTTGGATCAGATGGAGTCCTATAGGCTTCATATGGTTCAAGTGCCAGTCACGTGCTCTTTCGGGTCGTGACAAGATGCTAATTGGTGCTATCCGTCCACCTCTCCGAAGATGCCAAGTTGATTTATGGCACCATGTATCGAAGGTTTGAACGGATGCGTCCGATGTAGCAGACTTCGTCAGATTCCCCCTCGCTTGAGGGGTTTTTGATTGTGGGGACGCTCTTCCCTGCAGGCGCAAGCCCCTGCAGTTAATTACGCTACCGCATTGCGGTAACAACTTTCTCCTTCTCCAGATGGTCACTTCATGTCGTGTGTATTTGTTTTGTGTTTTGTTGCCCGTGGATTGTATACGGAGACTGAGTTATGTCGTCGCCCGTAGGGCGTGGACTAGTCCAAATCCGTATTATCTTCGATTTGGGTTGGGGGGTTTGGGTTTAAGGATACGTTAGCCTCATTTGAGCCTAAGATCGACTTAAACGTTTGTTAAGGATACGTTAGTCTAGTTTTTAGACTAAGATCAACTTAACGGGATCGTTTAGATCCAACAATAGAGCAATTAAGGGAGCCCTGTTGTTTAGTTTAGTGACATCACGGTCAGTAGGTAGTTTAAGGACATTGCGGTCCATAGGTAGTTTTAAGGACATTGCGGTCCAATGTTAGTTTTAAGACGTTGCGGTCAAGGTTAAGGACCTCATAGTCCGTGGATTTAAGGACTCCACAGTCCAAAGTTAGTTTTAAGACATCTCGGTCAAGGTTAAGGACGTCATAGTCCATAGGTTTAAGGACCCCACAGTCCATAGTTAGTTTTAAGACATCTCGGTCAAGGTTAAGGACCTCGTAGTCCATGAGTTTAAGGACCCCACAGTCCATAGTTAGTTTTAAGACATCTCGGTCAAGGTTAAGGACCTCATAGTCCCTGAGTTTAAGGACCCCACAGTCCATGACAATGTGTGGTCATCAGGACCCGTCACCTCTTTGAAGACGTTGAGGAATTACAACGCCAAGTATCAAAGGAGTGAAGAGATATACCCTTGAGCCGGGGTGGATTAAATAGTCTTTGGCCCAATTTGGGATCAAGACCAATTAATTATGTTATGAGCCCATTAGCCCAGTTAAGTCTGAATTGAGGACTTATGGCCATCTTGGGCTAAGTCCAATCATGTCTGGAATATTGGCTTCTTGTTGGTCCATTGAAGGAGAGGCTTTGCCTCTGGCCATTTAGCCAATTGGGCCAATGCTTAGTGTTAAACACTAAAGACCAATCAGTGTTAAACACTGGGAATGAGATTGATAAGTTAGTGTTTAAGACTAAAAGATAGTTGGTGTTAAACACCAGCAACAAGGCTTTCAAATTAGTGTTAAACACTAAAACAGATCAGTGTTAAACACTGGCAACAGAGATCTCAAATTGGTGTTAAACACTAAGGTAATCAGTGTTGAACACTGCAAATAAAGCTCTTTGATTAGTGTTGAACGCTAAGGCCAAACAGTGTTTTAACACTGGATTCAGGGGTTCCAATTTAGCGTTAGACGCTAAGGCAAGAGGGGTCACGTGGTAGCACGTGAGGGCGCCCTCCCTTCATTTGTTCTGCTAAGAATATCGCATCTTTTGGAGCATCACGTGCCATCACGTGACGGGTGTTTAAATGGAGTATGTTAAAGCCTCTGCCAAGGGTCACGTGGGTCACGTGAGGCACTGCCTCAAAGGGGCTTTTCTGTAGATCTTTTTGGGGGTCACGTGGTGACACGTGACCCTGCCTCTATGTATGTTTTTTTAGAAGATTTGTTAATCCCTTTCCGGAATTAAATTCCTCGTAGGGTTGAACTCTGACAATAATTTCAGAGGAATTAAATTCCTACTTCTTTTTGAAGATTTATATTCTGGGATAGAGTTGAACTCTGAATTTTCTGTAGGAATTAAATTCCTCATATATGTGAAGAACTGAATAGGGTTAAACCCTAATAAAAGCTTTAAGGAATTAAACTCCCACTCTCTGTTAAAGAATTATTCTGGGGAATGAGATTAAGGGAATTAAATTCCTGTTGTTTTAACAGAACTAAGTTCTTAACTAGGGTTAAACCTGATTCTGCTCATTCTGAAGGAATTAAATTCCCATAACACAGGGTCAAACCCTAATTTTATTTTAAAGGAATTGAATTCCTATAGTTCTGTGAGAATTAAATTCTCGTGCTTCCATTCCCTCTCTATGCTTTGGATCTGTATGGCAGGATCTCAACCCATTGAGATTTAAATTCTCAACTCAAGGGGAGATGTGCACTTTACAGATCCTCCACCAAAGAGAGAACTATGTTCTTCTGTTTTTATATCAGAGTTAAACTCTGATATAAAAACAGAACTCTGTTGAGAATTAAACTTTCTTTTCCTTTCAAAAGGCCTTCCCCTTCTTACCTAGGGTTTTCTTTTGCAGAAGATCCAAATTTCTCCAAAGTATCAAGGCTCTCCTCTTTTTTGCCTCGATTCCTTTCTGCTTCTATCTCTCTCTATCTCCCCCTCTGTGTCTCTTGGCTCCTATTTATAGGAGAAGCAGCCGAATCAATTAGTTTTGATGAATCTTTCATTGGGAGATTTGATTTGTATTCACCATTCGTTTTGGACCTTTGGATTATTAGGTGAATTTTATTCACCATTGGATTTTAAATCCAGAGATTCTCCTTTGTTATTTCGGTTAGATTTAAAGGGGAAATCTTTCCAAATTCGAGATTTTCCCATAGATAGATGATATTTAATCACTTTTAAATCTTTAATTTAATCGGTTGCTTTGGAAAGATTTAAGAGGTCTTTTCTCAGAATTTAATTTCTGTTAACAGATAGGCTTTGAAAGCCGGTCACGTGTGACCACGTGACCCTTGGTCACGTGTGGGCACGTGACCCCCTTGGAATGAGCCCACTTCTTTCTTACTGCGCTCTGCTTTCTGGTCACTGCTTAGCTGTCACGTGCCACCACGTGACCCCTGGTCACGTGTGAGCACATAACCCTCGTCTGGAGCCTTTTTCTTGATTCAATCAGGGAATTGAGTCTGCCGCTTTTTGAGTGTCACGTGCCAACACGTGACCCTGGTCACGTGGGAGCACGTGACCCTTTCTAAAGCCCTTTTCTCTGATGTAGTTGGGAAACTGAATTTGCCTTGCTGATACTTTTAGATGTCACGTGCCAACACGTGACAGCTGGTCACGTATAAGCACGTGACCCTTTTCTGAAGCCTTTTTCGTAGGCTTTCCTGATTTTAAATCAGGAAACAGGGAACATGCTAGTTGGTCTTATACTTGACGTCAGATAGCAGTTCCCTGGTGACATGTGTACAGGTTAGTTCATCGACCTGAGGATCGTCATTTGTCTCGTGTGAGTTCCCACTGTACTTTGATTACTGCCCTACCACGCTCAAAGGAGACGTGCAAACAGGTTTTAGTTGGGTACATTCCCGAGCCACATGGAGGCGGTGAGCGGATCTTCAGGGGTTCGTCTCTCCCGGTATTGGGGGTGAGGTCGCGCTGTGTCTAGGAGAGCCATTACACGAAGACCTCGGCTGAGGCAGGAGATTTACTGGTAGGTATTCCAGTAGTATCTCAGGGTGTTCTGGGCTACACTCCGACACGACTTGTACCGCTTTTGGAGGTCTGACTTTTACCAACCCCCTAGGCCCACCATGCGATGCTCATAGACGAATGGACCGGATTGTACGGATATTGTCACTGACAGGCTCAGTAGGGTGTCAGGATGAGTTCGCTCATCGACGTCCCTTTTGGTTAATAACTGGTGGCCCGTCACGTATGGCTAATACCTCTGACGTGCTAGTGGTTAAATCCACAGCCATAGTATTGACGAGTTTTTAGAGTCCACCACACATACAGTTACTCAAGTTTCGGGCGAAACGCTGTAGAGGCCGTATGGAGATATGACAGGGTTCGATCAGATACGTGCGGTATTGTACGGATCAGGATCGAACGGTTCGTACTAGAGGCCGTATGGATATATGGCAGGGTTCGATCAGATACGTGCGGTATTGCATGGATCATGATCGGACGGGTTTATACTAGCGGGCTTTGGTTTAAGCCGGATCCTAGTATAGTACAGTGTAGATTTTGTCTCATTGCATTTGTATTCGGTCACAATACAGATGCGGGTGTGTATACACAGTATCGGGGTTTTCCTGTAATTTATTACGGGACCAGTTTTCTGGAGTTGCCAGTTTGCTTTCCGTTTCGGCCATATTTCTTTGTATCTTTCATTGGCCGAAATTTTGTGGAGGAGGGCTTATTTGCAATTGTGCAAATAAGCATTTGTGGAGGGTGGTGATTGCATATTATTGTATCATGATGGTGAACCATCCCTTGACCATTTGACTTCTTCTTTCATGATGGCTTGACTTTGTGATGAGATGATGAGGTTGGTGGAGTGTGGTTTTGTGTTTGTAATCATTTCCCTTCATGATATCTTTTGATTCTCTTCTTGCATTATTGATCCAGACACTCCCTCATTGACCCTCTCTCTCTCCATTTTTTTCATGCATGGGCCGGCCACTAGTTAGGAGAGGGGACTTTCTCTTTTGGTTGTGAGAAAAATGTTAATCTCATTCTTTGCATGCTACATTTTTCTCACCTCTCTCCAAGTTCATTTTCCTCCACCACAAAGGCAACATCCACTACCCTAAAATGAGACATGGTTCTACACACATTCTACAGCAAACCTTGGGCACGTCGGCTCGCCAACTTCGTGCCCGAGTTGCCTCGGTATAGAGGTGGGATCCCGTAAAAGAAGCAGGCGACGTGGTGCCCTTCCGGCGAGGAGGTGGAGACCGGACATTCCGCGGGAGATCGGGACGACGGCGAGAAGACCGGAGGACTCGGATCGCTCGGTATATCTCTCTTCCCCATCTTGTAGTTAGCTAGGACTAGTTTAATGGCACGATCCGGGTTTTATAGTGCGCGGTGGTGCCGGCATTTGAAAAGTTAAAGTTTAGCATCGCTTCCGCATTCCGGCGTCGGATTGACGGCCGCGGCGCCGCCATGCACTTACAATGGGCCAGTCCGGATAGCCAGAGCCTTAAATATTGAGATATTGGGATTTATGTTTTGTGTCGATGCTAGACACTGATTTATGTTGATTTCATTGTTGATACCTCATTTTAAATTACAGAAATCTCACTAAAACAAGAAAACAATTTCTCATTTATATGTATTCTGTTTTCATGCATTCATATCTCTTATTGTGATATTTTTCTACCTGAGGCACTGACATGAGCACATGGGATTACACTTATGTATAGCTGTTTACCCTTGCCACCTTTCATGCTTCAGACATTATCATTTTGAGGTTATATATTATTGATCGTATTGACCTAGGATTGAGTCATACATACGATTTTCTGCTCGATGATGTTTTCTACTCACGAGTTGGCAACTCGCCCCCGTTATGCAACAGTTTCTTGCAGGTTTTTCCGTACAGGTTTCGTGCGGCTTTGCTGGCACACACTACCTCCATTTCGGGTGATTTGCTTTGGTAGGTGGGTTCACTTGTATCATGACCACCATTGTACTTTATTTTATTCATTGTATCTAGTAAACTCCATCAACCAGATATGTATATTATTTCAGACTTAGAGGCCAGTTGTATTACTATTTCGGCCTAAGAGTCGCGCGTTGTATTATTATGGTTTTCATGATGATTTGAGTTTCCTTTTTGAGTTTGATCCTCGCCCTTCGGCGTTGTATATTATATTGCTTGTGTGGTTGTGACTATCGATTGACGAAGAGCTAGCTCCCGCTTGGGGATGCCTTTTTTCATTCATGTATATATTATTCATGTTGTACCCCGTTCGAGGCCAGTATTTACAAAGGAAACTCAGCCGAAATTTTCAGAAAAGACTTGGGATTTAAAAACGCATAATTCGGCTTATGCTATTAAAAACCACTTGTTTTTAAACAAGTTTTCCTTCATTTATTCTTTAAAATGGTTTTAGATTTCTGGGCGTTTGGCTTACTTGAATTAGATGTGGTCCTATAGACTTCATACGATTCAAGTGCCAGTCACGTGCTATTTCGGGTCGTGACAAAATTGGTATCAGAGCGCTAGGTTAATCTTGGTTCGAGTCTATGTTTGACTATGCGGAGCCTAGGGCGTTTGTATATATACGAAATCTAGGCTTGACCTTACGGAACTTAGACTTAGTCGAGGGGGTATTAGACCCGAACTTTCGTCGCGTAGGTTGACCTTGGTTGATGGAGTAGATGACTTAAGGAGAGTGACGTACCGTGTGTATGTTCCGCGGCATACTTACGATACGCTACTCCGTTTAAGAAGCCTTAGGATGTACATTTCCTTGCACAACATTATATTCATTCATGATCTATCCTCATCGATATTGGTTTATGGTTTTTCTGCCACGATTATACGGGCAGAGAGAGCTACGGCTAGAGTTGCGGTCAGCACGAGCTCGTCACGGACGAGAACTGACCAGGGCATGATTCCAGGGACATACGATTACATATAGAGGCGTCGTTTTATTGTGTTTTCGCGCCATGAGCGTTTGATGGATCGCTGTTATGAGATTTCTCGGACGTGCATATTTGCACCAGAGGATTGAGCCACTGATAGAGACCAGCCAGAATGTGATGATCATTGATGAGTAAAGAAATTGTCATGTTAAAAATGCATTATTTTTGACTGAACAAATACCCCCAAACTTGACTTTGATCGTCCTGAGCAAACTTTATTTATTCAAGAGAAGGAGAAAAAAAGAAAAACTAACTAGCACACTTTCGTAGGCAACACGATTGCACTGAGCACGTACACCAAGCCTTTAAACCTCTAAGTGTCCCTAGTAGGAGGAGTGTTGTCTCCTGTGGGTTTTCAGCGGATTACACCCACAAAATCCCATAATAAAAAAAACTGTGAAAGTTACATATAAAGATAAGAACTGTAAAAGAAAGAACTTGAAAATCAGACTTTTCAACTACATTAGCTTTTCGGTTATCATGAGCCATATCTTAATAGTCATGAAAAGATGTTAGAACTCACATCATCCTTCAATAAAACATCGTCTTTAGTCTTCCTCCCTGCCTATCTTCCAAACACCGATCATATATCCCTCTGTGTGTGTAAAATACATCCCTACACCAGGAGAATTCAATTCAAGCTATCATACTCTTGTCCATCTACCTCTGTACTTTTTTAGTTGGTGAATATTTTAGTTGGAATTGCTCACACATTATTCATGCGACCGTTAATATTTCTTGAAGAACTGACCGACCGATTACAAAATGTGCTCACATATTAGGCGTAATTAGCAATTTCCTCGTCTTGCTACACCTAAGGCTTAGCAGTGACTCCCAAACCAGTCGGTCTAAGGCACTAGGTGATGAAGCACCCTCGCTATATTTTTTATGCTGCCTTGGTGATTACAAAACCAGTGTTCATTTTTCTTCACCATTTTATACTTTTATCCTTCATTTAAATTTATTTTCTTCGTACTTTGGCTTTTAGACAAGAGCATTTCAAGGTATCCTCTACTACCCTGAGTTTCAAGACGTGTGTAAATGCGTATAGTAGGATATCAACGTTCAGATGTTTAGCCTCTAGAATAGGAACTATTTTTCAGACTTATTTTTATCCTCAGATTAGTGACTACCTTCATCTTACTAACCCTTGGGACAACGACTCATAACTACTTATTACTAGTTTCTTTAAGAAATATCTAACTTTCTTGGTTTTCTTAAACTTTTCCAATCTTTTAAATGTAATTTTTCACTTTCTATCCTTTCATTATCAAAGAAAAAATTTAAAATTTTTGTTCTTATGCAAAGTGTAAAGCAAAGTAATGTGTAAATAAGCACAAACATCCCCAAAACCTGTTTACAGTAGTGTCCTCACTGTTGTCATCTTTTAAATCTCAAAAACTTATAGACTTGAGAGGAAAAGTTATTAACAGGGATAAGAATAAATGAAAGTGAAAATCTCCCCCAAACTTATTTTTAATCATATGGATATTCAGTTAGCTCCTATTTAACTCACCTCCATCCTTATGATGAGACAATATTATCAAGATATGGAGGTGAGGCAGAGGAAATTTAGTTATAATAAAGCGGCTCCTATAAAAACAGGAGCTCCTCCGTGAGGTCAGTGGAAAAATACGGTTTTAATCTATCCCCATTCACTTTAAAAATATAACCGTTTTTAATATTTTCAACTTCAACTGCCCCGTGCGGGTATACATACCGCACCAAAAATGGTCCTTTCCAACAAGATCTTAGCTTACCAGCATAAAGATGGAGACGGGAATCATAAAGAAGGACTTGTTGTCCCGGGATGAAAGTTTTTCTCAAAATATTTTTATCGTGAAATACCTTAGTCCGGTTCTTTACTATAACCGCATTATCGTAAGCTTCATCGCGGAGTTCGCTTAGCTCATTTAATTGCAGCTTCCGAAAGTTGCAGGCTTGATTTAAATCTAAATTAAGTTCTTTAATGGTCCACATTGCTTTATGTTCGATCACGACAAGAAGGTGGCAAGCCTTTCCAAACACTAGGCGGTAAGGAGACAAACCAAGATCAGTCTTATAAGCGGTACGGAATGCCCAATGAGCATCCGTCAATTCGGTTGACCAATCTTTACGGTTTTCAGAAACCGTCTTCTCCAAAATTTGTTTGATTTGCCTATTGAAAATCTCAGCTTGCCCGCTCGTTTGGGGATGATAGGGCGTAGAAAGTTTATGGTTGATTTAAAATTTCCGTATCAAAGTCTCGAGAGACCTATTACAGAAATGCGTCCCATTGTCGCTAATTATAGCGCGAGGGTGTCCAAATCGCGAAAAAATATTTTCTTTAAGGAACTTAATAACAACATTTTTGTCATTAGTGCGACATGGTATTTCTTCTACCCATTTTGAGACGTAATCAACCGCTAACAAGATATATAAATTCCTAAAAGAGTCGAGAAAAGGACTCATAAAATCAATACCCCAAACGTCAAAAATTTCCACAACCAAGATAGGTTGGAGTGGCATCTCATTTTTTCGAGAAATCCGACCCGTGTATTGACACCGTGGACAAGTTTTGCAATGATCAAATGCATCTTTGAATGATTTGGTCGGGAAAATACTTAAACAAATAAGGTTCATCCTAGTAAAAATGCTTTACCCGGGATAGAAATCGATGATTGTCTTGTTTAGACCATTCGCTGGGAATAAGTCATGTTGCTAGATAATTCACAATATCCACGAACCAAGGTTCGCAAGATATAGTTAAGAGCTGTTCGTCAGGGAAAGCGTCGTTTATTGGCAAGGTCACAGTAGGTGAAGAAGAGATGCGTGAAAGATGGTCAGCTACTACGTTTTCACATCCTCTTTTATCTCGTATGACAAGATCAAATTATTGTAATAATAGGATCCAATGTATTAACCTGGCCTTAGCATCCTTCTTAGATAAAAGATATTTTAGGGCAGAGTGATCGGTGTAAACCACAATCGGTGAGCCAATCAAGTAAGGCCTGAATTTTTCTAATGCAAACACAACTGCCAAGAGTTCTTTCTCGGTGGTTGTATAATTAATTTGGGCATCATTAAAGGTCTTACTTGTATAATAAATTGCATGAGGCATCTTATCAATGTGTTATCCTAAGACTGCACCAAAAGAAAAATCTGATGTATCGCACGTTAGCTCAAACGGGTGGTTCCAATCAGGAGATGATAGCACAGGGGCTGTAGTGAGAGATCTTTTAAGTGATTCAAAAGCAGCTTCACAATCCAAATCGAAGTGAAATGTAGTATCCTTGGCCAAGAGAAGAGTTAAAGATCCAGCAATTTTGCTAATATCCTTAATGAATCTCCTATAAAATCCTGCATGACTAAGGAAAAATCGTATATCTTTGACGCATTTGGGATGAGGAAGGTTATGGATGACATCTATTTTAGCTCTGTCTACCTCAATGCCTTTTCGTGAATTGACATGTCCAAGCACGATACCTTCTTGGACCATGAAATAACATTTTCCCAATTCAAAGTTAAGTTCTTATCCTTACAGTGGGTAAGAACTGCATCAAGATGACGTAAGCAATCCACAAATGAGTCCCCAAATATAGAGAAATCGTCCATGAAAATCTCCAGAAAATTCTCGACCATGTCTGAGAATATCCCTATCATACACCACTGAAATGTAGCGGGAGCATTGCATAACCCAAAGGGCATGCGTCTATAAGCAAAGGTACCGAAAGGACAAGTAAATGTTGTTTTATCTTGATCCTTTTCGGAGATAGGGACCTGGTTATAGCTAGAGTGTCCATCCATGAAACAATAATATTCATGTCCCGCTAATCGTTCCAACATCTGGTCAATGAAAGATAAAGGGAAGTGATATTTCCTCGTTGCGGCGTTGAGTTTTCTATAATCAATACATACACGCCACCCAGTTTGGGTGCGTGTTTGGATTAATTCATTAGCCTCATTAGTTATGACCATGATGCCAGACGTTTTAGGGACCACAAGAATAGGACTTACCCATTGGCTATCAGAAATTAGGTAAATTATACCACTATATAGGCATTTGACAATTTCTTTCTTTACCACCTCCTTCATGACGGGATTTAACCGTCTTTTTGGATCTCGGGTTGGTTTGGCTTCATCCATCATATGTATATGATGTTCAACAATCAAGGGACTAATCCCTTTGATGCCTTCCATTGTCCAACCAAATGCTTGCCGATTTGATCTCAAGACCATCAAAAGAGCGTCCTCTTGCTCTAAAGCTAGAGAAGCGGATATGATCACGGTCAAAGACTCATTCTCACCTAAATATGCATATTTAAGATGAGAAGGTAATAGTTTGAGATCTAATGTCGGCGGAGAAACAATAGAAGGTGGGGTAAGGGAATGATATTCGGATTCCCTAAGAAGTTCATAATCTGCATAGGATATTGACTCGGAAAGCGCTACTGACTTTTGTGATGAGTCAAAAGGTTCAAACTCATAGGCGGACTCGTCAAAGGTGTCCTCGCTATAATAATGTGCTAGATCAAACAATGATATACTAATGTCATCGAGATCATTATAGAAAAGTTCATCAACCTTGCAGCTTTCGGGAGCTATCTCGTGGACAGAACAGACATCAAGTAAATGAGCAGAATGTTCATATGGTTGACTTCCTAGCTTGTAAATGTTAAGCTCAATTGTCATTTTTCCGAAGGTTAGGTTCATAGAAACGTTACGATAATTAATAACAGCATTGGAAGTGGCTAAGAAGGGTCGACCGAGAATCACCGAAATTTGGTTCCGTGGGTTCGCTACAGGTTGTGTATCTAAAACAATAAAGTCCACAGGGAATATAAATTCCCCGACTTTTATCAACACATCGTGAAGCTCACCCCTAGGTTTGGTGATAGATCGATCTGCCATCTGGAGAGTGCAGTGGGCAGGTTTCAACTCTCCAATACCTAACTGCTCGTAGACAGAGTAAGAAAGCAGGTTAACACTAGCGCCAAGATCGAGTAGAGAACGATTAATATTTTACCCCCGATAGAATTAGAGATTGTAGGACAGCCAGGGTCCTTAAGTTTCTTTGGTAATTGCTGGGTAAAAGCTCTGCTAACATTACTCGTCATGAACATTATTTTCGGCAATTGAGTACTTCTCTTCCTAGTGCACAAGTCCTTAAGTATTTTCACATAAGCCAGAACTTGTTGGATAGCATCTAGGAGAGGGATATTTATGTTAATCTGTTTAAAAATTTCCATAATTTTCTCCATTTGTGCGTTAGGTTTGTTGTCCCTCAACCTATTTGGATAAGGAGCTTTATCAATAATAGTTGGGTCCAACATTTGTGGAGAAGTTCGTGTGGGTAGAACGGATCCCAGAATTGGAGTGGGATCGTTTCAGGTTGACTCAACGAGGTGGGCGGAGGGTTCGAGCCTAGGGGAAAACGGAGAATAGGCTCGGAAGAAGATGAACTAGGGTCAGAAATGGAAGTGGAAGCTGGGGTACCATTGATTGATTCATCATTATCAACCTATTTACCGACTTAGTTATTCAGCATTCTTCCGGATCTCAATGTGATAATGGCATTCACATTATGATATTGTGAGTGGCCAGGATTCGGTAAAGGTTGAGATGGAAATTTTCCTTTTTCTCTAGCACTCATTGCGGCATTTAATTGTTCAATTTGTGCTTCTATCGATTTTATACTCTCACCGTGGGAGGCGGAGTCCTTCTTTATGGTATCGATAGAAGACCTTATATCAGTTGACAATTGCATGGTATGTTTCATAAACAAATCCAAGGTTCGTTCGAGAGAAGAGGAGTTTTCGGTACCAGCCATTTGGAAAGAATTATTATAAGGTGCAGAATTGTTTGCTGGATTTTGAAAATTTTGTGGTTGAAACGGGTGCTGATTTTGTGGTGGTTGCTGTTGCTATGGAGGAACCCTTTGATAGTTATTTTAGTTTGGAACCGTATTTTGAGTTTGGTGTTGATTCCCAGCAAAATTAGGGTGATTTCTCCAACCCTGATTATATGTTGAAGAATAAGGACCGTTTCTAGGTCGCTACTGAAAAGCAGCATTAGTGTGTTCGTGACCTTGAAACGAAGAATTCAAAGGACATTCTTCCATCAGATATGATGGATCGGAATAGCATCCACACACGGTTTTAGGGAGCGTCACCTGGTTTAGGGAGGCTAATAAAAATTTGTTTTCCATAACTTCGAGTTTCTTTTGCATTGCTGCCATTTCGGATTTTACTGCTATGGAAACATCAAGTTGATGGATACCTCCTCTAGATGATGGACTAACGCTTTCCCATTGCTAAGTGTTTTCAGCAAAATCTTCCAAGAATTTCCAAGCTTCACCATCGTCTTTAGACATGAAATTGCCTTGACACATGGTTTCAAGCATCTGCTTTGTCGTTGGATTAATGCCCTCATATATAATTCGGCATAGATCCTATCTATGGATTTCATGATGAGGACATTGGACGAGCAGATCCTTGAACCATTCAAAGCATTTCCAAAATGGTTCATTGGGAAGCTAGGTAAACTGGTTGATTTCACTCCTAACACGGGCGGTCTTATGATTGGGATAAAATTTCTTGAGGAATGCTATAACGAATTCATTCCAATTGGAAATAGAGTGTGCGGTTGTCTTATAAAGCCACTTTTCGGCCAAAACGCACAAAGTAAACGGGAGAAGACGTAAACGCATAATATCCACAGAAAGTTGTGAAGTGCCCATCATATCACATACGTTTTTGAATTTGGTGATAAAAACGTATGCGTCTTCAGACTCTAGACCGTGAAATTTAGGCAAAAGATTGAAAAAGTGTGGTTTGATTTCAAAATTATCCCCATTGGCCGGTAGAATAGAAAGACAAGTAGAAAGAGGACTATGTGTAGAGTAGCATCTCTCTTGGAGAGATATACGCGGTAAAGTCTACGCATCTGTGGGTGGCGGCAGAGTGGTGTTATTGAAATTTGATGAAGAACTGTCCATCTCGGTGGATGTTGTGGGTGGTGAGGAAAAAGAAGATGAAGAAATACCGACTTCGGAGTCAATAGAAGAAACGCAGACAAGATGGACACTAGAATCCCATGTCCAGCCGAGCATGCACTAAGTGGTTTTAGCACAAGTGGCAGCGTATGTGTAAATTAAAAGAAAGGTTTGTTTTATGGTTTATTTTGAAAAAGATGGATTTAGACAAATCACAAAAATGCACAATCAACCCTAGATCTAAGGTCAACTAGGTCAAGTCACTAGACCGCTCTTAGACTTCCAGAAGACAAATCGCAGGATCAATCCTCAACTACCTCTTTATCCTTCTTGTGGCCAGGTAAGTGGGAGGTATCCGCTATGTAAATAGCGGGCCTAACTGAGTAACCACTTGCCTTAGACACAATTGCCTAAACACCACAAAAGAAATGCGGATAAGCAGTAGATTACCCACGACCATTCTCTTTCCTAATTGAACGCGACGGTCCTTAGAGTCTTGGTCTAGGTATTTTTTAATTAATGAAGGGTGATGCGGATGCTAGTTTTGTGATTTGTGGGGCTTAGAAAGGGTAATGAACTCCCCACCTAATCTGAATTTGGTCTTTGCCCCTTAATTTTCCGTATTACAATATGCACAAACAACCAATATCAAAATACGCAACAACAAAAATTTACACAGCAGATTTTTGCAAAGAATCCTGCAGAAAAATTGTTATTGGACTTTTCAGAGGAGAGAGAAGAAGATAGTAAATATACCGGAAGAGATGAAACCAAGAATCGCTTATCCCACCGCGGTTCCGCAGCGAAAATAGCCCTAATGTCGCGGTTCCGTGGCCAAGTCGAGAGTTCTTGAAAATATTTTTTTCTATACTTGCTTCACTTGCTCCACTGGTCTTGATGAAATGATCTGAATCTTTATTTTTCTGCTACAATGATTCCAAATTCCCTTGCAAAAAGTTCACACACTAATCGTTAAGCACACGATATGTTCTTGATTTATATTTCGATAGAATAATAATACTTCAACCCAAATAGCAAGAAAGAACAAATTACGCACGTATCCCCGGCAACTGCGTCATTTGATTTGGTTCAAAAAGAATATGTAGGTAGTAGTAATAATCGCAATCAATAACGGTGTCGCATGTAGCGAGCGTTAGTGAGTACGGGTCGTCCTATGGGATTCGAAAAATTCGTAAATTCTTGCTTTAGTTGAGTCGAAAGAACTAGTAAAGAAATTCAAGAAATAGCTCAAGATTTAGTTGAAGTAATCGTTTCAAGAAAATCAAGAAATCGTTTTCAAGAAAGGAAGTCAAGAAAATGTTTGTAACACTTCAAAAAGATAAAATATTATTTTTGGGAATTTTTAAAATTTAATATTATTTTATTGATTATTTTAATATTAAATTTATAATTAAATGCAAATAAATAGGAAAAATTTGAGAAAAATTATGGAAAATTCTAAAATAGGGAAAATTAGAGAATTATGACATTTTTAAGTTTTTGTGATTAGTTTGACACTAATTTAGTGCTAATCGCGATTAAAAATCGCTAATCGGTTTTTAGCATTTTTGAGCAAAACATGCACATATCTTTTTTTCTACACTTGTGCATTTTTCTTGCCATGGTTCCTCATTTTGGTTTACTATTTATGTGAGAAGGATTTTGAGAGTTTAAAAGAAAAGAAAAGAAAGTGATAAAGAATGAGGGTAGGTGAGAGAGAGGGGTATGGGCTCATTGACCAAACCCTTAGCCATTTTCTCCCCCTCTCATTTCTCTCCCTCTCCCATGCTTGCTGCTGCTGCCTCTTCTTCATCTCCCTCCCTTCTTCAACTCCTCACTTCACCTCTAAAACAACCCCAAAACCACACATCCATTTCATTAAAAATGTGCACAATCCCTAGATCTACACATGGAGCTAAAGAAGCAAGGATTTTGGCCACTAGGGGCAACTCAAGAAAATTCTTGAGTTGCCAAATGAGGTATTTTTCTGAACCATTAGCTTAGTTATAGCATTCCCTTTACCCCATGTTTAGTTTTGAATCGATAATGTACGATATTATGGACTTGAGGATAACCAAGTTAGGGTTTGAGGAAATTGGTGTTGTATTATGAAATTGAGCTCAGTTAAGGTTATACCAACACCTTAGTGTATGAATTGGAACCTAAAACTTGAAGCTAAAACCAGAATACGGATTTTAGAAACCGATATCGGGGAAATTGTGAAATCTGTGTAGTGTTTATTGAATCTGCTTTTACCCCGAGACTCCTAAAATAATATTGAGTGGACAGTGAGATGTGCAGGCACCAGAGAACCACCACACCAAACCCTAGCTCCCCACTCCAATGTGAGGCCGCCGAAATTCCCATTCTGGCCGCAATTTGCGGCCAGAGCAGAGAGGAATTTCCTCGTTTTCTGTGCATGCCCCCATTTCCTCAATTCTTGGCCCTGGGTACTTCTAGTTTTGACAGATTCCATCTAGAGTAAAATCTGGGACATATATCATAAGTTGCTATTTTGGATTCGTGTTTCCGTATTCCGTATTTTTGATTCTGAAATTGTGGATTGTGTTTTGCCTCGACCATTTGGCGTTTATACGACGATATAGAGGATTTATTGATGGTTTTGAAGGTGTGCCATAGGTTCTCACCTATAGGCCCCTTATCGTATCGTTTTGGATTTCATGTGCCGTTTTAGCTTGGATGTGGTTTTAATGCGCATGTACAATATTTGATATGTAGGTACCCATGAAGACTTCGGGACGACAAGCAAATGCGTGGTGATGTCCGCAAATGATGATGCAGGTGAGTAGATTATATCTACAGGGGGAAGTCGGGTGGATGGCGTATAGCACCCCCGCAGTCCGTAGTTGTTGTTATATATGATAGTTAGGTGTACTATGGATAGTGTAGGGTTAGAGGTGACTAGTGTAGTTCATAGTCGCGAACCCTAGAATAGAATTACACCTACACGCATACCCTTGCATATTACCTATACCTACACGGTGTTAATGATGATATTGGATGACTTTGGAGATAAGTCGATGATATTGGGCTTTGTGCCGCGAGATCGGTAATGTGATATGATTCGTATTTGGGATACGACATGTGATTCTTGCGGGCTTGGGATGTGTGTTTACCCCCGCATGCATACTTATTGATGGTATCGATTTGTACTAGACATAGAGTAGTACCCCAGATTATATGATCTGATGATAGTGATACCTGTTATGTGATGAGATAGTGAGATGTTGACCCGTACCCAGCTATTGGGATATCGTACGATGATTTACCGTACGAGCCGATATTGATGATAGATCCGCACTCATAACTCGAGGATGTCCTACGATATGTTCTTGAGGCGGGATCACCGACTATATATCTATATATTTATCGACTCAGATTTAGGTGGTTTCCATACCCCTCCTGATTGACATGATACTTAGATCTGTAGTTTGCATAGCAGATTTTCACTGTGGTGTTGATGCTTTGATTTCCGCATTTTCATGCTATTCGCATCGCTTGCATATGTTTATATGCGCATACTATTATTCCATGCTGCAGGATATATTGTTACTTGCATTTCACTGATATTGTCACATGCATCTTGCTTTCTGATTTGCGCATTGAGATGGGTTGTTTCTATGATATTTCTGGTATTGAGAGAGGGCTGACTCGGACTGACGGATGCCCGATGTATTGTGAGAGGGCTGACCCGGACTGACGGATGCCCGATGTATTGTGATAGGGCTGACCCGGACTGACGGATGCCCGATGTATTGTGAGAGGGCTGACCCGGACTGACGGATGCTCGATGTATTGTGATAGGGCTGACCCGGACTGACGGATGCCCGATGTATTGTGATAGGGCTGACCCGGACTGACGGATGCCCGATGTATTGTGAGAGGGCTGACCCGGACTGACGGATGCCCGATGTATTGTGATAGGGCTGACCCGGACTGACGGATGCCCGATATATTTTGATAGGGCTGACCCGGACTGACGGATGCCCGATATATTGTGAGAGGGCTGACCCGGACTGACGAATGCCCGATATATTGTGAGAGGGATGACCCAGACTGACGGATGCCCGATATATTGTGAGAGGGCTGACCCGGACTGACGGATGCCCGATATATTGAGAGAGGGCTGACCCGGACTGACGGATGCCCGATGTATTGAGAGAGTGGGCTGACCCGGACTGACGGACGCCCGGTATGTGAGGATTTACGTGCCGATGCTTGGCACAGGTTTTCATGATGTTTTCGAGTGTCGATGCTAGGCACTCAGGTTCCATGTTGTTGGTTATATCCTCATATTTTCCATGCATATGCTTTATGACATTTACATGCATAATGCTTATTGTCATTGGGTGACGGGTGGACGGGTTCCACATATATACAGACATGGATCATATACAGACTGGATTTACACTGATCATACTTCATTTGTATATATAACAGGGTATGAGGGCGCTGTTATATATACCCTTACACCAATATTAGTGGTATGGGACGCTAATATATGTGTATTGATATCCTTGATACTTCATCATATTTACTTCATGCAGACATACCTTATACTGATGACATGTTATTACCTGAGTACCTGGCACTACATACATATTTAGATGTTACCTTGCCACCTTATCATACTTCAGATGTACTCTTGTGGTTATATTACTGATTGTTGACCTAGGTTTATGTCTTGCATTCGGTTTCTGCTTGTAGATATTTCTATTCACGAGTTGGCAACTCACCCCCGTTGTGCCACAGTTCTTGCAGGTCCTGCCGTACAGGTTCCATTGCGGCATTTCTGGCACACCTACTTTCTTGCGGGTGAATTGCTTTTGGTAGGTGGATTCTTTCGCATCAAGAACCTGTTGGAGATAGTGCCCTCAAAGTCAATTATTGGATCACAGGCACGTGATTGCAATGATTGAGGGAGGACCTATCCCGGTAGGACAGTCTTACTCGAGATGATAGTATGCTATCTGGTTTACCTTTATCATCGTGTACTGCTTCAGGTGACCTTGCAGGTCGCTATTACACGCTGATAGAGCCCCTAGGATTCTTGCTTGACTGCCAGCAGTATGATGGCGATCATATACGTGAGAGCTGGCGGTCTATAAGCACATCCTTAAAAGGTCCCTAGTCGTAGGAGTTTCGAGACAGGGCATCGATACTTCATTAGTAGACTAGTGTATACAGTCGAGACCCCGACGAGGGGCGGTGGCCGGTCTCATAAGCCACTGGTGTCAGTTGGTTCACCTAAGATGTATACAGGTGCTCATTGGGTTATGAGTACACCGGACAGGACTCGCCGGGAACATGCTAGTTGGTCTTATACCAGATGTCAGATAGCAGTTCCCTGGTGACATGTGTACAGGTTAGTTCATCGACCTGAGATCGTCATTTGTCTCGTGTGAGTTCCCACTGTGCTTTGATTACTACCCTACCACGGCTCAAAGGAGTCGTGCAAACAGGTTTTAGTTGGGTACAGTCCCGAGCCACATGGAGGCAGTGAGCGGATCTGCAGGGGTTCATCTCTCCCGGTATTGTGGGTGAGGTCGCGCTGTGTCTAGGAGAGCCATTACACAAAGCCCTCGGCCGAGGCAGGAGGTTTGCTGGTAGGTATTCCAGTAGTATCTCAGGGTGTTCTGGGCTACACTCCGACACGACTTGTACCGCTTTTGGGGGTCTGACTTTCACCAACACCCTAGGCCCGACATGCGATGCTCATAGACGAACGGACCGGACTGTACGGATATTGTCACTGACAGGCTCAGTAGGGTGTCAGGATGAGTTCGCTCATCGACGTCCCTTTTGGTCAATAGCTGGTGGCCCGTCACGTATTGGCTAATACCTCTGACGTGCTAGTGGTTAAATCCACAGCCATAGTATTGACGAGTCTTTAGAGTCCACCACACTTTCAGTTACTCAAGCTTTCGGGCGAAACGCTGTAGAGGCCGTATGGAGATATGGCAGGGTCCGATCAGATACGTGCGGTATTGCACGCATCAGGATCGGACGGTTTCTACTAGTAGTCGTATGGATATATGGCAGGGTTCGATCAGACACGTACGGTATTGCACGGATCAGGATCGGACGGATTTTATTAGCCGGCTTTGGTTTAAGCCGGATCCTAGTTTAGTACAGTGTAGATTTTGTCTCATTGCATTTGTATCCGGACGGAATACAGATGCGGGTGTGTATGCACAGTATAGGGGTTTTCCTGTAATTTATTACGGGACCAGTTTTCTGGAGTTGCCAGTTTGCATACCGTTCCGGCCGGTTTTCCTTTGTTCTTTCCCGGCCGGACTTTTCCGATGGAGGGGCATTGTGGAGGGTTTTCATGCAAATAGTTTGATTATGAAAGCATCTTTTTTATTCCTTTCTTTTCTATCATCATTTCTTGTAAAAGGTGATTAGGATTGATTTGTGTTTGATGTAAGATTGTTATGATGAGGTTTGGATATGGTCACCTTTCTTTTTCTCCTACACTCACCTCCCTTCTTGTTATGGTTTGGATTTTCTTTCCTCCACCATTCTCACTAGATGAGAGAGGGTTCACTTGAGAGAAAAAGAATGAGAGAGTTCATTTTGTTATGAGAGGAATTCTTCATCTCATCTTCTTCTTGCTAGAAAATTGAAAGCACCAATTTTCTTTACCTCTTCCTCCATCCATCAATGGCAACTACATAAACTCCAAGAGATAAAGTTTCTACACTACATTCTACAGCATTTCTTGGGCATGTCGACTTGCCGGCTTCATGCCCGAGTTGCCTCGGTATTGAGGCGGGAGCCCGTAAAAGACGCAGGCGATGTGGTGCCCTTCCGGCCAGGAGGCGACGATATGGAGACAAGACTTTCCGCGGGAGATCGGGACGATGACGAGAAGACCGGAGGACTCGGATCACTCGGTACATCTCTCACCCTTTCTCTTGATAGCTAGTATCGGTTAATGGTTAACGATCCGGGTTTTATTGTCCGCGGTAGCGCCAGTTTCCAAGTAAGGAAAATTTTTGATTCCGCATTTTGGCCTCGGTAAGACGGCCGGGGCGCTGCCGTGGCGCAACATGGTATCAGAGCCACGCCATTAACCTAGTCTAGCTTGCTCTAGTATGTTTAAAGACCCGATCGAACCAAAATCCCAAAAACCGTATTTTCCTTCACATCAGTTTCTGTCGAAATTTTTTGGAGTAAAAAATTTTTTCAGGTTGTAGAAAACTGATGTACATGGAATTATAAGAACACTGGAAAAATTCGATGACCCGATCCCTCCGTACGACCGCGGAACCGCGGCCTTGACCCCCCTTTGGCCGCGGTTCCGCCGCAGGAATATGGGTTCGTGTTGTCAATTCTTTGCAGTGGGCTTGTGGGCTGGAAATAAGGGTTTTGGTATATTTTGTTTGGGCCCAGATTTTCTGCAAGTGCTACAGTAATGCTTTGGGGCCCACTTGGTATATTTTGTTCGATCTGATTTTTTAAACTTGCTAGTTCACAGTATTTACATTATATCTGCGACCGTGAATGTCACTTGATCGGTAAATCCCGTCTAACTGCTATAGTCCGGTTAGATGGATTTGCGAACGTGACTTTCATGTTGATGTTCTATGTTTATGCTGTGATGTTGCGGATCGGTCGTGGGGGATAGCCTAGATGCAATGCTAGTACAGTTTTGTTGTATTATGTACATTTGATATTGCGGGACGAGCGTCCGACATGTGGACTGCCGTCACTGCCTGTTTGTATTATTCTTTTGGGGCGCGACCTGGTTGCGGTCGATGTACCCGGTGTATGTATATTTTACTTTCTGTACTAGGATTACCCCACGGAGGGGTGCACGGAACGCCGGGTTCTAGAGGGCAACGGGCCCGCATCTCATGGCCTTGAGACGGAAGGGGATTCACTCTAGGATTGGCGGGCTATTCGCCGCACTCGTAGGGGGTACAGGTTGGCCCAGGAGGGGTGCCCAAGTTACCGGATTCCGTGAAGTGCTGGGTGGTCCATTCACGGTGCTGAAGGGGGCTGCCTCGCTTCAGGTCTTGGCGGGTGACTTGCCGCGCCCGTAGGGTCTAGGATTTCATTGCACAGGCTATCCACACGACCAGGGGAACGTCGGGTTTCAGCAGCGGCTCTGTGAAACCCGGGGCTTCCAGATATCTGTATTGTTCTGTGATGCTGTACATTTTTGTGATGTTGCATTTTATCACGCCTTGAGTGAAATATAATATATTGGTATATATATTAGTAGATGTTGTATATGTTTTGCATCCGCGCTAGTCCAGTCCCCGCTCTGTCGTTAGTTAAGTAACCTAACGGGTGATGACGGGGCCCAGTGGCGAATGCGGATGGCATATACGTACATCATTATTTTCGTTCTTTATTAGTGTGATCAATTGATGGGACTGCGTTGATTCGGATCGACGAAAGTTATAAACAAACCTATTCTGATGTTGTTGGAACAATTTTTCAAAAAGCTGTTATTGCAAGGACGTTCACTTTTGTTTTGCATCGTGGTATTCATTTGGAATATCCTGCTCCTCAGTCGACGAGGCAAGGGCCGAGATCCCTTCACCGGGAGTGACCCCTTGGACAGAAGTTTGCGTTAGGGCATTAACTTCACTATAGCCGATTACTTTTTCTTTGCATCGTGGTATTCAGTTGGAATATCCTGCACCTCATTCTACGGGGAAAGAGCCGAGATCCCTTCACCGGGAGTGACCTCTTTAGCAAAGGCTTTCGTCACTATATTTTTATAAAAAGTTATCCAGTTCCTTCAACGATATCAAGTTCATTACGGTAAAAGGTTTTTCGCCAAAAACCATTCGTAGCCCTCCGTCATTTCAGATTAGTATTACTTAGTATTCGTGCTGCGTATGTCGTGCTTAGCCGAGGCGTAGTGTTCGGTAGCTATGTAGTGCTTTTCTGTTGCATGGATATGAGATTGGTTAGGACCGTCGTGCGGTCATTTTGGCTCAGTCAAGGATTCGTGCGGGTGGGTCTAATTCAATCAAGATAATGACGGGTTGAACTTGACTAGGATCCTTTGATATGTTGGCTCAGTCAAGGTCACTTGGGTCCTAGGGGTAAAAATCTCATCGGGAGTTTCAAAAGAACTGAAACTTGCCAGGCATGCGCATACCTTCTGGAGTGTGGTGACTTGAGTGGATTCCGTCAAGTCATCATGCGATGATAGTTGGATCCCGATTCCCACTGATGAGTTGGTTTACTCCTCGGGTGATCCCGACTAATTCTTCTTTCAGGTTTGGAGAAGAATTTGACGTTACAGTGGGAGTTTTCCAGATTAGACAAAGTGATAACCATTCTGATCTAGGTTAGAGTGCACGCTGAGTGTTTCTTTTCTCTCTCTCTCTTTGGCAGCGACCATTGACCCGACCCTGGACTATGACTCAGTAACCAAGTTGACCGAACCTTCTTAACACTGGCTTTTGGATTGTCAGAGTTGCAGACCTCATTGCCACTCCTACTTTTACCCTTTTCTCTAGGACACCCCGTATTACTACGAACGTCCACTTCCATTGGACAAAACCATCGTATGGTTAGATACGAACTCGAAGGAATTCGAGGATGGTTTCCGGTTCTGGAGAAAACGGATAGGATTATTCAGTTGTCTTTTCCCTTTTACCTTCTCTCAAGTTGTGAGTACTCCTTGGTTTAGGAGATAGTACACCTATTACGCAAATTGGATAGTCTTCTTCCAAACCGTAGGCTGGTGCCGACCGGTAGGGAATGAAGAAAACCAATTAGCATAACGATGGTGTGCAGAAAGTATTAAGTTAAGACAAAGCAAGGGATTTGTAAGAGGGCAAAGTAAATTGCGACTGCTATTCACGACCGAACCAAGTATTTCTTCGCCAATCCTAAATCACCTTTGTATTTCTCTAGGACACTCCGTATCACTACGAAGATCCACAGTTTATTTGGATACTCCATCGTATGGTTATATACGAACTCGAAAGGAACTTGTTCCAGTTCGGGGATGGATTCTGGTTCAGGAGAAATAGGAATAAGGTTTATTCGGTTGTCTTTTATCTTCACCTTCTCTCGCTTTGCGAGTGCTCCTAGGATTAGGACAGTACACCTTTTATGCTTATTGGATAGTCTTCTTCCAAACCATAGGCTGGTGCCGAACGGTAGTGAAGGAAGAAAACCATTTGGCCTAAAGGGGTGTGCAGACGGTAATGACTAAAGACATATAAAGGGATTTGGACAGATGGCAAAGAGATATACGGTTACAGTTGTGAATCTGGATAATGGTAGAGGCATTACTAGGAATACCAGGATACCCCATCGAAACATTTCAATGTTTCAGTTCAGCTGTGTACTGTTAAAAGAAAACTGATTTCCCGATTGGACACTTGCTCCAGGGTATGTATTTACCAGGTTTGACTCTCACATCTGTATGGTTTTACAGATGATGAGTGGGAGTAAGTTATTGGGAATAGGGTGATCATCCTCATTATATCGGGATTCGTTGTAATCGGTGATATTTGAGGAGATCATCTGGGTTGTTTGCCGGACGGCAATTATTTGGTTTTGAATATCCGCGGTTATGCACCAATTTCAAATTGATATATCTGTACGTCTATTTTTATAGAGTGAGATATACCTTTTGAAGTTATGTCGATGACATTTACCTATATCAGTGGATGGTTAGGTAAGGAGCATTAAACAGCGGTGTAATTCTTCTTAACCATAAGTACAGTTTTCAACCTACGACGCACAGTGAAAGAGTTGTTAGACTCAGCGGACTTATACAGAGTATTGTATGTTGTCCAGTGTCCATTAGGACAGAGGGGTTGGTCCTCATACTATATTCTGTTTACTTTTAACTTCTCTAGTTCTTAGACATGTGTTTCGTAGGAACACAGGGTCTAAGTTTTGAGGAGTTATAGGTATTTGAATAGAGTAGAGAACCAGGTGTAGCAAGTATCGGGATTCTTCAAAGTGATCGAAGATGTAGATACTTGTGTATGGTGTTCAGTTGATAGTAATGATAAAGAGAAATTGTTTCTCTTTCAGGTTACTCATAATTGGAAGCATTCCTAAGTTGAGTAACGCTGATCGGCCTCCTTCCATTTAGTTGACATGCACTGGAGATAGCTGCATGATTTGAATCTAGTTCAATTAAATCAGTGCCTCTGGTTCTATATTGGATATAGAGCAGTTCATATCTTGACATTGTCAAGGTACCGGGGGTTGTCCGGCTTATGCTTAAAACCAGACTCCGGACAACTAAAGGCACGTTTCTGTAATGGCTGTTTGTGGGTTGACCCAGGCTATGACGAGGGTTGACTTTCTACCATCTGGAAGATCAATAGAGATATTGTTCTTGACTCGCCACATTTTTAAAAGAAATGGTTTTTTTTCAGAAAACAGCAGTGGGAGTATGGTAGAATTGGAAGCGATTCCAGAACCGCAAACGATTACTGAAGATTTCATAAGAACCTAAAGATTCAATCTGGTTTGACATTCCATAGGACACTCCGCAGATAAGGTGGGTAACTTCAAGCACCCGAGAGGTGCTCCGGTGGCCTCAAGGACGGTGACAGGGAAGTTCTTGTTTACCCACACTTGCCATTGCTGTTGTTCCAGGCTACGAGACCCGGCAGGAGGATGAGTGTATCGTCGTTCTGAACTAGCTTCGGAAGTGTACGTGTATATGACTCTGCCAGAGGGTTGTCGTAGTCAGTGGGAGCAGCGGAAGCATTGGTAGACAGGTAGCTTATGTCTACTTATAGACTAAAGCGGATGTAGCGGAGATGGATCATCTATTTCTGATGTGACAGTCATAGGTTTGACTTCATCAGAATAGGGGATGGATCTATTGAGAAGGTAGTAGGAAGTGATATTCCTATACTACGATCGGTTATACTTTGGTTGCCACACAGTGGTTTCTCCACACAGGACTTCGATATTATATCAGACATTCTGGTTACTAGATCTATAATTTTAGATCTAGATTTGGGTGGTTTCCTAATCTAGGTACCTTGACAGCATTCTATGAGTATTTAGAATGGATGACTCCTGGCATGGTAGTGTACCTGCAGGTGATGGAGTCGCCCTCTCTAAAGGTGTCTTACAGACTAAAGGGGAGAGGGATACGCATGATTGACAGATCACTTGCTTAGGCAATTGAGTCAATCATAAGATGTCAAGTACCACACCAGATGTTGTTCTTGCAGTAGATGAAATAAGTTGATATTAATCCAATCCTGGAGAAACAGTCGGAAGCAGTTTTAGAACATAAGTTAATGTTCTAGGGATGTGATAACGACAGCCTCTTTTAGGAGACGGTTATCATTCCAGGCTTCCAAGGTGACATTGATGGGAGAGTGGCTGTCAGAGTTATAGTTTCTCCTTCTGACGAAGGGCAGTATTTTGGACAGGTGGTCCAAGGCAATACTGAGGGAGGCATGGCGCTGGATAATGATTAAGTTCAGTTGACGATACAGTCTAAGAAGTTTGGATTTGGAGTTCATTTATGAGCTAGGTCCCCTCAGACATCCAGACACATTCTAAGACAGGTATTGCTCATTTCGGGAGATGGCTTTCTCCGCGAACTTGAGATATAGAGAGACATAGAAAGAAACATCACAGCGGATCCACTCATTGAGGCTATTCCTCAAACGCAATAGTTTCGCAAACGAGCTTTGTGAGACTGACCAGTAGAGGAGTTGGGTGTTCGGTATCACACGGGCTGTGAGTATGCGACATCGCAATAATTAGCCTTGAGTGCAAGTGGGAGATTGTTGGAGATAGTGCCCTCAGAGTCAATTATTGGATCACAGGCACGTGATTGCAATGATTGAGGGAGGACCTATCCCGGTAGGACAGTCTTACTCGAGATGATAGTATGCTATCTGGTTTACCTTTATCATCGTGTACTGCTTCAGGTGACCTTGCAGGTCGCTATTACACGCTGATAGAGCCCCTAGGATTCTTGCTTGACTGCCAGCAGTATGATGGCGATCATATACGTAAGAGCTGGCGGTCTATAAGCACATCCTTAAAAGGTCCCTAGTCGTAGGAGTTTCGAGACAGGGCATCGATACTCCATTAGTAGACTAGTGTATACAGTCGAGACCCTGACGAGGGGCGGTGGCCGGTCTCATAAGCCACTGGTGTCAGTTGGTTCACCTAAGATGTATACAGGTGCTCATTGGGTTATGAGTACACCGGACAGGACTCGCCGGGAACATGCTAGTTGGTCTTATACCAGATGTCAGATAGCAGTTCCCTGGTGACATGTGTACAGGTTAGTTCATCGACCTGAGATCGTCATTTGTCTCGTGTGAGTTCCCACTGTGCTTTGATTACTACCCTACCACGGCTCAAAGGAGTCGTGCAAACAGGTTTTAGTTGGGTACAGTCCCGAGCCACATGGAGGCAGTGAGCGGATCTGCAGGGGTTCGTCTCTCCCGGTATTGGGGGTGAGGTCGCGCTGTGTCTAGGAGAGCCATTACACAAAGCCCTCGGCCGAGGCAGGAGGTTTGCTGGTAGGTATTCCAGTAGTATCTCAGGGTGTTCTGGGCTACACTCCGACACGACTTGTACCGCTTTTGGGGGTCTGACTTTCACCAACACCCTAGGCCCGACATGCGATGCTCATAGACGAACGGACCGGACTGTACGGATATTGTCACTGACAGGCTCAGTAGGGTGTCAGGATGAGTTCGCTCATCGACGTCCCTTTTGGTCAATAGCTGGTGGCCCGTCACGTATTGGCTAATACCTCTGACGTGCTAGTGGTTAAATCCACAGCCATAGTATTGACGAGTCTTTAGAGTCCACCACACTTTCAGTTACTCAAGCTTTCGGGCGAAACGCTGTAGAGGCCGTATGGAGATATGGCAGGGTCCGATCAGATACGTGCGGTATTGCACGCATCAGGATCAGACGGTTTCTACTAGTAGCCGTATGGATATATGGCAGGGTTCGATCAGACACGTGCGGTATTGCACGGATCAGGATCGGACGGATTTTATTAGCCTGCTTTTGTTTAAGTCGGATCCTAGTTTAGTACAGTGTAGATTTTGTCTCATTGCATTTGTATCCGGACGGAATACAGATGCGGGTGTGTATGCACAGTATAGGGGTTTTCCTGTAATTTATTATGGGACCAGTTTTCTGGAGTTGCCAGTTTGCATTCCGTTCCGGCCGGTTTTCCTTTGTTCTTTCCCGGCCGGACTTTTCCGATGGAGGGGGTTATTTGCAAGTTTGCAAATAACACATTGTGGAGGGTTTTCATGCAAATAGTTTGATTATGAAAGCATCTTTTTTATTCCTTTCTTTTCTATCATCATTTCTTGTAAAAGGTGATTAGGATTGATTTGTGTTTGATGTGAGATTGTTATGATGAGGTTTGGATATGGTCACCTTTCTTTTTCTCCTACACTCACCTCCCTTCTTGTTTTTGTTTGGATTTTCTTTCCTCCACCATTCTCACTAGATGAGAGAGGGTTCACTTGAGAGAAAAAGAATGAGAGAGTTCATTTTGTTATGAGAGGAATTCTTCATCTCATCTTCTTCTTGCTAGAAAATTGAAAGCACCAATTTTCTTTACCTCTTCCTCCATCCATCAATGGCAACTACATAAACTCCAAGAGATAAAGTTTCTACACTACATTCTACAGCATTTCTTGGGCATGTCGACTTGCCGGCTTCATGCCCGAGTTGCCTCGGTATTGAGGCGGGAGCCCGTAAAAGACGCAGGCGATGTGGTGCCCTTCCGGCAAGGAGGCGACGATATGGAGACAAGACTTTCCGCGGGAGATCGGGACGATGACGAGAAGACCGGAGGACTCGGATCACTCGGTACATCTCTCACCCTTTCTCTTGATAGCTAGTATCGGTTAATGGTTAACGATCCGGGTTTTATTGTCCGCGGTAGCGCCAGTTTCCGAGTAAGGAAAATTTTTGATTCCGTATTTTGGCCTCGGTAAGACGGCCGGGGCGCTGCCGTGGCGCAACAGAACCACCGTTGTATTTACTTTATTCATTGTATCTAGAATTTCCATCAACCAAAACTTGTATATTGTTTCAGACTCAGACTTTAGTGATGTATTATTCGACCTTAGAGTCGCGCTTAGTAGTATTGCGGTTTTCTTGTTGCTTTTGAGTTCTTTTGGTTTGACCCTCGCCTTTCGGCGTTGTATATTCTTATTGCTTGTGTAGTTGTGGCCGTCATTTGACGAAGAGCTAGCTACCGCTTGGGGATGCCTTTATCATTGCATATATTGTTATCCTTGTTGTACCCCATTCGGGGCCAGTTTTTACAAAAGAAACTCTGCCGAAATTTTTAGAAAAGACTGTACTGTTTTAAAATGCATATTCGGCTTAGTTATTTAAAAACCTTGATTTCAAACATGTAGTTCTTCACTTCTTTAAACCAGTTTCTTTACTTATTCTTAAAAATGGTTTTAGATTTCTGGGCTTTTGGCTTACTTGGATCAGATGGAGTCCTATAGACTTCATATGGTTCAAGGGCCAGTCACGTGGTCTTTCGGGTCGTGACAAAGTTGGTATCAGAGCGCTAGGTTGACCTTGGTTCTAGTCTAAGTTTGACTATGTGGAGCCTAGGGCGTTTATATATATACGGAACTTAGGCTTGACCTTACGGAACTTAGACTTGGTCGAGGGGGTATTAGACCCGAACTTTCGTCGTATTAGGATGACCCTTGGTTGATGGAATAGGTAACTAAAGTAGAGTGACGTACCGTGGGTATGTTCCGCGGCATACTTACGACACGCCACTCCGCTTAAGGAACCTTAGGATGCACATATTTTCGAGATCAGTGATTCTCTTCGTATCCATGATTATACATCCATTTGAGATCCTCGATTCTATTAGTTTCATGATCATACCTTCATTGATGATGTTCCTTCTTATGATCATGTATCCACTCTGGATCTGTTGTTCTCTTTCTTGCCATTGATCTGCTCTCTTCGATACTCGATTGAGGTTCATGTCGCCATGTTTGAGCGCAGTTTGGGCTGCTGCTAGGGTTGCGGTCAGTGTGAGCTCGTCTGGTACGAGGGCTGACCATTGTGTTTTTCTGGTGACATGGGAACTTCTCGAGTTAGTATTGGTGATTGTGACCTCTAGTGGAGGCGAGTGCTTGGTTTGCACCGGATGATCGGACCGTTGTTAGAGCTGTCAGTTGAGGGAGGACTGTTGATGTACAGCATACCTCAGAGATTATGATGTCGCCTACCATGCAGACAGATGGACCAGCTGTTGCTGAGATTGACAGGATGTCGCTTCCGAAGCTTACGAGCTGAGATTGCCGGAGCTTTCAGGCAGATATGAGACAGATGATAGCTAGTCTACCCGATTTGAGAGACGAAGGTGATTCGTCCGATTTTGCGCCGGAGCGGGCCCAGTTGAGTTGAAGATTTCCAGTGTGGAGAGTCTTACTCGGATCTAGAGCAGACCGATTCAGAGATGACCGCCAATGTGTCGCCTTTCCTGGAGGATTGAGGCGCTGTTCGGCGTACAGGCGAATGAGCTAGTTGCTGCTGCAGATGACGAGATATCGCCCAGATGGTTGGAGCTACTGCAGCGTGAGCATATACTTAGAGAGATGATAGCGAGTCGCTAGTCACCTGAGGATGAATGACTAGGACATGTGGTTCGTTTGTTTACCGATGCGAGGTCATCAGATAGATTGTTTCCAGCTAGAGACGACTTCACGCAGGTTCGTTGAGAGTCGATAGAGACGATCGAATGTCAGAAGCCCATTTTCCAAGTTTAAAGTATACGGAAAGACATGCAGGTGATTCTATGGACCCTCTAGAAGAATGAAACCCTAACTCGACTTAATGACCGTGTGAAAGCCTTTGAACCTTAGGGTTTGCGGCAGTTCCGCGGCGCCATTAGTGAGGCTTGGGTTTGCCCTTCTACGGCTGGACCACCGACGCTGTGGCATGTACTTGATGCTATTAAACTGTACCCATGATGTGATCTCTTGGGAGATTATGAGGTTCTGACGAGTCGATCGGATGATTCGACATCATTCGGATATCATGTGATGGGACACACTGCTGGGGAGACTCCAGATATGAGGAAAGCCGTTAGAGCGCAGTCCGTGCAGCCACGATGAGACGAGTCCAAATCAGTCGACATTGAAGCAGAGTGAAGTAAGAGTTCGCAAGAGATTTCGACGCGATGAAGTCCCACTCCGCTGACATCAGAGATGTGATATGCACCCAGAGGCGTTGTATACGGATATATCTTCCAGAAAGAAGCGCGATAAGTATGCAGCCGTTCCGGAATAAGAATTTACTTCAGCGATGGATGATGACTTCCGGGCAATCCGGCAGGAAAGAGATTTAAGAGAGAAATCTCGATAGGACCCTTCTGGAAAACGATACGAGAAGACCTAGACCCAGGAGTGGTCGTATTGCGCACACCCAGCAGGACAGAGTTCGGTGCCGTCGACGAGGTAGTTGACCAGGCTCGGATAAGGAACTTACCCAGATACGTTGCGAATTGATCAAGGACGGACGAGTGACGAGTATTCCTCCGATGGTTGGGACGTGTTCCCGAGGACCTGTTCGGCCTGACATCTTCTATAGAAGGATGAAGCTACAGAATACGCGATTTCGAGTCCGTGTGAGAGAATTCAGATTGACAGTGGCCGAGAACAGTGCAGTGCGTAGATATGCATGGCGAGACTTCATAGTGAATGACGATAGAGACAGGTGAAACCAGAGGTTCGAGCGAGACGCTGACGAGCTGTCATTACTTCCCGTCAAGACTAGAGACCTGATATGCTTACAGAGACGTTGGGACGTGACCAGTTTCCGAGAAAATGTTGTGCCGAGGACACAGATGTCTATCGAGTGAGGAGAGGTTATGCAAGAGAGCCAGCCTCTGTACAGATCGGCATAGGCATGATTGGAATAGACCCTGAGCAGGATTCCTTCCGGGACATTGCTGCAATGATGTTTGCACCCAGGATCAGATGTGTGACGTGCATTCAGAGAGCCAGAGGCCGACGCCAGTGATATGCTGCCTTACGAGTGGTCGTGAGGATTGACCGAGAGATGACCAGAGAAGTGCCAGAACGGAATTGTTCCCGTTAGCACACCTGACAGGGCCGATGAGCCGATTGACTGCGAGATAGGAAATCCGCAAAGAAGATAAGGACCCAGAGTCAGAGGACGCCGGACCGTGAGCAAGAGGCAAGTAGATATCCTGCGCTGCTAGCTGGGGATGCACCGACTCCTTCTCGACCTCGAAGGAGGAACTACCGACGACGGTATTTATGATTTGTGATTTTGTGATTCGATTATCACGTATCCGTCATTTTGGATTTCAGTATTTTGGGCGTTCTGTTTGCATGATTTAGTTTTGATGACTGAGTTTCATGATATTGGTTTCATGCACCCACTGGATATTTATATATTTTGCGCAAAGTTATTACATTTGAGATATTGATTGAGATTTCATTCCTACCGTATGCAGTGATTTGATTTGCACTTCCAGCGTAGTTTACATGCACCTTTAGTGTTTTGATGTACGATTTTGGTGCACGCCAGATGCACTAAATCGGGATTCTTCGTGCATGTCACATGCACCTGATTTTTCTGTCAGGCACACACGTTGCCTACGACAGATGTTTCGTGCACACCAGTTGCACCTAGATGTTGTTTTGTACACCTGTTTGACACATATATGGATTTTGATTCCTTGCGCACCAGACGCATAGGATATTCTTATATAAGCATTTTGGGGATTGATTCTAGTAGAGCAGTACATTTTTATGATATTCTCTATGTATTGATGTTTTCGGAGCCCCGACAAATTGGATTATTACTGAAATTGTTTTAGTATTGGGGGTTTAAAATTTAAATTCGGGGACCGAATTTCTTTAAGGGGGATAGATTGTTACACTTCAAAAAGATAAAATATTATTTTTGGGAATTTTTATAATTTAATATTATTTTATTGATTATTTTAATATTAAATTTATAATTAAATGCAAATAAATAGGAAAAATTTGAGCAAAATTATGGAAAATTCTAAAATAGGATAAATTAGAGAATTATGATATTTTTAAGTTTTTGTGATTAGTTTGACACTAATTTAGTGCTAATCGCGATTAAAAATCGCTAATCGGTTTTTATCATTTTTGAGCAAAACATGCACATATCTTTTTTTCTACACTTGTGCATTTTTCTTGCCATGGTTCCTCATTTGGGTTTACTATTTATGTGAGAAGGATTTTGAGAGTTTAAAAGAAAAGAAAATAAAGAAAAGAAAGTGATAAAGAATGAGGGTAGGTGAGAGAGAGGGGTATGGGCTCATTGACCAAACCCTTAGCCATTTTCTCCCCCTCTCATTTCTCTCCCTCTCCCATGCTTGTTGCTGCTGCCTCTTCTTCATCTCCCTCCCCTCTTCAACTCCTCACTTCACCTCTAAAACAACCCCAAAACCACACATCCATTTCATTAAAAATGTGCACAATCCCTAGATCTACACATGGAGCTAAAGAAGCAAGGATTTTGGCCACTAGGGGCAACTCAAGAAAATTCTTGAGTTGCCAAATGAGGTATTTTTCTGAACCATTAGCTTAGTTATAGCATTCCCTTTACCCCATGTTTAGTTTTGAATCGATAATGTGCGATATTATGGACTTGAGGATAACCAAGTTAGGGTTTGAGGAAATTGGTGTTGTATTATGAAATTGAGCTCAGTTAAGGTTATACCAACACCTTAGTGTATGAATTGGAACCCAAAACCTGAAGCTAAAACCAGAATACGGATTTTAGAAACCGATATCGGGGAAATTGTGAAATCTGTGTAGTGTTTATTGAATCTGCTTTTACCCCGAGACTCCTAAAATAATATTGAGTGGACAGTGAGATGTGCAGGCACCAGAGAACCACCACACCAAATCCTAGCTCCCCACTCCACTATGAGGCCGCCGAAATTCCCATTCTGGCCGCAATTTGCGGCCAGAGCAGAGAGGAATTTCCTCGTTTTCTGTGCATGCCCCCATTTCCTCAATTCTTGGCCCTGGGTACTTCTAGTTTTGACAGATTCCATCTAGAGTAAAATCTGGGACATATATCCTAAGTTGCTATTTTGGATTCGTGTTTCCGTATTCCGTATTTTTGATTCTGAAATTGTGGATTGTGTTTTGCCTCGACTATTTGGCGTTTATACGACGACATAGAGGATTTATTGATGGTTTTGAAGGCGTGCCATAGGTTCTCACCTATAGGCCCCTTATCGTATCGTTTTGGATTTCATGTGCCGTTTTAGCTTGGATGTGGTTTTAATGCGCATGTACGATATTTGATATGTAGGTACCCATGAAGACTTCGGGACGACAAGCAAATGCGTGGTGACGTCCGCAAATGATGATGCAGGTGAGTAGATTATATTTACAGGGGGAAGTCGGGTGGATGGCGTATAGCACCCCCGCAGTCCGTAGTTGTTGTTATATATGATAATTAGGTGTACTATGGATAGTGTAGGGTTAAAGGTGACTAGTGTAGTTCATAGTCGCGAACCCTAGAATAGAATTACACCTACACGCACACCCTTGCATATTACCTATACCTACATGGTGTTAATGATGATATTGGATGACTTTGGAGATAAGTCGATGATATTGGGCTTTGTGCCGCGAGATCGGTAATGTGATATGATTTGTATTTGGGATACGACATGTGATTCTTGCGGGCTTGGGATGTGTGTTTACCCCCGCATGCATACTTATTGATGGTATCGATTTGTACTAGACATAGAGTAGTACCCCAGATTATATGATCTGATGATAGTGATACCTGTTATGTGATGAGATAGTGAGATGTTGACCCGTACCCAGCTATTGGGATGCCGTACGATGATTTACCGTACGATCCGATATTGATGATAGATCCGCACTCATAACTCGAGGATGTCCTACGATATGTTCTTGAGGCAGGATCACCGACTATATATCTATATATTTATCGACTCAGATTTAGGTGGTTTCCATACCCCTCCTGATTGACATGATACTTAGATCTGTAGTTTGCATAACAGATTTTCACTGTGGTGTTGGTGCTTTGATTTCCGCATTTTCATGCTATTCGCATCGCTTGCATATGTTTATATGCGCATACTATTATTCCATGCTGCAGGATATATTGTTACTTGCATTTCACTGATATTGTCACATGCATCTTGCTTTCTGATTTGCGCATTGAGATGGGTTGTTTCTATGATATTTCTGGTATTGAGAGAGGGCTGACCCAGACTGACGGATGCCCGATGTATTGTGAAAGGGCTGACCCGGACTGACGGATGCCCGATGTATTGTGATAGGGCTGACCCGGACTGACGGATGCCCGATGTATTGTGAGAGGGCTGACCCGGACTGACGGATGCCCGATGTATTGTGAGAGGGCTGACCCGGACTGACGGATGCCCGATGTATTGTGATAAGGCTGACCCGGACTGACGGATGCCCGATGTATTGTGATAAGGCTGACCCGGACTGACGGATGCCCGATATATTGTGAGAGGGCTGACCCGGACTGACGGATGCCCGATGTATTGTGATAGGGCTGACCCGGACTGACGGATGCCCGATATATTGTGAGAGGGCTGACCCGGATTGACGGATGCCCGATGTATTGAGAGAGGGCTGACCCGGACTGATGGATGCCCGATGTATTGAGAGAGTGGGCTGACCCGGACTGAAGGACGCCCGGTATGTGAGGATTTACGTGCCGATGCTAGGCACAGGTTTTCATGATGTTTTCGAGTGTCGATGCTAGGCACTCAGGTTCCATGCTGTTGGTTATATCCTCATATTTTCCATGCATATGCTTTATGACATTTACATGCATGATGCTTATTGTCATTGGGTGACGGGTGGACGGGTTCCACATATATACAGACATGGATCATATACAGACTGGATTTACACTGATCATACTTCATTTGTATATATAACAGGGTATGAGGGCGCTGTTATATATACCCTTACACCAATATTAGTGGTATGGGACGCTAATATATGTGTAGTGATATCCTTGATACTTCATCATATTTACTTCATGCAGACATACCTTATACTGATGACATGTTATTACCTGAGTACCTGGCACTACATACATATTTAGATGTTACCTTGCCACCTTATCATACTTCAGATGTACTCTTGTGGTTATATTACTGATTGTTGACCTAGGTTTATGTCTTGCATTCGGTTTCTGCTTGTAGATATTTCTATTCACGAGTTGGCAACTCACCCCCGTTGTGCCACAGTTCTTGCAGGTCCTGCCGTACAGGTTCCATTGCGGCATTTCTGGCACACCTACTTTCTTGCGGGTGAATTGCTTTTGGTAGGTGGATTCTTTCGCATCAAGAACCACCGTTGTATTTACTTTATTCATTGTATCTAGAATTTCCATCAACCAAAACTTGTATATTGTTTCAGACTCAGAATTTAGTGATGTATTATTCGACCTTAGAGTCGCGCTTAGTAGTATTGCGGTTTTCTTGTTACTTTTGAGTTCTTTTGGTTTGACCCTCGCCTTTCGGCGTTGTATATTCTTATTGCTTGTGTGGTTGTGGCCGTCATTTGACGAAGAGCTAGCTCCCGCTTGGGGATGCCTTTATCATTGCATATATTGTTATCCTTGTTGTATCCCATTCGGGGCCAGTTTTTACAAAAGAAACTCTGCCGAAATTTTTAGAAAAGACTGTACTATTTTAAAATGCATATTCGGCTTAGTTATTTAAAAACCTTGATTTCAAACATGTAGTTCTTCACTTCTTTAAACCAGTTTCTTTACTTATTCTTAAAAATGGTTTTAGATTTCTGGGCTTTTGGCTTACTTGGATCAGATGGAGTCCTATAGACTTCATATGGTTCAAGGGCCAGTCACGTGCTCTTTCGGGTCGTGACAATGTTCAAGATCTAATTATCAAAAAAATATGAAAAAGGCTTCTAGGATTCGATCGGATTTAGTAGCCATTGATGACTAATAAAGGTAACACGTCTTCTCTATTGACAGTTTAACGCTAGATTGATGGCGATGAATGATGATTAGGGTTTTTTGAAGAAACTAGGGTTTCTTTACTATAGTCCCTTGTCCTTCCATTGATCCCATTCATTTTCTAGCCCTTCACAAAAAGATCGTTAATCTTATCTCACATCGTGGTCAAGATAATCAATAATTTGATATCGTACCAAATGAGGATGTTAATAATTCTTTTGCGAAGGTTTGTAAACTTCATAAGACTAAAGAAAAGTATAGAATTCTATCATCCATCGATCTACCTTAATCCTACGGATCCTAGAAAGCAGGGATTTACTCGCGCATCATGAAAATCAAAGAAAGATTAGAAAAAGAACTCATAATGCGGAATTTTAAAACAAAGCGAAATTGAAACTAATTATCACCTTTATTATTCAACTTCAAATTACAACTTCTTCAATCCGAGATTACAAGAAAATTGCTCTCAATCACTCCCTTGAAGAGGTAATTTTTTCGTCGATCTATACGTTGCTTGATCACCGTGAGTATTGGACCTGTCGTGGACTGCGTGCTCGTTGATGAAGATCGGCTTCGTATAAAGAATCTTTTGTTGAATCGCATGATGAACTTCTCGATGATTCTTGATTTTGGATCTTGGATTTGATGTTGATCTTGGATTTGTGTTGAATTGGATAAAAGATTTGAGACAAAATTAGGAACTAATTGGGAATCTTTCTCTTCATGACCTTGGTCCTTTTTATAGCCCACTCTTTAAGCTTCCCCAACAAGCTAGGTTATTATAGAGAAGTTTCCAGAACAAGATTGTCACAATGAGTCTTCCTCAACAAGCTAGGGCGTTGAGAAGAAGTTTCCAGAGAGTTCCCGACCCCGAAACCCCTGAATCAGCCGCGGATCCGCGGCGACTCGGCCTGACTCGGTCGCGGTTCTGCGGCCAATTGGTGGCTTCATTGGTTGAAACTTCAGGTGTTTTCTTCAGTTGGTCTTTGGGTCTTCTTGTGATATTCTTCTAATATTTTCTGAGTTTATGCCAGAATTTAATTCTTCGAATTTCTTGTATTTTATCGGCAGATTCCTGATTCCCGATATCTCAGCTGAGCTAATCTTGCACAAGATCTCAATGAAGAACGTGAGATACAAAATATTATGCGTAAAAATATTAAACATACAATTTCCTTCATAATGTTGATTATAATGTATAACACATAGTAAATGATATTTTGCTGATGAACATCTAATATGTGTTATATTTATAGCAAATACTTTTAGATGATTAAGGAGAGTAAGGAAATTGTCATGTTAAAAATGCAATATTTTCAACTAGACACCTACGCTCTGATACCATGTTACAAATTATAGATTTAGGAAAAGTGGGAAATAATATTATTGATTGATCAAGAAGCAATGTACAATATGTCTCTCTATATATAGCACATAACATGAAACCCTAATACGTAATATACGTATAATACGAGAAATTATTCTGTATGCTCGGTGTATTACACCCAGGTAGGAGAGGGATGGAGAATTTCAAACACCTATCGGGTGACTTGGTAGGATCTGTGCTCTTATTTCTTCTCACTTATGACCGGGCATATACGGCCGGCACACTGTAGAATTTTCCGTATAATACACGTAAAACCCAATGCAAAAAGATAAATAAAGAATAATATAATAGCAAAAGACCTTAACTTTTTAGCTCTCCAACGTGAAAAGGAGAAACCCCGGTTGTTACATCATTGATCACAATGGAGCACGCCTTTGCAGCTCAGGTCAATGACAAAAAAATTCCCTCCCCTTTGCATTTTCGAATGCTTTCAATCTTCTTCTCTAAAACTTGTCTAATGGCTAAATGTGTTAGTGTATATGCCCTAGAGGCCATTACTGTATCATACTACTTTGTATATTACTTAATGGAAGCTTGGGATATTCACAGTTGTAATAACATTCTTGCTCAAAATAGTAGTATGCTACTTGGTTTGTTTCTACGTCAATATGTACATATTTTCTTTTAACATATCACCTATGCATATTAGTAGAGCCCTTAGGATCTATGCTTGATTACCAGCGTTGTGATGGCAGCCACACTAGTGGGGCTGGGTAATCTACAAGCACATCCTTATACAGGTCCCTAGTCGCAGGATTATCGATACAGGGCATCGATACTCCAGACTAAACTAGTGTATACGCTTCCCTTCCCAGCCTGGGAGATGGTCTGTCCCACAGCCATCGGTACGTTGTACTGGAGATAGTATGCAGGTGCTCATTAGGTTGTGAGTTACACCGGATGGACTCATTGGGAACTGCTGGTTGGTAATATACCTATCGTCAGATAGCAGTACCCAGGTGACATGAGTACAGCTTAGTCCGTTGACTTGACACTGCTGCTTCGCCTCAAGTGTGTTCCCACTGTTCTCAGATTACTACCCTACCATGGCTCTACTGAGTCGTGCAAACAGGTAGTAGTTGGGTGCAGTCCCGAAGCACTTGGAGGCAGTGGCGGTTAGATAGAATTCGTCTCTCCCGGTATTTGGGGTTGATATCGCACTGTGTTTGGAGAGCCGTTACACAAAGTCCCTGGCCAGGGCAAGCGAGATTTACTGGTAGGTACTCCAGTAGTTTCTCTGGGTGTAATGGGCTTCACTCCGACACGACTTATACCGCTATTAGGGGTCTGACGTTTACCGCCCCCTGGGCCCGATATGCGATACTCTTAGACGGACAGACCGGACTGTACGGAGATTGTCACATACAGACTCAGTAGGATTTCGGATGAGTTATGTGTAAGTCGATGTGCAACACCCCACGAGTTGCGGGAAGGCGGAAATATGAAAAACGATCTTGTTCTTTAAGCATACATCGACTAACTGAAGATCTTTGCTAAACGATAATTAACAACAACCATAGAAGTTCTTAGCTACTATGTAAAGAGATTATACCTAGTGAATCGTGTCCTTCGTCTTTTCGATCTCTACATCCTCCTCGGCCTCCTCTAAGTGATAGATGATCCACCCGAGAACCCTAATCTAAGCTTCACCTCCAAACTTGAGGTAACTAAGTTTCTCTAGTTGCTAATCAAAGGAACTTAGATCATATAGAGTTAGGTTATGGAGTGTTTAGTCTATTCTAATCCATGATCTCAACTCATGAGTGGTAGGATTAGAGTTTGAAAAGAGAGTGAGCTTGAGGAGAGAGAAGGTGAAGAAGATAATGATATTGTTTCTCACTTGAATATATGAAGCATAATGAATAAACAAATAAATGAATAAATGTGATTATTCATCATGCTACATTAACTCATTATGAGTGATTCACTATGTGAGTCATTAAGCATTTAATAATGCATTGATGACATGATGAATCACAATATCATTTAATGATAATGCCACCTAAACCCTCAAGTCACTATGCTTCTAGAAGCTTCCCGTATAATTACGAGAACGCCCCTCCTATCCGTGAAAACACGAAAAAACTTTAGACTGTATAAATCCAATAACCTGATACTAGAATCTGGCTTAAATCAAAGCCGTCTAGTAAAAACTGTCCGAATGTCGTACGTGCGTTTAAACACGTATTCGTCCGAACCCTTTGTCGTAAAACCATACGACCTCTATATCGTTTCTCCTGGAGTTGGGAAATCTCTGTATGGGACTCTAAAGACTCGACTACTACGCTGGCAGTGGGTTTAACCACAGACCGTAAGCGGCACTAGCTGTACGTAACGGTCCCCAGGTAAATGTCGATAAGAAGACCGATGAGGAAACCCATCCGAACTCCTACTGAGCCTGTCCATGACAATATCCGCACAGTCCGGTCTGTTCATCTAAGAGTATCGCATGTATGGTATAGGGGGGTGGTGAACGTCAGACCCCTAATAACCGTACAAGTCGTGCCGGCATGGCTCAAGACCATCCGAGAATCTACTGATCAGTCCATTAGTAATTCTCAATCATCCCTGGCTAGGGACTTATGGTAATGACCAACCGATCACTGTGCGATATCAACTCCCTATACCGGGAGAGACGAATCCCTAACAGTCGCTCACTGCCTCCACGTGGCTCGGGACTGTGCCCAATTAAAACCTGTTTGCACGACTCCTTTGAACCGTGGTAGGGTAGTAATCAAAGCACAGTGGGAACTCACACGAGACAAATGACGACCTTAAGTCAATGGACTATCTGCACACATGTCACCTGAGAACTGCTATCTGACGTTAGGTATAAATACCATCCAGTCAGTTCTCGGCGAGTCATGACCGGTGTACTCACACCCAGTGAGCATCTGTATACAATCTTAGGTGCACATCACCCATGGCTACGGGACCAATCCATCGCCCCTCGTCAGGGTCTAGATATGTATACACAAGTCTACTCTGGAGTATCGATACCCAGTCTCGATACTCCTGCGACCAGGGACATCTAAGGATGTGCCTATTGACTATCCAGCTCCCACAAGTATGACTGCCATCACAACGCCGGTAGTCAGGCAAACACCCTATGGGCTTTATCAACTTGTTTATAAATACAAAGTAAAATATATCACACGTTAAGATAAAATCAAACCAAATAGTATACTATCATATTAAGCAAGATTGTCATGTACATACATATCCCTAGCATCCTATACAATGAAGGCCTCTAGGGCATATATATCCAACAATCTCCCACTTGCACTAAGGCCTATAATTGGCGCAATGAGTACCCACTGTCTGCACTAGATCCAGTTGCTGGCGTACCGCATGCCCAACATCTCAAGCAGCCTCTCGAACTGGACTTGAGGGATGGCCTTGGTGAATGGATCTACCGTGTTGTCTTTTGTGTCCACTCTCCGTACCTCGATCTCCTGACGATCCACGATCTCCCTGATCAGGTGAAACCACCTTAAGATATTTCTGGATTTCTGATAGGACCTTGGTTCCTTCGCTAATGCTACAGCCCCATTGTTATCGCAATACAAAGGTATTGGATTGGCAATGGACGGAACCACCTGAAGTTCAGAGATGAACTTCCTCATCCAGACAGCCTCTTTTTCGGCTTCACTAGCAGCTATATACTCAGCCCCCATAGTTGAGTCTGCGACGGTATCCTGTTTGGAACTCCTCCAACATACCGCCCCTCCATTGAGGGTAAACACAAAACCCGAAATGGATTTAGAATCATCTTTGTCACTTTGGAATCCGGAGTCGGTAAAAGCATCAACCTGGAGGTCCCCATTATCGTAAATCAAGAACATCTCCTTAGTCCTTCTCAGGTACTTGAGAATGTTCTTTACCGCTATCCAATGCTTCTCACCTAGGTCAGACTAATACCTGCTTACTACACTAAGTGCGTAAGCTACATCTGGTCTGGTACATAACATCGCATACATTATAGATCCTACTGCCGAAGCGTAGGGTATAATGCCCATGCGAGCCCTCTCTTCATCAGTCTTAGGAGACATCTCTTTGGAGAGTGTGATCCCATGAAAAGCGGGTATATTACCGCGCTTGGAATCTTCCATACTAAATCTCTTTAGTATAGTGTCAATATACCTGGACTGTGAAAGTCCCAACATTCTATTAGATCTATCACGATAGATCTTAATGCCCAGAATGTAGGTTGCATCTCCCAAGTCTTTCATGGAGAATTTCTGTGACAAGAAGAGCTTTACTGATTGTAGCATAGGGACATCATTCCCTATCAGTAGTATGTCGTCGACGTACAAAACGAGGAAGACTACTGCTCCTTCTACAATCTTCCTATAAATACATGGTTCATATACATTTTTGATAAAGTCAAATTCTTTGACTGTCTCATCAAAGCAGATGTTCCAACTTCGCGATGCTTGCTTTAATCCATAGATGGATTTAAGCAACTTGCACACTCTTCCGTTGTTCCCACTGTCTAAGAAACCTTCTGGTTGATCCATGTAAACACTCTCTTCTAAATGTCCATTTAGAAAAGCTGTTTTTACGTCCATCTGCCAGATTTCATAGTCATGGAAGGAAGCAATGGCAAGCAGGATCCGAATGGATTTAAGCATAGCTACAGGTGAAAAGGTTTCATCATAGTCCAATCCTGGTCTTTGACGAAAACCTTTTGCAACGAGTCTAGATTTGTAGGTTTCCACTTGTCCAAGTGCACCAATCTTCTTTTTGAAGATCCATTTGCATCCAACCGGTTTCACCCCAGGAGGAGAAACTTCTAAAGTCCATACTTTATTGGTGTACATGGATTCCATTTCGGATCTCATAGCATCCAGCCACTTCACCGAGTCAATACTCGTGATAGCCTGCTGAAAACTAGTAGGCTCATCATCATCGATGATGCAATCCTCTCGATCCCCATCTAGAAGAAAACTATAGTATCTTTCAGGAGGATGAGAAAGCCTACTAGATCTGCGTAGTGGCGTTGGTTCGTCGGGTTCTATTGAAACCTGAGATTCCACTATATCCTCGGCAGCAGTTTGAGGTTCTGGAATTTCTTCCAGCTCTACCGCGCTCCCACTAATTTCTTTTGCAAGAAATTCGCTTTCTAAGAAGACAATGTGGCGAGCGACAAACACATTTTGTTCTTCAGTGTGGTAGACCATGTACCCCCTTGAGTGTTTGGGGTATCCTACAAACTTGCACAAAACCGATCGTGCCTCGAGCTTGTCCGGACTATGCTTTTTAACATATGCCGGACACCCCCATATCTTGATATACTTGAGATATGGTCTCTTTCCGCTCCATATTTCATATGGAGTGGTAGGCACAGACTTACTTGGAACTCTATTCAATAAGTATGCTGCTGATTCTAGAGCAAACCCCAGAAGGAAAGTTGCAACTCAGCACTACTCATTATTGAACGCACCATATCTAATAGCGTGCGATTCCTCCTTTCTGATACACCATTATGCTGAGGTGTATAAGGCGGAGTAAGCTGAGAGAGAATTCCATTCTCTTTTAAGCATTCAAGGAAACTGGTACTTAAGTATTCTCCACCTCGATCAAATCGAAGTGTCTTGATGCTTTTACCAGTTTGTTTCTCTACTTCATTTTTATACTCCTTAAACTTCTCGAAGGCCTCGGATTTATGTTTCATTAAGAACACATGTCCATACCTAGAGAAGTCATCAGTAAAAGTACTGAAGTAGGAGTGACCGCTTCTCGCATGCGTAGACATTGGACCACATACATCACTGTGTACAAGTCCCAAGAGTTCTGTGGCTCTTTCTCCGTGTCCGGTGAACGGAGATTTGGTCATTTTTTTTTGATACATGATTGACAAGTTGCATATGATGAATATTCAAACGAATCTACATATCCATCTTTATATAACTTAGTCAACCTTGTTTTGTTTATATGACCAAGTCTACAATGCCATAGGAAGGCTTGATTTTAATCTGGAGCCTTTCTTTTAAGTGTGTTTTGAATATTGAAAATTCGAGGTTGATTATGTATGTATATGCCGTTTTCCAGTGTGCCATACCCAATCAGTTCTTGATTTAGGAGAATGTTCATGACATTTCTTTCAAGCGCAAAATTATATCCTTCATTAAATAACAAAGATACTGATATAATATTACACAACATACAGGGAATACAAAAACAGCTGTACAACACCAAAATGTGCCCACTAGTCAACCCTAGGTGATATTCCTCTATTGCAATAGCATCTACATGCATTCCATTGCCCATCCGGAGAGTCATATCACCTGTCCCCAGTACTCTACTATTTCTCAGATCCTGTAATGAATTACAGATGTGAGAACCAGAACCAATATCAAGTACCCATGATGAAGAGTTTACTGAAAGTCAATTTTCGATTACGAACACACCTGAAGCAGAAGCAACAGCTTGCTTCTTGTCCTTGGCATTGAAGGCCATACAGTCCTTCTTCCAGTGCTCTTGCTTGTGACAATAATAGCATACGTTTACATCTGCCTTCACCCTTCATGCCTTGTTCGTTCCCTGCACCTTCTTTACCCCGCCTTTCGGTTTGGTGGCTTTCATCTTCTTCTTCCCTTTAGCTTTCGCTTTAGATTTAGAAGAGGATGATTGGCCAACATACAGAACGGGGGTCTTCTCCTTTTTCAAGGAGGTCTCTGCTACCCTCAACATGTTGAGGAGCTTTAGAAGATCAGCTTCCATTTCGTGCATGTTGAAGCTCAGCACGAACTGAGAGAAAGTGTGGGGAAGGGACTGCAAAATCAAGTCGATATACAAATCATTCTCTAGCACGCATCCCAGGTTTGCGAGTTCCTGTTCATATCAGATTTTTGCATTTTTATACCACCCAATTTTTATCACATTGCATATCGGTAGGTACTCTTGAGCCGTGTTTGCTAGTCAATTGCAGGATACAGGTTCTCGGCTCTAAACGGTGAAATCCATGGAAAAATACGACAAAATCCGAGTTCCTGCCAACCACAGATAAAACACGGGTCTCCGCTCTTTATCCGTCTGTTGCCACACACCAGTTTAGGAGACAAAATGACAAATCAATTGTCACCTTCATGCACAAAGCACAATGGAAACACAAGATCCAAGAAATTTAGGCGGAGCTCAAGAAAATCCATGTCCAAAGTCCACCTTTCCCTCAACAGAAATTCTGGAAGAAATGTGGAAGTATTTTCAGAAACTACATGTACCAGACAAGATGGTACATCAAACCAGGGGACCACAGAAAACCAGAGGAGACAACTCCTCTATTAGGCCGCAGAACCGCGGCCTAAGCATGCTTAGGTCGTGGATCCGCGGCCGTATGGTGGCGGCAGACGAAGATTTTCCAGGGGTGTTTTGGTCTTTTTATTTGTGTTCTGGTGGTTGCCCTAGGTTTTCATTTTTCAGCCTATAAATAACCCAGAACTTTGTGAAGGAAAGGGTCCATAATCTTGTATTTTCTTTTCTAGGTTTAGTTTTGTTTCTTCTTCCTCTTCTCATCTCTTCTCCATTAAAACTTGTAGTGAGCTTGTGAGTGAAGAATGATGAATAAAGAAGAACCGTTTATTATTTTGCTTGTCTTATTTTCTTGTTAATTGTTGTAATTTTCATTTGTTAACTAATTGTTGTTATTTCTTGTTGTTTCTTTCTTCTCTCTTTTTCTTTATCCTTAACACAACCATGATGCTTACGCTTGATCCTTGCCAAGGTGAGGTCGCAAATAGCTAGTTGTTATCTTCTAATCCATTTCTTTCGATCTTCCTCTTTTGTTTTGTTTTATTTTTCCGTATCATGATGTGTGAGTAGTTTCATACTTGTTAGGGTAGGATAAGGGAAGTTTGAGAGAAGGAAATCTCTCTCACTCTTTCCTTGCCCAACAGCTTAATTCGACTCCCGTTAATTGAACCACAATCCGCTCCTTACGGCACCCTATCATACATGATAGCGGTGATTCCGTAGTGAGACCGGTTGTGGTTGAATTAACCGGAGGTTATGGCTAAGAGCCAAGAACGGACGGACAAGCACCAAAAGGAAGAACTTATGCGTTGGAAAGCCTAGCTTATACTCGCAAGTTCCTTCCTAGTCGTGCTAATCCCCGTTGTTGCCGATTACCGTAACACCGATATTAAAAGGGGCAACGAAAGATGTAGGAGACTCCTAACTCAAACTAACCTAATCCTAACCCTAACAAGCTCTCTTTACATATCGCTTTAACACTTAGATAATCACAAACAAAATCTGGACTTCCGGACTTAACTCGGTAAAACACATAGAAAAAGATTCCCATCTCCCTGCGGACAACCCGTACTCAACCGGCTAGCTACGAGCGAAACCGTCTTGATTTCGGTAATTAACTAAAACTTGAACACGCAGAATCCCTAACAATCAAATGGCGCCGTTGCCGGGGAGACGGTAGTTTATTTCTTTGTGTAATTTCGGGTTAACTTGTGAATATAAAAACTACCGAAAAACAACAAAAAAATATACTTTGTAGAAAAATCATCTTGTTATTTTTGATTAGTTTTTGTGCAAGTGTGCAGGAAAATACGGAGTTCAAGTTCAGTGCCAAAGACGTGGGAAGATAGACCCACATTTCGCGGCTACACCGCGACGGATCAAAACGAAGCAAACGGTCTACTGTAAAAATCTGGAGCATATACAGTGAGCAAACAAAGATTCAGCAACTCCAGACAAGCAGAGGAGACCCAGACCAGAATACCCAAAAATCCAGAAGCCCAATTCCACTTTCTTGCCGCGGAACCGCGGCACAAGCAAGCTTAGGCCGCGGAACCGCGGCCGTTTGGTGCCTTTGGGCTGCCAAAATCTCTCTGTAAGTCTCTCTCCTCTCTTCCACTCCTCTGGACTCCAATAAACTGTGTTTTCTGCAGATTTCTTTGCGCAAACTCTTCTCCCCCTTCCAATAAACTGTTCTTGTGCAGGATTCTTTGCGCCGCGCTAAAAAAATAAAAATTGTTTGCAGTTGATTTGTTACTGCTTTGCATTTCTTAATACGGACTTAAGGGGCTTGAAACCAATTCAGATTGGGTGGGGATTTCATTACCCTTCCCAGGACCCCAAAAATCACAAAAAGCATATGCATTGATCATTGTAAAATTAAAAAATACTAGACTCAGCCCTAAGGACTTCGCGCTCATTAGGACAGAGGACTAGTTACAGGCATCGGCCGTTTATCCTATCTGACTTTTGCGGTGCCTAGGCAAGTGTGACGAAGGCAAGTGGTTATTTAATTAAGGAACTTCACGAAAGTGTTGGACAACCTCCCACTTACCTGGCACTTATCTGGCCGCATTAGACGGAGAAGAGGCGGTTTGAGGTCCTTTTTCTAGCCCTCTGGAACAGTTAGGAGCAGGTCTAGTTGACCTAGGCGACCGTAGATTTAGGTGAGATTGTGCATATCTTGTTTGTGATTACTTAAAGCCGTAAGTCCGTACATATTTCTGTAAATCTCTTTCTAAAAACAAAACAAAAAAAAAATCAAAAACTTTTATAAAAACTTGCCCTTTTGTCGCCAAAATCCATTTTTCACCCACCACCCATCACCTTTCTCCATTGACGTTTTCTTACCCTCACCTTCTCCGCTTTGACTATACTAAACTCGTTTAGTGTATGTCCGCTTGGACTCGGGACACTAGCGCCCGTCTAGTCCGCGTTACGTTAGTCGCTACCGACTACGCGATCGACTCCGAAGTCGAAACTCCGTCCACTCCTCTTTCACTCATTCCTTTGCCGGCCAACTCCGACTTTGACCGGAATTCTGTTCATACATCTTCACCTTCACCTTCACCAACCTCTTCTTCCGCGATGTCAGGATTTAATCCGAACATCTCTTTGACTACCGCTGGATTGGCTCCACCTCCTACGGAGACCAATATCCCACCACCTCCGCCTGTTGTAGCGCCGCAGCGAATCGCGCTCCAGGATCGTTTCTATCCCACCCGTTCTGCACTTCCCACCTGCCTTTCTCTTCCACCGGCCAATGGGGACAACTTTGAAATTAAGCCCCACTTCATCAACATACTTCCACGATTTCATGGGCTTGAATCTGAAGATGCCTATATCTTCATCAACATATTTCAAAACGTCTGTGCCATGATGAAAACCACCCAACTGTCGGACGATGCTATATGTCTATAGGTCATTCCGTTCACTTTATGCGATCTTGCTGAAAAATGGCTGTATAGCACCGCTTCCCATTCCATAACCAGTTGGGACGAGTTTGTTAAAGCGTTTCTAAAAAAATTCTATCCGAATCATAAAACCGCAAGGATTCGAAATGAAATCAACCAATTCTCTCAGCTTCCTTCTGAACCCTTCTGGAAGTGCTTTGACCGGTACAAAGACCTTCTCGTTCAGTGTCCTCACCACGGTATAGAGAAATGGAAACTTTGCCAAACCTTATACGAGGGCCTGAACCCAGCAACGAAGCAGTTGTTGGAAACCATCTGTCAGGGCCACTTCCTATCGAAATCTGACGAGGAAGCGTGGCAGTTCTTTGACGACCTTGCGGAGCAAACGCTACAATGGGAGAGCACCAGACCGACTTCTTCTTCTTCTACCTCCACTTCTACCGGTCAGTCTAGGGTAGGAATTCACCAACTTGATGTCTTGATCGCGATGAAAGCTGAAATGGCTGCAATAACAAGAAAGCTTGAAGCGATAGGGAGCAAATTTTCTGCTCCTGCCCCTGTTCTCCCCCTTCGTACCATCTGCGCTTGTTGTTCCGATCCTTCTCACTTGACCGAAGAGTGTCCTTACAATCCACCATCGCAAGGACAGGATCAGGTTAATGCTGCATTCCAGCAAAGACCGAGGAATGATCCATACTCTTCCACCTACAATCCCGGTTGGAGAAACCACCCCAATTTTACCTGGAATCAGAATCAGAATCAATTCCAAGGCAACAATTTCCAAAGGGGCCCTCCACCGCAACAACAAGCGCAACAACAAACTCAACAGCAGTTTCAGCAGCCCTTCCAACCCCAACCTTTCCAAAATCAGACGAACAATTTTGCACCCAACAATTCTTTTCCACCAAACAACTTTGTTCCGTCAAACAACGATAAGGTTTCCTCGCTCGAACGAAGTCTGGAGGCGTTCGTTAAACAATCGACTCAGTCCACCGCCTCCTTAGTGCAACACACTGCCGCTCACGGGCAAAGCATCAAGACCATCGAGGCCCAGATTGCACAGCTGAATGCGGCCTTAAGCGAGCGAGAGAAGGGGAAGCTCCCGTCCCAACCACTCCCAAATCCCGGTCACCCACATAATGCACATGTTGCTCTTGAACAACAGAACCATAATGTGAGTGCCGTGACCACACTGAGATCGGGAAGGATGCTGCAAAACAACATTGGCAAACGGATCAACGATGACACCCCGGCCGCTTCTTCTTCTTCTTCTTCTTCTTCTTCTTCTTCGTCTTCTGAGCCTATTCTCCATTCTTCAAAAGGCTCTTCTTCTTCTTCTTCTTCTGCTCTGAACGGACCCACTTCTCAATCCACGAAAACACCTGTTCTGGGATCCGTTTCAACTCCACAATCTCCTCCTCCAGCATTAGACTCAACCAATTTTCAAAATGTTCCATTTCCAAACCGGTTGAGGTCTAACAAACAAAATACTTAAATGGAGAAGATTCTGGAGTTATTCAATAAGGTTAACATTAACATTCCTCTTTTAGATGCTGTCCAACAAGTCCCGTCCTACGCGAAAATCTTAAAGGACTTGTGCACGAAAAAGAGGAAGTCTCAGGTACCCAAAAAAGTTTTCTTGGCTAGTGCTGTGAGTGATGCCCTTACCCAATCTTTACCACAAAAACGGAAGGACCCTGGCTGTCCTACGATTTCTATTACTATTGGGGATAAGAACATCAACTGCGCACTATTAGATCTTGGTGCCAGTGTTAACCTGCTTCCGTATTAAGTATACGAGCAATTAGGCGTCGGAGAGCTGAAACCTACACACTGCACTCTCCAAATGGCCGACCGACCGATCACCCATCCTAGGGGTGAGCTAGAGGATGTGTTAATAAAAGTCGGGGACTTCATATTCCCCGTTGACTTCATTGTATTAGATACACAGCCTGTAGCTAACCCCCGGAATCAAATTCCGATGATACTCGGTCGCCCATTTCTTGCAACCTCAAATGCTATGATCAATTGTCGCAATGGTTCGATGAACCTCTCTTTTGGAAACATGACGACTGAACTCAACATTTTTAGGTTGGGGAATCAGCCCGCCGAACCTAATGCTCATATACTGGACGTCAGCTCGATCCAGGAGATCACCCCAGAAGAATGTGAATTCGAGGAGTTTCTGTTCGAACACGATAATCTTGACGCCACTAGTGTGTTCCTCCTCGAACCTGCTGCTGTTTCTGCGCCCGACAATGACTACGAGTGTTTTACGTTCTCGAACGATCTTAACCGCGTACAACCCGAGTTTGAATCTTTCGAATTTTCGGATGAGTTACCTGAACCATCCGACTCGGTCGCCTACACTCGCTTTGAACCTTTGCTGGAGTCCTTTGAGTTCGAGACCTCTGCACCAATCTTGCCTTCAATCGTTTCACCACCAGCGCTCGAACTCAAGCCTTTGCCATCTCACCTTAAGTACGCTTACTTAGGTGAGAACGAGACCCTCCCTGTCATCATTTCGGCTTCTCTAGCTCCAGAGCAAGAGAAAGCCCTTCTCGCGGTCTTGCACAGCAACATGCAAGCTTTTGGCTGGTCCATGGCGGACATCAAGGGGATTAGTCCCCTTATCGTTGAGCATCACATTCATCTGATGGATGATGCCAAACCAGCCCGGGATCCACAAAGACGTCTCAATCCAGTCATGAAAGACGCTGTGAAGAAGGAGATCGTAAAATGTCTAGATAGTGGTATCATTTACCCTATCTCTGATAGCCAGTGGGTTAGCCCCATCCACGTTGTCCCCAAGAAATCGGGTATCACGGTCATAACCAACGAGGCGAACGAGTTAATCCCTACTCTCACCCAAACTGGGTGGCGAGTATGCATTGATTACAGAAAACTCAACGCCGCAACGCGGAAAGACCACTTTCCGCTACCTTTCATTGACCAAATGCTTGAACGATTGGCCGGACACGAGTACTACTGCTTTCTTGATGGCTACTCCGGCTATAATCAGATTCCCATCGCCGAAAAAGACCAGGACAAGACCACATTCACTTGTCCTTTCGGCACGTTTGCATATCGTCGCATGCCCTTTGGGTTATGCAATGCGCCCGCTACCTTCCAGCGGTGTATGATGGGAATCTTCTCAGACATGGTGGAAAAATTTCTGGAGATTTTCATGGATGATTTCTCCATCTTCGGTGATTCCTTCAATGAGTGTTTGCTGCATCTTGACGCTGTCCTTACCCGATGTAAGGACAAGAATCTCACTTTGAATTGGGAGAAATGCCACTTCATGGTGCGCGAAGGTATTGTCTTAGGACATATCATCTCGCAAAATGGCATAGAGGTTGACAAAGCAAAGATTGAGGTCATTTCCAATCTGCCTCCTCCCCGATGCGTCAGAGATATCCGAGCCTTCCTTGGCCAAGCCGGTTTCTATAGACGGTTTATCAAGGACTTTAGCAAGATTGCTAGGCCCTTGACTCTTTTGCTGGCCAAGGATACGCCATTCGACTTCAACTCGCGCTGTGTGACTGCATTCGAGTCACTAAAACGCTCACTCACTTCTGCTCCCGTTCTTTCTTCACCTGACTGGACGCACCCATTTGAGATTATGTGCGATGCATCCGACTTTGCCATTGGTGCTGTCCTTGGACAACACATCAACAAGATGCCGCACGTAATCTATTATGCGAGCCGAACCCTGAACGACGCCCAACTCAATTATACAACAACTGAGAAGGAATTCTTAGCTGTTGTATTTGCTTTAGAAAAGTTCAGGCCCTACCTCATCGGCTCTCCAGTCATTGTCTACACAGACCATTCTGCTCTGCGCCATCTTTTTGCGAAGAAAGATGCAAAATCTCGGTTAATACGTTGGATCCTCTTGCTTCAAGAGTTGGACCTTGTCATTAAGGACAAAAGAGGATGTGAAAACGTAGTTGCCGACCATCTCTCACGACTTCCTTCTTCGCCTGCGCTTCCAATTCCGATCAACGACGTTTTCCCGGATGAACAGCTCTTGACAGTATCTTGCGAACCCTGGTTCGCAGATATTGTGAACTATTTGGCCACAGGATTACTACCGACTGAATGGTCAAGTCAGGACAGACTTCGCTTCTTATCCCAAGTAAAACACTTTTACTGGGATGAACCCTACTTGTTCAAGTACTGTCCCGACCAGATTATTCGTCGGTGTGTCCCTGACGAGGAATTCAAGAGTGTGCTGTCGTCTTGCCACGATCAAGCGTGTGGCGGGCATTTTGGCCCCAGAAAGACAGCTGAGAAGATCTTGCAATGTGGTTTCTACTGGCCACAACTCTTCAAAGACGCTCATGACTATTGCAAGACTTGCTCCCGGTGCCAACACATGGGCTGGATATCCCGGAGGAACGAGATGCCGCTCCAACCGATCTTGGTTGTGGAGATTTTCGATGTTTGGGAGATAGATTTCATGGGGCCGTTTCCCAGCTCTTTTGGGAACTTGTACATCCTTCTCGCTGTTGATTACGTCTCTAAATGGGTCGAGGCTGTGCCCAGCAGGACTCGTTAGGTTCCTTAAAGAAAACATTTTCTCCCGGTTTGGGCACCCCCGAGCGATCATTAGCGACAATGGAAGTCATTTCTGCAACAAAACATTCGAGGCCTTGATACGGAAATACTCCATTAATCATAAGCTCTCTACGCCCTACCACCCCCAAACCTGCAGGCAGGCCGAAGTTTCAAATCGGCAAATCAAGCAGATACTGGAGAAGACAGTTTCCAAGAACCGTAAGGATTGGTCGCTGAAACTCACTGATGCCCTTTGGGCATTTCGAACCGCTTATAAGACCGACCTTGGCATGTCTCCCTATCGGCTTGTGTACGGAAAAGCCTGCCACCTACCTGTCGAAATAGAGCATCGCGCATTTTGGGCGATAAAGGAGCTGAATCTGTCTCTCGAAGATGCGGGCAGCTATCGGAAGCTGCAGTTGAACGAACTGAGCGAGCTTAGGGATGAGGCTTACGATAACGCGGTTGTCGTTAAGAACCGAACGAAGGTGTTTCAAGATAAACACCTTTTGCGCAAAACCTTCGTACCTGGTCAGCAGGTACTGCTTTACGACACCCGACTTCACTTCCATCCAGGAAAGCTCAGATCTCGCTGGACAGGGCCGTATTTTGTGCGGAATGTGTATCCGCAGGGCGCTGTGGATTTGGAAAATCCAAAGGACGGTTCATTTTTCAAAGTAAACGGACACCGATGCAAACCGTACATTAGCGCCGAACCAACAGAGGAGCTCCTGGTCTTACAGGAGCCGGTTTACCCTGCCTGATCTTCCTCTGCCTACCTCCAAACTTCGGTTATCCAGCCAAGAACAGTGGACACTGTTCCAAATAAGTTTGGGGGTATGTACAAACCATTTTGTATATATTTGTGGATATTCTTTTTCTTTTTCTTTAAAAACAAAAACAAATAAAAATTGTGTATCGCTAACCGACAATTTTGACCCTTCAAATGATCTCTTCATGCAATGACAGTGAGGACACTGTCCAGTTTAAGTTTGGGGGTACACTCGGTACGCATTTCTTACCTTCGCATTCATATGTATATTTTGCATCTTCATATTAAAACCCATAAAATCCATAAAAATCTGAAAATTTTCTAAAAACATAAAAACTTTTCTGTCAAGTTAGCTAGTGGGAGGACTCTGATTCAACATTTCGACGGTTTTGTTTGATAAAATAAGAATAACTAAATCTTCTGTTTAGATTTTGAAAACCTGAAAGATAACTCTCCTTTGAAGTTAACTATAGCTGATATACGTCTTTACATCACACTACACGTGTCGTGAGTTTTTGGGAATTAGATGACAAGTCTTTTATGTTTAAAAAATTTTTAAAACAGATAAATGATTTTCTGAGGATCAAATAGGTTTGTTCTGAAATAAGTAATGTCAAGAATAGTTTATGAAGTAAAGCGAATATGAAGGAATGTTATTGACGCCTTAATTGGAACTAAGTCTGAAAAATAACCCATCTGGAACTTGATTGGAATGATTACACACCAAACCCACTAAACACGTCTTTTATCCAAAAAAAAATAATGGAGCTGCCGGTTATATCTCCGTTCGTATTAAATCATCTGATTTTCACGCCAACTGTCTTTTGTTTTTGGACCTGGGTAACTTGAGTAATTAAGTCCGCCGGGGTGTTTTTACACCTAATGCCCTAAAGCAAACTGGTTTGGGTGCATTGGCCCAACACTCGCTAAGAAGCCTAGAAAGTCCAGATTAAAACAAAATCAAGCAAGTGTTCTCTCCGAGTTAAAATTCCTAAAGGTTCTTTGTGTGAGAATAATCTTGATAAAAGACAGGCTTTTATAAAAAAATTTAGCGGAGATATGAAGGTTTTACTCTATGATAAAGACTATTGCACGTTCACAGAGGTGTGTATGAAATGAAAACAAGAAAAAGGTGGAGTGAAGAATAAGACCTAGTTTCCTGTTAGGGAAGATAGAAATTCTGAAGTTGAAATTTTACTGGAAAACGAAACTTGAAAAATGCTTAACTCTTTATAAAACTTATGTGATCCTTTTAAAATTATTATCTGGGCTTTATTGTGTGACATGATGACTTAAATCGATCCTTCTAGAAACTTAACGACACTATTTGCACTGCACGCAAAGACATATAAAATCTGTAGTTAAATAAGAAGCGAGGTGTGAAAAATAAAGGTTCGATAGTCTAGAACTAGGATAATAGAATTGTTATTTTCTGAAACAAAACTTAAGGGTTTGAATCTTAGTTATTTTACAAAACTAGCTTGACAGGATTTTGTGGGTAGTATCCGCTGAAAACCCTCAGGAGACAACACTCCACCGACTAGGGACACCTAGAGGTTTAACGGCTTGTTGCACATGCTCAGTGCAATCGCGTTCCCTGCGAAAGTGAGGTTAGGAAATTTTTTGTGAATAAATTGGCTTTGCTCGGGACGAGCAAATGATAAGTTTGGGGGTATTTGTTCATATCAGATTTTTGCATTTTTATACCGCCCGATTTTTATCACATTGCATATCGGTAGGTACTCTTGAGCCGTGTTTGGTAGTCAATTGCAGGATACAGGTTCTCGGCTCTAAACGGTGAAATCCATGGAAAAATACGACAAAATCCGAGTTCCTGCCAACCACAGATAAAACACGGGTCTCCGCTCTTTATCCGTCTGTTGCCACACACCAGTTTAGGAGACAAAATGACAAATCAATTGTCACCTTCATGCACAAAGCACAATGGCAACACAAGATCCAAGAAATTTACGCGGAGCTCAAGAAAATCCATGTCCAAAGTCCACCTTTCCCTCAACAGAAATTCTGGAAGAAATGTGGAAGTATTTTCAGAAACTACATGTACCAGACAAGAAGGTACATCAAACCAGGGGACCAAAGAAAACCAGAGGAGACAACTCCTCTATTAGGCCGCGGAACCGCGGCCTAAGCATGCTTAGGCCGCGGATCCGCGGCAGTATGGTGGCGGCAGACGAAGATTTTCCAGGGGTGTTTTGGTCTTTTTATTTGTGTTCTGGTGATTGCCCTAGGTTTTCATTTTTCAGCCTATAAATAGCCCAGAACTTTGTGAAGGAAAGGGTCCATAATCTTGTATTTTCTTTTCTAGGTTTAGTTTTGTTTCTTCTTCCTCTTCTCATCTCTTCTCCATTAAAACTTGTAGTGAGCTTGTGAGTGAAGAATGATGAATAAAGAAGAACCGTTTATTATTTTGCTTGTCTTATTATCTTGTTAATTGTTGTAATTTTCATTTGTTAACTAGTTTTTGTTATTTCTTGTTGTTTCTTTCTTCTCTCTTTTTCTTTATCCTTAACACAACCATGATGCTTACGCTTGATCCTTGCCAAGGTGAGGTCGCAAATAGCTAGTTGTTATCTTCTAATCCCTTTCTTTCTATCTTCCTCTTTTGTTTTGTTTTATTTTTCCGTATCATGATGTGTGAGTAGTTTCATACTTGTTAGGGTAGGATAAGGGAAGTTTGAGAGAAGGAAATCTCTCTCACTCTTTCCTTGCCCAACAGCTTAATTCGACTCCCGTTAATTGAACCACAATCCGCTCCTTACGGCACCCTATCCTACATGATAGCGGTGATTCCGTAGTGAGACCGGTTGTGGTTGAATTAACCGGAGGTTATGGCTCAGAGCCTAGAACGGACGGACAAGCACCAAAAGGAAGAACTTATGCGTTGGAAAGCCTAGCTTATACTCGCAAGTTCCTTCCTAGTCGTGCTAATCCCCGTTGTTGCCGATTACCGTTACACCGATATTAAGAGGGACAACGAAAGATGTAGGAGACTCCTAACTCAAACTAACCTAATCCTAACCCTAACAAGCTCTCATTACATATCGCTTTAACACTTAGATAATCACAAACAAAATCTGGACTTCCGGACTTAACTCGTTAAAACACATAGAAAAAGATTCCCATCTCCCTGCGGACGACCCGTACTCAACCGGCTAGCTACGAGCAAAACCTTCTTGATTGCGGTAATTAACTAAAACTTGAACACGCAGAATCCCTAACAATCAGTTCCTCTATGAGGCTGATCATTTTCAGGACGTGCTCTCCTACAGGTGATCCTGGAGCTAACCTCATCTTGAAGAGTTTCCTTGAGGTCTCGTACCTCGCGATACGGGAGTGCTCCCCATACATTTCCTTGCAATGGAGAAAGATGGATATAATATCCATACTCTCGTGCTGTTTCTGGAGTTCATTGTTCATGGACGCCAGCACGATACACTTAGCTCTCTCACAGTCTAGATCCCAGGTTTTGCGAACTTCCTTGTCCACAACTGAGGAATCTGGTCCTGGGATAAGGGGAGGAACATCGGTGGTAACATATGCTACTTTGTCATAAGTCAGTGCAATGTTGACATTCCTTAGCCAATCTTTATAGTTCTGCCCGGTCAGTATATTTTTTTCAAGTAATAGTTTTAGTCCTGTCATGGTAGCTGCCAGAGAGAGAGAAAAGAAAACACTCAGCATATGCTCTTGCAAGTTTAGATTGGTTATCAATTTATCTAAACAGGATGGCTCCCACTATTTCCTCAAATCCTTATTCAAATCCTAAAAGAAGAACTAGTCAGGATTTAATCACACGTCACAATACTTGCTTAACCTTTCAGCCAGGCCAGTGTTGGTACTTCGAGGGAGGTTTTCCAACGCTTTCGCGAAGTTCCTTAATTAAATAATCTCTTTTCCCTAGAGGCGTAGCCCCTCTAACACCTTTCTGGATACCTACTTGGTTTATAGCATTGATTGTTAAGTGAGAAAATTTCCCGAGAGTAATCCTACTCATCAGTGGGATCGGGATCCAACTATCATTGCATGATGCACTAGATGGAAGCCACTCTAGTCACCACACTCCATAAGGTATGCTAAATCTGCAAGTTTCCTTTATGTTTGAAAATCCCGATGTGATTTTTACCCCAAGCTCTTATGACCTTGACGTAGGCCAACAAATCATAAGACGCAAGTCAAGTTTTACACGTCGTTGTCCTGATTAATTTAGGTACATCGTACATGCCCTTGACGTAGGCCAACAAGGCTGTACGTCTGTCCTATACTAATGCATCTATCTATGCAACAAATAAGCAAACACACTGCTACAATACATTATGCCTTGACGTAGGCCAACAAGCATAGCATGAATACGATGTGTTGTCTATTTGAAACGACGGAGGGTTACGGCTGGTGTTTGGCAAAAAACCATTAACGTAGTGAACTTGATATGATCGAAGGAACCATGATAGCCTTTATTAAAAAAGAGTGGTTTAAGCTCCGCATTTAAAATTTGCTTTTTGAAGAAAACCGAGTGGTTTTGAAATTGTTCCAACGATTCAGATTAGGTTTTATTTTTCTTTGCATTAAAAAAATAATGCGTCCCTTCATTAACCAATCATTACAGATAACAACCAAAATACAACGTCCTCTTATGCCATCTGCATTCGCCACGGGGTCCCGTCATCACCCGTTAGGTTACTTAACTAACGGCAGAGCGGGGGCTGGGCTAGTGCGGGTGTAAAACATAAGTGACGTCTAAATAGCTATCATATATAGATATTGTACATTCGTCAGACGCAATAATAGGCATTCCAGATCACAGATGATCTTTATTGGATATACAAGCAATCCGCATTTCTTTTGAGCCTGCAACGAAAGACGGATTACACGGTTGTGATGAATAGCCATTACCCCACCCCAGACCCCTAAGGATAAGGCAAACTACCCGCCAAGTACCCGAAGTGAAGCGGTCTCCCTCAACAACGTGAGTAGGCCACTAAACACTTCGAAATACCCGGTAGTTTGTGCACCCCACCTTGGGTCTATCTTAGGAGCAAAAACAGTAAAAAGAAATAATACAACGGTGGCTACAACCGCAACCTGGATGTGCCGCGCAAAATAATATTACAACTTATTACAATTACATCGAATGAAATAATACAAAAACCCATCACAAAACCCCGTCTAATCATCACAACAAACCAATACAGTTCATAATCACAAACGGTTAAAACATTATAGATATGTGCAACCCCCTGCCAACCGACATACTAGCAGTTAGGGGAGGTTTACGAACACATAATACAGTTCACAGATATAATCAAATTAGCAAACATCGTATAATTTCGATCGATCAAACACATTAGATTCTGCTCCAAAACTTCTCTGTAAATCTGAAACTTGAGCAGAAAATAAATCATTCCAGAAAAGACAAAACATCACAGAAGATTCATAGGGAAAAACTGGGCTGAATCGGCTCCAACTCGGTCGCGGATCCGCGGCGGATCGGTGGGATCGGCCGCGGTTCCGCGGCTCTGTGGCCAATTCAGGAGCCCATTTTTTTCCAGTGTTCTTATAATTTCATGTAGGTTATTCTGGAGGTCCCTGAAAAATTTTTAGGCCTCATTTTAAAATCGACAGAAACTATGTGATATCCGTGTATTTTCCGGTTCGTTTTGCGTTCGAAATCCATACAACTTTGCAAATGAGTTAATTATTGTTTAGTGAGGCTCTGATACCACTGTAAGTCAATGTGCAACACCCCACGAGTTGCGGGGAGGCGGAAATATGAAAAAAGATCTTGTTCTTTAAGCATACATCGACTAACCGAAGATCTTTGCTAAACGATAATTAACAACAACCATAGAAGTTCTTAGCTACTATGTAAAGAGATTATACCTAGTGAATCGTGTCCTTCATCTTTTCGATCTCTACGTCCTCCTCGGCCTCTTCTAAGTGATAGATGATCCACCCGAGAACCCTAATCCAAGCTTCACCTCCAAACTTGAGGTAACTAAGTTTCTCTAGTTGCTAATCAAAGGAACTTAGATCATATAGAGTTAGGTTATGGAGTGTTTAGTCTATTCTAATCCATGATCTCAACTCATGAGTGGTAGGATTAGAGTTTGAAGAGAGAGTCAGCTTGAGGAGAGAGAAGGTGAAGAAGATAATGATAATGATATTGTTTCTCACTTGAATATATGAAGCATAATGAATAAACAAATAAATGAATAAATGTGATTATTCATCATGCTGCATTAATTCATTATGAGTGATTCACTATGTGAGTCATTAAGTATTTAATAATGCATTAATGACATGATGAATCATCCAAAATGAGTCACAATATCATTTAATGATAATGCCACCTAAACCCTCAAGTCACCATGCTTCTAGAAGCTTCCCGTATAATTACGAGAACGCCCCTCCTATTCGTGAAAACACGGAAAAACTTTAGACTGTATAAATCCAATAACCTGATACTAGAATTTGGCTTAAACCAAAGCCGTCTAGTAAAAAATGTCCGAATGTCGTACGTGCGTTTAAACACGTATTCGTCCGAACCCTTTGTCGTAAAACCATACGACCTCTATATCGTTTCGCCTGGAGTTGGGAAATATCTGTATGGGACTCTAAAGACTCGACTACTACGCTGGCAGTGGGTTTAACCACAGACCGCAAGCGGCACTAGCTGTACGTAACGGTCCCCAGGTAGATGTCGATAAGAAGGCCGATGAGGAAACCCATCCGAACTCTTACTGATCCTGTCCGAGACAATATCCGCTCAGTCCGGTCTGTTCGTCTAATAGTATCGCATGTATGGTCTAGGGGGTGGTGAACGTCAGACCCCTAATAACCATAAAAGTCGTGCCGGCATGGCTCAAGACCATCCGAGAATCTACTGATCAGTCCATCGGTAATTCTCAATCATCCCTGGCCAGGGACTTATGGTAATGACCAACCGATCACTGTGCGATATCAACTCCCTATACTGAGAGAGACGAATCCCTAACAGTCGCTCACTGCCTCCACGTGGCTCAGGACTGTGCCCAACTAAAACCTGTTTGCATGACTCCTTTGAACCGTGGTAGGGTAGTAATCAAAGCACAGTAGGAACTCACACGAGACAAATGACGACCTTAAGTCAACGGACTATCTGCACACATGTCACCTGAGAACTACTATCTGACGTTAGGTATTAATACCATCCAGTCAGTTCTCGGCGAGTCCTGTCCGGTGTACTCACACCCAGTGAGCATCTGTATACAATCTTAGGTGCATATCACCCACGGCTGCGGGACCAATCCATCGCCCCTCATCAGGGTCTAGATATGTATACACTAGTCTACTCTGGAGTATCGATGCCCAGTCTCGATACTCCTGCGACCAGGGACATCTAAGGATGTGCCTATTGACTATCCAGCTCCCATAAGTATGAATGCCATCACAATGCCGGTAGTCAGGCAAACACCCTATAGGCTTTATCAACATGTTTATAAATACAAAGTAAAATATATCACACGTTAAGATAAAGTCAAACCAAATAGCGTACTATCATATTAAGCAAGATTGTCATGTACATACATATCCCTAGCATCCTATACAATGAAGGCCTCTGGGGCATATATATCCAACATTATGCTCATCGGCTTTCTTATCGACAATACCCGGGGACCGTTACGTACAGCTAGTACTGCTTGTGGCCTGTGGTTAAACCCACTGCCAGCGTAGAGTCGAGTCTCTAGAGTCCCACATAGAGCGTTTCCCTGCATCGGGCAAAACGTGTAGATATCGTATGGTTTTACGAAAGGGTTCGATCACGTGCATACACTCGTGCACACACGATGAGTCGGGCGGACAATACTAGTGGGCTTTGGTTTAAGCCGGATCCTTGTATTGTACTGATGGATTGTCATCTTCGGTATTCGTATTTTTTGGAATACGAATACAGGTATGTATATACGTACGAGGGGCGTTTTCGTAATTTTTACAAAATGTATTTGTAGATGGCATGACCTAATTGTATTAATCATTTAGTTTTAAATAATTAATACATTTTAGGTAATTAAGAAATGATGTGTATTATGCATGAATAAGGACTTGGGTTTTAAGGACACATGTTGATCAATTGACCCATGAGTCATTTGTTTGACCATTGAACCTATTTTCTATTATTGAATTAGTTTTTCTAATTGATAATAGAGAAGAGTTCAGTTTAGAACAAGAGAGAGAAAACCCTAACCTTCTTCATCTCTTAGCTCATATCATTTCTTTTCACCATCTCCAATTCCCTTAAGCTCAAGAACACTCATGAGTTGAGTAACCTTGAGCTAAATTAGACTCCACAATCCATCTACATTATCTACACACCCTAGATCATTTAGATTAGCAATCTACTTGTTCTAGTTTCTTTGGTTTAGAAGATAATCTTGGTGCACAAACGTTCGGGTGGATCATCTAGGATTCGAGCAAGCCGACGAGGAGACGACATCCGTACCACTTAGAGGATTTCGTGCAGGTGAGGAGGACAGCGAGATAAGGAGAAGAAGGACCAGGTTTCTTGAGGTATAATTTCTGTACTTAGTTTATACCTCTTTTGATTTTGCTAGATACGGTTTAGATTACGATCAAGGCTTAAAGTCGGTGTTATGATGCTAAAATTATCATTTTTTACACCTTCCGCCTCCCCGCGATTCTGCGGGGTGCATAGCATCGACTTACAGTGGTATTGGAGCCAACAAAACCTAATCTAGCAGATTAGCAAGTAGTAGAATTTCGATCGTCGGAACACCGGAAAACTAAATACCGAAAACCCCAGTTTCTGTCGATTTTCAAAACTGTCTGTAAAATTATTTCAGTATCATGAAAAATACATGCAAGGTTTTCTAAGATGACACAAGAAATTTGAGCCTATGAATCACCAAGACAGCCGCGGATCCACGGCAGAATCGTCTTTCTGCGGCGGAACCGCGGCCGAGTCGTGGCCGATTCAACTCGGATTTGTTCTGTTATATCTTATTTTTGGTATTATAATTTCTGGAATATTTGGATTCTACCCAGTATGTTTCTGAGTGTTGGTTTGCATTTGGGGTAGATACGGAAAATATGTTTCGATCGAATTCCTATTGTACTTAGCTAATTGGTTCTTTTGTATTGTTGTATGTGTTTTTAAACGTCGACTAATTGCTATACGACGGTTAATCGAGGTTGCACATATCTGTTGGTTTGTGTATATAAACATTTTCTGATTGTCGATGATGAATAGCTGGGGATGTGAGAAGAGCGTTTTTTATCTTTCATTCATGTAAATTGTAAAATTGATGTAATATTATTTCGTGGGGCACATCCGAGTTGAGATTGTAGCCACCGTTGTATTATTTTCTTTTTACTGTTTTTTGCTCCTAAGAAAGACCCAAGGTGGGGTACACAAACTACCGGGTTCTTTGAAGTGCCGAGTGGCCTACTCACTTTGCTGAGGGAGGTTGCTTCACTTCTGGAATTTGGCGGGTAGTTTTCCGTACCCGTAGGGGTCTGGGGTGGGGTTTGGCTATTCATCGCGACCGTGGGATCCGTTTTTCGTTGCAGACTTAAACGAAATGCGGCATTCCTAGCATATCTGAAATGTTTATCTGTGACTGGAATGTTTATTAGTGCATGAGATGATTGTAAAATATCTATATATGGTATATAGTAGGTATCACTTATGTTTACATCCGCCCTAGCCCAGCCCCCGCTCTGTCGTTAGTTAAGTAACCTAACGGGTGATGACGGGGCCCCGTGGCGAATGCGGATGGCATAATATGACGTGATATTTTTTTTTCAATTCTCTCTGTAATGATAGGAGTAAATGCTGGGACTGCATTAGATTAATGCAAAGCAAATAAACCAAAGTTAGATCGTTGGAAAAAATTTGAAAACTACTCGTTTTTTTTCAAAAACGGCAAACTTTTAAATATGGAGCTTAAACCACTCCTTTTTAAAGCTATCAAGTTCCTTCGATTATATCAAGTTCACTACGTTCACGGTTTTACCAAAACCATTCGTAGCCCTCCGTCAATTCATATGAATAATCAATAGTATTCAAGCTGTATTTGTTGGCCAAAGTTAAGAAATAGTGATTGGTAGCTATTGGATATTCATATGAAGCATAGATAGATGCGTTGGTTTGGGACAGTCGTACTGCTTTGTGGGCCAAAGTCAAGGGTAGGTACGGGTGGGTTCAAATTAACCTGGAGAATGACGGGTAGAACTTGACATGTGACTTATGATTTGTTGGCCAAAGTCAAGGTCATAAGAGCATGGGGCAAAAATCCACATCGGGGGTTTCTAAAGAAACTGAAACATGCTAGTGTTGCATACCATTTGGAGTGTGATAATTTTGGTAGGATTCCTTCAGCTTTATCACACAATGATATTTGGATCCCGATCCTACTGTGAGTATATGCTACTCCTCGGGAGATTTTTTCACTAAACGATCAATGCTATAAACCAAGTAGGTGTCTAGAACGGTGTTAGCGGGGCTACGCCTCCAGGGAAAAGAGGTTTTGTAATTAAGGAACTTCGCGAAAGCGTTGGAAAACCTCCCTCGAAGTACCAATACTTGCCTGGCTGAACGGTTAAGCAAGAATTGTATGGTGAGATTAATCCTGACTAATTTCTCTTTTCTGGTTTGAAGAGGGATTCGAGAAACAGTGGGAGCCATCCTGTTTAAATAAACTAAAAACCATTCTAAACTTGCAAGAGCATCATGCTAAACTGCTTCTTCTCTCTCTCCTAATTGCAGCGACCAAACATGACGGGCCTTAAGTTGCTATTAGATAAAAACATGTTGACAGGACCAAATTATAAAGATTGGTTCAGGAATGTCAAAATGTCAATCACTTATGACAAGTTTGGCTATGTTCTTACTACAAAAGCCCCCGCCGTCCCAGGCCCAGACTCCAGTGTCGCGGACAGGGAAATCCGTAAGACCTAGGAGATTGACTGCGCGAAGGCCAAGTGCTTCGTGCTTGCCTCTATGGACAATGAACATCAGAGGAAGCACGAGAATATGGACCTAGAATCCATATTTCTCCATTCTAAGGAACTATATGGAGAGAAATCCCGTATCGCAAGATACGAGACCTCAAAGAAGCTATTTTCAGCGAGGTTGGCCGTCGGATCATCTGTAGAGGAACACTTGCTTAAGATGATGGGCTACAGTGAGGAGCTCGCGGACCTCGGGACTACGTTAGAGAACGAGCTCTACACTGACTTGATTCTCCAGTCCCTTCCTTCCACCTACGCCCAGTTTATCCTGAATTTCAACATTCAAGAAAAAGAAGTTGAACTTCTGGAACTCCTCAACATGTTGAGGAGTGTAGAGGTCACCCTACAGAAAGTAAGGGAAACACCCGCTTTGTTTGTTGGAGGAACTTCCTCTTCTAGGTCCAAGGCGAAAGCCAAAGGAAAGAAGAAGAAGGCCCCCACCAAACCAAGGGGCGGTGTTAGTAAGGTGGAAGCCAAGGGAAAAGCAAAGGTAGCGGGACAGACTGTAGAGAAAGAAGAATGCTTTTATTGTCACAAGAAAGGCCACTGGAAGAAAGATTGCGGGGCTTGGAGAGCCAAGAACCAGGACCCGAAGCAAGTTGTGGCTTCGGCTTCAGGTGTGTATGTTATTGAAAACCGTCTGACAATCAACTCTACTTCCTGGGTATTGGATACCGGATCAGGATCTCATATCTGTAGTTCTTTGCAAGCATTGAGAAGGCGTAGAGTTTTGAAGGCAGGTGATATAACCCTCAGAGTTGCAAACGGAGCAAGCATGAATGCTGAGTCCGTGGGGGACTATCACTTGGGATTAACAGATGGACATGTTTTGGTTTTAAGCAACTGTTATTTTGTACCCAGTTCGACTTGTAATATCATATCTGTATTTTTAATGTCTAAAGAAGGTTATGATTTTGCATTTGTAAGCAATGTTGTAAACATTCACCTTAATCGTGTTTTGATTGGACCGGGTACATTAAGCAACGGTATATACGTATTAAACCAACCGGAGATTTTCAATATCCAGAATACACACAAAAGAAAGTCTCCAGAAATTAATCATACTTTCTAATGGCATTGTAGACTGGGTCACATCAATGAAACACGGTTGACCAAGTTGCGTAAAGAAGGATATTTGGATCCGTTCGAATATCAATCTTATGCAACTTGTCAATCTTGTCTAAAAGGAAAGATGACAAAGACTCCATTCACTGGACAAGGAGTAAGAGCAAGCGAGCTCTTGGGACTCATACACAGCGATGTGTGTGGTCCAATGTCTACACATGCACGAAGCGGTTATTCTTACTTCATTACTTTTACGGATGATCTCTCAAGGTACGGACATGTCTTCCTGATGAAGCATAAATCCAAAGCTTTTGAGAAATTCCGGGAATATAAGAATGAAGTGGAAAAACAAACCGGCAAAAGTATCAAGACACTAAGATCTGATCGAGGTGGTGAATACTTGAGTGTCGAGTTCCTGGATTACCTAAAAGAGAATGGAATTCTCTCTCAGCTTACTCCTCCATACACTCCACAACACAATGGTGTATCAGAAAGGAGGAACAGAACCCTATTGGATATGGTTCATTCCATGATGAGTAATGCTGAGTTACCGCGATCTTTTTGGGGTTATGCACTAGAATCAACTACATATCTTTTGAACCGGGTTCCAACTAAGACAGTGCCTACCACACCATATTAGATGTGGAGTGGGAAGAAACCCTATCTTAAGCACATTAAGACATGGGGATGTCCAGCTTTTGTCAAAAAGCAGCATACGGACAAACTCGAGGCACGTTCAGTACAGTGCAAATTTGTGGGATATCCAAAGAACTCTAAGGGGTATTTTTTCTATTACGCAGAGGAACAAAAGGTTTTTGTTTCTTGTCATGCCTGCTTCTTAGAGACTGAATTTTTAGAAAATTAGATAAGTGGGAGCGCAATAGAACTGGAAGAAATTCCAGAACCATAAGCTATTACTGAAAGCATAATGGAACCAGAAAATTCAAAAGAACAGGACATTCCCGTACCACTCCGCAGGAGTAGTAGGTTTTCTCATCCGCCCGAGAGATACTACGGATTTATCATAGACGGGGATAGAAAGGATTGCATCATTGACAATGATGAACCAACTAGCTTCCAGCAAGCCATTCAGAGCAGAGACTCGGTAAAATGGCTAGATGCAATGCGGACCGAAATGGAGTCCATGTACACTAACAAAGTATGGTCTTTGGACTTTGCTCCAAAAGGGGTAAAACCCGTTGGCTGCAAATGGATCTTCAAAAGGAAGATTGGTGTAGATGGACAGGTTGAAACCTATAAGGCTAGACTTGTTGCAAAAGGTTTTCGTAAAAGACCTGGTTTGGACTATGATGAAACCTTTTCTCCAGTGGCTATGCTCAAATCCATTCGGATTATTCTTGCCATTGCTGCCTTCTACAATTATGAAATCTGGCATATGGAAGTAAAGACGGCTTTCCTAAATGGACATTTGGAAGAGTGCGTCTATATGGATCAGCCAGAAGGTTTTAATCAGAGTGGGAGCAGCGAGAAAGTGTGCATGCTGGCATCACGGAGTTGGAACATCTGTTTTGATGAAACAGTCAAAGAATTAAACTTTATCAAAAATCCAGATGAACCATGCTTATATAGTTAGATTGTAGAGAGAACTGTTGTGTTCCTCGTATTATACGTAGACGATATTCTTTTAATAGGAAATGACATTCCTACCCTACAATCTGTCAAAAGATTCTTATCACAAAGGTTCTCTATGAAAGACCTGGGTGATGCCTCTTACATACTGGGGATCCGAATCTATCGTGATAGATAAAAAAGGACGTTGGGACTTTCACAATCCAGGTACATCGACATCATACTGAAAAGATTTAGTATAGAAGATTCCAAACGCGGTAACCTACCGGTTTGTCACGGAGTCACCCTTTCCAAAGAGATGTCTCCCAAGACAAATTTGGAAAGGGATCGCATGTCTATTATACCCTACGCTTCTGTAGTAGGCTCTATAATGTATGTGATGTTTTGTACCAGACCAGATGCAGCTTGTGCACTAAGCGTGGTAAGCCGGTATCAGTCAGACCCAGGAGAGAACCACTGGATAGCGGTAAAGAACATTCTCAAGTACCTGAGAAGGACTAAGGATATGTTCTTGGTATATGGCGGAAAAGACCTCCAGATCGAGGATTTTGCTGACTCCAGCTTCCAGAGCGATAAGGATGACTCCAAGTCCAAGTCGGGTTATGTCTTCACCCTCAATGGAGGGACGGTATGTTGGAAGAGTTCCAAACAGGATACCGTTGCTGACTCAACTATGGAAGCGGAGTATATTGCTGCTTCTGACGCCGCTAAAGAAGCAGTCTGGATGAGGAATTTCTTGACATATCTTCAGGTGGTTCCGTCCATTGTCGGTCCAATACCTGTGTATTGTGACAACAACGGGGCTACAGCTTTAGCAAAGGAACCCAGGTCCCATCAAAAGTCCAGACACATCTTGAGGCGGTATCACCTGATCAGGGAGATCGTGGATCGCTGGGAGATCGAGGTTCGGATAGTTCCTACAGAGGATAGCACTGCAGATCCATTCACAAAAGCTATTTCTCAAACGCAGTTGGCTATTCGAGATGATAGGTCTGCGATATGCCAGTACATGGCCCTAGTGCAAATGGGAGATTGTTAGTGTACATGCCCTAGAGGCCATTATTGTATCATACTAGTTTGTATATTACTTAATGGAAACTTAGGATATTCACAGTTGTAATAACAATCTTGGTCAAAATAGTAGTATGCTACTTGGTTTGTTTCTACTTCAATATGTACATATGTTTCTTTTAACATATCACTTATGCATATTAGTAGAGCCCTTAGGATCTATGCTTGATTACCAGCGTTGTGGTGGAAATCACACTAGTGGGGGCTGGATAATCTACAAGCACATCCTTATACAGGTCCCTAGTCACGGGATTATCGATACAGGGCATTGATACTCAGACTAGTGTATACGCCTCCCTTCCCAGCCTGGGAGATGGTCTGTCCCACAGCCATCGGTACGTCGTACTGGAGATAATATGCAGGTGCTCATTAGGTTGTGAGTTACACCGGATGGACTCATTGGGAACTGCTGGTTGGTAATATACCTATCGTCAGATAGCAGTACCCAGGTGACATGAGTACAGCTTAGTCCGTTGACTTGACACTGCTGCTTTGCCTCAAGTGTGTTCCCAATGTTCTTAGATTACTACCCTACCACGGCTCTACTGAATCGTGTAAACAGGTAGTAGTTGGGTGCAGTCCCGAAGCACTTGGAGGCAATGGCGGTTAGATAGGATTCGTCTCTCCCGGTATTGGGGGTTGATATCGCACTGTGTTTGGAGAGCCGTTACAAAAAGTCCCTGACCAGGGCAAGCAAGATTTACTGGTAGGTACTCCAGTAGTTTCTCAGGGTGTAATGGGCTTCACTCCGACACGACTTATACCGCTATTAGGGGTCTGACGTTTACCGCCCCTAGGCCCGATATGCGATACTCTTAGACGGACGGACCGGACTGTACGGAGATTGTCACATACAGACTCGGTAGGAGTTCGGATGAGTTGTGCTCATCGGCTTTCTTATCGACAATATCAGGGGACCATTACGTACAGCTAGTACCGCTTGCGGCCTGTGGTTAAACCCACTGCCAGCATAGAGTCGAGTCTCTATAGTCCCACACAGAGCGTTTCCCTGCATCGGGCAAAACGTGTAGATATCGTATGGTTTTACGAAAGGGTTCGATCACGTGCGTACACTCGTTCACGCACGATGAGTCGGACGGACAATACTAGTGGGCTTTGGTTTAAGCCGGATCCTTGTATTGTATTGATGGATTGTCGTCTTCGGTATTCGTATTTTTTGGAATACGAATACAGGTATGTATATACGGACGAGGTGCGTTTTCGTAATTTGTACAAAATGTAGTTGTAGATGATATGACCTAATTGTATTGATCATTTAGTTTTAAATAATTAATACATTTTAGGTAATTAAGAAATGATGTGTATTATGCATGAATAAGGACTTAGGTTTTAAGGACACATGTTGATCAATTGACCCATGAGTCATTTGTTTGACCATTGAACCTATTTTCTATTATTGAATTAGTTTTTCTAATTGATAATAGAGAAGAGTTCAGTTTAGAACAAGAGAGAGAAAACCCTAACCTTCTTCATCTCTTAGCTCATATCATTTCTTTTCACCATCTCCAATTCCCTTAAGCTCAAGAACACTCATGAGTTGAGTAACCTTGAGCTAAATTCGACTCCTCAATCCATCTACATCATCTACACACCCTAGATCATTTAGATTAGCAATCTACTTGATCTAGTTTCTTTGGTTTAGAAGATAAGCTTGGTGCACAAACGTTCGGATGGATCATCTAGGATTCGAGAAAGCCGACGAGGAGAAGACATCCTTACCACTTCGAGGAGTTCGTGTAGGTGAGGAGGACAGCGAGATAAGGAGAAGAAGGATCAGGTTTCTTGAGGTATAATTTCTGTACTTAGTTTATACCTCTTTTGATTTTGCTAGATACGGTTTAGATTACGATCAAGGCTTAAAGTCGGTGTTATGATGCTAAAATTATCATTTTTTACACCTTCCGCCTCCCCGCGATTCCGCGGGATGCATAGCATCGACTTACAAAATGATTGGTTTGTAGGCTTGTTTGAATGTGCCAATTGTAGCTGGTGCGTATCTGAGAAGAAGTTCTCGATCCAAGGTATATATTTAATGTTTTGAATATCAAAAATCAAGTGCTCTTGAATCTTATGTTATGATTATGGTTGAAATATGGTGATTAGTATACTATAGGTGATGGAGGTCAGAATCTCCCTCAGATGTTGTCCTCCATCGATATTACGGCCAGCGGTGCAGAACGGTTGAGATTTGAGGTGAGGATTGAGCGTGTGGATCTCAATGAGTTGTTGGTTGTTGTTGATGTCGAGCTACCTACAAGAGAAGTCCTGGGATGGGAAACCACCGTAGGACCCTCCGACGATCAAGTAAGTACCGAGAAATAGTAGGGCAGAGTAGAGGCATATTGGAATGAGTTCCAGATACTTGAATCGTCTGGAGGATGGGTTTATATAGCGGTTGCATTGGAGCGGGCCGATGCAAGATTCTCACCGTCCGTTTCGCCCTTACATCACGTTCGCATAAACGGCGGGATACACCCACTAATGGCGAGATACGCTTATTAATGGCGAGATATGCTAGCGTGGGATGCGGTACGTCCGAGTAAATGGATCTTCCATCGCCAAATATGAAATCGACCGTCCCCTTGATGTAACAGTCCTTGAAGAAATGCATCCCTTTATCATCACAGAAAGTGTCTTGATGTCCATAAAACCTACAATTATAGAAAGCTGCCTTGTCCCCTGATATCCTCATTGCCACCGCCTGAGCTCCTGCAGCACCCAGAACTGGCTTTGGAGAAGAGTTCTGCATACACCAAAACATTCAAGTTTAAGCTTTAAACTCATTGTAGGATTCTTCTTAATATCTCTACTTAGTCTACTATTTACTCCAAACCCTCTTTGGGTTTGCAATTTGAAAATTCATATTGGTGTCTAGGAAAGAAAAGAGGAAAGGAGAAGCATGTTAGGACTGCCAGGAAATTTAGCAAAGAATAAGAAAAGAAAGCATTCAAAACTGCAAATAGAAGTAATCGATGATGTTTTAAAGTCAGAACTTTTAGATTTCAGTGTTCGAAAATGTAAATTTGGGTGTTTAAGTTATTACGTCTAAAGGCTGTAAATTTGGGTGTTTTAAGTTATTACATCTAAAGGCTTTCCATGTAAATAATTTACATAGAAAGGCAACTAAAATATGTTACTTGCTTATAATTATAAGATGTTATTTCTTGGAAACAAATTTAAACCTAGAAAATTGAACTAAACCTTTTGTGTTAAATGAATGCTAATTTTGCGTTACTTTTTCTAATGTTTTAAGTACGGTTGGGTTCTTTCTTACATATATTCCCTACTACCTGCACACATTCTTTGCATGGGAAAATAGCAGCTACTTGCTATTTAATCTGATTATTTTATTTATCTATTATAGGGCACAGTTACCTCGAAGATTATATTGTTCGCTACGAAGTAGTCGACCTCGACCGCAACTGTAGCGCTCCCTATAGTCCCATACTCTGCTGCTCTCCCATTGAAAGTTATCATCGGCATATGGTTCGGATCGCCATAAAACGTAACATAAGGTCTCAATCTATCGACTATCACCTTCTCTCTATACATCCCTGGTCCAATTTTCAATATCCTTCTTCTGTTATTCCTCCTTGGGATGCTATTGATTGCATCTTTTATTGTTCTGAAGTGGCCTCTCCCGTTCTTTTGCACTGTTATAACATCCGGGCGTCTCTCTGCATGTAAAAGCTCGGTGTCGACCCTAAGAACATGAAGGATGAAGAAAGGTAGTATTAGAATTATGACGGCGAAATCGAGGCTTGATGATTTTAGAGACATCGTTCTTGAGAGGGAGACGAGGTAAAGAAGAGTTTCAAAAAGGTGTGTCCGACGCTTATTAAATAACTTTTTAGGTGTGTCCGACCACCAGCTTTCCATTCTCTGCCGTGCTTGAAGTCCCTGCCGGCGAACCTAGAATTTACAACAGTCACAATATATCAGGAAAAATCCTGCAAAACACAATATATCGATAAAAAGGATACGCGTGCGTGAAACTAAAACGCGTGTGCACACGACACGTCGCGACGCGCACAACCCACCAGAACCTATCCTGACACGCTGTGTCGCGCAGCGCGCCACAGAACCACGCGTATCACGCGCGTGTCGTTTAAGTTCAAAACATCGCAAACACGCTAAAAGCTCCAGATTTTTCCTCTGGGCCTAACTTAAAAAGTTACAGATGCCAACAAACCAAGCTACCCAGCAGAGCCCCACACCCAAAATCCCAACACCCCACTCCCCACTCTGGCCGCAAATTGCGGCCAGATCGAATAAATCGGAGGTCCCCAATGTGAGGTGGATCCCCGTGCTTTGTGTGTGTGTCCCTGCTAATCTCACCATACCACAGTTTTCTCAATTTCATTCTGAAGGGCTCGGGTCAACAGCATATCCAACAGAGGCTAAAAAGTCACTAAAACTGCGAAATTACGCAAGTCGGATAAATCGGGTATTTTTATGAAATCTGGGGAAATTCTCTGGTTAACTGGTCTCAACAGCACCTACTTGGGTTACTCTAACCATCACAACCATTACATTCTCAAAATTCCCCTAATTTACCCTAAAACTACCACTAAACATTAAATAAACACTAAATTAAGCTAGATATCCATAACTTTAGCAATTAGGAGTTAAGTTAAGGGGGTATACCTCTAGAGACTCTAGATGAAGGAGAAGAGAAGAAGTAGGAGGGTGTGTGCTGATGCTATAGCTCTTGGTGCTGCAAAACTTGGCTGGAAATGAGCTGAGCTTCACTCTTGCTGAAGCTGAATTTGCAGAAGTTGTTGTTGTTGCTTGGGTTGTGTTGTTTGGTTTTGTGAAGTATGTATTGTAGTAGCAGCAGTAGGGGTTAGGGTATTGTTAAGGGAAGGGTTGTGTGTTGTAGGGGAGGTGTTATGTAAAGAGTTAGGGCTGATGTAGCAGCCGCTGCTGCTGATGTTCAGGTGCAACAGGGCTGATACTGATTGTAACAGCTAAGCTGATGCTATGGGGTGTAGCTGTTGCTGATGTTGGTTTTGATGGCTGATGATGTGCTGATTTTTTGTGGCTGTAGTAGCTGCTGAAGCTAAGGGGTAGGTAGCTGATACTAATGATGTTGTTGGGAGCTGATGTGCTGTAGCTGATGCTGATGCTGATGCATGGCTGAAGTTTGGGCTGGTGTGCTGTTTTGGTGGCTGAAAGCTGATGTTTGTTTTCTTTTTGGTGGCTGAAGTGATCAGGGATTTGGGCTGATGTGTGTGTGTATGTGAGAAGGATGTGAGAGGTGAGATGAAAGGGAGTGTGAGAGAGACATGCAAAAAGTATTGAAATGAAATGGGGTGTGACATAACTATAGCCACCATTCTTACTTCCCTCATTAAATGCTTGCATAACACCCATCACAGTCTCTCCTTCTCATCACAAGTCAACCCTTAAACCCTAATCACCCTTAACCAAAACTAAAATTCATAATTAACTCAATTATCCTAACCAAGGGCCTAACCCACCATGGTTGGCTAAACATGGTTAACCCACCGCACACCCAAACTTGGTAACCCTAGGCTTAACCCTAGTTATCATGCACAAGTGTGTGTGATCGAGATAAAATTCTACAAAAATAACCATAAAACCAGATAAATTATTAGAAACCAGTTTTGGTAAACTTTTTACCAAAAACCCCACATTAACACACAATTACCACTAACCCTAAACTCAGGTGTTACAGTCTTCCCTCCTTAAGAAAATTCGTCCCCGAATTTTAAAATATGCAACTACGCGTACCTTCAAAAAGATGAGAGAATTTCTTCCGCATCTCTCCCTTGGCCTCCCAAGTGATCTCATCACCATTCGGGCTACGCCAAAGAACCTTCACCGACGGCAGGACCTTTGATCGAAGTTTCTTCACCTGCCGATCCAATATCTCAACTGGTTGCACGGTGAACGAAAGGTCGGGCTCGAGCTGAACGGTCTGATGCTGAATCGTGTGGGAAGGGTCATGAAGATATCTGCGTAGCATCGACACATGGAAGACGGGATGAATATCTGAAAAGCTGGGTGGAAGAGCCAAACGATATGCAACAGCGCCGATGCGCTCGAGGATCTCGAAGGGACCTACGAACCTATGGCTAAGCTTTCCCTTTCGTCCAAATCGCATCGCGCCCTTCATCGGAGAGACCCTCAGAAAAACATGATCGCCAACTGTGAACTCTAATCTGCGACGGCGTCTGTCTGCATACAATTTCTGCCTGCTCTGAGCTGCTCTCATCCGGTCTCTAATCAACTGCACTTTCTCGGTCGTCTCCTGCACAACCTGCGGCCCAAAAATACTGCTATCGCTCAGCTCAGTCCAACAGACGGGTGATCTACATCTCCTCCCATACAAGGCCTCGAAAGGAGCCATCTGGATAGTATCCTGGAAGCTGTTGTTGTAGGAGAACTCCACCAAAGGTAAATGACGATCCCAGCTACCGCCAAAGTCCAAAACGCACGCTCTGAGCATATCCTCGAGAGTCTGAATAGTCCGCTATGACTGTCCGTCGGTCTGCGGATGAAATGCTGTGCTGAAGCTCAAACGAGTGCCCAAAGCCTCCTGAAGCCTCTGCCGTAGTCGGCTGGTAAACTGGGTGCCTCGGTCTGATACGATACAAGTCGGTACGCCATGCAACCGCACGATCTCGTCGATGTAGATCTGGGCATACTGAGCAAAACTGAAAGTGGTCTTCACTGGCAGGAAGTGAGCCGCTTTCGTCAATCGATCCACGATCACCCAAATGGAGTCGCACCCTCGAATGGTCCTGGGTAGACCCACAACGAAGTCCATCGAAATCTGCTCCCATTTCCACTCCGGAATGGGCAAAGGATGCAACTCTCCTGCTGGCCTCTGGTGCTTGGCCTTGACTTGCTGACAAGTCAGGCATCTCGATACGAAATCGGTAACCTCCCTCTTCATCCCGTCCTACCAATAGACATCTCTCAAGTCGTGGTACATCTTGGTGGAACCTGGATGAACGCTATATGTAGATCTATGCGCCTCCTCAAGAATCTCACGTCGCAGTCCCTCCGAATTTTGTACGCACAATCGAGTCCCAAATCGTAGTACTCCCTGATCGTCGATCATGAACTCGGAATCTCTGCCCTGCCTGATCTGCTCCATGATCCCTGAAAGTCGGTCATTACTGGGCTGTGCCTCTCGAATGCGGTCAAGTAACTGCGGACGTGCACGAACGTGTGCAAGCTGCCTCCCTGTCGGAGTGAACTCAAACTCCACCCGACTGTCGCATAAAATCTGCCAGTCTGCTGACGACTGCCTCTGCACTACGCGCAAGCAAGATAGACTACCCCCGGACCTCCTTCTTAAAGCATCCGCCACTACGTTCGCCTTGCCCGGGTGGTACAAGATCTCACAGTCGTAGTCCTTACCAGCTCCATCCAACGACGTTGTCTCAGATTCAGGTCTCGCTGCTGAAATATATACTTTAGGCTCTTGTGGTCAGTGAATATTTGGCACGACTCGCCGTATAGGTAATGTCGCCAAATCTTAAGTGCAAAGACCACAACACCCATCTCCAAATCATGAGCGGGGTAGTTCTGTTCATGTTTCTTCAATTGTCGCGAAGCATATGTGATCATCCTGTCGTGCTGCATCAACACGCATCCTAACCCCACCCGTGAAGCGTCACAATAAACCACGAATCCGCCTGATCCTGAGGGCAATGATAATACCAACGCCGTAGTCAGGCAAGTCTGCAGCTGCTGAAAACTGTGCTCGCACTCCTCCGTCCAAACGAAAGGAACTCCCTTCCGGGTCAAACCGGTCAAAGGTGCAGCAATACGGGAGAAGTCCTGAATGAATCGCCTGTAGTAGCCCGCCAGGCCTAGAAAACTATGGATCTCCGTAACCGATGTCGGTCTGGGCCACTGCTGAACGGCTTCAATCTTCTTCGGGTCCACACATATGCCATCTCTCGTAATCACGTGACCCAAGAAACCAACGTTGTCCAACCAGAATGAACATTTGGAAAATTTTGCGAAGAGCTGGTGCTCCCTCAGAGTCTGCATCGTAATCCACAAGTGCTGCACGTGCTCCTCTCGGCTCCGGGAATACACCAAAATATCGTCGATGAACACTATGATGAACAAGTCGAGATACGGCCTGAATGCACGGTTCATCAAGTCCATGAATGCAGCTGGGGCATTGGTGAATCCGAACGACATCACCAGAAACTCATAGTGGCCATAGCGTGTACGGAAAGATGTCTTCGGTATATCCTCCCTTCGGACTCGCAGCTGATGGTATCCTGATCGTAAGTCAATCCTAGAAAAATAACCCGCACCCTGAAGCTGATCGAACAAATCATCAATGCGCGGCAACGGATATTTGTTTCGCACGGTAACCTTGTTCAACTGGCAGTAGTCGATACACAAGCGCAAACTTCCGTCCTTCTTCTTGACAAACAGGACTGGAGCACCCCATGAAGAAACGCTGGGTCGAATAAGTCCCTTATCCAAGAGATCTTGCAGCTGAACCTTCAACTCTCTAAGCTCCGCCGGGGCCATCCGATAAGGCGGTATAGAAATAGGCCCCGAGCCGGGAATCAAATCAATACAGAACTCGACATCGCGCTCAGGCGGTAGTCCTGGCAGCTCATCAGGGAAAACATCGGGGAACTCGCATACAATCGGGACCTGGTCCAACGGAATAACTGTAGCTCTAGTATCGCATACATTGGCTAGAAACCCCCGACATCCCTTTCTCAACAGCTGATCAGCGCGAAGAGAAGAAATCAACATGTGAGGGGCGGCACCACGGTCCCCTGCACAACAAAAGCCGACTCGCCGGGAAAACAAAATCGAACTGTTTTCTCGCGGCAGTCCACAGACGCGTAGCACATGGCTAACCAATCCATGCCCAAAAGAACGTCGAAGTCCAACATCTCAAGAAGGATCAAGTCGACAGGCAGCTCTCGCTCGCCAATACGGACGGTGCAGGATCGGAACACGTGCCTAGCAACAAATGACTCTCCCACAGGGGTGGTCACAACAAGCGGCTGATCAAGCAAACCGGACTCTCTACCCAGACTCGGCACGAAGTGTGTGGCAACATAAGAGTGCGTGGATCCGGGATCAAACAACACGTGTGCACCAACAGAGCAAATAGATAGGGTACCTGTCACGACGGCATTGGATGCCTGTGCATCCTGGGGTGTCAACGCAAAAACTCGGGCCTGACCTCCGCCAATAGCGAGCTGACCTCGGCCTCGACCTCTTCCTCCTCGTCCTCTCTGGATAGGTCCTCCGCATCCACGGCCTCTGGGTGCACCTAACTGGTGTGGAGCATCGCCTGTGGCAGAAAGTAGAGCTCTCTGAGGAGGGGGCGGTGATGGTGGTAGGGTCACATGTGGAGCTGTCACCACTCCCTGTCGTCTCGCTGGACAATCTCTAACACAGTGGTGTAGGCTCCCGCACCCAAAGCATCCTAGCGACGCCTACTGTCCCTGTGGATATGAACCATACAGCTGACCTCGTCCAAACCCTCTGCCGACCCTATCTCTCGGAAAGAATCTGGCATGCTGCCCCTGATCTGGCGTGCCGGTACGAATCCTCTTCGGCGTGGGAACGGCCGAAGTCGCTGAAATAAGTGCCTCCATCCGCAACGCTGTATCCATAGCCGCTGAATAGGTATCGAAGTGCTGGGCGCCAATGGCAAGAAATAGCTGGGCATCCAGTCCCTGTATGAACCTCTTCACCCTCTTCGCTTCGGTATCCACCAGATACGGAGCATATCGGGACAACTGTGTAAACTGGACGTCATACTCAGACACCGTCATCCCTGGGGTCTTGATCAAGGCCTCAAAACTACGAGCTCGAGCGTCACGAATGCTCTCCGGAAGGAAACGAGCCAGAAAGACTACTGTAAACTCGGTCCAGGTCATGGGCGGTAGACCTGCAGCTCGTCCTCTCAGAACTGACTCCCACCATATCTGCGCGAGGCCCTAGTCGGAAACTCGCCAGCTCTACCCATCGGTCATCAGAACACCTCAGCGAGGGGCAGATCCTGGCCAAACTGTCAAGGAATGTCCGCGGGTCCTCTGCTGCATCGGTACTCGTGAAGACTGGAGGTCTCAGCCTCATGAACTCCTGTAGAGAAACCTGGATGGTCGCGGTGGTAGTAGTAGGAGCAGGTACCATAGTAGTCTGGGATGTAGTGGGTACGTCCTCCGGCCTCGTTGCACGACTGGCCGCAACTAAGGATCCCACCATCTGTCGCAGCTCCTGCATACTCCCCATCATCTGTCGCAGCTCCTCCATACCAGTCTCAAGCCTATCCACACGGCCTTAGGAAGGCGGATCGTCTGTCCCTGCGGTGTAGGCATACCAACCTGCTCAGTCCTAGTCTCGGACGAGCCAGCTCGAATCTCGTCTCGGGCGGCAGCCCTCTGTGCTCAGTTAGCCCTCAGCGGCATAGTGACTGGTACAGGAAACAGGACAATAAGAACAATGCAATAGAATCGTAGGATACAAGGAATTGAAGAAGGAATTTCAAGCAAATATATCCTAAAGTCACTTAGGCGGAGTACCGTATCGCAAGTATGCCGCGGACATACGTACGCTACATCACCCTGCTTAAGTCACTTACTCCATCTACTAAGGGTCATCCTACACTCAGAAAGGTGAAACCTGGCTCTGATACCAACTTTGTCACGACCCGCAAGGTACGGAATGCGACCGGCACTTAAGTTACGACACGTCTCAAGGCGTCCATAAAATAAGTAAGCCGAAGCCCAGAATACAAAACCCAATTAAGAATTAGAGGGAAAGAATCCAATTTATTTAAAGCATTTTACTCCATTAAACCACATCAAGTTTCCTTTTTAAAACAACTTTCCCTTTTTCCAAAAATTCCGGCAGAACCTCCTTTGTAAAAACAAGCCCCAAACGGGTGCAAACAGGAAAAAGGCATCCCCAAGCGGGAGCTAACTCTTCGCCTCAAGGCGGTCACAAATCCCACGCAATATAAATACAGTGTGCATAAATGAGAATGAAAGCACAGATAAAATAACATGTCGACTCAAGTGAGCTCGACCCCACATAACATAAATCCATAAGTCTCACAACCTCATCTCTAGGTCAGTATACAGTAATCCAAATAAACTGGTACAGCTGAAATAGTAGTAGTAGATGGAGTACTCTAGATACAAGGATCATAATAAGGCAGTATAAAATGATAACAACCCACCTATGAGCAAAAGCCTCGAATCCAGGCAAAGAGAGCAAAAGAGGCAAAAGTGTCCGCCGCTACCGTGCTGACGGAACGGACCTGCAGAAAAGCTGTGGCACAACGGGGGTGAGTTGCCAGCTCGCGAGTAATAAATAACATCTACAAAGGCTATCGCATGTATGCACACAAGTATCCTAACATCTCTAAACAGGTATGGCTATAGGCACTAGCAGGTATGTATGCATCATCAGTGTGCTAACAAGTATGAATGTCACATGGATGTACTAACATGTATGTATACTATATGAGTCAACTCAAGATCTCAACATGTAAGTACAAGAACTATTCTTTCTTTGTTTTTGAAACTGTTTTTAGTACCAGCATAATATCCATGAAATCAACAAAACCCGTGTCTAGCAACGACACCTCAAAACTGTCTCAATCCCATATATCCATGTCAAATATCTCTGATCTCAGCCATCCGGCTGATCCAACCCAAATATCCATATCTCAAACTAGCGTCCGCGGTCGGTATCCTCTGGATATCCGCCGTGCCAAATGAAGTCACCGGTAGGTAGTCCGTCCCCTGCCAGGCTCAATGCAATCTCCTGCGATCTTCTTGCCCCGGGGTACCTTACCGGGCCCACCATGTAGCCGAAACGGTTCATCCACCGCCTCGAAACGGGTCCCGAGAACACAGTAAACTCATGGTGGACGACACTTTACATCACTAGAAAACCGAAACTTTTATATTTTTAAATATCATAAGTTTCAAATCTTGCGGCTTTTCCTCAAAATCCAGAAATATCATAAATCTCGTGAAATCATCATGGGTGCATATGCCAATGATAATGAATGCAAATGGTAGCAATGTTCAAGTTGTAATGTATGATTTATACTAGGCATGAGCAAGTGATGTAATGATATATATGCACGAGAATAGCAATTCTTATGATTTCATCTTTATTATTTATTGCAATAGCACAGGTTTAAGCAATTAACATGTTCAGATTCATAGTTATCTAGTGTCGTGACATGGCAATTACCAGGGTGTTGGTGTACACATGAGTAGTGCTCGTGCTGCATATAAAAACCTGGTAATGGTGCATGTGTCCTACAGAATGAGTTTGCACATATGGGTACAACATATAGATCTTAACTGCAGCAATTATTATGCAAGTACTATCATTTCTAATATCACAAGCAAATGTTAAAGTTCTATTTTCAAGTTTACTAATCTATCAGGCGACTTGCGCCATCCAAACGATCGTCCCCCGTAGATGTTAAATCTACTCACCCGTGATCCTGCGCTAGGTGTGTCCGACCACCTGCTTTCCTTTCTCTGCCGCGCTTGAAGTCCCTGCCGGCGAACCAAGAATTTACAACAGTCACAATATATCAGGAAAAATCCTGCAAAACACGATATATCGATAAAAAGGATACGCGTGCGTGAAACTAAAACGCGTGTGCACACGACACGTCGCGACGCGCACAACCCACCAGAACCTATCCTGACACGCTGTGTCGCGCAGCGCGCCACAGAACCACACGTATCATGCGCGTGTCACTTAAGTTCAAAACATCGCAAACACGCTAAAAGCACCAGATTTTTCCTCTGGGCCTAACTTAAAAAGTTACAGATGCCAACAGACCAAGCTACCCAGTAGAGCCCCACACCCAAAATCCCAACACCCCACTCCCACTCTGGCCGCAAATTGCGGCCAGATCGAATAAATCGGCGGACTCCAATGTGAGGTGGGTCCCCGTGCTTTGTGTGTGTGTCCCTGCTAATCTCACCATACCACAGTTTTCTCAATTTCATTCTGAAGGGCTCGGGTCAACAGCAGATCCAACAAAGGCTAAAAAGTCACTAAAACTGCGAAATTACGCCAAGTCGGATAAATCGGGTATTTTTATGAAATCTGGGGAAATTCTCTGGTTAAATGGTCTCAACAGCACCTACTTGGGTTACTCTAACCATCACAACCATTACATTCTCAAAATTCCCCTAATTTACCCCAAAACTACCACTAAACATTAAATAAACACTAAATTAAGCTAGATATCCATAACTTTAGCAATTAGGAGTTGGGTTAAGGGGGTATACCTCTAGAGACTCTAGATGAAGGAGAAGAGAAGAAGTAGGAGGGTGTGTGCTGATGCTACAGCTCTTGGTGCTGCAAAACTTGGCTGGAAATGAGCTGAGCTTCACTGTTGCTGAAGCTGAATTTGCAGAAGTTGTTGCTGTTGCTTGGGTTGTGTTGTTTGGTTTTGTGAAGTATGTGTTTTAGTAGCAGCAGTAGGGGTTAGGGTATTGTTAAGGGAAGGGTTGTGTGTTGTGGGGGAGGTGTTATGTAAAGAGTTGGGGCTGATGTAGCAGCTGCTGCTGCCGCTGTTCAGATGCAACAGGGCTGATGCTGATTGTAACAGCTAAGCTGATGCTATGGGGTGTAGTTGTTGCTGATGTTTGTTTTGATGGCTGATGATGTGCTAATTTTGTGGCTGTATTAGCTGCTGAAGCTAAGGGGTAGGTAGCTAAGACTAATGATGTTGTTGGGAGCTGATGAGCTGTAGCTGATGCTGATGCTTGGCTGAAGTTTGGGCTGGTGTGCTGTTTTGGTGGCTGAAAGCTGATGTTTGTTTTCTTTTTGGTGGCTGAAGTGATCACGGATTTGGGCTGATGTGTGTGTGTATATGAGAAGGATGTGAGAGATAAGATGAAAGGGAGTGTGAGAGAGACATGCAAAAAGTATTGAAATGAAATGGGGTGTGACATAACCATAGCCACCATTCTCTCTTCCCTCATTAAATGCTTGCATGACACCCATCACAATCTCTCCTTCTCATCACAAGTCAACCCTTAAACCCTAATCACCCTTAACCAAAACTAAAACTCATAATTAACTCAATTATCCTAACCAAGGGCCTAACCCACCATGGTTGGCTAAACATGGTTAACCCACCATGCACACCCAAACTTGGTAACCCTAGGCTTAACCCCAGTTATCATGCACAAGTGTGTGTGGTCGAGATAAAATTCTACAAAAATAACCATAAAACCAGATAAATTATTAGAAACCGGTTTTGTTAAACTTTTTACCAAAAACCCCACATTAACACACAATTACCACTAACCCTAAACTCAGGTGTTACACCTAGAGAAATCATCCGTAAAAGTAATGAAGTAGAAATAACCACTTCTCGCATGTGTTGACATCAGACTACACAGATCGCTGTGTATGAGTCCCAAGAGCTCGCTCGCCCTTACTCCGTGTCCAGTGAACGGAGTCTTTGTCATCTTTCCTTTGAGACATGATTGACAGGTTGCATATGACTGATATTCGAACGGATCCAAATATCCCTCCTTATGTAACTTCGTTAATCGTGTTTCATTAATATAACCCAGTCTGCAATGCCATAAGAAAGCCTGATTTAATTCCGGAGAGTTTCTTTTAAGTGTGTTCTGAAGGTTGAAAACCTGAGCTTGATTCAATACGTATATTCCGTTATCTAATGTACCTGGCCCAATCAAACTTTAATTTAGGTGGATGTGTACTATATCGCTTACAAATGTAAATCATATCCTTCTTCAGAAAGTAAAGATATAGATATGATATTAAAGTTACGTAAAATCAATAGCTGCCCACTTGTCAATCCTAGGTGATATTCCCCTACGGATTCAGTGTCCACGCTCATTCCGTTAGCAACTCTAAGAGTCATATCATATGCCTTGATAACTCTACGGTTTATCAAAGCCTGTAATGAATTACAGATATGAGATCATGATCCAGTATCTAGTACCCAGGAAGTAGAGTTAATAGATAGACAGTTTTCAATTACAAACACACTCGAGTGCCGAAGCCACAACGTTCTTCAAATCCTAGCTTCTGGATTTCCAAGCCCTGCAGTCCTTCTGACAATGCGCTTTCCTATGACTATAAAGATATGCATTCCTCCCTACTACTAGCCCCGAAACTTTTGCCATGCCCTTTTCCTCTATCTTACTGACACCGCTTATCGGCTTGGTGGAGGCCTCCTTCTTCTCTCCCTTGGTTTTCGCCTTGGATCTAGAAGAAGAAGATTCCCCAATAAGCAGAATGGATGTCTCACTGGATTCTTTCAGGGTGCCCTCTGAGCTCCTCAATAAATTAAGGAGACTTAGAAGTGTAACTTCCTTCCTTTGAATTTTGCAATTCAAGATAAACTGGGCATAAGTAGATGGTAGGAACTGTAGAATCAAGTCGATACACAAATCGTTCTCCAACGTGGTCCCATGGTCCATGAGCTGTTTAATATAGATAATCATCGTAAGGATGTGGTCCTATATAGATGACCCAACAGCCAACCTCGCTTGAAGAAATATCTTCGAGATCTCATATCTTGCGATACGAGATTTCTCTCCATATAAAACTTTGGTATGGAGGAAGATGGAAGCTAAGTCCATCTTCTTGTGCTACCTCTGGTGTTCATTATCCATAGAGGCTAACACGAGGCACTTGGCTCTCGCACAATCCTTTTCCCATGTCAGACGGATATCCATATCCGCGAAGGTGGAACTTGGACCTGGGACGGCGGGGGGTTTTGTAGTAAGGAGGTTGTCTAGCTTATCATAGGTAAGTGCCATCTTGACATACCGTAGACAATTAATATAGTTTGACCCAGTCAAATTATTAGCTAATAACCTATGCCTGGTCATAGTGGTCACGGAAAATAGGAGAGAGAGAAGAAACACTTAGCATGATACTCTTGCAAGTTTAGATTGGTTATTAGTTTATCTAAACAGGATGGCTCCCACTGTTTCCACGAATCCTTCCTCAAACCATTAAAGAAGAATTAGTCAGGATTAATCTCACTTTTACAATTCTTGCTTAACCTTTCAGCCAGGCTGGTGTCGAAATTTCAAGGGAGGTTTTCCAACGCTTTCGCGAAATTACTTAATTACATAACCTATTTTCCTTGGAGGCGTAGCCCCGCTAACACCGTTCAAGACACCTACTTGGTTTATAGCATTGATCGTTTAGTGAAAAAATCTCCCGAAGATTAGCGCATACTCACTGTAGGATCAGGATCCAAATATCATTGTGTGATAACCAAGAAGGAAGCCTACCATGATTATCACACTCTAAATGGTATGCAACACTAGCAAGTTTCAGTACCTTAGAAACTCCCGATGTCGATTTTTGCCCCATGCTCTTATCACCTTGACGAAGGCCAATATATCATAAGTCACATGTCAAGTTCTACCCGTCAGTATCCTAGTTAATTTGAACCCACCTGTACATACCCGAAGGCCAACAAAGTAGTATGACTATCCCAAACCAACGCATCTATCTATGTTACATATGAATAACCAGCAGCTACCAATCACTATGCCTTGGCGAAGGTCAAAATACATAGCTTGAATACTACTGAATATTCATATGAAATGACGGAGGGCTACGGATGGTTTTGGCAAAACCGTGAACGTAGTGAACTTGATATAGTCGAAGGAACCATGATAGCTTTTTTAAAAGGAGTGGTTTAGACTCCGCATTTTAAATTGCTTTTGAAGAAAACCGAGTGATTTTGAAATTTTTCCAACGATTAAGATTTGGTTTGTTTTATCTTGCATTAATATTTATTAATGCGGTCCTATCATTTACAACCTATCATTGCAGCAAAAGAAACGAAAATACAATGTACGTTTATGCCATCCTCATTCGCCACTGGACCCCGTCTAACACCGTTAGGTTACTTAACTAACGCCAGAGTGGGGGCTGGACTAGCGTGGGTGCAAAACATAAGCAACGTCTACTAGATATAATATATATATGCATTCCTCTCAAGCAATAATAGGCATTCCAGATCACAGATGAATATATTGGATATACTAGGAATTTCGTGTATCGTTTAAGTCTGTAACGAAAGATGGATTCCACGGTCATGATGAATAGCCAAACCCCACTCCAGACCCCTATGGGTGTGGCAAACTACCCGCCAAATTCCCAAAGTGAAGCAACCTCCCTCAGTAAAATGAGTAGGCCACTCAGCACTTCAAAGAACCGGGTAGTTCGTGCACACCACCTTGGGACTATCCTACAAGCAGAAACAGTAAAAAAAATAATATACAACGGTGGCTACAACCTCAACCCGAATGTGCCCCGCAAAATTATATTACATCAATTTTACAAATTACATTGAATGAAAGAAAAGAAAACACTCTTCTCACATCCCCTGGCTATTCATCGACGACGATCCAATAAAATTCATATACTCAAACCAACACAGATCACAGATATGTGCAACCCCAAATTAATCGACGTATAAAAATTAGCGGAGGTTTATGAACACATATATCAAACACTAAAAACCCGATTAGCTAAAGTACTTAGAATTTCGATCGACAACAAATTTCAATCTACCACAAGTACAACACAGTACACAAAAAATCCTGGGCAGAAACAAAATATCCCACAAATCACCAATAGGGGAAATTTAGACCGATTCAGCTTTGAATCGGCCGCGGAACGGTGGAAGAATGGTCCATTCTCCCATGGTTCTGTAAGCCTGCGGGGGTGCCCCGGCCGTCGATCCGACGCCGAAAACGCGGAAACAAAAACTTTGCAAAACTTGCAACCGGCACCACCGCGCACTTTTCACCCGGATCGGGCCATTAACCTAGCTAACTAGCAAACAAGAAAGGAGTAGAGAAGTTATACCAAGCGATCCGTGTCCTTCGGTCTTCATCTCCACTCCGATCTCTCGCGGAATCTCCGTCCATCAACGTCTCGTCGGAAAGGGGACCATGTAGCCGGAATCTTTTACGGGCTCCCGCCTCTTGACCGAGGCAACTCGGGTGCAAAGTTGGCTAGCCGACGCGTCCAAGGCTTGCTATAGAAGTGTAGTAGCCATGTCTCTCTAAGGTTCATGAAGTTGCCATAGTATGTGGAGGAAAAGAATGAAACTTGTGAGAAAGAGAAAAATGGAGCTCTCAAATTTTCTTAGAATGAGATGAGAAGATAATGTTTCACACAAAATGAAGCTCTCTCATTCTCACCCCTCAAAGTGGCCGGCCCTCTCCTCCATGGTGGAGATTGGAGAAAGAAAAAGACCTCTCTCACTCTCTAGGAAAAATAATGAAAAACCATATATAAAAGAAAATGGTCACAACCATTTCCTTTCACAATCCACTCAAACAACCATCATGTGAAAAGCAATGAGTAAGACAAGAATGGAATCTCATCATGATGAAACCATTTTACAAAGAACCCCCTCCACCAAAACTAATTTGCACAATTGCAAATTAGCCCCTCCAACGAAAAGTCCGGCCGTGAAGGAATAAAAGAAAACCGGCCGGAACGGAATGCAAACTGGCAACTTCAGAAAACTGATCCCGTAATAAATTACAGGAAAACCCCTCTACTGCAAATACATGCCCGCATTTGTATTCTCACTGAACACAAATGCAAAGAGACAAAACTACACTATCAAATACTAGGATCCGGCTTAAGCCAAAGCCGGCAAGTAAAAACCGTCCGATCACGATCCGTGCAATACCGCACGTATCTGATCGAACCCTGCCATATCTCCATACGGCCTCTACAGCGTTTCGCCCGAAACCTGAGTAACTGAGTGTGGTGGACTCTAAATACTCGTCAATACCTTGGCTGTGGATTTAACCACTAGCACGTCAGAGGTATAAGCCAATACGTGACGGGCCACCAGGTATTGACCAAAAGGGACGTCGATGAGCGAACTCATCCTGACACCCTACTGAGCATGTCAGTGACAATATCCGTACAGTCCGGTCCGTTCGTCTATGAGCATCGCATGGCGGGCCTAGGGGGTTGGTAAAAGTCAGACCCCCAAAAGCGGTACAAGTCGTGTCGGAGTGCAGCCCAGAACACCCTGAGATACTACTGGAATACCTACCAGCAAATCTCCTGCCTTGGCCAAGGACTTTTCATGTTCTGGCTCTCCTCGACACAGCGCGACCTCACCCCCAATACCGGGAGAGACGAACCCCTGCAGATCCGCTTACTGCCTCCATGTGGCTCGGGACTGTACCCAACTAAAACATGTTTGCACGACTCCTTTGAGCCGTGGTAGGGTAGTAATCAAAGCACAGTGGGAACTCACACGAGACAAATGACGATCCCAGGTCGATGAACTAACCTGTACACATGTCACCAGGGAACTGCTATCTGACGTCTGGTATAAAAACCCAACTAGCAGGTTCCCGGCGAGTCCTGTCCGGTGTACTCATAACCCAATGAGCACCTGTATACATCTTAGGTGAACCAACTGACACCAGTGGCTTGTGAGACCGGCCACCGCCCCTCGTCGGGGTCTCGACTGTATACACTAGTCTACTCCGGAGTATCGATGCCCTGTCTCGAAACTCCCACGACTAGGGACCATTTAAGGATGTGCTTATAGACTCCAGCTCTCACGTATATGATCGCCCTCATACTGCTGGTAGTCAAGTAAGAATCCTAGGGGCTCTATCAACGTGCAATAGTGACCTGTAAGGTCACCTAAAGTAGTACACGATGATAAAGGTAAACCAGATAGCATACTATCATCTTGAGTAAGACTTTTCTACTGGGACAGGTCCTCCCCTCAATCATTGCAATCACGTGCCTGTGATCCAATAATTGACTCTGAGGGCACTATCTCCAACAATCTCCCACTTGCACTCAAGGCTGATTATTGCGATGTCGCATACTCACAGCCCGTGTGATACCGAACACCCAACTCCTCTACTACTCCGTCTCACAAAGCTCGTTTGTGAAACTATTGCGTTCGAGAAATAGCCTCAGTGAGTGGATCCGCTCTGGTGTTTCTTTCTATGTCTCTCTTTATCTCAAGTTCGCAGAGAAAACCATCTCCCGAAATGAGCAATACCTGTCTTAGAATGTGTCTGGATGTCTGATGGGACCTAACTCATAAGTGAACTCCAAATCCAAACTTCTTAGACTGTATCGTCAACTGAACTTAATCAGTATCCTGCGCCATGCCATCCCTCAGTATCCACCTGGACCACCTGTCCAAAATACTGCCCCTCGTCAGAAGGAAAGCTATAGCTCTGACAGCCACTCTGCCATCCAGGTCACCTTGGAAGCCTGGAATGATAACTGTCTCCTAAAGGAGAATGTTGTTATCATATCCCTAGAACATTCACTTATGTTCTAAAACTGCTTCCGACTGTTTCTCCAGGATTGGATCAATATCAACTTATTGCACCTACTGCAAGAACAACATCTGGGGTGGTACTTGACATCTCATGATTGACTCAATTGCATAAGCAAGTGATCTGTCAATCATGCGTATCCCTCTCCCCTTTAGTCTGTAAGACACCTTTAGAGAGGGTGACTCCATCACCTGCAGGTACACTACCGTGCCAGGAGTTGTCTATTCTAAATACTCATAGAATGCTGTCAAGGTACCCAGATTGGGAAACCACCCAAATCTAGATCTAAAACCATAGATCTAGTAACCAGAATGTCTGATATAATATCCAAATCCTATGTGGAGAAACTACCGTGTGACGACCAAAGTATAACCGATCGTAGTATAGGAATATCACTTCCTACTCTGTGTATGTCATCAAATACCAGGACATCACACCCTACTACCTTCTCAATAGATCCATCCCCTATTCTGATGAAGTCAAACCTATGACTGTCATATCAGAAATAGATGATCTATCTCCGCTATATCTGCTTTAGTCTATAAATAGACATAAGCCTGATGTGCACCAATGCTTCCGCTGCTCCCACTGACTACGACAACTATCTGGCAGAGTCATATACACGTACGCTTCTAAAACCAGTTTAGAATGACGCTATACTCATCCTCCTGCCGGGTCTCATAGTCTGGAACAACAGCAATGGAAAGTCTGGGTAAACAAGAACCTCTCTGCCACCGTCCTTGAGTATACCGAAGTACCTCTCGGGTGCCTGAGGTTACCCACCTTATCTGCGGAGTGGCCAATGGAATGTCAAACCAGTTTGAATCTTTAGGTTCTTATCAAATCTTCAGTAATCGTTTGCGGTTCTGGAATCACTTCCAGTTCTACCATACTCCCACTTCTGTTTTCTAAAAAAAAATCCATTTTATTAAAACTGTGGCGAGTCAACAACAATATCATTATTGATCTTCCAGATGGTAGAATATCAACCCTCTGCATAGCCCGGGTCAACCCACAAACAGCCATTACAGAAACGTGCCTTGAGTTATCCAGAGTCTGGTTTTAAGCATAAGCTGGACAACTCCCCGTATCTTAACAATGTCAAGATATGAACTGTTTTATATCCAATATAGAACCAGAGGCACTGATTTAATTGGACCAGATTCAAATCATGCAGCTGTCTCCAGTGCATGTCAACTAAATGGAAGGAGGCCGATCAGCGTTACTCAACTTAGGAATGCTTCCAATTATGAGTAACCTGAAAGAGAAGCAAGTTCTCTTAACCACTACTATCAACTGAATACCATGTACAAGTATCTACATCTTCGATCACTTTGAAGAATCCCGATTCTTGCAACACCTGGTTCTCTACTTTATTCTTATACCTATAACTTCTCAAAACTTCGACCCTGTGTTTCTACGAAACACCTGTCTAAGAACTAGAGAAGTCATAAGTAAACAGAATACAGTACGAGGACCAACCCCTCTGTCCTCATGGACACTGGACAATATACAATACTCTGTATAAGTCCTCTGAGTCTAGTGACTCATTCACTGTGTGTCGTAGGTTGAAAACTGTACTATGGTTTTGAAGAATTACACCGCTGTTCAATGCTCCTTACCTAACCATCCACTGGTATAGGTAAATGTCATAGACATAATTTCAAAAAGGTATGTCTCACTCTATAAAAATAGACGTACAGATATATCAATTTGAAATTGGTGCACAACAACGGATATTCAAAACCAAATATTTGCCGACCGGCAAACAGCCCAGGTGACTTCCTCAAATATCACTAATTACAACGAATCGCGATATAATGAGGATGATCACCTAATTCCCAATAACTTACTCCCACTCATCATCTGTAAAACCATACAGATGTGAGAATCATACCAGGTAAATACATACCCCGGAACAAGTGTCTAATTGGGAAATCAGTTTTCTATTAACAGTACACAGTGAAACTGAAACATTGAAATGTTTCGATAGGGTATCCTGGTATTCCTTAGCAATGCCTCTTCCATTATCCAGATTCACAACTATAACCGTATAATTCTTTGCCACTTCTCCAAATCTTTTATGTGTCTTTAGTCATTACCTTCTGTACACCCCTTTAGGCCAAATGGTTTTCTTCATTCCCTACCGTTCGGCACCAGCCTATGGTTTGGAAGAAGACTATCCAATAAGCATAAAGGGTGTACTGTCCTAATCCTAGGAGCACTCGCAACGCGAGAGAAGGTGAAGATGAAAGACACCTGAATATACTTTATTCCTATTTCTCCTGAACCAGGATCCATCCCCGAACTGGAACAAGTTCCTTTCGAGTTCGTATATAACCATACGATGGATTATCCAATAAACTGGGATCTTCATAGTGATACGGAGTGTCCTGGAGAAATACAAAGGTGATTTAGGATTGGCGAAGAAATACTTGGTTTGGTCGTGAATAGCAGTCGCATTTTACTATGCCCTCTTACTAATCCCTTGCTTTGTCTTAACTTAATACCTTCTGTACACCGTTTAGGCTAACTGGTTTTCTTCATTCCCTACCGGTCGGCACCAGCCTATGGTTTGGAAGAAGACTATCCAATAAGCATAAAGGGTGTACTGTCCTAATCCTAGGAGCACTCGCAACGCGAGAGAAGGTGAAGATGAAAGACAACTGAATAGTCCTATCCGTTTTCTCCAGAACCGGAAACCATCCTCGAAGTCCTTCGAGTTCGTATATAACCATACGATGGTTTAGTCCAATGGAAGTGGACGTTCGTAGTAATACGGGGTGTCCCGGAGAAAAGGGTAAAAGTAGGAGTGGCAAGGAAGTTTGCAACTCTGACAATCCAAAAGCCAATGTTAAGTAGGTTCGGTCAACTTGGTCACTGAGTCATAGTCTAGGGTCGGGTCAATGGTCGCTGCCAAAGAGAGAGAGAAAAGAAACACTCAGCGTGCACTCTAACCTAGATCAAAATGGTTATCACTTTGTCTAATCTGGAAACCTCCCACTGTAACGTCAAATTCTTTCGCAAACCTGAAAGAAGAATTAGCCGGGATCACCCGAGGAGTAAACCAACTCATCAGTGGGAATCGGGATCCAACCATCATCTCATGATAACGTGACGGAATCCGCTCACGCTATCACACTCCAGAAGGTATGCGCATATCGGGCAAGTTTCAGTACTTTTGAAACTCCCGATGTGGATTTTTACCCCATGCTCTTATGACCTTGACTTTGGCCAACATATCATAAGTCACATGTCAAGTTCTACCCGTCATTTTCCTGGTTAATTTGAACCCACCCGTACCTACCCTTGACTTTGGCCAAAATGGCAGTACGACTGTCCCAAACCAACGCATCTATCTATGCTGCATATGAATACCCAACAGCTACCAAACACTGTGCCTTGACTTTGGCCAACATACACAGCTTGAATACTATTAACTATCGATATGAAATGACGGAGGGCTACGAATGGTTTCTGGCGAAAACCTTTAACGTAATGAACTTGATATCGTTGAAGGAACTGATAGCTTTTAAAAATATAGTGACGAAAACCTTTGCTAAAGAGGTCACTCCCGGTGAAGGGATCTCGGCTCTTTCCCCGTAGAATGAGGTGCAGGATATTCCAACTGAATACCACGATGCAAAGCAAAAGTAAACGGCTATAGTGAAGTTATTGCCCTGACGCAAACTTCTGTCCAAGGGGTCACTCCCGGTGAAGGGATCTCGGCCCTTGCCTCGTCGATTGAGGAGCAGGATATTCCAACTGAATACCACGATGCAAAACAAAAGAGAACGCCCTTGCAATAACAGCTTTTTGAAAAATGTTCCAACAACATCAGAATAGGTTTGTTTATCTTGCATTGATCCGAATCAACACAGTCCCATCAATTGATCACACCAATAAAGAACGAAAATATATACTGACGTACGTATATGCCATCCGCATTCGCCACTGGGTCCCGTCATCACCCGTTAGGTTAGCTAACTAACGACAGAGCGGGGACTGGACTAGCGCGGATGAAAAACATATACAACATCTACTAGTATATATATAATATATAATTTTCGCTCAAAGCGTGATAAAAATGCAGCAACACAGAAATGTATAGCAACACAGATCAATACAGATATCTGGGATCCCCGGGTTTCACAGAGCCGCTGCAGAAACCCGACGTTCCCCTGTCGTGTGGATAGCCTGTGCAATGAAAACCTAGACCCCTACGGGCGCGGCAAGTCACCCGCCAAAACCTGAAGCGAGGCAGCCCCTTTCAGCAACGTGAATGGACCACCCAGCACTTCACGGAATCCGGTAACTTGGGCACCCCTCCTGGGTCAACCTGTACCCCCTACGAGTGCGGCGAATAGCCCGCCAATTCTAGAGTGAAGCCCCACCGCCTCAATGCCATGAGATGCGGGCCCGTTGCCCTCTAGAACCCGGCTATCCGTGCACCCCTCCACGGGGTAATCCTAGTACAGAAAGTAAAATATACATACAACGGGTACATCGACCGCAACCTGGTCGTGCCCCAAAATAATAATACAAACAGGAAGTGACGGCAGTCCACATGTCGGACGCTCGCCCCGCAATATCAAATGTACATATAAAACAAAACTGTACTAACATTGCAACCAGGCTATCCCCCACGACCGATCCGCAACATCACAGCAAAACACAGAACATCAACGTGAATGTCACGTTCGCAAATCCGTCTAACCGGGCTATAGCAGTTATACAGGATTTACCGATCAAATGACATTCACGGTCGCAGATATAATGTAAATACTGTGAACTGGCATGTTTAAAATATCCGATCGAACAAATATTATCAAGTGGGCCCCATACAGTACTGTAGCACTTCCAGAAAATCTGGGCCCAAAAATAATATCCCAAAACCCCTATTTTCCAGACTAGGACCCACTAAAAAAAAATGGTGCAACGAGGCAATAATACGGCGGCGGAACCGCGGCCAAAGAAGGGTAACTGCCGCGGTTCCGCGGCCGTATAAACGAATCAGCTCACCAAATTTTTTCCGTGTTCTTAGAATTTTCTGTACATGTTTCTGAAACAACCTGAAAAATTTTTTGAGCTTGAACAAAATCGACAGAGAACACATGCACACAAAATCGGGTTTTCGGGATTTTTGTTCGATCGAGGATGTAAACACACTAGAGCAAGCTAGGCAGGTTAACGGCCTGGCTCTGATACCAATGTAAGCCCGCGGGGGTGCCCCGGCCGTCGATCCGACGCCGGAAACGCGGAAACAAAAACTTTGCAAAACTTGCAACCGGCACCACCGCGCACTTTTCACCCGGATCTGGCCATTAACCTAGCTAACTAGCAAACAAGAAAGGAGTAGAGAAGTTATACCAAGCGATCCGTGTCCTTCGGTCTTCATCTCCACTCCGATCTCTCGCGGAATCTCCGTCCATCAACGTCTCGTCGGAAAGGGCACCACGTAGCCGGAATCTTTTACGGGCTCCCGCCTCTTGACCGAGGCAAATCGGGCGCGAAGTTGGCTAGCCGACGCGTCCAAGGCTTGCTATAGAATAGTGTAGTAGCCATGTCTCTCTAGGGTTCATGAAGTTGCCATAGTATGTGGAGGAAAAGAATGAAACTTGTGAGAAGGAGAAAAATGGAGCTCTCAAATTTTCTTAGAATGAGATGAGAAGATAATGTTTCACACAAAATGACGCTCTCTCATTCTCACCCCTCAAAGTGGCCGGCCCTCTCCTCCATGGTGGAGATTGGAGAGAGAAAAAGACCTCTCTCACTCTCTAGGAAAAAGAATGAAAAACCATATATAAAAGAAAATGGTCACAACCATTACCTTTCACAATCCACTCAAACAACCATCATGTGAAAAGCAATGAGTAAGACAAGAATGGAATCTCATCATGATGAAACCATTTTACAAAGAACAACCTCCACCAAAACTAATTTGCACAATTGCAAATTAGCCCCTCCAACGAAAAGTCCGGCCGTGAAGGAATAAAAGAAAACCGGCCGGAACGGAATGCAAACTGGCAACTTCAGAAAACTGATCCCGTAATAAATTACAAGAAAATCCCGCTACTGCAAATACATGCCTGCATTTGTATTCCCACTGAACACAAATGCAAAGAGACAAAACTACACTATCAAATACTACGATCCGGCTTAAGCCAAAGCCGGCTAGTAAAAACCGTCTGATCACGATCCGTGCAATACCGCACGTATCTGATCGAACCCTGCCATATCTCCATATGGCCTCTACAGCGTTTCGCCCGAAACCTGAGTAACTGAGTGTGTGGTGGACTCTAAAGACTCGTCAATACCTTGGCTGTGGATTTAACCACTAGCACGTCAGAGGTATAAGCCAATACGTGACGGGCCACCAGGTATTGACCAAAAGGGACGTCGATGAGCGAACTCATCCTGACACCCTACTGAGCCTGTCAGTTACAATATCCGTACAGTCCGGTCCGTTCGTCTATGAGCATTGCATGGCGGGCCTAGGGGGTTGGTAAAAGTCAGACCCCCAAAAGCGGTACAAGTCGTGTCGGAGTGCAGCCCAGAACACCCTGAGATACTACTGGAATACCTACCAGCAAATCTCCTGCCTTGGCCAAGGACTTTTCATGTTCTGTCTCTCCTCGACACAGCGCGACCTCACCCCCAATACCGGGAGAGACGAACCCCTGCAGATCCGCTCACTGCCTCCATGTGGCTCGGGACTGTACCCAACTAAAACCTGTTTGCACAACTCCTTTGAGCCGTGGTAGGGTAGTAATCAAAGCACAGTGGGAACTCACACGAGACAAATGACGATCCCAGGTTGATGAACTAACCTGTACACATGTCACCAGGGAACTGCTATCTGACGTCTGGTATAAAAACCCAACTAGCAGGTTCCCGGCGAGTCATGTCCGGTGTACTCATAACCCAATGAGCACCTGTATACATCTTAGGTGAACCAACTGACACCAGTGGCTTGTGAGACCGGCCACCGCCCCTCGTCGGTGTCTCGACTGTATACACTAGTCTACTCCGGAGTATCGATGCCCTGTCTCGAAACTCCCACGACTAGGGACCATTTAAGGATGTGCTTATAGACTCCAGCTCTCACGTATATGATCGCCCTCATACTGCTGGTAGTCAAGCAAGAATCCTAGGGGCTCTATCAACGTGCAATAGTGACCTAAAGCAGTACACGATGATAAAGGTAAACCAGATAGCATACTATCATCTTAAGTAAGACTGTCCTACTGGGACAGGTCCTCCCCTCAATCATTGCAATCACGTGCCTGTGATCCAATAATTGACTCTGAGGGCACTATCTCCAACAGGTTCCACGGCGTTCTTAGCAAGTCGTGATCCCAAATTTCTCCAGTGCCCACAAAAAACCCTGCACGTATTTTTCAGGCCCATGAAAATATTTTTGGACCTGTTTTGAAAATCGACAGAAAGTGCTGTGAATTTGGGATTTCTTCGCGATCGAATTTCTAAAGACTTTGCTAACTAGCTAGTTAAGGTTTTGTAGGCTCTGATACCACTGTAAGCCGATTTCGCGCACCCCGCGGTTCGCGGGGATGCATAATTTCTAAAAACGATGACATTTGACTATGCAACACCGGCTAAAACTCCAGGATCCTTACTAAAGCCTTAACTAGCTAATCTATCTAGAAGTTTAACTACTCTGTAGAATGGTTATACCTCCAAGATACGGTCCTTCCGGTCTTCTAGTGCTCCTCTCCAAGGCTCCTCGGTGATCAGATCGGGCTTGCTCCATCGGCCTTCTTGCGTCAAAGATGATCCACCGCGAGAGAATGTGCTCCAAGCTTCAACCTCTAAATGAGGTAACTAAGGTAGATAGTTCGCTAAACCAACTAGCTTAGAAGATGTAGAAAGTCTGGAGGATTTTTTGTCTCACTAAATCCTTGGCTCACAACACATGTGAATGTTAGGGTTTAGTTAGAGCAAGAAGGAGATGGAGAAAACCTAGAGAGCTCAAGGAGAGCAACTCATGAAAAATCTCAGGAGTTTAGAATGAACCATCAAGAGAAAACAAGTGTACAGAATGGCTAAGTATATGCTCACTTATTGAGCTATGGAATATATCACAATAGAATATATGTGACATGCCTCAATAGTGAACCCAAAGCAAATAAAATAATCAAAGCCCATTCTTTACACCATGCCACAATAAGTCTCCTCCATTTCCACATCATTAATCCATTTAGAAAATGGATAATACAAATAATGAGGTGGCGCCTTCTAGAAGCATGCCTTGATAAATTACATGAATGCCCCTCTCACCGTATATACATACCCGTTTCCGTATTCCAAAAATACAGATACACTGATATGATAAAAATCCAATAATACAATACTAGGATCTGGCTTAAACCAAAGCCCACTAGTATTGTCCGCCCGATCAGCATCTGTGTACAAGTACAGGTACGTGATTGAAGCCCAGTCGTAAAACCATACTATGTCTACATCAATTGTCTGAAGCAGGGAAACCCTCTGTGTGGGACTCTAAAGACTCGACAGTACGCTGGCAGTAGGTTTAACCATAAGTCGACAGCGGTAATGGCTGCACGTAACAGCTACCCAGGTATCTGTCGATAAGAAGACCGATGCGCAAACTCACCCGGCCTCCGACTGAGCCTATCGGTGACAATCTTCGTACAGTCTGGTATGTTCGTCTGAGATACTCACATATCCGCCTAGGGGGATGGTAAAGGTCAGACACCTAACAACGTGATAAGTCGTGCTGGAGGAGAGATCAATACACCATGAGAAACTACTGGAGTACCTTACCAGTATTTCTCGACTGCCCTGGCCAGGGACTTTGTGTAATGGCTTTCCGAACACTGTTTGATATCAACCCCCAATACCAGGAGAGACGAATCCTATCTGATCGCTATTTGTCTCCAAGTGCTTTCGGGACTACACCCAACTACTACCTGTTTGCACGACACCTTTGAGCGTGGTAGGGTAGTAATCAAAGTGGAGTGGGAACACACTCGAGACGAAGTAACGATGGCAAGTCAACGGACTAAGCTATACTCATGCCACCTGGGAACTGCTACCTGATGATACCAACTAGCAGTTCCCGACGAATCTTGTCCATTGTAACTCACAACCCAGTAAGCACCTGCATACCTTCTCCAGTATGTCTTACTAATGGCTGTGGGACAGACCATATCCCCTGCTGGGATGAGAAGCGTATACACTAGTCTACTCCAAAGTATCGATGCCTCATCTCGATAATCCAATGACTAGGGACATGTATAATGATGTGCTTATAGACTACCTAGCCCCCACGAGTGTGACTGCCATAACAAAGCTGGTAGTCAAGCAAAGATCCTAAGGTCTCTACCAATATGTATAAGCGATATGCTAAAAGAAATACATGCACATATTAAGCTAGAATCAAACCATGTAGCATACTACCATATCGAACAAGACTGTTATTATAACTGTGAAATATACCAAGCATCCAATATGTAATATACAATCCAGTGTGATACAAAAATGGCCTCTAGGGCATATATCACTAACAGTGATGAGGACTTTGGATCCACAATGTTGTTAGGTAGGAAGCTACCTGCTGCGGATGGGCCGGGAAGGAAGCTGTCCGGCGGCATCATGATGAGGGCTTTGGATCCACAGCATTATCAGGCAGGAAGCTACCCGCTGCGGATGGGCCAAGTAGGAAGTTGCCCGGTGGCCTCGTGATGAGGGCTTTAGATCCACGTCTTCATTGAGCAAGAAGCTACCCATTGTGGATGGGCCGAGCAGGAAGTTACCCGGCCGCCTCGTGATGAGGGCTTTAGATCCACGTCTTCATTGGGCAGGAAGCTATCCATTGTTGATGGGCCAAGCAGGAAGATACCCGGCCGCCTCGTGATGAGGGCTTTGGATCCAAAGCGTTGTTGGGCAGGAAGCTATCCACCATGGATGGGCCGAGCAGGAAGCTACCCGACAGCCTTGTGATGAGGGCTTTAGATCCACGTCTTCGTTGGGCAGGAAGCTACACATTATGGATGGACCGAGTAGGAAGCTACCCGACCGCCTCGTGATGAGAGCTTTGGATCTACAGCATTGTTGGGCAGGAAGCTACCTACTGCGGATGAGCCGAGTAGGAAGCTGCCTAGTGGCCTCATGATGAAGGCTTAAGATCCACGTCTTCATTGAGTAGGAAGCTACCCATTATGGATAGGCCTAGCAGGAAGCTACTCGGCCGCCTCGTGATGAGGGATTTAGATCCACGTCTTTGTTGGGCAGGAAGCTACCCATTGTGGATGGGACGAGCAGGAAGTTATCTGGCAGCCTCATGATGAGGGCTTTAGATCCGCGTCTTCATTGGGCAGGAATCTATCCATTGTTGATGGGCCGAGCAGGAATCTACACGGCTGCCTCGTGACGGGGTCTTTGGATCCACAGCGTTGTTGGGAAGGAAGTTATCCACTGCAGATGGGCTAAGCAGGAAGCTGCCTGGCGGCCTCGTGATGGGGTCTTTAGATCCACAGCGTTGTTGGGCAGGAAGTTATCCACTGCGGATGGGCCAAGCAGGGGATTTAGATCCACGTCTTCGTTGGGCAGGAAGCTACCCATTCTGGATGTGCCGAACAGGAAGCTACCAGGCTTCCTCATGATGAGGGCTTTGTATCCACAGCGTTGTTAGGCTGCGGATGGGCCGAGCAGGAAGCTGCCCAGCGGCCTCGTAATGAAGGCTTTAAATCCACGTCTTCGTTGGGCAAGAAGCTACCCATTGTGGATGGGCCGAGCAGAAAGCTACCCGGCTGCCTCTTGATGAGAGATTTAGATCCACGTCTTTATTGGGTGGGAAGCTACCTATTATGGATGGGTCGAGCAAGAAGCTACCCGGCCGCCTCGTGATGAGGACCATGGATCTACGGCGTTTTTTGGCAGAAAGCTACCCGGCCGCCTTATGATGAGGGCTTTGGATGGCTGCTTAGAGGCACATCCGAGCTTCATTTACTAGAGTGAAGGGCTGGTCTTTGCTTGACGGGCAAGAAGCTGCCCGCCGACCCTGCGGGGTGTTTTAGCATGGAAACAAAAAGAAGCAGTTCACATTGCAGGGAAGTATGAATCTTTATCATTAAATAAAATACATATTCGATAATACAATTTAAACTCTACTGCATTGAATGACTGGATTCGGTGGGTGTTCTTGTTGCTCGAACTCGGGTCAGTCGATGACGACCATGATCTACCCAATCATTAGCTCTCCGACTACAAGTTGTCGGCTTGCCCCCTATATACTTGGTGTTTGTCTCGCAGGTATGTTGCCAAGTGACCAGAGCGGATCAGCTCCTCAATGTAATCCCACGGCTATTTATAATCCTCGGTCGGGTGTCCTTGTATCTGATGATAGGCACAATACGGGCCGCGGAGTCGCTTGCCTGACTTTCGTGTTATCGGTGGTATCTTAAAGAATCTTTCACTCTTCGCCTCCTCTAGCAGCTCGGCCTGCGAGACATTGAAAGGCATGTAGTTATGAAACCTCGAAGTGTAAGGTTTCGGCCGATCAGCCTTCTTCTTGTCTTCTTTCCGGTCCCTTTTCTTTTGTCCTGTCTGATCTCCCCGGGTAAGATGAGCGTTAACCTCTGATTCGAGCTGAATTTCCCGACCGGTCCAGACTTTTACCTCGGCTAAGGTCTTAGGTTGCGCTAATACAAAAGAGCGGAGTCACTCTTTGTGCCTAAGACCAGACTTCAGGGCGGTTATGATTGTCTCATCCCAGTTCTCAGGTACCTCTAGAAGGGCATTGTAGGACCGGGTGGCATAGCCTTTGAAAGATTCACTATCCTCGCTCTTGATGGTGAACAGGTAGTCGACCGTCCTCTTCTGTCGGTTGCTGACGAAATGACAGAGGAACTGAGTAGCCAGCTCGTCGAAGGTGGCGACTGAATACGGAGTAAGACCGTGGAACCAATATCGTCCGGCCCGGAGGAGGGTGGTGGGGAAGGCTCAGCACTGAGTCACGTCCAAGTTATCTTGGAAGACCATACCCTCCGTAAACGTGTCCAAGTGGTTCGTTCGTTCGGACTTCCCGTCAAAGAGAGCCACCTTGGACGGTTTGTTCCCAAACGAGACTAGCTCACTTAGTAACTGCTCCATGAAGAGCCTCGTGAGAGAATCCATGGAGTATTTTGCCGATCCTCCAGGAAAACGAACGGCGAGCCACATGTCCTCAATCTTTTTCTTGAGGACCTCGATTCGCTGCTGGTACCCCAAGAATTCTCCATAGTCGGAGTTCCTGTTGTCTCTACTTCGGGCGTGTGCGAGGGAGCGGCATCAGCTTCGCTTTATCACGTTCCTCGGACCCTTGGGGTGAACCCTTCGTGGTTCGCCCCAACGTGCACCATGTGCACATCCTTGGTGAGTGTGGTGGCATCAGTCTTCCCTGAAATCAGACGACCTAACCAACGTCTCTTCTGTAGGTCGATGTCGCGCACCCCGCGTGTCCGTGGGGAGGCGGAATATTCAAAAAATGATTTTTCAAGCTCGCAACACCGACTTGAACTCCAAGATCGTTGCTAAACAATAAATAGCTAACAAGCAATGAGGTTTAACTACTCGGATAGAATTTATACCTCACGATACCAAGTCCTTCGGGTCTTCATCGTTGTCCTCCACCTCGTCGTCAGCTCCAAGGATCGGAACGGATGGGGCAACCTCGATGGCCTCCTCGAGTCAAAGACAATCCACCCGAGAGTCTATAGTCCGAGCTCCTACCTTAAATCCAAAATAACTATGGCATCTAGTTCGCTAAACTATATGTCCTAGGTTGTGTAGAGTGAAAAGATGGAGTGATTTGTCTCTTGGAACCCTAGGATTCTCAACACATGAGAGGTTTAGGGTTAGAGGTAGAAGATGGTCACATTAGGAAAAGAGAGTGAAGTAGCAACTCAAGAAGAAGTTTCTTATGATGAATAAAAAACACCTTAGATAAATATCAAGCATACTTGATAAAATATCTAGCATGGCTTGATAAAATATCTTGTGTTTGTAACCATCACAAGATGAGTCATGGCATGAGTCATGCCATGAGTCACCAAGAGCCATGCTTGAACTTTTGTCAAGTTCACACCTCATTTCCTCCACCCAATTTAGTTTAATCCATAAAGAATTGAAAACCTTAATTAGGTCATCTTCTAGAAACAATCCCGAGTAATTACGAGGATGCCCCTCATCTGTATATACATACCCGTATCCGCATTCCGAAGAAAACGAATACAAAGAGACAAAAATAATCCATCAATATAATACTAGGATCTGGCTTAAACCAAAGCCCACTAGTATTATCCGCCTGATCATCATACGCGCACAAGTGCACGTACGTAATCGAAGCCCTGCCGTAAAAATCATACGGCCTCTACACCTTTTGACCGGTGCAGGGAAACCCTCTATGTGGGACTCTAAAGACTCGACACTACGCTGGCAGCGGGTTTAACCACAAGCCGCAAGCGGTACTAACTGCACGTAACGGCTACCCAGGTATGTGTCGATAAGAAGGCTGATGAGCTAACTCATTCGAACTCCTACTGAGCCTGTATGTCGTGTCGGAGTGTAGCCCAAAACACCATGAGAAACTACTGGAATATCTACCAGTAAATTTCGCTTGCCTTGGCTAAGGACTTTATGCAATGGCCTTTCGGATATAGCAAGATATCAACCCCCAACACCAGGAAAGACGAATCCTATCTAACCGACACTGCCTCCAAGTGCTTCGGGACTGCACCCAACTACTACCTATTTGCACAACTTCTTTGAGCCGTGGTAGGGTAGTAATCAAAGTACAGAGGGAACACACTCAAGGCGAAGTAGCAGTGTCAAGTCAACGGACTAAGCTGTACTCATGTCACCTCGGAACTGCTACCCGATGATAGGTATAATACCCACCAACAGTTCCCGACGAGTCCTGTCCAGTGTACTCATAACCTAATGAGCACATGCATACTATCTCCAGTACGACTTACTAATGGCTGTGGGACAGACCATCTTCCCTGCTAGGATGAGAAGCGTATACACTAGTCTACTCTGGAGTATCAATGCCCTGTCTCGATAATCCTACGACTAGAGACCTGTATAGGATGTGCTTATAGACTACCCAGCCCCCACTAGTGTTACTGCCATCACAATGCTGGTAATCAAGCAAAAGATCCTAAGGGCTCTACCAATATGTATAAGCAATATTCTAAGAAAACGCATGCATATATTGAGGTAGAAACAAACCAGGTAGCATACTACCATTTCGAGCAAGACCGTTACTATGTCCGTATATATCCCAAGCTTCTATTAAGTAATATATAAACCAGTATGATACAATAATGGCCTCTAGGGCATATATCACTAACAATCTCCCACTTGCACTAAGGCCATATATTGATATATCGCAGACCTGAGATCTCGAATAGCCACTCGAACTGTGTCTGAGGGATGGCCTTGGTGAGTGGATCTGCAATGTTTTTCTCCATATCTACTCTCCTCACCTCGATCTCCAGGAGATCAACAATCCCCCTGATCAGGTGGTACCGCCTCAAGATATGTCTGGATCTCTGATGGGACCTGGGTTCCTTCCCTAAAGCTATAGCGTCGTTGTTGTCACAATACTAAGATATTGGACCAACAATGGAAGGAACCACCTGAAGTTCAGTTAAGAACTTCCTCATCCTGACTGCCTCTTTTGCGACGTCTCATGCAGCGAACTACTCTGTTTCCATCATCAAGTCTGTAATAGTGTCATGTTTGGAGCTCTTCCAACAGACCGCCCCTCCACTGAGGGTAAAGACATAACCCGACATAGACTTGGAGTCATCCTTATCGCCCTGGAAGCTGGAGTCAGCAAAGGCCTCGATCTGGAGGCCTTTTTCCGCCATACACCAAGAACATCTCCTTAGTCCTTCTCAGGTACTTTGAGAACATTCTTTACTGCTATCCAGTGCTTCTCCCCTGGGTTTGACTGATACCGGTTTATCACCCTGAGTGCATAAGCAACATCTGGTCTGGTACACAATATCGCATACATTATAGATCCTACCACTGTAGCATAGGGTACATATGTGATGCGAGCCCTTTCCAAATCAGTCTTGGAAGACATCTCTTTGGAGAGGGTGATTCCGTGACAAGCCGGTAGACTGCCGTGCTTTGAATCTTCCATACTAAATATTTTCAGTATGGTGTTGATGTACCTTGACTGTGAAAGTCCCACCATCCTCTTTGATCTATCACGATAGATCTAGATCCCCAGAATGTAGTTGGCATCACCCAGGTCTTTCATGGAGAACCTTAGTGACAAGAATCATTTGACTGATTGTAGCATAGGAATGTCATTTCCTATCAGGAGAATGTCATCTACGTACTAGATGAGAAATCCCACAGTTCTCGCTACAATCCTACTATAAATGCATGGTTCATCTGGATTTTTGAAAAAGTCGAATTCTTTGACCGTCTCATTAAAACAGATGTTCTAACTATGCGATGCCTGTTTTATTGCATAAATGGACTTAAGCAACTTACACACTTTCCTGCTGCTCCCACTCTGATTGAAACCCTCTGGCTGATCCATATAAAAGCACTCTTCCAAATGTCCATTCAGAAAAGCGGTCTTTACGTCCATCTGTCGGATATCATAATCTTGGAAGGCAGCAGTGGCAAGAAGGATCCAAATGGATTTGAGCATAAACACTAGAGAAAGGTTTTATCATAGTCCAAACCAGGTCTTTAACGAAAACCATTTGCAACAAGACTAGCCTTATAGGTTTCAACCTATCCATCTACACCAATCTTCTTTCTGAAGATCTATTTGCAGCCTTTGAGTTTTACCCCTTCTGGAGCAATGTTTAAAGTGCATACTTTGTTGGTGTATATGGACTCTATTTCGGTCCGCGTTGCATCCAGCCATTTTACCAAGTCGCCGCTCTGAATGGCTTGCTGGAATCTAGTTGGCTCATCATTGTCAATGATGCAATCCTCTCTATCCCATCTATGAGAAGACCGTAGTATCTCTCAGGAGGATGAGACTGCCTACTAGTCCTGCGGATTGGCGCAGGGATTTCCGGTTCTTTTGAAACCTCTGGTTCTACCAAACTTTTAGTAATAGTTTGTGGTTCTGGAATTTCTTCCAGTTCTATTACGCTCCCACTATTTCCTTTTTCAAAAAATTGATCTTTTAAAAAAATGGGCATGACGAGAAACAAAAAACCATTTGTTCCTCTGCGTAATATAATAGATACCTCCTATAGTTCTTTGGGTATCCCACAAACCTACACAATACTGAGCGTGCCTCGAACTTGTCTGCATACTACTTTTTGACAAAAGCTGGACATCCCTATATCTTCAGATACTGAAGATAGGGTTTCTTCCCACTCCACATCTGATATGGTGTGGTAGGCACAGTCTTGGTAGGAACCTTATTCAAAAGATATGCAGCTGATTCTAGTGCATAACCTCGGAAGGATCGTGGTAACTGGAACGTATCATATCCAAAAGGGTTCTGTTCCTCCTTTCCAATACACCGTTGTATTGTGGTGTGTATGGAGAAGTAAGCTAAGAGAGAATTCCATTCTCTTTTGAGTAATCCAGGAACTCGGCAATCAACTATTCACCACATCGATCATATATCAGTGTCTTGATACTTTTGCCTGTTTATTTTTCCACTTCATTCTTTTATTCCCGGAATTTCTCAAAAGGCCTCGGATTTATACATCGTCAAGAACACATGTCCTAACCTAAAGAAATTATCCGTAAAAGTAATGAAATAGTAATAACCACTTTTTGCATCTGTAGATATTGGACCACACACGTCGCTGTGTATGAGTCCTAAGAGCTCGCTCTCTCTTACTCCGTGTCTAATGAACGGAGTCTTTGTCATCTTTCCCATGAGACAAGATTGACAAGTTGCATAAGAATGATATTCGAACGGATCCAAATATCCCTCTCTATATAACTTCGACAGTCGTGTTTCATTGATGTGACGCAGTCCACAATGTCATAAGAAAGTCTTATTTAATTCTGGAGACTTTCTTTTAAGTGTGTTTAGGACGTTGAAAACCTGAGCTTGATTTAATACGTATATACTGTCCTCTAGTGTACCTGACCCAATCAAACTTTGATTTAGGTGGATGTGGACCACATCGCTTACAAACTAGACTAGGTACACACAAACAGTTATATAGAATCAATATCTTCCCACTTGTCAATTCTAGGTGATATACCCTATAGATACAGCGTCCACGCTCATTCCGTTAGCAACCCTGAGAGTCATATCACCTGCCCTGATAACTCTACAGCTTCTCAAAACCTGTAATGAATTAAAGATATGAGATCCCGATCCGGTATCTTATACCCAGGAAGTAGAGTTAATTGATAGACTATTTTCAATCACCAGCACACCCGAAGTCGAAGCCACAACGTGTTTCGGATACTGGATTCTGGCTTTCCAATCCCTGCATCCCTTCTGCCAATGCCCTTTTTCGTGGCAATAGGAACATCCCTCCTTCTCTACTGTTAACCGCGAAACTTTTGCCCTGCCCTTTCCTTTTACCTTACTGACACCGCCTATCGGCTTTATGGAGGTGTCACGACCCGAAGTATTAGCTCGTGACTGGCACTTAAACCACGCAACGTCTAAAGGCGTAACGTAATTCAAGTAATCCAAAGCCCAGAAATCTAAACCTTTTTAAAGAAAATAAAGAGGTGAAGTTTTGAAAATAAAGGTACGATGAAAACAACGTTTTCTAAAATGCATAAATAGCAGAGCATGAAAAATACAAGTAGATTTTAGTAGTTGAAAAACATGTTTCGTCTTTTGAAAATTTGGGCAGCACCTCCTTTGTATATTTTGATCCAAAATCATACAAATACACGATAATATAAAAGGCATCCCCAAGCGGGAGCTAGCACTTCGCCAATCCGAGGATTCACAAATACGCAAGTCATAATATAGTATATGACGCCCAACGGCGAAGATCAACACCAAAAAGATAATCTAAAGCAAGACATCAACCCAATAAACGAACATAAAACCTATCGCTCAAGTCTCGCAACTACAAGTCTTTCCAAGTCTCACTACATATATAAATACTGTAAGTCGACGTTAGACACCCCACATGATGCGGGGAGGCGGAATAGGTAAAACAATCATTTTGTTCAAGTTAACATCAACTAACTTTACGGATCTTTGCTAAACCCTAACTAACAGCTATCTAGAAGTGATTAACTACTATGATAGATGATTATACCTCAAGATTCTAGTCCTCCTTGTTCTTGTTCACCTCCTCGTCGGCCTCCTCGATGTGATAGAAGATCCACCCGAGAGTTCCTTCTCCAAGCTTTAACCTCTCACTGGAGGTAACTAGGTGACTATGATTGCTAATCAAGGTAACCTAGAGGATATAGAGATGGATTAGGGATCTATTAGTCTTCCTAACCCTTTGGATCTCAACACATGAGAGGATTATGGTTAGGTTTTGAAGAGAGAGAGCTTGAGGAAAGAGAAAGTATTTGTAATAATGAATTGAAAATATAACTCATTATGTATATAATGAAGCATAATAATTATCAAATAAATCATATAGATAATTACAACCATGCTTCCTTTAATGCAAATGAATGAATCATCGCATGAGTCATTTGTTGGAGATAGTGCCCTCATAGTCAATTATTGGATCGCAGGTACGTGATTGCAATGATTGCGGAGGACCTATACCAGTATGACAGTCTTACTCGAGATGATAGTATGCTATCTGGTTTGCCTTTATCAGTCGTGTACATGTTCAGGTGACTGATTACATGTTACACTTTGATAGAGCCCTTAGGATCTTGCTTTACCACCAACAGTATGATGGCGATCATATACGTGAGAGTTGGGTGGTTTATACGCATATCCTTAATTGTGGTCCCTAGTCGTGGGAGTTTCGAGACAGGGCATCGATACTCCGGAGTAGACTAGTGTGTACAGTCGAGACCCCGACGAGGGGCGGTGGCCGGTCTCACACGCCACTGGTGTCAGTTGGATCACCTAAGATGTATACAGGTGCTCATTGGGTTATGAGTACACCGGACAGGACTCGCCGGGAATCTGCTAGTTAGTATTATATCTATCGTCAGATAGCAGTTCCCTGGTGACATGTGTACAGGTTAGTTCATCGACCTGAGGTCGTCATTTGTCTCGTGTCAGTTCCCACTGTGCTTTGATTTCTACCCTACCACGGCTCAAAGGAGTCGTGCAAACAGGTAGTTTTTGGGTACAGTCCTGAGCCATATGGAGGCACGTGAGCGGATCGGCAGGGGATTCGTCTCTCCCGGTATTGGGGGCGAGATCGTGCTGTGTCTAGGAGAGCCATTACACAAAGCCCACGGCCGTGGCAGGAGATTTACTGGTAGGTACTCCAGTAGTATCTCAGGGTGTTATTGGGCTTCACTCCGACACGACTTATACTGCTATTGGGGGTCTGACGTTACTAGCCCCCTAGGCAGATATGCGATACTCATAGACGAACGGACCGGACTGTATATACACTGTCACTGTTAGGCTCAGTAGGGTTTTCCGGATGAGTGCGCTCATCGGCATCCCTTGAGGTCAGTCCATGGGCAGCCGTTACGCATTGCTAGTGCCGCTAACGGTTTGTGGTTAAACCCACTGCCAGGATACTGACGAGTCATTAGAGTCCCCCACAGACAGTTTCCCAAGTTCGGGCGAAACGTTGTAGAGGCCGTATGGTTTTATGGCAGGGTTCGGAAAATGCACGTGCGTTTACGCACGTGTTATTTTTCGGGCAGATAATACTGGTCGGCTTTGGTTTAAGCCGGATCCGAGTATTATATTGAGTAGGTATAATATCTTTGTCTCAGTTGCATTTGTATTCGGTCGTAATACAAATGCGGGTGTATTTATACAGTTTCGGGATTATCTTGAAAGTCGTTTCAGGATCACTTTTGGAAGTTGCCAGTTTCCAGTTTTCTATCAGCCGTCTTTTAACATTCGGTTAAAGACGGATTTATCTTTTCTTGGATGAGGTGAGTCAGTGTTCTAGAAGTTTCTGGAAGTGGTAACAAGGATGGTGACTAGGTTCATGACTCATCTTTGCATTTATTAAAGGGTGACTAGGTTTTAGTGACTCATTGTTTTAATTAATACCTTTTGGATTGCTTAAGATATTTTGTGATGATAAGGATCATTCTTGTGGTCACCCCCCCCCTTCTCCTACACTCACCCCCTCCCTATATGAGGCCGGCCCCCTCTCTCTCTCTCTCACTACTTGATGTTTCATTTTGGTTAGAAAAGATTATGATAGTATTCGGGGTGTATGGAATTTTACAGTTCATTTCATTCCATCACCCGATTTCCACGGCAACTTCATTAACCGATCGTCCACGGATTTGGACGAAGTGAGACAAAGTCATCTACTCATTCTCTACATCATTCTTGGTCGTCTCTTTTAGCAAACTTGGCGATCGAGTTGCCTCAAGTCAGAGGCGGGAGCCCGTTTAAAGAATCGATCATGTGGTGCCACTTCGACGAGGATATCGGAGATCGACGAGATCGGAGCAGCCGCAACGGAGCGTGGGATGATGGTTAAAGAACGAAGGACTCGGATCGTTCGGTATAACCTTTCTACACTCTTTACAGTTTGTTAGTTTAGCAATAATGGCAGATCCGGGTTAAAGTATACGATAGCGCCAGTTTAAAAGTTTTATTCCGCATTTGGCGTCTGTAGACGGCCGGGGCGCTAGCGTAGACTTACAGTGGTATCAGAGCCTCACCATTTTGCTATACTAACTTGTGCTAACGCGTTTAAAACTTCGATCGAACCGGAAATCAAAAATCGCAATTTTTCCTCTTGACAGTTTCTGTTAATTTTTAAACTGGTCCAAATGGAATTTTGACCATACCAGAAAATCAAGCAGGGTTTTTTAGGAAAACTGCAGAAAAACGACAAAGTGATTCGACTGTTTAGCCGCGAATCCGCGGCCCAAGCATGCGTTTGGCCGCGGATCCGCCGCAGTAATGTGACATCTCTCTGCCAATTTTCTACAATGCATTCTATGTTGGAAATTAGGATTTTTGGTAAATATCGTTTTGGCCCAGGTTTTGTTACTGTTCACCAGTAAGTCGTGGGGCCCACTTTTTGATATTTGGTCGATCGAAATTTAAACACGTTAGTTTACAGTGCTTACATTATATCTCCGACCGGGAATGTCATTTGATTGGTAAACCGCGTCTGATTGCTATAGTTCTTTTAGACGGATTTACGAACGTGACATTCGCGTTGATGTTCTGTGTTGTGCTGTGATGTTGCGGATTTGTCGTGGTGGATAGCAGTGTGCAATGGTAGTACAGTTTGAGTTATTTGTACATTTGATATTGCGGGGCGAGCGTCCAACTTGTGGACAGCCGTCACTGCCTGTTGTATAATATTCTTTTGGGGCACGACCAGGTTGCAGTCGATGTGCCTATTGTACTATTTTTCATTACTGTACTAGGTTTTGCCCCGCGACGGAGTGCACGGATAGCCGGGTTCTGGGGGGCAACGGGTCCGCATCTCATGGCTTTGAGAGGCAGAGGGATCCCACTCTAGAATTGGCAGACTATTCGCCGCACTTGTATGGGGTACAGGTTGACCCAACGAGGGGTGCCCAAGATTACCGGATTCCGTGGAGTGCTGGGTGGTCCATTCACTATGCTGTAGGGGGCTGCCTCGCTTCAGGTTTTGGCGGGTAACTTGCCGCACCCGTAGGGGTCTAGGTTTCATTGCACAGGCTATCCACACGACAGGGGAACGTCGAGTTTCAGCAGCGGCTCTGTGAAACTCGGGGATCCCAGATATCTGTATTGTTCTGTGATGCTTATTACTTTTCTGTAATGTTGCATATTATCACGCCTGGAGCGATTATTGTATATTGGTTTATATACTATTAGATGTTGTATATGTTTTACACCCGCGCTAGTCCAGTCCCCGCTCTGTCGTTAGTTAAGTAACCTAACGGGTGACGACGAGACCCAGTGACGAATGCGGATGGCATATACGTACATTTTATTTTCGTTCTTTTCTGGTGTGATTAAATGATGGGACTGCGTTGATTCTGATCAATGCAAAGTTAAAACAAACCTGTTTGCAGTTGTTGGAACAAATTTAAAAAGTGTTATTGCAAAGACGTTTTCTTTTGTTATGCATAGCGGTATTCAGTGGAATATCCTGCACCTCATTCGACGGGGCAAGGGCCGATATCCCTTCACCGGGACTGACCCCTTGGGCAGAAGTTTGCGTCAGCGTAATAACTTCACTATTGTCGATTACAAGTTACTTTGCATAGCGGTATTCAGTGGAATATCCTGCACCTCATTCCACGAGGAAAGAGCCAAGATCCCTTTACCGGGAGTGACCTCGTTAGCAAAAGGTTTTCGCCACTATATTTTAAAAAGCTATCAGGTTCCTTCAGCGATATCAAGTTCACTACGCTAAAGGTTTTTCGCCAAAAACCAGTCGTAGCCCTCCGTCACTTCTTTTGGGTATTTAGTAGTATTCAAGCTATGCATTTTAGCCAAAGTTAAGGCATAGTGTTTGGTAGCTGCTGGGTATTCAATTGTTGCATAGATAGATGAGTTAGTTTGGGACAGTCGTTCTGCCGATTGGCCAAAGTCAGGGGCATGTGCGGGTGGGTTCAAATTGACAAGATAGTGACGGGTAGAACTTGGCATGTGACTTATGACACTTTGACCAAAGCCAAGGTTATAAGAGCATAGGGCAAAAATCATATCGGGAGTTTCTAAAGAAACTGAAACTTGCCAAGTATGCGCATACCTTCTGGAGTATGAGTAACGTGGATGCATTCCATCACGTTATCATGCGATGAGAGTTGGATCCTGATTCCCACTGATGAGTTGGTTTACTCTTCGGGTGATCCCGATTGATTCTTCTTTAGGTTTGGAGGAGAATTTGACAGGACAGTGGGAGGTTTCCGGATTAGATAAAATGATGACCATTCTGATCTAGGTTAGAGTGCACGCAGAGTGTTTCTTTTCTCTCTCTCTTTGGCAGCGACCTTTGACCGACCCTAGACTATGACTCAGTGACCAAGTTGACCGAACCTTCTTAAAATACTGGCTTTTGGATTGTCTGAGTTGCATAAGTCATTGCCACTCCTTCTTTTACCCTTTGCATTTCTCAGAACACCCGTATTACTACGGATATCCACTTCCATTGGATAGATCCATCGTATGGTTATATACGAACTCGAAGGGACTTCTTCGGGGATGGATCCAGGTTCAGGAGAAATAGAATTGGTTTATTCAGTTGTCTTTTATTATCACCTTCTCTCAGGTTGCGAGAGCTCCTTAGTTTAGGAGAGTACACCTATTACGCTTATTGGATAGTCTTATTCCAAACCATAGGCTGGTGCCGAAAGGTAGGGAATGAAGAAAACCAATTAGCCTAAGTAGGGTGTGCAGAAGGTAATATGTAAAGACAAAATAAAGGGATTAGAAAGAGGGCAAAGTAAATTGCGACTGATATCATTCACGACCAAAACCGCGTACTTCATCGCCGCTCCTATTTCACCTTTAAAAGAATAAGATATTATTCAGTTGTCTTTTATCATCACCTTCTCTCAGTTGCGAGTACTCCTTGGTTTAGGAGGGTAAACCTATTATGCTTACTGGATAGTCTTCTTCCAAACCATAGGCTGGTGCCGAACGGTAGGGAAGGAAGAAAACCATTTAGCCTAACGATGGTGTACAGAAGGTAACGACTAAAGACAAATAAAGGGATTTGGAGAGATGGCAATAAAATATATGGTTGAAGTCATGAATTGGATTATGGAAGAGGCATTGCTATGAATACCAGGATACCCCTATGAAACATTTTCATGTTTCAGTGCATTGTTAAGGAAAAACTGTTTTCCCGATTAGACACTTACTCCAAGGGTATGTATTTACCAGGTTTCATTCTCATATCTGTATGGTTTTACAGATGATGAGTGGGAGTAAGATATTGGGAATCAGGTGATCGTCCTCATTATATCGGAATTCGTTGTAATTGGTGATATTTGAGGAAATCGCCAGGGTACAGTTTTCCACCTACAACGCACAGGTTTTGAGTTGTATAACTCAGCGGACTTATACAGAGTATTGTATGTTGTCCAAGTGTCCATCAGGACAAAGGGGTAGGTCCTCTTACTATGTTCTGTTTACTTATAACTTCTCTAGTATTTAGACAAGTGTTTCGTAGAAATACAAGGTCTAAGTTTTAAGAAGTTGTGGGTATAAGAATAAAGTAGAGAACCAGGTATCACAAGTATCGGGATTCTTCAAAGAAATCGAAGATGTAGATTCTTGTGATTGGTATTCAGATGATAGTGATGGTTTTGAGAAACGTGTTTCTCTTTCAGGTTACTCATAATTAGATGGATTCCTAAGTTGAGTAATGTTGATTAGCCTCTTTTCATTAAGTTGATATACACTGGAGACAGCTGCATGGATTGAATATGGTTCCAATTAAATAAGTGCCAAAGTTTCTGTATTGGATATAGAATGGATCGTACCTTAAAAGAAATTAAGGTACGGGGAGTTGTCCAGTTTATGCTTAAAACCAGACTCTGGATAACTCAGGGCACGTTTCTGTAATGGCTGTTTGTGGGTTGACCCTGGCTATGACGAGGGTTGATATTCTACCATTTGGAAGATCAATAGTGATATTGTTTTTGACTCGCCACAGTTTTAGTAAAATGGATCTTTTCAGAAAACAGTAGTGGGAGTATGGTAGAACTGGAAGTGATTCCAGAACCGCGAACGATTACGGAAAATTTAATAGGACCTATATATTCAATCAGGGTTGACATTCCAATAGCCACTCCGCAGATATGGTAGGTAACCTCAGACACCCGAGAGGTACTTCGGTAGGCTCAAGGACGGTGACAGGGAGGTTCTTATCTACCCAGACTTGACACTACTGTTGTTCCAGGATATGAGACCCGGTAGGAGGGTTGTCGTAGTCAGTGGGAGCAACGGAAGCATAGTGGGCAAGATGCTTATGTCTATTTATAGACTAGAGCAGTTATAGCGGAGATAGATCATCTAATTTTGATGTGACAGTCATGGGTTTGACTTCAATCAGAATAGGGGATGGATCAGTTAAGAAGGTAGTAGGGTGTGATGTCATGGTATCTGGATGACATACACTGAGTAGGAAGTAAAATTCCTATACTACGATCGGTTGTACTGTGGTCGTCACACAGTTGTTTCTCCAGACGGGATATGGATATAATATTTGACATTCTGGTTTCTAGATCTATGGTTTTAGATCTGGATTTGGGTAGTTTCCCAATGTGGGTACTTTGACAGATATTCTAATGGTTTTTGGAATAGTTGACTCCTAGCATGGTGGTGTACCTGCAGGTGATGGAGTCACCCTCTCTAAAGGTGTCTTACAGACTAAACTGGAGAGGGATGTGCATGATTGGCAGATCACTTGCTTAGGCAATTGAGTCAATCATGAGATGTCAAGTACCACACCAAATGTTGGTTTTGCACTAGATGCAATAAGTTTGTATTAATCCAATCCTGGAGAAACATAAGGAAGAAGTTTTAGAACATAAGTACATGTTCTACGGATTTGATGACGGCAGTCTCCTTCGGGAGACGGTTATCATTCCAGGCTTTAAAGGTGACATGGTTGACAGAGTGATTGTCAGAGTTATAGTTAATCCCTCTGACGAAGAGGGACAGTATTATGGACAGGTGGTCCAAGAGGATATTGTGGGAGGCATGGTGCCGGATACTGATTAGGTTCAGTGAACGATACAGTCTAAGAAGTTTGGATTTGGAGTTCATTTATGGACTAGGTCCCATCAGATATCCGAACATATTCTAAGACAGGTATTACTCAATTCGGGAGATGGCTTTCTCCGCGAACTTGAGATTTAGAGAGATATAGAAAGAAACATCTAGGCGGATCCACTCACTGAGGCTATTTCTCGAACACAATAGTTTTACAAACGGGCTTTGTGAAACTGATTAGTAGAGGAGTTGGATGTTCGGTTTCACACGGGCTGTGAGTAGTCGGCATCGCAATAATTAGCCTTGAGTGCAAGTGGGAGATTGTTGGAGATAGTGCCCTCATAGCCAATTTATGGATCGCAGGTACGTGATTGCAATGATTGCGGAGGACCTATACCGGTATGACAGTCTTACTCGAGATGATAGTATGCTATCTGGTTTGCCTTTATCAGTCGTGTACATGTTCAGGTGACTGATTACATGTTACACTTTGATAGAGCCCTTAGGATCTTGCTTTACCACCAACAGTATGATGGCGATCATATACGTGAGAGTTGGGTGGTTTATACGCATATCCTTAATTGTGGTCCCTAATCGTGGGAGTTTCGAGACAGGGCATCGATACTCCGGAGTAGACTAGTGTGTACAGTCGAGACCCCGATGAGGGGCGGTGGCCGGTCTCACAAGCCACTGGTGTCAGTTGGATCACCTAAGATGTATACAGGTGCTCATTGGGTTATGAGTACACCGGACAGGACTCGCCAGGAATCTGCTAGTTAGTATTATATCTATCGTCAGATAGCAGTTCCCTGGTGACATGTGTACAGGTTAGTTCATCGACCTGAGGTCGTCATTTGTATCGTGTGAGTTCCCACTGTGCTTTGATTTCTACCCTACCACGGCTCAAAGGAGTCGTGCAAACAGGTAGTTTTTGGGTACAGTCCCGAGCCATATGGAGGCACGTGAGCGGATCGGCAGGGGATTCGTCTCTCCCGGTATTGGGGGCGAGATCGTGCTGTGTCTAGGAGAGCCATTACACAAAGCCCACGGCCGTGGCAGGAGATTTACTGGTAGGTACTCCAGTAGTATCTCAGGGTGTTATTGGGCTTCACTCTGACACGACTTATACTGCTATTGGGGGTCTGACGTTACTAGCCCCCTAGGCAGATATGCGATACTCATAGACGAACGGACCGGACTGTATATACATTGTCACTGTTAGGCTCAGTAGGGTTTTCCGGATGAGTGCGCTCATCGGCATCCCTTGAGGTCAGTCCATGGGCAGCCGTTACGCATTGCTAGTGCCGCTGACGGTTTGTGGTTAAACCCACTGCCAGGGTACTGACGAGTCATTAGAGTCCCCCACAGACAGTTTCCCAAGTTCGGGCGAAACGTTGTAGAGGCCGTATGGTTTTATGGCAGGGTTCGGAAAATGCACGTGCGTTTACGCACGTGTTATTTTTCGGGCAGATAATACTGGTCGGCTTTGGTTTAAGCCGGATCCGAGTATTATATTGAGTAGGTATAATATCTTTGTCTCAGTTGCATTTGTATTCGGTCGTAATACAAATGCGGGTGTATTTATACAGTTTCGGGATTATCTTGAAAGTCGTTTCAGGATCACTTTTGGAAGTTGCCAGTTTCCAGTTTTCTATCAGCCGTCTTTTAACATTCGGTTAAAGACGGATTTATCTTTTCTTGGATGAGGTGAGTCAGTGTTCTAGAAGTTTCTGGAAGTGGTGACAAGGATGGTGACTAGGTTCATGACTCATCTTTGCATTTATTAAAGGGTGACTAGGTTTTAGTGACTCATTGTTTTAATTAATACCTTTTGGATTGCTTAAGATATTTTGTGATGATAAGGATCATTCTTGTGGTCACCCCCCCTTCTCCTACACTCACCCCCTCCCTATATGAGGCCGGCCCCCTCTCTCTCTCTCTCACTACTTGATGTTTCATTTTGGTTAGAAAAGATTATGATAGTATTCGGGGTGTATGGAATTTTACAGTTCATTTCATTCCATCACCCGATTTCCACGGCAACTTCATTAACCGATCGTCCACGGATTTGGACGAAGTGAGACAAAGTCATCTACTCATTCTCTACATCATTCTTGGTCGTCTCTTTTAGAAAACTTGGCGATCGAGTTGCCTCAAGTCAGAGGCGGGAGCCCGTTTAAAGAATCGATCATGTGGTGCCACTTCGACGAGGATATCGGAGATCGACGAGATCGGAGCAGCCGCAACGGAGCGTGGGATGATGGTTAAAGAACGAAGGACTCGGATCGTTCGGTATAACCTTTCTACACTCTTTACAGTTTGTTAGTTTAGCAATAATGGCAGATCCGGGTTAAAGTATACGATAGCGCCAGTTTAAAAGTTTTATTTCGCATTTGGCGTCTGTAGACGGCCGGGGCGCTAGCGTAGACTTACATCATTAAGCAATAAATGCTTCATTAACTCATTTGGATGAATCACTTCATGAGTCACAAATTCAATTAATGCAAATTACACCTAAGCTCTCCACCTCACCTTTCTTCTAGAAGCTTCTCGACTAATTACGAGAATGCCCCTCCCATCCGTAAAACACGGAAATACTGAGACTGTATAAATCCAATAATACAATACTAGAATCTGGCTTAAACTAAAGCCTGCTAGTAAAAACTGTCCTAACATCGTACGTGCATAAATACACGTATGTGTCCGAACCCTGTCGTAAAACTATACGACCTCTATATCGTTTCTCCTGAAGCAGGAAAACTCTCTGTGTGGGACTCTAAAGACTCGACACTACGCTGGCAGTGGGTTTAACCATAGGCCGCAAGCGGTACTAGCTGTACGTAACGGTCCCAGGTAGATGTCAATAAGAAGGCCGATGAGGAAACCCATCCGAACTCCTACTGAGCCTGATGTGACAATCTCCGTACAGTCCGGTCTGTTCGTCTAAGACTATCGCATATCGGGCCAAGAGGGCGGCAAGCGTCATTCCCCTAAAAGCTTTATAAGTCGTGTCGGAGTGAAGCCCATTACACCTTGAGAAGCTACTAGAAATCCTACCAGTAAATCTCGTTTGCCCTGGCCAGGGACTTTGCGTAATGGCTCTCCCAACACAGCGCTATATCAACTCCCAATACCGGGAGAGACGAATCCTATCTAACCGCCACTGCCTCCAAGTGCTTCGGGACTGCACCCAACTGCTACCTGTTTGCACGACTCCTTTGAGCCGTGGTAGGGTAGCAATCTAAGAACAGTGGGAACACACTCGAGACGAAGCAGCAGTGTCAAGTCTGAGGACTATGCTGTACTCATGTCACCTGGGAACTGTTAACTGACGGCGGGTATAATACTAACCAACAGTTCCCTGCGAGTCCTGTCCGGTGTACCCGTAACCCAACGAGCACCTGCATACTATCTCCAGTACAACGTACTAATGGCTGTGGAACAGACCATCTCACCTGCTGGGATGAGAAGCGTATACACTAGCCTACTCTGGAGTATCAATGCCCTGTCTCGATAATCCTACGACTAGGGAACTGAAAAAGGATGTGCTTGTAGACTACCCAGCTCCCACTAGTGTGACTGCCATCACAACGTTGGTAGTCAAGCAAGATCCTAAGGGCTCTATCAATATGTATTCGCGATATGCTAAAAGAAACATATACACATATTAAGATAGATATAAACCAAGTAGCATACTACTATGTTGAGAAAGACTGTTAATACAACTATGAATATCCCAAGGTTCCATTAAGTAATATACAAGCTAGTATGATACAATAATGGCCCCTAGGGCATATACACTAATAATCTCCTACTTGCACCAGGGCCATATACTGGCATATCGAAGACCTATCATCTCGAACTGTGTCTGAGGTAAGGCCTTTGTGAATAGATCTGCAGTGTTCTCCTCTGTAGCAACTCTCCGGACCTCGATCTCCTGGCGATCTATGATCGCCCTGATTAGGTGATACCGCCTCAAGATGTGTCTGGACTTCTGATGGGACCTGGGTTCCTTCGCTAAAGCTATAGCCCCGTTGTTGTCACAATACAGAGGTATTGGATCAACAATGGATGGAACCACCTGAAGTTCTGTTAGGAACTTCTTCATCCAGACTGCTTCTTTTACGACATCGCAAGCAGCTATATACTCTGCTTCCATCGTCGAGTCAGCAACGGTGTCCTGCTTGGAACTCTTCCAGCACACCGTCTCCATTGATGGTAAAGACATAACCTGACATGGACTTGGAGTCATCCTTGTCATTCTGGAAGCTGGAGTCAGCAAAAGCCTCGATCTTGAGGTCTTTTCCGCCGTAAACCAAGAACATGTCCTTAGTCTTTCTCAGGTACTTGAGAATGTTCTTTACTGCTATCCAGTGCTTCTTCCCAGGGTCTGACTGATACCGGCTTACCACGCTCAGTGCGTAAGCTACATCTGGTCTGGTGCACAACATCGCATACATTATAGAGCCTACCGTAGAAGCGTAAGGTATAATCGACATGCGATCCCTTTCCAAATCAGTCTTGGGAGACATCTCTTTGGAGAGGGTGATTCCGTGACAAGACGGTAAAATACCGCGCTTAGAATCTTCCATAATGAATCTTTTCAGTATAGTGTTGATATACCTGGACTGCGAAAGTCCCAACATCCTCTTAGATCTATAACGATAGATCTGGATCCCCAGAATGTAAGAGGCATCAACCAGGTCTTTCATGGAGAACCTGTGTGACAAGAATCCTTTGACAGATTGTAGCATAGGAATGTCATTTCCTATCAAGAGAATGTCATCCACGTACAAGACGAGGAATACGACAGTTCGTGCTACAATTTTACAATATATACATGGTTCATCTGGATTTTTGATAAAGTCATATTCTTTGACGGTTTCATCAAAACAGATGTTCCAACTCCGCGATGCCTGCTTTAGTCCATAAATGGACTTAAGCAACTTGCATACTTTCCCGCTGCTCCCACTCTGATTGAAACCTTCTGGCTGATCCATATAGACGCATTCTTCTAAATTACCATTTAGAAAAGTCGTCTTTACGTCCATCTGTCAGATCTCATAATCATGGAAGGCGGCAATGGCAAGAAGGATCCGAATGAATTTGAGCATAGCCATTGGAGAAAAAGTTTCATCATAGTCCAAACGAGGTCTTTGACGAAACCCTTTGCAACAAGTCTAGCCTTATAGGTTTCCACGTGTCCATCATCTACACCAATCTTTTTCTTGAAGATCCACTTGCATCCTATGGGTTTTACCCTATCTGGAGCAAAGTCCAAAGTGTTGGAGATAGTGCCCTCATAGTTAATTATTGGATCGCAGGTACGTGATTGCAATGATTGCGGAGGACCTATACCGGTATGACAGTCTTACTCGAGATGATAGTATGCTATCTGGTTTGCCTTTATCAGTCGTGTACATGTTCAGGTGACTGATTACATGTTACACTTTGATAGAGCCCTTAGGATCTTGCTTTACCACCAACAGTATGATGGCGATCATATACGTGAGAGTTGGGTGGTTTATACGCATATCCTTAATTGTGGTCCCTATTCGTAGGAGTTTCGAGACAGGGCATCGATACTCTGGAGTAGACTAGTGTGTACAATCGAGACCCCGACGAGGGGCGGTGGCCGGTCTCACAAGCCACTGGTGTCAGTTGGATCACCTAAGATGTATACAGGTGCTCATTGGGTTATGAGTACACCAGACAGGACTCGCCGGGAATCTGCTAGTTAGTATTATATCTATCGTCAGATAGCAGTTCCCTGGTGACATGTGTACAGGTTAGTTCATCGACCTGAGGTCGTCATTTTTCTCGTGTGAGTTCCCACTGTGCTTTGATTTCTACCCCACCACGGCTCAAAGGAGTCGTGCAAACAGGTAGTTTTTGGGTACAGTCCCGAGCCATATGGAGGCACGTGAGCGGATCGGCAGGGGATTCGTCTCTCTCGGTATTGGGGGCGAGATCGTGCTGTGTCTAGGAGAGCCATTACACAAAGCCCACGGCCGTGGCAGGAGATTTACTGGTAGGTACGCCAGTAGTATCTCAGGGTGTTATTGGGCTTCACTCCGACACGACTTATACTGCTATTGGGGGTCTGACGTTTCTAGCCCCCTAGGCAGATATACGATACTCATTGACGAACGGACCGGACTGTATATACATTGTCACTGTTAGGCTCAGTAGGGTTTTCCGGATGAGTGCGCTCATCGGCATCCCTTGAGGTCAGTCCATGGGCAGCCGTTACGCATTGCTAGTGAAAGGTACTTAGGCACTCTAGTAAGTTCTCACAAGGCATCGGACATGCCAATTTAAAATTTTTGTGCCGAGAAACCCTAGACTACGGATCTTTAGACTAGATGTTTAGGCGAAACGGAAAACTAGTTAACTATTTAACTATGGGTTAGATGCTACAACCTTTGTAGATCCGGATTTCCACCTCCTTAGCTCCACGTGATCATGCCCTCGCTGTCCATCACGAACCCTCGACTCATTCGTCGGCTTCATCGGAATAATGTGCGGAATAGTTCGTCGGCTTTGTGTCAAAGACGATCTACGTCGAGGTTGCACTAATTCAAGCTCCGACTTCACAAACTTGTGAAACTTGTGAAGTAAACACCCAAAACAACTTGGCAAGAGGTAGAGGGTGAAGAAATAGGAGGTGGGTACACTTTAGATTTGGATTTATCTCACTAGATCTCAAGTTGCCATTGTTGTAGCAAGCTTGAAGAAGAAGAAGAAGATGAGCTCAAGAAAAGAATATGATAAGTCTTGTGATTAAAATAAATTTTAAATCAAATACTTATCATAACTTGAACTAGGGTTAAGTGTAGAGAATTAACCATGGTCACTTGGATGGGTTAGGGTTAAGCATGAAGATAAGGATGGTTAAGTAGTCAAAGCTTCATGAAGCTTCAACTAAATGACAAAGAAAGCCACCATCCTCTTTTTAAATCATTTCCAAATAAACAAATGAAAATATAAATAAATAAATAAATATGCAAAACCCTAATTATCATAATAACCATGGTTTAATTCTATTCACTTAACCATATGATCAAGTATCATCAAACATGATACAAAACATGCACAAAAGTATATCACATATACAATGTGCAATCTAAGTGAGAAAAAACCGTTTAAAGTGAACCAATACTAGTTAATGCAAAGTAATATATCAAATATATAATTATACATTAAATCATTAAATCAACATTTGATTCAATGATCCGGTCATGTCGCACATAACCGGCTAGAAACCAATGTATCGATTTATCGAATCAATGATTCGATAACTAGGTCATATCGAATATAACCAATCGAAACATATATCGCGAGAATGAAATGCGGTATCACATACACGCATTATTCTCGGTCCCGCACATATCTCATATGCACTCCTATTTCGTTTCGCTTGAGCCAGGAAACCTCTGTGTAGGACTCTAAAGACTCGTCAATATGCCGGTAGCAGATGATGATCATATCAAGCACCCACAAGCCGCAAGCGGTCTGCTAAACGTAACGGCCACCCGGGTATTGAGCGATCAGAAGATCGATGAGCTAGCCCGCTCACACTCCTGCGAATCCGACCAGTAACACTTACCATACAGTCCGGTCTCTTCGTCTGATACGTCGCATATCAAGTCTAGGGGTGGTAAACGTCAGACCCCAATAACCCGATAAGTCGTGCCGATGTGAGGCTCATAACGGGTCGAGAAACTACTGGTAACACTTACCAGCAAATCTCTGATCAGCCCTGGCCAGGGACTTCCCTGTTACGGCCAATCGAGCACAGCGCAACATCAACTCCCAATACCGGGAGAGACGAAACCCCTCCTATCGCTCATTGCCTCCATGTGACTCGGGATTGTACCCAAAGACCACCGTTTTGCACGCCCTTATGGACGTGGTAAGGTGGAGATCAAAGCACAGTGGGAATCACACAAGACTGTATGACGATCTCGGGTCTACAGACTAACCTGTACAAGTGTCACCTGAGAACTGCCATCTGACGTGAGGTATAATACCATCTGGGAGTTCTCGGCGAGTCCGTCCAGTGTACCCAGTCTCCACTGAGCACCCGTATACCATCTCTGATGTCAAACACCAATGGATATGGGATCATCCATCGCCCATCACATGGGTCGAGAAGCGTATACGCTAGTCTACTCTGGTATATCGATGCCCCGTCTCGATACACCCACGACTAGGGACCTTGAAGGATGTACTTATGGACTACCATGTCCCCACTAGTATGATCCGCATCATAGTCCAGGTAGTCAAGTACACATCCTAAGGGCTTTACCAACATGTAACCACAAGACAGTATAAAGAGACTAGTGTACATGTTAAGATAAAGAGTAACCAGATAGCATACTATCATATCGAGCAAGAAAGTCATCTCTATATATGTCCAAGCATCCAATATAATATACATCATCTGTACAATACTGGCCTCTAGGGCATACATACAACTAACAATCTCCCACTTGCACTAGGTCCAGCTGCTGTAGTATCGCATACCGAGCATCCCGAAGAGTCTCTCAAACTTTATCTGGGGAATGGCCTTCGTGAGTGGATCCGCCGTGTTATTCTTCGTGTCAACTCTCCTGACCTCGATCTCCCGGCGATCAACTATCTCCCGGATCAGGTGATACCGCCTCAGAATATGCCTGGATCGCTGATGGGACCTGGGTTCCTTGGCCAAAGCCACCGCTCCATTGTTATCGCAATACAAAGGTATTGGATGCTCAATGGATGGAACCACTCCAAGTTCAGTAATGAACTTCTTGATCCAAACAGCTTCTTTAGCAGCATCGTTGGCAGCGATGTATTCAGCCTCCATCGTCGAGTCTGCCACGGTTTCCTGCTTGGAACTCTTCCAGCTAACCGCCCCTCCGTAAAGGGTAAAGACAAAGCCCGACTGCGACTTAGAGTCGTCCTTATCACTCTGGAAGCTCGAATCGGTAAAGGACTCCACCTGGAGTTCTCCGTTACCATACACCAAGAACATATCTCTAGTCCTTCGCAAGTACTTGAGAATGCTCTTCACAGCTGTCCAGTGACTCTCTCCAGGATCAGCTTGATACCTGCTCACTATACTTAGTGAGTATGCTACATCGGGTCTGGTACATAGCATCGCATACATGATAGAGCCTACTGCCGAAGCATAGGGTATACCTTGCATGCGAGCTCTCTCCAAATCAGTCTTGGGAGACATCTCTTTGGAGAGAGTGACTCCAGAGATCGTGGGCAAGTTCCCACGCTTGGACTCTTCCATACTAAACCTCTTTAGTATGGTGTCAATGTACCTGGATTGGGACAATCCCAAAATCCGTTTGGATCTATCTCTATAGATCCTAATTCCCAATATGCAGGAGGCATCACCAAGATCTTTCATCGAGAATCTTTGTGATAAGAAGAGCTTGACCGATTGCAGCATAGGAATATCATTTCCTATCAAGAGTATGTCGTCCACGTACAATACGAGGAAGACAACCTTACTCTCTGCCACCTTCTTGTAGATACAAGGTTCATCTGGATTTTTGACGAAATCAAACTCTTTGATAACGACGTCAAAGCAGATGTTCCAACTCCGCGATGCTTGCTTTAATCCATAAATGGATTTAAGCAGCTTGCACACCGTCCCGCTGCTCCCACTGTCTACGAAGCCCTCTGGCTGAGTCATGTACACGCACTCTTCTAAATCACCATTTAGAAAGGCGGTCTTAACATCCATTTGCCAGATTTCGTAGTCATGATATGCAGCGATGGCAAGCATGATCCGGATGGATTTAAGCATAGCCACTGGAGAAAAGGTCTCGTCATAGTCCACACCTGGTCTTTGACGAAAACCCTTTGCTACAAGTCTAGCTTTGAAAGTCTCCACTTTCCCATCTACACCAAGTTTCTTCTTAAAGATCCACTTGCTCCCAATGGGTTTTACCCCTTCAGGAGCAACTTCCAAAGTCCATACTTTGTTGGTGTACATGGAATCCATCTCGGACCGCATAGCATCCAGCCATTTCACTGAGTCCCCACTCGTGATGGCCTGCTCGAAGCTAGTTGGGTCATCATCCTCCATGATGCAATCCTCGCTCCCACCGTCCATGAGAAAACCGTAGTATCTCTCAGGTTGGCGAGGAACCCTACTAGATCGGCGGAGTGGCTGGGGTTCATCGGGAACTATGGAATCCTCTGGTTCCACCAGATCTTCTGTTGTAGCTTGTGCAGCTGGAACCTCTTCCAGTTCTACCTCATGACCACTAATCTCTTTTTCAAGAAATTCCTTTTCTAAAAAGGTGGCATGCCGAGAAACAAGCACTCTTTGTTCCTCAGGGTGGTAGAAGATATACCCTCGCGAATGTTTGGGATATCCAATAAACTTACACAGAATGGACCTTGCCGCGAGTTTGTCCGGATTTTGCGTTTTTACATAGGCCGGACAACCCCATATCTTAACATAATTAAGATATGGTCTCTTTCCTTTCCATATCTCATATGGAGTGGTCGGCACGGTTTTGGTAGGAACCATATTCAATAGGTCTGCAGCTGTTTCCAGTGCATATCCCCAGAAGGAAATAGGTAACTCAGCTGTGCTCATCATAGAGCGCACCATATCTAATAGGGTGCGGTTCCTCCGTTCAGATACACCGTTGTGCTGTGGTGTATATGGAGGAGTCAGCTGAGAGAGAATCCCATTCTTTTTTAGGAAGTCCAGGAATTCATTGCTTAAGTATTCTCCTCCTCGATCAGATCGTAGGATTTTAATACTTTTTCCAGTTTGGTTCTCAACTTCTTGTTTATATTCCCTAAATTTCTCAAAAGCTTCTGATTTGTGTTTCATCAGGAACACATACCCAAACCTAGAGAGATCGTCAGTGAATGTAATGAAGTATGAAGAACCATCCCTGGCATGTGTAGACATGGGACCACATACATCACTATGTATAAGTCCCAAGAGTTCGGTAACTCTTTCTCCGTGTCCCGTAAACGGAGTCTTGGTCATCTTGCCTTTGAGACATGACTGGCAAGTGTCATAAGATGAAAATTCAAACGGATTTAAATATCCATCTTTATGCAACTTAGCTAGTCGTGTCGCATTGATGTGACCCAGTCTACAATGCCACAAGAAGGATTCGTTGAGTTCAGAACTCTTCCTCTTGTGTGTGTTTGTTATGCTCAGAACCGTTGATTGATTTAGAACATAAATGCCATTGCACAACGTGCCTGATCCAACCAACTTTTGGTCATGGAAAATGTTCATAACATTGTCCTGTATTACAAAATTATATCCTTCTTTACTTAATAAAGAAACCGATATAATGTTGCATATCAGGTTCGGCATGTAATAGCATTCGTTCAGAACCAATGTATTACCATTTGGTAATACAAGGTGATATTCCCCGACAGTCATAGCTGCAACAATTGCACCATTTCCAACTCTAATGTCTTTATCACCTTCCCCAAGTTCTCTACCTTTCCTTAGCCCATGTAACTGATTACATATATGGGATCCCGACCCGGTATCCAATACCCAGGACGTAGAGCAAATAGAGAAACAGTTCTCAGTAACGAACACACCCGAAGAAAATGCATCAACATGTACTTTCTTCATTCGGGTGGCATGGGAATCCTGGCATTCCCCTATATCCTGTTCATTCCTATAACTCTTATAAGAAAGAACGGAACCAATGTTCCCCAGCACAGTATAACATGCGGGTTCGGTCAATACATCCATATTATTATCTTGATTAAGGCATGAACTGGTCGCTACCAGGAGAGAGAGAGAAGAAAACACTTTAGCGTATGCTCGTGCAAGATCAGATTGGTTTTTATCTTATCTAATCAGGATGGCTCCCACTGCTTTTTATCAAATCTTCCTCCAAACCCTAAAAGGAAAGACTAGCCGGGATTAATTACACACTACAGGTTCGCCAATCTTTCAGCCAGGCCAGTGTCGGTACTTTGAGGGAGGTCCCCCGTGCTTTCGCACGAACCTAATTAATGTAAACCTCGTTTTCCCAGAGGCGTAACCTCGTTAACACCTTTCTAGACACCTACTTGATCAGCTAATTGCAATGTGTAAAACTCTCCCAGGAGTAACTCTTACTCGCAGTGGGTATCGGGATCCAACTATCTCATAGAAGGTATGCAATCTCATTGCAAATTTCAACACTTGAAATTCCCGATAATGCTTTTGCCCCTAGCGTGCTGTGACCTTGACGCAGGCCAACAAACCATAGTGCGCTAGTCAAGTTCAACCCGTCATTTCCTGATTGAATTAAACCCATCCTTACGACCCTTGACGCAGGCCAACAAAGTCGCACGACTACCCTAATCCAATCTGCATCATATGCATAAACAGATAAATACTAGTTAGCTACCGCACACTACGCCTTGACGCAGGCCAACAAACGTAGCACGAATACTAACTACTACTCATCTGAAATGACGGAGGGCTACGCCAGGTTTTTCTGAAAACCATGAGCGTAATGAACTTGATATCGTTGTAGAATCAAATGAAGTTTTGAAATGGAGTGATTTTGAGGCTTTTCTAGTTTTGCTAAAGGAGTCACTCCCGGTGAAGGGATCTCGGTCCTTTCCTCGTCGTATGAGGTGCGGGATATATCATATATATCGCTGTGCAAAGCAAAAACCCAAAAGCAGTCAAAAGCAAACCGAGTGTGTAGCATCTGCCAGTTATTGCTAAAGGAGTCACTCCCGGTGAAGGGATCTCGGTCCTTTCCTCATCAAATAAGGTGCAGGGTATATCATATATACCGCTATGCAAAGCAAGAACTGTAGCTACCTGTTTTATTTTAAAATTCGATTCTACAACATCTTAGGTTTCTTATCTTTCATTAATCACATTAATGAAGTCCCATCATTTAAATACCTAAACATCACAGATAGATATGACGTACACTTATGCCATCCGCATTCGCCTCGATGTCCTCTCGTGCACCGTTAGGTTAGGTAACTAACGACAGAGCAGGGCAGGGTTAGCGCGGGTGTAAAACATAAGTAACGTCTATATAATATATCATATATATCATATACTAAATCCATCACAGAATCGCATCACAGATATCGCAGCAGAAGAAACATATGAAATATTGGATATACTAGGACGTCCGTGTTTTCAATACGAGCCAGTATAAAACACGGATTCCACGGTCGTAACGAATAGCCAATCCCACACCCCTAGACCCCAACGAGAGCGGCAAGCAACCCTGCCAATTCTAGGGTTAGGAGACCCGGACTCGACTCCTCGAGTTAGTCTCCCACTGGACCCCAGAACCCGGTTACTTGTGCTCCCCTCCTTGGGTCTATCCTAATGCGGAAAAGTAAATAATATACAAAAGGTGACATCTTCCGCTACCTGGAAGTGCCCCAAATAAAAGAATATTACATACAAGTTTTTACATGAATGAAAATGAAAAACACTCATCTCACATAAAAACCCCCGGTTATAAAAATACGACGATCCAATATAACATATCCAGCAACACATAACATCACATGTCATCAACGTAAGTAAGTATGCATACCCCAATTGTCGTTGACGTATAGCAACGAAACCGGCGATATGAACATACTACACTTACGGTCACAGAAAAGTAAATGTAAAACTACAGCAATTGGAATTCGCAACTTCTTTAGACATCACATGCCTAACAGATATAAATCCCGCATTTTAGTCTCATTATCGAAAACTCTTTTCAATATCATATGGGACTAAACTGCTAAATTCATAACATTCATTCAGTTATCACATAACTTTTGTGAATTCCAATTATTGTATCCCATTCCAGATAAACAGAAAATGTTAAACTTTTCGATCGAACAATCGAACACCCAAGTTTTCCCGATACAGAACAACACATGAAACAAGTATAACAACATTCCGTTCGTGCCTCAGTACCAACGGTCCAGCCGTAGAAGGGTCAAGCCAACGCCTCACATGTGGCACGCTGTACTGCCCCAAACCCGAAGGTTCAAAGGGCAGTTCAAGACGGTCACATAATCGAGTTAAGGTTTGTTGTCTTCTAGAGGGTCCATCGCGTTACTTGCACTACTTAGAACGTCGTTAAACTTCGGAAAAATCCAACACTTGGAAATTTCCCGACAAGGGAAAAATTGGGTATTTATATCCGGTCGAACTTTTTAACATAGTCTAAAATTTATCCGGAAAGCCACACAGACAAAATTTGATATTCCGATCGAAACTCCGAATCCCCAAAACAACTGCTGAAAATTCAACTCTTGAAAAATTATTAAAAATATCCAGGAAAACCAGCACTGTATTTCATGAGTTACTGTGCAACCAACACTTCACAACAGGACAAAACTGCCGCGCTTCCGCCGCACGAGCCATGCTCGTGCCGCGGAAGGGCGGTGGAAAAGTGGAATTAGGTCCACGAATTTTACAGTAATTCCTAGAAAACCCTGCTTGATTTTCTGGATATTTTTAATCTTGAAAAATCCACAATTTTAAAATCTGGACAGAGAGCAAGTTTGATTCGGGGTTTCGGGTTCGTTCGGACTTCAAATTCCGTCGGGACTTCGCCTAAGGCTCTAGCTAGGCTCTGATACCAGTGAAAGGTTCCTAGGCACTCTAGTAAGTTCTCACAAGGCATCGGACATGCCAATTTAAAATTTTTGTGCCGAGAAACCCTAGACTACGGATCTTTAGACTAGATGTTTAGGCGAAACGAAAAACTAGTTAACTATTTAACTATGGGTTAGATGCTACAACCTTTGTAGATCCGGATTTCCACCTCCTTAGCTCCACGTGATCATGCCCTCGCTGTCCATCATGAACCCTTGACTCATTCGTCGGCTTCATCGGAATAATGTGCGGAATAGTTCGTCGGCTTTGTGTCAAAGACGATCTACGTCGAGGTTGCACTAATTCAAGCTCCGACTTCACAAACTTGTGAAACTTGTGAAGTAAACACCCAAAACAACTTGGCAAGAGGTAGAGGGTGAAGAAATAGGAGGTGGGTACACTTTAGATTTGGATTTATCTCACTAGATCTCAAGTTGCCATTGTTGTAGCAAGCTTGAAGAAGAAGAAGAAGATGAGCTCAAGAAAAGAATATGATAAGTCTTATGATTAAAATAAATTTTAAATCAAATACTTATCATAACTTGAACTAGGGTTAAGTGTAGAGAATTAACCATGGTCACTTGGATGGGTTAGGGTTAAGCATGAAGATAAGGATGGTTAAGTAGTCAAAGCTTCATGAAGCTTCAACTAAATGACAAAGAAAGCCACCATCCTCTTTTTAAATCATTTCCAAATAAACAAATGAAAATATAAATAAATAAATAAATATGCAAAACCCTAATTATCATAATAACCATGGTTTAATTCTATTCACTTAACCATATGATCAAGTATCATCAAACATGATACAAAACATGCACAAAAGTATATCACATATACAATGTGCAATCTAAGTGAGAAAAAACCGTTTAAAGTGAACCAATACTAGTTAATGCAAAGTAATATATCAAATATATAATTATACATTAAATCATTAAATCAACATTTGATTCAATGATCCGGTCATGTCGCACATAACCGGCTAGAAACCAATGTATCGATTTATCGAATCAATGATTCGATAACTAGGTCATATCGAATATAACCAATCGAAACATATATCGTGAGAATGAAATGCGGTATCACATACACGCATTATTCTCGGTCCCGCACATATCTCATATGCACTCCTATTTCGTTTCGCTTGAGCCAGGAAACCTCTGTGTAGGACTCTAAAGACTCGTCAATACGCCGGTAGCAGATGATGATCATATCAAGCACCCACAAGCCGCAAGCGGTCTGCTAAACGTAACGGCCACCCGGGTATTGAGCGATCAGAAGATCGACGAGCTAGCCCGCTCACACTCCTGCGAATCCGACCAGTAACACTTACCATACAGTCCGGTCTCTTCGTCTGATACGTCGCATATCAAGTCTAGGGGTGGTAAACGTCAGACCCCAATAACCCGATAAGTCGTGCCGATGTGAGGCTCATAACGGGTCGAGAAACTACTGGTAACACTTACCAGCAAATCTCTGATCAGCCCTGGCCAGGGACTTCCCTGTTACGGCCAATCGAGCACAGCGCAACATCAACTCCCAATACCGGGAGAGACGAAACCCCTCCTATCGCTCATTGCCTCCATGTGACTCGGGATTGTACCCAAAGACCACCGTTTTGCACGCCCTTATGGACGTGGTAAGGTGGAGATCAAAGCACAGTGGGAATCACACAAGACTCTATGACGATCTCGGGTCTACAGACTAACCTGTACAAGTGTCACCTGAGAACTGCTATCTGACGTGAGGTATAATACCATCTGGGAGTTCTCGGCGAGTCCGTCCAGTGTACCCAGTCTCCACTGAGCACCCGTATACCATCTCTGATGTCAAACACCAATGGATATGGGATCATCCATCGCCCATCACATGGGTCGAGAAGCGTATACGCTAGTCTACTCTGGTATATCGATGCCCCGTCTCGATACACCCACGACTAGGGACCTTGAAGGATGTACTTATGGACTACCATGTCCCCACTAGTATGATCCGCATCATAGTCCAGGTAGTCAAGTACACATCCTAAGGGCTTTACCAACATGTAACCACAAGACAGTATAAAGAGACTAGTGTACATGTTAAGATAAAGAGTAACCAGAAAGCATACTATCATATCGAGCAAGAAAGTCATCTCTATATATGTCCAAGCATCCAATATAATATACATCATCTGTACAATACTGGCCTCTAGGGCATACATACAACTAACAGCTAGTGCCGCTGACGGTTTGTGGTTAAACCCACTGCCAGGGTACTGACGAGTCATTAGAGTCCCCCACAGACAGTTTCCCAAGTTCGGGCGAAACGTTGTAGAGGCCGTATGGTTTTATGGCAGGGTTCGGAAAATGCACGTGCGTTTACGCACGTGTTATTTTTCGGGCAGATGATACTGGTCGGCTTTGGTTTAAGCCGGATCCGAGTATTATATTGAGTAGGTATAATATCTTTGTCTCAGTTGCATTTGTATTCGGTCGTAATACAAATGCGGGTATATTTATACAGTTTCGGGGTTATCCTGAAAGTCGTTTCAGGATCACTTTTGGAAGTTGCCAGTTTCCAGTTTTCTATCAGCCGTCTTTTAACATTCGGTTAAAGACGGATTTATCTTTTCTTGGATGAGAGTGAGTCAAGCTTCTAGAAGGTTATAGAAGGTTCTAGAATTTGGTGACAAGGATTATGACACATGCTTTGATTTCAACCATTTCTTGTTTTCCTTAAGATCTTTATGCTTGATATTTTCATGTGTTCACACATGATATTTTTTTTGTGGTCACCCCCCCTCTCCTACGGTCACCCCCTCTCCATATATGAGGCCGGCCCCCTCTCTCTCTCTCACTACTTGATGGTTTTTCATTTTGTAGAAAAGATATGATAGTATTTGGGGTGCATGGAATTTTACAATTCATTTCATTCCATCACCCAATTCTCTCGGCAACTTCATTAACCGATCGTCCACGGACTTGGACGAAGTGAGACAAAGTCATCTACTCATTCTCTACATCATTCTTGGTCGTCTCTTTTGGCAAACTTGACGATCGAGTTGCCTCAAGTCAGAGGCGGGAGCCCGTTTAAAGAATCGTCGACGTGGTGCCACCTCGACGAAGAAATCGGAGATCGACGAGATCGGAGCAGCCGCAACGGAGCGTGGGATGATGGTTGAAGAACGAAGGACTCGGATCGTTCGGTATAACCTTTCTGCACTCTTTACAGTTTGTTAGTTTAGCAATAATGGCAGATCCGGGTTAAAGTATACGATAGCGCCAGTTAAAAAGTTTTTGTTCCGCATTTGGCGTCTGTAGACTGCCGGGGCGCTAGCATAGACTTACAGTGGTATCAGAGCCTCACCGTTTTGCTATGCTAACTTGTGCTAACGCGTTTAAAACATCGATCGAAACGGAAATCGAAAATTGCAAAATCCTAGCTCGACAGTTTCTGTTGATTTTAAATGGTCTCAAAAATTAATTCTACATGTCTTAAAAATCTGTGCAGGGTTTTCTAAGAACCACGACGAAATTTGGGGACTTGACTCCACCAAACAGCCGCGGAAACGCGGCCAAACCCATGGTTTGGCCGCGCATCCGCGACCACGTGGTGAGCACATGCTCCCAAATTTTGTCAGTGGGTTCTTCTCTGGATTTTGTGGTTTTTGGTATATATCATTTGCGCCCAGATTTTGTTACTGTTCACCAGTAAGTCGTGGGGCCCACTTTTTGATATTTGGTCGATCGAAATTTAAACACGTTAGTTTACAGTGCTTACATTATATCTCCGACCGGGAAAGTCATTTGATCGGTAAACCGCGTCTGATTGCTATAGTTCTTTTAGACGGGTTTGCGAACGTGACATTCGCGTTGATGTTCTGTGTTGTGCTATGATGTTGCGGATTTGTCGTGGTGGATAGCAGTGTGCAATGGTAGTACAGTTTGTGTTTATTTGTACATTTGATATTGCGGGGCGAGCGTCCAACTTGTGGACTGCCGTCACTGCCTGTTGTATAATATTCTTTTGGGGCACGACCAGGTTGCGGTCGATGTACCTATTGTACTATTTTTCATTACTGTACTAGGTTCTGCCCCGCGACAGAGTGCACGAATAGCCGGATTCTGGGGGGCAACGGGTCCGCATCTCATGGCTTTGAGAGGCAGAGGGGTCCCACTCTAGAATTGGCAGACTATTCTCCGCACTCGTAGGGGGTAAAGGTTGACCCAAGGAGGGGTGCCCAAGATTACCGGATTCCGTGGAGTGCTGGGTGGTCCATTCACTATGTGTAGGGGGCTGCCTCGCTTCAGGTTTTGGCAGGTAACTTGCCGCACCCGTAGGGGTCTGGGTTTCATTGCACAGGCTATCCACACGACAGGGGAACGTCGAGTTTCAGCAGTGGCTCTGTGAAACTCGGGGATCCCAGATATCTGTATTGTTCTGTGATGCTTATTACTTTTCTGTAATGTTGCATACTATCACGCCTGGAGCGATTATTGTATATTGGTTTATATACTATTAGATGTTGTATATGTTTTACACCCGCGCTAGTCCAGTCCCCGCTCTGTCGTTAGTTAAGTAACCTAACGGGTGATGACGGGACCCAGTGACAAATGCGGATGGCATATACGTACATTTTATTTTCGTTCTTTTCTGGTGTGATTAAATGATGGGACTGCGTTGATTCTGATCAACGCAAAGTAAAACAAACCTGTTTACAGTTGTTGGAACAATTTAAAAAGTGTTATTGCAAAGACGTTTTCTTTTGTTATGCATAGCGGTATTCAGTGGAATATCCTGCACCTCATTCGACGGGGCAAGGGCCGATATCCCTTCACCGGGACTGACCCCTTGGGCAGAAGTTTGCGTCTGCGTAATAACTTCACTATAGTCGATTACAAGTTGCTTTGCATAGCGGTATTCAGTGGAATATCCTGCACCTCATTCCACGAGGAAAGAGCCGAGATCCCTTTACCGGGAATGACCTCTTTAGCAAAAGGTTTTCGCCACTATATTTTAAAAAGCTATCAGGTTCCTTCAGCGATATCAAGTTCACTACGTTAAAGGTTTTTCGCCAAAAACCAGCCGTAGCCCTCCGTCACTTCTTTTGGGTATTTAGTAGTATTCAAGCTATGCATTTTAGCCAAAGTTAAGGCATAGTGTTTGGTAGCTGCTGGGTATTCAATTGTTGCATAGATAGATGAGTTAGTTTGGGACAGTCGTTCTGCCGATTGGCCAAAGTCAGGGACATGTGCGGATGGGTTCAAATTGACAAGATAGTGACGGGTAGAACTTGGCATGTGACTTATGACACTTTGACCAAAGCCAAGGTTATAAGAGCATGGGGCAAAAATCATATCGGGAGTTTCTAAAGAAACTGAAACTTGCCAAGTATGCGCATACCTTCTGGAGTATGAGTAACGTGGATGCATTCCATCACGTTATCATGCGATGAGAGTTGGATCCTGATTCCCACTGATGAGTTGGTTTACTCTTCGGGTGATCCCGATTGATTCTTCTTTAGGTTTGGAGGAGAATTTGACAGGACAGTGGGAGGTTTCCGGATTAGAAAAAGTGATAACCATTCTTATCTAGGTTAGAGTGCACGCAGAGTGTTTCTTTTCTCTCTCTCTTTGGCAGCGACCTTTGACCGACCCTAGACTATGACTCAGTGACCAAGTTGACCGAACCTTCTTAAAATACTGGCTTTTGGATTGTCTGAGTTGCATAAGTCATTGCCACTCCTTCTTTTACCCTTTGCATTTCTCAGAACACCCGTATTACTACGGATATCCACTTCCATTGGATAGATCCATCGTATGGTTATATACGAACTCGAAGGGACTTCTTCGAGGTTGGATCCAGGTTCAGGAGAAATAGAATTGGTTTATTCAGTTGTCTTTTATTATCACCTTCTCTCAGGTTGCGAGAGCTCCTTGGTTTAGGAGAGTACACCTATTACGCTTATTGGATAGTCTTATTCCAAACCATAGGCTGGTGCCGAAAGGTAGGGAATGAAGAAAACCAATTAGCCTAAGTAGGGTGTGCAGAAGGCAATATGTAAAGACAAAATAAAGGGATTAGAAAGAGGGCAAAGTAAATAGCGACTGATATCATTCACGACCAAAACCGCGTACTTCATCACCACTCCTATTTCACCTTTAAAAGAATAAGGTATTATTCAGTTGTCTTTTATCATCACCTTCTCTCAAGATACGAGTACTCCTTGGTTTAGGAGGGTACACCTATTATGCTTACTGGATAGTCTTCTTCCAAACCATAGGCTGGTGCCGAACGGTAGGGAAGGAAGAAAACCATTTAGCCTAACGATGGTGTACAGAAGGTAACGACTAAAGACAAATAAAGGGATTTGGAGAGATGGCAATAAAATATACGGTTGAAGTCATGAATTGGATTATGGAAGAGGCATTGCTATGAATACCAGGATACCCCTACGAAACATTTTCATGTTTCAGTGCATTGTTAAAAGAAAAACTGTTTTCCCGATTAAACACTTACTCCAAGGGTATGTATTTACCAGGTTTCATTCTCATATCTGTATGGTTTTACAGATAATGAGTGGGAGTAAGATATTGGGAATTAGGTGATCATCCTCATTATATCGGATTTCGTTGTAATTAGTAATATTTGAGGAAATTGCCAGGGTACAGTTTTCCACCGACAACGTACAGTTTTTGAGTTGTTTAACTCAGCGGACTTATACAGAGTATTGTATGTTGTCCAGTGTCCATCAGGACAAAGGGGTAGGTCCTCGTACTATGTTCTGTTTACTTATAACTTCTCTAGTATTTAGACAAGTGTTTCGTAGAAATACAAGGTCTAAGTTTTGAGAAGTTGTGGGTATAAGAATAAAGTAGAGAACCAGGTATCACAAGTATCGGGATTCTTCAAAGAGATCGAAGATGTAGATTCTTATGATTGGTATTCAGATGATAGTGATGGTTTTGAGAAACGTGTTTCTCTTTCAGGTTACTCATAATTGGATGGATTCCTAAGTTGAGTAATGCTGATTAGCCTCTTTCCATTAAGTTGATATGCACTGGAGACAGCTGCATGATTTGAATATGGTTCCAATTAAATAAGTGCCAAAGTTTCTGTATTGGATATAGAATTGTTCGTACCTTAAAAGATATTAAGGTACGGGGAGTTGTCCAGCTTATGCTTAAAAACCAGACTCTGGATAACTCAGGGCACGTTTCTGTAATGGCTGTTTGTGGGTTGACCCTGGCTATGATGAGGGTTGATATTCTACCATTTGGAAGATCAATAGTGATATTGTTCTTGACTCGCCACAGTTTTATTAAAATGGATCTTTTTCAGAAAACAGTAGTGGGAGTATGGTAGAACTGGAAATGATTCCAGAACCGCGAACGATTACGGAAAATTTAATAGGACCTATATATTCAATCAGGTTTGACATTCCAATAGCCACTCCGCAGGTATGGTAGGTAACCTCAGACGCCCGAGAGGTACTTCTGTAGCCTCAGAGACGGTGACAGGGAGGTTCTTATCTACCAAGACTTGACACTACTGTTGTTCCAGGATATGAGACCCGGTAGGAGGGTTGTCGTAGTCAGTGGGAGCAGCAGAAGCATAGTGGGCAAGTAGCTTATGTCTATTTATAGACTTGAGCAGTTATAGCGGAGATAGATCATCTATTTTTGATGTGACAGTCATGGGTTTGACTTCAATCAGAATAAGGGATGGATCGGTTAAGAAGGTAGTAGGGTGTGATGTCATGGTATCTGGATGACATACACAGAGTGGGAAGTAAAATTCCTATACTACGATCGGTTGTACTGTGGTCGTCACACAGTTGTTTCTCCAGACAGGATATGGATATAATATCTGACATTATGGTTTCTAGATCTATGGTTTTAGATCTGGATTTAGGTAGTTTCCCAATGTGGGTACTTTGAAAGATATTCTAATGGTTTTTGGAATAGTTGACTCCTAGCATGGTGGTGTACCTGCAGGTGATGGAGTCACCCTCTCTAAAGGTGTCTTACAGACTAAAGGGGAGAGGGATATGCATGATTGGCAGATCACTTGCTTAGGCAATTGAGTCAATCATGAGATGTCAAGTACCACACCAAATGTTGGTTTTGCACTAGATGCAATAAGTTTGTATTAATCCAATCCTGGAGAAACATAAGAAGTAGTTTTTAAACATAAGTGCATGTTCTACGGATTTGATGACGGCAGCCTCCTTCGGGAGACGGTTATCATTCCAGGCTTCAAAGGTAACATGGTTGACAGAGTGATTGTCAGAGTTATAGTTTTTCCCTCTGACGAAGAGGGACAGTATTATGGATAGGTGGTTCAAGAGAATACTGTGGGTGGCATGGTGCCGGATACTGATTAGGTTCAGTGATCGATACAGTCTAAGAAGTTTGGTTTTGGAGTTCATTTATGAACTAGGTCCCATCAGATATCCAGACATATTCTAAGACAGGTATTACTCGATTCAGGAGATGGCTTTCTCCGTGAATTTGAGATTAAGAGAGATGTAGAAAGAAATTTCTAGGCGGATCCACTCACTGAGGCTATTTCTCGAACACAATAGTTTTACAAACGGGCTTTGTGAAACTGATTCGTAGAGGAGTTGGATGTTCGGTTTCACACGGGCTGTGAGTAGTCGACATCGCAATAATTAGCCTTGAGTGCAAGTGGGAGATTGTTGGAGATAGTGCCCTCATAGTCAATTATTGGATCGCAGGTACGTGATTGCAATGATTGCGGAGGACCTATACCGGTATGACAGTCTTACTCGAGATGATAGTATGCTATCTGGTTTGTCTTTATCAGTCGTGTACATGTTCAGGTGACTGATTACATGTTACACTTTGATAGAGCCCTTAGGATCTTGCTTTACCACCAACAGTATGATGGCGATCATATACGTGAGAGTTGGGTGGTTTATACGCATATCCTTAATTATGGTCCCTAGTCATGGGAGTTTCGAGACAGGGCATCGATACTCCGGAGTAGACTAGTGTGTACAGTCGAGACCCCGACGAGGGGCGGTCGCCGGTCTCACAAGCCACTGGTGTCAGTTGGATCACCTAAGATGTATACAGGTGCTCATTGGGTTATGAGTACACCGGACAGGACTCGCCGGGAATCTGCTAGTTAGTATTATATCTATCGTCAGATAGCAGTTCCCTGGTGACATGTGTACAGGTTAGTTCATCGACCTGAGGTCGTCATTTGTTTCGTGTGAGTTCCCACTGTGCTTTGATTTCTACCCTACCACGGCTCAAAGGAGTCGTGCAAACAGGTAGTTTTTGGGTACAGTCCCGAGCCATATGGAGGCACGTGAGCGGATCGGTAGGGGATTCGTCTCTCCCGGTATTGGGGGCGAGATCGTGCTGTGTCTAGGAGAGCCATTACACAAAGCCCATGGCCGTGGCAGGAGATTTACTGGTAGGTACTCCAGTAGTATCTCAGGGTGTTATTGGGCTTCACTCCGACACAACTTATACTGCTATTGGGGATCTGACGTTTCTAGCCCCCTAGGCAGATATGCGATACTCATTGACGAACGGACCGGACTGTATATACATTGTCACTGTTAGGCTCAGTAGGGTTTTCCGGATGAGTGCGCTCATCGGCATCCCTTGAGGTCAGTCTATGGGCAGCCGTTACGCATTGCTAGTGCCGCTGACCGTTTGTGGTTAAACCCACTGCCAGGGTACTGACGAGTCATTAGAGTCCCCCACAGACAGTTTCCCAAGTTCGGGCGAAACGTTGTAGAGGCCGTATGGTTTTATGGCAGGGTTCGGAAAATGCACGTGCGTTTACGCACGTGTTATTTTTCGGGCAGATGATACTGGTCGGCTTTGGTTTAAGCCGGATCCGAGTATTATATTGAGTAGGTATAATATCTTTGTCTTAGTTGCATTTGTATTCGGTCGTAATACAAATGCGGGTATATTTATACAGTTTCGGGGTTATCCTGAAAGTCGTTTCAGGATCACTTTTGGAAGTTGCCAGTTTCCAGTTTTCTATCAGCCGTCTTTTAACATTCGGTTAAAGACGGATTTATCTTTTCTTGGATGAGAGTGAGTCAAGCTTCTAGAAGGTTCTAGAAGGTTCTAGAATTTGGTGACAAGGATTATGACACATGCTTTGATTTCAACCATTTCTTGTTTTCCTTAAGATCTTTATGCTTGATATTTTCATGTGGTCACACATGATATTTTTTTTGTGGTCACCCCCCCTCTCCTACGGTCACCCCCTCTCCATATATGAGGCCGGCCTCCTCTCTCTCTCTCACTACTTGATGGTTTTTCATTTTGTAGAAAAGATATGATAGTATTTAGGGTGCATGGAATTTTACAGTTCATTTCATTCCATCACCCAATTCTCTCGGCAACTTCATTAACCGATCGTCCACGGACTTGGACGAAGTGAGACAAAGTCATCTACTCATTCTCTACATCATTCTTGGTCGTCTCTTTTGGCAAACTTGACGATCGAGTTGCCTCAAGTCAGAGGCGGGAGCCCGTTTAAAGAATCGTCGACATGGTGCCACCTCGACGAAGAAATCGGAGATCGACGAGATCGAAGCAGCCGCAACGGAGCGTGGGATGATGGTTGAAGAACGAAGGACTCGGATCGTTCGGTATAACCTTTCTGCACTCTTTACAGTTTGTTAGTTTAGCAATAATGGCAGATCCGGGTTAAAGTATACGATAGCGCCAGTTAAAAAGTTTTTGTTCCGCATTTGGCGTCTGTAGACTGCCGGGGCGCTAGCGTAGACTTACACAAAGTCCATACTTTGTTGGTGTACATGGACTCCATCTCGGTCCACATTGCATCTAGCCATCTAACTGAGACGCCGCTCTGGATGGCCTGCTGGAAGCTAGTAGGTTCATCATTATCAATGACGCAATCTTCTATATCCCCATCTATGAGAAAACCGTAGTATCTCTCAGGCGGATGAGACGGCCTACTACTCCTGCGGAGGGGTGCGGGAATGTCCTGGTCTTCTTGAACTTCTGGTTCTACCAAACTTTCAGTAGTATTTTGTGGTTCTAGAATTTCCTCAAGTTCTATTCCGCTCCCACTTGTTTCCTTTTCTAAAAAACTGATGTTCTATAAAATGGGCATTACGAGAAACAAAAACCTTTTGTTCCTCTGCGTAATAGAAAAAATACCCCTTGGAGTTCTTTGGATATCCCACAAACTGACACTGCACTGATCGTGCCACGAGTTTGTCTGCATGCTGCTTTTTAACAAAAGCTGGACATCCCCATATCTTCAGATACTGAAGATAGGGTTTCTTCGCACTCCACATCTGATATGGTGTGGTAGGCACAGTCTTGGTAGGAACCCTGTTCAAAAGATATGCAGCTGATTCTAGCGCATAACCTCAGAAAGATCGCGGTAACTCAGCATTACTCATCATAGAACGTACCATATCCAATAGGGTTCAGTTCCGTCTTTCCAATACACTGTTATGTTGTGGAGTGTATGGAGGAGTAAGCTGAGGGAGAATTCCTTTCTCTTTTATATAACCCAGGAACTCGGCACTTAAGTATTCACCATCTCGATCAGATCTCAGTGTCTTGATACTTTTGCCGGTTTGGTTTTCTACTTCATTCTTATATTCTCGGAATTTCTCAAAGGCCTCGGATTTATGTTTCATCAAGAAAATGAATCCATACCTAGAGTAATCATCCAAAAAAGTAATAAAATATGAAAAACCGCCTCTTGCATGTGTAGACATTGGACCACATACATCGCTGTGAAAGAGTCCTAAGAGCTCGCTCGCTCTTACTCCATGTCCAGTGAATGGAGTCTTTGTCATCTTTCCTTTGAGACATGATTGACAAGTGACATAAGATTGATATTCGAACGGATCCAAATATCCTTCTCTATGTAACTTAGTTAACCTTGTCTCATTGATGTGACCTAGTCTACAATGCCATAAGAAAGCCTGATTTATATCTGGAGACTTTCTTTTTAGTGTGTTCTGGACATTGAAAATTTGTAATTGGTTTAACATGTATATACCGTTATCTAGTGCACCGGACCCAATCAAACCATGATTAAGGTGGATGTTAACCTTCTTTTGATAACAACGATACCGATATGATATTACACGTTAAACAGGGTACACAGAAACAGTTGCGCAAAACCAAAATATGTCCACTCGTCAATCCAAGGTGATAATCCCCTACGGACACAGCATTCACGCTAGCTCCGTTAGCAACATGGAGGGTCATATCACCAACCTTCAGCACTCTACGGTTTCTCAGTGCCTGTAATGAATTGAATATATGAGATCCTGATCCGGTATCCAATACCCAGGAAGTAGAGTTGATTGACAGACAATTTTCAATTACAAACACACCTGAAGCCGAAGCCACAACTTGCCTCGGGTCCTGGTTCTTGGCAATCCAAGCTTTGCAATCCATCTTCCAATGGCCTTTCCTACGATAGTGGAAGCACTCGTCCTTTGCCACTACTGGCACCACAACCTTTGCCTTTCCCTTGACTCCCACCTTACCAACACCACCTCTTGGTTTGGTAGCGGCCTTCTTCTTCCATCCTTTGGCCCTTGCCTTCTGCAAGAGGAAGCACCACGAACAAACATAGTGGGTGTTTCCCTTACCTTCTGCAAGGTGCCCTCTGCACTCCTCAACATGTTAAGGAGTTCTGGAAGTTCAAATTCTTTACCTTGAATGTTGAAATTCAAGATAAACTGGGCATAGGTGGAAGGAATGGACTGGAGAATCAAGTTTGTATACAACTCGTTCTCTAATGTTGTCCCGAGGTCTGCGAGCTTGTCACGACCCGAAATATTAGCTTGTGACCAGCACTTGAATCACGCCACGTCTAAAGGCGTAACGGAATTCAAATAAGCTGAAACCCAGAAATCTAAACCTTTTTAGAAAAAATAAAGGAGAAGATGTTTGAAAATAAAGGTATAATGAAAACAAGTGTGCTTAATGCATAGAAAGAAACATGAATGATACAAATGAAATTTTCTAGTTTAAAAACATATTTCGTCTTTTGAAAAAATTTGGCAGCACCTCCTTTTATATTTTGATCCAAAACCACAAATACATAACAAGAATAATGGCATCCCCAAGAGGGAGCTAGCTCTTCGCCAAACGGAGGATCAAAACCACGCAATATAGCATAAATAAATATACGACGCCCAACGGCGAAGTTCACCACAAAAGACAGTGAAAAGAGCAAGATATAGCCCCAAAAGTGAATATAAAACCCATCGCTCAAATCTCGCAGCTACAAGTCACACTAAGTCTCATCACCTATACAAATACAACTTTTGATTGATTGATGGAGTTAACTAGATACAATATGAAATATAATACAAGAGTGAGTACGATACAATGCCCCCCTACCAATGCAAAACACCCGAATGGAACTGTATGCCAGCGAAGCCGCTACTGATCCAAGCGGTCAACCTGCAAGAACTGTGGCACAACGGGGGTGAGTTGCCAACTCGTGAATAGAAATATATCTACAAGTCGAAATCGAATAAACAACGACTCCTAGGTCAACTATATCAAAAGGTAATACTATGATATCTAGGGTGACCGAGTCATACATATGCCAACAAGGTAATCACGACCTATGCATGCTGATAACATCCAACAGTAAAAATCAAGATATGTATGCATGTGGATCTCGTCCACCCAATAATCAATGTCTGTATGCACGTAAATATCATAAGGGGGTGTGCATGAAAGAATGAGGATATATATATCAACGGTGTCCCTCCCGACACATCAAAATCATGGAACCTGAGTGCCTAGCATCGACACTCGAAAATATCATGAAAACTGTGCCCAGCATCGGCACGTAAATCCTTATATATCGGACTCCGTCAGTCCGGATCGGCCCACGGGCTCCGTCAGTCCGGATCGGCCCATCTCATCTCTCGACTCCGGTCGGTATCCTCCGGATATCCGCCGAGCCCAAATACTATCACCGGTAGGTACTCGCCACCCTGCCAGGCTCATCGTCTACTCCACGAAAAACATTTCTCGCCCCGGGGAACCATACCGGGTGCACCATGTACCCGCATTCGGCTTCGTCCACTCCTCAAATCGGGTTTCACATGCCACTCTCAGAACCGAGGAAACACATGGTGGACGCACTGAAATATCATATCAAGAGAAACCGGGTTTTTAAAACAGTACACGCTTTCTTTGAAATAGCCACAGTTCTCAAATCCAGAAATCTCATAAAAACAGCATATCTCAATGCGTAAAATCATAAAGCATGATGTATAGAGTCATATCATGATGCAGCAATCCTACTGTGTAGTGACATGGCAATTATCGATGATAAAGTGTGTGAGCCGGCAAATCTGTGTACGTGTAACATACGCATCATCGATAATGGTGTAAGTGTACTAATACAGGTATATGCAATGCAATGTAAATAATATGAATGCAGCATAAGGTAAATCATATGCCATGCTGACGGGTATACGTATCTAATATGACCGAGTCGGGCAATCTATCAACTGGCATCCAGCCCAAAAACATCGCGTACGGTACAATCCATCGTACGGCAACCTCTAGTCAAGGGTAAGGATCAATCATCAAGTCAACCTCATCACGCACGGAATATCATCGTGCGGCGGCATTAAACTAAAAGGGATCCTATCATCCTATACAACAACTGAGGGTACGGCCTAATATCACATACGGCCTATCATCCATGATTCACAACATTCTAAATATATATATAACCCTATATACCTATGTCCCAGGTCTCATCTGCAATAATCGCATATCAGGGGACCGGTAGGGTATAAATCATTTTGATCGACTCGCATCCCTATACCATCATATCATATCATCATCTCATCATATCATCAAATTCGTCTTGTATTCTTTCATCACAATTATGTCGAGTTTACATAAACATGCTACCTACTAAGTATAAGTACCTAATCTAACCAACACACCCGAACCATACAATCGGATTTTTGAAGAAGTGAATCGTAGTTTTGAAAACAGGGGTTACGGTGTTTTTAAGGAAAAGATATCATTTGAAAATCCGTAACATCCCTCAAGATATACATTTAAAAGGTACATAAGATTCTTTAGTTTAGAAAAAGGTATGGTTCGGATGACGCATCTACATCGGCTATCTAGTCCTACAGTACCCTAAGCGGTAATATCGCTAAATATCATCCTAGGGTAGTAGTAGTAGTAGCATGTCACACTTAACTATCCTCTAGTTTCTTATATGACTACATAGCTATCTATGTTCTAACGCTAGTTTCCTAATCTAGGTTCCCTAACCATACTCAATAAATCAATTTTTCCATCAAAAGCTGCGGGGGTGCTATACGCCATCCACCCGACTTCCCCGGTAGATATAGATCTACTCACCTGGTCTTCGCTCGCCGAAATCGATGACGCCACGCTTCTTCGCCACGGAATCCATGCGAGGGTACCTACAATAATAACCAATCGCAATACGTATTAAAATCGAGGCAGAAATCCGATACAGCGCACAGTGTGCTCATAGGTTGGAACCTATGGCCCAAACGTGCAAATCAATCAAACAACCCCTGTCGTCGATGTACGAATACCGACAACCAAATATAAATCCAAATATCAAGAAAGTGCATTTTAAAATACGAAAAACATCGCCTAAAACACACCAAAATGCTCCCAGATTTTCCCCAGAAGACAATTAGCCAAAACTGCACATAGGAGGGGTCTAATTTAGTGCAAAATGAGCCCTGGAACAAAAATGAACCTATTCCCTTCTACTCTGGCCGCAAATTGTGGCCAGAATGATTAAATCTGCGGCCGGGAAATTGAATTAGGGGCTCGGGTCTTGGTAGTAGCTTCCTAGGTGCCTGCACGACTCACTGTCAGCTCAATTTAATTTTTAGTGCCCCCGGGTTGCTCCAGATTCCAGAACACCTTCACAGATCACACATTTTTCCGATGTCGGATTTCTAAATCCGTGATTTAGGGTTTCTAAGGTCTGGTCTAGGTCACTAAACAGCACCTAAGTTTAGTTAACAGCTACTAGGAATCACCCAATTCAAACCAACACTCAAATCTTCACTAGGGTTTCCCAATGTTCACTACCTCCACAATATCACATCTAAACACATATAAATACTTAAGTAAATGGAAAACTACCCAATTAGTGAAGGGATTACCTCATAAAGCACCCATGAATCCCCCAAGACCATCAAAACTGAATTTTTCTTGGTCCCATGTGTAGAGGTTGAAGAGGGGATTAATATTTGTGAAGGGTGTGTAGGGTTTTGGGGCATGGTTGGAGATGGATCTAGGGATTTTTTTGGAGGGTTATGGAGTTGAGGATATGAAGGAGAAGGAGGAAAATGGTGAGGGATTTTGATTTGGGCAGCAGCCCCCCCCCCCTCTCTCATTATAATTCACACACACTCTCTCTCATCACTAGTATACCTACCCCATCATTATGTCCCCTTGACTTTTCCTCTTTCTTTTTCTTTTCTTTTCCCACCAAAAACCATAATATAAAGCCCAAATGAAATGAAACATGTAATAAAATGAAACATGTCATGGTGCACTAACCATGGAAACTGTAAAAACGCGGATTTGGCTTAATCGCGATTAGCAGTGCACTAATCGGGTTTTTGTCGAAACTGTATATAATAAATTTTAAAATTGCCAAATCCTTTAAATATATTTTTAAATGAATAAATCATTTTAATTTCTATTTATTTCACAATTATTGGTATATATTTATACCCTTTTCGAAAACCCCAATTTCGCAAATCGGCAGTTTTCGGGAAAAATATTATTTTAGTATTAAATTCCCAAAAATAGTATTTTATATTTTCTGTAATGTTACAATCTTCCCCCCTTAAATAAATTCGGTCCCCGAATTTAAATTTAAACCCCCAAAATCTTAAACAATTCAATAATCAGCTCAAACAACGGGGCTCCGAAATCGTGGAAAACGCAGAAATAACACAACACATCGCATCAAATGCGCATGAAAACGAGTAAAAACTAAAAATCGAACTCCGTCAAGCGTCACACAAATCATCGGATTTGCACGCATATCCTCGGAGTTACAATAGAGATGCAGATCTCGAAATCCACTACTGAAATCCAATACATGCTAGTCAAATTCTATAATACGTGTATAGTACGCATCTTTAAAAAACTCAAAAATCTGAATGAAAGACATGCAAAATCTTTTCTAAATCGCCGCGGGAATGCGTAACTCACGGCATAACTGACGGACGCTCATTCTAAAATAATATTATATGTCCATATATGTTTTCTTAAATACACGTTCCGTCGTTTTCAAAATATCCCAAAAGGTTTTCCTTTTATAAACGTCCGCGTCGCTCACGGACAAGTAGAAAATAGCGAGACTATAGCTCCTCTGTTTCAAAAACCTATTGGTAAACTTTTAATACATGCAAAGTATTCAGGTACTGTCCTCTGATCAGTCATGTTTGGCTACTACACAAAATAGTACCCAACATGAAAGCAAAGTGCTCAAAAGCAAAATCAGCCTCAAAAGGCGTATCCAATAATCACATGCATCTGGTGCGCATGGAAATCAAATCTAAATACAGGCGCCACAATAAGCACAAAAACCCAAAACTACGTGCAACGGGTGTGCACGAAAGCATCTGTCCACTGCAACGAGTGTGCAGGACAACAATATCTGGTGCACCTATTGTGCACGAAATGCGAATACAAATCCATAAAAAGTAACACCGAGTACACCAAGGTGTATAAATCAAAATCGTGTGCAAATGTGTGCACAAAACACATATCAATGCACTGCAAGTACATATAAGCTATACCGAATGCAAAAATCAAATCATCTATAAGAAATCCATGAAATCAATATCAGGAAACTCGTCATCAAAACTCAAATCCAAGCGATATAAGCGTGATACTCAGATCACAAGCACAAATCGCAACAAAGGACATCGAGGTACACCTCCTACAATGTCGAGAAATAAATCGGTGCGCCTAGAAACTGGAAGAACAAGAACATCCGCTCGCCTCATGCTCACGTTCTGGCGTCCCCTATCTCTGGGTACTCATCTTCTCTACGAATTACCAATCTTGCAATCTATCTGCTCATCGGCCCTGTCAGGTGTGCTAATGGGGACGATTCCGCTCTAGTACTTCTCTGGTCATCTCTCGGTCAATCATCATGACCACTCATAAAGCAGCACGTTGCTGGCGTCGGCCTCTGGTCCTCTGACTGTACATGGCACATCTGATCCTGGGTGCAAATCTCATTGCAGCAGTGTCCTGGAAGGAATCCTGCTCAAGATCTCTTTCAATCTTGCCTATGCCGAACTATACGGAGGCTGGTACTCTTACATAATCCTTTCTCATTTTCTGGACATCTACGTGTTCCGCACACCGTTCCTCGGAAACTCGTCCCAACCATCGAAGATATACTCCATACTCGCCGAATTCTCGTGCGAACTCTCTACTTCACTCGGCCCCAATGTCGACTGATTCGGACTCGTCTTCTCATGACTGCAAGGACTGCGCTCCAATGGTTATGCTCGTATATGGAGTTTCCCAATCAATGTATCCCATCACATGATATCCGAATGATGTCGAACCATCCGATCGATATGTCAAAACCTCATAATCCCTCAAGAGATCAACATCTTGGGTACAGTTTAATAGTGTCGAGTACATACCACAGCATCAGTGATCCAGCCGTAGAAGGGCAAACCCAAGCCTCACTAATGGCGCCGCGGAACTGCCGCAAACCCTAAGGTTCAAAGGCTTTCACACGGTCATTATGTAGAGTTAAGGTTTCATTCTTCTAGAGGGTCCATAGAATTGCTTGCACATCTTTCCGAATACTTTAAACTTGGAATATGGTTTCCTGACATTCGATCGTCTCTATCGACTCTCAACGAATCTGCGTGAAGTCGTCTCAAGCTGGAATCAATCTATCTGATGACCTCGCATCGGGTAAGCGAACGAACCACATGTCCTAGTCCTTCACCCTTGGGTGGCTAGAGACCTTCCATCATATCTCTAAGTATATACTTATGCTGCAGTAGCTCCAACCTCTGGGCGATACCTCGTCAATTGCAGCAACGACTGGCTCATTCGTCTGTACGCTGAACAACGTCTCAATCCTCCAGGAAAGGCGATACATTGGCGGTCATCTCTAAATCGGTCTGCTCTAGATCTGAGTAAGACTCTCCACACTGGAAATCTTCAACTCAACTGGGCCTGCGTCGGCACATCAATCTGACGAATCACCTTCGTCTCTAAAATCGGGGTAGACTAGCTATCATCTGTCTCATATCTGCCTGGAAGCTCCGGCGATCTCAGCTCGTAAGCTCCGGAAGCGACATCTTATCAATCTCAGCAACAGCTGGGTAATCTGTCTGCACGGTAGGCGACATCATAATCTCTGAGGTATGTTGTACATCAACAGTCCTCTCTCAACTGGCAGCTCTAACAATGGCCCGATCATCCGGTGTATAACCAAGCACTCGCCTCCACAAGAGTTCACAATCATCAGTGCTAACTCGAGACGTCCCCATGTCACCAAAAAACACAATGGTCGGCCCTCGTATCAAACGAGCTCGCCCTGACCGCAACGCTAGCAGCAGCTCAAACTGCGCTCAAACTATGGTGACAGGAACCTCAATCGAGTATCGAATAAAGCAGATCAACGGCATGAGAGGAAACGACAAATCCAGTATGGATACATGATCATAAAAAGGAACAGCATCAATGAAAGTATGATCATGGAAACAAATAGAATCAAGGATCTCCAATGGATGTATAATCATGGATACGAAGAGAATCACCGGTCTCAAAAATATGTGCATCCTAAGGTTTCTTAAGTGGAGTATCGTATCGTAAATATGCCAAGGAACATACGTACGGTACGTCACTCTACTCAAGCTACCTACTCCATCAATCTGGGTCAGCCTATGAAACGAAAGTTCGGGTCTAATACCTCCCCGTTCAAGTCTAAGTTCCGTAAGGTCAAGCCTAGGTTCCGAAATACATAACCGCCCTAGACTCCGCATAGTCAAACATAGACTCGAACAAAGGTTAAACCTAGTGCTCTGATACCAACTTTGTCACGACCCGAAATATTAGCTCATGACCAGTACTTGAATCACGCCACGTCTAAAGGCGTAACGGAATTCAACTAAGCTGAAACCCAGAAATCTAAACCTTTTTAGAAAAAATAAAGGAGATGATGTTTGAAAATAAAGGTATAATGAAAACAAGTGTGCTTAATGCATAGAAAGAAACATGAATGATGCAAATGAAATTTTCTAGTTTAAAAACATGTTTCGTCTTTTGAAAAATTTTGGCAGCACCTCCTTTGTATATTTTGATCCAAAACCACAAATACATAACAAGAATAATGGCATCCACAAGCGGGAGCTAGCTCTTCGCCAAACGGCGGATCAAAACCACGCAATATAGCATAAATAAATATACGACGCCCAACGGCGAAGTTCACCACAAAAGACAGTGAAAAGAGCAAGATATAGCCCCAAAAGTGAGTATAAAACCCATCGCTCAAATCTCGCAGCAACAAGTCTCACCAAGTCTCATCACCTATACAAATACAACTTTTGATTGATTGATGGAGTTAACTAGATACAATATGAAATATAATACAAGAGTGAGTACGATACAATGCCCCACCTACCAATGCAAAACACCCGAATGGAACTGTATACCTGCGAAGCCGCTACAGATCCAAGCAGTCAACCCGCAAGAACTATGGTACAACGGGGGTGAGTTGCCAACTCGTGAATAGAAATATATCTACAAGTCGAAATCGAATAAACAACGACTCCTAGGTCAACTATATCAAAAGGTAATACTATGATATCTAGGGTGACCGAGTCGTACATGTGCCAACAAGGTAATCACTACCTATGCATGCTGATAACATCCAACAGTAAAAATCAAGATATGTATGCATGTGGATCTCGTCCACCCAATAATCAATGTCTGTATGCACGTAAATATCATAAGGGAGTGTGCATGAAAGAATGAGGATATATATATCAACGGTGTCCCTCCCGACACATCAAAATCATGGAACCTGAGTGCCTAGCATCGACACTCGAAAACATCATGATAACCGTGCCCAGCATCGGCACGTAAATCCTCATATATCGGGCTCCGTCAGTCCGGTTCGGCCCACAGGCTCCGTCAGTCCGGATCGGCCCATCTCATCTCTCGACTCCGGTCGGTATCCTCCGGATATCCGCCGAGCCCAAATACTATCACCGGTAGATACTCGCCACCCTGCCAGGCTCATCGTCTACTCCATGAAAAACATTTCTCGCCCCGGGGAACCATACCGGGTCCACCATATACCCGCATTCGGCTTCGTCCACTCCTCGAATCGGGTTTCACATTCCACTCTCAGAACCGAGGAAACACATAGTGGACGCACTAAAATATCATATCAAGAGAAATCGGGTTTTTAAAACAGTACACGCTTTCTTTGAAATAGCCACGGTTCTCAAATCCAGAAATCTCATAAAAACAGCATATCTCAATGCGTAAAATCATAAAGCATGATGTATAGAGTCATATCATGATGCAGCAATCCTACTGTGTAGTGACATGGCAATTATCGATGATGAAGTGTGTGAGCCGGTAAATCTGTGTACGTGTAACATACGCATCATCGATAATGGTGTAAGTGTACTAATACAGGTATGCAATGCAATGTAAATAATATGAATGCAGCATAAGGTAAATCATATGCCATGCTAACGGGTATACGTATCTAATATGACCGAGTCGGGCAATCTATCAACTGGCATCCAGCCCAAAAACATCGCGTACGGTACAATCCATCGTACGGCAACCTCTAGTCAAGGGTAAGGATCAATCATCAAGTCAACCTCATCACGCATGGAATATTATCGTGCGGCGGCATTATACTAAAAGGGATCCTATCATCCTACACGACAACTGAGGGTATGGCCTAATATCACATACGGCCTATCATCCATGATTCACAACATTCTAAATATATATATAACCCTATATACCTATGTCCCAGGTCTCATCTGCAATAATCGCATATCAGGGGACCGGTAGGGTATAAATCATTTTGATCGACTCGCATCCGTATACCATCATATCATATCATCATCTCATCATATCATCAAATTCGTCTTGTATTCTTTCATCATAATTATGTCGAGTTTACATAAACATGCTACCTCTACTAAGTATAAGTACCTAATCTAACCAACACACCCGAACCATACAATCGGATTTTTGAAGAAGTGAATCGTAGTTTTGAAAACAGGGGTTACGGTGTTTTTAAGGAAAAGATATCATTTGAAAATCCGTAACATCCCTCAAGATATACATTTAAAAGGTATATAAGATTCTTTAGTTTAGAAAAAGGTATGGTTCGGATGACGCATCTACATCGGCTATCTAGTCCTACAGTACCCTAAGCGGTAATATCGCTAAATATCATCCTAGGGTAGTAGTAGTAGTAGCATGTCACACTTAACTATCCTCTAGTTTCTTATATGACTACATAGCTATCTATGTTCTAACGCTAGTTTCCTAATCTAGGTTCCCTAACCATACTCTTTAAATCAATTTTTCCATCAAAAGCTGCGGGGGTGCTATACGCCATCCACCCGACTTCCCCGGTAGATATAGATCTACTCACCTGGTCTTCGCTCGCCGAAATCGATGACGCCACGCTTCTTCGCCTCGGAATCCATGCGAGGGTACCTACAATAATAACCAATCGCAATACGTATTAAAATCGAGGCAGAAATCCGATACAGCGCACAGTGTGCTCATAGGTTGGAACCTATGGCCCAAACGTGCAAATCAATCAAACAACCCCTGTCGTCGATGTACGAATACCGAAAACCAAATATAAATCCAAATATCAAGAAAGTGCATTTTAAAATACGGAAAACATCGCCTAAAACACACCAAAATGCTCCCAGATTTTCCCCAGATGACAATTAGCCAAAACTGCACATAGGAGGGGTCTAATTTAGTGCAAAATGGGCCCTGGAACAAAAATGAACCTATTCCCTTCTACTCTGGCCGCAAATTGCGGCTAGAATGATTAAATCTGTGGCCGGGGAATTGAATTAGGGGCTCGGGTCTTGGTGGTAGCTTCCTAGGTGCCTGCACGACTCACTGTCAGCTCAATTTAATTTTTAGTGCCCCCGGGTTGCTCCAGATTCCAGAACACCTTCACAGATCACGCATTTTTCCGATGTCGGATTTCTAAATCTGTGTTTTGGGGTTTCTAAGGTCTGGTATAGGTCGCTAAACAACACCTAAGTTTAGTTAACAGCTACTAGGAATCACCCAATTCAAACCAACACTCAAATCTTCACTAGGGTTTCCCAATGTTCACTACCTCCACAACATCACATATAAATACTTAAGTAAATGGAAAACTACCCAATTAGTGAAGGGATTATCTCATAAAGCACCCATGAATCCCCCAAGACCATCAAAACTGAATTTTTCTTGGTCCCATGTGTAGAGGTTGAAGAGGGGATTAATATTTGTGAAAGGTGTGTAGGGTTTTGGGGCATGGTTGGAGATGGATCTAGGGATTTTTGTGGAGGGTTGTGGAGTTGAGGAGATGAAGGAGAAGGAGGAAAATGGTGAGGGATTTTGATTTGGGCAGCAGCCCCCCCCCCCTCTCTCATTATAATTCACACACACACTCTCTCATCACTAGTATACCTACCCCTTCATTATGTCCCCTTGACTTTTCCTCTTTCTTTTTCTTTTCTTTTCCCACCAAAAACCATAATATAAAGCCCAAATGAAATGAAACATGTAATAAAATGAAACATGTCATGGTGCACTAACCATGGAAACTGTAAAAACGCGGATTTGGCTTAATCACAATTAGCAGTGCACTAATCGGGTTTTTGTCGAAACTGTATATAATAAATTTTAAAATTGCCAAATCTTTTAAATATATTTTTAAATGAATAAATCATTTTAATTTCTATTTATTTCACAATTATTGGTATATATTTATACCCTTTTCGAAAACCCCAATTTCGCAAATCGGCAGTTTTCGGGAAAAATATTATTTTAATATTAAATTCCCAAAAATAGTATTTTATATTTTCTGTAATGTTATAGAGCTCTTCATTATAGCCAATCATCTTAAGTACATATTCCCCTACAGATGATCCGACAGCCATCCTCGACTGAAACAAGTTCTTCGAGGTCTCGTATCTAGCTATACGAGATTGCTCTCCATACAAATCCTTGGTGTGAAGAAATATGGATTCAAGATCCATATTCTCGTGCCTCCTCTGATGTTCATTATTCATAGAGGCAAGCACGATGCACTTGGCCTTCGCGCAGTCTAACTCCCAGGTCTTGCGGATTTCCTTATCCGCGACACTGAATTCAGGACCTGGGACGGCAAGGGCCTTTGTAGTAAGGACATACCCCAATTTTTCATAGGTAATAACCATCTTAACATTTCGGAACCAATCTTTATAGTTTGGCCCTGTCAAAATATTTTTATCTAAAAATAACTTAAGGCCTGTCATGTTCTGGGTCGCTGCAATGAGAGAGAGATGGAACACTTTAGCATGATGCTCTTGCAAGTTTAGAGTGGTTTTTAGTTTATCTAAACATGATGGCTCCCATTGTTTCTCGAATCCCTCCTCAAACCAAAAAGGAAGAACTAGTCAGGACTATTCTCATCGTACAATACTTGCTTAACCGTTCGGCCAGGCCGGTGTCGGTACTTCGAGAGAGGTTTTACGACGCTTTCGCGAAGTTCCTTAATTAAATAACCTCTTTTTTCTGGGGGCGTAGCCCCGCTGACACCTTTCTCGACACCTACTTGGTTTATAGCATTGATCGTTAAGTAAAAGAATCTCCTGATGAGTAGCATATACTCACAGTAGGATTGGGATCCAAATATCATCGTGTGATTAAGCTGAAGGAATCCTACAAAAATTATCACACTCCAAATGGTATGCAATCTCTTTAGCAAGTTTCAGTTTCTTTAGAAACTCCCGATATGGATTTCTGCCCCATGCTCTTATAACCTTGGCGTTGGTCAAAATGTCATAAGTCACATATCAAGTTCTACCCATCATTATCTTGTTAATTTGAACCCATCCGTACATACCCCTGACGTTGGCCAAATGGCAGTACGACTGTCCTAAACTAACTCATCTATCTATGCAACAAATGAATACCCAGCAGCTACCAAACACTATGCCTTGGCGTTGGTCAAAATACATAGCTTGAATACTACTGAATACCCAAATGAAATGACGGAGGGCTACGAATGGTTTTGGCAAAACCGTGAACGTAGTGAACTTGATATGATCGAAGGAACCTGATAGCATTTAAAAGGAGTGGCTTAAGCTCCGCGATTAAAAAATATCTTCTGTTTTAAAATAACCGAGTGGTTTCATTTAAACTGTTCCAACGATTCAACTTTGGTTTATTTTCTTTGCATTAATATAATGCATCCCATCAATTAACCTATCATTGCAGAATCAACGAAAATACAACGTCCTTTTATGCCATCCGCATTCGCCACTGGGCCACGTCATTCACCCGTTAGGTTACTTAACTAATGACAGAGCGGGGGATGGGCTAGCGCGGGTGCAAAACATAAGTAATTCCTACTAGATATCATATATAGATATTGTACATTCGTCAGACGCAATAATAAGCATTCCAGATCACAGATGAACATATTGGATTTTCTACGAATCCGCATTCCTTTTGAGCCTACAAAGAAAGACGGATTACACAGTCGCGATGAATAGCCAAAACCCCACCCTAGACCCCTACGGGTATGGCAAACTACTCGCCTAGTACCCGAAGTGAAGCGGACTCTCTCAACAACGTGAGTAGGCCACTAAACACTTCAAAGTACCCGGTAGTTTATGTACCCCACCTTGGGTCTATCCTAGGAGCAGAAAATAGTAAATGAAATAATACAACAGTGGCTACAACCTCAACCCGGATGTGCCCCGCAAAAGAATATTACAACAAATTACAATTTACATTTGAATGAAAGAAACACTCGTCTCACATCCCCGGCTATCCATTCACGACAATCCAACAAGTTCACAATCACAAACCAGAAAAACAATTACAGAAATGTGCAACCCCCTGCTAACCGACATACTAGCAGTTAGAGGAGGTTTACGAACACATTAAACACAACACAGATATAATCCAGTTAGCCAAACATCTTAGAATTTCGATCAAGCAACACATATGAATCTACTCCAAACAATTCTCTGTGTACATAAAACCTGAGCAGAAACAAAACATCCCAAAAAACACAACATCAACACAGAAGAATAACTGAGCAAATTTGGGTTGACTCGGAATCAACTCGGCCGCGGATCCGCGGCGGATCGCTTGGATCGGCGGCGGTTCCGCTGTGGTATGGCCGATTCATAGTCCCAAATTTCTTCACAATTCTTAAAAAAACCTGCTTGTATTTTTAAGGGTCCCTAAAAAAATTTTAGACCCCGTTTTAAAAACGGCAGAAACTATGTGAAAATGATGTTTTTTCGGGTTCGTTTTGCGATCGAATTCTAACGACTTTGATAACATGTTAGTTATGGTTTAGCTAGGATTTGATACCACTGTAAGTCGACGTTAGACACCCCACATGATGCGGGGAGGCCGAATAGGTAAAACAATCATTTTGTTCAAGTTAACATCGACTAACTTTACGGATCTTTGCTAAACCCTAACTAACAACTATCTAGAAGTGATTAACTACTATGATAGATGATTATACCTCAAGATTCTAGTCCTCCTTATTCTTGTTGTTCACCTCCTCGTCGGCCTCCTCGATGTGATAGAAGATCCACCCGAGAGTTCCTTCTCCAAGCTTTAACCTCTCACTGGAGGTAACTGGGTGACTATGATTGCTAATCAAGGTAACCTAGAGGATATAGAGATGGATTAGGGATCTATTAGTCTTGCTAACCCTTGGGATCTCAACACATGAGAGGATTAGGGTTAGGTTTTGAAGAGAGAGAGCTTGAGGAGAGAGAAAGTGTTTGTAATAATGAATTGAAAATATAACTCATTATGTATATAATGAAGCATAATAATTATCAAATAAATCATATAGATAATTACAACCATGCTTCATTTAATGCAAATGAATGAATCGTCTCATGAGTCATTAAGCAATAAATGCTTCATTAACTCATTTGGATGAATCACTACATGAGTCACAAATTCAATTAATGAAAATTCCACATAAGCTCTCCACCTCACCTTTCTTATAGAAGCTTCTCGACAAATTACGAGAATGCCCTTCCCATCCGTAAAACACGGAAATACTGAGACTCTATAAATCCAATAATCCAAAACTAGAATCTGGCTTAAACTAAAGCCTGCTAGTAAAAACTATCTGAACATCGTACGTGCATAAATACACGTATGTGTCCGAACCCTGTCGTAAAACCATACGACCTCTATATCGTTTCTCCTGAAGCAGGGAAACTCTCTGTGTGGGACTCTAAAGACTCGACACTACGCTGGCAGTGGATTTAACCACAGGCCGCAAGCGGTACTAGCTGTACGTAACGGTCTCCAGGTAGATGTCGATAAGAAGGTCGATGAGGAAACCCATCCAAACTCCTACTGAGCCTGATGTGACAATCTCCGTACAGTCCGGTCTGTTCGTCTAAGACAATCACATATCGGGCCTAAGGGGCGGCAAGTGTCAGTCCCCTAAAATTTGTATAAGTCATGTCGGAGTGAAGCCCATTACACCTTGAAAAGCTACTGGAAATCCTACCAGAAAATCTCGTTTGCCCTAGCCAGGGACTTTGCGTAATGGCTCTCCAAACACAGCGCGATATCAACTCCCAATACCGGGAGAGATGAATCATATCTAACCGCCACTGCCTCCAAGTGCTTCGGGACTGCACCCAACTCTACCTGTTTGCACGACTCCTTTGAGCCGTGGTAGGGTAGCAATCTAAGAACAGTGGGAACACACTCAAAACGAAGCAGCAGTGTCAAGTCTGCGGACTATGTTGTACTCATGTCACCTGGGAACTGTTAACTGATGACGGGTATAATACCAACCAACAGTTCCCTGCGAGTCATGTCCGGTGTACCCGTAACCAAACGAGCACCTACATACTATCTCCAGTACAACGTATTAATGGCTGTGGAACAGACCATCTCCCCTACTGGGATGAGAAGCGTATACACTAGTCTACTCTGGAGTATCGATGCCCTGTCTCGATAATCCTATGACTAGGGACCTGAAAAAGGATGTGCTTGTAGACTACCCAGCTCCCACTAGTGTGACTGCCATCACAACGCTAGTGGTCAAGCAAGATCCTAAGAGCTCTATCAAATGTATTCGCAATATGTTAAAAGAAACATATACACATATTAAGATAGATATAAACCAAGTAGCATACTACTATGTTGAGCAAGACTGTTAATACAACTGTAAATATCCCAAGGTTCCATTAAGTAATATATAAGCTAGTATGATACAATAATGGCCCCTAGGGCATATACACTAACAAATACTAGTTTCTAATTTGATGGAGTTAACTAGATACAACAAAAATAATAAATACAAGAGAGGTAAGATCCAACATGTACCACCTACCAAATAAAAACACCGAATGCAGCTGTGTGCCAGCAATGCCGCTACTGATTCATGTGGTCAACCTGCAAGAACTGTGGCACAACGGGGGTGAGTTGCCAACTCATGAGTAGAAAATATCAGCAGGTAGAAATCGAAATAAATAACGATTCCTAGGTCAACTATATCATAAAGGTAATACTATGATATCTAGGGTGATCGTGTCTGTATATGTGCCAACTGTATAATAAATGCCTATTTGCATGTGGATAATATCTAACAATATAATCAATGCCAGTATGCATGTGGATCTCGTCCACTCGAAATATCATAAAAGCATATGCATGTAAATATATGAGGATATCAAGGAATGGGTGTCCATCAATGACACATCAAAATCATGGAACCTGAGTGTCCAGTATCGATATTCGAAACATCATGAAACCCGTGTCCAGCATCAACACGTAAATCCTCATATCTCAGGCGCCGCATCCTCAGATCGGCCATCATATATATCTCATCTCAGGCGCCGCCTACTCTGGTCGGCCCTCATATCCATCTCATAACTCCGGCCGGTAGACTCTGGATAACCGACGGGTCCAAATACTATCACCGGTAGGTAGTGCTCCCCTGCCAAGCTCACCGTCTAACTATACAAGTCTTCTTGCCCCGGGGTACCTCACCGGGTCCACCATGTACCCGCAGACGGTGCCTACCACTCCTCGAATCGGGTTTCACATGCCAATCTCAGAACCGAGAAAACACATGGTGGACGTCTCGAAATATCATATCAAGAGAAACCGGGTTTTTAAAACTATATATACTTTCCTTTGAAATAACCACGGTTCTCAAATCCAGAAATCTCATGAAAACAGCATATCTCAATGCATATAATCGTAAAGCATGATGCATGCGACATATAACAGAATGTAAGCATATCCGTATATCATGCAACATGGAACAGTGATGTGAGTATATTTGAACATAGTAAGTAAATCATGCAAGAAGTCATATCATGATGCAGAAGTTCTATTATGTAGTGACATAGCAATTATCGATGATGAAGTGTGTGAGACGGACAATCTGTGTAAGTGTAACATATGCATCATCGATAATGGTGTAGGTGTACTAGCACAGGTATATGCAATGCAATGAGAATAATATGAATGTAGCATAAAGTAAATCGCCAGCTAAATGCTATAAGGTATACGTATCTAACATGACCGAGTCGGTGAATCAATTAATCGACATCCAGTCTCACAACATCACGTACGGTATAATCCATCGTACGACATCCTCTAGTCAAGGGTATGGATCAATCATCAAATGACTCATCACGTACGTAAATCATCGTACGGCAGCATTAAACAAATTTAGGATCCTAACAACCTATATGACAATGAGAATGCGGACCTAACGTCTCGTACGGCTTATCACTTATGATTCACAACATTTTATCTCTATATGCCTATATCCCAGGTCACATCCATAACAATCTCATATCATGGGACCGGCAAAGGTATCAATCATCTTATATCGACTCGCATCCGTATACCAACATATCAATCAAGTCATCATATCACATCATATAATCTTTTCATCACATTAAGTCATCTTACATCAAGTCAAATTATATATACATTCTACCTTATTAATCATGTGTCATATTACGCTAAATCTCGTACTTATTCTAGTGCAACTACATATCTATGAGTCGTGATTCACATTCACTTTTCATATCCTTATATATTAATTTGAGACATCATTTTCTAGCATATCATATCAAGAATCATATCCCTAAGGTTTCTCATCTCATATCCCGATATATATAGTCAATCATTCATATCATCTCTAACTATCTTTTATTCCTATCATCTCTAACTATCTTAATAACCATCTCCGTAGTTTTCTAATATAGGTTGTCTTAACCATATTCTATATATCGGTTTCCATCAAATTTGCGGGGGTGCTATACGCCATCCACCCGACTTCCCCGTAGATATAAATCTACTCACCTGATCCTTGCTTGCCGAAGTCGATGACGTCATGTTTCGTCGTCTCGGAATCCACGTGAAGGTACCTACAATATCAACACATATCGCACTACCATTAACATCAAGTCCGGAAAACCAATACGGCACGCGGTGCGCTCATAGGTTAGAACCTATAGCCTACGCATGCAAAATCAACCAAACAACCCTTGTCGTTGACGTACAAACATCCAACGACCCAATACAATATCAAATACTAAAACCAAGAATTCAAAATACGTAAAACATAACCAAAACCAAAAAAGCAACTAAGTAAAATGGTCCCGGATTCTATCTCAGGTAAAATGGGACAAAACAAACAGTACTATGGGGTAGTATATGGAGTATGTGAGCTACTGGACCAACCTAGACCCAATACCCCTCAAAGTGGCTGGCCACATTGCCTAGAAATCAGGCGAGCTCGGCCAAAAGGTGAGGGAATGGGCTCATACTTGCAGGGTGGCCTCCTATTAGTCCAACTAGGTCTCTAGAGTTGTTTGTTCAACTCAGAAACTTCCCGGGTCATCCCAGATTCCCTATAGGCACGCTAAATGTCATAAAACCGATACGGAACAATTCTTAAGTTCGTGTATCGGGTTCTCCATGTCTGTGAGCTATTTAATATAGTTAATCATTGTAGGGACGTGGTCCCCTACAGATGATCCGATAGCCAACCTCGCTTGAAGCAATTCTTTTGAGGTCTCATATCTTGCGATATGAGATTGCTCTCCATATAAATCTTTATTATGGAGGAAGATGGAAACTAAGTCCATCTTCTCGTGCTGCCTCTGGTATACACTATCAACTGAGACCAACACGAGGCACTTGGCATTTGCACGGTCCTCTTTCTTTTGTCTTATGGATATCAACATCCGTGATGGTGGAAACTGGACCTAGGACGGTGGGGGCTTGAGTAGTAATGAGGTGGTCCAGCTTGTCATAGGTAATGGACATCAGGACAAATCTTTGCCAGTCAATATAGTATAACTCGGTCATTTTATTATCAAACTGTAACCTAATCTAGTCACCTTGTCGCTGCAATTAGGAGAGAGAAGAAAACACTCAGCATGATGCTATTGCAAGTTTAGACTGGTTTTTAATTTATCTAAACAGGATGGCTCCCACTGTTTCTCGAATCCTTCCTCAAACCATAAAAGAAAAATTGGTCAGGATTAATCTCACCGTACAATACTTGCTTAACCGTTCGACCAGGCTAGTGTCGGTACTTCGAGGGAGGTTTTACGACGCTTTCGCGAAGTTCCTTAATTAAATAATCTCTTTTCTGGAGGCGTAGCCCCACTAACACTGTTCTAGACACCTACTTTGTTTATAGTATTGATCGTTAAGTGAAAAATCTCCCGAGGAGTAGCATATACTCACAGTAGGATCGGGATCCAAATATCATTGTGTGATAATCCTGAAGGAATCCTACCAACATTATTACAGTCCAAATGGTATGCAGCACGAGTAAGTTTCGGTTTCTTTAGAAACTCCCGATGTGGATTTTTGCCCCATGCTCTTATGACCTTGACGAAGGCCAACATATCATAAGTCACATGTCAAGTTCTACCCGTCATTGTCCAGGTTAATTTGAACCCACCCATACATACCCTTGACGAAGGCCAAAATAGTAGTACGACTGTCCCAAACCAACGCATCTATCTATGCTACAAATGAATATCCAGCAGCTACCAACACTACGCCTTGGCGAAGGTCAAAATATATAGCTTGAATACTACTGAATATTCAACTGAAATGACGGAGGGCTACGAATGGTTTTGGCGAAACCGTGAACGTAGTGAACTTGATATAATCGAAGAAACCTGATAACTTTTAAAAGGAGTGGTTTAAGCTCCGCATTTAAAAGTCTCCTATTTTAAAATAACCGAGTGGTTTTAAAATTTGTTCCAACGATTCAACTTTGTTTTGTTTGCTTTGCATTAATATAATGCATGAAAGTCAACCTTAGCACCACCATGAGGTTCTAAAGGCATCAAGCATGCCAAATTTTAATTTTTATTAGGTGCTAAGTTTGACTAACAAGATCTTTACTAGATTATTAGGGTTTGCCTTTGTGATGTGATGAACTAAAGAGAAGAAAAGAGCATACAACCTTTTTAGTTCGAGTCCTTCTCTTCAATAGCTCCGGGTTGAAGTTCACGCGATTCTACTAGGCTCCTCTTCGAGTTGAGCACGAACCTCCTTCGTGATCTTCGCGCCAAAGATGATCCACCCGAAGTCCATAATCTCAAGCTAACCCTTCACTAATCTCATTAGTGAAGGCAACACTCCACATCAAATTGCTAATCTAATATGTGATGGTGAAGTAGGGGTTTAATTTTCTCACTAGGGTTTTCACAAGTTCAATGATTCACATCACATGTGAGGGTTTGAACTTGGAAGTGAGGTGAAGAAAATTATAGAGAGCAAGAGGAAGTAAGAGCTCAAGAAATGGCTAAGGCATGAAGAATGAAAATGATGAGAGTAAACTCAAAATGACTCTCTCTCTCCTCACTCATTCAAGCATGGAATAAAATTGCAATTCTAATTTGCAACCATGCTTGAATAGTGAGTCAAACTAATATACAAATAATAAAACCCATGCCTTGCCCATTCCATAAATATCTCCACATTTTACACCTCATTTTTCCATTTTCTAAAAATAGAAAAACATGCCATGCTTCAAATAATATATATATATATATATATCAAATATACATTAATATATATATAAAGCAATTAGTGAGCTAATGATATTAGTTATGATATAATTATATCATATATAATATATATCACATTATTAAATCAACACTTGATCTAATAATCCGGTTATATCATATATTACTGACTAATATCATTAATCTGAATATCACATTATCAAACCAACACTTGATTCGATAATCCGGTTATATCACATATAACCTGACCGACATCAGATAACTTCCAGATTATAATACGGTATCACGTACTCATATTTAATCAGGCCCACGCACAAATCAACATATGTTCCTTACTTCATTTCGCTCGAACCAGGAAACTTTTGTATGGGACTCTAAAGACTCGTCAATACGCCAGCAGTAGGTTATGATCACATCAATCACCTACAAGCCGTCAACGGTACTAGCTAGACGTAACGGCTACCCGGGTATTGAGCGATATGAAGATCAACAAGCAAGCTCATCCATACTTTCCATGAAGCCTATCAGTAACACTACCGTACAGTCTGGTCTCATCATCTGATATGTCGCATATCATATCTAGGGGTGGTAAATGTCAGGCCCCAGTAACGTTATAAGTCATGCCAATGTCTGGCCTATAACGGTTTGAGAAACTAATGATAACTCTTATCAGTAAATCTCAGCAGCAGCCCTAGCCAGGGACTTCCAGTTATGGCCAATCGAGCATAGCGCAACATCAACCCCCATTACCGGGAGAGACGAAACCCCTCTTATCGCTTATTGCCTCCATGTGAATCGGGACTGTATCCAAAATCCACCTGTTTGCATGACTCCTTTGAGCCATGGTAGGAAGGAAATCAAAGCACTGTGGGAGACACACAAGACTCTATGACGATCTCGGGTCTACAGACTAACATGTACATGTGTCACCAGAAGACTGTTATCTGACGATAGGTATACTACCACATAGGAGTCATCGGCGAGTCCTGTTCGGTGTACCCATTCTTTAATGAGCACCTGTGTAACATTTCATAAAATATAAAATATTATTTTTGGAATGTAATATTAAAATAATATATTTGGCGAAAACTACCCGATTTGCAAAATTTGGGGTTTTCGTAAAAAGGTATAAATATATACCAATAATTATGAAATAATTGGAGATTAAAATGATTTATTCATTTAAAAATATATTTATCGGATTTGGCATTTTTAAAATTTATTATATACAGTTTGGATAAAACCCGATTAGTGCACTGCTAATCGCGATTATGCCAAATCCGTGTTTCTACAGTTTTCCATGGCCAGTGCACCATGTCATATTATGTTTTGATTACATGTTATTTCTTGTGTTGTTTTGGGGTATTATGTAAGTTGGTTTTATAAATAAAAAGAAAAGAAATGAGAAGGGTAGAAGGGTAAATAGGTGTGAGAGAGTAAGAATAAGTGAGAGAGAGGGGGCTGCCTCATTTCATTTCCCCCATCATTTTCTTATTCTCCTTCTTCATCTTCACATTCCCCCTCCACCTCTACCCCAAGAATCATCTAAAATTCTTCATCCAAACCCTAAACCCCTTTCATTAAAGTTGATCCCCTCTTCACCCTCTGCACTTTGGACCCATCAATGTTGGATTTTGAGAACTTTGGGGAGCTAGGGTTTTTCTTAGGTTGTCCAAATGAGGTAAAATTCCCTTCACTTAGTTTATCTTATGTTTTCCTAGCATTCTAGTATAGTTAGGAGTTGATTTAGTGTGAAATTGTGAAGTTAGAAATTCCTAGAGAAGGGTTTGAGTGTTGTGTGGATTGGGTGATGCCTAGTGGCTGTTTACAAGACCCTAGAGATCGATTCTTGACCTGGACCAGTGACCAAACCCAAAATACAAACTTTAGATATTGTCGATATTTGGTTTTTGTAGATTTAGTGATGGTATTTAGAGATCTGGGATGACCCGATACCTTTGTAAAATAAGTTCCTTTCAGGCAACCATGAATCACCCCCTGAAACCTGAGCCCCTATAGATCTTTTCCGGCCGCAGATTTATTCATTGTGGCCGCAAATTGCGGCCACATTTTGGTGGAATTCAATGATTTTTGGTCTGATTCATTGTTATCCTATATCTAGAGCAACCCTATATGCAAAATTGGCTAATTTTGCCTGATGGAAAATCTGGGAGCACATTGGTGTGATTTTTGGTTATGTTTTCCATATTATGAATGCGTGGTTTTGGAATTCGGTATTGTACTTTGTTGTTGGGCGTTTGTACATCAATAACAGGGGTTGTTTGATTATTTTTGCACACGTATGCTATAGGTTCTAACCTATGAGCGCACTGTGTGCCGTATCGGTTTTCCGGATTCGATTTTAATAGCGATTGCGATTATATATTATTGTAGGTACCTTCACGTGGATTCCGAGATGACGGAGCGTGGCGTCATCGACTTCGGCAAGCAAGGAGCAATGTGAGTAGATCTATATCTACGGGGGAAGTCGAGTGGATGGCGTATAGCACCCCCGCAAGTTTTTGATGGAAACCGATTCATAGAATATGGTTAAGGAAACATAGATCAGGAAACTATGGATAGGGTTAAAATGATAGTTAGAGATGATGTGAATGGTTGTTTATGTAGATCGACATAGGAGCTGAAAGCTTTAGGGATATGAAAAGTGAATGTGAATCACGACTTATAGATATATAGTTGCATTAGAATAAGTATGAATTTTAGAGTAACATGACATTTGATGTATATATAAATTGACTTGATGTGAGATATAAATGCGATGAAAAGAATATACGAGGTGATATGATGACTTGATGATATGTCGGTATACAGATGCGAGTCGATTGAGATGATTAATACCTTTGCCGGTCCCCTGATATGAGTTGGTTATGATGTGACCTGGGACATAGATATATAGATATATATATAAATGTTGTGAATCATGAGTGATATGCCGTACGAGACGTTAGGTCCGTACCCCTCATTGTCATATAGGATGATAGGATCCCCGATGGTTTATTGTCGTCGTACGATGGTTTACCGTACGTGACGAGTTTTATAATGACAGATCCATAACCTTGACTAGAGGATGTCGTACGATGGATTAAACCGTACGTGATGTTGTGAGGCTGGATGCCGATTGATTGATTCACCGACTCGGTCATGTTAGATACGTATACCTGTCAGCATTTGCATACGATTTACTTATGCTATGTTTGTGTCACTCTCATTGCATTACATATACCTGTGCTAGTACACCTGCACCATTATCGATGATGCGTATGTTACACTTACACATATTGGCCGGCTCACGCACTTCATCATTGATAATTGCTATGTCACTACACAGTAGAATTGCTGCATCGTGATATGACTCCTTGCATGATTTACCTGCTATAGTTACATATACGCCTTCATACGATGTTGCATTTGACTTGGGAAAAATTGGGAACCGCATGATATATTTAAAAACTGGATTTATTTAAAAAGAGATATTTTTCCCCTGATATGTGCATGTTATTGTTCCATGTTGCATGATATACGGATATGCTTACATTTCTGTTATATGTCGCATACATCATGTTTTTCGATTATACGCATTGAGATATGTTGTTTTCATGAGATTTCTGGATTTGAGAACCGTGGTTATTTCAAAAGAAAGTATGCATTGTTTTAAAAACTCTTGATATGATATTTCAGTGCGTCCACCATGCGTTTTCTCGGTACTAAGATGTGTGAAAGTGATACCCGATTCGAGGAGCTGGATGAGGCCGTTTGCGGGTACAAGGTGGACCCGGTATGGTACCCCGAGGCGAGAACGGATTTGCTGTGCAGTAGACGGTGAGCCTGGCAGAGGGACTACTACCTACCGGTGATTGGTTGGACCTGGCGATTATCCGTAGGATACCGACCGGAGTCGAGAGATGGATATTGGGCCGACCCGTTCTGTCGGAGACCGAGGGCTGATCCCGCAGACGGAGCCTGTGGGCCGATCCGGACTGACGGAGCCCGAGATATGAGGATTTACGTGTCGATTCTGGACACGGGTTTCATGATGTTTCGAGTGTCGATGCTGGACACTCGGGTTCCATGATTTTGATGTGCCTCGAGGGACACACGTTGATTTATATCCTCATACTTTTATGCATATACTTTTATGATATTTGCATGCATGATGTTGTTGTGTCATCGGTTGATACGTGGACGAGATCCACATGCATACAGGCATTGATTACATGGTTGGATGATATCCACATACATTCAGACATTGTATATTGTTGGCACCTATGCAGATATGGTCACCCTAGATATCATAGTATTATCTTTATGATACAGTTGACCTAGGATTCGTTGTTTATTCGATTTCTACTTGTTGATGTTTTCCTACTCACGAGTTGGCAACTCACCCCCATTGTGCCACAGTTCTTGCAGGTTGACCGCATGGATCAGTAGCGGTATCGCTGGCACACAGTTGCATTCGGGTGATTGATTTGGTAGGTGGTACATATTGGATCGTACCCCTCTTGTATTTATTATTCATATTGTATCTAGTCAACTCCATCAATCAAACTAGTATTTGTATAAGTATTGAGGCTTAGTGAGACTGGTGGTTGCAAGACTTAGAGCGAGGGGTATTCCGCTACTTGTGGTTTTGATGTCTTGCTTTTCTTTATCTTTTGTGGTGAACTTCGCCGTTGGGCGTCGTATACATATATTTATGCTTTGCGTGGTTGTGGATTGATTGGTCGTGTTTTTGCGTATGAGTTTTAAAAATCAAAGTTAAGAATACCGCAATCAATAACGGTGTCGCTTGGTAGCTAGCCGGTTGAGTACGGGTCGGTCCATAGGGAAAACGTGTTCTTTTCTTATTGTTCTTACGAGTTAAGTCCTATTTGTGGTAGGTTTTGATTTTTATAAAAACAAAGATTGAAGTTGGTTTGGATTAAAACCTTGCTAGGGTTAGGATGAGGTTAGTTTGGAAAGTTAATTCTACTCACCGCTTCCATTGCCCTAATTAAGAACTTAGGTGTTAGGGTAATAGTTAACAAAGGGGATTAGCACGACTAGGAAGAAACATAGTTTCTTCCTTTTGGTCCTTGTCCGTCCTTTCTTAACTCTTAGCCCTAACCTCTATATAAATCAACCACAACCGGTCTAACTAGAGAATCACCGCTATCTCGTGGGATAGGGTGCCGTAGTGAGCGGTGTGTGTTTGATTAACATAGAGTCCTAATTTGAAGTATTATACGGGCAAGAAAGGAGTGAGAGATTTCCATCTCTCAAACCTACCCCAAACCTAACCCTAACAACTGAGGAACTACTCACTCATTAGGGATATTATGATGACGTTCATTTTTTATAATTTTCTTTTAATTACCTAATTAACGTGCAGATAATAAAAGACAGATACGAAAATTGCGGAAATTAAATTGCAGATAAGAAAAATTCAAGATAAAAAACTTACTTTTATTGACACCTCTTGACGATTACAATGAAACTAAAATTTAATCTAGAAATTAAAAGAGGCATGCCCCAAAAGAGGCTGTAGGCTTTCCTATTTATAGATAGGAGAAACCATAAGGTTTACATCTGATCCGCATCTGAAATTACAAGACTACCCTAAGAAAGCTGGGTCAAAGCACCGACACCCACCGACACGTGCATAGCACGGCCGCGGATCCGCGGCGGAATGCCATGTTTGGCCGCGGATCTGCGGCCATCTTGAGGGAACTCTGGCTCATTTCTTCAGGTTTGCTTTATGTTGCATTTTTCTTCAGTTTTCTTCACTTGGTTCTTCAGAATCTTTTCTAATTTCTTCCAGATTTCCAATAGTGCAGAGTTTGTGGACTTTTACCGTAAGCTTCGTGTTGAAGTCTTGAATCTTGTGTTGCCTTCGTACTTTCTGCAATCGAACTGTTCATTGATCTTCGTTTGTTCCCCAAACTGGTAGGCGGCATCATACAGATTCGTCTATTTGTTGGTCGTAGTCTCACATTTGTAGCGTCTTTTCCTGAATTTCACTGTATTGTTCTGATAACCTGTAACCTGCAACTATTTAGCAGATATGGATCAAAAGCACCTATTTATTTGCAATATGATTAAGAATGGAGAATATAATAATGCAAAATTCTGATATGAACAAATACCCCCAAACTTATCTTTTGTTCGTCCCGAGCAAAACTATTTTTATTCTCGAAAAATCCTAACCTCACTTTCGCAGGGAATCGCGATTGCACTGAGCTCGTGCAACAAGCCGTTAAACCTCTAGGTGTCCCTAGTAGGAGGAGTGTTGTCTCCTGAGGGTTTTCAGCGGATACTACCCACAAAATCCGATCAATTTGGCATGTTGACTTTCATTCTTTAATTCGGTATTCTAGCAAGAAATTCTATTATCTTTAACTTAGAAATCATCAACTTGTATTTTTCACACTCACTTATCATTTAACTTAAGATCGTATATGTTCTGTAAATTTATTTAGCTTTTAGCATCTTTTGAATTTTCCTTCTAAGGTTCCATCTCAACTTGGGAATTTTTATCATCTCTACAGAAAATATAAGCCCTATCTTTCATTCCTATCTCTCATCAAAACCCCAATCATATACCCCTACGTGTGTGTATGTATCACCCCTACACTTGGAAATTCAATTCAAGCTATCATACTCTTGTCCATCGTCCAAAGTACAGTTAGTTGGTGAATTTTAGATGAAATTGCTCACACATCCTTCATGCGACCGTTAATACTTCTTGAGGTACTAACGACCGATTACAAAATATGTTCACGCATTTAGGCGTAATTCCTCGTCTTGTAATACCTAAAGCTCTAGCAGTGACTCCCAAACCAGTTGGTCTAAGGCACTAGGTGATAAAACACCCTCGCTATATATTTATTATTTTTATTTTATTTTACGCAGCCTTAAGTAATTACAAAACCAGTGTACATTTTTTTTTATATCTCTTATTTCACACTTATACTTTTAATTTTTTTCTCATACTGAGGATTTTAGACAAGAGCATTTCAAGGTATCCTCTACTATCCCAAGTTTCAAGGTGCGTGTATGTGCGAGTTGTAGGGTATATATTTTCAGAATTTAGACTAAAGGTTCGGAATTATTTTTCAGACTTACACTTCAATAAAAAAATTCAATACTCTTCTCTTATTTTGACTTAGCCTAAGAACTGAACTCAAAATTTGCCTATTTCTAAATAAACTATAAGGACATATATTTTCTACCATTAAACTTTAAGAAAGGTTATTTTTAGGGTTTTTAATTTACTAAGTTTAGGATCTAGTTTTTCCTAACTAGTCAACCGTCTTGTCGAACTTAAGTCAAATATGGCCAAAATTGAAATTTTCAATTTTTATTTTTTTATTTTTATGGGTTTTAAAATAAGTATGCAAATACAAAAATGTACACATGAATGCGAAGGAGGAAAGCTTACCGAGCACACCCCCAAACTTAACTTGACAGTGTCCTCACTGTCAGGCTACACTTAGAGGGTCAAAGTTATAGGCACTCCCCTGTTTATTTATAATTTATTATTTTTATTTTTATTTTTAACAGCAAAAGAAAACAAAATATATATACAAAAAGGCCCCCCCCCCAAACTTAAGTGAAACAGTATTTCCACTGTTTAAGCGTTAAAGTTCAGAGTTGGGGGGAGAAAAACACAGTATCAAGCTATACAAGGCCTTACATAGGCCAAAGGTTAGCACCAATCATTCAGAAATTTTATCGTTATAAAGCGGCGGTTGGTAAAAGAATGAGGAGAGAAAAGAAATGGAGAATACGCGAGACCGTATGGGAAAGAAGGTGAAATACGGTCTCGGTATATTAGGAGAAGAATGGCGGAAGAGAGAAAGAAGTGTAGTACGAACTTGAGAGTGTAAATTGAGTGAATAAATTAGCTCAAATTGTGATGACCGATGTGTAAAAAGCGATTGTGCTAATCTATCAACCCGTCGAGAAATGGGGTCAAATCCCTCAAGATTCGTGAGAAAACATGGGTACGTCGAACTTGGTAAACCGACATTGAAAATGAAAGTGTAACGGTTTCTTGCAAGGTCGGAATGAGGATGGGGGAAAGTGATTGAGGAAGGGTATCGGGTAAAGATTTCGGAGGGTGTGCGCAGTCAATGAAAGGAATAGAACGAATTGGAAAATCCGACTCCTCAAGTAAAACTGCTTCATCCTCAATAATTTCCTCAGTGCTCTCCATGCAATTCTCATCAAAATCAAGAAGCATATAAAGTTCGGGAAAAACATTTAATGACTCGGGATGATGAATTGGAGAGAAAAATTCAATCAAATCTGCGGGTTCATTATCCAAAGTATTTCCAACGTCGATATCCTCAATCAAGTGAAAATCAATTTTCTTAGACACCTCATCAAAAGCATGGATATCAATCAATTCAGGTTCTAGAGTGGAGGTGTAGAGGTCGAAAGGATTAGTGATTGTTTCACTCGAAAGGGACCCTTCACAATCAGGTGAATCAAACACTACAAAGTCGCACAACTCATTAATCGTTTTATCTTCAACCGGTGAATCATTAGGGACACTTGATAAACATTCAAAACCGGAGTTGTAGGATTCAATAGGGGATGGGTAGGTTTTATTTGGAAGGGTGTACAGCTCACTCTCACCACTCAAATTCTCAATCTGTCCAACCGCCTCATCATACATTGGAAAATCTGGAGCTAGTTGGAAACTAGCTACTGGATCACTAGGTTGTATGAGGGCGGCCATGGACGCATTCAAATCCATCATCTGTCGGCTTGACGCTACCATAAATTCTTTCAACGACTGTTCCAGACTAGACATGGGCTGTGACGGGGTTTCAGTAAAAGATTTAAAGTTGTTTGGATACTGGAAACTCCCAAATGGCTGTTCAGAAGTAATGTCTAGGGGAGGTGCAAAAGTCGGGTAGGACTGGTAGGAATTGAATGGTTGGACAGAAGTAGGATCAACATTTGGATAAGAAGGTGAATGGAATTGTTGATCCAAAGAATTCGCAGCGGTGAAAGGAGTGAAAGATCGGTTACGAAATTGTTCAATATGTTCGGCAATATACATGGGTTTCGGAGTTACAACAGAACTCAAAAAAGGAGTATCAACATAAAAAGGTGGAGAAGGTTGAAATGGTTGATATAATGTGGATTGCGGAGTCTAACTGGTTGTCCTAGACGCGTCTATTCTATCTTTCAAAGAAGTTTTGGGCATGGAGGGGTCATTCGAAATTCGACCAAAACAAGAAGCGTATGAAGTAATGTCTGGTTGAGGGTACCAAAGTTCGGCAAGAGTTTTGCGAGGTGGGGTACCCATGATGTGATGAGAGAAAGGAAAAGAATGTGAATTTTTATTATTTTTATTTTTATTTTTTCAATTTTTATTATTATTTTTTATTATTATTGTTTGTTTTTAGAGTTTTGAAATTTTTGAAAGTGTTTTTTTTTCTTTAGAAAAAGTTTTGCAAAACTTTGTACAAAACTACGGCACAATCACAGTTTAAGCATGCACAATCAAGCCTAGAGTTAGGGTCTCCTAAGTCAACTAAACTGCTCCTAACTGTTCCAAAGCGACAAGTTGTGAGATATCCCTCAAATCGCCTCTTCACCGCCAATTGAGGCCAGGTAAGCACAAATGAAGAAAGGAGAGATCCGCTCACGAATCACCGTGAGATGGGCCTTTTAAAGTTACCTTTCTCACTTGTCTAGCCTAGGCACCACAAAGTCAGGTTTAGATAAACGACTGATTGCCCACAACCTTCCTCTGTCCTAATGAGTGCGGCAGTCCTTAATTGGCTGAGTTTAGATATTTTTTATTAACTCGAGGGTGATGCATATGCTTTTTGTGATTTTTGGGGTCCTAGGAAGGATAATGAAATCGCCACCCAATCTTGATTGGTGTTATAGCCCCTTAAAAGTCCGTATTAATTATGCAAAGCAGTTAACACGCCAAAAATCTAAAACACTTGCAAAAAAAAATTATTTGGTAGCGCAAAGAATCCTGCACAAAAGAAATTTATTGAAGAGGGAGAAAAATTTTGCGCAAAGAACCCTGCAGGAAAAAAATTGCAGTGGAGATCAGGGTAGGAGAGAAGACAAAAATACTTACAGAGACTTTTTGAAGTGCTGACGTCAGCAAATAGCCGCGGTTCCGCGGCTATTTGCCTCCTTTAGCCGCGATTCCACGGTGTTTCAGTTGGATCAGGCCGTCAAAACTTTTCTGTTTTCTGTTGTGGTTCTCCTCTGTCTGTTCAGATCCTATGTTCTTGATTTGTTCACTGGGCTTGCTCCAGATCTGAATCAGTCCGTCTTCTTTTCCTGCGCAATTCACACAAAACCCCTAAAAAAGAACAAGATGAGTTTTTTTTAGTTTTTATATTTTCAATTTTTATAATTTTTTTTCAAGTTTAATTAACCCGAAATTACAAAAAGAAAATAACTACCGTTTCCCCGGCAACGGCGCCATTTGATTGATCGTGCTTTTGCGTATGCGTTTTAAAATCAAAGTTAAGAATACCGCAATCAATAACGGTGTCGCTTGGTAGCTAGTCGGTTGAGTACGGGTCGGTCCACAGGGAAAACGTGTTCTTTTCTTATTGTTCTTACGAGTTAAGTCCTATTTGTGGTAGGTTTTGATTTTTATAAAAACAAAGATTGAATTTGATTTGGATTAAAACCTTGCTAGGGTTAGGATGAGGTTAGTCTGGAAAGTTAATTCTACTCACCACTTCCTTTGCCCTAATTAAGAACTTAGGTGTTAGGGTAATAGTTAACAAAGAGGATTAGCTCGACTAGGAAGAAACATAGTTTCTTCCTTTGGTCCTTATCCGTCCTTTCTTAACTCTTAGCCCTAACCTCTATATAAATCAACCACAACCGGTCTAACTAAGGAATCACCGCTATCTCGTGGGATAGGGTGCCATAGTGAGCGGTGTGTGTTTGATTAACATAGAGTCCTAATTTGAAGTATTATACGGGCAAGAAAGGAGTGAGAGATTTCCATCTCTCAAACCTACCCCAAACCTAACCCTAACAACTGAGGAACTACTCACTCATTAGGGATATTATGATGACGTTCATTTTTTATAATTTTCTTTTAATTACCTAATTAACGTGCAGATAATAAAAGACAGATACGAAAATTGCAGAAATTAAATTGCAGATAAGAAAAATTCAAGATAAAAAACTTACTTTTATTGACACCTCTTGACGATTACAATGAAACTAAAATTTAATCTAGGAATTAAAAGAGGCATGCCCCAAAAGAGGCTGTAGGCTTTCCTATTTATAGATAGGAGAAACCCTAGGGTTTACATCTGATCCACATCTAAAATTACAAGACTACCCTAAGAAAGCCGGGTCAAAGCACCGACACCCACCGACACGTGCACAGCACGGCCGCCGATCCGCGGCGGAATGCCATGTTCGGCCGCGGATCCGCGGCAATCTTGAGGGAACTTTGGCTCATTTCTTCAGGGTTGCTTTATGTTGTCTTTTTTTTCAGTTTTCTTTACTTGGTTCTTCAGAATCTTTTCTACTTTCTTCCATATTTCCAACAGTGCAGAGTTTGTGGACTTTTACCGTAAGCTTCGTGTTGAAGTCTTGAATCTTGTGCTGCCTTCGTACTTTGTGCAATCGAACTATTCATTGATCTTCGTTTGTTCCCCAAACTGGTAGGCGGCATCATACAGATTCGTCTATTTGTTGGTCGTAGTCTCACATTTGTAGCATCTTTTCCTGAATTTCACTGTATTGTTCTGAGAACCTGTAACCTGCAACTATTTAGCAGACATGGATCAAAAGCACCTATTTATTTGCAATATGATTAAGAATGGGGAATATAATAATGCAAAATTCTGATATGAACATGGATCCGCCGTTTGGCGAAGAGCTAGCTCCCGCTTGGGGATGCCTTTTATATTATCATGTATTGTGGTTTTGGATCAAAATATACAAAGGAGGTGCTGCCCAAATTTTTTAAAAGACGAAACATGTTTTTCAACTAATAAATTCCACTTGTATTTTTCATGATCTTTTACTTATGCATTTAGAAACATTGATTTCACCCTATCTTTATTTCAAAACTTCACCTCTTTTATTTTCTTAAAAAGGTTTAGATTTCTGGGTTTCGGCTTACTTAAATTACGTTATGCCTTTAGACGTTGCGTGATTTGAGTGCCGGTCACGAGCTAATATTTCGGGTCGTGACAACCTGTGTATAATCTTTGATGTCACACACCAATGGTTGTGGGATCAACCATTGCCCTCTAAGTGACAAGAAAAATACACACTAGTCTACACTGGAATATCGATCCCCTGGTCTCGATATTCCCACGACTAGAAACTGATTAAAGGATGTACTTGTAGACCACCCTGGCCCCACTAGTATGATCTCATCATAGTCCTGGTAGTCAAGTACATATCCTAAGGGATTTATCAACTTGTAAGAGACAGACAGTATAAATACCAGTCTACATGTTAAGATAAAGGCAACCTGATAGCATACTATCATGTCGAGCAAGAAATTCCTCTATATATATGTCCAAGCATCCACTATATCATCAATAATGGCCTCTACGGCATACATATTACTAACAATGCAGTCCCTTCATTTACACCTATCATCACAGAAAAAGACGAAAATACCACATCCACTTATGCCATCCGCATTCGCCAATGGGCCCCGTCTAACACCGTTAGGTTACTTAACTAACGCCAGAGCGGGGGCTGGACTAGCGTGGGTGAAAAACTTAAGCAACGTCTACTATATAGCATATATATAATAAACATTCGTCTGACGCAAAAATAGGCATTTCAGATCACAGATGAACATATTGGATATACTCGGAATTTCGTGTTTCGTTTAAGCATGTAACGAAAGACGGATTCCACGGTCATGATGAATAGCCAAACTGTTAGTTATATGTATGCCCTAGAGGCCATTACTGTACATACGATGTATATTGTAGTGGATGCTTGGACATATATAGGGAGGACTTTCTTGCTCGACATGATAGTATGCTATCTGGTTGCACTTTATCTTAACATGTACTATGTTTGTCTCTATGTTACATGTTGATAAAGCCATTAGGCTATGTACTCGACTACTGGGACTATGATGAGATCATACTAGTGGGGTCACGGTAGTCGACGAGTACATCCTATAACTGTTCCTAGTCGAGGGTGTATCGAGATAGGGCATCGATGCACCAGAGTAGACTAGCGTATACGCATCTTGACCCATATGATGGGCGATGGATGATCCCATATCCATCGGTGTTTGACATTAAGGATGGTGTACGGGTGCTCAGTAGAGACTGGGTACACTCGACGGACTCGCCGAGAACTCCCAGATGGTATTATACCTCACGTCAGATGGCAGTTCTCCGGTGACACTGGTACGGAGTAGTCTGTTGACCCGAGATCGTCATAGAGTCTTGTGTGATTCCCATTGTGCTTTGATTTCTATCATACCACGTCCAAGAGGGCATGCAAAAAGGTGGCTTTTGGGTACAGTCCCGAATCACATGGAGGCAATGAGCGATAGGAGGGGATTCGTCTCTCCCGGTATAGGGAGTTGATGTTGTGCTGTGTTCGATTGGCTATAACCGGAAATCCCTAGCCAGGGTTGCTGAGATTTACTGGTAAGTGTTATCAGTAGTTTCTCGAACTGTTATAGACCTCGTATCAACACGACATATCGAGCTACTGGGGTCTGACGTTTACCACCCCTAGGCGAGATATGCGACATATCAGACGACGAGACCGGACTGTACGGTAGTGTTACTGATTGGATTCGCAGGAGAACTAGCGAGCTTGCTTGTTGATCTTCTGATCGCTCAATACCCGGGTGGCCGTTACGTTTGGCAGACCGCTTGCGGCTTGTGGGTGATTGATATGATCACCACCTACTGCCGGCGTATTGACGAGTCTTTAGAGTCCTACACAGGGGTTTCCTGGCTCAAGCGAAACGGAGTAGGAGCATATATGTGATATGTGCGGGACCGAGATTGATACGATATGAGATACCGTATTCTATTCTCGCGATTTGTGACATTGATCGGTTGTATGCGATATAGCCGGGTTATCGAATTAAGTGTTGATTTGATAAGTTGTTACTGTTGATATTAGTCGGTTATAGCCGAATTATTAAATCAAGAGTTGATTTAATAATTTAATGTATAATTATATATTTGATATATTACATTACATTAACTAGTATTAGCTCACTTAAGATTTATTTTCTCACTTGATTGTGCATAAGTGTATATGTGATATATATTTGTGTACGTATGATTGTGTCATGCTTGATGATACATCAAAGATGGGTGTATGAGACTTATACCAAGATTAGGGTAAAGATTAGGGTTTTGTTTATAACTTAAGAATAACAAAAGAGAAAGACTTTGTCAAAGTTCTCAAGCTTTCATGAAGCTTGTGGAAACATTGACAAAGTCAACTCTTTTGTCATTCTTAAGGATATTTAGTTAACCCAACCCTTAACCTCATGCTTTGGTTAATTCTCAACATGAGTTAAACATGATAGCTTAACTCACCCATGGTTACATTATTGATAGGATAATTCATATGATGATATTATTCTTTCTTCTTCTTCTTCTTCAAGCTCCATGAAAAGCTTACTAGCTCCAATGGTGCCATGAGAAAAAGTGTGAGAAAATCAATTCTAAAGTGAGCCCACTTCCTACTTCTTCATCCTCTATCACTTGCCATGTAGTAGAGTGTGTTCTCTTCACAAAGTTCATGACCTAGTGAAGGAATAGCTTGAGTTAGTGTCTCCCCGACGTAGATCATCTTCGGCCTCGAAGTCATCGAAGCAAGCACGTTCGTTCTTCTTGTGGAGCTTCTCTAGAGTCCGGAGTTCACGATCGCAGCGAAGGGGACATCTACACGGAGCTATTGAAGTGAAGGACCGGATCTACAAAGGTCGTAATCCCTCTCACTTAGTGTTAAACTGTTTAACATGTTAGTTTTCGCCTAAACTCTAGTATAAAGATCCAGCTTTGGGTTGTTCGGCACGGCTAAAATTTTAATCGGGCATGGTTGATGCCTCGTAGACCCTTGTGCGTGTGCCTGGCAACCCTACATAAACCCCACCCCAGACCCCTATGGGTACAGCAAACTACCCGCCAAATACCCGAAGTGAAGTAACCTCCCTCATCAAAGTCAGTAGGCCCCTCGGCACTTCAAAGTATCCGGTAGTTTGTGCACCCCACCTTGGGTCTATCCTAAGAGCATAAAACAGTAAAAGAAAATAATGCAATGGTGGCTACAACCTCAACCCGGATATGCCCCGCAAAAGAATATTACATCACTTTACATTTTTTACATCGAATGAAAGAAAAGAAAACCCTCATCTCACATCCCTCGGTTATTCATCCACGACGATCCAACAAAGTTCATATACACAAACCACAAGAACAGCAACACAGATATGTGCAACCCCGACTAATCGACGTATAGCAATTAGTCGACGTTTCCAAACACATATATCACAACTTTAAACTTTATACGACGTTAAAACTATGACTTCGAAACATTCCGTATTGCCACAGTAAAAAGATAACAGTATATCCAAAATTAGCAAAAACAAACAACACCTGAGACCTTAGATCCAAGCAACTAGAACACAGACCAAAATTCAAAGAATTTCACCACAACTAAAAAGATGGTGCCGGTTTTTTTTGCTAATGTGGCAGGTCCAAATCAGGTGAAAATGCCTCGTTTTTGGTGTGTGTTAATCTTACAAGAAGTAGAGAACTTTGCAATTGTTTAAAAAATTTTAGAGCCTCGAAAAAATTGACAGAAACTTGGATCTTTATCTCAATGTTTCGGAGTTATTTCTGTTTTGTAGGTTTACACTTCGTCTAAACTGTTAGCTATAGTTTAGTAAGCTCTGATACCACTGTAAATCAATGTCGCGCACCCCGCGTGTCCGAAGCGGAATATTCAAAAAACGATTTTTCAGAGCTCGCAACACCGACTTGAACTCCAGGATCGTTGCTAAACCCTAACTAGCTAACAAGCAATGAGGTTTAACTACTTGGATAGAAGTTATACCTCATGATACCAAGTCCATCGGGTCTTCATCGCTGTCCTCCACCTCGTCGTCGGCTCCAAGGATCGGAACGGATCGGGCAACCTCGACGGCCTCCTCGAGTCAAAGACGATCCACCCGAGAGTCTATAGTCTGAGCTCCTACCTCAAATCCGAGATAACTACGGCATCTAGTTCGCCAAACTAGATGTCCTAGGTTTTGTAGAGTGAGAAGATGGAGTGATTTGTCTCTTGGAACCCAAGGATTCTCAACACATGAAAGGTTTAGGGTTAGAGGTAGAAGATGGTCACTTGAGGAAAAGAGAGTGAAGAAGCAACTCAAGAAGAAGCTTGGCTTCTTATGATGAATAAAAAACACCTTAGATAAATATCAAGCATGCTTGATAAAATATCTAGCATGGCTTGATAAAATATCTTGTGTTTGTAATGATCACAAGATGAGTCATGGCATGAGTCATGCCATGAGTCACCAAGAGCCATGCTTGAACTTTTGTCAAGTTCACACCTCATTTCCTCCACCCAATTTAGTTTAATCCATAAAGAACTAAAAACCCTAATTAGGTCATCTTCTAGAAACAATCCCGAGTAATTACGAGAATGCCCCTCATCCGTATATACATACCCATATCCGTATTCCGAAAAAAAACGAATACAAAGAGACAAAAATAATCCATCAATATAATACTAGGATTCGGCTTAAACCAAAGCCTACTAGTATATTCCGCCCGATCATCATATGCACACATGTGCACGTACGTAATCGAAGCCCTTCCATAAAAACCATACGGCCTCTATACCTTTTGCTCGGTGCAGGGAGACCCTCTATATGGGACTCTAAAGACTCGATACTATGATGGCAGTGGGTTTAACCACAAGCCGCAAGCGGTACTAGCTGCACGTAACGGCTACCCAGGTATGTGTCGATAAGAAGGCCGATGAGCTAACTCATCCGAACTCCTACTGAGCCTGTATGTGACAATCTCCGTACGGTCCGGTCTGTTTGTCTAAGAGTATCGCATATCGGGCTTAGGGGATGGTAAACGTCAGACCCCTAATAGCGCAATAAGTCGTGTCGAAGTGTAGCCCAAAACACCCTAAGAAACTACTAGAATATCTACCAGTAAATCCCGCTTGCCTTGGCCAAGGACTTTGTGTATTGGCCTTCCGAACATAGTGCGATATCAACCCCCAACACCGGGAGAGATGAATCCTATCTAACCGCCACTGCCTCCAAGTGCTTCGGGACTGCACCCAACTACTACCTATTTCAACGACTCCTTTGAGCCGTGGTAGGATAGTAATCAAAGTACAGTGGGAACACACTCGAGGCGAAGTAGCAGTGTCAAGTTGACAGACTAAGCTGTACTCATGTCACCTGAGAACTGCTACTCGACGATAGGTATAATACCCACCAATAGTTTCCGATGAGTCCTGTCCAGTGTACTCATAACCTAATGAGTACCTGCATACTATCTCTAGTACAATGTACTAATGGCTGTGGGACACAGACCATCTCCTCTGCTGGGATGAGAAGTGTATACACTAGTCTACTCTGGAGTATCGATGCCCCGTCAAGACAATCCTACGACTAGGGACCTGTATAGGATGTGCTTATAGACTACCCAGCCCCCACTAGTTTTACTACCATCACAACGCTAGTAATCAAGCATAAGATCTTAAGGGCTCTACCAATATGTATAAGCAATATGCTAAGAAAACACATGCACATATTAAGGTAGAAAAAAACCAGGTAGCATATTACCATTTCGAGCAAGACTGTTACTATATCCGTGTATATCCAAAGCTTCCATTAAGTAATATACAAACCAGTATGATACAATAATGGCCTCTAGGGCATATATCACTAACATCTTCATGGGGTGAGGGAGCGCAGTGAGCATTGAAGCGATAATCTGGTCACTCCCGAGACCTCGGTGTCAGACTGTCCGACGCCCAACGAGCCATGGAATCATTTTTCGTATTGGGGTCATGACTGCCGGAATCAGCATACCGGTGTTCCGTAACATCGAGATTGGCACGAGAAAGGCCAAGGAATTGAACGTGCCCTCGGCCGCCTCGTGCACGCCGTCGTTCTGGGGAGCAGGGCGACGGTTTGGCGGGCATGGCCGGCCATTTGGACACGTACGAACGCGTCCACCATCTTCGTGAGTCTGTCGATCCATGCGGATAAGGCCTCGACAATGTTGGTGTTAGTTATATGTATGCCCTAGAGGCCATTACTGTACATGCTATGTGTATTGTAGTGGATGCTTGGACATATATAGGGAGCAATTTCTTGCTCGACATGATAGTATGCTATCTAGTTGCACTTTATCTTAACAGGTACACTTATTGTCTCTCTATTACATGTTGATTAAACCCTTAGGATGAGTACTTGACTACCAGGATTATGATGCAGATCATACTAGTGGGGCAGAGGTAGTCGGTAAGTACATCCTTCAATTGTTCCTAGTCGTGGAAGTGTCAAGACGGGGCATCGATATTCCAGAGTAGACTAGCGTATACGCTTCTCGTCCCATGTGATGAGCGATGGATGATCCCATATCCATTGGTGTGATTTACTTGATAAATAAAAACCCTAGGATTATTATAAGCATGGTGTGAGTCTCATACACCCATGTTGCATGTGGCATCAAACACGACACAAATAAAATGTGCATTAATATATATCACATATATACTATATGCACACAAGTGAGAAAAAGAAATGTTTAAGTGAGCTAATATTAGTTAATGTAATTCAATATATCAAATATATAATTATACATTAAATTATTAAATCAACACTTGATTTAATAATCCGGTTATATCATATATAACCGACTAATATAAAATGTAACAACTTATCGAAACAACACTTGATCCGATAACCCTGCTATATCTCATATAACCGATCCATATCACATATCACGAGAATAGAATGCGGTATCACATACGCGCATTAATCTCAGTCCTGCACATATCACATATGTACTCCTACTTCGTTTCGCATGAACCAGGAAATCTCTGTGTAGGACTCTAAAGGCTCGTCAATACGCCGGCAGTAGGTGATGATCATATCAAACACCCACAAGCCGCAAGCGGTCTGCTAAATGTAACGGCCACCCGGATATTGAGCGATCAGAAGATCAACAAGCAAGCCTGCTCATACTCCTGCGAATCCAATCAGTAACACTACCGTACAGTCCGGTCTCTTCATCTGATATGTCGCATATCACAGCCTAGGGGTGGTATAACGTCAGACCCCAATAACCTGATAAGTCATGCTGATATGATGTCCATAACGGTTCGAGAAACTACTGATAACACTTACCAGTAGATCTCAGCAACCCTGGATAGGGATTTCCTGTTATGGCCAATCAAGCATAGCGTAACATCAACCCCAATACCGGGAGAGACGAAATCCCCTCCTATCGTTCATTGCCTCCATATTACTCGGGACTGTACCCAAAAACCACCGTTTTGCACGATCTATTGAATGTAGTAAGGTGGAAATCAAAGCACAATGGGAATTACACAAGACTCTATGACGATCTTGGGTCGACAGACTAACCTGTACCAGTGTCACCAGAGAACTGCTATCTGACGATAGGTATAATAGCATCTAGGAGTTCTCGGCGAGTCCGTTCAGTGTACCCAGTCTCCACTGAGCACCCGTATACCATCTCTGATGTCAAACACCAATGGATATGGGATCATCCATCGCTCATCACATGGGTCGAGAAGCGTATACGCTAGTCTACTCTGGAATATCGATGAGCAGTTGCATTCTCATCTCCACTTCATCTTCTTTTTCCTCATGAGAAAGCTTTCTAGCTTTTCAAATGGTGAAGAAATATTGTGAGAAAAGTTAATCTAAAGTGAGCCCAATTCCTACTTCATCATCATCTACTATATTAGTCATTTAGTTTAGGGTGTTTGCTTCACTAATCTACCATTAGTGAAGAGGTAGCATGAGCTTGAGTCTCCTCGACGTAGATCATCTTCGGCCTCAAAGACTTCGAGCAAGCTTGTTCATTTCATGTGAACCCTTCCTTAAGTTCGGGTGTTCACTACTTGGAGCGAAGGGACTACTACACGGAGCTTTAGAAGTGAAGGACCGGTCTAGAAAGGTTGTATTCCTCATTCACTTAGATGTAAAGTTGTTTACATTGTTGTTTCATCTAAATCTCTAGTTAATATTATAGGGTTAGGGTTATTTAGCACGGCAAATTTTTTGAAATTGGCATGGACGATGTCTCCCGAAACCCAGCGGCCGCCTAGGGAACCCTACAGTGGTATCAGATCCATGCTAGAGAATTAGACGATATTTGTAGAATTACGAAACCGAAACAACTCCGAAACACCCGATATAAAAATCTAGTTTCTGTCGAAAATTTTAAAGTGTCTAAAAATTTTTTAAGCAACTGCAGAATGGTACATGTGATGTGACATGAACACAGGAGAAAATTGACCCCCTCTCGCCGGAAATGGACCGGCCACATTGCTTTAAATTCCGTCCTGGCCGGCCCTGTGTAGGGTTCTGGGCTTCAAATTTTTTCTGTGTTCCAGTCTCTGGGTTTTAGTATTTCAGGTGTTTCTTGTTTTTGCTAAATTTGCATGTGATGTTATCTTTGTGCAAAGGCAATTCGGAGTGTTTCGTAGTCATAATTCTAACATCTTTTCGGGTTATTTAGATAACGTTAAAAAGTTCGAACGGATATCAATAACCCATTTTTTCCCTCGCTGGAAATTTTCCAAGAGTAGGATTTTTCCAAGTTTAAAATTTTCCGAAAATCATGCAGGTGATTCTGTGGACCCTCTAGAAGAACGAAACCCTAACTCAATTCTGTTACTGTCGGAACCACCACCAAACCCTAGGGTTTATGGTAGTTCCGCGGCGCCATAGGTGAGGCAAGGGTTGACCCTTCTACAGTTGGTCCATAGGTGTTGTGGCATGTTCTGGGTACTTTTTAAACTCCGCTCAAGTGTTGAGCTCTTTAGGAAATTTTGGGTGTTTGTTTATTCGATCGAAAAGTTTAACATCGTCTAACTATCTATGATTGTGATACAATATTTGGAATCCACATATTTAGTTTTGTGAAAACTAATTTGAATTTTATAAATGTAGCAGTTTAGTCTCATTTGATCGGTTGCCACGGGATTTTGATGTGGATCAAAAGTCCGTCGCAATTACATAGAGTACGCGGATACTCGCCGGGTAACCTTATTAGATAGCCATGCCCTATAGCCCCGACCAAGTGACTGTAGGAGAACCCCGTCGCCAAAAGCATCCGTTCGGGAGCTCGCGGCCGCGGTGTTCCGCCTATAGGGTTAGCTTAGCACCTTAGCAAGGTTTTGGCAAGCATCAATCATGATACTTTAAAATTTATGGTGCTAAACAAACCTTAACCAAGATCTTAACTAGAGAATTAGGGTTAAACAAGATATGTAAACTCTTTACATCTAAGTGAACAAGGAATACAACCTTTGTAGACCGGTCCTTCACTTCAATAGCTCCGTGTAGTAGTCCCTTCGCTACAATCACGAACATCCGGACTCTAGACAGGCTCCCATGAAGAAACGAACAAATTTGCTTCGAAGTCTTCGAGGCCGAAAATGATCTACGTCGAGGAGACGATCTACGTCGAGGAGACACTAGTTCATGCTATCTCTTCACTAATTGTGTAGATTAGTGAAGAAAACGCCCTAAACTAAATAGCTAATAGTAGAGTATGATGAAGTAGGAATTTAGCTCACTTTAGTATTTAATTTCTCACTATATTTCTTCTTGATCTCAAAGTCAAGAGAGCAAAAAATGAGATGAGGAAGAAGAAGAAGAAGGAAATATCTCAAGTGATGAAAATATCTCTCATAGTTCAAATGCAACCCTTGGGTGAGTATATCATCCATACACTAACCCATATAGAGAATTAACCATGGTAAGGGTTAATGGTTAGATCACAAAATATCTTAAGTAGAAACAAAAGAGTGGACTAAGTCAAAGCTTATCTACAAGCTTCTAGCTTTGATTAAATCCATTAATTTATAATTACTTAATGATAAATGAAACCCTAACAAAAACCCTAGCATGGTATGAGTCTCATACATACATGTTGCATGTGTAACCTAGCATGTCACAATATTATATATCACATATATAATATTCATGTAACAAAAGAAAACAATACAATAAACATATATCACATATATGTTAAATGCATCATAAGTGAGAATAATAAATATTTAAGTGAGCATATAATATATATATACATATATATTATATATTATTTCATCGAATCAACACTTGATCCGATTACCCGGCTATATCACATATAACCGGCTGATATCACATATCGCGAGAATAGGATACGGCATTATATACTCGTATTAATCTTAGTCCCGCACATATCACATATGTACTCCTACTCCATTTCGCATGAACCAGGAAACCTCTGTGTAGGACTCTAAAGACTCATCAATACGCCGGCAGTAGGTGATGATCATATCAAACACCCACAAGCCGCAAGCGGTCTGCTAAACGTAACAGCCACCCGGGTATTGAGCGATCAGAAGATCAATAAGCAAGCCTGCTCATTCTCCTGCGAATTCAATCAGTAACACTACCGTACAGTCCGGTCTCTTAGTCTTATATGTCGAATATCTAGTCTAGGGGTGGTAAACGTCAGACCCCAGTAACCGATAAGTCGTGCCGATGTGAGGTCCATAACGTTTCGAGAAACTACTGATAACACTTACCGGTAAATCTCAGCAACCCTGGTCAGGGATTTCCTGTTATGGCCAATCGAGCACAGCACAACATCAACCCCCAATACCGGGAGAGACGAAACCCTTCCTATCGCTCATTTCCTGCATGTGATTCGGGACTGTACCCAAAAGCCGCCGTTTTGCACGATCTCTTGACCGTGGTATGGTGGAAATAAAAGCACAGTGGGAATCACACAAGACTCTATGACGATCTCGGGTTTACAGACTAACCTGTACCAGTGTCACCAGAGAACTGCTATCCGACGATAGGTATAATACCATCTAGGAGTTCTCAGCAAGTCCGTCCAGTGTACCCAGTCTCTACTGAGCACCTGTATACCTTCTCTGATGTCAAACACCAATGGATATGGGATCATCCATCGCCTATCATATGGGTCAAGAAGCGCATACTCTAGTCTACTCTGGAGTATCGATGCCCTGTCTCGATACTCCCACGACTAGGAACATTTGAAGGATGTACTTATCGACTACCTTGTCCCCACTAGTATGATCTACATCATAATCCTGGTAGTCAAGTAATCATCCTAAGGGCTTTATCAACATGTGATCACAAAACAGTATTTGTTAACATGTTAAGATAAAGTGCAACCAGATAGCATACTATCATGTCGAGTAAGAAAGTCCTCCCTATATATGTCCAAGCATCCACTACAATATACATCGCATGTACAGTAATAGCCTCTAGGGCATACATATAACTAACAATCTCCCACTTGCACTAAGGCCATCTGTTGTAGTATCCAATACCCAACATTATAGCAGTGGTTGTAGTATCCCATACTCAACCATTGTAGCTCTAGGGGTAAGGCCTTTGTGAGTGGATCCGCCGTGTTATCCTTCAGGTCTACTCTCCTAACCTCAATCCCTTGGAGATCAATCATCTCCCTGATCAGGTGATACTAGCCTCAAAATTTGTCTGGAACGTTGATGGTACGGGTGTTCCTAAGCCAAAGCCACAACTCCATTGTTGTCACAATAACAGTTATTGGACGCTTGATCAGTCGAATATACTGCATTTTTAACACGTCAATTTCCCTATCTTTTGCATTCATCTAGAGGTGTTCAGTATTCATATTGCACATATTAGCAAAACACCTGTATAATACTGAATTACCTGTACTGTATATTAAAACCGGCATTTTTAGGGAAATTGACTGTTTATCATGGCATCGCATCAATTCTTGTATAGCGCAACTCTTGTCTCGAGAAATTGTGCAGGAAATTGCAGGAACAAAGCCAAAATTGGGAAAAGAGCTGATCAAAATTACGCCAAGTCTAAGATTGTTGATCTGGCAATAAACTAGAAGGAGTTACAATATTAAAAATGTCAGAAAAATACTAAAATGTCATCAGAAGGCCACAGTTGAAAGCTCAAGCCCCAAGGCTTCAACAGAGCCGCGGATCCGCGGCATGATGACGTCAGCAGTGAAGCAGATTTTCCCCATGTGTTTATTTCTAACGGCCAAGCTTCCAGAACTCTTGAGAAACTCCACGTGGCTTCATCTAGAAGGCTCGGCCTAACAAACTATTTCTAGAAGGCTCTCTTTAACAAACTTTTGGAAGGAAATTTGAAATTTGAAATCCTAGATCTAGGGTTATGAGGCTTATAAAAGGGAACCTAGATCTAGGGTTGAGGTTGTTCAAGAATTTATCCTTCATCTTCCACTCACAAGTTGAGTGACACAACTTGTGCCTCAAAACCCTAACCCTAATTCCAAATCCAAAACCAAGATAAAGAATTCCGAGTACCACATCAAGCTTGAAGCCTTCGATCCTTTAGAAAGCGACGCCGGACTTCATCGGAGCAAGAGATCCAAGGAGATCCGCGACTCAAGGAGCCGAGCGAAGCCGAAATCGACGATCTAGTTCCTTCCTTTTGTAAATTTCAAGAGAGTTGTAACGAATTTGTCGATAAATAAAGGTGAAATTTCTATATCTTGCTTATCTTTTAATTCAAGCATTATGATTCGATCTCAATTTGTGATTGTGTCTGTTATTATGATGTTTGAGTAAAACTCCGCTCGTGTAGGAGTTGTGACGATCGATAGATGATGATGATTTAGACTCTTTTACAATTTTTAAATCCTATAACGTTTGTAAATTCTTGTGAATCGAATGATCGATGACCTAGTTTCGAGACGATGCTTTCTTGATTATGTTCGCTCGAAACTAGGGATCAACGATTGATCATTTGATTAACTTGAAGCTAGATTTTGAATGAGATTCATCAAAAGGACAAAGGATGAGATGAGGAATCCCTAGTTTCTTCGCAAGATCCTTAAACCTCGATAAATCGTCATCGATCTAGTATCAATTCGTTAATGGATAAGAGTATGTAATCATTAGATCTCATCACATCTATAGATCCGATCTACTCCTACGAGCCACACTTCGAATCTTGATTGTTGGTTTGGAAATCATCACATCTCAATTCTTGATTTTAATGTTTTCTTAGATCTAGATTTTTCTAATTCTTGATATTCAATTTTACAAATCATGAATTGTTTCTTTTCTTTTCTTTAAATTTTCGACTCATCTAATTCGAAAATTGAACGGATCTCACTTTCCCTGTGGACGATCCACACTTACTAACGTGCTACATTAGACACCGTTATTGATTGCGGTCAAAATATTTTTGGTTGTGATTTCTATACAATTTTCTATAAACCGACACAACGAGAAATTCATTCAATCAAATGGCGCCGTTGCCGGGGATCGTGTGCTAATTTGTTCGTTTTTGAAATTTGAGTTGAAAAGTTTATTCCATCATAATTTTGAGATCAAAATTCGCACAAAACACTAAACGATTTGTTGTGGTTTGTTGCAAGGAAATCTGGAGCTTGCTGTGCAATTGGAAAAATATTTGGAGAATTCCAGAGAGCTCAGAGGCAATTAGGAACAGTACCAAATTTTTCTGTGCAGAGATCTCATTGGACCGCGGCGGATCCGCGGCATTAGCCTTCTATTGTGGCGGAAGCGTGGCGTGGGTGACAGTTCATTGCACCAAAATTGCTCAGTAACTCTCTGTACTTTCTTATCTTCTCCCGCATCTGCTCCAATAACTATTTCTGCAGGTTTCTTTGCAAATAAATCGCAACGCCGCAAAAAGAAAAATAAATTGTGCGTGTTTTTGATTTTTGTGGTTGTTTGCATATTAATACGGAATTTAAGGGGCACGGCCAAATCCAGATTAGGTGGGGAGTTCATTACCCTTCCTAAGCCCCAAAAATCACAAACTTGCATCCGCATTACCCTCGTTAACTAAAAAATATCTAGAGATGACTCTAAGGACCGTCGCGCTCACTTAGGACATGAGAAGGCCGTGGGTAATTCATTGCTTATCCGCGTTTCTTTTGTGGTGTCTAAGGCAAGTGTGTCGAAGGCTAGTGGTTACTTAATTAGGCCCACTACTTACGTAGTGGAGAACCTCCCACTTACTTGGCACTCACCTGGCCACAGGAGAGACAAAGAGGCAGTGGAGGATTTATCCTGCGACTTGTCTTTTGGCAGTTAGGAGCGGTCTAGAGCTTTGACCTAGGTGACCACTAGATTTTAGGGTTTTGCTTGTTGCATTTGTTGTGATTCCATCATTTTTTCAAAAAATCCGTATATTTTCGAAACAAACACCGCATTCATCATTTCCCCTAATTATAAGTCACGCTGCCACTTGTACTAACCATTTTTAGTGCAAGATAGGCTGGACATGGGATTCTAGTGCCCGTTTAGTCCGCGTTCCCCCAATCGACTCCGAAGTCGGTATTTCTACATTTCCCTTTCCTTTACCCACCACCACACCCACACCGATGGATCCGTCTCCATCGAACCTCTTTACCACTACTCTACCGCCGTCCGTTGGTGCGCAGAATCACCCCGCATCTCTCTCCAAGAGAGGTGCTATCCTTTGCGAGGTCCTCTTTCGACCTGCTTATCCATTCCACCAGCCAATGGGGATAATTTTGAGATTAAACCCCAATACATCAACCTTCTACCCAAATTCCACGGTCTCGAGACTGAAGACGCATACGTCTTTATCACCAAATTTGAAAATGTATGCGCAATGATGGGTACGTCACAACTTTCAGTGGATGCTATGCGTCTACGTCTTCTTCCATTTACCTTGTGCGATATAGCCGAGAAGTGGCTGTATAACACTACCGCATATTCCATTATGAATTGGGAAGAATTCGTTGCGGCATTCCTTAAGAAATTCTACCCTATTCAAAAGACAGCTCGAATCCGTAGCGAACTAAATCAATTCACCCAGCTTCCGACTGAACCATTCTCGAAATGCTTTGAACGCTTCAAGGATCTTTTGGTTCAATGTCCACATCACGGCATCCCGAGATGGGATCTTTGCCGAATCATATATGAGGGCATTAACCCTACCACTAAACAAAACCTTGAAAACATGTGTCAAGGCACCTTTATGACCAAGGATGATGGGGAAGCTTGGAAATTTTTAGAAGAGTTCGCTGAAAAATCCTTACAGTGGGAGAATGGAACCCAGTCATCGTCTAGGGGTGGCATACACCAAATTGATGTGTCTATAGGTGTTCGAGCTGAAATGGCAGCAATGCAAAAGAAGCTCGAGGCTATGGAACACAAATTTTTAGCAGCCTCCCTAAATCCGATATCACTCCCCAAAACTGTATGTAGGTGCTGTTCTGATCCTTTTCATTTGATGGAAGAATGTCCATTAAATTCTCCGTTTCAAGGTCAAGAGCATACCAATGCCGCATTTCAAAGACCTAGAAACGATCCATATTCTTCCACGTATAATCAGGATTGGAGGAATCACCCGAATTTTGCTTGGAACCAACAACAACAACATCAAAACACGGTTCCAAGCCAAAATAATTTCCAAAGGGCTCTTCCACCACAACAGCAACCACTTCAACCCACTCAGCACCCCTACCAGTCACAAAATTTTCAAAACCAGGTCAACCCTCATGCACCTTCTAATCCTATGCAGTTGACCTGTTCTGACGAGTTCTCTCAATTCACACAAACCATGAAGTCACTCTTGTCAAATTTCATGGAAGTATCGGCTGAGGTTAGGTCTTCCGTCAGTGAGATAAAGAAAAACACAGTGTCCCAAGATGAGAGTATCAGAACGATGGAAGTAGAAATTGCACGACTTAAAGCCGAAATGAGTGCGAGAGAAAAAGGGAAACTTCCGTCTCAACCCCTACCGAATCCTGGGCATTACAATGTAAATGCCATCACAACGTTGAGATCAGGAAGAGTGCTGAATAACCATGTTGGGGAAGAAATTGATGATATTGAAAATCCTATCAATAACACCCCAGCTGAGACATTTCCTCACACACACACTTCTACTTCTGATCCTTGTTCTTCTACCCCATCGCCTTCTCACGAGCCTATTCTCCGTTTCCCTTTAGGCTCGACACCTCAGCACAGCTCTTCTAGTCCTTCACAGACGATCCCCACTCCTCTTTTGGGATCACGTCTACCCCCACTTCCTTCTCCTATGATGGACCCAGTGCTTATTGCTAAAGCTCCTTACCCGAATCGGTTAAGGGGTAACAAATCGAGTCCATATATGGAGAAAATTATGGAAATGTTCAAACAGGTTAACATCAACATCCCTCTCCTAGATGCTATTCAACAAGTCCCCGCTTATGCGAAAATTCTTAAGGACTTGTGCACTAGGAAGAGGAAGACTCAAGTGCCAAAGAAGGTCTTCATGTCTAATAATATTAGCACTGCTTTTATCCCACAACTACCAAAGAAACGTAAGGACCCAGGATGTCCTACGATATCGATTTCTATTGGGGGTAAAAACATCAACCGTGCTCTTTTAGACCATGGCGCAAGTGTTAACCTACTTCCATATTCTGTCTATAAGCAGCTAGGGATTGGAGAGTTGAAACCAGCTCACTGCACTCTCCAAATGGCAGACCGTTCAATCACCAAACCTAGGGGTGAACTAGAGGATGTGTTGATAAAAGTCGGGGAATTTGTATTCCCTGTGGACTTCATTGTACTCGATACACAACCTGTAGCAAACCCCCGGAGCCAAATTCCGGTGATTTTGGGTCGACCATTCCTTGCCACTTCAAATGCTGTCATTAACTGTAGAAATGGTTCAATGAACTTATCATTTGGAAATATGACCATTGAACTAAACATCTACAAAATTGGAAGTCAGCTATCAGAACCCTCTGCTCATATCCTTGATGTGTGCTCTGTCCACGAGATTGCTCCCAAAAGTTGTGGAGTTGAGGAACTTTGCTTTGAAGATCTCGACGACACTACCACATCATTGTTTGATCTTACACACTATCTTAGTAAGGACACCATTTCCACGCTTGAGTCCGACACTCCTGACTCATCACCATCCGAGTCTGTATCTTTTACAGGCTATGAGCTTCTTTGTGCCTCCGAAAATCAGTCGATGATCCCACCTTCTATTTCTCCGCCAGCATTAGATCTCAAACTCTTACCTTCTCATCTTAAATATGCATATTTAAGTGAGAATGGGTCTTTACCGGTTATCATATCCGCTTCTCTAGCATCAGAGCAAGAGAATGCAGTTTTGTCGGTATTGAGATCTAATAGGGAGGCGTTTGGTTGGACCATGGCGGACATCAAAGGGATTAGTCCGTTGATTGTAGAACATCATATACACTTGATGGATGATGCCAGACCAACCCGAGAACCACAGAGACGGTTGAACCCCGTCATGAAGGAAGTGGTGATGAAAGAGATCATCAAATGCCTTGATAGTGGTATCATTTACCCAATCTCCGATAGCCAATGGGTGAGTCCAATACATGTCGTGTTTGAGATAGTGCCCTCAGAGTCAATTATTGGATCGCAGGTACGTGATTGCAATGATTGCGGAGGACCTATACCGGTAGGACAGTCTTACTCAAGATGATAGTATGCTATCTGGTTTGCCTTTATCAGTCGTGTACATGTTCAGGTGACTGATTACATGTTACACTTTGATAGAGCCCTTAGGATCTTGCTTTACTACCAACAGTATGATGGCGATCATATACGTGAGAGTTGAGTAGTTTATATGCATATCCTTAATTGTGGTCCCTGGTCGTGGGAGTTTCGAGACAGGGCATCGATACTCCGGAGTAGACTAGTGTGTACAGTCGAGACCCCGACGAGGGGCGGTGGCCGGTCTCACAAGCCACTGGTGTCAGTTGGATCATCTAAGATGTATACAGGTGCTCATTGGTGTTGGAGATAGTGCCCTCAAAGTCAATTATTGGATCACAGGCACGTGATTGCAATGATTGAGGGAGGACCTATCCCAGGAGGACAGTCTTACTCAAGATGATAGTATGCTATCTGGTTTACCTTTATCATCGTGTACTACTTTAGGTGACCTTACAGGTCACTATTGCACGTTGATAGAGCCCCTAGGATTCATGCTTGACTGCCAGCAGTATGAGGGCGATCATATACGTGGGAGCTGGTAGTCTATAAGCACATCCTTAATAGGTCCCTAGTCGTGGGAGTTTCGAGATAGGGCATCGATACTCCAGAGTAGACTAGTGTATACAGTCGAGACCCCGACGAGGGGAGGTGGCCGGTCTCACAAGCCACTGGTGTCAGTTGCTTCACCTAAGATGTATACAGGTGCTCATTGGGTTATGAGTACACCGGACAGGACTCGCCGGGAACATGCTAGTTGGTCTTATACCTGACGTCAGATAGCAGTTCCCTGGTGACATGTGTACAGGTTAGTTCATCGACCAGGGGATCGTCATTTGTCTCGTGTGAGTTCCCACTGTACTTTGATTACTACCCTACCACGCTCAAAGGAGACGTGCAAACAGGTTTTAGTTGGGTACAGTCCCGAGCCACATGGAGGCAGTGAGCGGATCTTCAGGGGTTCGTCTCTCCCGGTATTGGGGGTGAGGTCGCGCTGTGTCTAGGAGAGCCATTACACGAAGCCCTCGGCCGAGGCAGGAGATTTACTGGTAGGTATTCCAGTAGTATCTCAGGGTGTTCTGGGCTACGCACCGACACGACTTGTACCGTTTTTGGGGGTCTGACTTTTACCAACCCCCTAGGCCCGCCATGCGATGCTCATAGACGAACGGACCGGACTGTACGGATATTGTCACTGACAGGCTCAGTAGGGTGTCAGGATGAGTTCGCTCATCGACGTCCCTTTTAGTCAATAGCTGGTGGCCCGTTACGTATTGGCTTATACCTCTGACGTGCTAGTGGTTAAATCCATAACCAAGGTGTTGACGAGTCTTTAGAGTCCCCCACATTCAGTTACTCAAGTTTCGGGCGAAAAGCTGTAGAGGCCGTATGGAGATATGGCAAGGTCCGATCAGATACGTGCGGTATTGCACGGATCAGGATCGGACAGTTAGTACTAGAGGCCGTATGGATATATGGCAGGGTTCGATCAGATACGTGCGGTATTGCACGGATCAGGATCGAACGGATATTACTAGCCGGCTTTGGTATAAGCCGGATCCTAGTATAGTACAGTGTAGATTTTGTCTCATTGCAATTGTATTTCGGTCGGAATACAGATGCGGGTGTGTATACACAGTATCGGGGTTTTCCTGTGATTTATTACGGGACCAGTTTTCTGGAGTTGCCAGTTTGCTTTTCGTATCGGCCATTTTCATTTGTATCTTTCAATGGCCGAAGATTGGTGGAGGAGGGCTTATTTGCAATTGTGCAAATAAGCATTTGTGGAGGGAGGTGATTGCATATTGTTGTATCATGATAGCTCTTCTTTGACTTCTTGACTTTTTGATGATGGCTTGACCATTTGGAGTCATCATGCTTGAGATGATGGATTATGATGGTGGGGTGTGATGATTGTTGTTTGAGTGTTGGACTTTCATAGTGATCATTTCTTTGCATGATAGTTTTTTCTCTCTCTTGGATTATGAGAGACTCTCATTCTTTTGATTGATACACTCCCTCACTCACTCTGATTCTCTCCTCTCCCACATTAGCATGGCCGGCCAAGCTCTAGGTGGGCTGTCCCAATTTTTGGTGTAGGGATTTACACTCATTTGGCTTGGCAAAAATCATATTAGCTCCTCCTCCAAAAGCTTGTATCAATTCCTCTACCATATGGCAATTCCTACAACCCCAAAATGAGACATGAGTTCCATACTACATTCTACAGCAAATCTTGGGCACGTCGACTTGCCAGCTTCGTGCCCGAGTTGCCTCGGTATAGAGGTGGGAGCCCGTAAAAGAAGCAGGCGACGTGGTGCCCTTCCGGCGATGAGGTGGAGACAGGAGACTCCGCGGGAGATCGGGACGACGACGAGAAAACCGGAGGAAACGGATCACTCGGTATATCTCTCTTTCCCATCTAGTAGTTAGCTAGGAATAGTTAATGGCACGATCCGGGTTCTAGTGCGCGGTGGTGCCGGTTCAAGAAAATTTAAAGTTAGCCATCGCTTCCGCATTTGGCCTCGGGATGGAGGCCGGGGCGCCGCCCTGCACATACAGTGGTATCAGAGCCTCGCCATTAACATAGTCTAGCTTTGTTTAATGTGTTTGCATTTCCGATCAACCAAAATTCCAAAAACCCGCGTTTTCTTCACATCAGTTTTCTGTCGTTTTTTTCCTGGCTCGAAAATTTTTTCACGTTGTGGAAAATTGATGTACTAGAAGTCCTAAGAATTCTGGGAAAATTCGAGAGATTGATCTTTCAGGGAGAGCGCGGAACCGCGGCCAAACCCCACTTGGCGCCGCGGTTCCGCCACCGTATGGAGGGATCAATGCGTCGAATTTTTCCAGTGGGCTTCTAGGGTGAAATTAAGGTTTCTGGAATATTAATTTTGGGCCCAGAATTTCTTGATGTGCTACAGTATTGCTTGGGGGCCCACTTGGTAAAATTTGATCGATCGGATATTTTAAACACATTATTTCACAGTATTTACATTATATCTGTGACCGTGAATGTCACTTGATCGGTAAATCCAGTCTAACTGCTATAGCCCGGTTAGACGGATTTGCGAACGTGACTTTCACGTTGATGTTCTGTGTTATGCTGTGATGTTGCGGATCGGTCGTGGGGGATAGCCTGGATGCAATGCTAGTACAGTTTTTGTTGTATTATGTACATTTGATATTGCGGGGCGAGCATCCGACATGTGGACTGCCGTCACTGCCTGATTGTATTATTATTTTGGGGCACGACCAGGTTGCGGTCGATGTACCCGTTGTATGTATATTTTACTTTCTGTACTAGGATTACCCCAAGGTGGGGTGCACGGATAGCCGGGTTCCAGAGGGCAACGGGCCCGCATCTCATGGCATTGAGATGGAGGGGGCCTCACTCTAGGATTGGCGGGCTATTCGCCGCACTCGTAGGGGGTACAGGTTGACCCAGGAGGGGTGCCCAAGTTACCGGATTCCATGAAGTGCCGGGTGGTCTATTCACGTTGCTGAAGGGGGCTGCCTCGCTTCAGGTTTTGGCGGGTAACTTGCCGCGCCCGTAGGGGTCTAGGATTTCATTGCACAGGCTATCCACACGACCAGGGGAACGTCGGGTTTCAGTAGTGGCTCTGTGAAACCCGGGGATCCCAGATATCTGTATTGTTCTGTGATGTAGTACATTTCTGTGATGTTGCATTTTATCACGCCTTGAGCGAAATATAATATATTGGTATATATATTAGTAGATGTTGTATATGTTTTACATCCGCGCTAGTCCAGTCCCCGCTCTGTCGTTAGTTAGCTAACCTAACGGGTAATGACAGGACCCAGTGGCGAATGCGGATGGCATATACGTACGTCATATTATTTTCGTTCTTTATGGTGTGATCAATTGATGGGACTGCGTTGATTTGGATCAATGCAAGTTAAAACAAACCTAATCTGATGTTTTTGGAACACTTTTCAAAAAGGCTGTTATTGCAAGGACGTTCACTTTTGTTTTGCATCGTGATATTCAGTTGGAATATCCTGCTCCTCAGTCGACGAGGCAAGGGCCGAGATCCCTTCACCGGGAGTGACCCCTTGGACCAAAGGTTTGCGTCAGGGCAATGACTTCACTATAGCCGATTACTTTTGCTTTGCATCGTGGTATTCAGTTGGAATATCCTGCACCTCATTCTACGGGGAAAGAGCCGAGATCCCTTCACCGGGAGTGACCTCTTTAGCAAAGGTTTTCGTCACTATATTTTTAAAAGCTATCCGTTCCTTCAACGATATCAAGTTCATTACGTTAAAGGTTTTCGCCAGAAACCATTCATAGCCCTCCGTCGTTTCATATGGGTGGTCAATAGTATTCAAGCTGTGTTTGTTGGCCAAAGTCAAGGCATAGTGTTTGGTAGCTGTTGGGTATTCATATGCAGCATAGATAGATGCATTGGTTTGGAATAGTCGTACTGCCTTGTTGGCCAAAGTCAAGGGTAGGTACGGGTGGATTCAAATCAACCTGGAGAATGACGGGTAGAACTTGACATGTGACTTATGATTTGTTGGCCAAAGTCAAGGTCATAAGAGCATGGGGTAGAAATAACATCGGGAGTTTCAAAAGAACTGAAACTTGCCAGATATGCGCATACCTTCTGGAGTGTGATGACGTGAGCGGATTCCGTCACGTTATCATGCAATGATAGTTGGATCCCGATTCCCACTGATGAGTTGGTTTACTCCTCGGGTGATCCCGACTAATTCTTCTTTCAGGTTTGGAGGAGAATTTGACGGTACAGTGGGAGGTTTCCAGATTAGATAAATTGGTAACCATTCTGATCTAGGTTAGAGTGCACGCTGAGTGTTTCTTTTCTCTCTCTCTCTCTTTGGCAGCGACCATTGACCCGACCCTAAGACTATGACTCAGTGACCAAGTTGACCGAACCTTCTTTAACACCGGCTTTTGGATTGTTAGAGTTGCAAACCTCATTGCCACTCCTACTTTTACCTTTTTCTCCAGGACACCCCGTATTACTACGAACGTCCACTTCCATTGGACAAAACCATCGTATGGTTATATACGAACTCGAAGGAATTTATTCGAGGATGGTTTCCGGTTCTGGAGAAAACGAATAGGACTATTCAGTAGTCTTTTCCTTTTACCTTCTCTCAGGTTGCGAGTACTCCTTGGTTTAGGAGATAGTACACCTATTACGCAAATTGGATAGTCTTCTTCAAAACCTTAGGCTGGTGCCGAACGGTGGGGAATGAAGAAAACCAATTAGCCTAACGATGGTGTACAGAAGGTATTAAGTTAAGACAAATTAAGGGATTAGTAAGAGGGCAAAGTAAATTGCGACTGCTATTCATGACCAAACCAAGTATATCTTCGCCAATCCTAAATCACCTTTGTATTTCTCCAGGACACTCCGTATCACTACGAAGATCCACAGTTTATTGGATACTCCATCGTATGGTTATATACGAACTCGAAAGGAACTTGTTCCAGTTCGGGGATGGATTCTGGTTCAGGAGAAATAGGAATAAGGTTTATTCGGTTGTCTTTTATCTTCACCTTCTCTCGCATTGCGAGTGCTCCTAGGATTAGGAAAGTACACCCATTATGCTTATTGGATAGTCTTCTTCCAAACCATAGGCTGGTGCCGAATGGTAGGGAAGGAAGAAAACCATTTGGCCAAAGGGGTGTACAGAAGGTAATGACTAAAGACATATAAAGGGATTTGGAGAGGTGGCAAAGAATTATACGGTTACAGTTGTGAATCTGGATAATGGAAGAGGCATTACTAGGAATACCGGGATACCCCATCGAAACGTTTCAATGTTTCAGTTTCACTATGTACTGTTAAAGGAAAACTGATTTCCCAGTTAGACACTTGCTCCAGGGTATGTATTTACCAGGTATGATTCTCACATCTGTATGTTTTTACAGATGATGGGTGGGATTAAGTTATTGGAAATTGGGTGATCATTCTCATTATATCGGGATTCGTTGTAATCGGTGATATTTGAGGAAGTCACCTGGGTTAGTTGCCGGACGGCAAATATTTGGTTTTGAATATCCACTGTTATGCACCAATTTCAAATTGATATATCTGTACGTCTATTTTTATAGAGTGAGATATACCTTTTTGAAATTATGTCTGTGACATTTACCTATATCAGTGGATGGTTAGGTAAGGAGTATTAAACAGCGGTGTAATTCTTCTTAACCATAAGTACAGTTTTCAACCTACGACACACAGTAAATGAGTTATCAGACTCAAGGGACTTATACAGAGTATTGTATGTTGTCCAGGGTCCATCAGGACAGAGGGGTAGGTCCTCGTACTATATTCGGTTTACTTATGACTTCTCTAGTTTTTAGAAAAGTGTTTCGTGGAAACACAGGGTCCGAATTTTGAGAAGTTATAGGTATTTGAATAGAGTAGAGAACCAGGTGTAGCAAGTATCGGGATTCTTCAAAGTGATCGAAGATGTAGATACTTGTGTATGGTATTCAGTTGATAGTAATGGTTAAGAGAACTTTCTTCTCTTTCAGGTTACTCATAATTGGAAGCATTCCTAAGTTGAGTAACGTTGATCGGCCTTTTTCCATTTAGTTGACATGCACTGGAGACAGCTGCATGATTTGAATCTCGTTCAATTAAATCAGTGCCTCTGGTGCTATATTGATATAGAACAGTTCGTATCTTAACATTGTTAAGGTACGGGGAGTTGTCCGGCTTATGCTTAAAACCAGACTCTGGATAACTCAAGGCACGTTTCTGTAATGTCTGTTTGTGGGTTGACCCAGGCTATGACGAGGGTTGACTTTCTACCATCTGGAAGATCAATAGTGATATTGTTCTAGACTCGCCACAGTTTTAAATAAAATGGATTTTTTCAGAAAACAGTAGTGGGAGTATGGTAGAACTGGAAGTGATTCTAGAACCACAAACGATTACTGAAGATTTCATAGGAACCTAAAGATTCAATCTGGTTTGACATTCCATTGGCCACTCAGCAGATAAGGTGGGTAACTTCAGGCACCCGAGAGGTACTCCGGTAGCCTCAAGGACGGTGACAGGGAAGTTCTTGTTTACCCACACTTGCCATTGTTGTTGTTCCAGACTGTGAGACTCGGCAGGAGGATGAGTATAGAGTCGTTCTAAACTAGTTTTAGAAGTGTACGTGTATATGACTCTGCCAGAGGGTTGTCGTAGTCAGTGGGAGCAGCGGAAGCATTGGTGGACAGGTGGCTTATGTCTATTTATAGACTAAAGCAGATGTAGCGGAGATAGATCATCTATTTCTGACGATACAGTCATAGGTTTGACTTCATCAGAATAGGGGATGGATCTGTTGAGAAGGTAGTAGGGTGTGTTGTCATGGTATTTGGATGACATACACATAGTAGGAAGTGATATTCCTATACTACGATCGGTTATACTTTGGTCGTCACACAGTAGTTTCTCCACATGGGACTTGGACATTATATCAGACATACTGGTTACTAGATCTATGGTTTTAGATCTAGATTTGGGTGGTTTCCCAATTAGGGTACTTAGACAGCATTCTAAGAGTATTTAGAATGGACGACTCCGGGCACGGTAGTGTACCTGCAGGTGATGGAGTCACCCTCTCTAAAGGTGTCTTACAGACTAAAGGGGAGAGGGACGTGCATGATTGGCAGATCACTTGCTCAGGCAATTGAGTCAATCATGAAATGTCAAGTACCACACCTGATGTTGTTCTTGCACTAGATGCAATAAGTTGATATTGATCCAATCCTGGAGAAACAGTCGGAAGCAGTTTTAGAACATAAGTGGATGTTCTAGGGATTTGATAACGACAGCCTCATTTGGGAGACAGTTATCATTCCAGGCTTCCAAGGTGACCTGGACGACAAGGAGGTTGTCAGAGTTATAGTTTTTCCTTCTGACGAGGGGCAGTATTTTGGACAGGTGGTCCAAGGCAATACTGAGGGAGGCATGGCGCAGGATACTGATTAAGTTCAGTTGATGATACAGTCTAAGAAGTTTGGATTTGGAGTTCATTGATGAGCTAGGTCCCATCAGACATCCAGACACATTCTAAGACAGGTATTGCTCATTTCGGGGGATGGCTTTCTCCGCGAATTTGAGATATAGAGAGACATAGAAAGATACATCAAAGCGGATCCACTCACTGAGGCTATTCCTCGAACGCAATAGTTTCGCAAACGAGCTTTGTGAGTGTCACGACCCGAAAGTACGGAACATGACCGGCACTTAAACTACGAACGTCTCGAGGTGTACGTAATCTAAGTAAACAGAAAACCCAGAAATCCAAACCAAGAAAATTAGTAGAGTGCAGGAAAAACCAGCTTAAAGCAAGTAGTTTCAATAGCATAAGCCGAATTATGCGGTTTTTAAAAACATCAAAAATTTACTGAAAATTTCGGCAGAGTCTCCTTTGTAAATACTGGCCGCCAAACGGGATACAACATGAATAGTATACGAAATCAAGAAAAAGGCATCCCCAAGCGGGAGCTAGCTCTTTGTCAATCGACGGTCACAACCACACAAGCAATATAATATACAACGCCAACGGCGAGGATCAAAACTCAAAAGGAAACTCAAAACCACCAGAAATATAACGAGCGACTCTAAGGTCGAAAGAATAAACAACACTGGTCTCTATCTCAATAAATGCATGTTTGGTTGATGGAATTTACTAGATACAACGGAATAATATTATACAAGGTAATATGATGGGTACGATACAAGAAAAACCCACCTACTAGCAAGTCACCCGAATGAAACTGAGCCCGCAAAGCCGTAATTAAACCTGTACGGCAAAACCTGCAAGAAACTGGGGCACAACGGGGGTGAGTTGCCAACTCGTGAATAGAAAAACATCTACGCACAGAAATCGCATAAATAACGCAACCTAGGTCAATGATCATAATATATCCTCAAAAAATATACATAACAAGCAGCCTATAACAATGGCTAGGGTAATATCTAACCGAGTGAAATCTCATGTGCCCGTGTCAGTGCCTCAGGTAGCAATATATCATATGAATGAGGTATGAATGCATGAAAACAGAATACATGTAAATGAAGAACTGTTTTCATAAATTAGTGAGATTTCCTTCGTATTTTTAAACTGAGGTATCATAATGAAATCAGTATCAACAGTGTCTAGCATCGACACAAAACATAAATCTCACTGTCTCGAAATATCAATGTCTCAATCTCGATATCTAGGGCGCCGTCAGTCCAGACCGGCCCCTACCATCCATCTCAAGACCACGACGGTATCCTCCGGATATCCGACGCGTCGGGTAATATCACCGGTAGGTAATCTGTCCCCTGCCAGGCTCAACGTCAACACCACATTCATCTTACCCCGGGGTACCAGACCGGGCCCACCATGTACCCGTGACGGTTCCTCCACTCCTCGACACGGATCTCGAAAACCACAGCAAACTCATGGTGGACGACACTTACATCACTAGAAAACCGCAATTTACATATTTTAAAAGGTTAATAAGTTTAGAAATTTTGCGGCTTTCCCCCGAAATCCAGAAATATCATAAATCTCAAGAAGTCATCACAAGTGCATATGTCAATGCTAATGAATGTATATGGTGTCAATAACCAAGTTGTAATGTATGATTAATAACTAGGCATGAACAATGGAATAACAGTATGCATGAAGTGACAAGTAATAACTACAATGTCTAAACTGGCATATAACCCAGGTACACTAATATCATATCAACCTACTAACTAACAAGCTAAGTCAAGCAAATATATTCTCTAAAGTGTATGTGACATGGCAATTACCGATGAAGATGTGTGTGAGCCGGCAAGTAGGTGTACGTGGTACATACGCATCATCGGTAATGGTGCTGGTGTCCTAACAACATGCTATTAATAATGCAATAAGAAATTATAATATAAGTATGCGATGCGGAGAGAACAGTAAAAATGAGCGGGAGCTGAATACTAGACACAACGATAACTAAACTATAATAATCTAATATAAATCCTACAAATGGTGCCTTTTGAAATAACACAAATCATGGGGTTTTGAAAATAGGGGCTACGGTGTTTTTATGAAAAGATGAGTCTTTTGAAATATCCGTAGGATCCCTTGGGCTGTCTTTTAAAATACCCATGATTCGTTAGTTTTTGAAATAGGTAGGAGTCTAATCTAATCTAACAGCTACACTAAACTATACGGCTGAACTAACAAGCTGAACTACAGGTAAGGAAACCGCCTATCATCTGAGTCGATACATATACATACCTCTATATATATTAGTCGGTGATCCCGCCTCAATAATATCATATCCGATACCATATCTATAATCAGACATCCCGAGTTAAGAGTGCGGATCAATCATCAAGATATAGCTCATACGTAAATTCGTCGTACGGCATCCCCCAATTCTGGGTACGGGTCAAAATCACATTCATCATACTATTTACCTGGTATCCTCTTTATCAATATCATGATCTGGTACTGATCTACGTCTAGTACAATACTGAAATCGCCTAAGTATCCATGCACGTGTGTAAAAACTACGTCCAGGACCCGCTACAACGTCATGTCGTATCTAAGATACGAACCCTGCTATATCACCGATCTCACGGCCTCAAATAAAATCTCATCGACTCAGCTCAACCCCAAGTATCATCCTCAATCCGTATGTGAACACATAGTCCCATATCCATGTGAACACATAAATATATTCCCATACACGCACATATGAAATAAGGAATGTATGCAAGTATGTATATGTGTGTATGTGTAAGTGTAGCGCACCCATTACCTAAGGTTTCGTAACCATGCACCAATCCAACACCAATATCCATCTAAAATCATCAATAATAAATCCTAACAACATATCATAAATTGTTGGTGTGTATACGCATCCGTATACATCACCACGGACTGCGGGGGTGCTATACGCCATCCACCCGACTTCTCCCCGTAGATATAAATCTACTCACCTGGTCTTCGCTAGCCGGTACCGACGTCGCCACGTGCTTGCTTGTCGTCTCGAAGTCCACATGGGGGTACCTACATATCATAACGTACTATATCGCATTAAAACTAAATTCGAAATCGAAACGGCATACGAAAATCAAATCGGCACGCGTATCACGCATAGGTCCAAACCTATCGCCTGAGCATGCAAGAATAGTCAAACCAACCCTCGATGTCGATGTACAAACGTCAAACCATCGAGAAAAATCCAATCACACTCATTTTCACATTCACGAACACTAATTTTAATATAAACTAGGTTAAAACTCACAAAAACCTCAATTTTACTTGAAAAGTCATTTTTCCGAAAATCTAGCAAGCACAATTCGCCGTTTTTGTACAAAACAGGATATTTAAATGAATGTAGCGGCCAATATACTTATTAAATATATTAAATAAGTCATAGAAATAATTTCCGGAATTTAATCTCATTAAATTCCAAAAACCCTAATATTCTAGTTTACAAAAATACCCTTTTTAACAATTTCAAAGCAAAAATGCACAAACTACAATCTAGCTTAGATTTGCATGATCTAAAGCATTAAACCACACTTAATAAAGTTAATGAAGTCATGAAAAACCTAAACACATTTTTAATCCCAAGTATTTAACCAATTTCAAAAATCTAGTAGGCAAATTAGCACATTAACACAATTTTTTTTAAACTAACCATTAGCACTAGCTACTAATCTTGTATTAACATGACAAAAAGCCTAAATATAACACACAACCATACACCAATTTTACATAACCCTAACTTGCATTCAAATTCATAACTTGAATTCCAAAACTTGCAATTAAACTCACATATCCAAATTAACACTTAATTAAATTAGCTTAAGAAATTAGTAACAAATTAAGCAACAAAAATGTTTAGAATTATACCCAAAACATATGAAGATCCACAAGCATCCATGGCCTTCCAAAATGCTCTCTTTTCACAAGGATCCATGCTATACGGGCTAAGCTAAAATGGGTAGGAGTCGGATTTGGGTTTTGGGATTTTTTTTTGATGGATTTGAGGCAATTTTTGATGAAGTTTGAAGAGAAAAGAGAAGGGAATTGGGGGGGCTGCTGCTGCTGTAGGAGGGGGGGCTGCTGGAATGGGAGTGGGAGAGGAGAGAGAGGGAGGTAGAGAAAGTGGGGGAAGAAGTCAAAGTCAATTCAAGGTCAAAGGTCCACCTCATTTCTCCATTTTCTTTTCTTTTCTTTCATTTCTTTCCTTTGAAATTCAAGTGGGGAAAATAAATGGGGGCTGCTGAATTCAGCCATGAGGAGGAGTAAGTAGGGGTGTGTGGGTGTGGGTACGGGTGTGGGGTGATGAAAAATGATAAATACAATACCCCAAACATCCATTTACGCTAAAAAAAAAGCCTTTTTTCCTCAATAATTTCTAAACCGTTTTGGCAAATGATTTCGTTCCAAAAACCACATGATAAAATTTTATTTAATGTTTTATGATGCACAAAATTTGTTTCAACTCATTCCAATTTGTAATTTTCCCTAATTAAATGTATTAATGACGGCTTAAAATAATAATAAAATAATATTTTTTCAGAAAATTTGAAATTTCACCAGCGGCTCAATAAACACCAAATAATAGCAATTACATATCTAGAATATGTATATTTAATTTTTATAATAAGATAATTGTATTTTGACTTTTTACAGAAAACCCCCTTATTTTACCGATTTTTCGAAATTTCACCGAAACGATTTTCAAAACGTTACAATCTTCCCCCCTTAAAGAAATTCGGTCCCTGAATTTAAATTCAAACTCCCCCAAATACTAAAACATCTAAGAAAAACCATCAAGTCGTCGGGGCTCCGAAATTGTAACTACATAAAACAAATCGTAGCGCAGCGCATGCGCTTGAAAAATGAGCATATAACTCAAATCGAAACTCCGTCAAGCATCCCGCAATCATCGGAGTCATGGAGAAGACATCAATGCCAAATCCAAATCAAAACCAATATGCCATAACTCAAAACTATACATGTAAATATCGAATCTATATATGTAAGTATCTGAAGGAAATGCATGCCAAATCTCTTAAAGTCGCTGTGCACGCGTATAACACTGCACAGTGGCGGACGTCTATCATAAGGAAATAACTATATACATATATACCTTTGTTTGAAATGTACGTTCCGCCGTTTTGGAAACAATTTAGAAGGGTCTCCTTGTTTTAAACATTTCGTGTCATATCAGACACGTAGGTAAATACTGAGGCTATAGCTCGCTTTTTGGAAATCCCCTCAATAACTATCAATGCATGCAAAATATATTCAGATACTGTCCTCTGACTAGTCCTGCTCAGTACGAAATCACATAGCAATATCATAAAAACGTACTGCTCTATACGAAATAAATCCCAAAATATACACATGAATGCTACGTGCGTCTGGTGCGCACGAAAATCAAAATCCATGAATGTGCCATACATGCGCACAGAAACAACATCTAAGTGCATCGGGTGTGCACGAAACATCTGTCGTAGGCAACGTGTGTGCCTTACAGCAAAATCAGGTGCATCTGACATGCACGAAAAATCTCGAATTAGTGCATCTGGTGTGCACCAAATCGCATCTCGTAACAGGCGCCCAACAGGCGCTAAAAATCCAATCCAGTGCATAAAATGCACAAAACAAATGTCGAGCATCACCCTCGAAATCGAAATCCAGTGTATCCAAGTGCACAAAATACATGTCACTGCACTGCCAGCATGTATAAACTATACAGAGTGCAGGAACCAAATCGCGTGCGTGCATACGCACAAAATCAACTCAACTGTTTAAAACCATAAAATCACAAACATGTGAAACTAAAGCACGAAAACGATATCAAGTGCAACACTGTGCAAAGATCGTAAATCCTCAATCATCAAAATCAAATCATATGAATAAATCACCCAAAACATCGAAATCAATAATGGCGGAACAGTACCGCTCAAGTGCATCCTCTAAGAATCTCGGGCCAACTGTCGCGGTCACTAGTGGGACTTCTCGTCGATGATCATGAACTCTGGCCTGCTGGTGTGCGTAACATGACCACTCCTGGGTCCAAGTCTTCTTCGTGGATTACCAATCTCACAATCCATCGGCTCATCGGCCCTGTCAAGGCAGCATATCACTGGCGTCGGCCTCTGGCTCTCTGAATGCACGTGACACATCTGATCCTGGGTGCAAGTATCATTGCAGCAGTGTCCTGGAAGGAATCCTGCTCACGGTCTCTTCCATGTCTCGTCTCTGCCAACTGTCCGGAAGTCATTGTCCTTTCCTATATCTGCATCTTGCTCTGGAACGACTGCATACTCATCGCGACTCCTTCTGGAAGGTAAGTCCAAGTACCATGCCTCGGCATGCGCATCGCCTCTCTGATGTCGGCGGAGTGGAACGTCATCTCATCTAGATCTGGTGCGAACCTCTTACTCCACTTTTCTCTAATGTCGTCTGCTTTGGACTCGTCTCGTCGCGGCTGCATGGACTGAGCTCCAACGGCTATCCTCGTATCTGGAGTCTCCCAAGAATGCATCTCAGCACCTAACATCCGAATTAAGTCGAGCCATCCGATCGAGTCGTCAAAACCTCATAATCCCCCAAGAGCTCAACCTCTTGGGCACAGTTTAATAGTATCGAGTACATACCACAGCATCGGTGGTCCAGCCGTAGAAGGGCAAACCCAAGCCTCACTAATGGCGCCGTAGAACTGCCGCAAACCCGAAGGTTCAAAGGCTTTCACACGGTCATTAAGTCGAGTTAGGGTTTCATTCTTCTAGAGGGACCATAGAATTGCTTGCATGTCTTTCCGACTACTTTAAACTTGGAATAATAGGTTTCTGACATTCGATCGTCTCTGTCGACTCCTAACGTCTCCACGTGAAGTCGTCTCTAGCTGGAATCAATCTATCTGATGACCTCGCATCGGGTTAGGCGAACGATCCATATGTCCTAGTCATTCATCCACGATGACTAGCGACCTTCTATCATCTCTTAGTACAACTCGTTCTGCACTAACTCCAGCATCTGGGGCAATACCTCGTCGTTCGCAGCAATAACTGGCTCGCTCGTCTGCACGCCGAACAGTGCCTCGATCATCATGAATAAGCAACACACCAACGGTCATCAAGATCTGGCTGGCCTCTATCATTAGCTCAATCCTCTAATGTCGATCAGCACATCCGAGTAACCTCATAAAGGCGATCCGCCAAACACTCGTGGCGCGGAAACACGGTCAAAAGACACCTCTCTATAATCGGGTATCGCCGGAATCATGCCCTGGTCAGTCCTCATTCGTGCCGAGCTCGTGCTGACCGCAACTCTAGCCGTAGCTCTCCCTGCCCGTAATCGTGGCAGCAAAACCAAACTAGTACCGATGAGGCTAGATCAGGAAGGAATATAATACTGAACAAGGAAATGTACATCCTAAGGCTTCTTAAGTGGAGTGGCGTGTCGTAAATATGCCGCGGAACATACCAACGGTACGTCACTCTACTTTAGTCACCTATTCCATCAACCAAGGGTCATCCTACGCTCCGAAGGTAAAACCTAACGCTCTGATACCAACTTTGTCACGACCCGAAAGTACGGAACATGACCGGCACTTAAACTACGAACGTCTCGAGGCGTACGTAATCTAAGTAAACAGAAAACCCAGAAATCCAAACCAAGAAAAGTAGTAGAGTGCAGGAAAAACCAGCTTAAAGCAAGTAGTTTCAATAGCATAAGCCGAATTATGCGGTTTTTAAAAACATCAAAAATTTACTGAAAATTTCGGCAGAGTATCCTTTGTAAATACTGGCCCCCAAACGGGATACAACATGAATAGTATACGAAATCAAGAAAAAGGCATCCCCAAGCGGGAGCTAGCTCTTTGTCAATCGACGGTCACAACCACACAAGCAATATAATATACAACGCCAACGGCGAGGATCAAAACTCAAAAGGAAACTCAAAACCACCAGAAATATAACGAGCGACTCTAAGGTCGAAAGAATAAACAACACTGGTCTCTATCTCAATAAATGCATGTTTGGTTGATGGAATTTACTAGATACAACGGAATAATATTATACAAGGTAATATGATGGGTACGATACAAGAAAAACCCACCTACTAGCAAGTCACCCGAATGAAACTGAGCCCGCAAAGCCGTAATTAAACCTGTACGGCAAAACCTGCAAGAAACTGGGGCACAACGGGGGTGAGTTGCCAACTCGTGAATAGAAAAACATCTACGCACAGAAATCGCATAAATAACGCAACCTAGGTCAATGATCATAATATATCCTCAAAAAATATACATAACAAGCAGCCTATAACAATGGCTAGGGTAATATCTAACCGAGTGAAATCTCATGTGCCCGTGTCAGTGCCTCAGGTAGCAATATATCATATGAATGAGGTATGAATGCATGAAAACAGAATACATGTAAATGAAGAACTGTTTTCATAAATTAGTGAGATTTCCTTCGTATTTTTAAACTGAGGTATCATAATGAAATCAGTATCAACAGTGTCTAGCATCGACACAAAACATAAATCTCACTGTCTCGAAATATCAATGTCTCAATCTCGATATCTAGGGCGCCGTCAGTCCAGACCGGACCCTACCATCCATCTCAAGACCACGACGGTATCCTCCGGATATCCGACGCGTCGGGTAATATCACCGGTAGGTAAGCTGTCCCCTGCCAGGCTCAACGTCAACACCACATTCATCTTGCCCCGGGGTACCATACCGGGCCCACCATGTACCCGTGACGGTTCCTCCACTCCTCGACACGGATCTCGAAAACCACAGCAAACTCATGGTGGACGACACTTACATCACTAGAAAACCGCAATTTACATATTTTAAAAGGTTAATAAGTTTAGAAATTTTGCAGCTTTCCCCCGAAATCCAGAAATATCATAAATATCAAGAAGTCATCACAAGTGCATATGTCAATGCTAATGAATGTATATGGTGTCAATAACCAAGTTGTAATGTATGATTAATAACTAGGCATGAACAATGGAATAACAGTATGAATGAAGTGACAAGTAATAACTACAATGTCTAAACTGGCATATAACCCAGGTACACTAATATCATATCAACCTACTAACTAACAAGCTAAGTCAAGCAAATATATTCTCTAAAGTGTACGTGACATGGCAATTACCGATGAAGATGTGTGTGAGCCGGCAAGTAGGTGTACGTGGTACATACGCATCATCGGTAATGGTGCTGGTGTCCTAACAACATGCTATTAATAATGCAATAAGAAATTATAATATAAGTATGCGATGCGGAGAGAACAGTAAAAATGAGCGGGAGCTGAATACTAGATACAACGATAACTAAACTGTAATAATCTAATATAAATCCTACAAATGGTGCCTTTTGAAATAACACAAATCATGGGGTTTTGAAAATAGGGGCTACGGTGTTTTTATGAAAAGATGAGTCTTTTGAAATATCCGTAGGATCCCTTGGGCTGTCTTTTAAATTACCCACGATTCGTTAGTTTTTGAAATAGGTAGGAGTCTAATCTAATCTAACAGCTGCACTAAATTATACGGCTGAACTAACAAGCTGAACCACAGGTAAGGAAACCGCCTATCATCTGAGTCGATACATATACATACCTCTATATATATTAGTCGGTGATCCTGCCTCAATAATATCATATCCGATACCATATCTATAATCAGACATCCCAAGTCAAGAGTGCGGATCAATCATCAAGATATAGCTCGTACGTAAATCCGTCGTACGGCATCCCCCAATTCTGGGTACGGGTCAAAATCACATTCATCATACTATTTACCTGGTATCCTCTTTATCAATATCATGATCTGGTACTGATCTACGTCTAGTAAAATACTGAAATCGCCTAAGTATGCATGCACGTGTGAAAAAACTACGTCCAGGACCCGCTACAACGCCATGTCGTATCTAAGATACGAACCCTGCTATATCACCGATCTCACGGCCTCAAATCAAATCTCATCGACTCAGCTCAACCCCAAGTATCATCCTCAATCCGTATGTGAACACATAGTCCCATATCCATGTGAACACATAAATATATTCCCATACACGCACATATGAAATAAGGAATGTATGCAAGTATGTATATGTGTGTATGTGTAAGTGTAGTGCACCCATTACCTAAGGTTTCGTAACCATGCACCAATCCAACACCAATATCCATCTAAAATCATCAATAATAAATCCTAACAACATATCATAAATTGTTGGTGTGTATACGCATCCGTCTACATCACCACGGACTGCGGGGGTGCTATACGCCATCCACCCGACTTCTCCCCGTAGATATAAATCTACTCACCCGGTCTTCGCTAGCCGGTACCGACGTCGCCACGCGCTTGCTTGTCGTCTCGAAGTCCACATGGGGGTACCTACATATCATAACGCACCATATCGCATTAAAACTAAATTCGAAATCGAAACGGCATACGAAAATCAAATCGGCACGCGTATCACGCATAGGTCCAAACCTATCGCCTACGCATGCAAGAATAGTCAAACCAACCCTCGATGTCGATGTACAAACGTCAAACCATCGAGAAAAATCCAATCACACTCATTTGCACATTCACGAACACTAATTTTAATATAAACTAGGTTAAAACTCACAAAAACCTCAATTTTACTTGAAAAGTCATTTTTCCGAAAATCTAGCAAGCACAATTCGCCGTTTTTGTACAAAACAGGATGTTTAAATGAATGTAGAGGCCAATATACTTATTAAATATATTAAATAAGTCATAGAAATAATTTCCGGAATTTAATCTCATTAAATTCCAAAAACCCTAATATTCTAGTTTACAAAAATACCCTTTTTAACAATTTCAAAGCAAAAATGCACAAACTACAATCTAGCTTAGATTTGCATGATCTAAAGCATTAAACCACACTTAATAAAGTTAATGAAGTCATGAAAAACCTAAACACATTTTTAATCCCAAGTATTTAACCAATTTCAAAAATCTAGTAGGCAAATTAGCACATTAACACAATTTTTTTTAAACTAACCATTAGCACTAGCTACTAATCTTGTATTAACATGACAAAAAGCCTAAATATAACACACAACCATACACCAATTTTACAAAACCCTAACTTGCATTCAAATTCATAACTTGAATTCCAAAACTTGCAATTAAACTCACATATCCAAATTAACACTTAATTAAATTAGCTTAAGAAATTAGTAACAAATTAAGCAAAAAAATGTTTAGAATTATACCCAAAACATATGAAGATCCATAAGCATCCATGGCCTTCCAAAATGCTCTCTTTTCACAAGGATCCATGCTATACGGGCTAAGCTAAAATGGGTAGGAGTCGGATTTGGGTTTTGGGATTTTTTTTGATGGATTTGAGGCAATTTTTGATGAAGTTTGAAGAGAAAAGAGAAGGGAATTGGGGGGGATGCTGCTGCTGTAGGAGGGGGGCTGCTGGAATGGGAGTGGGAGAGGAGAGAGAGGGAGGTAGAGAAAGTGGGGGAAGAAGTCAAAGTCAATTCAAGGTCAAAGGTCCACCTCATTTCTCCATTTTCTTTTCTTTTCTTTCATTTCTTTCCTTTGAAATTCAAGTGGGGAAAATAAATGGGGGATGCTGAATTCAGCCATGAGGAGGAGTAAGTGGGGGTGTGTGGGTGTGGGTACGGGTGTGGGGTGATGAAAAATGATAAATACAATACCCCAAACATCCATTTACGCTAAAAAAAGCCTTTTTTCCTCAATAATTTCTAAACCGTTTTGGCAAATGATTTCGTTCCAAAAACCACATGATAAAATTTTATTTAATGTTTTATGATGCACAAAATTTGTTTCAACTCATTCCAATTTGTAATTTTCCCTAATTAAATGTATTAGTGACGGCTTAAAATAATAATAAAATAATATTTTTTCAGAAAATTTGAAATTTCACCTGCGGCTCAATAAACACCAAATAATAGCAATTACATATCTAGAATATGTATATTTAATTTTTATAATAAGATAATTGGATTTTGACTTTTTACAGAAAACCCCCTTATTTTACCGATTTTTCGAAATTTCACCGAAACGATTTTCAAAACGTTACAGTGAGACTGACTAGTATAGGAGTTGGGTGTTCGGTATCACACGAGCTGTGAGTATGCGACATCGCAATAATTAGCCTTGAGTGCAAGTGGGAGATTGTTGGAGATAGTGCCCTCAGAGTCAATTATTGGATCACAGGCACGTGATTGCAATGATTGAGGGAGGACCTATCCCAGGAGGACAGTCTTACTCAAGATGATAGTATGCTATCTGGTTTACCTTTATCATCGTGTACTGCTTTAGGTGACCTTACAGGTCACTATTGCACATTGATAGAGCCCCTAGGATTCATGCTTGACTGCCAGCAGTATGAGGGCGATCATATACGTGGGAGCTGGTAGTCTATAAGCACATCCTTAATAGGTCTCTAGTCGCGGTAGTTTCGAGATAGGGCATCGATACTCCGGAGTAGACTAGTGTATACAGTCGAGACCCCGACGAGGGGCGGTGGCCGGTCTCACAAGCCACTGGTGTCAGTTGGTTCACCTAAGATGTATACAGGTGCTCATTGGGTTATGAGTACACCGGACAGGACTCGCCGGGAACATGCTAGTTGGTCTTATACCTGACGTCAGATAGCAGTTCCCTGGTGACATGTGTACAGGTTAGTTCATCGACCTGGGGATCGTCATTTGTCTCGTGTGAGTTCCCACTGTACTTTGATTACTACCCTACCACGCTCAAAGGAGACGTGCAAACAGGTTTTAGTTGGGTACAGTCCCGAGCCACATGGAGGCAGTGAGCGGATCTTCAGGGGTTCGTCTCTCCCGGTATTGGGGGTGAGGTCGCGCTGTGTCTAGGAGAGCCATTACATGAAGCCCTCGGCCGAGGCAGGAGATTTACTGGTAGGTATTCCAGTAGTATCTCAGGGTGTTCTGGGCTACGCACCGACACGACTTGTACCGCTTTTGGGGGTCTGACTTTTACCAACCCCCTAGGCCCGCCATGCGATGCTCATAGACGAACGGACCGGACTGTACGGATATTGTCACTGACAGGCTCAGTAGGGTGTCAGGATGAGTTCGCTCATCGACGTCCCTTTTAGTCAATAGCTGGTGGCCCGTTACGTATTGGCTTATACTTCTGACGTGCTAGTGGTTAAATCTACAACCAAGGTGTTGACGAGTCTTTAGAGTCCCCCGCATTCAGTTACTCAAGTTTCGGGCGAAAAGCTGTAGAGGCCGTATGGAGATATGGCAAGGTCCGATCAGATACGTGCGGTATTGCACGGATCAGGATCGGACAGTTAGTACTAGAGGTCGTATGGATATATGGCAGGGTTCGATCAGATACGTGCGGTATTGCACGGATCAGGATCGAACGGATATTACTAGCCGGCTTTGGTATAAGCCGGATCCTAGTATAGTACAGTGTAGATTTTGTCTCATTGCATTTGTATTTCGGTCGGAATACAGATGCGGGTGTGTATACACAGTATCGGGGTTTTCCTGTGATTTATTACGGGACCAGTTTTCTGGAGTTGCCAGTTTGCTTTTCGTATCGGCCATTTTCATTTGTATCTTTCAATGGCCGAAGATTGGTGGAGGAGGGCTTATTTGCAATTGTGCAAATAAGCATTTGTTGAGGGAGGTGATTGCATATTGGTGTATCATGATAGCTCTTCTTTGACTTCTTGACTTCTTGATGATGGCTTGACCATTTGGAGTCATCATGCTTGAGATGATGGATTATGATGGTGGGGTGTGATGATTGTTGTTTGAGTGTTGGACTTTCATAGTGATCATTTCTTTGCATGATAGTTTTTTCTCTCTCTTGGATTATGAGAGACTCTTATTCTTTTGATTGATACACTCCCTCACTCACTCTGATTCTCTCCTCTCCTACATTAGCATGGCCGGCCAAGCTCTAGGTGGGCTGTCCCAATTTTTGGTGTAGGGATTTACACTCATTTGGCTTGGCAAAAATCATATTAGCTCCTCCTCCAAAAGCTTGTATCAATTCCTCCACCATATGGCAATTCCTACAACCCCAAAATGAGACATGAGTTCCACACTACATTCTACAGCAAATCTTGGGCACGTCGACTTGCCAGCTTCGTGCCCGAGTTGCCTCGGTATAGAGGTGGGAACCCGTAAAAGAAGCAGGCGACGTGGTGCCCTTCCGGCGACGAGGTGGAGACCGGAGACTCCGCGGGAGATCGGGACGACGATGAGAAGACCGGAGGAAACGGATCACTCGGTATATCTCTCTTTCCCATCTAGTAGTTAGATAGGACTAGTTAATGGCACGATCCGGGTTCTAGTGCGCGGTGGTGCCGGTTCAAGAAAATTTAAAGTTAGCCATCGCTTCCGCATTTGGCCTCGGGATGGAGGCCGGGGCGCCGCCGTGCACTTACAGTTGGGTTATGAGTACACCGGACAGGACTCGCCGGGAATCTGCTAGTTAGTATTATATCTATCGTCAGATAGCAGTTCCCTGGTGACATGTGTACAGGTTAGTTCATCGACCTGAGGTCGTCATTTGTCTCGTGTGAGTTCCCACTGTGCTTTGATTTCTACCCTACCACGGCTCAAAAGAGTCGTGCAAACAGGTAGTTTTTGGGTACAGTCCCGAGCCATATGGAGGCACGTGAGTGGATCGGCAGGGGATTCGTCTCTCCCGGTATTGGGGGCGAGGTCGTGCTGTGTCTAGGAGAGCCATTACACAAAGCCCATGGCCATGGCAGGAGATTTACTGGTAGGTACTCCAGTAGTATCTCAGGGTGTTATTGGGCTACACTCCGACACGACTTATACTGCTATTGGGGGTCTGACGTTACTAGCCCCCTAGGCAGATATGCGATACTCATAGACGAACGGACCGGACTGTATATACATTGTCACTGTTAGGCTCAGTAGGGTTTCTGGATGAGTTTGCTCATCGGCCTCCCTTTTGGTCAGTCCATGGGCAGCCGTTACGCATTGCTAGTGCCACTGACGGTTTGTGGTTAAACCCACTGCCAGGGTACTGACGAGTCATTAGAGTTCCCCACAGACAGTTTCCCAAGTTCGGGCGAAACGTTGTATAGGCCGTATGGTTTTATGGCAGGGTTCGGAAAATGCACGTGCGTTCACGCACGTGTTATTTTCGGGCAGTTGATACTGGTCGGCTTTGGTTTAAGCCGGATCCGAGTATTATATTGAGTAGATATAATATCTTTGTCTCAGTTGCATTTGTATTCGGTTGTAATACAAATGCGGGCATTTTTATACTGTTACGGGGTTATCCTAAAAGTTGTTTCAGGATCACTTTTGGAAGTTGCCAGTTTCCAGTTTTCTATCAGCCGTCTTTTAACATTCGGTTAAAGACGGATTTATCTTTTCTTGGATGTGGGTGAGTCATGCTTCTAGAAGGTTCTAGAAAGGGTGACTTGGCATGGTGAGTCATTAGTGCATTAATGGAGCCATTAATGCAATGGTGACTAGGTTAATGAATCACCATTTGCATTAATGATGTTTTGTTTGCATGAAGGATATTTGTTCTTGATATTTTTAGTGAGAAGCTTTTTATGGTCACCATCTTCTCTCCTACACTCACCCCTCTCCATATATATGGCCGGCCCCTCCTCTCTCTCACACACTCTCACTTGATGTTTCATTTGAAAAGATATGATAGTATTTGGGGTGCATGGAATTTCACAGCTCATTTCATTCCATCACCCGATTCGAGTGGCAACTTCATTAACCGATCGTCCACGGATTTGGACGAAGTGAGACAAAGTCGTCTACTTATTCTCTACATCAATCTTGGTCGTCTCTTTTGGCAAACTTGACGACCGAGTTGCCTCGAGTCAGAGGCGGGAGCCCGTTTAAAGAATCAGTGACGTGGTGCCACCTGGACGAGCAGATCGGAGATCGACAAGATCGGAGTAGCCGCAACGGAGCGTGGGATGATGGTTAAAGAATGAAGAACTCGGATCGTTCGGTATAACCTTTCTACACTCTTTACAGTTTGTTAGTTTAGCAATAATGGCAGATCCGGGTTAAAGTATACGATAGCGCCAGTTAAAAGTTTTTTGTTCCGCATTTGGCGTCTGTAGACGGCCGGGGCGCTACCATAGACTTACAGTGGTATCAGAGCCTCACCATTTTGCTATACTAACTTGTGCTAACGTGTTTAAAATATCGATCGAACCGGAAATCAAAAACCGCATTTTTCAATTTCACAGTTTCTGTAGATTTTAAATGATGTCCTAAAATTATTCTACATATCTCAGAAAACTGTGCAGTGTTTTATAAGAACACCGTACAAATTTGGGCACATGAATCGACAAGACTGCCGCGGAAACGCGGCCAAACCCATGGTTTGGCCGCGCATCCGCGGCCGTTCTGTGTGATCATGCCCCCAAACTTGCACAGTGTATTCTCCTCTGGAATTTGGGGGTTTTGGAATATATCTTTTGGGCCCAGATTTTGTTACTGTTCAACAGATGTTCGTGGGGCCCACTTCATGATATTTAGTCGATCGAAATTTAAAACATGTTAGTTTGCAGTGCTTACATTATATCTCCGAGCGGGAATGTCATTTGATCGGTAAACCGCGTCTAATTGCTATAGTTCTTTTAGACGGGTTTGCGAACGTGACATTCGCATTGATGTTCTGTTTTGTGCTGTGATGTTGCGGATTTGTCGTGGTGGATGGCCGTGTGCAATGGTAGTGCAGTTTAAGTTTATTTGTACATTTGATATTGCGGGGCGAGCGTCCAACTTGTGGACTGCCGTCACTGCCTGTTGTATAATATTCTTTTGGGGCACGACCAGGTTGCGGTCGATATACCTGTTGTACTATTTTTCATTACTGTACTAGGTTTTACCCCGCGACGGAGTGCACGGATAGCCGGGTTCTGGGGGGCAACGGGTCCGCATCTCATGGCTTTGAGAGGCAGAGGAGCCCCACTCTAGAATTGGCAGACTATTCGCCGCACTCGTAGGGGGTACAGGTTGACCCAAGGAGGGGTGCCTAAGTTTACCGGATTCCGTGAAGTGCAGGGTGGTCCACTCACTTTGCTGTAGGGGCTGCCTCGCTTCAGGTTTTGGCGGGTAACTTGCGCACCCGTAGGGGTCTAGGTTTCATTGCACAGGCTATCCACACGACAGGGGAACGTCGGGTTTCAGCAGCGGCTCTGTGAAACTCGGGGATCCCAGATTATCTGTATTGTTCTGTGATGCTTATTACTTTTCTGTAATTTTGCATATTATCACGCCTGGAGCAATTATTGTATATTGGTTTATATACTATTAGATGTTGTATATGTTTTACACCCGCGCTAGTCCAGTCCCCGCTCTGTCGTTAGTTAAGTAACCTAACGGGTGATGACGGGACCCAGTGACGAATGCGGATGGCATATACGTACATTTTATTTTCGTTCTTTTCTGGTGTGATTAGTTGATGGGACTGCGTTGATTCTGATCAATGCAAAGTAAAACAAACCTGTTTGGATGTTGTTGGAACAATTTAAAAAGTGTTATTACAAAGATATTTCCTTTTGTTATGCATAGTGGTATTCGGTTGGAATATCCTGCACCTCATTCGACGGGGCAAGGGCCGATATCCCTTCACCGGGACTGACCCCTTGGGCAGAAGTTTGCGTCAGGGTAATAACTTCACTATAGTCGATTACATGTTGCTTTGCATCGCGGTATTCAGTGGAATATCCTGCACCTCATTCCACGAGGAAAGAGCCGAGATCCCTTCACCGGGAGTGACCTCTTTAGCAAAGGTTTTCGCCACTATATTTATAAAAAGCTATCAAGTTCCTTCAACGAGATCAAGTTCATTACGTTAAAGGTTTTTCACCAAAAACCAGCCGTAGCCCTCCTTCGTTTCTTATGGATGGTCAGTAATATTCAAGCTATGTTTGTTGGCTTTCCTCAAGGCATAGTGTTTGGTAGTTGCTGGGATATTCATTTGTTGCATAGATAGATGTGTTGGTTTGGGACAGTCATATTACCTTGTTGGCTTTCGTCAAGGGTATGTACGGGTGGGTTCGAATTAACAAGATAATGACGGGCAGAACTTGACATGTGACTTATGATTTGTTGGCTTTCGTCAAGGTCATAAGAACATGGGGTAAAAATCATATCAGGAGTTTCTAAATAAACTGAAACTTGCCAGGCATGCGCATACCTTCTGGAGTGTGATAACGCGAGTGGATTCCGTCACGTTATCATGCGATGAGAGTTGGATCCCGATTCCCACTGATGAGTTGGTTTACTCTTCGGGTGATCCCGATTGATTCTTCTTTTAGGTTTGGAGGAGAATTTGACAGGACAGTGGGACATTTCCGGATTAGATAAAATGATAACCATTCTGATCTAGGTTAGAGTGCACGCAGAGTGTTTCTTTTCTCTCTCTCTTTGGCAGCGACCTTAGACCGACCCTAGACTATGACTCAGTGACCAGGTTGACCGAACCTTCTTAAAATACTGGCTTTTGGATTGTCTGAGTTGCATAAGTCATTGCCACTCCTTCTTTTACCCTTTGAATTTCTCAGAACACCCGTATTACAACGGATATCCACTTCCATTGGATAGATCCATCGTATGGTTATATACGAACTCGAAGGGACTTCTTCGAGGATGGATCCAGGTTCAGGAGAAATAGAATTGGTTTATTCAGTTGTCTTTTATTATCACCTTCTCTCAGGTTGCGAGGGCTCCTTGGTTTAGGAGAGTACACCTATTACGCTTATTGGACAGTCTTATTCCAAACCATAGGCAGGTGCCGAAAGGTAGGGAATGAAGAAAACCAATTAGCCTAAGTAGGGTGTGCAGAAGGTAATATGTAAAGACAAAATAAAGGGATTAGAAAGAGGGCAAAGTAAATTGCGACTATTATCATTCACGACCAAACCGCGTACTTCATCGCCACTCCTATTTCACCTTTAAAGGAATAAGGTATTATTCAGTTGTCTTTTATCATCACCTTCTCTCAAGATATGAGTACTCCTTGGTTTAGGAGAGTACACCTATTATGCTTACTGGATCTTCTTCTTCCAAACCATAGGCTGGTGCCGAACGGTAGGGAAGGAAGAAAACCATTTAGCCTAACGATGGTGTGCAGGAGGTAACGACTAAAGACAAATAAAGGGACTTGGGAGATGGCAGTGAAATATACGGTTAAAGTCATGAATTAGATTATGGAAAAGGCATTGCTATGAATACCAGGATACCCCTACGAAACATTTTCATGTTTCAGTGCATTGTTAAAGGAAAACTGTTTTCCCGATTAGATACTTACTCCAAGGGTATGTATTTACCAGGTTTCATTCTCATATCTGTATGGTTTTACAGATGATGAGTGGGAGTAAGTTATTGGGAATTAGGTGATTATCCTCATTATATCGGAATTCGTTGTAATTGGTGATATTTGAGGAAATCGCCAGGGTACAGTTTTCAACCTACGACGCACAGGTTTTGAGTTGCTTAAACTCAGCGGACTTATACAGAGTATTGTATGTTGTCCAGTGTCCATCAGGACAAAAGGGTAGGTCCTCGTACTATGTTCTGTTTACTTATAACTTCTCTAGTATTTAGACAAGTGTTTCGTAGAAATACAAGGTCTAAGTTTTGAGAAGTTGTGGGTATAAGAATAAAGTAGAGAACCAGGTGTCACAAGTATCGGGATTCTTCAAAGAAATCGAAGATGTAGATTCTTGTGGTTGGTATTCAGATGATAGTGATGGTTTTGACAAACGTGTTTTCTCTTTCAGGTTGCTCATAATTGGATGGATTCCTAAGTTGAGTAATGCTGATTAGCCTCTTTCCATTAAGCTGATATGCACTGGAGACAGTTGCATGATTTGAATCTGGTTCCAATTAAATTAGTGCCAAAGTTTCTATATTGGATATAGAATAGTTCGTACCTTAAAAGATATTAAGGTACGGGGAGTTGTCCAGCTTATGCTTAAAACCAGACTCTGGATAACTCAGGGCACGTTTCTGTAATGGCTGTTTGTGGGTTGACCCTGGTTATGACGAGGGTTGATATTCTACCATTTGGAAGATCAATAGTGATATTGTTCTAGACTCGCCACAGTTTTAGTAAAATGGATTTTTTCAGAAAACAGTAGTGGGAGTATGGTAGAACTGGAAGTGATTCCAGAACCGCGAACGATTACGGAAAATTTAATAGGACCTATATATTCAATCAGGTTTGACATTCCAATAGCCACTCCGCAAATATGATGGGTAACCTCAGACACCCGAGAGGTACTCGGTAGCCTCAAGGACGGTGACAGGGAGGATCTTGTTTACCCAGACTTGACACTACTGTTGTTCCAGTATATGAGACCCGGTAGGAGGGTTGTCGTAGTCAGTGGGAGCAGCGGAAGCATAGTGGGCAAGATGCTTATATCTATTTATAGACTTGAGCAGTTATAGCGGAGATAGATCATCTAATTTTGATGTGACAGTCATGGGTTTGACTTCAATCAGGATAGGGGATGGATCTGTTAAGAAGGTAGTAGGGTGTGATATCATGGTATCTGGATGACATACATAGAGTAGGAAGTAAAATTCCTATACTACGATCGGTTGTATTGTGGTCGTCACACAGTTATTTCTCCAGACAGGATATGGATATAATATTTGACATTCTGGTTTCTAGATCTATGGTTTTTTAGATCTGGATTTGGGTAGTTTCCCAATGTGGGTACTTTGACAGTATTCTAATGGTTTTTAGAATAGATGACTCCTAGCATGGTGGTGTACCTGCAGGTGATGGAGTCACCCTCTCTAAAGATGTCTTACGGACTAAAGGGGAGAGGGCTGTGCATGATTGGCAGATCACTTGCTTAGGCAATTGAGTCAATCATGAGATGTCAAGTACCACACCAAATGTTGTTTTTGCACTAGATGCAATAAGTTTGTATTAATCCAATCCTGGAGAAACATAAGGAAGCAGTTTTAGAACATAAGTACGTGTTCTACGGATTTGATGACGGCAGCCTCCTTCGGGAGACGGTTATCATTCCAGGCTTCAAAGGTGACATGGATGACAGAGTGATTGTCAGAGTTATAGTTTTTCCCTCTGACGAGGGACAGTATTATGGACAGGTGGTCCAAGAGGATACTGTGGGTGGCATGGTGCCGGATACTGATTAGGTTCAGTGATCGATACAGTCTAAGAAGTTTGGATTTGGAGTTCATTTATGAACTAGGTCCCATCAGATATCCAGACATATTCTAAGACGGGTATTACTCAATTCGGGAGATGGCTTTCTCCGCGAACTTGAGATTAAGAGAGATATAGAAAGAAACATCTAGGCGGATCCACTCACTGAGGCTATTTCTCGAACACAATAGTTTTACAAACGGGCTTTGTGAAACTGATTAGTAGAGGAGTTGGATGTTCGGTTTCACACGGGCTGTGAGTAGTCGACATCGCAATAATTAGCCTTAAGTGCAAGTGGGAGATTGTTGGAGATAGTGCCCTCAGAGTCAATTATTGGTTCGCAGGTACGTGATTGCAATGATTGCGGAGGACCTATACCGGTAGGACAGTCTTACTCAAGATGATAGTATGCTATTTGGTTTGCCTTTATCAGTCGTGTACATGTTCAGGTGACTGATTACATGTTACACTTTGATAGAGCCCTTAGGATCTTGCTTTACTACCAACAGTATGGTGGCGATCATATACGTGAGAGTTGGGTAGTTTATATGCATATCCTTAATTGTGGTCCCTAGTCGTGGGAGTTTCGAGACAGGGCATCGATACTCCGGAGTAGACTAGTGTGTACAGTCGAGACCCCGACGAGGGGCGGTGGCCGGTCTCACAAGCCACTGGTGTCAGTTGGATCACCTAAGATGTATACAGGTGCTCATTGGGTTATGAGTACACCGGACAGGACTCGCCGGGAATCTGCTAGTTAGTATTATATCTATCGTCAGATAGCAGTTCCCTGGTGACATGTGTACAGGTTAGTTCATCGACCTGAGGTCGTCATTTGTCTCGTGTAAGTTCCCACTGTGCTTTGATTTCTACCCTACCACGGCTCAAAGGAGTCGTGCAAACATGTAGTTTTTGGGTACAGTCCCGAGCCATATGGAGGCACGTGAGCGGATCGGCAGGGGATTCGTCTCTTCCGGTATTGGGGGCGAGGTCGTGCTGTGTCTAGGAGAGCCATTACAAAAATCCCATGGCTATGGCAGGAGATTTACTGGTAGGTACTCCAGTAGTATCTCAGGGTGTTATTGGGCTACACTCCGACACGACTTATACTGCTATTGGGGGTCTGACGTTACTAGCCCCCTAAGCAGATATGCGATACTCATAGACGAACGGACCGGACTGTATATACATTGTCACTGTTAGGCTCAGTAGGGTTTCCAGATGAGTTCGCTCATCGGCCTCCCTTTTGGTCAGTCCATCGGCAGCCGTTACGCATTGCTAGTGCCACTGACGGTTTGTGGTTAAACCCACTGCCAGGGTACTGACGAGTCATTAGAGTTCCCCACAGACAGTTTCCCAAGTTCGGGCGAAACGTTGTAGAGGCCGTATGGTTTTATGGCAGGGTTCGGAAAATGCACGTGCGTTCACGCACGTGTTATTTTTCGGGCAGTTGATACTGGTCGGCTTTGGTTAAAGCCGGATCCGAGTATTATATTGAGTAGATATAATATCTTTGTCTCAGTTGCATTTGTATTCGGTTGTAATACAAATGCGGGTATTTTTATACAGTTACAGGGTTATCCTGAAAGTTGTTTCAGGATCACTTTTGGAAGTTGCCAGTTTCCAGTTTTCTATCAGCCGTCTTTTAACATTTGGTTAAAGACGGATTTATCTTTTCTTGGATGAGGGTGAGTCATGCTTCTAGAAGGTTCTAGAAAGGGTGACTTGGCATGGTGAGTCATTAGTGCATTAATGGAGCCATTAATGCAATGGTGACTAGGTTAATGAATCACCATTTGCATTAATGATGTTTTGTTTGCATGAAGGATATTTGTTCTTGATATTTTTAGTGAGAAGCTTTTTATGGTCACCATCTTCTCTCCTACACTCACCCCTCTCCATATATATGGCCGGCCCCTCCTCTCTCTCACACACTCTCACTTGATGTTTCATTTGAAAAGATATGATAGTATTTGGGGTGCATGGAATTTCACAGCTCATTTCATTCCATCACCCGATTCGAGTGGCAACTTCATTAACCGATCGTCCACGGATTTGGACGAAGTGAGACAAAGTCATCTACTCATTCTCTACATCAATCTTGGTCGTCTCTTTTGGCAAACTTGACGACCGAGTTGCCTCGAGTCAGAGGCGGGAGCCCGTTTAAAGAATCAGTGACGTGGTGCCACCTGGACGAGCAGATCGGAGATCGACAAGATCGGAGCAGCCACAACGGAGCGTGGGATGATGGTTACAGAACGAAGGACTCGGATCGTTCGGTATAACCTTTCTACACTCTTTACAGTTTGTTAGTTTAGCAATAATGGCAGATCCGGGTTAAAGTATACGATAGCGCCAGTTAAAAGTTTTTTGTTCCGCATTTGGCGTCTGTAGACGGCCGGGGCGCTACCGTAGACTTACATGTCGTCCCTAAGAAATCTGGCATCACTATTATTACCAATGAGGCAAATGAGTTAATTCAGACACGCACCCAAACTGGGTGGCATGTATGTATTGATTACAGAAAACTCAATGCCGCTACGAGGAAAGACCACTTTCCTCTACCTTTCATTGATCAGATGCTGGAACGCTTAGCTGGACGTGAGTATTATTTCTTTATGGACGGATACTCTGGCTATAATCAGGTCCCCATTGCCAAAAAGGATCAAGATAAAACCACTTTTACTTGTCCTTTTGGCACCTTTGCTTATAGTCGCATGCCCTTTGGGTTATGCAATGCTCCCGCTACATTTCAGCGGTGTATGATGGGGATATTCTCGGACATGGTCGAGAATTTCATGGAGATTTTCGTAGAAGATTTCTCGATTTTCGGAGACTCTTTTTATGACTGCCTATCGAATCTTGACGCAGTTCTTACTCGTTGCAAAGAGAAGAACTTAACCTTGAATTGGGAAAAATGCCATTTCATGGTCCAAGAGGGAATTGTGCTTGGACATGTTATTTCACGGAAAGGCATTGAGGTTGACAGAGCTAAGATAGATGTCATTCAAAACCTTCCTCATCCCAAAAGCGTCAAGGATATCCGATCATTTCTTGGCCATGCGGGCTTTTATAGGAGATTCATTAAGGATTTCAGCAAAATTGCTAGACCCTTAACTCTTCTCATGGCCAAGGATACGACCTTCCACTTTGACTCGGATTGTGAGATAGCATTCGACTCACTCAAACACTCCCTCACTACAGCCCCCGTTCTATCGTCTCCAGATTGGGACTACCCCTTTGAGCTTATGTGTGATGCATCAGATTTTGCAGTTGGTGCAGTCTTAGGACAGCACATTGAAAAGATGCCACACGTGATCTATTACGCAAGTAAGACCCTGAATGATGCTCAAATTAACTATACAACTACCGAAAAAGAACTTTTGGCGGTTGTATTTGCATTTGAAAAAATTAGGCCTTACTTGATTGGCTCACCAATAGTTGTGTACACTGACCACTCCACCTTGAAACATTTTTTGGCGCAGAAAGATGCAAAAGGTAGGCTAATACGTTGGATCCTTCTATTACAAGAATTTGATCTTGTTATCAAAAATAAGAAAGGATGTGAAAACGTTGTAGCCGACCATCTTTCACGCATCTCTTCTTCACCTGTGACCTTGCCGATCAATGATTCGTTTCCGGACGAACAACTCTTGAGCGTATCCAATGAACCTTGGTTCAGGGATATTGTGAACTATCTTGTCACGGGACTGATACCCAGCGATTGGTCAAAACAGGACAAACACCGTTTTCTATCCCAAGTAAAACACTTTTACTGGGATGATCCATATCTGTTTAAGTATTGTCCTGATCAGATCATTCGCTGGTGTGTCCCGAATGAGGAGTTCAAGAGTGTTCTATCTTTTAGTCATGATCAGGCCTGCGGAGGTCACTTCGGTCCTAAAAAGACGGCGGAGAAGGATTTGCAATGCGGATTTTATTGGCCGACCTTGTTCAAGGACGCATTTGATTATTGCAAAACATGTACACGGTGTCAACACACGGGTAGGATTTCCCGGAGAAATGAGATGCCCCAGCAACCCGTCTTAGTGGTTGAAATTTTCGATGTTTGGGGCATTGACTTTATGGGTCCCTTTCCCAACTCCTTTGGGAATTTGTACATACTGCTTGCGGTTGATTACGTCTCGAAGTGGGTTGAAGCCATTCCATGTCGCACTAATGACAAGAAGGTTGTCATTAAGTTCTTAAAAGAAAACATCTTTTCGCGATTTGGACACCCACGCGCTATCATTAGCGATAATGGGACACATTTCTGCAACAGGTATTTCGAGACTCTGATGCGGAAATACGCAATCAACCACAGACTTTCTACACCCTATCATCCCCAAACGAGCGGGCAGGCTGAGATTTCGAATAGACAGATCAAACAAATCCTGGAGAAGACTGTTGCTAAGAATAGAAAAGATTGGTCGACCAAACTGACGGATGCTCTTTGGCATTCCGAACGGCATTTAAAACCGATCTAGGGATGTCTCCATATAGGTTAGTGTTTGGGAAGGCATGTCACTTACCAGTCGAGATTGAGCATAAAGCATTGTGGGCTATTAAGGAAATCAACTTTGACTTAAACCAAGCCTGCAACTTTCGGAAGCTGCAATTAAATGAGCTAAGCGAACTCCGCGATGAAGCTTATGATAACGCTGTAATCGTAAAGAATAGGACTAAGGTTTTTCACGATAAAAACATTTTGAGGAAAACATTTACACCTGGTCAACAAGTCCTTCTTTATGATTCACGACTACACCTTCACGCAGGTAAGCTTCGATCTCGGTGGAAGGGACCTTTTATTGTGCGGTTTGTATACCCGCACAGGGCAGTAGAGGTAGAAAATGTTTAAAACGGCACATTTTTCAAAGTGAATGGACATAGACTAAAGCCGTATTTTTCCACTGACCCCATGGAGGAGCTCCTGTTCTTACAGGAGCCATTTTATCTTGATTAAAATTCCTCCGTCTCACCTCCATATCCTGTAAATTACTGCATCATCTTTTGAATGGAAGTGAGTGAAAAAAATAAGTTTGGGGGAGGTTCTTCACTTATATATTTTTCCCCCACTAATAAATTCCTCCCAGGCTTACAGGTTTTGTAGATATAGTGGTTGGCAACAGTGAGGACACTGTTGAAAACAAGTTTGGGGGAGGTTTGTGCTTATTTTTGCATCATTTGCATATCATTTGCATAAGCACAAAACATTTCTTTAAAAGCCTATAAAAATTTAAAAAAATTTAAAAACCCATAAAAATTTAAAAATTTTCAAAATATAAAAATATTTAATATTTAAACATTTTTGTACATAAATAAGATAATAAAAGATTAGATAGTGAAAAATTACATCCATGGGATTAGAAAAATTTAAGAAAACCAAGAAAATTAGAAGTTTTCTTATACGAACTAGTAATTAGTAGTTATGAGCCGTTGTCCCAAAGGTTAGTAAGATGAAGGAAGTCACTAATCTGAGGATAAAAATAAGTCTGAAAAATAGTTACTATTCTGGAAGCCAAACATTTTGAACGTTGATACCCTACTATTCGCACTTACACACGTCTTGAAGCCCGGGATAGTAGAGGATACCTTGAAATGCTCTTGTCTAAAAGCCAAAGTATGAAGGAAATAAAAAAATGAATAAAATATAAAATGGTGAGAAAAATGAACACTGGTTTTGTTATCGCCAAGGCAGCAAAAAAAAATATAGCGAGGGTGCCTCTTCACCTAGTGCCCTAAGGCCAACTGGTCTGGGAGTCACTACTAAACCTTAGGTGGTGCAAGACGAGGAAAAACACCAAATAAGCAAGCACATGAGTAATCGGTCGGTTAGTACCTCAAGAAGTATTAACGGTCGCATGAAAGTGTGTGAGCAACCTCATCTAAATATTCATTAATTAAAAAGTACTGAGGCAGATGGACAAGAGTATGATAGCTTGAATTGAATTCTCTGGGTGTAGGGATGTTCTTTACACACACATAGGGTTATATGATCGATGTTTGGAAGAAAGATAGGAATGAAGAATAAGACGATGTTTTATTGAGGGAGGACGTGATTTCTGACATCTTTTCATGACTATTAAGATAGGGCTCATGACAACCGAAAAGCTAGCTTAGTTGGAAACCCTAATTTTCAAAGCTTTTCTTTTACAATTCTTTTCTTTAAATGTAATATTCATGATCTTTCTTTTATTATTGGATTTTGTGGGTGCAATCCGCTGAAAACCCTCAGGAGACAACACTCCTCCTACTAGGGACACATAGAGGTTTAAAGGCTTGTTGCACGTGCTCAGTGCAATCATGTTGCCTATGAAAGTGTGCTAGTTAATTTTTCTCTTTCTTTATTTTCTCCTTCTCTTTTTAATAAAACAGTTCGCTCGAGGCGACCGAAAATAAGTTTGGGGGAATTTGATCAGTCGAAAATACTGCATTTTTAACACGTCAATTTCCCTATCTTTTGCATTCATCTAGAGGTGTTCAGTACTCATATTGCACATATTAGCAAAACACCTGTATAATACTGAATTACCTGTACTGTATATTAAAACCGGCATTTTTAGGGAAATTGACTGTTTATCATGGCATCGCATCATTCTTGTATAGCGCAACTCTTGTCTCGAGAAATTGTGCAGGAAATTGCAGGAACAAAGCCAAAATTGGGAAAAGAGCTGATCAAAATTACGCCAAGTTTAAGATTGTTGATTTGGCAATAAACTAGAAGGAGTTACAATATTAAAAATATCAGAAAAATACTAAAATGTCATCAGAAGGCCACAGTTGAAAGCTCAAGCCCCAAGGCTTCAACAGAGCCGCGGATCCGCGGCCGGAGCCGGCATGCGCCGCGGATCCGCGGCATGATGATGTCAGCAGCGAAGCAGATTTTCCCTATGTGTTTATTTCTAACGGCCAAGCTTCCAGAACTCTTGAGAAACTCCACGTGGCTTCATCTAGAAGGCTCGGCCTAACAAACTATTTCTAGAAGGCTCTCTTTAACAAACTTTTGGAGGGAAATTTGAAATTTGAAATCCTAGATCTAGGGTTATGAGGCTTATAAAAGGGAACCTAGATCTAGGGTTGAGGTTGTTCAAGAATTTATCCATCATCTTCCACTCACAAGTTGAGTGACACAACTTGTACGTCAAAACCCTAACCCTAATTCCAAATCCAAAACCAAGATCAAGAATTCCGAGTACCACATCAAGCTTGAAGCCTTCGGTCCTTTAGAAAGCGACGCCGGACTTCATCGGAGCAAGAGATCCAAGGAGATCCGCGACTCAAGGAGCCGAGCGAAGCCGAAATCGACGATCTAGTTCCTTCCTTTTGTAAATTTCAAGAGAGTTGTAACGAATTTGTCGATAAATAAAGGTGAAATTTCTATATCTTGCTTATCTTTTAATTCAAGCATTATGATTCGATCTCAATTTGTGATTGTGTCTGTTATTATGATGTTTGAGTAAAACTCCGCTCGTGTAGGAGTTGTGACGATCGATAGATGATGATGATTTAGACTCTTTTACAATTCTTAAATCCTATAACGTTTGTAAATTCTTGTGAATCGAATGATCGATGACCTAGTTTCGAGACGATGCTTTCTTGATTGTGTTCGCTCGAAACTAGAGATCAACAATTGATCATTTGATTAACTTGAAGCTAGATTTTGAATGAGATTCATCGAAAGGACAAAGGATGAGATAAGGAATCCCTAGTTTCTTCGCAAGATCCTTAAACCTCGATAAATCGTCATCGATCTAGTATCAATTTGTTAATGGATAAGAGTATGTAATCATTAGATCTCATCACATCTATAGATCCGATCTACTCCTACGAGCTACACTTCGAATCTTGATTGTTGGTTTGGAAATCATCACATCTCAATTCTTGATTTTAATGTTTTCTTAGATCTAGATTTTTCTAATTCTTGATATTCAATTTTACAAATCATGAATTGTTTCTTTTCTTTTCTTTAAATTTTCGACTCATCTAATTCGAAAATTGAACGGATCTCACTTTCCCTGTGGACGATCCGCACTTACTAACGCGCTACATTCGACACCGTTATTGATTGCGGTCAAAATATTTTTGGTTGTGATTTCTATACAATTTTCTATAAACCGACACAACGAGAAATTCATTCAATCAACGCTCAATGGTAGGAACCTTATTCATCTTATGAACAAGACATGTCCAGACAGCCACTTTGGTAGTATCATTGGTTGCAATGTATTCAACCTTTATCATCTAGTATGCCTCGGTATATAGCTTGGAACCCTTCCAACATACCGTCCCTATAGTGAGGGTAAAGACAATGCCTTTAACTGACTCTCAGTCGAACTTATCACTCTGGAAGCTGGAACCAAGAACTTTCTTTTAGTGCTTCTCAAGTACTTAAGAATGTCCTCCACAGCTGTCCAGTGATTCTCTCAAGATTCGATTGATTCCTGATCACTACACCTAGTGAATCATCTGCATCTGGTCTGATACATAACATCGCACACTCTGATAGAGCCTACAGCCGAAGCATAGGATATCCCTTGCACGTGAGCTCTCTTCAAATCAGTCTGAGCAGACATCTTTTTGGAGAGAGTGATCCATGAGTAAGTGGGCGAATCACCACGCTTAAAATCTTCCATACTAAAGCCCTTTAGTATGGTGTTAATGTACCTGGATTTGGGACACTCCCAACATCCACTTAGATCTATCACCATAGATTATAATCCAGAAGATGTAGTAGATATCATCCAGATCTTATTGAGAATCTCCATGATAAGAGGAGCTTGACCGAGTGTAGCATAGGAAACCATTTCCTATCAAGAGTATGTCATCTATGTACAATACGTAGAAGACAACCTTATTCTCTACAACCTTCTTGTATATACAAGGTTCATCTATCATTTTGATGAAGTCAAACTCTTTGACTGTCACATCAAAACAGATGTTCCAACTCCGTGATACTTGCATTGATCCTGATGGACTTAAGCATAGCTTTGAAAGTCTAAACTTTTCCATTTATACCAAGAATCTTCTCAAAATCCATTTGCTCCCAATGGGTTTTACCCCTTCAGGTGCAACATGCAAAGTCATACTTTGTTGGTGTATATGGATTCCATCTTTGATCGCATAGCATCAAGCCATTTCACAGAGTCGCCACTTGTGATGGCTTGCCTGAACCTAGTTGGGTCATCATCAACCATGATGCAATCCTCACTCCCACTGCCACCGAGAATACCGTAGTATCTCTCAAGTGGATGAGGAATCCTTACCAGATTTGTGGAGACGCTGAGGTTTGTTGGAGACTATTAAATCCTTTGGTTTCACTAAATCATCAACTGTTAGTTTGTCTAGCAGGAACTCCTTCCGGTTCTACCTCATGACCACCAATTTCTTCACAAGAAATTCCTTTTCTAAAAAGGGGGCATGCTGAGAAACAAAACACCTTTCGTTTCTCAGAGTGGTAGAAAATATTCCCTCACAAATGTTTGGGATATCCTAACAAACTTACACAACTGACCTTGCCTCGAGCTTGTCCGGATTCTGCCTTTCAACATAGGTCGGACAACCCCATATCTTAACTCATTTAAGACATGGTCTCTTCCCATTGCATATCTCATATGTAGTAGTAGGCACTGATTTGGACGGAACCCCATTTAATAGGTATGCAATTTCTCAAGTGCTTAACACCCAAAAGGAAACAGGTAACTCAGTAGTACTCATCATGGAGCGCACCATATCTCATAGGGTGCGATACCTCCTCCCTGATACACTGTTGTGCTGTGGTGTATTCGAAGGAGTAAGCTGAGAGAGAATCATATTCTCTGTTTAGAAAATCCAGGAACTCTATGCCCAAGTATTCTCCTCCTCGATCACATCGTAGGACTAAATACTTCTACCCGTCTGGTTCTTTAACTTCAAAACTTATATTCCTTGAATTTCTCAAAAGTTTCAGACTTGTGTTTCAACAGGAACACATGTCCGAATCTTGAGAGATGATCGATGAATGTAAATGAAGTACAAAGAACCAACCCTAGCATTGTGTAGACATAGGACCATATACATCATCATGCATCTGTCCCAAGAGTTCAGTAACTCTTTCTCTGTTTCCAGTAAATGGAGTATTGGTCATATTATCTTTGAGACAAGACTGACAAGTATCATAAGATGAAAATTCGAACAGATTCTCATATTCATCCTTATGTAAATTAGTTGGTCGTGTCGCATTGATATGACCTAGTCTACAATACCTCAAGAAGGATTCGTTCATTTCTGAATTTGTCCTCTTGTGTGTGTTCTACATATTTTGAAATGTGGTTCGATTTAGAACTATATGCTATTATATAACGTGCCTGATCGAATCATCTCTTGATTCAGGAAAATGTTCACAACATTATCCTCCAATACAGAATTATATCCTTCTTTAACTCAGTAAGAACATGATGTAATGTTGTATATCAGGTTCGGTATGTAATAACATTTGTTCAGAATCAATGTATTTACCAATTAGTAATATAAAGTGATATCTGCCAACAGACTTGGCTGCAACAATTGCACCATTCCCTAACTTTTAGAGATATATCACTCATTTTCAGTTCTCTACCTTTCAGTAGCCCATGTAACAGATTACATACGCAGGATCCTGATCCGGTATCACATACCCAGGACGTAGAGGATACTGAGAAACAGTTCTCGATATTTAGGACACCCGAAGAATATGCATCAACATGCACTTTCTTCGATTGAGTGGCATGGGAATCCGAATATTCCCCTATTTCTTGTTCAGTCTTATAACAATTATAAGAAAGAACGGAACCAACGTTCCCCTACACGGTATAATGAGCAGGTTCAGTCAATGCATCCATAATATTATCTTGATTAAGGCGTGACATAGTCGCTACCAGGAGAGAGAGAAAGAGAAGAAAACACTCTGCGTGCGCTCTTGAAAGATTAGATTGGTTATTATTTTATCTAATCAGGATGGATCCCACTATTTTAGTCAAATCTACCTTCACACCCTAAAAGGTAAGACTAGCCGGGATTAATTACACCTTACAAGTTCGCCAATCTTTCGGCCAGGCCAGTGTCGGTACTTTAAGGGAGGTTCCCTGTGCTTTAGCACGGACCTAATTAAAATAAACCTTGTTTTCCCATAGACATAACCCCGTTAACACCTTTCTACACACCTACTTGATCGGCTATTTGTCATGTGTAAAACACTCCCAGGAGTAACTCTTACTCGCAGTGGGTATCGGGATCCAACTATCTCATAGAAGGTATGCAATCTCATTGCAAATCTCAACACTTGAAATTCCTAATAATACTTTTTACTCCTAGCGTCCTATGACCTTGACGTAGGACAACAAGCCATAGTCCGCTAGTCAAGTTCAACCCGTCATTTCCTGATTGAATTAAACCCACTCGCACAACCCTTAACGCAGGCCAACAAAGTCGTACGACTACCCTAATCCAATCACATCTTATATTACAGATAAACAGTAGTTAGCTACCGCACACTACGCCTTGATACAGGCCAACAAACGTAGCACGAATATTAAATATTACTTATCTGAAATGACAGAGGGCTACACAGATTTTTAAGAAAACCATGAGCGTAATAAACTTGATATCGTTGTAGAAACAAGCGATTTTGAAAAGGAGTGTTTTTTAGGCTTTTACTAGTTTCGCTAAAGAGGTCACTCCCGGTGAAGGGATCTCGGCTCTTTCCTTATCGAATAAGGTGCTGGATATTATATACGGAATACCACTATGCAAAGCAAGAACTATAGAAGCAATCAAAAACATAACCGAGTGAGTTATAGTATCTGCTAGTTTCGCTAAAAAGGTCACTCCCGGTGAAGGGATCTCGGCTCTTTCCTTATCGAATAAGATGTTGGATATTCTATAAGGAATACCGCTATGCAAAGCAAAAACTAGAGCTGCCCTTTTTGAAAATTTGATTCTATAACATCTTTTAGGTTTCTTTTCTTTTCATTAATCTCATTAATGAATTCCCATCATTTATGCTTCTTAAGAATCACAGAAGAAACGAAAGCAATAATATTTATATATCATATATATATATAGTATAAGCATTCGTCTCACGCATATAAAATGATCACATCACAGAATATCAGCAGCAGAAGAATCACATATGAAATATTGGATATACTAGGAATTCCGTGTTTTATTTAAGCCAGTAAAAACTCGGATTCCACGGTCATGATGAATAGCCAAACCCACATCCCGAGACCCCTACAAGAGCGGCAAGCAACCCTACCAATTCTAGAGCTAGGAGACCCAGTCTCGACTCCTCGAGATGGTCTCCCACTGAACCCTAGAACCCGGTTACTTGTGCTCTCCGCCTTGGGTCTATCCTAATACGGAAAAGTAAATAATATACAATAGTGACACCATCCTCAACCCGGAAGTGCCCTAATAAAAGAATATTACATACATTGAATTTTACATGAATGAAAATGAAAAACTCTCATCTCACATAAAGAAACCTGGCTATTCAAAACACGACGATCCAGTATAACATATCACAGCAACACATAACATCACATGTCATCAACGTAAGTAAATATGCGTATCCCAATTGTCGTTGACATATAGCACCGAAACCGGCGATACACCACATATTACACTTACGGTCGCAGAAAAGAAAGTGAAAAACTACAACAGTTGAAATCCGCAACCACTTTAGACATCATAATCCCAACATATCACATACTTTGGATTTCATGCCCAACAAAATGAATTCCTTAGACATCACATGCCTAACAATTATAAATTTCGCATTTTAGTCTCGATATTGAAAACACTTTCCAATAACCTGTCGGGTAATTCAACAAGATTCCCGATAACCTGATCGAATGCTCGTCGGAAACTTTAATAGAAGGTCGCACCCCCCGGTGTCGTCGACCAAGTGCACTAAGGCGGAACACCGCAGTCGCGAGCACCCGAACGGATGCTTTTGGCGACGGGGTTCTCCTACAGTCACTTGGTCGGGGATATGGGGCATGGCTATCTAGTAAGGTTACCCGGCGAGTATCCGCGTACACTACATAATTGCGACGGACTTTTGATCAACATCAAAATCCCGTGGCAACCGATCAAATGAGACTAAACCGCTAGATTTATAAAATTCAAACTAGTTATCACATAACCAATTCTGTGGATTCCAAATATTGTATCACAATCACAGATAGCTAGGCGAAGTTAGATAATTCGATCGATGCAATGAATTCCCAAAATTTCCAGAGAGCTCAACACTTAAGCAAAATTAAAAGTTCCCAGAAGCATGCCCTAGTATCTACGGACCAACAGCTGAAGGGCCTGACCCAAGCCCCTCAAGTGGCGTCGCGGATCCGCCGCTAAAACCATGTTTTGGCCGCGGATCCGCAGTCACTTGGACGAGTTAGGGTTTCGTTCTTCAGGTGTGTCCATAGAATTCTCTGCATGATTTTCTGAGTATTTTTAACATGGAAAAATCCAACTTTTGGAAAAATTTCCAGAAAGGGGGTCGTTCGGGCTTTCGGAGTTCGATCGGACTTTAAACTTCGTCTAGACAACTCCTAATTCTCTAGTTTGGCTCTGATACCACTATAGGGTTAGCTTAGCACCTTAGCAAGGTTTTGGCAAGCATCAATCATGCTACTTTAAAATTTTGGGATGCTAAACAAACCCTAACCAAGATCTTAACTAGAGAATTAGGGTTAAACAAGATATGTAAACTCTTTACATCTAAGTGAATAAGGAATACAACCTTTGTAGACCGGTCGTTCACTTCAATAGCTCCGTGTAATTGTCCCTTCACTGCGATCACGAACTTCCGGACTCTAGAGAGGCTCCCATGAAGAAACGAACAAACTTTCTTCGAAGTCTTCGAGGCCGAAAATGATCTACGTCGAGGAGACACTGGCTCATGCTATCTCTTCACAAATTGTGTAGATTAGTGAAGTAAACACCCTAAACTAAATGGCTAATAGTATAGGATAATGAAGTAGGAATTTAGCTCACTTTAGTATTTAATTTCTCACTATATTTCTTCTTGATCTCAAAGTCAAGAGAGCAAAAAATGAGATGAGGAAGAAGAAGAAGAAGGAAATATCTCAAGTGATGAAAATATCTCTCATAGTTCAAATGCAACCCTTGGTGAGTATATCATCCATACACTAACCCATGTAGAGAATTAACCATGGTAAAGGTTAATGGTTAGGTCACAAAATATCTTAAGTAGAAACAAAAGAGTGGACTAAGTCAAAGCTTATCTACAGGCTTCTACAAGCTTCTAGCTTTGATTAAATCCATTAATTTGTAATTACTTAATGATAAATGAAACCCTAACATAAACTCTAGCATGGTATGGGTTTCATACATACATGTTGCATATGTAACCTAGCATGTCACAATATTATATATCACATATATAATATTCATGTAACAAAAGAAAACAATACAATAAACATATATCACTTATATGTTAAATGCATCATAAGTGAGAATAATAAATATTTAAGTGAGCATATAATATATATATATATATATATATATATATAATTTCATCAAATCAACACTTGATCCGATAACCCGGCTATATCACATATAACCGGTCGATATCACATATCGCGAGAATAAAATACGGCATCACATACTTGTATTAATCTCGGTCCCACACATATCACATATGTGCTCCTACTCCATTTCGCATGAACCAGGAAACCTCTATGTAGGACTCTAAAGACTCGTCATTACGCCGGCAGTAGGTGATGATCATATCAAACACCCACAAGCCGCAAGCGGTCTGCTAAACGTAACGGCCACCCGGGTATTGAGCGATCAAAAGATCAACAAGCAAGCCTGCTCATTCCCTTGTGAATCCAATCAGTAACACTACCGTACAGTCCGGTCTCTTCGTCTGCTATGTCGCATATCTAGTCTAGGTGTGGTAAACGTCAGACCCCAGTAACCGAAAAGTCATGCCGATGTGAGGTCTATAAAGTTTCGAGAAACTACTGATAACACTTACCAGTAAATTTCAGCAACCCTGGCCATGGATTTCCTATTATGTCCAATCGAGCACAGCGCAACATCAACCCCCAATACCGGGAGAGACGAAACCCCTCCTATCGCTCATTGCCTCCATGTGATTCGGGACTGTACCCAAAAGCCACCGTTTTGCACGATCTATTGACCGTGGTATGGTGGAAATCAAAGCACAGTGGGAATCACACAAGAATCTATGACGATCTCGGGTCTACAGACTAACATGTACCAGTGTCACCAGAGAACTGCTATCCGACGATAGGTATAATACCATCTAGGAGTTCTCGGCGAGTTCGTCCAGTATACCCAGTCTCCACTGAGCACCCGTATACCTTCTCTGATGTCAAACACCAATGGATATGGGATCATCCATCGCTCATCATATGGGTCAAGAAGCGCATACGCTAGTCTACTCTGGAGTATCGATGCCCTGTCTCGATACTCCCACGATTAGGAACATTTGAAAGATGTACTTATCGACTACCCTGTCCCCACTAGTATGATCTACATCATAATCCTGGTAGTCAAGTAATCATCCGAAGGGCTTTATCAACATGTGATCACAAAACAGTATTTGTTAACATGTAAATTACAACCAGATAGCATACTATCATGTCGAGCAAGAAAGTTCTCCCTATATATATGTCCAGGCATCCACTACAATATACATCGCATATGCAGTAATGACCTCTTGGGCATACATATAACTAACACCGCCTAAGTGTACTTCGTCGACAGCATCGGGGGTGCGGCCTCCTACTAAAGTTTCCAACGAGCATTAGATTAGGTTGTCGGGAATCTTGTTGAATTACCCGACTAGTTATTGAAAAGTGTTTTCAATATCGAGACTAAAATGCGGGGTTTATAATTGTTAGGCATGTGATGTCTAAGGAATTCATTTAGTAAGGCATGAAATCCAAAGTATGTGATACATTAGGTTTATGATGTCTAAGGTGGTTGCGGATTCCAATTGTTGTAGTTTTTCACTTTCTTTTCTGCGACCGTAAATGTAATATGTGGTGTATTGCCGATTTCGTTGCTATATGTTAACGACAATTTGGATATGCATATTTACTTACGTTGATGACATGTGATGTTATGTGTTGTTGTGATATGCTATATTGGATCGTCGTGTTTGAATAGTCGGGGTTTTTTATGTGAGATGAGAGTTTTTCATTTTCATACATATAAAAGCTTGTATGTAATATTCTTTTATTGGGGCACTTCCGGGTTGAGGATGATGTCACTATTGATGTATATTATTTCTTTTCCGCATTAGGATAGACCCAAGGAAGAGAGCATAAGTAACCGGGTTCTAGAGTCCAGTGGGAGACTGTTCAGTCGAAAATAATGCAATCTGTAACTTATCAATTTCCTCATTATTCTAATCAGCTAAGGATAGTTAATATAAATATAACACATATTACCAATTTGACTGGAAAATATTAATTACCCCGTGTTATATATATATCCAACGTTCTTTACAGGAAATTGTGTTTATTACTTCACGCATGATATTGTATATCTCAACACTTTTCATCAAGATTTTGTGCAGAAAATTATTCAGGTCTAAGAACTGGAATCGCAAAATTGCAGATAAAATGCAGCAACTCAAAGACTTAAAATCTGGTAGAGATTCAGAAGAGATTAAATGATTCCAGACATCAAAAGAACATCCAAATACCAACATCAGACTACCCCAGAAACATGAAGCAGTGATCTCATCAAATGGCCGCGGAACCGCGGCTGTTCATAACAGAATACTGCATTTTATACCGCCCATTCTTATGCTCGTGTGTTTATAGGTAGGTGCTTTTAATCCGTGTTTGTTCATATTTACAGATTACAGGTTTCCAGTACAAATATTGCAAATCAAGATAAAATCTCCACAGTTACACCAAATACAGAACATCTGTCACAGCAGATAAAAGCCGGGTTCCGGTCATCCATATCCATCCAGTGCCGAGTACCAGTTCCAGAGACAAGACATATGACAGTGGTCATTCGTGTCTCGGACAAGCACAGAGCACGAGGGGGGCTGCACAAGAATCAATGGGTGCGCGGAGCTCGAGGTAGATAGAAGTCAAAAGTAAAGAAAAGAAAGCAATCTTGGACTAAGAATTCTGAAGATATTCTGAAAGATTTTGTGCAGTTTAAAGTTTTCAAACACGAGGAAAAAGAGAACCAGGGAACCCCACAAAACCCCACAACCTAACTCTCCTATACGGCCGCGGAACCGCGGCCAATAGGGGGTCTAGGCCGCGGTTCCGCGGCCATACTGACTTCTTGATGTGTCATTTTCTGTGGGAAGTTTGGTCACTTCATATAGGGGCAGATTATTGCCCTAGGTTTCGAGTTCCCTTCCTATAAATACCCCAGATCTGAGCCAAGCCAAGGGGTTAAATTCTTTAGCCTCTTTTGTTAGGTTTTAGTCTTCTTCTTCTTCTTCTTCATTCTTTCCTCCATGAAAATTGTAGTGAGAGCTTTTTGAGTGGAAGATCAATGAAGATGAGGGTTTTTTGTATTATTCTTTTTGCTTAGCTTCCCCCTTGAGCTCTCTACCTTAACTTGATCTTGCAACCTCTTAAGTGAGCTTGCAAGTTTAAGCTTTGGCCATTGGTCTCAAGGGGTTGTATCATTTTGTTCTCTCTTTAGTGCTTCATTTCACATGAGTTCTTTACCATTCTCTTGATCTTGCAACCTCTTGATTGAGCTTGCAAGTTTAAGGGTTGGCTATTGATCACATGCTTGTTTTGAGTTCTATGGTTCTTGTAATTACTTTCTTGCAATTTATATTCATGCACTTACTTACTTGTAATCTTTTCTTTTCTTTTCTTTGTTCTTTTCGTTCTCTCTTTTTTGGTTCTTTTTGTGAATGGTTGTAATTATTGTCGTTGTTAAGAATCAATACGATATTGTAAGTTAACGTTTCTTTGCTCATTTCCTTTTCCTGTTATTTTCCATTGAACTCCTCCCAAACGATACGCAAGCGCTCCGTTAGGCACCCTACCCTAACAAGGTAACGGTGATTCCTAACCGCGACCGATTGCGTTCGGTTTGGCCGGAGGCGAAAGCAAGAGACAAGAACGGAAGGACAAGGGTAAATAAGCCGTATTCCACGAATACCGTGCTTAAATCCCCTAATCCACATTGTTGCCGATTGCTCTGGCTTCAATTGGTCAAGACTCGGCTCAAAGGTTTTGAGTACGGATTTCTTTAGCTTACAATCTCGTATCTTTTCTTAAACAACTTTATACTTGCAAATAATACACATAGGTTAGATTGAAAAAACACATACAAATTCTTTATTGACTCATCTAAAACAAGAACGGACATACAACCATCTCCCTGTGGATCGACCCGTGCTCAACCGGCTAGCTGCATAGCGACACCGTCTTGATTGCGGTTAACTTTAATTCTACCAATCAAATGCCGAGTTGGCCGAGTTGCCACAGTCCCGCGGCCGAGTTAGGGCATCCGATGACGTGTTCTCTCCAGAAGCTTCGTTCTAACCTTCTAGCTTCCTCAAGACGCTTCATTACCATGTGGCTTCTTCTAGAAGGCTCTGCATAACAAGCTCATTCTAGAAGGCTCTCTCTAACAACCTAGCTTATTCTAGAAGGCTCTCTCTAACAACCTAGCTTATGAGGGAAGCTTAATTTGAGGCTATAAAAGGGGATCTAGATCTTAATTTTGGGGGTTGTTGAAGAGGTTAGCCAATTAGTTACACAATTACAATTCAATTCAAGTTGAGTGACACAACTTGAGATCCAATCAAAATCCAATCAAATCAAGATCCATTGAGAGCAAAATCAAGCGACAATCGAAGATCCTTTATCCCAATGCCGATCATCAAAAGAGCAAGAGATCCGCATCCGATCCACGACTCACGAAGATCGAGCCGAGCAAAGATTGACGACAAATTCCCTTTCAAAGGAGCGATCGAAAGCTAGTCTTGTAAACTCAAATTGAGAGGTGTAATTTGAAGGAGATTTAATAAAGATGATAATTGTAATTCTCGCTTTCTTTACATTCTTGCATTATGAAATTTCTTTTTCTTGATTCTTTAATTTTCATGATGCGTAAGTGAAATCTCCGCTTGTAAAGGAATCGAGAGAATCGGTAGATCTAATGATGATGAAATTCTAATACTAATCTTAAGTCTTATGAGGATTGTGAACTTTAGAAAAAAGAATCATCAATGACTAATTTGCATCGAGATCATGTTCTTGCTAATTTCGTTGGAAATTAGGGATTAAACAATTGATGATTCTCTTTGCTAAAGGCTAGATCCGTATGATGATCAATGAAAAGACAAGGGATGGTGAAGGAGAAACCTTAGTTTCTTCAATAGATCCCTAATCTTCATTCATCATCATCGATCTAGCGCCAATTCATCAATATATAAGATTCATAATTTTAGTATTCATCATTGCTACTAATTCAATTGATTCCTACAAGCTATTCTTCATATTCTTGATAATTCAAATTGATATTGGACACTTTCTTGATTTCAAATTCTTGAATATATTCTTGATTTTCTTGAAATGATAACTCATTTAAATCTCGAATTACTTTCTTGAATTTTCTTTTATATTTTCATTTCGACTCATCTAAAGCAAGATCGAATAAGTACACGCATCTCAGTGGATGATCCGTATTCATTAACGAGCTACATTGACACCGTTAATTGATTGAGGTTATAAATCCTTTGGTTGTGATTACATTTCAAAACACGATCCGAAATTTTAGATCAATCAAATGGCGCCATTGCCGGGGATCGAACCCGGGTCACCCCTATAATAAATCCAAAAGGCCCCTCCACAACAACAGCAGCCACTACAACTGAGTCAGCACCCCTATCAATCACAAAATTTTCAAAATCCGGTCAACACTTCTGCACCGTATAATAATTCTTTGCTTGACCGGTACCGATAACTCTTCTTCACTCGAACGAACCTTAGAAATATTTATGAAACAATCCATCCAAGTGTCGGCTGATATAAGGACTTCTATCGATGACATAAAGAAAAACTCCGCCTCCCAAAGCGAGAGTATTAAATCGATGGAAGCATAAATTGTACGAATAAATGCCGAAATGAGTGCTAGAGAGAAAGGAAATCTTCCATCTCAACCCCTACCGAATCTTGGACATTCACAATACTACAATGTGAATGCCATTACAACGTTGAGATCTGGAAGAGTGCTGAATAATCAAGTCGGTGAAGAGATTGATAATCATGATGAATCTATCAATAACACCCTGGCTTTCAATTCCACTTCTACTTCCACTTCTGATCCTTGTTTCATCTACCTCACCACCTTCTTGCGAGCCTATTCTCCGTTTTCCTCAAGGCTCGAACCCTCAGCACACTTCTTCTAGTCCACCTAAGACGATCCCCACTCCTATTCTGGGATCTGTTCCACACACACCACCTTCTCCAATGTTGGAACCAGCTATTATTGCTAAAGCTCCTTATCCGAATCGGTTAAGGGGAAACAAATCGAGTCCATATATGGAGAAGATTATGGAAATGTTTAAACAGGTTAACATCAATATCCATCTCCTAGATGCTATACAACAAGTCCCGTCTTATGCGAAAATTTTAAAGGACTTGTGCACTAGGAAGAGGAAGACTCAAGTGCCAAAAAAGGTATTCATGATAAATAATATTAGCACTGCTTTTACCCCACAATTACCAAAGAAACGTAAGGACCCTGACTGTCCTACAATCTCGATTTCTATTGGGGGTAAAAACATTAACCGTGCTTTACTTGACCTTGGCGTAAGTATTAACCTGCTTTCATATTCTGTTTACGAGCAGTTAGGGATTGGAGAGTTGAAAGCAGCTCATTACACTCTCCAAATGGCAGACTGATCAATCACCAAACCTAGGGGTGAACCAAAGGATGTGTTGATTAAAGTCGGGGAATTTATATTCCCTGTGGACTTTATTGTTCTAGATACACAACCGGTAGCGAACCCATGGAACCAAATTCCGGTGATTCTTGGTTGACCTTTCCTAGCCACTTCCAATGCTGTCATAAATTGTCGAAATGGTTCTATGACCCTATCCTTCGGGAAGATGTCAATTGCGCTGAACATTTACAAAATTGGAAGTCAGCCGTCTGAACCCTCTGCTCACATTCCTGATGTCTGTTCTGTCCACGAGATAGCTTCTGAAAGCTGCAAGGTTGATGAACTTTGCTTTGAAGATCTCGATGACATTAGCACATCATTGCTTGATCTTGCACATCTTAGTGAGGACACTTTTGATGATTCCACTCCTGAGTCTGAAACTTTTAACTCATCACTTTCTGAGTCTGTATCCTTTATAGGCTATGAACTTCTTCGTGAATCTGAATGTCATTCTCTTACCCCCACCTTCTATTATTTCTCTGCCGACATTAGATCTTAAATTTCTACCTTTTCATCTTAAATATGCATATTTAGGTAAGAATGAGTCTTTACCTGTGAACATATCCGCTTCTCTAACCTTAGAGCAAGAGAACGCTCTTTTGATGGTCTTGAGATCTAATAGGCAGGCTTTTGGTTGGACAATAGCTGACATCAAAGGGATTAGTCCCTTGATTGTTGAATATCATATATATCTGATGGATGAAGCCAAGCCAACTCGAGAACCACAAAGATGGTTGAATCCCGTAATGAAGGAGGCGGTAAAGAAAAAAATCGTTAAATGCCTTGACAGTGGTATCATTTACTCAATTTCTGATAGCCAATGGGTAAGTCCAATTCATGTAGTCCCTAAGAAATCTGGCATCACGGTCATAACAAATGAGGCAAATGAGTTAATCCAGACACACGTTCAAACTGGGTGGCGTGTATGTATTGATTATAGAAAACTCAATGCCGCAATGAGGAAAGACCACTTTCCTCTACCTTTCATTGACCAGATGTTAGAACGCTTAACTGGACGTGAATATTATTGTTTCATGGACGGATACTCTGGCTATAACCAGGTCCCTATTGCCAAAAATGATCAAGATAAAACCGCATTTACCTGTCTTTTTGGTACTTTTGCTTATAGACGCATGCCCTTTGGGTTATGCATTACTCCCGCTACATTTCAGCTGTGTATGATGGGGATATTCTCGGACATGGTCAAGAATTTTCTGGAGATTTTCATGGATGATTTCTCAATATTCGGAGATTCTTTTGATGAATGCCTATCACATCTTGACGCAGTTCTTACTCGTTGCAAAGATAAAAACTTAACCTTGAATTGGGAAAAATGCCATTTCATGGTTCAAGAGGGAATTGTGCTTGGACATGTCAATTCACGAAAAGGCATTGAGGTCGACAGAGCTAAAATAGATGTCATTCATAACCTTCCTCATCCCAAATGCGTCAAAGATATACGATCTTTTCTTGGCCATGCAGGATTTTACAGGAGATTCATTAAGGATTTTAGCAAAATTGCTAGACCCTTAACTCTTCTCTTGGCCAAGGACACAACCTTTCACATTGACTTGGATTGTGAAGCTGCATTTGACTCACTTAAGAATTCCCTCACCACAGCCCCCGTTCTATCATCTCCTGATTGGAACCACCCGTTTGAGCTAATGTGTGATGCATCAGATTTTGCTGTAGGTGCAGTCTTAGGACAGCACATTGATAAGATGCCACATGTGATTTATTATGCAAGTAAGACCATGAATGATGCTCAAATTAATTATACAACCACCGAAAAAGAACTTTTGGTAGTTGTATTTGCATTAGAAAAATTCAGGCCTTGCTTGATTGGCTCACCAATTGTTGTGTATACTGACCACTCCGCCTTAAAACATCTTTTATCGAACAAAGATGCTAAAAGTAGGTTAATACGTTGGATCCTTCTATTACAAGAATTTGATCTTGTTATTCGAGATAAGAAAGGATGTGAAAACGTAGTAGCCGACCATCTTTCGCGCATCTCTTCTTCACCTGTGACCCTACCAATTAATGACTCTTTTCCGGACGAACAACTCTTGAATGTATCCACCGAACCTTGGTTCAGGGATATAGTGAATTATCTTGCAACAGGACTTATTCCCCGCGAATGGTCGAAACAGGACAAACATCGATTTTTATCCCAAGAAAAACACTTTTACTGGGATGAACCCTATATGTTTAAGTATTGTCCTGACCAGATCATTCGCAGATGTGTCCCCAATGATGAGTTCAAGAGCGTTCTATCTTTCTGTCATGATCAAGCATGTGGAGGTCACTTTGGTCCTTGAAAGACGGCGGAGAAGGTTTTGCAATGCAGTTTTTACTGGCCGACTTTATTCAAAGATGCATTTGATCATTGCAAAATCTGTCCACAGTGTCAACACACGGGTAGGATTTCTCGGAGAAATGAGATGCCACTTCAACCGATCTTGGTAGTTGAAATTTTTGACGTTTGGGGTATTGATTTTATGGGTCCTTTTCCCAACTCTTTTGGGAATTTGTACATATTGCTTGCTGTTGATTATGTCTCGAAATGGGTGGAAGTTATTCCTTGTCGCACTAATGACAACAAGGTTGTCATTAAGTTCCTTAAAGAAAATATCTTTTCGCGATTTGGACACTCTCGCGCTATCATTAGCGTTAACGGGACGCATTTCTGTAATCGGTCTTTCGAGACTTTGATGCGGAAATATGCAATCAACCACAATCTTTCGACACCCTATCATCCCCAAACGAGCAGGCAAGCTTAGGTTTCCAACAGACAAATCAAACAAATTTTGGAGAAAACAGTTTCTAAAAACCGGAAAGATTGGTCAACCAAATTGACGGATGCTCTTTGGACATTCCGTACTGCATATAAAACTAATCTCGGTATGTCTCCTTATCGTCTAGTGTTTGGTAAGGCTTGCCACCTTCCGGTCGAGATTGAACACAAAGCAATGTGGGATATTAAAGAATTGAACTTTGACTTAAATCAAGCCTGCAACTTTCGGAAGATGCAATTAAATGAGCTAAGCGAACTCCGCGATGAAGCTTATGATAATGCTGTAATTGTAAAGAATCAGACTAAGGTATTTCACGATAAAAACATTTTGAGAAAAACTTTTACCCCAGGTCAACAAGTCCTTCTTTACGATTCACGTCTCCATCTTCATGCGGGTAAGCTACGATCTCGGTGGAAGGACCATTTGTTGTGCGGTATGTATACCCGCACGGGGCAGTTGAGGTTGAAAATGTTGAAAATGGTTCAATTTTCAAAGTGAATGGACATAGATTAAAACCGTATTTTTCCATTGACCACTCGAAGGAGCTCCTGTTTTTACAGGAGCCGCTTTATAATGACTGATTTTCCTCCACCGCACCTCCATGTCATGGTAATATTGTCTCATCTTTTAGAATGGAGGTGAGTCAACTTGTACATATATATAAAATATATATATATATAAATAATAAAATAAAAATAAAAAACAAAAAAATTGTACATAAATAAAGAATAAGTTTGGGGGAGATTTTCACGATCATATTTCATGTCCCCGTTAATAAATTTTCCTCCTAAACCTACAGGTTTTTAAGATTTAACCGATGACAATGGTGAGGACACTGTTCTAAACAAGTTTGGGGGAGGTTTGTGCTTATTTACGTATCACTTTGCATCATACTTTGCATAAGCACAAAACATATAATAAAAAAATGTGTACATAATTAAGATAATAAAAGATTAGAAAGTGAAAAATTACATTTAAAAGATTGGAAAATTTAAGAAAACCAAGAAAGTTAGATGTTTTCTTAAACGAAACTTGTAATAAGTAGTTATGAGCCGTTGTCCCAAGGGTTAGTAAGATGAAAGAAGTCACTAATCTGAGGATAAAAATAACTCTGAAAAATAGTTCCTATTCTGGAAGCCAAACATTTGAATGTTGATACCCTACTATACGCACTTACAAACGTCTTGATGTTGGATATGTATGCCCTCGAGGCCATTATTGTATAGTACTAGTTTGTATAATACATTTTGGAAGCTTGGGATATATATACGGGTTTACGACAGTCTTGCTCGATATAGTAGTATGCTACTTGGTTTGTTTCTATCTTAATATGTGTATATGTTTCTTTTAACATATCGCTAATACATATTGATGGAGCCCTTAGGATCTTTGCTTGACTACCGGCGTTGTGATGGCGATCACACTAGTGGGGGCTGGGTAGTCTATAAGCACATCCTTATTTTGGTCCCTAGTCGTAGGATTATCGAGACAGTGCATCGATACTCCAGAGTAGACTGGTGCATACGCTTCTCGTCTACTCTAGTGGGGGCTGGGTAGTCTATAAGCACATCCTTATTTTGGTCCCTAGTCGTAGGATTATCGAGACAGTGCATCGATACTCCAGAGTAGACTGGTGCATACGCTTCTCGTCCCAGCAGGGGAGATGGTCTGTCCCACAGCCATCAGTACGTCGTACTGGAGATAGTATGCAGGTGCTCGTTAGGTTACGAGTACACTGGACAGGACTCGTCGGGAACTGTTGGTTGGTATTATACCTATCGTCAGTTAACAGTTCCCAGGTGACATGAGTACAGCTTAGTCTGTTGACTTGACACTGTCACTTCGCCTCAAGTGTGTTCCCACTGTTCTTAGATTATTACCCTACCACGGCTCTATTGAGTCATGCAAACAGGTAGTAGTTGGGTGCATTCCCGAAGCACTTGGAGGCAGTGACGGTTAGACAGGATTCGTCTCTCCCGGTATTGGGAGTTGATATCGCGTTGTGTCTAGGAGAGCCATTACACATAGTCGTCCCTGGTCAGGGCAAGCGAGATTTACTGGTAGTGTTTCCAGTAGTTTCTCAGGGTGTTCTGGGCTACACTCCGACATGACTTGTACCGCTATTAGGGGTCTGACGTTTACCACCCTCTAGGCCTGACATGCGATACTCTTAGACGAACAGACCGGACTGTACGGAGATTGTCACATTCAAGCTCGGTAGGAGTTCAGATGGGTTCACCTCGTCAGTCTTCTTATTGGCATCTACCTGGGGACCGTTACGTACAGCTAGTACCACTTGCGGCTTGTGGTTAAACCTACTGCCAGCGTAGTGTCGAGCCTTTAGAGTCCCACACAGAGGGTTATTCGCCTTTGGGCAAAACAGAGTAGAGGTCGCATAGTTTTGCGACGGGGTTCGTTCACATCCGCGCACTTATGCACCTTTGGTGTCCGAGCAGTTATTACTAGCGGGCTTTGGTTTAAGCCAGATCCTAGTATTTGTTTTGGGATTGGTTTTGTCTCAGTGTATTCGTGTTCCTCGGAACATGGATGCGGGTCTGTATGCACAGTTGACAGAGGCAGAGGCAGAGGATTCTCATTAGGGTTGTTGACTGTTGACTTTTTCCAAACCCTAATGAGAATGAGAAATATGAATAATAATATTAATTAAGGATAATTGTGCCATGGTTAGGTTGACCATTTGACTTTTGTTGACTTGTTGACTTTGGTTAACCGGTTGACTATTGTTGACATGTTGACCATCATCATTTCATTTCAAAGATGCTTCTTGTTTCTTGCAAATGCATTAAATGATGAAATGATAATGGTCATTCATAAACTAACCATCACAATTTCATAATTATTATTATTATTATCATTATTCTTATTTTGTGAGCATGGTTGTAAAATTCCAAGCTCATTCTCTCTTGCTCTTTCTCTCTCATGTTTGGAGCTATCCCTCTTCCTCTCAAAGCTTAAGTGTTCCATGTGTTGGAAATCATAAGCTTTTAAGACAAAACCATCAAGACTCATCTCTACTCTTTCTAGGATTCTTTGTCTAGCAAACCAAGCACTCTAGTTACCTCTTGGTTGAGGTAGGAGCTCAAGTTCGAGGCCCTCGGGTGGATCTATCTTCGGCAAAGAGAAGACGACGAGGAGGAGCCGTTCAAACCACTACAAGGAGCAAGCAAGAAGGAGAACCACAACAAGAAGGGAAGGAGTTCAAGATCTAGGTATAACCATTCTACATAGTAGCTAGAACTTGTAGTTTATGTGTTAGTTTTTGTTTAGCAAAGATCCATCATGGATGGTCCATGTCACCTTGTAAGAAAATTTTGATTTTTACCTATTCCGCCTTCCCGAAAGAACCGGGGTCGGTAACGTGGACCTAACAGTGGTATCAGAGCCTAGCTAAACAACAACTAACTGTTAGCAAAGTGTTTAGAACTTCGATCAGGAAAAAATCGCAAAATTCATCTAAAATCATGCACTTTCTGCCGATTTTTAAAACTGCTCTAAAAATAATTCCACATACCTTAAAAATCGATGCAGGGTTTTTCAGGAACAGGCAGCAAAAATGAGCCCACGACACGGTCAAAGCGTCGCGGAACCGTGGCGGAACCACGCGTTTCGCCGCGGATCCGCGGCCAAGTTGACTCGGCCGCGACTCGGGTTTGCTGCAGTTTGTTCAGTTTGGTGTTCTGTGATTTTTAAAATATTTTGTTTCTGCCCAGAATTTCCAGAGAACAATGTTGTGTTTGGGGTAGTTACAAATTGGTATTTTGATCTAAGTTCTACATACTTTTGCTAAATGGTTATATCTGTAATGTGATATATGCACTGAACGTCGACTAATCGCTATACGTCGATTAGTGGGGGTTGTGCATATCTGTGATCTGTAATGTTGTTGGATTGTGTATATGAACTTGTTGGATCGTCGCGGATGAATAGCCGGGGTTTTGTGAGATGAGAGTTTCTTTATCTTTCATTTGATGTAATATATAAATTGATGTAATATTATTTTTATGGCCGCACATCCGGGATGAGGTTGTAGCCGCCATTGTATATTATTTCTTTTACTGTTTTTGCTCCTAGGATAGACCCAAGGTGGGGTGCACAAACTACCGGGTACTTTGAAGTGCCGAGTGTCCTACTCACGTTGTTGAGGGAGGTTGCTTCACTTCGGGTACTTGGCGGGTAGTTTGCCGCACCCGTAGGGGTCTAGGGTGGGGTTTGGCTATTCATCGCGACCGTGTAATCCGTCTTTCGTTGCAGGCTCGAACGAAACGCGGATTCCTAGCATATCCAATGTCTTCATCTGTGATCTGGAATGGCTATCATTGCATTTGACGAATGTATATATCTATATATGATATCTAGTAGGCGTTGTTTATGTCTTGCATCCGCGCTAGTCCAGCCCCCGCTCTGTCGTTAGTTAAGTAACCTAACGGGTGATGACGGGGCCCCGTGGCGAATGCGGATGGCATAAGCGTACGTCATATTTTCGTTGTTTTCTGCAATGGTAGGATTAATTGATGGGATGCATTATATTAATGCAAAGAAAAACAAACCTAAAAGACGTTGTTGGAACAATTTTCAAAAAGCTGTTATTGCAAGGACGTTCTCTTTTTTTTTTGCACAGAGGTATTCGGTTATGAATGCCTAGCACCTCATTCGATGAGGCAAGGGCCAAGATCCCTTCATCGGGAGTGACCCCTTGGAAAAAAGTTTGCGTCAGGGTAATAACTTCACTATGGTCGATTATTCTTTCTTTGCATCGAGGTATTCAGTTTGGAATATCATGCACCTCATTCGACGAGGAAAGAGCTGAGATCCCTTCATAGGGAGTAACCTCTTTAGCAAAAGTTTTCGCCACTATATTTTTAAAAAAAGGGCAATCAGGTTCCTTCAACGATATCAAGTTCATTACGTTAACGGGTTTTTCGCCAAAAACCCAGCCGTAGCCCTCCGTCATTTCGGATTGGTATTATTTAGTATTCGTGCTGCGTTTGTTGACCTAGTCAAGGCGTAGTGAACGGTAGCTAAGTGATATTTTTCTGTGTATTGCCAATGTGATTGGTTAGGACAGTCGTGCGGCCTTGTTGACCTAGTCAAGGGCACGTACGGGTGGGTTTAATGCAATCAAGATAAATGACGGGTAGAACTTGACTAGCGGTTTATGGTTTGTTGACCTAGTCAAGGCCATAAACCGTTAGGGGCAAAAACCACATCGAGAGTTTCTAAAGAAACTGAAACTTGCAGATTTAGCATACCTTCTAGAGTGTGGTGACTAGAGTGGATTCCATCTAGGTCATCGCACAATGATAGTTGGATCCCGATCCCACTGATGAGTTGGATTACTCTCAGGAGATTATTTCACTTAACAATCAATGCTATAAACCAAGTAGGTGTCTAGAACGGTGTTAGCGGGGCTACGCCTCCAGGGAAAAGAGGTTATTTAATTAAGGAACTTCGCGAAAGCGTTGGAAAACCTCCCTCGAAGTACCTACACTAGCCCGGCTGAAAGGTTAAGCAAGTATCGTGACGAGCGATTAATCCTGACAAGTTCTTCTTTTAGGGTTTGAAGAAGAATTTGAGGAAACAGTAGGAGCCATCCTGATTAGATAAATTAATAAACCAATCTAATCTTGCAAGAGCGCACGCTGAGTGATTCTTTTCTCTCTCTCCACGTAGCAACCATTTCACGCCCTAATCAAGATAACAAAATGTATCGCTTGACCGATCAGAATTCTTATTCGGGGCTGGGGAACGTCGGTTCGGCTCTAACTTGTGACAACAGTCATAAGTATGAGCAAGGGAAAGAGAATTGTATGGATTCCAAAGATACCCAGTTGAAGAAGAAGCATAGTTTTGCATCTACTTCAGGTGTTCTTGTAATTGAGAACTACTTTACGGTCAGCCCTACCTCCTGGGTACTTGATGTTAGTTATATGTATGCCCTAGAGGCCATTACTGTACATTGGATGTATATTGTAGTGGATACTGGGACATATATAGGTAGGACTTTCTTGCTCGACATGATAGTACGCTATCTGGTTTCTCTTTATCTTAACATGTATACTTTCTGTCTCTCTGATTACATGTTGATAAAGCCCTTAGGATGTGTACTCGACTTCCAGGACTATGATGAAGATCATACTAGTGGGGCCTGAGTAGTAAATGAGTACATCCTTCATTGTTCCTAGTCGTGGGAATATCGAGATGGGGCATCGATATTCCAGAGTAGACTAGCGTATATCTTCTCGACCCATGTAATGGGCGATGGATGATCCCATATCCATTGGTGTTTGACATCAGAAATGGTATGCGGGTGCTCAGTGGAGACTGGGTACACTGAACGGACTCGCCGAGAACTCCCAGATGGTATTATACCTCACGTCAGATGGAAGTTCTCTGGTGACACCGGTACAGCTTAGTCTGTTGACCCGAGATCGTCATAGAGTCTTGTGTGTCTCCCACTGTGCTTTGATTTCCACCCTACCATGGCTCTACTGAGTCGTGCAAACAGGTGGTTTTTGGGTACAGTCCCGATTCACATGGAGGCAATGAGCGATAGGAGGGGATTCGTCTCTCCCGGTATTGGGGGTTGATGTTGTGCTATGCTCGACTGGCCATAACTGGAAATCCCTGGACAGGGTTGCACTGATTTACTGGTAAGTGTTATCAGTATTTTCATGCTATGTTATAGACCTTACATCGGCATGACTTATCAAGCTAATGGGGTCTGACGTTTACCACCCCTAGACGAGATATGCGACATATCAGACGAACAGACCGGACTATACGGTAAGTGTTACTGGTTGGATTCACAGGAGTGTGAGCGAGCTTGCTCGTCGATCTTCTGATCGCTCAATACCCGGGTGGCCGTTACGTTTAGCAGACCGCTTGCGGCTTGTGGGTGTTTGATATGATCATCACCTGCTGCCGGCGTATTGACGAGTCTTTAGAGTCCTACACAGAGATTTCCTGGCTCAAGCGAAACGAAATAGGAGCGCATATGAGATATGTGCGAGACCGAGAATAATGCGTGTATGTGATACCGTATTCTATTTTCGCGATGAATGTATCGAATGGTTGTATGTGATATAACCTAGTTATCGAATCGAGGATTGATTCGATAAGCCGATATATTAGATGTTAGTCGGTTATATGCGATATGACCGGATCGTTAAATCAAGTATTAATTTAATGATTTAATGCATAATTATATATTTGATATATTACTTTGCATTAACTAGTATTTGTTCACTTTAAAGGATTTTCTCACTTGAAATGCACTTTGTATATGTGATATACTTTTGTGCACTTGTTTGTATCATGTTTGATGATACATGCTCACTTGGGTTTGTGTAAAGATTAAACCATGGTTGTGTAATGGTTAGGGTTTTCTTTTTATTATCTATTTATTTATTTATTATTCATTTTGTTTATTTTGGAAAAGAAAATGATATGGTGGCTTTCTTTGTTTGCTTGTTGAAGCTTCTTGAAGCTTTGAACAAGTCCACCATATTTGTCTCATGCTTAACCCTAACCATTCCCACTAACCATAGTCTATTCTCTACACCTAATCATGGTTGCCATATGATAAGTATTGATATTATTTTCTTTTTGGAAAATAACTTATCATATTATCTTCTTCTTCTTCTCTTTCTTCAACATGAAGAAAGCTTGCATCCATCAATGGCAACTAGTGAAAAAGAGTGAGAAATCCAATTCTAAAGTGAACCCACTTTCTATTTCTTCATCCTCTACCTATTGCCAAGTAGTATAGGCTGTTTTCTTCACAAGTTTCATGGCTTGGTGAAGTTGGATCTTGATCTTGTGTTGCCTCAACGTAGATCATCTTCGGCATCGAAGCCGACGACCTAGCCCGCCCATTTCTCCGATGAAGCAGATGCTAGAGTCCGGGATCCGATATGGACAGCGAGGAGACGTCATCATGGAGCCTAGGAGGTGGAGGACCGGATCTACAAAGGTTGTAGCCTCTTTCCTTTAAGTTAAAGTTGTTTACTTCTATCGCATCACCTATACATCTAGTTAACGATCCGTATTAGGGTTTCTCGGCACTTGTAAAATTTTAATTGGCCATGTTTGATCACTTGTGAGACTTCATTAGTGTGCCTAGGAACCCTACAGTGGTATCAGAGCCAAGCTAGAGCCTTAGGCGATGCGTAGACGGAGTTAGAAGTCCAATCGAACCGAAACCCTAACACAAATTTGCTCTCTGGACTTTTTTCAAAAACTGGGTTTTTCCAAAATAAAAATGCTTAAAAAATTCAACGGGAAATTATAAGAATTACGGTGCAAAAATTACCTAATGATGTCTCTAAAGCGCGGCGGAACCGCTGCATTAGCATGCTAATGCGGCTGTTCCGCGCCCATTTAGTCTCTTCAGTCAACCATTTTTGCACAGTAACTTCTTTATTTAAATGCTGAGTTTTATGGGAATTTTTAATTTTAACTCAAGAGTTGAGTTTTCTGGGTTGTATTAGGAGTTCGTAGATTCGATCGGATTATCAAACTTTGTCTATGTGTTTTTCCGGATAATTTTTGAATATGTTAAAAAGTTCGACCGGATATAAATACCCAATTTTTCCCCTGCCGGAAAATTTCCAATTGTTGGACTTTTCCGTAGTTTAACGACTTTCTAAGTAGTGCAAGTAACGCGATGGTCCCTCTAGAAGACAACAAACCTTAACTCGATTATGTGACCGTCTTGAACTGCCCTTTGAACCTTCGGGTTTGGGGCAGTACGGCGTGCCACATGTGAGGCGTTAGCTTGACCCTTCTACGGCTGGACCGTTGGTACTGAGGCATGAACAGAATGTTTTTAGACTTATTTCATGTGTTGAGCTGTATCGGGAAAACTTGGGTGTTCGATTGTTCGATCGGAAAGTTTAACATTTTCTATCCTGTCCGGAATGTGATACAATAATTGGAATTCACAAATAGTTATGAGATAACTAATATGAATGTTATAAAAATAGCAGTTTAGTCTCACTTGATCGGTTGCCACGGAATTTTGATGTGATCAAAAGTCCGTCGCAATCACGTAGCGTACGCGGATACTCGCCGGGTAAACTTAATAGACAGCCTAACTCCATAGCCCCGACCAAGTGACTGTAGGAGAACCCCGTCGCCGAAAGCATCCGTTCGGGTGCTCGCGGTAGCGGTGTTCCGCCTTAGTGTACTTCGTCGAAGGTATCGGGGGTGCAGCCGCCTACTAAAGTTTGCAATGAGCATTTGATCAGTTTGTCGGGAATCTTGTTGAATTGCCCGACTTGATATTGAAAAGGGTTTTCGATAATAAGACTAAAATGCGGGGTTTATAATTGTTAGGCATGTGATGTCTAAGTATTTCATTTGATTAGGCATGCGATGTCTAAAGAGTTTGCGGATTCCAACTGTTGTAGTTTTACACTTTCTTTTCTGTGACTGTAAGTGTAATATGTGATATCGCCGGTTTCGTTGCTATATGTCAACGACAATTGGGATGCGCATATTTACTTACGTTGATGACATGTGATATTATGTGTTGCTGGATATGTTATATTGGATCGTCGTGGTTGAATAGCCGGGGGGGTTTTATGTGAAATGAGTGTTTTTTCATTTTCATTCATGTAAGAACTTGTATGTAATATTCTTTTATTGGGGCACTTCCAGGTTGCGGAAGATGTCACCCATTGTATATTATTTACTTTTCCGCATTAGGATAGACCCAAGGAGGGGAGCACAAGTAACCGGGTTCTGGGGTCCAGTGGGAGACCAACTCGAGGAGTCGAGTCCGGGTCTCCTAACCCTAGAATTGGTAGGGTTGCTTGCCGCTCTCGTAGGGGTCTAGGGGTGTGGGATTGGCTATTCATCGCGACCGTGGAATCCGTGTTTTATACTGGCTCGTATTAAAAACATGGACGTCCTAGTATATCCAATGTTTCATATGATATTTTCTGCTGCGTTATCTATGATGTGATCATGTGATTTGTTCAGATAGATATTGTATATAGTGTATATGATATATTATATAGACGTTGGTTATGTTTTACACCCGCGCTAGCCCTGCCCCGCTCTGGCGTTAATTACCTAACCTAACGGTGCAGACGGGACATCGAGGCGAATGCGGATGGCATAAGCATACGTTATATTTATCTGTGATGTTTAGGTGGACTTAAATGATGGGACATTCATTAATGAGATTAATGAAAGAAAATAAACCTAATTGATGTTGTGGAATCGAATTTCAAAATAAAAACAGGTAGCTACAGTTCTTGCTTTGCATCGCGGTGTTCCTTGTAGAACATCCTGCACCTTATTCGATAAGGAAAGGACCGAGATCCCTTCACCGGGAGTGACTCCTTTAGCAATAACTGGCAGATGCTACAACACTCGGTTTGTCTTTTGATTGCTTCTATAGTTTCTGCTTTGCACAGTGATATATATGATATATCCCGCACCTCATTCGACGAGGAAAGGGCCGACGATCCCTTCACCGGGAGTGACCCCTTTAGCAAAACTAGAAAAGCTTCAAAAACATTCCATTTAAAAACCATTTGATTCCACAACGAGATCAAGTTCAAAGCGTTAAAGGTTTTCATAAAAACCAGCCGCAACCCTCCGTCATTTTAGGAAGTAGAGTACTTAGTATTCGTGCTGTGTTTGTTGACCTTAGTTAAGGCACGGTGTACGGTAGCTAAGTGATGTCTTCCTACACCGCATATGATGCGATTAGTTAGGACAGTCGCGTGACTTTGTTGACCTTAGTTAAGGGTCATGTGGGTGGGTCTAATTAATCACGAAATGACGGGTAGAACTTGACTAGTGCTTATGATTTGTTGACCATAGTTAAGGTCATAGGTGCTAGGGGTAAAAACCTTTATCGGGAGTTTCAAGTGTTGAAACTTGCAATGAGATTGCATACCTTCTATGTAATAGTTGGATCCCGATACCCACTGCGAGTAATTGTTACTCCTGGGAGAGTTTTGCACTTTGCAATTAGCCGATTAAGTAGGTGTCTAGAAAGGTGTCAACGGGGTTACGCCTCTGGGAAAACGAGGTTTACAGTAATTACGTCCGTGCGAAAGCACGGGGAACCTCCCTCAAAGTACCGACACTGGCCTGGCTGAAAGATTGGCGAACTTGTAGAGTGTAATTAATCCCGGCTAGTCTTTCCTTTTAGGGTTTGAAGGAAGATTTGATAAAAACAGTGGGAGCCATCCTGATTAGACAAAATAAATAACCAATCTGATCTTGCAAGAGCGCACGCAGAGTGTTTTCTTCTCTCTCTCTCCAGGTAGCGACCATATCACACCTTAATCAAGATAACAATATGGATGTATTGACCGAACCCGCTTGTTATACTGAGCTGGAGAACGTTGGTCCCGCTCCAACTTATAATTGTTATAAGACAGAGCAGGAAATAGGGGAATACCAGAATTCCTATGCCGCCCGAACGAAGAAAATGCATATGATGCATCTCCTTCGGGTGTGTTCATTACAAAGAACTGTTTCTCAGTATCCTCCGCATCCTGGGTATTTGATACCGGATCAGGATCCCAGATATGTAATCTGTTACATAGGGCTACAAAAAGGTAGAAAAACTGAGAACGGGTGATGAGTTTCATGAGACAGAAGACGGGGCAAGTGTTGCAGCCAAGTCTGTTGGTCACTGTCACCCTGTATTACCAATACATTGATTCTGAACAAATGCTATTAGATACCGAACCTGATATACAAAATCATATCAATCTCTTTATTTATTAAAGTAATGATAAAATTTTGTATTACATGGATAATGTTTTGAACATTTCCTATATCAAAAGTTGATCGGTTCAGGCGCGTTATCTAAAAGTATTGACGTTCTAAATCAAATTACAGTTCTTAGTATACAGAACACACACAAGAGGAAGAGTTCAGAAATGAACGAATCCTTCTTGAGGCATTGTAGACTAGGTCACATCAATGCGACCCGACTGGCTGAAGTTACATTTTAGATGCATATTTAAATCAGTTTGAATTTACATCTTGTGAAACTTGCCAGTCATGTCACAAAGATTAGATGACCATAGCCCTGTTTATTGGAAACAGAGAAAGAGTTAATGAACTCTTGGGACTAATACATGATGATGTATGTAAGGTCTCCTGTCTACACATGCCAGGACTGGTTCTTTATACTTCATTATATTCTCTGATAATCTCTCAAGATTCAGTCATATGTTTCTGTTGAAATATAAGTCCGAAGCTTTTGAGGTATTCACAGAATACAAGTTGGAAGTAGAGAACCAAAATACGGGTATAAGTATTATGTCCTATGATAAGATCAGGGAGGAGAATTCTTGTGCATGGAATTCCTGGACTATTCTAAAAGAAAATGAGATTCTCTCTCAGTATTACTCCTTTGAATACACCATAGCACAACGGTGTATCAGGGCGGAGCAATCGCACCATATAAGATATAGTGTACTCTATGATGAGTTCTAATGAGTTACCTGTTTTCTTTTAGGGAGTTGTGCACTTGAGAAGTTGCATACCTATTGAATTAGGTTCGAATCAAATCAGTCCCTACCACTCCATATGAGATATGGTGTGGGAAGAGCCTATCTCTTAAGTAAGTTAAGATTTGGGATTGTCCGGACTATATCAAAAGCAAAATCCGGACAAGATCGAGGCAAGGTCGGTTCTGTAGAACTGGAAAGGTTCCAGCTATACAAAACTGCAGTTGATGATTTGACAGAACCAAAGGATTCTATAGTCCCCGACGAACCTCAGCCTCTCCGCCGATCCGGTAGGGTTCCTCACCTGCCTGAGAGATACCTCGGTTTCTCGATGACAGTGGGAGCGAGGAATGCATCATGAGATGATGACCCAACTAGTTTCGAGCAGGCCATCAAGAGTAGGGACTTTGTAAGAATGGTTGGAAGCTTAGCGATCTGAGATGGAATCCATATACACCAACAAAGTATAGACTTTGGTTGCGATATCTGAAGGGTTAAATCCCCATCAGGAGCAAGTATATCTTGAGAAGATTGCTTGGTGTAGATGGAAAAGTTGAGACTTTCAAAGCTAGACTTGTTAAAGGTTTCGTCATCGACCAAGAGTGGAAAATGATGAAACCTTTTCCAGGGACTATACTTAAGTCCATCCAGATCCTACTTACCATTGCTACATACCATGACTGCGATATCTGGTGGTTGGGTGTCATGACTGTTTTTCTAAATACTGATTTAGAATAGAAAGTCTATAAGTACACGGCCAGAGAGCTTCGTAAACAGTGGGAGCAGCGGAAACATGTGCAAGTTGCTTTACAGGATAAATCAGGCATCGCGGAGTTGGAACATCTGTTTTGATGTGGTAGTCAAAGAGTTTGACTTCATCAAAATGGTAGATGAACCTAGTATATACAAAAAGGTAGTAGAGAGTAAGGTGCTCATCCTCGTATTGTACGTGGACGACATACTCTTGATAGGAAAAGAGTTTCCTATACTACGATCGGTCAATCTCCACTTATCACAAAGATTCTCCATGCAGGATCAAATTGATACCTCCTAAATCCTGGGATTTGGATCTATGAGATAGATCTAAATGGATGTTAGGATTCTCACTAGCTGTAGTAAGATTGTATCAATTGATCCTGGGGAGAATCACTGGAAGGGTTCCAGGGTGATAAAGAAGACTGGATGTCAGTCACAGGCATTGTCTTTACCCTCAGTAAAGGGACGGTATGTTGGAAGAGTTCCAAGCTAGATACCGTGGCAAACTAGACGATAAAGGCTGGTAACATCGCTATTAAAGATACTACCAAAGAGGCAGTTTGGGTGTATATTGGTTCATAAGATGAACTAGGTTCCTGCCATTGTATGACAATGGAAGTGTGGCTTTGGCCAAGGAACCATGATCCCATCAGTGACCCAGACATATTCTGAGGTAGCATCACCTGATCATGGAGATAGTTGATCTCCAGGGTGATCAAGGTAAGGAGAGTAGACTCAGAGGACAACACAGCGGATCCACTCACGAAGGCCTTTTCCCAAAGAGAGACTTTTATGGGATGGTTGAGTATGTGATACTGCAACCACTGCTATAGATGGCCCTAGTGCAAGTGGGAGATTGTTAGTTATATGTATGCCCTAGAGGCCATTACTGTACATTGGATGTATATTGTAGTGGATACTGGGACATATATAGGTAGGACTTTCTTGCTCGACATGATAGTACGCTATCTGGTTGCTCTTTATCTTAACATGTATACTTTCTGTCTCTCTGATTACATGTTGATAAAGCCCTTAGGATGTGTACTCGACTTCCAGGACTATGATGAAGATCATACTAGTGGGGCCTGGGTAGTAAATGAGTACATCCTTCATTGTTCCTAGTCGTGGGAATATCGAGATGGGGCATCGATATTCCAGAGTAGACTAGCGTATATCTTCTCGACCCATGTGATGGGCGATGGATGATCCCATATCCATTGGTGTTTGACATCAGAAATGGTATGTGGGTGCTCAGTGGAGACTGGGTACACTGAACGGACTCACCGAGAACTCCCAGATGGTATTATACCTCACGTCAGATGGCAGTTCTCTGGTGACACTGGTACAGCTTAGTCTGTTGACCCGAGATCGTCATAGAGTCTTGTGTGTCTCCCACTGTGCTTTGATTTCCACCCTACCACGGCTCTACTGAGTCGTGCAAACAGGTGGTTTTTGGGTACAGTCCCGATTCACATGGAGGCAATGAGCGATAGGAGGGGATTCGTCTCTCCCGGTATTGGGGGTTGATGTTGTGCTATGCTCGACTGGCCATAACTGGAAATCCCTGGCCAGGGTTGCACTGATTTACTGGTAAGTGTTATCAGTAGTTTCATGCTATGTTATGGACCTTACATCGGCATGACTTATCAAACTAATGGGGTCTGACGTTTACCACCCCTAGGCGAGATATGCGACATATCAGACGAACAGACCGGACTATACGGTAAGTGTTACTGGTTGGATTCACAGGAGTGTGAGCGGGCTTGCTCGTCGATCTTCTGATCGCTTAATACCCGGGTGGCCGTTACGTTTAGCAGACCGCATGCGGCTTGTGGGTGTTTGATATGATCATCACCTGCTGCCGGCATATTGACGAGTCTTTAGAGTCCTACACAGAGGTTTCCTGGCTCAAGCGAAACGAAATAGGAGCGCATATGAGATATGTGCGGGACCGAGAATAATGCGTGTATGTGATACCATATTCTATTTTCGCGATGAATGTATCGAATGGTTGTATGTGATATAACCTAGTTATCGAATCGAGGATTGATTCGATAAGCCGATACATTAGATATTAGTCGGTTATATGCGATATGACCGGATCGTTAAATCAAGTATTGATTTAATGATTTAATGCATAATTATATATTTGATATATTACTTTGCATTAACTAGTATTTGTTCACTTTAAAAGTATTTTCTCACTTGAAATGCACATTGTATATGTGATATACTTTTGTGCACTTGTTTGTATCATGTTTGATGATACATGCTCACTTGGGTTTGTGTAAAGATTAAACCATGGTTGTGTAATGGTTAGGGTTTTCTTTTTATTATCTATTTATTTATTTATTATTCATTTTGTTTATTTTGGAAAAGAAAATGATATGGTGGCTTTCTTTGTTTGCTTGTTGAAGCTTCTTGAAGCTTTGAACAAGTCCACCATATTTGTCTCATGCTTAACCCTTACCATTCCCACTAACCATAGTCTATTCTCTACACCTAATCATGGTTGCCATATGATAAGTATTGATATTATTTTCTTTTTGGAAAATAACTTATCATATTATCTTCTTCTTCTTCTCTTTCTTCAACATGAAGAAAGCTTGCCTCCATCAATGGCAACTAGTGAAAAAAAGTGAGAAATCCAATTCTAAAGTGAACCCACTTCCTATTTCTTCCTCTTGCCAAGTAGTATAGGGTGTTTTCTTCACAAGTTTCATGGCTTGGTGAAGTTGTAGCTTGATCTTGTGTTGCCTCGACGTAGATCATCTTCGGCATCGAAGCCGACGACCTAGCCCGCCCATTTCTCCGATGAAGCAGATGCTAGAGTCCGGGATCCGATATGGACAGCGAGGGGACGTCATCATGGAGCCTAGGAGGTGGAGGACCGGATCTACAAAGGTTGTAGCCTCTTTCCTTTAAGTTAAAGTTGTTTACTTCTATCGCATCACCTATACATCTAGTTAACGATCCGTATTAGGGTTTCTCGGCACTTGTAAAATTTTAATTGGCCGTGTTTGATCACTTGTGAGACTTCATTAGTGTGCCAAGGAACCCTACACTTGATACCGGATCAGGATCTCATATCTGTAATCTATTGCAGGGACTGAGAAAAAGTAGGAAAGTTGCACCTAGTGATATGTCGCTCAGGGTAGCGAACGGAGCACAAGTTAATGCTGCAGCCGTCGGTGAATATCACCTAGTGTTGCCAAATGGCAATACTATGATTTTGAATGATTTCTACTATGTACCTTCCATGGTTTGCAACATCATATCAGTTTCTTTACTCAATAAAGATGGATATAACTTTGTTCTTGATAGAAATATCATGAACATCTACATTCATAAGGTACCAGTTGCAGAAGGTACACTGTGTAATGGTATCTACGTTCTAAATCAGAATACAGTTCTCAATGTACAAAACACACGCAAGAGGAAGAGTTCAGATACGAACGAATCCTACTTATGGCATTGTAGACTTGGTCATATCGGAGAGAAAAGACTAAGTAAGTTGCATAAAGATGGACTCTTGAATACGTTCGAGTTTTCATCTTATGAAACTTATCAGTCTTATCTCAAAGGAAAGATGACCAAATCTCTGTTCACCGGACATGGAGAAAGAGCAACAGAGCTCTTGGGACTCATACACAGTAATGTATTGTCACGTCCCGAAAGTACGGAACATGACCGGCACTTAAACTACGAAACGTCTCGAGGCGTACGTAATCTAAGTAAACCGAAAACCCAGAAATCCAAACCAAGAAAAGTAGTAGAGTGAAGGAAAACCAATTTAAATCAAGTAGTTTTAATAGCATAGCCGAATTATGCGTTTAAAAAAACATCAAATATTTCCTGAAAATTTCGGCAGAGTCTCCTTTGTAAATACTGGCCCCCAAACGGGATACAACATGAATAGTATATGAAATCAATAAAAGGGCATCCCCAAGCGGGAGCTAGCTCTTCGTCAATCGACGGTCACAACCACACAAGCAATATAATATACAACGCCAACGGCGAGGATTAAAAACTCAAAAGGATACTCAAAACCACAAGAAATCCACAGAAATATAACGCGCGACTCTAAGGTCGAAAGAATAACATCACTGGTCTCTATCTCAAAATAAATACATGTTTGGTTGATGGAACTTCTAGATACAACAGAATAATGATATACAAGATATATAATGGGGGTACGATACAACTAAACCCACCTACTAGCAAATCACCCGAAGGAAACTATGCCCGCAAAGCCGTAATGAAACCTGTACGGCAAACCTACAAGAAACTGGGGCACAATGGGGGTGAGTTGCCAACTCGTGAATAGAAAAACATCTACGAAGAGAAATAGCATAAACAACGCAATCCTAGGTCAATGATCATAATATATCCTCAAATATAAGAATAACATGCAACCTATAACAAGGCTAGGGTAGATATCTAACCCGAGTGTAATCTCATGTGCCCGTGTCAGTGCCTCAGGTAGCAATATATCATATGAATGAGGTATGAAAGCATGAAAACAGAATACATGTAAATGAAGAACTGTTTTCATAATTTAGTGAGATTTCCTTTGTATTTTTAAAATGAGGTATCATAATGAAATCAGCATAAAACAGTGCCTAGCATCGGCACGAAACGTAATCCCAATATCTCGATATCTCTGTATCACAGTCTCTGTACCTCAATATCTCGAAATCTCAATATCACAGTCTCAATATCTAGGGCGCCGTCAGTCCAGACCGGCCCCTACCATCCATCTCAAGACCACGACGGTATCCTCCGGATATCCGACGCGTCGGGTAAAATCACCGGTAGGTAGTGCTCCCCTGCCAGGCTCACATAGTCATCATCACGCGCTTCTTGCCCCGGGGTACCTTACCGGGTCCACCATGTACCCGAAACGGTTCATCCGTCTCCTCGAATCGGGTCTCGAAAACCATCAGCAAACTCATGGTGGACGACTCATACATCATGGGAAAAAACACACTTTTTATTTAAAAAGAGAGAAATCAGTTTATATAAGTTTTGCGGTTCCCCCCCCCCCCCAAATCCAGAAAATCTCATGGAAATCCGAATCCAAATCATCAATAGCATGTAAAACCATGAATATAGGCATAACAATGAATAACAGTATGCATGAAGTGACAAGTAATAACTACAATGTTAAGCTGGCATATAAGGAAGATACACTAATATCATGTTAAATTACTAACTAACAAGCTAAGTCAAGCAATAATATTTTCTAAGATGTACGTGACATGGCAATTACCGATGAAGATGTGTGTGAGCCGGCAAGTAAGTGTACGTGGTACATACGCATCATCGGTAATGGTGCTGGTGTCCTAACAATATGATATCAACATTGCAATAAGAAATTATAACATAAGTATGTGATGCGAAGCGAACCACAATAATAAGCGGGAGCTGAATACTAGACGCAACTGTAACTAACCTGCATTAATCTGATATAAGTCCTACAAATGGTGCCTTTTGAAATAACACGAATCATGGGGTTTTGAAAATAGGAGCTACGGTGTTTTTATGAAAAGATACGTCTTTTGAAATATCCGTAGGATCCCTTGGGCTGTCTTTTAAAATACCCACAATTCGTTAGTTTTGAAATAGGTAAGAATCGAATCTAATCTAACAACTAAACTAAACTAAAGAGCTAAGCTAACAAGCTGGACTACAGGTAAGGAAACCGCCTAACATCTGAGTCGATCCATATACATACCTGTATATATATTAGTCGGTGATCCCGCCTCAATAATATCATATCCGATAACATATCTACAATCAGACATCCCAAGTCAAGAGTGCGGAACAATCATCAAGATATAGCTCGTACGTAAATCCGTCGTACAGCATCCCAAAATCTGGGTACGGGTCAATATCATATTCCTCACACCATTCCTCTGGCATCCTCTTTATTCAAGATCATAGTCTAGGGTACTGACCTATGTCTAGTACAATACTAATATCCTCAATATACTCATGATCAGACTACTGATCGACAATCTCGTACCAACCGATATCATTAGCACATATCATCATCAAGGGGTATACCTCGCCCAATACGGCCTAGTATCAATATCCTAGCATATCATATCTTATGTCACGATCACATGTTGTCCCATTTATTAATAACACTATTCACCCGTATCGTCGTCCCAAGATCCGCTATAACACCAGGACGTACCTCAAGTACGAATCCTGCCATATCACCGATATCACAACCACAAAACAAAACTCATCGACTCAGCTCAATCCCAAGTATCATCCTCAAATCCGTATGTGAACACATAGTCCCATACCCATGTGATCACACAACTATAAAGAATCCCATGAGCACATATAAATAGGAATGTATGCAAGTATGTATGTGTATATGTATGTGTGTATGTGTAATGCAACACTACCCTAGGGTTCGCAACACTAAAGTAATCCAACACACCAATATCCATCCTAACATCGTTATTAATCCCAAATAAAATATAAATAATTGTTGGTGTGTATACGTATCCGTATACACCACCACGGACTGCGGGGGTGCTATACGCCATCCACCCGACTTCTCCCCGTAGATATAAATCTACTCACATTGGCCTCGCTCGCCGGTGCCGACGTCGCCATGCGCTTGCTTGCCGTCTCGAAGTCCACATGGGGGTACCTACATATCACAACGCATCGTATCGCATTAAAATCCGACTCATGACCAAAACGACACACGAATCCCACATAGGTCAAAACCTATGGTTGCTTCCACAATCAACCCAAAAACCCTCGACGTCGGCGTACAAATGCCAGACCATCGAGAAAAACCCAAATACACTCATTTGCACATTCACGAACACTAATTTTAATATAAAATAGGTTAAAACTCACAAAAACCCCAAATTCACTTTAAAAGCCGTTTTTCCGAAAAACAAGCAAGCAAAATTACCCGTTTTAGTACAAAACTCGATGTTTAAACAATTCTAGCGGCCACAATACTTATTAAATAACTTAAATAAGTCATAAAAACCATTTCCATAATTTAATCTCATAAATTTGCATAATTTCCAAAATCCTAGTTTGCAAAAATATCAATTTTTAACACCTTTTAAAGCAAAATTCACAATTTATCAATTAAGCTTGGTTTTGCATGAACCAAAATCATTAAACCACTCATTATAATATTAATAATGACATGAAACCTTAATTTAGATTTTAATCCCACATTGTAATTTAATTTCAAAAACCTAGTTAGCAAAAAAAAGCATATTTATCAAAATTTTAATTTAACAATTAGCAACCTAGCAACTAGCTTATCTTTTACATGATTTAACATGTTAAACTACAACTCACCACCATAAATAAATGATCAAAACCCTAACTAGATCCAACCCTAAACTTAAATTTTCAAGTTAGCAACTAGAACCAAAATTAAACACCAAATTTAACTAAATTGGAGTAATTAACCAATAATCAAAACATAGGTTAAGGTTTATACCTCACAAAACAAGAGATCTAGCATGCAACATGACCTCCAAAACTTGCTTCCAAGCTCCAAGATCAATGCTAGAAATTGGCTAAGAAGAGATAGATAAAGGGTTTGCTTTGAATTGTGAATTAATTGTTGATCATTGGAGGATTTTTGATGAAATTGGAGATATTTTTAAGTGAGAAGAGATGGAGAAGGGGGGGATTGCAGCAGGAGGTTCGGCCAAAGAGGGAGGGGCTGCTGTGAGTGGAAGTGGGGGAGAGAGAGAAATATGTGTACATTAAAGTCAAACATCCCATACTTCATTAATTAATATGTTCAATCTTCTCTCTTTTTCTTTTTTCTTTTTTTGTGAGAAATGAGTTAAATTAACTTGGGAGGCTGTTGATGTGTGATGTGGGGCTCGGCCATTTTAGGGATAGGTGAGTGTAGAATTTTTTTTCCAAGTCAAGACAACACTCAATATCACATATATTAATCACCTTTCTTAATTATTTAGTTTTCTTTTATTTTCTAAACCGTTTTGGCAAACCATTTCGTTTCAGAAACAATATGATAAAATTTTGTTTAATGTGTTATGATGAACAAAATTTGTTTCAACTCATTCCAATTTGTAATTTTCCCTAATTAAATATATTAGTGACGGCTTAAAATAATATTAAAATAATTAATTTCGGAAAAAATTTCAGAAAATTTGAAATTTCACCAGTGGCTCAATAAACACCAAATACTAGCAATTACATAGCTAGAATATGTATATTTAATTTTATAATAAAGATATTTCCATTTTGACTTTTTACATAAAACCCCCTTATTTTACCGTTTTTCGAAATTTCACCGAAACGATTTTCAAAACGTTACAATCTTCCCCCCTTAAAGAAATTCGGTCCCCGAATTTAAATTAAAACTTTTCCCAAATACTAAAATATTTCAGCCAAAACCATCAAATCGTCGGGGCTCCGAAATCATAAATACATAAAACAAATCGTAGCACAACGCATGCGCATGAAAAATAAGCATATAACTCAAATCGGAACTCCGTCAAGCATCCCGCAATCATCCGAGTCATGGGGAAGACATCAATACCAAATTCAAGCAAAACCAATATGATATAACTCGAAACTATACATGTAAAATATATTCAGGTATTGTCCTCTGACTAGTCCTGCTCAGTACGAAAACACATAGCAATATCATAAAAATGTACTGCTCCATAAGAAATCAGTCAAAAATATATATGAATACTACGTGCGTCAGGTGCGCACGGAAATAAAAATCTATAAATGTGCCATACATGCGCACAGAAACAACATCTAGGTGCAACGGGTGTGCACACAACATCATTCATAGGCAACGGGTGTGACTGACAGCAAAATCAGGTGCATCTGACATGCACGAAAAATCCCGATTCAGTGCATCTGGTGTGTACTAAATCGCATCTTATAACAGGCGCCCAACATGCGCTAAAAATCCAAATCTGGTGCATCTATCATGCATGAAATCATGAAATCCAATATCAAGTGCCGAACATGCGCAAAATCCAATCAGGTGCACCAAGTGCACAAAATAATATCGAGTATCACAATCGAAATCGAAGTCCAGTGCATCTAAGTGCACAAAATGCGAATCACTGCACTGCAAGCATATGTGAACCATACCGAGTGCAAGAACCAAATCTTGTGCGTACATATGCACAAAATCAACTCAACTGTATGAAACCTATAAAATCATAAACATGAGAAACCAATGCACGAAAACGATGTCAAGTGCAACAACTGTGCAAAATCGTAAATACTCAGTAGGTGCAATCATGGTCCATAAAAACAAATATCATCAAAATCAATCATGCGAATAGATCGCCCAAAATACCCAAAATCAAGTATGGCGGAATAGTCCCGCTCAAGCACATCCTCCAAGAAACTCTGGCCAACCGTTGTGGTCACTCATAGCATGTCTCGTCGTCGATCCTGAACTCTGGCCTGCCGGTGTGCATAACATGACCACTACTGGGTCCAAGTCTTCTCGTAATTTATTCCAGAAAGGTCCTATCGAGATCTCTCCCAAATCTCGTCTCTGCCGAACTGTCCGGAAGTCATCGTCCCTTACTAGATCTATTCTCGTACTGGAACGGCTGCATACTCCACGCGACTCCTTCTGCAAGGTATACCCAAGTACAATGCCTCGGCATACGCATCGCATTTCTGATGTCGGCAGAGTGGAACGTCATCTCATCTAGACCTGGTACGAACCTCTTACTTCACTTTCTCTAATGTTGACTGCTTCGGACTCGTCTCATCGCGGCTGCATGGACTGAGCTCCAACGGCTATCCTCGTACCTGGAGTCTCCCAAGAAATGCATCTCACCACCTAGCATCCGAATTAAGTCGAGCCATCCGATCGAGTCGTCAAAACCTCATAATCCCCCAAGAGCTCAACATCTTGGGCACGGTTTAATAGTATCGAGTACATACCACAGCATCAGTGGTCCAGCCGTAGAAGGGCAAACCCAAGCCTCACTAATGGCGCCGTAGAACTGCCGCAAACCAGAAGGTTCAAAGGCTTTCACACGGTCATTAAGTCGAGTTAGGGTTTCATTCTTCTAGAGGGACCATAGAATTGCATGCATGTCTTTCCGACTACTTTAAACTTGGAATAATAGATTTCTGATATTCAATCGTCTCTGTCGACTCCCAACGTCTCCGCGTGAAGTCGTCTCTAGCTGGAATCAATCTATCTGATGATCTCGCATCGGGGTAGGCGAACGATCCACATGTCCTAGTCATTCATCCTCGATGACTAGCGACCTTCTATCATCTCTTAGTACAACTCATTCTGCACTAAATCCAGCATCTGGGGCAATATCTCGTCGTTCGCAGCAATAACTGGCTCGCTCGTCTGCACACTGAACGGTGCCTCAATCATCAGGAGTAAGCAACACACCAACGGTCATCAAAATCTGGCTGGCCTCTATCATTGGCTCAATCCTCTAGTACTGATCGGCATGTCCAAGTAATCTCATACAGCGATCCATCCAACGCTCGTGGCGCGAAATCACAATAAAATGATACATCTCCGCAATCGTGTGTCGCCGGAATTTCGCCCTAGTCAGTCCTCGTTCGTGACGAGCTCGTGCTGACCACAACTCTAGCTGTAGCTCACCCTGCCCGTAATCGTGGCAGCAAAATCAAACTGGTACCGATGAGGCTAGATCTGGAAGGAATATACTACTGAACAAGAAAATGTACATTCTAAGGCTTCTTAAGTGGAGTGGCGTGTCGTAAATATGCCGCGGAACATACCAACGGTACGTCACTCTACTTTAGTCACCTATTCCATCAACCAAGGGTCATCCTACGCTCCGAAGGTAAAACCTAACGCTCTGATACCAACTTTGTCACGTCCCGAAAGTACGGAACATGACCGGCACTTAAACTACGAAACGTCTCGAGGCGTACGTAATCTAAGTAAACCGAAAACCCAGAAATCCAAACCAAGAAAAGTAGTAGAGTGAAGGAAAACCAATTTAAATCAAGTAGTTTTAATAGCATAGCCGAATTATGCGTTTAAAAAAAATATCAAATATTTCCTGAAAATTTCGGCAGAGTCTCCTTTGTAAATACTGGCCCCCAAACGGGATACAACATGAATAGTATACGAAATCAATAAAAGGGCATCCCCAAGCGGGAGCTAGCTCTTCGTCAATCGACGGTCACAACCACACAAGCAATATAATATAAAACGCCAACGGCGAGGATTAAAAACTCAAAAGGAAACTCAAAACCACAAGAAATCCACAGAAATATAACGCGCGACTCTAAGGTCGAAAGAATAACATCACTGGTCTCTATATCAAAATAAATACATGTTTGGTTGATGGAACTTCTAGATACAACAGAATAATGATATACAAGATATATAATGGGGGTACGATACAACTAAACCCACCTACTAGCAAATCACCCGAAGGAAACTATGCCCGCAAAGCCGTAATGAAACCTGTACGGCAAACCTGCAAGAAACTGGGGCACAACGGGGGTGAGTTGCCAACTCGTGAATAGAAAAACATCTACGAAGAGAAATAGCATAAACAACGCAATCCTAGGTCAATGATCATAATATATCCTCAAATATAAGAATAACATGCAACCTATAACAAGGCTAGGGTAGATATCTAACCCGAGTGTAATCTCATGTGCCCGTGTCAGTGCCTCAGGTAGCAATATATCATATGAATGAGGTATGAAAGCATGAAAACAGAATACATGTAAATGAAGAACTGTTTTCATAATATAGTGAGATTTCCTTTGTATTTTTAAAATGAGGTATCATAATGAAATCAGCATAAAACAGTGCCTAGCATCGGCACAAAACGTAATCCTAATATCTCGATATCTCTGTATCACAGTCTCTGTACCTCAATATCTCGAAATCTCAATATCACAGTCTCAATATCTAGGGCGCCGTCAGTCCAGACCGGCCCCTACCATCCATCTCAAGACCACGACGGTATCCTCCGGATATCCGACGCGTCGGGTAAAATCACCGGTAGGTAGTGCTCCCCTGCCAGGCTCACATCGTCATCATCACGCGCTTCTTGCCCCGGGGTACCTTACCGGGTCCACCATGTACCCGAAACGGTTCATCCGTCTCCTCGAATCGGGTCTCGAAAACCATCAGCAAACTCATGGTGGACGACTCATACATCATAGGAAAAACCGCACTTTTTATTTAAAAAGAGAGAAATCAGTTTATATAAGTTTTGCGGTTTCCCCCCCCCCAAATCCAGAAAATCTCATGGAAATCCGAATCCAAATCATCAATAGCATGTAAAACCATGAATATAGGCATAACAATGAATAACAGTATGCATGAAGTGACAAGTAATAACTACTATGTTAAGCTGGCATATAAGGCAGGTACACTAATATCATGTTAAATTACTAACTAACAAGCTAAGTCAAGCAATAATATTTTCTAAGGTGTACGTGACATGGCAATTACCGATGAAGATGTATGTGAGCCGGCAAGTAAGTGTACGTGGTACATACGCATCATCGGTAATGGTGCTGGTGTCCTAACAATATGATATCAACATTGCAATAAGAAATTATAACATAAGTATGCGATGCGAAGCGAACCACAATAATAAGCGGGAGCTGAATACTAGACGCAACTGTAACTAACCTGCATTAATCTGATATAAGTCCTACAAATGGTGCCTTTTGAAATAACACGAATCATGGGGTTTTGAAAATAGGGGCTACGATATTTTTATGAAAAGATACGTCTTTTGAAATATCCGTAGGATCCCTTGGGCTGTCTTTTAAAATACCCACGATTCGTTAGTTTTGAAATAGGTAAGAATCGAATTTAATCTAACAACTAAACTAAACTAAAGGGCTAAGCTAACAAGCTGGACTACAGGTAAGGAAACCGCCTAACATCTGAGTCGATCCATATACATACCTGTATATATATTAGTCGGTGATCCCGCCTTAATAATATCATATCCGATACCATATCTACAATCAGACATCCCAAGTCAAGAGTGCGGAACAATCATCAAGATATAGCTCGTACGTAAATCCGTCGTACGGCATCCCAAAATCTGGGTACGGGTCAATATCATATTCCTCACACCATTCCTCTGGCATCCTTTTTATTCAAGATCATAGTCTAAGGTACTGACCTATGTCTAGTACAATACTAATATCCTCAATATACTCATGATCAGACTACTGATCGACAATCTCGTACCAACCGATATCATTAGCACATATCATCATCAAGGGGTATACATCGCCCAATACGGCCTAGTATCAATATCCTAGCATATCATATCTTATGTCACGATCACATGTCGTCCCATTTATTAATAACACTATTCACCCGTATCGTCGTCCCAAGATCCGCTATAACACCAGGACGTACCTCAAGTACGAATCCTGCCATATCACCGATATCACAACCACAAAACAAAACTCATCGACTCAGCTCAATCCCAAGTATCATCCTCAAATCCGTATGTGAACACATAGTCTCATACCCATGTGATCACACAACTATAAAGAATCCCATGAGCACATATAAATAGGAATGTATGCAAGTATGTATGTGTATATGTATGTGTGTATGTGTAATGCAACACTACCCTAGGGTTCGCAACACTAAAGTAATCCAACACACCAATATCCATCCTAACATCGTTATTAATCCCAAATAACATATAAATAATTGTTGGTGTGTATACGCATCCGTATACACCACCACGGACTGCGGGGGTGCTATACGCCATCCACCCGACTTCTCCCCGTAGATATAAATCAACTCACATTGGCCTCGCTCGCCGGTGCCGACGTCGCCATGCGTTTGCTTGCCGTCTCGAAGTCCACATGGGGGTACCTACATATCACAACGCATCGTATCGCATTAAAATCCGACTCATGACCAAAACGACACACGAATCCCACATAGGTCAAAACCTATGGTTGCTTCCACAATCAACCCAAAAACCCTCGACGTCGGCGTACAAACGCCAGACCATCGAGAAAAACCCAAATACACTCATTTGCACATTCACGAACACTAATTTTAATATAAAATAGGTTAAAACTCACAAAACCCCCAAATTCACTTTAAAAGCCGTTTTTCCGAAAAACAAGCAAGCAAAATTACCCGTTTTAGTACAAAACTCGATGTTTAAACAATTCTAGCGGCCATAATACTTATTAAATAACTTAAATAAGTCATAAAAACCATTTCCATAATTTAATCTCATAAATTTGCATAATTTCCAAAATCCTAGTTTGCAAAAATATCAATTTTTAACACCTTTTAAAGCAAAATTCACAATTTATCAATTAAGCTTGGTTTTGCATGAACCAAAATCATTAAACCACTCATTATAATATTAATAATGACATGAAACCTTAATTTAGATTTTAATCCCACGTTGTAATTTAATTTCAAAAACCTAGTTAGCAAAAAAAAGCATATTTATCAAAATTTTAATTTAACAATTAGCAACCTAGCAACTAGTTTATCTTTTACATGATTTAACATGTTAAACTACAACTCACCACCATAAATAAATGATCAAAACCCTAACTAGATCCAACCCTAAACTTAAATTTTCAAGTTAGCAACTAGAACCAAAATTAAACACCAAATTTAACTAAATTGGAGTAATTAACCAACAATCAAAACATAGGTTAAGGTTTATACCTCACAAAATAAGAGATCTAGCATGCAACATGACCTCCAAAACTTGCTTCCAAGCTCCAAGATCAATGCTAGAAATTGGCTAAGAAGAGATAGATAAAGGGTTTGCTTTGAATTGTGAATTAATTGTTGATCATTGGAGGATTTTTGATGAAATTGGAGATATTTTTAAGTGAGAAGAGATGGAGAAGGGGGGGATTGCAGCAGGAGGTTCGGCCAAAGAGGGAGGGGCTGCTGTGAGTGGAAGTGGGGGAGAGAGAGAAATATGTGTACATTAAAGTCAAACATCCCATACTTCATTAATTAATATGTTCAATCTTCTCTCTTTTTCTTTTTTCTTTTTTTGTGAGAAATGAGTTAAATTAACTTGGGAGGCTGTTGATGTGTGATGTGGGGCTCGTCCATTTAAGGGATAGGTGAGTGTAGAATTTTTTTTCCAAGTCAAGACAACACTCAATATCACATATATTAATCACCTTTCTTAATTATTTAGTTTTCTTTTATTTTCTAAACCATTTTGGCAAATCATTTCGTTTCAGAAACAATATGATAAAATTTTGTTTAATGTGTTATGATGACCAAAATTTGTTTCAACTCATTCCAATTTGTAATTTTCCCTAATTAAATATATTAGTGACGGCTTAAAATAATATTAAAATAATTAATTTCGGAAAAATTTTCAGAAAATTTGAAATTTCACCAGTGGATCAATAAACACCAAATACTAGCAATTACATAGCTAGAATATGTATATTTAATTTTATAATAAAGATATTTGCATTTTGACTTTTTACAGAAAACCCCCTTATTTTACCGTTTTTCGAAATTTCACCGAAACGATTTTCAAAACGTTACAATCTTCCCCCCTTAAAGAAATTCGGTCCCCGAATTTAAATTAAAACTTCCCCCAAATACTAAAATATTTCAGCCAAAACCATCAAATCGTCGGGACTCCGAAATCATAAATACATAAAACAAATCGTAGCACAACTCATGCGCATGAAAAATAAGCTTATAACTCAAATCGGAACTCCGTCAAGTATCCCGCAATCATCCGAGTCATGGGGAAGACATCAATACCAAATTCAAGCAAAACCAATATGATATAACTCGAAACTATACATGTAAAATATATTCAGGTACTGTCCTCTGACTAGTCCTGCTCAGTACGAAAACACATAGCAATATCATAAAAATGTACTGCTCCATAAGAAATCAGTCATAAATATATATGAATACTACGTGCGTCAGGTGCGCACGGAAATAAAAATCTATAAATGTGCCATACATGCGCACAGAAAAAACATCTAGGAGCAACGGGTGTGCACACAACATCATTCATAGGCAACGGGTGTGACTGACAGCAAAATCAGGTGCATCTGACATGCATGAAAAATCCCGATTCAGTGCATCTGGTGTGTACTAAATCGCATCTTATAACAGGCGCCCAACATGCGCTAAAAATCCAAATCTGGTGCATCCATCATGCATGAAATCATGAAATCCAATATCAAGTGCCGAACATGCGCAAAATCCAATCAGGTGCACCAAGTGCACAAAATAATATCGAGTATCACAATCGAAATCGAAGTCCAGTGCATCTAAGTGCACAAAATGCGAATCACTGCACTGCAAGCATATGTGAACCATACCGAGTGCAAGAACCAAATCTTGTGCGTACATATGCACAAAATCAACTCAACTGTATGAAACCCATAAAATCATAAACATGAGAAACCAAGGCACGAAAACAATGTCAAGTGCAACAACTGTGCAAAATCGTAAATACTCAGTAGGTGCAATCATGGTCCATGAAAACAAATATCATCAAAATCAATCATGCGAATAGATCGCCCAAAATACCCAAAATCAAGTATGGCGGAATAGTCCCGCTCAAGCACATCCTCCAAGAAACTCTGGCCAACCGTTGTGGTCACTCATAGCATGTCTCGTCGACGATCCTGAACTCTGGCCTGCCGGTGTGCATAACATGACCACTACTGGGTCCAAGTCTTCTCGTAATTTATTCCAGAAAGGTCCTATCGAGATCTCTCCCAAATCTCGTCTCTGCCGAACTGTCCGGAAGTCATCGTCCCTTACTAGATTTGTTCTCGTTCTGGAACGGCTGCATACTCCACGCGACTCCTTCTGCAAGGTATACCCAAGTACAATGCCTCGGCATACGCATCGCATTTCTGATGTCGGCAGAGTGGAACGTCATCTCATCTAGACCTGGTACGAACCTCTTACTTCACTTTCTCTAATGTCGACTGCTTCGGACTCGTCTCATCGCGGCTGTATGGACTGAGCTCCAACGGCTATCCTCGTACCTGGAGTCTCCCAAGAAATGCATCTCACCACCTAGCATCCGAATTAAGTCGAGTCATCCGATCGAGTCGTCAAAACCTCAAAATCCCCCAAGAGCTCAATATCTTGGGCACGGTTTAATAGTATCGAGTACATACCACAGCATCAGTGGTCCAGCCGTAGAAGGGCAAACCCAAGCCTCACTAATGGCGCCGTAGAACTGCCGCAAACCCGAAGGTTCAAAGGCTTTCACACGTTCATTAAGTCGAGTTAGGGTTTCATTCTTCTAGAGGGACCATAGAATTGCCTGCATGTCTTTCCGACTACTTTAAACTTGGAATAATAGGTTTCTGACATTCAATCGTCTCTGTCGACTCCCAACGTCTCCGCGTGAAGTCGTCTCTAGCTGGAATCAATCTATCTGATGACCTCGCATCGGGGTAGGCGAACGATCCACATGTCCTAGTCATTCATCCTCGATGACTAGCGACCTTCTATCATCTCTTAGTACAACTCATTCTGCACTAAATCCAGCATCTGGGGCAATATTTCGTCGTTCGCAGCAATAACTGGCTCGCTCGTCTGCACACTGAACGGTGCCTCAATCATCAGGAGTAAGCAACACACCAACGGTCATCAAAATCTGGCTGGCCTCTATCATTGGCTCAATCCTCTAGTACTGATCGGCATGTCCAAGTAATCTCATACAGCGATCCATCCAACGCTCGTGGCGCGAAATCACAAGAAAAAGACACATCTCGGCAATCGTGTGTCCCCGGAATTTCGCCCTAGTCAGTCCTCGTTCGTGACGAGCTCGTGCTGACCACAACTCTAGCTGTAGCTCACCCTGCCTGTAATCGTGGCAGCAAAATCAAACTGGTACTGATGAGGCTAGATCAGGAAGGAATATACTACTGAACAAGGAAATGTACATTCTAAGGTTTCTTAAGTGAAGTGGTGTGTCGTAAATATCCCGCGGAACATACCAACGGTACGTCACTCTACTTTAGTCACCTATTCCATCAACAAAGGGTCATCCTACGCTCCGAAGGTAAAACCTAACGCTCTGATACCAACTTTGTCACGTCCCGAAAGTACGGAACATGACCGGCACTTAAACTACGAAACGTCTCGAGGCGTACGTAATCTAAGTAAACCGAAAACCCAGAAATCCAAACCAAAAAAAGTAGTAGAGTGAAGGAAAACCAATTTAAATCAAGTAGTTTTAATAGCATAGCCGAATTATGCGTTTAAAAAAAACATCAAATATTTCCTGAAAATTTCGGCAGAGTCTCCTTTATAAATACTGGCCCCCAAACGGGATACAACATGAATAGTATACGAAATCAATAAAAGGGCATCCCCAAGCGGGAGCTAGCTCTTCGTCAATCGACGGTCACAACCACACAAGCAATATAATATACAACGCCAACGGCGAGGATTAAAAACTCAAAAGGAAACTCAAAACCACAAGAAATCCACAGAAATATAACGCGCGACTCTATGGTCGAAGAATAACATCACTGGTCTCTATCTCAAAATAAATACATGTTTGGTTGATGGAACTTCTAGATACAACAGAATAATGATATACAAGATATATAATTGGGGGTACGATACAACTAAACCCACCTACTAGCAAATCACCCGAAGGAAACTATGCCCGCAAAGCCGTAATGAAACCTGTACGGCAAACCTGCAAGAAACTGGGGCACAACGGGGGTGAGTTGCCAACTCGTGAATAGAAAAACATCTACGAAGAGAAATCGCATAAACAACGCAATCCTAGGTCAATGATCATAATATATCCTCAAATATAAGAATAACATGCAACCTATAACAAGGCTAGGGTAGATATCTAACCCGAGTGTAATCTCATGTGCCCGTGTCAGTGCCTCAGGTAGCAATATATCATATGAATGAGGTATGAAAGCATGAAAACAGAATACATGTAAATGAAGAACTGTTTTCATAATTTAGTGAGATTTCCTTTGTATTTTTAAAATGAGGTATCATAATGAAATCAGCATAAAACAGTGCCTAGCATCGGTACGAAACGTAATCCCAATATCTCGATATCTCTGTATCACAGTCTCTGTACCTCAATATCTCGAAATCTCAATATCACAGTCTCAATATCTAGGGCGCCGTCAGTCCAGACCGGCCCCTACCATCCATCTCAAGACCACGACGGTATCCTCCGGATATCCGACACGTCGGGTAAAATCACCGGTAGGTAGTGCTCCCCTGCCAGGCTCACATCGTCATCATCACGCGCTTCTTGCCCCGGGGTACCTTACCGGGTCCACCATGTACCCGAAATGGTTCATCCGTCTCCTCGAATCGGGTCTCGAAAACCATCAGCAAACTCATGGTGGACGACTCATACATCATGGGAAAAACCGCACTTTTTATTTAAAAAGAGAGAAATCAGTTTATATAAGTTTTGCGGTTTCCCCCCCTCCCCCCCAAATCCAGAAAATCTCATGGAAATCCGAATCCAAATCATCAATAGCATGTAAAACCATGAATATAGGCATAACAATGAATAACAGTATGCATGAAGTGACAAGTAATAACTACAATGTTAAGCTGGCATATAAGGCAGGTACACTAATATCATGTTAAATTACTAACTAACAAGCTAAGTCAAGCAATAATATTTTCTAAGGTATACGTGACATGGCAATTACCGATGAAGATGTGTGTGAGCCGGCAAGTAAGTGTACGTGGTACATACGCATCATCGGTAATGGTGATGGTGTCCTAACAATATGATATCAACATTGCAATAAGAAATTATAACATAATTATGCGATGCGAAGAGAACCACAATAATAAGCGGAAGCTGAATACTAGACGCAACTGTAACTAACCTGCATTAATCTGATATAAGTCCTATAAATGGTGCCTTTTGAAATAACACGAATCATGGGGTTTTGAAAATAGGGGCTACGGTGTTTTTATGAAAAGATACGTCTTTTGAAATATCCGTAGGATCCCTTGGGCTGTCTTTTATAATACCCACGATTCGTTAGTTTTGAAATAGGTAAGAATCGAATCTAATCTAACAACTAAACTAAACTAAAGGGCTAAGCTAATAAGCTGGACTACAGGTAAGGAAACCGCCTAACATCTGAGTCGATCCATATACATACCTGTATATATATTAGTCGGTGATCCCGCCTCAATAATATCATATCCGATACCATATCTATAATCAGACATCCCAAGCCAAGAGTGCGGAACAATCATCAAGATATAGCTCGTACGTAAATCCGTCGTACGGCATCCCAAAATCTGGGTACGGGTCAATATCATATTCCTCACACCATTCCTCTGGCATCCTCTTTATTCAAGATCATAGTCTAGGGTACTGACCTATGTCTAGTACAATACTAATATCCTCAATATACTCATGATCAGACTACTGATCGACAATCTCGTACCAACCGATATCATTAGCACATATCATCATCAAGGGGTATACCTCGCCCAATACGGCCTAGTATCAATATCCTAGCATATCATATCTTATGTCACGATCACATGTCGACCAATTTATTAATAACACTATTCACCCGTATCGTCGTCCCAAGATCCGCTATAACACCAGGACGTACCTCAAGTACGAATCCTGCCATATCACCGATATCACAACCACAAAACAAAACTCATCGACTCAGCTCAATCCCAAGTATCATCCTCAAATCCGTATGTGAACACATAGTCCCATACCCATGTGATCACACAACTATAAAGAATCCCATGAGCACATATAAATAGGAATGTATGCAAGTATGTATGTGTATATGTATGTGTGTATGTGTATTGCAACACTACCCTAGGGTTCGCAACACTAAAGTAATCCAACACACCAATATCCATCCTAACATCGTTATTAATCCCAAATAACATATAAATAATTGTTGGTGTGTAAACGCATCCGTATACACCACCACGGACTGCAGGGGTGCTATACGCCATCCACCCGACTTCTCCCCGTAGATATAAATCTACTCACATTGGCCTCTCTCGCCGGTGCCGACGTCTCCATGCGCTTGCTTGCCGTCTCGAAGTCCACATGGGGGTACCTACATATCACAACGCATCGTATCGCATTAAAATCCGACTCATGACCAAAACGACACACGAATCCCACATAGGTCAAAACCTATGGTTGCTTCCACAATCAACCCAAAAACCCTCGACGTCGGCGTACAAACGCCAGACCATCGAGAAAAACCCAAATACACTCATTTGCACATTCACGAACACTAATTTTAATATAAAATAGGTTAAAACTCACAAAAACCCCAAATTCACTTTAAAAGCCGTTTTTCCGAAAAACAAGCAAGCAAAATTGCCCGTTTTAGTACAAAACTCGATGTTTAAACAATTCTAGCGGCCGTAATACTTATTAAATAATTTAAATAAGTCATAAAAACCATTTCCATAATTTAATCTCATAAATTTGCATAATTTCCAAAATCCTAGTTTGCAAAAATATCAATTTTTAACACCTTTTAAAGCAAAATTCACAATTTATCAATTAAGCTTGGTTTTGCATGAACCAAAATCATTAAACCACTCATTATAATATTAATAATGACATGAAACCTTAATTTAGATTTTAATCCCACATTGTAATTTAATTTCAAAAACCTAGTTAGCAAAAAAAAGCATATTTATCAAAATTTTAATTTAACAATTAGCAACCTAGCAACTAGTTTATCTTTTACATGATTTAACATGTTAAACTACAACTCACCACCATAAATAAATGATCAAAACCCTAACTAGATCCAACCCTAAACTTAAATTTTCAAGTTAGCAACTAGAACCAAAATTAAACACTAAATTTAACTAAATTGGAGTAATTAACCAACAATCAAAACATAGGTTAAGGTTTATACCTCACAAAACAAGAGATCTAGCATGCAACATGACCTCCAAAACTTGCTTCCAAGCTCCAAGATCAATGCTAGAAATTGGCTAAGAAGAGATAGATAAAGGGTTTGCTTTGAATTGTGAATTAATTGTTGATCATTGGAGGATTTTTGATGAAATTGGAGATATTTTTAAGTGAGAAGAGATGGAGAAGGGGGGGATTGCAGCAGGAGGTTCGGCCAAAGAGGGAGGGGCTGCTGTGAGTGGAAGTGGGGGAGAGAGAGAAATATGTGTACATTAAAGTCAAACATCCCATACTTCATTAATTAATATGTTCAATCTTCTCTCTTTTTCTTTTTTCTTTTTTTGTGAGTAATGAGTTAAATTAACTTGGGAGGCTGTTGATGTGTGATGTGGGGCTCGGCCATTTAAGGGATAGGTGAGTGTAGAATTTTTTTTCCAAGTCAAGACAACACTCAATATCACATATATTAATCACCTTTCTTAATTATTTAGTTTTCTTTTATTTTCTAAACCATTTTGGCAAACCATTTCGTTTCAGAAACAATATGATAAAATTTTGTTTAATGTGTTATGATGCACAAAATTTGTTTCAACTCATTCCAATTTGTAATTTTCCCTAATTAAATATATTAGTGACGGCTTAAAATAATATTAAAATAATTAATTTCGGAAAAATTTTCAGAAAATTTGAAATTTCACCAGTGGCTCAATAAACACCAAATACTAGCAATTACATAGCTAGAATATGTATATTTAATTTTATAATAAAGATATTTCCATTTTGACTTTTTACATAAAACCCCCTTATTTTACCGTTTTTCGAAATTTCACCGAAACGATTTTCAAAACGTTACATGTATGTGGTCCAATGTCTATACATGCAAGGGGTAGGTTCTCATACTTCATCACATTCACTGACGATCTCTCTAGGTTCAGATATGTGTATCTGATGAAACACAAATCTGAAGCTTTTGAGAAATTCAAGGAATTCAGAAACGAAGTAGAGAACCAGACTGGCAAAAGTATTAAGATCCTCCGATCGGATAGGGGAGGGGAGTACTTAAGCACGGAATTCCTAGATTACTTAAAAGAGAATGGAATTCTCTCTCAACTTACTCCTCCTTATACACCACAGCACAACGGTGTATCGGAGTGGAGGAATCTTACCCTATTGGATATGGTTCGCTCCATGATGAGCAGTGCTGAGTTACCTCTTTCATTTTGGGGACATGCGCTTTTAAAAGCAGCATATCAATTGAATGATGTTCCGTCTAAATCAGTGCCTAAGACTCCATTCGAGATATGGAATGGAAAAAGGCCATATCTTAAAAGATTTAAGATATGGGGTTGTCCGGCTAATGTTAAAAAGCATAAACCAGATAAGCTGGAGGCACGGTCAGTTTTATGTAAGTTTGTGGGATATCCAAAGAATGGTTATGGTTATCTGTTCTACCACACCGAGGAACAGAAGGTGTTTGTTGCTCAGCATGCCGTTTTCTTAGAAACGGAGTTTCTTGCAAAAGAAATTAGTGGGAGCACGGTAGAATTGGAAGAAATTCAGCGACCACAAATTGAAACTGAAGATTTGACAGAACCTCAGAATTCAATAACCCCAGACGAACCTCAGCCACTCCGCAGATCTGGTAGGATTTCTCATCCGCCCGAGAGATACTACGGTTTTCTCATAGACAGGGATCGAGAGGATTGCATCTTGGAAGAAGATGACCCTACCAGTTTCAGGCATGCCATTATCAGTAGGGACTCTGATAAGTGGTTGGATGCTATGCAATCCGAAATGGAGTCCATGTACACCAATAAAGTGTGGACCTTGGATATTGCTCCACCTGGGGTAAAACCCGTTGGATGAAAATGGATCTACAAAAGAAAACTTGGTGTAGATGGGTAGGTGAAAACCTATAAGGCTAGACTCGTTGCAAAAGGTTTTCGTCAAAGACCTGGTGTGGACTATGACGAAACTTTTTCTCCAATGGCTATGCTCAAATCCATTCGGATCCTACTTGCCATTGCTGCCTTCCATGACTATGAAATCTGGCAGATGGACGTAAAAACGGCTTTTCTAAACAGTTGTTTGGAAGAGTGCGTTTACATGGATCAGCCAGAAGGTTTCGTAGACAGTGGGAGCAGCGGGAAGGTGTGCAAGTTTCTTAAATCCATTTATGGATTAAAGCAGGCATCGCGGAGCTGGAACATCTATTTTGATGAGGCAATCAAGGAATTTGATTTCATCAAGAACGAAGATGAACCTTGTGTCTATAAGAAGATTGTAGGACGAACTGTAGTGTTCCTAGTCTTGTACGTAGACAACATTCTTTTGATAGGAAATGACATTCCTATGCTACAATCGGTCAAGCTATTCTTGTCACAACGGTTCTCCATGAAGGACCTGGGTGATGCCTCGTACATTCTGGGGATCAAGATCACAGAGATAGATCCAAGAGATTACTGGGACTTTCGCAGTCCAGGTACATATAGACCGTACTAAAGAGATTTAGTATGGAAGATTCCAAGCGCGGTAATATACCCGCATTGCACGGAATCACCCTCTCCTAGAAGATGTCTCTCAAGACTGACGAAGAGAGGGTTCGCATGAGCACTATACCCTACGCTTTGGCGGTAGGATCTATAATGTATGCGATGCTGTGTACAAGACCAGATGTAGCTTACGCGCTAAGCGTGGTGAGCCGGTATCAGTCAGACCCAGGTGAGAACCACTGGACGGCAGTGAAGAACATTCTCAAGTACCTGAGAAGGACTAAGGAGATGTTCCTGGTTTACGGTAATGGAGACCTCAGGGTCGAGTCCTTTACCGATTCAAGCTTCCAGAGTGACAAGGATGACAGCAAGTCTGTCTCGGGTTTTGTGTTTACCCTCAGCGGAGGGGCGGTGTGTTGGAGGTGTTCCAAACAGGATACCGTCGCAGACTCGACGATGGAGGTTGAATACATTGCTGCAAGCGATGCCGCAAAAGAGGCGGTCTGGATGAAGAAGTTCATTAGTGAACTTCAGGTGGTTCCGTCCATTGTTGACCCAATACCTTTGTATTGCGATAACAATGAGGCTATAGCTTTAGCGAAGGAACCAAGGTCCCATCAGAAGTCCAGACACATCTTGAGGCGGTATCACCTGATCAGGGAGATCATTGATCGCTGGGAGATCATTGATCGCTAGGAGATCGAGGTACGGAGAGTGGACACAAAAGACAACACGGCGGATCTATTCACAAAGGCCCTCTTTCAAACACAGTTCGAGCGACTTTTTGAGCTATTGGCTATGCGGTACTCCAGCAGCTGGCCATAGAGCAGACGTTGGGTATGTGGTACACCAATTACTGGCCTTTAGTGCAAGTGGGAGATTGTTGGATATGTATGCCCTAGAGGCCATTATTGTATAGTACTAGTTTGTATAATACATTTTGGAAGCTTGGGATATATATACGGGTTTACGACAGTCTTGCTCAATATAGTAGTATGCTATTTGGTTTGTTTCTATCTTAATATGTGTATATGTTTCTTTTAACATATCGCTAATACATATTGATAGAGCCCTTAGGATCTTTGCTTGACTACCGGCGTTGTGATGGCGATCACACTAGTGGGGGCTGGGTAGTCTATAAGCACATCCTTATTTTGGTCCCTAGTCGTAGGATTATCGAGACAGGGCATCGATACTCCAGAGTAGACTGGTGCATACGCTTCTCGTCCCAGCAGGGGAGATGGTCTATCTTACAGCCATCAGTACGTCGTACTGGAGATAGTATGCAGGTGCTCGTTAGGTTACGAGTACACTGGACAGGACTCTTCGGGAACTATTGGTTGGTATTATACCTATCGTCAGTTAACAGTTCCCAGGTGACATGAGTACAGTTTAGTCCGTTGACTTGACACTGTCACTTCGCCTCAAGTGTATTCCCATTGTTCTTAGATTACTACCCTACCACGGCTCTATTGAGTCGTGCAAACAGGTAGTAGTTGGGTACAGTCCCGAAGCACTTAGAGGCAGTGACGGTTAGACAGGATTCGTCTCTCCCGGTATTGAGAGTTTGTAAGTCCATGTCACGCACCCCACGAACTTGCGGGGAGGCGGAATATATGAAAAACGATTATCAAAGCTTTGTAACACGGACTTGAGCGCATGAATCGTTATCTAAACCATTGCTAACAAACTACTAGAGGTTTAACTACTAGGATACGAAGTTATACCTCACGTTATTTGTCCTTCGGGTCTTCATCGCGGTCCTCCACTCCTCGTAGGCTCCTTGGAACATCGGCACCTCAACGGCCTCCTCGAATCAAAGATGATCCACCCGAGAGCTCCTACGCCAAGCTTTATCTCTAACTTGAGATAACTAGGTTGCTCAAAATGCTAATCTAAGCTACCTATGGGATATAGAGCAAGGTTATGGATGTATTAGTCTATCTAATCCTTGATCTCAACACATGAGAGGGGAGGATTAGGGTTTCAAGAGAGGATGAGCTTGAGGAGAGAGAAGGTGAGCATGAATTATGAAATGAGATAATGATATATCATAATATATATGAAGCATAATTTATTTATCCAAAAATGAAATAATAGAATTAACAACCATGCTTCATAAATATCTATGAGTGATTCATCTCCATGAGTCATTAAGCATTTATGATGCATTAATGACATGGATGAATCACACAAATGAGTCACTAATCTCATTTAATGCAATGCCACCTTAACCCCCAAGTCACCACTCTTCTAGAAGCTTCTCGACAAATTACGAGAACGCCCCTCCAATCCATGAAAACACGGAAAAACTTTAGACTGTATAAATCCAATAACCTGATACTAGAATCTGGCTTAAACCAAAGCCGGCTAGTAAAAACTGTCCGAAAAGTCGTGCGTGCGTAAACACACGTATGCGTCCGAACCCTTGTCGTAAAACTATACGACCTCTATATCGTTTCGCCTGGAGCAGGAAAAACTCTCTGTGTGGGACTCTAAAGACTCGACACTACGCTGGCAGTGGGTTTAACCACAGACCGCAAGCGGCACTAGCTGTACGTAACGGTCCCCAGGTAGATGTCGATAAGAAGGCTGATGAGGAAAACCATCCGAACTCCTACTGAGCCTGATGTGACAATCTCCGTACAGTCCGGTCTGTTCGTCTAAGACTATCGCATATCAAGCCTAGGGGGCGGCAAGCGTCAGTCCCCTAATAGTTGTATAAGTCGTGTCGGAGCGAAGCCCATTACACCCTGAGAAGCTACTGGAAACTACCAGTATATCTCGCTTGCCCTGACCAGGGACTTTGCGTAATGGCTCTCTGACACAGTGCGATATCAACTCCCAATACCGGGAGAGACGAATCCTATCAAACTGCCACTGCCTCCAAGTGCTCGGGACTGCACCCAACTGCTACCTATTTGCACGACTCCTTTGAGCCGTGGTAGGGTAGCAATCTAAGAACAGTGGGACACACTCGAGGCGAAGTAGCAGTGTCAAGTCTGAGGACTATGCTGTACTCATGTCACCTGGGAACTGTTAACTGACGATGGGTATAATACCAACCAATCAGTTCCCTGCGAGTCCTGTCCGGTGTACCCATAACCTAACGAGCACCTGTATACTATCTCCAGTACGACGTACTGATGGCTGTGGGACAGACCATCTCCCCAACTGGGATGAGAAGCGTACACACTTACTCTACTCCAGAATATCGATGCCCTATCTCGATAATCCAACGACCAAGGACCTGTATAGGATGTTGCTTACAGACTACCCAGCCCCCACTAGTGTGACTGCCATCACGACGCTGGTAATCAAGCAAAGATCCTATGGGCTCTACTAATATGTATAAGTGATACGTTACAAGAAACATATGCACATATTAAAGTAGACACAAACCAAGTAGCATACTACCAGTTTTAGCAAGACTGTTATATACAACTGTGAATATCCCAAGCTTCCATTAAGTAATATACAACCTAGTATGATACAATAATGGCCCCTAGGGCATATACACTAACAATCTCCCACTTGCACTAGGGCCATGAGCTGGCATATTGTAGACCTATCATCTCGAATAGCCTCTCGAACTGCGTCTGAGGAAGGGCCTTTGTGAATGGATCAGCAATGTTATTCTCCGTCTCTACTCTCTTTACCTCGATCTCCCGGCGATCTACGATCTCCCTGATCAGGTGATACCGCCTTAAGATGTGTCTGGACTTCTGAAGGGACCTGGGTTCCTTCGCTAAAGCTATAGCACCGTTGTTGTCACAATACATAGGTATTGGATCAACACTGGTAGGAACCACCTGAAGTTCTGTGAGGACTTCTTCATCCAGACGGCTTCTTTTGCGGCATTGCAAGCAGCTATGTACTCCGTTTCCATTGTTGAGTCAGCAACGGTCTCCTGCTTGGAACTTTTCCAACAGACCGCCCCTCCATTGAGGGTAAAGACATAACCCGACATGGATTTGGAGTCATCCTTGTCACTCTGGAAGCCGGAGTCGGCAAAGGCCTCAATCTGGAGGTCTTTTCCGCCATACACCAAGAACATATTTTTAGTCCTCCTCAGGTACTTGAGGATGTTCTTTACTGCTATCCAGTGCTTCTCCCCTGGGTTTGCTTGATACCGGCTTACTACGCTCAATGCGTATGCTACATCTGGTCTGGTACATAACATTGCATACATTATAGAACCTACCGCAGAAGCGTAGGGTATAATCGACATGCGATCCCTTTCCAAATCAGTCTTGGGAGACATCTCTTTGGAGAGGGTGATTCCGTGACAAGCCGGTAGGTTACCGCGCTTAGAATCATCCATACTGAATCTTTTCACTATGGTGTCTATGTACCTGGACTGCGAAAGTCCCAACATCCTTTTTGATCTATAACGATAGATCCGGATCCCTAGAATGTAGGTGGCATCACCCAGGTCTTTCATGGAGAATTTATGTGACAAGAATCTTTTGACTGACTGTAACATAGGAATATCATTTCCTATTAGGAGAATGTCATCCACGTACATGACGAGGAATACTACAGCTCTCCCTACAATCTTACTGTATATGCAAGGTTCATCTGGATTTTTGATGAAGTCGAATTCTTTGACAGCATCATCAAAACAGATGTTCCAACTCTGTGATGCCTGCTTTAGTCCATAAATGGACTTAAGCAGCTTGCATACTTTACCGCTACTCCCACTCTGAATGAATCCCTCTGGCTGATCCATATAGACGCTCTCTTCCAAATTACCATTTAGAAAGGCTGTCTTTACGTCCATCTGCCAGATTTCATAATCGTGGAAGGCAGCAATAGCAAGAAGGACCCGAATGGATTTAAGCATAGCTACTGGAGAAAAGGTTTCATCATAGTCCAAACCAGGTCGTTGACGGAAACCTTTTGCAACAAGTCTAACCTTATAGGTTTCAACCTGTCTATCTACACCAATCTTCTTTTTGAAGATCCATTTGCATCCTATGGGTTTTACCCCATCCGGAGCAATGTCCAAAGTCCATACTTTGTTAGTGTACATGGACTCCATTTCGGTCCATATTGCATCCATCCATTTTACTGAGTCACCGCTCTGAATGGCTTGCTGGAAGCTAGTAGGCTCATCAAAGTCAATAGTGCAATCCTCTCTATCCCCGTCTATGAGAAAACTGTAGTATCTCTCGGGCGGATAAGATTGCCTACTACTCCTTCGGAGTGGCGTCGGGATGTCCTGTTCTCCTGAACCTTCTTGTTCTACCAAGGTTTCAGTAATAGCTTGTGGCTCTGGAATTTCTTCCAGTTCTATTGCGCTCCCACTCTTCTGATTTTCCAAAAATTCAGTTTCCAAGAAGCGGGCATGTTGAGAAACAAAGATCTTTTGTTCCTCTGCGTAATAGAAACAATATCCCATGGAGTTCTTTGGATATCCCACAAACTTACACAGTACTGAGCGTGTATCGAGCTTGTCCGCATGCTGCTTCTTTATAAAAGCTGGACATCCCCATGTCTTAATATACTTAAGACAGGGTTTCTTCCCACTCCACATCTGATATGGTGTGGTAGGCACAGTCTTGGTTGGAACTCGGTTCAAAAGATATGCAGCTGATTCTAGCGCATATCCCCAGAAAAATCGCGGTAACTCAGCCTTACTCATCATGGAATGAACCATATCCAATAAGGTTCGATTCCTCCTTTCTGATACACCGTTGTGTTGTGGTGTGTATGGAGGAGTAAGCTGAGAGAGAATACCATTCTCTTTTAAGTAACCCAGGAACTCGGCACTTAAGTATTCACCACCTCGATCAGATCTCAGTGTCTTGATACTTTTGCCTGTTTGTTTTTCCACTTCATTCTTGTATTCTTGGAATTTCTCAAAGGCCTAGGATTTATGTTTCATTAAGAAGACATATCCATACCTAGAGAAATCATCCGTAAAAGTAATGAAGTAGGAATAACCACCTCGCGCATGTGTAGACATTGGACCGCACACATCACTGTGTATGAGTCCCAAGAGCTCGCTCGCTCTTACTCCGTGTCCAGTAAACGGAGTCTTTGTCATCTTTCCCATGAGACAAGATTCACAAGTAGCATAAGATTGATATTCGAACGGATTCAAATATCCTTCTCTATGTAACTTAGTTAATCGTGTTTCATTGATGTGACCTAGTCTACAATGCCATAAGAAAGCCTGATTTATTTCCGGAGACTTTCTTTTAAGTGTGTTCTGGACATTGAAAACCTGAGCTTGACTTAATACGTATATACCGTTATCTAATGTACCTGACCCAATCATAACTTGATTTAGGTGGATGTTAACTACATCGCTTACGAATGTAAAATCATATCCCTCTCTTGAAAGTGAGGACACTGATATGATATTACATGTCAAACTAGGTACATACAAACAGTTACGTAGAATTAATATATGCCCACTTGTCAAACCTAGGCGATATTCTCCCATGGATTCAGCGTCCACGCTCATTCCGTTTGCAACTCTGAGAGACCAATCACCTACCTTTATAAATCTACGGTTTCTCAAAGCATGTAATGAATTACAGATATGAGATCCTGCTCCGGTATCTAGTACCCAGGAAGTAGAGTTAATTGACAAACAGTTCTCAATAACAAATACACTTGAGGCTGAAGCCACAACATGCTTCAAATCCTGGCTAATGGCTTTGCTAGCCCTGCAATCATTCTGCCAATTTTCATTCCTGTAACAATAGGAACGTCCCTCTTTTACTATATCCAGTCCCGAAACTTTTGCCCTTCTCTTTCCTTCTACTTCCCTGGTTTCCTTCAGGGTAGGAGGCAGAGACTGTAGAATCAAGTCAGTATCTGACTCGTTTCCCAACGCGGTCTCCAGGTCCTGGAGCTTATCAATACAGCTAGTCATTGTAAGGACGTTGTCCCCTACAGATGACCCGTCAGCCAACCTCGCTTGAATTAATTCATTCGAGGTTTCATATCTTGTGATATAAGATTGCTCTCCATATAAATCTTTGTTATGGAGAAAGATGGAAACTGAGTCCATCTTCTCGTGCTGCTTCTGGTATACACCATCAACTGAAGCTAACACGAGGCACTTAGCTTTCGCTTTATCTTTTTCCCTTGTCTGACGGATATCCATATCCGCGACAGTGGAAACTGGACCTGGGACGGCAGGATTTTGAGTAGTAATAGGGTGGTCCAGCTTGCCATAGGTAATGGACATCTGGACAGACCTTTGCCAGTTATATAAGTCAGATTCAGTCAATTTGTTATCTAGATGTAACCTATGTGTGGTCACAAGGTCGCTGCAATTTTAAGAGAGAGAAGAAAATACTATTAGCATGATGCTCTTGCAAGTTTAGATTGGTTTTTAATTTATCTAAACAGGATGGCTCCCACTGTTTCTCGAATCTCTCCTCAAACCATAAAAGAAGAATTAGCCAGGATTATTCTCACCGTAAAATTCTTGCTTAACTGTTCAGCCAGGTCAGTGTCGATACTTCGAGGGAGGTTTTCCAACGCTTTCGCGAAGTTTCTTAATTAAATAACCTCTTTTCTCTGGGGGCATAACCCCGCTGACACCTTTCTAGGCACCTACTTGGTTTATAGCATTGATCGTTAAGTGACGAATCTCCTGATAAGTAGCTTGTACTCACAGTAGGATCGGGATCCAAAATATCATCGTATGATAATGTTGAAGGTATCCTACCAACATTCATCAAACTGCAAAATGGTATCCTCTCTCTGCAAATTTCAGTTTCTTTAGAAATTCCCGATACGGATTTTTGCCCCATGCTCTTATGACCTGACTTTAGTCAACAAATTATAAGTCACATGTCAAGTTCTACCCGTCATTATCCAGGTTAATTTGAACCCACCCGTACATACCCTTGACTTTAGTCAACAAGGTAATATGATTGTCCCAAACCAACGCATCTATCTATGCTGCATATGAATATCCAACAGCTACCAAACACGGTGCCTTGACTTTAGTCAACAAACACAGCTTGAATACTATTGACTATCTATATGAAATGACGGAGGGCTACGAACGGTTTTGGCAAAACCGTGAACGTAGTGAACTAGATATAATCGAAGGAACCTGATACTTTTTAAAAGGAGTGGTTAAAGCTCCGCAATTAAAAAATCTGATCTTTTAAAAATAACCGAGTGGTTTCTTTTAAATTTGTTCCAACGATTAAACTTTAGTTTATTTTCTTTGCATTATAATAATACGTCCCATCATTTATCCTATCATTGCAGAAAACAACGAAAATACCACGTTCTCTTATGCCATCCGCATTTGCCACGGGGTCCCGTCATCACCCGTTAGGTTACTTAACTAACGACAGAGCGGGGGCTGGGCTAGCGCGGGTGTAAAACATAAGTGACATCTAATAGCTATCATATATAGATATTGTACATTCGTCAGACGCAATAATAAGCATTCCAGATCACTGATGAACTTTATTGGATTTACTAGCAATCCGCATTTGCTTTGAGCCTGCAATAAAAGACGGATTACACAGTTGTGATGAATAGCCATTACCCCACCCTAGACCCCTACGGGTAGGACAAACAACACGCCAAGTACCCGAAGTGAAGCGGTCTCTCTCAACAAAGTGAGTAGGCCACTAAACACTTCAAAGTACCCGGTAGTTTGTGTACCCCGCCTTGGGTCTATCCTAGGAGCAAAAACAGTAAAAAGAAATAATACAACGGTGGCTACAACCGCAACCTGGATGTGCCCCGCAAAAGAATATTACATCATATTACATTGACATCGAATGAATGAATATTAACCCCATCTCAAACCCCGGATAATCATCACAACAGTCCAACACAGTTCATATACACAAACAGTAAAAATTTCAGAAATGTGCAACCCCCTGCCAACCGACATACTAGCAGTTATGGGAGGTTTACGAACACATTAAACATTACAGATAAAAACCCAATTAGCAAAAATCTTAGAATATCGATCGATTACCATGTTCCGTGACTACCCTTAAAGCAAAGCAGCACTGAAGTAACCTGGGTATAAACAGAACAAACAGAGAACCAAAACACCAAAAAACAAGAATTACAGTGCAAATCCGAGTCAACTCGGAGTTGACTCGGCGGCGAATCCACGGCACAAGCACTCTATTGCCGCGGATCCGCGGCCGTTCTACCGAGTTACTGGCTCGTATTTTCCCAGTATTCTTAAAATGCCCAGCTGTGAATTTTAAGGTATGTCAAATATTTTTTCAGACACTTTTAAAATTAACAGAAACTTAGGGTACGGGGTGTTTCGTTTTCGTGTTTTCCGTCGATCGAACTTCTAACTAGTTGCTAACAAGCTAGTAATGGTTTAGTTGGCTCTGATACCACTGTAAGTCTATGTCACGCACCCCACGAACTTGCGGGGAGGCGGAATATATGAAAAACGATTATCAAAGCTTCGTAACACGGACTTGAGCGCATGAATCGTTATCTAAACCATTGCTAACAAACTACTAGAGGTTTAACTACTAGGATACGAAGTTATACCTCACGTTATTTGTCCTTCGGGTCTTCATCGCGGTCCTCCACTCCTCGTAGGCTCCTTGGAACATCGGCACCTCAACGGCCTCCTCGAATCAAAGATGATCCATCCGAGAGCTCCTACGCCAAGCTTTATCTCTAACTTGAGATAACTAGGTTGCTCAAAGTGCTAATCTAAGCTACCTATGGGATATAGAGCAAGGTTATGGATGTATTAGTCTATCTAATCCTTGATCTCAACACATGAGAGGGGAGGATTAGGGTTTCAAGAGAGGATGAGCTTGAGGAGAGAGAAGGTGAGCATGAATTATGAAATGAGATAATGATATATCATAATATATATGAAGCATAATTTATTTATCCAAAAATGAAATAATAGAATTAACAACCATGCTTCATAAATATCTATGAGTGATTCATCTCCATGAGTCATTAAGCATTTATGATGCATTAATGACATGGATGAATCACACAAATGAGTCACTAATCTCATTTAATGCAATGCCACCTTAACCCCCAAGTCACCACTCTTCTAGAAGCTTCTCGACAAATTACGAGAACGCCCCTCCAATCCATGAAAACACGGAAAAACTTTAGACTGTATAAATCCAATAACCTGATACTAGAATCTGGCTTAAACCAAAGCCGGCTAGTAAAAACTGTCCGAAAAGTCGTGCGTGCGTAAACACACGTATGCGTCCGAACCCTTGTCGTAAAACTATACGACCTCTATATCGTTTCGCCTGGAGCAGGAAAAACTCTCTGTGTGGGACTCTAAAGACTCGACACTACGCTGGCAGTGGGTTTAACCACAGACCGCAAGCGGCACTAGCTGTACGTAACGGTCCCCAGGTAGATGTCGATAAGAAGGCTGATGAGGAAAACCATCCGAACTCCTACTGAGCCTGATGTGACAATCTCCGTACAGTCCGGTCTGTTCGTCTAAGACTATCGCATATCAAGCCTAGGGGGCGGCAAGCGTCAGTCCCCTAATAGTTGTATAAGTCGTGTCGGAGCGAAGCCCATTACACCCTGAGAAGCTACTGGAAACTACCAGTATATCTCGCTTGCCCTGACCAGGGACTTTGCGTAATGGCTCTCTGACACAGTGCGATATCAACTCCCAATACCGGGAGAGACGAATCCTATCAAACTGCCACTGCCTCCAAGTGCTCGGGACTGCACCCAACTGCTACCTATTTGCACGACTCCTTTGAGCCGTGGTAGGGTAGCAATCTAAGAACAGTGGGACACACTCGAGGCGAAGTAGCAGTGTCAAGTCTGAGGACTATGCTGTACTCATGTCACCTGGGAACTGTTAACTGACGATGGGTATAATACCAACCAATCAGTTCCCTGCGAGTCCTGTCCGGTGTACCCATAACCTAACGAGCACCTGTATACTATCTCCAGTACGACGTACTGATGGCTGTGGGACAGACCATCTCCCCAACTGGGATGAGAAGCGTACACACTTACTCTACTCCAGAATATCGATGCCCTATCTCGATAATCCAACGACCAAGGACCTGTATAGGATGTTGCTTACAGACTACCCAGCCCCCACTAGTGTGACTGCCATCACGACGCTGGTAATCAAGCAAAGATCCTATGGGCTCTACTAATATGTATAAGTGATACGTTACAAGAAACATATGCACATATTAAAGTAGACACAAACCAAGTAGCATACTACCATTTTTAGCAAGACTGTTATATACAACTGTGAATATCCCAAGCTTCCATTAAGTAATATACAACCTAGTATGATACAATAATGGCCCCTAGGGCATATACACTAACAGAGTTGATATCGCGTTGTGTCTAGGAGAGCCATTACACATAGTCGTCCCTGACCAGGGCAAGCGAGATTTACTGGTGTCACGACCCGAAATTGGCCCGTGACGGCCCTAGTACTACGCAACGCCCTAAGACGTAACGTAGTAAAAGAAAGCCAAAACCCAGAAATCTAAACCATAAAAAAATACTGAAAAGATAATATAAGTTTTTGAAACACTTGAAATCGCAACCCAAATTCTTTAAAAGTTCTGCTTTCTATCTTTAAAATTTTGGCAACACCCCTTTTTTGTAAAAACTAGCCAAGATGAATACAATACAAATATACGACGCCGTAGCAAAGAAATAAAGACAGTAGAGAGAAAGCTGTATATAAAAGACAACAAATCCACAATTAATATACAATAATGTCCTCACCAAGTCTCTAAGTCAACAACATGATAGTAGATGGAGAGTACAAGATACAACGTGTAGCGTTTTGAAAATCGTTTCGGTGAAATTTCGGAAAATCGGTAAAATGAGGGGGTTTCTGTAAAAAGTCAAAATACAAATATCTTATTATAAAAATTAAATATACATATTCTAGCTATGTAATTGCTATTATTTGGTGTTTATTGAGCCGCTGGTGAAATTTCAAATTTTCTGAAAAAAATATTATTTTATTATTATTTTAAGCCGTCACTAATACATTTAATTAGGAAAAATTACAAATTGGAATGAGTTGAAACAAATTTTGTGCATCATAAAACATTAAATAAAATTTTATCATGTGGTTTTTGGAACGAAATCATTTGCCAAAACGGTTTAGAAATTATTGAAAAAAAAAAGCTTTTTTTTAGCGTAATTGGATGTTTGGGGTACTGTATTTATCATTTTTCCTCACCCCACACCCGTACCCACACCCACACACACCCACTTACTCCCCCCCATGGCTGAATTCAGCAGCCCCTTCTCTTGTCCCCACTTGGTTTGCAAAGGAAAGAAAAGGAAAAGAAAAGAAAAGAATAGAATAGAAAATGAAAGAAACAATGTGGACTTTGACTAGATGTGATTTTCCCCACCTCCCTCTCTCTCCTCCTTTTTCCTCACTTGCAGCCGAGACCCCCTTCATTTCTGTCCAGAAATTTTGCCCAAAAGCCCATCTCTTTTTCCTTCAAAAATTTCATCTTTTTGCCCCAAAATCAAGCTAAAAATTCAATATTTCTTAAATCCAATCTCTACCCATTTCTTCTTGACCTATTCTTGTGTGGATCATGGATCAAGAGAGCAATTTGGAGTCCAAGATTTTGGTGCTAGATCTCTATTTTTGTGAGGTATAATTTTAGCATTTTGCATAAGTTATTGTTTGATTGCTTGAATCTAGCTATATGTGTTTAATTAGGAATCAATTGTGGTTTTGATATTAAAGATTTAACTTTCAAGAGGGGGTTGTGAACTAAAGTTAGGGTTTTTGTTGGGTAATTATGGTTGCAATGTGTAGATTATCATCTTAAGGAAATGAAAACCTAACCTAGTTGCTAGTTTACTAATTGATGCTTGTAAATTGTTAAAATTGGAATTTTATGCAAACTAGGTTTTGGAAATTAATTACAAATGTCAGACTAAAAATCTAATTAGGTTTTTCATGACTTCATTAACATTATTAAGTGTAGTTTAATACCTTATTTCATGCAAATCCAAACTAGTTTGTTGTATGCGCATTTTTGCTATAAAATGGTCGAAATTGGTTAATATTGCAAACTAGTTTTTGTAAATATTGTGTTAAATCGAGAATTAAAATATGGTTAGGGTTTCTTCATATCTTAAAAATTACATTGAGTGGTTTAACCATTTAAAATATGCAAAACCAAGTTTAATTGTAAAATTATGAATTTTACATTAAAAAGTGTTAAAATTGATATTTTTGCAAACTAGGATTTTGGAAATTATGCAAATTTATGTGATTAAATTATGGAAATGGTTTTATTGACTTATTTAAGATATATAATAAATATATTGGCCACTACATTCATTTAAACATCGAGTTTTGTACTAAAACGGGTAATTTTGCTTGCTAGTTTTTCGGAAAAACGGCTTTTAGAGTGAATTTGGGGTTTTCGTGAGTTTTAAACTATTTTATATTAAAATTAGTGTTCGTGAATGTGCAAATGAGTGTGATTGGATTTTCTCGATGGTTTGACGTTCGTACATCGACATCGAGGGTTGGTTTGACTATTCTTGCATGTGTAGGCGATAGGTTTTGACCTATGCATGATACGCGTGCCGATTTAGTTTTCGTATGCCGTTTCGATTTTGAATTGGGTTTTTATGCGATACGATACGTTGTGATATGTAGGTACCCCATATGGACTTCGAGACGACAAGCAAGCGCGTGGCGACGTCGGCACCGGCTAGCGAGGACCAGGTGAGTAGATTTATATCTACGGGGAGAAGTCGGGTGGATGGCGTATAGCACCCCCGCTGTCCGTAATTAGTACTATGTAGTATATTTTTATGTATGATAGTTAGTGTGTTATGGTTAGTTAGGGGTAGAAATAACTAGCGTAGTTCCTAGTTGCGAACCATAGGATAGATTTGCACCCACACGCATACACTTGTATGTTTCTTATACTTGCACGGTGTTTGATGATATGGGATGACTTTGGAGTTGAGTCGATGATGTGGGCTTTGTGCCGCGAGATCGGTGATTTGATATGATTCGTATAGGGGATACGAAATGTGATTCTTGCGGGTTCGGGATGTGTGTTTACCCCGCATTCATACTTTGAAGACGATATCAGTTGTACTAGACTTAGATCAGTACCCCAGATTATATGATATGATAAGTGATATCTGAAATGTGATGAGATAGTGTGATATTGAACCGTACCCAGCTTTTGGGATGTCGTACGACGATTTACCGTACGAGCCTATATTGATGATAGATCCGCGCTCATGACTCGAGGATGTCAGATGATATACTGTATCGTACGTGATACTATTGAGGCGGGATCACTGACTTATATATATTTATATATCGACTCAGATGTTAGGCGGTTTCCTTACCTGTAGTTCAGCTTGTTGGTTCGGCCGTATAGTTTAGTGTGGTTGTTAGAGTAGATTAGACTTCTTACCTATTTCAAAAACTAACGAATCGTGGGCATTTTTAAAGACAGCTCAAGGGAATCTACGGACATTTCAAAAACGACGTATCTTTTCATAAAAACACCGTAGCCCTATTTTCAAAACCCCATGATTCGTGTTATTTCAAAAGGCACCATTCGTAGGACGTATATTAGATTAATGCAGATTAGTTTTGGTTACGTCTAGTTTCAGCTCCCACTTTTTTTGTGGTTCGCTTTGCATCGCATTCTTATATTATGTTTCATACACCATTTTAATATCATGCTGATAGGACACCAACACCATTACCGATGATGCGTATCTACCACGTACACTTACTTGCCGGCTCACACACATCTTCATCGGTAATTGCCATGTCACGTACACCTTAGAAAATATATTATTGCTTGACATAGCCTATTAGCGAATAGTTTAGACATTGTAGTTATTACTTGCTACTTCATGCATACTGTTATTCATTGTTATGCCGCATTCATGGATTCTCATGCATATATTCACTATTTTGCATGCTATTGAGGTTTGGATTTGGATTTCTATGAGATTTTCTGGATTTGGAGGAAAACCGCAAAAACACAAATAAACATATTCTCTCTTTTAAAATAAAAAGTGCGGTTTTCCCATGATGTATGAGTCGTCCACCATGAGTTTGCTGATGGATTTGGAAACCCGATTCGAGGAGACGGATGAACCGTTTCGGGTACATGGTGGACCCGGTGCGGTACCCCGGGGCAAGAGGAATGTGGTGATGACGTTGAGCCTGGCAGGGGAGTACTACCTACCGGTGATTTTACCCGACGCGTCGGATATCCGGAGGATACCGTCGTGGTCTTGAGATGGATGGTAGGGGCCGGTCTGGACTGACGGCGCCCTAGATATTGAGATTGAGACATTGATATTTCGAGACAGTGAGATTCATGTTTTGTGTCGATGCTAGACACTGTTGATACTGATTTCATTATGATACCTCAGTTTTAAAAATACGAAGGAAATCTCACTAATTTATGAAAACAGTTTCTTTATTTACATGTATTCTGTTTCATGCATTCATACCTCATTCATATGATATATTGCTACCTGAGGCACTGACACGGGCACATGAAATTATACTCGGGTTAGATATTACCCTAGACATTGTCATAGGCTGCCTGTTATACTTATATTTGAGGATATATTATGATCATTGACCTAGGTTGCGTTATTTATGCGATTTCTGTGCGTAGATGTTTTTCTATTCACGAGTTGGCAACTCACCCCCGTTGTGCCCAGTTTCTTGCAGGTTGCCGTACAGGTTCCTTACGGCTTGCGGGCTCAGTTTCATTCGGGTGTCTTGCTAGTAGGTGGGTTTTTTCTTGTATCGTACCCATCATATTACCTTGTATGATATTATTCAGTTGTATCTAGTAAATTCCATCAACCAAACATGTATTCTTTTTGAGATAGAGACCAGTGTTGTTTATTCTTTCGACCTTAGAGTCGCTCGTTATGTTCTGGTGGTTTTGAGTTTTGATCCTCGCCGTGGCGTTGTATATTATATTGCTTGTGTGGTTGTGACCGTCGTTTGACGAAGAGCTAGCTCCCGCTTGGGGATGCCTTTTTTCTTGATTTCGTATACTATTCATGTTGTATCCCGTTGGGAGCCAGTATTTACAAAGGAGACTCTGCCGAAATTTTCAGTAAAATTTTTGATGTTTTTAAAAACCGCATAATTCGGCTTATGCTATTGAAATTACTTGCTTAAGTTGGTTTTCCTGCACTCTACTACTTTTCTTGGTTTGGATTTCTGGGTTTTCGGTTTACTTAGATTACGTACGCCTCGAGACGTTCGTAGTTTAAGTGCCGGTCATGTTCCGTACTTTCGGGTCGTGACAAAGTTGGTATCAGAGCGTTAGGTTTTAACCTTCGGAGCGTAGGATGACCCTTGGTTGATGGAATAGGTGACTAAAGTAGAGTGACGTACCGTTGGTATGTTCCGCGGCATATTTACGATACGCTACTCCACTTAAGAAGCCTTAGGATGTACATTTCCTTGTTCAGTATTATATTCCTTCCTGATCTAGCCTCATCGGTACCAGTTTGGTTTTGCTGCTACGGGTACGGGCAGGGAGAGCTACGGCTAGAGTTGCGGTCAGCACAAGCTCGTCACGAATGAGGACTGACCAGGGCGAAATTCCGGCGACACACGATTGCAGAGATGTATCTCTTTACTGTGTTTCCATGCCACGAGTGTTTGGCGGATCGCCTTTATGAGGTTACTCGGAGGCGCTGATCGACACTAGAGAATTGAGCCAATGATAGAGGCCAGCCAGATTTGATGACCGTTGGTGTGTTGCTTACTCCTGATGATTGAGGCACTGTTCAGCATGCAGACGAGCAAGCCAGTGGTTGCTGCGAACGACGAGATATCGCCCCAGATGTTGGAGCTATTGCAGTACGAGTTGTACTAAGAGATGATTGAAGGTCGCTAGTCACCGAGGATGAATGACTAGGACATGTGGTTCGTTCGCTACCCCGATGCGAGGTCATCAGACAGATTGATTCCAGCTAGAGACGACTTCACGCGGAGACGCTGGGAGTCGACAGAGACGATCGATTGTCAGAAACCTACTATTCCAAGTTTAAAGTATTCGGAAAGACATGCAGGCAATTCTATGGTCCCTCTAGAAGAATGAAACCCTAACTCGACTTAATGACCGTATGAAAGCCTTTGAACCTTCGGGTTTGCGGCAGTTCTGCAGCGCCATTAGTGAGGCTTGGGTTTGCCCTTCTACGGCTGGACCACCGATGCTGTGGTATGTACTCGATACTATTAAACTGTGCCCAAGATGTTGAGCTCTTGGGGGATTATGAGGTTTTGACGACTCGATCAGATGGCTCGACTTAATTCAGATGCTAGGTGGTGAGATGCATTTCTTGGGAGACTCCAGATATGAGGATAGCCGTTGGAGCTTAGTCCATGCAGCCGCGACGAGACGAGTCCAAAGCAGACGACATTAGAGAAAAGTGGAGTAAGAGGTTCGCACCAGATCTAGATGAGATGACGTTCCACTCCGCCGACATTAGAGATGCTATGTGCATGCCGAGGCATGGTACTTGGACTTACCTTCCAGAAGGAGTCGCGATGGGTATGCAGCCGTTCCAGAGCAAGATGGAGATATAGGAAAGGACGATGACTTCCGGACAGTTGGCAGAGACGAGACATGGAAGAGACCGTGAGCAGGATTCCTTCCAGGACACTGCTGCAATGATACTTGCACCCAGGATCAGATGTGTCACGTACATTCAGAGAGCCAGAGGCCGACGCAAGTGATATGCTGTCTTACGAGTGGTCGCGATGATTGACCAAGAGATGACTAGAGAAGTGCCAGAACGGAATCGTCCCCGTTAGCACACCTGACAGGGCCGATGAGCCGATGGACCGAAAGATTGGTAATTCACAGTGAAGACCTTGACCCAGGAGTGGTCATGGTTACGCACGCCAGCAGGACAGAGTTCATGATCATCGATGAGACGTCCCACTAGTGACCGCGACAGTTGCCGAGATTCTTAGAGGATGCGCTTGAGCAGTACTGTTCCGCCATTATTGATTACGATGTTTTGGGTGATTTATTCGTATGATTTGATTTTGATGATTGAGGATTTACGATCGTTGCATAGTGTTGCACTTGATATCGTTTTCGTTCTTTAGTTTCACATGTTTGTGATTTTACGGTTTTAGACATTTGAGTTGATTTTGTGCATATGCACGCACACGATTTGGTTCCTGCACTCTGTATAGTTTATATATGCTTGCAGTGCAGTGATACGCCTTTTGTGCATTTAGATGCACTGGACTTTGATTTCGATTGTGATACTCGATATTTGTTTTGTGCACCTTGTGCACCTGAGTGATTTTGCACACGTTCGGCGCTTGATATTGGATTTCATGATTTCGTGCACGATGGATGCACCTGATTTAGATTTTCGCGCATGTTGAGCGCATGTCTTGAGATGCGATTTTGGTGCACACCAGATGCACTAAATCGAGATTTTCGTGCATGTCAGATGCACCTGATTTTGCTGTCAGGCACACCCGTTGCCTACGACAGATGTTTCGTGCACACCCGATGCACTTAGATGTTGTTTCTGTGCGCATGTATGGCACATTCATGGATTTTGATTTCCGTGCGCACCAGACGCACGTAGTATTCATGTGCATATTTTGGGATTGATTTCTTATAGAGCAGTACGTTTTTATGATATTGCTATGTGTTTTCGTACTGGGCAGGACTAGTCAGAGGACAGTACCTGAATACATTTTGCATGCATTGATAGTTATTGAAGGGATTTCCAAAAAGCGAGCTATAGCCTCAGTATTTACCTACATGTCTGATATGACACGAAATGTTTAAAACAAGGAGACCCTTCTAATTGTTTCCAAAACGGCGGAACGTACATTTCAAACAAAAGTATATATGTATATAGTTATTTTCTTATGGTAGACGTCCGCCACTGTGCAGTGTTATACGCGTTGCACAGCGACTTAAAGAGATTTGGCATGCATTTCCTTCAGATGCTTACAGATATAGATTCGATATTTACATGTATAGTTTCGAGTTATATCATATTGGTTTTGATTTGGATTTGGCATTGATGTCTTCTCCATGACTCCGATGATTGCGGGATGCTTGATGGAGTTTTGATTTGAGTTATATACTCAATTTTCAAGCGCATGCGCTGCGCTACGATTTGTTGTATGTATTTACGATTTCGGAGCCCCGACGACTTGATGGTTTTTCTTAGATGTTTTAGTATTTGGGGGAGTTTTGAATTTAAATTCGGGGACCGAATTTCTTTAAGGGGGGAAGATTGTAGCGTTTTGAAAATCGTTTCGGTGAAATTTCGGAAAATCGGTAAAATGAGGGGGTTTCTGTAAAAAGTCAAAATACAAATATCTTATTATAAAAATTAAATATACATATTCTAGCTATGTAATTGCTATTATTTGGTGTTTATTGAGCCGCTGGTGAAATTTCAAATTTTCTGAAAAAAATATTATTTTATTATTATTTTAAGCCGTCACTAATACATTTAATTAGGAAAAATTACAAATTGGAATGAGTTGAAACAAATTTTGTGCATCATAAAACATTAAATAAAATTTTATCATGTGGTTTTTGGAACGAAATCATTTGCCAAAACGGTTTAGAAATTATTGAAAAAAAAAAAGCTTTTTTTTAGCGTAATTGGATGTTTGGGGTACTGTATTTATCATTTTTCCTCACCCCACACCCGTACCCACACCCACACACACCCACTTACTCCCCCCCATGGCTGAATTCAGCAGCCCCTTCTCTTGTCCCCACTTGGTTTGCAAAGGAAAGAAAAGGAAAAGAAAAGAAAAGAATAGAATAGAAAATGAAAGAAACAATGTGGACTTTGACTAGATGTGATTTTCCCCACCTCCCTCTCTCTCCTCCTTTTTCCTCACTTGCAGCCGAGACCCCCTTCATTTCTGTCCAGAAATTTTGCCCAAAAGCCCATCTCTTTTTCCTTCAAAAATTTCATCTTTTTGCCCCAAAATCAAGCTAAAAATTCAATATTTCTTAAATCCAATCTCTACCCATTTCTTCTTGACCTATTCTTGTGTGGATCATGGATCAAGAGAGCAATTTGGAGTCCAAGATTTTGGTGCTAGATCTCTATTTTTGTGAGGTATAATTTTAGCATTTTGCATAAGTTATTGTTTGATTGCTTGAATCTAGCTATATGTGTTTAATTAGGAATCAATTGTGGTTTTGATATTAAAGATTTAACTTTCAAGAGGGGGTTGTGAACTAAAGTTAGGGTTTTTGTTGGGTAATTATGGTTGCAATGTGTAGATTATCATCTTAAGGAAATGAAAACCTAACCTAGTTGCTAGTTTACTAATTGATGCTTGTAAATTGTTAAAATTGGAATTTTATGCAAACTAGGTTTTGGAAATTAATTACAAATGTCAGACTAAAAATCTAATTAGGTTTTTCATGACTTCATTAACATTATTAAGTGTAGTTTAATACCTTATTTCATGCAAATCCAAACTAGTTTGTTGTATGCGCATTTTTGCTATAAAATGGTCGAAATTGGTTAATATTGCAAACTAGTTTTTGTAAATATTGTGTTAAATCGAGAATTAAAATATGGTTAGGGTTTCTTCATATCTTAAAAATTACATTGAGTGGTTTAACCATTTAAAATATGCAAAACCAAGTTTAATTGTAAAATTATGAATTTTACATTAAAAAGTGTTAAAATTGATATTTTTGCAAACTAGGATTTTGGAAATTATGCAAATTTATGTGATTAAATTATGGAAATGGTTTTATTGACTTATTTAAGATATATAATAAATATATTGGCCACTACATTCATTTAAACATCGAGTTTTGTACTAAAACGGGTAATTTTGCTTGCTAGTTTTTCGGAAAAACGGCTTTTAGAGTGAATTTGGGGTTTTCGTGAGTTTTAAACTATTTTATATTAAAATTAGTGTTCGTGAATGTGCAAATGAGTGTGATTGGATTTTCTCGATGGTTTGACGTTCGTACATCGACATCGAGGGTTGGTTTGACTATTCTTGCATGTGTAGGCGATAGGTTTTGACCTATGCATGATACGCGTGCCGATTTAGTTTTCGTATGCCGTTTCGATTTTGAATTGGGTTTTTATGCGATACGATACGTTGTGATATGTAGGTACCCCATATGGACTTCGAGACGACAAGCAAGCGCGTGGCGACGTCGGCACCGGCTAGCGAGGACCAGGTGAGTAGATTTATATCTACGGGGAGAAGTCGGGTGGATGGCGTATAGCACCCCCGCTGTCCGTAATTAGTACTATGTAGTATATTTTTATGTATGATAGTTAGTGTGTTATGGTTAGTTAGGGGTAGAAATAACTAGCGTAGTTCCTAGTTGCGAACCATAGGATAGATTTGCACCCACACGCATACACTTGTATGTTTCTTATACTTGCACGGTGTTTGATGATATGGGATGACTTTGGAGTTGAGTCGATGATGTGGGCTTTGTGCCGCGAGATCGGTGATTTGATATGATTCGTATAGGGGATACGAAATGTGATTCTTGCGGGTTCGGGATGTGTGTTTACCCCGCATTCATACTTTGAAGACGATATCAGTTGTACTAGACTTAGATCAGTACCCCAGATTATATGATATGATAAGTGATATCTGAAATGTGATGAGATAGTGTGATATTGAACCGTACCCAGCTTTTGGGATGTCGTACGACGATTTACCGTACGAGCCTATATTGATGATAGATCCGCGCTCATGACTCGAGGATGTCAGATGATATACTGTATCGTACGTGATACTATTGAGGCGGGATCACTGACTTATATATATTTATATATCGACTCAGATGTTAGGCGGTTTCCTTACCTGTAGTTCAGCTTGTTGGTTCGGCCGTATAGTTTAGTGTGGTTGTTAGAGTAGATTAGACTTCTTACCTATTTCAAAAACTAACGAATCGTGGGCATTTTTAAAGACAGCTCAAGGGAATCTACGGACATTTCAAAAACGACGTATCTTTTCATAAAAACACCGTAGCCCTATTTTCAAAACCCCATGATTCGTGTTATTTCAAAAGGCACCATTCGTAGGACGTATATTAGATTAATGCAGATTAGTTTTGGTTACGTCTAGTTTCAGCTCCCACTTTTTTTGTGGTTCGCTTTGCATCGCATTCTTATATTATGTTTCATACACCATTTTAATATCATGCTGATAGGACACCAACACCATTACCGATGATGCGTATCTACCACGTACACTTACTTGCCGGCTCACACACATCTTCATCGGTAATTGCCATGTCACGTACACCTTAGAAAATATATTATTGCTTGACATAGCCTATTAGCGAATAGTTTAGACATTGTAGTTATTACTTGCTACTTCATGCATACTGTTATTCATTGTTATGCCGCATTCATGGATTCTCATGCATATATTCACTATTTTGCATGCTATTGAGGTTTGGATTTGGATTTCTATGAGATTTTCTGGATTTGGAGGAAAACCGCAAAAACACAAATAAACATATTCTCTCTTTTAAAATAAAAAGTGCGGTTTTCCCATGATGTATGAGTCGTCCACCATGAGTTTGCTGATGGATTTGGAAACCCGATTCGAGGAGACGGATGAACCGTTTCGGGTACATGGTGGACCCGGTGCGGTACCCCGGGGCAAGAGGAATGTGGTGATGACGTTGAGCCTGGCAGGGGAGTACTACCTACCGGTGATTTTACCCGACGCGTCGGATATCCGGAGGATACCGTCGTGGTCTTGAGATGGATGGTAGGGGCCGGTCTGGACTGACGGCGCCCTAGATATTGAGATTGAGACATTGATATTTCGAGACAGTGAGATTCATGTTTTGTGTCGATGCTAGACACTGTTGATACTGATTTCATTATGATACCTCAGTTTTAAAAATACGAAGGAAATCTCACTAATTTATGAAAACAGTTTCTTTATTTACATGTATTCTGTTTCATGCATTCATACCTCATTCATATGATATATTGCTACCTGAGGCACTGACACGGGCACATGAAATTATACTCGGGTTAGATATTACCCTAGACATTGTCATAGGCTGCCTGTTATACTTATATTTGAGGATATATTATGATCATTGACCTAGGTTGCGTTATTTATGCGATTTCTGTGCGTAGATGTTTTTCTATTCACGAGTTGGCAACTCACCCCCGTTGTGCCCAGTTTCTTGCAGGTTGCCGTACAGGTTCCTTACGGCTTGCGGGCTCAGTTTCATTCGGGTGTCTTGCTAGTAGGTGGGTTTTTTCTTGTATCGTACCCATCATATTACCTTGTATGATATTATTCAGTTGTATCTAGTAAATTCCATCAACCAAACATGTATTCTTTTTGAGATAGAGACCAGTGTTGTTTATTCTTTCGACCTTAGAGTCGCTCGTTATGTTCTGGTGGTTTTGAGTTTTGATCCTCGCCGTTGGCGTTGTATATTATATTGCTTGTGTGGTTGTGACCGTCGTTTGACGAAGAGCTAGCTCCCGCTTGGGGATGCCTTTTTTCTTGATTTCGTATACTATTCATGTTGTATCCCGTTTGGGAGCCAGTATTTACAAAGGAGACTCTGCCGAAATTTTCAGTAAATTTTTTGATGTTTTTAAAAACCGCATAATTCGGCTTATGCTATTGAAATTACTTGCTTAAGTTGGTTTTCCTGCACTCTACTACTTTTCTTGGTTTGGATTTCTGGGTTTTCGGTTTACTTAGATTACGTACGCCTCGAGACGTTCGTAGTTTAAGTGCCGGTCATGTTCCGTACTTTCGGGTCGTGACACAACGAATGTACAATATGAAATACAGATAATCATCCAACCCACCTAAGCAAAAATAGTAAACTGTGAGCCGATGCAATATCTGTAGCAAAAGATGATAGATGAATACTGAATAGCCTGCCTCGACTACTCTGGGGAACAACCTGAAACACCTGTGGCACAACGGGGGTGAGTTGCCAACTCGTGAATAGTAGATAACATATGCAGGTAATCGCAGGAATGTACGTACAGCATGAATCTAAGATATGCGATTACGGTAATAACATGTCATGCAAATGCTGAATAATGGAAAGTACACTAGCAGGTACAATCAATATGTAAAGCAATAATAACATGACAATAGTGTGCAATAACTATGCAATAGGGATATGTGAAGGCAAATATGCAGCTATCATGAAGGGTACACTAACAGGTACTCCTAAAACATGGAATAGTGCATAAGTGAAAAGGTACGAGGTATGGAGTGAAATATGTCATCCACGAAATCATGTCATCGTGGTAGGATCACAATCCATCAAGACACTCAAATCCCAATTCCTCAAATCAACCCCCACATTGGGCTCTCACATTATATAAGTCTCACATCTCCACAATATACAATATCGAGTAATCTCCTATATCCCGAATGTACAAATCAGTAATCACATAGGTATGTCTAATATCCAATCTCAATGAATCACCTAATATCCCAAGTCAAATCTCAAGTAAGAATCTATCATCCTAAAGGTAAATATATACAGAAATAAGTATGATGGGGGCAATACACATATATTAGCGTCCCATTCCACTAATATTGGTGTAAAGGTATATATATATAACAATGGCTAAATCCCCTGTTATATATACAAAGGTGTTAAAGAAATATCATGAAAACCATGTGCCAAGTATCGACATAGAAATCCTGATCACGTATCATACGCTATCCCGAAAGCACGAGTGCCTAGCTCTGACCCTCGCCTTTCGACGTATGCATACGTACATGACTCCCAACGGTGTCTCCGTAATCCACCGCCGAGTCATGAGTACTATCACCGGTAGGTACTCGCCCGCCTCCAGGCTCAATCGGCAAAGTCCATCGATCTTCTTGCCGAGAGGAACCATACCGGGCCCCACCATGTACCCTCATACGGCAACCACACCTCGTATGGAGTATAAAATCCGAACCGATAAATCTCATGGTGGCTGCGCAAATATCATATCAAGGAAACCGGGTTTTTCAATGTATGCATAATTTCATGAACTCCCGCGGTTCCCAAATCCAGAAATCATCATGTGAAATCAACATAAGAATGCGCAAATCCAGGAATACATATATGCGATATATCTGAAATGCGAGCAAATAAATGAAAATATGTAGCTGAAACCAGATGTATGCGAAATCAATAAGGTACAGCTAAGTATAGGTGTCTACCAATAAATAAAAGATATCGTATACCCTCCTGGGTATAAGTAGAATATGAAGGATATCCTCCCGGTATAGGTAAAATATGTGCAAGGTATACCCGTAGCTGTATCGCAAGGTGTAGATGTACCTATCACTAATGGTAAGATACACTATAGGTATACCGATAAGCTAGATGTCAAGTGTGATAAGCAATAGTATCTATAATGATTAGTGTGTGACATGGCAATTATTAACGGTGTGTGTGTAGCATACAATCCGTGCTCGTGCAACATGAACCGTCAATAATGTGTGCAATGCCCTACGGCTACTAGTCACAGTACAACTATATCTAAGTAAATAGGTAAAGGCGCAATTCTAACAATGACGTAGAATGTGCGACAAGTATTTGAATCCTAGCCCAGACGCATAACGCCATGCGGGCGATTTCCCTGTAGATGTTAAATCTACTCACCTACGCTCCACGCTAAGTAAATCCTACCATCTGCTCCCCTCTGTAGCAGTGTCCGTAGTCCCTGCCTGCAAACCTGCAAATAAGACATGGAAATCATATATAAGCCAAATATTCCGCAAAACGTGATATCGAACCAAAACGAGAAACTCGCGTCGCGAACTAAACGCGCGTGTGCACGATACGCTGAATCGTGTGTATACGCGTCTACAACTACTGCGACACGCCGTGATACGCTGGATCACAGAACCCACTCACGTATCGCGCGTATCGCGCAAACACAACGGACATGCAAAACGATATAATGCCCCAGATTTTCCTACAGGCCAAAACTTACAAAACTAGACATGCCAAAGCACTAGACAACACTGCAGACAACCCTAGCCAAGACCCCAACACCCCTGCCCCCTACTTGGCCGCAAATTGCGGCCAAACCTAATAAATCTGCAGCCATCCTTGGGAATTAGGGGCTCGTGCTCAGGTGGTGGTATCTAGACCTAGTGTACACGCCCCAGTTTTCTCAATTTTAACCTGAAGGTCCCGGGTCAAAAGCAGATCTCAGAATGCCAATATATCGCTTTAAAAACGCTAAATGCACTAAAAAGGAAACCCTATGGTATTTTAGTGTAATCTGGGTCAAATCTCAGTTAAGGTGACCTTAACAACACTTAAATGGGTAGGGTTTACCAACACAATCATCACTATACCAAATTTCCTCACAAATCACCATAATTAGCACTAAACTAGCTAATTAACACAAACCGACGCTAATAAGCGCACAAGCTAAGCAACTGAGGGATTGGGTTCAGAAATATACCCTGTAGAACCCTAGAGACAGGTGAAGAAGTAAATGGGGGAAGAAGAGGGCTTGCTACAACTGCTGGGCTTCTGCTGCTGCTGCCAGAGCTGCTGCTGATATTGTTGCTGTTGCTGTGGCTGCTTCTGGGACTGCTGATGCTGATGTTGATGTTGCTGAGCTGCTGCTGATGCTGCTGCCTGCTCGAGCTGCTGCTATTGGTGTTGTCTCGAGCTGCTGCTGCTGCTAGCTGTGGTTGTTGCTTCAGCTGCTGCGGTTGTTTCTGTTGTTGTTGCAGTTGTTGCTGATGTTGTTGTTGTTGCTGCCACTGCTGCTTACTGCTGGTGCTGAGGCTGCTGCTTCAGCTGAAGGTGAGTGTGTGTGTGTGTGAGAATGAAAGAAATGAGAGGAGTGAGAAATAATTGAGAGGCAAGGAATTTGAGGCATCAAGTGTCAACCCCTCTCTCTCTCTCTCTCTTCATTAATTGAAGGAATGGGCAAGCCATCTTGCCTCATAATGCGCTCTCTCTCTCTCTCACCAAGTCAACACAAAGAAATCATACACCATAATTAAAACCCAAAATGACTTAATACAAAACTTAAAATGGCTTAAGGAAATGTTTAGTCCACCATAGTTGCCAATCATGGTTAAACCCCAAAAACAACCCTAGTTATCATGCACAAGTGTGTGCAAGCCTAGGAAAAATCTAATAAAATACTCAATAAATAGGATAAAATATTTGAAACTTAATTTGGTAAACTTTTTATTAAAAACCATACATTAAAATATAATTAGCTACAAAACACAATCTAAGGTGTTACAACCGGTAGTGTTTCCAGTAGTTTCTCAGGGTGTTCTGGGCTACACTCCGACACGACTTGTACCGCTATTAGGGGTCTGACGTTTACCACCCCCCTAGGCCCGACATGCGATACTCTTAGACGAACAGACCGGACTGTACGGAGATTGTCACATTCAGGCTCAGTAGGAGTTCGGATGGGTTCACCTCGTCAGTCTTCTTATCGGCATCTACCTAGGGACCGTTACGTACAGCTAGTACTTCTTGCGGCCTATGGTTAAACCCACTGCCAGCGTAGTGTCGAGCCTTTAGAGTCCCACACAGAGGGTTATTCGCCTTTGGGCAAAACAGAGTAGAGGTCGCATGGTTTTGCGACGGGGTTCGTTCACATCCGCGCACTTATGCACGTTTGGTGTCCGAGCAGTTATTACTAGCGGGCTTTGGTTTAAGCCAGATCCTAGTATTTGTTTTGGGATTGGTTTTGTCTCAGTGTATTCGTGTTCCTCGAAACATGGATGCGGGTGTGTATGCACAGTTGACAGAGGCAGAGGCAGAGGATTCTCATTAAGGTTGTTGACCGTTGACTTTTTCCAAACCCTAATGAGAATGAGAAATATGATTAATAATATTAATTAAGGATAATTGCGCCATGGTTAGGTTGACCATTTGACTTTTGTTGACTTGTTGACTTTGGTTGACCGGTTCACTATTGTTGACATGTTGACCATCATCATTTCATTTCAAAGATGCTTCTTGTTTCTTGCGAATGCATTAAATGATGAAATGATAATGGTCATTCATAAACTAACCATCACAATTTCTTAATTATTATTATTATTATCATTATTCTTATTTTGTGAGCATGGTTGTAAAATTCCAAGCTCATTCTCTCTTGCTCTTTCTCTCTCATGTTTGGAGCTCTCCCTCTTCCTCTCAAAGCTTAAGTGTTCCATGTGTTGGAAATCATAAGCTCTTGAGACAAAACCATTAAGACTCATCTCTACTCTTTCTAGGGTTCTTTGTCTAGCAAACCAAGCACTCTAGTTACCTCCTGGTTGAGGTAGGAGCTCAAGTTCGAGGCCCTCGGGTGGATCTATCTTCGGCAAAGAGAAGACGACGAGGAGGAGCCGTTCAAACCACTACAAGGAGCAAGCAAGAAGGAGAACCGCAACAAGAAGGGAAGGAGTTCAAGATCTAGGTATAACCATTCTACATAGTAGCTAGAACTTGTAGTTTATGTGTTAGTTTTTGTTTAGCAAATATCCATCATGGATGGTCCATGTCACCTTGTAAGAAAATTTTGATTTTTACCTATTCCGCCTCCCCGAAAGAACCGGGGTGGGTAACGTGGACCTAATACTTGAAACTCGGGATAGTAAAGGATACCTTGAAATGCTCTTGTCTAAAAGCCAAAGTACGAAGAAAATAATAAATGAAGCAATAAAGTATAAAATAGTGTAGAAAAATGAACACTGGTTTTGTAATCACCAAGGCAGCATAAAAAATATAGCGAGGGTGCTTCATCACCTAGTACCTTAGACCAACTGGTTTGGGAGACACTGATAAGCCTTAGGTGTTGCAAGACGAGGAAAACACTAAATACGCCTAACCAGTGAGCGCATTTAGTAATCGGTCGGTTAGTACCTCAAGAAGTATTAACGGTCGCATGAAGAAGGTGTGAGCAATTCCATCTAAAATAATCACCAACTAAAAAGTACTGAGGTAGATGGACAAGAGTATGATAGCTTGAATTGAATTCTCCGAGTGTAGGGATGTTCTTTACACACACGTAGGGGTATATGATCGGTGTTTGGAAGAAAGGTAGAAATGAAGAATAAAGGCGATGTTTTATTGAGGGATGATGTGATTTCTAACATCTTTTCATGACTATTAAGATAGGGCTGATGACAACCGAAAAGCTAGTGTAGTTGGAAACTCTGATTTTCAAAGTCTTTCTTTTACAATTCTTATCTTTACATGTAACTTTCACAGTCTTCCTTTTATTATAGGATTTTGTGGGTGCAATTCGCTGAAAACCCTCAGGAGACAACACTCCTCCTACTAGGGACACCTAGAGGTTTAAAGGTTTGTTGCACATGCTCAGTGCAATCGTGTTTGCCTACGAAAGTGTGCTAGTTAGTTTTTCTTTTTCTTAATAAAATTTTCTCCTTCTCTTGAATAAAAGATGTTTTCTCGAGACGATCAAAATTAAGTTTGGGGGAACTTGTTCAGTCGAAAATAATGCAATCTGTAACACATCAATTTCCTCATTATTCTAATCAGCTAAGGATAGTTGATATAAATACAACACATATTACCAGTTTGTCTGGAAAATATTAATTACCCCGTGTTATATATATATCCAACATTCTTTACAGGAAATTGTGTGTTTATTACTTCATGTATGATATTGTATATCTCAACACTTTTCATTAAGATTTTGTGCAGAAAATTATTCAGGTCTAAGAACTGGAATCGCAAAATTGCCGATAAAATGCAGCAAGTCAAAGACTTACAATCTGGCAGAGATTCAAAAGAGATTAAATGATTCCAGACATCAAAAGAACATCCAAAGACCAACATCAGACTACCCTAGAAACATGAAGCAGCGATCTCATCAAATGGTCGCGGAACCACGGCCGAGTTGGCCTAGTTGCCACGGTCCCGCGGCCGAGTTAGGGCATCCGATGATGTATTCTCTCCAGAAGCTTCATTCCAACCTTATAGCTTCCTCAAGATGCTTCATTACTATGTGGCTTCTTCTAGAAGGCTCTGCATAACAATCTCATTCTAGAAGGCTCTCTCTAACAACCTAGCTTATTCTATAAAGCTCACTCTAACAACCTAGCTTATGAGGGAAGCTTAATTTGAGGCTATAAAAGGGGATCTAGATCTTAATTTTGGGGGTTGTTGAAGAGGTTAGCCAATTAGTTACACAATTACAATTCAATTCAAGTTGAGTGACACAACTTGAGATCCAATCAAAATCCAATCAAATCAAAGATCCATTGAGAGCAAAATCAAGCGACAATCGAAGATCCTTCATCGCAACGCCGATCATCACAAGAGCAAGAGATCCGCATCCGATCCACGACTCACGAAGATCGAGCCGAGCAAAGATCGACGACAAATTCCCTTTCAAAAGAGCGATCGAGAGCTAGTCTTGTAAACTCAAATTGAGAGGTGTAATTTGAAGGAGATTTAATAAAGGTGATAATTGTAATTCTCACTTTCTTTACATTCTTGCATTATGAAATTTCTTGTTCTTTATTCTTTAATTTTCATGATGCGTGAGTGAAATCTCCGCTTGTAAAGGAATCGAGAGAATCGGTAAATCTAATGATGTTGAAATCCTAATACTAATCTTAAGTCTTATGAGGATTGTGAACTTTAGGAAAAAGAACCATCAATGCCTTAATTTGGATCGAGATCATGTTCTTGCTAATTTCGTTGCAAATTAGGGATTAAACAATTGATGATTCTCTTTGCTAAAGGCTAGATCCGTATGATGATCAATGAAAAGACAAGGGATGGTGAAGGAGAAACCCTAATTTCTTCAATAGATCCCTAATCTTCATTCATCATCATCGATCTAGATCCAATTCATCAATAGATAAGATTCGTAATTTTAGTATTCATGATTGCTACTAATTCAATTGATTCTTACAAGCTATTCTTCATATTCTTGATAATTCAAATTGATATTGGACACTTTCTTGATTTCAAATTCTTGAATATATTCTTGATTTTCTTGAAATGACAACTCAATTAAATCTCGAATTACTTTCTTGAATTTTCTTTTATATTTTCATTTCGACTCATCTAAAGCAAGATCGAATAAGTACATGCATCTCAGTGGACGATCCGTATTCATTAATGAGCTACATTGACACCGTTAATTGATTGCGGTTATAAATTCTTTGGTTGTGATTACATTTCAAAACACAATCCGAAATTTTAAATCAATCAGAGACCATCTCGAGGAGTCGAGACTGGATCTCCTAACTCTAGAATTGGGAGGGTTGTTTGCCGCTCTCGTAGGGGTCTAGGGATGTGGGTTTGGCTATTCATCGCGACCGTGGAATCCATGTTTTATACTGGATTAATTTAAAACACGGAATTCCTAGTATATACAATATTTCATATGTGTTCTTATGCTGCTGATATTCTGTGATGTGATCACTTAATATTCTGAGACAAATGCTTATATTATATATATGATATATAATAAATATTGATACTTTCATTTCTTATGTGATGTTTAGGAAGCGTATATGATGGGACTTCATTAATGAGATTAATGAAATAAAAGAAAGCTAAAGATGTTGCAGAATCTTGTTTTAAAAATTGGTGGCTCTAATTCTTGCTTTGCATAGCGGTATTCCTTGTAGAATATCCAGCACCTTATTCGATAAGGAAAGAGATGAGATCCCTTCTCCGGGAGTGACCTTTTTAGCGAAACTGACAGATGCTACAACCACTCAGTTTTGTCTTTTGATTGCTTTTTTATTTTTTGCTTTGCATAGTGGTATTTGTGAAATATCCTGCACCTTATTTGATAAGGAAAGAGCCGAGATCCCTTCACCGGGAATGACCTCTTTAGAGAAACTAGTAAAAGTCTCAAAAACACTCCTTTTCAAAATCACTCGATTCTACAACGATATCAAGTTCATTACGCAAAGGGTTTTCTTAAAAACCTGTCGTAGCCCTCCGTCATTTCAGATAAGTAGTATTTAGTATTCGTACTACGTTTGTTGGCTTTCGTCAAGGCGTAGTGTGCGGTAGCTAACTAGTGCTTATCTGCTAAAGTATATGATGCGGTTGGATTAGGGTAGCCGTGTGACTTTGTTGGTTTTCGTCATGGGTCGTGCGGGTGAGTTTAATTCAATCATGAAATAAATGGGTTGAACTTGACTAGCGGACTATGGTTTGTTGGCTTTCGTCAAGGTCATAGGACGCTAGGGGCAAAATTTTATCGGGAATTTCAAGTGTTGAAATTTGCAATGAGATTGCATACTTTCTTTGAGATAGTTGGATCCCGATACCCACTGCGAGTAAGAGTTACTCCTGAGAGAGTTTTACACATTACAATTAACCGATCAAGTAGGTTTCTAGAAAGGTGTTAACGGGGTTACGCCCCTAGAAAAACGAGGTTTATTTTAATTAGGCCCGTGCGAAAGCACGAGGAACCTCCCACAAAAGACCGACACTGGCCTGGCTGAAAGATTGGTGAACTTGTAGAGTGTAATTAATCCCGGCTAGTCTTGCCTTTTGGGGTTTGAAGGAAGATTTGATAAAAACAGTGGGAGCCATCCTGATTAGATAAAATAATAACAAATTTAATCTTGCAAGAGTATACGCTAAGTGTTTTTTTCTCTCTTTCCTAGTAGCGACCATGTCACACCTTAATCAAGATAATAATATGGATGCATTGACCAAACCTGCTTATTATACTGAGCTGGGGAACGTTGGTTCCTCTTTATCTTATAATTGTTATAAGTCCGAGCAGGAAATAAGGGAATATCCGGATTCCTATGCCACCCATTCGAGGAATACGCATGTTGATGCATATTCTTCAGGTGTGTTTATTACCGAGAACTGTTTCTCAGTATCCTCTGCGTCCTAGGTATGAGATACCGGATCAGGATCCCACACATGTAATCTATTATATGGGCTACAGAAAGGTAGAGAACTGAGATTGGGTGATATGTCTCTAAGTGTTAGAGAATGGTGCAATTGTTGCAGCCAAATCAGTTGGCAAATATTACCTTGCATTACCAAATGGTAAATACATTGATTCTGAACAAATGTTATTACATACCGAACCTGATATACAACATTACATCAGATTCTTTATTAAGTTAAAGAAGTATATAATTCTGTATTGGAGGATAATGTTGTGAATATTTTCCTGAATCAAGAGTTGATTGGATCAGGCACGTTATATAATAGCATCTAAGTTCTAAATCAAACCACAGTTCAAAGTATGTAGAACACACACAAGAAGAATAGTTCAGAAATGAACGAATCCTTCTTGTGACATTGTAGACTAGGTCATATCAGTGCGACACGACTAGCTAAGTTACATAATGTTAGTGTATATGCCCTAGAGGCCATTACTGTATCATACTAGTTTGTATATTACTTGATGGAAGCTTGGGATATTCACAGTTGTATATACAATCTTGCTCGAAATGGTAGTATGCTACTTGGTTTGTCTCTGCTTTAATATGTGCAGGTGTTTCTTTTAGCATATTGCTGATATACATATTAGTAGAGCCCTTAGGATCTTTTCTTGATTACCAGCGTTGTGATGGCGCTCACACTCGTGGGAGCTGGGTGATCTATAAGCACATCCTTATACAGGTCCCTAGTCGTTGGACTATCGAGACAGGGCATCGATACTCCGGAGTAGACTAGCGTATGCGCTTCTCATCCCAGTGTGGGAAACGGTCTGTCCCACAGCCGTCAGTACGTCGTACTTGAGATAGTATGCGGGTGCTCGTTAGGTTACGAGTACACTGGACAGGACTCGTCGGGAACTGTTGGTTGGTATTATACCTATCGTCAGTTATCAGTTCCCAGGTGACATGAGTACAGCTTAGTCCGCTGACTTGACACTGTCACTTCGCCTCGAGTGTGTTCCCACTGCACTTTGATTACTACCCTACCACGGCTCAAAGGAGTCGTGCAAACAGGTAGTTTTTGGGTGCAGTCCCGAAGCACTTGGAGGCAGTGACGGTTAGACAGGATTCGTCTCTCCCGGTATTGGGGGTTGACATCGCGCTGTGTCCAGGAAAGCCATTACACGAGTAGTCCCTGGCCAGGGCAAGCGAGATATACTGGTAGGTTTCCAGTGTTATCTCAGGGTGTTCTGGGCTACACTCCGACACGACTTGTACCGCTATTAGGGGACTGATGTTCACCGCCCCCCTAGGCCCGCCATGCGATGTATCAGACGAACAGACCGGACTGTACGGAGATTGTCACATACAGGCTCAGTAGGAGTTCAGATGGGGTTCACCTCGTCAGTCTTCTTATCGACATTTACCTGGGGACCGTTACGTACAGCTAGTGCCGCTTGCGGTCTATGGTTAAACCCACTGCCAGCGTAGTGTCGAGTCTTTAGAGTCCCACACAGAGAGCTATTCGCCTTTAGACAAAATGAGTAGAGGTCGCATGGTTTTGCGACAGGGTTCGTTCACATCCGCGCACTTGTGCACGTTTGCTGTCCGGACAGTTTATACTAGCGGGCTTTGGTTTAAGCTGGATCCTAGTATATGATTTGGGATTGGTTTTTCTCATTGTATTCGTGTTCCTCGAATCACGAATACGGGTGCGTATGCACAGTTGCTTGAGACAGAGGGAGAGGACTTTGATTAGGGTTAATGACTATTGTCATTTTATTAACCCTAATGCTTATGTGTATATTATTGTTAATTGATATTAGTTTTATAATTGTGCATGGTTATGGTTGTTGACCATTTGACCTCCTTGACTTGTTGACTATGGTTGACACTTTGACCATCATCATTTCTTTTGGAAAATGCTTTTTGATCCTTGCAAATTGAAATGATAATGGTCATGTCTTGATTAACCATGACAATTATCTAGCTAATTTTCTAATTACAATAATTCACACATATTAGTGAGAATGGTTCACATTATTCTCATTCTATCATTTCTTTTCTCTCTCTTGTTCTTCCTCTCCCTCAAGCTCTCCCTTCTCATGTGTTGAGAAACACTTGAGCTTGAGAAAAACCCTCTCTTGATCATCTCTACTCTCATCTAGGGTTCAAGTATTAGCACTTCTTGCACCCTAGTTACTTCTAGCTTGGAGTTGAAGCCAAAGGTTGAGGCTTTCGGGTGGATCTTTCTTCGACGTGAGAAGACGACCAATGTGACCTCCTTCTACCACTCCAAGGAGCAAGGAGAGAAGGACTTAAAGCCCAAGGTATAACCTTTCTAGCACTTAGCTAGTTTCTAGTTAGCTTTAGCAAGTTTTTGTTTAGCAAAGATCCTTAAAAGTCTAGTCCATGTTGCCTAAGCTCATAAAAATCCGATTTTTATTCCGTTTTCCGCCTCCCCGCAAACACCGGGGTGGGCAACGTGGACTTACAGTGGTATCAGAGCCTAACTAAACATAAACTAGCTAGGTAGTAGAGTGTATCGAAGTTCGAATCGAAAAAAATCGAAAAACCAAGTTTTCGAAACCCTAAGTTTCTGTAAAAAAAATTTCTGGTCAAAACAAAATTTGTTATACTCCAAAAATCATCTCAGGGTTTTATTAAGAAACACAGCAAACCCGGTCCAGTGAGTCGTCTAAACCGCCGCGGTTCAGCGGCAATAGTAAGCTATTACCGCGGAACCGCCGCCGTTTTGACTCTTCACTGAGTCGAGTTTGGTGCAGTTTTCTTATGGCTTGGTTTTAGGATTTTTAAGATAGTTTATATGTGCCCAGATTTTCCAGAATAGAAATTTGTTTTTGGGGGCCTATAAATCCGTATTTTTTTTTCGAACTTCAATACATTTTGACTATAAGGGTTAAATTTGTGATGTTTGCATGTATTGAACGTCGGCTAATCGCTATATGTCGATTAGTCGGGGTTATACATATCTGTGATCTGTGATTGATGATGGTATGTGTATATGAATGGGTTGGATTGTCGCGGGTGAATAGCCGGGGTGGATGTGAGATGAGTGTTGTTTCTCTTTCATTCATTTGTAATATGTAAATTGATGTAATATTATTATTTGTTTGGCCGCACAACCGGGTCGGGGTTGTAGCCGCCATTGTATAATTCTTTTTACTGTTTTTGCTCCTAGGATAGACCCATGGAGGTGGTGCACAAACTACCGGGTATCTCGAAGTGCCGAGTGGCCTACTCACGGTAGTGAGGGAGGTTGCTTCGCTTCGGGTACTTGGCGGGTAGTTTGCCGCACCCGTAGGGGTCTTGGGTGGGGTATTGGCTATTCACCGCGACCGTGTAATCCGCTTTTCGTTGCAGGCTCGAACGGATTGTGGATTCCTAGTATATCCAATGTATTCATCTGTGATCTGTAATGTCTATCATTGCTATATATTTATATATGATAACTATTTAGGCGTTGCTTATGTTTTACAGCCGCGCTAGCCCAGCCCCCGCTCTGTCATTAGTTAAGTAACCTAACGGGTGATGACGGGGCCCCGTGGCGAATGCGAATGGCATAAGCGTACGTCATATTTTGGTTGTTTTCTGCAATGGTAGGATTAAATGATGGGACGCATTAAAAGAACTAATGCAAGAAAATAAACCAAGTAAAAGTCGATTGGAACACTTTGAAAACCACTCGGTTCTTTTCAAAACTAAACTTTTAAACGCGGAGCTTGAACCACTCCTTTTAAAAGCTATCTCGTTCCATCGATTATATCAAGTTCACTACGTTCACGGTTTCGCCAAAACCATCCGTAGCCCTCCATCATTTCAGTTAAATATACGGTAGTATTCAAGCTATGTATTTTGACTTCACGCCAAGGCATGGTGATTGGTAGCTGCCGGATATTTATCTGTTGCATAGATAGAATGCGTTGGTTTGAGACAGTCGTACTGCCATTTTGGCCTACGTCAAGGGTAGGTACGGGTGGGTTCAAATTAACCGGGATAATGATGGGAAGAACTTGACATGTGACTTATGACATTTTGACCTCACGCCAAGGTCATAAGAGCATGGGGCAAAAATCCACATCGGGAGTTTCATAAGTACTGAAACTTGCTAGCGTTGCATACCATTTGGAGTGTGATGATTCTGGTAGGATTCCTTTGGTTTTATCACGCGGTGATATTTGGATCCCGATCCTACTGTGAGTATATGCTACTCCTCGGGAAAACTCTCACTTAACGATCAATGCTATAAACTTAGTAGGTGTCTAGAAAAGTGTTAGCGGGCCTACGCCCACAGGGAAAAGAGGTTACTTAATTAAGGAACTTCGCGAAAGCGTTGGAAAACCTCCCTCGAAGTACCGACACTGGCCTGGCTGAACGGTTAAGCAAGTATTGTACGGTGAGAGTGATCCTGACTAGTCATTTCTTTACGGTTTGAGAAGGGATTCGAGAGACAGTGGGAGCCATCCAGTTTAGACAAATTAAAAACCATTCTAAACTTGCAAGAGCATCATGCTAAAGTGTTTCTTTTCTCTCTCCTAATTGCAGCGACCATTCAACATGACCGGACTTAAGTTATTACTAGATAAAAACATATTGACAGGGCCAAACTACAAAGATTGGCTCAGGAATGTCAAGATGGCAATCACTTACGACAAGTTGGGGTATATCCTTACCAGCAAAGCTCCCCCTGTCCCAGGTCCCACCTCCAGCGTCACGGATAAGGAAATCCGTAAGACATGGGAGATAGATTGCGCGAAGGCCAAATGCCTCGTACTAGTCTCGATGGACAACGAACATCAGAGGAGGCACAGGTTAGGCACAGGTTAGAAATGAAGAATAAAACAATCACAATTAGGCATTTGGCCTTCGCGCAAATGTGTTATAATTTTAGCAGAATCATTAATTGAGAATTAATCAAGTGTGTTATAATTTTAGCAGAATCATTAATTGAGAATTTTAATTCGACTTAATCAGGTCAAGTCCTGCGCACATATCTGCTTATCATTTTCTTTTAAAAAAAATTTTAAAAAAAGTATAGGAAAAAATATACAATTTATGATTAAAAGAATAAAACAATCACAATTAGGCAAGAATAATGTAATTTATATGTTTAAAATGTTTGATAATTGTCTGAATCATATCATAGTTTGAATGTATGATATGATTCAGACAATTATCAAACATTTTAAACATATAAATTACATTATTCTTGCCTAATTGTGATTGTTTTATTCTTTTAATCATAAATTGTATATTTTTTCCTATACTTTTTTTAAAAAATTTTTTAAAAGAAAATGATAAGCAGATATGTGCGCAGGACGAATTAAAATTCTCAATTAATGATTCTGCTAAAATTATAACACACTTGATTAAGTCTAATCAAGCTAAAAATCATGTAGTAATAATGTGTTTGTGATGCTATCATAGATTGCCATGAGCCTGGAGTTACCAATTCAATAAATAAATCATGTGGTAATAATGTGTTTGTGATGCTATCATAGAGTGATTGAGCAAGTTTGAGATTAAGACGACAATGCCATTTATAAATGTTGTTGGATATCTATTTCTTAAGCAGTTAGTAGAAATATTTAGAAGATGGTTTTTCTTGTTGGCTTCAAAGCTACTGCGCAGTTTCAATGATCAATAATAATGCGAAATAAAAGATCGGTTATATTATGAACTATAAAGGGAAATAATTATTGTATGAGATAATTTGGGCATGCATATTTGCAATGTCATAGATTTAGAAGATCAACAGAGGAGTGTTTTAATACTAATCACTGAGCTTAGGTTCGGATACTTTGGACCATACAAAGTTGAGTATTTTCCTTGCCTTTTTTCCCATGCAATTATTATATATGATGAACAAGCGCCCCGGTGTCATGCACGGGCACAGGGAGTTGCCCAAAAGATAGGGTCTCACATAAACGACCAGAATCGTAATTTAATTTTATTGCAGGCTAATCCTTCAAGATTGATCTAAATTCTCTTGAAACAATTTATAAAATCTCTTAATTTTCTGTCAAAAAAAAATATGTCACGTACGTCAACAAAACAATGTGTTTTACCAACGTTAATTATCAACAAACAAAAACGATTGATTTTTTTTAATAATGATCTAACATCCAACTAAATCTTTGATGAAAATTTCATAGCCATGATCTTCCTAACTTAGACGACTCTTTAAATTTACAACAAAAACATGAGAACGTTAAATCTAAATCTAATCGTGGCATGTTTGCATTGAAAAACATGATGAACTCAAAAATAATTTCAAATAAGATGCAAATATGATCCCTTATTATTATTTTTTTTCGAATTTTAAGATTAATGCTTGTATGAAGAAATAATTCTAGTTAAAGAGGTTTTGGTAGCTTGTACATATAATAGTTGCTCGAGTCGTTAAAAAGTTAAAATTTCTAAAAATTTTAAGCAACGCATTAAATAGTTATAAAAGAGTATATAAATAGATTAGAAAGGCATTTTTCTAAGAATATCCAATTATTCGTATATTTATTGTTTATATACAATTGTGAAATAACTCATTTATTTCTTATTCTCTTATTTTTGTTGAACCGACATTTTTTCCGTAGCCTATTTGTTTATGTCTATATAATGATTGATTCAATATTAGACACATAAAGTTTTGCAAACAACATCATCCTTCTGTAATACTTATTGTACACTTGGTATTAGACACTCATTTAGTACCTGATATAAATGCTGTTAATATGTTTAAGTACATAAAGTGTATCAATGAAAAGTTCTGCCACAGTGAGAGCCCGAATTAAATTTTTCATCAGAACTATTTTTCCATGCAATATTTAGGAGAGAGGGCCACCAAAACTGAAGCCGGGTTAATAAGCTATAGAATAAGAGTTATTTGTAATTATATGAACATTCAAGGGACGGAATTAAATTTTGGGCTAAATCTGAGCCTAAGCTTATAAAATAAGAGGTTGGATGTGATTTTGAAGAAAAAATGAGAGGCGGAATAGAATTTTCAATAATTCTGTCTATAGAATAGGCATGTATATTCTTCTCGCATTTCTCCCAATCTGCACAATGGTCCGTTATAATCATATCTGATTTATTTTACGGCTTTTTTCTAAATTAAATGGCATATCTTTCAAACTATGATATAATTCAGACAATTATCAAACATTTTAAACATATAAATTACATTATTCTTGCCTAATTGTGATTGTTTTATTCTTTTAATCATAAATTGTATATTTTTTCCTATACTTTTTTTAAAAATTTTTTAAAAAGAAAATGATAAGCAGATATGTGCGCAGGACTTGACCTGATTAAGTCGAATTAAAATTCTCAATTAATGATTCTGCTAAAATTATAACACACTTGATTAAGTCTAATCAAGTAAATATTTTTTAATCGTGACTTGATTAACTCTAATTAAAATTCTCAGCTAATACAAACTATTTGTGGTTAAAGCTGATAGATCATGGTGTGAGAATAAATTTTCAAATCAAGTGAAGATTTTAATGTTAAGAAGTTTTGAGGGAAGGGTGAAAATTAATTTCCTGGCCAATTCCAAGTTAAATCGATGGTGGCCAAGCCAAGGTTTAATGCTGATAGGATTTAGAGCGAAGGGGCCAAAGATAATTTTGCTTCACAAGAAGACAAAAAAGCTTGAAGAAGGAACCTTTTTCTATATAGCTTTAAAATATGCTAGTATGGATAGCTGAGGGTGTCTCATATTTCCTAATTTTACCAAAGGCCCAAAAGTAGTATTGGTATTCAATTTGAGGCTGAGTACGGTCCCATACTTTTTAGGTAAAATTTGACACGAAGCACCGTATGCTTTGTAAAGGTTGCCTATTGAATCATTGATTCCATGAACTTAGATTTCAGGATTATAGCAATACTAGCAAGAGACCCGTGCATACTGTGTGGATGGAAGTTCAACCATAGCGTATCTCAAGCCAACGTTATATCGTGTAATGATGATTGTACTTAAAAGAGTTCAGTCCGTAAGAAATTGTTGAATATTAATATTTAAAGTTGTCATGCAAGAGTACAGTAAATATGCTTAAATCACATCCAATAACAAACACTTGAGAGGCAAGGTTCAAATGAAAATTTCAAGTAAAATAGGGATTTGAACTAAATTTTCCACATAATGCAAAAAATGAGCTTGATCAGTCCAAATGAAAGTTTTATAAGGAAGAGATCGTGGTTTTTCACTTCTTCTTATTCTCAATAAAGATCGCACGAAATGAGAAGAATTATTTTTATTCATAATAATTAGTAAGCACTAAGTTATATTTAGTTATCGACAATCTTAAAAGAATTGCATAAAAATACGGGCAGCAATCAAATATTTTAATTGAAAGTCTAGATATATAGTCAAGTGTTATCATTATGATTGGGAGTTATATGTAATTTTCTAAGCTCATGATTCACTCACATGATTAGTTGGACTCATACGAGAACAAGAAGGGATGATTGGAATGCTTGACAATCCATAGCCAATTGGAAATATTTGAGTCAAGGGTCCATATGGAAATCTCCAAACAAAATCGGAGGCTAAATATAAATTTTAGAAGCAAAAATTGAGCTTAAAGATTTGAACCAAGAGTCTAAATGGAATTACCCTTGAAAAATGGGGGCTACAGTTAATTTTCCATAGAAAAGCCATTTAAAATTTAGCTCAAATATATAACTAAATAGAGAAAATGGGGGTAAAACTAATTTTACATATAAAAAGACGAAAAGAGCTAAATGGAATTACCCTTGAAAAACGGGGGCTATAGTTAATTTTCCATAGAAAAAGACAACCAAAATTGAGCTCAAATATATAAACAAGGGTCTAAATGGAGAAAAATTGGAGGGGGGGTTGAAGCTAATTTTATATAAAAAAGACAAAACTTGGTTTTTGGACACCTTTTATTTATATATATAGAGAGAGATTAACGGAGTAAAGGTGCCATAGATGGGAATTTCCTCCTATGGCGTGAGAAAAATGCGCCCTCCATCATTTTTTTCGATGATCGGCATACATCATGTCCATCTTTATCATCTAAGATGTGGATACACCAAATTTCGTGTGATTATAGCATTTTTTCACCGTTGATTTAGTTGGAGAAAAATTAATGGTTTACCGACAATAGAACTTTTTACATTGCTAATTCAACGGTAAAAAAGTGGTGGAATCATATGAAATTTGGTGTATGCACATCTTAGATGATAACGATAATGATGCTGGATGCCGATCGTCGAAAAAAATGGTGGAGATTGTATTTTTTCAACGCCATAGAAGGAAATCCCCTCCTATAGCCTCTTTTCTCCATTATTCTCTCACACACACATACACACACACACACACACCCTCCATCATCTTGATCTCCGTCATTTAAGAGGTGCATACACCAAATTTCATTTCATGTGATTTTACTGCTTTTAAGTTTCAATAATTTTTGGCATCAACTCTCAGTGCATTTCTGGCGCGCTTGTTTCTGTCATCAGCAATAATTTTTAAGTTTCAATAATTTTCATTTAAGAGTTGCAAATACTGATATTTAGCCTTCTTTATGATGAAGAGTTCTCCAGCTATCTAAGCGACTACCCGACAATTTCAGATGTTTAAAATTGTTTGAATATAAAATTATATCCCTCGGTTGACTTAAGTTGAAATTTCATTAGGGGTGCATTAAAATAGGATAAATTGCAAGAAAAGACCATGATCTTTCTAACTTCCAAACAAAACCCTTCAATTTCCATATCGAGTTTGGTAATAGTGTTGGATTTGGTCATTTTTTATTATAATTTTGTAATAAAAGTATATAAGTGTTAATGCAATTTGATTTTAAACAAAGTTCATGGTGTTGAAGAGTGTTGATGCAATATGATTTTCAACAAAGTTCATGGTATGAAAAAAGAAAAGAAAAGAAAAAAAACAAGTTCCTTGTGATTTAGTATTATTTATGGAGGTAAAGATATGTTTGAAACACATGGGGGAAGTTCATGATATTTAGTAAAATTTAGCCTTTAAAAATGTGAACCGAAAAAAGGAAAAGGGAAAGGGAAAGGAAAAAAAACATCATGCAGCCCTCCTTTCCCACTAAAGGCTGGGTTACATCCATCAAACGGTATTCCGAACTCCAAAGTTTTGGTGCAGCGATGGGAACTTTAAGTCAATTTATTGCTATGTTTGGGGTAAACTGGCATACTGACTATATATCGGTTATAGCAGTATTGGTCAAGTACGGGTATATGCCGGTCAACACCAATCGATAGAATGGTATATCCGTATGGCATATAATATTAATAAATTTAATGTAGTGTTCTTACAAGTATATATATCTTTATAGGGTTAAAATACATTTATTTGGTATGTTATACTTATATTGAATATTTAATATTACCAGTACATTGGTCACAACCATAGATATACCAGGAAATGGCGATATCAGTTATGGACCGGCACACTGGTAAATACCCGTTCAAACATTGATTTGTCGTAACTTCATGCAGACATGGCATTTGCAAAATTTATGGAATCTTATTAGATTTTTAGCCTTTTTCTTGTGAGGAAATTTATTGGATGTTGCTTATGAGGTGGAAAATGTTCTTCCCATTGGATGGCCCAATGAATTTATGGGGTTATATTCATATTAATTCAGAATAGATTATTTATTGTAAATCTTATTAGAAGTTATAAGAAATATTCATAGCAGTTGTCTTAATAAATGAGTAATCGCATTTCTGATCGGTTGCTTTTATTCATTTACATTGTAATTTGTATCTATAGTGTTTAAGAGCTACTAACAATAAGATGGCTAGCTATAGAAAAGCACATAAAATATAGGCCGTTTTCTGATATCTTCACAAAATTTTCTTCTTTTTTTTTTTTCTTTTTATATGTATCTATGGTAGCAGGAAGTTTTGCTGCCCTTTCAAAAAGTTGCAATTGTAATTAGATTATATATAATCAAACAAAAAATATATCCATAGTGAAATGCTCCATTTTTGTTTTGTATGTTTTGTCAGTTGGTTAAAGTGGAAGGAGCTCAAATCTAGATATTCGATGCTCAAATTAGAAATGTAGGGGCATTGACATGATGTCAGCAAGAAAAATTGACATGAGACTTTGTCTCTAGTTGAAGTTGGTCAACCCTTTTTTTTTCTCTCTTCCTTTTATTTATTTATTTATTTTACAGCTCTCGTATGTGTCTAGTGTCCACTGCTTGGAACTCTAGATTTTTCTCATTAAAATAAAATAAAAGGGTTAATAACACAAAACACACATGTAATTTGCCTTTGCTGCTGGTGCCGAGCACCGTTTTATTTCAAAAAGAAAGAATGCCTTTTGGTGCGTATACCCTTTCAATTGGTTTTTTTTGGCACAAACGCCCTTTCTGCATATTGGTCAAATTCCTTAAAAATGCTAAGAAATGATCCAATTCAATTCTGAACAAGTCGAATGATCATCTAAAAATTGCTTTAGAACTTGAGCATTGTTTTAGGGTTTTGATCGATGAGCAGAGAGGATGTTTGTGTCAATTGATTACTTAAGAAGGTATAAGTGTCACACGTGATAAAATACAGGATGTTTTACGCTATACGGCCGGTTTTGTGATATACAGACAGAAATATAGAAAGTTCCATGAAATCTATCTTGAAAAAGATATTCATGACAGAATACTTGGTCTCGATTTCAATATTAAGTTGGCTTTGAATTTGTCGCATTGTTTTGAAAATGGACCCAAACTGAAAGGGTCTCTGTAACGAATATATTGGTTTGTCTATCTAATCAATATTAGGCACAACTAAAATATATTAATTTCCCCCACTATCTTGGAATTAGTATTATAATCAAAACACTTGTTCAATTTTCACAATCACATCATCACAGGTGAATTTATAACAATGGAACATTCACATCGAATAATTTGCTGTCCTTTTCTTCTTCATTATTTTGCTTTTTCCCAATTTTGAATGTGTCCTTGCAATCCGCTCTAAATCATAGTCACAAATTCGTGATTCGGGAGCTATTGTAGCAATTTTTTATTTTTAAGCTTATAACAAACAAGAATTCCCTTTTACTTAAGAAAATGAATAAATCAAATAGCAAATGAAATTTCCAACCACAATGAATATTGACAACAAAGGAAGAAGTTTTTGTATCCATGTCAGCAAGGACTTTTGAAAGTTCAATCATTTCTATCCTGTAGTATAAAATGTTTCAGTCATAATACCTTTGTACAAATAATGTATAAAATTTGTTTTTTTTTCAATATCATCGTCATGTTAGATATTTCACATGTATTACATGGCATGTAAAGTAGATGCAAAGTTTTATATGAGATGTTCTTATCAAACAAACATTTCCCCAGAAGCATTACCTAAAAGATGACCTCTCAATTATTATAAACGGCTTCCATCACATACTCCCTTATACGACTTTTCTCCATGTTCCACAAAATATATAAAGAAACGATAAAAACCGCTGTCCTAATCCGTGGTATTTGTATATAAGGCAAAATATATTTGTAAATATATAAAAATAATTCCAATAAAATAACATTAAAATTACCAATAAAATTAAATATTCATACATACAAACAAAATGCAGAGACATTGTATCTAATCGATCATCATTACATTTCAAATCCGGATGAAGGTTGGATACAACTATCCAACCACCCCGTCATAATTTCTTCAAAAGTGATATGCTTACAAATAAACCTTTTTTCCTTGCATCATCATCAAATTAACAACCTTATTTATAAAATCCAACAATCAAGGAATGGATGTACTTGTAATAAAAGAAACCTTGCCTAAATTTGCACAGCTCACCCATTTCTTCCTCTCTTCAGTGTTTTTTTCTTCTTTTAACTGCCCAGTAAAAAACCTTTCTATTTTCCCCTCTCTCTCTCCTCTCTATAATTTTTCCAATTAAACCAAATAAAAAGCCCTAATTTCATCTCTCTCTCTCTCTCTCTCTCTATATATATATATATATATAACTTTTTCACGAGCAGTGGCTGAAAAAGGCTAGGGTTTCTGGCAGATTCTCGTGAAATTATAAAGGGGTTTGTCCTAGGGTTTCGTGAGAGCATCGAGTTCTCTTGTCGGCATCCAGTCAGAGATCCTTGCTCATGGCTCGTTCCGTTGTTGTACTTGGATGAAGATTTCACCTTGTCCTGTTTCAGATAAAGGATCTTGATGTGGTTTACTCATGGAATTGCCTTTTCTAGCGAAATCCTTTAACGGGTAATTTCTATTTTTTGCAATAAATCGCAATCATGGGGAAAAGGCGGTAGTTTTAGATCATGGGGGAGATTGGGTTGCTGAAGCAAGGATGGAAATGGTTTCAATCTCAGAAACAGGTCTTTGGTGGAAGGCGAGTCGCGGTGAGTTACACGAGGGAGAAGATTTTGTTGCTTATAGATCTGCATTGGCCGATGGTTAGCGTTTGGTGTGTGGGTCTCGGGAAGTTTGTGATGATGCTACTGTTGTATTGGAGAGATTGTGCTATCAAAGGTTTTGGATCCTTGATCAGTTTGAGTTCGATGGCGCTCTTTGTGATTATGTGGAGTTGGTTTGTTAGATTCACGTCGATGTCTTATGGTATATATGCACTTATGGGTCTGGTGAGGATTCTTTGTTTGATTAAATTTTCATACATTTACCTTAGTTTCTGAAATCTTCCGTTAGTAATGCTCATGCTTTGGTTTACGGTAATGTTGTAATAGTAGTTCGTTATGTAGACTGCCCTTAGCGCACAATATGAAGTCATTTGTGTTGAGTGTTTGCCCAAGATGAAATTATCTACAAACACTATTCTTAAGCACATATTCCCATAGATTCACAATTAGGGAATAATAGGGGTTTATTCACTGGAGATAGAATTCCACTTTCACCATATAGAGTCCGGTTTCGTTGTGCTGCTGAAATTTTTTCACAAGAATTCATTCCAATTAAGAATTTCCTTCGTCCTTGAGAGGCTTGATTCTAAGGGATTACGTTGAGCATATATTCCTTGTGGCAAACAACCAGATGATGTTTATTACATCAAATGAATTTGTGATTCTTGATTTCAGATTATGTTGGCCAAGGTGGCATGATTGTGTGTGTGTGTGTGTTGTGTGTGTGTGTGTGTGTGTGTGAGAGAGAGAGAGAGAGAGAGATGTTAAAATGTTCCGAGGGTAATAGGTATAAAAAAAATATTAGCAGTCAAACGCCGTCTGGAATGGGAAACCAGGTATTAATGTTTCTCAAGACCTCCTATTTGTTAAACATCATGTCGGCTTGATATTATAATGCTATCCCTTCCTTCTTTAACCTCTTCAGTGCCTATCTTGTATTTTAGTCAGTGAGGGAAATAAGTAGAGAGCAAGGTAATACAATTTAGGTTGCAATATCAACTGCATCAGAAAGCTACAAGTGTTCATGTCCCACAATTCACAATAATGCCAAAATTTGAACAGAAAAGGTCCATTTTGCTATCCAATTCTGTATATATGCTCCTACCTTGTTTCATGGCCTTGTCCTCACTTGTCTGACATGGCGTGTCATGCCTGCCTACTTGTGCTGACATTTTTGAGATCTTAAGGGTTTGTAATGACAAAGCCGAAACTAAAAGCTTAAAAGAGATAGGCAAAACAGGGGGAAAGTGGAGATGCAAAGGGATAGAAGGAACACACACACACACACACACACCCCAAAAGAAAAAAGAAAAATGTAAGGAAAAATAGAAATGTGGGAATCCAGAATAAATATTCTGTCTTTTAATTTGTGAACATATAAAGGCACATGTTGCCATATCTAAATTTTGATAAATGCTCGAAATTTATATCTTTATCTCCAAGAGAAACCTGTGTTTGGGTGACAGGGCACCTAATCATAGATAAAACCATCCTTAGTTGATCCCAATTGAATATATTCTGCTGTCCCACTATAGACTTTAGAGGGATACATAGTCTCCCCCCCCCCTCTCTCCCACCCAAACCTCATAGCAGAAAAAGGAGAATGCATGCATCACCTGCATGCGCACAAATGTAAATCCAACGGTATTATAGTGTGGTTGGTCTTAGCACCGTGAAGAAGGAAAATATATGGCGTAGTATTTGTTTTACATAATTTTGCTGACATAAAGAAGGTAGCATATGAGTCCCTGTAACAATCAAGTAACTTGACATAGAACTTGTTTCAGGGAGCTTCTGGAGCTGCTATTCACTTTTTGGGTTCCACTCCTGGACTCTTTATAGTTGGGTCATTTGGAATTTTTGTTATGTGGATGTATGGCAGCTTTTGGATTACAGGAATGCTGTTTATAGTTGGAGGTATGTAATGAACTACTTGTTAGACCAGCTTTACCTTGCAGTCAATGAACACTAAGATGTCACCAAATGCAGGTTATATGTTTTCCCTGAATCATGCTCGGGTTCTCATCTTCATTTCAACTGTATATTCTATATACTTTGTTTTTGTCCGTGCGGGTTGGCTTGGAGTTTTTCTCTCATTAAATCTTGCTTTCATTTCAAATGATCTTCTAAGTAAATTACAACAAGGATATGATGGTGGCAATGAAGGCACAAAGTTTGAGGAACAAAAGGAGTCAGAACCGTTTGTTGAAGACTATCCGTTTCCAGGAGACTCTGAATATTCTCCTCCAACAAGTGAAGCTGAAAATGTGACCCCTAGTGAATCAACTTGCAAAACTTCAGCAACACCAAATGTTTTGAAAATTCAGAAGGATGCTCCTCCTATTAAGGTTTTGAAAGCTGAATCGGCTTCCATGGATGAGATGAAAAGGATAATAGATAGCTCAAATCATTACGAAGCTCTGGGTTTTCCTCGTCACAGGAGTATTGATCCTCTGATGTTGAAAAAGGAATACCGCAGAATGGTGGGTTTCCATTTGCCGCAGCTTTATTTATTTATTTTTCTCTTCAAAGGATTTAATACTAAAAATATTATTTATCTTATACATTCTTTGTTTGTAGGCTGTGCTTGTGCATCCTGATAAAAATATGGGAAATCCAGTAGCAAGCGAATCATTCAAAAAGCTTCAGTGTGCATATGAGGTATATTGCTGTTTCTTGTTATTTATGAAGAGACTATTGGAACCTGTTGAACATGCAGTAATTAACGTTTCCATTCAATTTTTCAGGTCCTTTCGGATTTTACAAAAAAGAAGACTTATGATGATCAACTGAGAGAGGAGGAATCTCAGAGAATATTCCAAAACTCTCGTTCCCCCTTCACACAGGTATATCTGCTGTTAATATGTAAGTTTATTTTTTATGCTTAAATGGCTCAATGTGTTTTTTTTTTGGATTGTAAGTGATGCTTACCACATAGGTGAATTACCACATAGTTTATTATTATTTTGGTTGTGCCAGTAAACACTTTAACCAAAATGCTTAACCTTTGTTAAAGGAAGTGTGACAATAATTTACTATATTACCTTGTTTTTATTTGTTTTCTTCATACATTTACTCCAGCGTACAAAAATTTGTCACAGCAATGTTACAGGAATTGTAGTTTCTGGCAATAGCAATTATTTGAACTTTTCCTTGAATTGTGATTCCATGACTTTAAGGGGGTTTGGAATTAATTTACTTTATCCATTTCCTTTCCCAATTGCTGTGCCTTCTAGGACAAACTGAAATTAGAAACACATTATCACTTGAGGAGTTAATTACTGTTATTGCTTCTACAATTTTATTCTTATGCCAACACGTTATGCTACGATTTTTTTTCTTTTATTGTTAAATAATTTGAGCCTGAATAGGTTCTCATGTGCTACATATTGATGAGCTGAGGTAAACTAGTCATGAAATTGCTGATGTCCATAAACTGTCAGAATGTTAAACTGTTTTAATGTCGCACTCTGTTGTGTGAAAATTCTTGTCATTTAATTCACCATGAGCTTGATTTAAATCTTCATTTCGGACCTTGACTTGGAACCAATGGAGATAGATCGCTGAACCAGTTTACATTTATATGGGATATGTACTCTGCAGAATATTTTAATTATCACGTGCTATAAGTGCTGGCAATCAATTTCTATGTGGATTTTAACTGAAATGCTTCTATTGTTACCACTTGCAATTTATCCTGAAATCAAATGTCATTTTTTCTGCGTCTTTTTTTGGTAGGATGGATTGGATTTTCATTCTGAGGAATCCAGGCGTATAGAATGCACAAAATGTGGCAATTCACATATTTGGATATGCACCACAAAAAGTAAAGCCAGTGCAAGATGGTGCCAGGTTGACAAATCTGATCCCTCCCCCCTTCCCCCACCCCACGAAAAAATCCCTTTCGACCATTACTTATGTTGAGCGCCAACATTTGAAACATGATATTTGGTATCAGGATTGCTCCCAGCATCATCCAGTTAAAGATGGAGAGGGATGGGTTGAAAGTCGGTGCTCTCGCATTACGCCATCTCCTCACAAGGTATTTAAAGTTGGAGTATGATTATTTATATTTTTCTTGTTTCTCTTCACCGTTGTTCATAATTCAGTAACTAAAAGTTGAGAATATGTTGGATTTAGTATATTAAAGTTATGAACTTCAGCAACACATTACTATTTTAAATTTCTGGGGTATGTATGAAATGCCTGGTTAGTAGTTGTCCGTGAACGATCTTTGATGTGGAGTCCTCCGATTATGCATAGATTTTTGTTGTTAAAACCTAATAATGCAGATGGTAATATTGCATGATGTTGCGTGATCGTAACCTGGTAATTAAGTAGCAAAATAGTATATTAAAATAGAGAATAATGGAGGAAAGATGCCATAGGAGGGAATTTCCTCCTTTGGCGTCGAAAAATTATACCATCCCTCATTTTTTCCTACGATCGGCATCCATCATCTTCATCGTTATCATCTAAGATGTGGGTACACCAAATTTCATGTGATTCTACAACTTTTTCACTGTTGATTTAGCAATGTAAAATGTTATGTTGTCGGTGAACCATTAATTTTGAACCCACTAAATCAACGGTGAAAAGGTTGTTGAATCACATGAAATTTGGTGTATCCACATCTTAGATGATAACGATGAAGATGATGGGTGCCGATCGTCGGAAAAAATGAGGTTTGGTGTATTTTTTCGACGCCATAGGAGGAAATTCCCTCCTATGGCCCCTTTCCTCCATTATTCTAATTAAAATATATGTGTTCATGTTGGTGATAACCATAATCCTTTTTCATTTTTCACTTTTTCATTTTTAATAAGAAAAAAGTACCAAACAGAATCGATAATCTCAGTCAAAATGAAACTAGTGGAACTCGACTAGGTTGAATTCTTTTCTGAGCCCTGAGTTTTATTTATCATATCTAGTGAAGTTTCTTTAGGCAATGATCGGTATATTTGAACATTTGAAACACTACTTGTTTTGGTGATAGAAGTAAATTGGTTTAGTGTAGGGCTGTGACTGATTCAAACCCGGCGGCGGCGGCAGGGTGGGGGGGGGTATCTGCTCAGGTTGGGTCAGATTGAAGGCCGACTAAGACCACACCTAACTTGCATATGTCATTTATAATCAGGCCCCATTTGATTTTAATTTGATGAATCACTAAATTAGTAAAAGCCAAGTAAAACATTTTTTTTACCCCATCAGCGAGATTTGGAGATTCAGAAAAAGCCTTTTCCCCAAGTTTTCTTGAAAAATGCTTAGTAATATAGACCAAGTAAATGATTTGTTGAAACATAATGAAGAAGATGTATATTTTCTCTACAAACATGTTTCAGTGTTAGTTTGATCATTTTTCTGACATATTTCTATCTTGATGTAGCTAGTATTTAAACACTCCTCTCTCTCTCTCTCTCTCACACACACACACACACACACACACATCAGGAGGAACAAAGCATGTCATATCCATATATTTTTTAGTTTTATTTCCCCCCCTCTTTTTACTGCATGGTATGGAAAGATCTTAATTCAATTTTATGGATTTTAGTAGCCTGATGCATCGAGAATAATATCTATTCATCCTTTTCAGGTGGAGATACCGAGAGCCTTTGTTTGTGCTGAAAGTAAAATATTTGATGCGTCTGAATGGGCTATATGTCAGGTCAGCAGTGCCTTTCTATCATTGTACATACTAGTCTCTTTGACATTTCAGTTCTTCGAGAAGATGGATGAGGGTAGAATGCTCCTGCGAAGAATCATGTTTCAAAATTCGAAACCCATTTTGTTACAAGCATTGCCTATAAGATGATGATTGAAGTGGTGTCGAAATTCTTATCCCCCCCCCCCCCCAGAACCCCCCCAAAAAAGAAGGAAAAAAACTCGCATAAAAGCGGGAAAAAAGAAAAAAGAGAGAAATAGAAGAAGAAGAAGAAGAAGAAATACCAAGAAAAGAAAAAAAATTGTGAAAACAAAACCTGTGATCATACATTGCGCTATCACCAGTTCGCTAGCTTGTCGACCGCCTCTGCTCTTAATGAGAGTTGAAATACTTAGGATAGATCTTGTTATGAACATCTTATACCTCTGCCTCAAGATTTTCCAGACATTATCCTGCTAGGTTCTTAATTGCTTCCTAATATTTTCCTTCCCCAAATAGACCATATGAAAATGAGCGAGGACAGGGCACCTTTTTACTTTAATCCTCTTTACTTTTTACCCATAATTTCCCTCGTAGATACACATTTTACATAAGTGTATCCGGATATATCATCTTTCCTAAGTAATCAGCTGAAATTTACCCTGTTGCTTTTATTATATCTATTCTAGACATGCTCACAAACCTTCTAAAATAGTCCTCCCAACCCCCGAATTATATTTTATAAATCCTATGATTCACTATGTTCATCATATAACAAAATGACTAAACAAGGTTACGATATATGATATGTTAGTGCACATGTGCAATATAATCTCCTTTCCAAGTGCAATCCCAAAATCTTCTCTGCTCCTTATCTTGCAATGCAAAATTTTAAACAGGGAATGTCATGTAAGCCAAATACTCATAAGCCAAGCTTCCATGTAAATATGAAGACGGTACAAAGGTCAAATCAATCACGGTATCCATGGAGCTTAGATGCAGAGATGAATCCTGAAGATGATGAGTTTGAGCTCTGGTTCCAACAGGCTTCGGCATCTGGGCTCTTCTCTGATAGCCCAAAACGCAGAAAAAGCTGGAGCCCTTTCAAAATAAATCAAAAAGGGATGAGGCCATGGCGACGATCTCCATAAACTAAAGAGTCAAGTTGGTGAATGGTACCTTTGTCTAACACAAAGGAGTGAAAAGGGGAGACAAAAGAAAGCTCTCTTGTGCCCGTAAATAGAGTCTACGTCATTCTTGGTATGAAGCCTTTTCATTTGATGCTGTAGAGATAGATTTCATTGTTTACGGCCACAGTTCAAAACATCAGTCATCTTTCGCACTATTTCCATTTTTGGGCATCATCAATGGTTCTTCGCCTCCTTGAAGATGTTCAGGTATAGAAAAAGGCACAGAGCCTTGTATTCTCTTGAGAAAATAAAGGGAGGAAAGCAGTGGTGCTAAAAAGGAACAAACCTGTATATTAATAGATAGGGTGGCGGCATATCTAATGCCATAAATGTGTGGGATGTATAAAATGTTGTACACTTAATACCTCATCAAATGTAACAAAAAATAGTCTGATGCGAGCTGAATCATGTGATGTAGGAGAATGGGCTCCTAACCTGTGCAAACTCATAAAGGAACACTCGCTACTATTATTTTGCTATTAGAATTTTCATACATTTAGCATGTAAGTGATGCTTTCTTTGCAAATATATTATCTGTCTTTGCATTGCGCCAAATTTATCAGGTGTTTTGTTCTAAAGGTGTATTAGTTACAATTGCCCCCCTCTTAAAAGAGGGCTCCAGTATTATTCGTTACCGGTTGGATTCTGTACTGAACAATAGATTGCAATATGATGCAAGCATGATTTGAACTCCAGACGTGTTGATTGGAATGAGACAGTTGATGCTCAATAGAGCAGATTGAAAACATGAAGGCTGCTGCTATCAAGATGCTAACTGCCATGTCCCTGTCTTTGGAAAAATGTTAATCAGAATGATGAAGGGAATACTCCATACTTAGAATTTGCAGAAAATGGTACCTTTGGGTTTTGTAATTCCTTAGCTTGGCTTTTGTTTTCCTAAGCTTCGCTTTGAGAGAGGAGAGGGGATATTATGAAGCGAAGGAAACTTAAGGGAAATGAACACATGGGAGATTCTTTGCTTTGTGGCATTGACCAAGACTTGTCACCTAGTTAGTGGCTGTTAATGGATTGCTCCACGTTATCATAATTGATTTATGTACTCTTTTTATATTCTTTTGGGTGCCCTGCTTTTCATGATTACCGTGTTCGCTGTGGAGAAACAGGCTGAGGGATCCGTTTCAATATTTCTATCTTAATCTTTCTTTATCTCAATTTCACGGAGAATGGCCATCTTCCGAAATGAATACCTTACCTATACATTTGAATTCATACTCTCTCCTATCCAAGAAAAACATGGATGAGACATACATCATAATGTTATGCATTGGCCTCTATATTTTTTATTCTATTTTAATTTATTTCGAGCTACTTACCAAGCTCAACTTAGTTAAAAAGCTTGCATTACAAGTGGAAAGTCTCTGGTTCAAGTCTTTCTAAAGTGAAGTGGCAGAAAGGGTTCTTCACACAAGCACAAAAATAAATAAATACATAAAATGAAGTCACATGAGTCAAATATCATTTGAAATGATTGATGTTCATATTGACTGAAGTTATTAGGTTTTTCGGACTGTATAGTCACGAAAGCAAGTTTGGATAGAATTCTTGTGTCCTAAATGGTAAGACCAGTCTGTTTTTCTTTTCGAGGTCTAGACAATAAGCTATTTGATCATGTTACAGGAGTTTCCGACTCGAGAATTCATAAGACAAAACCTAAGATTTTGAAATTTGAGAAGATGGGTTAGTTTCAAAGAATTGGTCGTCTCTTTGTAGAAAGAAATTCCTATGATGGTAGACTCTTGGTTAAAAGAGATTCATAAACTTAGGTTGATATGATGATGATTCTGTGTTTGTTCCTTAAACCCGACATACAAATGCTAAGGAGATATATAATGTGAAATTCGATCTTAATGCTTTGGCGGCATTCTTTTTTTTTCCTTCTTCTTTTTTGCATAAAACTTCTTTAAGCTCTAATAAAGAAGCAACCCTCGCAGTCGATCCGTTGCAAAAAAACGCTTGGAAGTGTTGTCTCAACATATCCGACAGCACCATCCAATACTCTTGAATTAGCTAGAAAACCAGCTTCTGCATTTCCTTTTCGAAATATAGGAGTTTTAAACTCAGAGGAGTGAGTCCATTCCCTGATATCTCTAACATTAACTTTGCAATGGCAAATCGATCTCCCCTGGCTCATCAATGACCGAGCCCTTTTAACTTGCATATGATGGAAAGAGAGGAGGTATTGAGGTGCAAAAAGCATGCTAACTATACTTGCACGTTTAATTCTCGTCCTTGAAATCACAATTCTTGTCCATTGAATAGTAAAAGGACAAATGGAAACACCGTGGCTTGAGTTGTTCTCGGGATCCTGTCTTTAATTGTTGTAAAATTAAACTTTGTTAAATTTGTCAATATTTTAGGGTAAATTGCTAAAATGTATGCACGAACTATCACGTTTTGTGTGCTTAATATCATGAACTAATTTTATAGCAGATTGCTACCATGAATTACTAACTCCGGTTGCAACTTACTACCATAAAAACACGAATGTTACTTTTAACTGTCACGTCAGCAATTTTTGCAGTGCCCGTTTTTTACGCTCTTCTTCCTTCAAAAAAAGAAAAAACAGAAAAGAAAAATAAATTAAAAAAAACCTCTTTCTTTCTCCCCCCACCAAACCCAAAATGATGATGGAATCGATCATCACCTCCCATTGTCACCATCCATCTCATCCTCCTCACTCCGCCGCCGCAACCACACCACCGACTCCCATCATCCTCATATCATCATCAGCATCTTCTTCCTCTTCCTCTTCTTCATCACCACCATCATCATTATCACCTCCGATCATCATCATCATCTCATCCTCCACCACCTCGATGTTGAAGCTCAAGTCGACGAGAGCTTGGAGGCCTCGGGTTTGAAACCGGGAAGATGAAGCTCAAGTCAATGATGGAGCTCAAGTCGACGGGGAGCTATGAGGATTCAGGTTTGACGATGAGAAGCTTGATAAGGTGTCGATGCCTTTGGGGAATTTCATCGAACAGTTGTTGGGTGTAGTCGATTAAAGAGCTCGAAAGGATGAGAAAGAGAGCGAAGGCTCCGATCCCTCAAATTGCAATGGCAAGGAGGAAGGCTCCAATCCAAAATGCCACAATATTCAACAACCACAAATGCAACCTTGCACTCATCTCTTTCAATTTCCCTCAAATTGAATCCCAAACCCCCTTTTCTTATTTATTTTTTATTTTAAATGGCAGAGAGAAAGAGAGAGATGGGGGCAGAGGGGAGGTCGGGGGAAGGGACCAGAGATGGTGATGAAGGTGGCGGTGGTGATGAAGATGGTAATGACGATGGTGATGAAGAGGAAGAGGAAGATGGTTATGATGGGAGTCGATGGTGGTTGCGGCGGCAGAGGGAGGAGGGTCGCGGTGTGCGAGGAGAAGAAGGTAGCCTGAGTTTTTTTATTGCTTTTTCTTTTTCTGTTTTTTTTAAAATTGAAGTTAAATCGAAGGGTATAACGGTCTATTCATTCATGTACAATTTTTAACGCCGTGAGGCAGTTATGTCAAAAAAATTCGTGGAAGCAGTCTCTAACTATTAAAATCTATGATATCAAACGCAAAAAACGTGGTAGTTCATGAATACATTTTTGCAATTTATCCTTTTTTTATTTAAAAAACCGTGTAAGGAATTTAGTTGCCAAGAAATTTGTACAAGAGAATATGCTATATGAAATTAAAAAGGAACCAGCTTGATTATTTAACTGCATTAAGGAGGTTTTAGCTAACAAAAAAGGCACATTTGTGGTTTATTGCAGCTTTTCCGATCTGTCATTAACCAGGTTAGAGTTGCTTTCTGATAATCTATGATGTTTGATCCTGTCAACAATGTTGATAGTGATTTAGTTCATTACTTGCGTTCATTAGAACTCACTGAATTGTAAAAAAGTGATATGCGCAGAAACAAGCTATGTTACAGTCTTAGTGGATTTTAATCTCAAAGATTTTATTTAAAGATTCTAGTATTTGATAATTATATGTTAACATCCAAGATAAATATTTGATATGATATTTAACTAAAATAATATAGATTCAAATTACTTATCGAAGAAATTTTTAATATTTGGGAAAGTAAGGATAAGCATTTTAATATTTGAGAAAGTATGGATAAATAATTCCCCCCTACAAAATACCTTTTTCTTAAAATTATAAGAATTTTTTTCGCCACGTCATTTTGCTGTTTAGCAATTTCAGTTTGAAGAACCTCTATCCTTTTGCATAAATATAGAAATAGTTGTATGTGTGAAAATACAATAAAATATGTTGTTTTTAGTAATATGCAAAAGTATCAGGGGGGTTATAATGTACATCTACTTTCAAATTGAATTATGAATAAGTCTAAAAGATGGTGTGTTGTAAAGAGTAAAGACTAGCCTCTCCCTTCCGGGTAGATGCATTTTTTATTGAACCGGAAACGATTGGGTATTAAAAAAAGAGTGCATCTCAGCTACATTTGATGAATTTTATTCTGGGGTATTCTTAGAAAGTCTACGACTTACTCATCTTCATTGTGTTAATCAAAAGTGGGCACCTGGTGAATGGTGGAGTGGTATATAGAGCTTGGTCTTACCATGATCGTATAACATTGTTTTGTAGTTTGGGGAAATTATCGGCCAATATATCTGCATATGGACCGATGTATTTGTTATTTGATATCGGGTGATATATCGTGATCTTTTCTAATAAATTTTATTTTAGGTTTATCGGGTTTTCACTATTCAGGTTATGTTCGAACAAAATCCGACCCGACGTCCATAATGGAGAAATACTTTTAAGTCTTAAAATTAAGAAAAACCCAGCGGATCCAACTTTTCATTTATTATATTCAATAATGTCACGACCTGAGATCCGAAGTGGTAGATCTCAAGATGCGACTCATTATAGTCGATCAAATAAATCATCAATATAAATTCCTAATAAATCCAGGATTTTTAACGGAGCATAGAATAAATTTTCATCTGTTTGTCATAATATCCATAAATAATTATATCAACACTTAAAAATCCATTAAAACCTCATTAACCGTCCAACTTTTCATATAAATATATTATAGTTCACAAGTCCATATATTACATCTCCAAAATTTTGGACTTATCTTATATTTGCACTCCCAAAAGATATTTCACGATTCTAAATACATGCACACACTATGAGCATCTAGTGCTCAATATACACAAAATACTATATATACATACCCCAAAATAAGGCCATACTCCAAAAGGTCGCCTTAAGCGCACGACCGCTTATTCACTACTCTGAAAAACATTTGGTAAATTGAATGAGTTCACCACTCAATAAGCAACTCTATCAAACCATGAAACTTAGGTTTGAAAATAATATGAGATACTAGTAGTCATTTATATGGTGTTAAATCAATAATCATAAAATGGACTTGTAATGCATAAAAGTCACTATAACTAATAATCAAAATAGAAAAACAATAATATAATAATTCATGCATTCTTGCTAAACAACTTCATTACTTCGATGTCGATGGTAAAAAGAGAGAAAAGATAAAAGTTCATATTATCACTAGTTCAATAGTACTAAATCAAGCATATGGATGAACAAGTGAAATTCCACATGAACGCATGTAATATAAGGAACTCATCAATTTAGTTGCTAATGTAAAACATATATTCCCTTGGGGATTTTCGTCGCTGACAGCTTGCTCTCTGACATAGAGGAATCGGCCGGTGGCAAAATTCCCCAAGTGGCCGCCATTGCTCAGAAGACGGTTCAGGTCGGTATCCGTTTCCTTTAAGGATTTTCTTAAGTACCCTTTCTTAGTTTGAATGTTTCTAACTCCTTCTGCTGTTTTTCTCAAGTCCTCCAACACTGCGCCATCATCGTAAATATGGAATCCGAGAAGATTTCCTCGGCCATGAGGAAGGCGGGAGAATTGTCTTCGCGGGAGGAGGGTCTGCGCCTTGAGCTGCAGCAGGAGAAGGAGAAGACAACCGCCCTCGAAACCCGGTTGGTCGCCGAGGCGTTAACGGTCTCCAAGTGCAAGGAGTCCCAACGACTTCTGAGTGAGTCCAACCAAGCCATCCAGGCTAAGTTGGAGGAGTTGGGTAAGCGCTATGCCACAATGAAGAAGTCGAGGGATGCCAGCAAGAGGGAGACCGAGGTGGCACTTGAGGCGGCGAAGCTCGCCGAGCTCCGAGCTTTGAAGTCGGTGGAGAAGTATAAGGCGTCAGACCACTTCTACGCCATCGCCGAAGCCTCGGCCATCATTTGGCACGAGGCTCTCGATGCTTTCAAGACGTTAATGCAGGAGTTTGCCGACGGTGAGCTCCGCACCAGAGTCCCGCTCTTCGTGGATATGCCGCCAGTGGCTGGCGTCGGGGCGGCCATCGGGGGAGGTGGTTACCGAGGTAGAAGCCTCGACCCCTGAGGGCGGTGCCGAGCAAGGCGATACCCCGGCAGAGCCTGCAGCCTGAGCCTTTTTTGTTTTTGTTTTTTTGAATTTTGTAAGCCTCCGGGCACTTTTTGTAAGGCTGAAGAGCCCAGAATACCTTGTAAAAATTTCTGGAATGTGAATAAAGCCGAGCTTATTTTCCTCTGCATGACTTTTGTGCTTTCTGCGTGAGTATTTTAGCTCGTCAGTCTTTTTCTCGAATCGAGTGTTAAGCCTTAGGCCGATGACCGGCTTTTTAGATGACGATTGCGCGTCGAATGTAACTCGATTAATTGCCAAGTGTAGGAAGGTCGGTGCCCTCCCGCTACCCGTAGTCGAGGTGGCGATCATTCATTTATGATGAATCAACATATATCTAAGTGTTGGAAGGTCGGTACCAGTCTATTCCTCAGAGTCGGGTTGACGACCACGTCTCTTAGCATGAGTTGAAAAACAGTCAAATTAAAATAGGTCGGCATTGACCGATTCCTCCTTGTCATGGTTCCTAGACTTGTGTCTTTATATGGTAGGAAGCTACCCCTCGGAGATTAGCCGGGCAGGAATCTGTACGGTGGCCTCTTTAGAAGGGTTTTTGATCCTTAGTGTAGATGGGTAGGAATCTACCCGCCAGTTATAGACCGGGCAGGGAAACTGCTCGGTGGACTCGAGATGAGGGCTTCGATCCTTAGTATAGATGGGTAGGAATCTACCCGCCAGGGATGGACCGGGCAGGGAAGCTGCTCGGTGGCCTCAGGATGAGGGCTTTCGATCCTTGGCGTAGCTGGGTACGAATCTACCCGCCAGGGATGGACCGGACAGGGAAGCTGCTCGGTGGCCTTGAGATGAGGGCTTTTGATCCTTAGCATAGCTGGGTAGGAATTTACCCGCCAGGGATGAACCGGGCAAGGAAGCTGCTCGGTGGCCTCAGGATGAGGGCTTCGATCCTTGGCGTAGTTGGGTACGAATCTACCCGTCAGGGATGGACCGGACAGGGAAGCTGCTCGGTGGCCTCGAGATGAGGGCTTTTGATCCTTAGCGTAGATGGATAGGAATCTACCCTCCAGAGATGGACCGGGCAGGGAAGCTGCTCGGTGGCCTCGGGACGAGGCTTTTGATCCTTAGCGTAGATGGGTAGGAATCTACCCGTTAGGGATGGATCGGGCAGGAAAGCTGCTCGGTGGCCTCGGAATGAGGGCTTTTGATCCTTGGCTGGGTAGGAATCTACCCGCCAGGGATGGACCGGACAAGAAAGCTGTTCGGTAGCCTCGTTAGGAGGGCTTTTGATCCTTGTCCTAGATGGGTAGGAATCTACCCGTCAGGGATGGACTGGGCAGGGAAGCTGCTCGGTGGCCTCGTGAGGAGGGCTTTTGCAACATTTCAGAAAAATAAAATATTATTTTTGGGGATTTTTATAATTAAATAATAATATATTGAATATTTTAATAGTGCGGTATAATTAAATATCGATAAATTGGGAAAATTTTTGGAAAATTATAGAAATTACTGAAATGAGGGTGCTTTATGTGATTTATGCAAATTATAAATTTTTATGATTTATTATACACTATTTTAATGCTAATCGTGATTAAATATCGCTAATCGGACATTAAGCGTGTTTTGTACACATGACATGCACATGTCATTTTTAACACTTGTGTTACATTTGTTTCATGGCTTTTCTTTAAAATTATTCATGCTTGGTTTGGAATTTAAAGAGAAAAGAAAAGATAAAGAATAAAGAGAAAAGAAAAGAAAAAGGAAATGATTAAACAATAAGGTATGAGTGAGAGAGAGAGAGGTGAGGGGTCAACCTTGAACCATAACACTTTGTTTCCTTCATCATCTTCTTCATCTTTTCTCCTCCCTCTTCACCCATGGCAGCACCTCACTCCTCCTCCACTTCAAACCCCAAAAATATCATCAAAACAACACCAAAACTCCATCTCCATTTCACAAAAAACATGCACAAGCTCACAAGCTACACTTTGGACAAAGAAAAATGGGATTTTGATGCTCTAGGGGATTCATGAGTGCCAAATGAGGTAATCTCTTCACCATTTGTGTAGTTTTGCTTTCACTATTAGCTTAGATACATGTTTAGAAGTGATTAGGCGATGTTTAGTGAACTTGAAAATCTTAAGTTAGGGTTTGAGGGATTTTTGAGTTGTGGTTGTATTTATGGACCTTAGTGGTGACCTTAAACCCCCCTTGGTGCTAGAAACCCAGACCAAATACAAATACCAAACCTGAAAACCCAAAACAGAATTTGTTCATGTCAGTTTTGTGAGTGTTTAGGGTGTGCAGGGAAATCTGGAGTGACCTGGGATTAGTACGAGTTAAGAAAACAACTTCAGAGACTGAATTAAGATACCACGAGACCACACTACCAAAACGAACCCCATCCAAGACTAGGGAACCGAGGAGGCCGGATTTGAGGGGGTGTGGCCGGCCACTCTGTGGGATTTGGGGTCCAGGTTGCTTCCATGGCTCACATACATTCTATATATCACCCCAATATTGTTTGTGCATCTTGTTTTCACCTTAAACAAAATACGGGACTATTTTCATGAGTTGCTGTTTTGATTCGGGGTTTTGTTTTACATATTTTGAATTCTGAATTTTAGTAATTGGTATTGTATTCGGTCACTTGATGTTTGTACGTCTATATCGAGTGTTATTTGATGGTTTTGAAGGCGTAGTCCATAGGTTCTAACCTATAGGCTTTTAGCGTGTCGATTTGGTTTTGATTTGGATTTTAATGCGATACGATTTGCAAAAGAGCGGAGCCACTTTTTGTGCTTAAGACCCGACCTTAGTGCGGTTATAACTGTCTCATCGCGATGCTCAGGGATCTCGAGAATGGCGTTGTAGAAGCGAGTGACATATCCCTTAAATGATTCTTTGTCACTGCTTTTTAATGTGAAGAGGTAATCGACCGTCCTCTTCTGTCTTCTGTTCCCGACGAAGTGGCCGAGAAACTGGGTGGCCAGCTCATCAAAGATAGAGATGGAGCATGGCGTCAACCCCCAGAACCAGTCCCGATCAGTCTGGATCAGAGTGGTGGGAAAAGCGCGGCATTGAGCTGCGTCCTAGTTGTCCTGGAAGCTCATGCCCACTGTGAACACATCCAAATGATCCTTTTGGCTGTACTTTCCGTCTAAGAGAGCCACCTTGGACGGCTTGTTTTTGGAGGAAACTCATTCGGCCAGCAATTTCTCGGTGAAGGGCTTTGTGAGAGAATCCGCGGAATATCTAGCCCTTTCGCCGGATGGAGGGCCGTCTCGTCGTATGCTTTCTAGCTTCTTTTTGAGAGCCTTAGGTCGGTGGTGATAACCCGAGGATTCAGCACAGTCGGAGTGGCGACTGTCCCCGCTCTTGGTTTGTGCGGCGATGCGGCTTCTATTCCGCTCTATTATGTTTCTCTGGTCCCCGGGTGAGGTCTTTCTCGTGTAGTCCCGACGAGTGCCTCCTCGATCTTGACGCGAGTGGGGGGCGTCGGTCGTGCCTGGAAGCAAGCGAGCTGACCGACACCTCTTCGGAGGGTATGGGCGCGTGTCGGACTTCGGGGCGATGGCCCTGTCTTCCTCGAGACCGGGGCTTGGAACCTTCTGGAACCCAGCGGGTCATGGAATCATGGCTCGCCCGTGGACCGTGGTTGCCGGAGTTGGCTCGCCGGCACTCAGTGACGCTGGGAAGCGAGGTCATTCGCCTTTCTGCGTACATCGCCGTCTCGGGGAACCGGGATCTGGCGATCAGGGTCCGCCGTCTGAACGCGGACGAGAGCGTCCACCATCGACAAATGTCTGTTGATTCGAGCCGATAAGACGTTGAGGAGGTTTGGAGGTGGGGAGGAGCCACTAACGCCTCCGTTGTGAGGGGCGTGGCGGCTCGCACTGGGATCATTACGATTTTCGCTCGCCATGCGATCGAGAGTGGAAGATCAACTTTGTTGAATGGAAGAAATTTTGGCGTTTCCCACAGACGGCGCCAACTGATGGAGGTCGGATCTCCTTCAGATGCTGTCCTCCGTCGATCTGTCGCGGGTGTGGGTGAACGGCTGAGATTTGGCTTGTAGGTTGTCTTCTTGAGCGTGTGGTTCTTAATGGGTTAAGTTTGAGGTGGAAGCCGAGCTACCTGCAAAGAAGTCCCGGGGTGGGTGACCACCGTAGGACCCTCCGATGATCAAGTTAGCTGAGAAATTTGAACAGAGTAGTGGATTATTGGATTCAAGTTGCCTCATCTGAGTCGTCTGAGAGAGAGGTTTTATAGTGGTCGCATGGAGCGGGCAGGCGCGAGATTTTCGCCTTCGGTTACGCAGTAGCCCCTGACATCACGCGTGCGTGAATGACGGGATCCTCCCATTAATGATGGGATACACTCATTAATGGGGGGATACGCCAGCGTGGGACGCGGGACTTGGGGCGGCGGTTATTTCGCTTAGGTGAGATACGCGGAGCCGTCGCGGAGGCGCTAGGGCTCTGCAATCTCGGTTGATCGGGGGAGGCCGAGGAAGCTCGGCATGCTCGGGGCTCGGAGACGAGCGGAAGGCCGATGAAGCTCGGCGTGCTCGGGGCTCGGAGACGAGCTGCTGGTAGTTTCCTAGGTGAAGATGGAATGTCTTCAGGGGGGTCTCCCGAAAGGTCGGGTACGCTCAACAAAGAGGGGACCCCGGGAATTGTTCCCGATGCGGCTCATTTATTCAACTCCTGTAGAGTCCAGGACACGTCACCTGCCACGTGTCGTAATATGAGGAGACACCACTTGTGAGCATCATCTGGAAGGAATGTAATTATAAGCTATTTTGCATAGTACCCTAACTGAATTTGAAGTCATTGGGAAGACTGAAGTTCTAGCTGCCATCTTACATTATAGAGGGCATCAAGTATGGCAAAATCAATTGTATTATACTGCAGAGATTGTTTTAGCTGATAACTATAAGCGCCATACATATTATCTAAGCAACTAGCAGGCTGTAACTGTGTTGGTTTTTCCTAATTATTTTTTCTCCACTTCAGACTGATGGCATGTGTCTGGCCAAGTATCACACCATATGTAAAGATGGTCTGGATAACTAGTTTTAGGGATTTGATCATGTTTCAAGAATGAGTAAAAGAGCAATGGCGACTCTTCCACTTTTAGACAGACTTTGTTAATGCTGGGGTTGGCAATTTTTGCTGGCCCAACCATCCACCTGAGACCGACCCTAGATTATCAGGTATTTGTCGGGCATAAACAGGCATGGGCTTTGAATGAAGTATTTGCCTTCTCGACTTGGGAATCCAATTTGACCCACTAAAAAAAATTGAACTGTTATAATTTTTTAGCTCATTAAAAACTTGTTATCTCGTACCCAAAATCAACTCCTCAAACCAACCGAACTACTAATTAACTTTGCTCTTAAATTAGTCTTTTATTAGCTGTTTTAAGTAATTAGTTATACAGGCAGAAAAATAACTCACACACGAAAATCTAATTACATTTATTTGGCACAGGAGATTCAAACGAAAAGCAACGAGACAATACGTTGGTGGAGCGTCCTAATGAAGGAATATTTGCAGCTCAATGTAGTGATAATGGCTCGGAAGCACGAGAAGTCTTCAATGTACCAGCCAATTCTTTGGATGCTACCTTGGTTGAACCTGAAACATCAGCCTCTACTGCGCAGCCTGTTGAAGCTGGAATCGAAGCACAGAACAAGCTTCTTTCAACTGTAGCAAAGTCGGCTCTTGTTGAGGAAGCAGGGGACTCATTCAAACCTTCGGAGAAACTACCATTGCCATTTGAGAAATGCTCCACTATGTGGGACTCCATCGAATCTATGGACGTATTCAAGGTAATGCCTCAGCGGCCACATTTTCAACCATTGGAGCAATTCTCCAAAGGTTTTCGTGAAGGAATGGCAATAGGTTTGATGGTCACCTTCTCTAGCTTGGTAAATAATATTCGCAAGTTGGGAATAGCTGATCCCCGCCACAAGTTCGATGAGATAACAAAGACTCTTGTGCATTTAGAAGCTCATGGTTTCAATGTGAAAAGCTTACAGGCTCGTTGCTAAGGGTAAAAGACAGAAAGGAACAACTTGTGAATGAGAAATCTCGACTGGAAATGATGGTGAGAAAAGAAAGAGGGGAGAAAGATCGGTTACATATGGCACTTGGGTCAATCGAGATGGCTTCCATGGGGTTAGAACAATCTCTTGAGCATTTGCGAAAGGAGAAATGTTTAGTTCTAGAATGATAAAGAGAGAAAGGCACTAGATTGGACAAATTAGAAATGGACCCTAGGAGGGTCGACGATGCCCTTCGATCTGCTGAATGCGAGTCTGAGGGTTTATTCTAGATTGGACAAATTAGAAATGTTTGAAAGTCTGTAATACTAACAATTTTAGAGGATCGTTATCATAACTTCATCTTTAGCCGCTAGAACCCTAAAATCCTAAATTTGTAACTTTAACTTCTAAAATTCCATATCCATAACCCTAACCCATGATTATACTTTAAATTTTATCATCTTCTACATTCAAACCCATAAATCCCATAATTATGATCAGTAACTTTCAAAACAAAATTCTTCAAGTTCTATCCTCGATTACTCATCTTCTAATAACCAACTCCTTTTCAATTACTTATCTTGCACATCCAAAACCTCCGATTCCTCTTAAGACGATTATCCCGTGTTAATACCAGTCTTATAGGGTAGCCATCCATATATTTTAGTCTTTAATGGAACTTTATGTTGGAGATAGTGCCCTCATAGTCAATTATTGGATCGCAGGTACGTGATTGCAATGATTGCGGAGGACCTATCCCGGTAGCACAGTCTTACTCGAGATGATAGTATGCTATCTGGTTTGCCTTTATCAGTCGTGTACATGTTCAGGTGACTGATTGCATGTTACACTTTGATAGAGCCCTTAGGATCTTGCTTTACTACCAACAGTATGATGACGATCATATACGTGAGAGTTGGGTAGTTTATATGCATATCCTTAATTGTGGTCCCTAGTCGTGGGAGTTTCGAGACAGGGCATCGATACTCCGGAGTAGACTAGTGTGTACAGTCGAGACCCCGACGAGGGGCGGTGGCAGGTCTCACAAGCCACTGGTGTCAGTTGGATCACCTAAGATGTATACAGGTGCTCATTGGGTTATGAGTACACCGGACAGGACTCGCCGGGAATCTGCTAGTTAGTACTATACCTATCGTCAGATAGCAGTTCCCTGGTGACATGTGTACAGGTTAGTTCATCGACCTGAGGTCGTCATTTGTCTCGTGTGAGTTCCCACTGTGCTTTGATTTCTACCCTACCACGGCTCAAAGGAGTCGTGCAAACAGGTAGCTTTTGGGTACAGTCCCGAGCCATATGGAGGCACGTGAGCGGATCGGCAGGGGATTCGTCTCTCCCGGTATTGGGGGCGAGGTCGTGCTGTGTCTAGGAGAACCATTACACAAAGTCCATGGCCATGGCAGGAGATTTACTGGTAGGTACTCCAGTAGTATCTCAGGGTGTAATTGGGCTTCACTCCGACACGACTTATACTGCTATTGGGGGTCTGGCGTTACTAGCCCCCTAGGCAGGATATGCGATACTCATTGACGAACGGACCGGACTGTATATACATTGTCACTGTTAGGCTCAGTAGGGTTTTCCGGATGAGTGCGCTCATCGGCATCCCTTGAGGTCAGTCCGTGGGCAGCCGTTACGCATTGCTAGTGCCGCTGACGGTTTGTGGTTAAACCCACTGCCAGGGTGCTGACGAGTCATTAGAGTCCCCCACAGACAGTTTCCCAAGTTCGGGCGAAACGTTGTAGAGGCCGTATGGTTTTTATGGCAGGGTTCGGAAAATGCACGTGCGTTTACGCACGTGTCGATTTTCGGACAGATAATACTGGTCGGCTTTGGTTTAAGCCGGATCCGAGTATTATATTGAGTAGGTATAATATCTTTGTCTCAGTTGCATTTGTATTCGGTCGTAATACAAATGCGGGTATATTTATACAGTTTCGGGGTTATCCTGAAAGTCGTTTCAGGATCACTTTTGGAAGTTGCCAGTTTTCAGTTTTCTATCAGCCGTCTTTTAACATTCTGTTAAAAACGGATTTATCTTTTCTTCAGATATGATGAGTCATGCTTCTAGAAGATTCTAGAAGGTTCTAGATTGGGTGAGGTGTCGTGTGACTCATGCTTTGTAATCAACCATTTCTTGTTATGCTTAAGATCTTTTTGCTAGATATTTAGTTTGTGTTCATATTATGATAAGGATGTTTTGTTATGGTTACCTCATTATCTCCTCCTACACTCACCCTCCTCCTTCATATATGAATGGAAGGCCTCCTCTCTCATTCACTCACTCACTTGATGTTTCATTCGGTTAGAAAAGATATGATAGTTTTGGGGTGTATGGAATTTACAGTTCATTTCATTCCATCACCCGATTTCCACGGCAACTTCATTAACCGATCGTCCACGGATTTGGACGAAGTGAGACAAAGTCATCTACTCATTCTCTACATCATTCTTGGTCGTCTCTTTTAGCAAACTTGACGATCGAGTTGCCTCGAGTCAGAGGCGGGAGCCCGTTTAAAGAACCGATCATGTGGTGCCACCTCGACGAGGAGATCGGAGATCGACGAGATCGGAGCAGCCGCAACGGAGCGTGGGATGATGGTTGAAGAACGAAGGACTCGGATCGTTCGGTACAATCTTTCTACACTCTTTACAGTTTGTTAGTTTAGCAATAATGGCAGATCCGGGTTAAAGTATACGATAGCGCCAAGTTTAAAAGTTTTTGTTCCGCAATTGGCGTCTGTAGACTGCCGGGACGCTAACGTAGACTTACAGTGGTATCAGAGCCTCACCATTTTGCTATACTAACTTATGCTGACGCGTTTAAAAAATCGATCCGACCGAAAATCGAAAACTACAAAATCCTATGCCGACAGTTTCTGTTAATTTTAAACGGTCTCAAAATTGAATTCTGGATGTCTTAAAAATCCGTGCAGGCATATTTAAGAACCACGACGAAATTTGGGGTCGTGACTCCTCCAAGCCGCCGCAGAAGGGCGGCCAAACCCATGGTTTGGCCGCGCTTCCGCGGCCATGTGAGGAGCACGTGCTCCCAAATTTGGTCAGTGGGTTCTCTGTTGGGTTTTGTGATTTTTGGTATATATATTTTTGGCCCAGGTTTTGTTACTGTTCACCAGTAAGTCGTGGGGCCCACTTTTTGATATTTGGACTTTGGTCGATCGAAATTTAAACACGTTAGTTTACAGTGCTTACATTATATCTCCGACCGGGAATGTCATTTGATCGGTAAACCGCGTCTGATTGCTATAGTTCTTTTAGACGGGTTTGCGAACGTGACATTCGCGTTGATGTTCTGTGTTGTGCTGTGATGTTGCGGATTTGTCGTGATGGATAGCAGTGTGCAATGATAGTACAGTTTGTGTTTATTTGTACATTTGATATTGCGGGGCGAGCGTCCAACTTGTGGACTGCCGTCACTGCCTGTTGTATAATATTCTTTTAGGGCACGACCAGGTTGCGGTCGATGTACCTATTGTACTATTTTTCATTACTGTACTAGGTTTTACCCCGCGACGGAGTGCACGGATAGCCGGGTTCGGGAAAGCAACGGGTCCGCATCTCATGGCTTTGAGAGGCAGAGGGGCCCCACTTCAGAATAGGCAGACTATTCGCCACACTCGTAGGGGGTACAGGTTGACCCAATGAGGGGTGCTCAATTTACCGGATTCCGTGAAGTGCCGGGTGTTCCATTCACTATGCTGTGGGGACTACCTCGCTTCAGGTTTTGGCGGGTAACTTGCCGCACCCGTAGGGGTCTAGGTTTCATTGCACAGGCTATCCACACGACAGGGGAACGTCGAGTTTCAGCAGCGGCTCTGTGAAACTCGGGGATCCCAGATATCTGTATTGTTCTGTGATGCTTATTACTTTTCTGTAATGTTGCATATTATCACGCCTGGAGCGATTATGTATATTGGCTTATATACTATTAGATGTTGTATATGTTTTACACCCGCGCTAGTCCAGTCCCCGCTCTGTCGTTAGTTAAGTAACCTAACGAGTAATGACGGGACCCAGTGACAAATGCGGATGGCATATACGTACATTTTATTTTCGTTCTTTTCTGGTGTGATTGATTGATGGGACTGCGTTGATTCTGATCAACGCAAAGTAAAAACAAACCTGTATACAGTTGTTGGAACAATTTAAAAAGTGTTATTGCAAAGACGTTCTCTTTTGTTATGCATAGCGGTATTCAGTGGAATATCCTGCACCTCATTCGACGGGGCAAGGGCCGATATCCCTTCACCGGGAAAGACCCCTTGGACAGAAGTTTGCGTCAGGGTAATAACTTTACTATAGTCGATTACATGTTGCTTTGCATAGCGGTATTCAGTGGAATATCCTGCACCTCATTCCACGAGGAAAGAGCCGAGATCCCTTTACCGGGAGTGACCTCTTTAGCAAAAGGTTTTCGCCACTATATTTTAAAAAAAGCTATCAGGTTCCTTCAGCGATATCAAGTTCACTACGCTAAAGGTTTTTCGCCAAAAACCAGCCGTAGCCCTCCGTCACTTCTTTTGGGTATTCAGTAGTATTCAAGCTATGTATTTTGACCTAACGCCAAGGCATAGTGTTTGGTAGCTGCTGGGTATTCAATTGTTGCATAGATAGATGAGTTAGTTTGGGACAGCCGTTCTGCCATTTTGACCTAACGCCAAGGGCATGTGCGGGTGGGTTCAAATTAACAAGATAGTGATGGGTAGAACTTGGCATGTGACTTATGACATTTTGACCTAACGCCAAGGTTATAAGAGCATGGGGCAAAAACAATATCGGGAGTTTCTAAAGAAACTGAAACTTGCCAAGTATGCGCATACCTTCTGGAGTATGAGTAACGTGGATGCATTCCATCACGTTATCATGCGATGAGAGTTGGATCCCGATTCCCACTGATGAGTTGGTTTACTCTTCGGGTGATCCCGATTGATTCTTCTTTAGGTTTGGAGGAGAATTTGACAGGACAGTGGGAGGTTTCCGGATTAGATAAAATGATGACCATTCTGATCTAGGTTAGAGTGCACGCAGAGTGTTTCTTTTCTCTCTCTCTCTTTGGCAGCGACCTTTGACCGACCCTAGACTATGACTAAGTGACCAGGTTGACCGAACCTTCTTCAAATACTGGCTTTTGGATTGTCTGAGTTGCATAAGTCATTGCCACTCCTTCTTTTACCCTTTGTATTTCTCAGAACACCCGTATTACTACGGATATCCACTTCCATTGGATAAAGCCATCGTATGGTTATATACGAACTCGAAGGGACTTCTTCGGGGATGGATCCAGGTTCAGGAGAAATAGAATTGGTTTATTCAGTTGTCTTTTATTATCACCTTCTCTCAGGTTGCGAGAGCTCCTTGGTTTAGGAGAGTACACCTATTACGTCTATTGGATAGTCTTATTCCAAACCATAGGCTGGTGCCGAAAGGTAGGGAATGAAGAAAACCAATTAGCCTAAGTAGGGTGTGCAGAAGGTAATATGTAAAGACAAAATAAAGGGATTAGAAAGAGGACAAAGTAAATTGCGACTGATATCATTCACGACCAAAACCGTGTACTTCATCGCCGCTCCTATTTCACCTTTAAAAGAATAAGGTATTATTCAGTTGTCTTTTATCATCACCTTCTCTCGAGATGAGAGTACTCCTTGGTTTAGCAGGGTACACCTATTATGCTTACTGGATAGTCTTCTTCCAAACCATAGGCTGGTGCCGAACGGTAGGGAAGGAAGAAAACCACTTAGCCTAACGATGGTGTACAGAAGGTAACGACTAAAGACAAATAAAGGTGATTTAGAGAGATGGGAATAAAATATACGGTTGAAGTCATGAATTGGATTATGGAAGAGGCATTACTATGAATACCAGGATACCCCTACGAAACATTTTCATGTTTCAGTGCATTGTTAAAGGAAAAACTGTTTTCCCGATTAGACACTTACTCCAAGGGTATGTATTTACCAGGTTTCATTCTCATATCTGTATGGTTTTACAGATGATGAGTGGGAGTAAGATATTGGGAATTAGGTGATCATCCTCATTATATCGGAATTCGTTGTAATTGGTGATATTTGAGGAAATCGCCAGGGTACAGCTTTCCACCTACAACGCACAGGTTTTGAGTTGTTCAACTCAGCGGACTTATACAGAGTATTGTATGTTGTCCAGTGTCCATCAGGACAAAGGGGTAGGTCCTCGTACTATGTTCTATTTACTTATAACTTCTCTAGTATTTAGACGAGTGTTTCGTAGAAATACAAGGTCTAAGTTTTGAGAAGTTGTGGGTATAAGAATAAAGTAGAGAACCAAGTATCACAAGTATCGGGATTCTTCAAAGAGATCGAAGATGTAGATTCTTGTGATTGGTATTCAGATGATAGTAATGGTTTTGAGAAACGTGTTTCTCTTTCAGGTTACTCATAATTGGATAGATTCCTAAGTTGAGTAATGCTGATTAGCCTATTTCCATTAAGTTGATATGCACTGGAGACAGATGCATGGATTGAATATGGTTCCAATTAAATAAGTGCCAAAGTTTCTATATTGGATATAGAATAGTTCGTACCTTAAAAGATGTTAAGGTACGGGGAGTTGTCCAGCTTATGATTAAAACCAGACTCTGGATAACTCAGGGCACGTTTCTGTAATGGCTGTTTGTGGGTTGACCCTGGCTATAAACTGTTGGAGATAGTGCCCTCATAGTCAATTATTGGATCGCAGGTACGTGATTGCAATGATTGCGGAGGACCTATCCCGGAATGACAGTCTTACTCGAGATGATAGTATGCTATCTGGTTTGCCTTTATCAGTCGTGTACATGTTCAGGTGACTGATTGCATGTTACACTTTGATAGAGCCCTTAGGATCTTGCTTTACTACCAACAGTATGATGGCGATCATATACGTGAGAGTTGGGTAGTTTATATGCATATCCTTAATTGTGGTCCCTAGTCGTGGGAGTTTCGAGACAGGGCATCGATACTCCGGAGTAGACTAGTGTGTACAGTCGAGACCCCGACGAGGGGCGGTGGCCGGTCTCACAAGCCACTGGTGTCAGTTAGATCACCTAAGATGTATACAGGTGCTCATTGGGTTATGAGTACACCGGACAGGACTCGCCGGGAATCTGCTAGTTAGTATTATATCTATCGTCAGATAGCAGTTCCCTGGTGACATGTGTACAGGTTAGTTCATCGACCTGAGGTCGTCATTTGTCTCGTATGAGTTCCCACTGTGCTTTGATTTCTACCCTACCACGGCTCAAAGGAGTCGTGCAAACAGGTAGTTTTTGGGTACAGTCCCGAGCCATATGGAGGCACGTGAGCGGATCGGCAGGGGATTCGTCTCTCCCGGTATTGGGGGCGAGATCGTGCTGTGTCTAGGAGAGCCATTACACAAATCCATGGCCATGGTAGGAGATTTACTGGTAAGTACTCCAGTAGTATCTCAGGGTGTATTGAGGCTTCACTCCGACACGACTTATACTGCTATTGGGGGTCTGACGTTACTAGCCCCCTAGGCGGATATGCGATACTCATTGACGAACGGACCGGACTGTATATACATTGTCACTGTTAGGCTCAGTAGGGTTTTCGGAGGAGTTCGCTCATCGGTCTCCCTTGAGTTCGCTCCTCGGCCACCCTTGAGGTCAGTCCATGGGCAGCCGTTATGCATAGCTAGTGCCGCTGACGGTTAGTGGTTAAACCCACTGCCAGGGTGCTGACGAGTCATTAGAGTCCCCCACAGGCAGTTTCCTAAGTTCGGGCGAAACGTTGTAGAGGCCGTATGGTTTTATGGCAGGGTTCGGAAAATGCACGTGCGTTTACGCACGTGTCGATTTTCGGACAGGTGATACTGGTCGGCTTTGGTTTAAGCCGCATCCGAGTATTATATTGAGTAGGTATAATATTTTTGTCTCAGTTGCATTTGTATTCGGTCGTAATACAAATGCGGGTATATTTATACAGTTTCGGGGTTATCCTGAAAGTCGTTTCAGGATCACTTTTGGAAGTTGCCAGTTTCCAGTTTTCTATCAGCCGTCTTTTAACATTTGGTTAAAGGCGGATTTATCTTTTCTTGGATAAGAGTGAGTCGTGCTTCTAGAAGTTTCTACAAGGTTCTAGAATTTGTGACAAGGATTATGACACATGCTTTGTATTCAACCATTTCTTGTTTTGGTAAAGATCTTTATGCTTGATATTTGTTCATAATATCTTTTGGGTTATGATAAGGTTGCATCCTATGGTCACCCCCCTCTCCTACGGTCACCTCCCTCATTCTATAAAGAGGCCGGCCCCTCTCTCTCTCTCATGGTTGTTGTTTCATTCGGTTAGAAAAGATATGATAGTTTTGGGGTGTATGGAATTTACAGTTCATTTCATTCCATCACCCGATTTCCACGGCAACTTCATTTACCGATCGTCCACGGACTTGGACGAAGTGAGACAAAGTCATCTACTCATTCTCTACATCAATCTTGGTCGTCTCTTTTAGCAAACTTGACGATCGAGTTGCCTCGAGTCAGAGGCGGGAGCCCGTTTAAAGAACCGATCATGTGGTGCCACCTCGACGAGGAGATCGAAGATCGACGAGATCGGAGCAGCCGCAACGGAGTGTGGGATGATGGTTGAAGAACGAAGGACTCGGATCGTTCGGTATAACCATTCTACACTCTTTACATTTTGTTAGTTTAGCAATAATGGCAGATCCGGGTTAAAGTATACGATAGCGCCAAGTTTAAAAGTTTTGTTCCGCATTTGGCGTCTGTAGACTGCCGGGGCGCTAGCGTGGACTTACAGTGGTATCAGAGCCTCACCATTTTGCTATACTAACTTGTGCTAACGCGTTTAAAACATCGATCCGACCGAAAATCGAAAACTACAAAATCCTTGCACGACAGTTTCTGTTGATTTTAAACGGTGTCGAAATTAATTTCTGGATGTCTTAAAAATCCGTGCAGGGAATTCTAAGAACGACGAAGAAATTTGGGCACGTGACTCGATGACACCACCGCGGAAACGCGGTCAAACCTATGGTTTGACCGCGCTTCCGCGGCTGAACAGTGAGCTCGTGGCCCCAAATTTTTCCAGTGGGTTCTTGGTGGGATTTTGTGGTTTTTGGTATATATAAAGTTTTGGCCCAGATTTTGTTACTGTTCACCAGTAAGCAGTGGGGCCCACTTTTTGAAATTTGGTCTTTGGTCGATCGAAATTTAAACACGTTAGTTTACAGTACTTACATTATATCTCCGACCGGGAATGTCATTTGATCGGTAAACCGCGTTTAACTGCTATAGTTCTTTTAGACGGGTTTGCGAACATGACATTCGCGTTGATGTTCTGTGTTGTGCTGTGATGTTGCGGATTTGTCGTGGTGGATAGCAGTGTGCAATGATAGTACAGTTTGAGTTTATTTGTACATTTGATATTGCGGGGCGAGCGTCCAACTTGTGGACTGCCGTCACTGCCTATTGTATAATATTCTTTTTAGGGCACGGCCAGGTTGCGGTCGATGTACCTATTGTACTATTTTTCATTACTGTACTAGGTTTTACCCCGCGACGGAGTGCACGGATAGCCGGGTTCGGGAAAGCAACGGGTCCGCATCTCATGGCTTTGAGAGGCAGAGGGACCCCACTTCAGAATTGGCAGACTATTCGCCGCACTCGTAGGGGGTACAGGTTGACCCAAGGAGGGGTGCCCAAGCTTACCGGATTCCGTGGAGTGCTGGGTGGTCCATTCACTATGCTGTAAAGGGCTGCCTCGCTTCAGGTCTTGGCGGGTAACTTGCCGCACCCATAGGGGTCTAGGTTTCATTGCACAGGCTATCCACACGACAGGGGAACGTCGAGTTTCAGCAGCGGCTCTGTGAAACTCGGGGATCCCAGATATCTGTATTGTTCTGTGATGCTTATTACTTTTCTGTAATGTTGCATATTATCACGCCTGGAGCGATTATGTATATTGGTTTATATACTATTAGATGTTGTATATGTTTTACACCCGCGCTAGTCCAGTCCCCGCTCTGTCGTTAGTTAAGTAACCTAACGGGTGATGACGGGACCCAGAGACGAATGCGGATGGCATATACGTACATTTTATTTTCGTTCTTTTCTGGTGTGATTGATTGATGGGACTGCATTGATTCTGATCAATGCAAAGTTAAACAAACCTGTATACAGTTGTTGGAACAATTTAAAAAGTGTTATTGCAAAGACGTTTTCTTTTGTTATGCATAGCGGTATTCAGTGGAATATCCAGCACCTCATTCGACGGGGCAAGGGTTGATATCCCTTCACCGGGACTGACCCCTTGGGCAGAAGTTTGCGTCAGGGTAATAACTTCACTATAGTCGATTACATGTTGCTTTGCATAGCGGTATTCAGTGGAATATCCTGCACCTCATTCCACGAGGAAAGAGCCGAGATCCCTTTACCGGGAGTGACCTCTTTAGCAAAAGGTTTTCGCCACTATATTTTAAAAAGCTATCAGGTTCCTTCAGCGATATCAAGTTCACTACGCTAAAGGTTTTTCGCCAAAAACCAGCCGTAGCCCTCCGTCACTTCTTTTGGGTATTCAGTAGTATTCAAGCTATGTATTTTGACCTAACGCCAAGGCATAGTGTTTGGTAGCTGCTGGGTATTCAATTGTTGCATAGATAGATGAGTTGGTTTGGGACAGCCGTTCTGCCATTTTGACCTAACGCCAAGGGCATGTGCGGGTGGGTTCAAATTAACAAGATAGTGATGGGTAGAACTTGGCATGTGACTTATGACATTTTGACCTAACGCCAAGGTTATAAGAGCATGGGGCAAAAACAATATCAGGAGTTTCTAAAGAAACTGAAACTTGCCGAGTATGCGCATACCTTCTGGAGTATGAGTAACGTGGATGCATTCCATCACGTTATCATGCGATGAGAGTTGGATCCTGATTCCCACTAATGAGTTGGTTTACTCTTCGGGTGATCCCGATTGATTCTTCTTTAGGTTTGGAGGAGAGTTTGACAGGACAGTGGGAGGTTTCCGGATTAGATAAAATGATGACCATTCTGATCTAGGTTAGAGTGCACGCAGAGTGTTTCTATTCTCTCTCTCTCTTTGGCAGCGACCTTTGACCGACCCTAGACTATGACTCAGTGACCAGGTTGACCGAACCTTCTTAAAATACTGGCTTTTGGATTGTCTATGTTGCATAAGTCATTGCCACTCCTTCTTTTACCCTTTGAATTTCTCAGAACACCCGTATACTGCGGATATCCACTTCCATTGGATAGATCCATCGTATGGTTATATACGAACTCGAAGGGACTTCTTCGGGGATGGATCCAGGTTCAGGAGAAATAGAATTGGTTTATTCAGTTGTCTTTTATTATCACCTTCTCTCAGGTTGCGAGAGCTCCTTGGTTTAGGAGAGTACACCTATTACGCCTATTGGATAGTCTTATTCCAAACCATAGGCTGGTGCCGAAAGGTAGGGAATGAAGAAAACCAATTAGCCTAAGTAGGGTGTGCAGAAGGTAATATGTAAAGACAAAATAAAGGGATTAGATAGAGGGCAAAGTAAATTGCGACTGATATCATTCACGACCAAAACCGCGTACTTCATCGCCACTCCTATTTCACCTTTAAAAAGAATAAGGTATTATTCAGTTGTCTTTTATCGTCACCTTCTCTCAGTTGCGAGTACTCCTTGGTTTAGGAGGGTACACCTATTATGCTTACTGGATAGTCTTCTTCCAAACCATAGGCTGGTGCCGAACGGTAGGGAAGGAAGAAAACCAGTTAGCCTAACGATGGTGTACAGAAGGTAACGACTAAAGACATATAAAGGGGATTTGGAGAAAGGGCAATAAAATATACGGTTGAAGTCATGAATTGGATTATGGAAGAGGCATTGCTATGAATACCAGGATACCCCTACGAAACATTTTCATGTTTCAGTGCATTGTTAAGGAAAAACTGTTTTTCCCGATTAGACACTTACTCCAAGGGTATGTATTTACCAGGTTTCATTCTCATATCTGTATGGTTTTACAGATGATGAGTGGGAGTAAGATATTGGGAATTAGGTGATCATCCTCATTATATCGGAATTCGTTGTAATTGGTGATATTTGAGGAAATCGCCAGGGTACAGTTTTCCACCTACAACGCACAGGTTTTGAGTTGTTCAACTCAGTGGACTTATACAGAGTATTGTATGTTGTCCAAGTGTCCATTAGGACAAAGGGGTAGGTCCTAGTACTATGTTCTATTTACTTATAACTTCTCTAGTATTTAGACGAGTGTTTCGTAGAAATACAAGGTCTAAGTTTTGAGAAGTTGTGGGTATAAGAATAAAGTAGAGAACCGGGTATCACAAGTATCGGGATTCTTCAAAGAGATCGAAGATGTAGATTCTTGTGATTGGTATTCAGATGATAGTGATGGTTTTTGAGAAACGTGTTTCTCTTTCAGGTTACTCATAATTGGATGGATTCCTAAGTTGAGTAATGCTGATTAGCCTTTTTCCATTAAGTTAATATGCCCTGGAGACAGCTGCATAGATTGAATCTTGGTTCCAATTAAATAAGTGCCAAAGTTTCTATATTGGATATAGAATAGTTCGTACCTTAAAAGAAATTAAGGTACGGGGAGTTGTCCAGCTTATGATTAAAACCAGACACTGGATAACTCAGGGCACATTTCTGTAATGGCTGTTTGTGGGTTGACCCTGGCTATGACGAGGGTTGATATTCTACCATTTAGAAGATCAATAGTGATATTGTTCTTGATGTTAGTGTATATGCCCTAGAGGCCATTACTGTATCATACTAGTTTGTATATTACTTAATGGATGCTTGGGATATTCACCTTGTATATACAATCTTGCTCAAAATAGTAGTATGCTACTTGGTTTGTCTCTACTTCAATGTGTACTTGTGTTTATTTTACTATATCACTTATACGCATTAGTGGAGCCCTTAGGATCTTTGCTTGATTACCAGCGTTGTGATGGCAGTCACACTAGTGGGGGCTGGGTAATCTATAAGCACATCCTTATACAGGTCCCTAGTCGCAGGACTATCGAGACAGGGCATCGATACTCCGGAGTAGACTAGCGTATGCGCTTCTCATCCCAGTATGGGAGATGGTCTGTCCCACAGCCATCAGTACGTCGTACTGGAGATAGTATACGGGTGCTCGTTGGGTTACGAGTACACTGGACAGGACTCGTCGGGAACTGACAGGTTGGTATTATACCTATCGTCAGTCATCAGTTCCCAGGTGACATGAGTACAGCTTAGTCCGCTGACTTGACACTGGCACTTCGCCTCGAGTGTGTTCCCACTGCACTTTGATCACTACCCTACCACGGCTCAAAGGAGTCGTGCAAACAGGTGGTGGTTGGGTGCAGTCCCGAAGCACTTGGAGGCAGTGACGGTTAGACAGGATTCGTCTCTCCCGGTATTGGGGGTTGACATCGCGCTGTGTCTAGGAGAGCCATTACACAAGTAGTCCCTGGCCAGGGCAAACGAGATATACTGGTAGGTTTCCAGTGTTGTCTCAGGGTGTTTTGGGCTTCGCTCCGGCACGACTTGTACCGCTATTGGGGGACTGACGTTTACCGCCCCCTAGGCCCGCCATGCGATGTATCAGACGAACAGACCGGACTGTACGGAGACTGTCACATTCAGACTCAGTAGGAGTTCCGATGGGGTTTCACCTCGTCAGCCTTCTTGTCGACATCTACCTGGGGACCGTTACGCACAGCTAGTGCCGCTTGCGGTCTGTGGTTAAACCCACTGCCAGCGTAGTGTCGAGTCTTTAGAGTCCCACACAGAGGGTATTCGCCTATGGGCAAAACAGAGTAGAGGTCGCATGGTTTTGCGACAGGGTTCGTTCTCATCCGCGCACTTGTGCACGTTTGGAGTCCGGACAGATATTACCAGCGGGCTCTGGTTTGAGCCGGATACTGGTATAGCTTTTGGGGTTGCTTTTATCTCTCAGTATTCATGTTCCTCGGAACAAGAATGCAGGTGTGTATGCACAGTTTTTGAGGAGGAGGAAGATGATTTCCATTAGGGTTTCGGAACGGGTGCGTATGCACAGTTGACAGTCGTCTTTTTCCAAACCCTAATGGATTTGTATTATATCATTTAATAATATATAATAAAATGAAATTGTGTCATGGTTAGTTTTTGTTGACTTGTTGACCATGGTTGACTTGTTGACCATGGTTGAACATTTGACTACCATCATTACAAATGCAAGATGCTTTTTCATTCTTGCTTTATTCATTTAATGCATGTAATGATATTAGTCATTCTAAACTAACCATCAAACCTTTTTCATTTTGATTATTGTTATTATTTGATTTTTCTTTTTCTTTTGTTATGGTTGCAAAAGGAAAAGAAAGAGCTCACTTTATCATTCTCACTCTCTCTCTTCACTTCATCTTCTTCTTCCTCTAGTCAAGAGAAACCTTCTCATGAGTTGAGAATCCTTCTCTTGAAAAACAAAAGCAAACCCTAAACACTCTCTACTCACTCTAGGATCAAGGGTCTAGCAAGCCGGCGATTCTAGTTCACTCCAAGTACGAGAAAGAGCCCAAAGGTCGAGCCTTCGAGGTGGATCCATCTTCGACGGGAGAAGGCGACAAAGGAGAACCATCAACCTCTACAAAGTTTGAAGACGAAGGAGTTCAAGTCTAGGTATAACCATCTTCATCCGAGTAGCTAAACTTCTTTAGCTAGGTTGCTAGTTTTAGTTTAGGTATCGATCCCGACCTTGCATAGTCCATGTTGCTTCTTGCACTAAAAATTTGATTTTTATACCGTTTCCGCCTCCCCGTAAGAACCGGGGGTGGCAACGTGGACTTACAGTGGTATCAGAGCCTAACTAAACTTAAACTAGCTAGGTAGTGAAGTGTAACGAAGTTCGGAACCGTAAAAAACCCAAAAACCGTATTTTCAAAAACCTGAGTTTCTGTTGAAATTTTTTTGGCTCGAAATGAAAAACTTTATATTTGTAAAATCGTCTCAGGCTTTTCTAAGAACACCCATGAAAAACGATCCAGTGAGGAGCTCAAAACGCCGCGCATCCGCGGCACGAGGTAGGCTCGTGCCGCGGAACCGCCGCGCTTTGTCTTCTTCTGCGCCTCGTTTTTCGTGCAGTATCTGTAGTTGGGGATTTTGGGATTTTTAGAATATAAATTATATGCCCAGATTTTCCAGAACTAAAATTTACTTTTGGGGGCCTATAATTCCGTATTTTTCCGAACTTCACTGCACTTTGACTATGATGGTTATATCTGTGATGTTTGCATGTATTGAACGTCGACTAATTGCTATAAGACGATTAGTCGGGGTTATACATGATCTGTAATGTGCTGGAATGTGTATATAAATATGTTGGATTGTCGCGGGTGAATAGCCGGGGGGTTGTGAGACGAGAGTTTTCTTTTCTTGCAATTCATTGTAAATGTAAATTGATGTAATAATTATTATTTGTTTGGCCGCACAACCGGGTCGGGGTTGTAGCCGTCATTGTATAATTCTTTTTACTGTTTTTGCTCCTAGGATAGACCCATGGAGGGGTGCACAAACTACCGGGTATGCCGAAGTGTCGAGTGGCCTACTCATGGAGATGAGGGAGGTTGCTACGCTTCGGGTACTTGGCGGGTAGTTTGCCGCACCCGTAGGGGTCTTGGGTGGGGTATTGGCTATTCACCGCGACCGTGTTATCTGTTTTTTGTTACAGGCTCGTACAAATTACAGATTACTAGTATATCCAATGTATTTATCTGTGATCTGAAATGTTTATCATTGCTTTCTATTTAGGCGTTGCTTATGTTTTACAGACGCGCTAGCCCAGCCCCCGCTCTGTCGTTAGTTAAGTAACCTAACGGGTAATGACGGGGCCCAGTGGCGAATGCGAATGGCATAAGCGTACGTCATATTTTGGTTGTTTTCTGCAATGGTAGGATTTAAATGATGGGACGCATTAAAAGTACTAATGCAAGAATATCACGCATTAAAAGAACTAATGCAAGATAATAAACCAAGTTAAAGTCGTTGGAACACTTTCGAAAAACCACTCGGTTCTTTTCAAAACTAACTTTTAAAATGCGGAGCTTGAGCCACTCCATTTAAAAGCTATCTCGTTCCATCGACCAAATCAAGTTCACTACGTTCACGGTTTTGCCAAAACCATCCGTAGCCCTCCATCATTTCAGTTAAATATTCGGTAGTATTCAAGCTATGTATTTTGACCTCACGCCAAGGCATAGTGATTGGTAGCTGCCGGATATTTATCTGTTGCATAGATAGAATGCGTTGGTTTGAAACAGTCGTACTGCCATTTTGGCCTACGTCAAGGGTATGTACGGGTGGATTCAAATTAACCTGGATAATGATGGGACGAACTTGACATGTAACTTATGACATTTTGACCTCACGCCAAGGTCATAAGAGCATGGGGCAAAAATCCACATCGGGAGTTTCATAAGTACTGAAACTTGCTAGATTTGCATACCATTTGGAGTGTGGTGATTCTGGTAGGATTCCTTCAGTTTCGTCACGCGATGATATTTGGATCCCGATCCTACTGTGAGTATATGCTACTCCTCGGGAAATTTCTCACTTAACGATCAATGCTATAAACCTAGTAGGTGCCTAGAAAGGTGTTAGCGGGGCTACGCCCCCAGGGAAAAGAGGTTCTTTAATTAAGGAACTTCGCGAAAGCGTTGGAAAACCTCCCTCGAAGTACCGACACCAGCCTGGCCGAACGGTTAAGCAAGTATTGTACGGTGGGATTGATCCTGACTAATTCTTCCTTTATGGTTTGAGGAGGAATTCGAGAAACAGTGGGAGCCATCCTGTTTAGACAAATTAAAAACCACTCTAAACTTGCAAGAGCATCATGCTGAGTGTTTCTTCTTCTCTCTCCTAATTGCAGCGACCAATCAACATGACTGGACTTAAGTTACTCCTAGATAAAAACAAGTTGACAGGGCCAAACTACAAAGATTGGCTCAGGAATGTCAAGATAGCAATCACTTATGACAAGCTGGGGTATCTTCTTACCACCAAAGCTCCCCCTGTCCCTGGTCCAACTTCCAGCGTCGCGGATAAGGAAATCCGCAAGACTTGGGAGATTGATAGCGCGAAGGCTAAGTGCCTCCTGCTTGCCTCGATGGACAACGAACATCAGAGGAGGCATGAGAATATGGACATGGAGTCCATATTGCTTCATACAAAAGAACTGTATGGAGAGCAATCACGTATCGCAAGATACGAAGCGTCGAAAAAGTTGTTTTCGACAAGAATGGCCGTCGGATCATCAGTAGCCGAGCACGTGCTAAAGATGATCGGCTACATTGAGGAGCTCGCTGACCTAGGGATCACATTGGAGAGTGAGCTATATACGGATATAGTTCTCCAGTCCCTTCCTTCCACTTACGCCCAGTTTATAATGAACTTCAACCTACAAGAAAAAGAGGTTGAACTTTCAGAGCTCCTCAACCTGCTGAGGAGCGCAGAGGGCACCCTACAGAAAGGTAGGGAAACATCCACTTTGTTTGTAGGAGGATCATCTTCTTCTAGGTCCAAGGCGAAAGCCAAGGGAAAGAAGAAGAAAGCCCCCGCCAAACCAAGGGGCGGTGTTAGTAAAGTGGATACGAAGGGAAAAGGTAAAGCAACAAAGATAGCGGGGAAGCTTGTGGATAAGGAAGAATGCTTCTTTTGTCATAAGAAAGGACACTGGAAGAATGATTGCAGGGCCTGGAAGGCCAGAACACAGGAATTGAAGCAAGTTGCAGCTTCAGCTTCAGGTGTGTATGTTATTGAAAACTGTCTTTCAATAAACTCTACTTCCTGGGTATTGGATACCGGATCAGGATCTCATATCTGTAATTCTTTGCAGGCGTTGAGAAACCGTAGGGTTTTGAAGGCAGGTGACATGACCCTCAGAGTTGCGAACGGAGCTAGCATGGATGCTAAAGCCGTGGGGGACTATCACCTGGGAATGTCAGATGGACATGTTTTGGTTTTGCGTAATTGCTTTTTTGTACCCAACGCAACTTGTAATATCATTTCTGTATCTTTAGTTTCTAAAGAAGGTTATGAATTTGCGTTTGTAAGTAATGTTGTAAACATTCACCTTAATCAAGTTCTGATTGGGTCAGGTACATTGAGTAATGGTATATACGTATTGAACCAACCACAGATTTTCAATGTCCAGAATACACACAAAAGAAAGTCTCCAGAAATAAACCAGACTTTCTTATGGCATTGTAGATTGGGTCACATCAATGAGAGAAGGTTGACGAAGTTACATACAGAAGGGTATTTGAATGCGTTCGAATATCAGTCGTATGCCACTTGTCAATCCTGTCTCAAGGGAAAGATGACAAAGACTCCGTTTACTGGACATGGAGAAAGAGCGAGCGAGCTCTTGGGACTCGTACACAGTGACGTGTGCGGTCCAATGTCTACACATGCCCGAAGCGGACATTCTTACTTCATTACTTTTACGGATGACTTCTCAAGGTACGGTTATGTCTTCTTAATGAAACATAAGTCCGAGGCCTTTGGAAAATTCCAGGAGTATAAGAATGAAGTAGAGAAACAGACCGGCAAAAGTATTAAGATTCTAAGATCGGATCGAGGTGGAGAATACTTAAGTGCCGAGTTCCTGGACTATTTAAAAGAGAACGGAATTCTCTCTCAGCTTACTCCTCCATACACCCCGCAACATAACGGTGTATCGGAGAGACGGAACCGCACCCTATTGGATATGGTGCGGTCCATGATGAGTAACGCTGAGTTACCGCGATCATTCTGGGGATATGCGCTAGAATCAGCTGCATACCTTTTGAACCGAGTTCCGACTAAGACTGTGCCTACCACCCCATATGAAATGTGGAGTGGGAAGAAACCATATCTTCAATATCTGAAGATCTGGGGATGTCCAGCTTTTGTCAAAAAGCAGCATGCGGACAAACTCGAGGCACGCTCAGTGCTGTGCAAGTTTGTGGGATACCCAAAGAACACCAGGGGGTATCTTTTCTACTACGCAGAGGAACAAAAAGTCCTTGTTTCTCGCAATGCCCATTTTCTAGAACACCAGTTCTTGGAAAAGGAAATTAGTGGCAGCGCAGTAGAACTGGAAGAAGTTCCAGAACCACAGACTGTTACTGAAAGCTTGGTGGAACCAGAGGGTTCAACAGAACAGGACATTCCTACGCCGCTCCGCAGAAGTAGTAGGCAGTCTCATCCGCCCGAGAGATACTGCGGTTTTCTCATAGACGGGGATAGAGAAGATTGCATCATAGATTATGATGAACCTACTAGCTTCCAGCAGGCCGTTCAGAGCGTTGACTCAGTGAAATGGCTGGATGCAATGCGGACCGAAATGGAGTCCATGTACACCAACAAGGTATGGACGTTGGACATTGCTCCAGACGGGGTAAAACCCGTAGGATGCAAGTGGATCTTCAAAAGGAAGATTGGTGTAGATGGACAGGTTGAGACCTATAAAGCTAGGCTGGTAGCAAAGGGTTTTCGTCAAAGACCTGGCTTGGACTATGACGAAACCTTTTCTCCAGTAGCCATGCTGAAATCCATTCGGATCCTTCTTGCCATCGCTGCCTTCCACGATTATGAGATCTGGCAAATGGACGTAAAGACAGCTTTTCTAAATGGAAATTTAGAGGAGTGTGTCTATATGGACCAGCCAGAGGGCTTCATTCAGAGTGGGAGCAGCGGAAAGGTGTGCAAGTTGCTTAAGTCCATCTATGGACTAAAGCAGGCATCGCGGAGTTGGAACATCTGCTTTGATGAGACGGTCAAAGAATTTGGCTTTATCAAAAATCCAGATGAACCATGCATCTATAGTAGATTTGTAGCGAGAACTGTAGTATTCCTCGTTTTATACGTGGATGACATTCTCTTAATAGGAAATGACATTCCTATGCTACAATCTGTCAAGGGGTTCTTGTCACACAAGTTCTCCATGAAAGACCTGGGTGATGCCTCATACATCCTGGGGATCCGGATCCATCGTGATAGATCCAAGAGGATATTGGGACTTTCTCAGTCCAGGTACATCGACACCATAGTGAAGAGATTCAGTATGGAAGATTCCAAGCGCGGTAACCTACCGGCTTGTCACGGGATCACCCTCTCTAAAGAGATGTCTCCCAAGACTGATTTGGAGAGGGATCGCATGTCGATTATACCCTACGCTTCTGCGGTAGGCTCTATAATGTATGCGATGTTGTGTACCAGACCGGATGTAGCTTATGCACTGAGTGTGGTAAGCCGGTATCAGTCAAACCCTGGGGAGAAACACTGGATAGCGGTAAAGAACATTCTCAAGTACCTGAGAAGGACTAAGGAGATGTTCTTGGTGTATGGCGGAAAAGACCTCCAGATCGAGGCCTTTGCTGACTCCAGCTTCCAGAGTGACAAGGATGATTCCAAGTCCATGTCGGGCTTTGTCTTTACCCTCAATGGAGGGGCGGTGTGTTGGAAGAGTTCCAAACAGGAAACCGTTGCAGACTCGACGATGGAAGCGGAATACATCGCTGCATCTGATGCCGCAAAAGAAGCTGTCTGGATGAGGAAGTTCTTGAAAGAACTTCAGGTGGTTCCGTCCATTGTTGACCCAATACCTCTGTATTGCGACAACAATGGGGCTATAGCTTTAGCGAAGGAACCCAGGTCCCATCAGAGATCCAGGCACATCTTGAGGCGGTATCACCTGATCAGGGAGATCGTGGATCGCAAGGAGATCGAGGTTCGGAGAGTTGCCACAGAAGACAACACTGCAGATCCATTCACCAAGGCCCTGCCCCAGACTCAGTTCGAGCGGCTGATCGAGATGATAGGTCTTCGATACGCCAGTACATGGCCTTAGTGCAAGTGGGAGATTGTTAGTGTATATGCCCTAGAGGCCATTACTGTATCATACTAGTTTGTATATTACTTAATGGATGCTTGGGATATTCACCTTGTATATACAATCTTGCTCAAAATAGTAGTATGCTACTTGGTTTGTCTCTACTTCAATGTGTACTTGTGTTTATTTTACTATATCACTTATACGCATTAGTGGAGCCCTTAGGATCTTTGCTTGATTACCAGCGTTGTGATGGCAGTCACACTAGTGGGGGCTGGGTAATCTATAAGCACATCCTTATACAGGTCCCTAGTCGCAGGACTATCGAGACAGGGCATCGATACTCCGGAGTAGACTAGCGTATGCGCTTCTCATCCCAGTATGGGAGATGGTCTGTCCCACAGCCATCAGTACGTCGTACTGGAGATAGTATACGGGTGCTCGTTGGGTTACGAGTACACTGGACAGGACTCGTCGGGAACTGACAGGTTGGTATTATACCTATCGTCAGTCATCAGTTCCCAGGTGACATGAGTACAGCTTAGTCCGCTGACTTGACACTGGCACTTCGCCTCGAGTGTGTTCCCACTGCACTTTGATCACTACCCTACCACGGCTCAAAGGAGTCGTGCAAACAGGTGGTGGTTGGGTGCAGTCCCGAAGCACTTGGAGGCAGTGACGGTTAGACAGGATTCGTCTCTCCCGGTATTGGGGGTTGACATCGCGCTGTGTCTAGGAGAGCCATTACACAAGTAGTCCCTGGCCAGGGCAAACGAGATATACTGGTAGGTTTCCAGTGTTGTCTCAGGGTGTTTTGGGCTTCGCTCCGGCACGACTTGTACCGCTATTGGGGGACTGACGTTTACCGCCCCCTAGGCCCGCCATGCGATGTATCAGACGAACAGACCGGACTGTACGGAGACTGTCACATTCAGACTCAGTAGGAGTTCCGATGGGGTTTCACCTCGTCAGCCTTCTTGTCGACATCTACCTGGGGACCGTTACGCACAGCTAGTGCCGCTTGCGGTCTGTGGTTAAACCCACTGCCAGCGTAGTGTCGAGTCTTTAGAGTCCCACACAGAGGGTATTCGCCTATGGGCAAAACAGAGTAGAGGTCGCATGGTTTTGCGACAGGGTTCGTTCTCATCCGCGCACTTGTGCACGTTTGGAGTCCGGACAGATATTACCAGCGGGCTCTGGTTTGAGCCGGATACTGGTATAGCTTTTGGGGTTGCTTTTATCTCTCAGTATTCATGTTCCTCGGAACAAGAATGCAGGTGTGTATGCACAGTTTTTGAGGAGGAGGAAGATGATTTCCATTAGGGTTTCGGAACGGGTGCGTATGCACAGTTGACAGTCGTCTTTTTCCAAACCCTAATGGATTTGTATTATATCATTTAATAATATATAATAAAATGAAATTGTGTCATGGTTAGTTTTTGTTGACTTGTTGACCATGGTTGACTTGTTGACCATGGTTGAACATTTGACTACCATCATTACAAATGCAAGATGCTTTTTCATTCTTGCTTTATTCATTTAATGCATGTAATGATATTAGTCATTCTAAACTAACCATCAAACCTTTTTCATTTTGATTATTGTTATTATTTGATTTTTCTTTTTCTTTTGTTATGGTTGCAAAAGGAAAAGAAAGAGCTCACTTTATCATTCTCACTCTCTCTCTTCACTTCATCTTCTTCTTCCTCTAGTCAAGAGAAACCTTCTCATGAGTTGAGAATCCTTCTCTTGAAAAACAAAAGCAAACCCTAAACACTCTCTACTCACTCTAGGATCAAGGGTCTAGCAAGCCGGCGATTCTAGTTCACTCCAAGTACGAGAAAGAGCCCAAAGGTCGAGCCTTCGAGGTGGATCCATCTTCGACGGGAGAAGGCGACAAAGGAGAACCATCAACCTCTACAAAGTTTGAAGACGAAGGAGTTCAAGTCTAGGTATAACCATCTTCATCCGAGTAGCTAAACTTCTTTAGCTAGGTTGCTAGTTTTAGTTTAGGTATCGATCCCGACCTTGCATAGTCCATGTTGCTTCTTGCACTAAAAATTTGATTTTTATACCGTTTCCGCCTCCCCGTAAGAACCGGGGGTGGCAACGTGGACTTACACTTGACTCGCCACAGTTTTAGTAAAAATGGATCTTTTTCAGAAAACAGTAGTGGGAGTATGGTAGAACTGGAAGTGATTCCAGAACCGCGAACGATTACGGAAAAATTTAATAGGACCTATACATTCAATCAGGTTTGACATTCCAATAGCCACTCCGCAGGTATGATAGGTAACCTCAGACACCCGAGAGGTACTTCGGTAGCCTCAAGGACGGTGACAGGGAGGTTCTTATCTACCCAGACTTGACACTACTGTTGTTCCAGGATATGAGACCCGGTAGGAGGGTTGTCGTAGTCAGTGGGAGCAACGGAAGCATAGTGGGCAAGAAGCTTATGTCTATTTATAGACTTGAGCAGTTATAGCGGAGATAGATCATCGAATTTTGATATGACAGTCATGGGTTTGACTTCAATCAGAAAAAGGGGATGGATCAGTTAAGAAGGTAGTAGGGTGTGATGTCATGGTATCTGGATGACATACACAGAGTGGGAAGTAAAATTCCTATACTACGATCGGTTGGACTGTGGTCGTCGCACAGTTGTTTCTCCAGACAGGATATGGATATAATATTTGACATTCTGGTTTCTAGATCTATGGTTTTAGATCTGGATTTGGGTAGTTTCCCAATGTGGGTACTTTGACAGATATTCTAATGGTTTTTGGAATAGTTGACTCCTAGCATGGTGGTGTACCTGCAGGTGATGGAGTCACCCTCTCTAAAGCTGTCGTATAGACTAAAGGGGAGAGGATGTGCATGATTGGCAGATCACTTGCTTAGGCAATTGAGTCAATCATGAGATGTCAAGTACCGCACCAAATGTTGTTTTTGCACTAGATGCAATAAGTTTGTATTAATCCAATCCTGAAGAAACATAAGGAAGCAGTTTTAGAACATTAGTACATGTTCTATGGATTTGATAACGGCAGCCTGTTTCGGGAGACGGTTATCATTCCAGGCTTCAAAGGTGACATGGATGACAGAGTGATTGTCAGAGTTTTAGTTTTCCTTCTGACGAGGGACAGTATTGTGGACAGGTGGTTCCAGAGGATACTGTGGGTGGCATGGTGCCGGATACTGATTAGGTTCAGTGATCCATACAGTCTAAGAAGTTTGGATATGGAGTTCATTTATGAACTAAGGTCCCATCAGATATCCAGACATGTTCTAAGACAGGTACTACTCAATTCGGGAGATGGCTTTCTCCGCGAACTTGAGATTAAGAGAGATACAGAAAGAAACTTCTAGGCGGATCCACTCACCGAGGCTATTTCTCGAACACAATAGTTTTACAAACGGGCTTTGTGAAACTGATTAGTAGAGGAGTTGGATGTTCGGTTTCACACGGGCTGTGAGTAGTCGACATCGCAATATTAGCCTTGAGTGCAAGTGGGAGATTGTTGGAGATAGTGCCCTCATAGTCAATTATTGGATCGCAGGTACGTGATTGCAATGATTGCGGAGGACCTATCCCGGAATGACAGTCTTACTCGAGATGATAGTATGCTATCTGGTTTGCCTTTATCAGTCGTGTACATGTTCAGGTGACTGATTGCATGTTACACTTTGATAGAGCCCTTAGGATCTTGCTTTACTACCAACAGTATGATGGCGATCATATACGTGAGAGTTGGGTAGTTTATATGCATATCCTTAATTGTGGTCCCTAGTCGTGGGAGTTTCGAGACAGGGCATCGATACTCCGGAGTAGACTAGTGTGTACAGTCGAGACCCCGACGAGGGGCGGTGGCCGGTCTCACAAGCCACTGGTGTCAGTTAGATCACCTAAGATGTATACAGGTGCTCATTGGGTTATGAGTACACCGGACAGGACTCGCCGGGAATCTGCTAGTTAGTATTATATCTATCGTCAGATAGCAGTTCCCTGGTGACATGTGTACAGGTTAGTTCATCGACCTGAGGTCGTCATTTGTCTCGTATGAGTTCCCACTGTGCTTTGATTTCTACCCTACCACGGCTCAAAGGAGTCGTGCAAACAGGTAGTTTTTGGGTACAGTCCCGAGCCATATGGAGGCACGTGAGCGGATCGGCAGGGGATTCGTCTCTCCCGGTATTGGGGGCGAGATCGTGCTGTGTCTAGGAGAGCCATTACACAAATCCATGGCCATGGTAGGAGATTTACTGGTAAGTACTCCAGTAGTATCTCAGGGTGTATTGAGGCTTCACTCCGACACGACTTATACTGCTATTGGGGGTCTGACGTTACTAGCCCCCTAGGCGGATATGCGATACTCATTGACGAACGGACCGGACTGTATATACATTGTCACTGTTAGGCTCAGTAGGGTTTTCGGAGGAGTTCGCTCATCGGTCTCCCTTGAGTTCGCTCCTCGGCCACCCTTGAGGTCAGTCCATGGGCAGCCGTTATGCATAGCTAGTGCCGCTGACGGTTAGTGGTTAAACCCACTGCCAGGGTGCTGACGAGTCATTAGAGTCCCCCACAGGCAGTTTCCCAAGTTCGGGCGAAACGTTGTAGAGGCCGTATGGTTTTATGGCAGGGTTCGGAAAATGCACGTGCGTTTACGCACGTGTCGATTTTCGGACAGGTGATACTGGTCGGCTTTGGTTTAAGCCGCATCCGAGTATTATATTGAGTAGGTATAATATTTTTGTCTCAGTTGCATTTGTATTCGGTCGTAATACAAATGCGGGTATATTTATACAGTTTCGGGGTTATCCTGAAAGTCGTTCAGGATCACTTTTGGAAGTTGCCAGTTTCCAGTTTTCTATCAGCCGTCTTTTAACATTTGGTTAAAGGCGGATTTATCTTTTCTTGGATAAGAGTGAGTCGTGCTTCTAGAAGTTTCTACAAGGTTCTAGAATTTGTGACAAGGATTATGACACATGCTTTGTATTCAACCATTTCTTGTTTTGGTAAAGATCTTTATGCTTGATATTTGTTCATAATATCTTTTGGGTTATGATAAGGTTGCATCCTATGGTCACCCCCCTCTCCTACCGGTCACCTCCCTCATTCTATAAAGAGGCCGGCCCCTCTCTCTCTCTCATGGTTGTTGTTTCATTCGGTTAGAAAAGATATGATAGTTTTGGGGTGTATGGAATTTACAGTTCATTTCATTCCATCACCCGATTTCCACGGCAACTTCATTTACCGATCGTCCACGGACTTGGACGAAGTGAGACAAAGTCATCTACTCATTCTCTACATCAATCTTGGTCGTCTCTTTTAGCAAACTTGACGATCGAGTTGCCTCGAGTCAGAGGCGGGAGCCCGTTTAAAGAACCGATCATGTGGTGCCACCTCGACGAGGAGATCGAAGATCGACGAGATCGGAGCAGCCGCAACGGAGTGTGGGATGATGGTTGAAGAACGAAGGACTCGGATCGTTCGGTATAACCATTCTACACTCTTTACATTTTGTTAGTTTAGCAATAATGGCAGATCCGGGTTAAAGTATACGATAGCGCCAAGTTTAAAAGTTTTGTTCCGCATTTGGCGTCTGTAGACTGCCGGGGCGCTAGCGTGGACTTACAGTGGTATCAGAGCCTCACCATTTTGCTATACTAACTTGTGCTAACGCGTTTAAAACATCGATCCGACCGAAAATCGAAAACTACAAAATCCTTGCACGACAGTTTCTGTTGATTTTAAACGGTGTCGAAATTAATTTCTGGATGTCTTAAAAATCCGTGCAGGGAATTCTAAGAACGACGAAGAAATTTGGGCACGTGACTCGATGACACCACCGCGGAAACGCGGTCAAACCTATGGTTTGACCGCGCTTCCGCGGCTGAACAGTGAGCTCGTGGCCCCAAATTTTTCCAGTGGGTTCTTGGTGGGATTTTGTGGTTTTTGGTATATATAAAGTTTTGGCCCAGATTTTGTTACTGTTCACCAGTAAGCAGTGGGGCCCACTTTTTGAAATTTGGTCTTTGGTCGATCGAAATTTAAACACGTTAGTTTACAGTACTTACATTATATCTCCGACCGGGAATGTCATTTGATCGGTAAACCGCGTTTAACTGCTATAGTTCTTTTAGACGGGTTTGCGAACATGACATTCGCGTTGATGTTCTGTGTTGTGCTGTGATGTTGCGGATTTGTCGTGGTGGATAGCAGTGTGCAATGATAGTACAGTTTGAGTTTATTTGTACATTTGATATTGCGGGGCGAGCGTCCAACTTGTGGACTGCCGTCACTGCCTATTGTATAATATTCTTTTTAGGGCACGGCCAGGTTGCGGTCGATGTACCTATTGTACTATTTTTCATTACTGTACTAGGTTTTACCCCGCGACGGAGTGCACGGATAGCCGGGTTCGGGAAAGCAACGGGTCCGCATCTCATGGCTTTGAGAGGCAGAGGGACCCCACTTCAGAATTGGCAGACTATTCGCCGCACTCGTAGGGGGTACAGGTTGACCCAAGGAGGGGTGCCCAAGCTTACCGGATTCCGTGGAGTGCTGGGTGGTCCATTCACTATGCTGTAAAGGGCTGCCTCGCTTCAGGTCTTGGCGGGTAACTTGCCGCACCCATAGGGGTCTAGGTTTCATTGCACAGGCTATCCACACGACAGGGGAACGTCGAGTTTCAGCAGCGGCTCTGTGAAACTCGGGGATCCCAGATATCTGTATTGTTCTGTGATGCTTATTACTTTTCTGTAATGTTGCATATTATCACGCCTGGAGCGATTATGTATATTGGTTTATATACTATTAGATGTTGTATATGTTTTACACCCGCGCTAGTCCAGTCCCCGCTCTGTCGTTAGTTAAGTAACCTAACGGGTGATGACGGGACCCAGAGACGAATGCGGATGGCATATACGTACATTTTATTTTCGTTCTTTTCTGGTGTGATTGATTGATGGGACTGCATTGATTCTGATCAATGCAAAGTTAAACAAACCTGTATACAGTTGTTGGAACAATTTAAAAAGTGTTATTGCAAAGACGTTTTCTTTTGTTATGCATAGCGGTATTCAGTGGAATATCCAGCACCTCATTCGACGGGGCAAGGGTTGATATCCCTTCACCGGGACTGACCCCTTGGGCAGAAGTTTGCGTCAGGGTAATAACTTCACTATAGTCGATTACATGTTGCTTTGCATAGCGGTATTCAGTGGAATATCCTGCACCTCATTCCACGAGGAAAGAGCCGAGATCCCTTTACCGGGAGTGACCTCTTTAGCAAAAGGTTTTCGCCACTATATTTTAAAAAGCTATCAGGTTCCTTCAGCGATATCAAGTTCACTACGCTAAAGGTTTTTCGCCAAAAACCAGCCGTAGCCCTCCGTCACTTCTTTTGGGTATTCAGTAGTATTCAAGCTATGTATTTTGACCTAACGCCAAGGCATAGTGTTTGGTAGCTGCTGGGTATTCAATTGTTGCATAGATAGATGAGTTGGTTTGGGACAGCCGTTCTGCCATTTTGACCTAACGCCAAGGGCATGTGCGGGTGGGTTCAAATTAACAAGATAGTGATGGGTAGAACTTGGCATGTGACTTATGACATTTTGACCTAACGCCAAGGTTATAAGAGCATGGGGCAAAAACAATATCAGGAGTTTCTAAAGAAACTGAAACTTGCCGAGTATGCGCATACCTTCTGGAGTATGAGTAACGTGGATGCATTCCATCACGTTATCATGCGATGAGAGTTGGATCCTGATTCCCACTAATGAGTTGGTTTACTCTTCGGGTGATCCCGATTGATTCTTCTTTAGGTTTGGAGGAGAGTTTGACAGGACAGTGGGAGGTTTCCGGATTAGATAAAATGATGACCATTCTGATCTAGGTTAGAGTGCACGCAGAGTGTTTCTATTCTCTCTCTCTCTTTGGCAGCGACCTTTGACCGACCCTAGACTATGACTCAGTGACCAGGTTGACCGAACCTTCTTAAAATACTGGCTTTTGGATTGTCTATGTTGCATAAGTCATTGCCACTCCTTCTTTTACCCTTTGAATTTCTCAGAACACCCGTATACTGCGGATATCCACTTCCATTGGATAGATCCATCGTATGGTTATATACGAACTCGAAGGGACTTCTTCGGGGATGGATCCAGGTTCAGGAGAAATAGAATTGGTTTATTCAGTTGTCTTTTATTATCACCTTCTCTCAGGTTGCGAGAGCTCCTTGGTTTAGGAGAGTACACCTATTACGCCTATTGGATAGTCTTATTCCAAACCATAGGCTGGTGCCGAAAGGTAGGGAATGAAGAAAACCAATTAGCCTAAGTAGGGTGTGCAGAAGGTAATATGTAAAGACAAAATAAAGGGATTAGATAGAGGGCAAAGTAAATTGCGACTGATATCATTCACGACCAAAACCGCGTACTTCATCGCCACTCCTATTTCACCTTTAAAAAGAATAAGGTATTATTCAGTTGTCTTTTATCGTCACCTTCTCTCAGTTGCGAGTACTCCTTGGTTTAGGAGGGTACACCTATTATGCTTACTGGATAGTCTTCTTCCAAACCATAGGCTGGTGCCGAACGGTAGGGAAGGAAGAAAACCAGTTAGCCTAACGATGGTGTACAGAAGGTAACGACTAAAGACATATAAAGGGGATTTGGAGAAAGGGCAATAAAATATACGGTTGAAGTCATGAATTGGATTATGGAAGAGGCATTGCTATGAATACCAGGATACCCCTACGAAACATTTTCATGTTTCAGTGCATTGTTAAGGAAAAACTGTTTTTCCCGATTAGACACTTACTCCAAGGGTATGTATTTACCAGGTTTCATTCTCATATCTGTATGGTTTTACAGATGATGAGTGGGAGTAAGATATTGGGAATTAGGTGATCATCCTCATTATATCGGAATTCGTTGTAATTGGTGATATTTGAGGAAATCGCCAGGGTACAGTTTTCCACCTACAACGCACAGGTTTTGAGTTGTTCAACTCAGTGGACTTATACAGAGTATTGTATGTTGTCCAAGTGTCCATTAGGACAAAGGGGTAGGTCCTAGTACTATGTTCTATTTACTTATAACTTCTCTAGTATTTAGACGAGTGTTTCGTAGAAATACAAGGTCTAAGTTTTGAGAAGTTGTGGGTATAAGAATAAAGTAGAGAACCGGGTATCACAAGTATCGGGATTCTTCAAAGAGATCGAAGATGTAGATTCTTGTGATTGGTATTCAGATGATAGTGATGGTTTTTGAGAAACGTGTTTCTCTTTCAGGTTACTCATAATTGGATGGATTCCTAAGTTGAGTAATGCTGATTAGCCTTTTTCCATTAAGTTAATATGCCCTGGAGACAGCTGCATAGATTGAATCTTGGTTCCAATTAAATAAGTGCCAAAGTTTCTATATTGGATATAGAATAGTTCGTACCTTAAAAGAAATTAAGGTACGGGGAGTTGTCCAGCTTATGATTAAAACCAGACACTGGATAACTCAGGGCACATTTCTGTAATGGCTGTTTGTGGGTTGACCCTGGCTATGACGAGGGTTGATATTCTACCATTTAGAAGATCAATAGTGATATTGTTCTTGACTCGCCACAGTTTTAGTAAAAATGGATCTTTTTCAGAAAACAGTAGTGGGAGTATGGTAGAACTGGAAGTGATTCCAGAACCGCGAACGATTACGGAAAAATTTAATAGGACCTATACATTCAATCAGGTTTGACATTCCAATAGCCACTCCGCAGGTATGATAGGTAACCTCAGACACCCGAGAGGTACTTCGGTAGCCTCAAGGACGGTGACAGGGAGGTTCTTATCTACCCAGACTTGACACTACTGTTGTTCCAGGATATGAGACCCGGTAGGAGGGTTGTCGTAGTCAGTGGGAGCAACGGAAGCATAGTGGGCAAGAAGCTTATGTCTATTTATAGACTTGAGCAGTTATAGCGGAGATAGATCATCGAATTTTGATATGACAGTCATGGGTTTGACTTCAATCAGAAAAAGGGGATGGATCAGTTAAGAAGGTAGTAGGGTGTGATGTCATGGTATCTGGATGACATACACAGAGTGGGAAGTAAAATTCCTATACTACGATCGGTTGGACTGTGGTCGTCGCACAGTTGTTTCTCCAGACAGGATATGGATATAATATTTGACATTCTGGTTTCTAGATCTATGGTTTTAGATCTGGATTTGGGTAGTTTCCCAATGTGGGTACTTTGACAGATATTCTAATGGTTTTTGGAATAGTTGACTCCTAGCATGGTGGTGTACCTGCAGGTGATGGAGTCACCCTCTCTAAAGCTGTCGTATAGACTAAAGGGGAGAGGGATGTGCATGATTGGCAGATCACTTGCTTAGGCAATTGAGTCAATCATGAGATGTCAAGTACCGCACCAAATGTTGTTTTTGCACTAGATGCAATAAGTTTGTATTAATCCAATCCTGAAGAAACATAAGGAAGCAGTTTTAGAACATTAGTACATGTTCTATGGATTTGATAACGGCAGCCTGTTTCGGGAGACGGTTATCATTCCAGGCTTCAAAGGTGACATGGATGACAGAGTGATTGTCAGAGTTTTAGTTTTCCTTCTGACGAGGGACAGTATTGTGGACAGGTGGTTCCAGAGGATACTGTGGGTGGCATGGTGCCGGATACTGATTAGGTTCAGTGATCCATACAGTCTAAGAAGTTTGGATATGGAGTTCATTTATGAACTAAGGTCCCATCAGATATCCAGACATGTTCTAAGACAGGTACTACTCAATTCGGGAGATGGCTTTCTCCGCGAACTTGAGATTAAGAGAGATACAGAAAGAAACTTCTAGGCGGATCCACTCACCGAGGCTATTTCTCGAACACAATAGTTTTACAAACGGGCTTTGTGAAACTGATTAGTAGAGGAGTTGGATGTTCGGTTTCACACGGGCTGTGAGTAGTCGACATCGCAATATTAGCCTTGAGTGCAAGTGGGAGATTGTTGGAGATAGTGCCCTCATAGTCAATTATTGGATCGCAGGTACGTGATTGCAATGATTGCGGAGGACCTATCCCGGAATGACAGTCTTACTCGAGATGATAGTATGCTATCTGGTTTGCCTTTATCAGTCGTGTACATGTTCAGGTGACTGATTGCATGTTACACTTTGATAGAGCCCTTAGGATCTTGCTTTACTACCAACAGTATGATGGCGATCATATACGTGAGAGTTGGGTAGTTTATATGCATATCCTTAATTGTGGTCCCTAGTCGTGGGAGTTTCGAGACAGGGCATCGATACTCCGGAGTAGACTAGTGTGTACAGTCGAGACCCCGACGAGGGGCGGTGGCCGGTCTCACAAGCCACTGGTGTCAGTTAGATCACCTAAGATGTATACAGGTGCTCATTGGGTTATGAGTACACCGGACAGGACTCGCCGGGAATCTGCTAGTTAGTATTATATCTATCGTCAGATAGCAGTTCCCTGGTGACATGTGTACAGGTTAGTTCATCGACCTGAGGTCGTCATTTGTCTCGTATGAGTTCCCACTGTGCTTTGATTTCTACCCTACCACGGCTCAAAGGAGTCGTGCAAACAGGTAGTTTTTGGGTACAGTCCCGAGCCATATGGAGGCACGTGAGCGGATCGGCAGGGGATTCGTCTCTCCCGGTATTGGGGGCGAGATCGTGCTGTGTCTAGGAGAGCCATTACACAAATCCATGGCCATGGTAGGAGATTTACTGGTAAGTACTCCAGTAGTATCTCAGGGTGTATTGAGGCTTCACTCCGACACGACTTATACTGCTATTGGGGGTCTGACGTTACTAGCCCCCTAGGCGGATATGCGATACTCATTGACGAACGGACCGGACTGTATATACATTGTCACTGTTAGGCTCAGTAGGGTTTTCGGAGGAGTTCGCTCATCGGTCTCCCTTGAGTTCGCTCCTCGGCCACCCTTGAGGTCAGTCCATGGGCAGCCGTTATGCATAGCTAGTGCCGCTGACGGTTAGTGGTTAAACCCACTGCCAGGGTGCTGACGAGTCATTAGAGTCCCCCACAGGCAGTTTCCCAAGTTCGGGCGAAACGTTGTAGAGGCCGTATGGTTTTATGGCAGGGTTCGGAAAATGCACGTGCGTTTACGCACGTGTCGATTTTCGGACAGGTGATACTGGTCGGCTTTGGTTTAAGCCGCATCCGAGTATTATATTGAGTAGGTATAATATTTTTGTCTCAGTTGCATTTGTATTCGGTCGTAATACAAATGCGGGTATATTTATACAGTTTCGGGGTTATCCTGAAAGTCGTTTCAGGATCACTTTTGGAAGTTGCCAGTTTCCAGTTTTCTATCAGCCGTCTTTTAACATTTGGTTAAAGGCGGATTTATCTTTTCTTGGATAAGAGTGAGTCGTGCTTCTAGAAGTTTCTACAAGGTTCTAGAATTTGTGACAAGGATTATGACACATGCTTTGTATTCAACCATTTCTTGTTTTGGTAAAGATCTTTATGCTTGATATTTGTTCATAATATCTTTTGGGTTATGATAAGGTTGCATCCTATGGTCACCCCCCTCTCCTACGGTCACCTCCCTCATTCTATAAAGAGGCCGGCCCCTCTCTCTCTCTCATGGTTGTTGTTTCATTCGGTTAGAAAAGATATGATAGTTTTGGGGTGTATGGAATTTACAGTTCATTTCATTCCATCACCCGATTTCCACGGCAACTTCATTTACCGATCGTCCACGGACTTGGACGAAGTGAGACAAAGTCATCTACTCATTCTCTACATCAATCTTGGTCGTCTCTTTTAGCAAACTTGACGATCGAGTTGCCTCGAGTCAGAGGCGGGAGCCCGTTTAAAGAACCGATCATGTGGTGCCACCTCGACGAGGAGATCGAAGATCGACGAGATCGGAGCAGCCGCAACGGAGTGTGGGATGATGGTTGAAGAACGAAGGACTCGGATCGTTCGGTATAACCATTCTACACTCTTTACATTTTGTTAGTTTAGCAATAATGGCAGATCCGGGTTAAAGTATACGATAGCGCCAAGTTTAAAAGTTTTGTTCCGCATTTGGCGTCTGTAGACTGCCGGGGCGCTAGCGTGGACTTACATAAACGAGGGTTGATATTCTACCATTTGGAAGATCAATAGTGATATTGTTCTTGACTCGCCACAGTTTTAGTAAAAATGGATCTTTTTCAGAAAACAATAGTGGGAGTATGGTAGAACTGGAAGTGATTCCAGTACCGCGAACGATTACGGAAAAATTTAATAGGACCTATATATTCAATCAGGTTTGACATTCCAATAGCCACTCCGCAGGTATGGTAGGTAACCTCAGACACCCGAGAGGTACTTCGGTAGGCTCAAGGACGGTGACAGGGAGGTTCTTATCTACCCAGACTTGACACTACTGTTGTTCCAGGATATGAGACCCGGTAGGAGGGTTGTCGTAGTCAGTGGGAGCAGCGGAAGCATGGTGGGCAAGTAGCTTATGTCTATTTATAGACTAGAGCAGTAATAGCGGAGATAGATCATCGAATTTTGATTTGACAGTCATGGGTTTGACTTCAATCAGAATAGAGGATGGATCAGTTAAGAAGGTAGTAGGGTGTGATGTCATGGTATCTGGATGACATCCACAGAGTAGGAAGTAAAATTCCTATACTACGATCGGTTGTACTGTGGTCGTCACACAGTTGTTTCTCCAGACAGGATATGGATATAATATTTGACATTCTGGTTTCTAGATCTATGGTTTTAGATCTGGATTTGGGTAGTTTCCCAATGTGGGTACTTTGACAGATATTCTAATGGTTTTTGGAATAGTTGACTCCTAGCATGGTGGTGTACCTGCAGGTGATGGAGTCACCCTCTCTAAAGGTGTCTTATAGACTAAAGGGGAGAGGGAAGTGCATGATTGGCAGATCACTTGCTTAGGCAATTGAGTCAATCATGAGATGTCAAGTACCACACCAAATGTTGGTTTTGCACTAGATGCAATAAGTTTATATTAATCCAATCCTGGAGAAACATAAGGAAGCAGTTTTAGAACATTGGTACATGTTCTACGGATTTGATAACGGCAGCCTCTTTCGGGAGACGGTTATCATTCCAGGCTTCAAAGGTGACATGGATGACAGAGTGATTGTCAGAGTTTTTAGTTTTCCCTCTGACGAGGGACAGTATTATGGACAGGTGGTTCCAGAGGATACTGTGGGTGGCATGGTGCCGTATACTGATTAGGTTCAGTGATCCATACAGTCTAAGAAGTTTGGATATGGAGTTCATTTATGAACTAAGGTCCCATCAGATATCCAGACATATTCTAAGACAGGTACTACTCAATTCGGGAGATGGCTTTCTCCGCGAACTTGAGATTAAGAGAGATATAGAAAGATACTTCTAGGCGGATCCACTCACCGAGGCTATTTCTCGAACACAATAGTTTTGCAAACGGGCTTTGTGAAACTGATTAGTAGAGGAGTTGGATGTTCGGTTTCACACGGGCTGTGAGTAGTCGACATCGCAATATTAGCCTTGAGTGCAAGTGGGAGATTGTTGGAGATAGTGCCCTCATAGTCAATTATTGGATCGCAGATACGTGATTGCAATGATTGCGGAGGACCTATCCCGGTAGCACAGTCTTACTCGAGATGATAGTATGCTATCTGGTTTGCCTTTATCAGTCGTGTACATGTTCAGGTGACTGATTGCATGTTACACTTTGATAGAGCCCTTAGGATCTTGCTTTACTACCAACAGTATGATGGCGATCATATACGTGAGAGTTGGGTAGTTTATATGCATATCCTTAATTGTGGTCCCTAGTCGTGGGAGTTTCGAGACAGGGCATCGATACTCCGGAGTAGACTAGTGTGTACAGTCGAGACCCCGACGAGGGGCGGTGGCCGGTCTCACAAGCCACTGGTGTCAGTTGGATCACCTAAGATGTATACAGGTGCTCATTGGGTTATGAGTACACCGGACAGGACTCGCCGGGAATCTGCTAGTTAGTACTATACCTATCGTCAGATAGCAGTTCCCTGGTGACATGTGTACATGTTAGTTCATCGACCTGAGGTCGTCATTTGTCTCGTGTGAGTTCCCACTGTGCTTTGATTTCTACCCTACCACGGCTCAAAGGAGTCGTGCAAACAGGTAGCTTTTGGGTACAGTCCCGAGCCATATGGAGGCACGTGAGCGGATCGGCAGGGGATTCGTCTCTCCCGGTATTGGGGGCGAGGTCGTGCTGTGTCTAGGAGAACCATTACACAAAGTCCATGGCCATGGCAGGAGATTTACTGGTAGGTACTCCAGTAGTATCTCAGGGTGTAATTGGGCTTCACTCCGACACGACTTATACTGCTATTGGGGGTCTGGCGTTACTAGCCCCCTAGGCAGGATATGCGATACTCATTGACGAACGGACCGGACTGTATATACATTGTCACTGTTAGGCTCAGTAGGGTTTTCCGGATGAGTGCGCTCATCGGCATCCCTTGAGGTCAGTCCGTGGGCAGCCGTTACGCATTGCTAGTGCCGCTGACGAGTCATTAGAGTCCCCCACAGACAGTTTCCCAAGTTCGGACGAAACGTTGTAGAGGCCGTATGGTTTTTATGGCAGGGTTCGGAAAATGCACGTGCGTTTACGCACGTGTCGATTTTCAGACAGATAATACTGGTCGGCTTTGGTTTAAGCCGGATCCGAGTATTATATTGAGTAGGTATAATATCTTTGTCTCAGTTGCATTTGTATTCGGTCGTAATACAAATGCGGGTATATTTATACAGTTTCGGGGTTATCCTGAAAGTCGTTTCAGGATCACTTTTGGAAGTTGCCAGTTTCCAGTTTTCTATCAGCCGTCTTTTAACATTCTGTTAAAAACGGATTTATCTTTTCTTCAGATATGATGAGTCATGCTTCTAGAAGATTCTAGAAGGTTCTAGATTGGGTGAGGTGTCATGTGACTCATGCTTTGTAATCAACCATTTCTTGTTATGCTTAAGATCTTTTTGCTAGATATTTAGTTTGTGTTCATATTATGATAAGGATGTTTTGTTATGGTTACCTCCTTATCTCCTCCTACACTCACCCTCCTCCTTCATATATGAATGGAAGGCCTCCTCTCTCATTCACTCACTCACTTGATGTTTCATTCGGTTAGAAAAGATATGATAGTTTTGGGGTGTATGGAATTTACAGTTCATTTCATTCCATCACCCGATTTCCACGGCAACTTCATTAACCGATCGTCCACGGATTTGGACGAAGTGAGACAAAGTCATCTACTCATTCTCTACATCATTCTTGGTCGTCTCTTTTAGCAAACTTGACGATCGAGTTGCTTCGAGTCAGAGGCGGGAACCCGTTTAAAGAACCGATCATGTGGTGCCACCTCGACGAGGAGATCGGAGATCGACGAGATCGGAGCAGCCGCAACGGAGCGTGGGATGATGGTTGAAGAACGAAGGACTCGGATCGTTCGGTACAATCTTTCTACACTCTTTACAGTTTGTTAGTTTAGCAATAATGGCAGATCCGGGTTAAAGTATACGATAGCGCCAAGTTTAAAAGTTTTTGTTCCGCAATTGGCGTCTGTAGACTGCCGGGGCGCTAACGTAGACTTACACTTTAATTAAGCTTCCAGACAGTATTTATGCCCCTCTTATGTACATCACCTTTATACAGAATGGAGTAATAAGGTTTGAAGTTGACCACGCCATCTTTATCATCGTTATTATTAGGTTTCCTATCTTCTAAATAATTTAGCATTTTATGTCTTTCATTTGGAAAATTCAGAATCCAGTGCAAATTCAAATATCGGCCACCATTGATTAGATCTGCATTGGTTGGAACACTGATGCATCCCGATCCTTTCCTATAAGTAATAACTTCCGAAAAAGATTCCTCCATGTTCCTGCACCAGTTGTCCTTAACTAATTATTCGACCGCATGGTCCACATCCAACAGCGTATGAGACGCTACAAAAAAATCTATATCCTTCATAATTTTTTTCGAGTATCGGCATTAACATGCATCTTACTATCAAGCCTACTTAATTGTCATGATGCACGTTTTACTATCAAAGCCTACTTAATTGTTATCTCAATGGGCTTCTATAGGGCTGATGATGTATCCTCATTACACTTCTGTGAGGTTTTAAATTTGATATGTTTTTTTTTTGGGACTATCCTTATTCTTTAAACGCTTTTTGCCTCTTTGACCTGAGAAACATACTCGTTCTGATGATGCTCAATATTGACGATGCGAGATCAGGACACGTGGCGGATGGCATATCCCAAGACCCAGAAGAAAGGGCCCATAGAGACCGACCAGGCCACCCTTGTACCCGACCTGCGAGCATAAGCTGGCCCTCCTCGGGGTCCCCTGCAAATTTGCCTCCTCGGCCCCTCAGCTCGCTCCGAGCTGCCACAGGATCAAGACTCCTTAGCCCTCTTACTCGGTTCCGAGTTCCCCAGCTGAGGCCGTCTTCCTCGGTCCCTCCGACCGACCAACTCCACCACTCACAGGCGTAACCGTCGCTCCGCAAATCTCGCCACGCGCAGATTCTCCACCAGCAACGTCCCCACGTTCCACGCCATCACGATCCTCATTAATGGGCGATCCGCTCTTTACGCGGGCGTGACGTCGGGAGCGTAACTGCCGGCGAGATTCTCGCGCCTGCTGCTGCGTGCTGCCGCCGCTATATAAACCCCCATCACAGAGGGGTCAAGTAAGCCATTCTTGATTCCACTCAGCCGTTACTTTGCTCGGATCTAGTACTAACTTGATCGTCGGAGGATCCTCGGTGGTACCAAACCACCCAGGGACTTTTTTGCAGGTATTCGGCGCTAAACTCCTCAAATCACCAATCTCCTCAAAACCCATTGAGACCCACACGCAACAGAAGATCACCGCCGAAATTCACCGGGAGATCAACGGAAGACAATATCTGACGGAGACCCGAAAAGGACCTCCATCAGTTGGTGCCGTCTATGGGAAAACAAACTCCACAAAAACAAAGTTGGCCTTCCGATCTCCGTCCGCATGGCGAACAACCATCCTGAAGATCCCGGTACCAGCCGCCTCCTCCTCCCGCGTTCAATGCGCGTGCTACGCGCACATTCGCCGCGATCGTTCCCGGTACCTGCAACTAAATGGTCGGACAAGACCTCGTGTGGAATCAGCCCAGCGGCTACCCTACTCGGTTATCCCTGGCGGGTAGCGTCCCTACCGCAACGCCAGGGACCAGAAAGTCCTCCTTAGAGGCGGCTCAGCAGCTTCCCTGCTTGGATCCCGCCTAAAATTTTCTTATTTCAATTTCAAATTTTTGGACCCGACCCGGGCGCAATTTGGAAATACTTTACATTTGCACCAAATCCCAATTTCTAATTTTTTAACCGTCGAATATATAAAATTTAACCCCATATAATATTTTCCTATTTCAAAATCTTTTATTAAATTTTTCCTAACCTATTCTAAACCCTCAAATCTTTTACAACTTTCTCATAACAATTTTCCCTCATCCAATCACAATTCCTTATTCTTTCATCCCGGGGGCCCTACCTTCTCTCTCTCTCTCTCCCTGTCTCTCAACTCTCTCTCTCTCTCTGACTCGTGGGTCCACACTTCTTTCTTCTCTCTTTCTCTTTCCTTCAGCGCACAGACCCTCTCTCCTCTTTCTCTTCTCTCTCTCCCGCTACATTACAATTTTCTTTCTCCTCCTCTCTCTCCTCTCGCGCTCTCCCTTTCTCTCTCCTCTCGCCTCACTTTCTCTCTCGTCTCGCGATTCCTGTACATCCCTCGGATCGCGTCACCTCCACGCGAGTGCAGTCACCTCCCTTCACAAGATCCCTATATATTTTTCTCTCTCCCATATCCTCAACTTCCTCCTTCTATATAAACCCCGAGCTCCCATCTCCTTCCTCAATCCATCACGAGCTCTGCCTCCTCAAACCCTAACCCTTGTAATCCCCATTGCCTCCTCAACTCCCCCAAGCCTACTCATCTCCTCCTCCACCATTTTTCTGCATCCCGAGCCCTCACCCGCACCCACCAAGAAACCAGAACCCTCACCCCGTCGCCGTTCCTTCATCTCCGACGACCCTAGCCTTACACCACCATCATCACCATCTCCTTTCTCTCCCTATCTCCTCCGTTCTTCCTCCTACAACCCAGCAACACCCCTGCACTCACCCAAACCCCAGCAAATAAAACCCAAACCCTAACTGAAACCCTAACATCAAACCCCTTCGCCGGAGCTCCGTCGACATGGTCGGCGATCACAACCCCTCCACGGATCATCGTGAGCATCCTCTGCTCAGATCCTCCTTCCCTTCTTCTTTATTTTCTTTTCCTTTCTTGTTCGCATTTCTTGATTCTTCACTGTTTTGTGTCTCGCCGGAATCCGGCCGTGCCGGCGACGTGTCTCGACGATCCAGCGAGATACCCTGACCTGTGTGGTTCCACTGTTCGTCGTTTGGGTTCATTCCGTGAGCCGTGCGCCCGTCGCGAGATTTCCCCGCCGACGTTTAACGTTCCGTTTTCCCGATTCGCGACCCGTCGAGGCAAGTACCCCTTGCTACATGCTAAATAATATTTACATACACATTGATGACACACTAAACCTGCAGTTTAACTTTAGTACTATAATTTCCCATTTTCGTGTTCAATGTTGTTATATATCATTTTATCTTCCAAACCTGAAACCTACCGTTTGCAATTACTGTATTAAACCTAATAATCACATTTACATGTTTTAATCACACTTTCACTATTGACGTAGCCTATGGAAATTTCTCTATAGTTTTACTTCATTCGGACACTCGTGTACATTTAACCTGTATTAGCTGTGATTTCATCCATTGAACCTATATATATATATATATATATATATATATATATATATCATTGCATCCATAAAATTCTTAACCTTGTTAACATAATTTAACGGCCATAAATGTCATACTGTATTCTTATAACGTTAGAATCACCTCTGAAACACAACTGATAACTATGCTGCTAATTAATTGAAGCTTCTTTATTGTTTAATTTGTTGCTTAGATTTATGTTGTTGATAACCATGCTTGATTATGTAACTGAGTATGAGCACACCCATGATATCGTTTACATCTTGACCCGACTTGCTACATACCTATTGATTGACCCGACATGGTACCGTATACTGCTTGACTTGACCTGTTGTACCATAACCTGACCCGTTACCTAATCTTGTGTCTAATGCCAACGGACCTGACATGTAGTCCTCATGGACCGTTCCTGCTGTCTATCCAGAAAAACCTGTTTACCTGATCCTGTGTTGGCGTTAGTTCTTGATTACTGAATACTTGACCTGACATACACATAACTTGGGGGTACAGGGAAATCAAAGGTGAAACCTGACTTGTAACTCAACAGTTCGCTACTTGTTCTGATCAGTTTTAGAGGCTAGGCCAGCCTTGGAATGATGCTGCTGACATCATTCATCTGTACATATTCCTGTTTAGTGCCTAGCGGCATGTCTCGGTTTCAGCCCGAGAATCTGGGCCGTGGTCCCGGGTATGCATGGGATACTATTGAGTTACATCGATGATTCACCAATTTGGTTTCAAAGACTTTAGAACAGAAAACCTGATAGAACAGTTTAGTTTACCCACTACACACTACCCTGCACTGCTCTGATTTATATTATTGTTACCCTTGCTTTATTCATGTTTATATTCACATTGCCTGTTACCCTGTTTATATGTTATTACTTGATGACTTGACGCGCTGACGTCTGGGTTTTGCATGGCCCAGATTCTATACCGCTGTTGCAGTCCGAGCAGGAGTACTTCAGCCAACAGGCTGAGCTGTGAGTGTCAGCAGTAGTTAGTTTTTCTTTCCTGCATTTTTATTCCTGATGTGAGCCCGCATTATGGGACATACATTCCAGTTATTTTGTATTGGATCTTTCGCTTCCGCATTTTACTATTCTTGACTCATGTTATCTTGGTTTATGGACATGTTTTAGATGGTTTTATTTTGTTCTTGATATCTCTACAGCCGTAATGTGATTGTGGATGGATACTTCCTACCCACAGGTAGCATGGTTGGCTATGTCACGTGCCCATTTTAGCGTACTCTGGGAAGCGGGACGTGACATGGTTCTTTTGGTATCAGAGAAATAGGTTAGTCGGGTTGATTCTTTTTGTAGTTGGGTATTGTACCCAATACACGAATAAGAATACCTGTGTTTAGGAAACATGTCCTGCCACCTTACCGTTTACCGTTCTTGAATCAAGCTCTTCCTGGTTATATCTTCTACGATGTGCAAACTTCCTTTGCATATCGACTCGAAACCTGATTCCTTGTCATCTCCAGGACTTAGGCGACTTGGGTGGAGTTATGCAATTGCGGCTATGATACCGCGGCATAGTTACAATACGACACTCTATTTAAGTAACTGGGAGTTCTAGCCTTGATCTATATTTTGAATCTATCATCATGCTAATGTTGGGTGTTTTGATTTCAGGAATATGGCAGATAAGAATTTGAAGACGTACCAAAGGCGTGTGGACGAAGCCGCCATGCTTGGAGTGATAAGGGGAATGCTGGAGAATCAAAAGAGAAAGACCGAGCTGATCCAGCAGCAAGCGGAATCGTTTCAGGAAGGTTTGCAGATCGTTCAGCGGTCTGTGAACAATGTTGGAGCTAAACCAGTTGACCGAGTAGGGACCGTGGCAGATTTCAGGCGTTTGGGTCCGTCTGCATTTACTGGTTTGGAGGAGCCGTTGCCAGCGGAGCAGTGGCTAGTTGACACAGAGAATTTGCTTATTGCGGCACAGATTCCAGATGAGAAAAGAGTTGATATGGTACGCATTCAGTTAGTGGACTACGCCCGAGAATGGTGGCTTGTGGAGGAGACCCGCTTGCCCAAGCCGATCAAGTGGGCGGATTTTTCAAAGAGTTTCCTAGAGAAGTTCTTCCCGCGGACCGCACGGGAGGAAATGGAAGAGAAGTTCATCGGGTTAAAGCAGAATGGAGCACCCGTAGATGTGCATGCAGCAGAATGGACAAGACTCACCAGATTCGCTGGACCTTTAGTTGCCAATGATGCAGACAGGGCACGGAGGTTCATGCGCAGCTTAGACGTGGACATCCAGAGGCAGATTGTCTCCCTGGGTTTGACCACTTTCTCACAAGTACTTGCGGCAGCCCGAGAGCAGCAGAGTTTATCCGGGATGAAGGGGAGTTTGCAGCAGACAGCAGTAGCGGTAAGGAAGCCAGCATTTGTACCAAACCGAGCTCATGGTTGCAGAGGTATTCCAGTGGACCGTCGAGGTGTAGCACCCATGAAGAAGCCTATTGTCGTCGATCGAAGAAAGAGCATGACTTGTAACTACTGCAATTTACCTGGCCACGTGCAAAAGGATTGTCGAAGGAGGCTGGGACTCTGTTTGGTTTGTGGAGCGGCAGATCACGCTGTTAGTGCTTGTCCATCGAAGCTTCGTACGAGGGATGATTTTCAGAAGCCTCCGCAGAGACCGTTCCAGGGACAGAAACAGCTGACTCAAGGACCTAATCAGGCTCGAGCTTTTACCTTGACAGCTGAAGAAGCTAAGGCGTCAGGAGAAGTTGTTTCAGGTACTATACCCGTTCATGGTTTTCCCGCATTAGCGTTATTTGATTCTGGTGCATCCCATTGTTTTATGTCATCCAAGTTTATAACTACACACTCGATTGCCTGCACGACCCTGTCTAGTTTCTGGGACATACACACTGGGAATGGGAAAATCATATCTAGTAGGGAATGTAAAGATTGTACAGTTGTTGTGTGCAGACGGGAGCTTTTTGCAGATTTCTTGGTGATTGATACGGGCAGCTACGAGGTCGTCTTGGGAATGGATTTTCTTGGCACTTTCCACGCTCACATTGATTGTAGGGCAAGGAAAGTAATTTTCCAGATTCCCGGACATCCCGAGTTTAGCTTCACTGGAGGAAGCAGTTCTGTCGGGCCAGTCGAGTTTAGGGCTAGGCCGACAAACAATATTCTTGCATCAATGGAAGTTGATAAGAGTGAAGAGCCAGCTGTTGTTCGCGATTTTATGGACGTGTTTGAAGATATATCGGGTTTACCGCCAAAGCGAGACGTGGAGTTCGCAATCGATCTTATTCCTGGTGCAGCGCTAGTATCCAGAGCGTATTATCCAATGGCACCAGTTGAGTTGGAAGAAGTCAAGAAACAGGTTGCTGAACTGCTTGAAAAGGGTTGGATTCGAAGCAATAACTCGTCTTGGGGAGCTCTAGTTCTTCTAGTAAAGAAGAAAGATGGCACAAGAAGGATGTGCATCGACTATCGAGAATTAAATCGGGTGACTATTAAGAACAAGTACCCGATCCCTCGCATTGGCGAACTTTTCGAGCAGCTTAGTGGCGCGAGGGTATTCTCGAAGCTGGATTTGCGATCCGGATATCATCAGGTCCGAGTGAAAGCAGAAGATATTTGCAAGACGGCGTTCCGAACTCGGTATGGACATTACGAATACTTAGTGATGCCCTTCGGAATAACAAATGCGCCGGCAGTATTCATGGACTTGATGAACCGAATCTTTTCACCATTTTTTGGATCAGTTTATTGTGGTTTTCATTGACGATATTCTGGTTTACTCGAAGAGTTTTGAAGAGCATGCTGAACATTTGAAGATCGCACTGCAGACGTTGAGACATGAGAAGTTATATGCGAAGATGAGTAAGTGCGAGTTTTGGCTGGAGGAAGTAAAGTTTTTGGGGCATGTTGTGTCTGGCGATGGAATCGCCGTCGATCCCGAAAAGATTGCAGCAGTTCGTGATTGGCCAATTCCAAAGAATGTTGCGGAGATAAGAAGCTTTCTTGGACTCGCCGGATATTACAGAAGATTTGTGGAGAACTTTGCTCGTCTGGCGGAGCCGTTGACCAAGCTTACGCGCAAGGAGGTACCTTTTGTATGGACGGATAAATGTGCGTTAGCTTTTGAGACGCTGAAACAGAAGTTGATAACCGCCCCTATTCTGACCGTGCCAGACAATTCCAGAGGATTGGTGATTCACAGCGACGCATCTGGGAAAGGATTGGGATGTGTTTTGATGCAGCATGGGAAGGTTGTAGCGTACGCATCGAGACAGTTGAAGACCCATGAGAAGAATTACCCAACTCATGACTTGGAGCTTGCGGCTGTGATTTTCGCTTTGAAGATTTGGAGACACTACCTTTTGGGCGAAAGGGTTGAAGTTTTTACTGATCATAAGAGCTTGAAGTATGTGTTCACGCAGAAGGAGCTTAATATGAGGCAACGTAGATGGTTGGAGCTGATGGCTGACTACGATCTTGATCTTAAGTACCATCCGGGGAAGGTTAATGTCGTGCCGGATGCGCTTAGTCGGTTACCAGCAATTCAGGTGTTATCTACGCAGAAGGAGCTCGTTGAAGATTTTCGAAGATTTGACTTGGAGGTTGTGCTACCGCATGCTACGGGACAGTTGATGCAGCTGCAAGTACATTCATCGTTGATCGAGAATATTAAAGCAGCACAATCGCAGGATCCTAGACTGCAAAAGTTTCGAGAACAGATTGAAGCCGGACTACGAACAAATTTATTGATCCACGAAGATGGTTCCTTGAGGTATGGTAGCCGTTTGTGTGTGCCAAAGGGAGATATTCGTGAAGAGCTTATGAAGGAGGCACACAGTTCAGCTTATTCTGTACATCCAGGATGCACAAAGATGTACCGAGATATTCGACAGCATTTCTGGTGGGAAGGCATGAAACGGGAGATTGCTCGCTTTGTGGCAAAGTGCTTGGTGTGTCAGCAAGTTAAGGCTGAACATCAAAGGGTTGCTGGTTTATTGCAACCACTTCCGATTCCTCAGTGGAAATGGGAACATATAACCATGGATTTCGTGACGGCTTTACCGCGGAGTCCAAAAGGCAACAATGCTGTATGGGTGATTGTTGATCGTTTGACCAAGGCAGCCCGCTTTATTCCTTTTCGGGTTGGTCAATCAACAGAGACTTTGGCGGAGCGGTACATGCAGGAGATTGTAAGATTGCATGGAGTACCGGTGAGCATCGTGTCCGATCGTGACACTCGGTTTTTATCACACTTCTGGAGGAGTTTACAGGAAAGTTTGGGGACTCGATTGAAGTTTAGCACAGCTTATCATCCTCAAACTGATGGTCAGTCCGAGAGAAAGATCCAAACTCTTGAAGATATGTTGAGGGCATGCATGTTGGACTTCAAGGGTTCTTGGGAGGATCATCTATATTTGGTGGAGTTTTCTTACAACAACAGTTTTCAGGCAACTATCCAGATGGCTCCATTTGAAGCTTTGTATGGTCGTAAATGCCGTTCACCTGTTTGTTGGGACGATGTCGGTGAACGAAGATTGTTCGGACCAGATTTGGTTGTGCAGACAGTTGAGAAAGTTAACACTATCAGAAATCATATGAAAGCAGCTCAAGACCGACAAAAGAGTTGGGCAGATACGTCAAGAAGACCTCTAGAGTTCGCCGTGGGTGATTTGGTATTCTTGAAGATATCACCGACTAGAGGGGTGATACGTTTTGGAAGTCGAGGAAAGCTCAGTCCTCGATTTGTTGGACCCTTTGAGATCTTGGAGCGTGTTGGTGAGGTAGCGTATCGCTTGGCATTACCGCAGTCCTTGGCGAATGTGCACGATGTGTTTCACGTATCTCAACTCCGTAAGTATGTTCGTGATGAAACGCATGTATTGGATCATTCGGAGCTGACGGTACGAGAAGACTTGACCTTCGAGGAGCGACCGGTTGAGATTGTGGATTGAAGGGAAAAGGTTCTTAAGAACAAGGTGATCCCTCTTGTGCTTGTTTCTTGGGGTAATCGCTCACATGGAGAGTCCACTTGGGAACGGGAAGATGAAATCCGACAGAAATTTCCTCATCTTTTCTTGTAGTTATTTGTCGTCTATCTTTGTATTCTTGGAATTTCGAGAACGAAATTCTTTTTGTAGTTGGGTATAATGTAACAACCGATCCCAATGCTACTAGTTTCTGTTACCGTATGAATGGTGTATGGTATTTATTTCATTGATCCTACTTGACTGTTGTTAGTTATAAATTTTACCCGACAATTCATTTCTGCATATAACAATTTAAGGCATCTAAAATAAAATTAAAAATATTCGTCAGGCATGCTTGACACCCCTAACCCTGTTGTAGCGTCCGTGCATCGTGTTCTCGTCCTGTTCAGTGAAACGGGCGAGTTTGGACGGCTACGCGCACGTATGTGTGTCCGTTTTGGGGGTATGCTTTTTGATTGTAAAATACTTCATTTTAAATTTTGGATCCCGCCTAAAATTTTCTTATTTCAATTTCAAATTTTTGGACCCGACCCGGGCGCAATTTGGAAATACTTTACATTTGCACCAAATCCCAATTTCTAATTTTGTAACCGTCGAATATATAAAATTTAACCCCATATAATATTTTCCTATTTCAAAATCTTTTATTAAATTTTTCCTAATCTATTCTAAACCCTCAAATCTTTTACAACTTTCTCATAACGATTTTCCCTCATCCAATCACAATTCCTTATTCTTTCACCCCGGGGGCCCCACCTTCTCTATCTCTCTCTCTCTCTCTCTCTCTCCCTCCCTGAATCTCAACTCTCTCTCTCTCTGACTCGAGGGTCCACACTTCTTTCTTCTCTCTTTCTCTTTCCTTCAGCGCACAAACCCTCTCTCCTCTCTCCCTTCTCTCTCTCTCTCTCCCGCTACATTACAATTTTCTTTCTCCTCCTCTCTCTCTCTCCTCTCGCGCTCTCCCTTTCTCTCTCCTCTCGCCTCACTTTCTCTCTCGTCTCGCGATTCCTGTACATCCCTCGGATCGCGTCACCTCCACGCGAGTGCGGTCACCCCCGTTCACAAGATCCCTATATATTTTTCTCTCTCCCATATCCTCAACTTCCTCCTCCTATATAAACCCCGAGCTCCCATCTCCTTCCTCAATCCATCACGAGCTCTGCCTCCTCAAACCCTAACCCTTGTAATCCCCATTGCCTCCTCAACTCCCCCAAAGCCTACTCATCTCCTCCTCCACCATTTTTTTGCATCCCGAGCCCTCACCTGCACCCACCAAGAAACCAGAACCCTCACCCCGTCGCCGTTCCTTCATCTCCGACGACCCTAGCCTTACACCACCATCATCACCATCTCCTTTCTCTCCCTATCTCCTCCGTTCTTCCTCCTACAACCCAGCAACACCCCTGCACTCACCCAAACCCCAGCAAATAAAACACAAACCCTAACCGAAACCCTAACATCAAACCCCTTCGCCGGAGCTCCGTCGACGTGGTCGGCGATCACAACCCCTCCACGGATCATCGTGAGCACCCTCTACTCAGATCCTCCTTCCCTTCTTCTTTATTTTCTTTTCCTTTCTTGTTCGCATTTCTTGATTGTTCACTGTTTTGTGTCTCGCCGGAATCCGGCCGTGCCGGCGACGTGTCTCGACGATCCAGCGAGATACCCTGACCTGTGTGGTTCCACTGTTCGTCGTTTGGGTTCATTCCGTAAGCCGTGCGCCCGTCGCGAGATTTCCCCGCCGACGTTTAACGTTCCGTTTTCCCGATTCGGGACCCGTCGAGGCAAGTACCCCTTGCTACATGCTAAATAATATTTACATACACATTGATGACACCCTAAACCTGCAGTTTAACTTTAGTACTATAATTTCCCATTTTCGTGTTCAATGTTGTTATATATCATTTTATCTTCCAAACTTGAAACCTACCGTTTGCAATTACTGTATTAAACCTAATAATCACATTTACATGTTTTAATCACACTTTCACTATTGACGTAGCCTATAGCACTTTCTCTATAGTTTTACTTCATTTGGACACTTGTGTACATTTAACCTGTATTAGCTGTGATTTCATCCATTGAACCTATATATATATATATATATCATTGCATCCATAAAATTCTTAACCTTGTTAACATGATTTAATGGCCATAAATGTCATACTGTATTCTTATAACGTTAGAATCACCTCTGAAACACAACTGATAACTATGCTGCTAATTAATTGAAGCTTCTTTATTGTTTAATTCGTTGCTTAGATTTATGTTGTTGATAACCATGCTTGATTATGTAACTGAGTATGAGCACACCCATGATATCGTTTACATCTTGACCTGACTTGCTACATACCTATTGATTGACCCGACATGGTACCGTATACTGCTTGACTTGACCTGTTGTACCATAACCTGACCCGTTACCTGATCTTGTGTCTAATGCCAACAGACCTGACATGTAGTCCTCATGGACCGTTCCTGCTGTCTATCCAGACAAACCTGTTTACCTGATCCTGTGTTGGCGTTAGTTCTTGATTACTGAATACTTGACCTGACATACACATAACTTGGGGGTACGGGGAAATCAAAGGTGAAACCTTACTTGTAACTCAACAGTTCGCTACTTGTTCTGATCAGTTTTAGAGGCTAGGCCAGCCTTGGAATGATGCTGATGACATCATTCATCTGTACATATTCCTGTTTAGTGCCTAGCGGCATGTCTCGGTTTCAGCCCGAGAATCTGGGCCGTGGTCCCGGGTATGCACGGGATACTATTGTGTTACATCGATGATTCACCAATTTGGTTTCAAAGACTTTAGAACAGAAAACCTGATAGAACAGTTTAGTTTACCCACTGCACACTACCCTGCACTGCTCTGATTTATATTATTGTTACCCTTGCTTTATTCATGTTTATATTCGCATTGCCTGTTACCCTGTTTATATGTTATTACTTGATGACTTGACGCGCTGACGTCTGGGTTTTGCATGGCCCAGATTCTGTACCGCCGTTGCAGTCCGAGCAGGAGTACTTCAGCCAACAGGCTGAGCTGTGAGTGTTAGCGGTAGTTAGTTTTTCTTTCCTGCATTTTTATTCCTGATGTGAGCCTGCATTATGGGACATACATTCCAGTTATTTTGTATTGGATCTTTCGCTTCCGCATTTTACTATTCTTGACTCATGTTATCTTGGATTATGGACATGTTTTAGATGGTTTTATTTTGTTCTTGATATCTCTACAGCGGTAATGTGATTGTGGATGGATACTTCCTACCCACAGGTACCATGGTTGGCTATGTCACGTGCCCATTTTATCGTACTCTGGGAAGCGGGGCGTGACAGCTATCCCTAGCGAGTAGCTTCCCTACCGCAACGCCAGGGATCAGAAAGCCCTCCCAGAGGCAGTCGAGCCCGAGGATCCCTCGCTCGGCTATCCTTCAGGACAAAAGCCCTCGCCAATAGGCACCGGGTAGAAACCCTGCCCGGCCAAGGGTCCTTGGCAGGCTTCTTACAGCCCCTTCCACGCTAAGGACCAAAGTCCTCCCAGAGGCAGTCGAGTCCTTGCTCGGCTATCCCCGGCTGGTAGCTTCCTACCACAACCGACAGGGATCAAAGTCCTCGCCAAGAGGCACTGGGCAATAACCCTGCTCGGTCCCCGTCCTGAAGGATCAAAGCCTTCGCAAGAGGCAACCGAGCAGCTACCCTGCTCGGTCATCTCTGGCGGGTAGCCTCCCTACCGCAACGCCAGGGACCAGAAAGTCCTCCTTAGAGGCAGCTCAACAGCTTCCCTGCTCGGCTATCCCTGGCGGGTAGCTTCCCTACCGCAACGCCAGGGATCAGAAAGCCCTCCCAGAGGCAGTTGAGCCTGAGAATCTCTCGCTCGGCTATCCTTCAGGACAAAAGCCCTCGCCAATAGGCACCGGGTAGAAACCCTGCCCGGCCAAGGGTCCTTGGCAGGCTTCTTATAGCCCCTCCCGTGCTAAGGACCAAAGTCCTCCTAGAGATAGTCGAGTCCTTGCTCGGCTATCCCCGGCTGGTAGCTTTCTACCACAACCGACAGGGATCAAAGTCCTCGCCAAGAGGCACTGGGCAGTAACCCTGCTCGGTCCCCATCCTGAAGGATTAAAGCCCTCGCAAGAGGCAACCGAGCAGCTACCCTGCTCGGTCATCTCTGGCGGGTAGCCTCCCTACTGCAACGCCAGGGACCAGAAAGTCCTCCTTATAGGCAGCTCTGCAGCTTCCCTGCTCGGCTATCCCTGGTGGGTAGCTTCCCTACTGCAACGCCAGGGATCAGAAAGCCCTCCCAGAGGTAGTCGAGCCTGAGGATCCCTCGCTCGGCTATCCGTCAGGACAAAAGCCCTCGCCAAGAGGCACCGGGCAGAAACCCTGCCCCGGCCAAGGGTCCTTGGCAGGCTTCTTACAACCCCTCTCGTGCTAAGGACCAAAGTCCTCACCAAAAGGCACTGGGCAGTAACCCCGCTCGGTCCCCGTCCTGAAGGATCAAAGCCCCCGCAAGAGGCAATCGAGCAGCTACCTTGCTCGGTCATCTCCGGCTGGTAGCCCCCTACCCATTACACCAAAGATTAAAACCCTCGTCAAGAGGCGACCGCGCGACTTCACTGCCCGGTCATCCTTAGTGGGCTTCTTGCAGCCCCTCCAAACACTAAGGGTCAAAGCCCTCGCAAGGGGCATCTGAACGGCTGCCCCGCTCGGTCATCCCAGGCTGGTAGTTGCCTACTTATGACGACCGCGCAAAGCTTCACTGCACGGTCTTCCTTAGCAGGCTTCTTACAGCCCCTCCAACGCCGAGGACCCAAAATCCTCCCAGAGGCAGTCGAGCCCGACCCTGGCTCGACCATCCCCGGCTGGTGGTCGATGTTCGCATTGCCAGAAGTCAAAAGATGACACCCCCCATGGGGCCACCGAGCAGCTTCTCACTCACGCTAGACACAAATACGGTGAACATCGCTCTTCCCGTCACCCGCAGAGGATCCGAGACCCCAGTGAGGGGCCCATGGGGATACCTCCTCGGCAGCGCTTGGCACGCTCGTCGGCAAGTGATCGAAATCAACTCAACGGACGATCGCTAGACAGATGGCCAACCTGACATGAAAACACAACGGTGCAAGCAGGGATATCTTACGAGCATTCATCACAAACAAATGATAGAGCGTGACTCGATGAAACCAAAGAAAAATTTTATTATTACCAAAGACAAAGGCTTTACAAAGGGTATTTTTTGTGCTCCACAGCCTTACAAAATTCCAAAAACAAAGAAATAAAAGGAGGTAGACGGGGGCTTTAGACCTCGGGGCCTGGTGCGACCTCGGGGTCCTAGACATCCACCACGTGACGTGCGGGGTCCTCGGCGGTTTCCTCGTCAGGAACCTCTTCCCCCTGCTCATCGGCGTCTGCGAGGGGGAATTCGGCCCGGAGATCTCCGTCGGCAAACTCCGGCATCCGAGCCTTAACGGCATCAAGGGCCTCGTGCCAGATGCGGGTCGTAGCCACGGCCAGGTCATCATAGAAGTCCTTCAACTTCTTATAGCTTTCCACCGCCTTCGCCTCTTTCAGGTCGGCCGACTTGGTCGCCTCGGCCGCCGCCCCAAGTTCCTTCCGGAGGGTCTTCACCGTCCTCTTCAGGTTGCCGGCAAGCACCTGAGCATCCCTGAGCTTGGCCTCGGCAGTCATGGCAGCCTCGTGGTACCGGTCTACCTCCCGTTTCCCGACCTCCACCTTGCCTTCCAAGGCGGCAACCCTCGCCGTCACCGCCTCCAGCTCCCGCCTGGAGCTCTCTTCCAGCGAGGCGAGCCGGCCCGCGGCCTCCAGCGTCGGGGCTACCACCTCAGCTTCCATATGCAAGGCGAGGGCAACGTGCTGAAGAACCTGGGAGATACGAAAGAGATCAGAAAGATGAAGGAGGCACCGAATCTCACAATGAACCAAACACTTACCTGCACAGACTCCTGGGCGATGGAAGCCAGCTGAGCCCTGAAGGTCCTCCTGGGAACTCTACCCCCGGCCGAGGCCTCTATCTCATGCAGAAGGCTATCCGCAACGGATAGCCCCGATGGAACCGCGAACCGGAGGCCCCCTTCCTCCATCATGATCGGCGAGGACCGGCCCCGGGAAGGTCTCTGGGAGCTCCTCTTGAGCGGCTCTGAGGGAGAGCCGATCTCCTCCTCCAAGACCGGGTCCTCTAGAACCAGGGCCAGCTTCCGGCCCAACACTATGCTGGGACCCGGGACGGGATCCGCCCCTGAACGCTCGTGGGACACCACCACCGGAGCAGTAGGAGCCGGGGCGGGCTTCGCGCGAGAAGAGCTGACGCCCCTAGCCTTCGTAACCTTCCTCGGCTAGCGCATGGAGGCTTTAAGCGAGTCGAAGTCCATGGATCCTGCACAAAACAAATACCCAACAAGTCAGCGACACGAGCAAAACACAAGCCAAAAAGTAAGCCTAACTTACCGACGAACTCAACGGGGCTGAGCCCGGCCCAACTCAAGACCCTCTCAGACAGCAGCACGTCAGGTCGGGGGATGGGCTCCCACGACGCCACTCTCACCGCGGCGGGGTCATTGGACTGGTTCCCCGGCAAACATTTCTCCCTCGACCACTTGGTAGGCACGGGCCAGTCCTCGCCCTCGGGATGGGAAATGAAGAAAAATTTCTTCTTCCAATCATGAATAGAAGAGGGCAAGGCCACGACCCCGGTCCCGGCAGCGCCCCCCGGCTGCTTTCTGAAAGAAAGATAGACCCATCTCGGGTCGCCCGCTCGACCACCAGGGTGATTTTTGAAGACGAGAGAAGAATCGAGAAGGGAGAGGCTGAAGGGAACCGCCTGTAACTTCAGGCAGATCAAGAACCCGAGGAGGATCCTCCACGAGTTCGGCACTAACTGACCGGGGGCCAAACCAAAAAAATTCAGCGCTGCGACGACCTCGGGAGAGAAGGGCAGGCGCATTCCGCCCCAAAAAGCTTTCAAATACAAGGCAATCTCCCTGCTCCGTACTTGATCCATCCTCTCTCCCTCCTTGGCCAGTTGGAGCATGTAACACGAGGGGATGTGGAAGCGAGCCCGAGCATTGGCCAGCTCGTCCTCATGCCTCACCCAACACGAGGAGCCGGGGGCCGCATCTGCCGCCTCCTCCCTGGGGGCTGCCCCCGCCGCACGATTCCGGGGAGAGGATCCGACCCCTGCTCCCCGGGGGGACTCGGACACAACTAAAGGGTCCCTAGAACCTACTCCTACAATATCTACTGACTATACAAAGGAAGACATCTAACCTTGGAAAAGGGAATCCTCGGGAACCGAAAGCGAGAGAAAGAAGACGAGCGCCGAGCAACCAGGACTTAGAAGAGGGAAATATGAAGGAGTACGGGCCCAAGGACGGACTCCATCCCTGTTTATTGCTGCAAGCGACCTCATCCAACGACACCCGTCATCTCCTGCCAAAATGACTCCTTGCGTCCAGCGGCTCCGATCGCTCCACGTGTCGATCCTGCGCTGGAACGCATCCCATCAGACGCCGCAGGCCTGCATACGTCGCGTCGGCCAATCGACGCTTGACACGTGAACTTTCGCTTCAGTGGCAGAATGCACGAACCGGTGCACCTTCCTTAAATGCAGAGATCTTGCCCTGATTCGCTAGCAAAAAAGACAACTGACAGCCCGAGGACTTGTCCCGACGAAGCCTTAGGAAGGAGCTCACCTCGGGAGGCCTGGCAGTCCACTCCTGACCCGACCCGCTAACTGGTCGGGACAAGAGTGGGGGGTTAATGATGATGCTCAATATTGGCGATGCGAGATCAGGACACGTGGCGGATGACATATCCCAAAACCCAGAAGAAAGGGCCCACGGAGGCCGACCAGGCCACCCTTGTACCCGACCTGCGAGCACAAGCTGGCCCTCCTCGGGGCCCCCTGCAAATTTGCCTCCTCGGCCCCTCAGCTCGTCCCGAACTGCCACAGGACCAAGACTCCTCAGCCCTCTTGCTCGGTTCCGAGCTCCCCAGCTGAGGCCGTCTTTCTCGGTCCCTCCGACCAACCAACTCCACCACTCACAGGCGTAACCGCCGCTCCGCAAATCTCGCCACGTGATCAGTCGAAAATAATGTATTTTTAACACGACAATTTCCCTATCATTTGCACTCATTTAGAAGTGTTCGGGATTCATATTTCACATATTAGCAAATCAGTCGTTAAATATCAGATTGCATGTGTTAGATTCTAAAACCGATATTTCTAAGGAAATTGACTGTATTTCATGGCATCGCATCATCTCTATATTGCGCAACACTTGTCTTGAGAAATTATGCAGGAAAATCCGGAAGAAAAGCCAAAATTGCCATTTTGCTGATCAAACATTATGCCAACTTAAAGACCTGAGAACTGGTAGCAATCTAGAGGGCAAAACACAATTCAACATATCACAAAAGGGCCCATATGTCAATACCAGAGAAGCCCAAAAGTTTCAAGCCATGAAGCTTCTAAAGCGCCGCGGAACCGCGGCGGGAGCCAGCTTATGCCGCGGAACCGCGACGCTTTTGCCACATCATCACTTTAATTTTGGTGCATAATTCTTATCTCTGGGCTCACACTCCTTTCGGATACCTCAAATTCCAGAAGGATCTCTAAGCTACTGCCAGATCAGCAAAGATCATTAAGAAAGGCTAATCTTAATTAAGCTCCTAACAAACTATTTCTAGAAGCTCCCTCCTAACTAATCACATCTAGAAGCTTCTCCTCTAACTAACTTTTGGAGGGAAATTCAAATTTCCTCAACAAACTTTTGGAGGGAAACTTAAAATTCAAATCCTAGATCTAGGCTTTGGATGTCTATAAATAGGAACCTAGACCTAGGGTTAAAAGCTAATCAATCTTTAGGAAATCAATCTTTAGGAAATCAATCTTTAGAATCTTAGTTAGCTCTCTCATTCCTAAATCTATAATTCTTCATCTTCTTCCACAAGTCTAGTGACAAGGCTTGTGCGAAACCCTAACCCTAATTCCACTCCAAATTCAAGATCTTGAGTACCAATCAAGCAAGAAGCCTTCAACCTTTTAGGAGCCGAGCCGATCTCCAACCGAGCAAGTGATCCAAGCCGATCGGCGACTCACGGAGCCGAGCGAAGCCAAATCGACGATCGAGTTCTTCCTCTTGTAGTTCTTGAGCGAATGTAATGAAATTGTTGATATAAATAAAAGGTGAAATTCTTTAATCTTGTTTTCTTTAAATTCTTGCATCATGATTCGATCTCAATTTATGATTGTAGTTCTTGTGATGATGTTTGAGTAAAACTCCGCTCGTCGAGGAGTCGAGACGATCAATAGAATGATGATGTAACAAATCTTAAAACGATTTTTATGTCCTACGAGTTTTGTAAACCCTAGCAAGTTCAAGAATCGATGACCTAGTTTCGTAGCGATGCTTTCTTGATTGTGATCGCTCGAAATTAGGGATCTACGATCGTTTCTTGAATTTACTAGAGGCTAGAATATGAATGATATCGATGAAAAAACAAGGGATAAGATGAAACCCTAGTTTCACTAGAAATCCCTAATTCTTGTCGATCATCATCGATCTAGTATCAATTCATCGAAGGATAAGAATACGTCATCTTGAGATTATATCACATCTATAGATCCGATCGATTCCTACGAGCCTCATTTCGATTCTTGATATTTGGTTGGAAAAATCATCAAACTATCAATTCTTGATTCTATCTTTTTCTTGTTATTAGATCTATATTTTTCTAATTCTTGAACTTCAATTTCAAATCATGAATTGTTTTGTTTTCTTTTCATTAAAGTTTCGACTCATCTAATTCAAAAGACGAACGATTACACTGTACCTGTGGACGATCCGCACTCACTAACAATCTACATCCGACACCGTAGTTGATTGCGGTCAAATGATTTTTGGTTGTGATTTCTTTACAATTTTCTCTACACACAATCCGAAATCGTATTCAATCAAATGGCGCCGTTGCCGGGGATAGTGCGCTAATTGTTCGTTATTTTGAAATTTGAGTTGAAAAATTTATTCCATTATAATTTTTAGATCTAAACTCGCACAAACCCTAATACGTGTATTGTGATTTGATTGCGAGGAAATCTGGAATCATTGGAGCTTGGATAATTTTTTTTTGAAAATTCCAGAGAGCTGAGAGAGCCAACATAAGCTCTCTGTAAAAATTTGAAGCAGTGAACAGATCAAATCTAAGTGCCCATATGCGGCGGAACCGCGGCACTGTAGAGGGATCTCTCTGAAATTTTTCCTCAGTAAGCTCTATCTTTCTTATCTCTTTCTTAAATCTACTCTAAATAACAATTTGCTGCAGGTTTCTTTGCAAATATTCGCAGCGCGCAAAAAGCAAAATAAATTGTGCGTGTTTTTGATTTTTGTGGTTGTTTGCAAATTAATACGGACATTAAGGGGTAAAGACCAAATCCAGATTAGGTGGGGAGTTCATTACCCTTCCTAAGCCCCGAAAATCGCAAAATTTGCATCCGCATTTACCCTCATTAATTAAAAAAAATCTAGAGATGACTCTAAGGACCGTCGCGCTCACTTAGGACAGAATAAGGCCGTGGGTAATTCATTGCTTATCCGCGTTTTCTTGTGGTGTCTAAGGCAAGTGTGTCGAAGGCTAGTGGTTATTAATTAGGCCTACTACTTACGTAGTGGAGTACCTTCCCACTTACCTGGCACTTACCTGGCCACAGGGGGACAAAGAGGCAGTGGAGGATTCTATCCCGCGACTTGTCTTTTGGCAGTTAGAAGCGGTCTAGAGTTTGACCTAGGTGACCACTAGATTCTAGGGTTTTGCTTGTTGCATTTTGTGATTTCATTTTTTCAAAAATCCGTCCAATTTTCAAAACAAACACCACATTCATATCATTTCCCCTAATTATAAATTCACGCTGCCACTTGTACTAACCCTTTTTAGTGCAAGATAGGCTGGACACGGGATTCTAGTGCCCGTTAAGTCCGCGTTTCCTTTTATCGACCCTAAAGTCGGTATTTCTACATTTACCCTTTCTTTTACCCACCACCACACCCACATCGATGGATCCGTCTCCATCGAACTTCTTTTCCACTACCCTGCCGCTGTCCGTTGGTGCGCAGAATCCACCTCGCATCTCTCTCCAAGAGAGATGCTATCCTACACGAGGTCCACTTTCCACCTGTTTTTCCATTCCACCAGCCAACGGGGAAAATTTTCAAATAAAACCCCAATACATCAACCTTCTACCAAAATTTCACGGTCTCGAGTCTGAAGACGCATACGTGTTTATCACGAAATTTGAAAATGTATGCGCAATGATGGGTACTTCACAGCTTTCTGTGGATGCTTTCCGTCTTCGTCTTCTCCCATTCACCTTGTGCGATTTAGCCGAGAAGTGGCTATATAACATTACCGCACATTCCATTTCAAATTGGGACGAATTCGTCAAAGCATTCCTTAAGAAATTCTACCAACACCAAAAGACAGCTCGAGTCCGTAGCGAAATCTATCAATTCACCCAGCTTCCAAATGAAACATTTTCAAAATGTCTTGAACGTTTCAAGGATCTGTTAGTCCAATGTCCTCATCACGGCATCCCTAGATGGGAACTATGCCGAATCATTTATGAGGGCATTATTATTAACACAAGACAGTCCCTTGAATCCATGTGTCAAGGCAACTTTATGACAAAAGATGATGGGGAAGCCTGAAATTTTCTAGAAGATTTCGCTGAAAAATCTTTACAGTGGGAGGGTGTGAGTTAATCATCTAGGGATGGCAATGATATTTCCATAGGAGTTAGAGCTGACATTTCGGCTATGCAAAAGAAACTTGAGACTATGGAAAACAAATTTTTAGCCGCCCTAAGTCAAATATCACTCTCCAAAACTGTATGCGGATGCTGTTCTGATCCGTCTCACTTGACGGAAGAATGTCCGTTTCAAGGTCATGAGCATACCAATGCCGCATTTCAAACACCTAGAAACGATCCATCTTCCTCCACATATGATCAGGGTTGGAGGAATCACCCTAACTTTGCTTGGAACCAATCACAATCTCAAAACACGGTTCCAAACACGAATCATTTCCAAAGGGTCCCTCCACCACAACAACAACCACCACTTCAATTGAGTCAGCACCCCTTTCAATCACAAAACTTCCAAAATCCGGCCAACACTTTTGCACCGTCTAGTCCTTTACAATTGACCGGTACAGATAATACCTCTGCACTAGCACAAACCTTGGATACTTTCATGAAACAATCCATCCAAGGGACGGCAAGTTTGCAATCTTCCGTCGAGAATGTGATAAAGATCATTGTCTCTCAAAATGAGAATATCAAATCGATGGAAGAACAAATTGCACAACTAAAAGCCGAAATGCGTGCAAGAGAGAAAGGGAAACTTCCAGCTCAACCTTTACCTAATCCTAGCTATTCACATCATGTGGATGAGATCACATTGAGATCTGGAAGAGTGCTTGACAATAATGTTGGGGAAGAGTTTGATGATACTGATAAATCAATCAATGATACCCCGGCTGAGACCTTTCCTCACACACACACTTCTAATTCTGATCCTTGTTCTTCTACCCCACCACATTCTTCCGAGCCTATTCTTCGTTTCCCAAAAGGCTCGCCACTTCAGCCCACCTCTTTTACTCCTCCACGGACGATCCCCACTTCTATTTTGGGATCGGGTCCACACACACTTCCTTCTCCTATGATGGACCCAGCACTTATTGCTAAAGCACCTTATCCTAATCGGTTAAGGGCTAACACACCGAGTCCACATATGGAGAAGATTATGAACATTTTAAAGCAAGTTAACACCAACATCCCTCTCCTAGATGCCATCCAACAAGTTCCGTCCTATGCGAAAACTCTTAAGAACTTGTGCACTAGGAAGAGAAAGACTCAAGCGCCCAAGAAGATATTCATGGAAAAGACAATAGACACGGCTTTCCCCCAACAATTACCGAGGAAACGTAAGGATCCTGGATATCCTACTATTTCCATTTCTATTGGGGAAAAACACATTAACCGTGCTCTACTAGACCTTGGCGCTAGTGTTAACTTGCTTCCATACTCAGTCTATGAGCAATTAGGGATCGGAGAGTTGAAGCCAACCAATTGCACTCTCCAGATGGCTGACCGATCTATCACCAAACCTAGGGGTGAACTGGAGGATGTGTTAATAAAAATCGGGGAATTCATATTCCCTGTGGACTTTATTGTAATTGATACACAGCCTGTAGCGAACCCACGGAATCAAATTCCGGTGATTTTAGGTCGCCCCTTTTTGGCCACTTCCAATGCAATAACCAACTGTCGTAATGGTTCTATGACCCTATCCTTTGGGAATAGGTCAATAGAGTTGAACATTTACAAGTTGGGAAGTGTACCCTCCGAACCTACTGCTCAGGTCTGTTCTGTCGACTTAATGGATGTCGACAACAGCGAATTAGATGATCCTCCAGATACTGATCTTGACTCTTTTCATATGTTGTTGTTTGACCCAACTATGTATCATACACATATGGACTCTTCCACTGAGATGTCCGGGTCAACAATTAACACGGATTATGAACTGTTTTTAGAGTCTGAAGATCACCCCGCACTTTGTGATGACATTATTCATCGGGGTATGGATGGAACTTTTGAGGAGATCTTCGCTGATGAACTCGCTTTTTTAAATGACACGGGTGTTGAGATGAATCATCTCCCAATCAATGAAATTGAACCTCCACCCCTTCTTTTGACTTGTAAAAAGAATGCGAGTAATCCATCATATTCACTGCATCGTCTCTCCAATACGAGACGCTCACACACTCTCTTCCACCACTTAACCTTTCCCCACTTCTTCTTCCACCAACCAGAGCACTGCATTGATAAAATTTTTGAATGGTTGGTGTTAACTTTCGGTCTTTGCAAAGCTTGGCATCGACCAATGATTTTTTGACCCCCTCATATGATTTTCAAAAGATTAACATTGCACAACTCAAGTTTGGGGGGTATAATCGGGCTCTTGAAAAGAAAATTTTTACAAAATTTTGAGCCAAAAATAAGTTTGGGGGAGGGTCTTCACTTAAATTTTTTGCCCCCAGTAATAAATTCCTCCCAAGCTTACAGGTTTTTCGAGATTTAGCAGAAGGCAACAGTGAGGACACTGTTGAAAACAAGTTTGGGGGAGGTTTGTGCTTATTTTCGCATCATTTGCATCATACTTTGCATAAGCACAAAACATTTTTTGAAAACCCATAAAAATTTAAAATTTTCAAAATATAAAAATATTTTTTGTACATAAATAAGATAATGAAAGTTTAGATAATGAAAAATTACATCCATGAGATTAGAAAAATTTAAGAAAACCAAGAAAATTAGAAGTTTTCTTATACGAACTAATAATAAGTAGTTATGAGCCGTTGTCCCAAGGGTTAGTAAGATGAAGGACGTCACTAATCTGAGGATAAAAATAAGTCTGAAAAATAGTTTCTATTCTGGAAGCCAAACATTTTGAACGTTGATACCCTGCTATTCGCACTTACACACGTCTTGAAGCCTGGGATAGTAGAGGATACCTTGAAATGCTCTTGTCTTATAGCCGATGTATGAAGGAAATAAAAAAAAATGAATAAAATATAAAGTGGTGAGAAAAATGGACACTGGTCTTTGTTATCACCAAGGGAAATAAAAAAATATATAGCGAGGGTGCCTCTTCACCTAGTGCCCTAAGGCCAACTGGTCTAGGAGTCACTGCTATCCTTAAGGTGGTGCAAGACGAGGAAAATACACCAAATAAGCAAGCACATGAGTAATCGGTCGATTAGTACCTCAAGAAGTATTAACGGTCGCATGAAAGTGTGTGAGCAATCTCATCTAAATATTCATTAATTAAAAAGTACTGAGGCTGACGGACAAGAGTATGATAGCTTGAATTGAATTCTCCGGGTGTAGGGATGTCCTTTACACACACACAGGGTGATATGATCGATGTTTGGAATAAAGATAGGAATGAAGAATAAGACGATGTTTTATTGAGGGAGGACGTGATTTCTAACATCTTTTCATGACCATTAAGATAGGGCTCATGACAACCGGAAAGCTAGCTTAGTTGGAAACCCTAATTTTCGAGGTCTTTCTTTTACAATTCTTTTCTTTAAATGTAATATTCATGATCTTTCTTTTATTATTGGATTTTGTGGGTGCAATCCGCTGAAAACCCTCAGGAGACAACACTCCTCCTACTAGGGACACCTAGAGGTTTAAAGGCTTGTTGCACGTGCTCAGTGTAATCGTGTTGCCTACGAAAGTGTGCTAGTTAGTTTTTCTCTTTCTTTATTTTCTCCTTCTCTTTTTAATAAAAAGTTCGCTCGAGACGATCGAAAATAAGTTTGGGGGTATTTGATCAGTCGAAAATAATGTATTTTTAACACGGCAATTTCCCTATCATTTGCACTCATTTAGAAGTGTTCGGTATTCATATTTCACATATTGGCAAATCAGTCGTTAAATATCAGATTGCGTGTGTTAGATTCTAAAACCGACATTTCTAAGGAAATTGACTGCATTTCATGGCATCGCATCATCTCTATATTGCGCAACACTTGTCTTGAGAAATTATGCAGGAAAATCCGGAAGAAAAGCCAAAATTGCCATTTTGCCGATCAAACATTACGCCAACTCAAAGACTTGAGAACTGGTAGCAATCTAGAGGGCAAAACACAATTCAACATATCACAAAAGGGCCCATATGTCAATACCAGAGAAGCCCAAAAGTTTCAAGCCATGAAGCCTCTAAAGCGCCGCGGAACCGCGGCGGGAGCCAGCTTATGCCGCGGAACCGCGTCGCTTTTGCCACATCATCACTTTAATTTTGGTGCATAATTCTTATCTCTGGGCCCACACTCCTTTCGGATACCTCAAATTCCAGAAGGATCTCTAAGCTACTGCCAGATCAGCAAAGATCATTAAGCAAGACTAATCTTAATTAAGCTCCTAACAAACTATTTCTAGAAGCTCCCTCCTAACTAATCACATCTAGAAGCTTCTCCTCTAACTAACTTTTGGAGGGAAATTCAAATTTCCTCAACAAACTTTTGGAGGGAAACTTAAAATTCAAATCCTAGATCTAGGGTTTAGATGTCTATAAATAGGAACCTAGACCTAGGGTTAAAAGCTAATCAATCTTTAGGAAATCAATCTTTAGGAAATCAATCTTTAGAATCTTAGTTAGCTCTCCCATTCCTAAATCTATAATTCTTCATCTTCTTCCACAAGTCTAGTGACAAGGCTTGTGCGAAACCCTAACCCTAATTCCACTCCAAATTCAAGATCTTGAGTACCAATCAAGCAAGAAGCCTTCAACCTTTTAGGAGCCGAGTCGATCTCCAACCGAGCAAGTGATCCAAGCCGATCCGCGACTCACGGAGCCGAGCGAAGCCAAATCGATGATCGAGTTCTTCCTCTTGTAATTCTTGAGCGAATGTAATGAAATTGTTGATATAAATAAAAGGTGAAATTCTTTAATCTTGTTTTCTTTAAATTCTTGCATCATGATTCGATCTCAATTTATGATTGTAGTTCTTGTGATGATATTTGAGTAAAACTCCGCTCGTCGAGGAGTCGAGACGATCAATAGAATGATGATGTAACAAATCTTAAAACGATTTTTAAGTCCAACGAGTTTTGTAAACCCTAGCAAGTTCAAGAATCGATGACCTAGTTTCGTAGCGATGCTTTCTTGATTGTGATCGCTCGAAATTAGGGATCTACGATCGTTTCTTGAATTTACTAGAGGCTAGAATATGAATGATATCGATGAAAGAACAAGGGATAAGATGAAACCCTAGTTTCAGTAGAAATCCCTAATTCTTGTCGATCATCATCGATCTAGTATCAATTCATCGAAGGATAAGAATACATCATCTTGAGATTACATCACATCTATAGATCCGATCGATTCCTACGAGCCTCATTTCGATTCTTGATATTTGGTTGGAAAAATCATCAAACTATCAATTCTTGATTCTATCTTTTTTTTGTTATTAGATCTATATTTTTCTAATTCTTGAACTTCAATTTCAAATCATGAATTGTTTTGTTTTCTTTTCATTAAAGTTTCGACTCATCTAATTCAAAAGACGAACGATTACACTGTCCCTGATCCGCACTCACTTACAATCTACATCCGACACCGTAGTTGATTGCGGTCAAATAATTTTTGGTTGTGATTTCTCTACAATTTTCTCTACACACAATCCGAAATCGTATTCAATCACCACGCGCAGATTCTCCCCCAGCAACGTCCCACGTTCCACGCCATCACGATCCCCATTAATGGGCGATCCGCTCTTTACGCGGGCGTGACGTCGGGAGCGTAACTGCCGGCGAGATTCTCATGCCTGCTGCTGCGTGCTGCCGCCGCTATATAAACCCCCACCACAGAGGGGTCAAGTAAGCCATTCTTGATTCCATTCAGGCGTTACTCTGCTCGAATCTAGTACTAACTTGATCGTCGGAGGGTCCTCGGTGGTACCAAACCACCCCGGGACTTCTTTGCAGGTACTCGGCGCTAAACTCCTCAAATCACCAATCTCCTCAAAACCCATTGAGACCCACACGCAATAGAATATCACCGCCGAAATCCACCGGGAGATCAACGGAAGACAACATCTGACGGAGACCCGAAAAGGACCTCCATCACCTTCTCATGGAAATTTCACTTCTTCTTTTGGGTCCTGGACACATGTTTTCCTTATGTTAATGTTGACTTTTATTTATAATTAACCTAACCATATAATCCCTATGAATCTTGATTGATAGGTAGCTCTTTATGCCCACTGCATGTCTTCTACACTGGCACCTGCTTCTTGGTAGGAAGGATATGGGTTCTTGCAGGCCTGCCGCTCAGGTCAGGTAATATCGGAAAGAGGTTGGGTCTCAAAATGACACCATCAGCTAAAATTGGAAGGAAAATATGGTCTAATGGACACCATCAGCGCTCAAGAATATATATGCTGGAAAAATGTTGGATTTCCAATTCCACCCTTTCCTATAATATAAAGCCCTAATGAGCCTAATGGTCCTTGAAGCTTGCTTTCATGCATTTTGGATTTCCAATTCCACCCTTTCCTATTTTATATTTTTCATATTTTTGTCCTCAAATCAAATCATGTTGGTGAATCAAGCCAATTTTTGTCGATTTCTCCGGAAAATTATCCACTGCCCCTTAGATATCATGATGTTTGCATTTGGCTACTTCCTTTTAATGAACGACCATCGGAAAAATTTAGCTTCCGCCATTATGTTTTAATAAAATTTGCATTTGATACTTTTTAAAGAAATTTGCATGTGGCTCATTTTATGTTTATCTACGTAATGCCAAAAATATTAGAAAATTAGATTATGCCATGTCTTTTTGTTTGAAATTTTCATTTGATTCAGTTCTCATATATATTCTTTTTACTTGAAATTGATTAAGTTTATATGCATTATCTAAGATGATTTATATTTTGGAGTCATATGAAATTACGGTCAACAGCAATGAACTCGATACGATCCGTCACGTTTCAAAATGAACAGACATTTGAACAATGTGCCTTTATGGTTATTAGAGTGATGCCTATCTATTGGGTTACATCATGTGATTGCAATCATGAGATTGCAGTCGATCTTAGAACCAATCTCCATACATTTTGTGTCACGACCCGAAAGAGCACGTGACTGGCCCTTGAACCATATGAAGTCTATAGGACTCCATCTGATCCAAGTAAGCCAAAAGCCCAGAAATCTAAAACCATTTTAAGAGTAAATAAAGAAACTGGTTTTTAATAAGTAGAGAAAACATATTTTGAAATCAAAGATTTTAAATAACTAAGCCGAATATGCATTTTAAAAAAAAGTAAAGTCTTTTCTAAAAATTTCGGCAGAGTTTCTTTTGTAAAAACTGGCCCCGAACGGGGTACAACAAGAACAATATATATGCAGTGATAAAAGGCATCCCCAAGCGGGAGCTAGCTCTTCGTCAATTGACGGTCACAACCACGCAAGCAATATAATATACAACGCCGAATGGCGAGGGTCAAATCCAAAAGAAACTCAATAAGCATGGAAACCGCAATACTACTAAGCGCGACTCTAAGGTCGAATAATACATCACTAATGTCTAAGTCTGAAACAATATACAAGTTTTAGTTGATGGAATTCTAGATACAATGAATAATACATATACAAGGGTGGTTCTGATGCAAAGAACTCACCTACCAAAAGCAATTCACCCGCAAAGGAAGCAGTGTGCCAGAAATGCCGCTATGGAACCTGTACGGCAAAACCTGCAAGAACTGTGGCACAACGGGGGTGAGTTGCCAACTCGTGAATAGAAAATATCTACAAGCAGAAACCGAATGCATGACATAATCCTAGGTCAATACGATCAGATATATAACCTCAAGGAAAAAGCCTGAAGCATGATAAGGTGGCAATGTAACATCTAATCATGTATGTAGTGCCAAGTCCTCGTGCCAGTGGCTCAGGTAATAACATGTCATAAATTTAAGGTATGTTTGCATGAAGTAAATATGATGAAGTATCAAAATGAATATCAATACACATATATTAGCGTCCCATTCCACTAATATTGGTATAAGGGTATATATAACAGCGCCCTCATACGCTGCTATATATACAAATGAGGTGTGATCAATGTAGTCAAAGTCTGTATGTAATCAATGTCTGTATATATGTTTATCCCGTCCACCTGTCACCCAATGACAATAAGCATCATGCATGCAATTATGAGGATACAATCAAAGTCATGGAGATCATCATGAAACATGTGCCTAGCATCGGCACGTAAATCCTCGTCCATATGGGGCTCCGTCTGCGGTATCGGCCCTCAGCCCCGGCAGTACGGGTCAGCTCATGTCCATCTCTCAACTCCGGTCGGTATCCTCCAGATATCCGCCGAGCTCAAATACAATCACCGGTAGGTAGTAGTCCCTCTGCCAGGATCACCGTCTACTACACAGCGAAACCGTTCTCACCCCGGGGTACCATACCGGGTCCACCGTGTACCCGCAATCGGCCTCATCCGCCTCCTCGAATCGGGTTTCACATGTCGCTCTCAGCACCGAGAAAACACATGGTGGACGCACTGAAATATCATATCAAGGGTAACCGGGTTTTTAAAACAATTATATATTCTCTTTTGAAATACCCACGGTTCCCAAATCCAGAAATATCATGGAAACAACAGATCTCAATGCGCATAATCATAAGCATGATGTATGTGACATATAAATGAAATGCAAGTATAACAGTATGCACATACAAGGGTCATATCCTGATGCAATAATACTACTGTGTAGTGACATGGCAATTATCGATGATGAAGTGTGTGAGCCGGCGAGCAAGTGTACGTGGAACATACACATCATCGATAATGGTGCTGGTGTCCTAGCAACATGATAGTAATATAGCAATAAACATATGCAAAGCAATGTGAATAGCATGAACATGCGGAAATCAAATAATCAACACCACAGTGAAGAATCTACATCAATATGAATATGTCATGCAGTTATGTCATTTGAAATAAGACGAATCAGGATTTTTAGTAAAATAAGGGCTACGGTATTTTTAAGAAAGATACGTCCTTTGAAAAATACCTGTAGAATCCCTTTACTTGTCTTTTAAGATATTCCTGATTCGTAGATTTTGAAATAGGTATGACTCGGGTCTGGTCTAACATCTACTATGCAAACTACAGATCTAAGTATCAAGTCAATCGGGAGGGGTATGGAAACCACCTAAATCTGAGTCGATATATATATAGATATAGTAGTCGGTGATCCCGTCTCAATAATATTGCGTACGATACATTATATCGTAAGACATTCTCGAGTCATGAGTGCGGATCTATCATCAATATAGGCTCGTACGGTAAATCGTCGTACGGCATCCCAATAGCCGGGTACGAGTCAATATCACATTATCTCACCACATATCAGGTATCACTATCATCATATCATATAATCTGGGATACTGATCTAAGTCTAGTACAATCGATACCATCTATCACTGCGTATGTAAGCACACGTCCAAAGGCCCGCTAGAGATCACATGTCGTATCCCAAATACGAATCATATCAAATCACCGATCTCTCGTCACAATGCCCAACATCATCGACTCATCTCCAATGTCATCCAATATCATCAAACACAGTGCAAGTATAATAAATATGCAAGGGTGTGCGTGTAGGTGTAAATCTATTCTAGGGTTCGCGACTATGAACTACACTAGTTACTTTTAACCCTAAACTATCCATAATACACCTAACACAAAATCCATGAAAACACTATAACTATCATATATATATAGTATATCAACTACGGACTGCGGGGGTGCTATACGCCATCCACCCGACTTCCCCCTGTAGATATAATCTACTCACATTGCGTCTTCATTGTCGACGTCACCATGCGCTTGCTTCTCGTCCCGAAGTCTTCATGGGTACCTACACGTCAAAGTATCGTAAATGCACATTAAAACCAAATCAAATCTAAAACGGCACACGAAACCCAAAACGATACGATAAGGGGCCTATAGGTTAGAACCTATGGGCACGCATTCAAAACCATCAATCAATCCTCGATATCGTCGTATAAACGCCAAATAGTCGAGGTAAAACACAATACGTAAATTCAGAAATAAAAATACGGAATACGGAAACACGAATCCAAAACAACAACTAAGGAAATAGGCTCCAGATTTCACCCTAGGTCAAATTAGATAAATCTATACATGCCAGGGGTCTAAACTACCGGAAATAGGGCCATGCACCAAAAACGAGGCAATTCCCTCCTGCTCTGGCCGCAATTTGCGGCCAAAAGGAATTAATTGGCGGCCAGAACATGGTGGTTGGGGATAGGGCTTTGGGTGTTGGTTTCTATTTGCCTTCACATCTCACTGCCAACTCAAAATTATTTTTAGACGTCTCGGGTGATAGCAGATTCCCAAAAACAGTGATAGATTTGCAGTTTTCCCCGATATCGATTCCGTAAATCCGTATTCTGGGTCCATGTTCCAGGTATTGTCCAATACAACATCACAACAGGGGTTCTAAGATCACTACAAGCCTCAATTTCACCTTTGATTTCAGATTTACCCTTAACCCTAACTAGAAATCTCCAAGGTCCACAAACAACACAATATCGATATGAAACTAGAATTCATGCACAAGAAATGAAATACTACTCTAATAAGTCCAGAATTTACCTCCTTTGGCAACTCAAGAATTTTCTTGAGTTGCTCAAAGTCCTCCAAATCCAATCTTGCTAGGTTCAATGTGTATCTAGTGAGCTTGGGAGCAAGTTTAGTGAAGTGGGAATGGGGTTTTGGTGAGGGAAATGAGAGGGATCTATGGAATGAAGGGGAGGGAGATGAGGGAGGAGCAGGATCAGCAGCAGCTCTTGAGGAAGGGGAGAGAGAAATGAGATGGGGAAATGAAAAGGGATGGTTCAAAAAGAGGGGTTGACCTTATACCTACCATCTCTCTCTCTCTCATCATCATACTTACCTTTTCTTTTCTTTTTCTTTTCCTTTTTCTTCTCACTCAATTGCAAACCCTAAGCAACCATAACCCAAAACATGTAACAAGTGTAACAAGTGTGGAAAAAGATATGTGCACATTTTTGCACAAAAATGCTAAAAATCCGATTAGCGATTTTTAATCGCGATTAGCACTAAATTAGCATATAACTAATCATAAAAACTTAAAAATGGCATAATTCCATAAAATACCCTATTTTAGAATTTTCCACCATTTATTTGTATTTAATTATACCGGAATATTAAAATATTCATTAAAATAATATTATATTATAAAAATTCCCAAAAATAATATTTTATTATTTTTAAACGTTACAATCTTCCCCCTTCAAGAAATTCGGTCCCCGAATTTAAATTCAAACCCCCAAGTACTAAAACATTTCAGTAAAAATCCAAATTGTCGGGGCTCCGAAAACATCAATACACAGCGAATATCATAAAAAAAGTACTGCTCTATAAGAAATCAATCCTAAAAAGGTATATATAAGAATATCCTGTGCGTCTGGTGCACAAGGAAATCAAAATCCATATACGTGCCATACATGGGCACAAAACAACATCTAGATGCAACGGGTGTGCACGAAACATCTGTCATAGGCAACGTGTGTGCCTGACAGCAAAATCATGTGCATTTGACATGCACGAAGAATTTCGATTTAGTGCATCTGGCGTGCACCAAAATCGTATATCAAAACACTAAAGGTGCATGAAAACTATGCTAGAAGTGTAAATCAAATCACTGCATAAGATAGGCATGAAATCACAATCAATACCTCAAATATAATAACTATGCGCAAAATATCAATACCCAGTGGGTGCATGAAAACAAATATCATGAAACTCAGCCATCAAGACTAAATCATACAAACAGAACGACCAAAATACCGAAATTCAAGATGACGGATACGTGATAACCGAATCACAAAATCACAAATCATAAATACCGTCGTTGGTAGTTCCTCCTTCAAAGTCGAGAAGGAGTCAGTGCATCCAATGCTAGCAGCGCAAGATATCTACTTGCCTCTTTCTCACGGTCTGGCGTCCTCTGCTTCTGGGTCCTTATCTTCTCTGCGGATTACCTATCTCGCAAACAATCGGCTCATCGGTCTTGTCAGGTGTGCTAACGGGGACGATTCCGTTCTGGCACTTCTCTGGTCATCTCTCGGTCAATCCTCACGACCACTCATAAAGCAGCATATCACTGGCGTCGGCCTCTGGCTCTCTGAATGCACATCACACATCTGATCCTGGGTGCGAACATCATTGCGGTAGTTTCCTGGAAGGAATCCCGCTTAAGGTCTCTTCCGATCTTGCCTATGCCGGTTTGTACGGAGGCTGGTACTCTTGCATAATTTCTTCTCGCTCGATGGACATCTGTGTCCTCAGCACAATATTTTCTCAGAAATTGGTCGCATCCCAACGCCTCTGTAAGCATATCAGGTCTCTAGTCTCGACGGGAAGTAATGACAGCTCGTCAGCGTCTCGCACGAACCTCTTGTCCCGCTTGTCTGTATCATCGTCCACATCGACGTCACGTCTTTATCTGCGCACTGCAACGTTCTCGGCTACGGTCCATCCAAAGTCTCTCGCATATCTCTTTTCTGCCGAATTTCCCGGAAGTCATCGTCCTTTACTGAAGCTAATTCTTGTTCCGGAACGGCTGCATACTCGTCGCAACTCCTTCTGGAAGGTATATCCATATACAACGTCTCTGCGTGCGTATCGCATCTCCGATGTCAGCGGAGTGGGACGTCATCTCATCGAAATCTCTTGCGAACTCTTTACTTCACTCTGCTTCAATGTCGACTGCTTCGGACTCGTCTCATCGTGGCTGCATGGACTGTGCTCCAACGGCTATACTCGTATCTGGAGTCTCCCAAGAAATGCATCTCACCACCTAGCATCCGAAGGAAGTCGAACCATTCGATCGATTCGTCAAAACCTCATAATCCCTCAAGAGCTCAACATCTTCGGTACAGTTTAACAGTATCGAGTACATACCACAGCATCAATGGTCCAGCTGTAGAAGGGCAAACCCAAGCCTCACTAATGGCGCCGCGGAACTGCCGTATATAATCTTAGGTGATCACACCAATGGTTGTGGGACCAACCACCGCCCCTCGTCGGGGTCTAGAAACATACACGCAAGTCTACTCTGGAGTAGCGATGCCCGATCTTGATACTCCTGCGACTTAAGACATTTAAGGACGTGCTTATAGACTACCCAGCTCCCACAAGTATGATCGCCATCACAATACAGGTAGTCAAGAAAGATCCTACGGGCTTTATCAACATGTAACCGCAATATGTAATAACGTGTGTAACATATGCCATGTTAAGATAGAGTCAAACCATAATAGTATACTAATATATCAAGTCTTTATCAATATGTGCAAGCTGGATAAACCATCAATAAAAACAAATACACATATTCTGATAAAGACAACTGAAATAATATACTATATAACTGAGCAAGATCGTCCTGTACATACATATTCCCAGCATCCACATGTATACATATACAATAATGGCCTCTAGGGCATACATATCCAACAATCTCCGACTTGCATTAAAGGCCGGTTATTAGCGTACCAAATACCCAACGTCTTCTCTAAGGCCAGCTGCCGGCGTACCGCATACCCAACATCTCAAAAAGTCGCTCGAACTGTGCTTGAGGGAGGGCCTTTGTAAATGGATCCTCCGTGTTCTCTTTTGTATCCACTCTCCGAACCTCGATCTCCTGGCGATCTATGATCTCCCTGATCAGGTGATACCGTCTTAAGATGTGTCTGGATTTCTAATTGGACCGTGGTTTCTTTGCTAAAGCTATATCCCCATTGTTATCGCAATACAAAGGTATCAGTGGACGGAACCACCTGAAGTTCAGTAATGAACTTCTTCATCCAGACCGCTTCTTTTGTGGCATCGCTCACAGCAATGTATTCAGCCTCCATCGTTGAGTCTGCGATGGTATCCTGTTTGGAACTCCTCCAACACACCGCCCCTCCATTGAGGGTAAACACAATACCCGAGACAGACTTACTGTCATCCTTGTCACTCTGGAAGCTTGAATCGGTAAAGGACTCGACCTTGAGGTCTCCATTACCGAAAACCAAGAACATCTCCTTAGTCCTTCTTAGGTACTTGAGAATGACAGCTCGTCAGCGTCTCGCACGAACCTCTTGTCCCGCTTGTCTGTATCATCGTCCACATCGACGTCACGTCTTTATCTGCGCACTGCAACGTTCTCGGCTACGGTTCATCCAAAGTCTCTCGCATATCTCTTTTCTGCCGAATTGCCCGGAAGTCATCGTTCTTTACTAAAGCTAATTCTTGTTCCGAAACGGCTGCATACTCGTCGCAACTCTTTCTGGAAGGTATATTCATATACAACGCCTCTGCGTGCGTATCGCATCTCTGATGTCAGCGGAGTGGGACGCCATCTCGTCGAAATATCTTGCGAACTCTTTACTTCACTCTGCTTCAATGTCGACTGCTTCGGACTCGTCTCATCGTTGCTGCATGGACTGTGCTCTCGTATCTGGAGTCTCCCAAGAAATGCATCTCACCACCTAGCATCCGAAGAAAGTCGAACCATTCGACCGATTCGTCAAAACCTCATAATCCCTCAAGAGCTCAACATCCTGGGTACAGTTTAACAGCATCGAGTATATGCCACAGCATCAATGGTCCAGCCGTAGAAGGGCAAACCCAAGCCTCACTAATGGCGCCGCGGAACTGCCGTAAACCCTAAGGTTCAAAAAAGACAAAAGAAAAGCTTGAACAGTGAATCTTTTCTTATAATGGGTAAATTTCGGTATGAACTTTTAATTTGTAAAAATAGACGTTTGAGCTTTTATCATTGATAAAATGATTGATATGTTTTCCACTTATTTTCCCTTTTTTTCTTCATCATCATATGCTAATCTATTCATCCTACACTCGCGGGCTCGCACAGGACATTTTATTATTATTTTCAATCATAAAAAAGCTAGGTACAAATGAATGGGTAGAGAAAATGGGTGGTAGTTGGCCCTTGAAACAAAGAGCGAAACTATGAAGATTGTGTTACTGTATTCTAGAGATGACATACTGGTATCCCACTGCAAAAGATTGAAACCACAAATATTTTCCATGACGGTGAGAATTTGCCTAAAAGAGAACGAGTTATCCGTTTACTGGTCCAGAATATCTTCCATTCTATGCAGTTAACTTATAATATTTCTTGCATTTTATTATCAGTTTCATTGTTAATTTTCTCCAAACAGATAGATTTTGTCATGTTCCATAATACCAAACTATCTTGGCTTGCAGGGGGCTGTTTGGTTACAGGATTGTGAAATTTGGATTCCTAAATAGTACAAGTGAAAATTTTTGGATTAGCTAATTTTGCGTTTGGTTAGTATTGTATTCTTCGTATTGGATTTGTAAATTCTTGTAATCCTTATTTGGTTGAGAAAAAGAAAGTGAGATTTGGATCTGTAGATTAAACAGAGAGATCGAGAAAGGATTTTTTTATGCATAAAAGTATACGGCCCCAACAAATAATTACAATGAACATTATAAATCCAAACTGAATCCACTTGCTTTTGAGGATTCATGGATACTAGTTTTGGAGTGGGACCCGCACTAAAAACAAAGAAATTCTACAAATCCAAATTTTGCAACCAAACACAAAATTCATGAATCAAGGATTTTTTTAAGGATCCCACAATCCAAATTTCACAATCTTGCAATCAAACAGCCCTCGGAGTTGTTTGGTTGCAGGATTATGAAATTTGGATTCTCAAATAGTACAATTGAAAATTTTTGGATTAGCTAATTTTGTGTTTGGTTGGTATTGTATTCCTAGAATTGGATTTGCAAATGCCTGTTTGGTTGGGAAAAAAAAGCGGGATTTGAATTTGTGGATTAAAGAGAGATAGAGATGGGGGATTTTTTATGCATAAAAGTATACGGACCCCACCAAATAAGTACAATAAACAGTACAAATCCAAGCTCAATCCTCTTTTTTTAGGATTCATGGATCCTGGTTTTGGTGAGGGGCCCGTGCTAAAAACAAAGGCATTCTACAAATCCAAATTTTGCAACCAAACACAAAATTCAAGAATCCAGGATTTTTTTAACAATTCCACGATCCAAATTTCGCAGTCTTGCAACCAAACATCCGACAATTATCTTAACATAGAGTTTGGATTATTTCGAGCTTGAATAAGGGGATGTTTGGTTGCAGGATTATGAAATTTAAATTACAAAATAATACGGTTGAAAATTTCTGGATTTGGTAATTTATTATTTGGTTGGTATTGAATTCTTAGTATTGGATTTATAGATCCTTATAATTCTTGTTTGGTTGGTTAAAATGAAAATGGGATTTGGATTTGAGAATTTTAGAAAGAGGTAGAAATAGAGAGGAAGAGAGTGATTTTTAAATATTAAAAGTACAGCGGCCTTACAATAAAGCAACAGATCCTATCTATTTTTCAGGATTCTTAGATCTTCAAAAATAGTGGATCTGATGATGCTCATAAGTGGGAACTCCCCAGATCATGACATGTGGCAGATGACGTGTCCCGGGGCTCACGGAAACAGGACAAGCATTTTACATTGGAGGCACCCCCCTGGCTACCGTCCAGAGACATGACTCGACCTTTGATGGGCCCCTGAACACTCCTATGCTCGCCCTTGCAAATAACTATCGGCTCGCCTTCGAGCCCTCCTACATTATGAGCTTTCTCAGCCCTCCCTGCTCGCCTTCGAGCTATCACAGAACTGAGCTTCCTCGGCCTCCTGCTCATCTCCGAGCCTCCCGCCGAGCTAAGCTTCCCCGGTTCTACCGAGCAACCAAGGACATAGAGCCCAAGTGCCTCCGCCACGGATCTGCGGATCTCACCAGACGCGAGATATTCGCCACCCAACATCCCGCGTTCAATGCCGCCGTATCCCCAATTAACGAGTGTATCTTGTTATTAATGGGGGATCCCGTCAATCACGCAGGCATAACGCCAGTGGCGTAACCGACGGCGAAGATCTCACATCAGCTCGCTCCAAGCGATTACTATAAAGACCCCTCTCCCAGACGAATCAGGTAACGCAATTTTATTCTAATAAGCCGCTACTTTGCCCAAATTCCTCGGCTAACTTGATCGTTGGAGGGTCCACGGTGGAACAACCACCCCGGGACTTCTTTTGCAGATAGCTCGGCTTCGCTTCAAAACAAGCCCCCTGAGATCCACACGCTCAAGGAGGCAACCCTCAACACCAATATCAGCCGTTCACCAACGCTCGCAAGAGATCGACGGAGGACAACATCTGAAGGAGATCCAAACCTCCATCAGTTGGCGCCGTCTGTGGGAAACTCATTTCTTCCACTCTCAAAAGTTGATCTTCCGATTTCGACTTCATAGCGAGCAAAAACCGTGGCGATCCAAGCACGAGCCACCGCCTTCCCCACAACGGAGGCGTGGACGGATCTACTCCTCCTCCGAACGCCATCCATGCCCTCTCGGCGAGGATCGACAGGCTCGCATCGATAGTGGACGCCCAAGTCCGTGTCCAAACGGCGGGCCAAGCCCCCGATGTCGTCGTCCCCCTCCCGGGGACCACGACGCCGACAGAAGAGCGACCACTGTCGCTCCCCTTGACAGCGCCGAACATCGACGTGCCGACTCCAGCCACCGTGGCTCCCACACTGCAACCGATTCCATGACCCGCTGGGCGCCACACGGCTCCACACCGCGGTCTCACGAAAGAGCCCATCGCCCCGAGGCCCATCGCGTTCCCGTCCCCCCCGAAGAGGTATCGGGCAGCTCGCCTGCTCCCAGGCATGACCGACACCCTCTCTCTCGACGGGATCGCCCAAACGGCACTCGCCGGGATGACTCAAGAAGGACCTCACCCAGGGATGTAAGGAACTTGATAGAACGGAATCGGAGTCGTAGCCTGGCGCAGGACGCAAGCCGAAAGGGCCACCGCTCTGAATGCGCTGAATCTTCAGGGTATCACGACCACCTTGACGCCCTCGAAAAGAAAATCGAGGGCATACATCCGGAGGGTCATCCATCCGGTGAAGGTGCCGGATATGCCACCGACTCACTTACGAAGCCCTGCACCGGGGAACTGCTCGCCGTACACGTCTCATCCAGGAACAAGCCACCCAAGGTGGCCCTCTTCGATGGGAAGTCCGACCCTAAGGACCACCTGGACGCGTTCACGGCAAGCATGAGCTTCCAGGATAACTCGGACGTAGCTCAGTACCGAGCTTTCCCGACTACCCTCATTTGTGCAGGTCGGGATTGGTTCCGGGGGTTGGCACCACGCTCCATCTCGACCTTCGACGAGCTTGCCACCCAATTCCTTGGACACTTTGTCGGGAACAGACGACAGAAGAGAACAGTCGACCACCTGTTCACCATAAAGAGCGGGGACGAGGAATACTTTAAGGGATTCATCACTCGCTTCTACAACGCTCTCCTTGAGGTTCCCGATCATCGAGATGAAACCGTCATCACAGCTCTAAGGTTGAGTCTTAGGTACAAAGAGTGGCTTCGCTCACCTAAGACCATGGCCGAGATAAAATCTTGGACCGAGCAGGAGATCCAGCTCGAGTCTGAAGTGAACGCCAACCTTCCCCAGGGCGATCAAGCCGACCAAAAGAAGAGGGGCAGGGAAGAAAAGAAGAAGGCCGACCGACCAAAGTCGTATTCCCCGAAGTTCCAGGAGTACACTCCTCTCAACATTTCCCAGGCCGAGCTATTAGAGGAGGCGAAATGCGAGAGGTTCTTCAAACTCCCACCGGTCACCCACAGAGCAGCTAAACATACCCGAGGCCCATACGGCGCCTTCCATAGGTAGCAGGGCTATCCGACCGAAAACTGTAAGCAACTCCGCGACTACATCGAGAAGTTGATCCGCTCTGGCCACTTGGAGAGGTACCTGCGAGACAAGCGGCATGCCGATAGGGAACATGAGAACCAACCCCCTCCCGGGGAATTGATGATCGGGAAAATCATGGTCGTTTCCTCAGGATCTGTCTGTGGTGCCGACGACACTCACCGCCTCCTACCCATCGAAGGAACAAACGCTCCACCCCAGAAAAAGGGCAGGACCGCCGAGCCCATCATCTTCACTGATGAAGACTTCCACGGTATATCCTTGCCTCACAACGACCCTCTTGTGATTATAGCACGGGTCCACCGTTACGAGGTTCAGAGAATACTGGCCGATTCCGGAAGCTTGGCAGATATCCTCTTCTATGACTGCTTCCAGTGGATGGGGCTAGGGCAATCCGACCTGCTGCGAACCTCCCACGTCCTATCGGGATTCACCAACCACTCCATCCCGGTCGAGAGAGTGGTCACCCTCCTCCTCAATATTAGGGAGGGGGCCATACGAGGACCGTACCGGTGGAATTCGTCGTCGCTAGGATCCCCTCATCCTACAACATCCTCCTCGGACGCCCGATGTTAAATGCCCTCTGGGCTCAAATCTCGACCTATCACTTTGCGATCAAATTCCCATTAGATCAAGGGGGATAGGCCGGGCCTATGGGAACCAGCAAATCGCCAAGATTTGCTTCACCTCAACATCCACCCTCGGAGAGCAGGGCGACGACCTCGATGACGTAAACGATTTCCAGGGGTCCTTTGACACGCGCGACGGACAGAAAGAAGTCCAAGGAGCCCCAGTGGAGGCGCTAACAGAAGTCCCACTCATCGAGAGGGATGAGGGATGAACCGTCCAGATTGGATTTGTCACGCCCCGCTTCCCAGAGTACGCTAAGGTAGGCACGTGACATAGCCAACCATGCTACCTGTGGATAGGAATTATCTTTCCACAGTCACATTACGGTTGTAGAGATATCAAGAACAATAATAAAACTATCTAGCACATGTCCATAAACCAAAATAAAATGAGTCAAGAATAAATAATGCGGAAACAAGAGATCCAATACAAGAGTAACTGGAAAGTCTGTCCAATAATGCGGGCTCACATCAGGAAAAAAATGCTAAAAAGTAAAAGAACTAACTACTACTGGGCCCTCACTGCTCAGCCTGCTGGCTGAAGTACTCCTGCTCGGACTGCAGCAAAGGTACGGAATCTGGGCCATGCAAAACCCAGACGTCAGCGCGTCATGATATCAAGCAATAACATTAACAAGGGTAGTAAGGCATGTAGGTATGAGTATGAACAAGAATATAACGGGAATATATAACAGTGAATGTGTCAGTACAAGTGACGTGCAGAGATAACTAAACTGTGCTACGGGGTTATCTATTCTAAGTCTTCGAAAACAAGTAATGTAATCCTCATCGTAACTCGTCGGTGATTATTCCGTAACGCCCGGAAAGACGGCAAACAATAGGTATTCCGTAACGCCCGGAAAAACAGCAAACACTGGTATTCCGTAACGCCCGGAAAAACGGCAAACAATAGGTATTCCGTAACGCCCGGAAAAACGGCAAACAATAGGATAGCCCTTTGAGTTACGTTCGGTTACAATACTGATTTCCCCATACCCCCAAGTTATATATGTTCAAGTCAAGTATTAAATAATCTAGCACTAATGCCAACACATGATCAGGCAGGTACAGGTTTGTCTGGATAAACAACAGGAACGGTCTGCGAGGACTACATGACAGGTTTGTTGGCATTAGACGCAAGATCAGGTAACAGGTAAAGCCATGGTATGTCAGGTCAAGCCGGATAGTGTGTATAAGTGTCATGTCATATCAAGAGTCGTACGGTACCATGTCGGGTCAGGTAATATATGTAGCAAGTCATGTCAGGGTGTACAAGATATCATGTGGGTGCTCATAATCAACTAGAATAATCATGATTATAAATAAACAAGCATGTGAACTATCAGAACAATAAATTGGCACATGTAATATGATATGCAAATAGGTACAGATTAGACTACTTGGATGCACGTTTATCAGTTTGGGTTTAAAGGATAATTTTAATCATTTTATGAATACAGTATAGCAAATGTGGATGATAAAATCATAGTAAAATAATCTGGATATGCAACTGAATATGAATTAGGTTAGATGTATGTAACCGGTCGTCCGATAGGGTATAAACTACAAAAGGGTATTATGGCTATGCAAACAATTGTGATTATGTGATCAACATATAAATGTGGTTACTAAGTTTAGTAAACTAAATGCCACGGGTAGGTTTCAAGTTCTGAATCTAAATTGATATAACGGGACATCGAAATGTTAAAAAAATGGAAATTTGGTATTAAAGTTAAACTACAGGATGCATTCAAATAAGTGTATAGTAATTTTATCAGCATGTAGCAAGTTTCACTTGCCTCGACGGATCAAGAAATGGGTATACGGAACGTCACACGTCGGCGGGAAAAGTCGCGACGCGCGCACGATGTACGGAACGTATCCAAACAACGTACAAGTGGATCACACGGGTCAGGGATGCTTGCTGGGTCGTCGGGATCGTCGTCGGTACGACCGGATTCCGGCAACAGATGAACAGTGAAAATGAGACACAAAAATGTAAAGAAAGAAAAGAAAGGATGGAGAAAAGGAATGGAAGAAGGGGACATGAGAGAGCTTACCATAAATGTGTCCTGTGGTTGCGGAGGGGTGATGCGAAAGGGTCAACGGCGGTGAACGGAGCTCCGGCGATGGGGTTCTGCTGCTAGGGTTCGGTTGGGTTAAACTAGGGTTTCAGGTATAGAGGGTGCAGGGTTCACGTGAAGGGGAGAGGAACAGAGGAGAGAGAGGAGAGAAAGGAGAGACGGCGATGGCGAGGGTGGTCGGTGGCGATGGGATGAGATGATGCAGTGGGTTTCTTGGGTGCAGGTGAAGGTGTGGTTGGCTCGGACGAGGGAGAAGAAGAAGAAGAAGATGATGACGATGAGGAGAATGAGAGAACAGTGGAGACGAGAGTTGAGGCGAGGTCGTGAAGAAGGAGGCGGCTAGGGTTAGGGTAGAGTCGCAGCCATGGGTTTACATGGGCTCGGGGTTTAAAGAGAAGAAGAAGGAAAACATAAGAGGGAGGTGACCAGATCCTATGGCGGTGACGGGAATCGAGGAATGCATAGTAATCGCGAGAGGTAAGAGAAGGGCACGAGAGGAGAGATAAAGAAGAGAGAGAGAAAGTGCGCTCGGGGGAGAGAGAAGAAACGGAGAAAGAAAGAGAGAGATGGTGGGGCCCAGGGAAAACAGAAGGGGATTTTGATTCGCTGAAAAGAGAAGGAGAAATTTTATGGTGGGGCCGGGTGGTTAAGATTGATTGGTTGGGAGAAGTTTTGATAAAAGATTTATAAAATATTTTTAACACTTTTAAGGAAACATCTCGTTGGCTGAGTACAGAAAAGATTTCCATTTAAAATTTTCTTCTGATAAAAATATTTAAAACTGATCAAAGAATTTTAAAAAATAAATAGGATTTGGCGGAATACAAATATTTCAGAATTGCGCCCGGGTCGGGTCAAAAAATTTGAATTTGAAATGTGAAAATTATTAGTAAGTTCTAATAATTGAAATGAAGGATTTTGTGACAGAAAAGCATACCCCCAAGAACGGACGCCCGTACGTGCGCGTAGCCGTCCAAACACGTCCGTTTCAGTGAACGGGATGAGAACATGATGCAAGGACTCTACCACAGGGTTAGGGTATCAGGCAGGCCATGAAATGAAATTTTAATTTACTTTACATGATTTAAATTGTTATATGCAACAGATGCGATACTAGATAAAATGCCAGTATATACTAAATTATGAGATGCACCGGTCCATGCAACAAGTCAAGGTAGTCTATAAATAAAAGCTAACCAGGTTCAAGCAAGCGGGTCGGGTTGAATGCAAAGTAATATGTAAAATACCATTCGCACCCAAACACGCTAAATCAAGAAAGACCAGGGATAGGTAAGTATGGAAACTGGAATTGGTATAAACGAACTCGGGTGTTACAGGATCCCTTTTGACAGGGGCCCGGCGCGAAGACTTGGTCCACTTTCTCCGAGGAAACTCAGACGTGTTCGCTTAGGCACCCGCTGACATGCCCGGGATCGACCCCAAAGTAATCTCGCACAAGCACGGAGTCAACCCAAAGTCCCGACTCGTCAGACAGAAGAAGCGAAGCTTCGCGCTGATCAAGTAAAAGACGATTGAGGACGAAGTCGATAAACTACCCACAACCAACTTTATTCGAAATGTTGACTACTCGGATTGGCTGGCGAATGTAGTCATGGTTAAAAAAGCAAACGGCAAGTGGCGCATGTGCGTCGACTTCACAGACCTGAACAAGGCCTGCTCGAATGACAACTATCCCCTCTTTCGGATAGACCGGCTTGTTGACAGCTCGGCAGGCCACGAATTGCTCAGTTTCATGGACGCTTTCTCCGGGTACAACCAGATCCGTATGAACCCGGCAGATGAAGAACTAACCTCGTTCACCATGGACCGGGGGGTATATTGCTACAAAGTGATTCCATTCGGCCTTAAGAACGTCGGGCTACGTACCAATGCCTAGTTAACAAAATGTTCAAACCGTAGATTGGGAAGAACATGGAGGTTTACGTCGACGGCATGCTCGATAAATCAACCTTATCGGATGAGCACACTAAAGATCTTAGCGAGACATTCGACATCCTCCGCAAGTACAAAATGAAGCTGAATCCAGCCAAGTGCGCGTTCGGAGTCACTAGCGGGAAATTCGTCGGGTTCATGGTTACCCACCGAGGAATCGAAGCTAACACGGAAAAGATCAGCACCATTCTCAACATGGCCATGCCTAGGAGCAACGTTGAGATCTTGCGACTCATGGGGAGAGTGGCCGCTCTGAGTCGCTTCATGTTGAGTTCTGGAGAAAAATGCCTCTCATTTTTTAAAGCCCTGAGGAAGATCCCGATGTTCGAATGGTCAAAGGAATGTCAAAATGCTTTCGAGCAGATTAAGCGCACCTGGCGACTTCCCCACTGCTCACCCGACCAATTGAAGGGGACGAGTTGATACTATACCTGGCGGTCTCCGACCAAGCTGCAGGCGCAGTGCTCATCAGGAAAGTCGAAGGTGTCCAAAAGCCGATCTACTACGTGAACCACGTCTTCAAAGATGCAGAAACAAGGTACCCGGCCATAAAAAAGATTGTCTTGGCGCTTATCGTCACCTCAAGAAAGCTACGACACTACTTCCAGGCATACACCATCCTCGTCCTCACCGAGCGACCTATAGGGACTATTCTCACATCCCCTGAATCGTCTGGTCGTCTAGAGAAATGTAGGTGGGAGTTATTTCAATTCGACATTAAATACCGCCCCAGGAAAGCCATCAAAGAACAAGTCCTGGCGGACTTCGTGGTCGAGTGCACTATGTTGGATTTATATGCCCTAGAGGCCTTCATTGTATAGGATACTGGAGATATGTATGTACATAACAGTCTTGCTTAAATATGATAGTACGCTCTTTGGTTTGTCTTTATCTTAACGTATGATATGTTTTACTTGGTATTTATATATATACGTGTTGATGAAGCCCATAGGGTGTATGCCTGACTTCCGGCGTTATGATGGCAGTCATACCAGTGGGAGCTGGATAGTCAATAGGCACATCCTTAGATGTCCCTGGTCGCAGGAGTATCGAGACCGGGCATCGATACTCCGGAGTAGACTGGTGTATACATATCTAGACCCCGAGGAGGGGCGATAGATTGGTCCCGCAGCCATTGGTGGAGTGCACCTAAGATTGTATACAGATGCTCACTAGGTGTGAGTACACCGGACAAGACTCGCCGAGAACTGACTGGATGGTATTTATACCTAACGTCAGATAGCAGTTCTCAGGTGCAGATAGTCCGTTGACTTAAATTCGTCATTTGTCTCGTGTGAGTTCCCACTATGCTTTGATTACTACCCTACCACGATTCAAAGGAGTCGTGCAAACAGGTTTTAGTTGGGCACAGTCCCGAGCCACGTGGAGGCAGTGAGTGACTGTTAGGGATTCGTCTCTCCCGGTATAGGGAGTTGATATCGCACGGTGATCGGTTAGTCATTACCATAAGTCCCTGGCCAGGGCTGATTGAGAATTACTGATAGATTGATCAGTAGATTCTCAGATGGTGATAGAGCCATACCGACACGACTTGTACGGTTATTAGGGGTCTGACGTTCACCACCTCCCTAGACCATACATGCGATACTCTTAGACGAACAGACTGGACTGCACGGATATTGTCATACACAGGCTCAGTAGGAGTTCGGATGGGTATCCTCACCGGCCTTCTTATCGACATCTACCTGGGGACCGTTACGTACAGCTAGTGCCGCTTGCGGTCTGTGGTTAAACCCACTGCCAGCGTAGTAGTCGAGTCTTTAGAGTCCCACACAGAGTTTTCCCAACTCCAGGCGAAATGATATAGAGGTCGTACGGTTTTACGACAAGGGTTCGGACGAATACGTGTTTAAACGCACGTACGACATTCGGACAGTTTTTACTAGACGGCTTTGGTTTAAGCCAGATTCTAGTATCGGGTTATTGGATTTATACAGTTTAAAGTTTTTCCGTGTTTTCACGGATGCGAAGGGCGTTCTCGTAATTATCCGAGAAGCTTCTAGAAGGAGGGTGACTAAGGAGGTTAAGGTGGCATTTTCATTAATTGCTTTTGTGACTCATTTATATGATTCATCATATCATTAAATGCATCATTAATGATCTAATGACTCACATAATGAATCACTCTTCTTGAATAAATGAAGCATGGTGAATAATCATTTAATTGATTTTATTTGATAATTCATTATGTTTGATATATTCAAGTGAGAAGCTTTTCTCTTCTCATTATCATCTCCAACTTCTCTCTCCTCAAGCTCTTTTTCCTTCTCCAAACCCTAATCCTACCACTCATGAGTTGAGTACAAGGATTAGTAAAGACTAAACACTCCATAACCTAACTCTACATCATCTTAGTTACTTTGGTTAGCAACTAGAGAAACAAAGTTACCTCAAGTCTTGAGGTGTAGCTTGGATTAGGGTACTCGGGTGGATCATCTATCACGGATAGGAGGCCGAGAAGGACGTAGAGATCACAAAGACGAAGGACTAGAATCGTTTGGTATAATCTCTTCACATAGTAGCTTAGAACTCTATGCTTCTTGTTAATTATCATTTAGAAAAGATCTTCGGTCAGTCGATGTATGCTACAAAACAAGATCGTTTTTCATATTTCCGCCTCCCCGCAACTCGTGGGGTGTTGCACATCGACTTACAATGGTATCAGAGCCTCACCAAACAATAATTAACTCATTTGCAAAGTCGTATGAATTTCGAACGAAAAACAAACCGGAAAATACACCGATATTGCATAGTTTCTGTCGATTTTTAAATGAGGTCCAAAAATTTTTCAGGGACCTCCAGAATGACCAGCATGAAAATATAAGAACACACAAGAAAAATGGGCTCCTGAATCGGCCACTGAGCCGCGGAACCGCGGCCGATCCCACCGATCCGCCGCGGATCCGCGGCCGAGTTGGGGCCGATTCAGCCCCGTTTTCTTCTGTGCATCTTTTGTGATATTTTGTATTTTCTGGTATTTTTATTTTCTGCTCAGGTTTCAAATTTACAGAGAAGATTTGGAGTAGAATTTAAAGTGTTTAATCGATCGAAATTATATGATGTTTGCTTGTTTGATTATATCTGTTTTGTATTATGTGTTCGTAAACCTCCCCTAACTGCTAGTATGTCGGTTGGCAGGGGGTTGCACATATCTGTGATGTTATTTATAACTGTTTGTGTATATAAATTGTATTGGACTGTTGTGATGATTAGCCGGGTTTTGTGATGGGTTATTGTATTAATTCATTCGATGTAATTGTAATAAGTTGTAATATTATTTTGCGGGGCACATCTAGGTTGCGGTTGTAGCCACCGTTGTATTATTTCTTTTTACTGTTTTTGCTCCTAGGATAGACCCAAGGTGGGGTGCATAAACTACCGGGTATTTCGAAGTGTTTAGTGGCCTACTCACGTCGTTGAGGGAGACCGCTTCACTTCGGGTACTTGGCGGGTAGTTTGCCGTACCCGTAGGGGTCTAGGGTGGGGTAATGACTATTCATCACAACTGTGTAATTCGTCTTTTCTTACAGGCTCAAAAGAAACGCGGATTGCTTGCAAATCCAATATTGTTTATCTGTGATCTGGAATGCCTATTATTGCGTCTGACGAATGTACAATATCTATATATGATAGATATTTAGACGTCACTTATGTTTTACACCCGCGCTAGCCCAGCCCCCGCTCTGCCGTTAGTTAAGTAACCTAACGGGTGATGACGGGACCCCGTGGCGAATACGGATGGCATAAGAGGACGTTGTATTTTCGTTGTTATCTTTAATGATAGGTTAAAGATGGGACGCATTATTTTTAATGCAAAGAAAAATAAAACCTAAACTGAATCGTTGGAACAATTTCTAAAAAACCACTCGGTTTTCTTGAAAAAGCAAAACTTTAAATGCGGAGCTTAAACCACTCCTTTTTATAAAAGCTATCTTGGTTCCTTCGATCAAATCAAGTTCACTACGTTAACGATTTTTTGCCAAAAACCAGCCGTAACCCTCCGTCGTTTCAAATAGACAACACATTGTATTCATGCTATGCATGTTGGCCTACGTCAAGGCATAGTGTATGGTAGCAGTGTGTGTGCCTATTTGTTGCATAGATAGATGCATTAGTTTAAGACAGACGTACACCTTGTTGGCCTACGTCAAGGGCTTGTACGATGTACTTAAATTAATCAGGACAACGACGGGTAGAACTTGACTTGCGTCTTATGACTTGTTGGCCTACGTCAAGGTCTATAAGAGCTTGGGGTAAAAATCACATCGGGAGTTTCAAACATAAAGGAAACTTGCAGATTAAGCATACCTTCTGGAGTATGGTGACTAGAGTGGCTTCCATCTAGTGCATCATGCAATGATAGTTGGATCCCGATCCCACTGATGAGTAGGATTACTCTCGGGAAACATTCTCACTTAACAATCAATGCTATAAACCAAGTAGGTGTCCAGAAAGGTGTTAGAGGGGCTACGCCTCCAGGGAAAAGAGGTTATTTAATTAAGGAACTTCGTGAAAGCATTGGAAAACCTCCCTCGAAGTACCAACACCAGCCTGGCTGAAAGGTTAAGCAAGTATTGTGACGTGTGATTAAATCCTGACTAGTTCTTCTTTTATGGTTTGAAGAAGGATTTAAGGAAACAGTGGGAGCCATCCTGTTTAGATAAACTAATAACCAATCTAAACTTGCAAGAAGCATATGCTAAGTGTTTTCTTTTCTCTCTCTCTAGCAGCTACCATGACAGGATTAAAACTATTACTTGAGAAAAATATACTGACTGGACAGAACTATAAAGATTGGCTAAGGAACGTCAACATTGCGCTGACTTATGACAAAATAGCATATGTTACCACCGCTGTTCCTCCCCTTATCCCTGGACCAGATTCCTTAGTTGTGGACAAGGAAGTTCGCAAAACTTGGGATCTGGATTGTGAGCGAGCTAAGTGTATCGTGCTGACATCCATGAACAATGAACTCCAGAAACAGCACGAGAGTATGGATGTTGTATCCATCTTCCTCCATGTAAAGGATTTATATGGAGAACACTCCCGTATCGCAAGGTACGAGACTTCAAGGAAACTCTTCCAGATGAGGTTAGCTCCAGGATCGCCTGTAGGAGAGCACGTCCTCAAAATGATCAGCCTTATTGAGGAACTCGCAAACCTGGGATGCGTGCTAGAGAATTATTTGTATATCGACTTGATTTTGCAGTCCCTTCCCCACACCTTCTCTCAGTTCGTGCTTATCTTCAACATGCACGAAATGGAAGCTGATCTTCCAAAGCTCCTCAACATGTTGAGGGTAGCCGAGACCTCCTTGAAAAAGGAGAAGACCCCCGTTCTGTATGTTGGCCAATCATCCTTTTCTAAATCTAAAGAGAAAGCTAAAGGGAAGAAGAAGATGAAAGCCACCAAACCGAAAGGTGGGGTTAAGAAGGTGCAGGGAAAGAACAAGGAAGGAAGGGTGAAAGCGGATATAAATGAATGCTTTTATTGTCACAAGCAAGGGCACTGGAAGAAGGACTGTATGACCTTCAAGGCAAAGGACACGAAGCAAGCGGTTGCTTCAGCTTCAGGTGTGTTCGTAATCGAAAATTGTCTTTCAGTAAACTCTACATCATGGGTACTTGATACCGGTTCTGGTTCTCACATCTGTAATTCATTGCAGGATCTGAGAAATAGTAGAGTACTGGGGACATGTGATATGACTCTCCGGATGGGCAATGGAATGCATGTAGATGCTGTTGCAATAGGGGAGTATCACCTAGGGTTGACTAGTGGGCACGTTTTGGTGTTGTACAGCTGTTTTTGTATTCTCAGTATGCTGTGTAATATTATATCAGTATCTTTGTTGTCTAATAAAGAATATATTTTTGCGCTTGAAAGTAATGTCATGAACATTCTCCTAAATCAAGAACTGATTGGGTATGGCACACTGAAAAACGGCATATACATATTTAATCAACCTCGAATTTTCAATATTCAAAACACACATAAAAAAAAGGCTCCAGATTCAAATCAAGCCTTCTTATGGCATTGTAGTCTTGGTCATATAAACGAAACAAGGTTGACTAAGTTACATAAAGATGGATATCTAGATCCGTTTGAATATTCATCATATGCAACTTGTCAATCATGTATCAAAGGAAAAATGACCAAATCTCCGTTCTCCGGACACGGAGCAAGAGCTACTGAACTCTTGGGACTTGTACACAGTGATGTATGTGGTCCAATGTCTACACATGCGCGAAACGGTCACTCCTACTTCATCACTTTTACTGATGACTTCTTGATTGGATTGATTTAGCGCGCTTGCGCTTTCTAAATGATAGATCAAAAATATTTGTAAACGCAATCAAGAACGGCGTCGCATGAAGCTAGCCGGTGAATACGGGTCGGTCCACAGGGATTTTGTGAATCTCCGATTCGTTCTTACGAGTTAATTCCGAAGGGTGTTCGGTTGATTATTAAATCTAAAAAAAAAACTAAATTATCTATACTAAAATTATCTAGATCTAAATCTTGCTAGCGTTAGGTTTAGGAATGGTTTGGAAATGTAAATAAATCTCAACGCTTTCTATACCCAAATTAGGATCTAAGAGGAGTTATGGTAATTATCAATAAAGGGGATTGGATCCATTCGGGAAGGTGTTCCTTCCTCTAGGTTCTTGTCCTTCTTTTAGAGATCCTTACCCTAACCTCCATGGAAAACATCACACCCGGGCCTTTATACTACGGTATCACCGCTACCTCGAGGGATAGGGTGCCGTAGGGAGCGGTATGTGCATGTATGCATGGAGTCCTATAGATTCTATGTGATGGGTAAGAAAGGGATGAGAGATCTCATCTCTCAAAAGCCTTTCCCAAAGCTAACATCTAAGGCAATGAATTAAAATCTAAACTAGAGCAATTAAATAAAACTACTTACAGATGTATCCCTCCAATCATCCATGCAGGGTTGTCAGATCTGAATTTCTGAATGGAAAAGAAACACCGATGCTCTCTAAAAGATTTCTAAATTTTATTCATAAAGGGAGGCATAAAGAAAATACAATGTTTTGGGTTCCTATTTATAGAGAATAGGAAACCCTAGGGTTACATTTTGATCCGCATGTCTATAATTACAAATATAGCCCTGAGTTGACTAGTCAAAGCCGCCGACACATTTTGGTAAAATTTATTTCATTTGATCACCCAGTACCGCCGCGGAACCGCGGCCAAAAGATGGAGTTGGGCCATGAGTTTTCCTGGACTGATTCTTGGTCATTTGGGCTTTTTATTTCTTTACTTCTTTTCTTCATTGGGCTTCTGTGTATTCTCCAGATTTTCCAGTGAATACTTGTAGTGGACTTTAACCATTCATTTTGTAATCTTGGACCTTGCATTGCCTTATATTTTGTGAATTTTATCTTTGATGTAGGCTTCATCAAGAGTATTCTGTTTGTTGGTTAAAGTCCACTTTTGCATCGTCTTTTCATCGTCTTCACTGTTTTAGATCCACGAACCTGTAACCTGTAACATGTAGCAAACATGCATCAAAAGCACCTGTTTATTTATTAAATGAATAAGAATGGGGAATATAATAATGCAATATTCTGATGTGAACAAATACCCCCAAACTTATCTTTTGCTCGTCCTCGAGCAAACTTATTTTTATTCTCGATAAAACCTAACCGCACTTTCGCAGGGAAACGCGATTGCACTGAGCTCGTGCAACAAACCGTTAAACCTCTAGGTGTCCCTAGTAGGAGGAGTGTTGTCTCCTGAGGGTTTTCAGCGGATTACACCCACAAAATCCTATCAATTTGGTTTTTCGACTTTTGTTTTCCAATTAGGTTTTCTAACAAGGAATTCTATTATCGTCGACCCGCAAATTATCCACCCATATTCTTCACACTTCCTCATCATTTAACTTAAGTTTATATATATTCTATAGAATTACTTAGCTTTCGGCATCTCTTAAGTTTTCCTTCTAAAGTTCCATCTCCACTTAGGAATTTCTATCAACTCTACTGGAGATACAAGTTCTATTCTTCATTCCTCTCTCTTATCTAAACTCCAATCACATATCCCCACGTGTGTGTAAATATCACCCCTACACTTGGAAATTCAAATCAAGCAATCATGCCCTTGTCCGTTGTCCAAAGTACTAATTAGTTGGTGAATGAAATTTGCTTACACATCCTTCATGCGACCGTTAATACTTCTTGAGGTACCTACGACCGATTACAAAATGCGTTTGCAATTTAAAGCGTACTTCCTAGTCCTTGCAACACCCAAGGCTTTAGCAGTGACTCCCAAACCAGTTGGTCTAAGGCACTAGGTGATGAAGCACCCTCGCTAAATATTTTTCTATTTTTGCAGCCTTAAGTGATCACAAAAACCAGTGTCCATTTTTTTTTATTCTTTATTCACCCTTTTTCTTTTATTTTCTTCGTACTAAGGACTTTAGACAAGAGCATTTCAAGGTCTCTTCTACTATTCCAAGTTTCAAGGTGTGTGATTGTGCAAATTGTAGGGTATACATTTTCAGAATCTAGACTTAAGCTAGGAACTATTTTTCAAACTTATACTCTAATAAGAACATCAATACTCTTCCCTCATTTTGACTTAGCCCAAGAAGTGAACCCAAAATTTGCCTATTTCTAAATAAACTACAAGGCATATACTTTCTACTGTTAAACTTTAAGGAATGTTATTTTTAGGGTTTTTAATTCACTAAGTCTAAGATCTAGTTGTTCCTAGCCAGTTGACCTATCTATCAAACTCAAGTCAATTATAGCCAAAATTGAATACAATAATTTTTATAATTTTTGAAATTTTTTAATTTTTATGGGTTTTTCAAATAAATATGCAAATGCAAAAATATGTACAAATGAATGCAAAGGAAGAAGACGTACCGAGCATACCCCCAAACTTAAACTTGACAGTGTCCTCACTGTTATGCTGAACCAAGAGGGTCAAAATGTCGGCACTCCCCTGTTTATTTATTTACATTTTTTTTGTATTTTTAATGTTTTGAAATTTTTTTTATTTTTTTTTATTTAGAAAAAGAAAACAAAAATATATGTACATATATACAAAGATTCCCCCAAACTTAAGCTTGGCCTTGCACAAACCAAAAGTTAGCACCAACCATTCAAAAATCTTATCATGGTAATGGTAGAGTTGGTGCAAGAATGGGATGGAAAGAAAAGATATGAAAAGCACGCGAGACCGTGTGGAAAGAAGAATGGTAGAATATGGTCTCGGTGGGGGAGAAGAAAGACGGAAAGAAGAAGGAAGTGGGGTGCGATCTTGAGGGTGTAAATTGAGTGAATAAATTAGCGCAATTTGTGATGACCGATGTGTTAAAAGCGATTGCGCTAACCTACCAACTCGTCGGGAAATGGGGTCAAATCCCTCAAGATTCGCAAGAAAACATGGGTACGCCGAACTTGGTATAGGAGATGAAAGCGTAACGGTCATTTGTTCGGTCGGAACAATGGGAAAGACGAAAGGAAGTGAATTAGGGATAGTATCTTTCTCACCATAGTAAACTGTTTCGAACTTAAAAGATTCCATTAATGGTTCGAAACTACTATAATCAATCGAGTCTGATGGCTCATCTGAAAATATAAAGGACTCAAACTCGGGCGGTGAGTCATCAACATCGTCCGAAAAGGTGAAACACTCGTAGGTGTTATCGTCTGTGAGAATTGTGTTAGATTCAAAGGAAAATGTTTCAAGCTCACAGTCTTCAAGCGGGGTCGGTACGATAGGAAGGAAGGAGGGTGATATAACAGTCAAAGGTTCCGGAGGATGAATTGGAAAATCAGACACATCAAACAAAAATGATTCAACCTCAATATTATCCTCAAGACTCTCCTCAATACTATCCTCAATATTCAACTCATCCATGCCATTATCATCAAAATCTAGATGCATATGAGATTCGGGAGAAACATTTAATAACTCGGGATGATGATTTGAACATAAAATCTCAAGTAAATCGACAATTTCATCATCCGAAATATTCCCGGCGTCTATATCCTCAATCAAGTGAAAATCAATTTCTTTAGACACCTCCTCAAAAGCATGGATATCTATCGATTTAGGTTCTAGAGTAGAGGTGTAAAGATCGAAAGAATTAGGTGTGGTTTCACTCGAAAGGGGTTCCTCACAATTTGGCAAATCAAACACTACAAAATCACACAACTCGTTTTTATTTTCAACAGGTGAACTATTTAGGGCAATCGATGGAAAACAGGAGTTGTGGGCTCCAATTGGGTAAGGGTAGGTTTGATTTGAAAATCCTCTCTCATTCTCACTCTGTCCAACTGCCGCCTCATACATTGAAAAATTTGGAGCTAGCGGGACACTAGCTACCGGTTCACTAGGTTGCATAAGGGCGGCCATGGACGCTTCCACATTCCTCATCATTTTATTTGTTGCAGCAATATATGCCTCCAACGCCTCTTCCAAACTAGACTTTGGTGGTAAGGGGGTTTCAGTAAAAGATTCAAAATTGGTTGGATATGTGAAACTCCCTAATGGCTGTGAAGAAACAGTGTCTAGTGAAGGTGGAAAAGTCGGGTAGGACTGATAGGAAGTGGGTGGTAGGGCAGGGGTAGGGTCAACATGTGGATAAAAAGATGAATAATCGTGCGGATCCCTAGAACTAGATGAGTGGAGAGGGGTGAAAGATCGACTGCGAGCTTGAGCAATATGCTCAGCAATGGACATCGGCCTGGGAGTGACAGAAGGACTTGAAAAAGTGGTGTCAACATATGGAAGTGGTGAAGATTGACTTGGTTGACACAAAGTGGGTTGAAAAGTCAAACTGTTTCTCCTAGACTCTTCTATGTGATCTTTCAAAGATTTTTTAGGCATGGAAGGATCGTCTTTAAATTGACCGAACATATTGACATATGACGCAAAATTAGGTTTGGGATACCAAAGTTCGGCTAATGATTTTTTATGTGGGGTACCCATGTTAGAAGAAGAAATGTGACAAGAAGGAAGGTTGGATGGTGCAAGGATTTATTTGGGGCTAAAAAATTTTGCAAGTTCTATAAAATATTTGTCCTTTTTATTTTCATTTTTCATTAATTTTCTTTCTTTCTCTTTATTTGGAAAAATTTTGTTGCAAAAAGATTTTTAGAGAAAAGATATGCAACAGCAAAATATTTTATAGAAAAGATATGCAACAGAAAAATATTACTTCCAATTGGTTATTATTTGAAACATATCACAAGAATCTTTATTTGGAAAAAATTGTTGCTAAAAGATATTCGAGAAAAGATATGCAACAACAAGATATTTCTTGCAATCAATTTAGTTCAAGCGGGGCCAAAAGATCTTGCACAAGACTTGTTATATGGAAGGCGATATATTTTATAGCTCACAGAATCTTGCAGGAATTTCCAGAAAATATATTTCAAAAATTACAGAGGAGAGAGACAGGAAACTTACAGTGCAAATTTCACACGAAGAGGCACCAGGCCCACCGCGTTTCCGCCGCACTATGGCCCTTCTGACCGCGTTTCCGCGGTTATTTCAGAGGATCGGTTCCCCAAAAATTTTCCAGTGCGATGATTCGTCAAGACGACCGTGTTTCCGCGGCCTAATGTGGGTTTTGGCCGCGGAATCGCGGCGGTATGGAGGGTTCACTGCTCCAAAATTTTTGCACTGTTCTGTTGTTTAATATCCCTTCTGTTCCGATATCCCGTTTTCTGTTTTGCTTTCTGGAAATCTCCATATCCGAATTTGTATATCCTGCAAAAATTCAACCACAAAGTATCCCTTCCAAAAATACCAAATTATATATATTTTTATATTTTTTTTGATTTTTTCAGATTTTTATGATTTTTTTTTATTTTTTTATTTTATGATTAACCCGAAATTGCGAAAAGAAAATTCTACGCCATCCCCGGCAACGGCGCCATTTGATTGGATTGATTTAGCGCGCTTGCGCTTTCTAAATGATAGATCAAAAATATTTGTAACCGCAATCAAGAACGGCGTCGCATGAAGCTAGCCGGTGAATACGGGTCGGTCCACAGGGATTTTGTGAATCTCCGATTCGTTCTTACGAGTTAATTCCGAAGGGTGTTCGGTTGATTATTAAATCTAAAAAAAAAACTAAATTATCTATACTAAAATTATCTAGATCTAAATCTTGCTAGCGTTAGGTTTAGGAATGGTTTGGAAATGTAAATAAATCTCAACGCTTTCTATACCCAAATTAGGATCTAAGAGGAGTTATGGTAATTATCAATAAAGGGGATTGGATCCATTCGGGAAGGTGTTCCTTCCTCTAGGTTCTTGTCCTTCTTTTAGAGATCCTTACCCTAACCTCCATGGAAAACATCACACCCGGGCCTTTATACTACGGTATCACCGCTACCTCGAGAGATAGGGTGCCGTAGGGAGCGGTATGTGCATGTATGCATGGAGTCCTATAGATTCTATGTGATGGGTAAGAAAGGGATGAGAGATCTCATCTCTCAAAAGCCTTTCCCAAAGCTAACATCTAAGGCAAGGAATTAAAATCTAAACTAGAGCAATTAAATTAAACTACTTACAGATGTATCCCTCCAATCATCCATGCAGGGTTGTCAGATCTGAATTTCTGAATGAAAAAGAAACACCGATGCTCTCCAAAAGATTTCTAAATTTTATTCATAAAGGGAGGCATAAAGAAAATACAATGTTTTGGGTTCCTATTTATAGAGAATAGGAAACCCTAGGGTTACATTTTGATCCGCATGTCTACAATTACAAATATAGCCCTGAGTTGACTAGTCAAAGCCGCCGACACATTTTGGTAAAATTTATTTCATTTGATCACCCAGTACCGCCGCGGAACCGCGGCCCGAGGCCTGGTTTGGCCGCGGTTCCGCGGCCAAAAGATGGAGTTGGGCCATGAGTTTTCCTGGACTGATTATTGGTCATTTGGGCTTTTTATTTCTTTACTTCTTTTCTCCATTGGGCTTCTGTGTATTCTCCAGATTTTCCAGTGAATACTTGTAGTGGACTTTAACCATTCACTTTGTAATCTTGGACCTTGCATTGCCTTGTATTTTGTGAATTTTATCTTTGATGTAGGCTTCATCAAGAGTCTTCTGTTTGTTGGTTAAAGTCCACTTTTGCATCGTCTTTTCATCGTCTTCACTGTTTTAGATCCACGAACCTGTAACCTGTAACATGTAGCAAACATGCATCAAAAGCACCTGTTTATTTATTAAATGAATAAGAATGGGGAATATAATAATGCAATATTCTGATGTGAACACTTCTCTAGGTATGGACATGTGTTCTTAATGAAACATAAATCAGAGACCTTTGAGAAGTTTAAAGAGTATAAAAATGAAGTAGAGAAACAAACTGGTAAAAGCATCAAGACACTTCGATCTGATCGAGGTGGAGAATACTTAAGTACCAGTTTCCTTGAATACTTAAAAGAGAATGGAATTCTTTCTCAGCTTACTCCGCCTTATACACCTCAGCATAATGGTGTATCAGAAAGGAGGAATCGCACGCTATTAGATATGGTGCGTTCAATGATGAGTAGTGCTAAGTTACCACTTTCCTTCTGGGGATTTGCTCTAGAATCAGCAGCATACTTATTGAATAGAGTTCCAACTAAGTCTGTGCCTACCATTCCATATGAAATGTGGAGCGGGAAGAGACCATATCTTAAGTACATCAAGATATGGGGATGTCCGGCATATGTTAAAAAGCATAAACCGGACAAGCTCGAGTCACGATCGGTTTTATGCAAGTTTGTAGGATTCCCCAAACATTCAAGGGGGTACTTGGTCTACCACACTGAAGAACAAAAGGTGTTTGTCGCTCGCCACATTGTCTTCTTAGAGAGCGAATTTCTTGCAAAAGAAATTATTGGGAGCGCGGTAGAGCTGGAAGAAATTCCAGAACCTCAAATTGCTACCGAGGACTTAGAAGAACCTCAGATTTCAATAGAACATAACGAACCAACGCCACTCCGCAGATCTAGTAGGCTTTCTCATCCTCCAGAGAGATACTATGGTTTTCTTCTAGATGGGGATCGAAAGGATTGCATCATCGATGATGATGAGCCTACTAGTTTTCAGCAGGCTATCACGAGTATTGACTCAATGAAGTGGCTGGATGCTATGAGATCCGAAATGGAATCCATGTACACCAATAAAGTATAGACTTTAGAAGTTACTCCTCCTGGGGTTAAACCAGTTGGATGCAAATGGATCTTCAAAAAGAAGATTGGTGCACTTGGACAAGTGGAAACCTACAAAGCTAGACTCGTTGCAAAAGGTTTTCATCAAAGACCAGGACTGGACTATGATGAAACCTTTTCACCTGTAGCTATGCTTAAATCCATTCGGATCCTGCTTGCCATTGCTGCCTTCCATGACTATGAAATCTGGCAGATGGACGTAAAAACAGCTTTTCTAAATGGACATTTAGAAGAGAGTGTTTACATGGATCAACCAGAAGGTTTCTTAGACAGTGGGAGCAGCGGAAGGGTGTGCAGGTTGCTTAAATCCATATATGGATTAAAGCAAGCATCACGAAGTTGGAACATCTGTTTTGATGAGACAGTCAAAGAGTTTGACTTTATCAAAAATGTAGATGAACCATGTATTTATAGGAAGATTGTAGAAGGAGCAGTAGTCTTCCTCGTTTTGTACGTCGACGACATACTACTGATAGGGAATGATGTCCCTATGCTACAATCAGTAAAGCTCTTCTTGTCACAGAAATTCTCCATGAAAGACTTGGGTGATGCAACCTACATTTTTGGCATTAAGATCTATCGTGATAGATCTAATAGAATGTTGGGACTTTCACAGTCCAGGTATATTGACACTATACTAAAAAGATTTAGTATGGAAGATTCCAAGTGCGGTAACATGCCCGCTTTTCACGGGATCACCCTCTCCAAAGAGATGTCTCCAAAGACTGATGAAGAGAGGGATCGCATGAGCATTTTACCCTACGCTTCGGCGGTAGGATCTATAATGTATGCGATGTTATGTACAAGACCGGTTGTAGCTTACGCACTTGGTGTGGTAAGCAGGTATCAGTCTGACCCAGGTGAGAAACATTGGATAGCGGTAAAGAACATTCTCAAGTACCTGAGAAGGACTAAGGAGATGTTCTTGATTTACGGTAATGGAGACCTCCAAGTAGAGGCTTTTACCGACTCCGGCTTCCAAAGTGACAAAGATGATTCTAAATCCATTTCGGGTTTTGTGTTTACCCTCAATGGAGGGGCGGTATGTTGGAAGAGTTCCAAACAGGATACCGTCGCAGACTCAACTATGGAGGCTGAGTATATAGCTGCTAGTGAAGCCGCAAAAGAGGCTGACTGGATGAGGAAGTTCATTTCTGAACTTCAGGTGGTTCCGTCCATTGCCAATCCAATACCTTTGTATTGTGATAACAATGGGGCCGTAGCATTGGCAAAGGAACCCAGGTCCCATCAGAAATCCAGGCATATCTTAAGGCGTTTTCACTTGATCAGGGAGATCGTTGATCGTCGGGAGATTGAGGTATGGAGAGTGGATACAAAAGACAACACGGCAGATCCATTCACAAAGGCCATTCCTCAAGTTCAGTTCGAGAGGCTATTTGAGATGTTGGGCATGCGGTACTCCAGCAACTGGATATAGTGAAGACAGTGGGTACTCATTACGCAAATTATAGGCCCTAGTGCAAGTGGGAGATTGTTGGATGTATATGCCCTAGAGGCCTTCATTGTATAGGATACTGGAGATATGTATGTACATAACAGTCTTGCTTAAATTTGATAGTACGCTATTTGGTTTGTCTTTATCTTAACGTATGATATGTTTTACTTGGTATTTATATATATACGTATTGATGAAGCCCATAGGGTGTATGCCTGACTTCCGGCGTTATGATGGCAGTCATACTAGTGGGAGCTGGATAGTCAATAGGCACATCCTTAGATGTCCCTGGTCGCAGGAGTATCAAGACCGGGCATCGATACTCCGGAGTAGACTGGTGTATACATATCTAGACCCCGAGGAGGGGCGATGGATTGGTCCCGCAGCCATTGGTGGAGTGCACCTAAGATTGTATACAGATGCTCACTAGGTGTGAGTACACCGGACAGGACTCGCCGAGAACTGACTGGATGGTATTTATACCTAACGTCAGATAGCAGTTCTCAGGTGACATGTGTGCAGATAGTCCGTTGACTTAAAGTCGTCATTTGTCTCGTGTGAGTTCCCACTATGCTTTGATTACTACCCTACCACGGTTCAAAGGAGTCGTGCAAACAGGTTTTAGTTGGGCACAGTCCCGAGCCACGTGGAGGCAGTGAGTGACTGTTAGGGATTCGTCTCTCCCGGTATAGGGAGTTGATATCGCACGGTGATCGGTTGGTCATTACCATAAGTCCCTGGCCAGGGCTGATTGAGAATTACTGATAGATTGATCAGTAGATTCTCGGATGGTGATAGAGCCATACCGACACGACTTGTACGGTTATTAGGGGTCTGACGTTCACCACCTCCCTAGACCATACATGCGATACTCTTAGACGAACAGACTGGACTGCACGGATATTGTCATACACAGGCTCAGTAGGAGTTCGGATGGGTATCCTCACCGGCCTTCTTATCGACATCTACCTGGGGACCGTTACGTACAGCTAGTGCCGCTTGCGGTCTGTGGTTAAACCCACTGCCAGCGTAGTAGTCGAGTCTTTAGAGTCCCACACAGAGTTTTCCCAACTCCAGGCAAAATGATATAGAGGTCGTACGGTTTTACGACAAGGGTTCGGACGAATACGTGTTTAAATGCACGTACGACATTCGGACAGTTTTTACTTGACGACTTTGGTTTAAGCCAGATTCTAGTATCGGGTTATTGGATTTATACAGTCTAAAGTTTTTCCGTGTTTTCACGGATGCGAAGGGCGTTCTCGTAATTATCCGAGAAGCTTCTAGAAGGAGGGTGACTAAGGAGGTTAAGGTGACATTTTCATTAATTGCTTTTGTGACTCATTTATATGATTCATCATATCATTAAATGCATCATTAATGATCTAATGACTCACATAATGAATCACTCTTCTTGAATAAATGAAGCATGGTGAATAATCATTTAATTAATTTTATTTGATAATTCATTATGTTTGATATATTCAAGTGAGAAGCTTTTCTCTTCTCATTATCATCTCCAACTTCTCTCTCCTCAAGCTCTCTCTCCTTCTCCAAACCCTAATCCTAGCACTCATGAATTGAGTACAAGGATTAGTAAAGACTAAACACTTCATAACCTAACTCTACATCATCTTAGTTACTTTGGTTAGCAACTAGAGAAACAAAGTTACCTCAAGTCTTGAGGTGTAGCTTGGATTAGGGTACTCGGGTGGATCATCTATCATGGATAGGAGGCCGAGAAGGACGTAGAGATCACAAAGACGAAGGACTAGAATCGTTTGGTATAATCTCTTCACATAGTAGCTTAGAACTCTATGCTTCTTGTTAATTATCGTTTAGAAAAGATCTTCGGTCAGTCGATGTATGCTACAAAACAAGATCATTTTTCATATTTCCGCCTCCCCGCAACTCGTGGGGTGTTGCACATCGACTTACACACTATTCCCACCAAGGAAGTGGCATCAGCACGTCCCCTCGGGTCCCGACCCTCGGTCGAAGAAACACCCGACTCTGTCCCCGATTGGGTCCTATATGTGGATAGATCCTCCACCGAGGAGGGAAGCGGTGCAGGCTTTATCATTCGGGGCCTGAACGAGGCGGAGTTGGAGTACTCTTTGAAGCTTGGATTCAGAGCGTCGAAAAACGCCGCGGAATATGAGGCCGTTGGCCGGGCTGCGAATCGCTTCCGGGTTGCGGCTGAAGACGATCTGGATTCGCAGCGACTCAGCCCTAGTCGTAGGACAAGTGACCAGGCATTTCGAGGCCCGAGAACCGCTCATAGTGAAGTACCTAGCTGAGGTGAAAAGACTTTGAAGAAACTTTGATGAAGTCCAAGTGGAACAGATACCCCAACACCTGAACGCCCAAGCCGGCGCTCTGAGCAAGCTTGCCTCTTCCTACACAGCTAACAATAAGAGTAATATCCTCTTCGAAGTCTTGCCGCGGCCCAACATGTAAGACAGAGAGGTTACACTTCAAGTGTACACTACCCAGGAGGAAGGCCTAAATTGGAGAAAGCTCCTCGTAGAGTTCCTGAAGGACGGTACACTTCCGAAAGACAGAGGGGAAATGCGCCGCCTCCCAGCCAAAGCACACAACTTCATTTGGAGCCATGGAAACCTTTACAAGAAGTCGTACACATAGCCTCTACTACGATGCATCGAACCTCACGAAGCCGACTACGTCCTGCGCAAAATATAAGAAGGGGTCGGTGGACCACATTAAGAGGCCCGTACGTTGGTCCAGAAGACGCTGCTCCAAGGATATTATTTGCCAACTATACACCAAGATGCTCATAAGCTCGTCAGAAGGTGCCAAAGCTGCCAAGTCCACGGCAACATACCCCTTCTCCCAGCTACCGAGCTAACGGCCCTCACTTCCCCTTGGTCGTTCGCTCAGTGGGGGATGGACATGGTGGGTCAGCTCCCTACTGGTGCGGACAGATACAAATACATCCTCGTCACGGTAGACTACTTCACAAAGTGGATTGATGCCGTCCCCATCAGAAAACCGGATGCCGCCATTACCATAAAGTTCCTGCGGAACGACGTAATCTCTCAGTTCGGGATCCCTGTTTCGCCAATAAAAGAGCAGAGCTCTGTTCAAAACTCAAGAGGCAACGCTTCACGTGTCTGCCACGAGTATGCTAGCGCCAGAGTTGAAAAAACTCTTAGCAAAGCTCTGTTCAAAACTCAAGAGGCAGCGCCTCACGTGTCAGCCACGAGGGCGCCGGTGCTAGAGTTAAAACTCTTATTGGCGCCGCACGTGCACAGCACGTGAGCGTCGTCGCTTGGTGGAATTAAATTCTACTTTTTGTTAAACAGAGCCGTTGGATCAAAAATCCAACGGAGATGATAAATCATCAGAGTGTAGAATTAAATTCTGTTGAGAAAATATTCCTCAAATCTTTCTAAACAAGAAAGATTAATCTCTGTAAAACAGAGTACCATTGGATTAAAAATCCAATGGTAAATAAAGAATCACCGAGTTACAGAATAAATTCTGTATGGGAAAATATTTCCCTAATCTTGTTAAAAACAAGAAAAATATCTTCTGTAAAACAGAAGTCCTTGGATCAAAGATCCAACGGTAGATAAAATCCCCAAATCAATTAGGATCCCTCAATGAGAGATTTCTTCAACTAATCAACAGACTTGCCTCTACTATATAAAGGACCCAAGACTTCAAGTCTGAAAAAGAGGACCCCCCCATAAGCTTTGAGAAAAAAAAGAAAGAGAGAAAGCTTCGAAAGAACAGAAAATTAAATTCTCGAGGAAGAAGAACTCTCTTCTTGAAAATTTTAGGTAAATAAAGTAGATAAAGATCCTGTGGATCATTCAAAAAAAGAGAGAAATAAAGAGTGCTTAGTACTCAGTGGCTGGCGCTCAGCTCCCAGCTGTAACAACTAGGAATATTTTAGTAACTAATCATATTTTAATAAGTGGAATTTTTAATAAAAGTTTACCAAATTGGCTTTCAAATATTTTATCAAAATTAATAAAGATTTTTGTAGAATTTTCCTAAGCTTGCACAAACATGTGCATGTAACTTAGGGTTAAATTGGGTTAAACCATGTTTAGGCAACCATGGTGGTCTAACTCCTCTTGTTAAGCTAATTAGTTTTAAATTAAGAAATTGGTTTTCTAAAAATAAATAGGGATTAAAAATTTTCTTTTGGGTTTGACTTGGGTTGAGGAGAGAGAGGGCATGATGGGTGTCTTGTTAGCATTAAATGAGAGATGGGTGGCTTTGAGGTTGGGTCACAATCCATCTCACTTCAAAACTTTTTCATAGCCTCCACACTCTCCCTCTGACTCACATCCCTCACACCTTTCACTCACACATACACTCAAACTCACCCTCTCACTTAAACCCTACAGCAATAGCTGCTGCTACCTCAGCCCAAGCACATCAACATAAACAATATCAACAGCATAAGCTGCATCTGCAGCAGCACTCTCTTCAACAAACAGCCCCTAACATCATTTCAAACACCCAGCAGCTGCACAGGCAACAATAGGAGTTGCAGCAGCAGCAACACCACACAACACACCCTCCACAACAGCAACAACAACAAGAGAAGTAGCAAGCACCAGCATCAGCTGAAGCAATAGCTTCAGCCTTTAAACAGCAACAGCAACAGTTCAGGTAACAGCAGCAGCAACTCCAGGCAGCAACAACAGCACCCCAGCAGCTCCATCTTTTCTTCTTCTTCTCCTTCTCCTTGGTTGTGAGGTTCCTAGTGGGGTATAACTTCTAAACTCCTCCCTTGTTTGCTTAGTTGTGTAGAAATAGCTTCGATTAGCGATAATTATACGTTTTTTGCTTATTTGGGTGATTTGTGTGAAATTGTGATTAAGTGAGCTTGGTATTGGGTAGACTAGCCTAAGTAAGTGTTGTTAAGCCCAAGTTAACCTAGGATAACCCCAGATTACACTAAAATACCCTCAGTTTTCAAATTGTGCAAAACTTGACGTTTTTGAGCAAAACTTAGCTTTTTGAGATCTGTTGTTACCCCTGTAAGTTCAGAATAAAATTGAGTGGACCATAGCCTACTGGTGACACCCTGACCCCACCACCAGAGCCCGACCCCACCACTCCAACCCACGGCCGCCGGAATATTCGTTCTGGCCGCAAATTGCGGCCAGACCAGGGAGTTGGGAGCTAGGGTTTTTGGTACAGGTGTCTGCTACATTTTGTGGGTCCATGGTATATAAAGTTTTGTAATATTCTAACCTGGGTAAAATCTGGGGCAGTATGTCGTTTTCTGGTATTTTTAGTTTGCGCGATACGTGAGTGGATTCTGTGATTCAGCGTATCGCGGCGTATCGGATCGAGTTTTGGACACACAAACACACTCCAGCGTATCGCGCGCACGCGCGTTAATTCGCGACGCGAGTTTCTCGTTTCGTTCCGATATCACGTTTTACGAGATTTTGATATATGGGATTCTTGTGTAAATTCCAGGTTCGCAGGCGGGTACGTCAGATGCCGCCAGGAAAGGGAAGCAGGTGGTTGGCTATACTTAGCACGCGACCAGGTGAGTAGATTTAATATCTACGGGGAAATCGCCCGTATGGCGTTAAGCGTCAGGGCGTGATAGGATGTTAGTTTTATGTGTTCATGTAGACATACTAGAGTATCATACCTCCTTACATATATAGATATACTGATAGTATAGAACACCGCACTGTCACTAACGGTTCAAGTTGCACGAGCACGATTTATATGCTACACTCACACCGTTAGTGATTGCCATGACACTCACATTATAGGGTTGCTGTAAACCGCATATTTGATTCTGCTTATTTGACGTTGTCATGATTTGCCGCATGCTATCATATGGATATTCATACCATGCACACTGTATATGCACTTTCGTGAATACCTTCATTGATATAACCCTACTTGGGCACATATGCATCATATGTCTACAGTTGTGCACATGTACATTGCTATATTCACCTTGCATACTTATCCGTGCACACATCCATACCGATACACATATTCATATGCTACCCACATGGATGATATAGACTTGTTTTAAAACTAAGGGACCGCAGGCGATATTTTCAAAACTAGATCTTTCAAAAGAGCGGTTTTCCCTTTCTTTTACTCTTAGCGTCATACGACATGTTGCATGGATTACGCATTGTATTTGATCATGCTATTTCTGGATTTGGGAACCGGAGTACTAATTTAAGAAAATACGCACTGTTTAAAAATCCGGTTTCCCTTGAAATGATATTTTAGTGCGTCCACCATGAGTTTTATCGGTTCCAGAGAGCTTGTGTGAGTATACCCGATTCGAGGAGAGGTAGGCACCGATTGCGGGTACATGGTGGACCAGGTACGGTACCCCAGGGCGAGAAGACTCGTATTGTTAGACGGTGAGCCCGGCGGAAGGACTACTACCTACGGGTGATTGGTTAGACCTGGCGATTATCCGGAGGATACCGACCAGAGTCGATGGATAGATACGGGACGACACGTACTGCCGGAGGCCGAGGGCCGATTCCGCAGACGGAGCCCGTGGGCAGATCCGATGGACGGACGCCACATATTGGAGGATTTGCGTGTCGATGCTGGACACGGCTGATATTATGAGATTTGGGTGCCGATGTTGGGCACTCACGATTGCATAAGATTCACAGGATTTGAGGGCCGATGTGGATGACGGCGCCTGAGTTTTACTGGGATTTGGGTTTATTGATAGACACCGGTCATTTTTCCACGTTGATATTCCGTGTAGACACTATTTATTCCCATACTCAGCATTTAGTATTGACATCTCATCCTGTACCTATTGTACTGATATAGTACGCATGCTATACATGATTATCGCATACCCTGCTCCTGTTATATAGGGTTGTTAGATTCCATATCAGACATGATTATTGCACGTCTTGCACATCATATGGAGAGACTTTTAGATTACATTTGTTGCCTGATGTGAGTATTCAGTTCATCATATAGATGTTATCTGTTGGCATAGGTTAGAGTATCGCAGCACGTGCATACTCGCGATTACCTTTATATGTTATCTACTATTCACGAGTTGGCAACTCACCCCCGTTGTGCCACAGTGCTTGCAGGTTACCCTTTGGAGTAGTCGCGGCTGGCTGTTTACCTCACCTTTTGACACAGATACCATTGCCGAGGCGTGTTAGCCCTTTTGCTATTAGGTGGGTTTTGTACGGTATCTGTTTACTTTTCAGTTGCATCTTGATGTATCTAGTACTCTCCATCTACTTTTATGTATTGACTTAGAGACAGTTGTGAGGACGATGTATGTTATTTGTACTCTGGTGTCGAGCTCGTTGTGAGCCGACTTTATTCATGCAGTTTTTACCTTTTATGATATTTGTTTTCACTTTACTTCTCATTCTTCGCTTCGGCGTCGTATATTATTGAGGTGATTTCTCCGCCGTTGGGCGCGATTCTCCGATTGTGATACTCCATTTATTTCACATGTTACTTCTACTTATATCTCGCCTTTCGGGACAAAATTTTGTTAAAGGAAATGTTGTTAAATTATTTAAATAATAACTTGGACCAAAAAGGATTTCTACTAAACAACTTAAAGTTTTCTAAATGTTTCGACAAATATTCTAATAAATGTTTTAACACTCTATATTTTAATGGTTTTGATTTCTGGGTTCGGCTTACTTAGTCACGTTACGCCTGTAGACGTTGCGTGGTTAAGTGCCGGTCACGGGCCGAACTTTGGGTCGTGACAAAGTTGGTATCAGAGCCAGGTTTTACCTTCGAAGTGTAGGATGACCCTGGTATGATGGAGTAGGTAGCTGCAGCAGGGTGGCGTGGCGTGTGTATGTTCCACGGCATACTCACGACACGGTACCCCGCCTAAGCGACCTTAGGACTTATTGATTAAAATTCCTTCATGACTGTATACATTCTTGCGATTCGATTTCCGTATCCTTATCGAATCCTACCTTCATTTTCAGCCACTATGCCGCCAAGGACTACGAGGGCACAGAGAGCGGCTGCGAGAGCCGAGGCTCGTGTTGACTCGTCCGAGACGAGGACTGATCCGGGCAGTGCACCTGTTGCACCCGAGCAGACTATCCCTCCCATGACAGATTAGATCGCCACACTAGGGGCTGGTATGCAGGAGATGCGCCAGACGGTGGGATCCAGCATGCAGGAGATGCGTCAGATGATAGGATCGCTAGTTGAGACGCTTTGAGCGCAGCGACCAGAGGTAGCTCCACCAGTCACGGGGACCGCGATGGTATCTACAGCACAGGCAGTTGCCCCTGCAGCCACGGAGGTGATTTCAGTATCGTTAGCAGAATTCATGAGGCTGAAGCCTCCGGTATTCACAGGTACCGATGCAGCCGAGGACCCGCAGTCCTTCATTGATAGGATGGCCCGGATATGCCGTTCCCTTAGATGCTCAGATACGAGATGGGTCGAGTTCGCGAGCTTTCTCCTGGAAGGACTTGCGCAGAAATGGTGCGAATCGGTCGAGAAGGGCAGAGCAGCAGGTCTTCCTCCTATGACCTGGACAGAGTTTGTGACGATCTTTATAGCCCGCTTCCTTCCCCAGAGTGTCAGGGATGCCCGAGCACGCAGATTTGAGTCTTTGCGCCAGACGCCAGAGATGACCGTGGCGGAGTACGACGTGCTATTCACCGAGCTATCAGTTTATGCTCCGTACCTAGTGGCTACTGAGGAACTGCGAGTCAAGAGATTTGTCCGAGGCTTGCTTACACCACTGTTCCTTGCAATCAGTGCACAGCATTACGAGATATATGCCGCAGCTGTAGACGCAGCCCTATTAGTCTAGGAGCGCCTTGCCGAGACTTCGGTAGTCCCAGGGCCGAAGAAGGTTCGTACTGACATAGAAGCTCAGAGACATCCGTTCAGACGCCGTGATAGACGTTATACAGGTGGCAGAGACTCAGGGTGAGGTCAGATGTTTAGCTCATACCCTCAGGAGGGTCAGCAGTCGTCCCGTGGATGCTTTGGATGTGGTAGTCCCCATCACCGCGTCATAGATTGTACTGAGACACGCCAGAGGGAGCCAGCCGTACCGCATGTCACACTTCCACCTTCTCCACCCCAGAGGGCATTACCTGTTGTACCCACAGTTGCTCCGCGTTAGACTCATGCACAGAGAGGCCATGGTCGTGGAGGGTTTGTTCCTAGAGGACGAGGCGGCCGAGGCAGATGACAGCCAGCTACCGGCAGAGTACAACCAGCTGCTAGCAGGGGACCGCCAGTTACAGGTGGAGGACAGGCACGGGTTTTCGCGTTGATGCATCAGGACGCGCAGGCGTCCAATGCGGTGGTCTCAGGTACCTTATCAGTATGTTCTGTTGATGCACACGTATTGTTCGATCCCGGATCCACGCACTCGTACGTTTCCACACATTTTGTGCCGAGTTTGGGTAGAGAGTCTGGGTTGCTTGATCAGCCGCTTGTTGTGACCACTCCCGTGGGAGAGTCGTTTGTTGCTAGGCACGTGTTCCGATCCTGTGTTGTCTGTATTGGCGAGAAGGATTTGCCTGTCGACTTGATCCTTCTGGAGATGTTGGACTTCGACGTTCTTTTGGGCATGGATTGGTTGGCCACGTGCTATGCGTCTGTGGACTGCCGTGAGAAGACAGTTAGGTTTTGTTTTCCCGGCGAGTCGACTTTTGTTGTGCAGGGTGACCGTGGTGCCATCCCTCACCTTTTGATTTCTTCTCTTCGCGCTGGACAGCTTTTGAGGAAGGGATGTTAGGGATTCCTAGCCTATGTTTCTGATATTAGGGCTACGGATATTCCACTGGACCAGGTTCTGAGTGTATATGAGTTCCCTGACGTATTCCCTGACGAGCTTCCTGGGCTAATGCCTGAGCGTGATGTTGTGTTCTGTATTGATTTGATTCCCGGCACGGGGCCTATTTCTATACCGCCTTATCGGATGGCCCCGGCGGAGCTTAGTGAGTTGAAGAGTCAGTTGCAAGATTTGCTGGACAAGGGACTTATTCAAACCAGTGTTTCTCCTTGGGGTGCTCCGGTCCTATTTGTCAAGAAGAAAGACGGCAGTTTGCGTCTGTGTATCGACTACCGGCAGCTGAACCGGGTGACCGTGCGGAACAGATATCCGTTGCCATGCATCGACGACTTGTTTGACCAGCTTCAGGGGGCAGGATATTTTTCGAGGATCGATTTGTGATCAGGCTATCATCAGCTGAGAGTTCGACCGGAGGTCATTCCGAAGACGGCTTTCCGTACGCGTTATGGCCATTATGAGTTTTTGGTGATGTCGTTCGGACTCACCAACGCGCCAGAAGCTTTCATGGACATGATGAACCGCATATTCAGGCCGTATCTTGACTTGTTCATCATCGTATTCATTGACAATATATTGGTGTATTCCCGGAGCAGAGAGGAGCACGAGCAGCACCTGCGGATCACACTGCAGACTTTGAGGGAGCACCGACTTTATGCAAAATTCTCCAAGTGCGCGTTCTGGCTAGACAGCGTAGACTTCTTGGGTCACGTGATTACACGGGATGGTATATGTGTAGACCCGAGGAAGGTCGAGGCCGTTCGGAGTTGGCCCAGACCTACATCCGTTACAGAGATACGCAGCTTTCTAGGACTGGCCGGCTACTACAGGCGATTTGTACAGGATTTCTCCCGTATTGCTGCACCTTTGACCGGTTTGACCCGGAAGGGGGTTCCTTTCGTTTGGACGGAGAAGTGCGAGCACAGTTTCCAGCAGCTACGGACTTGTTTGACTACGGCGCCGGTGTTATCTTTGCCTTCAGGATCAGGCGGGTTTTTAGTCTATTGTGACGCTTCACGAGTGGGGCTAGGATGCGTATTGATGCAGCATGGCGGGGTGATCGCATATGCTTCCTGGCAATTGAAGAAACATGAACAGAAGTACCCCACTCACGATTTGGAAATGGCCGCAGTGGTCTTTGCACTTAAGATCTGGCGACATTACCTTTATGGCGAGTCGTGCCAGATATTCACTGATCACAAGAGCCTAAAGTATATATTTCAGCAGTGAGACCTGAATCTCCGACAGCGCCGTTGGATGGAACTGGTGAAGGACTACGACTGCGAGATCTTGTATCACCCGGGCAAGGCTAATGTAGTAGCGGATGCTTTGAGCAGGAGGCCCGAGGGTAGTCTATCATGCTTGAGTGCAGTACAGAGGCAGTAGTCGGCAGATTGGCAGATACTATGCGACGGTCGAGTACAGTTCGAGTTCACACAGATCGGGGGACAGCTTGCGCACGTTCGTGCACGCCCACAGTTGCTTGACCGTATATATGAGGCACAACGCAGGGATGACCGTTGCTAAGAGATTGTGGCACAGATTGGATAGGGCAGATTCTCCGAGTTCGTGATCGATGATCAGGGGATATTACGATTTGGGTCTAGACTGTGTGTACCAGATGCTGAGGGATTGCGGCGCGATATTCTTGAGGAGGCACATCGATCAGTGTACAGTGTACACCCCGGTTCCACCAAGATGTATCATGATATGAGAGAGGTCTACTGGTGGGACGGAATGAAGAGGGACATCGCTGATTTCGTATCGAGATGCCTGACTTGTCAGCAAGTCAAGGCCGAGCACCAGAGGCCGGCAGGAGAGCTACAGCCGTTACCCATTCCGGAGTGGAAATGGGAAGAGATTTCGATGGATTTCTTTGTGGGTCTACCCAGGACTAGGCGGGGGTATGACTCCATTTGGGTGATCGTGGATCGTCTGACGAAAGCGGCTCACTTCCTACCAGTGAAGACGACTTTCGGATTTGCTCAGTACGCCCAGATTTATATCGACGAGATTGTGCGACTACATGGGGTCCCGACGTGTATTGTTTCCGACCGAGGCACCCAGTTTACCAGTAGATTATGGCAGAGACTTCAGGAGGCTTTGGGCACTCGTTTGAGTTTCAGCACGACATTTCATCCGCAGACCGACGGACAGTCAGAGCGGACCATTCAGACTCTCGAGGACATGCTCTGAGTGTGCGTTTTAGATTTTGGTGGTAGCTGGGATCATCATTTACCCTTGATAGAGTTCTCCTACAACAATAGCTTCCAGGACACTATTTAGATGGCACCTTTCGAGGCTTTGTATGGCAGGAGATGTAGATCGCCCGTCTGTTGGACAGAGCTCAGTGAGAGCAGTATTTTGGGGCCACAGATCGTACAGGAGACGACCGAGAAGATACAGCTGATTCGAGACTGGATGAGGACAGCTCAGAGCAGGCAGAAATCGTATGCTGATAGACGCCGCCGCAGATTAGAGTTCGCAGTTGGTGATCATGTTTTCCTGAGGGTCTCTCCGATGAAGGGAGTGATGAGGTTTGGACGGAAGGGGAAGCTTAGCCCCAGATTCATAGGTCCTTTCGAGATCCTCGAGCGTGTCGGCGCAGTAGTGTATCGATTGTCTCTTCCACCCAGTCTTTCAGATGTTCACCCCGTCTTCCACGTATCGATGCTACACTGATATCTTCATGATCCTTCCCACACGATCCAGCATCCGACAGTACAGCTTGAGCCCGACCTTTCATTCACCGTGCAGCCAGTGGAGATATTGGATCGGCAGGTGACGAAACTTCGATCTAGGGTCCTGCCGTCGGTGAAGGTTCTTTAGCGCAGCCCAAACGGTGAGGAGATCACTTGGGAGATCGAGGGGGAGATGCGAAAGAAATTCCCTCATCTCTTTGAAGGTACGCGTAGTCATATATTTTAAATTCGGGGACGAATTTTCTTAAGGGGAAGACTGTAACAACTAGGAATATTTTAGTAACTAATCATATTTTAATAACTGGATTTTTTAATAAAAGTTTACCAAATTGACTTTCAAATATTTTATCAAAATTAATAAAGATTTTTGTAGAATTTTCCTAAGCTTGCACAAACATGTGCATGTAACCTAGGGTTAAATTGGGTTAAACCATGTTTAGGCAACCATGGTTGTCTAACCCCTCTTGTTAAGCTAATTAGTTTTAAATTAAGAAATTGGTTTTCTAAAAATAAAAAGGGATTTAAAATTTTCTTTTGTATTTGACTTGGGTTAAGGAGAGAGAGGGCATGATGGGTGTCTTGTTAGCATTAAATGAGAGATGGGTGGCTTTGAGGTTGGGTCACAATCCATCTCACTTCAAAACTTTTTCAAAGCCTCCACACTCTCCCTCTCACTCACATCCCTCACACCTCTCACTCACACATACACTCAAACTCACCCTCTCACTTAAACCCTACAGCAGTAGCTGCTGCTACCTCAGCCCAAGCACATCAACACAAACAATATCAACAGCATCAGCTGCATCTGCAGCATCACTCTCTACAACAAACAGCCCCTAACCTCATTTCAAACACCCAGCAGCTGCACAGGCAACAACAGGAGTTGCAGCAGTAGCAACACCACACAACACACCCTCCACAACAGCAGCAACAACAACAACAAGAGAAGTAGCAAGCACCAACATCAGCTGAAGCAACAACTTCAGCCTTTAAACAACAGCAGCAACAGTTCAGGCAACAGCAGCAACAGTTCAGGCAACATCAGCAGCAACTCCAGGCAGCAACAGCAGCACCCCAACAGCTCCATCTCTTCTTCTTCTTCTCCTTTTCCTTGGTTGTGAGGTTCCTAGTGGGGTATAACTTCTAAACTCCTCCCTTGTTTGCTTAGTTGTGTAGAAATAGCTTCGATTAGCGATAATTATACGTTTTTTTGCTTATTTGGGTGATTTGTGTGAAATTGTGATTAAGTGAGGTTGGTGTTGGGGAGACTAGCCTAAGTAAGTGTTGTTAAGGCCAAGTTAACCTAGGATAACCTCAGATTACACTAAAATACCCTCAGTTTTCAAATTGTGTAAAACTTGACGTTTTTGAGCAAAACTTAGCTTTTTGAGATCTGTTGTTACCCCTGTAAGTTCAGAATAAAATTGAGTGGACCATAGCCTACTGGTGACACCCTGACCCCACCACCAGAGCCCGACCCCACCACTCCAACCCACGGCCGCCGGAATATTCGTTCTGGCCGCAAATTGCGGCCAGACCAGGGAGTTAGGAGCTAGGGTTTTTGGTACAGGTGTCTGCTACATTTTGTGGGTCCATGGTATATATAGTTTTGTAATATTCTAACCTGGGTAAAATCTGGGGCAGTATGTCGTTTTCTGGTATTTTTAGTTTGCGCGATACGCGCGATACGCGAGTGGATTCTGTGATTCAGCGTATCGCGGCGTATCGGATCGAGTTCTGGACACACACACACACACGTTCCAGCGTATCGCGCGCACGCGGGTTAATTAGCGACGCGAGTTTCTCGTTTCGTTCCGATATCGCGTTTTACGAGATTTTGATATATGGGATTCTTGTGTAAATTCCAAGTTCGCAGGTGGGTACGTCAGACGCCGCCAGGAAAGGGAAGCAGGTGGTCGGCTATACTTAGCACACGACCAGGTGAGTAGATTTAACATCTACGGGGAAATCGCACGTATGGCGTTAAGCGTCAGGGAGTGATAGGATGTTAGTTTTATGTGTTCATGTAGACATTCTAGAGTAGCATACCTCCTTACATATATAGATATACTGATAGTATAGAACACCGCACTGTTACTAACGGTTCAAGTTGCACGAGCACGATTTATATGCTACACTCACACCGTTAGTGATTGCCATGACACTCACATTATAGGATTGCTGTAAACAGCATTTTTGATTCTGCTTATTTGACGTTGTCATGATTTTCCGCATGCTATCATATGGATATTCATACCATGCACACTGTATATGCACTTTCGTGAATACCTTCATTGATATAACCCTACTTGGGCACATATGCATCATATGTCTACAGTTGTGCACATGTATATTGCTATATTCACCTTGCATACTTATCCATGCACACATCCATACCGATACACATATTCATATGCTACCTACATGGATGATATAAACTTGTTTTAAAACTAAGGGAAAGCAGGCGATATTTTCAAAACTAGATCTTTCAAAAGAGCGGTTTTCCCTTTCTTTTACTCTTAGCGTCATACGACATGTTGCATGGATTACACATTGTATTTGATCATGCGATTTCTGGATTTGGGAACCGGAGTACTACTTTAAGAAAATACGCACTGTTTAAAAACCCGGTTTCCCTTGAAATGATATTTTAGTGCGTCCACCATGAGTTTTCTCGGTTCCAGAGAGCTTGTGTGAGTATACCCGATTTGAGGAGAGGTAGGCACCGATTGCGGGTACATGGTGGACCCGGTACGGTACCCCGGGGCGAGAAGACTCGTATTGTTAGACGGTGAGCTCGGCGGAGGGACTACTACCTACCGGTGATTGGTTAGACCTGGCGATTATCCGGAGGATACCGACCAGAGTCGATGGATAGATACGGGACGACGCGTACTGCCGGGGGCCGAGGGCGGATTCCGCAGACAGAGCCCGTGGGCAGATCCGATGGACGGACGCCCCATACTGGAGGATTTGCGTGTCGATGCTGGACACGGCTGATATTATGAGATTTGGGTGTCGATGTTGGGCACTCACGATTGCATGAGATTCATAGGATTTGAGGGCCGATGTGGATGACGGCGCCTGAGTTTTACTGGGATTTGGGTTTATTGATAGACACCGGTCATTTTTCCACGTTGATATTCCGTGTAGACACTATTTATTCCCATACTCAGTATTTAGTATTGACATCTCATCCTGTACCTATTGTACTGATATAGTACGCATGCTATACATGATTATCGCATACCCTGCTCTTGTTATATAGGGTTGTTAGATTCCATATCAGACATGATTATTGCACGTCTTGCACATTATATGGAGAGACTTTTAGATTACATTTGTTGCCTGATGTGAGCATTCAGTTCATCATATAGATGTTATCTGTTGGCATAGGTTAGAGTATCGCAGCACGTGCATACTCGCGATTACCTTTATATGTTATCTACTATTCACGAGTTGGCAACTCACCCCCGTTGTGCCACAGTGCTTGTAGGTTACCCTTTGGGGTAGTCGCGGCTGGCTGTTTACCGCACCTTTTGACACAGATACCATTGCCGAGGCGTGTTAGCCCTTTTGCTATTAGGTGGGTTTTGTACGGTATCTGTTTACTTTTCAGTTGCATCTTGATGTATCTAGTACTCTCCATCTACTTTCATGTATTGACTTAGAGACAGTTGTGAGGACGATGTATGTTATTTGTACTATGGTGTCGAGCTCGTTGTGAGCCGACTTTATTCATGCAGTTTTTACCTTTTATGATATTTGTTTTCACTTTACTGCTCATTCTTTGCTTCGGCGTCGTATATTATTGAGGTGATTTCTCCGCCGTTGGGCGCGATTCTCCCATTGTGATACTCTATTTATTTCACATGTTACTTCTACTTATATCTCGCCTTTCGGGACAAAATTTTGTTAAAGGAAATGTTGTTAAATTATTTAAATAATAACTTGGACCAAAAAGGATTTCTACTAAACAACTTAAAGTTTTCTAAATGTTTCGACAAATATTCTAATAAATGTTTTAACACTCTATATTTTAATGGTTTTGATTTCTGGGTTCGGCTTACTTAGTCACGTTACGCCTGTAGACGTTGCGTGGTGAAGTGCCGGTCACGGGCCGAACTTTGGGTCGTGACACCAGCGCCTCACGTGCCCCTCACGTGGGCGCTACAACATAAAGAGTGCTTAGCACTCAGTGGCTGGCCCTCAGCGCCCAGCGCCTCACGTGCCCTCACGTGGGCGCTACAAAATAAGGAGTGCTTAGCACTCAGTGGTGCGGCGCCCAGCGCCCAGCGTCCCACGTGACCCTCACATGGGCGCCACAGAACATAAAAGTGCCTGACACTCATCATTCAACGCCTTGGGCCTTACGTGACTTGCATGTGGGCACCATAAAGAGTGCTCAGCACTCCATATAGAGATAAAAGAAGAGAGAGAGAGAGTAAAGTGTGAGCTTCAGAACTCACATAAGTGCTCAGCACTTTTTGCAAGAAAAGTGGACTGAGCCCAAACTAGTGCTTAGCACTTCTTTTAAATAAAAGAAAATTGAGTAGGCCAAGCCCAAGTTGGTTAGGTCCCTAATTCTGGCCAACTGAGCCCATGGGTTCATTGCTTCCCAAACATGACTCATGACATCTAAAATGATTCATCCCATATTTCCTAAGTTAATCTTAGTCCCCCCAAAATGGCTAATGATTCTTAGATGATCCACCATGATCTTTTCCCTCAGACACGGGAATCGGTTCAAGGGTACATCTCTCCATACCTTTGATGCATGTCGTTGTAATTCATCAACGACTTCAGAGAGGTGGCGGGTCCCGACAACCAACTATTTTTGGGTGCACTTCCCAAGCTGACGTGCACACCTTAAACCAAACCACACCCCAAATGGGTGTATCCCACATCATCACCATACATCCCGTCACGTAACAAATACACGAGCATAAAATGGTGATCTACGGACCGTAACGTTCTCAAATTACTACGGACCGTAACGTCCTCAAACTACTACAGACCGAAACGTCTTCAAACTAAACCCTCACTTCAATAATGGTGATCTACGGACCGAAACGTTCTTAAACTAACAACGGACCGTAACGTCCCTAAACTAAAATAATGGAGCCCAAATGCTCTTTTGTTGGATCTAAATGATCTTAAAGCCCTGTTAAGTAGATCTTAGTCCCAAATTGGACTAACGTATCCTTAAAAAAAAATTAAGTTGATCTTAATTTCAAACGAGATTAATGATCCATAAATCAACCCAAACCCAAATCTAAGATATACGGATTTGGACTAATCCACGCCCTATGGGTGACAACATAAATTAGTCTCTGTATACAATCCACGGGCAACCAAAAATAAAACAAACACACACGACATGAAGTGAACTTCGGGAGCAGGAGAAAGTGGTTATCGTTACGCGGTAACGTAATTAACTGCAGGGGCTTCCGCCTGCAGGGAAGAGCGTCCCCACAATAAAAAAACCTCTCGCAAATGAGGGGGAATCCGATGAAGTCACGCTACAATGGCCGCATCCATCCAAACCTTTGATACACGGTGCCATAAATCAACTTGGCATCTTTGGAGAGGTGGACGGATAAATCCAAATAGTATCTGCCCCTAAATTCAGGCAAGACGATCCATCCCGGTTTCATCTCTGTTTTCGACGGTAAATAGATTCTGGCACGCCCGGTGGGTCCTTTTTCTCTTTCCACTCCACACTTCATTGTTAGTTATATGTATGCCCTAGAGGCCATTACTGTACATAGGATGTATATTGTAGTGGATGCTGGGACATATATAGGGAAGACTTTCTTGCTCGATATGATAGTATGCTATCTGGTTACTCTTTACCTTAACATGTACACTGATTGTCTCTCTGTTACATGTTGGTAAAGCCCTTAGGATGTGTACTTGACTACCTGGACTATGATGCGGATCATACTAGTGGGGACATGGTAGTCCATAAGTACATCCTTCAAAGTCCCTAGTCGTGGGTGTATTGAGACGGGGCATCGATATACCAGAGTAGACTAGCGTGTACCTTCTCGACCCATACAGATGGGCGATGGATGATCCCATATCCATTGGTGTTTGACATCAGAGATGATATACGGGTGCTCAGTAGAGACTGGGTACACTGGACGGACTCGCCGAGAACTCCCAGATGGTATTATACCTCACGTCAGATGGCAGTTCTCTGGTGACACTGGTACAGAGTAGTCTGTTGACCCGAGATCGTCATAGAGTCTTGTGTGGTTCCCACTGTGCTTTGATTTCCATCTTACCACGTCCAAGAGGGCGTGCAAAACGGTGGTTTTTAGGTACAGTCCCGAGTCACATGGAGGCAATGAGCGATAGGAGGGGATTCGTCTCTCCCGGTATAGGGAGTTGATGTTGCGCTGTGTTCGATTGGCTATAACAGGAAATCCCTGGCCAGGGTTACTGAGATTTACTGGTAAGTGTTACCAGTAGTTTCTCGAACAGTTATAGACCTCATATCGACACGACTTATCGAGCTATTGGGGTCTGACGTTTACCACCCCTAGGCAAGATATGCGACATATCAGACGATCAGACCGGACTGTACGGAAGTGTTACTGGTTGGATTCACTGGAGTGTGAGCGGGCTTGCTCGTCGATCTTCAGATCGCTCAATACCCGGGTGGCCGTTACGTTTAGCAGACCGCTTGCGGCTTGTGGATGTTTGATATGATCATCATCTGCTGCCGGCGTATTGACGAGTCTTTAGAGTCCTACACAGAGGTTTCCTGGCTCAAGCGAAACGAAATAGGAGCGCATATGAGATATGTGCGGGACCGAGAATAATGCGTGTATGTGATACCGTATTCCATTCTCGCGATGAATGTATTGAATGGTTATATGCGATATAACCTAGTTATCGAATCAAAGGTTGATTCGATAAGCCGATACATTGAATACTAGTCGGTTATATGCGATATGACCGGATCATTGAATCAAGTGTTGATTTAATGATTTAATGCATAATTATATATTTGATATATTACTTTGCATTAACTAGTATTGGTTTACTTTAAATGGATTTTCTCGCTCGGATGTGCGCATTGCATATGCGATATGATTTTGTGCACTTGCTTGTATCATGTTTGATGATACATGTTTTTTGGTTAAGTGTAAAGTATTAAACCTTGGTTAATGATATGGTTAGGGTTTATTATTTGTTATTCATTTATCTTATTTAGTTATCCATTTATATTTTGATAAATGAATAAAAGAAAGAGAAAAGAATAGTGGCTTCATTTGTTGTTTAGCTAAAGCTTCATGAAGCTTTGACTTGGTCCACCATTCTTATCTCATCCTTAAACCTAACCATACCACTCAACCATGATTAATTCTCTACACTAAACCATGGTTCTAAGATGATAAGAATGATTTATTCTTTTGATTTTAGAATTAACTTATCATATATTTCTTTCTTCTTCTTCTTCATGAGCAAGTGAAGAAAAAGCAAGCTCCATCAATGGTGATTGATGGAAACAAGTGAGAAATCCAAAACTAAAGTCTACCCACTTCCTATTTCTTCATCCTCTACCTCTTGCCAAGTAGTAGAGTGTGTTTACTTCACAAGTTTCTTGACTTGGTGAAGTCGGAGCTTGATTTAGCGATGCCTCGACGTAGATCATCTTCGGCATGGACATCGACGACCTAGCTTGCCCATTCTCCGACGAAGCCGACTCTAGAGCCCGGGATGGATTTTGGACAGCGAAGGCACTTCGTTGCGGAGCTATGGAGGTGGACAAACGGATCTACAAAGGTTGTAATTCCGTATTCTCATTAGTTAAGTGTTAACTAGTTATCTTTTCGCCTAGACATCTAGCCATCGATCCGTAGTTTAGGGTTTCCGGCACCTAGAATTTTTTAATTTGGCATGTTCGATGCCTTGAGAGACCTCACTAGAGTGCCTAGGAACCCTACAGTGGTATCAGAGCCTAGCTAGAGCCTTAGGCGAAGTCCAGACGGAAATTGAAGTCCGAACGAACCCGAAAACCCAAACCTTACATGCTCTCTGTCCAGATTTTAAAATTGTGGATTTTTCAAGATTAAAAATGTCCAGAAAGTCAAGCAGGCTTTTCTAAGAATTACTGTAAAATTCGTGGACTTGATTCCACTTTTACACCGCCCTTCCGCGGCACGAGCATGGCTCGTGCGGCGGAAGCGCGGCCGTATTGTCTTTTCTGGCGTCCAAATTTGTACAGTAATTCACAGTATGCTGTTCTGGTTTTCCTGGGTATTTTTAATATTTTTTCAAGAGTTGAATTTTCAGAGGTGGTTTTGGGGTTTCGGAGTTTCGATCGGAATATCAAATTTTGTCTGTGTGGCTTTCCGGATAAATTTTAGAATATGTTAAAAAGTTCGACCGGATATAAATACCCAATTTTTCCCCTGTTGGGAAATTTCCAAGTGTTGGATTTTTCCGTAGTTTAACGACGTTCTAAGTAGTGCAAGTAACGCGATGGACCCTCTAGAAGACAACAAACCTTAACTCGATTATGTGACCGTCTTGAACTGCCCTTTGAACCTTCGGGTTTGGGACAGTACGGCGTGCCACATGTGAGGCGTTGGCTTGACCCTTCTACGGTTGGACCGTTGGTACTGAGGCACGAACGGAATGTTGTTATACTTGTTTCATGTGTTGATCTGTATCGGGAAAACTTGGGTGTTCGATTGTTCGATCGAAAAGTTTAACATTTCCTGTTTATCTGGAATGGGATACAATAATTGGAATTCACAAAAGTTATGTGATAACTGAATGAATGTTATAAACGTAGCAATTTAGTCTCACTTGATCGGTTGCCACGGAATTTTGATGTGATCAAAAGTCCGTCGCAATCACGTAGCGTACGCGGATACTCGCCGGGTAAACTTAATAGACAGCTACATCCCTTAGCCCCGACCAAGTGACTGTAGGAGAACCCCGTCGCCGAAAGCATCCGGTCGGGTGCTCGCGGTAGCGGTGTTCCGCCTTGGTGCACTTCGTCGACGGTATCGGGGGTGCGGCCGTCTACTGAAGTTTGCGACGAGTATTCGATCAGGATGTCGGGAATCTTATTGAATTGCCCGACTTGATATTGAAAAGAGTTTTCGATTTTGAGACTAAAATGCGGGGTTTATAACTGTTAGGCATGCGATGTCTAAGGTATTCATTTGATTAGGCATGCGATGTCTATGCAGATTGCGGATTCCAACTGTTGTAGTTTTACACTTTCTTTTCTGTGACCGTAAGTGTAATATGTGATATCGCCGGTTTCGTTGCTATATGTCAACGACAATTGGGATGCGCTTATTTACTTACGTTGATGACATGTGATGTTATGTGTTGCTGGATATGTTATATTGGATTGTCGTGTTTGAATAGCCGGGGTTTTTTATGTGAGATGAGTGTTTTTCATTTTCATTCATGTAAAAACTTGTATGTAATATTCTTTTATTGGGGCGCTTCCAGGTAGCGGAAGTTGTCACCCGTTGTATATTATTTACTTTTCCGCACTAGGATAGACCCAAGGAGGAGGGCACAAGTAACCGGGTTCTGGGGTCCAGTGGGAGACCAACTCGAGGTGTCGAGTCCGGGTCTCCTAACTCCAGAATTGGTAGGGTTGCTTGCCGCTCTCGTAGGGGTCTAGGGGTGTGGGTTTGGCTATTCATCACGACCGTGGAATCCGTGTTTTATACTGGCTCGTATTGAAAACACGGACGTCCTAGTATATCCAATATTTCATATGTTACTTCTGCTGCGATATCTGTGATGTGATTATGTGATGTTCTGTGATAGATACAGTATATAGTATATATGATATATTATATAGACGTTACTTATGTTTTACACCCGCGCTAGCCCTGCCCCGCTCTGTCGTTAGTTACCTAACCTAACGGTGCACGAGGGGACATCGAGGCGAATGCGGATGGCATAAGTGTACGTCGTATTTATCTGTGATGTTTAGGTACTTAAATGATGGGACTTCATTAATGTGATTAATGAAAGTAAAAGAAACCTAAAGATGTTGTAGAATCGAATTTCAAAATAAAACAGGTAGCTACAGTTCTTTCTTTGCACAGAGGTATATGTGATATATCCTGCACCTTATTTGATAAGGAAAGGACCGAGATCCCTTCACCGGGAGTGACTCCTTTAGCAATAACTGGCAGATGCTACACATTCGGTTTGTCTTTTGATAGCTTTTAAGAGTTCTGCTTTGCACAGTGATATATGTGATATATCCCGCACCTCATTCGACGAGGAAAGGACCGACGATCCCTTCACCGGGAGTGACTCCTTTAGCAAAACTAGAAAAGCCTAAAAAACACTCCATTTCAAAATTCATTCGATCCTACAACGATATCAAGTTCATTACGCAATAGGTTTTCAGAAAAACCTGTCGTAGCCCTCCGTCATTTCAGATAAGTAGTAGTTAGTATTCGTGCTGCGTTTGTTGGCCTTTGTCAAGGCGCAGTGTGCGGTAGCTAACTGGTGCTTATCTGCTTATGCATATGATGCAGATTGGGTTAGGGTAGTCGTGCGACCTTGTTGGCCTTTGTCAAGGGCCGTGCGGGTGGGTTTAATTCAATCAGGAAATGACGGGTTGAACTTGACTAGCATCCTATGGTTTGTTGGCCTTTGTCAAGGTCATAGGAGGTTAGGGCAAAAGATTATCGGGAATTTCAAGTGTTGAAATTTGCAATGAGATTGCATACCTTCTATGAGATAGTTGGATCCCGATACCCGCTGCGAGTAAGAGTTACTCCTGGGAGAGTTTTATACATTACAATTAGCCGATCAAGTAGGTGTCTAGAAAGGTGTCAAAGGGGTTACGCCTCTGGGAAAACGAGGTTTACATTAATTAGGTTCGTGCGAAAGCACGGGGGACCTCCCTCAAAGTACCGACACTGGCCTGGCTGAAAGATTGGCGAACTTGTAGTGTGTAATTAATCCCGGCTAGTCTTTCCTTTTAGGGTTTGAAGGAAGATTTGATAAAAAGCAGTGGGAGCCATCCTGATTAGATAAAATAATAACCAATCTATTCTTGCAAGAGCGCACGCTGAGTGTTTTCTTCTCTCTCTCTCCTGGTAGCGACCATATCACGCCTTAATCAAGATAATAATACGGATTATTGACCGAACCCGCTTGTTATACTGAGCTGGGGAACGTTGGTCCCGCTCCAACTTATAATTGTTATAAGACAGAGCAGGAATTTGGGGAATACCAGATTTCCCGTGCCGCCCAAACGAAGAGAGTGCATGCTGATGCATCATCTTCGGGTGTGTTCATTATACAGAACTGTTTCTCAGTATCCTTCGCATCCTAAGTATATGATACCGGATCAGGATCCCAGATATGTAAGATGTTACATAGGGCTACAAAAGAGTAGAAAAACTGAGAACGGGTGATAAGTTTCATGAGGCAGAAAACGGGGCAAGAGTTGCAGCCAAGTCTGTCGGTCACTGTCACCCTGTATTACCGATACATTGATTCTGAACGAATGTTATTAGATACCGAACCTGATATACAAAATCATATCAGTTTCTTTATTAGTAAAGAAAGGATATAAATTTCGTATTGTTGGATAATGTTTTGAACATTTCCTATATCAAAAGTTGATCGATTCAGGCACGTTATCTAAAAGCATTAATGTTCTAAATCAAACTACAGTTCTTAGTATACGGAACATACACAAGAAGAAGAGTTCAGAAATGGACGGATCCTTCTTGAGGTATTGTAGACTAGGTCATATCAATGCGACCCGACTAGCTAGAGTTACATAAAGATGTATATTTAAATTAGTTTGAATTTACATCTTGTGAAACTCGCCAGTCATGTCACAAAGATAAGATGACCATAGCTCTGTTTATTGGAAACAGAGAAAGAGTTAGTGAACTCTTGGGATGATACATGTTGATGTATGTAGGTCCCCTGTCTACACATGCCAGGACTGGTTCTTAGTACTTCATTACGTTCTCTGATGATCTCTTTAGATTCAGACATATGTTCCTGTTGAAACGCAAGTCCGAACCTTTTGAGATATTCACAGAATATAAGTTAGAAGTAGAGAACCAAAATACGGGTATAAGTATTATGTCCTTTGATGTGATCAAGGAGGAGAATACTTGTGCACGGAAATCCTGGACTATTCTAAAGGAGAATGAGATTCTCTATCAGCATTACTCCTCCGTATACACCATAGCACGATGGTATATCGGGGCGGAGCAGATACACCCTATTTGATATGGTGTGCTCTATGATGAGTAATACTGAGTTACCTTTTTCCTTAAGGGGTTATGCACTTGTGAAGTTGCATACCTATTGAATAGGGTTTGAATCAAATCAGTGCCTACCACTTCATATGAGATATGGAAAGGGAAGAGCCCATATCTTAAGTTAGTTAAGATTTGGGGTTGTCCGGCCTATGTCTAAAAGCAAAATCCGGACAAGCTCGAGGCAAGGTCTGTAATGTAGAACTGGAAAGGTTCCAGCTATACAAAATACAGCAGATGATTTGGTAGAACTGAAGGATTCAGTAGATTCCAACGAACCTCAGCCTCTCCGCCGATCTAGTAGGGCTCCTCACCCACCTGAGAGATACTTCTGTTTCTCTATGACAGTGGGAGCGAGGATTGCATCATGAGATGATGACCCAACTAGCTTCGAGCTGGCCATCAGGAGTAAGACTCTGTAAGAATGGCTGGATGCTTAGTGATCTGAGATGGAATCCTTATACACCAACAAAGTATGGACTTTGGTTGCTATATCTGAAGGGTTAAATCCCCATCAGGAGCAAGTATATCTTGAGAAGATTACTTGGTGTACATGGAAAAGTTGAGACTTTCAAAGCTAGACTTGTTAAAGGTTTTCGTCATTGACCAGGCATGGATAATGATGAAACCTTTTCTAAGGAGCTATGCTTAAGTCCATCCAGATCCTACTTGCCACGGCTACATACCATGACTACGATATCTGGTGGTTGGGTGTCATGACTGCTTTTCTAAATGATGTTTTAGAAGAGTGCGTCTATAAGTACACAGCCAGAGGGCTTCGTAAACAGTGGGAGCAGCGGAAACGTATGCAAGATGTTTTATCTGATAAAGCAGGCATCGCGGAGTTGGAACGTCTGTTTTGATGAGTTAGTCAAAGAGTTTGACATCATCAAAATGGTAGATGAACCTTGTATATACAAAAAGGTAGTAGGGAGTATGGTGGTGATCCTCGTAGAGTACGTGGATGACATACTCTTGATAAGAAAGGAGTTTCATATGCTACGCTCGGTCAATCTCCGTTTATCACAATAATTCTCCATATAGGATCAAAATGATACCTCCTAAATCCTGAGTTTTGGATCTATGAGATAGATCTAATTGGATGTTAGGACTCTCACTAGTTGTAGTGAGATGGTATCAGTCGATCCTGGGGAGAATCACTGGAAGTGTTCCAGAGTGATAAGGACGACTGAATGTCAGTCGCAGGCATTGTCTTTACCCTAAGTAAAGGGACGGTATGTTGGAAGAGTTCCAAGCTAGATACCGTGACATACTAGACGATAAAGGTTGGATACATCGCTACTTATGATGCTACTAAAGAGGATGTTTGGATGTATAATGGTTCATGAGATGAACTATGTTCCTACCATTGTGAGACAATGGAGTTGTGGCTTATACCAAGGAACGTCCGTCCCATCAGTGATCCAGACTTATTCTAAGGCAGTATCACCTGATCGTGGAGATGGTTGATCTCCAGAGTGATCGAGGCAAGGAGAGCAGACTTAGAAGATAACGCAGCGGATCCACTCACGAAGGCCTATTACCAGAGAGAGACTTTTATGGGATGGTTGAGTATGAGATACTACAACCACTGCTACAGATGGCCCTAGTGCAAGTGGGAGATTGTTAGTTATATGTATGCCCTAGAGGCCATTACTGTACATAGGATGTATATTGTAGTGGATGCTGGGACATATATAGGGAAGACTTTCTTGCTCGACATGATAGTATGCTATCTGGTTACTCTTTACCTTAACATGTACACTGATTGTCTCTCTGTTACATGTTGGTAAAGCCCTTAGGATGTGTACTTGACTACCTGGACTATGATGCGGATCATACTAGTGGGGACATGGTAGTCCATAAGTACATCCTTCAAAGTCCCTAGTCGTGGGTGTATCGAGACGGGGCATCGATATACCAGAGTAGACTAGCGTGTACCTTCTCGACCCATACAGATGGGCGATGGATGATCCTATATCCATTGGTGTTTGACATCAGAGATGATATACGGGTGCTCAGTAGAGACTGGGTACACTGGGCGGACTCGCCGAGAACTCCCAGATGGTATTATACCTCACGTCAGATGGCAGTTCTCTGGTGACACTGGTACAGAGTAGTCTGTTGACCCGAGATCATCATAGAGTCTTGTGTGGTTCCCACTATACTTTGATTTTCATCTTACCACGTCCAAGAGGGCGTGCAAAACGGTGGTTTTTGGGTACAGTCCCGAGTCACATGGAGGCAATGAGCGATAGGAGGGGATTCGTCTCTCCCGGTATAGGGAGTTGATGTTGCGCTGTGTTCGATTGGCTATAACAGGAAATCCCTGGCCAGGGTTGCTGAGATTTACTGGTAAGTGTTACCAGTAGTTTCTCGAACAGTTATAGACCTCATATCGACACGACTTATCGAGCTATTGGGGTCTGACGTTTACCACCCCTAGGCAAGATATGCGACATATCAGACGATCAGACCGGACTGTACGGAAGTGTTATTGGTTGGATTCACTGGAGTGTGAGCGGGCTTGCTCGTCGATCTTCAGATCGCTCAATATCCGGGTGGCCGTTACGTTTAGCAGACCGCTTGCGGCTTGTGGATGTTTGATATGATCATCATCTGCTGCCGGCGTATTGACGAGTCTTTAGAGTCCTACACAGAGGTTTCCTGGCTCAAGCGAAATGAAATAGGAGCGCATATGAGATATTTGCGGGACCGAGAATAATGCGTGTATGTGATACCGTATTCCATTCTCGCGATGAATGTATCGAATGGTTATATGCGATATAACCTAGTTATCGAATCAAAGGTTGATTCGATAAGCCGATACATTGAATACTAGTCGGTTATATGCGATATGACCGGATCATTGAATCAAGTGTTGATTTAATGATTTAATGCATAATTATATATTTGATATATTACTTTGCATTAACTAGTATTGGTTTACTTTAAATGGATTTTCTCGCTCGGATGTGCGCATTGCATATGCGATATGATTTTGTGCACTTGCTTGTATCATGTTTGATGATACATGTTTTTTGGTTAAGTGTAAAGTATTAAACCTTGGTTAATGATATGGTTAGGGTTTATTATTTGTTATTCATTTATCTTATTTAGTTATCCATTTATATTTTGATAAATGAATAATAGAAAGAGAAAAGAATGGTGGCTTCATTTGTTGTTTAGCTAAAGCTTCATGAAGCTTTGACTTGGTCCACCATTCTTATCTCATCCTTAAACCTAACCATACCACTCAACCATGATTAATTCTCTACACTAAACCATGGTTCTAAGATGATAAGAATGATTTATTCTTTTGATTTTAGAATTAACTTATCATATATTTCTTTCTTCTTCTTCTTCATGAGCAAGTGAAGAAAAAGCAAGCTCCATCAATGGTGATTGATGGAAACAAGTGAGAAATCCAAAACTAAAGTCTACCCACTTCCTATTTCTTCATCCTCTACCTCTTGCCAAGTAGTAGAGTGTGTTTACTTCACAAGTTTCTTGACTTGGTGAAGTCGGAGCTTGATTTAGCGATGCCTCGACGTAGATCATCTTCGGCATGGACATCGACGACCTAGCTTGCCCATTCTCCGACGAAGCCGACTCTAGAGCCCGGGATGGATTTTGGACAGCGAAGGCACTTCGTTGCGGAGCTATGGAGGTGGACAAACGGATCTACAAAGGTTGAAATTCCGTATTCTCATTAGTTAAGTGTTAACTAGTCATCTTTTCGCCTAGACATCTAGCCATCGATCCGTAGTTTAGGGTTTCCGGCACCTAGAATTTTTTAATTTGGCATGTTCGATGCCTTGAGAGACCTCACTAGAGTGCCTAGGAACCCTACATTCATGTGTCGTGTTCGCGAACAAATCACGGTTTACTATGGTTGTTCCTGGATTCGAGATACTAAGATTTGGTGTCTTGCTCCTGTGCAGAGAAAAGAAGAATCAATGGCTTCCAAGTGTACCTGCAACAGCAACTCCTACTTCGTCCCCGCTGGAGGAGTGACGTACGGGCCAAATGCGGCCTACTTCTTTTCAATGCCAGTGGAACAGGTGACTCAGGCCACCACTGGATTGTTTTTCGGGACCACGCTCCCGCCAACAAGCTTCAGTGCCCCAGTGCCCTCACAAGAAGCTCCAAAGAAGTCGGTCTTCGATCGACTTGCAACTACCGCGGCCCCTCTCAACGGGTCGTCCAAGTCTGCCACCTCAGTCTTTAACAGGCTAAACCAAAGCTCAAGTGGACCCGCAAAGAGGCTCGCAATACCCGAAGGGGTTATCCCGAAACGGATAGCCGTTCCAGCTCCGGCGGGTGAAGGCGTCAAAGGGGCTTCTCTTACTAAAGGATCGGTCTTTGAAAGATTGGCCGTTCCAACTCCTGCTACGGGCCAAGTCATCAAAAAGGCTTCCCCTACCAGAAAGTCGTCCTTTGCAAGATTGGCCGTCCCCTCTCAACGGACGTCGGTCTTCAAAAGGCTGGCACCAGCAGTAGACCTTTATCAGAGCAGGGGCATGATGAATCCACTCCCACAACCGAGGCAATCCCATCTGCAAGGAATGATCGACGTCACTACTGGCACCCAGTGAGAAGAGCTGGGGGAAAACTCCCCCTCTGGACTTACTTCACCAGCTCCAGTGGTGGAAGTTGACGCTGCTGTTCCAACCGGGAACAACTTTGAACTGCTTAGGAGGGTGTGAAAGAACTCCAACTGCGGTGCTGAAGAAATCACCTCCACCTATTGAAAACATATTACAGGCAAAGCCGGAGCAGCCCCCTCAGCAGCTGTCCTCCCAAGTTCACAGGGTCTGGTGGAAGGTCCAAAATTCTGTGATCAACAAAGACTACTCTCGCCGACTGAAGAAAATAAATGCTTGGCACGAGGAGGACCATCCCTTCACCATGCAGTGAGGGAATTCCTCTATGAAGGTGCCTGTTGTAATGGCTCATTCAACTTTGACTTCTCACAAAAAGATAAGGCCAGAGAATCTACAACCACCGGCGGCAAATCCCAAAGGTGATGGATCCAAGTGCCCCAAGTCTGGGGGCATGATCGTGTACATGGTTTATATGGCTTCCAGAAAAGAGGAAAGCCGTGCTTCCGTGGGTTATCGGCCGCAAACTCGATCGTTGACAAAGGCTCAGGAGCAACAACAAAAGCTCCAGGAGATGCTGATAAAAATGGAAGCATTCACCGGGAAAAAAGAAAGCCCGGAAGCAGCGTTTGAGCAGCGCCAGGAGCAGGAGACCGATACAGAGTTCCTACGAAGGGTGATGGAAAGAAAGGATAAGGAGGCCACGAAACAAGCGGCTAATATAAAACAGATGGCGCTCCTGTTCCAAGACATGGTTGGAATGATGATCCAACCAGAACCTCCAGCTGATGATCCACCGATAATCATCGAGGACGACAGAGGGGAAACATCAAACCCTCTTCCGGCTTTATCAGCAGCCAGGGAGGAAACGATCTCCAAAGCTTCCCTCGATGACTACATAGCCCAGCAAATACGAGCTCATCAGGCAAACGAAGTGGCTGGCCAAGTCGTCAGAACCGGGCGACCTTACCTAGGCTGGTACGATCAAATCAAGTACCCGCCGGAATATACGATCCCCAAGTTCCACGTATACAAGGGGACAGGCAACCCGCATCAGCACTTCACCTAGTTCAGAGCATTACGTGGCAATATTGGAGGCGACGACAAATTGCTGCTTCTCCAGTTCGTCGGTAGCTTGTCGGAGACGACATTTGAATGGTACTCAGAGCTCCCAAATGACTCCGTCAAAACATTCACGGAAATGGAGCTTCTATTCACACAGCAATTCGCAAGCGCAAGTGAGCGCACCCCGATCACGGCATTAATCAATGCCAGGGTGAAGCCAGGAGAGACTTGGGTTCAATACGCAATCCGGTGGTGGAACCTATGGTCAAAATGCGAACAACGCATAGAAGAATCTCCAGCCGTGGAAATGTTCGTAGGGACCCTTGATCCTCAGGCGACTGTATCCCAGTATATGATGTTCTTCAAGCCGACCACCTTACAGGCCTTGATCAACAAGCTGGTCCAAATAGACCAGATGGGCCATAGGCCGTCCTCCTCAAAAACGGATCCTCGGAATGAAAATGGCAAAAGGAAAGCGGCCTTCGTTGCCAACACTCAACAACAGCCGAGCACCTTGAAACCGGTTGTTCGCCAAAGCAACGTGCGCCCGCGCCAATCCCTCGAGGAGAAACTAGGACGTCCTTACTCGTTTCCCCGTAATAAAACAAGGAGACTGTTCGAACTGGCGATGCGCAACAAACTCATCACTCTGCCGGATCCAAGACGGACACTACAGCCTGGTGACGCCAACAGTCCCAACTATCGCTCCTACCACAGAGTTGTGGGCCATCCAATTAAGGATTGCTACATCTTCAAAAACTGGGTCGAGGACCAACACCAACAAGGGAAGTTTGTGCTGTCCGAAAACTGGAGGGTGAACCCACCGCAGAAGCACGCTCCTAAAAAAGTGGACACGCCGGGTGAATCATGCTCGTTTGTAGAAGAAGCTCCGTGGAAGGTTGTCCTTTCAACTAAAACTAAAAGAATGCTGAAGGACCTTCAAGCATGTCTGGCGATCAGATGGAAAAGCCCGCTGGAGCCCAAGATCATTGAGAGAATTCTTAAACCACGCCCAACACCGAAAGCTACTAACGAGGGGCAAGACCTCCAGGCCAAGCCTTCGAAGTCTTCGAAGAAAAAGAAGAAGACCGAGAAACCCGTGCAGCTCGACGACAATCATACGGACCTGCAAAAATATATCGACGCACTGGAGGAATACAACCAAAAGGCACGGACCCTAGTCACACTTGAAGAGTTTCTCAACCACATACTTGAGAACGGAGATAGTGACATTGATGAGGGAAACGGCTCGTTAGAAGAACCTGAGGATTATTTAGCGAGTTTCCACATGGTCTCTCACTCGTCATTAAAAGACGAAGAAACTCCCTCAGTGTCGGAAAGCAACGAAGAGGAACTGGGGGCAGGGTCGGTGCCAAAATCCCCGGAGCTTTCAGAAGGCTTAATTGACAGGCTGCTAAACAAAACTTTTCAAAAGAGCAAAGCTGACCGAGAACGTGAAACGAGGGCCAAGCATCGGCGTCAGGATGAAGAAGACGCAGCGAGGAAGAGTCACAAAGTACTCCAACCAGAGCGAAGCAGTGTCACTTGTGCCAGGTTCATGGGGACTTCATCCAGCAGCATCCAAACCGCTACACCCAACACCGGCTAATTGGCCGTTCGAAATATGGGGAACCGATATAATCGGGTCCATCGAACCAGAATCATCCAAGGGACATCGGTTCATATTAGTAACAACCGATTACTTCTCTAAGTGGGAAGAGATAGTACTGCTAAAGGAAGTGAAGATGGAGAACATCCTCCATTTCTTCAGGACACATGTCATCTACCGGATCGGCACTCCACGACGGATCATCTCGGATAATGGGCTGGCCTACAGAAGCTATAAGATCAGCCGCTTCGCACAACAGCATAATATAGATTGGAGATACTCTTCAGTCTATAATCCCCGAACTAACGGTCTAGCCGAGGCTTTCAATAAGACCTTGACGAAGATCATAAAGAAAACGGTATCCAGAAACAAATAGAACTGGCATGAGAGACTGCATGAAGCTCTCTGGGCGTATCAAACCACGTTCAAAATGGCCATGAATACAACGCCATTCAAGTTGGTATTCGGCACGGAAGCGGTACTTTCCTTGAAGATAGAACTACCCCCTCTACGAGTGGCAGTTCGATATGAGCTAACGGATGAAGAAAATGCCCATCTTCGGCTTGAGGAGCTTGACGCTCTCGATGAAACTCATCTCATGGCGCAGCAAAACCTGGAAGCTTACAAAGCAAGGATGACGCGCTCATGCGAAAGGCTAACCAGACCAAGAACATTCTGCCAAGGTGAACTCATGCTAGTCGTAAAAAGACCTATGATCCCCAACCGTGCAAAGCAGGGGAAATTCAAGCCGAACTATGAAGGCTCGTAAATCATAGACAAGGTCTACCAAGGTGGGGCCTACTTGCTCATGGATATGCATGGCGAAAGACCCTTTCGGCCAATAAACGGCCGGTTCCTTAAGAAATACTACGCTTGACAAGTCACAACTCAGGTTAATGATAGATGACGACGCTCGTGTCCGTTCGCTGTCTTCCTGAGTCAAGACTCTATAAGTAGTATCCGGCAAAACTTTGCCTCAAAGCTGGCCCTGGACCGAGATGTCCCTAAACTAACAACGAACCGAGATGTCCCTAAACTAACAATGGACCGTAATGTTCATAAACTAAATACGTCGCCTCAAACACGGCGATAGTGGAATTCAAGTCCACAAGTCCCAGCGGTAAGGACTGCAACTCAAGTCCCGCTGGCTGCACAGCTGCGCCGGTGGCGAAGTCCCCCATAAATTCCATTGGCGAACAGAGGAGTAAAAAAAACGGTATGTCCACAAGCGAAATGGGCACGGATGAAAACCCGAAAAGGCGCCGTGAGTAAAAACAACAGGGCTACCGGCGAGCTTGTGAAAACCTGAAAGAGCTCAATCTCGTTGTTAAAAAAAAGGTACGTTCACAAGCGAAATGGGCACGGATGAAAACCCGAAAGGGCGCCGTGAGTAAAAACAGCAGGGCTACCGGGGAGCTTGTGAAAAGCCGAAAGGGCGCAATCTCGTAAAATTTTCACTTACGAGATCCTCTCGACTCATAAGGAGAACTCCCCTTGTGAGACCCTCACAGCTCATAGGATTCAAAGTCTTAATTTACAGGGATCCAAACCTGTCCTTAAGCCATCATACTCCCCAAGTTGCCTTACAGGCGGCCCGATATTGGCCCTTGTATACAATCCACAGGCGGAAATAAACGTTTTCCCCACCGAGTTCACCAATCACGAGGAATGTCCTCATATGGTGAACGAAACTTATAAGTCCTCTCGACTTATAAGGAGAAAACACTCTTGTAAGATCCTTACGACTTATAAGAGAACACACACATAAGAATCCCCATGGTTTCTAAGGAGAAAATACACCTACGAGATACTCATGACTCGTAGGGAGAAATACCTTTATGAGACCTTATGGCTCGTAAAGTCAAAAAAGCCTTACTCGGCAGGATCCTAACCTTGTTTGCTAAGCCACCTTTGTTCAAATCGACAAGGGCAAATGATGATTCGCTCCCGACTATATTCCAGTTGTAGCGATACTGATGCCTAAATCAGTATCAAATTCTAAGGCCTTTCATGACAAGTGATGATTCGCTCCTGGCAATATTCCAGTCACAGCGATGCTGATGCCAAAATTGGTATCAAATCTTAAGTTCCATACTTGCAATAAAAACCAGCAAGCAAAAAATATGCATATAAAAATAGCCGAAATGATGGGGCAACTCCCAATAAAAATCAGCGGGCAAAAAATATGCATATAAAAACAGCCAAAATGTTTGGGCAACTCACAATTAGAAACAGCAAGTAAAAAGAAAAAAATAGCCGAAATGATTGGGCACCGCGATAAAAAGATGAAATGATTGGGCAATCGCGACTTTTACGATATAAAAAGCTGAAATGATAGAGCGTCGCGGAAAAAAATGAATGAAAATGAAACTTTTGCCCTGCAGGTGAGTCCACATCGACCCCTGTATACAATGCATGGGTACAAACAAGAAGGGAACCACATTTTCCCACCAGGCTCCATCAGAAGGAGAGCCAGGTCTTGACGGCAACATCTACGGCCTAGAGATCAACAATGACGCTTCTTCTCACTCCAACAGGATGCAGATGCAACGTCAACAAAACAGAGCCATGGCAAAGTCCCTAGTTCCAAATCTCGATGGTTCGCAGACAACCTGGAGATCAACAACGGCGTTTCTTCTCACTCCAACAGGATGCAGACGCAACGTCAACAAGCGACCCCATGATCAACAAAATGGAGCCATGGCAAAGTCCCTAGTTTCAAATCTCGATGGTTTACAGACAACCTAGAGACCATCTCAACATTTGTCTCATTACAGCAGACGCAACGTCAACAAAACGGAGCCATGGCAAAGTCCCTAGTTCTAAATCTCGATGGTTCAAAGACAGCCTAGAGATCAACAACGACGTTTCTTCTCACTCCAACAGGATGCAGACGCGACGTCAACAAGCGACCCCAGGGTGAACAAAACGGAGCCATGGCAAAGTCCCTAGTTCCAAATCTCGACGGTTCACAGACAACCTAAAGACCACCTCGACATTCGTCTCGTTACAGTAGACTCAACGTCAACAAAGCGGAGCCACGGAAAAGTCCCTAGTTCCAAGTCTCGACGATTCACAAACAACCTAGAGATTACCTCGACATTCGTCTCATTACAGCAGATGCGATAACAAAGGAAGCGAAGGCCAAATTTCTAGCTTTAGGGTCCTGACGGCAACTCAAATAAAACCTGAAAGACTATCGGAGATCATCCCACACCAGCGCAGAGTGGTTATGACTCATCGGGGCTCCCAAATTGAGCCTAACCTCAAGTAAAAAGCGTTATGGTTCCTAACATTTGCTTTTCCGACGGTAATATGACCTAAGGAGATTACTTGAAGACGTCTTGTCCATCCCACGAAGGGATCAGAGACACGACAGTCGCGGGGCTACTCGAACAGCAGCGTAAAGTCTGCATTTCGGGAAATGTATCAGCCAACGCGACGGTACGACGGACAAAACCCTAGTACCACAGACCCTAACGGACCTCTGTCGAAAAGAGCAGGGGTTAACTGTGATGTTAGGACAAGTTTGCCTACAAGCCCAAGGAAAGTAAACTACAAACTCCGAAATGAGTTCAAAAACTAGAGACTCCGGGATGAGTGAATAAACTACAAACTCCGAATTGAGTATATAAACTACTTCACACCAGATCGAGACATCGAAGAAAAGATAAATGCCAGTATGAAATAAAATATGTCTTTTGGAATTCAAGTGAATACAAGATACATTTCATAAAGGAATCAAAATGAATATATGTTATTCATGAATCACAAGTTTACAACCAATACAAGAAAATGGGTACAATGACAGTTATTAAGGAGGAGGCGTCTTCAACAAATTGACAAGCCGCTCGCGCGCTCCTCTCAATTCTTTCCCGTGGTCAGCTACAACGACCAACTCCGCTTCGATTTGAGTCCGTTGCTGCAAACAAGATGAAATCTTTTCATCGATTTCTTGCTTGACAGCTTCGCAGTCCTGCGTGACCCGCTCGGTGAAGTCAAGCTTCCGCCTTAGAGTCAACTCATCCGAAATACATCGCTGGAGGTTGTCGAAAATAGCTTTTAGCTGCGCAGCATTCAGTTCAACCTGGGCGCGCAATTGGACGGATTCGCTGGAAGCCGCCTCATGTTCCTTTCGCCTCAGGGCCGCCTCTTGTTCAAAATGGTAATGAAAGGAACACTCTGCTCGACCCACGCAGCCTGCTGAGAGTTCAAGGCCAAAACCTCAGGAGCGAGACGCTTAAGCTCAATCTCGTGCATGCAAGCCTCGATCTTCCTGCAATAATCAACCCAAGAACCGACGAGATCTTCATTATGGAAGTTCATGAGCATCGCCAGCATTGGATTGACTTTGATGGCAAAATCCATAGCAGAAGTGAGGGCCTCAGCATTGAGATCTTCGATAAACTCGCTTAATGTTCGCCGGCTATTCGTGGCGCCCATGGAGGATGTACGTTTAGCGAAGGGCCCCGCAGGTATTGGAATGAGAGACTCAAAAGGAGCTGGAGCTGGTGTAATCGCTGCAAAATGAATTATGGACAAATTTTGACTCGCGAGATAAAGAAAACACCTGAGGGATGGAATGTATCGTACCGGCTGTGGCAGGCGACAGAATAGGGAGTACCGAAGGCGCGGCTATTCTTTCGTTTCCTACTCTGACCTGTGATACTGTGGTCAATATAAGGAAGGCTTAGCAACAATAAGTCTACTCATAAAAAAGGGGGAGAAACATTAGGTGAAGAATATACTGACCAATACCAGAAGGTGGAACGATTTCTGACTGAAAGGAAAAATGCGGGTTTAACACCAGGTACAAATGGTCGAAAAGTACTCCTGCAGAGTTGCGATAATATACAGTCAATACAAGGAGGATTGTATCCACGGTGAAATAAATAAGTGAGAAACCCATACCATCCAAGATTTGAGGAGGCACAGAAGAAAGCAAAGGGACAACGACTGACAAAATAGCGGTTGGTGACACTTCTTCAGCCGGCACAGCTTCAGGGTTTACCACGCCTATGCTCAAGACAAACGAAATATCATTAGAATGGCTTAACAGGATTGAAAAACTCAAAAACAACAACCCAAGGACTACCTGATAGACTACGGACCGAAACCGCGCCGGAAGCGTCACCAAGTGTAACGTCTTCCTCACTCTCTCTCGGGGGAATAGATTCTGCACCTATAGCTTCATCCCTTGACTCGACGAGGGCCGCCGTAATGCTTGAGACACCCGCCGATACCAAGGAGCCACAAGGAGAAAGAACAACAGTCTGGACAGTCCCAGATTCCCGAGAAAGAGTGGCCATTTCGAGCTCTGTAATCATCGGTGTTTCACCTGCCATACTATCGTTAAGACTTGGCCCTGCTTAAAAGGAAATACGTATGTCAGAATTAGAGGACCAAGTTCTAATAATGGACTAGGCGTTATGTTACCTTGAAGTAGCTTTTCAGTTTCTTTCCGAGCTGGACATGTAACCTGTCTATGGGCGGTAGACAGGGTGGAAGGAACATCCGCCGAAGGAATGTCAGCAGGAGGAATACTGCTTGAGCCTGCACCTGCGGCAAAAATAGCATCGCGTTCCCTCGCCGTGTGCTTCCTGCGCTTCCTTTCAGTCTGAGCAGTGAGAACGGACCTCCTTAAGACCTCCGACAGGGGGACGTCGTCGTCCGAAGTGAGCTCTGCCTCCGGAGTCGCTACGGCGTCCATCATCGGCTGCTTCAGCAACGCCTCCTGTGGTGACTTTAGGATGGCCGTGGTCGTAGTAGCTGACTCTAGAAGCTTTGCTGCATCGCCACTTGGGATTGTTGCACTTGGAATGACCTGAGTTGCGGTAGTTCCTGCAATAAATCGAAGAGAAGGGTCATATCATGAATAAAAAAGAGTAAAGGCGTAATGAAACGAATTATACCAAGGTCCAAAGAAGCGCGGAGCCTCTCTTCCTCTTCGAACGTCCTGAGGGAAGCCGCGAGAGCCTCTTTGGCAGAAATACCTGATGAAGAAGAAAGCGTTAATAGAAGCATAATAAAGAGAGAAGGGATATGCGCAGAAGAATATAACTGAAGTATACCTAACTTCGTGATAGAGATCAACGCCGCTTCCTCGCGAGCCAGTCGCTCGGAAGTTCGAAGGCAGCCTGTAGATCAGTATCGGTCGCAGGCATGTCGAACAAACCCTCGTTAGTGCCATATTCACATAAGCCCTCACTGTAGGGAGCATGTGGCTCCTGGCCGAATACGACATCGGCAGAAAATAAAGACTTCTTCTTTTTCTGCGAACGGACACCAGCGGCTGATGACAAAAGCTTGCGCTTGACAGGCATTTTCGGGTGGCGGGTACCGATTTCCGTACCAGCGCCAGATTCCGGGGACGCCACGGCTACCGCAATTGCGGGAACACCCGATTGAAGCTTCTCAGGGAAAGCTCGTGGGACCACAGCCGTAATATCTTCTCTTAAGGAGGGACGAACGACAGTTCGTCCCTTTTGAGGGGACAGATGGATTACCAGTGGGGACTGCATCCTTGTGATCGAGCAATAACCGCCTTTCTTCCCTGATAACAGCACCCGTCGCATGCTGGTACCACGCCACGTAAGTGTTCGAAGCTTTCGGCACATAGCTCGACTCACTAATAAGAAAATTGGACCCCGTATTTAATCACATAAAGTGGTGCAGCGTGCTGCGAATACCCTCCTCCGTAGCAGCCGGCTCGGCTAAGAATGCCTCGAGAGGAACACCCTGATTATAACCCGACTGTTGGGTGAAGCGGTGCGGGTTGTACCTTATAAACAGTGCCGAAGCGTTCTGTCTGAATACTAAAATGCCCGTCCTGATAGAATACAAGTGCAAGATTTCCCAAGCCTTCATCGTGGAAGCCCCGTCTTTGAAAGTGTCACGCAACGGTTGCACCACCTTAGTAGATTCCTTACCGATAGTCAAGACTCTATCGATAAATGTCATGCTGTCCCAACCATGCGCGGGCAGAAAACCAGTAGCCGAGCCTCTCGCTGTGACGGGTCTGACGCAGAAGCGTCAACCAGATACATGACCCGAGAAAATTTGTAGCTGTCATAGAAGCGGGGTCATTTGTGAACACCAAAAGTGCCTAGCACGTGCATCTCGATCCACGACGTGAAGTAGTGCAATGGAAGATGTACGGGCTTTACCCCTGGCTGAGTAGTGTCTGCCGCTAAGCTCAAGCCTTGATAAAGACGAGCCATCCCTGCGATCAATGGCCACACGTGTCCCTGCAATCATGTGGTGGGCCGGATAAAAGACGGACGACCTCATATAGTGAGGATGCGTCGAAAGCACAAGCCAATTCAACCATAGGCCGATGAACCCCAGAAAGAACGTCTCTTCATCGACGTCTGGAGCAGCGAGCTCTGCGAAAGGGATGACCGGAACATCTGGAATGAAGAAATTACTTAAATCCGCCTCTGCCGTTGGCAAGTTATCCAAACCAAAACCGAACGGGTCATCAAACTTAGCGAATTTCATGGCTTGTTTTGACAAGACTTCTATGCGAAGAAAGCGGGCGATGAAATCTGCAAATCCAACTCCGTGCCTTCCATACTCTAAGAACAATCTCTCATAAATGTTCAACACCTTGATTAGGCTTGGGAATCAATGTTGAACAACATTCTCTGGAGTAAGGCTCATCACCATTGATTTTGTAGCAAAGATGTACTCATCAGGGGGAAGTTTCTCCTCGTAATGTTCTCCTCTGACGGGTGAGCCGGAAATTTCCGCAAACTCCTCTAAGGAAATTGAGACCTCCTGGTCCGATAGAAGAAATGTATGGGTTGGGATGTTTCACTGTTCCAGAAAATCCTTAACCCACCATACATGAGGCGCGGGATATTGGAAAAGGGACGCATATATTGCAGGATACAGCCCAAGCTTCAGCAGCAACGACTTATTGGCCGACAAGATATATCGAGACCACTGCAGGTAGCCAGCTGAATGGTGAGGAGTCAACCTTATCATATAGACTTTCCCCCAAGGGCGCGACTCACCTTGGCATATGCGCCACCCCAAAATATCCAAAGCCATCGTTGGCTGTACGGGTATTGATGCCATGGAGGGATAAAGGCGATCCTCCGAGGTCCAGTTGAATTCTTCTACGAAATAAATCACTTGAGGCAAATCAACATAATGAATCGCTGAAATTGGCTCTGAGGGCGCTGCACAAGAAAAACCGCGCCGACCCCGAATGATATGATTATACCATGACCCCTACAGGTGAAGAGACTTTTGCTTCGGGTCATGATCTTTAATAAGCACGAAGACTTCTCGATCCATGGGCGCGTCGGCAAAGGCACTCTCTGAACGAATGAAAGGGAAGGAAGAGTCGAAGGTCATTGCACCTGCACAAAAGGAGAAGGTTCAGCTATTGACATTATGTTCAGAACTTTAACGTTATTTGATACTTAAAAAAAAATTGTACTGCATTGCAGTGGGACAAAGGGGGGCCTACAAAATTAAGATGATACCCCATCATTGATGGGGCATTCACTCATTAAGAATAGAATCCTAAAAGGATTCTCATTTAATGAGAAATATCATTAGACTAAGGAGTTAAACTCTGTCGAGTGCTGTGCTCTGCAAACAGATTTCACATCTGTCAGAAAATTAAGGAGGGAATAAAATTCCCCAAAATTTCTTAGAGCCATGCTCTGTAAAACAATGAGGTAATCTACCAGAACCCTCAAAACCAAACCTTTTTAATAGGGTAAAACCCCAAGATCTTTAAGATCTGTAAGAAAAATCCTAAAAACTCTAAGAGTTCTTCATGAAAGATGAGCAAAGCTCTGATTAACGGGTTAAGAAACCCTAAATTACATTTTAAAGATCTACGATGTAAGAAGAGCAAAGCTTTGTTAATGGGTTCGATTGTAATCCTTACCAAGTTTTTGGCAAAGTTCTAACTCTAAAAGAGTTTCCTTGGGCAAAGATCTAAGCTCTGGAAAGAGAATTTTATTCTCAGAAAGAAAAAGTTTATGGAATATGAACAACAGTCATCTTAAGGGCCAAAGGCCCTACTTATAGGAACAAGGAGACGGTTCCACTTTCGAGAAGATCCAACGGTGGAAAAGATGCCACCGCTGCACTCACGTGTGAGCCACATGAGCGCGGTTGTGGGGGCATTTGTTTCCCCAATAAAAGAGCAAAACTCTGTTCAAAACTCAAGAGGCAGCACCTCACGTGTATGCCATGAGGGCGCCAGAGCTAGAGTTATAAAAAAACTCTTAGAAGAGCAAAGCTCTGTTCAAAACTCAAGAGGCAGCGCCTCACGTGTCTGTCACAAGGGCACCAGTGCTAGAGTTAAAAACTCTTATTGGCGCCGCATGTGCACAGCACGTGAGCGCCGGCGTCTGGTAGAATTAAATTTTACTCTCTGTTAAACAGAGCCGTTGGATCAAAAGATCCAACGTAGATGATAAATCATTAGAGTGCAGAATTAAATTCTGTTGAGGAAATATTCCTCAAATCATTCTAAACAAGAAAGATTACTCTCTGTAAAACAGAGTACCGTTGGATTAAAAATCCAATGGTAATTAAAAAATCACCGAGCTACAGAATAAATTCTGTATGGGAAAATATTTCCCGAATCTTATTAAAAATAAGAAAAATATCTTCTGTAAAACAGAAGTCCTTGGATCAAAGATCCAACGGTAGGTAAAATCCCAAAATCAATTAGGATCTCTCAATGAGAGGTTTCTTCAACTAATCAACAGACTTTCCTGTACTATATAAAGGACCCAAGACGTCAAGTCTGAAAAAGAGGAACCCTCCCATAAGCTTTGAGAAAAAAAAGAAAGAGAGAAATCTTCGAAAGAACAGAGAATTAAATGCTAGAGGAAGAAGAACTCTCTTCTTGGAAATTTTAGATAAATAAAATTAGATAAAGATCCCATGGATCATTCAAAAAGAGAGAGAAATAAATAGTGCCTGGCGCTCAACGCCCAGCCCCTCACGTGCCCTTCACGTGGGCGCTACAACATAAAGAGTGCTTAGCACTCAGTGGCTGGCACCCAGCACCTCACGTGCCCTTCATGTGGGTGCTACAAAATAGGGAGTGCTTATCACTTAGTAGTGCGGCGTCTGGCGTCTGGCGTGACCCTCACATGGGCGCCACAGAACATAAAAGTGCTTGACACTCATCATTCAGCGCCTAGAGCCTCACGTGCCACGCACGTGGGAGCCATAAAGAGTGCTCAGCACTCCATATAGAGACAAAAGAAAAGAGAGAGTAAAGTGTGAGCGTCAGAACTCACATAAGTGCTCAGCACTTTTTGCAAGAAAAGGGGACTGAGCCCAAACCAGTACTTAGCACTTCTTTCAAATAAAAGAAAATTGAGTAGGTCAAGCCCAAGTTGGCTAGGTCCCTAATTCAGGTCAACTAAGCCTATGGGTTCATTGCTTCCCAAACATGACTCATGACATCTAAAATGATTCATCCTACATTTCCTAAATTAATCTTAGTCCCCCCAAAATAGCTAATGATTCTTAGATGATCCACTATGATCTCTTCCCTCAGACACGAGAATTGGTTCAAGGGTACATCTCTCCATACCTCTGATGCATGTCGTTGTAATTCCTCAACGTCTTCAGAGAGGTGGTGGGTCCCGACAACCAACTGTTTTTGGATGCACTTCCCAAGACGACGTGCACACCTTAAACCAAACCACACCCCAAATGGGTGTATCCCACATCATCGCCGTACATCCCGTCCCCTAACAAATATACGGGCATAAAATAGTGATCTACGGACCATAACGTCCTTAAACTACTACGGACCGTAACGCCCTCAAACTACTATGGATCGAAACGTCCTCAAACTAAACCCTCACCTCAAAAATGGTGATTGATTAGTCGAAAATATTGTATATTTTAGCCGGAAATTTCCTCATCATTTGCACTCATTTAGAAGTGTACGGCATTCATATTTCACATATTAGCAAAACGGTCGCAAAATATCAGATTGCATGTATTAGACCTTAAAACCAGCATTTCTAGGAAAATTGACTGCATTTCATTGCATGACATCATTTCCATATATCGCAACTCGTGTTTCGAAGTCTGTGCAGGAAAATCAGAAGCTTGCTCGAATGGACACTGCTAAAACATTACGCCAACGCAATAATTTCAGTTCTGGTATCAATCCAAAAGGGAAAACACAAATCAACATATCAGATAAAGCCACAAATGGCATTCCAAGACCACACCAGAAAGCCCAAGGCCCAAGCCCCACAAAGAGCCGCGGATCCGCGGCAGGAGCCTGCTTGCGCCGCGGATCCGCGGTGGGTCCAAGGATTCAGCCTCCCAAAATTAGTGTACAACTCCTATCTCAATGCTTACAGCTCAGAATGATACTTCAAGTTCCAGAAGACTCCAGAGGTTTCTGCCAGATCAGCAAACTAGGGTTTTCTAAGCTTAATTAATCCTAGCTTAAACCCTAAGCTAGCTCCTAACAAACTCTTTCTAGAAACTCCTCAACAAACTTTTGGAGGGAATTGTAATTTCAAACCTAGACCTAGGGTTTGGGAAGTCTATAAATAGAAGCCTAAACCTAGGGTTAAGATATACTATATACTTGATACTTGGATCCATTATCCAAGACTGAGATACTTCTTCATTTTACCCCCTCCATCTTCTTCTTCCACAAGTCTAGTGACAAGGCTTGTGTGAAACCCTAACCCTAATTCCAACTCCAAAAGCCAAGATCCCGAGTACCCATCAAGCAAGAAGCCTTGCAACCTTTTATGAGCCGAGCCGATCTTCAACAGAGCAAGTGGTCCAAACGATCCGCGACTCACGGAGCCGAGCGACGCTAAATCGACAATTTCGTTCTTCCTCTTGTAGTTCTTGAGCGACTGTAATCAAATTGTTGATATAAATAAAAGGTGAAATTCTTTTATCTTGTTTTCTTTTAATTCTTGCATCATGATTAGATCTCAATTTGTAATTGTTGTTCTTGTTATGATGTTTGAGTAAAACTCCGCTCGTAAAGGAGCCGAGACGATCAATAGAATGATGATGTAATATATCTTAAAACGATTCTTGATTCCTACAAGTTTTGTAAACCCTAGCAAGTTCAAGAACCGACAACCCATTTCTTTACGATGCTTTCTTGAATGATATCGCTCGAAATTGGGGAGTTACGATCGTTTCTTGAAATTGCTAGAGGCTAGAATGTGAATGATATCGACAAAAGAACAAGGGTAAAATGATGAAACCCTAGTTTCACGAAGAAGCCCTAACTCCCGTCGATCATCATCGATCTAGTATCAATCCTTCGAAGGACAAGAACACGAAATCTTTAGATTACATCACGTCTATAGATCCGATCGATTCCTACGAGCCTCATTTAGATTCTTGACATCTGATTGGAAATATTATCGAAACACGATTCTCAATTGTTTATCAGTTTCTTGATTCTTGATTAAACTAGTGACACCCGAATCAATCGATAAATTCTTGAATCATGTTTTCTTTTCTTTTCTATTAACTTTTCAATTCAAACAAATCAAATATAAAAACGAATCGCACAATCCCTGTGGACGATCCGCACTCGCTTACGATCTACAATCGACACAGTAATTGATTGCGGTCAAATATAATTCTTTGATTGTGATTCTATTCATTTTCTAAAACGACACACAAAGAAATGATCAATCAAATGGCGCCGTTGCCGGGGACTATTTGATTTGATACACACTACACAGTCTTGAATTTTAGATCAATCAGTGATCTACGGACCGAAACATCCTTAAACTAACAACAGATTGTAACGTCCCTAAACTAAAATAATGGAGCCCAAATACACTTTTATTGGATCTGAATAATCCTAAAGCCCCGTTAAGTAGATCTTAGTCTCAAATTGGACTAACGTATCCTTAACAAAAATTTAAGTTGATCTTAATCTCAAACGAGATTAATGATCCTTAAATCAACACAAAACCAAATCTACAATATACGGATTTGGACTAATCCATGCCCTACGGGCGACAACGTAAATTAGTCTCCATATACAATCCACGGACAACCAAAAATAAAACAAACACACATGACATGAAGTGAACTTCTGGAGCAAGAGGAATCGGTTATCGCTACGCGGTAACGTAATTAACTGCTGGGGCTTGCGCCTGCAGGGAAGAGTATCCCCACAATCAAAAAAGCTCTCGCAAACGAGGGGGAATCTGACGAAGTCACGCTACAATGCCGCATCTGTCCAAACCTTTGATACAATGTACCATAAATCAACTTGGCATCTTTGGAGAGGTGGACGGATAAATCCAAATAGCATTTACCCCCAAATTCAGGCAAGACGATCCATCCCGGTTTCGTCTCTGTTTTCGGCAGTAAACAATCCCAAGGTGTATCATTACCGACCACAAGATGAATTTCGAAAAAGACAAAGTCAAGGAGTTCTGCAACGAATATCACATACTAATGAAGTTTGCCGCGGTGGCGCATTCTCAATGCAACAGACAGGCCAAGGTTGCAAACCGAGATGTCATCCGAGATATTCGAGCTCGTTTAGAAGGAAGACAGGGCAGCTGGGTCGATGAACTACCACGGGTACTATGGGCCTTACGCACATTGAAGAAGACACCTATGGGAGAGACCCCCTTCAGCCTCTGCTATGGTACCAAGGCAATGGTCCCGGAAGAGATCGGGTTGCCCGGTTATAGAGTCGAACACTTTGATGTGAAGCCAATACCTCGGTGTTTCGGACTAATTTGGACATCTTGCTAGAGAAACGGGACCAAGTACAGATCAAAGCGGATGCCTACCAACGACAAACTGCTCACTACTACAACGCACGAGTTAAGTATCGCGCCTTCAAGACAGGAGATTTGGTCTTAAGGAGGAACGAACTCGTAGATCAAGGCAAACTGCACAAATTCTTCCCGAAGTGGGGCGACCCCTTCTTCGTCTCCGAAGTATTGCCCGGTAGAGCATATCGCTTGCAAGACGCCGGGGGACGCAAGTTTCCTCGGCCCTACAACACTGAAAAACTTAAGCTGTACCGATGAATGTATTTTCTTCTTTCAAAGCAATGTAAATTTTCTTAAGTCTCCTGAATTAAAAGGAACTTCTTCCATAAACATTGTTCTTTTTTTTGGTTCCGAGATCCCTGGATTCATTTCTAAGAGAAAATATAAAAAGTACTAAGAGGAAAAAAGAGACAAAACGTATGAGAAAAGAAGAATTTTATTCATTAACCGGTATTAGAGGCTCCTCAGCCTTACAAAATTACAACAGAGAGGGAAGGGGGTGGAGAAAACACTGCTTATGGTACTCCGACGAGATCTCTACAAGCCGAGCCCTGGCCTCTTCAGTCCGCTCCCTCTGATGCTGCCCACGGACCCGCGACACCACGGAAGCACCAGAGCTCCCGCCAGCCGGGCAAGAGTCCGCGATCTGCCTCTTTTGGTAACACTCCAAAAGAAGGGCCGCCGAGCGATCATGTTGGTTCTTCGAGATGAGGCCGCGGACGTAGAGCGTGTGCATCTTGTCAAGCGTCTCGTCCTGCAGCAGCGGAGACAAGGTGTTGAAAAAACCCGGGGACATCCTCCAAATGGCGTACATGAGCAATTGGAGGAAAGGTGACCGCTGAGGAAGTAGGCGGCCGATGTTGTCCTCTATGCGTTCGACCACCGTTCGGTACGTCTCCTCCGTGCACTCTTGATCATAGAGGTACACGTCATCGTGGGAGATGATCTCTCCGATGGAGTAGATGAGCCCGACCATTTTCAGAAATGCAACGCTGAAAGAAACCATCGTACCTTCATAATTTATAGCCTTAACAGAATCCCAATGGCCGAAATTTGCGCGCGCATCGGTGCGAATCGCGGGATATTTTCATATTTCCCAATACAGGGCTGCCGCGTGGCGACCATGCCGTATCTCACGAGCCCCTACACGGCCCACAGAAGTCGGAACGACATGGATCTTAGAGCGCCTTGCCTCGCCTGTGCGTTTCAGCCACGTGTCGTCCGTGACGGTCACTCTCCCAGATTTTTACGAGTCAAGGGAGATTGAACGATGCCCCATGAAGACAAGAAGAAGTCTAAAAAGCCCTCCTCAGAAGGCCACCGAGCAGCTTCCCTGCCCGGTCAATCCTTAGCGGGAATGAAGGCTTCCCTAGCACGGCAACAAGGTTTCGGGAGGTATCGTCCAAGCCAAATTAAAAATTTTCCATTCTAGCTAACCTTAAACATTGAATCGTTAACTATAATCCGACGGAATATAAATGCAAACACTTTACAACTAAAAGAGAACAAGGAATACAACCTTTCTAGACCAGTCCTTCACTTCACTAGCTCCGTGTAGTTGTCCCTTCGCTGAGATCATGAACTTTCGGACTCTAGAGAGGCTCCCATGAAGAAACGAACATGCTTGCTTCGAAGTCTTCGAGGCCGAAAATGATCTACGTCGAGGAGTCACTAATTACAGAATTAGTGAAGCAAACACCCTATACTAAATGGCAAGTAGTAGAGGATGATGAAGTAGGAATTTTGTTCACTTTAGATTTCATATTCTCACAAGTTTTCATCGCAAACGCCAAAACTAGAAAGCTTCAAGTGAGAAGAAGAAGAAGAAGCAATGAAGTTGTGATGAATTATTCTGTGAGGTTAGAAAATGCAACCAAGGGTTAAGCATGGAATGCTTAACCGTTGTAGAGACTTAACCATGAGCTAGGGTTAAAGTTAGGTTAACAAATTTCTTAAGGTAGACAAAAAGGGTGGACAAAGTCAAAGAAGCCTACAAGCTTCTTCCAAAATATCAATCATGACTAATTCCACAATTTTTGAATTTCCTTAATAATAAACATAAACCCTAATCTAACCCTAGCATGGTTCAAGTCTCATAAACCCTAGTTGCATTTGTAACCTAGCATGATACAAACATGTACACAAATATACATATCACATATATACAATGTGTACATGTCACGACCCAAGTTTGGATGTGACCGGCACTTAGATTTGTATCATATCTAAAGATATGCACAAGTCCAAGTAAGCCGAAAACCAAGATCAAATACCTTATTGCGGAATTATTTATGAAAATTTAGTTTTTAAGTAAAAATCTCAATTTATGAAGTTAATTCATTAAACAAATAATAAAGGTTAAGTTTAGTTGTATTCCTAGTTGGAATCAACAATATCAAAAAGGAACATGAATATACACATAAAGAACATCACTGAATCTCATAAAGAAAGAACTATAATACTGATCAACAGATCTCAACTGTACATATATATCCCATCTCTCATTCTAAGTCAAAATACAGGTTTGATGGAGACTTTCTAGATACAAAATACAAACCAAAAAGGAAGGTTACTACACATGCAACCTACCGATCAAAAGATGGAAATACAACTGCGAAAGTATCTCTGCCTCGCAGCTGCCCGTCCACTCTATCCCTGCAAGGAACTGTGGCACAACGGGGATGAGTTGCCAACTCAGTGAATACGACTAACATATAACGGCGAATAAAGTAAATATGCCGATTTATAGTTAATATCAACAATGATGAATATGATGCATACTAACATGTGGGAGCATAAATTTGTAATGTTCCATATATAAATCCAAAACTGAAATCTCATCAATTATTTTCCAAATAGGATTCATTTTCTTCCCGTGTCCATCATCGACACAAATCTTCGGTATTTCATCAGGCATCATTCCCCGAACGATCCTGTCAATCCATAACACCGGTCGGTATCCCCTAGATATCCGCCGTGTTTACCACTGACTCCGGTATCGAGTATCCTCGCTAGGCTCACCGCCTATACTGCGGCCCCTGCCCCTCGGCCCCGACCGGGTCCACCATGATCCGGCTGTATAGCTACCCCACCCAGCTCGGATATACGTAATAAATTCCGCAACCGTATAGCTACCCCACCCGGTTCGGAATAAAACCAAATCAAAAAACGACATTCATGGTGGACATGTCACAATTACCATAAAAATACTGGATTTATGTAATAGTATTCAAAACTTAAAACCATAAATCCTCAATTCTATATTTACTTCATATATAACACCAAAATACGCATAAAGTAACAGGATGCCAATGATGCAATCTACCATTATATTAGATATGTGAAATACGATATAATCCATGTTAACAAGTATGATAATTAAGTGTATGTGACATGGCAATATCGACGAGGTGTGTGTAGCATATAAGATGTGCACGTGGCATGACTCGTCGATAATTATGAAGTGTTCTAACAACTAAGCAATTTATAGTTATGTGTAGTGAATGCAATTTAACATTTAAGCATAATGATATAAACATCAAGTCTAATAAAACCACGGGCGAAACACGCCATCTTTACAAAATTCCCCGGTAGATGTTTAGTCTACTCACCGGAAAAGTCGAATCTACTCCGGAATCGGTAATCCTTTCCCTTTCCTTGCGGCTTCCGTAATTCTTGTATCCGAGTCTAAATTTACAAGTTAACGTATATAAGCAAAACGGCTATTCCGATATAACGGAAATAGAAACACGCTATCTCACATATAAGTTATATACTATCCGATTATATCAAGTTATTAAACACTCAATCTTGCTGGATTTTAACCCTAATCTGTATTGTTTCAGAAATTAAAACGCGACGTGATTTAGTCGTGTCGTATTTAGTGTTTTACGATACCCTTTCCGATATATCATCCCAGATTTTAACTACAGTGAAACTAATTTAAATAAACAGTACCAAAATAGCCTAAATTGTATACTGTATACTACCCAACAGAGAAAACCCCCAAAGTCCCTAACATGGCCGGCGACGCCGGCCATACTTGCTTGGCCGCCGGCCCAAAACCGGCCCCCTGGTGTCGTCTTCTTGTGGTTTACTCTAGTTGCTTCCTACATCATTTTTACTCTGTTTAATTTATTTAATTATCTTCCAGATTAAAGCAGATTCTAACAGACACTAAATTTAGCTAGAATACGATATTATGTGACATGTTCAATCGATTTTAACTAATCTACAGAGCCTAATTTACCTACTGTGATTAAGAATTTACCCTCCAATTTAGTTGTAGGAATGACCCTCCATGATTAATCAGCTCCTCCTAGCTTGTTGGTGATCAAAACTCAAGAACAAGCTCCTCTTTCATCTTCTTCCTCTTGTTCTTCTTTTTCCCTCTTAGATTTTCTTTTCTTTTAAATTTTCTTGAGTTTTAATCTCAGTTTGGAACTGAGAATGAGCTATATATGTGAGAGGAGGAAGGGATAGGGTTAAGGAGGTGGTGTCAAGGGTTGAAGGGTGCATGTTTCATACAAGAAGGAGGTGTAATGAATTTGGAAACATGCAAGCATGAGGTGTTTTTGATTTATCTTCATAATTTTTGTTTTAATTTGAATTTAATTTCAGATCTGAATGATTTCATTTATTCACTTAAACCCTTGACAATCTTGTATTTGCATAAAACCTAAACTTTACAATTTAACCCCTCACAACTTAACTTATTATAAAACACACATTTTATTAAAATGAAGCTAAATTTATCATTAAAACCCTTATAACTTGTTTAAATTACATTCAAAAATTCTAATTTAATTGGCATTACATATAACTTATGAAGATTGACATATTTGATTTTAACCGTTTTGTGATTTATCACTTTATTCTTAATTTAATTTAATTTATTTATTTCTAACTTTTTCCTAAATGTTACAATATTCCCCCCTTAAGAAAATTCGGTCCCCGAATTTAAAATAATTACTAGACATACCTACGAGAAGATGTGGAAATTTCTTTCGCATTGCGTCCTCCGTCTCCCAAGTAATCTCCTCGCGATCCTTTCCTTGCCAGAGAACCTTTACAGATGGCAGTATCCTCGATCGTAGTTGCTTTGCCTGCCTGTCCAGAATAGCGACTGGCTGCACTGTGTAGGATAGATCTGGCTCAAGCTGTAGAGTCTGATAATGGATCGCATGAGATGGATCGTGAAGATATCTGCGAAGCATCGAAACGTGGAACACCGGATGTACGTCGGGTAAATTAGGTGGAAGTGCTAACCGATAAGCTACAGCGCCCACTCTCTCTAGAATCTCGTAAGGTCCAACATATCTGGGGCTGAGCTTCCCTTTCTTCCCGAAACGCATCACGCCTTTCATTGGAGATACTCGAAGGAATACATGATCTCCCATATCAAACTCGAGTTTACGTCGTCGTCGATCTGCGTATGAATTCTGTCTGCATTGGGCCGCTTTCATTCTATCTCGTATCAATTGAATCTTCTCTGTAGTTTCTTGTACTATCTGCGGTCCCAATATACCACTCTCACTAAGTTCCGTCCAGCAAACGGGCGATCGACATTTCCTTCCATACAAAGCTTCAAAGGGTGCCATCTGGATCGTCTCTTGAAAACTGTTGTTATACGAGAATTCTACCAAAGGTAGATGACGATCCCAACTACCACCGAAATCTAGGCTACAAGCCCGAAGCATATCCTCTAGTATCTGAATGGTCCGCTCCGACTGACCGTCTGTCTGTGGGTGGAAAGATGTACTAAAACTCAGTCGTGTACCAAGAGCGTCCTGAAGTTTCTGCCATAGCCTGCTCGTGAACTGGGTACCTCGATCTGATACTATGCATGTCGGCACTCCATGTAGACGTACAATCTCATCGATATAAATCTGTGCATACTGAGCAAATCCATATGTCGTCTTTACTGGAAGAAAATGAGCGGCTTTTGTCAATCTATCTACAATCACCCAAATGGAATCATACCCTTTGCTAGTCCTGGGTAGACTCACCACAAAATCCATGGAAATCTGTTCCCATTTCCACTCTGGAATGGGTAAGGGTTGCAGCTCTCCGGCTGGCCTCTGGTGTTCTGCTTTGACTTGCTGACAAGTCATGCATCGAGAAACATACTCCGTAACATCCTTCTTCATTCCTTCCCACCAATAATTATCTTTCAAATCACGATACATTTTGGTGGAACCAGGATGAATACTGTATACTGATCTGTGAGCATCCTCCAAAATCTCACGCCTCAATCTGTCAGAATCTGGCACACAGAGACTAGTCCTAAAATGCAACACTCCCTGATCATCAATCACGAACTCCGTCTCCTTGCCCTGCCTAACATGGTCTATAATCTCCATCATGCGAGTATCTGTAGGCTGCGCATCTCGAATACGATCCAATAGCTGAGGTCTGGTGCGAACATGTGCTAACTGACCTCCTGCCGATGTGAACTCAAACTGTATACGACTATCACATAAGATCTGCCAGTCTGTAGAAGACTGTCTCTGCAAAAAGCTCAAATGAGATAAATTACCTCCAGGCCTCCGACTCAAGGCATCTGCTACCACATTTGCTTTGCCTGGGTGGTACAAGATCTCACAGTCGTAATCTTTCACCAATTCCATCCACCTACGCTGCCTGAGGTTCAGATCTTTCTGCTGAAAGATATACTTTAAGCTTTTATGATCTGTGAAGATTTGACACGTTTCTCCATACAAGTAATGTCTCCAAATCTTCAATGCGAATACTACAGCAGCCATTTCTAGATCATGAGTGGGGTAGTTTTGTTCATGCCTCTTCAACTGTCGAGAAGCATATGCTATTACTTTGCCGTGTTGCATCAACACACAGCCTAAGCCCACTCTAGAAGCATCGCAATACACGACGAAACCCCCTGACCCGGAAGGTAAAGATAATACAGGTGCAGTCGTCAAACGCGTCTTCAGTTGTTGGAAACTCTGCTCACACGCATCTGTCCACTGAAATGGAACTTCCTTCCTAGTCAATCCTGTCAAAGGTGCCGCTATCCGTGAGAAATCCTGTACGAAGCGTCTGTAATAACCTGCCAGACCTAAGAAACTCCGAACCTCCGTAACTGACATAGGCCTGGGCCAGTGTTGTACCGCTTCAATCTTCTTTGGGTCTACGCATATACCTTCTCTCGTAACTATGTGACCCAAGAACTCCACACTATCGAGCCAAAAAGCACACTTAGAAAACTTTGCATACAACTGATGCTCCTTCAAGGTCTGCAATGTGATACGTAAATGTTGCTCGTGCTCCGTCTGACTCCGAGAATATACAAGAATATCATCTATGAATACTATAATAAACCGATCGATAAATGGTCTAAAGATACGGTTCATCATATCCATAAAAGCTGCTGGAGCATTGGTGAGTCCGAACGACATCACCAGAAATTCATAATGCCCATATCTCGTACGAAACGCCGTCTTTGGAATATCGTCCTTCCGAACCCTCAACTGATGATACCCTGACCTCAAGTCAATCTTTGAGAAAAATCTGGCTCCTTGCAACTGATCGAACAAGTCATCTATTCGTGGTAATGGATACCTGTTTCGCACCGTGACGCGATTCAGCTGTCGGTAGTCGATGCACATTCTCATACTACCGTCCTTCTTCTTCACAAATAAAACAGGAGCTCCCCACGGTGAAACAATGGGACGAACAAGTCCTCTATCTAACAACTCTTGCAACTGGCCCTTGAGTTCTTTCAATTCCGTCGGTGCCATTCGATAGGGTGGTATAGAAATAGGCCCTGCACCCGGAATCAAGTCGATGCAAAATTCGATATCTCGATCAGGTGGCAATCCTGGTAACTCAGCTGGGAATACCTCTGGAAATTCTCGAATGATCGGGATTTGGTCCAATGGAACTTCAGCGACTCCTATGTCCTGAATAAAGGCCAAGAACCCATGACAACCCTTCTTCAAGAGCCGCCCCGCACAAAAAGAAGAAATCATGTTGACAGGGGTTAACTTGCAATCCCCCTGCACAACAAACACCGGTTCACCTGGAAAACAAAATCTAACCGCTTTTCCTCGACAATCTACATAGGCATGACAAGCGGCTAACCAATCCATCCCAAGAAGTATGTCAAAATCCAACATGTCCAGGAGAATCAGATCAACTAGCGAATCTCTATTACCAATACGCACCGAACACGATCTGAATACGTGCCGAGCTATAAAGGAATCTCCAACTGGAGTAATCACTACCAAGGGTAACTCTAATAATGACGACTCCTTCCCCAACAAAAGTGCGAATCGTGAAGATACATAAGAATGTGTAGAACCGGGATCAAATAAAACATGTGCCTCTAATGAGCATACTGTAAGAGTACCTGTCACGACTGCATTTGATGCCTGGGCATCCTGCGGAGTCAGCGCAAAAACCCGTGCCTGGCCCCTGCCCGCATCCTGTCGTCCTCTACCTCTATCTCCTCGACCTCTCTGAGCACGTCCTGCATAGCCTCGACCTCGTGGTGCAACTGCCTGGCGTGTAGCGCCAACTGGGGGAGGAAGTAAAGCCATCGGTGTAGGAGGTGGAAGGGGTAAAGCAGCCTGTGGAGCAACGGTCCCGTCCTGAGATCTACAATCCCGCGCAAAGTGTCCGGGAAATCCACAACTATAACACGTAGATGGTGGTCTCTGATCACCAGGATAAGAACTGAACATCTGGCCCTATGTCCAACCTCATCCGACACTGCGTCCTGGAGTATATCTGCCTGGATATGACCCTCTACCTCGGCCAAACTGTCTATTGGTCGGCACGACCGGTCTACTCCTCTTTGGCTCTGGAACGACCCCTGACTCGCTCAAACGATCCTCTACTCGTATCGCCGCATCCATGGCCTGTGCATATGTATCAAAATGCTGGGAGCCTATCGCCAGATACAACTGTGTGTCCAAACTCCTTAGGAACCTTTTCACCCGAAGCTCCTCTGTAGGTACTAAGTATGGGGCATATCGCGACAGCTGGGTGAATCGTAAGTCATAATCTGCTACTGACATACTTGCTGATTTCCTCAACGCTTCAAAACTGCTAGCTCTAGCGTCCCTCACACTCTGGGGAAGAAATCTGGCCAGAAAGACTGTAGAAAACTCGGTCCACGTCATCGGAGGAAGATTTGTAGCTCGCCCTCTTTCCATCGACTCACACCACTCCTGTGCAAGTCCCTCCAAACGAAAGCTAGTCAGCTCAACTGACCTCGCATCAGAACATCGCAATGATCTGCCGATCCTAGCCATTCTATCAAGAAAAGACTGAGGATCATCCGCCACATCGGTCCCTGTAAATACCGGGGTCTCAATCTCATAAACTCAGCAAGTGATACCTCCATCACTCTCATATCTACTGGCGCTACCGTCTGTGTGGGCTGTACCTCGGACTCTGCTACGGTCGGTGCTGGATCTGATCTCAATACTCGAGTGGTCTCAGCTAACTGTCCTACCACTCGCTGTAATCCCAACATACCCTCCTCAATCCTAGTCATGCGATCTGGAAGAGGAGGATCAACATGCTCATGCACCGCCGGAACGTCCGGTGTACCAGTCGTCATCACAGGTGGACTCGCCCTAGCTGCATCTCTGGCTGCGGCTCTCCTAGCCCGCGTAGCCATAGCAACTGGAACAAGAACGAGAGTTGATAAGGTGTGGGAACAGAAGCAATCAATAACGGAGAATCAACGGAAGAATAGATCAAGATAGACATCCTAAGGTTAGTTAGGCTGAATACGATAACGTAAATATGCCGCGGAACATACGTACGGTACTGCATTCGTCCTAATTCACCTACTCCATCAAACCAAAGGTCATCCTAACTCTCGGACTTACCTCAACCTATTGAAATCCCTTACTGAATTCCGTAAGGTTACTCCTAGGCTCTGATACCAACTTTGTCACGACCCAAGTTTGGATGTGACCGGCACTTAGATTTGTATCATATCTAAAGATATGCACAAGTCCAAGTAAGCCGAAAACCAAGATCAAATACCTTATTGCGGAATTATTTATGAAAATTTAGTTTTTAAGTAAAAATCTCAATTTATGAAGTTAATTCATTAAACAAATAATAAAGGTTAAGTTTAGTTGTATTCCTAGTTGGAATCAACAATATCAAAAAGGAACATGAATATACACATAAAGAACATCACTGAATCTCATAAAGAAAGAACTATAATACTGATCAACAGATCTCAACTGTACATATATATCCCATCTCTCATTCTAAGTCAAAATACAGGTTTGATGGAGACTTTCTAGATACAAAATACAAACCAAAAAGGAAGGTTACTACACATGCAACCTACCGATCAAAAGATGGAAATACAACTGCGAAAGTATCTCTGCCTCGCAGCTGCCCGTCCACTCTATCCCTGCAAGGAACTGTGGCACAACGGGGATGAGTTGCCAACTCAGTGAATACGACTAACATATAACGGCGAATAAAGTAAATATGCCGATTTATAGTTAATATCAACAATGATGAATATGATGCATACTAACATGTGGGAGCATAAATTTGTAATGTTCCATATATAAATCCAAAACTGAAATCTCATCAATTGTTTTCCAAATAGGATTCATTTTCTTCCCGTGTCCATCATCGACACAAATCTTCGGTATTTCATCAGGCATCATTCCCCGAACGATCCTGTCAATCCATAACACCGGTCGGTATCCCCTAGATATCCGCCGTGTTTACCACTGACTCCGGTATCGAGTATCCTCGCTAGGCTCACCGCCTATACTGCGGCCCCTGCCCCTCGGCCCCGACCGGGTCCACCATGATCCGGCTGTATAGCTACCCCACCCAGCTCGGATATACGTAATAAATTCCGCAACCGTATAGCTACCCCACCCGGTTCGGAATAAAACCAAATCAAAAAACGACATTCATGGTGGACATGTCACAATTATCATAAAAATACTGGATTTATGTAATAGTATTCAAAACTTAAAACCATAAATCCTCAATTCTACATTTACTTCATATATAACACCAAAATACGCATAAAGTAACAGGATGCCAATGATGCAATCTACCATTATATTAGATATGTGAAATACGATATAATCCATGTTAACAAGTATGATAATTAAGTGTATGTGACATGGCAATATCGACGAGGTGTGTGTAGCATATAAGATGTGCACGTGGCATGACTCGTCGATAATTGTGAAGTGTTCTAACAACTAAGCAATTTATAGTTATGTGTAGTGAATGCAATTTAACATTTAAGCATAATGATATAAACATCAAGTCTAATTAAACCACGGGCGAAACACGCCATCTTTACAAAATTCCCCGGTAGATGTTTAGTCTACTCACCGGAAAAGTCGAATCTACTCCGGAATCGCTAACCTTTCCCTTTCCTTGCGGCTTCCGTAATTCTTGTATCCGAGTCTAAATTTACAAGTTAACGTATATAAGCAAAACGGCTATTCCGATATAACGGAAATAGAAACACGCTATCTCACATATAAGTTATATACTATCTGATTATATCAAGTTATTAAACACTCAATCTTGCTGGATTTTAACCCTAATCTGTATTGTTTCAGAAATTAAAACGCGACGTGATTTAGTCGTGTCGTATTTAGTGTTTTACAATACCCTTTCCGATATATCATCCCAGATTTTAACTACAGTGAAACTAATTTAAATAAACAGTACCAAAATAGCCTAAATTGTATACTGTATACTACCCAACAGAGAAAACCCCCAAAGTCCCTAACATGGCCGGCGACGCCGACCATACTTGCTTGGCAGCCGGCCCCAAACCGGCCCCCTGGTGTCGTCTTCTTGTGGTTTACTCTAGTTGCTTCCTACATCATTTTTACTCTGTTTAATTTATTTAATTATCTTCCAGATTAAAGCAGATTCTAACAGACACTAAATTTAGCTAGAATACGATATTATGTGACATGTTCAATCGATTTTAACTAATCTACAGAGCCTAATTTGCCTACTGTGATTAAGAATTTACCCTCCAATTTAGTTGTAGGAATGACCCTCCATGATTAATCAGCTCCTCCTAGCTTGTTGGTGATCAAAACTCAAGAACAAGCTCCTCTTTCATCTTCTTCCTCTTGTTCTTCTTTTTCCTTCTTAGATTTTCTTTTCTTTTAAATTTTCTTGAGTTTTAATCTCAGTTTGGAACTGAGAATGAGCTATATATGTGAGAGGAGGAAAGGATAGGGTTAAGGAGGTGGTGTCAAGGGTTGAAGGGTGCATGTTTCATGCAAGAAGGAGGTGTAATGAATTTGGAAACATGCAAGCATGAGGTGTTTTTGATTTATCTTCATAATTTTTGTTTTAATTTGAATTTAATTTCAGATCTGAATGATTTCATTTATTCACTTAAACCCTTGACAATCTTGTATTTGCATAAAACCTAAACTTTACAATTTAACCCCTCACAACTTAACTTATTATAAAACACACATTTTATTAAAATGAAGCTAAATTTATCATTAAAACCCTTATAACTTGTTTAAATTACATTCAAAAATTCTAATTTAATTTGCATTACATATAACTTATGAAGATTGACATATTTGATTTTAACCGTTTTATGATTTATCACTTTATTCTTAATTTAATTTATTTATTTCTAACTTTTTCCTAAATGTTACAGTACATCAAGTGAGAAAAGAAATCATAAGTGAGCTAATACTAGTTAATGTAATGTAATATATCAAATATATAATTATACATTAGATTATCAAATCAACTCTTAATTTAATAATCCGGCTATATGATCTATAACCGACTAATATCATATGAATCAACTTATCGAATCAACACTTGATCCGATAACCCAGCTATATCATATATAACCGACCGATATCTCATATCGTGTAACAACCGAGTTCAGTTATACCAATTTCTGTTGCCGTATGTGTTGTTTGTGGTATTTAGTCCATTTATCATGTTTGGTTGCAAAATGGTAGTTTACTTTATATTCGACCCGTTTGCTTGAGCTCGTTGTTTACTAATTATAGATTACACTAACATTTCATATTTCTGTGTATAACAATTTAAGTCATTTAAAATAATTTAAAAATGCTTGACATGGCCTGCTTGATACCCCTAACCCTGTGTAGTGTCCTTGCATCGTGTTCTCGTCCCGTTCAATGGAACGGACGTGTTTGGATGGCTACGCGCACGTGCATGTGTCCGTTCTTGGGGGTATGCCTTTTTGTTACAAAATCCTTCATTTTAATTTTTAGAACTTGCCTATAATTTTCATATTTCAAATTCAAAAGTTTGGACCCGACCCGGGCGCAATTATGAAATATTTGCATTCCGCCAAATTCTAATTATTTAAAATATCTTTTAAATTCACTTTAGCTTTCCCCAGCGAAAGATTTTGGGTAAGATTAACAGAAGAAAATATTTTTACAAAGGAAAATCTTTTCCCAGCCAATGGAATCACTCTTTGAAAATATTAAAAATCTTTAATAAAATTTCCAAAACAAATCTCCCAGCCAATCGCAATCCTCCATTCTTCCCTGGGCCCCACGCCTCTCTCTCCCTCTCTCACCTTTCTCCTTCTCCTTCTCTCTCTTCTCTCTTTCTCTCTCATGCGAATACAGCCAACTTCATCTCTCCTCACTGTTACTCTCTCTCTCTCTCTCCTCTCAAATCTTTCTCTCTCTCTCTTCTCAAATCTTTCTCTCTCTCTCTCTAACCGCGTATCTCTCTCTCTCTCTCTTCCCTTTTATATTTCTTCTCTTCTTCATCTTTAAACAAAACCTGAACCCATCACTCGCGAACCCTAGCTGCCGTCTCCCTCTCGCCGTTGCCTTAGCACCGACGACTACTGTGCAGACCTCGTCGCCTCCTCACCCTCGTCATCACCTCCGCCTCCGCTCCCTTCTTCCCGACCACCCTGCACTTGCACCGTGCAGCCGCGCACCCCCTGCACGCATCTGCACCGCCGTGGGATCGCCGCCGGTGACCTGTCCCGCATTCCTTGCCTTCGTGCACACCCCCAGTGAGCAACCTTTCTCCCCCTCATCCTTCTCTTCTTCTTCTTTCTCTTCTTATTTATCTTAAATTTTCTTTTCTGTTACTAATTAAAGGATACCTTTGTAGATTGTCGGAGCTCCGTCGACGACTCACCGACGACGCTGTCACCCCCTGCAGTCTAGTGAGTAAGTTCCTTCATCAATCCCCTCTGTTCTCTTTCTTTCTTCTTGCTTCTTTTTCCATGCATCTCTTGTCTATTGTAATGTTACTGCTCTCTGGTTCACCGAAATCCGACCGTGCCGGCGACGATCCACGACGATCCAGCGAGGACCTCTGACCCGTGTGATTCCACCGCTCGTCGTTTGGACTCATTCCGTGTACCGTGCGCGCGTCGCGACTTTTTCCGCCGACGCGTAACGTTCCGTTTCCCGTATCGCGATTCGTCGAGGCAAGTGAAACTTACTACATGCTATTCATACTATTTCTATATTTATTTATCTAATTTCATATTAAATCTATTGATAGAATCTAAAACCATGAGTTCCAAGTTAACAATATGATGTTCCGTTTACATGTTTCAGATCTAGAACTTGAAACCTAATTGTTGCAATTAGTTGACTATACCTAGTAATCACATTTATATGTTAGATCACATAATCACAATTGTTTTATAGCCATAATACCCTTTTGTAGTTTTACCCCGTCGGACATCTGTGTGCATCTTTAACCTGTTTTAGTTATAATTGCATCCATTGAACATATTATACATGTCATTGCATCCCTAGATTACTTAATGCTTATTACATTGATTTTAACATCCATATTTGCCATACTGTATTCATATAATGTTGAAACCATCTCTTAAAACACAAACTGATAACTGTACAGCTAAGTAGTTTAATCTGCACATATTGCTTAACCTATTACATGTGCCAATTTATTATGCTGATGATACCCATGCTTGTTTATTTATAACCATGATTATGCTAGATGATTATGAGCACCCACATGATATCTTGTGCACCCTGACATGACTTGCTACACATATTACTTGACCTGACATGGTACCGTACACTTTTGACATGACATGAAACCTAAATACATTACTTGACCTGACCTGAGGTACCATGGCTTGACCTGTTACCTGATCTTGTGTCTAATGCCAACAAACCTGACATGTAGTCCTTACGGACCGTTCCTGTTGTCTATCCAGACAAACCTGCACCTACCTGATCCTGAGTTGTCATTAGTTCTTGATTACTTAATACCTGACTTGAACACTTATAGCTTGGGGGTATGGGGAAATCAATGATGAAATCCTGACTTGTAACTCGACAGTTGCTCGCTTATACTGATCAGTTTTGAGGCTAGGCCCGCCTCGGGATGATGCTGCTAACATCGTTCGTCTTTCCTTTTTCCTTTTGTGCCTAGCGGTACGTCTCGGTTTCAGCCCGAGAGTCTTAGACCGTGGTCCCGGGCATGCACGGGATACTATTGAGTTACATCGATGATTCATCAAATTGATTTCAAGGACTTGAGAGTAGATAACCCAATAGTCCAGTTAGATTACTCACCGTACACTGCCTTTCACTGCCTTGATTTATATTCTGTTACACCTGCTTTACAACTTATGATTATATTTGCATGCCTTGCTACATTATTACTGCTTGATGTTTTGACGCGCTGACGTCTGGGTTTTGCATGGCCCAGATCCCGTCCCTTTGCTCCAGTCCGAGCAGGAGTACTTCACCCAGCAGGCTGAGCAGTGAGGATTCAGTAGTAGTTAGTTCTTTACTTTTCAGCATTTTATTTCCTGATGTGAGCCCGCATTATGGGACATACATTCCAGTTATATTTTGTATTGGATCTTTTGCTTCCGCATTATTATTCTTGACTCATTTTATTTTGGTTTATGGACATGTATTAGCTAGTTTTATTTTTTGTTCTTGATATCTCTACAGCCGTAATGTGACTGTGGAAGGACAATTCCTATCCACAGGTAGCATGGTTGGCTATGTCACATGCCTACTTAGCGTACTTTAGGAAGCGGGGCGTGACATGGTTCTTTTGGTATCAAAGCCATAGGATACAGGTTAATCGGGTTTGATTCTTTTGTAGTTGGGTATTGGACCCAATACATGAATCAGAACATCCGTGATTAGGAAACATGTCCTGCCACCTTACCGCCTTACCATTCTTGAATCTTAACCTCCTCCTGATTCTACTTTTGCGATGTGCAAACCTTCTTTGCATATCGACTCGAAAATCTGGTTTCCTTTGTTTATCTCTAGAGCTTAGGCGACTTGAGTGGAGTTATGTGATTGTAACTATGATACCGCGGCATAGTTACAATGCGGTACTCTATTTAAGTAACTTGGAATTCTAGCCTTGACTCATATCCTTGATCTATATGTTGTATCTGTTATCGTACTAATACTCTTTGGTGTTTGGTTGCAGTATCATGGAATCCAGGAATCTATAATCGTACCAGAGGTGTATGGATGATGCTACTTTGCTTGGAGTAATTCGTAACTTGCTTGAGGACCACAAGCAGCAGACTGAGCTGAAGCCGGCGTTTGCACTAAACCAAACGGCCGTACGTAGAAGTGTTCCGGTGAACCGACGCAGTGTGTCACCAATGAAGAAAACAATCGTTGCTGGTCGGAGAGGGAGCGTGATCTGTGACTTTTGCCGTTTGCCTGGGCATGTGCAAAGGGAGTGTCGGAGAAAGCATGGACTCTGTTTGGTTTGTGGATCGGCGGATCACACTATCCATGTTTGTCCGTCGAAACTTCATAAGGAAGAGAATGTTCGGAGGCCAGTGTTACCCAAGAAAAGGGGTAGGATGTCGTGCGACTTCTGCCAACGACCGGGTCATTATCAGAGAGATTGTCGTAAGAGGCTTGGACTTTGTCTGATTTGTGGATCACATCATTGATAATTGTCCGTTAAGGCTAAGATTGAAGGAGGATACTCGGGAGCCACCACAAGAGCAACTTCCAGATCAGGAGCAGTTAATTCGGGGAGCTAATCAGGCTCAGGCTTTTCCCCTGATGGCTGAAGAGGCTAAAGCTTCAGAGGAAGTCGTTTCAGGTACCCTAATTGTTCATGGTTTTCTCGCATTAGCGTTATTCAATTCTAGTGCATCCCATTGATTTATGTCGTCCAAGTTTATTGTTGTACACTCGATGACTTCCACGACCCTGTTTAGTTTTGCGACATACACACTGGGAATGAGAAAATCATAACTAGTAGAGGGTGTAAGGATGGTTTCGTTGTTGTTTGCGGACGGGAGCTAATGCAGAGGTCTTGAAGGTTGTTACTGGCAGCTTTGATGTGTTAGTTATATGTATGCCCTAGAGGCCATTACTGTACATTGGATATATATTGTAGTGGATGCTGGGACATATATAGGTAGGACTTTCTTGCTCGACATGATAGTACGCTATCTGGTTGCTCTTTATCTTAACATGTATATTTTCTGTCTCTCTGATTACATGTTGATAAAGCCCTTAGGATGTGTACCCAACTTCCAGGACTATGATGCAGATCATACTAGTGGGGCCTGGGTAGTCAATGAGTACATCCTTCATTGTTCCTAGTCGAGGGAATATCGAGATGGGGCATCGATATTCCAGAGTAGACTAGCGTATATCTTCTCGACCCATGCGATGGGCGATGGATGATCCCATATCCATTGATGTTTGACATCGGAGATGGTATGCGGGTGCTCAGTGGAGACTGGGTACACTGAACGGACTCGCCGAGAACTCCCAGATGGTATTATACCTCACGTCAGATGGCAGTTCTCTGGTGACACTGGTACAGCTTAGTCTGTTGACCCGAGATCGTCATAGATTCTTGTGTGTCTCCCACTGTGCTTTGATTTCCACCCTACCACGGCTCTACTGAGTTGTGCAAACAGGTGGTTATTGGGTACAGTCCCGATTCACATGGAGGCAATGAGCGATAGGAGGGGATTCGTCTCTCCCGGTATTGGGGGTTGATGTTGCGCTATGCTCGACTGGCCATAACAGGAAATCCCTGGCCAGGGTTGCAGTGATATACTGGTAAGAGTTATCAGTAGTTTCACACATGTCATGGACTTCACGTCGGCATGACTTATCGAGCTATTGGGGTCTGACATTTACCACCCCTAGACGAGATATGCGACATATCAGGCGAACAGACCGGACTGTACGGTAAGTGTTACTGGTTGGATTCACAGGAGTGTGAGCGGGCTTGCTCGTCGATCTTCTGATCGCTCAATACCCGGGTGGCCGTTACGTTTAGAAGACCGCTTGCGGCTTGTGGGTGTTTGATATGATCATCATCTGCTGCCGGCGTATTGACGAGTCTTTAGAGTCCTACACAGAGGTTTCCTGGCTCAAGCGAAACGAAATAGGAGCGCATATGAGATATGTGCGGGACCGAGAATAATACGTGTATGTGATACAGTATTCTATTCTCGCGATGGATGTATCGAATGGTTGTATGCTATATAACCTAGTTATCGAATCAAGGATTGATTCGATAAGCCGATACATGAGATACTAGTCGGTTATATACGATATGACCGGATCGTTAAATCAAGTGTTGACTCAATGATTTAATGCATAATTATATATTTGATATATTACTTTGCATTAACTAGTATTGGTTCGCTTTAAATGGATTTTCTCACTTGAATTGCACATTGTATATGTGATATATTTTTGTGCACAAGATTGTATCATGTTTAATGATACATGCAAGCTTAGGTTTGTGTAAAGAATTAAATAATGGTTAAGTTAGTGGTTAGGGTTTACTTTTATCTTATTCATTTATCTATTGATTTATTTATTTATTTCTTTTTGGAAAAGATAAAGAGAATGGTGGCTTTTTTTGTAGTTTTGTGGAAACTTCATGAAGTGTTGAAAGTTTGACCATTCTTGTTCTTTTCCTAAACCTAACCATTAACTCTAACCATGGTTTATTCTCTACACCTAACTATGGTTACTATTATGATAAGTATCATTTTATTTGATATTTTAAATATAACTTATGATATCATCTTCTTCTTGTTCATCTTCTTCTTCCATGAAGAAAGCTTGCTACATCAATGGTGATTGATGAAAAAGTGTGAGAAATCCAAATCTAAAGTCTACCCACTTCCTATTTCTTCATCCTCTACCTCTTGCCAAGTAGTATAGGGTGTTTCCTTCACAAGTTTTCTTGACTTGGTGAAGTTGGAGCTTGATCTAGCGATGCCTCGACGTAGATCATCTTCGGCATCGTCGTCGATGACCTAGCCCGCTTTTTCTCCGATGAAGCCGACGCTAGAGCCCAAGATACGATTTGGACAGCGAGGGGACTTCATCACGGAGCCTAGGAGGTGGTGGACCGGATCTACAAAGGTTGTAGCCCCTTCCCTTTAGCTATATTTCCGTTTACTTGATCGTATCGCCTATATATCTAGTTAACGATCTGTATTAGGTTTTCTCGGCACATGTAAAATTTCAATTGGGCATGTTTGATCACTTGTGAGACTTCATTAGTGTGCCTAGGAACCCTACAGTGGTATCAGAGCCTAGATAGAGCCTTAGGCGATGCGTAGACGGAGTTAGAAGTCCGATCGACCCGAAACCCCGATTTTAACATGCTCTCTGGACTTTTTTGAAATTCATGGATTTTTTTGTATTAAAAATATGCAGAAAAATCAGCAGGTATTCCTAAGAATTACTGTGAAATTCGAGAGCACGATTCCTCTAAATCACGGCGGAACCGCGGCACGAGCATGGCTCGTGCGGCGGTTCCGCGGCCAACTAGTCACATCAGCATTTTTCTTTTTCACAGTAACTCCTACTTTTTAGTGCTGGTTTTCCTGGGAATATTTTAATATTTATTCCAGAGTTTTATTTTCTGGGTTGTATAGGGAACTCAGTGTATCGATCGGATTGTCTAATTTTGTCGGTGTGTTTTTCCGGGTATTTTAGAATATGTTAAAAAGGTTCGACCGGATATAAATACCCACTTTTTCCCCTGTCGGGAAATTTCCAAGTGTTGGATCTTTCCGTAGTTTAACGACGTTCTAAGTAGTGCAAGTAACGCGATGGACCCTCTAGAAGACAACAAACCTTAACTCGATTATGTGACCTTCTTGAACTGCCCTTTGAACCTTCGGGTTTGGGGCAGTACGGCGTGCCACATGTGAGGCGTTGGCTTGACCCTTCTACGGCTGGACCGTTGGTACTGAGGAACGAACTGAATGCTGTTAGACTTATTTCATGTGTTGAGCTGTATCGGGAAAACTTGGGTGTTCGATTGTTCGATCGAAAAGTTTAGCATTTTCTATTTATCCGGAATGTGATACAATACTTGTAATTCACAAAACGTTATGAGATAACTGAATGAATGTTATAAATGTAGCGGTTTAGTCTCACTTGATCGATTGCTACGGAATTTTGATGTGATCAAAAGTCCGTTGCAATCACGTAGCGTACGCGGATACTCGCCGGGTAAACTAAATGGACAGCCTCACTCCATAGCCCCGACCAAGTGACTGTAGGAGAACCCCGTCGCCGAAAGCATCCGTCCGGGTGCTCACGGCAGCGGTGTTCCGCCTTGGTACACTTTGTCGATGGCGTCGGGGGGTGCGTCCGCCTACTAAAGTTTGCGACGAGCATTCGATCAGAATGTCGGGAATCCTGTTGAATTGCCCGACTTGATATTGAAAAGTGTTTTCGACTTTGAGACTAAAATGCGGGGTTTATAATTGTTAGGCATGCGATGTCTAAGTAATTCATTTGGTCAGGCATGCGATGTCTGAGGTGGTTGCGGATTCCAACTGTTGTAGTTTTACACTTTCTTTTCTGTGACCGTAAGTGTAATATGTGATATCGCCGGTTTCGTTGCTATATATCAACGACAATTGGGATACGCATATTTACTTACGTTGATGACATGTGATGTTATGTGTTGCTGGATATGTTATATTGGATCGTCGTATTTGAATAGCCGGGGGTTTTTTATGTGAGATGAGTGTTTTTCATTTTCATTCATGTAAAAACTTGTATGTAATATTCTTTTATTGGGGCACTTCCAGGTTGCGGAAGATGTCACCGTTGATGTATATTATTTACTTTTCTGCACTAGGATAGACCCAAGGAGGGGAGCACAAGTAACCGGGTTCTGGGGTCCAGTGGGAGACCAACTCGAGGAGTCGAGTCCGGGTCTCCTAACCCTAGAATTGGTAGGGTTGCTTGCCGCTCTCGTAGGGGTCTTGGGGTGTGGGATTGGCTATTCATCATGACCGTGAAATCCGTGTTTTATACTGGCTCGTATTGAAAACACGGACGTCCTAGTATATCCAATATTTCATATGTTTCTTCTGCTGTGATTTATCTGTGATGTGATCATGTGATGTTCTGTGACAGATATTATATATAGTATATATATGATATATTATATAGACGTTGCTTATGTTTTACACCCGCGCTAGCCCTGCCTCGCTCTGGCGTTAGTTACCTAACCTAACGGTGCAGACGGGACACCGAGGCAAATGCGGATGGCATATGCGTACGTTATATTTATCTGTGATGGTTAGGTGGACTTAAATGATGGGATTTTCATTAATGAGATTAATGAAAGAAAATAAACCTATTTGATGTTGTGGAATCGAATTTCAAAATAAAAAGAGGTAGCTACAGTTCTTGCTTTGCATCGCGGTGTTCATTATAGAACATCCTGCACCTTATTCGATGAGGAAAGGACCGAGATCCCTTCACCGGGAGTGACTCCTTTAGCAATAACTGGCAGATGCTACAACCCTCGGTTTGTCTTTGATCGCTTCTATAGTTTCCGCTTTGCACAGTGATATATATGATATATCCCGCACCTCATTCGACGAGGAAAGGGCCGACGATCCCTTCACTGGGAGTGACCCCTTTAGCAAAACTAGAAAAGCTTCAAAAACATTCCATTTAAAAACCATTTGATTCCGCAACGAGATCAAGTTCAAAGCGTTAAAGGTTTTCACAAAAACCATTCGCAACCCTCCGTCATTTTAGGAAGTAGAGTACTTAGTATTCGTGCTACGTTTGTCGACCATAGCCGAGGCGTAGTGTGCGGTAGCTAAGTGATGTCTTCCTACACCGCATATGATGTGATTAGTTAGGAAAGTCATGTGGCTTTGTTGACCTTAGCCAAGGGTCATGTGGGTGGGTCTAATTAATCATGAAATGACGGGTAGAACTTGACTAGTACCTATGATTTGTTGACCTTAGCCAAGGTCATAGGTGATAGGGGTAAAAACCTTTATCGGGAGTTTCAAGTGTTGAAATTTGCAATGAGATTGCATACCTTCTATATGATAGTTGGATCCCGATACCCACTGCGAGTAATTGTTACTCCTGGGAGAGTTTTGCACTTTGCAATTAGCCGATCAAGTAGGTGTCTAGAAAGGTGTCAACGGGGTTACGCCTCTGGGAAAACGAGGTTTACTGTAATTAGGTCCGTGCGAAAGCACGGGGAACCTCTCTCAAAGTACCGACACTGGCCTGGCTGAAAGACTGGCGAACTTGTAGAGTGTAATTAATCCCGGCTAGTCTTTCCTTTTAAGGTTTGAAGGAAGATTTGATAAAAACAGTGGGAGCCATCCTGATTAGATAAAATATATAACCAATCTGATCTTGCAAGAGCGCACGCTGAGTGTTTTCTTCTCTCTCTCTCCAGGTAGCGACCATATCACGCCTTAATCAAGATAATAAAATGGATGTATTGACCGAACCCGCTTGTTATACTGAGCTGGGGAACGTTGGTCCCGCTCCAACTTATAATTGTTATAAGACAGAGCAGGAAATAAGGGGAATACCAGAATTCCTATGCCGCCCAAACGAAGAAAGTGCATATGATGCATCTCCTTCGGGTGTGTTCATTACAAAGAACTGTTTCTCAGTATCCTCTGCATCCTGGGTATATGATACCGGATCAGGATCCCAGATATGTAATCTGTTACATAGGGCTACAAAAAGGTAGAAAAACTGAGAACGGGTGATAAGTTTCATCAGGCAGAAAACGGGGCAAGCGTTGCAGCCAAGTCTGTTGATCACTATCACCCTGTATTACCAATACATTGATTCTGAACAAATACTATTAGATACCGAACCTGATATACAAAATCATATCAGTCTCTTTATTAGTAAAGAAATGATATAATTTTGTATTGTTGGATAATGTTTTGAACATTTCCTATATCAAAAGTTGATCGGTTCGGGCACGTTATCTAAAAGCATTGACGTTCTAAATCAAACTACAGTTCCTTGTATACTGAACACACATAAGAGGAAGAGTTCAGAAATGAACAAATCCTTCTTGAGGTATTGTAGACTAGGTCATATCAATGTGACCCGACTAGCCGAAGTTACATTTTAGATGCATATTTAAATCAGTTTGAATTTACATCTTATGAAACTTGCCAGTCATGTCACAAAGATTAGATGACCATAGCTCTGTTTATTAGAAACAGAGAAAGAGTTAGTAAACTCTTGGGACTGATACATGATGATGTATGTGAAGTCTCCTGTCTACACATGCCAGGACTGGTTCTTCATACTTCATTATATTCTCTGATAATCTCTCAAGATTCAGTCATATGTTCCTGTTGAAACATAAGTCCGAACCTTTTGAGATATTCACAGAATATAAGGCAGAAGTAGAGAACCAAAATACGGGTATAAGTATTATGTCCTATGATAAGATCAGGGAGGAGAATACTTGTGCATAGAATTCTTGGACTATTCTAAAGGAGAATGAGATTTTCTCTCAGTGTTACTCCTCTGAATACACCACAACACAATGGTGTATCAGGGCGGAGCAATTGCACAATACTAGATATGGTGTACTCTATGATGAGTATTACTGAGTTACCTATTTCCTTTTGGGGTTATGCACTTGAGAAGCTGCATACCTATTGAATTAGGTTTGAATCAAATCAGTGCCTACCACTCCATATGAGATATGGTATGGGAAGAACCCATCTCTTAAGCGAGTTAAGATTTGGGGTTGTCCGGCCCATGTTTAAAGCAAAATCCGGACAAGATCGAGGCAGAATCAGTTCTGTAGAACTGGAAAGGTTCCAGCTATACAAAACGGCAGTTGATGATTTGACAGAACCATAAGATTCTATAGTTCCCGACGAACCTCAGCCTCTCCGCCGATCTAGTAGGGTTCCTCATCCGCCTGAGAGATACCTCGGTTTCTCGATGACAGTGGGAGCAAGGAATTCATCATGAGATGATGACCCAACTAGTTTCGAGCAGGCCATCAGGAGTAGGGACTCTGTAAGAATGGCTGGATGCTTAGCGATCTGAGATGGAATCCATGTACACCAGCAAAGTATGGACTTTGGTTGCTATATCTGAAGGGTTAAATCCCCATCAGGAGCAAGTATATCTTGAGAAGATTACTTGGTGTAGATGGAAAAGTTGAGACTTTCAAAGCTAGGCTTATTAAAGGTTTTAGTCATCAACCAGGCACGGATAATGATGAAACCTTTTCCAAGTGACTATGCTTAAGTCCATCCAGATCCTACTTAACATTGCTACATACCATGACTACGATATCTGGTGGTTGGGTGCCCTGACTGCTTTTCTAAATACTGATTTAGAAGAGAACGTCTATAAGAACACAGCCAGAGGTCTTCGTAAACAGTGGGAGCAGCGGAAACGTGTGCAAGTTGCTTTACATAATGAAGCAGGCATCGCGGAGTTGGAACGTCTGTTTTGATGTGATAGTCAAAGTGTTTGACTTCATCAAAATGGTAGACGAACCTTGTATATACAAAAGGGTAGTAGAGAGTAAGGTGGTCATCTTCGTATTGTACGTAGACAACATACTCTTGATAGGAAAAGAGTTTCCTATACTACGATCGGTCAATCTCCTATTATCACAAGGATTCTCCAAATAGGATCAAAGTGATACCTCCTAAATCCTGATTTTTCATCTATGAGATAGATGTAATTGGATGCTAGGATTCTCACTAGATGTAGTGAGATGGTATCAATCGATCCTGGGGAGAATCACTGGAAGAGTTCCAGGGTGATAAAGACGACTGAATGTCAGTCACAGGCACTGTCTTTACCCTCAGTAAAGGGACGGTATGTTGGAAGAGTTCCAAGCTCGATACCGTGGAAAACTAGACGATAAAGGCTGGTAACATCGCTATTAAAGATACTACCAAAAAGGCAGTTTGGGTGTATATTGGTTCATAGGATGAACTAGGTTCCTACCATTGTGTGACAATGGAACTGTGGCTTTGGCCCTGGAACCCTGGTCCCATCAGTGACCCAGACATAATCTGAGGCAGCATCACCTGATCATGGAGATAGTTGATCTCCAGGGTGATCGAGATTAGGAGAGTAGACTCAGAGGACAACGCGGCGGATCCACTCACGAAGGCCTTTTTCCCAAAGAGAGACTTTTAAGGGATGGTTGAGTATGTGATACTGCAACCACTGCTACAGATGGCCCTAGTGCAAGTGGGAGATTGTTAGTTATATGTATGCCCTAGAGGCCATTACTGTACATTGGATGTATATTGTAGTGGATGCTGGGACATATATAGGTAGGACTTTCTTGCTCGACATGATAGTACACTATCTGGTTGCTCTTTATCTTAACATGTATATTTTCTGTCTCTCTGATTACATGTTGATAAAGCCCTTAGGATGTGTACCCGACTTCCAGGACTATGATGCAGATCATACTAGTGGGGCCTGGGTAGTCAATGAGTACATCCTTCATTGTTCCTAGTTGAGGGAATATCGAGACGGGGCATCGATATTCCAGAGTAGACTAGCGTATATCTTCTCGACCCATGCGATGGGCGATGGATGATCCCATATCCATTGATGTTTGACATCGGAGATGGTATGCGGGTGCTCAGTGGAGACTGGGTACACTGAACGGACTCGCCGAGAACTCCTAGATGGTATTATACCTCACGTCAGATGGCAGTTCTCTGGTGACACTGGTACAGCTTAGTCTGTTGACCCGAGATCGTCATAGAGTCTTGTGTGTCTCCCACTGTGCTTTGATTTCCACCCTACCATGGCTCTACTGAGTTGTGCAAACAGGTGGTTATTGGGTACAGTCCCGATTCACATGGAGGCAATGAGCGATAGGAGGGGATTCGTCTCTCCCGGTATTGGGGGTTGATGTTGCGCTATGCTCGACTGGCCATAACAGGAAATCCCTGGCCAGGGTTGCAGTGATATACTGGTAAGAGTTATCAGTAGTTTCACACATGTCATGGACTTCACGTCGGCATGACTTATCGAGCTATTGGGGTCTGACGTTTACCACCCCTAGACGAGATATGCGACATATCAGGCGAACAGACCGGACTGTACGGTAAGTGTTACTGGTTGGATTCACAGGAGTGTGAGCGGGCTTGCTCGTCGATCTTCTGATCGCTCAATACCCGGGTGGCCGTTACGTTTAGCAGACCGCTTGCGGCTTGTGGGTGTTTGATATGATCATCATCTGCTGCCGGCGTATTGACGAGTCTTTACAGTCCTACACAGAGGTTTCCTGGCTCAAGCGAAACGAAATAGGAGCGCATATGAGATATGTGCGGGACCGAGAATAATACGTGTATGTGATACAGTATTCTATTCTCGCGATGGATGTATTGAATGGTTGTATGCGATATAACCTAGTTATCGAATCAAGGATTGATTCGATAAGCCGATACATGGGATACTAGTCGGTTATATACGATATGACCGGATCGTTAAATCAAGTGTTGATTCAATGATTTAATGCATAATTATATATTTGATATATTACTTTGCATTAACTAGTATTGGTTCACTTTAAATGGATTTTCTCACTTGAATTGCACATTGTATATGTGATATATTTTTGTGCACAAGATTGTATCATGTTTGATGATACATGCAAGCTTAGGTTTGTGTAAAGAATTAAACAATGGTTAAGTTAGTGGTTAGGGTTTACTTTTATCTTATTCATTTATCTATTGATTTATTTATTTATTTCTTTTTGGAAAAGATAAAGAGAATGGTGGCTTTTTTTGTAGTTTTGTGGAAACTTCATGAAGTGTTGAAAGTTTGACCATTATTGTTCTTTTCCTAAACCTAACCATTAACCCTAACCATGGTTTATTCTCTACACCTAACTATGGTTACTATTATGATAAGTATCATTTTATTTGATATTTTAAATATAACTTATGATATCATCTTCTTCTTGTTCATCTTCTTCTTCCATGAAGAAATCTTGCTACATCAATGGTGATTGATGAAAAAGTGTGAGAAATCCAAATCTAAAGTCTACCCACTTCCTATTTCTTCATCCTCTACCTCTTGCCAAGTAGTATAGGGTGTTTCCTTCACAAGTTTTCTTGACTTGGTGAAGTTGGAGCTTGATCTAGCGATGCCTCGACGTAGATCATCTTCGGCATCGTCGTCGATGACCTAGCCCGCTTTTTCTCCGATGAAGCCGACGCTAGATCCCAAGATACGATTTGGACAGCGAGGGGACTTCATCACGGAGCCTAGGAGGTGGTGGACCGGATCTACAAAGGTTGTAGCACCTTCCCTTTAGCTATATTTCCGTTTACTTGATCGTATCGCCTATATATCTAGTTAACGATCCGTATTAGGTTTTCTCGGCACATGTAAAATTTCAATTGGGCATGTTTGATCACTTGTGAGACTTCATTAGTGTGCCTAGGAACCCTACATGATGTAGTCTTGGGAATGGAATTTTTCGGAACTTTCCACGCTCACTTTGAGTGTAGAGTGAAGAAAGCGAATTTCCAGATTCCCGGACACCCATAGGTTGTCTGAAGGAAGCAGTTCTGTCGGGCCAGTCGAGGTTAGGGCTAGGCCGACAATTAATGATCTTCCGTCGATGAAGGTTGCTGAAGATGAAGCGCCAGCTGTTGTTCGAGATTTCAAGGACGTGTTTGAAGACATATTAGGTTACCGTCGAGGCGAGGCGTTTCGCCGCGGTTCCGCGGCCGAGTTGACTCGGTCGCAACTCGGGTTTCCTACAGTTTTCTCTGTTTGGTATTTTGGGATTTTTAAGATGTTTTGTTTCTGCCCAGATTTTCCAGAGAACAATGTTATGTTTGGGGTAGTTACAAATTGGTATTTTGATCGAAGTTCTACAAACTCTTGCTAAATGGTTATATCTGTAATGTTATATATGCACTGAACGTCGACTAATCGCTATACGTCGATTAGTGGGGGTTGTGCATATCTGTGATCTGTAATGTTGTTGGATTGTGTATATGAACTTATTGGATCGTCACGGATGAATAGCCTGGGTTTTGTGAGATGAGAGTTTCTTTATCTTTCATTTGATGTAATATGTAAATTGATGTAATATTATTTTTATGGCTGCACATCCGGGATAAGGTTGTAGCCGCCATTGTATATTATTTCTTTTACTGATTTTGCTCCTAGGATAGACCCAAGATGGGGTGCACAAACTACCGAGTACTTTGAAGTGCCGAGTGGCCTACTCACGTTGTTGAGGGAGGCTGCTTCACTTCGGGTCTTTGGCGGGTAGTTTGCCGCACCCGTAGGGGTCTAGGGTAGGGTGTGGCTATTCATCGCGACCGTGTAGTCCGTCTTTCATTGCAGGCTCGAACGAAACGTGGATTCCTAGCATATCCAATGTGTTCATCTGTGATCTGGAATGGCTATCATTGCATCTGACGAATGTGTATATCTATATATGATATCTAGTAGGCGTTGCTTATGTTTTGCATCCGCGCTAGTCCAGCCCCCGCTCTGTCGTTAGTTAAGTAACCTAACGGGTGATGACGGGGCCCCGTGGCGAATGCGGATGGCATAAGCGTACGTCATTTTTTCGTTATTTTCTGCAATGGTAGGATTAATTGATGGGACACATTATATTAATGCAAAGAAAAACAAACCTAAAAGACGTTGTTGGAACAATTTTCAAAAAGCTGTTATTGCAAGGACGTTCTCTTTTGTTTTGCACAGAGGTATTCGGTTATGAATGCCCAGCACCTCATTTGACGAGGCAAGGGCTGAGATCCCTTCATCGGGAGTGACCACTTGGACAAAAGTAATTACTTCACTATAGTCGATTATTCTTGCTTTGCATCGAGGTATTCAGTTTTGAATATCCTGCACCTCATTCGACGAGGAAAGAGCCGAGATCCCTTCACAGGGAGTGACCTCTTTAGCAAAAGTTTTCGCCGCTATATTTTCAAAAAGGCAATCAGGTTCCTTCAACGATATCAAGTTCATTACGTTAACGGGTTTTTCGCCAAAAACCCAGCCGTAGCGCTCCGTCATTTCGGATTGGTATTATTTAGTATTCGTGCTGCGTTTGTTGACCTAGTCAAGGCGTAGTGAACGGTAGCTAAGTGATATTTTTCTGTGCATTGCCAAATGTGATTGGTTAGGACAGTCGTGCGGCCTTGTTGACCTAGTCAAGGGCACGAACGGGTGGGTTTAATGCAATCAAGATTATGACGGTTAGAACTTGACTAGCGGTTAATGGTTTGTTGACATAGTCAAGGTCATAAACCGTTAGGGGCAAAAACCACATCGGGAGTTTCTAAAGAAACTGAAACTTGCAGATTTAGCATACCTTCTGGAGTGTAGTAACTAGAGTGGATTCCCTCTAGGTCATTACACGATGATAGTTGGATCCCGATCCCACTGATGAGTTGGATTACTCTCGGGAGATTATTTTACTTAACAATCAATGCTATAAACCAAGTAGGTGTCTAGAACGGTGTTAGCGGGGCTACGCCTCTAGGGAAAAGAGGTTATTTAATTAAGGAACTTCGCGAAAGCGTTGGAAAACCTCCCTCGAAGTACCAACACTAGCCTGGCTGAAAGGTTAAACAAGTATTGTGACGTGCAATTAATCCCTACTAGTTCTTCTTTTAAAGGTTTGAAGAAGAATTTGAGGAAACAGTGGGAGCCATCCTGATTAGATAAATTAATAAACCAATCTAATCTTGCAAGAGCGCACGCTGAGTGTTTCTTTTCTCTCTCTCCAGGTAGCAACCATTTCACGCCCTAATCAAGATAATAAAATGTATCGCTTGACCGATCCGAATTCTTATTCGGGGCTGGGGAACGTTGGTTCGGCTCTAACTTGAGACAACAGTCATAAGTATGAACAAGGGAAAGAGGATTGTATGGATTCCAAGGATACCCAGTTGAAGAAGAAGCATAGTTTTGCATCTACTTCAGGTGTTCTTGTAATTGAGAACTGCTTTACGGTCAGCCCTACCTCCTGGATACTTGATACCGGATCAGGATCTCATATCTGTAATATATTGCAGGGACTGAGAAAAAGTAGGAGAGTTGCACCTGGTGATATGTCGCTCAGGGTAGCGAACGGAGCACAAGTTAATGCTGCAGCCGTCGGTGAATATCACCAAGTGTTGCCAAATGGCAATACTATGATTTTGAACGATTGCTACTATGTAGCTTCCATGGTTTGCAACATCATATCAGTTTCTTTACTCGATAAAGATGAATATAACTTTGTTCTTGATAGAAATATCATGAACATTTACCTTCATAAGGTACTGGTTGCAGAAGGTACACTGTGTAATGGTATCTACGTTCTAAATCAGAATACAGTTCTCAATGTACAAAACACACGCAAAAGGAAGAGTTCAGATACGAATGAATCCTACTTGTGGCATTGTAGACTTGGTCATATCGGAGAGAAAAGACTAAGTAAGTTGCATAAAGATGGACTCTTGAATACGTTCGAGTTTTCATCTTATGAAACTTGTCAGTCTTGTCTCAAAGGAAAGATGACCAAATCTCCGTTCACCAGGCATGGAGAAAGAGCAACAGAGCTCTTGGGACTCATACACAGTTATGTATGTGGTCCGATGTCTATACATGCAAGGGGTGGGTTCTTGTACTTCATCACATTCACCGACGATCTCTCTAGGTTTGGATACGTGTAAATCCGAAGCTTTTGAGAAATTCAAGGAATTCAGAAACGAAGTAGAGAACCAGACTGACAAAAGTATCAAGATCCTCCAATCGGATAGGGGAGGGGAGTACTTAAGCTCGGAATTCCTAGATTACTTAAAAGAGAATGGTATTCTCTCTCAGCTTACTCCTCCTTATACACTACAGCACAACGGTGTATCGGAGCGAAGGAATCATACCCTATTGGATATGGTTCGCTCCATGATGAGTAGTGCCGAGTTGCCTCTTTCATTTTGGGGACATGCGCTTTTGACAGCGGCATATCTATTGAATGATGTTCCATCTAAATCAGTGCCTAAGACTCCATTCGAGATATGGAATGGAAAAAGGCCATATCTTAAAAGATTTAAGATATGGGGTTGTCCGGCTTATGTTAAAACGCATAAACCAGATAAACTAGAGGCACAATCAGTTTTATGCAAGTTTATGGGATATCCAAAGAATGGTTATGGATATCTGCTCTACCACACCGAGGAGCAGAAGGTGTTTGTTGCTCTGCATGCCGTTTTCTTAGAAACAGAGTTTTTTGCAAAAGAAATTAGTGGGAGCACGGTAGAACTGGAAGAAATTCAGCGACCACAAATTGAAACTGAAGATTTGACAGAACCTCAGGATTCAATATGTAAGTCCACGTTACCTCTCCCGGTTCTTTCGGGCTTGCAGAAATGATGAAAAACGATTTTTCGGGTCATGGTAACATGGACTATAAAACACGGATCTTTGCTAAACTACACACTAGCAACTAACTAGAGTTTTTCCTACTCGGTTAGGGGTTATACCTAAACTTGAACTCCTTCTCTTGGGCTCTTTGTGGTGGTCGGATGGTTCGTTCCTCGTCGCCTTCTCTTGCCGAAGATGGATCCACCTAAAGGTGTCTACCTTGAGCTTCTTTCTCGAACTTGAGAAAACTAAAGTGTCCGGCTTGCTAGACCTTCAACCTTAGGATGAGTAGAGAGTGGATTTAGTGTTATATCTCCAAGGAAATGTTTCTCAACACATGACATGAATTTTCCTTGAGCTAGAGTAAGAGGGAGAGCAAAATGGAGGAGAGAGAATCAATATGATAGAATGAGAATGGTTTTTACAACCATAACAATATATGTGAATTATCTAATTAATAATATTAATCCAAAATGAAAAAGGTGATGGTTGGTTTGATAGGACCATTATCATTTCACATTAAATGTTTTTGCAAAGATCAAAGAGCATCTTTGGAAAGAAATGATGATGGTCAATATTTCAACCTTGGTCAACAAGTCAACAAACCCTAACCATAACCCAATTTCATTTAAATAACATTATCAATTGATATTTCACATATTCATTAGGGTTTGGTAAACGACAACCGTCAACTGTGCATACACACCCGTACCAAAACCCTAATGAGAATCCTCTTCCTCTGCCTCAGTCAACTGTGCATACACACCCGCATTAGTGTTCCGAGGAGCACGAATACTATGAGATAAAACTAACCCCAAAGCATATACTAGGATCAGGCTCAAACCAGAGCCCGCTAGTAACAACTGTCCGGAAACCAAACGTGCACAAGTGCGCGGATGTGAACGAACCCTGTCGCTAAACCATGCGACCTCTACTCTGTTTTGCCCAAAGGCGAATAACCCTCTATGTGGGACTCTAAAGACCCGACACTACGCTGGCAGTGGGTTTAACCATAGACCGCAAGCAGCACTAGCTGTACGTAACGGTCCCCAGGTAGATGCCGATAAGAAGACGGACGAGGTGAAACCCATCTGAACTCCTACTGAGCCTGAATGTGACAATCTCCGTACAGTTCGGTCTGTTCGTCTAATAACATCGCATGGCAGGCCTAGGGGGCGGTAAACGTCAGTCCCCTAATAGCGGTACAAGTCGTGTCGGAGTGTAGCCCAGAACACCCTGAGATAACACTGGACCTACCAGTATATCTCGCTTGCCCTGGCCAGGGACTTTGTGTAATGGCTCTCCTAGACACAGCGTGATATTAACCCCCAATACCGGGAGAGACGAATCCTTTCTAACCGTCACTGCCTCCAAGTGCTTCAGGACTGCACCCAAAAACTACCTGTTTGCACGACTCCTTTGAGCCGTGGTAGGGTAGTAATCAAAGTATAGTGGGAACACACTCAAGACGAAGTGACAGTGTCAAGTCAACGGACTAAGCTGTACTCATGTCACCTGGGAACTGATAACTGAAGATAGGTATAGTACCAACCAACAGTTTCCGACGAGTCCTGTCCAGTGTACTCGTAACCTAACGAGCACCCGCATACTATCCCAAGTACGACGTACTGACGACTGTGGGACAGGCCGTCTCCCAAGCTGGGATGAGAAGCGCATACGCTAGTCTACTCCGGAGTATCGATGCCCTGTCTCGATAGTCCTACGACTAGGGACCTACATAAGGATGTGCTTGTAGATTACCCAGCCTCCACGAGTGTGACTGCCATCACAACGCTAGTAATCAAGCAAAGATCCTAAGGGCTCCACTAATGTGTAAAGGCGATATGCTATAATAAACACATGCACACATTAAAGTAGAAACAAACCAAGTAGCATACTACTATATTGAGCAAGATTGTCAATACAAGGTGAATATCCCAAGCTTCCATCAAGTAATATACATACTAGTATGATACAGTAATGGCCTCTAGGGCATATACACTAACAATCTCCCACTTGCACTAAGGCCATGTACTGGCATATCGAAGACCTATCATCTCGATCAGCAGCTCAAACTGAGTCTGGGGTAAGGCCTTTGTGAGTGGATCAGCAGTGTTATCTTCTGTTGCAACTCTCCTAACCTCGATCTCCTGGCGACCCACGATCTCCCTGATCAGGTGATACCGCCTCAAGATATGCCTGGACTTCTGATAGGACCTGGGTTCCTTCGCTAAAGCTATAGCCCCGTTGTTGTCGCAATACAGAGGTATTGGATCAACAATAGACAGAACCACCTGAAGTTCTATCAAGAACTTCCTCATCTAGACGGCTTCTTTTGCGGCATCAGATGCAGCGATATATTCCGCTTCCATCGTCGAGTCAGCAATGGTTTCCTGTTTGGAACTCTTCCAACACACCGCCCCTCCATTGAGGGTAAAGACATAACCCGACATGGACTTGGAATCATCCTTGTCACTCTGGAAGCTGGAGTCAGCAAAGGCCTCGATCTGGAGGTCTTTTCCGTCATAAACCAAGAACATCTCCTTAGTCTTTCTCAGGTACTTGAGAATATTCTTTACCTCTATCCAGTGCTTCTCCCCAGGGTTTGACTGATACCGGCTTACCACACTCAGTGCATAAGCTACATCTGGTCTGGTACACAACATCGCATACATTATAGAGCCCACCGCAGAAGCGTAGGGTATAATAGACATGCGATCCCTTTCCAAATCAGTCTTGGGAGACTTCTCTTTGGAGAGGGTGATCCCGTGACAAGCCGGTAGATTACCGCGCTTGGAATCTTCCATACTGAATCTTCTTAGTATGGTGTCTATGTACCTGGACTGTGAAAGTCCTAATATCCTCTTGGATCTGTCACGATAGATCCGGATCCACAGAATGTAAGAGGCATCACCCAGGTCTTTCATGGAGAACCTGTGTGACAAGAACCCTTTGACAGATTGTAGCATAGGAATGTCATTTCCTATCAAGAGAATGTCATCCACGTATAAAACGAGGAATACGACAGTTCGTGCTACAAAACTATAGATGTACTGTTCATCTGGATTTTTGATAAAGCCAAAATCTTTGACCATCTCATCAAAACAGATGTTCTAACTCCATGATGCCTGCTTTAGTCCATAGATGGACTTAAGCAACTTGCACACCTTTCCGCTGCTCCCACTCTGAATGAAACCCTCTGGCTGGTCCATATAGACACACTCCTCTAAATTTCCATTCAGAAAAGCGGTCTTTACGTCCATTTGCCAAATCTCATAATCGTTGAAGGCATCAATGGCAAGAAGGATCCGAATGGATTTCAACATAGCCACTGGAGAAAATGTTTCGTCATAGTCCAAACCAGGTCTTTGACGGAAACCCTTTGCAACAAGTCTAGCTTTATAGGTCTCAACCTGTCCATCTACACCAATCTTCCTTTTGAAGATCCACTTGCATCCTACGGGTTTTACCCCATCTGGAGCAACGTCCAACGTCCATACTTTGTTGGTGTACATGGACTCCATTTTGGTCTGCATTGCATCCGGCCATTTTAACGAGTCAACGCTCTGAATGGCCTGCTGGAAGCTAGTCGGCTCATCACTATCAATGATGCAATCCTCTCTATCCCCGTCTATGAGAAAACCGTAGTATCTCTCGGGCGGATGAGACTGCCTACTACTCCTGCGGAGTGGCGCAGGAATGTCCTGATCTTTCGAACCCTCTGGTTCTACTAAGCTTTCAGTAATAGCTCGTGGTTCTGGAATTTCTTCCAGTTCTATTGCGCTCCCACTTATCTGGTTTTCCAAAAACTCATTTTCCAAGAAGTGGGCATGACGAGAAACAAAAACATTTTGTTCCTCTTCGCAATAGAAGAAATATCCCTTGGAGTTCTTTGGATATCCCACAAACTTGCACTGTACTGAGCGTGCCTCGAGTTTGTCCGCATGCTGCTTTTTGACAAAAGCTGGACATCCCCATGTCTTAATGTGCTTAAGATAGGGTTTCTTCCCACACCACATCTGATATGGTATGGTAGGCACAGTCTTAGTTGGAACTCGGTTCAAAAGGTATGCAGCTGATTCTAGTGCATATCCCCAGAATGATCGCGGTAACTCAGCGTTACTCATCATGGAACGTACCATATCCAATAGGGTCCGATTCCGTATCTCCGATACACCGTTATGTTGCGGAGTGTATGGAGGAGTAAGCTGAGAGAGAATTCCATTCTCTTTTAAGTAATCCAGGAACTCGGCACTTAAGTATTCACCACCTCGATCAGATCTCAGTATCTTGATACTTTTTCCTGTTTGTTTTTCTACTTCATTCTTATATTCCTGGAATTTTCCAAAGGCTTCGGATTTATGTTTCATTAAGAAGACATATCCGTACCTTGAAAAGTCATCCGTAAAAGTAATGAAGTAAGAATAACCGCTTCGCGCATGTGTAGACATTGGACCGCACACGTCGCTGTGTACGAGTCCCAAGAGCTCGCTCGCTCTTACTCCGTGTCCAGTGAACGGAGTCTTTGTCATCTTTCCTTTGAGACAGGATTGACAAGTTGCATATGATTGATATTCGAACGGATCCAAATATCCTTCTGTATGTAACTTCGTCAACCTTCTCTCATTGATGTGACCCAGTCTACAATGCCATAAGAAAGCCTGATTTGTTTACGGAGACTTTCTTTTGTGTGTATTCTGAACATTGAAAATCTGTGGTTGGTTTAATACGTATATTCCATTGTTTAATGTACCTGACCCAATCAGAACTTGATTAAGGTGAATGTTTACAACATTGCTTACAAATGCAAATTCATAACCTTCTTTAGATATTAAAATAACAGAAATGATATTACAAGTTGCATTGGGTACAAAATAACAATTACGCAAAACCAAAACGTGTCCATCTGACAACCCCAGGTGATAGTCCCTTACGGACTCAGCATCCATGCCAGCTCCGTTTGCCTCTGAGGGTCATATCACCTGCCTTCAAAACCCTACGGTTTCTCAACGCCTGCAAAGAATTACAGATATGAGATCCTGATCCGGTATTCAATACCCAGGAAGTAGAGTTTATTGATAGACAGTTTTCAATAACATACACACCTGAAGCTGAAGCCGCAACTTGCTTCAGATCCTGTGTTCTGGCCTTCCAAGCCCTGCAATCTTTCTTCCAGTGTCCACTCTTGTGACAGTAAAAGCATTCTTCCTTTCCCACAAGCTTTCCCGCAACCATTGTTGCCTTTGCCTTTCCCTTCATATCCACTTTACTAACACCGCCCCTTGGTTTGGTGGGGGTTTTCTTCTTCTTTCCCTTGGCTTTCGCCTTGGACCTAGAAGAGGAAGATCCTCCTACAAACAAAGTGGATGTTACCCTACCTTTCTGTAGGATGCCCTCTGCACTCCTCAGCATGTTGAGGAGTTCTGAAAGTTCAACTTCTTTTTCTTGCAAGTTGAAGTTCAAAATAATCTGGGCGTAACTGGAAGGAAGGGACTGGAGAGTCAAGTCCATGTAGAGCTCGTTCTCTAACGTGGTCCCAAGGTCCGCGAGCTCCTCAATGTAGCCAATCATCTTAAGCACGTGTTCCGCTACCAACGATCCGACGGCCAATCTCACCGAAAACAACTATTTCGAGACTTCGTATCTGGCGATACGGGATTGCTCTCCATACAGTTCTTTTGTATAAAGAAATATGGATTCCAGGTCCATATTCTCGAGCCTCCTCTGATGTTCATTGTCCATAGAGGCAAGCACGAGGCACTTGGCCTTCGCGCAATCGATTTCCCAGGTCTTACGGATTTCGTTATCCGCGACGCTGGTTTTGGGACCTTGGACAGGGGGGCTTTGGTGGTGAGGAGATACCCAAATTGTCATAAGTGATTGCCATTTTGATATTCCTGAGCCAATCTTTGTAGTTTGGCCCTGTCAGTATGTTTTTATCTAGTAGTAATTTAAGTCCAGTCATGATGTTTAGTCGCTGCAATTAGGAGAGAGAGAAGAAACACTTTAGCAAGATGCTCTTGCAAGTTTAGAGTGGTTTTTAATTTGTCTAAACAGGATGGCTCCCACTATCTCTCGAATCCCTCCTCAAACCAAAAAGGAAGAATTAGTCAGGATCAATCTCACCGTACAATACTTGCTTAACTGTTCAGCCAGGCTAGTGTCGGTACTTCGAGGGAGGTTTTCCAACGCTTTCACGAAGTTCCTTAATTAAATAACCTCTTTTCCCTGGGGGCGTAGCCCCGCTAACACCTTTATAGACACCTACTAGGTTTATAGCATTGATCATTAAGTGAGAAATTTCCTGAGGAGTAGCATATACTCACAGTAGGATCGGGATCCAAATATCATTGCATGACAAAACTGAAGGAATCCTACCAGAATCATCACACTCCAAATGGTATGCAGCGCTAGAAAGTTTCAGTTCTTTTGAAACTCCCAATGTGGATTTTTGCCCCATGCTCTTATGACCTTGACTTTGGCCAACAAATCATAAGTCAGATGTCAAGTTCTACCCGTCATTCTCCAGGTTAATTTGAACCCACCCGTACCTACCCTTGACTTTGGCCAACAAGGCAGTACGACTGTCCCAAACCAACACATCTATCTATGTTGCACATGAATACCCAATAGCTACCAATCACTATGCCTTGACTTTGGCCAACAAACATAGCTTGAATACTATTGACCATCCATGTAAAACGACGGAGGGCTACGAATGGTTTTGGCGAAACCGTGAACGTAGTGAACTTGATATAATCGATGGAACGAGATAGCTTTTAAAAGGAGTGGTTTAAGCTCCGCGTTTAAAAGTTATTTTGAAAAGAAACCGAGTGGTTTTTGAAAGTGTTCCAACGACTTTTACTTTGGTTTATTTTACTCTCATTAATTGTAATGCGTCCCATCAATTAATCCTACCATTGCAGAAAACAACGAAAATATGACGTACGTTTATGCCATCCGCATTCGCCATGGGGTCCCTTCATCACGCGTTAGGTTACTTAACTAACGACAGAGCGGGGGCTGGACTAGCGCGGATGCAAAACATAAGCAACGCTTAAATAGATATCTACATATATATATATATATATATATATATATATATATACATTCGTCAGATGCAATGATAGCCATTCCAGATCACAGATGAATACATTGGATATACTAGGAATCCGCATTCCGTTAGAGCCTGTAACGAAAAGCGGATTACACGGTCGCGATGAATAGCCAATACCCCACCCTAGACCCCTACGGGTGCGGCAAACTACCCGCCAAGTACCCGAAGCGAAGCAACCTCCCTCAACGACGTGAGTAGGCCACTCGGCACTTCGAGATACCCGGTAGTTTGTGCACCCCACCTTGGGTCTATCCTAGGAGCAAAAACAGTAAAAATAAATTATACAATGACGGCTACAACCCCATCCTGGTTGTGCGGCCATATAAATAATATTACATCAATTTACATATTACATGAATTGAAAGATAAAGAAAACTATCATCTCACAACCCCCCGGCTATTCATCCGCGACAATCCAATGAATTCATATACACAATCCATCAACATTACAGATCACAGATATGTATAACCCCCACTAATCGACGTATAGAGATTAGCAGACGTTCAATACATATATAACATTACAGATACAACCCATTATCCAAAGTCTACAGAATATTGACCAAAATACGGATTTGTAACCACCCCAAAAACAAACTTGTTCTCTGGAAAATCTGGGCAGAAACAAACCATCTCAAAAATCACAAAACACCAACAGGAGAAAACTGCAGTAGAAACGATCCACGGCCGAGTCAACTCGGCCCCGGATCTGCGGCGGGAGCAAGCTCCGGCCGTGGATCCGCTGTGAGTTGATCGACTCACTGGATCTTTTTTCTTGCCTGTTCTTTAAAAAGCCTGAGCCGATTTTTAATACATGATTTATTATTTTTTGAGCAGAAATAATCGGCAGAAACTTGATATTTTTAACGTGTTTTGCGGTTTTTCTTCCGATCGAAATTCTAGATACTTTGCTAACATGCCAGGGTGTGTTTAGCTAGGCTCTGATACCACTGTAAGTCCACGTTACCTCTCCCGGTTCTTTCGGGCTTGCGGAAATGATGAAAAATGATTTTTCAGGTCATGGTAACATGGACTATAAAACACGGATCTTTGCTAAACTACACACTATCAAATAACTAGAGTTTTTCCTACTCGGTTAGGGGTTATACCTAAACTTGAACTCCTTCTCTTGGGCTCTTTGTGGTGGTCGGATGGTTCGTTCCTCGTCGTCTTCTCTTGCCGAAGATGGATCCACCTGAGGGTCTCTACCTTGAGCTTCTTTCTCGAACTTGAGAAAACTAAAGTGTCCGGCTTGCTAGACCTTCAACCTTAGGATGATTAGAGAGTGGCTTTGGTGTTTTATGTCCAAGGAAATGTTTCTCAACTCATGACATGAATTTTCCTTGAGCTAGAGGAAGAGGGAGAGCAAAATGGAGGAGAGAGAATCAATATGATAGAATGAGAATGGTTTTTACAACCATAACAATATATGTGAATTATCTAATTAATAATATTAACCCAAAATGAAAAAGGTGATGGTTGGTTTGATAAGACCATTATCATTTCATATTAAATGTTTTTGCAAAGATCAAAGAGCATCTTTGGAAAGAAATGATAATGGTCAATGTTTCAACCTTGGTCAACAAGTCAACAAACCCTAACCATAACCCAATTTCATTTAAATAACATTATCAATTGATATTTCACATATTCATTAGGGTTTGGTAAACGACAACCGTCAACTGTGCATACACACCCGTACCAAAACCCTAATGAGAATCCTCTTCCTCCGCCTCAGTCAACTGTGCATACACACCCGCATTCGTGTTCCGAGGAGCACGAATACTATGAGATAAAACTAACTCCAAAGCATATACTAGGATCTGGCTCAAACCAGAGCCCGCTAGTAACAACTGTCCGGACACCAAACGTGCACAAGTGCGCGGATGTGAACGAACCCTGTCGCAAAACCATGCGACTTCTACTCTGTTTTGCCCAAAGGCGAATAACCCTCTGTGTAGGACTCTAAAGACCCGACACTACGCTGGTAGTGGGTTTAACCACAGACCGCAAGCGGCACTAGCTGTACGTAACGGTCCCTAGGTAGATGCCGATAAGAAGACGGACGAGGTGAAACCCATCTGAACTCCTACTGAGCCTGAATGTGACAATCTCCATACAGTCCGGTCTGTTCGTCTAATAACATCGCATGGCGGGCCTAGGGGGCGGTAAACGTCAGTCCCCTAATAGCGGTACAAGTCGTGTCGGAGTGTAGCCCAGAACACCCTGAGATAACACTGGAAACCTACCAGTATATCTCACTTGCCCTGGCCAGGGACTTTGTGTAATGGCTCTCCTAGACACAACGCGATATCAACCCCCAATACCGGGAGAGACGAATCCTTTCTAACCGTCACTGCCTCCAAGTGCTTCGGGACTGCACCCAAAAACTACCTGTTTGCACGACTCCTTTGAGCCGTGGTAGGGTAGTAATCAAAGTACAGTAGGAACACACTCGAGGCGAAGTGACATTGTCAAGTCAACGGACTAAGCTGTACTCATGTCACCTGGGAACTGATAACTGACGATAGGTATAGTACCAACCAACAGTTCCCGACGAGCCCTGTCCAGTGTACTCGTAACCTAACGAGCACCCGCATACTATCCTAAGTACGACGTACTGACGGCTGTGGGACAGGCCGTTTCCCAAGCTGGGATGAGAAGCGCATACTCTATTCTACTCCGGAGTATCGATGCCATGTCTCGATAGTCCTACGACTAGGGACCTGCATAAGGATGTGCTTGTGGATTACCCAGCCCCCACGAGTGTGACTGCCATCACAACGCTGGTAATCAAGCAAAGATCCTAAGGGCTCCACTAATGTATAAAGGCGATATGCAATAATAAACACATGCACACATTAAAGTAGAAACAAACCAAGTAGCATACTACTATATTGAGCAAGATTGTTAATACATGGTGAATATCCCAAGCTTCCATCAAGTAATATACATACTAGTATGATACAATAATGGCCTCTAGGGCATATACACTAACACAATAACCCCAAACGAACCTCAGCCATTCCGCAGATCTGGTAGGATTTCTCATCCGCCCGAGAGATACTACAGTTTTCTCATAGACGGGGATCGAGAGGATTGCATCTTGGAAGAAGATGACCCTATCAGTTTCAGGTAGGCCATTATCAGTAGGGACTCTGATAAGTGGCTGGAAGCTATGCAATCCGAAATGGAGTCCATGGACACCAATAAAGTGTGGACCTTGGATATTGCTCCACTGGGGTAAAACCCGTTGGATGCAAATGGATCTACAAAAGGAAACTTGGTGTAGATGGACAGGTGGAAACCTATAAGGCTTGACTCGTTGCAAAAGGTTTTCGTCAAAGACCTGGTGTGGACTATGACGAAACTTTTTCTCCAGTGGCTATGCTCAAATCCATTCGGATCCTACTTACCATTACTGCCTTCCATGACTATGAAATCTGGAAGATGGACGTAAAAACGGCTTTTCTAAACGGCTGTTTGGAAGAGTGCGTTTACATGGATCATCCAGAAGGTTTCGTAGCTAGTGGGAGCAGCGGGAAGGTGTGCAAGTTGCTTAAATCCATCTATGGATTAAAGCAGGCATCGCGGAGCTGGAACATCTGTTTTGATGAGGCAATCAAGGAATTTGATTTCATCAAGAACGAAGATGAACCTTGTATCTATAAGAAGATTGTAGGATGAACTGTCGTGTTCCTAGTCTTGTACGTGGACGACATTCTTTTGATAGGAAATGACATTCCTTTGCTACAATAGGTCAAGCTATTCTTGTCACAACGGTTCTCCATGAAGGACCTGGGTGATGCCTCGTACATTCTGGGGATCAAGATCTACAGAGATAGATCCAAGAGATTACTGGGACTTTCGCAGTCCAGGTACATAGAGACCGTACTAAAGAGATTTAGTATGGAAGATTCCAAGCACGGTAATATACCCGCATTGCACGGAATCACCCTCTCCAAGAAGATGTCTCCTAAGACTGACGAGGAGAGGGTTCGCATGAGCACTATACCCTACGCTTCGGCGGTAGGATCTATAATGTATGTGATGCTATGTACAAGACCAGATGTAGCTTACGCGCTGAGCGTAGTGAGCCGGTATCAGTCAGACCCAGGTGAGGACCACTGGACGGCAGTGAAGAATATTCTCAAGTACCTGAGAAGAACTAAGGAGATGTTCCTGGTTTACGGTAAAGGAGACCTCAGGGTCGAGTCCTTTACTGATTCAAGCTTCCAGAGTGACAAAGATGACAGCAAGTCTGTCTCGGATTTTGTGTTTACCCTCAACGGAGGGGCGGTGTGTTGGAGGAGTTCCAAACAGGATACCGTCGCAGACTCGACGATGGAGGCTGAATACATTGCTGCAAGCGATGCCGCAAAAGAGGTGGTATGGATGAAGAAGTTCATTAGTGAACTTCAGGTGGTTCCGTCCATTGTTGACCCAATACCTTTGTATTACGATAATAATGGGGCTATAGATTTAGCGAAGGAACCAAGGTCCCATCAGAAATCCAGACACATCTTAAGGCGGTATCACCTGATCAGGGAGATCATTGATCGCCAGGAGATCGAGGTACGGAGAGTGGACACAAAAGAAAACACGGCGGATCCATTCACAAAGGCCCTTCCTAAAACACAGTTCGAACGAATTTTTGAGCTATTGGGTATGCGGTACGCCAGCAGCTGGCCTTAGTGCAGACGTTGGGTATGCGGTACACCAATTACTGGCCTTTAGTGCAAGTGGGAGATTGTTGCATATGTATGCCCTAGAGGCCATTATTGTATAGTACTAGTATGTATAATACATTTTGGAAGCTTGGGATATATACATGGGTTTACAACAGTCTTGCTCGATATAGTAGTATGCTACTTAGTTTGTATCTATCTTAATATGTGTATATGTTTCTTTTAACATATCACTAAAACATATTGATGGAGCCCTTAGGATCTTTGCTTGACTACCGGCGTTGTGATGGCGATCACACTAGTGGGGGCTGGGTAGTCTATAAGCACATCCTTATATTGGTCCCTAGTCGTAGGATTATCGAGACAGGAAATCGATACTTCAGAGTAGACTGGTGCATATGCTTCTCGTCCCAGCAAACGAGATGGTCTGTCCCACAGCCATCAGTACGTCGTACTGGAGATAGTATGCAGGTGCTCGTTAGGTTACGAGTACACTGGACATGACTCATCGGGAACTGTTGGTTGGTATTATACCTATCGCCAGTTAACAGTTCCCAGGTGACATGAGTACAGCTTAGTCCGCTGACTTGACACTGTCACTTCGCCTTAAGTGTGTTCCCACTGTTCTTAGATTACTACCCTACCACGGCTCTATTGAGTCATGCAAACAGGTAGTAGTTGGGTGCGGTCCCGAAGCACTTGGAGGCAGTGACGGTTAGACAGGATTCGTCTCTCCTGGTATTGGGAGTTGATATCACGCTGTGTCTAGGAGAGCCATTACACATAGTCATCCCTGGCCAGGGCAAGCGAGATTTGCTGGTAGTGTTACCAGTAGTTTCTCAGGGTGTTCTGGGCTACACTCCGACACGACTTGTACCGCTATTAGGGGTCTGACATTTCCCACCCCCTAGGCCCGACATGCTATACTCTTAGACGAACAGACCGGACTGTACGGAGATTGTCACATTCAGGCTCAGTAGGAGTTCGGATGGGTTCACCTCATCAGTCTTCTTGTCGGCATCTACCTGGGGACCGTTACGTACAGCTAGTACCGCTTGCGGCCTGTGGTTAAACCCACTGCCAGCATAGTGTCGAGCCTTTAGAGTCCCATACAGAGGGTTACTCGCCTTTGGGCAAAACAGAGTAGAGGCCGCATGGTTTTGCGACGGGGTTCGTTCACATCCGCGCATTTGTGCACGTTTGGTGTCCGGGCAGTTATTATTAGCGGGCTTTGGTTTAAGCCAGATCCTATTATTTGTTTTGGGATTGGTTTTGTCTCAGTGTATTCGTGTTCCTCGGAACACGGATGCGGGTGTGTATGCACAGTTGACAGAGGCAGAGGCAGAGGATTCTCATTAGGGTTGTTGTCCATTTGACTTTGGTTGACTTTTTGACCGTTGACTTTTTCCAAACCCTAATGAGAATGAGGAATTTGGTTAAAAATATTAATTAAGGATAATTGTGCTATGGTTGGGGTTGTTGACAATTTGACTTTTGTTGACTTTGTTGACCGGTTGACCATTGTGGACTTGTTGACCATCATCATTGTTGGATATAGTGCCCTATAAGTCAATTATTGGATCGCAGGTACGTGATTGCAATGATTGAGGGAAGACCTATACCGATATGAAAGTCTTGCTCGAGATGATAGTATGCTATCTGGTTTATCTTTATCATCATTTACATGCTTTAGTTCTCTATTGCATGTTGATAGAGTCCATAGGATTCTTGCTTGACTGCCAGCAGTATGATGGCGATCATATACGTGGGAGCTGGGGTCCGTAAGCACATCCTTAAAGTGTCCCTAGTCGTAGGTGTTTCGAGACAGGGCATCGATACTCCAGAGTAGACTAGTGTATACAGTCGAGACCCGGACGAGGGGCGGTGGCCGGTCTCACAAGCCATTGGTGTCAGTTGGTTCACCTAAGATGTATACAGGTGCTCATTGCGTTATGAGTACACCGGACAGGACTCGCCGGGAACATGCTAGTTGGTATTATATATATCGTCAGATAGCAGTTCCCTGGTGACATGTGTACAGGTTATTTTGTCGACCTGAGATCGTCATTTGTCTCGTGTGAGTTCCCACTGTGCTTTGATTACTACCCTACCACGCTCAAAGGAGACGTGCAAACAGGTTTTAGTTGGGTACAGTCCCGAGCCACATGGAGGCAGTGAGCGGATCGTCGGGGATTCATCTCTCCCGGTATTAGGGGTTGATGTCGCATAGTGCACGGGTGGCCATCACTAGAAATCCTCGGCCAAGGTAGTGGAGAATTACTGATTTGGATCAGTAGTTTCTCAGGAGGTGATGGGCTTCATACCGACATGAATTATCGCGTTATTAGGGGTCTGACTTTATCCACCCCCCTAGACTCGATATGCGATACTCTTAGACGAACGGACCGGACTGTACGGATATTGTCACTGTCAGGCTCAGTAGGGTTTCTGGATGAGTTCGCTCGTCAGCTTCCCTTCCAATCAATACATAGGCAACCGTTACGTACAGTTAGTACCTCTGACGTGCTAGTGGTTATACCCAGTGCCAGTGTGTTGATGAGTCATTAGAGTCCCCCACAGACAGTTTTCCAAGTTCGGGCGAAACGTTGTAGAGGCCGTATGGTTTTATGGCAGGGTTCGGAAAATGCATGTGCGTTTACGCACGTGTCATATTTCGGGCAGATAATACTGGTGGGCTTTGGTTTGAGCCGGATCCGAGTATTATACTGTGTAGATATAATATCTTTGTCTCAGTTGCATTTGTATTCGGTCGTAATACAAATACGGGTATGTTTATACTGTTACGAGGTTATCCTGAAATTCGTTTCGGGATCACTTTTGGAAGTTGCCACTTTCCAGTTTTCTATCGCCCGTATTTAACATTCGGTTAGAGACGGATTTATCTTTTCGTCACTTGGGTGAGTCATAGGGTAAGTCATGTGTGTGGAAGCATCTAGATGATGACTAGGATGATGAGGTGGCTAGTGACTCATTTGTTGCATTAATTAGATGATGACTAAGGGTTATGATTCATTGTTTGCCATTAATGTTTTGTGCTAGGTGTTTAAATGACTCATCCTCTTCATTATTGTTATGGTCACCTCTTCCACTCCTACACTCACCCCCCTCCTCACTTATATGTGGCCGGCCCCCTCTTGGAGAGATAGAGGAATTTTTGGTTAAAAAAGGATGATAGTTTTGGTGCATAAAAATTAGATGTGATCAGTTTCTCATTTCACCCGATCCAAAAGGCAACTTCATTAACCGTTCGTCCATGGCTTTGGACGTAACGAGACAAAGTGTTCTACTCATTCTCAACATCAATCTTGGTCATTTCTTTTGGATAACTTGATGATCGAGTTGCCTCGGTTCAGAGGCGGGAGCCCGTTTAAAGATCCGACGACGTGGTGCCACCTGGACGAGATACTGGAGATTCAAGAGTTCGGAGCAGCCGCAACAAAGCGTGGGATGATGGTTGAAGATTGAAGGACTCGGATCGTTCGATATAACATTTCTACCCACTTTGTAGTTTGTTAGTTTAGCTTTAATGGCAGATCCAGGTTATAGTACGCGATAGCGCCGGTCGTGAAAGTTTTTGTTCCGAATTTGGCATCTGTTAGACGGCCGGGGTGCTGCCGTGTACTTACAGTGGTATCAGAGCCTCACCATTAAGCTATACTAACTTGTGCTAACACATTTAAAACATCAATCGAACGGAATTTCGAAAATCACATTTTTCAGTGCAAAACTTTCTGTCGATTTTCAATCAAGTCTAAAAATTATTTTGAGCACTACAGAAAAACGAGCAGGCTTTTATTAGAATACTGGTGAAATTTGGTGGCCCAACTCCACAGTACCGCCGTGGATCCGCGACCCAAACAAGGTTTTGGCCGCGGATCCACCGCCGTTGTGTGAGATTGGTACTCCAAATTTCTACAGTAAGTTCTTCATGGGTAATTGTGGCTTCTGGTATATTCTTTTGGGCCCAGATTTTATTACTGTACACCAGATGTACGTGGGGCCCACTTCGGGAAATTTTGTCGATCGAAATTTTAAACTTGTTAGTATGCAGTACTTATATTATATCTCCGACCGGGAATGTCATTCGAGCGGTAAATTGCGTCTAATTGCTATAGTTCTTTTAGACGGATTTGCGAACGTGGCATTCGCGTTGATGTTCTGTGTTATGCTGTGATGTTGCGGATTTGTCGTGGTGGATAGCAGTGTGCAATGGTAATGCATCTAGGATTTATTTGTACATTTGATATTGCGGGGCGAGCGTCCAACATGTGGACTGCCGTCACTGCCAGTTTGTATAATATTCTTTTGGGGCACGACCGGGCTGAGGTTGATGTACCCGTTGTACATATTTTTATTTCTGTACTAGGTTTACCCCACGACGGAGTGCACGGATAGCCGGATTCTGGAGGGCAACGGGTCCGTATCTCATGGCTTTGAGAGGCAGAGGGGCCTCACTCTAGAATTGGCAGACTATTCGCCGTACTCGTAGGGGGTACAGGTTGACCCAAGGAAGGGTGCTCAAGTTACCGGATTCCGTGAAGTGTCGGGTGGTCCATTCATTTTATTATAGGGGGCTGCCTCGCTTCAGGTTTTGGCGGGTAACTTGCCGCACCCGTAGGGGTCTAGGTTTCATTGCACAGGCTATCCACACGACCAGGGGAACGTCGGGTTTCAACAGCGGCTCTGTGAAACCCGGGGATCCCAGATTATCTGTATTGTTCTGTGATGCATATTACTTTTCTGTAATGTTGCATATTATCACGCCTGGAGCGATTATTGTATATTGGTATATATACTATTAGATGTTGTATATGTTTTTCACTCGCGCTAGTCCAGTCCCCGCTCTGTCGTTAGTTAAGTAACCTAACGGGTGATGACGGGACCCTGTGGCGAATGCAGATGGCATATACGTACATTTTATTTTCGTTCTTTTCTGGTGTGATTGATTGATAGGATTGCATTGATTTTTATCAATGCAAGGATCAAACAAACCTATATTTGATGTTGTTGGAACAAATTTTAAAAGGTGTTATTACAAAGACGTTTCCTTTTGTTTTGCATCGTGATATTCAGTTAGAATATCCCGCACCTCATTCTATGAGGCAAGGGCCGATATCCCTTCACCGGGAGAGACCCCTTGGGCAGAAGTTTGCGTCAGGGTAATAACTTAAATATAGTCGATTACAAGTTGCTTTGCATCGAGGTATTCAGTTGGAATATCCTGCACCTCATTCCACGAGGAAAGAGCCGAGATCCCTTCACCGGGAGTGACCTCTTTAGCAAAAGGTTCTCGCCACTATATTTTTTATAAAAAGCTATCAGGTTCCTTCAACGAGATCAAGTTCATTATATTAAAGGTTTTTTGCCAAAAACCAGTCGTAGCCCTCCGTCATTTCTTATGGATGGTCAGTAGTATTCAAGCTATGTTTGTTGACCTTCGTCAAGGCATAGTGCTTGGTAGCAGCTGGGGTATTCATTTGTTGCATAGATAGATGTGTTGGTATGGGACAGTTGTATAGCCTTGTTGACCTTCGTCAAGGGCTTGTACGGGTGGGTTCAAATTGACCTTGACAATGACGGGTAGAACTTGACATGTAACTTATGATTTGTTGACCTTCGTCAAGGTCATAAGAGCATGGGACAAAAAATTACATCGGGAGTTTCAAACAAACAGCAAACTTGCCAGGCATGCGCATACCTTCTGGAGTGTGATAACTTGAGTGGCTTCCATCAAGTTATCATGCGATGATAGTTAGATCCCAATTCTCACTGATGAGTTGGTTTACTCTTCGGGTGATCCCGACTAATTCTTCTTTTAAGTTTGGAGGAGAATTTGAGATTACAGTGGGAGGTTTCCTGATTAGATAAATTGATAACCATTCTGATCTAGGTTAGAGTGCACGCAGAGTGTTTCTTTTTTCTCTCTCTCTTAGGCAGCGACCTTTGAACGACCCTAGACTATGACTCAGTGAACAAGTTGACCGAACCTTCTTAAAATACTGGCTTTTGGATTGTCTATAGTTGCATAAGTCATTGACGCTCCTTCTTTTACCCTTTGCATTTCTCAGAACACCCCGTATTACTACGGACATCCACTTCTATTGGATAGATCCATCGTATGGTTATATATGAACTCGGAGGGACTTCTTCGAGGATGGATCCAGGTTCAGGAGAAATAGAATTGGTTTATTCAGTTGTCTTTTATTATCACCTTCTCTCAGGTTGCGAGGGCTCCTTAGTTTAGGAGAGTACACCTATTACGCTTATTGGATAGCCTTATTCCAAACCATAGGCTGGTGCCGAAAGGTAGGGAATGAAGAAAACCAATTAGCCTAAGCAGGGTGTACAGAAGGTAATAACTAAAGACAAAATAAAGGGATTAGAAATAGGGCAAAGTAAATTACGACTGTTACCATTCACGATCAAACCGCGTACTTCATCGCCACTCCTATTTTCACCTTTGCTTTTTCCCCAGTTCGGGAGAAATAGAATAAGGTATTATTCAGTTTTCTTTTATCATCACCTTCTCTCAAGTTGCGAGTACTCCTAGGATTAGGAGAGTACACCTATTATGCTTACTGGATAGTCTTCTTCCAAACCATAGACTGGTGCCGAACGGTAGGGAAGGAAGAAAACCATTTAGCCTAACGATGGTGTACAGAAGGTAACGACTAAAGACAAATAAAGGGATTTGGAGAGAAGGCAAAGAAATATACGGTTAAAGTCATGAATTGGATTATGGAAGAGGCATTACTAAGAATACCAGGATACCCCTACGAAACATTTTCATGTTTCAGTGCATTGTTAAAGGAAAACTGATTTCCCGATTAGATACTTACTCCAAGGTATGTATTTACCAGGTATGATTCTCACATCTGTATGGTTTTACAGATGATGAGTAGGAGTAGGTTATTGGAACTAAGGTGATCATCCTCATTATATCGGAATTCGTTGTAATTGGTGATATTTGAGGAAGTCGCCTGAGTTTTTGCCATACGGCATGTATTTGGTTTTGAATATCCATTGTTGTGCACCAATTTCAAAATGATATATCTGTACGTTTATTTTTATAAAGTGAGATATAACCTTTTGAAATTATGTCCGTGACATTTACCTATATCAGTTGACGATTGGGTAAGGAGCATTGAACAACGGAGTAGTTCTTAACCATAAGTACAGTTTTCAACCTACAATGTACAGGTTTTTGAGTTATTCAACTCAGCGGACTTATACAGAGTATTGTATGTTGTACAGAGTCCATCAGGACAAAGGGGTCGGTCCTCGTAGTTTGTTCTGTTTACTTATGACTTCTCTAGTTTTTAGACAAGTGTTTCGTAGAAATACAAGGTCTAAGTTTTGAGAAGTTGTGGGTATAAGAATAAAGTAGAGAACCAAGTGTCACAAGTATCGGGATTCTTCAAAGAGATCGAAGATGTAGATTCTTGTGATTGGTATTCAGATGATAGTAATGATTTTTTTAGAAACTTGTTTCTCTTTCAGGTTACTCATAATTGGATGGATTCCTAAGTTGAGTAATGCTGATTAGCCTTTCTCCATTGAGTTAATATGCACTGGAGACAGTTGCATGATTAGAATCTGGTTCCAATTAAATAAGTGCCAAATGTTTCTATATTGGATATAGAATGGTTAATATCTTAACGATGTTAAGGTACGAGGAGTTGTCCAGCTTATGCTTAAAACCAGACACTGGATAACTCAAGGCACGTTTCTGTAATGGCAGTTTGTGGGTTAACCCTGGCTTTGACGAGGGTTGATTTTCTACCATCGGGAAGATCAATAGTGATATTGTTCTTGACTCGCCACAGTTTTAGTAAAATGGATTTTTTCAGAAAACAGTAGTGGGAGTATGGTAGAACTGGAAGTGATTCCAGAACTGCAAACGGTTACGGAAAATTTAATAGGACCTATATATTCAATCAGATTTGACATTCCATTAGCCACTCCGCAGATATGGTGGGTAACCTCAGACACCCGAGAGGTACTCAGGTAGCCTCAAGGATGGTGACAGGGAGGTTCTTGTTTACCCGGACGTGACACTACTATTGTTCCAGGCTATGAGACCCGGCAGGAGGTTAAGTATAGCGTCGTTCTAAACTAGCTTTAGAAGTGTAATTATATATTATTCTGCCAGAAGGTTGTCGTAGTCAGTGGGAGCAGCGAAAGCATAGTGGGCAAGTAGCTTATGTCTATTTATAGGCTTGAGCAGATATAGCAGAGATTAGATCGTCTATTTTTGATGTGACAGTCATGGGTTTGACTTCATCAGAATAGGGGATGGATCTGTTAAGAAGGTAGTAGGGTGTGATGTCTGGGTATTTGGATGACATACATAAAATTCCTATACTACAATCGATTATACTGTGGTTCTCACACAGTTGTTTCTTCACACAGGATATGGATATAATATCAGACATTTTGGTTACTAGATCTATGGTTTTAGATCTAGAATTGGGTAGTTTCCCAATTTGGGTACTTTGACAGTATTCTAATGGTATTTTAGAATAGATGACTCCTGGCATGGTGGTGTACCTGCAGATGATGGAGTCACCCTCTCTAAAGGTGTCTTACAGACTAAAGGGGAGAGGGATATGCATGATTGGCAGATCACTTGCTTAGGCAATTGAGTCAATCGTGAAAAGTCAAGTACCACACCAGATGTTGTTTTTGCACTAGATGCGATAAGTTAATATTAATCCAATCCTGGAGAAACATAACGAAGTAGTTTTAGAACATAAGTGAATGTTCTACGGATTTGATGACGGCAGCCTCCTTCGGGAGACGGTTATCATTCCAGGCTTCAAAGGTGACATGGATGACATAGTGATTGTCTGAGTTATAGTTTTCCCTCAGACGAGGGACAGTATTATGGACAGGTGGTCTAAGAGGATACTGTGGGAGGCATGGTGCGCGATACTGATTTGGTTCAGTTATCAATACAGTCTAAGAAGTTTGGATTTGGAGTTCATTTATGAACTAGGTCCCATCATATATCCAGACATATTCTAAGACAGGTATTACTCGATTCGGGAGATGGCTTTCTCCGCGAACTTGAGATTAAGAGAGACATAGAAAGAAACATCAGGGCGGATCCACTCACTGAGGCTATGAGTATGCGTCATCGCAATAATAGCCTTAAGTGCAAGTGGGAGATTGTTGGATATAGTGCCCTCTAAGTCAATTATTGGATCGCAGGTACGTGATTGCAATGATTGAGGGAGGACCTATACAGATATGAAAGTCTTGCTCGAGATGATAGTATGCTGTCTGGTTTGTCTTTATCATCGTTTACATGCTTTAGTTCTCTATTGCATGTTGATAGAGCCCATAGGATTTTTGCTTGACTGCCAGCAGTATGATGGCGATCATATACGTGGGAGCTGGGGTCTGTAAGCACATCCTTAAAGTGTCCCTATTCGTAGGAGTTTCGAGACAAGGCATCGATACTCCAGAGTAGACTAGTGTATACAGTCGAGACCCCGACGAGGGGTGGTGGCCGGTCTCACAAGCCATTGGTGTCAGTTGGTTCACCTAAGATGTATACAGGTGCTCATTGCGTTATGAGTACACCGGACATGACTCGCCGGGAACATGCTGGTTGTTATTATATATATCGTCAGATAGCAGTTCCCTGGTGACATGTGTACAGGTTAGTTTGTCGACCTGAGATCGTCATTTGTCTCGTGTGAGTTCCCACTGTTCTTTGATTACTACCCTACCACGCTCAAAGGAGACGTGCAAACAGTTTTTAGTTGGGTACAGTCCCAAGCCACATGGAGGCAGTGAGCGGATCGTCGGGGATTCATCTCTCCCGGTATTGGGGGTTGATGTCGCACAGTGCACGGGTGGCCATCACAAGAAATCCTCGGCCGAGTTAGTGGAGAATTACTGATTTGGATCAGTAGTTTCTCAGGAGGTGATGGCTTCATACCGACACGAATTATCGCGTTATTAGGGGTCTGACTTTATCCACCCCCTAGACTCGATATGCGATACTCTTAGACGAACGGACCGGACTGTACGGATATTGTCACTGTCAGGCTCAGTAGGGTTTCTGGATGAGTTCGCTCGTCAGCTTCCCTTCCAATCAATACATAGGAAACCGTTACGTACAGTTAGTACCTCTGACGTGCTAGTGGTTATACCCAGTGCCAGTGTGTTGATGAGTCATTAGAGTCCCCCACAGACAGTTTCCCAAGTTCGGGCGAAACGTTGTAGAGGCCGTATGGTTTTATGGCAGGGTTCGGAAAATGCACGTGCGTCTACGCACGTGTCATATTTCGGGCAGATAATACTGGTGGGCTTTGGTTTGAGCCGGATCCGAGTATTATACTGTGTAGATATAATATCTTTCTCTCAGTTGCATTTGTATTCTGTCGTAATAAAAATGCGGGTATGTTTATACTGTTACGGGGTTATCCTGAAATTCGTTTCGGGATCACTTTTGGAAGTTGCCACTTTCCAGTTTTCTATCGCCCGTATTTAACATTCGGTTAGAGACGAATTTATCTTTTCGTCACTTGGGTGAGTCATAGGGTGAGTCATGTGTGTGGAAGCATCTAGATGATAACTAGGATGATGAGGTGGCTAGTGACTCATTTGTTGCATTAATTAGATGATGACTAAGGGTTATGATTCATTGTTTGCCATTAATGTTTTGTGCTAGGTGTTTAAATGACTCATCCTCTTCATTATTGTTATGGTCACCTCTTCCACTCCTACACTCACCCCCCTCCTCACTTATATGTGGCCGGCCCCCTCTTGGAGAGATAGAGGAATTTTTGGTTAAAAAAGGATGATAGTTTTGGTGCATAAAAATTAGATGTGATCAGTTTCTCATTTCACCCGATCCAAAAGGCAACTTCATTAACCGTTCGTCCATGGCTTTGGACGTAACGAGACAAAGTGTTCTACTCATTCTCAACATCAATCTTGGTCATTTCTTTTGGATAACTTGATGATCGAGTTGCCTCGGTTCAGAGGCGGGAGCCCGTTTAAAGATCCGACGACGTGGTGCCACCTGGACGAGATACTGGAGATTCAAGAGTTCGGAGCAGCCGCAACAAAGCGTGGGATGATGGTTGAAGACCGAAGGACTCAGATCGTTCGATATAACATTTCTACCCACTTTGTAGTTTGTTAGTTTAGCTTTAATGGCAAATCCAGGTTATAGTACGCGATAGCGCCAGTCGTAAAAGTTTTTGTTCCGCATTTGGCGTCTGTTAGACGGCCGGGGAGCTACCGTGTACTTACATTTCATTTCAAAGATGCTTCTTGTTCTTTGCAAAATGCATTAAATGAATGTAATGATAATGGTCATTCATAAACTAACCATCACAATTCTTAATGATTATTATTATTATCATTATTCCAAAATATGTGAGCATGGTTGCAAGATGAGAGCTCATTTTATCATATTCTTTCTCTCTCTTGAAAGAAAGCTCTCCCTCTTCCTCTCCAAAAATTTAAGTGTTCCATGAGTTGGAAATCATAAACTTTTGAGACAAAACCACCATAACTCTTCTCTACTCATTCTAAGGTTTTAGGTTTAGCAAACCAAGCACCTTAGTTATCTCTAGGTTGAGATAGGAGCTCAAGTTCGAGGCCCTCGGGTGGATCCATCTACGGAAAAGAGGAGACGAGGAGCAGGAGCTGTTCAAACCACTACAAGGAGCAAGCAAGGAGGAGAACCACAAAAGGAAGAGAAGGAGTTCAAGACCTAGGTATAACCATTCTACATAGTAGCTAAAACTTGTAGTTTATTTGTTAGTTTTTGTTTAGCAAAGATCCTTCATGGATGATCCATGTTACCTATTGAGGAAAAAATTGATTTTTACCTATTCCGCCTCTTCGAAAGAACCGGGGTGGGTAACATGGACCTAAAAATCAATTAGCTACCGCACACTGCGCCTTAACTATGGTCAACAAACGCAGCAAGAATACTAAGTACTCCACTTCCTAAAATGACGGAAGGCTACGACAGGTTTTTAAGAAAACCTTTTGCAAAATGAACTTGATATCGTCGTAGAATCGGGTGATTTTAAATGGAGTGTTTTTTAGGCTTTTACTACTTTTGCTAAAGAGGTCACTCCCGGTGAAGAGATCTCGGCTCTTTCCTTATCGAATAAGCTGCAGGATATTTCATAAATACCACCATGCAAAGCAAAAACTATAGAAGCAATCAAAAGACAAACCGAGTGTATAGCATCTACTAGTTTCGCTAAAGAGGTCACACCCGGTGAAGGGATCTCGGCTCTTTCCTTATCGAATAAGGTGCTGTATATTCTACAAGGAATACCGCTATGCAAAGCAAGAACTAGAGCTGCCAGTTTTCGAGACAAGTTTCTACAACATCTTTAGGTTTCATTTATTTTATTAATCTCATTAATGAAGTCCCATTTTTTATGCTTCTGTTCATATCATAATTTTGCATTATTATATTCCCCATTCTCATTCATTTTACAAATAAACAGGTGCTTTTGACCTATGTCTGCTACATAGTTGCAGGTTACAGGTTTTCGGAACAAAACAGTGAAATTGATGAAAAGTCGATACAAAAGTGAGACTATGATAAACAAATGGAAAGATCTTGATCATGCCTACAATTTGAAGACTAAACGAAAATCAATGAACAAGTTCACAAAGTACAAAGGCAGTGCAAGGTTCAAGACTTCGACACGAAGCAAGCGGTGAAGTCAACGACATTATTCACTGTGGAAATCTGGAAGAAAACTAGAAGTCAATCTGAGAAACCAAGTGAAGAAACAAGTAGGAAAATGCAACAGGAAGATAACCAAAAAATTGCAGCCAACAAGCCATCAACATGGCCGCGGAACCGCGGCCAAACATGGGTCTTGGCCGCGGAACCGCGGCCAAACATGGGTCTTGGCCGCGGATCCGCAGCCATATGATGCCCGTGTCGGTGCAATTTCGTGTCGGTGCGACGGTGCGTTGACTAGTCTTCTTTAGGGTATATTTGTAAATGCAGATATGAGTCGAATGTAACCCTAGGGTTTCTATGATCTATAAATAAAAATTCTAAACCACTTTTTGAGGTATGCCTCTTCTTGTGCCTCATTGTATCTATCTAAATTCAGAATTTCAATTCTTGAAAAGTATGAAGAGTGCATCAAATTAGTGTAAGTTTTCTATTCTTTCCCTAGTTAATTTTATTATCTGCCCTAGTATAATTTTCCTTTCTACCCTAGTTTAGATTTTATTCTCTACCCTAGTTAATTAGTTTAGAACATGTTAATCAATTCCCTGAGTGAGTAGTCTCCTCACGTGTTAGGGTTAGATTTGGGGATGGCTTGAGAGATGAAGATCTCTCACCCCTTTCTTGCCCATCATACGTTTTTATAGGACTCCATGCATACATGCACACACTGCTCCCTACGGCACCCTATCCCACGAGGTAGCGGTGATACCGTAGTATAAATGACCGGTTGCGTATGTTTTCCATGGAGGTTAGGGTAAGAATTAAGAAAGGAAGGACAAGAACCTAGAGGAAGAAACATCGTCTCTTCCCGATGGTACTAATCCACTTTATTAATTATTACCATAACACCTCATAGATCTTAAACAGGGCATAGAAAGCGGTGAGGAATATTGACTTTCCAAACTTAACCTAAACCTAACCCTAGCAAGATTTTAATCTTAGTCCAGATCAAACTTAGCTTTTAGATTTAATCAATCCGACAACAATCGGAATTAACCGGTTAGAACAAATTGAGAATACACAAAATCCCTGTGGACCGACCCGTACTCACCGGCTAGCTACCAAGCGACGCCGTTCTTGATTGCGGTTAACAAATTCTTTGATAAATCAGCTTCCCAAAAAACACATATGAAACGAAAGCAACAATATATAATATATATATATATATAATATAATCATTCGTCTCAGAATATAATCAATGATCACATCACAGAATATCGCAGCAGAATAAAACATATGAAATATTGGATATACTAGGATTTCCGTGTTTTAGGTTAAGCCTGTATAAAACACGGATTCCACGGTCGTGATGAATAGCCAATCCCACACCCCTAGACCCCTACGAGAGTGGCAAGCAACCCTACCAATTCTAGAGTTAGGAGACCCGGTCTCGACTCCTCGAGATGGTCTCCCACTGGACCCAAGAACCCGGTTACTTGTGCTCTCTGCCTAGGGTCTATCCTAATGCGGAAAAGTAAATAATATACAATGGTGACATCATCCTCAACCCGGAAGTGCCCCAATAAAAGAATATTATATTCAATGAATTTTACATGAAAAATCCAGAGAGCAAAACAGAAAAACCTAGATCTGAACAACAGAGAAGTACCTCAACAGAGCAGAAGAAGAATTTTGGAGGCCAGAGGCAACACACCGACCGCGGAACCGCCGTGTTGACTCGTCTCTGACCGTGCTTCCGTCGCGGTCTGCTGACGTCAGCAGACCAAATCCCCTCTGTGAGCTTCTTTTCTCCTTCTGAACCCTAATATCTCCTCGGTAAAAATTTGCTGCAGGATTCTTTGCGCCAAAAATTTCTCCCCCTTCCAATAATTGATCTTGTGCAGGATTCTTTGCGTCGCGCTTAAAAAAATAATATTTGTTTGCAAGTGATTGTGTTTACTGCTTTGCACATTTAAATTGACTTTAAGGGTTTTTACACTAATCCAGATTGGGTGGGGATTTCATTACCCTTCCCAGAACCCCAAAAATCACATAAGGCATATTGCATTGACCATCAATTAATCAAAAAAGATTAGACTCAGCCCTAAGGACTTCGCGCTCAATAGGACAAAGGAATAGTTGTAGGCATTGACCGTTGATCCTAACCTGACTTTGTGGTGTCTAGGCTAGATAGGTAGTGAAAGGTAACTTTAAAAGGCCCATATCACGGCGATTCGTGAGCGGATCCCTCCTTTCTTTACTTGTGCTTACCTGGCCACAATTGGCGGTGAAGAGGCGGTTTGAGGTCCTACTTCTTGCCCTTTGGAACAGTTAGGAGTTGTCTAGCTGACCTAGGTGACCCTAGATCTAGGCTTGATTGTGCATTTGTGATTGATTGAACGTGTGTCTAAGCCTTTTATCGAAAATCTTTTTTGCAAAAAGCTCCATATAAAAAAAAATATAAAAAGAAAAAAGGAAATTTTTTTTACAAAAACTTGCAACTTGTCGCTAAGAAATCCGTGCACCTCACATTCTTTTTCTTCTCCTTTTTACATCATGGGTACCCCACCTCCCAAAACTCTTGCCGAACTTTGGTACCCTCATCCAAACATTGCTTCATACGCGAATTGTTTTGGTCGAATTACGGACAACCCCTCCATGCCCAAAATTTCTTTGAAAGATCGAATAGAAGCGTCTAGGAGAAACAGTTTGACTCTACAATCCACTTTGTATCAACCATTTCAACCTGCACCAACTTCTTTCGTTGATACCCATTTTCGAGTCTTGTTATAACTCCGAAACCCATGTCTATCGCTGAACATATTGAACAATCTCATAACCGATCTTTCACTCCTTTCAACACTTCCAGTTCTTGGGATCAACAAATCCATTCACCTTTTTATCCAAATGTTGATCCTACTCCTGTCCAACCATTCAATTCCTACCAGTCCTACCCGACTTTCTCACCTTCCCTAGACATTGCTTCTACACAGCCATTTGGGAGTTTCACGTATCCAAACAACTTTGAATCTTTAACTGAAACCCCTTCACAACCCATGTCTAGTCTGGAACAGTCGTTGGAAGCTTATATTGTAGCGACAAATCGACGATGAGGAATTTGGATGCATCCGTTGCCGCCCTTAATTCATCAAGACAACCTAGTGAACCGGTAGCTAGTTTCTAGCTAGCTCCAAATCTTCCAATGTATGATGAGGAGGTTGGACAGAATGAGAATTTGAGTGGTTAGAGTGAGTTCTACACACTTCCAAATCAAACCTACCCATCACCAATTGAATCCCACAACTCCGGTTTTGAATGTCTATCAAGTGTCCCAAATGATTCACCAGTTAAAAATAAAACGTGTAATGAGTTGTGCGACTTTGTAGTGTTTGATTTACCTGATTGTGAAGAGCCCTTTTCGAGTGAACCCAAACCTAATCCTTTTGAACTCTACACCTCCAATCTAGAACCTGAATTGATAAATATCCATGCTTTTGATGAGGTGTCCGAAAAAATTGATTTTCACTTGATTGAGGATATAGACGCAGGGAATATTTTGGATGATGAACCCGTAGATTTGACTGAAATTTTCTCTCTAATTCATCATCCCGAGTCATTAAATGTTTCTCCCGAACTTCATATGCGTCTTGATTTTGATGATAATTGCATGGATGAGATAACTTTTGAGGAGAATTATGAGGATAGTATTAAGGATGAACCAGCTTTGTTTGATGTGTCGGATTTTCCAATTCATCCTCCTGAACCTTTAACTGTTATACTTCCTAAATCACCCCCCTCCTTTCCATCGTTCCGACCACGCAAAATATCACGCAGGAGGACTGTGAGCTTGAACAATTTCTGTTCGATCACAGCAGTTTGGACGCCACTAGTGCGTTCCTCTTTGAATCTGACACAGTTCTCACAGCTGATAACGATTACGAGTATTTCACTTTTTCGGACGATTTTGAAGACTCACCGTCCGAGTTTGAGTCCTTTGAATTTTCAGATGAGTTAGTTGAACCATCAGACTCGGTTGCTTACAGTCATTTCGAACCATTGATGGAATCCTTCGAGTTCGAGACAGTTTACTTAGGTGAGAATAAGATTATCCCTAAATCACTCCCCTTCGTCCTTTCTATTGTTTCGACCGCGCAAGAATCTGCCGCGCTTCCATTTTCAATGGATGGTTTACCAAGTTCAACATACCCATGTTTTCTTACGAATCTTGAGGGATTTGACCTCATTTCTCGACGGGTTGATAAATTAGCACAATCGCTTTTAACACATCGGCCATCACAATTTGCGCTAATTTATTCACTCGATTTACACCCTCAAGTTCGTACTACACTTCTTTCTCTTTTCCGCCATTCTTCTCCGAATATTCCGAGACCATATTCCACCTTTCTTCCCATACGGTCTCGTGTGTTTCTCAACTCCTTTCCTCTACACTCCATTCTTTCACCAACCCTACCATTATCACGATAGAATTTTTTAATGGTTGGTGCTAACCTTTGGCCTGTGTAAGGTCTTGTATAGTTTGATTTTTCTCCTCCCTAACTCTGAACTTTAACGTTTAAAACAGTGGAAACACTGTCTCACTTAAATTTGGGGGGACCTTTTTCTATATATATTTTATTTTTCTTTTAACAATAAAAAAAATTGTAAATAAATAAACAGGGGAATACCGGCCATTTTGACCCTCTTGTTGTAGCATGACAGTGAGGACACTGTCAAGTTTAAGTTTGGGGGTGTGCTCGGTAAGCTTTCTTCCTTCGCATTCATATGTACATCTTTGCATTTGCATACTTATTTTAAAACCCATAAAAATTGAAAAATTATAAAAATTAAAACATTCAATTTTGGTCATTTTTTACTTAAGTTTGACATGACGGTTAACTAGTTAGGAACAACTAGACCTTAGACTTAGTAAATTAAAAACCCTAAAAATAACCTTTCTTAAAATTTCACGATAGAAAGTATATGCCTTTGTAGTTTATTTAGAAATAGGAAAATTTAGAGTTAACTTCTCGGGCTAAGTTAAAACAAAGGAAAAGTATTGATATTTTTATTAAAGTATAAGTCTGAAAAATAATTCTTAAGCTTAAGTCTAAATTCTGAAAATATATACCCTACAAATTGCACAAACACGAACCTTGAAACTTGGCATAATAGAAGAGACCTTGAAATGCTTTTGTCTAAAGTCCTTAGTATGAAGAAAAATAAAATAAAAATACAAGTGTGAATAAAGAGATAATAAAAAAAATGAACACTGATTTTTGTAATTACTTAAGGCTGCATTAATAGAAAAAATATTTAGCGAGGGTGCTTCATCACCTAGTGCCTTAGACCAACTGGTTTGGGAGTCACTACTAAAAGCCTTAGGGATTACAAGACTAGGAATTACGCATCAATGTGCAAGCACATTTTGTAATCGGTCGTTGGTATCTCAAGAAGTATTAACGGTCGCATGAAGAATGTGTGGGCAATTTCATCTAAAATTTACCAATTGAAAGGTACTTTGGACGATGGACAAGAGTATAATAGCTTGATTTGAATTTCCAAGTGTAGGGGTGATATATACACACACGTGGGGATATATGATTGGGGTTTAAATGAGAGATAGGAATGAAAAATAGGACTTGTATCTTTAGTAGAGATGATAAAAATTCCTAAGTTGAGATAGAACCCTAGAAGGAAACTTGAAAGATGCCAAAAGCTAAGTAAATTCATAAGAACATATATAATCTTAAGTTAAGTAATAAGGAAGCGTGAAAAATATAGATGGATAATTTCTGAGCCGAAGATAATAGAATTCCTTGTTGGAAAACCTAATTGGAGAATAAAAGTCAATGGGCTGAATTGATAGGATTTTGTGGGTAGTATCCGTTGAAAACCCTCAGGAGACAACACTCCTCCTACTAGGGACACCTAGAGGTTTAACGGCTTGTTGCACGAGCTCAGTGCAATCGCGTTTCCCTGCGAAAGTGAGGTTATGCCTTTTTCGAGAATAAAACTAGGTTTGCTCGAGGACGAGCAAAAGATAAGTTTGGGGGTATTTGTTCATATCATAATTTTGCATTATTATATTCCCCATTCTCATTCATTTTACAAATAAACAGGTGCTTTTGACCCATGTCTGCTGCATAGTTGCAGGTTACAGGTTCTCGGAACAAAACAGTGAAATTGATGAAAAGACAATACAAAAGTGAGACTACGACCAACAAATGGAAAGATCTTGATCATGCCTACAATTTGAAGACTAAACGAAAATCAATGAAAAAGTTCACAAAGTACAAAGGCAGTGTAAGGTTCAAGACTTCGACACGAAGCAAGCGGTGAAGTCCACGACATTATTCACTGTGGAAATCTGGAAGAAAACTAGAAATCAATCTGAGAAACCAAGTGAAGAAACAAGTAGGAAAATGCAATAGGAAGATAACCAAAAAATTGCAGCCAACAAGCCATCAACATGGCCGCGGAACCGCGGCCAAACATGGGTCTTGGCCGCGGATCCGCAGCCATATGATGCCCGTGTCGGTGCAATTTCGTGTCGGTGCGACGGTGCGTTGACTAGTCTTCTTTAGGGTATATTTGTAAATGCAGATGTGAGTCGAATGTAACCCTAGGCTTTCTATGATCTATAAATAAAAACCCTAAACCTCTTTTCGAGGTATGCCTCTTCTTGTGCCTCATTGTATCTATCTAAATTCAAAATTTCAATTCTTGAAAAGTATGAAGAGTGCATCAAATTAGAGTAAGTTTCTATTCTTTCCCTAGTTAATTTTATTATCTACCCTAGTATAATTTTCCTTTCTGCCCTAGTTTAGATTTTATTCTCTACCCTAGCTAATTAGTTTAGAACATGTTAATCAATTCCCTAATGAGTGAGTAGTCTCCTCACTTGTTAGGATTAGATTTGGGGAAGGCTTGAGAGATGAAGATCTCTCACCCCTTTCTTTCCCATCACACGTTTTTATAGGACTCCATGCATACATGCACACACCGCTCCCTACGACACCCTATCCCACGAGGTAGCGGTGATACCGTAGTATAAAAGACCGGCTGCGTATGTTTTCCATGGAGGTTAGGGTAAGAATTAAGAAAGGAAGGAAAAGAACCTAGAGGAAGAAACATCGTCTCTTCCCGATGGTACTAATCCACTTTATTAATTATTACCATAACACCTCATAGATCTTAAACAGGGCATAGAAAGCGGTGAGGAATATTGACTTTCCAAACTTAACCTAAACCTAACCCTAGCAAGATTTTAATCTTAGTCTAGATCAAACTTAGCTTTTAGATTTAATCAATCCGACAACAATCGGAATTAACTCGTTAGAACAAATTGAGTATACACAAAATCCCTGTGGACCGACCCGTACTCACCGGCTAGCTACCAAGTGACGCCGTTCTTGATTGCGGTTAACAAATTCTTTGATAAATCAGCTTCCCAAGAAACACATATGAAACGAAAGCAACAATATAATATATATATATATATATAATATAATCATTCGTCTCAGAATATAATCAATGATCACATCACAGAATATCGCAGCAGAATAAAACATATGAAATATTGGATATACTAGGATTTCCGTGTTTTAGATTAAGCCTGTATCAAACACGGATTCCACGGTCGTGATGAATAGCCAATTCCACACCCCTAGACCCCTACGAGAGTGGCAAGCAACCCTACCAATTCTAGAGTTAGGAGACCCGGTCTCGACTCCTCGAGATGGTCTCCCACTGGACCCAAGAACCCGGTTACTTATGCTCCCCGCCTAGGGTCTATCCTAATGCGGAAAAGTAAATAATATACAATGGTGACATCATCCTCAACCCGGAAATTCCCCAATAAAAGAATATTATATACAATGAATTTCACATGAATGAAAATAAAAACTCTCATCTCACATAAAACCCCCGGCTATTCAAAACACGACGATCCAATATAACATATCCCAGCAACACATAACATCACATGTAATCAACGTAAGTAAATATGCGTATCCTAATTGTCGTTGACATATAGCAACGAAACTGGAGATACACCACATATTACACTTACGGTCGCAGAAAAGAAAGTGAAAATCTACAACAGTTGGAATCCGCAACCACCTTAGACATTATAAACCCAACGTATCACATACTTTGGATTTCATGCCTAACCAAATGAATTCCTTAGACATCACATGCCTAACAATTATAAACCCCGCATTTTAGTCTCGATTTCGAAAACACTTTTCAATATCAAGTCGGGTAATTCAACAAGATTCTCGACATCCTGATCGAATGCTCGTCGGAAACTTTAGTAGACGGCCGCACCCCCCGATGCCATCGACGAAGTGCACCGAGGCGGAACACCGCGACTGTGAGTACCCGAATGGATGCTTTTGGCGATGGGGTTCTCCTACAGTCACTAGTCACTTGGTCGGGGCTATGGGGCGTGGCTATCTATTAAGTTTACACGGCAAGTATCCACGTACGCTACGTGATTGCGACGGACTTTTGATCACATCAAAATCCCATGGCAACCGATCAAATGAGACTAAATTGCTAGATTTATAACATTCAAGTTAGTTATCTCATAACAACTTTTGTGGATTCCAAATATTGTTTCCCATCACATAATATCCGGATGAACGTTAAACTTTTCGATTGATTCATCAAAGTCCCACAATTTCTCGACGGCTCAACACTTGAGCACAGTTCAATAATACCCAGAATATGCCACAGTACCTATGCACCAGCAGTAGAAGGGCAAACCCAAGCCTCACTCATGTCGCCACGGAACTACAGCAAACCCTAGGGTTTGACCGTGGTTCCGCGATCCAAAAAGTCGAGTTAGGGTTTCATTCTTTTAGAGGGTTCATAGACTTACTTGCATGTTTTTCCGAATACGTTAAACTTGGAAAAACAGGTTTTTGATATTCGATCAAACTTTTTAACTTCGCCTAGACAACATGCGAATAAGCCGAAACAATGTTAAAACTACGAATACAAAACACTCTGAATTGCTTATAGTGTAAGATTACATCATATGCAAAATTAGCAAAATCAAACAACACCTGAAACACCAAAACCAAGTCACTGTAACACACAACAAAATTCAGACAATTCCAGAGAAAAGTGGCCGGCCCCAACATGCCTCATCTCGGCCAAAAACCGAGCAAATCCCCTGAAGTTTTCATGGTGTCCATGAAATATCCCATATAGCACTCTGTACTTGTTTAAAAAAAGTTTTGACAACTTTTTAAAATCGACAGCAAGCAAGTCTTGGCATTGCAAGTTTCGAAGTATTTCGGTTTCGTAATCTTAACAAAATCCATATAAATTTCTAGCATGGATTTGAAACTACTGAAGGGTTCCCTAGCACGGCAGTAAGGTTTCGGGAGGCATCGTCCATGCCAAATTAAAATTTTGCCATTCTTTCTAACTTTAAATATTGAATCGTTAACTAGAAATCCGACGGAATATAAATGCAAACACTTTACAACTAAAAGAGAACAAGGAATACAACTTTTGTAGACCGTTCCTTCACTTCATTATCTTCGTGTAGTCATCCCTTCGTTGCGATCATGAACTTCCGAACTCTATAGGGGCTCCCATGAAGAAACGAACATGCTTGCTTCGAAGTCTTCGATGCCGAAGATGATCTACGTCGAGGAGACGCTAACCCAAGCTATCTCTTCACTAATTATGGAATTAGTGAAGTAAACACCTTATACTAAATAGAAAGTAGTAGAGGATGATGAAGTAGGAATTTCGTTCACTTTAGATTTCATATTCTCACAAGTTTTCATCACAAACACCAAAACTAGAAAGATTCAAGTGAGAGAAAGAAGAAGAAGCAATGAAGTTGTGATGAATTATTGTGTGAGGTTAGAAAATGCAACCAAGGGTTAAGCATGGCATGCTTAACCCTTGTAGAGACTTAACCATGAGCTAGGGTTAAAGTTAGTTTAACAAATATCTTAAGGTAGACAAAAAGGGTGGACAAAGTCAAAGAAGCCTACAAGCTTCTTCCAAAATATCAATCATGACTAATTCCACAATTTTTGAATTTCCTTAATAATAAACATAAACCCTAATCTAACCCTAGCATGGTACAAGTCTCATAAACCATAGTTGCATTTGTAACCTAGCATGATACAAACATGTACACAAATATACATATCACATATATACAATGTGCACATCAAGTGAGAAAAGAAATCATAAGTGAGATAATACTAGTTAATGTAATGTAATATATCAAATATATAATTATACATTAGATTATCAAATCAACTCTTGATTTAATAATCCGGCTATATGACCTATAACCGACTAATATCATATGAATCAACTTATCGAATCAACACTTGATCCGATAACCTGGCTATATCATATATAACCGACCGATATCTCATATCGCGAGAATAGAATAAGGTATCTCATATCGTATCAATCTCAGTCCCGCACATATCACATATGTGCTCCAACTCCATTTCGCTTGAGCCAGGAAACCTCTGTGTAGAACTCTAAAGACTCGTCAATACGCCGGCAGCAGGTGATGATCATATCAAACACCCACAAGCCGCAAGCGGTCTGCTAAACGTAACGGCCACCCGGATATTGAGCGATCAGAAGATCAACAAGCAAGCCTGCTCACACTCCTGCGAATCCAATCAGTAACACTACCGTACAGTCCGGTCTCTTCGTCTGATATGTCGCAATATCTCGTCTAAGGGTGGTAAACGTCAGACCCCAGTAACTCGATAAGTCGTGTCGATATGAGGCTCATAACAGGTCGAGAAACTACTAAAAACACTTACCAGTATATCTATGATGCAGCCATGGCCAGGGACTTCTTGTTATAGCCAATCGAGCACAGCGCAACATCCACTCCCAATACCGGGAGAGACGAAACCCCTCCTATCGCTCATTGCCTCCATGTGATTCGGGACTGTACCCAAAAGCCACCGTTTTGCATGTTCTCTTGAACGCGGTAAGGTGGAAATCAAAGCACACTTGGAATCACACAAGACTCTATGACGATCTCGGGTCTATAGACTAACATGTACCAGTGTCACCAGAGAACTGCCATCTGACGTGAGGTATAATACCATCTGGGAGTTCTCGGCGAGTCCGTTCAGTGTACCCAGTCTCCACTGAGCACCCGTATACTGTCTCTGATGTCAAACACCAATGGATATGGGATCATCCATCGCCCATCTATATGGGTCGAGAAGCTATACGCTAGTCTACTCTGGTATATCGATGCCCTGTCTCGATACACCCTCGACTAGGAACATTTGAAGGATGTACTTATCGACTACACTGTCCCCACTAGTAGATCTGCATCATAATCCTGGTAGTCAAGTACTCATCCTAAGGGCTTTATCAACATGTAACATAGAGACAATCAGCGTATATGTTAAGATAAAAAGCAACCAGATAGCATACTATCATGTCGAGCAAGAAAGTCCTCCATATATATGTCCAAGCATCCACTACAATATACATCGTATGTACAGTAATGGCCTCTAGGGCATACATATAACTAACAGGGCACGTCCTGCCCACCTACGCTGAGAATCGAAGCCCTCCTCATGAGGCCACCGAGCAGCTTCCCTGCCCGGTCAATCCTTAGCAGGCACATCCTGCCCATATACGCTAAGGATCGAAGTCCTCCTCATAAGGCCACCGAGTTGCTTCCCTGCCCGGTCAATCCTTAGCGGGCATATCCTGCCCACCCACGCTAAGGATCGAAGCCATCCTCACGAGGCTACCGAGCGGCTTCCATGCCCGGTCAATCCTTAAAGGCATATCCTGCCACATACGCTAAGGATCGAAGCCCTCCTCACGAGGCCACCGAGCAGCTTCTCTTCTCGGTCAATCCTTAGTGGGTAGCTCCTACCCACTTACACTAAGGACCCAAAGCCCTAATCAGTCAGCGCCGACGAATCATAACTTGGCTATTATTCAACTCACGCTAAGAGACGTGGTCATCGGCCTGACCCTAAGGAATGGGCAGATACCGACCTTCCTACAATGAGGGATCTTCCAATGAATTCTAAGTAAATGATATCCACCTCGACTCCGGGGGTGGGAAAGGCGCCGACCTTCTTCCACTTGGTGATTAATTGGCTTATACTCAACGTGTGATCTTCATCTAAGAGTAACGCATTGTCATGGAGAGGAAAATAAATGGAAAATAAACTCAGTTTATTTCACGTTCCAAGGTTTTTACAAGGTATTTTAGGCTCCCCAGACGTACAAAAACTTCCCTGAGGCTTACTAAAAAGAAAAAATAAAGAGGAGCTCAGGCAGCAGGCTCCACTGGGACCCCGCCTTGTTCGACACCGCCCTCAGGGGCCGGGGTTTCCACCGAGAGAAGGACCCGAGCACGGAGCTCACCGTCCGCAAACTCCGGCATCAACTCCTTGACAACATCAAGGGCTGCATGCCAAACAATGGTGGAGGCTTCGCCGAGGTCGGTGTAGAACTGGTCTGACGCTTTGTGTGCATCCACCGACTTGCGGGCATGAAGCTCGGCGATCTTCGCCGCCTCAAGCGCAGCCTCGATCTCCCTCTTGTCAGTGTCTTTCGCCTTCTTTATTGAGGCTTGGCGCTTACCCAGCTCCTCCAACTCGCCCTCCATTGCTCGGTGAGACTCGCCTAGGAGCCGGTAGGACTCCTGGCTCTTGGAAAGCATGAGCTCCCCGGCGGTCAACCGGGTCTCAAGGGCGGCCATCTTCTCCTTCTCCCACAGCAGCTGGAGACGTAAATCCTCTGCCTCCGAAGACGATTCCTCCACCTTCTTCATGGTCGAGGTGATATCCTTGGCTTCTATGTTGACGATGAGGGCACAACGTTGGAGGACCTAAGAAAAGCAACGATGGATTTAGAAATGTCCGGTCTAAAACAAAAAAAAAAGGGTGCAATCAAGACAACAACTAAACGAATACCGACCTGAACAGCCTCCTGAGAGATGGCGGCCACTTAGGCCTTCAGGGTCCTTTGCGGAATCTTTTCCCCGGCCGACTGCTCTATGTCTGCGAGCAAGCTGTCAGCGACGGAAAGCCCTGAGGGGACCACGAAGCAGACATCCCCTTCCTGCACCGGAAACCCGTCGGGGATGTCAGTCGGCAGCATGCGGGAAACCGTCCTTTTCCTGTTGAGGGGGACCTCGGTCACCTCCTCCTCTTCCCTTGCCTGGGGTTCCAGGTCTCGGGCGTTTTTCTGGCCGCCCCTGCGATGGTCATCCAGGGACCGGGGCGCTGTGGAGGACTTCGCCGGTGGGGACGGTTTCAGGGGAGAGCTCTGTTGGATATAGTGCCCTCAAAGTCAATTATTGGATCACAGGCACGTGATTGCAATGATTGAGGGAGGACCTATGCCAGAAGGACAGTCTTATTCAAGATGATAGTATGCTATCTGGTTTATCTGTATCATCGTGTACATGCTTTAGGTGACCTTGCAGATCACTATTACACGTTGATGTAGCCTTTAGGATTCTTGCTTGACTATGAGCAGTATGATGGCGATCATATATGTAAGAGTTGGGTAGTCTATAAGCACATCCTTAAAATGGTCCCTAGTCGTGGGAGTTTCGAGACTGGGCATCGATACTCCATTAGTAGACTAGTGTATACAGTCGAGACCCCGACGAGGGGTGGTGGCCGGTCTCACAAGCCATTGGTGTCAGTTGGTTCACCTAAGATGTATACAGGTGCTCATTGGGTTATGAGTACACCGGACAGGACTCACCGGGAACATGCTAGTTGGTATTATACCTGACGTCAGATAGCAGTTCCCTGGAGACATGTGTACAGCTTAGTTCATCGACCTGAGATCGTCATTTGTCTCGTGTGAGTTCCCACTGTGCTTTGATTACTATCCTACCATGGCTCAAAGGAGTCGTGTAAACAGGTTTTAGTTGGCTACAGTCCCGAGCCACATGGAGGCAGTGAGCGGATCGGCAGGGGTTTCGTCTCTCCCGGTATTGGGGGTGAGATCGCGCTGTGTCTAAGAGAGCCATTACACGAAGTCCTTGGCCAAGGCAGGAGATTTACTGGTAGGTATTCCTGTAGTATCTCAGGGTGTTCTGGACTACACTCCGACACGACTTGTACCGCTTTTGGGGGTCTGACTTTTACCAACTCCCTAGGCCCGACATGCGATGCTCATAGACGAACGGACCAGACTGTACGGATATTGTTACTGACAGGCTCAGTAGGGTGTCAGGATGAGTTCACTCATCGACCTCCCTTTTGGTCAATACCTGGTAGCCCGTTACGTACGGCTAGTACCACTGACGTGCTAGTGGTTAAATCCACAGCCAAAGTATTGACGAGTCTTTAGAGTCCCCTACAGACAGTTTCTCAAGTTTCGGGCGAAACGTTGTAGAGGCCGTATGATATTATGGCAGGGTTCGATCATATACGTGCAGTAGTGCACGGATCATAATCGGATGGATCATACTAGTGGGCTTTGGTTTAAGCCGGATCCTAATATTAGATTTGTTGGATTACTTTAGTCTCATCGCATTTGCATTCAGTCGGAATGCAGATGCAGGTATGTATATACAGGTGAGGGGTATCCCTGTGATCCGTCACGAGTTTACTTTAGATGTTGCCATATCTTTTTATTGTTGCAAACATTTGGATTAATGTTTGCTTGTGGAAATTGTGAGTGGAAGTCATCATGAAGAGGCACAATCAATTAGGTGACTCATGGTCTCTTTTTTGGTGCAAGTGTCACATAATTGATTGATTGTTGTGATGAAATGAGAGGTGGAGAGAGAGGGGGCAGCCATATAGCCTTAGGCTTACCCATGAGATGATAATGCTTGCTCTCATTTTTTTTTTATCTCATCACAATAATAGAAAGAAAAAGCCACTTCTTCTTCTTCTTCTTCTTCCTCTAGCTCACCATTTCCACTAATGGCATCATCTCCAACCTCCATCCATACACTCTCATGTGTTGAGAATCAATGGATGCTTGAGACAAAGTTATCACACACATTCTCTACTTCACCTTGGACATGTCGGCTAGCAAACTTCATGTTTGAGTTGCTTCGGATGAAGCGAGAGCCCGTAAAAAGACTCATTGATGTGGTACCCTTCCGACGACGAGACCGGAGATCGAAGATGCCGTGAGGAGCTTGGGATGGTAGCCAAAGACCGAAGGACACAGATCGATCGGTATAGCCACTCTCACTTCTTAGTAGTTAGCTAGTTTAATATTAATGGTTCGATCCGGGATCAAAGACTACGATAGCGCCGGTTTCCTAAAAAGTTTTTGTTTCCGCATTTGGCCTCGGAGTGACGGTCGGGGCGCTACCGTAGACTTGCATGGTATCAGAGCCACGCCATTAACCTTTACTAGCTTGTTCTAACGTGTTTAAAATATCGATCGATCGAAATTTCCAAATCGTATTTTCATTTCAGTATGCTTGCTGTCGAATTTTAAAGTTATTCAAAAAATTATTTTAGGCATCTTAAAAATATATTCAGGCATGACTAAAGCTATAGAAAAAGTTTGGAGACCTAACTCCAAAATTCAACTGCGGAACCGCCGCAAAATGTCGCATTTGGCGGCCCTTACGCGGCCTATTTTGGGCTACAGTGCCCTAAATTTTTTCTGAGGGTTTAGTTCATGGAAATATGATTTTTTTGATATATAGTTTTGGCCCGGATTATTTTGAGTGTTGGAATTGTACTTGGGGTCTACTTCGGGAAATTTTGTCGATCGAAATATTAAATAAGTTAGTTCGTAGTACTTACATTATTATCTGTGACCGTGAATATCATTCGAGCGGTAAATCTTGTCTAATTGCTATAGCCTTTTTAGACAGGTTTGCGAACGTGACATTCACGTTGATGTTCTATGTTATGCTGTGATGTTGCGGATTTGTCCTGCTGGATAGCTTGGTGCAATGTCAGTACAGTTTAGTATTATTTATACATTTGATATTGCGGGGCGAGCGTCCGACATGTGGACTGCCGTCACTGCCTGTTTGTACATTATTCTTTTGGGGCACGACCGGGTTGAGGTCGATGTACCCGTTGTACATATTTTTATTTTCTGTATTAGGATTACCCGACGGTGGGGTGCACGGATAGCCGGGTTCTAGAGGGCAACGGGCCTACATCTCATGTCTTTGAGACGGAGGGGGCTTCACTCTAGAATTGGAGGGCTATTCGCCGCACTCGTAGAGGGTATAGGTTGACCCAAGGAGTGGTGCTAAAGTTACCGGATTCCGTGAAGTGCTGGGTGGTCCATTCACTTTGTTGAAGAGGGCTGCCTCGCTTCTGGTTTTGGCAGATAACTTGCCGCGCCCGTAGGGGTCTTGGTTTTCATTGCACAGGCTATCCACACGACCAGGGGAACGTCGGGTTTCACTTACGGCTCAATGAAACCCCAGGCTCCCAGATTATCTGTATTGTTCTGTGATGCTTATTACATTTCTGTGATGTTGCATTTATCACGCCATGAGCGATTATTATATATTGATATATATATATACACACACTAGTAGATGTTGTATATGTTTTGCATCCGCGCTAGTCTAGTCCCCGCTCTGTCGTTAGTTAAGTAACCTAACGGGTGATGACGGGACCCAGTGGCGAGTGAGGATGGCATATACGTACATCATATTTTCATTCTTTATTGGTGTGATCAATTGATGGGACTGCATTGATTCGGATCAATGCAAGCTAAACAAACCTGTTTGATGTTGTTGGAACAGTTTTTCAAAAATATGTTATTACAAGGACGTTCTCTTTTATTTTGCACAGTGGTATTCGGTTATGAATATCCAGCACCTCAGTCGACGAGGCAAGGGCCGAGATCTCTTCACCGGGAGTGACCCCTTGGGCAGAAGTTTGCATCAGGGTAATAACTAGACTATAGTCGATTACTTTTTGCTTTGCATCGTGGTATTCAGTTGGAATATCCTGCACCTCATTCTATGGGGAAAGAGCCGAGATCCCTTCACCGGGAGTGACCTCTTTAGCAAAGGTTTTCGCCACTATATATTTATAAAAAGCTATCTGGTTCCTTCAACGATATCAAGTTCATTACGTTAAAGGTTTTTCGCCAAAAACCATTCGTAGCCCTCCGTCATTTCAGACGGGTAGCACTTAGTATTCATGCTATGTTTGTTGACCTTCCTCAAGGCATAGTGTATGGTAGCTGCTTGTTACCTTTCTGTTGCATAGATAGATGCGTTGGTTTGGGACAGTCATACAGCCTTGTTGACCTTCGTCAAGGGCTTGTACGGGTGGGTTCAAATTAACCTGTACAATGACGGGTAGAACTTGGCATGTGACTTATGATTTGTTGATCTTCATTAAGGTCATAAGAGCATGGGGTAAAAATCACATCGGGAGTTTCTAAAGAAACTGAAACTTGCCAGACATGCGCATACCTTCTGGAGTGTGATAACGTAAGTGGATTCCATCACGTTATCATGCGATGATAGTTGGATCCCGATTCCCACTGATGAGTTGGTTTACTCCTCGGGTGATCCCGACTAATTCTTCTTTCAGGTTTGGAGAAGAATTTGAGGATACAGTGGGAGGTTTCCTGATTAGATAAATTGATAACCATTCTGATCTAGGTTAGAGTGCACGTAGAGTGTTTCTTTTCTCTCTCTTTGGCAGCGACCATGGCCCGTGAAGGACTACCTTAGCACCATGATGAGGTTATAGAAGCATCTACCATGCCAAAGTTAAATTTTTCCTTGGTGCTAAGCTAGACAAACAAGATCTTTAACTAGATTATTAGGGTTTTCTTTAGATGATATGTAAACTAGAGAGAAGGAAAGATATTTATACCTTGGTAGAACCAAGTCCTTCTCTTCAATATGCTCCGTGTAGTAGTCCCGCGACTCTACAAGGCTTCTCTTGAGACTTTGAACAAGCTTCCTTCGTTGCCTTCGCGCCAAAGATGATCCACCTCGAAGCTCCTACTAGTTCAAGCTACCACTACACTAAACCCTTTAGTGTATGAAACACATCACACTAATTTGCTAAAATGGTGTGAGATGATGAAGTAGGGGATGTTAAGAGCTCACTAATTTGTGCTCAAGCTTCATGATTCACATCACATGTGAGGGTTGAAGCTTAAGGAAAAGAAAGAGGAGGAAGAAGAAGCAAGAGCAAGCATGAGAGCAGAATGGCTAAGTCTTTTGGAATGAACAAGAATCAATCATAATTATTGACCCCTCACTCATTCAAGCATGGAATTATGCAATATTAAATTGCAACCATGCTTGAATACTAAGTCAAGAATGAATAAACAATATAAAATACCATGCTTGCAACCATGCTTCAACTTTACACCTCATTTCTATTTTCACAAAATAGAAAAGAAAATGCCATGCTTCATTTTAATATATTTATATATATATTAATATATATTTAATGAAGATTATCTAGTGAGCTAATGATATTAGTTAATATGTAATTATATCACATATAATTTATATCATATTATTAAATCAACATTTGATCTAATAATCCGGTTATATCATATACGGCCTTCTAATATCATTTATCTGTATATCATATTATCGAATCAACACTTGATTCGACAATCTGGTTATATCACATATAACTGAACTGATAACAGATGACTGCCAGATTACAATACGGTATCACATACTCGTATTTAATCAGGCCCACACACATATCACATATGTGTCCTACCTCGTTTCGCTTGAACCAGGGATCTTCTGTGTGGGACTCTAAAGACTCGTCAATACGCCGGCAGTAGGTGATGATCATATCAGTCACCTACAAGCCGTCAGCGGTACTAGCTGGACGTAACGGCTACCCGGGTATTGAGAGATATGAAGGTCAACAAGCAAGCCTGTCCACAGTCTCCATGAAGCCTATCAGTAACACTACCATACAATCCGGTCTCTTCGTCTGATATGTCGCATATCATGTCTAGGGGTGGAAATCGTCAAACCCTAGTAACGTGATAAGTCATGTCGATGTGAGGCTCATAACAGGTCGAGAAACTACTGATAACACTTATCAGTAGATCTCCATATCAGCCCTGTCCAGGGACTTCCATTTATTGCCAATCAAGCATAGCGCAACATCACCCCCCCAATACCGGGAGAGACGAAACCCCTCCTATCGCTCATTGCCTCCATACGACTCGGGACTGTACCAAAAATCCACCTATTTGCACGACTCCACTTGAGCGTGGTAGGGAGGAAATCAAAGCATAGTGGGAGTCGCATAAGACTCTATGACGATCTCGGGTCTACAGACTAACCTGTACCAGTGTCACCAGAGGACTGCTATCTGACGATAGGTATACTGCCACATAGGAGTCCTCGGTGAGTCCTGTTCAGTGTACCCAGTCTCCACTGAGCACCCGTATACCATATCTGATGTCAAACACCAATGGATGTAGGATCATCCATCGCCCATCATATGGGTCAAGAGGCGTATACGCTAGTCTACTCTGGAATATCGATGCCCTGTCTCGATATTCCCTTGACTAGGAACAATTGAAGGATGTACTTGTGAACTACCCTGGCCCCACTAGTATGATCTACATCATAGTCCTGGCAGTCAAGTACATATCCTAAGGGCTTTATCAATATGTGAGATAAAGAGTAACCAGATAGCATACTATCATATCGAGCAAGAAAGTCCTCTCTATATATGTCCAAGCATCCACTACAATATACATCGTATGTACAGTAATGGTCTCTAGGGCATACATATAACTAACAATCTCCCACTTGCGCTAGGGACATCTGTTGTGTTATCGCATACCCAACAATCAGCTGTGGTTGAAGTATCTCATACTCAACCATCCCATAAAAGTCTCTACTGGGAAATAGGCCTTTGTGAGTGGATCCGCGCTGTTATCCTCTGTGTCTACTCTCTTAATCTCGATCTCCCTGGAGATCAACCATCTCCATAATCAGGCGATACTGCCTAAGAATATGTCTGGATCTCTGATGGGAAGGGGGTTCCTAGGCATAATCCACAACTCCATTGTCACACAATGGTAGGAACTAAGTTCATCTCATGAACTATTATATATATCCAGACTGCCTCTTTGGTAGTATCCTTGGTAGTGATTTATCCTGTCTTTATCGTCTAGTGTGTCACGGTATCTATCTTGGAACTCTTCCAACATACCGTCCCTCCACTGAGGGTAAAGACAATGCCTGTGACTGACATTCAGTCGACCTTACCACCCTGGAACCATTCCTATGATTCTCCCCAGGATCGATTGATACCATCTCACTACAACTAGTGAGAATCCTAACATCCAATTAGATCTATCTCATAGATATAAAACCTAGGATTTAGGATGCATCACTTTGATCTTTATATGGAGAATCTTTGTGGTAAGAGGAGATTGACCGAGCGTAGCATAGGAAACACCTTTCCTATCAAGAGTATGTCATCCACGTACAATATGATGATCACTTCCATACTTTCTACTACCTTTTTGTATATACAAGGTTCATCTACCATTTTGATGAAGTCAAATTCTTTGACTACCACATCAAAACAGACGTTCCAACTTCGCGATGCCTGCTTTATCCCATAAAAAAACTTGCACACGTTTCCGCTACTCCCATTGTCTACGAAGCCCTCTGGCTGTGTACTTATAGACGCTCTCTTCTAAATCATCATTTAGAAAAGCTGTCATGACACCCAACCGCCAGAAATCGTTGTCATGGTATGTAGCAATGGCAAGTTGGATCTGGATGGACTTAAGCATAGCTTTGAAAGTCTTAACTTTTCCATGTACACCAAGTAATCTTCTCAAGATATACTTGCTCCTGGTGGGGATTTAACCCTTCATATAAAGTAACCAAAGTCCATACTTTGTTGGTGTATAAGGATTCCATCTCAGATCACGTTAGCATCCAGCCATTCTTACAGAGTCTCCACTCTTGATGGCCTGCTCGAAAATAGTTAGGTCATCATCTCAGGATGCAATCCTCGCTCCCACTGTCATAGAGAAAACCGAAGTATCTCTCAGGTGGGTGAGGAACCCTACTAGATCGGTGGAGAGGCTGAGGTTCGTTGGAAACTATTGAATCCTTCGGGTTTACCAAATCATCAGCTGCAGTTTGTATAGCTGAAACTTTTTCCAGTTCTACCTCATGACCACTAATTTATTCACAAGAAATTCCCTTTCACAAAGGTGGCATGCTGAGAAACAAAACATCTTTTGCTCCTCGGTGTAGTAGAAGATATTCCTTTGCTAATGCTTGGGACATCCAACAAACTTCCACATAACTGACCTTGCCTCGAGCTTGTCTGGATTATGCTTTTAGACATAGGCCGGACAACCCCAAATCTTAACTTCCTTAAGAGATGGGCTCTTTCCATACCATATCACATATGGAGTGGTAGGCAGCTGATTTGATTGGAACCCTATTCAATAGGTATGCAGCTTCATAAGTGTATAACTCCCAAATGGAAATAGGAAACTCAGTAGTACTCATCATAGAGCGCACCATATCTAAAAGGGTGTGATTGCTCCGCCCCGATATACCGAGGTGCTGTGGTGTATACGGAGGAGTAATGCTGAGAGAGAGAATCTCATTCTCCTTTAGAATAGTCCAGGAATTCCGTGCTCAAGTATTCTCCTCCTTGATCTCATCATAGGATATAATACATATACCCGTTTTTGGTTCTCTACTTCTAACTTATATTATGTGAATATCTCAAAAGGTTCGGACTTGTGTTTCAACAGGAACATATATCTGAATCTTGAGAGATCATCAGTGAATGTAATGAAGTACAAAGAACCGGTCCTGGCATATGCAGACAGGGGACTTTCATACATCAGCATGTATCAATCCCAAGAGTTCAGTAACTCTTTCTCTGTTTCCATTAAACGGAGCTATGGTCATCTTATCTTTGTGACATGACCGGCAAGTTTCACAAGATGTAAATTCAAACTGATTTAAATATGCATCTTTATGTAACTTTACCTAGTCAGGTCGCATCGATATGACCTAGTCTACAATGCCTCAAGAAGAATTCATTCATTTCTGAACTTTTCCTCTTGTGTGTGTTCTATATACTAAGAACTGTGGTTTGATTTAGAATGTCTATGCTTTTAGATAACGTGCCTGAACCGATCAACTCTTGATATAGGAAATGTTCAAAACATTATCCAACAATACAAAATTATATCCTTCTTTACTAATAAAGATAATGATATGATGTTGTATATCAGGTTCGGTATCAATAACATTCATTCAGAATCAATGTATTCTGGTAATACAGGGTGATAACTGCCAATAAACTTGGCTGCAATACTTGCATCATTTCTAACTCTTGAAACTTATCACCCGTTCTCAGTTCTTTACCTTTCTGTAGCACATATAACAGATTACATATCCGGGATCCTGATCCGGTATCAGATACCCAGGACGTAGAGGATACTGAGAAACAGTTCTTTGTAATGAAACACACCCGAAGAAGATGCATCAGCATGCACTTTCTTCGTTTGGGCAACATGGGAATTCTGGTAATCCCCAATTTCCTGTTCGGTCTTATAACATTTATAAGTTGGAGCGGGACCAATGTTCCCTTGCGCAGTATAACAAGCGGGTTCGGTCAAAACATCCGTATTATTATCTTGATTAAGGCGTGATATGGTCGCTACCTAGAGAGAGAGAGAAGAAAACACTCAGCGTATGCTCTTACAAGATTAGATTGGTTATATCTAATCAGGATGTCTCACACTGTTTTAGTCAAATCTTCCTTCAAACCCTAAAAGGAAAGACTAGTCGGAATTAATTACACGCTACAAGTTCACCAATCTTTTAGCCAGGCTAGTGCCGATACTTTGAGGGAGGTTCCCCGTGCTTTCGCACTGACCTAATTAAAATAAACCTCGTTTTTCCAGGGGCGTAACCCCGTTAACACCTTTCTAGACACCTACTCGATCGGCTAATTGTAATGTGTAAAACTCTCCCAGGAGTAACTCTTACTCGCAGTGGGTATCAGGATCCAACTATCTCATAGAAGGTATGCAATCTCATTGCAAATTTCAACACTTGAAATTCCCAATAATATTTTACCCCTAGCGTCCTATGACCTTGACGAATGCCAACAAACCATAGTCCGCTAGTCAAGTTCAACCCGTACATTTCTTGATTGAATTAAACCCACGCGCACGACCCTTGACGAAAGCCAACAAAGCCGTAAGACTACCCTAACCCAATCGCATCTCATGCTTTTGCAGATAAGCACTAATTAGCTACCACACACTACGCCTTGACGAAAGCCAACAAACGTAGTACGAATACTAAATAGTACCTATCTGAAATGTCGGAGGGCTGCGCAGGTTTTTCAGAAAAACCATGAGCGTAATGAACTTGATATCGTTGTAGAAACTAATGATTTTGAAAAGGAGTGTTTTTTAAGCTTTTCTAGTTTCGCTAAAGAGGTCACTCCCGGTGAAAGGATCTCGGCTCTTTCCTTATCGAATAAGGTGCTGGATATTCTACAAGGAATACCGCTATGCAAAGAAATAACTATAGAAGCAATCAAAAACTAAACCGAGTGATTTGTAGCATTTGCTAGTTTTGCTAAAGAGGTCACTCCCGGTGAAGGCATCTCGGCTCGTTCCATATCGAATAAGGTGCTGGATATTCTACAAGGAATACCGCTATGCAAAGCAAAAACTAGAGCTACCCTTTTTGAAAATTTGATTCTACAACATCTTTAGGTTTCTTTACTTTCATTAATCTTATTAATGAAGTCCCATCAAATAATGTTTCCCTAAACATCACAGAAGAAATGAAACGAAAATAGAACGTACGCTTATGTCATCCGCATTCGCCACGGGGCCCCATTATACACCGTTAGGTTACTTAACTACCGGCAAAGCGGGGCTGGACTAGCGCGGGTGCAAAACATAAGCAACATTTAATATATATCTTATATATAATATCACATTCGTCTCATGCAGTTATATGATCAACATCACAGAACACCGCAGCAGAAGAAAAACATATGAAATATTGGATATACTAGGATGTCCGTGTTTTAAATTTAGCCCGTAATGTAAAACACGGATTCCACGGTCGTGAAGAATAGCCAAACCCACATCCCATAGACCCCTACGAGAGAGGCAAGTAACCCTGTCAATTCTAGAGTTAGGAGACCCGGTCTCAACTCCTTGAGATGGTCTCCCACTGGACTCTAGAACCCGGTTACTTGTGCTCCCCGCCTTGGGTCTATCCTAATGCGGAAAAGTAAATAATATATAACAGGATACAACATCCTCATCCCGGAAGTGCCCCAATAAAAGAATATTACATACAAATTTTACATGAATGAAAAAGAAAGCTCTCATCTCACATAAAACCCCCGACTATTCTTTCACGACGATCCAATAAGACATATCGGCAAAACATGACATCACATATCATCAACGCAAGTAAATATGTGTATTCCGAAACTGGTTCTCATATAGCAACGAGATCGGGATACCCACACATTACACTTACGGTCGCAGAAAAGAAATTGTAAAACTATAATAATTAGAATCCGTATATCCTTAGACATCATTGTAAGTCCATGTCACTCACCCCACGAACTTGCGGGGAGGCGGAATATATGAAAAACGATTATCAAAGCTTCGTAACACGGACTTGAGCACATGAATCGTATCTAAACCGTTACTAGCAAACTACGAGAGTTTTAACTACTCGAATTCAAAGTTATACCTCACGTTACTTGTCCTTCGGGTCTTCATCGTTGTCCTCCACTCCTCGTAGGCTCCTTGGAACATCGGCACCTCAACGACCTCCTCGAGTCAAAGACGATCCACCCGAGAGCTCCTACGCCAAGCTTGATCTCTAACTTGAGATAACTAGGTTGCTCAAAGTGCTAATCTAAGCTACCTACGGGATATAGAGTGAGGTTATGGATGTATTAGTCTATCTAATCCTTGATCTCAACACATGAGAGAGGAGGATTAGGGTTTCAAGAGAGAGCTTGAGGAGAGAGAAGGTGAGCATAAGTTATGAATGAAAAAGCTTCTCACTTCTAATATATTATGAAGCATAAGAAAATTAAAAAGAATAAATCAAAATGCATTATCATCATGCTTCATTAAATATATGCAATGAATCATCAAGTGAGTCATTAAGCAATAAATGCTTCATTAACTCACTTGAATGATTCATCTAAGTGAGTCACAAATTCATTAAATGTTAATGCCACCTTACCCTCCATGTCATCATCCATCTAGAAGCTTCTCGACAATTTACAAGAATGCCCCTCCTATCCGTGAAAACACGGAAAAACTTTAGACTGTATAAATCCAATAACCTGATACTAGAATCTGGCTTAAACCAAAGCCGACTAGTAAAAACTGTCCGAACGTCGTACGTGCGTAAACACGTGTATGCGTCCGAACCCTTGTCGTAAAACTATACGACCTCTATATCGTTTCTCCTGGAGCAGGGAAATTCTCTGTGTGGGACTCTAAAGACTCGACACTACGCTAGCAGTGGATTTAACCACAGACCGCAAGCGACACTAGCTGTACGTAACGGTCCCCAGGTAGATGTCGATAAGAAGGCCGATGAGGAAACCTATCCGAACTCCTACTGAGCCTGATGTGACAATCTCCGTACAGTCCGGTCTGTTCGTCTAAGACTATTGCATATCTAGCCTAGGGGTGGCAAGCGTCAGTCCCCTAATAGCGGTATAAGTCATGTCGGAGCGTAGCCCATTACACCCTGAGAAACTACTGGAACCTACCAGTAAATCTCGCTTTCCCTGGCCAGGGACTTTGCGTAATGGCTCTCTGACACAGCGCGATATCAACTCCCAATACCAGGAGAGACGAATCCTTTCTAACCGCCACTGCCTCCAAGTGCTCGGGACTGCACCCAACTGCTACCTGTTTGCACAACTCCTTTGAGCCGTGGCAGGGTAGCAATCTAAGAACAGTGGGACACATTCGAGGCGAAGTAGCAGTGTCAAGTCTGCGGACTATGTTGTACTCATGTCACCTGGGAATTGTTAACTGACGACGGGTATAATACCAACCAATCAGTTCCCCTGCGAGTCCTGTCCGGTGTACCCGTAACTTAATGAGCACCTGTATACTATCTCCAGTACGACGTGCTGATGGCTGTGGGATAGACCATCTCCCCAACTGGGATGAGAAGCGTACACACTAGTATACTCTGGAGTATCGACGCCCTGTCTCGATAATCCTACGACTAGGGACAAGTATAGGATGTTCCTTATAGACTACCCAGCCCCCACTAGTGTGACTGCCATCACAACGCTGGTAATCAAGCAAAGAACCTATGGGCTCTACTAATATGTATAAGTGATACGTTACAAGAAACATATGCACATATTAAAATAGACACAAACCAAGTAGCATACTACCATATTTAGCAAGACTGTATATACAACTGTGAATATCCCAAGCTTCCATTAAGTAATATACAGACAAGTATGATACAATAATGGCCCCTAGGGCATATACACTAACAATCTCCCACTTGCACTAGAGCCATGAGCTGGCATATCGTAGACCTATCATCTCGAATAGCCTCTCGAACTACGTCTGAGGAATGGCCTTTGTGAATGGATCAGCAATGTTATTCTCCATCTCTACTCTTTTCACCTCGATCTCTCGGCGATCTACGATCTCCCTGATCAGGTAATACCGCCTTAAGATGTATCTGGATTTCTGATGGGACCTGGGTTCCTTCGCTAAAACTATAGCGCCGTTGTTGTCACAATACAGAGGTATTGGATCAACACTGGTAGGAACCACCTGAAGTTCTGTGAGGAACTTCTTCATCCAGACAGCTTCTTTTGCGGCATCGCAAGCAGCTATGTACTCCGCTTCCATTGTTGAGTCAGCAACGGTCTCCTGCTTGGAACTCTTCCAACAGACCGCCCCTCCATTGAGGGTAAAGACATAACCCGGCATGGATTTGGAGTCATCCTTGTCACTCTGGAAGCCGGAGTCGGCAAAGGCCTCCATCTGGAGGTCTTTTCCGCCATACACCAAGAACATCTCCTTAGTCCTCCTTTGGTACTTTAGAATGTTCTTTACTGCTATCCGGTGCTTCTCCCCTGGGTTTTCCTGATATCGGCTTACAACGCTCAATGCGTATGCTACATCTGGTCTGGTACATAACATCGCATACATTATAGAGCCTACCGCAGAAGCGTAGGGTATAATAGACATGCGATCCCTTTCCAAATCAGTCTTGGGAGACATCTCTTTGGAGAGGGTGATTCCGTGACAAGCCGGTAGGTTCCCGCGCTTAGAATCATCCATACTGAATCTCTTCACTATGGTGTCTATGTACCTGGACTGTGAAAGTCCCAACATCCTTTTTGATCTATCACGATAGATCCGGATCCCTAGAATGTAGGTGGCATCACCCAGGTCTTTCATGGAGAATTTCTGTGATAAGAATCTTTTGACTGACTGTAAGATAGGAATATCATTTTCTATTAGGAGAATGCCATCCACGTACAAGACGAGGAATACTACAGCTCTCCCTACAATCTTACTGTATATGCATGGTTCATCTGGATTTTTGATAAAGTCAAATTCTTTGACAGCATCATCAAAACAGATGTTCCAACTCCGTGATGCCTGCTTTAGTCCATAAATGGACTTAAGCAGCTTGTATACTTTACCGCTGCTCCTACTCTGAATGAATCCCTCTGGTTGATCCATATAGACGCTCTCTTCCAAATTTCCACTTAGAAAGGCCGTCTTTACGTCCATCTGCCAGATCTCATAATCGTGGAAGGCAGCAATAGCAAGAAGGACCCGAATGGATTTGAGCATAGCCATTGGAGAAAAGGTTTCGTCATAGTCCAAACCAGGTCTTTGACGGAAACCCTTTGCAACAAGTCTAGCCTTATAGGTTTCAACCTGTCTATCTACACCAATCTTCTTTTTGAAGATCCATTTGCATCCTACGGGTTTTACCCCATCTGGAGCAAAGTCCAAAGTCCATACTTTGTTAGTGTACATGGACTCCATTTCGGTCCGCATTGCATCTAGCCATTTTACCGAGTCACCGCTCTGAATGGCTTGCTGGAAGCTAGTAGGCTCATCATAGTCAATAGTGCAATCCTCTCTATCCCCGTCTATGAGAAAACCATAGTATCTCTCGGGCGGATGAGACTGCCTACTACTCCTGCGGAGTGGTGTTGGGATGTCCCTTTCTTTTGAAACCTCTGGTTCTACCAAGCTTTCAGTAATAGCTTGTGGTTCTGGAATTTCTTCCAGTTCTATTGCGCTCCCACTCTTCTGATTTTCCAAAAATTCAGATTCCAAGAAGCGGGCATGTTGAGAAACAAAGACCTTTTGTTCCTCTGCGTAATAGAAACAATATCCCATAGAGTTCTTTGGATATCCCACAAACTTACACTGTACTGAGCGTGCCTCGAGTTTGTCCGTATGCTGCTTCTTTACAAAAGATGGACATCCCCCTGTCTTAAGATACTTAAGACAGGGTTTCTTCCCGCTCCACATCTGATATGGTGTGGTAGGCACAGTCTTGGTTGGAACTCAGTTCAAAAGATATGCAGCCGATTCTAGTGCATATCCCCAGAATGATCGCGGTAACTCAGCGTTACTCATCATGGAACGTACCATATCCAATAGGGTTCGGTTCCGTCTCTCCGATACACCGTTATGTTGTGGTGTGTATGGAGGAGTAAGCTGAGAGAGAATTCCATTCTCTTTTAAATAACCTAGGAACTCGGCACTTAAGTATTCACCACCTCGATCAGATCTCAGTGTCTTGATACTTTTGCCTGTTTGGTTTTCTACTTTATTCTTGTATTCCTGGAATTTTTCAAAGGCTTCAGATTTATGTTTCATTAAGAAGACATATCCATACCTTGAAAAGTCATCCGTAAAAGCAATAAAGTATGAATAACCGCTTTGCGCATGTGTAGACATTGGACCGCACACATCACTGTGTACAATCCCTAAGAGCTCGCTCGCTCTTACTCCGTGTCCAGTAAACGGAGTTTTTGTCATCTTTCCTATGAGACAAGATTCACAAGTAGTATAAGATTGATATTCGAACGGATTCAAATATCCTTCTCTATGTAACTTAGTCAACCTTCTCTCATTGATGTGACCCAGTCTACAATGCCATAAGAAATCCTGATTTAATTCCGGAGACTTTCTTTTAAGTGTGTTCAGGACATTGAAAACCTGAGCTTGACTCAATACGTATATTCCGTTATCTAATGTACCGAACCCAATCAAAACTTGATTTAGGTGGATGTGAACTACATCGCCTACGAATGTAAAATCATATCCCTCTCTCGAAAGTGAGGATACTGATATGATGTTACAAGTCATACTAGGTACATACAGACAGTTACGTAGAATCAATATTTGCCCACTTGTCAAACCTAGGCGATATTCTCCCACGGATTCAGCGTCCACGCTCATTCCGTTTGCAACTCTGAGAGACCAATCACCTACCTTTATAACTCTACGGTTTCTCAAAGCATGTAATGAATTACAGATATGAGATCCTGCTCCGGTATCTAGTACCCAGGAAGTAGAGTTAATTGACAAACAATTCTCAATTACAAACACACTTGAAGCCGAAGCCAAAACATGCTTCGAATCCTGGCTACTGACTTTGCTAGCCCTGCAATCCTTCTGCCAATGTTCATTCCTGTAATAATAGGAATGTCCCTCTTTTACTATATCCAGTCCCGAAACTTTTGCCATTCTCTTTTCTTCTATATCCCTGGTTTCCTTCAGGGTAGAAGGCAGAGACTGAAGAACCAAGTCAGTATCTGACCTGTTTCCCAACGTGGTCTGTAGGTCCTTTAGATCATCAGTATAGCTAGTCATTATAAGGACGTTGTCCCCTACAGATGACCCGACGGCCAACCTCACTTGAATTAATTCGGTCGAGGTCTCATATCTTGCGATATGAGATTGCTCTCCATATAAATCTTTGTTATGGAGAAAGATGGAAACTGAGTCCATCTTCTCGTGCTGCTTCTGGTATACACCATCAAACGAAGCTAACACGAGGCACTTGGCTTTCGCTATATCTTTTTCCCTTGTCTGGCGGATATCCATATCCGTGACGGTGGAAACTGGACCTGGGACGGTGGGATCTTGAGTAGTAATAGGGTGGTCTAACTTGTCATAGGCTATGGACATCTGGACAGACCTTTGCCAGTCATATAAGTCAGATTCAGTCAATTTGTTATCTAGATGTAACCTAGTCGTGGTCACAAGGTCGCTGCAATTAAGAGAGAGAGAAGAAAATACTTTAGCATGATGCTCTTGCAAGTTTAGAGTGGTTTTTAATTTATCTAAACAGGATGGCTCCCACTGTTTCTTGAATCCCTCCTCAAAGCATAAAAGAAGAATTAGCCAGGACTATTCTCACCGTACAATTCTTGCTTAACCGTTCAGCCAGGTCAGTGTCGATACTTCGAGGGAGGTTTTCCAACGCATTCGCGAAGTTCCTTAATTAAATAACCTCTTTTCTCTGGGGGCGTAACCCCGCTGACACCTTTCTTGTCACCTACTTGGTTTATAGCATTGATCGTTAAGTGACGAATCTCCTGATAAGTAGTATATACTCACAGTAGGATCGGGATCCAAAATATCATCGTATGATAATGTTGAAGGAATCCTACCAACATTCATCAAACTCCAAAATGGTATGCTCTCTCTGCAAATTTCAGTTTCTTTAGAAATTCCCGATATGGATTTTTGCCCCATGCTCTTATGACCTTGACTTTAGTCAACAAATCATAAGTCACATGTCAAGTTCTACCCGTCATTATCCAGATTAATTTGAACCCACCCGTACATACCCTTGACTTTAGTCAACAAGGTAATACGACTGTCCCAAACCAACGCATCTATCTATGCTGCATATGAATATCCAACAGCTACCAAACACTGTGCCTTGACTTTAGTCAACAAACACAGCTTGAATACTATTGACTATCTATATGAAATGACGGAGGGCTACGAATGGTTTTGGCAAAACCGTGCACGTAGTGAACTTGATATAATCGAAGGAACCTGATACTTTTTAAAAGGAGTGGTTAAAGCTCCGCAATTAAAAATTCTGATCTTTTAAAATAACCGAGTGATTTCTTTTAAATTTGTTCCAACGATTGAATTTTGGTTTATTTTCTTTTCATTATAATAATGCATCCCATCATTTATCCTATCATTGCAGAAAACAACGAAAATACTATGTCCTCTTATGCCATCTGCATTCGCCATGGGGTCCCGTCATCACCCGTTAGGTTACTTAACTAACGACAGAGCGGAGGCTGGGCTAGCGCGGGTGTAAAACATAAGTGACGTTTAATAGCTATCATATATAGATATTGTGCATTCGTCAGACGCAATAATAAGCATTCCAGATCACAGATGAACTTTATTGGATATACTAGCAATCCGCATTTGCTTTGAGCCTGCAATAAAAGACAGATTACACAGTTGTGATGAATAGCCATTACCCCACCCTAGACCCCTACGGGTACGGCAAACTACCCGCCAAGTACCCGAAGTGAAGTGGGCTCCCTCAACAAAGTGAGTAGGCCACTAAACACTTCAAAGTACCCGGTAGTTTGTGTACCCCGCCTTGGGTCTATCCTAGAAGCAAAAACAGTAAAAAGAAATAATACAACGGTGGCTACAAACGCAACCTGGATGCGCCCCGCAAAAGAATATTACATCATATTACATTTACATCGAATGAATGAATATTAAACCCATCTCAAACCCCGGCTAATCATCACAACACTCCAATCAAGTCCATATACACAAATAGTAAACATTACAGAAATGTGCAACCCCCTGCCAACCGACATACTAGCAGTTAGGGGAGGTTTACGAACACATTAAACATTACAGATAAAAACCCAATTAGAAAATAACTTAGAACATCGATCAACAACCTTTTTCCGTTTCTACCCCAAAAGCAAACCAGCACTAAAGTAATCTGGGCAGAAACAGAATATACAGGAAAACAGAACACCAAAACATATGAATTACTGAGCAAATCCGAGTCAACTCGGAGTTGACTCGGTGGCGGATCCGAGGCCAAAAGCACTATCTTGCCGCGGATCCGCGGCCATCTAACCGAGTTGAAGTCTCGTATTTTCCCAGAATTCTTATATTTACCTTCTGTGAATTTTAAGGCATATCAAATAATTTTTTCGACATGTTTAAAATTAACAGAAACTGTTAGGGTTAGGGTTTTGTTTTCGCGTTTATCCGTCGATCAAACTTCTAATTAGTTGCTAACAAGCTAGTAATGGTTTAGTTAGCTCTGATACCACTGTAAGTCCATGTCACGCACCCTACGAACTTGCGAGGAGGTGGAATATATGAAAAACGATTATCAAAGCTTCGTAACACGGACTTGAGCGCATGAATCGTATCTAAACCGTTACTAGCAAACTACGAGAGGTTTAACTACTCGGATTCGAAGTTATACCTCACGTTACTTCTCCTTCGGGTCTTCATCACTGTCCTCCACTTCTCGTAGGCTCCTTGGAACATCGGCACCTCAACGGCCTCCTCGAGTCAAAGACGATCCACCCGAGAGCTCCTACGCCAAGCTTGATCTCTAACTTGAGATAACTAGGTTGCTCAAAGTGCTAATCTAAGCTACCTAGGGGATATAGAGTGAGGTTATGGATGTATTAGTCTATCTAATCCTTGATCTCAACACATGAGAGGGGAGGATTAGGGTTTCAAGAGAGAGCTTGAGGAGAGAGAAGGTGAGCATAAGTTATGAATGAAAAAGCTTCTCACTTCTAATATATTATGAAGTATAAGAAAATCAAAAAGAATAAATCAAATGTTGGAGATAGTGCCCTCATAGTCAATTATTGGATCACAGGCACGTGATTGCAATGATTGAGGGAGGACCTATACCGGTAGGACAGTCTTACTCAAGATGATAGTATGCTATCTGGTTTACCTTTATCATCGTGTACTGTTTCAGGTGACCTTACAGGTCACTATTGCACGTTGATAGAGCCCCTAGGATTCTTGCTTGACTGCCAGCAGTATGAGGGCGATCATATACGTGGGAGCTGGGGTCTATAAGCACATCCTTAAAAGGTCCCTAGTCGTGGGAGTTTCGAGATAGGGCATCGATACTCCAGAGTAGACTAGTGTATACAGTCGAGACCCCGACGAGGGGCGGTGGCCGGTCTCACAAGCCACTGGTGTCAGTTGGTTCACCTAAGATGTATACAGGTGCTCATTGGGTTATGAGTACACCGGACAGGACTCGCCGGGAACATGCTAGTTGGTCTTATACCTGATGTCAGATAGCAGTTCCCTGGTGACATGTGTATAGGTTAGTTCATCGACCTGAGATCGTCATTTGTCTCGTGTGAGTTCCCACAGTGCTTTGATTACTACCCTACCACGCTCAAAGGAGACGTGCAAACAGGTTTTAGTTGGGTACGGTCCCGAGCCACATAGAGGCAGAGAGCGGATCTGCAGGGGTTCGTCTCTCCCGGTATTTAGGGTGAGGTCGCGCTGTGTCTAGGAGAGCCATTACACGAACTCCTTGGCCAAGGCAGGAGATTTGCTGGTAGGTATTCCAGTAGTATCTCAGGGTGTTCTGGGCTACACTCCGACACGACTTGTACCGCTTTTGGGGGTCTGACTTTTACCAACCCCCTAGGCCCGTGATCGCACGCCAAAAGCGTGTCGGATATTTAAGAGTTCTAAAGTTTAACCGCGATCAGGACGGTGTCGCTTTGCAGCTTGCCGCGATGAGCACGGGTCGATCCACAGGAAGACGGAGCGTTTTAAGTTCTTGTTTTAACGAGTTAATGCACGTGGCAGATTTGTTCGTTATCTAACCTATGTTTTATATTCAAGTATAAGGCTTGTTAGGAAACGATAGGATAGTGTAAGTTAATGGATTCCGTATTCAAGTACTTTGAGCCGAACTTAACCAATGAAGCTAGAACAATCGGCAACAATGTGGATTAGGGGACTTAAGCACGGTATTCGTGGAATCCGGCTTATTGACCCTTGTCCGTCCGTTCTTGTCTCTTGCTTTCGCCTCCGGCCAAACCGAATGCAACCGGTCACGGTTAGGAATCACCTTTTCCTTGGTAGGGTAGGGTGCCTAACGGAGCGCTTGCGTAAGGTTTGGACGGAGTTTCAAATGGAAAAGACGGGAAAAGGAAATGATAAACGAAACGTTAACTTACAAAATCTTTCTCTTTTCCTAACAACAATATTCACACCATTCACAATACAAACCAAAAAGAGATAACAAAAGAGAAGAAAAAAGAAAAGAAAAGATTACAAGCAAGTAATTAAAGTGCATGGAATTTAAGTGCGAGAATTAAAAGAGCAAGAATAAAATGCAAGTAAGTAAAAGATTAGAAACCAAAGAACATATTGCAAGACATGGGTTCAATAACCCAAACTTAAACTTGCAAGCTCAATAAAGAGCTTGCAAGATCAAGAGAGGGCAAAGAACTCATGGTGAAGAAAGCTCAAAAGAACACTTTATTAAACTTCAAGAATGATACAACCCCTTGAGATCAATAACCAACCCTTAAACTTTCAAGCTCAATGAAGAGGTTGAAGGATCAAGAGAAGGTTAAGACTTCAAGGGGTATAATCTATTTACAAGAAAAGAGAAAAGAAAACTTGGACAAAGAATGACAATCCAAGACTAAAGAATGACCCTTGAACCTTTGCCCACTGCCTGCTTTTATAGGCTCCAAAGAATGGAGGGAAATTCGAATTTTTAAATCAACACAAAATCTTTAGCATTGAATGCACATTACTTCATATCCATTTGTGCCTTGATTCTTGTCTTCCCCATCATGGTCCATGCTGATTTGCCTATTTGAATTTGATTTGCACTCAGTTTTGGAAGGAAATTTGAATATTTAAATCACACACATAATCTTCACCATTAAATGCTCTTTACGCCATTCCCACATGTGGCTTGATTCATGGCTGCCCCATTATGGCTCATGCTGATTTGTTTAATTCCTTTTGATTTGAACACATGCTTTTTAGTCTTGAATGCATATAAAATCATATGCATATAAAATCATCTCCTTGAATGCATATAAAATCATATCCACATGTGCTTAAAATTCTTGTGTACACACTTGTTGTGTTGGACCATTTAGATAAAAAAATGTGTACACAACTTGTTGCGTAAAGGAACTCCTGAAGTATTGGTCGGTTTGCGTTTCTGGTCGCAGTGTCTTCCCTCAAGTGATATATCCGTGCTTTTAGATGCAGTTCCAGTATTTTGTCATGGATACCTGTAATCTGTAATACTGAGTAGACAATGGTTAATAATACCGATAAATACAACAAATAGATAATAAATGGGCGGTATTAGAATGCAGTTTTCTGATATGAACAAATACCCCCAAACTTATCTTTTGCTCGTCCCGAGCAAAACCATTTATTCACAAAAGAAAATCCTAACCGCACTTTTGCAGGGAACGCGATTGCACTGAGCGTGTGCAACAAGCCGTTAAACCTCTAGGTGTCCCTAGTAGGAGGAGTGTTGTCTCCTGAGGGTTTTCAGCGGATACTACCCACAAAATCCCATCAATCTAGTTTTGCGAAATGACTATGATTCAAACCCTAAGGTTTTGTTTAAAAGATAACAATTCTATTATCCTAAATTTAGAACTATCGAACCTTTATTTTTCACACCTCGCTTCTCTTTTAACTTAAGATTTTATATGTCTTTACGTGTAGTGCAAATAGTGTCGTTAAGTTTCAAAAGGATTGAAAAATCATTATGTCACAAAATAAAGCCCAGATAAAGATTTAAAAAGGATCACATAAGTTTTATAAAGAGTTAAGTATTTCTCAAGTTTCGTTTTCCAGTAAGGTTTCAAATTCAGAATTTCTATCTTCCTTAACAGGAAACTAGCTCTTATTTTTCACTCCACCTTTTTCTTGTTTTCATTTCATACACACCTTTGTGAACGTGCAATGGTCTTTATCATAGAATAAAACCTCTATATCTCCGCTAGAAATACTTTTTTATAAAAACCTGCCTTTTGTCAAGATTATTCTCAAACAAAGAACCGTTAGGAATTTTAACTCGGAAAGAACACTTGCTTGACTTTGTTTTAATCTGGACTTTCTAGGCTTCTTAGCGAGCTTTGGGCCAATGCTCCCAAACCAGTTGGTTTTAGGGCATTAGGTGTAGAGACACCCCATCGGACTTAATTACTCAAGTTACCTAGGCCCAAAAACAAAGGACAATGATGATTTAATGCGAATGGAGATATAACCGGTAGTTCAATTATTTTTTTGGATATAAGACGTGTTTAGTGGATTAGGTGTGTAATCATTCCAATCAAGATTCAGATGGGTTATTCTTCAGAATTAGTTCCAATTAAGGCATCAATAATATCCCTTCATAGCCACCTCTCTTTATAAACTAGTCTTGATATTACTTATTTCAGAACAAACCTATTTGATCCTCAGAAAATTGTTTATCCAAAAAAAAATTCAGACATAATAGACTTGTCATCTAATTCTCAAAACTCACGACACGTGTAGTGTGATATAAAGACATATATCAGCATTAGTTAACTTCAAAGGAGAGTTATTTTTCAGGTTTTCAAAATCTAAAAATAGGATTTAGTTGTTCCTATCTTATTAAACAAAACCGTCGAAATATTGAATCTAAGTTCTCCCACTAGCTAACTTGACGACAAAGTTTTTATATTTTTTAGAAAATTTTCTGATTTTTATGGGTTTTTAAGTAAGTATGCAAATGCAGAATATACAAATGAATGCGAAGGTAGAAAGCTTACCGAGCACACCCCTAAACTTAAACTTGACAGTGCCCTCACTGTCAGGCTACACTAAGAGGGTCAAAATTATCGATGCCTCCCCAAAAACAAATTCTATACAAAAATAAAAACCAAAAAATATGTACACCAAAAGGTTCCCCCCCCCCCAAACTCAAGTAAAACAGTGTTTCCACTGTTAAGCGTTGAAGTTCAGGATTAGGGGGAAAGAGAACAGTATCAATCTATACAAGGCCTTACACAGGCTAAAAGTGAGCACCAACCATTCAAAAATCTTATCGCTATTATGTGCAGGTTGGTGAAAGAATACGGTGAGGAAAGAAATAGAGAATACGCGAGACCGTATGGAGGTAGAAGTGGTATACAGTTTCGGTGGAGGAGGAGATTGGCGGAAGGGAGAAAGAAATGGAATACGAACTTGAGGGTGAAAATGAAGTGAATAAATTAGCACAATTTGTAATGTTCGATGTGTAAGAAGCGTTTGTGCTAATGTATTAACCCATCGAGAAATGGGGTCAACTCCCTCAAGATTCGTGAGAAATGGGTACGCCGAACTTGGTAAACCAGACACAAGAAATGAAAGTGATACGGTTTCTTGCGCGGTCGGAACGATGGAAAGGATGGAGGGGAGTGCTTGAGGAAGGTTATCGGTTACAGGTTCAGGAGGTTGTACACAGTAAATGAAAGGGATAGGATGAATTGGAAAATCCGACTCATCATCTAGAACTGTTTCATCCTCAAAAATATCCTCAAAATTCTCCTCAAAGTTAACCCTATCCATGCATATTTCATCAAAATCAAGACGCATATGAAGTTCGGGAAAAACAGTTAATGACTCGGGATGATGAATTGGAGAGAAAAACTCATCCAAATCTACAGGTTCATCATCCAAAATATTCCCAGTGTCAATATCCTCAATCAAGTGAAAATCAATATTCTCAGACACCTCATCAAAAGCATGGACTTCAATCGATTCTGGTTCTAAGATGGAGGTGTAGAGGTCAAAAGGTTTAGGATTGGTTTCACTTGGAACGGACCCTTCACAATCAGGTAAATCAAATACTACAAAGTCGCACAACTCATTCACCCTTCTATCTTCAATTGGTGAATCGTTTGGAACATTAGATAGACATTCAAAACCGGAGTCGTGTGATTCAAGTTGAAACGGGTAGGTTCGATTTGGAAGGGTATACAACTCACTCCCTCCACTCAAATTCTCAACATGTCCAACCGCCTCTTCATACATTTGAAAATTTGGAGCTAGTTGGAAACTAGCTACCGGGTCACTAGGTTGTATGAGGGAAGACATGGAAGCATTCAAATCCATCATCTGTTGGCATGACGCTACCCTAAAGTCTACCAACGACTGTTCTAGACTAGACATAGGTTGTGAAGGGGATTCAGTAAAAGATTCGAAGTTGTTTTGATACTGGAAACTCCCAAAAGGCTGTTCAGAAGCAATGTCTAGGGCAGGTGCAAAAGTTGGGTAGGACTCGTAGGAATTGAATGGTTGGACAGGGTGATGATCAACATTTGGATACGAAGGTGAATGGAATTGGTGATCAAAAGAATTGAAAGTGGTGAAAGGAGTGAAAGATCGGCTACGAGATTGTTCAATACGTTCAGCGATGGACAATGGACGACTCGCAAAAGGGGTATCAACATAAGAGGGTGGTGAAGGTTGAAACGGTTGATACAAAGTGGATTGTGGAGTGCAAGTGTTTGTCCTAGACGCGTCTATGCAATCTTTCAATGAAATTTTAGGCATGGAGGGGTCGTTCGACGTTCGGCCAAAGCAAGAACCGTAGGAAGTTATATCTGGTTGTGGGTACCAAAGTTCGGCAAGAGTTTTTCGAGGTGGGGTACCCATGTTACGAAGAGAGAAAGAAAGAAAGGAAGAGAAAAAGAGGGGAAAAAGAATGTGATTTTTTTTGTGTCAGTTATTAACAAAAGAATGAAATATACACACAAAAAGAATCTGGACCAAAAACAATCATGACTCAAAAATACCACACACCTAATCGTTCTAGGGTTCACCTAGGTCAACTAGACCTGCTCAAGAACTTGATTGTCGAAGTAAAACTGTGTCAAGAAAATGGCTCAAGATATACTGATCAAAAGGCCAGGTAAGTGCAGAGATAAGGGGAGGTTTTCCGACGCTTTCGCGAAGGTCCTTAATTAAATAACCCTTTCTATTTTGGCGGTTTCGCCGTTAACACTTTCCTAGACACCCCGTAAATAATATACCGTTAAGCGGTGTTCTAAACACAATTAACCTCTCCTAGTGAGCGCGAAGTCCTTAAGGCTTAAAGTCTAATTTCTTTTAAAATTTGTGCGGGTAAACGTTATGCTCAAGTTCGTGATTTGTGGGCCACGGAAAAGGTGATGAAATCCTTTACCGTATGTTGTGGGGTTCGCTTGCCCTTAAGTCCGTATTAATATATGCAATGCGCAATTCAATGAAAAAAATTTATTCAAAGAATCAAACAATCGTTTTTTTTAGTTTAAGCTCTGCACTGCAACAAATACGGGTTAGTCAATTTTTGGCGTTTGCTAGCGAACTTGCAAAGAATCCTGCAAATATTTTATATTGGAAACGTCGGATTTGAGAAGAAGGTGTTAGTAAAGTACGTACCGTTAAGTTGTGGGTTAAGAAACCCCCGTTGAATCGAATCCAAGTAGCTTGAATGAATCGAATCCAAGTAGCTTGAAAAGCTCGCTTGCGCGGGTCAAACTACCCAGATCTTTGGCACTGTACTTCGTAATCATCCTAGCTTTGAACGTACATTTTGCTCCCCATAATCGCCGTTCGCAATTCCGCAAAATCTACAAATGTCGGAAAAACGGATTATTATTGCGAAAAAGCGATACGAATGCCCAAATACCTGCACACTAAAAATTATAAAAAACAAACAATACAAATAGGACAAAAATAGAACACTGGAGCACAGAGGAGAAATTGGAGGCAAAAGGTGGTGAACGGGCCGGCGTCGCCGGTTTTGGTGATGATGTCGCCGGCCGACTTGATGAGGTAGGGCTCCAAATTTCAACAGTAGTCTCAGTATTCCACTAATGCCACACTGGTATTGTTTATCTTTTTATTTTAGTTACAGAGTGCAAGCAGGTATAAAATCCAGAGAGCCAAAAAAAAATAAGTTAAGAATGTTAGTTTTTTTTTTTTGGTTTTGAAAATTTTGAGATTTTTAGTTTGTTTTGAAAAAGTGTTAGATGGATATTCACAAGATTAACCCGAAATAACAAAAACTAAAAACGTTACAGCCTCCCCGGCAACGGCGCCATTTGATCGCACGCCAAAAGCGTGTCGGATATTTAAGAGTTCTAAAGTTTAACCGCGATCAGGACGGTGTCGCTTTGCAGCTAGCCACGATGAGCACGGGTCGATCCACAGGGAGACGGAGCGTTTTAAGTTCTTGTTTTAACGAGTTAATGCGCGTGGCGGATTTGTTCGTTATCTACCCTATGTTTTATATTCAAGTATAAGGCTTGTTAGGAAACGATAGGATAGTGTAAGTTAATGGATTCCGTATTCAAGTACTTTGAGCCAAACTTAACCAATGAAGCTAGAACAATCGGCAACAACGTGGATTAGGGGACTTAAGCACGGTATTCGTGGAATCCGGCTTATTGACCCTTGTCCGTCCGTTCTTGTCTCTTGCTTTCGCCTCCGGCCAAACCGAATGCAACCGGTCACGGTTAGGAATCACCTTTTCCTTGGTAGGGTAGGGTGCCTAACGGAGCGCTTGCGTAAGGTTTGGACGGAGTTTCAAATGGAAAAGACGGGAAAAGGAAATGATAAACGAAACGTTAACTTACAAAATCTTTCTCTTTTCCTAACAACAATATTCACACCATTCACAATACAAACCAAAAAGAGAAAACAAAAGAGAAGAAAAAAGAAAAGAAAAGATTATAAGCAAGTAATTAAAGTGCATGGAATTTAAGTGCGAGAATTAAAAGAGCAAGAATAAAATGCAAGTAAGTAAAAGATTAGGAACCAAAGAACATATTGCAAGACATGGGTTCAATAACCCAAAGTTAAACTTGCAAGCTCAATAAAGAGGTTGCAAGATCAAGAGAGGGCAAAGAACTCATGGTGAAGAAAGCCCTAAAGAACACTTTATTAAACTTCAAGAATGATACAACCCCTTGAGATCAATAACCAACCCTTAAACTTTCAAGCTCAATGAAGAGGTTGAAGGATCAAGAGAAGGTTAAGACTTCAAGGGGACTAATCTATTTACAAGAAAAGAGAAAAGAAAACTTGGACAAAGAATGACAATCCAAGACAAAAGAATGACCCTTGAACCTTTGCCCACTGCCTGCTTTTATAGGCTCCAAAGAATGGAGGGAAATTCGAATTTTTAAATCAACACAAAATCTTTAGCATTGAATGCACATTACTTCATATCCATTTGTGCCTTGATTCTTGTCTTCCCCATCATGGTCCATGCTGATTTGTCTATTTGAATTTGATTTGCACTCAGTTTTGGAAGGAAATTTGAATCTTTAAATCACACACATAATCTTCACCATTAAATGCTCATTACTCCATTCCCACATGTGGCATGATTCATGGCTGCCCCATTATGGCTCATGCTGATTTGTTTGATTCCTTTTGATTTGAACACATGCTTTTTAGTCTTGAATGCATATAAAATCATATGCATATAAAATCATCTCCTTGAATGCCATGTGCTTAAAAGTCTTGTGTACACACTTGTTGTGTTGGACCATTTAGATAAAAAAATGTGTACACAACTTGTTGCGTAAAGGAACTGCTGAAGTATTGGTCGGTTTGCGTTTCTGGTCGCAGTGTCTTCCCTCAAGTGATATATCCGTGCTTTTGGATGCAGTTCCAGTATTTTATCATGGATACCTGTAATCTGTAATACTGAGTAGACACTGATTAATAATACCGATAAATACAACAAATAGATAATGAATGGGCGGTATTAGAATGCAGTTTTCTGGTATGAACAGCCCGCCATGCGATGCTCATAGACTTTGTCACGACCCAAGAATGGCCCGTGACGGCCCTAATACTACGCAACGCCTAAAGACGCAACGTAGTAAAAGAAAGCCAAAACCCAGAAATCTAAACCAAGAAAAATACGGAAAAAAATAATACAAGTTTAGAAACAATTGAAATCGCAACCCAAATTCTTTAAAAGTCTCACTTTCTTTCTTTAAAATTTTAGCAACACCCCATTTTTTTTATAAAGACTAGTCAATATGAATACAACAGAAGAATAAGGACAGTAGAGAAAAGCTGCATATATATAAAGACACCAAATCCACCATAATACACATAACGTCCTCACCAAGTCTCTATGTCAATAATACAACAGTAGATGGAGAGTACAATACAACGAGGGTACAAAATATAATACAGATAACCGTCTAACCCACCTATGCAAAATGGTACTGTGAGCTGATGCGGTATCTGTAGCAAAAGATGGTAGCTGGATAGGGGAATAGCCTGCCTCGACTACTCTGGGGAAAGACCTGAAACACCTGTGGCACAACGGGGGTGAGTTGCCAACTCGTGAATAGTATAAAACATATGCAGGTAATCGCAGGAATGCACGTACAGTATGAATCTAAGATATGCGATTACAGTAGTAACAATATGTCATGAAATGCTGAGATAAAGAGAGTACACTAGCAGGTACGATCAATAAGTGAAGCAATGATGGCATGATAGTGGTATGCAATGTCAGTGCAATAGAGATATGAGAAAGCAAATATGCAACTATCATATGGGTACACCACAAGTACTACCAATATATGAATCTGTGCATAAGATAGGTAATGGTGAGGTGTAGGGTGGAATATGTCACTTTCCACGGAAACCTGACGTCGTGGCAGGATCACAATCCACTAAGATACTCCAATCCCAAATCCTCAACCAGGCCCCACATTGGGCACTCACATCAAATAAGTCTCACATCTCCTCAATGTACAATGTCAGGTAATCTCCTATATCCGAATGTACAAGTCACCAATCACATAGGTATATCCAATGTCCAAATCCCAATGAATCACCTAGTATCCCAAGTCCAATCTCAATATGAATCTAACATCCTAAAGATATATATACATGTACAGAAATAAATATGATGGGGGCAATACACATATATTAGCGTCCCATTCCACTAATATTGGTGTAAGGGTATATATAACAACGGCTAAGTCCCCTGTTATATATACAAAAAGGGGTTAAAGAAATATCATGAAACCGTGTGCCAAGCATCGACACAGAAATCCTCGTATATGGGGCTCCGTCAGTCCGGACAGCCCACGGGGTCCGTCTGCAGTGTCGGCCCTCGGCCTCGACAGTACAGGTCATCCCGCATCCATCTCTCTGCTCTGGCCAGTAGCCTCCAGACAACTGCCAGGTCCAAACAATCACCGGTAGGTACTCGCCCGCCTCCAAGCTCAATCGGCAAACCCATCGATCTTCTTGCCGAGGGGAACCATACCGGGCCCCACCATGTACTCTCATACGGCAACCACACCTCGTATGGAGTATAGAATCAGCACCGATAAAACTCATGGGGGACGCTCGAAATATCATATCAAGGAAACCGGGTTGTTACATGTATGCATAATTTCATGAACTCCCGCGGTTCCCAAATCCCGAAAACATCATATGAAATCCAGATAAACAATGCATAAATACAGGAATAGAAGTATGCGATATATCTGAATGCGAGCAGGTAAACATAAGTATATAGCTGAACCAGATGTATGCAAAATCATGATAAGGTACAGCTAAGTAACATCAGTAAAAGTAGCTAGGTATCTGCAACTGGATACGTGTCTAACATACAGGTATAGCTAAGTCTAGGTATCTACCTATAGGAACTGATGTCGTATACCCCCCTGGGTATAGTAACATATGTAGGAAATCCCTCCCGGTATAAGTAAAATATGTAGGAGGTATACCTGTAGCCGTATCGCAAGTGAAAATATACCTATCACTAAAGGTATGATACACTATAGGTATACCGATAAACTAGATGTCAAGTGTGGCAAGCAATGGTAGCTATAAGGGGTAGTGTGTGACATGGCAATTATTGACGGTGTGTGTGTAGCATGCAATCCGTGCTCGTGCAACATGAACCGTCAATAATGTGTGCAGTGTCCTACGGCTGCTAGTCACAGTATATAGCTATATCTAGGAAATGCAGTAAATACGCAATTCTACAATGACGTAGAAAGTGCGACAGGAAATTGAATCCTAGCCCAGACGCATAACGCCATGCGGGCGATTCCCCTGTAGATGTTATATCTACTCACCTAAACTCCACGCTGGGTGAATCCTATCACCTGCTCCCCCTGTAGCTGTGTCCGTAGCTCCTGCCTGCACACCTGTAAATACGACATGAAAACACATATAAGCCCAATATCTCTCGAAACGCGATATCGAAACGAAACGAGAAACTCGCGTCGCGAACTAAACGCGCGTGTGCACGATACGCTGAATCGTGTGTGTACGCGTCTAAAAACCATCGCGACACGCCGCGATACGCTGGATCACAGAACCCACACACGTATCGCGCGTATCGCGCAAACACAACTAAACACAAAAGCGACATATAGTCCCAGATTTTCCTACAGGTACAATATTACAAAACTAGACATACCAAGGACCTATACAACCCAGAATAAAGCTCCTCACAAAACCTCAACACCCAATTCCTCTTCCTGGCCGCAAATTGCGGCCAGAATGGAGAAATTGGCGGCCAGACAAAGGGGGTAGGGGCTCGTCTTCTGGGGGTGTTATCTATACCTAGTGTACATGCTCCAGTCATCTCTAGTTTTATTCTGTAGGCATCGGGTCTATAGCAGATCACAAAAGTCATAAATATCACCTCAAAAGTCACAAATTGCACAAATCACAAACTATATGGTATTTTAGTGTAATCTGGGGATTTCTCAGTTGCAATGTCCCTATTAGCACTTAAGTAAACTAGGGTATCCAACACATCCAACAAATTACCACAATACCTCACAAATCACCAAAACTAGCACTAAACTAGCTAATTTAGCACTAAACAAGCTAATTAGCACACAAGCTGCACAATCAAACAATAGGGTTCGGAAATATACCCTATTGGACCCTAGAGAGCAGGTGAAGAGGTGTATGGAGGAGGTGATGGCTGCTGCAGTTGCTGGAGCTCGCCTCTGTTGCTGCTGCTCCTAGTGTTGCTGCTGCTGTCACTGCTGCTTGCTGCTGCTTCTATTCCTGCTGCTGCTGTTGATGGTAATGATGATGATAGTGATGCTGATGATGGTGAGGAAGATGCTCTTGATGTTGTTGCTGCTGCCACTGCCTGTGCTGCTGCTGCTGGAAGTGTGTGTGTGTGTGTTTGTGAGAGTGAGTGAGTGTGTTGTGATGAAGCTGCTGCTGCTGGAAGTGTGTGTGTGTGTGTTTGTGAGAGAGTGAGAGAATGAGAGATAGAAAAATGAGGTGGAGAAATGAGAGCACACTCCAAAGACCCCTTCTCACTCTCTCTTTCCTCATTAAATGAGGCATGGCAAAGGCCATGATGCCCCATGCTCTCTCTCTCTCTCTCTCTCTCTCTCCCTCTCTCTCAAAGTCAACCATGCACCAAACACCAATTCAAAATTAAAACCCATTTAAAACTATCATGACACATAAACAAGTAATAAAACTAGGTTAGAGAAAAAGGTTGGTTAACCATGGTTGCTAATCATGGTTTAACCCCAAAAACAACCCTAGTTATCATGCACAAGTGTGTGTGTGCTTAATAAAATTATAATAAAATACACAATAATTAGGATAAAATATTTAAAACTTAATTTGGTAAACTTTTTATTGAAAACCACATTTTAAAATATAATTAGCTACAAAACACATTCTAAGGTGTTACAATCTCCCCCCCTTAAAAGAAATTCGTCCCCGAATTTAAAATTTATACCTTTACGTGTACCTTCAAAGAGAAGATTAAAATCCTCAAATCTCGTTCGCAGCCTCCCAAGTGACTAACTCACTATACGGCTACGTCCAAGGAAACCCTTCACAGATGGCAAGACTCTTGACCGATGTTTCTCCACCTGTCGAGCCATTAACACACATGGTTGCGGGTGAACGAAAGATCGCGTCAAGCTAAATGGTCTGGTGCCAAAACATGTGAGAAGGTCATGAAGGAATTTGTAAAGTATCTTCACAAGGAATACGGGGTGAGAATCCAGAAATCTGGGCGGAAGTGCCAAATTGAAGGCAACAAAACTAACTCGCTTATAGGATCTCAGAAGGACCTAAATCCTGGAATAAGCTTCCCCAAAATCCAACACGTCATTCATCGGAAAATCCATAGGAATCCATGACTTGCCACTGTGCACTCAAGCCTGCGACCAACACAGTCGCATAAAACATCTGTTTGCAATGGACAGTTCTTATCCTGACCTGAACACAACTGGACTATCTCCGAATTCTCTAGACATAGCTGGGTCCAAAATCCTACCTACGCAGAGTCAGAAAACAACAGGCTGGCGATCGACACGACCTAACCCCTAAGCCTAAGGGTGGCCAATTAGAGCGTCTCCTGTTAACAGCTATCGAAGGAGAACCCTAACGATGGCGAGTGACGATCCCAAGCTGCTGACGACCAGACAAAACAACAAACACACAAACTTAACAAAACCACTGAGCAAGCTGAGTATAACCGGATGACCAGAATCCGAATGGAATCACACCCTATCCAAACCTGGGTAGAAACCATAACGAAATTCATGGAGATCTGCTCCCATTCCTGCTTCGGAACGGTAAAAGGTTGCAACTCTCCAGCCGGCCTCAGATGCTCGACCCAAAGCACACAACAAGACAGACACTTGAAACGAAACCTGAAACTTCTCCTTGCATTCCTGTCCACTTGTAACTATCTCACAAGTCACGCCAAAGCTGGTGGAGCTTGAATGCATAGAGGGAGTTGACAGATATGCATGTTCTAGGATTGCACGCCTCTACCTGATAATGGCAGGTGCGCAAACGTGTCCCTAACTTAGCACATCATTGTCACAAATCAAGGTCTCTGAATCATTACCCAGCCGAATATGCTCAAGTATCTCTGACGTAAGAGCTTCGACGGGCAGTGTCTCGCGAAAACGATTTAAGGAAAGTGGTCGGGCGCGGACATGAGCAAGCTGTCCCCTCCGTAGAGACGAACTAAGCTATACTCAACGATCACACAAGAACTGTAAATCTGCAGGAGACCATCACAACAATCCAAATCTGCTGCAGGAAGATGTACATTAAGCTCTAGTGGTCCGTGGAAAATCTGACACGACTCTCAAGCAAGTAGTGTCTCCAAATCTCCAACGCAAAACCACCGCGGCCATCTCCAGATCATGAGTGGAATATCCTCCTCGTACTTCCTCCAAATGTAGGGAAGCAAAAGCGATAACTTTATAGTGTCACCTCAGTACACACTCGAGCCCACTCAAGAAACATTACAGTTAAACAACAAAGTCGCCCGAACCAAAAGCAAAGGAAGAACTGATGCAGCTGTTAACTGAATCTTCAACTGCTGAAGACTCTGTACACGTGCCTCAGTTCAAAGAAAAGAAACCTCCTTTTTGGTCAATTCAGTCGACGGTGCAGCACTACTCTAGCAATCCTGCATGAAACGGCGGCAAAACCTGCTAAGCCCAACAATCTGCGGATCTTCGTCCTGCACACAAGTCTGGGCTTAAGCTGTACGGCCACGATCTCCCTCGGAACCATACGGAACCGTCTCCCGCGACTACAAGACCTAGGAGTCAACACAAACAAGCCTGAAGAAACACTCCGAGAATTTAGCAAACTGCTGGCGCTCTCCCAGCATCTGCATAACAATCCTCAAGTGTTACTCCTGTCCCTCAAAACACATTAAGTAGACCAGAGTGTCGTAAATAATACAACAGAAACTGGTCGAGGAACGGCCTGAAGAAAACTGGTTCATCATATCTACGAATGCTGCTAGGGCATCAGGGAATCCAACGACTCACCGAAACACACAAAGCCCGTAGCACGCATAAGGCAGTCTTCGAAATGCCATCATCCCGAATCCGCAATAATGATGACCTGATCCCAAGCACACTTAGAAAAATGCCTCGCACTCTGGAGCTGATCGAAGAAATTGCCACGGCAAGGTGAAGGATACCTATCCGCACCGTAAGCCGGTTCAATTGACGATCCGTCGATACACAACCCTAAACTGCCGTCTTTCCCCCTCGACGAACAGAAATAGGAGTTTCCAAAAGCGAAACACTCAGACGCACAAAACTCCCCAAACCAAAACTCTGCAGCTGATCCTTAAGCTCCCTCAGTTTCGCCGGCTCATCTGGAACAACGTCGGAAAAACTCTCGCACGAAAAGAACCCGGTCCAGCAATCCCACGGCGGCTCCGGTATCACGAATGAACGCCAAGAATCCACGCCACCTCCTCAGTAGCCGACTAGCTAAACAGGCTGAATTCAAGCTGTGAGAGGCGGCACAACTATGCACCCGCACAACAAGAACTGACTTGCCGGGGAAAACAAAACCTAACTTGCTTCCACACGGTAGTCCACAGACGCCTAACACGTAGTTAACCAGTCCGTGCCCAGGAGAACGTCAAACCCAACATCTCTAGAAGGATCGAAACGACGGACGAAGTCTCTATCTCCTATCCGATTGGCACACAACTGAATACGTGTCGCGCAACCAAAGAATCGCTGACAGAAGTTAGCACAACAAGACTAATCTACCCAACCACAGTACAAGCAAGAAACAACAAGTACACCAAGAGAAAATAAAAATAAAATATAACCCAAGGGTACCTGAAAACTCCACATTGGATGTCTGCGCGTCCCGATGAGTAGAAGCAAACTCCTGTGTTTGTCCCCTACTCGCAGCTGGATGAACTCCTCTGGTAGCCTGAGCCCTCTGAGCAAATCTTCCACGTCCACGGCCTCTCTGGAAACGATCATGACGAGGTGCTAAGGAACAATCCCTGACGAAGTGCTGAAGGCTTCCGCATCGAAAACATCCACGTGCTGACTGCTGACCATCCTGGGGATAAGAGCTGAACGACTGTCCTCGTCCTAAGCCTCTGCCACTCCCGCGACGGCCACGAAATCTGTCTCGACGACCAAACCTCTGCCTCTGGGCTGGTACGCTGGTACGAGTCCTCCACTGTCCTGGAACTCTCTGAGCCTCTGGAATGTGTGCCTCGTCAACTGGAGCTGCAACCACTGGTGCTATGTAGGTGATGGACTGCTGCATGCTGATCGTAAGGGACAGCTGGGTAACAGGGGTGACAACCTCCTGTCGTAGCTCCCGAACGACATCAACCAAGGAACTCATCGTCTGGCGGAACTCCTGCATCTCTACCAAAAGTCTATCCATAGTATAGATCGTAGGCTGATCCGTCTGCACCTGTGCAACTAGAGTGCCATCCTGGTCAGTGCTCGGCTCACCCGAGCTAACCCTGACCTCGGCCCTCGCTGCATCGCTCTGAGTCCCCATAGTCATCGGCGGCAAGGCTATAAATAGATATAAGATGAGATTCGATAAGAATGAGGAAATCGGATCTCAAGGATCTGAATCATCAAGGAAGGAATGTCAAGCAATTTTGTACTTAGGTCACTTAATGCAAGGTACCGCGCTGTGAGTATGCTGCAGACATACACACACTACGTTACTCTGCTTAAGCTACCTTCTCCATCATACTAAGGTCATCCTACACTCCGAAAGGTAAAACCTAACGCTCTGATACCAACTTTGCCACGACCCAAGAATGGCCCGTGACGGCCCTAATACTACGCAACGCCTAAAGACGCAACGTAGTAAAAGAAAGCCAAAACCCAGAAATCTAAACCAAGAAAAATACGGAAAAAAATAATACAAGTTTAGAAACAATTGAAATCGCAACCCAAATTCTTTAAAAGTCTCACTTTCTTTCTTTAAAATTTTAGCAACACCCCATTTTTTTTATAAAGACTAGTCAATATGAATACAACAGAAGAATAAGGACAGTAGAGAAAAGCTGCATATATATAAAGACACCAAATCCACCATAATACACATAACGTCCTCACCAAGTCTCTATGTCAATAATACAACAGTAGATGGAGAGTACAATACAACGAGGGTACAAAATATAATACAGATAACCGTCTAACCCACCTATGCAAAATGGTACTGTGAGCTGATGCGGTATCTGTAGCAAAAGATGGTAGCTGGATAGGGGAATAGCCTGCCTCGACTACTCTGGGGAAAGACCTGAAACACCTGTGGCACAACGGGGGTGAGTTGCCAACTCGTGAATAGTATAAAACATATGCAGGTAATCGCAGGAATGCACGTACAGCATGAATCTAAGATATGCGATTACAGTAGTAACAATATGTCATGAAATGCTGAGATAAAGAGAGTACACTAGCAGGTACGATCAATAAGTGAAGCAATGATGGCATGATAGTGGTATGCAATGTCAGTGCAATAGAGATATGAGAAAGCAAATATGCAACTATCATAAGGGTACACCACAAGTACTACCAATATATGAATCTGTGCATAAGATAGGTAATGGTGAGGTGTAGGGTGGAATATGTCACTTTCCACGGAAACCTGACGTCGTGGCAGGATCACAATCCACTAAGATACTCCAATCCCAAATCCTCAACCAGGCCCCACATTGGGCACTCACATCAAATAAGTCTCACATCTCCTCAATGTACAATGTCAGGTAATCTCCTATATCCGAATGTACAAGTCACCAATCACATAGGTATATCCAATGTCCAAATCCCAATGAATCACCTAGTATCCCAAGTCCAATCTCAATATGAATCTAACATCCTAAAGATATATATACATGTACAGAAATAAATATGATGGGGGCAATACACATATATTAGCGTCCCATTCCACTAATATTGGTGTAAGGGTATATATAACAACGGCTAAGTCCCCTGTTATATATACAAAAAGGGGTTAAAGAAATATCATGAAACCGTGTGCCAAGCATCGACACAGAAATCCTCGTATATGGGGCTCCGTCAGTCCGGACAGCCCACGGGGTCCGTCTGCAGTGTCGGCCCTCGGCCTCGACAGTACAGGTCATCCCGCATCCATCTCTCTGCTCTGGCCAGTAGCCTCCAGACAACTGCCAGGTCCAAACAATCACCGGTAGGTACTCGCCTGCCTCCAGGCTCAATCGGCAAACCCATCGATCTTCTTGCCGAGGGGAACCATACCGGGCCCCACCATGTACTCTCATACGGCAACCACACCTCGTATGGAGTATAGAATCAGCACCGATAAAACTCATGGGGGACGCTCGAAATATCATATCAAGGAAACCGGGTTGTTACATGTATGCATAATTTCATGAACTCCCGCGGTTCCCAAATCCCGAAAACATCATATGAAATCCAGATAAACAATGCATAAATACAGGAATAGAAGTATGCGATATATCTGAATGCGAGCAGGTAAACACAAGTATATAGCTGAACCAGATGTATGCGAAATCATGATAAGGTACAGCTAAGTAACATCAGTAAAAGTAGCTAGGTATCTGCAACTGGATACGTGTCTAACATACAGGTATAGCTAAGTCTAGGTATCTACCTATAGGAACTGATGTCGTATACCCCCCTGGGTATAGTAACATATGTAGGAAATCCCTCCCGGTATAAGTAAAATATGTAGGAGGTATACCTGTAGCCGTATCGCAAGTGAAAATATACCTATCACTAAAGGTATGATACACTATAGGTATACCGATAAACTAGATGTCAAGTGTGGCAAGCAATGGTAGCTATAAGGGGTAGTGTGTGACATGGCAATTATTGACGGTGTGTGTGTAGCATGCAATCCGTGCTCGTGCAACATGAACCGTCAATAATGTGTGCAGTGTCCTACGGCTGCTAGTCACAGTATATAGCTATATCTAGGAAATGCAGTAAATACGCAATTCTACAATGACGTAGAAAGTGCGACAGGAAATTGAATCCTAGCCCAGACGCATAACGCCATGCGGGCGATTCCCCTGTAGATGTTATATCTACTCACCTAAACTCCACGCTGGGTGAATCCTATCACCTGCTCCCCCTGTAGCTGTGTCCGTAGCTCCTGCCTGCACACCTGTAAATACGACATGAAAACACATATAAGCCCAATATCTCTCGAAACGCGATATCGAAACGAAACGAGAAACTCGCGTCGCGAACTAAACGCGCGTGTGCACGATACGCTGAATCGTGTGTGTACGCGTCTAAAAACCATCGCGACACGCCGCGATACGCTGGATCACAGAACCCACACACGTATCGCGCGTATCGCGCAAACACAACTAAACACAAAAGCGACATATAGTCCCAGATTTTCCTACAGGTACAATATTACAAAACTAGACATACCAAGGACCTATACAACCCAGAATAAAGCTCCACACAAAACCTCAACACCCAATTCCTCTTCCTGGCCGCAAATTGCGGCCAGAATGGAGAAATTGGCAGCCAGACAAAGGGGGTAGGGGCTCGTCTTCTGGGGGTGTTATCTATACCTAGTGTACATGCTCCAGTCATCTCTAGTTTTAGTCTGTAGGCATCGGGTCTATAGCAGATCACAAAAGTCATAAATATCACCTCAAAAGTCACAAATTGCACAAATCACAAACTATATGGTATTTTAGTGTAATCTGGGGATTTCTCAGTTGCAATGTCCCTATTAGCACTTAAGTAAACTAGGGTATCCAACACATCCAACAAATTACCACAATACCTCACAAATCACCAAAACTAGCACTAAACTAGCTAATTTAGCACTAAACAAGCTAATTAGCACACAAGCTGCACAATCAAACAATAGGGTTCGGAAATATACCCTATTGGACCCTAGAGAGCAGGTGAAGAGGTGTATGGAGGAGGTGATGGCTGCTGCAGTTGCTGGAGCTCGCCTCTGTTGCTGCTGCTCCTAGTGTTGCTGCTGCTGTCACTGCTGCTTGCTGCTGCTTCTATTCCTGCTGCTGCTGTTGATGGTAATGATGATGATAGTGATGCTGATGATGGTGAGGAAGATGCTCTTGATGTTGTTGCTGCTGCCACTGCCTGTGCTGCTGCTGCTGGAAGTGTGTGTGTGTGTGTTTGTGAGAGTGAGTGAGTGTGTTGTGATGAAGCTGCTGCTGCTGGAAGTGTGTGTGTGTGTGTTTGTGAGAGAGTGAGAGAATGAGAGATAGAAAAATGAGGTGGAGAAATGAGAGCACACTCCAAAGACCCCTTCTCACTCTCTCTTTCCTCATTAAATGAGGCATGGCAAAGGCCATGATGCCCCATGCTCTCTCTCTCTCTCTCTCCCTCTCTCTCAAAGTCAACCATGCACCAAACACCAATTCAAAATTAAAACCCATTTAAAACTATCATGACACATAAACAAGTAATAAAACTAGGTTAGAGAAAAAGGTTGGTTAACCATGGTTGCTAATCATGGTTTAACCCCAAAAACAACCCTAGTTATCATGCACAAGTGTGTGTGTGCCTAATAAAATTATAATAAAATACACAATAATTAGGATAAAATATTTAAAACTTAATTTGGTAAACTTTTTATTGAAAACCACATTTTAAAATATAATTAGCTACAAAACACATTCTAAGGTGTTACAATAGACGAACGGACAGGACTGTACGGATATTGTCACTGACAGGCTCAGTAGGATGTCAGGATGAGTTCGCTCATCGACGTCCCTTTTGGTCAATACCTGGTAGCCCGTTACGTATGGCTAATACCTCTGACGTGCTAGTGGTTAAATCCACAACCAAAGTATTGACGAGTCTTTAGAGTCCCCCAAAGACCAGTTTCTCAAGTTTCGGGCGAAACGTTGTAGAAGCCGTATGGAAATATGGCAGGGTTCGATCAGATACGTGCGGTATTGCACGGATCATGATCGGACGGATAATAATAGCGTGCTTTGGTTTAAACCGGATCCTAGTATTGTACAGTGTAGATTTTGTCTCATTGCATTTGTATTCAGTGGGAATACAAATGCGGGTTTGTATATACAGTCGCGGGGTTTTCCTCTAAATTATTACGGGATCAGTTTTCTGAAGTTGCCAGTTTGCATTCCATTCCGGCCAGTTTTCCTTTGTTCCTTCCCGGCCGGACTTTTCCGATGGAGGGGGGTTATTTGCAGTTGTGCAAATTATCTTTGTGGAGGGTGTTTGTCATGACCCGAAAGTACGGAACATGACCGGCACTTAGGCTACGAACGTCTCGAGGCGTACGTACTCTAAGTAAGCCGAGCCCAGAAATCCAAACCAAGAAAAGTAGTGGAGTGAAGGAAAACCATATGTAAATCAACCAGTTTGCAACATAATATACAACGCCTAAAGGCGAGGATCACAACAGAAAAGGGAACTCAACAGCACGAGATCCACAGAAATATAACGCGCGACTCTAAGGTCGAAAGAATAAACATCACTGGTCTCTATCTCGTTTAAGTACATGTTTTGGTTGATGGAATTTCTAGATACAACTGAAATATAATATACAAAGTATAATGATGGGTATGATAAAAATAACCCACCTACTAGCAAGTCACCTGAAGAAGCTGTGCCCGCAAAGCCGTAATGGAACCCGTACGGCAAAACCTGCAAGAAAACTGGGGCACAACGGGGGTGAGTTTCCAACTCATGAATAGAAAACATCTACGAACAGAAAATCGTATGTATGACGCAATCCTAGGTCATACGATCATAATATATAATTCTCAATTATATAACCAGCATTCTATAACCATGACTAGAGTAACTATCTAACTCAAATGTAATCCCATGTACCCGTGTCAATGTCAGTGCCTCAGGTAGCAATGTATCATATGAATGATGTATGAATGCATGAAAAGTATGATCAATGTAATCAAGTCTGTATGTGATCAATGCCCGTATATAGGTGGATCCCTTCCACGTATCACCCAATGACAATAAGCATCATGCATGTAAATATGAGGATATATCCAAAATCATGAAAACACATCATGAAACATGTGCCCAGCATCGGCACAAAACATAGCCTCAATCTCAATACCTCAATGCCTCTGATAAGTCTCACTATCTAGGGCGCCGTCAATCCAGACCGGCCCCTACCATCAATCTCAAGACCACGACGGTATCCTCCGGATATCCGACGTGTCGGGTAAAATCACCGTTCGGTAGTGCTCCCCTGCCAGGCTCAACGCCATCTCCTGCGATCTTCTTACCCCGGGGTACCGCACCGGGCCCACCATGTACCCGCAATTGGCCTCATCTGCCTCCTCGAATCGGGTTTCACATGTCGCTCTCTGCACCGAGAAAACACATGGTGGACGCACTGAAATATCATATCAGGGGTAACCGGGTTTTTACAACAAATACATAATCTCTTTGAAATACCCACGGTTCCCAAATCCAGAAATATCATAGAAAAACATATCTCAATGCGCATAATCAGAAAACATGATGTATGTGACATTAATGAAGTGCAAGTATAACAGTATATCATACAACATGGAATAATAGTATGCACATACAAGGGTCATATCCTGCAGCAATAATACTACTGTGTAGTGACATGAAAATTACCGATGAAGATGTGTGTGAACTGGCAAGTAAGTGTACGTGGTACATACGCATCATCGGTAATGGTGCTGGTGTCCTAACAGCATAATGTCAACAACAGAATATGAATCACAATAAGTATGCGATGCAGAGCAACAATAATAATGAGCGGGAGCTGAATACTAACACCAAGATAGCTAAACTGCATCTAATGTCATAAGAGTCATATAGCTACACCACTATAAGGCTGAGCTAAAGCTAATAGTGGGTAGGGGAAACCGCCTAACCTCTGAGTCGATACATATAAATATATATAGTCGGTGATCCCGCCTCAATAATATCACATTCGATACCATATCTCTATAATCGGTTATCCCCAAGTCAAGAGTGCGGATCAAACATCAAATTACAGCTCGTACGTAAATCCTTCGTACGGCATCCCCAAATCTGAGTACGGGACAATATCACATTCGTCATATCATTCATCTAGTATTCTCTATATCAAATATCATAATCTGGGTACTGACCTACGTCTAGTACAAAGCTAATATCATCACTATCATCATGATCTGACTACTGATCGACAGTCTCGTATAAATCGATATCATCATCATATATCGTCAATATAATCATAATCCGGCTTCCGATTGACAGCCTCTAGCAAACGACATCATCAGCACATATCATCTCAAGGAGTAAACAACGCCCAAGGCGGCCTATCATAAATATATTATCATCTCATATCATATCATATCCTATCTCGTATCATAATCACATATCGATCATTTTATATATATTACTATTCCTATGGCATTATCATCCAAGACCCGCTATCATATCAGGACGTATATCAAGTACGAATCCTGCCAATCACTGATATCCTAATCTCAGATCAACTCTCATTGACTCATCTCAATTCCAAGTATCATCCTCAAATCCGTATGTGAACACATAGTCCCATACCCACGTGAAAACATATCAATATAGGATCCCATAACCACACATGTAATAAGGAGGTATGCAAGTATGTATGTGTGTATATGTATGTGTAGTGCACCCACTACCCTAGGGTTTCGTAACCTTTTATCAATCCAACACGGTTATATCCATTTTAACATTATCATTAATCCCAAATAACATATATTAAATGTTAGTGTGTATACGCATCCGTATACATCACTACGAACTGCGGGGGTGCTATACGCCATCCACCCGACTTCTCCCCATAGATATAAATCTACTCACCTTTCATATGTGTGCCGGTGCCGATGTCGCCATTTGCATCTCCAACGCTTCGACGCCACGCGGGGTACCTACAAGAATATCAGACGCTAAAACACATGAAAACCATGTTGGAAACCAAAATGGTGCACGCTACGCTCATAGGTAAAAACCTGTAGCCTTGCGTGCAAAAAAGGCCAACAACCTGCTGTCGTTGGCGTTCAAACGCCACCCGACAGTTACGAATCATCGAATACCAAAATCCATACGAAAACAAGTCGTAAATCACGCGCCAACTCAAGAAAATCAACCCAGATTCTACCCTAACTGGAATCAGTCAAAACTAGACATACCAGGGGTCAAGTTTACAGGTAAAAGAGCCGTGCACGCAAAATGAGGGGGTTTCCTACAGCTCTGGAAGCAAATTACGGCCAGATGGAATATATCTGCGGCCGGGATAAAGAGGTGGGGGCTAGGGTTTTGTGGGATGGTTCCACGGTGCCTGCACAGCTTACTGCCAAGTCAATTTTATTTTAGGAGGTCCGGGTTGATAGCAGTTTCCAGAAAAGCCACAAAGTCGACAATATCGATAAAATACACCAAGTTGAAATTTTCAGGTAAGTTACTTGAAATCTGGGGTATTCTGGGGTTAACTGGTCCCAAACACACCTAATAAGGTTATACCAACCATCAAAACCAACACTTGGTCAAGTCTCACTCAAATTAGCCTAAACTAGCACTAATTACGATATAAAAACCTAATTTCAGCTATATGACCAGAACTTGGCAAGATAGGAATTGGGTTGTGAGATTATACCTCAAGAGATCCAAGAATGAAGGAGAAGGGAAGGGGGAGTGGGTTGGTGCTGCTGAAGTGCTACAGCTACAGCTTGTGGCTGGGTTATCTCTGGTGGCTGATGGTGTTGCTGCTCAGGCTGTTGTTGCTGCTGTTGAATATTTTTTGAGTGGGTTGTTGCTGTTGGCTTGGCTGCTGCTGCTGCTTGGAATTTGTTTTGTTGCAGCAGCAGGAGTTTTTGTGGCTAAGGGAGGGTGTGGTGTTGTGTTGGGTTATGATGTTGTGGTTGAAGTGTTGGTATTGGGGCTGAACTTTTACATCAGCTGCTGTTGCAGCAGATGATGCTGCTGCTGATGCTTGTTGCAGCTGATGTGTTGATATGGGGGCTGAAGTTGTGCTGATGTGAGTGTGTAGGTGTTGGGCTATGGTGTTAGGGGCTGGTGTGTGTGTTGTTTTGATGGGGCTGATGCTGATGCAAGCTTGGGCTGATGGCATGTTTCAGCAGCAGTTGCTGCTGCTGTGCAGTCCTGCGAGATGTGAGTGTGAGAGTTTTGTGTGACACAACCTCATAGCCTCCTCTCTCTCTCTCTCTCTCCCCTTAGTCAACCCCCAACCTAATTACCTTAAACAAAACCAAAACCCTTAATTACCCCAATATCTTAACTAAATGGTTAACCCAACATGCTCATCTAAACATGGTAACCCTAGACTTCACCTAAGTTAACATGCACAAGTGTGTGCAGTCCAGATAAAATTCCGATAAAATAACCATAACCCAGATAAAATATTTAAAAGCCATTTTGGTAAACTTTTTACCAAAACCCCCACATTAAGATACACTTACCACTAAACACAAACTCAGGTGTTACAGTCTTCCCCCTTTAAGAAAATTTGTCCCCGAATTTTAAAATATAAAGCAACGCATACCTTCAAAAGATGAGGGAACTTCTCCCGCATCTCGCCATGGGCCTCCTAAGTGACCTCTTCACCATTCGAACTGCGTCAAGGTATCCTTACTGATGGCAAGACCCTCAGCCTAAGTTTCTTCACTTGTCGGTCCAATATCACGACTGGCTGCTCGGTGAATGTAAGATTGCGCTCAGGCTGAATGGTCTGATGTTGAATCATGTGCGAAGGGTCATGTAGGTATCTGCGAAGTATCTACACGTGGAAGATGGGGCGATGTCACGACCCGAAAGAGCACGTGACTGGCCCTTAAACCATATGAAGTCTATAGGACCCCATCTGATCCAAGTAAGCCAAAAGCCCAGCAATCTAAAACCATTTAAAGAGTAAATAAGGAAAACTGTTTTTGAAAAGTAAGGAAATCATGTTTGGAAATCAAAGTTTTTAAATAACTAAGCCGAATATGCATTTTTTAAAAATGTGTAACCTTTCTTGAAAATTTCGGCAGAATTTCCTTTGTAAAAACTGGCCCCGAACGGGGTACAACAAGAATAATATATATGAAATGATAAAAGGCATCCCCAAGCGGGAGCTAGCTCTTCGTCCATCGACGGTCACAACCACGCAAGCAATAATAATATACAACGCCAAAGGGCGAGGATCAAAACCCAAAAAAAAAAGAAACTCAAAACAGCCAGAAAACCGTAATACTACTAGCGCGACTCTAAGGTCGAAATAAAACAACACTGTTTTCTAAGTCTGAAACAATAAACAAGTTTTGGTTGATGGAAATTCTAGATACAATAAATGATACATGAACAATGGCGGTTCTGATACAAAAGAACCCACCTATCCAAGCAAGTCACCCATAAGGAAGCAGTGTGCCAGAAATGCCGCTATGGAATCTGTACGGCAAAAACCTGCAAGGACTGGGGCACAACGGGGGTGAGTTGCCAACTCGTGAATAGAAAATATCTACCAGCAGAGATCGAATGCTGACCCATCCTAGGTCAATACGATCAGATATAAATAAACCTCAATATGAATAAAGCTGAAGCATGCTAAACTGGCAATGTAATCTCTACATGAGTGTAATGCCAAGTGCTCGTGCTAGTGCCTCAGGTAATAGCATGTCATGAATATGAGGTATGATCAATGTAATCAAATCTGCACACACGTGGATCCCGTCCACTCGTCACCCAATGACAATAACCATCATGCAAGTAAATATCATGAAACCTATGCATGGAAATATGAGGATATAACCCACCCGTGTCCCTCGCGACACGTCAAAATCATGGAACCGGAGTGCCCAGCATCGGCACTCGAAAACATCATGAAAATTGTGCCCAGCATCGGCACATAAATCCTGATATATCGGGCTCCGTCAGTCCGGATCGGCCCGCGGGCTCTGTCTGCGGTATCGGCCCTCGGCCCCGGCAGGACGCCCAAATCTATCCATCGACTCTGGTCAGTATCCTCCGGATAACCGCCAGGTCCAACCAATCACCGGTAGGTACTCGCCCGCCTCCAGGCTCAATCGGCAAAGCTCATCGATCATCTTGCCGAGGGGAACCATACTGGGTCCACCATGTACCCGCAATCGGCTCATCCACTCCTCGATTCGGGTTTCACATGTCGCTCTCAGCACCGAGAAAACACATGGTGGACGCACTGAAATATCATATCAAGGGTAACCGGGTTTTTAAAGCAATGACATATTCTCTTTTGAAACACTCTCAGTTCCCAAATCCAGAAATATCATAAAAACAACATATCTCAATGCGTATAATCAAAAGCATGAAGTATGCGACATGTAAAGGAAGGTATGCATATCATCATGTCATGCAAGGATCATATACTGAATGCAATAGTACTACAGTGTAGTGACATGGCAATTATCGATGATGAGTGTGTGAGCCGGCAACAAGTGTACGTGGAACATATGCATCATCGATAATGGTGCTGGTGTCCTAGCAGCATGACTGAAATATAACCACAGTACAAGCGATGCAATGCAAATAGCATGAATATGCGGAATCGAATAATCAACGCAGAAGTAAAGAATCTACACCAATCTGTACAAGTCATGCAGGGGTGCCATTTGAAATAAGACGAATCAGGGCTTTTGGAAAAACAAGGGCTACGGTGTTTTAAGAAAAGATACATCATTTGAAAATATCCGTATGACCCTTCTGCCTATCTTTAAAATATCCCCGATTTGTTAGTTTGAAATAGGTATGACTCGGTCCAGTCTAATGTCTACTAAGTAATCTAGACAGGAGGGGTAAGAAACCACCTAATCTGAGTCAATATATATAGATATGATAGTCGGTGATCCCGCCTCAATAACATATCGTAAGATATCCTCGAGTCATGAGTTCGGATCTATCATCAATATCGGCTCGTACGGTAGATCGTCGTACGGCATCCCAATAGCTGGGTAGGGGTCAATGTCACAGTACCTCATCACATATCAGGTATCACTATCATCAGATCGCATAATCTGGGGTACTACTCTAAGTCTAGTACAAATCGATACCATCTATAAAAATATGAATGCGGGTAAAGCACATGTCCAAAGGCCCGCTAAAACTATCATATCGCACCTCGAAGACAAGCTATGTCACATCGCCGATCTCACGGCCTCACATCAAGTATCATCTCAAACCACGTATCATCCTCAAATCCCGTATATAAACACATAATCCCATACCCATGTGTAGATATACGCACCATCATATGCACTCTAATAAATGAAAGAATGAATGCAAGTATGTGTGTAAATGTATGTGTGAGTGCAACCACTACTCTAGGGTTCGCACTATACTAAACCAATATATTCTTATCATCAAAATACCATTATTACCATCAATAACCCTAAACAACACATAATAAATATTCGTGTGTATACGTATTCGTATACATCACCACGGACTGCGGGGGTGCTATACGCCATCCACTCGACTTCTCCCCGTAGATATAAATCTACTCACATTGCTTCTCGTGTGCCAAAGCCGATGTCGCTATCTTCACCTCCTTTTCCTCAACATCACGCGGTGTACCTACAAGTATATCACAATGCTAAAGCACATGAAAATCACATCGGAAACCAAAATAGCACACGCTACCCGCATAGGTAAAAACCTATCGACTCGCATGTAAACACAATCAAAATCCACTTGTCGTTGACGTCCAAACGCCACCCGACAGGAATGAATCACCAAATACCAAAATCCATGCTAAAACAAGTCCCAAATTATACACCAACATAGGAAAATCAACCCAGATTTCACCCTAGATGGAATCAGTCAAAACTAGACATACTCAGGGTCAAAACTAGAGGAAATGGGGGCATGCACAGAAAACGAGGCAATTCCTTAAAATACCTTATTTTAGAATTTTCCATAATTTTTCCCCATTTATCTGTATTTAATTATACCAGAATATTAAAATATTCATTAAAATAATATTAAATTATAAAATTTCCCAAAAATCATATTTTATTATTTTGAAGACGTTACAATCTACCCCCCTTAAAGAAATTCGGTCCCCGAATTTAAATTTAAACCCCCAAATACTAAAATATTTCAATACAAATTCCAAGTCATCGGGGCTCCGAAATCATCTATACATAAAATATCATAGCGCAATGCATGCGCATGAGTACTGAGCAGATAACTCAAAAGCAACACTCCATCAAGCATCCGCAATCATCGGAGTCATGGTAACGACACAATGTCAAATCCAATACAAAATCAATATGATATGGACCAAGACTATACATGTAGACACCCAATCTATACATGTAATTAGCTGATGCAACTGTATGCCAAATCTTTTTAAGTCGCTGTGCGATGCGCGTAACACTGCACAGTGGCGGACGTTTCTCATAAGAAAATAACTATATATGTGTATATATATCCTTTGTTTAATAAGCACGTTCCACCATTTTGAAAATAATCAGAAGGGTTTCCTTGTTTTTAAAACGTTTTGTGTCATATCGGACACGTAGGTATATACTGAGACTATAGCTCGCTTTTCGGAAATCCCTTCGATAACTATCGATGCATGCAAAATATATCCAGGCACTGTCCACTGACTAGTCCTGCTCAGTATGAAAGCAAATATCCCACATCATAAAAATGTACTGCTCCAAAAGGAATAAATTCCAAAAATGCACATAACACCACCCTGTGCGTCTGACGCGCACGGAAATCAAAATCCATATATGTGCTAAACATGTGCACAAAACAACATCTAGGTGCAACGGGTGTGCACGAAGCATCTGTCATAGGCAACATGTGTGCCTGACAGCCAAAACAGGTGCATCTGACATGCACGAAGAATCTCGATCTAGTGCATCTGGTATGCCCCAAAATAGTATCTCAAAACATGCGCCCAACATGCGTGAAAATCCAAATCGGTGCATCCATCATGCACGAATGAAAATCTAGACCCTGCGCACTCAATATGCACGGAATCACAAAATCCAATAGCAACGTCGAATATGCGTAAGTCCAGTCAAAAGCACGGAGTGCAAGAATCCACATCAATATCACCATCAAAATCGACATACCGAAAGGCATCAAATCGAAGTCAGGTGCAATCGTAATGCACAAAATATAAATCCGGTGCAACAAAGGCACGAAATATAAATCTGATGCGATAAACGCAAGAAACATAAAACTGGTGCGACAGATGCACGAAGTATAGAACTGGTGCATCCCATGCACAAATACCAAGCAATAACTCAAATACGTAAGCAGCAACACCAAGTGTATCCAGATATGAAGAAAATCATAAACGTGTGCAGCTGCGGGCACAAAACACATATCGATGCACTACAAGCACATATAAGCTATACCGAGTGCAAAATCAAAACACTAAAATTACATGAAACTCTGCTGGAAGCGTAAATCAAATCACCAGCATAAAACAGGCATGAAATCGCAATCAACAGCTCAAGAGTAATAACTATGTACAAGGTATAAATACACAGTAGGTGCAACCATGGTGCACAAAATCAAATATCATGAAACTCAGTCATCAAGACTAAATCATGTGAATAGATCGCCTAAAATACCGAAATCCAAAGCAACGGATACGTGATAATCAAATCACAAAATCACAAATCATAATTACCGTCGTCGGTATACCCTCCTTCAGGGTCGAGAAGGTACCGGTACATCCGATGCTAACGGCGCAAGATATCTACTTGCCTCTTGCTCGCGGCTGGCGTCCTCTGCCTCTGGTTCATGATCTTTCCTGTAGATTACCAACTCGCAATCCATCGGCTCATCGGCCCGGTCAGGTGTGCTGACAGGAACGATTCCGTTCTTGCACTTCCCTGGTCATCTCTCGGTCAATCCTCACGACCGCTCGTAAAGCAGCACATCTCTGGCGCCGACCTCGGGTCCTCTGAATGCATATCACACATTCGATCCTGGGTGCAACTCTTATTGCAGCAGTGTACTGGAAGGAATCCTACTCAAGGTCTCTTCTGATCTTGCCTAAGCCAAACTGTAAGGAGGCTGGTACTCTGGTGTAATCTTTTCTCGCTCTCTGGACCTCTGCGTCCTTAGTACAACATCTCCTCGGAAGCTGGTCGCATCTCTGCGCCTCTGTATGCATGTCCGGCCTTTAATCTTAACGGGGTGTAGTAACAGCTCGTCTGCCTCTCGCACGAACTTCTTGTCCCGCTTGTCTGTATCATCGACCATTCGACGTCGCGTCTTTATCTGCACACTGCAATGTCCTCGGCTACGGTCCACTCGAAGTCTCTAACACGGACTCGAAATCACGAACTCAGTATCTTCATCACTCAGTAGAAGATATCTAGCCGAACACGTCCTCAGCGTGCATATCGCATCTCTGATGTCAGCGGAGTGGAACGTCATCTCGTCGAAATCTCGTGCAAACTCTTTACTCCACCTTGCTCCACTATCGACTGATTCGGACTCATCTCATCATGGCTACACAGACTGCGCTCCGACGGCTATGCTCGTATCTGGAGTCTCCCAAGCAGTGTCCCATCACATGATATCCGAATGATGTCGAATCATCCAATCGACTCGTCAGAACCTCACAATCCCCCAAGAGCTCAACATCTCGGGTACAGTTTAATAGTATCGAGTATATGCCACAGCGTCGGTGGTCCAGCCGTAGAAGGGCAAACCCAAGCCTCACTAATGGCGCCGAGGAACTGCCGCAAACCCTAAGGTTCAAAGGCTTTCACACGGTCATTAAGTCGAGTTAGGGTTTCATTCTTCTAGAGGGTCCATAGAATCACCTGCATGTCTTTCCGTATACTTTAAACTTGGAAAATGGGTTCCTGACCTTCGATCGTCTCAATCGACTCTCAACGAATCTGCGTGAAGTCGCCTCTAGCTGGAATCAATCTATCTGATGACCTCGCATCGGGGTAAGCGAACGAACCACATGTCCTAGTCATTAATCCTCGGTGACTAGCGACTCACTATCACATCTCTAAGAATATGCTCATGCTGCAGTAGCTCCAATCATCTGGGCGATATCTCATCACTCGCAGCAACAACTGGCTCATTCGTCGGTACACTAAGCAGCGCCTCAACCATCATGAATAAGAGATACATCAACGGTCATCACATCCTGGCTGGCCTCTATCAGTGGCTCAATCCTCTGGTACCGTCCGGTACATCCTAGAAATCTCACAGCAGCGATCTGTCAAACGCCCATAGTGCGGAAACACAAAATACGAAGCCTCAATGCAACCGTATGTCTCTGGAATCACGCCCCGGTCAGTCCTCGTCCGCGACGAGCTCATGCTGACAACTCGAGCCTTAGCTCACTCTGCCCGTGCAATCGCGGCAGCAAAACCATAACCAGTATCGATGAAGATAGATCATAGGAAGGAATATGACACAATGCAAGAAAATGTACAACCTAAGGTTTCTTAAGCGGAGTGGCGTGTCGTAAGTATGCCGCGGAACATACCCACGGTACGTCACTCTACTTTAGTCACCTATTCTATCAACCAAGGGTCATCCTACACGACGAAAGTTTGGGTCTAATACCCCCTCGACCAAGTCTAAGTTCCGTAAGGTCAAGCCTAAGTTCCTTATATAGATAACGCCCTAGGCTCCACATAGTCAAACTTAGACTCGAACCAAGGTCAACCTAGCGCTCTGATACCAACTTTGTCACGACCCGAAAGAGCACGTGACTGGTCCTTGAACCATATGAAGTCTATAGGACCCCATCTGATCCAAGTAAGCCAAAAGCCCAGCAATCTAAAACCATTTAAAGAGTAAATAAGGAAAACTGTTTTTGAAAAGTAAGGAAATCATGTTTGGAAATCAAAGTTTTTAAATAACTAAGCCGAATATGCATTTTTTTAAAATGTGTAACCTTTCCTGAAAATTTCGGCAGAATTTCCTTTGTAAAAACTGGCCCCGAAAGGGGTACAACAAGAATAATATATATGAAATGATAAAAGGCATCCCCAAGCGGGAGCTAGCACTTCGTCCATCGACGGTCACAACCACACAAGCAATAATAATATACAACGCCAAAGGGCGAGGATCAAAACCCAAAAAAAAAGAAACTCAAAACAGCCAGAAAACCGTAATACTACTAGCGCGACTCTAAGGTCGAAATAAAACAACACTGTTTTCTAAGTCTGAAATAATAAACAAGTTTTGGTTGATGGAAATTCTAGATACAATAAATGATACATGAACAATGGCGGTTCTGATACAAAAGAACCCACCTATCCAAGCAAGTCACCCATAAGGAAGCAGTGTGCCAGAAATGCCGCTATGGAATCTGTACGGCAAAAACCTGCAAGGACTGGGGCACAACGGGGGTGAGTTGCCAACTCGTGAATAGAAAATATCTACCAGCAGAGATCGAATGCATGACCCATCCTAGGTCAATACGATCAGATATAAATAAACCTCAATATGAATAAAGCTGAAGCATGCTAAACTGGCAATGTAATCTCTACATGAGTGTAATGCCAAGTGCTCGTGCTAGTGCCTCAGGTAATAGCATGTCATGAATATGAGGTATGATCAATGTAATCAAATCTGCACACACGTGGATCCCGTCCACTCGTCACCCAATGACAATAACCATCATGCAAGTAAATATCATGAAACCTATGCATGGAAATATGAGGATATAACCCACCCGTGTCCTTCGCGACACGTCAAAATCATGGAACCGGAGTGCCCAGCATCGGCACTCGAAAACATCATGAAAACTGTGCCCAGCATCGGCACATAAATCCTGATATATCGGGCTCCGTCAGTCCGGATCGGCCCGCGGGCTCTGTCTGCGGTATCGGCCCTCGGCCCCGGCAGGACGCCCAAATCTATCCATCGACTCTGGTCAGTATCCTCCGGATAACCGCCAGGTCCAACCAATCACCGGTAGGTACTCGCCCGCCTCCAGGCTCAATCGGCAAAGCTCATCGATCATCTTGCCGAGGGGAACCATACCGGGTCCACCATGTACCCGCAATCGGCTCATCCACTCCTCGATTCGGGTTTCACATGTCGCTCTCAGCACCGAGAAAACACATGGTGGACGCACTGAAATATCATATCAAGGGTAACCGGGTTTTTAAAGCAATGACATATTCTCTTTTGAAACACTCTCAGTTCCCAAATCCAAAAATATCATAAAAACAACATATCTCAATGCGTATAATCAAAAGCATGAAGTATGCGACATGTAAAGGAAGGTATGCATATCATCATGTCATGCAAGGATCATATACTGAATGCAATAGTACTACAGTGTAGTGACATGGCAATTATCGATGATGAGTGTGTGAGCCGGCAACAAGTGTACGTGGAACATATGCATCATCGATAATGGTGCTGGTGTCCTAGCAGCATGACTGAAATATAACCACAGTACAAGCGATGCAATGCAAATAGCATGAATATGCGGAATCGAATAATCAACGCAGAAGTAAAGAATCTACACCAATCTGTACAAGTCATGCAGGAGTGCCATTTGAAATAAGACGAATCAGGGCTTTTGGAAAAACAAGGGCTACGGTGTTTTAAGAAAAGATACATCATTTGAAAATATCCGTATGACCCTTCTGCCTATCTTTAAAATATCCCCGATTCGTTAGTTTGAAATAGGTATGACTCGGTCCAGTCTAATGTCTACTAAGTAATCTAGACAGGAGGGGTAAGAAACCACCTAATCTGAGTCAATATATATAGATATGATAGTCGGTGATCCCGCCTCAATAACATATCGTAAGATATCCTCGAGTCATGAGTTCGGATCTATCATCAATATCGGCTCGTACGGTAGATCGTCGTACGGCATCCCAATAGCTGGGTAGGGGTCAATGTCACAGTACCTCATCACATATCAGGTATCACTATCATCAGATCGCATAATCTGGGGTACTACTCTAAGTCTAGTACAAATCGATACCATCTATAAAAATATGAATGCGGGTAAAGCACATGTCCAAAGGCCCGCTAAAACTATCATATCGCACCTCGAAGACAAGCTATGTCACATCGCCGATCTCACGGCCTCACATCAAGTATCATCTCAAACCACGTATCATCCTCAAATCCCGTATATAAACACATAGTCCCATACCCATGTGTAGATATACGCACCATCATATGCACTCTAATAAATGAAAGAATGAATGCAAGTATGTGTGTAAATGTATGTGTGAGTGCAACCACTACTCTAGGGTTCGCACTATACTAAACCAATATATTCTTATCATCAAAATATCATTATTACCATCAATAACCCTAAACAACACATAATAAATATTCGTGTGTATACGTATTCGTATACATCACCACGGACTGCGGGGGTGCTATACGCCATCCACCCGACTTCTCCCCGTAGATATAAATCTACTCACATTGCTTCTCGTGTGCCAAAGCCGATGTCGCTATCTTCACCTCCTTTGCCTCAACATCACGCGGGGTACCTACAAGTATATCACAATGCTAAAGCACATGAAAATCACATCGGAAACCAAAATAGCACACGCTACCCGCATAGGTAAAAACCTATCGACTCGCATGTAAACACAATCAAAATCCACTTGTCGTTGACGTCCAAACGCCACCCGACAGGAATGAATCACCAAATACCAAAATCCATGCTAAAACAAGTCCCAAATTATACACCAACATAGGAAAATCAACCCAGATTTCACCCTAGATGGAATCAGTCAAAACTAGACATACTCAGGGTCAAAACTAGAGGAAATGGGGGCATGCACAGAAAACGAGGCAATTCCTTAAAATACCTTATTTTAGAATTTTCCATAATTTTTCCCCATTTATCTGTATTTAATTATACCAGAATATTAAAATATTCATTAAAATAATATTTAATTATAAAATTTCCCAAAAATCAAATTTTATTATTTTGAAGACGTTGCAGGCGAACATCTGAAAAGTCGGGTGGAAGAGCCAAACGATATGCTACTGTGCCGCACGCTCGAGGACCTCGAAGGGACCCACAAATCTGGGGCTAAGCTTCCCCCTTCCGTCCACACCTCATCACTCCCTTCATCGGAGAGACCCTTAGACAAAATGTCATCACCACTGCGAACTCTAATCTGCGGCGGCGCCTGTCAGCATACGGTCTCTGCTCGCTTTGAGCTGTCCTCACCCTGTCTCGAATCAGCTGTATCTTCTCGGTCGTCTCCTGTACGATCTGTGGCCCTAAACTACTGCTCTCACTGAGCTCTGTCCAACAGACGGGAGGTCTGCATCTCCTCCCATTACAAGGCCTCGAAAGGTGCCATCTGAATAGTGTCCTGGGAGCTGTTGTTGTAGGTGAACTCCATCAAGGGTAACTGATGATCCCAGCTACCACCAAAGCCTAAAACGCATGCTCGGAGCATGTCCTCGAGAGTCTGAATAGTCCATTCTGACTGTCCGTCGGCCTGCGGATGAAATGTTGTGCTGAAACTTAAACGAGCGCCCAAAGCTTCCTGAAGCCTCTGCCGTAGTCGGCCAGTAAACTGGGTGCCTATGTCGGACACGATACACGTCGGGACTCCATGCAGTCGTACAATCTCGTTGATGTAAATCTGGGCGTACTGAGCAATCCGAAAGTCTTCTTCACAGGCAGGAAGTGAGCCGCTTTCGTCAAACGATCCACGATCACCCAAATGGAGTCGTACCCTTGCTTAGTCCTGGGTAGACCCATAACTAAATCCATCGAAATCTGTTCCCATTTCCACTCCGGAATGGGTAACGGCTGAAGTTCACCTGCTGGTCTCTGGTGCTCGGCTTTGACTTGCTGGCAAGTCAGGTATCTCGGCACGAAATCTGCGATGTCCCTCTTCATTCCGTCTCGCCAGTAAACATCTCTCCTATCATGGTACATCTTGGTGGAACCCGGATGAACACTGTACACCGATCGATGTGCCTCCTAAAGGATCTCACGCTGCAGTCCCTCGGCACCTGGTACGCGCAGTCTAGTCCCAAATCACCGTATCCCCTGATCATCAAATCAGTCATGTGAATAAATCGCCCAAATCTCGAAATCGAGTATGGCGGAATAGTCCCGCTCAAGAACATCCTCCATGAATCTCTGGCAACTGTCATGTTCACTCATAACATATCTCGTCGACGATCCTGAATTCTGGCCTGCTGGTGTGCGTAACATGACCACTCCTGGGTCCAAGTCTCCTCTGTGGATTACCAATTCCATCGGCTCATCGACCCTGTCAGACATGCTAACGGGGACGATTCCGTCTTGGCACTTCTCTGGTCATCTCTCGATCAATCATCGCGACCACTCGTGAAGCAACATGTCACCGGCGTCAGCCTCTGGCTCTCTGTATGCACGTGATACATCCGATCTTGGGTGCAAATATCATTGCAGCAGCGCCCTGGAAGGAATCCTACTCAAGGTCTCTTCCAAGCCTCATCTCTGCCTAACTGTCCGGAAGTCATTGTCCTTTACTACGCCTGTTGCTTGTTCCGGAACGGCTGCATACTCTCCGTGACTCCTCCTGGAAGGTATATCCAAATACAATGCCTTGGCATTCGTATCGCATCTCTGGTGTCAGCGGAGTGGAACGTCATCATATCCAAATCTTGTACGAACCTCTTACTCCACTTTTCTCTAATGTCGACAGCTTCGGACTCGTCTCATCGTGGCTGCATGGACTGAGCTCCAACGGCTATCCTCGTATCTGCAGTCTCCCAAGAAGTGCATCTCACCATCTAGCTTCCGAATTAGTCGAGCCATCCGATCGATTTGTCAAGACCTCATAAATCCCCCAAGAGCTTAACATCTTGGATACAGTATAATAGTATTGAGTACATACCACAGTATCGGTGGTCCAGCCGTAGAAGGGCAAACCCAAGCCTCACTAATGGCGCCGCAGAACTGCCGCAAACCCTAAGGTTCAAAGGCTTTCACACGATCATTAAGTCGAGTTAGGGTTTCATTCTTCTAGAGGGACCATAGAATTGACTGCATGTCTTTTCCGAATACTTTAAACTTGGAATAGTAGGTTTCTGACATTCGATCGTCTCTGTCGACTCTCAACGTCTCCGCGTGAAGTCGTCTTAGCTGGAATCAATCTATCTGATGACCTCGCATCGGGGTAGCGAACAAACCACGCGCCCTAGTCATTCATCCTCGGGGACTAGCGACCTTCTATCATCTATTAGTACACTCGTACCGCAATAGCTCCAACATCTGGGGCGATATCTCGTCGTTCGCAGCAATAACTGGCTCACTCATCTGCACGCTGAACAGTGCCTCAGTCATCATGAATAAGCCATACATCAACGGTCATCAAAATCTGGCTGGCCTCTATCAGTGGCTCAATCCTCTGGTGTCAATCCGCACGTCCGAGTAATCTCATACAGCGATCCACCCAACGCTCATGGCGCAAACACAATCAAAAGACACATCTCTACAATCGTGTGTCGCCAGAATCACGCCCTGGTCAGTTCTCGTTCGTAACGAGCTCACGCTGACAGCAACTCTAGCCGTAGCTCTCTCTGCCCGTAATCGTGGTAGCAAAACCATAACCGGTACCGATGAGGCTAGATCAGGAAGGAATATAATACTGAACAAGAAATCTACACCCTAAGTCTTTTTAAGTGGAGTGGTGTGTCGTAAATATGCCGCGGAACATACCCACGGTACGTCACTCTACTTTAGTCACCTATTCCATCAACCAAGGTCATCCTATGCTCCGAAGGTAAAACCTAACGCTCTGATACCAACTTTGTCACGACCCGAAAGTACGGAACATGACCGGTACATAGGCTACGAGCGTCTCGAAGCGTACGTACTCTAAGTAAGCCGAGCCCAGAAATCCAAACCAAGAAAAGTAGAGGAGTGAAGAAAAACCATATGTAAATCAACCAGTTTGCAACATAATATACAACGCCTAAAGGCGAGGATCGCAACAGAAAAGGGAACTCAACAGCACGAGATCCACAGAAATATAACGCGCGACTCTAAGGTCGAAAGAATAAACATCACTGGTCTCTATCTCATTTAAGTACATGTTTTGGTTGATAGAACTTCTAGATACTTCTGAAATATAAAATACAAAGTATAATGATGGGTATGATACAAATAACCCACCTACTAGCAAGTCACTTGAAGAAGCTGTGCCCGCAAAGCCGTAATGGAACCCGTACGGCAAAACCTGCAAGAAAACTGGGGCACAACGGGGGTGAGTTGCCAACTCGTGAATAGAAAACATCTACGAACAGAAAATCATATGTATGACGCAATCCTAGGTCATACGATCATAATATATAATTCTCAATTATATAACCAGCATTCTATAACCATGACTAGGGTAACTATCTAACCCAAATGTAATCCCATGTACCCGTGTCAATGTCAGTGCCTCAGGTAGCAATGTATCATATGAATGATGTATGAATGCATGAAAAGTATGATCAATGTAATCAAGTATGTATGTGATCAATGCCCGTATATAGGTGGATCCCTTCCACGTATCACCCAATGACAATAAGCATCATGCATGTAAATATGAGGATATAGCCAAAATCATGAAAACACATCATGAAACCTATGCCCAGCATCGGCACAAAACATAGCCTCAATCTCAATACCTCAATGCCTCTGATAAGTCTCACTATCTAGGGCGCCGTCAATCCAGACCGGCCCCTGCCATCAATCTCAAGACCACGACGGTATCCTCCGGATATCCGACGTGTCGGGTAAAATCACCGGTCGGTAGTGCTCCCCTGCCAGGCTCAACGCCATCTCCTGCGATCTTCTTGCCCCTGGGTACCGCACCGGGCCCACCATGTACCCGCAATCGGCCTCATCCGCCTCCTCGAATCGGGTTTCACATATCGCTTTCAGCACCGAGAAAACACATGGTGGACGCACTGAAATATCATATCAGGGATAACCGGGTTTTTACAACAAATACATAATCTCTTTGAAATACCCACGGTTCCCAAATCCAGAAATATCATAGAACAACATATCTCAATGCGCATAATCAGAAAACATGATGTATGTGACATATTAATGAAGTGCAAGTATAACAGTATATCATGCAACATGGAATAATAGTATGCACATACAAGGGTCATATCCTGTAGCAATAATACTACTGTGTAGTGACATGGCAATTACCGATGAGAATGTGTGTGAACTGGCAAGTAAGTGTATGTGGTACATACGCATCATCGGTAATGGTGCTGGTGTCCTAACAGTATAATATCAACAATAGAATATGAATCACAATAAGTATGCGATGCAGAGCAACAATAATAATGAGCGGGAGCTGAATACTAACACCATGATAGCTAAACTGCATCTAATGTCATAAGAGTCATATAGCTACACCACTATAAGGCTGTGCTAAAGCTAACAGTGGGTAAGGGAAACCGCCTAACCTCTGAGTCGATACATATAAATATATATAGTCGGTGATCTCGCCTCAATAATATCACATCCGATACCATATCTCTATAATCGGTTATCCCCAAGTCAAGAGTGCGGATCAAACATCAAATTAAGGCTCGTACGTAAATCCGTCGTACGGCATCCCAAATATGGGTACGGGTCAATATCACATTCGTCATATCATTCATCTAGTATTCTCTATATCAAATATCATAATCTGGGTACTGACCCACGTCTAGTACAAAGCTAATATCATCACTATCATCATGATCTGACTACTGATCGACAGTCTCGTATAAATCGATATCATCATCATATATCGTCAATATAATCATAATCCGGCTTCCGATTGACAGCCTCTAGCAAACGACATCATCAGCACATATCATCTCATGGAGTAAACAACGCCCAAGGCGGCCTATCATAAATATATTATCATCTCATATCATATCATATCCTATCTCGTATCATAATCACATGTCGATCATTTTATATATATTACTATTCCTATGGCATTATCATCCAAGACCCGCTATCATATCAGGACGTATATCAAGTACGAATCCTGCCAATCACCGATATCCTAATCTCAGATCAACTCTCATTGACTCATCTCAATTCCAAGTATCATCCTCAAATCCGTATATGAACACATAGTCCCATACCCACGTGAACACATATCTATAAAACATCGCATAACCACATATGTAATAAGGAGGTATGCAAGTATTTATGTGTGTATATGTATGTGTAGTGCACCCACTACCCTAGGGTTTCGTAACCTTTTATCAATCCAACACGGTTATATCCATTTTAACATTATCATTAATCCCAAATAACATATATTAAATGTTAGTGTGTATACGCATCCGTATACATCACTACGAACTGCGGGGGTGCTATACGCCATCCACCCGACTTCTCCCCGTAGATATAAATCTACTCACCTTTCATATGTGTGCCGGTGCCGATGTCGCCATTTGCATCTCCAACGCTTCGACGCCACGCGGGGTACCTACAAGAATATCAGACGCTAAAACACATGAAAACCATGTTGGAAACCAAAATGGTGCACGCTACGCTCATAGGTAAAAACCTGTAGCCTTGCGTGCAAAAAAGGCCAACAACCTGCTGTCGTTGGCGTTCAAATGCCACCCGACTGTTACGAATCATCGAATACCAAAATCCATACGAAAACAAGTCCTAAATCACGCGCCAACTCAAGAAAATCAACCCAGATTCTACCCTAACTGGAATCAATCAAAACTAGACATACCAGGGGTCAAGTTTACAGGTAAAAGAGCCGTGCACGCAAATCGAGGGGGTTTCCTACAGCTCTGGCCGCAAATTGCGGCCAGATTGAATATATCTGCGGCCGGGATAAAGAGGTGGGGGCTAGGGTTTTGTGGGATGGTTCCAGGGTGCCTGCACAGCTTACTGCCAAGTCAATTTTATTTTAGGAGTTCCGGGTTGATAGCAGTTTCCAGAAAAGCCACAAAGTCGACAATATCGATAAAATACGCTAAGTTGAAATTTTCAGGTAAGTTACTGGAAATCTGGGGTATTCTGGGGTTAACTGGTCTCAAACACACCTAATAAGGTTATACCAACCATCAAAACCAACACTTGGTCAAGTCTTACTCAAATTAGCCTAAACTAGCACTAATTACGATATAAACACCTAATTTCAGCTATATGACCAGAACTTGGCAAGATAGGAATTGGGTTGTGAGATTATACCTCAAGAGATCCAAGAATGAAGGAGTAGGGAAGGAGGAGTGGGTTGGTGCTGCTGAAGTGCTATAGCTACAGCTTGTGGCTGGGTTATCTCTGGTGGCTGATGGTGGTGCTGCTCAGGCCGTTGTTGCTGCTGATGAATATTTTTTGAGTGGGTTGTTGCTGTTGCCTTGGCTGCTACTGCTGCTTGGAATTTGTTTTGTTGCAGCAGCAGGAGTTTTTGTGGCTAAGGGAGGGTGTGGTGTTGTGTTGGGTTATGAAGTTGTGGTTGAAGTGTTGGTATTGGGGCTGAACTTTTACATCAGCTGCTGTTGCAACAGATGATGCTGCTGCTGATGCTTGTTGCAGCTGATGTGTTGATATGGGGGCTGAAGTTGTACTGATGTGAGTGTGTAGGTGTTGGGATATGGTGTTAGGGGCTGGTGTGTGTGTTGTTTTGATGGGGCTGATGCTGATGCAAGCTTGGGCTGATGGCATGTTTCAGCAGCTGCTGCTGCTGCTGTGCAGTCCTGAGAGATGTGAGTGTGAGAGTTTTGTGTGACACAACCTCATATCCTCCTCTCTCTCTCTCTCTCTCCTTAGTCAACCCCCAACCTAATTACCTTAAACAAAACCAAAACCCTTAATTACCACAATATCTTAACCAAATGGTTAACCCAACATGCTCATCTAAACATGGTAACCCTAGACTTCACCTAAGTTAACATGCACAAGTATGTGCAGTCCAGATAAAATTCCGATAAAATAACCATAACCCAGATAAAATATTTAAAAGCCATTTTGGTAAACTTTTTACCAAAAACCCCACATTAAGACACACTTACCACTAAACACAAACTCAGGTGTTACAGTGTTATTTGCATTTGTGGCTTCATGATGAGATTCTTTTTCCATCCACTCACTTGCATTAAATGAGATTAGAAAGGATTAGAAATTGATATGATATTGTTATCATCATATTTGGTTATGGTCACCCTTTGCTTTTACTACTCTCACCTCCCTTCATGTATTATTGCTTTTCTCTCCACCATTCTATGATTGAGGGGCCGGCCACTTTGGGAGAGAGGGAGGGGTTCATTTTTGATGAGGGAAATTTGGTCATCTCATTTTTGCTTGCTACACAAATTCATCAACCTCACTCCAAAGTCCTTTGCTCATTCCTCCATCACCAAGGCAACTTCACAACCCCAAATGAGACAATGGTTTCTACACTAGTCTACAGCATTCCTTGGACGCGTCAGCTAGCCAACTTCGCGCCCGAGTTGCCTCGGTCCAGAGGTGGGAGCCCGTAAAAGAACCCGGCGATGTGGTGCCCGTTTCGACGAGGAGGCGACGACCGGAGATTCCGCGAGGAGATCGGAGTGGAGGCGAAGACCGAAGGACACGGATCGCTTAGTATAGCTTCTCTACTCTTTTCTATAGTTTGCTAGAGTTAGGTTGATGGCCCGATCCGGAATTCTAGTGCGTGGTGGTACCGGTTCAATAGTTTTTGAAAAGTTTCGTTTCCGCATTCCGGCGTCGGATTGACGGCCGGGGCGCCGCCGTGCACTTACAGTGGTATGAGAGCCTCGCCATTAACGTAGTCTAGCTTGCTCTAACGTGTTTAGAACTTCGATCGGATGAATTTTCAAAACCCGCATTTTCATTGTATTAGTTTCTGTCGAAATTTTTTTGGGCTCTAAAAATTTTTCAGGTTGTTGCAGAAACACATGCAGGCAAATTTAAGCATTCTGCAAAAAAATGGTTAGGTGATGCTTCAGTTAGACCGCGGAAACACGGCCAAACCCCTAGTTTGGCCGCGGTTCCGCGGTGCAAGGAAGTCAACGCCGTACCAAAATTTTACAGAAGGGCTTTATACATGGAAATAGGGTTTTTGGAATATTCTTTTGGGGCCCCGCCCAGATTTTCGCTGAGTGCTACAGTTGTGCTTGGGGCCTACTTAGGTAAATTTGATCGATCGAAAAGTTTAAACATGTTGTTTCACAGTATTTACATTATATCTGCGACCGTGAATTTCACTCGATCGGTAAATCCAGTCTATCTGCTATAGCCCTTTTAGACGGATTTGCGAACGTGACATTCACATTGATGTTCTGTGTTGTGCTGTGATGTTGCGGATTGGTCGTGGGGGATAGCCTGGATGCAATGGTAGTACAGTTTGGTTTATTATGTACATTTGATATTGCGGGGCGAGCGTCCGACATGTGGACTGCCGTTACTGCCTGTTTGTATATTATTCTTTTGGGGCACGACCGGGGTGAGGTCGATGTACCCATTGTATATTTTACTTTCTGTACTAGGATTACCCCGACGAGGGGTGCACGGATAGCCGTGTTCTAGAGAGCAACGGGCCGGCATCTCATGGCATTGAGACGGAGGGGGCTTCACTCTAGAATTGGAGGGCTATTCGCCGCAGTCGTAGGGGGGATAGGTTGACCCAGGGGGGTGCCCAAGTTACCGGATTCCGTGAGGTGCTGGGTGGTCCATTCACGTTGCTGAAGGGGGCTGCCTCGCTTCAGGTTTTGGCGGGTAACTTGCCGCGCTCTTAGGGGTCTAGGATTTTATTGCACAGGCTATCCACACGACCAGGGGAACGTCGGGTTTCAGTAGCGGCTCTATGAAACCCGGGGATCCCAGATATCTGTATTGTTCTGTGATGCTTATTACATTTCTGTGATGTTGCATTTTATCACGCCTTGAGCGAATATTATATATTGATATATATACTAGTAGATGTTGTATATGTTTTGCACCCGCGCTAGCCCAGTCCCCGCTCTGTCGTTAGTTAAGTAACCTAACGGGTGATGACGGGACCCAGTGGCGAATGCGGATGGCATATACGTGTTATTTATATGTATGCCCTAGAGGCCATTACTGTACATACGATGTATATTGTAGTGGATGCTAGGACATATATAGGGAGGACTTTCTTGCTCGACATGATAGTATGCTATCTGGTTGTACTTTATCTTAACATGTACTATGTTTGTCTCTATATTACATGTTGATAAAGCCCTTAGGATATGTACTCGACTACTGGGACTATGATGAGATCATACTAGTGGGGCCACGGTAGTCGACGAGTACATCCTATAACTGTTCCTAGTCGAGGGTGTATCGAGACAGGGCATCGATACACCAGAGTAGACTAGCGTATACGCATCTTGACCCATATGATGGGCGATGGATGATCCCATATCCATCGGTGTTTGACATCAAGGATAGTGTACGGGTGCTCAGTGGAGACTGGGTACACTGGACGGACTCGCCGAGAACTCCTAGATGGTATTATACCTCACGTCAGATGGCAGTTCTCCGGTGACACTGGTACAGAGTAGTCTGTTGACCCGAGATCGTAATAGAGTCTTGTGTGATTCCCACTGTGCTTTAATTTCCATCATACCACGTCCAAGAGGGCGAACAAAAAGGTGGCTTTTGGGTACAGTCCCGAATCACAAGGAGGCAATGAGCGATAGGAGGGGATTCATCTCTCCCGGTATAGGGAGTTGATGTTGTGCTGTGTTCGATTGGCTATAACCGGAAATCCCTGGCCAGGGTTGCTGAGATTTACTGGTAAGTGTTATCAGTAGTTTCTCGAACTGTTATAGACCTCATATCGACACGACTTATCGAGCTACTGGGGTCTAACGTTTACCACCCCTAGGCGAGATATGCAACATATCAGACGACGAGACCGGACTGTACGGGAGTGTTACTGTTTGGATTCACAGGAGAATGTACAGGCTTGCTTGTTGATCTTCTGAGCGCTCAATACCTGGGTGGCTGTTACGTTTAGCTGACCGCTTGCAGCTTGTGGGTGTTTGATATGATCATCACCTACTGCCGGCGTATTGACGATTCTTTAGAGTCCTACACAGAGGTTTCTTGGCTCAGGCAAAATGGAGTAGGAGCACATATGTGATATGTGCGGCACCGAGGATAATGCGATATGTGATACCGTATTATATTCTCGCGATATTTGATATAAGCCGGGTCATCGGATCAAGTGTTGATTCGATGAATCGGTACAGATAAATATTAGTCGGTTATATGCGATATAGCCGGATTGTCGGATCAAGTGTTGATTCGATAATTTAATGTATAATAATATATATGATATATTAAATTACATTATCTAATATTATCTCACTAAAAGATTCTTTTTCTCACTCGGGTAATACATTGATATATATGCGATATATGTTAATTGTATTATTTTATTTTGTTACGATAAATATTATATATGTGATATATAATATTGTAACATGATATGATAACTAATGCAACATGTTTAGTGGAGTTTAAACATGATTAGGGTTTGGATTAGGGTTAAGTCTTATAGTTGATTCTAGAAGCTTTTCATTTTGTCATGATAAAGATATTTGTGTGTGACTCATCTTTAACTAACCCAAACCCTAACCCTAGTTAATTCTCTACATGAGTTTTCTTGACCATGGTTGCATTATTTATCATATTAATTCTTTCTATTCATCACAAAAGGATATTGATTATTCTTCTTCATCTTCTTCCTTCTTCTTTCTTCATGGAAAAAGCTCACTAGCTTTTTCCAAGTGATGATTAAATATGAGAAAAGGATAAATAAAGAGAGCAAAAATCCTACTTCATCATCCTCATCTTCCCTTGCCATTTAGATGAGGGTGTTCACATCATTTCATGAGTGTTAGCTTGTGTTAACGAAACTTCAAGGTAGATCATCTTTGTATCGAAGATCGGAAGCAAAGGTTGCATCTTTCTCTTCGTGGAACCTCTCGAGAGTCCGGAACTCGATGATCGCAGCGAAGGGACCACAACACGGAGCATATGAAGTGAAGGACCGGATCTACAAAGGTTGTAATCCCTCTCACTTAGTGTTAAAGTTGTTAACATGTTAGTTTTCGCCTAAACTCTAGTTTAAAGATCCGTATTCGGGTTGTTCGGCATGGCTAAAATTTAAATCGGGCATGGTTGATGCCTCGTAGAACCTTGTGAGCGTGCCTAGCAACCCTACAATACGTACATCATTATTTTCGTTCTTTTGTGGTGTGATCAATTGATGGGACTGCGTTGATTCGGATCAATGCAAGCTAAACAAACCTATTCTGATGTTGTTGGAAAAATTTTCAAAAAGCTGTTATTGCAAGGACGTTCTCTTTTGTTTTGCATCGTGGTATTCAGTTGGAATATCCTGCTCCTCAGTCGACGAGGCAAGGGCCGAGATCCCTTCACCGGGAGTGACCCCTTAGACAGAAGTTTGCGTCAGGGCAATAACTTCACTATAGCCGATTACTTTTGCTTTGCATCGTGGTATTCAATTGGAATATCCCGCACCTCATTCTACGGGGAAAGAGCTGAGATCCCTTCACCGGGAGTGACCTCTTTAGCAAAGGTTTTCGTCACTATATTTTTATAAAAGCTATCTGGTTCCTTCAACGATATCAAGTTCATTACGTTAAAAGTTTTTCGCCAAAAACCATTCGTAGCCCTCCGTCATTTCAGGAAGGTAGCACATAGTATTCATGCTATGTATGTTGGCCTTCGTTAAGGCATAGTGTATGGTAGCTATTTGTTACTTTTCTGTTGCATAGGTAGATGCGTTGGTTTGGGACAGTCGTACTACTATTTTGGCCTTCGTCAAGGGTATGTATGGGTGGGTTCAAATTAACCTGGACAATGACGGGTAGAACTTGACATGTGACTTATGATATGTTGGCCTTCGTCAAGGTCATAAGAGCATGGGGTAAAAATCACATCGGGAGTTTCTAAAGAAATTGAAACTTTCCAGATATGCGCATACCTTCTGGAGTGTGATAACGTGAGCGGATTCCGTCACGTTATCATGCGATGATAGTTGGATCCCGATTCCCACTGATGAGTTGGTTTACTCCTCGGGTGATCCCGACTAATTCTTCTTTCAGGTTTGGAGGAGAATTTGACGGTACAGTGGGAGGTTTCCTGATTAGATAAAGTGATAACCATTCTGATCTAGGTTAGAGTGCACGCTAAGTGTTTCTTTTCTCTCTCTCTTTGGCAGCGACCATTGACCCGACCCTTGACTATGACTCAGTGACCAAGTTGACCGAACCTTCTTAAACACTGGCTTTTGGATTGTCAGAGTTGCAAACCTCATTGCCACTCCTACTTTTACCCTTCTCTCCAGGACACCCCTTATTACTACGAACGTCCACTTCCATTGGACAAAACCATCGTATGGTTATATACGAACTCGAAGGAATTTATTCGAGGATGGTTTCTGGTTCTGGAGAAAACGGATAGGACTATTCAGTTGTCTTTTCCTTTTACCTTCTCTCAGGTTGCGAGTACTCCTTGGTTTAGGAGATAGTAAGCCTATTACGCATATTGGATAGTCTTCTTGCAAACCTTAGGCTGGTGCCGAACGGTGGAGAATGAAGAAAACCAATTAGCATAACGATGGTGTACAGAAGGTATTAAGTAAAGACAAAGAAAGGGATTAGTAAGAGGGCAAAGTAAACTGCGACTGCTATTCACGACCAAACCAAGTATTTCATTACCACTCCCACTTCACCTTTGTATTTCTCCAGGACACTCCGTATCACTACGAAGATCCACAGTTATTTGGATACTCCATCGTATGGTTATATACGAACTCGAAAGGAACTTGTTCCAGTTCGGGGATGGATTCTGGTTCAGGAGAAATAGGAATAAGGTTTATTCAGGTGTCTCTTATCTTCACCTTCTCTCGCGTTGCGAGTGCTCCTAGGATTAGGATAGTACACCCATTACGCTTATTGGATATTCTTCTTCCAAACCATAGGCTGGTGCCGAACGGTAGGGAAGGAAGAAAACCATTTAGCCTAAGAGGGTGTACAGAAGGTAATGACTAAAGACATATAGAGGGATTTGGAGAGATGGCAAAGAGATATACGGTTACAGTTATGAATCTGGATAATGGAAGAGGCATTACTAGGAATACCGGGATACCCCATCGAAACATTTCAATGTTTCAGTTTCACTTTGTACTGTTAAAAGAAAACCGATTTCCCAATTAGACACTTGCTCCAGGGTATGTATTTACCAGGTTTGATTCTCACATCTGTATGGTTTTACAGATGATGAGTGGGTGTAAGTTATTGGGAATTAGATGATCATCCTCATTATATCGGAATTCGTTGTAATTGGTGATATTTGAGGAAGTCACCTGGGTTGTTTGCCGGACGGCAAATATTTGGTTTTGAATATCCGCTGTTATGCACCAATTTCAAGTTGATGTATCTGTACGTCTATTTTTATAGAGTGAGATATACCTTCTTGAAATTATGTCCAGGACATTTACCTATATCAGTGGATGGTTAGGTAAGAAGCATTGAACAGCGGTGTAATTCTTCTTAACCATTAGTACATTTTTCAACCTACGACACACAGTGAATGAGTTATTAGACTCAGGAGACTTATACAGAGTATTTTATATTGTCCAGTGTCCATGAGGACAGAGAGGTTGGTACTCGTACTGTATTCTGTTTACTTATGCCTTCTCTAATTCTTAGACATGTGTTTCGTAGAAACACAGGGTCCAAGTTTTGAGAAGTTATAGGTATAAGAGTAAAGTAGAGAACCAGGTGTTGCAAGTATCGGGATTCTTCAAGGTGATCGAAGATGTAGATACTTGTGTGTGGTATTCAGTTGATACTAATGATTAAAAGAACTATCTTCTCTTTCAGGTTACTCATAATTGGAAGCATTCCTAAGTTGAGTAACGCTGATCGGCCTCCTTCCATTTAGTTGACATGCACTGGAGACAGCTGCATGATTTGAATCTGGTTCAATTAAATCAGCGCCTCTGTTTCTATATTGGATATAGAACAGTTCATATCTTAACGATGTTAAGGTACGGGGAGTTGTCCGGCTTATGATTAAAACCAGACTCTGGATAACTCAAGGCACGTTTCTGTAATGGTTGTTTGTGGGTTGACCCAGGCTATGACGAGGGTTGACTTTCTACCATCTGGAAGATCAATAGTGATATTTTTCTTAACTCGCCACAATTTTAATAAAAATGGATTTTTTCAGAAAACAGTAGTGGGAGTATGGTAGAACTGGAAGTGATTCCAGAACCGCAAACGGTTACTGAAGATTTGATAAGAACCTAAAGATTCAATCTGGTTTGACATTCCATTGGCCACTCCGCAGATATGGTGGGTAACCTCAGGCGCTCGAGAGGTACTTCGGTATACTCAAGGATGGTGGCAGGGAGGTTCTTGTTTACCCAGACTTGCCATTGCTGTTGTTCCAGACTGTGAGACCCGGCAGGAGGATGAGTATAGCGTCGTTCTGAACTGGCTTCAGAAGTGTACGTATATATGACTCTGCCAGAGGGTTGTCGTAGTCAGTGGGAGCAGCGGAAGCATGGTGGATAAGTGGCTTATGTCTATTTATAGACTAAAGCAGATATAGCGGAGATAGATCATCTATTTCTGATGTGACAGTCATAGGTTTGACTTCATCAGAATAGGGGATGGATCTGTTAAGAAGGTAGTAGGGTGTGATGTCCTAGTATTTGGATGACATACACAGAGTAGGAAGTGAAATTCCTATACTGCGGTCGGTTATACTTTGGTTGTCACACAGTAGTTTCTCCACATAGGAATTGGATGTTATATCAAACATTCTGGTTACTGGATCTATGGTTTTAGATCTAGATTTGGGTGGTTTCCCAATTAAGGTACTTGACAGCATTCTAAGAGTATTTAGAATGGACGGCTCCTGGCATGGTGGTGTACCTGCATATGATGGAGTCACTCTCTCTAAAGGTGTCTTACAGACTAAAGGGGAGAGGGATGTACTGATTGGCAGATCACTTGCTTAGGCAATTGAGTCAATCATGAGATGTCAAGTACCACACCAGATGTTGTTTTTGCAGTAGGTGCAATAAGTTGATATTGATCCAATCCTGGAGAAACATTCGGAAGCAATTTTAGAACATAAGTGGATGTTCTAGGGATATGATAACAGCATCATCCTTCGGGAGACAGTTATCATTCCAGGCTTCCGAGGTGACCTGGACGGCAGAGTGGCTGTCAGAGTTATAGTTTTCCCTCTGACGAGGGGCAGTATTTTGGACAGGTGGTCCAGGTGGATACTGAGGGAAGGATGGCGCAGGATACTGATTATGTTCAGTTGACGATACAGTCTAAGAATTTTGGATTTGGAGTTCTTTTATGAGCTAGGTCCCATCAGACATCCAGACATATTCTAAGACAGGTATTGCTCATTTCGGGAGATGGGTTTTCTCCGTGAACTTGAGATAAAGAGAGACATAGAAAGAAACATCACAGCGGATCCACTCACTGAGGCTATTCCTCGAACGCAATAGTTTCACAAACGAGCTTTGTGAGACTGACTAGTAGAGGAGTTGGGTGTTCGGTATCACACGGGCTGTGAGTATGCGACATCGCAATAATTAGCCTTGAGTGCAAGTGGGAGATTGTTGGAGATAGTTCCCTCAGAGTCAATTATTGGATCACAGGCACGTGATTGCAATGATTGAGGGAGGACCAATACCGGTAGGACAGTCTTACTCAAGATGATAGTATGCTATCTGGTTTACCTTTATCATCGTGTACTGCTTCAGGTGACCTTACAGGTCACTATTGCACGTTGATAGAGCCCGTAGGATTCTTGCTTGACTGCAAGCAGTATGAGGGCGATCATATACGTGGGAGCTGGGGTCTATAAGCACATCCTTAAAAGGTCCCTAGTCGTGGGAGTTTCGAGACAGGGCATCGATACTCTAGAGTAGACTAGTGTATACAGTCGAGACCCCGACGAGGGGCGATGGCCGGTCTCACAAGCCACTGGTGTCAGTTGGTTCACCTAAGATGTATACAGGTGCTCATTGGGTTATGAGTACACCGGACAGGACTCGCCGGGAACATGCAAGTTGGTCTTATACCTGACGTCAGATAGCAGTTCCCCGGTGACATGTGTACAGGTTAGTTCATCGACCTGAGATCGTCATTTGTCTCGTATGAGTTCCCACTGTGCTTTGATTACTACCCTACCACGCTCAAAGAAGACGTGCAAACAGGTTTTAGTTGGGTACAGTCCCGAGCCACATGGAGTCAGTGAGCGGATCTGCAGGGGTTCGTCTTTCCCGGTATTGGGGGTGAGGTCGCGCTGTGTCTAGGAGAGCCATTACACGAAGTCCTTGGCCAAGGCAGGAGATTTGCTGGTAGGTATTCCAGTAGTATTTCAGGATGTTCTGGGCTACACTTCGACACGACTTGTACCGCTTTTGGGGGTCTGACTTTTACCAACCCCCTAGGCCCGCCATGCGATGCTCATAGACGAACGGACCGGACTGTACGGATATTGTTACTGACAGGCTCAGTAGGGTGCCAGGATGAGTTCGCTCATCGAGGTCCCTTTTGTTCAATACCTGATAGCCCGTTACGTATGGCTAATACCTCTGACGTGCTAGTGGTTAAATCCACAACCAAAGTATTGACGAGTCTTTAGAGTCCCCCACAGACTAGTTTCTCAAGTTTCGGGCGAAACGTTGTAGAGGCCGTATGGAGATATGGCAGGGTTCGATCAGATATGTGCGGTATTGCACGGATCATGATCGGACGGATAATACTAGCGGGCTTTGGTTTAAGCCGGATCCTAGTATTGTACAGTGTAGATTTTGTCTCATTGCATTTGTATTCAGTGGGAATACAAATGTGGGTTTGTATATACAGTCGCGGGGTTTTCCTGTAATTTATTACGGGATCAGTTTTCTGAAGTTGCCAGTTTGCATTCCGTTCCGGCCAGTTTTCCTTTGTTCCTTCCCGGCCAGACTTTTCCGATGGATGGGGGGTTATTTGCAGTTGTGCAAATTATCTTTGTGGAAGGTGTTATTTGCATTTGTGGCTTCATGATGAGATTCTTTTTTCATCCACTCACTTGCATTAAATGAGATTAGAAAGGATTAGAAATTGATATGATATTGTTATCATCATATTTGGTTATGGTCACCCTTTGCTTTTACTATTCTCACCTCCCTTCATGTATTATTGCTTTTTTCTCCTCCATTCTATGATTGAGGGGCCGACCACTTTGGGAGAGAGGGAGGGGTTCATTTTTGATGAGGGAAATTTGGTCATCTCATTTTTGCTTGCTACACAAATTCATCGACCTCACTCCAAAGTCCATTGCTCATTCCTCCATCACCAAGGCAACTTCACAACCCCAAATGAGACAATGGTTTCTACACTAGTCTACAGCATTCCTTGGACGCGTCGGCTAGCCAACTTCGCGCCCGAGTTTCCTCGGTCCAGAGATGGGACCCCGTAAAAGAACCCGGCGATGTGGTGCCCGTTTCGACGAGGAGGCGACGACCGGAGATTCCGCGAGGAGATCGGAGTGGAGGCGAAGACCGAAGGACACGGATCGCTTGGTATAGCTTCTCTACTCTTTTCTATAGTTTGCTAGAGTTAGGTTAATGGCCCGATCCGGGATTCTAGTGCGCGGTGGTACGGGTTCAATAGTTTCTGAAAAGTTTCGTTTCCGCATTCCGGCGTCGGATTGACGGCCGGGGCGCCGCCGTGCACTTACATCAAAATGCATTATCATCATGCTTCATTAAATGTATGCAATGAATCATCAAGTGAGTCATTAAGCAATAAATGATTCATTAACTCACTTGAATGATTCATCTAAGTGAGTCATAAATTCATTAAATGATATTGCCACCTTACCCTCCATGTCATCATCCATCTAAAAGCTTCTCGACAATTTATGAGAACGCCCCTTCTATCCGTGAAAACACGGAAAAACTTTAGACTGTATAAATGTAACGCTTTGAAAATCGTTTCGGTGAAATTTCGAAAAAATCGGTAAGATAAGGGGTTTTTCTGAAAAAAAGTTATTTTATTATTATTTTAAGCCGTCACTAATACATTTAATTAGGGAAAATTACAAATTGGAATGAGTTGAAACAAATTTTGTGCATCATAAAACATTAAATAAAATTTTATCATGTGGTTTTTGGAACGAAATCATTTGCCAAAACGGTTTAAAAATTATTAAAGAAAAAAGGCTTTTTTTTAGCGTAAATGGATGTTTGGGGTATTGTATTTATCATTTTTCATCACCCCACACCCGTACCCACACCCCCACACCCCCATTCACTTATCCCCTTGAAGAATTCAGCAGCCCCCTCTTTTGTCCCCATTTGGATTTCAAGGAAAAGAAATGAAAGAAAAGAAAAGAAAATGGATAAATGAGTTGGACTTTTGACTTTGTGTTGACTTGGACTTCCTTACTTGTTATTTTCTCCACCTCACTCTCTCTCCTCCCTCACCCAACCCCCCCACAACCTGGCCGAAATCAGCAACCCCCCCCAATAGCCCCATTTTCCTCTTCTCCTCTCTTTGTTCCATCAAAGAAAAATCCACAAAAAATCAAGCAAAAATCCAAATCAAAATCCGACTCCTACCCATTTTAGCTTAGCCCGTATAGCATGGATTTTGGTGGCAAGGGAGCATTTTGGAGGGCTATGTGTGCTTGTGGATCTTCATATGTTTTGGGTATAATTCTAAACATTTTTGTTGCTTAATTTGTTACTAATTTCTTAAGCTAATTTAATTAAGTGTTAATTTGGATATGTGAGTTTAATTGCACGTTTTGGAATTCAAGTTATGAATTTGAATGCAAGTTAGGGTTTTTGGAATTTAATGAGATTAAATTCTGGAAATTGTTTCTATGACTTATTTAAGATATTTAATAAGTATATTGGCCGCTACATTCATTTAAACATCATGTTTTGTACAAAAACGGCGAATTGTGCTTGCTAGATTTTCGGAAAAATTACTTTTTAAGTGCAATTGGGGTTTTTGTGAGTTTTAACCTAGTTTATATTAAAATTAGTGTTCGTGAATGTGCAAATGAGTGTGATTGGATTTTTCTCGATGGTTTGACGTTTGTACATCGACATCGAGGGTTGGTTTGACTATTCTTGCATGCGTAGGCGATAGGTTTGGACCTATGCGTGATACGCGTGCCGATTTGATTTTCGTATGCCATTTCGATTTCGAATTTAGTTTTAATGCGATACGGTGCGTTATGATATGTAGGTACCCCATGCGGACTTCGAGACGACAAGCAAGCGTGTGGCGACGTCGGCACCGGCGAGCGAGGACCAGGTGAGTAGATTTATATCTACGGGAAGAAGTCGGGTGGATGGCGTATAGCACCCCCGCAGTCCGTGGTGGTGTATACGGATGCGTATACACACCAACATTTATTATATGTTATTTGGGATTAATAACGATGTTTAGGACGGATATTGGTGTGTTGGATTACTTTAGTGTTGCGAACCCTAGGGTAGTGTTGCACTACACATACACACATACATACTTGCATACATTCCTATTGATATGTGCTCATGGGATTCCTTATAGTTATGGGTTCACATGGGTATGGGACTATGTGTTTACATACGGATTTGAGGATGATACTTGGGATTGAGCTGAGTCGATGAGATTTGATTTGAGGCCGTGAGATTGGCGATATAGCAGGGTTCGTATTTGAGATACGACATGACGTTGTAGCGGGTCCTTGACGTAGTGTTTCACACACGTCCATGCATACGTAGACGGTATCATTAGTGTACTAGATGTAGATCAGTACCCCAATCATGTATTTGATAAAGAGGATATCAGACGAATAGTATGATGAATGTGATATTGACCCGTACCCAGATTTGGGGATGCCGTACGACGGATTTACGTACGAGCTATATTTTGATGATTGATCCGCACTCTTGACTTGGGATGTCTGGTTATGGATATTATATTTATTGAGGCGGGATCACCGACTGTATATTTACAGGTATGTATATGTATCGACTCAGATGATAGGCGGTTTCCTTACCTGTAGTTCAGCTTGTTAGTTCAGCCGTATAGTCTAGTGTAGTTGTTAGATTAGATTAGACTCCTACCTATTTCAAAACTAGCGGATCGTGGGTATTTTAAAAGACAGGTCAAGAGATCTACGGATATTTCAAAAGACGTATCCTTTCTTAAAAACCACCGTAGCCCTATTTTCAAAACCCCGCGGTTCGTGTTATTTCAAATGGCACCATTTGTAGGACTTATATTAGATTAATGCAGATTAGTTATAGTTGCGTCTAGTTTTCAACTCCCGCTCATTTTGTGGTCCGCTTCGCATCGCATGCTTATTTTTATGTTTCATACTCCATTAGTGATATCATGCTGTTAGGACACCAGCACCATTACCGATGATGCGTATGTACCACGTACACTTAATTGCCGGCTCACACACATCTTCATCGGTAATTGCCATGTCACGTACACCTTAGAAAATATTATTGCTTAACTTAGCTAGATAGCTAGTAGTTTGACATAATATTAGTGTACTTACCTTATATGCCAGCTTAGATATTGTAGTTATTACTTGTCACTTCATGCATACTGTTATTCCTCGTTATGCCGCATTCATGGATTCTCATGCATATATTCACTATTTTACGTGTTGTTGAGGTTTTGGATTCGGATTTCCATGAGATTTTCTGGATTTGGAGGAAAACCGCAAAAACATAAATAAACCTTTTCTCTCTTTTAAAATAAAAAGTGCGGTTTTCCTATGATGTATGAATCGTCCACCATGAGTTTGCTGATGGATTTCGAGACCCGATTCGAGGAGTGGAGGAACCGTTTCGGGTACATGGTGGACCCGGTATGGTACCCCGGGGCAAGATGAATGTGGTGTTGACGTTGAGCCTGGTAGGGGACAGATTACCTACCGGTGATATTACCCGACGTGTCGGATATCCGGAGGATACCGTCGTGGTCTTGAGATGGATGGTAGGGGCCGGTCTGGACTGACGGCGCCCTAGATATTGAGATTGAGACATTGATATTTCGAGACAGTGAGATTTATGTTTTGTGTCGATGCTAGACATTGTTGATACTGATTTCATTATGATACCTCAGTTTAAAAATACGAAGGAAATCTCACTAATTTATGAAAACAGTTTCTTCATTTACATGTATTCTGTTTCATGCATGCATACCTCATTCATATGATATATTGCAACCTGAGGCACAGACACGGCCACATGAGATTACACTCGGGTTAGATATTTACCCTAGCCTTGTTATAGGCTGCATGTTATATACATTTTTGAGGATATATTATGATCATTGACCTAGGTTGCGTTATTTATGCGATTTCTGTGCGTAGATATTTTTCTATTCACGAGTTGACAACTCACCCCCGTTGTGCCCCAGTTTCTTGCAGGTTTGCCGTACAGGTTTCATTACGGCTTTGCGGGCTCAGTTTCATTCGGGTGACTTGCTAGTAGGTGGGTTTTTCTTGTATCGTACCCATCATATTACCTTGTATGATATTATTCCGTTGTATCTAGTAAATTCCATCAACCAAACATGTATTTTTGAGATAGAGACCAGTGTTGTTTATTCTTTCGACCTTAGAGTTGCTCGTTATATTTCTGGTGGTTTTGAGTTTCCTTTTGAGTTTTGATCCTCGCCGTTGGCGTTGTATATTATATTGCTTGTGTGGTTGTGACCGTCGATTGACGAAGAGCTAGCTCCCGCTTGGGGATGCCTTTTTAGTGATTTCGTATACTATTCATGTTGTATCCCGTTTGGGAGCCAGTATTTACAAAGGAGACTCTGCCGAAATTTTCAGTAAATTTTGATGTTCTTAAAAACCGCATAATTCGGCTTATGCTATTAAAACTACTTGTTTTAAATTGGTTTTCCTTCACTCTACTACTTTTCTTGGTTTGGATTTCTGGGTTTTCGGTTTACTTAGATTACGTACGCCTCGAGACGTTCGCAGTTTAAGTGCCGGTCATGTTCCGTACTTTCGGGTCGTGACAATAAATCCAATAACCTGATACTAGAATCTGGCTTAAACCAAAGCCGACAAGTAAAAACTTTCCGAACGTCGTACGTGCGTAAACACACGTATGCGTCCGAACCCTTATCATAAAACTATACGACCTCTATATCGTTTCGCCTGGAGCAGGGAAACTCTCTGTGTGGGAATCTAAAGACTCGACACTATGTTACAGTGGGTTTAACCACAGACCGCAAGCTGCACTAGCTGTACATAACGGTCCCCAGGTAGATGTCGATAAGAAGGCCGATGAGGAAACCCATCCGAACTCCTACTGAGCCTGATGTGACAATCTCCGTACAGTCCGGTCTGTTCGTCTAAGACTATCGCATATCTAGCCTAGGGGGCGGAAAGTGGCAGTCCCCTAATAGCGGTATAAGTCGTGTCGGAGCGTAGCCCATTACACCCTGAGAAACTACTGGAACCTACCAGTAAATCTCGCTTGCCCTGGCCAGGGACTTTGCGTAATGGCTCTCTGATACAGCGCGATATCAACTCCCAATACCGGGAGAGATGAATCCTTTCTAACCGCCACTGCCTCTAAGTGCTCGGGACTGCACCCAACTGCTACCTGTTTGCACGACTCCTTTGAGCCGTGGTAGGGTAGCAATCTAAGAACAGTGGGACACACTCGAGGCGAAGTAGCAGTGTCAAGTCTGCGGACTATGTTGTACTCAAGTCACCTGGGAACTGTTAACTGACGACGGGTATAATACCAACCAATCAGTTCCCCTGCGAGTCCTGTCCGGTGTACCCGTAACCTAACGAGCACCTGTATACTATCTCCAGTACGACGTACTGATGGCTGTGGGACAGACCATCTCCCCAACTGGGATGAGAAGCGTACACACTAGTCTACTCTGGAGTATCGACGCCCTGTCTCGATAATCCTACGACTAGGGACAAGTATAGGATGTGCCTTATAGACTACCCAGCCCCCACTAGTGTGACTATCATCACAACGCTGGTAATCAAGCAAAGAACCTATGGGCTCTACTAATATGTATAAGTGATACATTACAAGAAACATATGCACATATTAAAATAGACACAAACCAAGTAGCATACTACCATATTTAGCAAGACTGTATATACAACTGTGAATATCCCAAGCTTCCATTAAGTAATATACATATAAGTATGATACAATAATGGCCCCTAGGGCATATACACTAACAATCATAAACCCGGAATATCGCATATTCCGGATTTCATGCCTAAACTGTAAACCTTGTATTTTAGTCTCAAATTGAAAACACTTTTCAATTATTTTATTCGGGTAATTCAACAAGATTCCCGACTACAATATCGAATACTCGTCGGAAACTTTAGTAGATGGACACACCCCCGATATCGGCGACGAAGTGCAATAAGGCGGAACACCGTGGCCGCGAGCACCCGAATGGGTGCTTTTTGGCAACGGGATTCTCGTACAGTCCCTTAGTCGCGGCTATGGGGCGTGGCTGTCTACTAGAGTTACCCGGCGAGTGTTCGCGTACAATACGCGATTGCGATGGAGTTTTGATCCGAATCAAAACTTCGTGGCAACCGATTAATCGAGACTAACATACTAGATTCACAATATACTATATATATTACCAATTTTCACAAAACCAATAAGCCGGATCCTAACAATTGTATCACATATCATCAAGATCTATACGACGCCAAATATTTCGATCGGCTTAACAAAATCCAGAGAAATCAACAACTTGAGAATCACAGTTAAAAATACCCAGAAAGTGCAATATACAAACATGGAGCAGCACAAGAAAAATGGAACCGCATCTCCTAAAAATGGCGGCGGAACCGCGACCAAACCAAGATTTGTGCGACGGTTCCGCGGCGCTTTGAAGGAGTTGGGTCTCCAAATTTCTTGAGGCTCCATATAAAAGCCAGCACGTATTTCTGCATGTTTTTAATTTCAAAAATTCCAGCATTTGAAAAATTCGACAGAAACTTGTAAAAACCCGTATTTCGAAAACCGATCGAACTCTTTAGTATCGTAACGACCTACCCAAATCTTCTAGCTTGGCTCTGATACCATGAAGGACTATCTTAGCACCATGATGATGTTATAGAAGTATCTACCATGCCAAATTTAAATTTTTCCTTGGTGCTAAGCTAAACAAACAAGATCTTTAATTAGATTATTAGGGTTTTCTTTAGATGATATGTAAACTAGAGAGAAGGAAAGATATTTATACCTTGGTAGAACCAAGTCCTTCTCTTCAATATGCTCCGTGTAGTATTCCCGCGACTCCACAAGGCTTCTCTTGGGACTTTGAACAAGTTTCCTTCGTTGCCTTCGCGCCAAAGATGATCCACCTCGAAGCTCCTACTAGTTCAAGATACCACTACACTAAACCCTTTAGTGTATGACACGCATCACACTAATTTGCTAAAATGGTGTGAGATGATGAAGTAGGGGATGTTAAGAGCTCACTAATTTGTGCTCAAGCTTCATGATTCACATCACATGTGAGGGTTGAAGCTTGAGGAAAAGCAAGAGGAGGAAGAAGAAGCAAGAGCAAGCATGAGAGCAAAATGGCTAAGTCTTTTGGAATGAACAAGAATCAATCATAATTCTTGACCCCTCACTCATTCAAGCATGTAATTATGCAATATTAAAATGCAACCGTGCTTGAATAGTGAGTCAAGAATGAATAAATAATATAAAATACCATGCTTGCAACCATGCTTCAACTTTACATTTCATTTCTATTTTCACAAAATAGAAAAGAAAATGCCATGCTTCATTTTAATATATATATATATATATATATATCATATATATATATATATATATTTAATGAAGATTAATTAGTGAGCTAATGATATTAGTTAATATGTAATTATATCACATATAATTTATATCATATTATTAAATCAACATTTGATCTAATAATCCGGTTATATCATATACGACCGTCTAATATCATTTATCTGTATATCATATTATCGAATCAACACTTGATTCGACAATCTTGTTATATCACATATAACTGAACTGATAACAGATGACTGCCAGATTACAATACGGTATCACATACTCGTATTTAATCAAGCCCACACACATATCACATATGTGTCCTACCTCATTTCGCTTGAACCAGGGATCTTCTGTGTGGGACTCTAAAGACTCGTCAGTACGCCGGAAGTAGGTGATGATCATATCAGTCACCTACAAGCCGTCAGCGGTACTAGCTGGACGTAACGGCTACCCGGGTATTGAGCGATATGAGGGTCAACAAGCAAGGCTGTCCACAGTCTCCATGAAGCCTATCAGTAACACTACCATACAGTCCGGTCTCTTCGTCTGATATGTCGCATATCATGTCTAGGGGTGGAAATCGTCAAACCCTAGTAACGTGATAAGTCATGTCGATGTGAGGCTCATAACAGGTCGAGAAACTACTGATAACACTTATCAGTAGATCTCCATATCAGCCCTGGCCAGGGACTTCCAGTTATTGCCAATCGAGCATAGCGCAACATCAACCCCCCAATACCGGGAGAGACGAAACCCCTCCTATCGATCATTGCCTCCATACGACTCAGGACTGTACCCAAAATCCACCTGTTTGCATGACTCCTCTTGAGCGTGGTAGGGAGGAAATCAAAGCACAGTGGGAGTCGCATAAGACTCTATGACGATCTCGGGTCTACAGACTAACCTGTACCAGTGTCACCAGAGGACTGCTATCTAACGATAGGTATACTGCCACATAGGAGTCCTCGGTGAGTCCTGTTCAGTGTACTCAGTCTCCACTTGTAGCATTTCAAAAAAGATAAAATGTTAATTTTGGGAATTTTTATAATTTAATATTATTTTATTGAATATTTTAATATTTTGGAATTATTAAATACAAATAAATGGGGAAAAATTTTGGAAAATTTTGGAAAATTCTAAAATAGCGTAAATTAGAGAATTATGACATTTTAAAGTTTTTGTGATTAATTTGACACTAATTTAGTGCTAATCGCGATTAAAAATCGCTAATCGGTTTTTAGCTTTTTGTGCAACACATGCACATATCACTTTTTCACACTTGTGCATTTTCTTGCCATGCTTTTCATTTGGGTTTACTATTTGAGTGAGAAGGGTTTTAAAAGGAAAAAGAAAAGGAAAAGAATAAAGAAATGGGTAGTTGGTGAGAGAGAGAGAGGTATGGGCTTCATTGACTAAGGACTTAACCATTTCTCCCCTCATTTCCCTCCCTCTTCTCCCTTCTCCTGCTGGTGCTCCTGCACCTCCTTTCCCTCCCCTCTTCAAGCTCCAAAACACCTCTAAAACAACCCCAAAACCCAATCTCCATTTCATTAAATGTGTGCACAATCCCTAGATCTACACTTGGTGCTAAAGAAGCAAGGATTTTGGCCACTAGGGGCAACTCAAGAAAATTCTTGAGTTGCCAAATGAGGTATTTTCTGGACCTTAAACTTAGTTTATGCATTTCCTTTACCCTCATATTAAGATCGAATCGATATTGTGTGATATTGTGGACTTGTGGATAACCTAGTTAGGGTTGTGATGATTTATGGGTTGTAATATGGAATTGAGGTCAGTAGAGGTTATACCATCACCCTAGTGTATGAATTGGAAATCCAAAACCTGAAGCTTAAACCATAATACGGATTTTAGAAACCGATATCGGGGAATTTATGAAATCTGTGAAGGGTATATTGAATCTGCTATCACCCGAGACACCCTAAATTAAAATTGATTGGACAGTGACACGTGCAGGCACCCAGGAAGCTAACCCCAAGACCCCAGCTCCCACTTCTTCTTCCCGGCCGCCAATTTATCCCCATTGGCCGCAAATTGCGGCCTGGGTCCCACCATTTTGGCTCGTATTGGTTCTGTAGCTCCTACATGTTCATGTTAGACCCCTGGTATATATAGATTTGTATAAAGTGACCTAGGGTAAAATCTGGGACATATTTCCTAAGTTGCTGTTTTAGATTCATGTTTCCGTATTCCGTATTTTTAATTCTGCAATTGTGGATTGTGTTTTGCCTCGACTATTTGGCGTTTATACGACGATATAGAGGATGTGTTGATGGTTTTGAAGGCGTGCCATGGGTTTTAACCTATAGGCCTCTTATCGTATCATTTTGGATTTCATGTGCCGTTTTAGCTTTGATTTGGTTTTAATGCGCATATACGATATTTTGATGTGTAGGTACCCCATGAAGACTTCGGGACGACAAGCAAGCGCGTGGCGACGTCCACAAATGAAGACGGTAGGTGAGTAGATTATATCTACTGGGGGAAGTCGGGTGGATGGCGTATAGCACCCCCGCAGTCCGTAGTTGTTATTATATATGATAGTTAGGTGTATTATGGATAGTGTAGGGTTAGAAGTGACTAGTGTAGTTCATAGTCGCGAACCCTAGAATAGAATTACACATACACGCACACCCTTGCATATTACTTATACTGGCACTGTGTTGATGATATTGGATGACTTTGGAGATGAGTCAATGAAATTGGGCTTTGTGCCGCGAGATCGGTGATGTGATATGATTCGTATTTGGGATACGAAATGTGATTCTTGCGGGCTTGGGATGTGTGTTTACCCCCGCATGCATACTTTATTAATGGTATCGATTTATACTAGACATAGAATAGTACCCCAGATTATATGATATGTTGATAGTGATACCTGAAGTGTGATGAGATAGTGTGATATTGACCCGTACCCAGCTATTGGGATGCCGTACGACGATTTACCGTATGAGCTTTACATTGATGATAGATCCGCACTCATGACTTGAGGATGTCATATGATATACTGTATCGTACGCGATACTATTGAGGCGGAATCATCGACTATTATATCTATATATATATCGACTCAGATGTTAGGCGGTTTCCTTACCTGTAGCTCAGCTTGTTAGTTCAGCTGTATAGTTTAGTGTAGTTGTTAGATTAGATTAGACTCCTACCTATTTCAAAACTAGCGGGTCGTGGGTATTTTAAAAGACAGGTCAAGGGATCTACGGACATTTCAAAAGGCGTATCTTTTCATAAAAACACCGTAGCCCCTATTTTCAAAACCCCATGATTCGTGATATTTCAAAAGGCACCATTTGTAGGACTTATATTAGATTAATGCAGATTAGTTATAGTTGCGTCTAGATTCAGCTCCCACTTTTTTTGTGGTTCGCTTTGCCTCGCATTCTTATATTATGTTTCATACTCCATTATTGATATCATGCTGTTAGGACACCAGCACCATTACCGATGTTGCGTATGTACCACGTACACTTACTTGCCGGCTCACACACATCTTCATCGGTAATTGCCATGTCACGTACACCTTAGAAAATACTATTGCTTGACATAACCTATTAGCTAATAGTTTAGACATTGTAGTTATTACCTGCTACTTCATGCATACTGATATTCATTGTTATGCCGCATTCATGGATTCTCATGCATATATTCACTATTTTACGTGTTACTGAGGTTTTGGATTTGGATTTCCGTGAAATTTTCTGGATTTGGAGGAAAACTGCAAAAACACAGATAAACATTTTCTCTCTTTTAAAATAAAAAGTGCGGTTTTCCCATGATGTATGAGTCGTCCACCATGAGTTTGCTGATGGATTTGGAAACCCGATTCGAGGAGACGGATGAACCGTTTCGGGTACATGGTGGACCCGGTGCGGTACCCCGGGGCAAGATGAATGTGGTGATAACGTTGAGCCTGGCAGGGGAGCACTACCGACCAGTGATTTTACCTGACGCGTCGGATATCCGGAGGATACCGTCGTGGTCTTGAGATTGATGGTAGGGGCCGGTCTGGACTGACGGCGCCCTAGATTTTGTGATTGGGATACAGAGATATCGGGATATTTGGATTACGTTTTGTGCCGATGTTAGGCACTGTTTTATGCCGATTTCATTATGATACCTCATTTTAAAAATACAAAGGAAATCTCACTAAAGTATGAAAACAGTTTCTTCATTTACATGTATTATGTTCTCATGCATTCATACCTCATTCTTATGTTATATTGCTACCTGAGGCACTGACACAGGCACAGGAGATTACACTCGGGTTAGATATTTACCCTAGCCTTGTTATAGGCTGCATGTTTTATATTGAGGATTTTGTACTGATTGTTTTGACCTAGGATTATGTCTTGCGTTCGGTTTCTGCTTGTAGTTATTCTCTATTCACGAGTTGGCAACTCACCCCCGTTGTGCCACAGTTCTTGCAGGTTTTGCCGTACAGGTTTCTTTGCGGCATTTCTGGCACATTGCTTCCTTGCAGGTGAATTGCATTTGGTAGGTGGTTCCTTTTGCATCAAAACCACCATTGTACTTATATTATTCTTTGTATCTAGAATTTCCATCAACCAAATTTGTTTATTGTTTCAGACTCAGACTTTAGTGATGTTTTATTTGGCCTTAGAGTCGCGCTTAGTAGTATTGCGGTTTTCATGCTTACTGTGTTTCTTTTGGATCGATCCTCGCCTTTCGGCGTTGTATATTATATTGCATGTGTGGTTGTGACCGTCAATTGACGAAGAGCTAGCTCCCGCTTGGGGATGCCTTTTATCATTGTATATATGTTATGCTTGTTGTATCCCGTTCGGGGCCAGTATTTACAAAAGAAACTCTGCCGAAATTTTTAGAAAAGACTTTACCTTTTAAAAATGCACCTTCGGCTTAGTTATTTAAAAAACTCGACTTCAAACATATTTTCCTTCACTTCTTTAAACCAGTTTTCTTCACTTACTCTTAAAATGGTTTTAGATTTCTGGGCTTTGGCTTACTTGGATCAGATGGAGTCCTATAGATTTCATATGGTTCGAGGGCCAGTCACGTGCTCTTTCGGGTCGTGACACCACTGAGCACCCGTATACCATCTCTGATGTCAAACACCAATCGATGTGGGATCATCCATCGCCCATCATATGGGTCAAGAGGCGTATACGCTAGTCTACTCTGGAATATCGATGCCTTGTCTCGATATTCCCTCGACTATGAACAATTGAAGGATGTACTTATGAACTACCCTGGCCCCACTAGTATGATCTACATCATAGTCCTGGCAGTCAAGTACATATCCTAAGGGCTTTATCAATATGTTTGATAAAGAGTAACCAGATAGCATACTATCATGTCGAGCAAGAAAGTCCTCCCTATATATGTCCAAGCATCCACTACAATATACATCATATGTACAGTAATGGTCTCTAGGGCATACATATAACTAACAGCCCGACCCTAGACTATGACTCAGTGACCAAGTTGACCGAACTTTCTTAAAACACTGGCTTTTGGATTGTCTGAGTTGCATACCTCATTGCCACTCCTACTTTTACCCTTTTTCTCCGGAACATTTCGTATCACTACGAACGTCCACTTCCAGTGGATAAAACCATCGTATGGTTATATACGAACTCGAATGAACTTGTTCCAGATTCGAGGATGGTTTCCGGTTCTGGAGAAAATAAATAGGACTATTCAGTTGTCTTTTCCTTTTAGCTTCTCTCAGGTTGCGAGTGCTCCTTGGATTAGGACAGTACACCCATTATGCTTATTAGATAGTCTTCTTCCAAACCATAGGCAGGTGCCGAAAGGTGGGGAATGAAGAAAACCAATTAGCCTAAGTGTGGTGTACAGAAGGTATTAAGTAAAGACAAATAAAGGGATCAGAAAGAGGGCAAAGTAAATTGCAACTGCTATCATTCATGACCAAACCACATATTTCATCGCCACTCCTACTTCACCTTGGTATTTCTACAGAACACCCCGTATCAATACGAAGATCCACAGTTATTGGATATTCCATCGTATGGTTATATACGAACTCGAAGGAACTTGTTCCAGTTCGGGGATGGATTCTGGTTCAGGAGAAATAGGAATAAGGTTTATTCAGTTATCTTTTATCTTCACCTTCTCTCAGGTTACGAGTACTCCTAGGATTAGGAGAGTACACCCATTATGCTTATTGGATAGTCTTCTTCCAAACCATAGGCTGGTGTCGAACGGTAGGGAAGGAAGAAAACCATTTGGCCTAAAAGTGGTGTATAGAAGGTAATGAATAAAGACATATAAAAGGATTTGGTGATATGGCAGAGAAATATACGGTTACAGTCATGAATCTGGATAATGGAAGAGGCATTACTAGGAATACCCGGATACCCCTTCGAAACATTTTCATGTTTCAGTTTCACTTTGTATTGTTAAAAGAAAACTGATTTTCCAATTAGCCCTTACTCCAGGGTATGTATTTACCAGGTATGATTCTCACATCTGTATGATTTTACAGATGTTGAGTGGGAGTAAGTTATTGGGAATTGGGTGATCATCCTCATTATATCGGGATTCGTTGTAATTGGTGATATTTGAGGAAATCGCCTCGGTTGTTTGCCGGAAGACAAATATTTGGTTTTGAATATCCGTTGTTTTGCACCAATTTCAAATTGATATATCTGTACGTTTATGTTTATAAAGTGAGATATAACTTTTTGAAATTATATCCATGACATTTATCTATATCAGTGGATGGTTTGGTAAGGAGTATTAAACAGTGGTGTAATTCTTCTTACAGTTTTCAACCTACGACATACAGGGAATGAGTTATTAGACTCAGGGAACTTATACAGAGTATTGTATGTTGTCCAGTGTCCATTAGGACAGAGGGGTTGGTACTCGTACTATATTCTGTTTACTTATGAATTCTCTAGTTCTTAGACATGTATTTCATAGAAATACAAGATCAAAGTTTTGAGAAGTTATAGGTATATAGATAAAGTAGAGAACCAGGTATTGCAAGTATCAGGATTCTTCAAGGTGATCGAAGATGTAGATACTTGTGTATGGTATTCAGTTGATAGTAATGATTATGAGAACTTGCTTCTATTTCAGGTTACTCATATCTGGATGTATTCCTAAGTTAAGTAATGCTGATCGGCCTCTCTCCATTTAGTTGACATGCACTGGAGACAGCTGAATGATTTGAATCTGGTTCCAATTAAATCGGTGCCTCTGTTTCTATATTGGATATAGAATAGTTCATATCTTAACAATGTTAAGGTACGGGGAGTTCTCCGGCTTATGCTTAAAACCAGACTTTGGATAACTCAAGGCGCGTTTCTATAATGGCTGTTTGTGGGTTAACCCGGGCTATGACGAGGGTTGACTTTCTACCATCTGGAAGTCAAATAGTGATATTGTTCTTGACTCGGAACAGTTTTAGTAAAATGGATTTTTTCAGAAAACAGTAGTGGGAGTATGGTAGAACTGGAAGTGATTCCAGAACCGCAAACGATTACTGAAAATTTAATAGGACCTAAAGATTCAATCTGGATTGTCATTCCATTAGCCACTCCGCAGATATGTAGGGTAACCTCAAGCACCTGAGAAGTACTCCGGTATCCTCAAGGACGGTGACAGGTAGGTTCTTGTTTATCCAGACTTGACACTACTGTTGTTCCAGGCTATGAGACCCGGCAGGAGGATGAGTATAGCGTCGTTCTAAACTAGCTTTAGAAGTGCACGTGTATATGACTCTGCCAGAGGGTTGTCGTAGTCAGTGGGAGCAGCGGAAGAATAGTGGGCAAGTAGCTTATGTCTATTTATAGACTAAAGCAGATATAGCGAAGATAGATCATCTATTTTTTATGTGAAAGTCATGGGCTTTGACTTCATCAGAATAGGGGATGGATCTGTTAAGAAGGAAGTAAGGTGTGATATCCTGGTATTTGGATGACATACACATAGTAGGAAGTGAAATTCCTATACTACGATCGGTTATACTTTGGTTGTCACACAGTGGTTTCTCCACATAGGATATGAATATTATATCAGACATTCTGGTTACTAGATCTATGGTTTTAGATCTAGATTTGGGTAGTTTCCCAATCTAGGTACTTAGACAGCATTCTAAAGGTGTTTTAGAATGGACGACTACTGGCACGGTAGTATACCTGCAGGTGATGGAGTCACCCTCTCTAAAGATGTCATACAGACTAAAGGGGAGAGGGATGTGCATGATTGACATATCACTTTCTTAGGCAGTTGAGTCAATCACGAGATGTCAAGTACCACACCAGGTGTTGTTTTTGCACTAGCTGCAATAAGTTGATATTAATCCAATCCTGGAGAAGCATTCGGAAGCAGTTTTAGAACATAAGTGAATGTTCTAGGGGTTTGATAATGGCAACCTCCTTCGGGAGACGGTTATCATTCCAGGCTTCCAAGGTGACCTGGATGACAGAGTGACTGTCAGAGTTATAGCTTTCCCTCTGACGAGGGGCAGTAGTTTGGACAGGTAGTCCAAACGGATACTTAGGGAGGCATGGCGCAGGATACTGATTACATTCAGTTGACGATATAGTCTAAGAAGTTTTCTGGATTTGGAGTTCATTTGTGAACCAGGTCCCATCAGATATCCAGATATATTCTAAGACAGGTATTGCTCAATTCGGGAGATGGCCTTCTCCGCGAACTTGAGGTAAAGAGAGACATAGAAAGAAACATCAGGGCGGATCTACTCACTGAGGCTATTCCTCGAACGCAATAGTTTCACAAATGGGCTTTGTGAGACTGATCAGTAGAGGAGTTGGGTGTTCGGTATCACACGGGCTGTGAGTATGCGACATCGCAATAATTATCCTTGAGTGCAAGTGGGAGATTGTTGGATATAGTGCCCTCAAAGTCAATTATTAGATCGCAGGCATGTGATTGCAATGATTGAGGGAGGACCTATGTCGGAAGGAAAGTCTTACTCAAGATGATAATATGCTATCTGGTTTATCTGTATCACCGTGTACATGCTTTAGGTGACCTTGCAGATCACTATTACACGTTGATATAGCCCTTAGGATTCTTTCTTGACTACCAGCAGTATGATGGCGATCATATATGTGAGAGTTGGGTAGTCTATAAGCATATCCTTAAAGTGGTCCCTAGTCGTGGGAGTTTCGAGACTGGGCATCGATACTCCATTAGTAGACTTGTGTATACAGTCGAGACTCCGACGAGTGGCAGTGGCCGGTCTCACAAGTCATTGGTGTCAGTTGGTTCACCTAAGATGTATACAGGTGCTCAATGGGTTATAAGTACATCGGACAGGACTCTCCGAGAACATGCTGGTTGGTATTATACCTGACGTCAGATAGCAGTTCCCTGGTGACATGTATACAGGTTAGTTCATCGACCTGAGATCGTCATTTGTCTCGTGTGAGTTCCCACTGTGCTTTGATTACTACCCTACCACGGCTCAAAGGAGTCGTGCAAACAGGTTTTAGTTGGGTACAGTCCCAAGCCACATGGAGGCAGTGAGCGGATCGGCAGGGGTTTCGTCTCTCCCGGTATTGGAGGTGAGATCGCGCTGTGTCTAGGAGAGCCATTACACGAAGTCCTTGGCCAAGGCAGGAGATTTACTGGTAGGTATTCCTGTAGTATCTCAGGGTGTTCTGGGCTACACTCCGATATGACTTGTACCGCTTTTGGGGGTCTGACTTTTACCAACACCCTAGGCCCGACATGCGATGCTCATAGAAGAACGGACCGGACTGTATGGATATTGTCATTGACAGGCTCAGTAGGGTGTCAGGATGAGTTCGCTCATCGACCTCCCTTTTGGTCAATACCTGGTAGCCCGTTACGTACAGCTATTACCACAGACGTGCTAGTGGTTAAATCCACAGCCAAAGTATTGACGAGTCTTTAGAGTCCCCCACAGACAGTTTCTCAAGTTTCGGGCGAAACGTTGTAGAGGCCGTATGATATTATGGCAGGGTTCGATTATATACGTGCAGTAGTGCACGGATCATGATCGGACGGATCATGTAGGGTTGCTAGGCACGCTCACAAGGTTCTACGAGGCATCAACCATGCCCGATTAAAAATGTAGCCGTGCCGAACAACCCAAAGCCGGATCTTTAAACTAGAGATTAGGAGAAAACAAGCATGTTAAACATTTTAACACTAAGTGAGAGGGATTACAACCTTTGTAGATCCGGTCCTTCACTTCATAAACTCCGTGTTGAGGTCCCTTCGTTGTGATCATCGTATTCCGGACTCTCGAGAGGCTCCACGAAGAGAAAGATGCAGTCTTGCTTCCGATCTTCGATAACAAAGATGGTCTACCTTGAAGTTTCATTAACACAAGCTAACACTCACTAAATGAAGTGAACACCCTCATCTAAATGGCAAGGATAGATGAGGATGATGAATTAGGATTTTTGCTCTCATTTATTTTCTTATTCTCACTCACTTTCATCATAAAAGCAAAACAAGAAAACTCATCCATGAAAAGAGAAGGAAGAAGAAGAAGGAATCAATAAAAATAGAATCATTTTGTGATGAATAATGTAAAGATAAATATGATGAATAATACAACCATGGTCAACTAAACCCATGTAGAGAATTAACTAGGGTTAGGGTTTGGGTTGGGTTAAAGCATGAGTCATTTGAAAATATCTTAACAAAAACAAAAAGGAAACCTTCTAGAATCATCAAGAAGGAACTAACCCAAAACAAACCCTAACCTTGTTTAATCTCCACTAAACATGTTGCATTAGTTATCATATCATGTTACAATATTATATATCACATATATAATATTTATTGTAACAAAATAAAATAATACAATTAACATATATCGCATATATATCAATGTATTACCCGAGTGAGAAAAAGAATCTTTTAGTGAGCTAATATTAGTTAATGTAATTTAATATATCATATATATTATTATACATTAAATTAACGAATCAACACTTGATCCGACAATCCGGCTATATCGCATATAACCGACTAATACGATGACCCGGCTATATCACATATACCCGGCCGATATCTCATATCGCGAGAATCCAATACGGTATCACATACCGCATTATCCTCGGTCCCGCACATATCACATATGTGCTCCTACTCCGTTTTGCCTGAGCCAAGAAACCTCTGTGTAGGACTCTAAAGAATCGTCGATACGCCGGCAGTAGGTGATGATCATATCAAACACCCACAAGCTGTAAGCGGTCAGCTAAACGTAACAACCACCCAGGTATTGAGCGCTCAGAAGATCAACAAGCAAGCCTGTACATTCTCCTGTGAATCCAAACAGTAACACTCCCGTACAGTCCGGTATCGTCGTCTGATATGTCGCATATCTCGCCTAGGGGTGGTAAACGTCAGACCCCAGTAGCTCGATAAGTCGTGTTGATTTGAGGTCTATAACAGTTCGAGAAACTACTGATAACGCTTACCAGTAAATCTCAGCAACCCTGGCCAGGGATTTCCAGTTATAGCCAATCGAACACAAAACAACATCAACTCCCTATACCGAGAGAGACGAATCCCCTCCTATCGCTCATTGCCTCCATGTGATTCGGGACTGTACCCAAAAGCCACCTTTTTGCACGCCCTCTTGGACGTGGAATGATGGAAATCAAAGCACAGTGGGAATCACACAAGACTCTATGACGATCTCGGGTCAACGGACTACTCTGTACCAGTGTCACCGGAGAACTGCCATCTGACGTGAGGTATAATACCATCTGGGAGTTCTCGGCGAGTCCGTCCAGTGTACCCAGTCTCTACTGAGCACCTGTACACCATCCTTGATGTCAAACACCGATGGGATCATCCATCGCCCATCATATGGGTCAAGATGCGTATACGCTGGTCTACTCTGGTGCATCGATGCCCTGTCTCGATACACCCTCGACTAGGAACAGTTATAGGATGTACTCGTCGACTACCGTGGCCCCACTAGTATGATCTCATCATAGTCCCAGTAGTCGAGTACATATCCTAAGGGCTTTATCAATATGTAACATAGAGATAATCAGAGTACATGTTAAGATAAAGTACAACCAGATAGCGTACTATCATGTCGAGCAAGAAAGTCCTCCTTATATATGTCCTAGCATCCACTACAATATACATCGTATGTACAGTAATGGCATCTAGGGCATACATATAACTAACAATCTCCCACTTGCACTAGGGCCATCTGTTGTGGTATCACATACCCAACAATTAGCTGTGATCGAAGTATCTCATACTCAACCATCCCATAAAAGTCTCTACTGGGAAAAAGGCCTTTGTGAGTGGATCCGCGTTGTTGTCCTCTGTGTCTACTCTCCTAACCTCAATCTCCCTGGAGATCAACTGTCTTCATGATCAGGTGATACTGCCTAAGAATTATATCTGGATTTCTGATGGGATAGGGGTTTCTTGGCTAAAGCCACAACTCTATTGTCACACAATGGTAGGAACGAAGTTCATCTCATAAACTTATATATCCAGACTGGCTCTTTGGTAGCATCCTTGGTAACGATATATCTTGCCTTTAATCGTCTAGTATGTCACGATATCTAGCTTGGAACTCTTCCAACATACCGTCCCTCCACTGAGGGTAAATATAATGCCTGCGACTGACATTCAGTCGTCCTTATCACCCTAGAACTTTTCCAGTGATTCTCCCCAGAATCGATTGATACTATCTCACTACAACTAGTGAGAATCCTAACATCCAAATAGATCTATCTCATAGATTCAAAACTCAGGATTTAGGAGGTATCACTTTGATCCTATATGGAGAATCTTTATGATAAGCGGAGATTGACCGATCGTAGCATAGGAAACTCCTTCCCCATCAAGAGTATGTGATCCACATACTCTACGAGGATCACCACCATAATCCTTACTATCTTTTTGTATATACAAGGTTCATCTACCATTTTGATGAAGTCAAACTCTTTGACTACCACATCAAAACAGACGTTCCAACTCTGCGATGCCTGCTTTATCACATAAAACATCTTGCACACGTTTCCGCTGCTCCCACTATCTACGAAGCCCTCTGGCTGTGTACTTATAGATGCTCTCTTCTAAATCAACATTTAGAAAAGCAGTCATGACACCCAACCACCAGATATCGTAGTCATGGTATGTAGCCGTGGCAAGTAGGATCTGGATGGACTTAAGCATAGCTTTGAAAGTCTCAACTTTTCCATGTACACCAAGTAATTTTCTCAAGATATACTTGCTCCTGATGGGGATTTAACCCTTCAGATAAAGCAACCAAAGTCCATACTTTGTTGGTGTATAAGGATTCCATCTCAGATCACTAAGCATCCAACCATTCTTACAGAGTCCCACTCCTGATGGCCAGCTCGAAACTAGTTGGGTCATCATCTCATGATGCAATCCTCGCTCTCACTGTCATAGAGAAACCGAAGTATCTCTCAGGTGGGTGAGGAACCCTACTAGATCGGCGGAGAGGCTGAGGTTCGTTGGAAACTATTGAATCCTTCGGGTCTACCAAATCATCTGTAGCAGTTTGTATAGCTGGAACTTCTTCCAGTTTTACAGAGCTGACCTTGCCTCGAGCTTGTCCGCATTTTTCTTTTAGACATAGGCCGGACAACCCCAAATCTTAACAAACTTAAGATATGGGCTCTTCCCTTTCCATATCACATATGAAGTGGTAGGCATGATTTGATTTGAACCATTTTCAATAGGTATGCAACTTCTCAAGTGCATAACTCCCAAAAGGAAATAGGAAACTCAGTAGTACTCATCATAGAGCACACCATATCACATAGGGTGCTATTGCTCTGCCCCGATAAACCACCGTGCCATGGTGTATACGGAGGAGTAATGCCGAGAGAGAATCTCATTCTCCTTTAGAATAGTCCAGGAATTGCGTGCTCAAGTATTCTCCTCTCTGATCTCATCATAGCACATAATACTTATACCCGTTGTTGGTTCTCTACTTCTAATTTATATTCTGTGAATATCTCAAAAGCTTCGGACTTGTGTTTCAACAGGAACATATGTCTGAATCTTGAGAGATCATCAAAGAATGTAATGAAGTACAAAGAACCGGTCTTGGCATGTGTAGACAGGGGACCTTCATACATCAGCATGTATCAATCCCAAGAGTTTACTAACTCTTTCTCTATTTCCAATAAACAGAGCTATGGTCATCTTATGTTTGTGACATGACCGGCAAGTTTCACAAGATGTAAATTCAAACTAATTTAAATATGCATCTTAATGTAACTTCAGCTAGTCGGGTCGCATTGATATGACCTAGCCTACAATGCCTCAAGAAGGATTTGTTCATTTCTGAACTCTTCCTCTTGTGTGTGTTCTGTATACTAAGAACTGTAGTTTGATTTAGAACGTCTATGCTTTTAGATAACGTACCTGAACCAATCAACTCTTGATATAGGAAATGTTCAAAACATTATCCAACAATACAAAATTATATCCTTTCTTTACCAATAAAGAGACTGATATGATGTTGTATATCAGGTTCGGTATCTAATAACATTCGTTCAGAATCAATGTATTCTGGTAATACAGGGTGATAGTGACCAACAGACTTGGTTGCAACACTTGCACCGTTTTCTGTCTCATGAAACTTATCATCCGTTCTCAGTTCTCTACCTTTCTGTAGCCCATGTAACAGATTACATATGCGGGATCCTGATCCGGTATCTCATACCCAGGACATAAAGGATACTGAGAAACAGTTTTCTGTAATGAACATACCCGAAGATGATGCATCAACATGCACTCTCTTCGTTTGGGCGGCACGGGAATTTTGGTAATCCCCAATTTCCTGCTCTGTCTTATAACAATTATAAGTTGGAGCGGGACCAACGTTCCCCAGCTCAGTATAACAAGCGGGTTCGGTCAATTCTTCTGTATTATTATTTTGATTAAGGCGTGATAAGGTCGCTACCTGGAGAGAGAGAGAAGAAAACACTCAGCGTATGCTCTGTAAGTCCATGCTACCCTTCCCCGGTACTTACGGGGTTGCGGAAGTGGTGAAAAACGATTTTCAAGAGGGTGGTAACATGGACTCCAAATACGGATCTTTGCTAAACAACTAACTTACAACCTAACTTGAGTTTACCTACTCGGTTAGGGGGCTATACCTTTCTTGAACTCTTTCGTCTTCAACTCCTCCCGGTGTACGGATCGGCCTCACCTCGTCGTCTCCTTGCGCCGAAGATGGATCCACCCGAAAGCTTCTACCTTTGGCTTCTTCTTCGATCTTTGAAGAAACTAGAACACTTGGCTTGCTAGGCCTTGTGAACTAGAATGAGTAGAGGATTGTTTTGGTGTCTTTTTATCTCTAAGGCAATGAGTCTCAATACATGAGAATGGTTTGCCTTGAGCTAGAGAGAGCAAGAGGAAGAGGGAGAGCTTGAGAATGAGAGAGCTCAAGAGAGAGAAAGCAAATGAAAGAATGAGCCACTCTTTTCTCATCCAACCTCTCATAATCCAAAAGCCATCATAACAAAAATAGTAATCAAGTATTGTGTGATGGTTTAAGTCAAAATGGCTATATCATTTCATGCACTCATTTTGCAAAAATAAACAAGCAAGCAAAAGTCTTTGCCATGGAATGATAGGCATTGTCATGATGATGGTCAACTAGTCCAACCTAGTCAACCTGTCAACAAAGTCAACAAGTCAACAAAGTCAACCCCTCAACAGCCATGTCACTATAATACTTAATTAATATTATTGTTAATCATATTTCTTATTCTCATTAGGGTTAAGCAAAAGTCAATGGTCAACAGTCAACAACCCCAATGAGAATCCTCTGTCTCTGTCATCTGTGCATACACACCCGCATCCGCGTTCCGAGGAACACGAATGCAAACGAGATAAAACCAATCCCAAAACGTATACTAGGATCTGGCTTAAACCAAAGCCCGCTAGTGTTAACTGTCCGGACACTGTACGTGCACAAGTGCACGGATGTGACCGAACCCTGTCGCAATACCATGCGACCTGTCGTAAAACCATGCGACCTTTACTCTTTTGCCTAAAGGCGAATAGCTTTCTGTGTGGGACTCTAAAGACTCGACACTACGCTGGCAGTGAGATTAACCACAGACCGCAAGCGGCACTAGCTGTGCGTAACGGTCCTCAGGTAGATGCCGACAAGAAGACGGACGAGGTGAAACCCATCTGAACTCCTACTGAGCCTGAATGTAACAATCTCTCTGTACAGTCCGGTCTGTTCGTCTGATACATCACATGGCGGGCCTAGGTGGCGGTAAACGTCAGTCCCCTAATAGCGGTACAAGTCGTGTCGGAGTGAAGCCCAGAACACCCTGAGATAACACTGGAAACCTACCAGTATATCTCGCTTGCCCTGGCCAGGGACTACTCGTGTAATGGCTCTCCTAGACACAGCGCGATGTCAACCCCCAATACCGGGAGAGACGAATCCTGTCTAACCGTCACTGCCTCCAAGTGCTTCGGGACTGCACCCAACTACTACCTGTTTGCACGACTCCTTTGAGCCGTGGTAGGGTAGTAATCAAAGTACAGTGGGAACACACTCGAGGCGAAGTGATAGTGTCAAGTCAGCGGACTAAGCTGTACTCATGTCACCTGGGAACTGATAACTGACGATAGGTATAGTACCAACCAACAGTTCCCGACGAGTCATGTCCAGTGTACTCGTAACCCAACGAGCACCCGCATACTATCTCCAGTACGACGTACTGATGGCTGTGGGACAGACCATCTCCCCTGCTGGGATGAGAAGCGCATACGCTAGTCTACTCTGGAGTATCGATGCCCTGTCTCGATAGTCCTACGACTAGGGACCTGTATAAGGATGTGCTTATAGATTACCCAGCCCCCACGAGTGTGACTGCCATCATAACGCTGGTAATCAAGCAAAGATCCTAAGGGCTCTACTAATATGTATAAGCGATATGCTAAAAGAAACACATGCACATATTGAAGTAGAAACAAATTAAGTAGCATACTACCATTTTGAGCAAGATTGTATTTACAACTGTGAATATCCCAAGCTTCCATTAAGTAATATACAAGCTAGTATGATACAGTAATGGCCTCTAGGGCATATACACTAACAATCTCCCACTTGCACTAAGGCCATGAACTGGCGTATCGAAGACCTATCATCTCGATCAGCCGCTCGAACTGAGTCTGGGGTAAGGCCTTCGTGAGTGGATCAACAGTGTTATCTTCTGTATTTACTCTCTTCACCTCGATCTCCCGGCGACCTACGATCTCCCTGATCAGGTGGTACCGCCTCAAAATGTGCCTGGACTTCTGATGGGACCTGGGTTCCTTCGCTAAAGCTATAGCGCTGTTGTTGTCACAATACAGCGGTATTGGATCAACACTGGTAGGAACCACCTGAAGCTCCGTGAGGAACTTCTTCATCCAGACAGCTTCTTTTGCGGCATCGCAAGAAGCTATGTACTCCGCTTCCATAGTTGAGTATGCAACGGTTTCCTGCTTGGAACTCTTCCAGCAAACCGCCCCTCCATTGAGGGTAAAGACATAACCCGACATGGACTTGGAGTCATCCCTGTCACTCTGGAAGCTGGAGTCAGCAAAGGCCTCGATCTGGTGGTCTTTTCCGCCATACACCAAGAACATCTCCTTAGTCCTTCTCAAGTACTTGAGAATGTTCTTTACTGCTATCCAGTGTTTCTCCCCTGGGTTCGACTGATACCGGCTTACAACGCTCAATGCGTATGCTACATCTGGTCTGGTACACAACATCGCACATAATAGATCCTACCGCAGATGCGTAGGGTATTGATGACATGCGAGCCCTTTCCAAATCAGTCTTGGGAGACATCTCTTTGGAGAGGGTGATTCTGTGACAAGCCGGTAGATTACTGCGCTTGGAATCTTCCATACTGAATCGTTTCAGTATGGTGTCGATGTACCTTGACTGTGAAAGTTCCAACATCCTTTTAGATCTATCACGATAGATCTGGATCCCCAGAATGTAGTTGGCATCGCCCAGGTCCTTCATGGAGAACCTCTGTGACAAGAATCCTTTGACTGACTGTAACATAGGAATATCATTTCCTATTAGGAGAATGTCATCGACGTACAAGACGAGGAATACCACATTACTCCCTACAATCTTACTGTAAATGCATGGTTCATCTGGGTTTTTGATAAAGTCGAATTCTTTGACAGTATCATCAAAGCAGATGTTCCAACTCTGCGATGCCTGCTTCAGTCCATAGATGGACTTGAGCAACTTGCACACTTTTCCGCTGCTCCCACTCTGAATGAATCCCTCTGGCTGATCCATATAGACGCACTCTTCCAAATATCCATTTAGGAAAGCCGTCTTTACGTCCATCTGCCAGATTTCATAATCGTGGAAGGCAGCAATGGCAAGAAGGACCCGAATGGATTTCAGCATAGCCACTGGAGAAAAGGTTTCGTCATAGTCCAAACCAGGTCTTTGACGAAAACCCTTTGCAACAAGTGTAGCCTTATAGGTCTCAACCTGTCCATCTACACCAATCTTCCTTTTGAAGATCCACTTGCATCCTACGGGTTTTACCCCATCTGGAGCAACGTCCAACGTCCATACTTTGTTGGTGTACATGGACTCCATTTCGGTCCGCATTGCATCCAGCCATTTTACCGAGTCACCGCTCTGAATGGCTTGCTGAAAGCTAGTAGGCTCATCATAATCGATGGTGCAATCCTCTCTATCCCCGTCTATGAGAAAACCGTAGTATCTCTCGGGTGGATGAGACTGCCTACTACTCCTGCGGAGCGGCGCAGAAATGTCCGGTTCTCCTGAAACTTCTGGTTCATCCAAGCTTTCAGTAACAGCTTGTGGTTCTGGAATTTCTTCCAGTTCTATTGCGCTTCCACTTATCTGATTTTCCAAAAATTCAGTTTCCAAGAAGTGGGCATGCGGAGAAACAAAAACTTTTTGTTCTTCTGCGGAATAGAAAAGATACCCCCTGGAGTTCTTTAGGTATCCCACAAGCTTACACAGTACTGAGCGTGCCTCGAGCTTGTCCGCATGCTGCTTTTTTACAAAAGCCGGACATCCCCATATCTTAAGATACTTAAGACAGGGTTTCTTCCCACACCACATCTGATATGGGGTGGTAGGAACAGTCTTGGTTGGAGCCTTGTTCAAGAGATATGCAGCTGCTTCTAGTGCATAACCCCAGAAAGATTGCGGTAACTCAGCCTTACTCATCATGGAACGAGCCATATCCAATAGGGTTCGATTCCGCCTTTCAGATACACCGTTGTGTTGTGGTGTGTATGGAGGAGTACGCTAAGAGAGAATTCCATTCTCTTTTAAGTAGTCCAGAAACTCGGCACTCAAGTATTCACCACCTCGATCAGATCTCGGTGTCTTTATACTTTTGCCTGTTTGTTTTTCAACTTCATTCTTGTATTCCCGAAATTTCCCAAAGGCCTCGGATTTGTTCTTCATTAAGAAGACATGTCCATACCTAGAGAAATCATCTGTGAAAGTAATGAAGTATGAATAACCACTTCGCGCATGTGTAGACATTGGACCACACACATCACTGTGTATGAGTCCCAAGAGCTCGCTCGCTCTTACTCCGTGTCCAGTGAACGGAGTCTTTGTCATCTTTCCCATGAGACAAGATTCACAAGTGGAATAAGACTGATACTCGAATGGATTCAAGTATCCCTCTTTATGTAACTTAGTCAATCGTGTCTCATTAATGTGACCCAGTCTACAATGCCATAAGAAAGCCTGATTTGTTTCCGGAGACTTTCTTTTAAGTGTGTTCTGGACACTGAATATCTGAGCTTGATTTAATACGTATATCCCGTTATTTAATGTACCTGACCCAATCATAACTTGATTTAGGTGGATGTTTACTACATCACTTACAAAAGTAAATTCATATCCTTCCTTAGAAAGTAAGGATACAGATATGATATTACAAGTCGCACCTGGTACATACAAACAGTTACGCAAAATCAATATCTGCCCAGTTGTCAGTCCAAGATGATATTCCCCTACGGATTCAGCATCCATGCTCATTCCGTTAGCAACCCTGAGAGTCAAATCACCTTTCCTGATAACCCTACGGTTTCTCAGAGCCTGTAATGAATTACAGATGTGAGATCCTGATCCGGTATCCAATACCCAGGAAGTAGGGTTAACTGACATACAGTTCTCTATCACAAACACACTCGAAGCCGAAGCCACAACATGCTTCGAATTCTGGCTACTGTCTTTGCTAGCCCTGCAATCCTTCTGCCAATGTTCATTCCCGTTACAATAGGAACGTCCCTCTTTTACTATATCCAGTCCCGAAACTTTTGCCCTTGCTTTTCCTTCTTCTTCCCTGGTTTCCTTCAGGGTATAAGAAGAGGGCAGGGACTGTAGAATTAAGTCAGTACTTGACCCATTCTCCAACGTGGTCTCCAGGTCCGTGAGCTCAAAACAGCTGGTCCCTGTAAGGACGTTGCCCCTTACAGATGACCTGACAGCCAACCTCGCTTGAAGCAGTTCGTTCGAGGTCTCATATCTTGCGATATGAGATTGCTCTCCATATAAATCTTTGTTATGGAGGAAGATAGAAACTGAGTCCATCTTCTCGTGCTGCCTCTGGTTTGCACCATCAACTGAGGCTAACACGAGGCACTTGGCTTTTGCACAGTCTTTTTCCGATGTCCTGCGGATATAAATATCCGTGACAGGGGAAACTGGACCTGGGACGGTAGGGGTTTGATTAGTTAAGAGGTGTCCCGGCTTGTCATGGGCAATGGACATCTGGACAGACCTTTGCCAGTCAAAACAGTCAGATTCAGTCATTTTATTATCTAGATGTAACCTATGTCTGGTCACTGGGTCGCTGCAATTAAGAGAGAGAGAAGAAAACACTCAGCATGATGCTCTTGCAAGTTTAGATTGGTTTTTAATTTATCTAAACAGGATGGCTCCCACTGTCTCTCGAATCCCTCCTCAAACTATAAAGGAAGAATTAGTCAGGATCAATCTCACCGTACAATACTTGCTTAATCGTTCGGCCAGGCTGGTGTCGGTACTTCGAGGGAGGTTTTCCAACGCTTTCGCGAAGTTCCTTAATTAAATAACCTCTTTTCCCTGTGGGCGTAGCCCCGCTAACATCTTTTTAGGCACCTACTTGGTTTATAGCATTGATTGTTAAGTGAAAAAGTTCCGGAGGAGTAGCATATACTCACAGTAGGATTGGGATCCAAATATCATCGTGTGATAAACTGAAGGAATCCTACCAGAATCATCACACTCCAAATGGTATGCAACGCTAGCAAGTTTCAGTTCTTTTGAAACTCCCGATGTGGATTTTTGCCCCATGCTCTTATGACCTTGACGAAGGTCAACAAATCATAAGTCACATGTCAAGTTCTACCCGTCATTATCCAGGTTAATTTGAACCCACCCATATATACCCTTGACGAAGGTCAACAAGGTAATACGACTATCCCAAACCAACGCATCTATCTATGCTATATATGAACACCCAACAGTTACCAATCACTATGCCATGACAAAGGTCAACAAACATAGCTTGAATACTATTGAATATTTATACGAAACGACGGAGGGCTACGAATGGTTTTGGCGAAACCTTGAACGTAGTGAACTTGATATAATCGAAGGAACCTTGATAGCTTTTAAATGGAGTGGCTTAAGCTCCGTGTTTTAAAAGTTATTTTTGAAAAGAAACCGAGTGGGTTTTTTTGAAAGTGTTCCAACGACTTTTACATGGTTTATTTTTCTTGCATTAGTTCTTTTAATGCGTCCCATCATTTAATCCTACCATTGCAGAAAACAACCAAAATATGACGTACGCTTATGCCATTCGCATTCGCTACGGGGCCCCGTCATTACCCGTTAGGTTACTTAACTAACGACAGAGCGGGGGCTGGGCTAGCGCGGCTGCAAAACATAAGCAACGCCTAAATAATATCATATATAGATATATTGCAATGATAGCCATTTTAGAACACATTGGATATACTAGGAATCCGCAATTCGTACGAGCCTGTAATGAAAGGCGGATTACACGGTCGCGATGAATAGCCAATACCCTACCCTAGACCCCTACGGGTGCGGCAAACTACCCGCCAAATATCCGAAGTGGAGCAACCTCCCTCAACGACGTGAGTAGGCCACTCGGCACTTCGAGATACCCGGTAGTTTGTGCACCCTGTAAGTGCACGGCGGCGCCCCGGTCGTCAATCCGACGGCCAAACGCGGAAACGGTGATGAACTTTAATTTTTTGCGGACTTAGCAAAACCGGCACCACCGCGCACTAAACCCCGGATCGTGCCATTAAACTAGTTCTAGCAAACAAGAGAAGGGTTAGAGATATACCGACTGATCCGAGTCCTCCGGTCTTCATCTCCACTCCGATCTCCTCGTGGGATCTCCGGTCGTCGCCTCCTCGCCGGAAGGGCACCACGTCGCCTGCATCTTTTACGGGCTCCCGCCTCTATACCGAGGTAACTCGGGCGCGAAGTAGGCTACCCGACGCGTCCAAGATATGCTGTAGGAAGTGTAGTGTAGAATCATAGTCTCACTTTTAGGGTATTGGTTGCCTTTTGAAGATGGAGGAATGAAGGTATGAAAAATGGTGCTTTCATTTTTCCTTGTATCAAAAATGAGATGAATGAATGCTACTCTCTCAAAGATGAAGATGAAGCTCTCTCATTTTGCTCTCTTTTCTTCTTCTCTCTTTCTTTTCTTTTTCTTCTCACTTAAAAAAACTTATCATCCAAAATGAGAATGGTGGAGGAGAGGTTATGAAGCATGAAGGGAGGTGAGTGTAGGAAGTGAAAAGAGGTGACCACATCCTAGACATAAAAACATCAACCATGCTTTTCTTTCCATCAAAACCATACCCTTTCCAATCTCATTTAAAGCAAGTGATGGAGAGAATCAAAGATGCTATCATAATCTCTACAATTGCAATAAAACCCCTCCACTAAAGTTATTTGCACAATTGCAAATAACCCCCTCCATCGGAAAAGTCCGGCCGGGAAAGAACAAAGGAAAACCGGCCGGAACGGAATGCAAACTGGCAACTCCAGAAAACTGGTCCCGTAATAAATTACAGGAAAACCCCATACTGTGCATACACACCCGCATCTGTATTCCGTCCGGATACAAATGCAATGAGACAAAATCTACACTGTACTATACTAGGATCCGGCTTAAACCAAAGCCGGCTAGTAATATCCGTCCGATCCTGATCCGTGCAATACCGCACGTATCTGATCGAACGCTGCCATATAACCATACGGCCACTAGTACAAAACTGTCCGATCCTGATCCGTGCAATACCGCACGTATCTGATCGGACCCTGCCATATCTCCATACGGCCTCTACAGCGTTTCGCCCGAAAGCTGAGTAACTGAAAGTGTGGTGGACTCTAAAGACTCGTCAATACTATGGCTGTGGATTTAACCACTAGCACGCCAGAGGTATAAGCCAATACGTGACGGGCCACCAGCTATTGACTAAAAAGGACGTCGATGAGCGAACTCATCCTGACACCCTACTGAGCCTGTCAGTGACAATATCCGTACAGTCCGGTCCGTTGGTCTATGAGCATCGCATGTCGGGCCTAGGGGGTTGGTAAAAGTCAGACCCCCAAAAGCGGTACAAATCGTGTCGGAGTGTAGCCCAGAACACCCTGAGATACTACTGGAATACCTACCAGTAAATCTCCTGCCTTGGCCAAGGTCTTCGTGTAATGGCTCTCCTAGACACAGCGCGACCTCACCCCCAATACCGGGAGAGACAAACCCCCGAAGATCCGCTCACTGCCTCCATATGGCTCGGGACTGTACCCAACTAAAACCTGTTTGCACGACTCCTTTGAGCCGTGGTAGGGTAGTAATCAAAGCACAGTGGGAACTCACACGAGACAAATGACGATCCCCAGGTCGATGAACTAACCTGTACACCTGTCACCAGGGAACTGCTATCTGACGTCAGGTATAAGACCAACTAGCATGTTCCCGGCGAGTCCTGTCCGGTGTACTCATAACCCAATGAGCACCTGTATACATCTTAGGTGATCCAACTGACACCAGTGGCTTGTGAGACCGGCCACCGCCCCTCGTCGGGGTCTCGACTGTATACACTAGTCTACTCTGGAGAATCGATGCCCTGTCTCGAAACTCCTACGACTAGGGACCTTTTAAGGATGTGCTTATAGACTCCAGCTCTCACTTATATGATCGCCCTCATACTGCTGGCAGTCAAGCAAGAATCCTAGGGGCTCTATCAACGTGCAATAGCGACATGTCAGGTCACCTAAAGCAGTACACGATGATAAAGGTAAACCAGATAGCGTACTATCATCTCGAGTAAGACTGTCTTCCCGGGATAGGTCCTCCCTCAATCATTGCAATCACGTGCCTGTGACCCAATAATTGACTCTGAGGGCACTATCTCCAACAATCTCCCACTAGCACTCAAGGCTAATTATTGTGATGTCGCATACTCACAGCCCGTGTGATACCGAACATCCAACTCCTCTACTAGTCCTTCTCACAAAACTCGTTTGCGAAACTATTGCGTTCGAGGAATAGCCTCAGTGAGTGGATCCGCATTGAAGTTTCTTTCTATGTCTCTCTATATCTCAAGTTCGCGGAGAAAGCCATCTCCCGAAATGAGCAATACCTGTCTTAGAATGTCTTGATGTCTGATGGGACCTAGCTCATAAATGAACTCCAAATCCAAACTTCTTAGACTGTATCGTCAACTGAAATTAATCAGTATCCTGCGCCATGCCACCCTCAGTATTGCCTCGGACCACCTGTCCAAAATACTGCCCCTCGTCAGAGGGAAAACTATAACTCTGACAACCTCCTTGTCGTCCATGTCACCTTGGAAGCCTGGAATGATAATTGTCTCCCGAAAGAGGCTTTCGTTATCATATCCCTAGAACAGCCACTTATGTTCTAAAACTGCTTTCGACTGTTCCTCCAGGATTGGATCAATATCAACTTATTGCAACTAGTGCAAGAACAACACCTGGTGTGGTACTTGACATCTCATGATTGACTCAATTGCCTAAGCAAGTGATCTGCCAATCATGCACATCCCTCTCTACTTTAGTCTATAAGACACCTTTAGAGAGGGTGACTCCATCACCTGCAGGTATACTACCGTGCCAAGAGTCGTCCATTCTAAATACTCTTAGAATGCTGTCAAAGTACCCTGATTGGGAAACCACCCAAATCTAGATCTAAAACCATAGATCTAGTAACCAGTATGTCTGATATAATGTCCAAGTCCTTTGTGGCGAAACCACTGTGTGACGACCAAAGTATAACCGATCGTAGTATAGGAATATCACTTCCTACTACATTCTCAACAGATCCATCTCCTATTCTGATGACGTCAACCCTATGACTGTCACATCAGAAACAGATGATCTATCTCCGCTATATCTGCTTTAGTCTATAAATAGACATAAGCCTGATGTCCACCAATGCTTCCGCTGCTCCCACTGACTACGACAACCCTCTGGCAGAGTCATATAGACGTGCACTTCTAAAGCTAGTTTAGAACGGCGCTATACTCATCCTCCTGCCGGGTCTCGCAGCCTGGAACAACAGCAATGGCAATTGTGGGTAAACAAGAACTTCCCTGTCACCGTCCTTGAGGCTACCGGAGTACCTCTCGGGTGCCTGAAGTTACCCACCTTATCTGCGGAGTGGCCAATGAAATGTCAAATCAGATTGAATCTTTAGGTTTCTTATCAAATCTTCAGTAATCGTTTGCGGTTCTGGAATCACTTCCAGTTCTACCATACTCCCACTACTGTTTTTGAAAAAATCCATTTTTAATAAAACTGTGGCGAGTCTAGAACAATATTTCTATTGATCTGCCAGATGGTAGAAAGTCAACCCTCGTCATAGCCTGGGTCAACCCACAAACAGCCATTACAGTAACGTGCCTTGAGTTATCCAGAGTCTGGTTTTAATCATAAGCCGGACAACTCCCCGTACCTTAACAATGTTAAGATATGAACTGTACTATATCCAATATAGAACCAGAGGCACTGATTTAATTGAACCAGATTCAAATCATGCAACTATCTCCAGTGCATGTTAACTAAATGGAAGGAGGCCGATCAGCGTTACTCAACTTAGGAATGCTTCCAATTATGAGTAACCTGAAAGAGAAGCAATTTCTCTTTATCATTACTATTAACTGAATACCATACACAAGTATCTACATTTTCGATCACTTCGAAGAACCCCGATACTTGCTATACCTGGTTCTCTACTTTATCCAAATACCTATAACTTCTCAAAATTCGGACCCTGTGTTTCTATGAAACACTTGTCTAAAAACTAGAGAAGTCATAAGTAAACCGAATATAGTACGAGAACCAACCCCTCTGTCCTAATGGACACTGGACAACATACAATACTCTGTATAAGTCCGCTGAGTCTAACAACTCTTTCACTGTGTGTCGTAGGTTGAAAACTGTACTTATGGTTAAGAAGAATTACACCGCTGTTTAATGCTCCTTACCTAACCATCCTCTGATATAGGTAAATGTCATCGACATAATATCAAAAGGTATATCTCACTCTATGAAAATAGACGTACAGATATATCAATTTGAAATTGGTGCATAACCGCGGATATTCAAAACCAAATAATTGCCGTCCGGCAAACAACCCAGGTGACTTCCTCAAATAATGAGGATGATCACCTAATTCCCAATAACTTACTCCCACTCATCATCTGTAAAACCATGCAGATGTGAGAATCATACCTGGTAAATACATACCCTGGAGTAAGTGTCTAATCGGGAAATCAGTTTTCCATTAACAGTACACAGTTGAACTGAAACATTGAAATGTTTCGATGGGGTATCCTGGTAGTCCTAGTAATGCCTCTTCCATTATCCAGATTCACAACTGTAACCTTGTAATTCTTTGCCACCTCTCCAAATCCCTTTATATGTCTTTTGTCATTACCTTCTGTACACCCCTTTAGGCCAATTGGTTTTCTTCCTTCCCTACCGTTCGGCACCAGCCTATGGTTTGGAAGAAGACTATCCAAAAAGCATAAAGGGTGTACTGTCCTAATCCTAGGAGCACTCGCAACGCGAGAGAAGGTGAAGATAAAAGACACCTGAATGTACTTTATTCCTATTTCTCCTGAACCAGGATCCATCCCCGAACTGGAACAAGTTCCTTTCGAGTTCGTATATAACCATACGATGGATTATCCAATAAACTGTGGATCTTCGTAGTGATACGGAGTGTCCTGGAGAAATACAAAGGTGATTTAGGATTGGCGAAGAAATACTTGGTTTGGTCGTGAATATCAGTCGCAATTTACTTTGCCCTCTTACTAATCCCTTTCTTTGTCTTAATCTTAATACCTTCTGTACACCGTATAGGCTAACTGGTTTTCTTCATTCCCTACCGGTCGGCACCAGCCTATGGTTTGGAAGAAGACTATCCAATTTGCGTAATAGGTGTACTACTCCTAAACCAAGGAGTACTCGCAACATGAGAGAGGGTGAAAAGAAAAGACAACTGAATAATCCTATCCGTTTTCTCCAGAACCGGAAACCATCCTCGAATAAATTCCTTCGAGTTCGTATATAACCATACGATGGTTTTGTCCAATGGAAGTGGACGTTCGTAGTAATACGGGGTGTCCTGGAGAAAAGGGTAAAAGTAGGAGTGGCAATGAGGTTCGCAACTCTGACAATCCAAGAGCCAGTGTTTAAGAAGGTTCGGTCAACTTTGGCTACTGAGTCATAGTCATAGGGTCAGGTCAATGGTCGCTGCCAAAGAGAGAGAGAAAAGAAACACTCAGCGTGCACTCTAACCTAGATCAGAATGGTTACCAAATTGTCTAATCTGGAAACCTCCCACTGTATCTCAAATTCTCCTCCAAACCTGAAAGAAGAATTAGTCGGGGTCACCCGAGGAGTAAACCAACTCATCAGTGGGAATCGGGATCCAACTCTCATCGCATGATAACGTGACGGAATCCGCTCACGGTATCACACTCCAGAAGGTATGCGCATATCTGGCAAGTTTCAGTTCTTTTGAAACTCCCGATGAGATTTCTGCCCCATGCTCTTATGACCTTGACTTTGGCCAACAAATCATAAGTCACATGTCAAATTCTACCCGTCATTCTCCAGGTTGATTCGAATCCACCCGCACAAGCCCTTGACTTTGGCCAACAAGGCTATACGACTGTTCCAAACCAACGCATCTATCTATGCTGCATATGAATAACCAACAGCTACCAAACACTGTGCCTTGACTTTGGCCAACAAACACAGCTTGAATACTATTGACTACCCATATGAAACGACGGAGGGCTACGAATGGTTTCTGGCGAAAACCTTTAACGTAGTGAACTTGATATCGTTGAAGGAACGGATAGCTTTTTAGAAAATATAGTGACGAAAACCTTTACTAAAGAGGTCACTCCCGGTGAAGGGATCTCGGCTCTTTCCCCGTAGAATGGGGTGCAGGATATTCCAACTGAATAACACGGTGCAAAGCAAAAGTAATCGGCTATAGTGAAGTTAATGCCCTGACGCAAACTTCTGTCCAAGGGGTCACTCCCGGTGAAGGGATCTCGGCCCTTGCCTCGTCGACTGAGGAGCAGGATATTCCAAATGAATACCACGATGCAAAACAAAAGTGAACGTCCTTGCAATAACAGCTTTTGAAAAGTGTTCCAACAACATCAGAATAGGTTTGTTTAACTTGCATTGATCCGAATCAACGCAGTCCCATCAATTAATCACACCACAAAGAACGAAAATATACTGACGTACGTATATGCCATCCGCATTCGCCACTGGGTCCCGTCATCACCCGTTAGGTTAGCTAACTAACGGCAGAGCGGGGACTGGACTAGCGCGGATGAAAAACATATACAACATCTACTAATATATATACCAATATATTATATTTCGCTCAAGGCGTGAAAGAAAATGCAACATCACAGATAATGTACAGCATCACAGAACAATACAGATATCTGGGATCCCCGGGTTTCACAGAGCCACTACTGAAACCCGACGTTCCCCTGGTCGTGTGGATAGCCTGTGCAATGAAATCCTAGACCCCTACGGGCTCGGCAAGTTACCCGCCAAAACCTGAAGCGAGGCAGCCCCCTTCAGCTCCGTGAATGGACCACCCAGCACTCCACGGAATCCGGCAACTTGGGCACCCCTCCTGGGTCAACCTGTACCCCCTACGAGTGCGGCGAATAGCCCGCCAATCCTAGAGTGAAGCCCCCTCCGTCCCAATGCCATGAGATGCGGGCTTGTTGCCCTCTAGAACCCGGCTATCCGTGCACCCCACCGTGGGGTAATCCTAGTACAGAAGGTAAAATATACATACACGGGTACATCGACCGCAACCAGGTCGTGCCCCAAAAGAATAATACAAACAGGCGGTGACGGCAGTCCACATGTCGGACGCTCGCCCCGCAAAAACAAATGTACATAATACACCAACACAGTACTAGCATTGCATCCAGGCTATCCCCACGACCGATCCGCAACATCACAGCATAAACATAGAACATCAACGTGAAAATCACGTTCGCAAATCCGTCTAACCGGGCTATAGCAGTTAGACCGGATTTACCGATCGAGTGACATTCACGGTCGCAGATATAATGTAAATACTGTGAAAAATGTGTTTAAAATTTTCCGATTGATCAAACCTTAACAAGTGGGCCCCCAAACAAAACTGTAGCACTCACAGAAATCCTGGGCCCAATGTTAATATTCCAAAAACCACATTTCTCACTCAGGAACATACTGCAAAATTTTGGGGGGGTGAACAGTAAACATTGCGGCGGAAGAGCGGCCAAAGCAGGGGTTTGGCCGCCCTTCCGCGGCGGAACAGTGAGATCATGTTACCAAATTTTTACAGTATGCTTCTATTTCCCTGCACATCACTCTGAGACAACTTGAAAAATTTTTGGACTTAAAAAAAATTCGACAGAAACTGATGTGCTTGAAATACGTGTTTTCGGGATTTCGTTCGATCAGAAACGTAAAACACATTAAACAAAGCTAGACAAAGTTAATGGCGAGGCTCTGATACCAATGTAAGTGCACGGCGGCGCCCCGGTCGTCAATCCGACGGCCAAACGCGGAAACGGTGATGAACTTTAATTTTTTGCGGACTTAGCAAAACCGGCACCACCGCGCACTAAACCCCGGATCGTGCCATTAAACTAGTTCTAGCAAACAAGAGAAGGGTTAGAGATATACCGACTGATCCGAGTCCTCCGGTCTTCATCTCCACTCCGATCTCCTCGCGGGATCTCCGGTCGTCGCCTCCTCGCCGGAAGGGCACCACGTCGCCTGCATCTTTTACGGGCTCCCGCCTCTATACCGAGGCAACTCGGGCGCGAAGTAGGCTACCCGACGCGTCCAAGATATGCTGTAGGAAGTGTAGTGTAGAATCATAGTCTCACTTTTAGGGTATTGGTTGCCTTTTGAAGATGGAGGAATGAAGGTATGAAAAATGGTGCTTTCATTTTTCCTTGTATCAAAAATGAGATGAATGAATGCTACTCTCTCAAAGATGAAGATGAAGCCCTCTCATTTTGCTCTCTTTTCTTCTTCTCTCTTTCTTTTCTTTTTCTTCTCACTTAAAAAAACTTATCATCCAAAATGAGAATGGTGGAGGAGAGGTTATGAAGCATGAAGGGAGGTGAGTGTAGGAAGTGAAAAGAGGTGACCACATCCTAGACATAAAAACATCAACCATGCTTTTCTTTCCATCAAAACCATACCCTTTCCAATCTCATTTAAAGCAAGTGATGGAGAGAATCAAAGATGCTATCATAATCTCTACAATTGCAATAAAACCCCTCCACTAAAGTTATTTGCACAATTGCAAATAACCCCCTCCATCGGAAAAGTCCGGCCGGGAAAGAACAAAGGAAAACCGGCCGGAACGGAATGCAAACTGGCAACTCCAGAAAACTGGTCCCGTAATAAATTACAGGAAAACCCCATACTGTGCATACACACCCGCATCTGTATTCCGTCCGGATACAAATGCAATGAGACAAAATCTACACTGTACTATACTAGGATCCGGCTTAAACCAAAGCCGGCTAGTAATATCCGTCCGATCCTGATCCGTGCAATACCGCACGTATCTGATCGAACGCTGCCATATAACCATACTGTAGGTCGATGTAGTACACCCCAGTACTTATGGGGAGGCGGAATTTACAAAAACTTATCAAGTTTAAACAACAAACATCGACTAACCGCAAGAATCGAAGCTAAACCCTAAAAACCGTATTCTTATGAGTTTCTTTACATAAGAGATTAGGGATTATACCTAATGAACCGGTCCTTCTTCTTTATGTCCTCCTTGGTTCTCCTCGGCCTTCTCTAGGTAGTAGACGATCCACCCGAGAGCGAAACTCCAAACTAAACCTCTAACTTGAGGTAACTAACCAACTTTGATTGCTAATCAAAGATGATAGAATGATAAAGAGTGAAGGTTATGGATTGATTAGTCTTACTAATCCTAGATCTCAACACATGAGGGTGAGGATTAGTCTTTTGAAGAGAGAGAGCTTGAGGAGAGAGAAGGTGAGAATGATTGTAATGAGAATAGTAAATCTATCATAATATATATGAACCTTTAATATTCATCCATAAAAGAAAACTAAAATGATGAATAATGAAGTTTCATAAATATCTAGTGGTGATTCATAACCATGACTCATTAAGCATTTATCATGCATTAATGATATGCATGAATCACCCTCATGACTCACTAAACTCATTTAATGCAAATGACACCTAAACCTCCTTAGTCACCACTTCTAGAAGCTTCTCGAGTAATTACGAGAACGCCCCTCCGATCCGCAAAAATACGGAAAAACTTTAGACTGTAAAAATCCAATAACCGGATACCAGTAACTGGCTTAAACCAAAGCCGACTGGTAAAAACTGTCCGAAAGTCGTACGCGCGTAAACGCACGTATGCGTCCGAACCCTTTGTCGCAAAACCATGCAACCTCTATATCGTTTCGCCTGGAGTAGGAAACTCTCTGTGTGGGACTCTAGAGACTCGACTACTACGCTGGCAGTGGGTTTAACCACAGACCGCAAGCGGCACTAGCTGTACGTAACGGTCCCCAGGTAGTTGTCGATAAGAAGGCCGATGAGTAAACCCATCCGAACTCCTACTGAGTCTGATGTGACAATCTCCATACAGTCCGGTCCGTTCGTCCATGACTATCGCATATCGGGCCTAGGGGGGCGGCAAGCGTCAGTCCCCTAATAGCGGTATAAGTCGTGTCGGAGTGAAGCCCATTACACCCTGAGAAACTGCTGGAACCTACCAGCAAATCTCGCTTGCCCTGGCCAGGGACTTTGCGTAATGGCTCTCTGACACAGCACGATATCTACTCCCAATACCGGGAGGGACGAATCCTGTCTAACCGCCACTGCCTCCAAGTGCTCGGGACTGCACCCAACTGCTACCTGTTTGCACGACTCCTTTGAGCCGTGGTAGGGTAGCAATCTAAGAACAGTGGGACACACTCGAGGCGAAGTAGCAGTGTCAAGTCTGCGGACTACGCTGTACTCATGTCACCTGGGAACTGTTCACTGACGACTGGTATCAAACCAACCAACAGTTCCCTGTGAGTCCTGTCCGGTGTACCCGTAACCTAACGAGCACCTGTATACTATCTCCAGTACGACGTACTGACGGCTGTGGGACAGACCATCTCCCCAACTGGGATGAGAAGCGTACACACTAGTCTACTCCGGAGTATCGATGCTCTGTCTCGATAATCCAACGACCAGGGACCTGAATAAGGATGTGCTTGTAGACTACCCAGCCCCCACTAGTGTGACTGCCATCACAACGCTGGTAGCCAAGCAAGATCCTAAGAGCTCTATCAATACGTATACTCACATATTAAGATAGAAAAACCAAGTAGCATACTACCATGTTTAGCAAGACTGTTATATACATGTGAATATCCCAAGCTTCCATTAAGTAATATACAAGCTAGTATGATACAGTAATGGCCTTCTAGGGCATAAACACTAACAATCTCCCACTTGCACTAGGGCCATGTACTGGCATATCGCAGACCAATGATCTCGAGTAGCCTCTCGAACTGAATCTGAGGAAGGGCCTTCGTGAATGGATCAGCAATGTTCTCTTCTGAAGCAACTCTCCGAACCTCGATCTCCTGACGATCAATGATCTCCCTGATCAGGTGATACCGCCTCAAGATGTGTCTGGACTTCTGATGGGACCTTGGTTCCTTCGCTAAAGCTATAGCTCCGTTGTTGTCGCAATACAGAGGTATTGGATCAACTATGGTAGGAACCACCTGAAGTTCTGTTAGGAACTTCTTCATCCAGACTGCTTCTTTTGCGGCATCGCAAGCAGCTATATACTCCGCTTCCATCGTCGAGTCAGCAACGGTGTCCTGCTTGGAGCTCTTCCAGCACACCGCCCCTCCATTGAGGGTAAAGACATAACCCGACATGGACTTGGAATCGTCCTTATCACTCTGGAAGCCGGAATCAGCAAAGGCCTCTAACCTGAGGTCTTTTCCGCCGTAAACCAAGAACATCTCCTTAGTCCTCCTCAGGTACTTGAGAATGTTTTTTACTGCTATCCAGTGTTTCTCCCCTGGGTCTGACTGATACCGGCTTACCACGCTCAGTGCATAAGCTACATCTGGTCTGGTACACAACATCGCATACATTATAGAGCCTACCGCAGAAGCGTAGGGTATAATAGACATGCGTTCCCTTTCCAAATCAGTCTTGGGAGACATCTCTTTGGAGAGGGTGATTCCGTGACAAGCCGGTAAATTACCGCGCTTAGAATCTTCCATACTGAATCTTTTCAGTACAGTGTCGATATACCTGGACTGCGAAAGTCCCATCATCCTCTTGGATCTATCACGATAGATCCGGATCCCCAGTATGTAAGAGGCATCACCCAGGTCTTTCATGGAGAACCTGTGTGACAAGAATCCTTTGACAGATTGTAGCATAGGAATGTCATTTCCTATCAATAGAATGTCATCCACGTACAAGACGAGGAATACGACACTTCTGGCCACAACTTTACTATATATGCACGGTTCATCTGGATTTTTGATAAAGTCATATTCTTTGACTGTCTCATCAAAACAGATGTTCCAACTCCGCGATGCCTGCTTTAGTCCATAAATGGACTTAAGCAGCTTGCATACTTTCCCGCTGCTCCCACTCTGATTGAAACCCTCTGGCTGATCCATATAGACGCTCTCTTCTAAATTTCCATTCAGAAAAGCCGTCTTTACGTCCATCTGCCAGATTTCATAATCATGGAAGGCAGCAATAGCAAGAAGGACCCGAATGGATTTGAGCATAGCCACTGGAGAAAAAGTTTCGTCATAGTCCAAACCAGGTCTTTGACGAAAACCCTTTGCAACAAGTCTAGCCTTATAGGTTTCCACCTGTCCATCTACACCAATCTTTTTCTTGAAGATCCATTTGCATCCTATGGGTTTTACCCCATCTGGAGCAAAGTCCAAAGTCCATACTTTGTTGGTGTACATGGACTCCATTTCGGTCCGCATTGCATCTAGCCATCGTACCGAGTCGCCGCTCTGGATGGCCTGCCTGAAGTCAGTAGGTTCATCATCATCTATGATGCAATCCTCTCTATCCCCATCTATGAGAAAACCGTAGTATCTCTCAGGCGGACGAGACGGCCTACTACTCCTGCGGAGGGGTGCGGGAATGTTCTGTTCTTCTTGAACCTCTGGTTCTACCAAACTTTCAGTAACAGCTTGTGGTTCTGGAATTTCTTCCAGTTCTACTTCGCTCCCACTCTTCTGATTTTCTAAAAATTCAGTTTCTAAGAAGTGGGCATGACGAGAAACAAAAACCTTTTGTTCCTCTGCGTAATAGAAATAATATCCCTTGGAGTTCTTTGGATATCCCACAAGCTTACACAGTACTGAGCGTGCCTCGAGCTTGTCCACATGCTGCTTTTTTACAAAAGCTGGACACCCCCATGTCCTAAAATGTTTTAGACAGGGTTTCTTCCCACTCCACATCTGATATGGTGTGGTAGGCACAGTCTTGGTTGGAACCTGGTTCAAAAGATATGCCGCTGATTCTAGCGCATAACCCCAGAAAGATCGCGGTAACTCAGTATTACTCATCATGGATCGTACCATATCCAATAGGGTTCGATTCCGTCTCTCCGATACACCGTTATGCTGTGGAGTGTATGGAGGAGTAAGCTGAGAGAGAATTCCTTTCTCTTTTAGGTAACCTAGGAACTCGGCACTTAAGTATTCTCCACCTCGATCAGATCTTAGTGTCTTAATACTTTTGCCTGTTTGGTTTTCCGCTTCACTCTTGAATTCCAGGAATTTCTCAAAGGCCTCTGATTTATGCTTCATTAAGAAAACATATCCATACCTAGAGAAATCATCTGTAAAAGTAATGAAGTAGGAATAACCACCTCTCGCATGTGTAGACATTGGACCGCATACATCGCTGTGTATGAGTCCTAAGAGCTCGCTCGCTCTTACTCCTTGTCCAGTGAATGGAGTCTTTGTCATCTTCCCTTTGAGACAAGATTGACAAGTGTCATAAGTTTGATATTCGAACGTGTCCAAATATCCTTCTCTATGCAACTTAGTCAACCTTCTCTCATTGATGTGACCCAGTCTACAATGCCATAAGAAAGCTTTATTTAAATCTGGAGACTTTCTTTTTAGTGTGTTCTGGATATTGAAAATTTGGAGTTGGTTTAACACATATATGCCGTTATTTAGAGTACCGGACCCAATCAAACCATGATTAAGGTGGATGTTGACAACATCTCTTACAAACGTGAAATCATAACCTTTATTTGATAACAAGGAAACTGATATGATGTTACACGTTAAGCTGGGTACAAAATAACAGTTATGTAAAACCAAAATGTGTCCACTTGTCAATCCTAGGTGATAATCCCCGACGGACGCAGCTCCTACGCTAGCTCCGTTAGCAACCTTGAGGATCATATCACCTTCCTTCAGCACTCTACGGTTTCTCAGTGCCTGCAATGAATTGCAAATATGAGATCCTGACCCGGTATCCAATACCCAGGAAGTAGAGTTGATCGACAGACAATTCTCAATTACAAACACACCTGAAGTCGAAGCCACAGCTTGCTTCGGTTCCTGGTTCTTGGCGTTCCACGCCTTGCAATCCTTCTTCCAGTGCCCTTTCCTGTGACAATGGAAGCACTCATCCAGGCCAACTACCGGTGCTGTAAACTTTTTCTTTCCCTTCTTTTCCACCTTACTAACACCTCCTCTAGGTCTGGGTGCGGCCTTCTTCTTCCTTCCTTTGGCCCTAGCCTTGGACCCTGAAGAAGATGAACCGCCAACAAACATAGCGGGTGTTTCCCTTGCCTTCTGCAAGGTGCCCTCTGCACTCCTTAACATGTTCAGGAGTTCCGCAAGTTCAACTTCTTTTCCTTGAAGATTGAAGTTGAGGATAAACTGGGCGTAGGTGGGAGGAAGGGACTGGAGAACAAGATCTGTATAGAGCTCATTATCCAAAGTCGTTCCAAGGTCCGCGAGCTCTTCAATATAGCCGATCATCTGTAGGACATGTTCACCTACTGATGACCCGACAGCCAACCTCGCTCGAAACAGTTTCTTAGAGGTCTCGTATCTTGCTATACGAGATTGCTCTCCATAAAGTTCCTTTGTATGGAGAAATATGCCATCTAAGGACATATCCTCGTGCCTCCTCTGATGTTCATTGTTCATCGAGGCAAGCACGATGCACTTGGCTCTCGCGCAATCTAAATCCCAGGTTTTACGGATTTCCTTATCCGCATTGCTGGATTTGGGACCAAGGACAGCAGGTGCTGTAGCGGTGAGGACGTACCCCAGTTTGTCATAGGTCAAAGCCATCTTGACATTCCGCAGCCAATCTTTATAGTTTGGCCCCGTCAGTATATTTTTCTCTAAAAGTAACTTAAGTCCAGTCATTTTCAGGGTCGCTGCAATTAGGAGAGAGAGAAGAAAACTCTTTAGCATGATGCTCTTGCAAGTTTAGAGTGGTTTTTAGTTTATCTAAACTGGATGGCTCCCACTGTTTCTCGAATCCTTCCTCAAACCATAAAAGAAGAATTAGCCAAGATTATTCTCACCGTACAATACTTGCTTAACCGTTCAGCCAGGCTGGTGTCGATACTTCGAGGGAGGTTTTCCAACGCTTTCGCGAAGTTCCTTAATTAAAGAACCTCTTTTCTCTGGGGGCGTAACCCCGCTGACACTTTTCTGGACACCTACTAGGTTTATAGCATTGATCGTTAAGCGACGAATATCCTGATAAGTAGCATATACTCACAGTAGGATCGGGATCCAAATATCATCGTATGATAATGTTGAAGGAATCCTACCAACATTCATCAAACTCCAAATGGTATGCATCTCTTTGCAAATTTCAGTTTCTTTAGAAATTCCCGATATAAGTTTTTGCCCCATGCTCTTATGATCTTGACTAAGGGCCAACAAATCATAAGTCACATGTCAAGTTCTGCCCATCATTATCCTGTTGATTTGAACCCATCCGTATACTCTTGACTAAGGGCCAAACAAAGTAATACGACTGTCCCAAACCAACTCATCTATCTATGCAACAAATGAATACCCCAGCAGCTACCAAACACTATGTCTTGACTAAGGGCCAAACAAACATAGCTTGAATACTACTGACCATTCATAAGAAATGACGGAGGGCTACGACTGGTTTTGGCGAAACCGTGAACGTAGTGAACTTGATATAACCGAAGGAACCTGATAGCTTTTTAAAAGGAGTGGTTAAATCTCCGCATTTAAAAAATATCTGTTTTTAAAAATAACCGAGTGGTTTCTTTTAAATTGTTCCAACGATTTAAACTTTGGTTTGTTTTACTTTGCATTATAGATAATGCGTCCCATCATTAACCTATCATTGCAGAAAACAACGAAAATATAACGTCCTCTTATGCCATCCGCATTTGCCACGGGGTCCCGTCATCACCCGTTAGGTTACTTAACTAACGACAGAGCGGGGGCTGGGCTAGCGCGGGTGTAAAACATAAGTGACGTCTAAATAGCTATAATAAATATAGATATTTTACATTCGTCTGACGCAATGATATTCATTCCAGAACACAGATAAACAATATTGGATTTGCAAGCAATCTGTATTTCTTTTGAGCCTGCAAGAAAAGACAGATTACACAGTTGTGATGAATAGCCGTTTACCCCACCCTCGACCCCTACGGGTACGGCAAACTACCCACCCGGCAGTCTGTGTACCCCACCTTGGGTCAGTCCTAGGAGCAAAAACAGTAAAATGAAATAATACAACGGTGGCTACAACCGCAACCTGGAAGTGCCCCGCGAAAATAATATTACAACAAATTACATTTACAACAAAAGAATTAAACCATAACCCTTTGCTAACCCCGGCTATACACCACAACAGTCCAATACAGTTTATATGCACAAACAGATATAATCATTTCAGAAATGTGCAACCCCCTGCCAACCGACATACTAGCAGTTGGGGGAGGTTTACGAACACATCAAACAATCACAGATATAATCCAATACGCAAATACTGTATTTTTCGATCGAATAAACAACTTCAAAATTGCTCCAAAATCTGCTCTGTTAAACAGTAACCTGAGCAATAATTAAATATTCCAGAAAACCCCAAATGTCACAGGGGACCCACCCATGAAAAATGAGCTCATGACTCGGCAACTCGGCCGCGGAAGCGCGGCGGATCGGTGGGATCCGCGGCGCTTCCGCGGCGCTTTAGTCGAATCATGGGCTCGTTTTTCTTGGGTGTTCTCCTGTGTTCATGTCAAGCTCTCTGAGCACACCAGAAAAATTTTAGGACTTCATTTTCACTTCGACAGAAACTTAACAGAACTAGGGTTTTCCGGGATCGTTTTTTCGTTCGAAATTCGTACAAATTTGCGATTAAGTTATTTAGTGTTTAGCGAGGCTCTGATACCACTGTAGGTCGATGTAGTACACCCCAGTACTTATGGGGAGGCGGAATTTACAAAAACTTATCAAGTTTAAACAACAAACATCGACTAACCGCAAGAATCGAAGCTAAACCCTAAAAACCGTATTCTTATGAGTTTCTTTACATAAGAGATTAGGGATTATACCTAATGAACCGGTCCTTCTTCTTTATGTCCTCCTTGGTTCTCCTCGGCCTTCTCTAGGTAGTAGACGATCCACCCGAGAGCGAAACTCCAAACTAAACCTCTAACTTGAGGTAACTAACCAACTTTGATTGCTAATCAAAGATGATAGAATGATAAAGAGTGAAGGTTATGGATTGATTAGTCTTACTAATCCTAGATCTCAACACATGAGGGTGAGGATTAGTCTTTTGAAGAGAGAGAGCTTGAGGAGAGAGAAGGTGAGAATGATTGTAATGAGAATAGTAAATCTATCATAATATATATGAACCTTTAATATTCATCCATAAAAGAAAACTAAAATGATGAATAATGAAGTTTCATAAATATCTAGTGGTGATTCATAACCATGACTCATTAAGCATTTATCATGCATTAATGATATGCATGAATCACCCTCATGACTCACTAAACTCATTTAATGCAAATGACACCTAAACCTCCTTAGTCACCACTTCTAGAAGCTTCTCGAGTAATTACGAGAACGCCCCTCCGATCCGCAAAAATACGGAAAAACTTTAGACTGTAAAAATCCAATAACCGGATACCAGTAACTGGCTTAAACCAAAGCCGACTGGTAAAAACTGTCCGAAAGTCGTACGCGCGTAAACGCACGTATGCGTCCGAACCCTTTGTCGCAAAACCATGCAACCTCTATATCGTTTCGCCTGGAGTAGGAAACTCTCTGTGTGGGACTCTAGAGACTCGACTACTACGCTGGCAGTGGGTTTAACCACAGACCGCAAGCGGCACTAGCTGTACGTAACGGTCCCCAGGTAGTTGTCGATAAGAAGGCCGATGAGTAAACCCATCCGAACTCCTACTGAGTCTGATGTGACAATCTCCATACAGTCCGGTCCGTTCGTCCATGACTATCGCATATCGGGCCTAGGGGGGCGGCAAGCGTCAGTCCCCTAATAGCGGTATAAGTCGTGTCGGAGTGAAGCCCATTACACCCTGAGAAACTGCTGGAACCTACCAGCAAATCTCGCTTGCCCTGGCCAGGGACTTTGCGTAATGGCTCTCTGACACAGCACGATATCTACTCCCAATACCGGGAGGGACGAATCCTGTCTAACCGCCACTGCCTCCAAGTGCTCGGGACTGCACCCAACTGCTACCTGTTTGCACGACTCCTTTGAGCCGTGGTAGGGTAGCAATCTAAGAACAGTGGGACACACTCGAGGCGAAGTAGCAGTGTCAAGTCTGCGGACTACGCTGTACTCATGTCACCTGGGAACTGTTCACTGACGACTGGTATCAAACCAACCAACAGTTCCCTGTGAGTCCTGTCCGGTGTACCCGTAACCTAACGAGCACCTGTATACTATCTCCAGTACGACGTACTGACGGCTGTGGGACAGACCATCTCCCCAACTGGGATGAGAAGCGTACACACTAGTCTACTCCGGAGTATCGATGCTCTGTCTCGATAATCCAACGACCAGGGACCTGAATAAGGATGTGCTTGTAGACTACCCAGCCCCCACTAGTGTGACTGCCATCACAACGCTGGTAGCCAAGCAAGATCCTAAGAGCTCTATCAATACGTATACTCACATATTAAGATAGAAAAACCAAGTAGCATACTACCATGTTTAGCAAGACTGTTATATACATGTGAATATCCCAAGCTTCCATTAAGTAATATACAAGCTAGTATGATACAGTAATGGCCTTCTAGGGCATAAACACTAACACATACGGCCACTAGTACAAAACTGTCCGATCCTGATCCATGCAATACCGCACGTATCTGATCGGACCCTGCCATATCTCCATACGGCCTCTACAGCGTTTCGCCCGAAAGCTGAGTAACTGAAAGTGTGGTGGACTCTAAAGACTCGTCAATACTATGGCTGTGGATTTAACCACTAGCACGCCAGAGGTATAAGCCAATACGTGACGGGCCACCAGCTATTGACTAAAAAGGACGTCGATGAGCGAACTCATCCTGACACCCTACTGAGCCTGTCAGTGACAATATCCGTACAGTCCGGTCCGTTGGTCTATGAGCATCGCATGTCGGGCCTAGGGCGTTGGTAAAAGTCAGACCCCCAAAAGCGGTACAAATCGTGTCGGAGTGTAGCCCAGAACACCCTGAGATACTACTGGAATACCTACCAGTAAATCTCCTGCCTTGGCCAAGGTCTTCGTGTAATGGCTCTCCTAGACACAGCGCGACCTCACCCCCAATACCGGGAGAGACAAACCCCCGAAGATCCGCTCACTGCCTCCATATGGCTCGGGACTGTACCCAACTAAAACCTGTTTGCACGACTCCTTTGAGCCGTGGTAGGGTAGTAATCAAAGCACAGTGGGAACTCACACGAGACAAATGACGATCCCCAGGTCGATGAACTAACCTGTACACCTGTCACCAGGGAACTGCTATCTGACGTCAGGTATAAGACCAACTAGCATGTTCCCGGCGAGTCCTGTCCGGTGTACTCATAACCCAATGAGCACCTGTATACATCTTAGGTGATCCAACTGACACCAGTGGCTTGTGAGACCGGCCACCGTCCCTCGTCGGGGTCTCGACTGTATACACTAGTCTACTCTGGAGAATCGATGCCCTGTCTCGAAACTCCTACGACTAGGGACCTTTTAAGGATGTGCTTATAGACTCCAGCTCTCACTTATATGATCGCCCTCATACTGCTGGCAGTCAAGCAAGAATCCTAGGGGCTCTATCAACGTGCAATAGCGACATGTCAGGTCACCTAAAGCAGTACACGATGATAAAGGTAAACCAGATAGCGTACTATCATCTCGAGTAAGACTGTCTTCCCGGGATAGGTCCTCCCTCAATCATTGCAATCACGTGCCTGTGACCCAATAATTGACTCTGAGGGCACTATCTCCAACACACCCCACCTTGGGTCTTATCCTAGGAGCATAAACAGTAAAAAGAAATTATACAATGACGGCTACAACCCCGACCCGGTTGTGCGGCCAAAAATAATATTACATCAATTTACATATTACATGAATTGAAAGATAAAAGAAAACTCTCATCTCACAACCCCCCGGCAATTCATCCGCGACAATCCAAAGAATTCATATACACATACCATCAATCATTACAGATCACAGATATGTATAACCCCCACTAATTGACGTATAGCGATTAGCGGACGTTCAATACATATAACACATCACAGATATATTCTCGTCAGCTTAAGTCTTTAAAAGTTCGATCAAAATACGGATTTTCAAGCCCCAAAAACTAATTTTTCTTTCTGGAAAATCTGGGCAGAAAAGACATATTGTAAAAATCCTAAAATACCCCCAGAAATACACTGCAAGAAATTTGAGCCACGACCGATTCAACTCCCGCCGCGGTTCTGTGGCGCTTTGAACGGTTCTGTGGACCAAATTTCTTGAGTGTGTTTTAAAAAGCCTGAGTCGATTTTTGGAGTATGATTTATCAATTTTTGAACAGAATACAGAATCGACAGAAACTTGATTTTCCGGGTGTTTTTCGTGACTTTTTCTCCGATCGAACTTCTACTTACTTTGCTAACATGTTAGATAGTGTTTAACTAGGCTCTGATACCACTGTAAGTCCATGCTACCCTTCCCCGGTGCTTACGGGGTTGCGGAAGTGGTGAAAAACGATATTCAAGAGGGTGGTAACATGGACTCCAAATACGGATCTTTGCTAAACAACTAACTAACAACCTAACTTGAGTTTACCTACTCGGTTAGGGGGCTATACCTTTCTTGAACTCCTTCGTCTTCAACTCCTCCCGGTGTACGGATCGGCCTCACCTCGTCGTCTCCTTGCACCGAAGATGGATCCACCCGAAAGCTTCTACCTTTGGCTTCTTCTTCGATCTTTGAAGAAACTAGAACACTTGGCTTGCTAGGCCTTGTGAACTAGAATGAGTAGAGGATTGTTTTGGTGTCTTTTTATCTCTAAGGCAATGAGTCTCAACACATGAGAATGGTTTGCCTTGAGTTAGAGAGAGCAAGAGGAAGAGGGAGAGCTTGAGAATGAGAGAGCTCAAGAGAGAGAAAGCAAATGAAAGAATGAGACACTCTTTTCTCATCCAACCTCTCATAATCCAAAAGCCATCATAACAAAAATAGTAATCAAGTATTGTGTGATGGTTTAAGTCAAAATGGCTATATCATTTCATGCACTCATTTTGCATAAATAAACAAGCAAGCAAAAGTCTTTGCCATGGAATGATAGCCATTGTCATGATGATGGTCAACTAGTCCAACCTAGTCAACCGGTCAACCTAGTCAACCGGTCAACAAAGTCAACAAGTCAACAAAGTCAACCCCTCAACAGCCATGTCACTATAATACTTAATTAATATTATTGTTAATCATATTTCTTATTCTCATTAGGGTTAAGCAAAAGTCAATGGTCAACAGTCAACAGTCAACAACCCCAATGAGAATCCTCTGTCTCTGTCATCTGTGCATACACACCTGCATCCGCGTTCCGAGGAACACGAATGCAAACGAGATAAAACCAATCCCAAAACGTACACTAGGATCTGGCTTAAACCAAATCCCGCTAGTGTTAACTGTCCGGACACTGTACGTGCACAAGTGCACGGATGTGACCGAACCCTGTCGCAATACCATGCGACCTGTCGCAAAACAATGCGACCTCTACTCTTTTGCCTAAAGGCGAATAGCTTTCTGTGTGGGACTCTAAAGACTCGACACTACGCTAGCAGTGGGTTTAACCACAGACCGCAAGCGACACTAGCTGTACGTAACGGTCCCCAGGTAGATGCCGACAAGAAGACGGACGAGGTGAAACCCATCTGAACTCCTACTGAGCCTGAATGTGATAATCTCTCTGTACAGTCCGGTCTGTTCGTCTGATACATCGCATGGCTGTCCTAGGGGGTGGTAAACGTCAGTCCCCTAATAGCGGTACAAGTCGTGTCGGAGTGAAGTCCAGAACACCCTGAGATAACACTGGAAACCTGCCAGTATATCTCGCTTGCCCTGGCCAGGGACTACTCGTGTAATGGCTCTCCTAGACACAGCGCGATGTCAACCCCCATTACCGGGAGAGACGAATCCTGTATAACCGTCACTGCCTCCAAGTGCTTCGGGACTGCACCCAACTACTACCTGTTTGCACGACTCCTTTGAGCCGTGGTAGGGTAGTAATCAAAGTACAGTGGGAACACACTCGAGGCGAAGTGATAGTGTCAACTCAGCGGACTAAGCTGTACTCATGTCACCTGGGAACTGATAACTGACGATAGGTATAGTACCAACCAACAGTTCCCGACGAGTCATGTCCAGTGTACTCGTAACCCAACGAGCACCCGCATACTATCTCCAGTACGACGTACTGATGGCTGTGGGACAGACCATCTCCCCTGCTGGGATGAGAAGCGCATACGCTAGTCTACTCCGGAGTATCGATGCCCTGTCTTGATAGTCCTACGACTAAGGACCTGTATAAGGATGTGCTTATATATTACCCAGCCCCCACGAGTGTGACTGCCATCACAACGCTGGTAATCAAGCAAAGATCCTAAGGGCTCTACTAATATGTATAAGCGATATGCTAAAAGAAACACATGCACATATTGAAGTAGAAACAAACCAAGTAGCATACTACCATTTTGAGCAAGATTGTATTTACAACTGTGAATATCCCAAGCTTCCATTAAGTAATTTACAAGCTAGTATGATACAGTAATGGCCTCTAGGGCATATACACTAACATGCTCTTGCAAGATTAGATTGGTTATCTAATATATCTAATCAGGATGTCTCCCACTGTTTTAATCAAATCTTCCTTCAAACCCTAAAAAGAAAGACTAGCCGGGATTAATTACACGCTACAAGTTCGCCAATCTTTCAGCCTGGCCAGTGCCGGTATTTTGAGGGAGGTCCCCCGTGCTTTCGCACGAACCTAATTAAAGTAAACCTCGTTTTCCCAGGGGCGTAACCCCGTTAACACCTTTCTAGACACCTACTTGATCGGCTAATTATAATGTGTAAAACTCTCCCAGGAGTAACTCTTACTCGCAGCGGGTATCGGGATCCAACTATCTCATAGAAGGTATGCAATCTCATTGCAAATTTCAACACTTGAAATTCCCGATAATATTTTGCCCCAAGCGTCCTATGACCTTGGCAGAGGTCAACAAACCATAGGCTGCTAGTCAAGTCCAACCCGTCATTTCCTGATTGAAGTAAACCCACCCGCACGACCCTTGACAGAGGTCAATAAGGTCGCACGACTACCCTAAATCAATCACATCATATGCTTATACAGATAAGCACTAATCAGCTACCGCACACTACGCCTTGACAGAGGTCAACAAACGCAGCACGAATACTAACCAGTACTTATCTGAAATGACGGAGGGCTACGACAGGTTTTTAAGAAAACCCTTTGCGTAATGAATTTGATATCGTTGTAGAATCGAGTGATTTTAAATGGAGTGTTTTTTAGGCTTTTCTATTTTTGTTAAAGGGGTCACTCCCGGTGAAGGGATCGTCGGCCCTTTCCTCATCGAATAAGGTGCAGGATATATCATATATACCACTATGCAAAGCAAGAACTATAGAAACAATCAAAAGACAAACCGAGTTTGTAGCATCTAAAGAGGTCACTCCCGGTGAAGGGATCTCGGCTCTTTCCTTATCGAATAAGGTGCTGGATGTTCTACAAGGAACACCGCTATGCAAAGCAAGAACTAGAGCTACCAGTTTATAACAAGTTTCTACAACATCTTAGGTTTCTTTTATTTCATTAATCTCATTAATGAAGTCCCATTTTAATTATGCTTCACAAGCATCAGATATGAAACGAAATTAACAATATGTAATATATATCTCATATATATAATATAAACATTCGTCTCAGGCAGTAATATGATCTCATAACAGAACATTGCAGCAGAAGAACATATATGAAATATTGGATATACTAGGATGTCCGTGTTTTAATGCGAGCCTGTATAAAACACAGATTCCACGGTCGCGATGAATAGCCAAACCCATATCCCTAGACCCCTACGAGAGCGGCAAGCAACACAGCCAATTCTAGGGTTAGGAGACCCAGTCCCGACTCCTCGAAGATGTACCAAGACTTGCGACAGCATTTCTGGTGGGAAGGCATGAATCGGGAGATTGCCCGCTTTGTGGCAAAATGCTTGGAGTGTCAGCAAGTTAAGGCTGAACATCCAAGGGTTGCTGGTTTATTGCAACCACTTCCGATTCCTCAGTGGAAGTGGGAACATATAACCATGGATTTCGTGACAGCTCTACCGCGGAGTCCAAAAGGCAACAATGCAGTTTGGGTGATTGTTGATCGTTGACCAAGGCAGCTCATTTCATTCCTTTTCGGGTTGGTCAATCAACAGAAGCTTTGGCAGAACGGTACATGCAGGAGATTGTAAGATTGCATGGAGTACCGGTGAGCATCGTGTCCGACCGTGACACTCGATTCGTATCACACTTTTGGAAGAGTTTACAGGAAAGTTTGGGGACTCGATTGAAGTTTAGCACAGCTTATCATCCTCAAACAGATGGCCAGTCGGAGAGGATGATCCAAACTCTTGAAGATATGTTGAGAGCATGCATGTTGGACTTCAAGGGTTCATAAGAGGATCATCTACATTTGGTGGAGTTTTCTTACAACAACAGTTTCCAGGCGACAAATCAGATGGCTCCATTTGAAGTTTTTATATGGTCGCAAGTGTCGTTCACCTGTTTGTTGGGACGATGTCGGTGAACGAAGATTGTTGGGACCAGATTTGGTTGTGCAGACAGTTGAGAAAGTTAATGCAATTCGGAATCATATGAAAGCAGCTCAAGACAGACAGAAGAGTTGGGCAGATACGTCGAGAAGACCTTTAGAGTTCGCCGTGGGTGATTTGGTATTCTTAAGGATATCACCAACTAGAGGGGTGATTCGTTTTGGAAGTCGAGGAAAGCTCAGTCCTCGGTTCGTCGGGCCTTTCGAGATCTTGGAGCATGTTGGCGAGGTAGCGTATCGTTTGGCGTTACCGCAGTCCTTGGCGAATGTGCATGATGTGTTTCACGTGTCTCAACTCCGTAAGTATGTTCGAGATGAAACACATGTATTGGATCATTCGGAGCTGACTGTACGAGAAGATTTGACTTTTGAGGAGTGGCCGGTTGAAATTGTTGATCGAAGGGAAAAGGTTCTTAAGAACAAGGTTATCCCTCTTGTACTTATTTCTTGGGGTAGTCGCTCACATGGAGAATCAACTTGGGAGCGGGAAGATGAAATCCGGTAGAAGTTTCCCCATCTTTTCTTGTACTTATTGGTCGTTTATCCTTTTGTGTTTTTGGAATTTCGAGGACGAAATTCTTTTTGTAGTTGGGTATAATGTAACAACCGAGTCCAGTTATACCAATTCCAGTTACTGTATGTAGTTTATGGTATCTAGTTCATTTATCATGTTTGATTTTTGAGTGGTAATTTACTTTATATCCGACCCGTTTACTTGAGCTCATTGTTTTCCTAATTATAGATTTCGCTAACATTTAATATTCTTGCATATAACCTTTTAAGTCATTTAAAATACATGTCATGGTCTGCTTGTCACCCCTAACCCTGTGGTAGCGTCGCTGCATCGTGTTCTCGTCCCGTTCAGTGAAACGGACGTGTTTGGACGGCTACGCGCACGTACGTGCGTCCGCTCTTGGGGGTATGCTTTTTAATTACAAAATCCTTCATTTCAATTTTTAGAACCTGGCAATATTTTTCATATTTCAAATTCAAATTTTTGGACCCGACCCGGGCTCAATTCTGAAATATTTTGTATTTCCGCCAAATCCTATTTTTTTTCTAAATCTTTTAATCAGCCAAATATTTTTCAGCCTATTATAAAATATTTTTTAAACCAGCGAGATCATTGTTAACACCCAGAAATCTTTAGAAAATCCTTTCATATTTTTCTCCAGCCAATCACAGTTATTCCTTGATAAATACCGGGCCCCACACGTTTCCTTTCCTCACGAAATCTTTGCTCTGTTTTCCTTATATTCTTTAAAAACTCTGCGAGCCAATAAAAACCTCTCTTTGCCTCGTGCCGGGCCCACTGACCCATCTCTGTCTCTCACCTTTCCTTTTCTTTTCTCTCTCTCTTCATTCTCTCTCCTATCGCGCTTTCTCTCTCCGCTCGCAATTACTGTGCGCTCCTCGATTCCCGTCACCGCGAGCGCGATGTGGTCACCTCCCTTCATGTTTCTCCTTCTCCCTCCTTTAAAAACCCCCCGCTGTTTCTCCCTCTCTTTTAAAAACTCATCGCCTCGTGTAAACATTAACCCTACTTTTCCCTCGTCCCCTCTCTCCTCGTCGACACCTCCTTGCACCCCCCTCGTCACCCTCAACTCCATCATCTCTTCTCTTTCTTCCTCCCTCAAGCGAGCCCACTAAACCAAGAAACCCACTGCAGCCCTGAACCCAGCACCGCCACCTCGTCGCCGCCGACTCCCTCATCTCATCGTCATCTTCTTCCTCTCCCTCTCTTCCTCTCCTCTGCCGTTTCCCAGCACCAGAACCCACATCCAAGCAAACCCTAGCAGAAACCCTAGCCCCGACCCATTCCCTGCAACTTGGACCTTGTCGCCTTGCCGTTGATCTCGCCGGCGATCCCTTGCCGACGACTACCCACCTTTGCAACCACAGTCGTCTCCCAAACCCCTGTGAGAAACCTTTCTCTCCCTCATCCTTCTCTTCTTCTTCTTTCTCTTCTTCTTCATCTTAAAATTTCTTTTCTATTAAATGCTAAAGGGTCCTCTGTAGATCGTCGGAGCTCCGTCGACGACGCACCGACGACGCTGTCCCCCCTGCAATCCATTGAGTAAGTTCTCTCATCAATTGTCACGCCCCGCTTCCCAGTGTACGGCGAAGTGGACGCGACGAGGCCCGCTACGTATATACTCAGAAGTATATACGCTAAGCGTAACTAAGCAATATAAAGTAAATCACAAGAGACGAATAATATGGAAATAACAGCAACTTTTATTAATAACATTCTTTTTACAATGCAGGAAAAGAAAATACAACTGGAATGAAAAAGCAATGCCTAAACAGTGGCATAACAGGAAATGAAATAAACTGGAAAGAACAAGGTACAATTATCTAGAGCTCTGGGTCTGCCTGGAACTGCTCCAAATCTTCACCGGTGGGCTCGATCTCAACTTGGTCCAACGCACCTGACGACATTCAAAGAAGAAAGAGATAGAATGTCGTCAGCGAACAGGTCGCTCGGTAAGTCCCAAAAGAATATGAAGAATGAGAATGATAGAGTAATAGTATTTTCTAAAGTATTATATTGTTGAATATTATGGAACATTGTGTAACGCTGTTGTTTGTAGCTTGGTACAGAAGAATGCCAGTGTATACGAGAGGGGTCTCTATATGCTAGAGACCAGGGCAAACGGAAATAGAGTACAAGGCTCCGTTATACAACCCGGAACAACGGCAACTGGATTCAGGTTAGGTGTCTTAAATCTGACCGTCTCGTGCCACCTTTAACACCTTCCGTACCAATCCACCCCTTAAACCCCGTAGTGTTTTAACAATACTGTAGTGTTGGATTATGTAAGTTGGATGACTGACCAAAACCATGATATCAGTAAACATATTGCAACTGTGTAATCAGGTAAATGGAATATCAGGATAATGGATGAATATCCATGGTTTGATTCAGTCAAAAAGAATATATTGTTAACTGGGTTCATGGATTCATGTATTCAAATTGTATTGGAATATAAAAGAATATAGATTTGACTTGAATCATATTCAAGTCAGAAATAGTCAGACTCTAACTCGAGTCAGACTAAAAGAAGATAATTTGAAGTTCAATAATAGCTAGGGGCCTTATGGTAATTTGTAAAACTTGAGGGGGTTTTATGTAAAAAGTACTTTTGTATATTTTTCAAAATACACCTCAAGTATTTAATAATCGTCTTAATTGTTATCATGAATGTGAATTTTATTTGTGTTATTCTAGTGAATATATCCTAATAAAAGTATTAATTATCTTATCTGAAATTCATGGTATTTTAGTGTAACTGTTAATCTTGTAATTTTTAGAAAAATGTGGAAACTTTATATTATGATAAAATAGGTGTTTAAATGATAATTATATATATTAACACATGAATAATTTTATATAATATTTTATTTAGAAAAATCTCATTTTCCCTAAATATCGTATTTTAAACCTTTCGAGACCGAATGCTCCTTGCGGAGGTCTGAATCTCGCACTACTAGCCTGCGGGTGCACGATGAACCGTACTATCCCTAACAGGTTCCCCAAAAGTGGGTTGTAGCGGCGCTTTGCTTAGGTTTAACAAATACTTTTCATTTGGGAAAACGGTTTTATAAATATGGGGTATTTATTTGCAAAAGAGTACAGTTTCCCGTATTTTAGTTATTAGGGTTTCCTAAACCAACTAGCCTATTTCTAAGATCTAAACGATGAGTCATTAGAAGCCTCAAATCGCCTCTTCACCGTCAATTGCGGCCTGGTAAGTGCCAGGTAAGTTGGAAGGAACCACAGTCGTGGGCCTAATTAAAAACCACTAGCATTAGACACACTTGCCTAGGCACCACAAGACAGTTTAGATAAACGATCGATGTCCATGACCAATCGTGTTTTCATTTTATTAAAAGATTTTATCTAGAAAAGTTTACAACTTAAAGCTTTAAATAAAAGTTATAAAGATTATGGTATTTTAGTGAAAAAGTCCTGTAATTTCGTATTCTGTATTTTTTGATATTTATCAATTAGGGTTAGATTGAGTGTGTGTAGGGGTAGGTCATTACCCCGTGACTTATATTAAGTTTTGGTGAAGTTTAAAGGTAAAACATGCTATGTTAAACTTAAAGGTATTATAGCGCAAGAATACGGTATTCGAAAACGTTATCATTTTATGTGTGAAATTTCATTCAAATTGGATTTTACAAGTTTAGTGATCAAGATAAACCTATTTAGGAGTGAGGGAATTAATTAAACTAAGAAAAATGAACTTCATGGTATTTTTATGAAAAGAGTACGGTTTTGCAAAGAACTTATCATTTCATGTGAAAAAGTTTGATTAAATTGTTTTATGGGTGATTAATAGTCAACATGAATATGGGTAGATAATATGTATTAGGTGACAAGTGGAAATTTATAGAAAAACCGAATCGGAAATCGGTTTGTCCGATTTCCGTCGGGTTCCAAAAAGTCGTATATTTTTTCTTAAAGAAAAGAGAGATAGAAGAAGGTGGGACTTACGATTTGGACAAGCTAAGGAAGCTAGAGGTCATGATGGTTGTCGATTCGTTGAAAACGTCGCGAAGGTCCTGATCCGGTCGCCGGAATCCGTCGTCGATTTCGGCAGCGCTTCGCTTCTCGCTCTTCGTACCGAGTTCTCGAGAATTTGGGAGAGTGGATTTAGAGTTGTAAGGTGAAAAGGTAGAGGATAGGGGTCTTTATATAGGGCTGGGCTAGGGTTAGGGTTTGGATTAAAAAATATTTTAAAAAAATATTAAAAAAACATCAAAAATTCATTAAAAATCATTAAACCTAGGAGTAAAAGGGATTTATTGGCCAAATAAAAACCGATCCAGCTATAATAAGTGTGCAAGAGGGTTGACCAAGTCAAGAGCCAACTTTTCTCAGTTGGTGACTCGGCCGTCCGGCCAAGTCCGGCGGCGACGCCGGATCGAGTCGGCCGAGTCGCCGTCCGGCGGCGCCGAGTCGGGCCTAGTCAAGGGTCCAATGGCCGGGGGTTTTCCTGAGGAACAACTTGGTATTTTTACATTTTGTTGTCCAGTACATATTTTGGGAGTTATGGCCTTTTTACCGTTGACTTCCAAAAAAAAATAAAACAAAATAAATACAAAAATAATGTGGGGCATGGGAATTGAACTCCGTTGGCTTGGTTCAGCAGTGCAAGGTATTACCAATGAGCTACAAGCTCCTTCTTGTAATTATTGTGGTTTTTAATTACTTAAACTGATAGCAGCAAGAATAAATACTCCTAGTATACATTAAATTTAAAGTAATTTCTTGTACACTAAAAATGGAGTTATTTCTTTCTTGTAGCTTGTAATTAAAAACAAAAATAATTACCTAAATCTTGTGCTCAGGCTTAAATACCCCTTTGTGGATTTTTTATAAAAACATTTTGAAAAAAAAATTTGTATAGGAAAAAGTGTATAAAAAATTAGGGTTGTTACATCAATCCCCTCTATTCTTTTCATTCTTCTTCTTGCTTCTCTTCCATGCATTTTTGCCCTTTGATTACACTCACTTTTTTTCTTGGTTTGTCAGAATCCGACCGTGCCGGCGACGATCCCGACGACCCAGCGAGGACCCCTGACCCGTGTGATTCTACCGTTCGTCGTTTGGACTCATTCCGTGTACCGTGCGCGCGTCACGACTTTTCCCGCCGACGCGAGACGTTTCGTTTTCCGTGTCGCGATCTGTCGAGGCAAGTTAATCTTGCTACATGCTATTCATACTATTCATATATCAATCTATCTATTTTCCTATTAAAATCTGTAGATAAAAATCTAAAGTTTTGAATTCCAGATTAACAGTACAATGTTCCGTTTATATATTTCAGATCTAAACATGAAACCTGATTGTTGCATTTAGTTGACTATACCTAGTAATCGCATTTATATGTTAGATCACATAATCACAATTGTTTTATAGCCATATTACCCTTTTGTAGTTTTACCCTATCGTCTGACCGATTGCATACATTTAGCCTTATTCACATTCAATTGCATCTCTAGATTGTTTTAATACATATTAATATGATTTCATCATCCACATGTGTAATACTGCATTCCTAAAATGTTAAAACTATTCCTTAAACCAACTGATAACCGTACAACTAAGTAGTTTAATCTACACCTATTGCTATCATGTTACTGTGCATGTTTATTGTTCTGATAGTACCATGCTTGTTTATTCATAACCATAATTATGCTAGTCGATTATGAGCATCCATATGTTATCTTGTACACCCTGATGTGATTTTCTACGCATATTACTTGACCTGACATGGTACCGTGCACTCTTGACATGACATGACATCTAAGTACACTACTCGACTTGACCTGATGTACCATGGCTTTATCTGTTACCTGATCTTGTGTCTAATGCCAACAAACCCGACATGTAGTCCTTACGGACCGTTCCTATTGTCTATCCAGACAAACCTGCACCTACCTGATCATGTGTTGGCATTAGTTCTTGATTACTGAATACCTGACTTGAACACATATAACTTGGGGGGTATGGGGAAATCAATGATGAAATCCTGACTTGTAACTCGATAGTTGCTTGCTTATACTGATCAGTTTTTTTTAGGCTAGGCTCGCCTCGTGACGATGCTGCTGACATCGTTGGTCTTTACCCTTTTCCTTTTTGTGCCTAGCGGCACGTCTCGGTTTCAGCCCGAGAGTCTTAGACCGTGGTCCCGGGCATGCACGGGATACTATTGAGTTACATCGATGATTCATCAAATTGATTTCAAAGACTTGAGAGTAGATAACGTATAGACCAGTTTAGTTTACTCACTGCACACTACCCTTCACTGCCTTGATTTATATTGCTGTTACACCTGCTTTATCATTCATGATTATATTTGCATTGCCTGTTACCCTGTTTATATTTTTTATTGCTTGATGACATGACGCGCTGACGTCTGGGTTTTGCATGGCCCAGATTCCGTACCTTTGCTGCAGTCCGAGCAGGAGTACTTCAGCCAACAGGCTGAGCAGTAAGGATTCTGTAGTAGTTAGTTCTTTTACTTTCAGCATTTTATTCCTGATGTGAGCCCGCATTATGGGACATACATTCCAGTTATTTTGTATTGGATCTCTTGCTTCCGCATTTTTATTACTCTTGACTCATTTTATCTTGGCTTATGGACATGTATTAGATAGTTATATTTTTCTTGATATCTCTACAGCCGTAATATGACTGTGGATGGATACTTCCTACCCACAGATAGCATGGTTGGCTATGTCACGTGCCCATCTTATCGTACTCTGGGAAGCGGGGCGTGACATGGTTCTTTTGGTATCAGAGCCATAGGTTAATCGGGTTTGATTCTTTTGTAGTTGGGTATTGGACCCAATACACGAATCAGAATACCCGTGATTAGGAAACATGTCCTGCCACCTTACCGCCCTACCATTCTTAAATCATAACCTCCTCCTGATTCTACTTTTGCGATGTGCAAACCTCCTTTCCATATCGACTTGAAAACCTGGTTTCCTTTGTTTATCTCTAGAGCTTAGGCGACTTGAGTGGAGTTATGTGATTGTAACTATGATACCGCGGCATAGTTACAATGCGGTACTCTATTTAAGTAACTTGGAGTTCTAGCCTTGACTGATATCCTTGATCTATATGTTGAATTTGTTATCGTACTAATACTCTTTGGTGTTTGGTTGCAGCATCATGGAAGCCAGGAATCTACAATCGTAGCAGAGGTGTATGGATGACGCTACTTTGCTTGGAGTAATTCGTAACTTGCTTAAGGACCACAAGCAGCAGACCGAGCTGAAGCCGGCGTTTGCACTAAACCAAACGGCCGTACGTAGAAGTGTTCTGGTGAACCGACGCAGTGTTGCACCAATGAAGAAAACAACCGTTGCTGGTCGGAGAGGGAGCATGATCTGTGACATTTGCCGTTTTCCTGGGTATGTGCAAAGGGAGTGTCGGAGAAAGCGTGGATTCTGTTTGGTTTGTGGATCGGCGGATCACACTATCCATGTTTGTCCGTCGAAACTTCATAAGGAAGAGAGTGTTCGGAGGCCAGTGTTACCCAAGAAAAGGGGAAGGATGTTGTGCGACTTCTGCCAACGACCGGGTCATTATCGGAGAGATTGTCGTAAGTGACTTGGACTTTGTCTGATTTGTGGATCAGTGGATCACATCATTGTTAATTGTCCGTCAAGGCTAAGATTGAAGGAAGGTACTCGGAAGCCACCGCAAGAGCAGCTTCCAGGTCAGGAGCAGTTAATTCGGGGAGCTAATCAGGCTCAGGCTTTTCCCCTGATGGCTGAAGAGGCTAAACCTTCAGAGGAAGTCGTTTCAGGTACCCTATTTGTTCATGGTTTTCTCGCATTAACGTTATTCAATTCTAGTGCATCTCATTGATTTATGTCGTCCAAGTTTATTGTTGTACACTCGATGACTTTCATGACCCTGTTAATTTTGTGACTTACACACTGGGATTGGGAAAATCATAACTAGTAGAGGGTGTAAGGTTGGTTTCGTCGTTGTTTGCGGACGGGAGCTATTGCAGGGGTCTTGGAAGTTGTTACTGGCAGCTTTGATGTAGTCTTGGGAATGGAATCTTTCGGCACTTTCCACGCTCACTTTGAGTGTAGAGTGAAGAAAGCGAATTTCCAGATTCCCGGACACCCAGAGGTTGTTTGAAGGAAGCAGTTTTGTCGGGCCACTCGATGTTAGGGCTAGGCCGACAATTAATGATCTTCCGTCGATGAAGGTTGCTGAAGATGAAGCGCCAGCTGTTGTTCGAGATTTCATGGACGTGTTTGAAGACATATCGGGTTTACCACCGAGGCGAGACGTGGAGTTCGCGATTGATCTTATTCCTGGTGCAGCGCCAGTATCTGAAGCGTATTGTCCAATGGCACCAGTGGAGTTGGAAGAAGTCAGGAAGCGGGTTACTGAATTACTTGAGGAAGGTTGGATTCGCAGCAGTAACTCGCCCTGGAGAGCTCTAGTTCTTCTATTAAAGAAGAAAGATGACACAAGGAGGATGTGTATCGACTGTCGAGAAGTAAACCGGGTGACTATTAAGAACAAGTACCTGATCCCTCGCATTGGAGGACTACTTGAGCAGTTTAATGGCGCGAGGGTATTCTCGAAGCTGGATTTGCGATCCGGATATCATCAGGTCCGAGTGAAAGCAGAGGATATTTGCAAGACGGCGTTCCGAACTCGGTATGGACATTACGAGTACTTAGTGGTGCCCTTCGGAGTAACGAATGCACCGGCGATATTCGTGGACTTGATGAACCGAATCTCTCCACCATTCTTGGACCAGTTTATTGTGGTGTTCATTGAGAATATTCTGGTCTACTCAAAGAGTATGGAAGAGTATGCGGCATACTTGAAGATCGCACTGCAGACATTGATGCAAGAAAGATTGTATGCAAGGATGGGCAAGTGCGAATTTTGACTTGAAGAAGTAAGGTTTGGGGCAAATCGTAGCTGGGAATGGAATCATCGTTTATCCAGGGGAAATTGCAGCAGCTCAAGACTGGCAGTTTCTGAAGAACGTTGTAGAAGTCAGAAGTTTCTTGAGCTTGCAGGATACTACAGAAGGTTCGGGGAAACTTTGCTCGTTTGGATGAGACTTGACCAAGCTTACGCGCAAGGAGAAGGAGCTTATTATGGGGCAACGTAGATGGTTGGAGCTGATGGCTGACTACGATCTTGATCTTAGGTACCATCCGGGGAAAATTAATGTTGTGCCGGATGCGCTCAGTCGGTTACCAGCAATTCAAAGGTTGACTGCACGGAAGGAACTCATTGAAGACTTTCGAAGATTTGATTTGGAGGTTGTGCTATCGCATTCTTCGGGACGATTGATGCAGCTGCAAGTACATTCATTGTTAATCGAAAATATTAAAGCAGCATAATCGCAGGACCTTAGATTGCAAAAGTTTTGAGAACAGGTTGAAGCTAGACTTCGAACAGATTTATTAATCCATGAAGATAGTTCGTTGAGATAGGGTAGCCGGTTGTGTGTGCCAAAGGGAGATATTCGTGAAGAGCTTATGAAGGAGGCACACAGTTCAGCTTATTCCGTACATCCAGGAGGCACGAAGATGTACCGAGAGTTACGACAGCATTTCTGGTGGGAAAGCATGAATCGGGAGATTGCCCGCTTTGTGGCAAAATGCTTGGTGTGTCAGCAAGTTAAGGCTGAACATCCAAGGGTTGCTGGTTTATTGCAACCACTTCCGATTCCTCAGTGGAAGTGGGAACATATAACCATGGATTTCGTGACAGCTCTACCGCGGAGTCCAAAAGGCAACAATGCAGTTTGGGTGATTGTTGATCGTTGACCAAGGCAGCTCATTTCATTCCTTTTCGGGTTGGTCAATCAACAGAAGCTTTGGCAGAACGGTACATGCAGGAGATTGTAAGATTGCATGGAGTACCGGTGAGCATCGTGTCCGACCGTGACACTCGATTCGTATCACACTTTTGGAGGAGTATACAGGAAAGTTTGGGGACTCGATTGAAGTTTAGCACAGCTTATCATCCTCAAACAGATGGCCAGTCGGAGAGGACGATCCAAACTCTTGAAGATATGTTGAGAGCATGCATGTTGGACTTCAAGGGTTCATGGGAGGATCATCTATATTTGGTGGAGTTTTCTTACAACAACAGTTTCCAGGCGACAATTCAGATGGCTCCATTCGAAGCTTTATATGGTCGCAAGTGTCGTTCACCTGTTTGTTGGGACGATGTCGGTGAACGAATATTGTTGGGACCAGATTTGGTTGTGCAGACAGTTGAGAAAATTAATGCAATTCGGAATCATATGAAAGCAGCTCAAGACAGACAGAAGAGTTGGGCAGATACGTCGAGAAGACCTTTAGAGTTCGCCGTGGGTGATTTTGTAGGGTTGCTATGCACGCGCACAAGGTTCTACGAGGCATCAACCATGCCCGATTTAAAAATTAGCCGTGCCGAACAACCCGAAGCCGGATCTTTAAACCAGAGATTAGACGAAAACTAGTATGTTAACAACTTTAACACTAAGTGAGAGGGATTACAACCTTTGTAGATCCGGTCCTTCACTTCATATGCTCCGTGTTGTGGTCCCTTCGCTGCGATCATCGGGTTCCGGACTCTCGAGAGGTTCCACGAAGAGAAATATGCAACCTTTGCTTCCGATCATCGATACTAAGATGATCTACCTTGAAGTTTCATTAACAAAAGCTAACACTCATGAAATGATGTGAACACCCTCATCTAAATGGCAAGGGAAGATGAGGATGATGAAGTAGGATTTTTTCTCTCTTTATTTATCTTTTTCTCACATTTATTCATCACTTGGAAAAAGCTAGTAAGCTTTTTCCATGAAGAAAGAAGAAGGAAGAAGATGAAGAAGAATAATGAATATTATTTTGTGATGAATAATAAAAGTTATCATAATCATTTATGCAACCATGGTTATAGTAACCATTGTAGAGAGTTTACTAGGGTTAGGGTTTGGGTTGGATTAAAGGATGAGTCACAAAGAAATATCTATCATAATATCTTAACAAAGACAAAGTAAAACCATCTAGAAATCATTAACCCAAATCAAACCCTAATCTTGTTTAAACTCCTCTAAACATGTTGCATTAATAATTATAATATGTTACAATATTATATATCACATATACAATATTTATTGTAACAAAATAAAATATAACATTTAACATATATCGCATATATATCAATGTATTACCCGAGTGAGAAAAATAATCTTTTAGTGAGAAAATATTAGTTAATGTAATTTAATATATCATATATATTATTATACATTAAATTATCGAATCAACACTTGATCCGACAATCCGGCTATATCGCATATAACCGACTAATATTTATCCGTACCGATTCATCGAATCAACACTTGATCCGATGACCCGGTTGATATCAAATATCGCGAGAATAGAATACGGTATCTCATATCGTATTATCCTCGGTCCCGCACATATCACATATGTGCTCCTACTCCGTTTTGCCTGAGCCAAGAAACCTCTGTGTAGGACTCTAAAGAATCGTCAATACGCCGGCAGTAGATGATGATCATATCAAACACCCACAAGCTGCAAGCGGTCAGCTAAACGTAACAGCTACCCAGGTATTGAGCGCTCAGAAGATCAACAAGCAAGCCTGTACATTCTCCTGTGAATCCAAACAGTAACACTCCCGTACAGTCCGGTCTCGTCGTCTGATATGTTGCATATCTCGCCTATGGGTGGTAAACATCAGACCCCAGTAGCTCGATAAGTCGTGTCGATATGAGGTCTATAACAGTTCGAGAAACTACTGATAACACTTACCAGTAAATCTCAGCAACCCTGGCCAGGGATTTCCGGTTATAGCCAATCGAACACAGCACAACATCAACTCCCTATACCGGGAGAGACGAATCCCCTCCTATCGCTCATTGCCTCCATGTGATTCGGGACTGTACCCAAAAGCCACCTTTTTGCATGCCCTCTTGGACATGGTATGATGGAAATCAAAGCACAGTGGGAATCACACAAGACTCTATGACGATCTCGGGTCAACAGACTACTCTATACCAGTGTCACCGGAGAACTGCCATCTGACATGAGGTATAATACCATCTGGGAGTTCTCGGCGAGTCCGTCCAGTGTACCCAGTCTCCACTGAGCACCCGTACACCATCCTTGATGTCAAACACCGATGGATATGGGATCATCCATCACCCATCATATGGGTCAAGATGCATATACGCTAATCTACTCTGGTGCATCGATGCCCTGTCTCGATACACCCTCGACTAGGAACAGTTATAGGATGTACTCGTCGACTACCGTGGCCCCACTAATATGATCTCATCATAGTCCCAGTAGTCGAGTACATATCGTAAGGGCTTTATCAACATGTAACATAGAGACAATCAGAGTACATGTTAAGATAAAGTACAACCAGATAGCTTACTATCATGTCGATCAAGAAAGTCCTCCCTATATATGTCCTAGCATCCACTACAATATACATCGTATGTACAGTAATAGCCTCTAGGGCATACATATAACTAACAATCTCCCACTTGCACTAGGGCCATCTGTTATGGTATCGCATACCCAACAATTAGCTGCGGTTGAAGTATCTCATACTCAACCATCCCATAAAAGTCTCTACTGGGAAAAAGGCCTTTGTGAGAGGATCCGCGCTGTTGTCCTCTGTATCTACTCTCCTAACCTCGATCACCTTGGAGATCAACCATCTCCTTGATCAGGTGATACTGCCTAAGAATTATATCTGGATTTCTGATGGGACGGTAGTTCCTTGGCTAAAGCCACAACTCCATTGTCACACAATGGTAGGAACGAAGTTCATCTTATGAACTTATATATATCCAGACTGCCTCTTTGGTAGCATCCTTGGTAACGATGTATCGTGCCTTTAATCATCTAGTATGTCACGGTATCTAGCTTGGAACTCTTCCAACATACCGTCCCTCCACTGAGGGTAAAGACAATGCCTGCGACTGACATTCAGTCGTTCTTATCACCTTGGAACCTTTCCAGTGATTCTCCCCAGGATCAATTGATACCATCTCACTACAACTAGTGAGTATCCTAACATCCAATTAGATCTATCTCATAGATCCAAAACCCAGGATTTAGGAGGTATCACTTTGATCCTATATGGAGAATCCTTGTGATAAGCGGAGATTGACCAAGCGTAGCATAGGAAACTCCTTCCCTATCAAGAGTATGTCATCCACGTACTCTACGAGGATCACCACCATACTCTCTACTACCCTTTTGTATATACAAGGTTCATCTACCATTTTGATGAAGTCAAACTCTTTGACTACCACATCAAAACAGATGTTCCAACTCCGCGATGCCTGTTTTATCATATAAAACATCTTGTACACGTTTCCGCTGCTCCCACTGTCTACGAAGCCCTCTGGCTGTGTACTTATAGACGTTCTCTTCTAAAACATCACTTAGAAAAGCAGTCATGACACCCAACCACCAGATATTGTAGTCATGGTATGTAGCCGTGGCAAGTAGGATCTGGATGGACTTAAGCATAGATCCTTAGAAAAAGTTTCAACATAATCCATACCTGGTCTATGATGCAAACCTTTAACAAGTCTAGCTTTGAAAGTCTCAACTTTTCCATGTACACCAAGTAATCTTCTCAAGATATACTTACTCCTGATGGGGATTTAACCCTTCAGATAAAGCAACCAAAGTCCATACTTTGTTGGTGTATAAGGATTCCATCTCAGATCACTAAGCATCCAGCCATTCTTACAGAGTCCCACTCCTGATGGCCAGCTCGAAACTAGTTGGGTCATCATCTCATGATGCAATCCTCGTACCTACTGTCATAGAGAAACCGAAGTATCTCTCAGGTGGGTGAGGAACCCTATTAGATCGGCGGAGAGGCTGAGGTTCGTTGGAAACTATTGAATCCTTCGGTTCTACCAAATCATCAGCTGCAGTTTGTATAGCTGAAACCTTTCCAGTTCTACATAACAGACCTTGCCTCGAGCTTGTCCGGATTTTGCTTTTAGACATAGGCCAGACAACCCCAAATCTTAACAAACTTAAGATATGGGCTCTTCCCATTCCATATCACATATGAAGTGGTAGGAAACTGATTTGATTTGAACCCTATAGGTATGCAGCTTCTCAAGCGCATAACACCCTAAAGGAAATAGGAAACTCAGTAGTACTCATCATAGAGCACACCATATCATATAGGGTGCTATTGCTCCGCCCCGATATACCATCGTGCTATGGTGTATACGGAGGAGTAATGCTGAGAGAGAATCTCATTCTCCTTTAGAATAGTCCAGGAATTCTGTGCTCAAGTATTCTCCTCCTTGATCTCATCAAAGGACATAATACTTTTACCCTTATTTTGGTTCTCTACTTCTAACTTATATTCTGTGATTATCTCAAAAGTTTCGGACTTGTGTTTCAACAGGAACATATGTCTGAATCTTGAAAGATCATCAGAGAATGTAATGAAGTACAAAGAACCGGTCTTGGCATGTGTAGACAGGAGACTTTCATACATCAGCATGTATCAATCCCAAGAGTTCACTAACTCTTTCTCTGTTTCCAATAAACAGAGCTATGGTCATCTTATCTTTGTGACATGACCGGCAAGTTTCACAAGATGTAAATTCAAACTAATTTGAATATGCATCTAAATGTAACTTCAGCTAGTCGGGTCGCATTGATATGACCTAGTCTACAATACCTCAAGAAGGATTCGTTCATTTCTGAACTCTTCCTCTTGTGTGTATTCCGTATACTAAGAACTGTAGTTTGATTTAGAACGACAATGCTTTTAGATAACGTGCCTGAACCGATCAACTCTTGATATAGGAAATGTTCGAAACATTATCCAACAATACAAAATTATATCATTTCTTTACTAATAAAGAGACTGATATGATTTTGTATATCAGGTTCGGTATCTAATAACATTCGTTCAGAATCAATGTATTCTGGTAATACAGGGTGACAGTGACCAACAGACTTGGCTGCAACACTTGCACCGTTTTCTATCTCATGAAACTTATCACCAGTTCTCAGTTCTCTACCTATCTGTAGCCCATGTAACAGATTACATATGCGGGATCCTGATCCGGTATCACATACCCAGGACGTAAAGGATACTGAGAAACAGTTCTCTGTAATGAACACACCCGAAGATGATGCATCAATATGCACTTTCTTCGTTTGGGCGGCACGGGAAATCTGGTAATCCCCAATTTCCTGCTCTGTCTTATAACAATTATAAGTTGGAGCGGGACCAACGTTCCCCAGCTCAGTATAACAAGCGGGTTCGGTCAATATATCCGTTTTATTATCTTGATTAAGGCGTGATATGGTCGCTACCTGGAGAGAGAGAGAAGAAAACACTCAGTGTATGCTCTTGCAAGATTAGATTGGTTATCTAATATATCTAATCAGGATGTCTCCCACTGTTTTAATCAAATCTTCCTTCAAACCCTAAAAGGAAAGACTAGCCGGGATTAATTACACGCTACAAGTTCGCCAATCTTTCAGCCAGGCCAGTGTCGGTACTTTGAGGGAGGTCCCCCGTGCTTTCGCACGAACCTAATTAAAGTAAACCTCGTTTTCCCAGAGGCGTAACCCCGTTAACACCTTTCTAGACACCTACTTGATCGGCTAATTGTAATGTATAAAACTCTCCCAGGAGTAACTCTTACTCGCAGCGGGTATCGGGATCCAACTATCTCATAGAAGGTATGCAATCTCATTGCAAATTTCAACACTTGAAATTCCCAATAATATTTTGCCCCTAGCAGCTATATAACCTTAACATGGTCAACAAATCATAAGTGCTAGTCAAGTTCAACCCGTCATTTCCCGATTGAATTAAACCCACCCGCACGTCCCTTAACATGGTCAACAAAGTCGCACGACTACCCTAATCCAATCGCATCATATGCTTATACAGATAAGCACTAATCAGCTACCGCACACTACGCCTTAACATGGTCAACAAACGTAGCACGAATACTAACTAGTACTTATCTGAAATGACGGAGGGCTACGACAGGTTTTTAAGAAAACCCTTTGCGTAATGAACTTGATATCGTTGTAGAAACGAGTGATTTTAAATGGAGTGTTTTTTAGGCTTTTCTAGTTTTGCTAAAGGGGTCACTCCCGGTGAAGGGATCGTCGGCCCTTTCCTCATCGAATAAGGTGCAGGATATATCATGTATACCGCTGTGCAAAGCAAGAACTATAGAAGCAATCAAAAGACAAACCGAGTTTGTAGCATCTGCCAGTTATTGCTAAAGGAGTCACTCCCGGTGAAGGGATCTCGGTCCTTTCCTTATCGAATAAGGTGCTGGATGTTCTACAAGGAACACCGCTATGCAAAGCAAGAACTAGAGCTACCAGTTTTTAAACAAGTTTCTACAACATCTTAGGTTTTTTTTATATTCATTAATCTCATTAATGAAGTCCCATTTTAATTGTGCTTCACAAGCATCACATTTGAAACGAAATCTGCAATATAACATATATATCATATATATAATATAAACATTCGTCACAGGCAGTAATATGATCTCATCACAGAACATTGCAGCAGAAGAAACATATATGAAATATTGGATATACTAGGACGTCCGTGTTTTAGTACGAGCCTGTATAAAACACGGATTCCACGGTCGCGATGAATAACCAAACCCACATCCCTAGACCCCTACGAGAGCGGCAAACAACACTGCCAATTCTAGGGTTAGGAAACCCGGTCTCGACTCCTCGAGATGGTCTCCCACTGGACCCTAGAACCCGGTTACTTGTGCTCCCCGCCTTGGGTCTACCTAATGTGGAAAAGTAAATAATATACAACGGTGACATCTTCCGCAACCTGGAAGTGCCCCAATAAAAGAATATTACATACAAATGAATTTTACATGAATGAAAAAGAAAAAACTCTCATCTCACATAAAACCCCCGGTTATTCAAAACGCGACGATCCAATATAACATATCACAGCAACACATAATATCTCATATCATCAACGTAAGCAAGTATGCGTATCCCGATTGTCGTTGATGTATAGCAACGAAGCCGGCGATACACCACATACTACGCTTACGGTCACAGAAAAGAAAGTGTAAAACTACAACAGTTGGAATCCGCAATCTCTTTAGACATCGCATGCCTAACCAAATGAATTCCTTAGACATCGCATGCCTAACAATTATAAACCCCGCATTTTAGTCTCTTTATCGAAAACTCTTTTCAATGTCAAGCCGGGAATTCAACAAGATTCCCGACGTCCTGATCGAATGCTCGTCGCAAACTTTAGTAGACGGCCGCACCCCTGGATGCCGTCGACAAAGTGCACTAAGGCGGAACACCGCTGCCGCAAGCACCCGAACGGATGCTTTTGGCGACGGGGTTCTCCTACAGTCACTAGGTCGGGGCTATAGGGCGTAGCTGTCTATTAAGTTTATCCGGCGAGTATCCGCGTACGCTACGTGATTGCGACGGACTTTTGATCACATCAAAATTCCGTGGCAACCGATCATATGAGACTAAACTGCTATGTTTATAATATTCAAATTAGTTATCTCATAACTACCTGTGGATTCCAAATATTGTATCACATTCCAGATAAATAGACAAAGTTAAACTTTCCGATCGAATAATCAAACACCCAAGATTTCCCCAATATATCTCAACACTTGAAATCAGTTTAAAAACATCCATCACATGCCACAGTACCAATGGTCCAGCCGTAGAAGGGTCAAGCCAACGCCTCACATGTGGCACGCCGTACTGCCCCAAACCCTAAGGTTCAAAAGGCAGTTCAAGACGGTCACATAATCGAGTTAAGGTTTGTTGTCTTCTAGAGGGTCCACCGCGTTACTTGCATGACTTAGAACGTTCTTAAACACGAGGAAAAATCCAACTTTTGAAAAAATTTCCGACAGGGGAAAAAGTGAGTTATTGATATCCGTTCGAACTTTTTAACAGTTTCTAAAAGTTATCCGGACAAAACACAAAAACGCGGTTAAAGTTCCCGATCGAATCATCGAATCCCCAATACAACCCAGAAAATTCAACAGTTGAATAAATATTAAAAATTCCCAGAAAATACAGCACTAAAAGATAAGAATTACTGTGCAAATAACGTGCCAAGAATCGACTTTATGGCCGCGGAACCGCCGCACATGCTGGGGTGGAGCCGCGGTTTTGCGGCGCTTTAGTCGAATTGCGCTCACGTGCTTCACAGTAACTCATATAATTCCCTACTGTAATTTTTGGATATTTTTAATTTGGAAAAAACCACAGTTTTGAAAAATTTCCAGAAACTAGGGTATATCGGGTTTTCCGGGTTCGATCGGACTTTAAACTTCGCCTAGACTTCGCCTAAAGCTCTAGCTTGGCTCTGATACCACTGTAGGGTTTCTATGCACGCGCACAAGGTTCTACGAGGCATCAACCATGCCCGATTTAAAAATTAGCCGTGCCGAACAACCCGAAGCCGGATCTTTAAACTAGAGATTAGGCGAAAACTAGCATGTTAACAACTTTAACACTAAGTGAGAAGGATTACAACCTTTGTAGATCCGGTCCTTCACTTCATATGCTCCGTGTTGTGGTCCCTTCGCTGCGATCATCGGGTTCCAGACTCTCGAGAGGTTCCACGAAGAGAAAGATGCAACCTTTGCTTCCGATCTTCGATACTAAGATGATCTACCTTGAAGTTTCGTTAACACAAGCTAACACTCATGAAATGATGTGAACACCCTCATCTAAATGGCAAGGGAAGATGAGGATGATGAAGTAGGATTTTTTCTCTCTTTATTTATCTTTTTCTCACATTTATTAATCACTTGGAAAAAGCTAGTAAGCTTTTTCCATGAAGAAAGAAGAAGGAAGAAGATGAAGAAGAATAATGAATATTATTTTGTGATGAATAATAAAAGTTATCATAATCATTTATGCAACCATGGTTGTAGTAACCATTGTAGAGAGTTTACTAGGGTTAGGGTTTGGGTTGGGTTAAAGGGTGAGTCACAAAGAAATATCTATCATAATATCTTAACAAAGACAAAGTAAAACCATCTAGAAATCATTAACCCAAATCAAACCCTAATCTTGTTTAAACTCCTCTAAACATGTTGCATTAATAATTATAATATGTTACAATATTATATATCACATATACAATATTTATTGTAACAAAATAAAATAATACATTTAACATATATCGCATATATATCAATGTATTACCCGAGTGAGAAAAATAATCTTTTAGTGAGCAAATATTAGTTAATGTAATTTAATATATCATATATATTATTATACATTAAATTATCGAATCAACACTTGATCCGACAATCCGGCTATATCGCATATAACCGACTAATATTTATCCGTACCGATTCATCGAATCAACACTTGATCCGATGACCCGGTTGATATCAAATATCGCGAGAATAGAATACGGTATCTCATATCGTATTATCCTCGGTCCCGCACATATCACATATGTGCTCCAACTCCGTTTTGCCTGAGCCAAGAAACCTCTGTGTAGGACTCTAAAGAATCGTCAATACGCCGGCAGTAGGTGATGATCATATCAAACACCCACAAGCTGCAAGCGGTCAGCTAAACGTAACAGCTACCCAAGTATTGAGCGCTCAGAAGATCAACAAGAAAGCCTGTACATTCTCCTATGAATCCAAACAGTAACACTCCCGTACAGTCCGGTCTCGTCGTCTGATATGTTGCATATCTCACCTATGGGTGGTAAACGTCAGACCCCAGTAGCTCGATAAGTCATGTCGATATGAGGTCTATAACAGTTCGAGAAACTACTGATAACACTTACCAGTAAATCTCAGCAACCCTGGCCAGGGATTTCCGGTTATAGCCAATCGAACACAGCACAACATCAACTCCCTATACCGGGAGAGACGAATACCCTCCTATCGCTCATTGCCTCCATGTGATTCGGGACTGTACCCAAAAGCCACCTTTTTGCACGCCCTCTTGGACGTGGTATGATGGAAATCAAAGCACAGTGGGAATCACACAAGACTCTATGATGATCTCGGGTCAACGGACTACTCTATACCAGTGTCACCGGAGAACTGCCATCTGACGTGAGGTATAATACCATCTGGGAGTTCTCGGCGAGTCCGTCCAGTGTACCCAGTCTCCACTGAGCATCCCGTACACCATCCTTGATGTCAAACACCGATGGATATGGGATCATCCATCGCCCATCATATGGGTCAAGATGCGTATACGCTAGTCTACTCTGGTGCATCGATGCCCTGTCTCGATACACCCTCGACTAGGAACAGTTATAGGATGTACTCGTCGACTACCGTGGCCCCACTAATATGATCTCATCATAGTCCCAGTAGTCGAGTACATATCGTAAGGGCTTTATCAACATGTAACATAGAGACAATCAGAGTACATGTTAAGATAAAGTACAACCAGATAGCATACTATCATGTCGAGCAAGAAAGTCCTCCCTATATATGTCCTAGCATCCACTACAATATACATCGTATGTACAGTAATGGCCTCTAGGGCATACATATAACTAACAGATTTGGTATTCTCAAGGATATCACCAACTAGAGGGGTGATTCGTTTTGGAAGTCGAGGAAAACTAAGTCCTCGGTTCGTCGGACCTTTCGAGATCTTGGAGCGTGTTGGCGAGGCAGTGTATCGTTTGGCGTTACCGCAATCCCTAGCGAATGTGCACGATGTGTTTCACGTGTCTCAACTCCGTAAGTATGTTCGAGATGAAACACTTGTATTGGATCATTCGGGGCTGACTGTACGAGAAGATTTGACTTTTGAGGAGCGACCGGTTGAAATTGTGGATCGAAAGGAAAAGGTTCTTAAGAACAAGGTTATCCCTCTTGTACTTTTTTCTTGGGGTAGTCGCTCACGTGGAGAATCAACTTGGGAGCGGGAAGATGAAATCCGGCAGAAGTTTCCCCATCTTTTCTTGTAGTTATTGGTCGTTTTTCCTTTTGTGTTTTTAGAATTTCGAGGACGAAATTCTTTTTGTAGTTGGGTATAATATAACAACCGAGTCCAGTTATACCAATTCCAGTTACTGTATGTGGTTTATGGTATCTAGTTCATTTATCATGTTTGATTTTTGAGTGGTAATTTACTTTATATCCGACCCGTTTACTTGAGCTCGTTGTTTTCCTAATTATAGATTTCGCTAACATTTAATATTCTTGCATATATCCTTTTAAGTCATTTAAAATACATGTCATGGCCTGCTTGTCACCCCTAACCCTGTGGTAGCGTCGCTGCATCGTGTTCTCGTCCCGTTCAGTGAAACGGACGTGTTTGGACGGCTACGCGCACGTACGTGCGTCTACTCTTGGGGGTATGCTTTTTAATTACAAAATCCTTCATTTCAATTTTTGGAACCTGGCAATATTTTTCATATTTCAAATTCAAATTTTTGGACCCGACCCGGGCTCAATTCTGAAATATTTTGTATTTCCGCCAAATCCTATTTTTTTCTAAATCTTTTAATCAGCCAAATATTTTTCAGCCTATTATAAAATATTTTTTAAACCAACGAGATCATTGTTAACACCCAGAAATCTTTAGAAAATCCTTTCATATTTTTCTCCAGCCAATCACAGTTATTCCTTGATAAATACCGGGCCCCACACGTTTCCTTTCCTCACGAAATCTTTGCTCTGTTTTCCTTATATTCTTTAAAAACTCCGCGAGCCAATCAAAACCTCTCTTTCCCTCGTGCCGGGCCCACTGACCCATCTCTATCTCTATCCTTTCCTTTTCTTTTCTCTCTCTCTCTCTCTTCATTCTCTCTCCTATCGCGCTTTCTCTCTCCGCTCGCAATTTCTGTGCGCTCCTCGATTCCCGTCACCGCGAGCGTGATGTGGTCACCTCCCTTCATGTTTCTCCTTCTCCCTCCTTTAAAAACCCCCCGTTGTTTCTCCCTCTCTTTTAAAAACTCATCGCCTCGTGTAAACCTTAACCCTACTTTTCCCTCGTCCCCTCTCTCCTCGTCGACACCTCCTTGCACCCCCCTCGTCGACCTCAACTCCATCATCTCTTCTCTTTCTTCCTCCCTCAAGCGAGCCCACTAAACCCAGAAACCCACTGCAGCCCTGAACCCAGCACCGCCACCTCACCGCCACCGACTCCCTCATCTCATCGTCATCTTCTTCCTCTCTCTCTCTTCCTCTCCTCTGCCGTTTCCCAGCACCAGAACCCACATCCAAGCAAACCCTAGCAGAAACCCTAGCCCCGACCCATTCCCTGCAACTTGGACCTTGTTGCCTTGCCGTTGATCTCGCCGGCGATCCCTTGCCGACGACTACCCACCTTTGCAACTACAGCCGTCTCCCAAACCCCTATGAGCAACATTTCTCTCCCTCATCCTTCTCTTCTTCTTCTTTCTCTTCTTCTTCATCTTAAAATTTCTTTTCTGTTAAATGTTAAAGGGTCCTCTGTAGATCGTCGGAGCTCCGTCGACGACGCACCGACGACGTTGTCCCCCCCCCCCCCCGCAATCCAGTGAGTAAGTTCTCTCATCAATCCCCTCTATTCTTTTCATTCTTCTTCTTGCTTCTCTTCCATGCATTTTCCCCCTTTGATTATACTCACTGTTTTTCTTGGTTTGCCGGATTCCGACCGTGTCGGCGACGATCCCGACGACCCAGCGAGGACCCCTGACCCGTATGATTCTACCGTTCGTCGTTTGGACTCATTCCGTGTACCGTGCGCGCGTCGCGAATTTTCCCGCCGACGCGAGACGTTCCGTTTTCCGTGTCGCGATCTGTCGAGGAAAGTTAATCTTGCTAAATGCTAGTCATACTATTCATATATCAATCTATCTATTTTCCTATTAAAATCTGTAAATAAAAATCTAAAGTTTTGAATTCCAGATTAACAGTACAATGTTCCGTTTATATATTTCAGATCTAAACTTGAAACCTGATTGTTGCATTTAGTTGACTATACCTAGTAATCACATTTATATGTTAGATCACATAATCACAATTGTTTTATAGCCATATTACCCTTTTGTAGTTTTACCCTATCGTACGACCGATTGCATACATTTAGCCTTATTCACATTCAATTGCATCTCTAGATTGTTTTAATACATATTAATACGATTTCATCATCCACATGTGTAATACTGCATTCCTGAAATGTTAAAACTATTCCTTAAACCAACTGATAACCGTACAACTAAGTAGTTTAATCTACACCTATTGCTATCATGTTACTGTGCATGTTTATTGTTCTGATAGTACCATGCTTGTTTATTCATAACCATGATTATGTTAGTCGATTATGAGCATCCATATGTTATCTTGTACACCCTGATGTGATTTGCTACACATATTACTTGACCTGACATGGTACCGTGCACTCTTGACATGACATGACATCTAAGTACACTACTCGACTTGACCTGATGTACCATGGCTTTACCTGTTACCTGATCTTGTGTCTAATGCCAACAAACCCGACATGTAGTCCTTACGGACCGTTCCTGTTGTCTATCCAGACAAACCTGCACCTACCTGATCATGTGTTGGCATTAGTTCTTGATTACTGAATACCTGACTTGAACACATATAACTTGGGGGTATGGGGAAATCAATGATGAAATCCTGACTTGTAACTCGACAGTTGCTTGCTTATACTGATCAGTTTTTTTTAGGCTAGGCCCGCCTCGTGACGATGCTGCTGACATCGTTGGTCTTTACCCTTTTCCTTTTTGTGCCTAGTGGCACGTCTCGGTTTCAGCCCGAGAGTCTTAGACCGTGGTCCCGGGCATGCACGGGATACTATTGAGTTACATCGATGATTCATCAAATTGATTTCAAAGACTTGAGAGTAAATAACCTATAGACCAGTTTAGTTTACTCACTGCACACTACCCTTCACTGCCCTGATTTATATTGCCGTTACACCTGCTTTATCATTCATGATTATATTTGCATTGCATGTTACCCTGTTTATATTTTTTATTGCTTGATGACATGACGCGCTGACGTCTGGGTTTTGCATGGCCCAGATTCCGTACCTTTGCTGCGGTCCGAGCAGGAGTACTTCAGCCAGCAGGCTGAGCAGTGGGGATTCTGTAGTAGTTAGTTCTTTTACTTTCAGCATTTTATTCCTGATGTGAGCCCGCATTATGGGACATACATTCCAGTTATTTTGTATTAGATCTCTTGCTTCCGCATTTTTATTACTCTTGACTCATTTTATCTTGGCTTATGAACATGTATTAGATAGTTATATTTTTCTTGATATCTCTACAGCCGTAATGTGACTGTGGATGGATACTTCCTACCTACAGGTAGCATGGTTGGCTATGTCACGTGCCCATCTTAGCATACTCTGGGAAGCGGAGCGTGAAACGTGTCCTTCGGTCTTTAGCCACTATACCTAGCTCCTTACGGCATCTCCGATCTCGCTCGATCTCCGGTCTCCTCCTCGTCGAAAAGGCACCACGTCAAGAAGTCTTTTTACGGGCTCCCGCTTCATACCGAAGCAACTCGGACATGATATTTGCTAGCCGACATGTCCAAGGTGAAGTAAAGAATGTGTGTGATAGCTTTGTCTCGATACACTCAATGAATCTCAACACATGAAATGGGTGAGTGGACATTGAAGAAGAAGCCATTGATGGAGGAAGTTGTGAGATAGAGAAGAAGATGAAGAAGAGGCTTATTGTTATTGTGAGAGATGATAATGTGAGAGTTGTTGTAATTCACAAGAGCTAACCCCACTAATATGTGGCTGCCCTCTTTCTCCTCCCATCACAATCTCACCCAATAATCAATCAGTTAAAATGACATAGCACTAAAAACAAGACCATGAGTCACCAAATTACACATGCCACATTAATTGCTCTTCATGATGACTTAAGCTCAGAATTTCCACCTAATTAAACATTTAAACCAAAATATTTAATCCAACAAAAAGATATGGCATCAACTAAAGTAAACTTGTGACGGATCACAAGAATACCCCTCACATGTATATACATACATGCATCCGCATTCCGACTGAATGCGAATGCAATGAGACTAAAGTAATCCAACAAATCTAATATTAGGAACCCGCTTAAACCAAAGCCCACTAGTATGATCCATCCGATCATGATCCGTGCACAAGTGCACGTATATGATCGAACCCTGCCATAATACCATACGGCCTCTACAACGTTTCGCCCTAACTTAGGAAACTTTCTGTGGGGGACTCTAAAGACTCGTTAATACGCTGGCAGTGGAATTAACCACAAGCACGTCGGTGGTACTAGCTGTACGTAACGGCTACCCATGTATTGACCAAAAGGGAGACCGATGAGCGAACTCATCCTGAAACCCTAGTGAGCCTGTCAGTGACAATATCCATACAGTCTGGTCCGTTCGTCTATGAGTATCGCATGTCGGACCAAGGGGCTGGTAAACGTCATACCCTCAAAAGCGGTACAAGTCGTGTCGGAGTGTAGCCCAGAACACCCTGAGATACTACTAGAATACCTACCAGTAAATCTCACTTGCCTTGGCCAAGGACTTCGTGTAATGGCTCTCCTAGACACAGCGCGATCTCACCCCCAATACCGAGAGAGATGAATCCCCTGCCGATCCGCTCACTGCCTCCATGTGGCTCGGGACTGTACCCAACTAAAATATGTTTGCACGACTCCTTTGAGCCGTGGTAGGGTAGTAATCAAAGCACAATGGGAACTCACACAAGACAAATGACGATCTCAGGTCGATGAACTAACCTGTACACATGTCACCAGGGAACTGCTATCTGACGCTAGGTATAATACCAACTAGCATGTTTCCGGAGAGTCTGTCCGGTGTACTTATAACCCAATGAGCACCTGTATACATCTTAGGTGAACCAACTGACACCAATGGCTTGTGAGACCGGCCACCGCCCCTCGTCGGGGTCTCGACTATATACACTAGTCTACTGATGTAGTATCGATGCCCAGTCTCGAACTCCCATGACTAGGGACACTTTAAGGATGTGCTTATAGACTACCCAACTCTCACGTATATGATCTCCATCATACTGCTGGTAGTCAAGCAAGAATCCTAAGGTCTCTATCAACGTGTAATAGTGATCTGTAATATCACCTAAAGCATGTACATGATGATAAAGATAAACCAGACAGCATACTATCATCTTGAGTAAGACTGTTCTACCGGTATAGGTCCTCCCTCAATCATTGAAATCACGTGCCTGCGATCAATAATTGACTTGAGGGCACTATAACCAACAATCTCCCACTTGCATTTAAGGCTAATTATTACCATGTCGCATACTCACAGCCCGTATGATACCGAACACCCAACTTCCCTACTGATCAGTCTCACAAAGCCTGTTTGTGAAACTATTCTGTTCGAGAAATAGCCTCAGTGAGTGGATCCGCTCTGATGTTTCTTTCTATGTCTCTCTTTATCTCAAGTTCGCGGAGAAAGCCATCTCCCGAAATGAGCAATACCTGTCTTAGAATATGTCTGGATATCTGATGGGACCCAGTTCACAAACAAACTCCAAATCCAGAAAACTTCTTAGACTGTATCGTCAACTGAATTTAATCAGTATCCTGCGTCATGCCTCCCTCAGTATCCGCTTGGACCACCTGTCCAAACTACTACCCCTCGTCAGAGGGAAAATCATAACTCTGACAGTTACTCTGTCATCCAGGTCACCTGGGAAGCCTGGAATGATAAATGTCTCCCGAATGAGGTTGTCGTTATCAAATCCGTAGAACATTCACTTATGTTCTAAAACTGCTTCCGAACGTTTCTCCAAGATTGGATTAATATCAACTTATTCCAGTTAGTGCAAAAACAACATCTGGTGTGGTACTTGACATCTCATGATCGACTCAATTGCCCAAGCAAGTGATATGCCAATCATGCACATCCCTCTCCCCTTTAGTCTGTAAGACATCTTTAAAGAGGGTGACTCCATCACCTGCAGGTATACTACCGTGTCAGGAGTCGTCCATTCTAAAATACCTTTAGAATACTGTCTAAGTACCCAGATTGGGAAACTATCCAAATCTAGATCTAAAACCATAGATCTAGTAACCAGAATGTCCGATATAATATCCAAATCCTGTATGGAGAAACTACTGTGTGACAACCACAATATAACCAATCGTAGTGTAGGAATTTCACTTCCTACTCTGCGTATGTCATCCAAATACGAGGATATCACACCCTACTACCTTCTTAACAGATTCATGTCCTATTCTGATGAAGTCAAAATCTATTACTGTCATATCAAAAATTGATGATCTATCTCCGCTATATCTGCTTTAGTCTATAAATAGACATAAGCTACTTGTCCACTACGCTTCCGCTGCTCCCACTGACTACGACAACCCACTGGCAGAGTCATATACTCGTGCACTTCTAAAGCTAGTTTAGAACGACGCTATACTCATCCTCCTGCCGGGTCTCATAGTCTGGAACAGCAGTAATGGCAAGTGTGGGTAAACAAGAACATCCCTGTCACCGTCCTTGAGGCTACCGTAGTACCTCTCGGGTGCTTGAGGTTACCCTCCATATTTGCAGAGTGGCTAATGGAATGTCAATCCAGATTGAATTTTTAGATCCTATTAAATTTCCAGTAATCGTTTGCAGTTCTGGAATCACTCCCAGTTCTACCATACTCCCACTACTGTTTTATGAAAAAATCCATTTTAATAAAACTGTGGCGAGTCAAGAACAATATAGCTATTGATCTTCCAGATGGTAGAAAATCAACCATCATCATAGCCCGGGTCAACCCACAAACAACCATTACAGAAACGTGCCTTGAGTTTTCCAGAGTCTGGTTTTAAGCATAAGCCGGACAACTCCATATAACTTAACATCGTTAAGATATTATCTATTCTATATCTAATATAGAAACAAAGGAACTGATTTAATTGGAACCAGATTCAAATTATGCACCTGTCTTCAGTGCATGTCAACTAAATGGAGAGAGGCTGATCAGCATTACTCAACTTAGGAGTGCATCCAAACATGAGTAACCTGAAAGAGAAACAAGTTTCTCAAAATCATTACTATCAACTGAATACCAAACACAAGTATCTACATCTTCGATCACCTTGAAGAATCCTGATACTTGCAACACCTGGTTCTCTACTTTATTCTTATACCTATAACTTCTCAAAACCTAGACCTTGTATTTCTACGAAACACTTGTCTAAAAACTAGAGAAGTCATAAGTAAACAGAATATAGTACGAGGACTAACCCCTCTGTCCTTATGGACACTGGACAATATACAATACTCTGTATAAGTCCCCTGAGTTGAATAACTCAAACCCTGTGCATCGTAGGTTGAAAACTGTACTATGGTTAAGAAGAATTGCACCGCTGTTTAATGCTCCTTACCTAACCATCAACTGATATAGGTAAATGTCATGGACATAATTTCAAAAAACTATATCTCTCTTTATAAAATAAACGTATAGATATATCAGTTTGAAATTGGTGCATAACAATGGATATTCAAAACTAAATATTTGCCGTCCGGCAAAAACCCAAGCGATTTCCTCAAATATCACCAATTACAACGAATTCCGATATAATGAGGATGATCACCTAATTCCCAATAACTTACTCCTACTCATCATCTGTAAAACCATACAGATGTGAGAATCAAACCTGGTAAATACATACCCTGGAGCAAGGTCTATTTGGGAAATCAGTTTTCTATTAACAATGCACAGTGAAACTGAAACATGAAAATTTTTCAAAGGGGTATCCGGGTATTCCTAATAATGCCTCTTCCATTATCAGATTCACGACTGTAACCGTATATTTCTTTGTCATCTCTCCAAATCCCTTTATTTGTCTTTAGTTGTTACCTTCTGTACACCGTCGTTAGGCTAAATGGTTTTCTTCCTTCCCTACCGTTCGGCACCAGCCTATGGTTTGGAAGAAGACTATCCAATAAGCATAATAGGTGTACTCTCCTAATCTTAGGATTACTCGCAATCTGAGAGAAGGTAATGATAAAGGACAACTGAATAAACCTTATTCTTATTTCTCCTGAACCAGAATCCATCCTCGAACTGGAACAAGTTCTTTCGAGTTCGTATATAACCATACGATGGAGTATCCAATAACTGTGGATCTTCGTAGTGATACGGGGTGTTCTGGAGAAATACAAAGGTGAAGTAGGAGTGGCGATGAAATACTTGGTTTGGTCGTGAATGATAGCAGTTGCAATTTACTTTGCCCTCTTTCTGATCCCTTTATTTGTCTTTACTTAATACCTTCTGTACACCACACTTAGGCTAATTGGTTTTCTTCATTCCCTACCTTTCGGCACCTGCCTATGGTTTGGAAGAAGACTATCCAATAAGCATAATAGATGTACCCTTATCCTAATCTTAGGAGCCCTCACAACCCGAGAGAAGGTAAAAGGAAAAGACAACTGAATAGTCCTAATCAATCTCTCTAGAACTAGAATCCATTCTCGAATCTGGAACAAGTTCTTTCGAGTTCGTATATAACCATACGATGGATTTATCCAATGGAAGTGGATATTCGTAGTAATACGGGGTGTTCTGGAGAAATGAAAAGGGTAAAAGGAGTGGTAATGAAGTATGCAACTCAGACAATCCAAAAGCCAGTGTTTTAAGAAAGTTCGGTTAACTTGGTCACTGAGTCATAGTCAAGGGTCGGGTCATGGTCGCTGCCAAAGAGAGAGAGAAAAGAAACACTCTGCGTGCACTCTAACCTAGATCAGAATAGTTATCAATTTATCTAATCAGGAAGCCTCCCACTGTATCCTCAAATTCTCCTCCAAACCTGAAAGAAGAATTAGTCGGGATTACCCGAGGAGTAAACCAACTCATCAGTGGGAATCGGAATCCAACTATCATCGCATGATAACGTGATGGAATCCACTCACGTTATCACACTCCAGAAGGTATGCGCATGCCTGGCAAATTTCCTGTATGTTTGAAACTCCCGATGTGATTTTTACCTCATGCTCCTATGACCTTGACGAAGGTCAACAAATCATAAGTCACTGTTCCCCTCCGAATGGCGGCACAGACTTTGCGTCTTGCCTGTGATTCGGGACAGATGCTATTTGGTTTTATCCGTCTACCTCTCCGAAGATGGCAAGTTGATTTATGGCACCGTGTATCGGAGGTTTAGACGGATGCGGCCGATGTAGCAGACTTCGTCAGATTCCCCATCAGGGTGAGGGGTTTTTGATTGTGGGGACGCTCTTCCCTACAGGCGCAAGCCCCTGCAGTTAATTACGCTACCGCATCGCGGTAACAACTTTCTCCTTCTCCAGAACTTCACTTCGTGTCGTGTGTGTTTGTTGTTAGTGTTTATGCCCTAGAAGGCCATTACTGTATCATACTAGCTTGTATATTACTTAATGGAAGCTTGGGATATTCACATGTATATAACAGTCTTGCTAAACATGGTAGTATGCTACTTGGTTTTTCTATCTTAATATGTGAGTGTACGTATTGATAGAGCTCTTAGGATCTTGCTTGTCTACCAGCGTTGTGATGGCAGTCACACTAGTAGGGGCTGGGTAGTCTACAAGCACATCCTTATTCAGGTCCCTGGTCGTTGGATTATCGAGACAGAGCATCGATACTCCGGAGTAGACTAGTGTGTACGCTTCTCATCCCAGTTGGGGAGATGGTCTGTCCCACAGCCGTCAGTACGTCGTACTGGAGATAGTATGCAGGTGCTCGTTAGGTTACGGGTACACCGGACAGGACTCACAGGGAACTGTTGGTTGGTTTGATACCAGTCGTCAGTGAACAGTTCCCAGGTGACATGAGTACAGCGTAGTCCGCAGACTTGACACTGCTACTTCGCCTCGAGTGTGTCCCACTGTTCTTAGATTGCTACCCTACCACGGCTCAAAGGAGTCGTGCAAACAGGTAGCAGTTGGGTGCAGTCCCGAGCACTTGGAGGCAGTGGAGGTTAGACAGGATTCGTCCCTCCCGGTATTGGGAGTAGATATCGTGCTGTGTCAGAGAGCCATTACGCAAAGTCCCTGGCCAGGGCAAGCGAGATTTGCTGGTAGGTTCCAGTAGTTTCTCAGGGTGTAATGGGCTTCCCTCCGACATGACTTATACCGCTATTAGGGGACTGATGCTTGCCGCCCCCCTAGGCCCGATATGCGATAGTCTTGGACGAACGGACCGGACTGTATGGAGATTGTCACATCAGACTCAGTAGGAGTTCGGATGGGTTTTCTCATCGGCCTTCTTATCGACAACTACCTGGGGACCGTTACGTACAGCTAGTGCCGCTTGCGGTCTGTGGTTAAACCCACTGCCAGTGTAGTAGTCGAGTCTCTAGAGTCCCACACAGAGAGTTTCCTATTCCAGGCGAAACGATATAGAGGTCGTATGGTTTTACGACAAGGGTTCGGACGCATACGTGCGTTTACGCACGTACGACTTTCGGACAGTTTTTACCAGTCGGCTTTGGTTTAAGCCAGTTGCTGGTATCCGGTTATTGGATTTTTACAGTCTAAAGTTTTTCCGTATTTTTGCGGATTGGAGGGGCGTTCTCGTAATTGTACGAGAAGCTTTTAGAAGATGTGACTAAGGAGGTTACTTTGGATAAGATTGTGAGTCATGAGAGTGATTCATCATTATCATTATTGCACCATAAATGATAATGACACATGCTTAATGAATCACCTCTTTTCATTTATGAAGCATGCTTATTCATTTCTATTATTCATTATTCTAAAATAAGAATGCTTCATAATATATTATGATACTCTCACTATCTCATCTCATTATTATTATCACATTCTCTCTCCACAAGCTCTCATCTTCAAGAGACTAATCCTTAATCCTCATGTGTTGAGATCAAAGGATTAGTTAGACTTAAACATCCATTACCTTCACTCTATATCATCCTTTCTTCTTTGATTAGCAATCAAAGTAGATTAGTTACCTCAAGCTAGAGGTATAGCTTGGTGTTTTGCTCTCGGGTGGATCGTCTACTACCTAGAGAAGGTCGAGGAGAACAAAGGAGGACATAAAGACGAAGGACCGATTTAATTAGGTATAATCCCTAAACACAATTGATAAGAAACTCTTTGTGTACGGTTATTTATAGTTTAGCTTCGATTCAAGCGGTTAGTCGATGTTCGTTCTTTAAACATGATCGTTTTTGAAAATTCCGCCTCCCCACAAGTACTGGGGTGTACTACATCGACTTACAGTGGTATCAGAGCCTCGCTAAATAATAAATAACTTAATTGCAAATTTGTACGAATTTCGAACGGAAAAAACGAAACCGGAAAGTCCCGAAAAATTAAGTTTCTGTCGAAATTAAAACGATGTCCAAAAATTTTTCAGGTGAGTGCAGAAAGCTTGAAATGACCACAGTAGAACACCCAAGAAAAACAGTCGCCTGAATCGCCTAACTCACCGCGGAACCGCGGCCTCAGCCTACTGAGTCGCCGCGCTTCCGCCGCCGAGTTGGCGAGTCAGGAACCAAGTTTTCTTCTGTTGCTTCTCTGTGAAATTTGGGATTTTCTGGAATTTTTTAATTTTGCTCAGGTCTCCAGTTTACAGAGCAGTTTTTGGAGCAATATTAAAGATGTTTAGTCGATCGAAATTGTACAGTATTTGCATGTTGGATTATATCTGTGATTGTTTAATGTGTTCGTAAACCTCCCCTAACTGCTAGTATGTCGGTTAGCAGGGGATTGCACATTTCTGAAATGGTTATATCTGTTTGTGCATATAAACTGTATTGGACTGTTGTGGTGTTTAGCCGGGGTTTAGCAATGGGTTATTGTTTAATTCATTTATTGTAAATGTAATTTGTTGTAATATTATTTTGCGGGGCACATCCAGGTTGCGGTTGTAGCCACCGTTGTATTATTTCATTTTACTGTTTTTGCTCCTAGGACTGACCCAAGGTGGGGTACACAAACTGCCGGGTGGGTAGTTTGCCGTACCCGTAGGGGTCGAGGGTGGGGTAACGGCAATTCATCACAACTGTGTAATCTGTCTTTTCTTGCAGGCTCAAAAGAAATACAGATTGCTTGCAAATCCAATATTGTTTATCTGTGTTCTGGAATGAATATCATTGCGTCAGACGAATGTAAAATATCTATATATAATGTAGCTATTTAGACGTCACTTATGTTTTACACCCGCGCTAGCCCAGCCCCCGCTCTGTCGTTAGTTAAGTAACCTAACGGGTGATGACGGGACCCCGTGGCGAATGCGGATGGCATAAGAGGACGTTGTATTTTCGTTGTTTTCTGCAATGATAGGTTAATGATGGGACGCATTATCTATAATGCAAAGAAAATAAACCAAGTTTAAATCGTTGGAACAATTTAAAAGAAACCACTCGGTTATTTTAAAAACAGATATTTTTAAATGCGGAGATTTAACCACTCCTTTTAAAAAGCTATCAGGTTCCTTCGGTTATATCAAGTTCACTACGTTCACGGTTTCGCCAAAACCAGTCGTAGCCCTCCGTCATTTCTTATGGATGGTCAGTAGTATTCAAGCTATGCTTGTTGGCATACGTCAAGGCATAGTGTTTGGTAGCTGCTGGGGTATCATTTGTTGCATAGATAGATGTGTTGGTTTGGGACAGTCGCATTACCTTGTTGGCATACGTCAAGGGTATATACGGGTGGGTTCAAATTAACAAGATAATGATGGGCAGAACTTGACATGTGACTTATGATTTGTTGGCATACGTCAAGGTCATAAGAGCATGGGGCAAAAACTTATATCGGGAATTTCTAAAGAAACTGAAATTTGCAAAGAGATGCATACCATTTGGAGTTTGATGAATGTTGGTAGGATTCCTTCAACATTATCATACGATGATATTTGGATCCCGATCCTACTGTGAGTATATGCTACTTATCAGGATATTCGTCACTTAACGAACAATGCTATAAACCTAGTAGGTGTCCAGAAAAGTGCCAGCGGGGTTACGCCCCCAGAGAAAAGAGGTTATTTAATTAAGGAACTTCGCGAAAGCGTTGGAAAACCTCCCTCAAAGTACCGACACCAGCCTGGCTGAACGGTTAAGCAAGTATTGTACGGTGAGAATAGTCTTGGCTAATTCTTCTTTTATGGTTTGAGGAAGGATTCGAGAAACAGTGGGAGCCATCCAGTTTAGATAAACTAAAAACCACTCTAAACTTGCAAGAGCATCATGCTAAAGAGTTTTCTTCTCTCTCTCCTAATTGCAGCGACCCTGAAAATGACTGGACTTAAGTTACTTTTAGAGAAAAATATACTGACGGGGACAAACTATAAAGATTGGCTGCGGAATGTCAAAATGGCTTTGACCTATGACAAACTGGGGTACGTCCTCACCGCTACGGCACCTGCTGTCCCCGGTCCCAAATCCAGTAATGCGGATAAGGAAATCCGCAAAACCTGGGATTTAGATTGCGCGAGAGCCAAGTGCATCGTGCTTGCCTCGATGAACAATGAACATCAGAGGAGGCACGAGGATATGTCCCTAGATGGCATATTTCTCCATACAAAGGAACTTTATGGAGAGCAATCTCGTATAGCAAGATACGAGACCTCTAAGAAATTGTTTCGAGCGAGGTTGGCTGTCGGGTCATCGGTAGGTGAACATGTCCTACAGATGATCGGCTATATTGAAGAGCTCGCAGACCTTGGGACGACTTTGGATAATGAGCTCTATACAGACCTTATTCTCCAGTCCCTTCCTCCCACCTACGCCCAGTTTATCCTCAACTTCAATATTCAAGGAAAAGAAGTTGAACTTGCGGAACTCCTGAACATGTTAAGGAGTGCAGAGGGCACCTTGCAGAAGGCAAGGGAAACACCCGCTATGTTTGTTGGCGGTGCATCTTCTTCCGGGTCCAAGGCTAGGGCCAAAGGAAGGAAGAAGAAGGCCGCACCCAAACCTAGAGGAGGTGTTAGTAAGGTGGGAAAGAAGGGAAAGAAAAAGTTTGCAGCACCGGTAGTTGGCCTGGATGAGTGCTTCCATTGTCACAGGAAAGGGCACTGGAAGAAGGATTGCAAGGCGTGGAACGCCAAGAACCAGGAACCGAAGTAAGCTGTGGCTTCGACTTCAGGTGTGTTTGTAATTGAGAATTGTCTGTCAATCAACTCTACTTCCTGGGTATTGGATACCGGATCAGGATCTCATATTTGCAATTCATTGCAGGCACTGAGAAACCGTAGAGTGCTGAAGGAAGGTGATATGATCCTCAGGGTTGCTAACGGAGCTAGCGTGGGAGCTGCGTCCGTCGGGGATTATCACCTAGGATTGACGAGTGGACACATTTTGGTTTTACATAACTGTTATTTTGTACCCAGCTTAACGTGTAATATCATATCAGTTTCCTTGTTATCAAATAAAGGTTATGATTTCAAGTTTGTAAGAGATGTTGTCAACATCCACCTTAATCATGGTTTGATTGGGTCAGGTACATTAAATAACGGCATATATGTTTTAAACCAACTCCAAATTTTCAATGTCCAGAACACACTAAAAAGAAAGTCTCCAGATTTGAATAAAGCTTTCTTATGGCATTGTAGACTGGGTCACATCAATGAGAGAAGGTTGACTAAGTTGCATAGAGAAGGATATTTGGACTCGTTCGAATATCAATCTTATGACACTTGTCAATCTTGTCTCAAAGGAAAGATGACAAAGACTCCATTCACTGGACAAGGAGTAAGAGCGAGCGAGCTCTTAGGACTCATACACAGCGATGTATGTGGTCCAATGTCTACACATGCGAGAGGTGGTTATTCCTACTTCATTACTTTTACAGATGATTTCTCTAGGTATGGATATGTTTTCTTAATGAAGCATAAATCAGAGGCCTTTGAGAAATTCCTGGAATTCAAGAGTGAAGCGGAAAACCAAACAGGCAAAAGTATTAAGACACTAAGATCTGATCGAGGTGGAGAATACTTAAGTGCCGAGTTCCTAGGTTACCTAAAAGAGAAAGGAATTCTCTCTCAGCTTACTCCTCCATACACTCCACAGCACAACGGTGTATCGGAGAGACGGAATCGAACCCTATTAGATATGGTACGATCCATGATGAGTAATGCTGAGTTACCGCGATCTTTCTGGGGGTATGCGCTAGAATCAGCGATACATCTTTTGAACAGAGTTCCAACCAAAACTGTGCCTACCACACCATATCAGATGTGGAGTGGGAAGAAACCCTATCTTCAGTACCTGAAGACATGGGGATGTCCAGCTTTTGTAAAAAAGCAGCATCCGGACAAGCTTGAGGCACGCTCAGTAGAGTGTAAGTTTGTGGGATATCCAAAGAACTCTACAGGATATTGCTTCTATTACGCAGAGGAACAAAAGGTTTTTGTTTCTCGTCATGCCCGCTTCTTAGAAACTGAATTTTTGGAAAATCAGAAGAGTGGGAGCGAAATAGAACTGGAAGAAATTCCAGAAACACAAACTGCTACTGAAAGTTTGGTAGAACCGGAGGTTCAAGAAGAACAAGACATTCCCGCACCCCTCCGCAGGAGTAGTAGGCCGTCTCATCCGCCTGAGAGATACTACGGTTTTCTCATAGACGGGGATAGAGAGGATTGCATCATAGAAGATGATGAACCTACTGACTTCCGGCAGGCCATCCAGAGCGGCGACTCGGTACGATGGCTAGATGCAATGCGGACCGAAATGGAGTCCATGTACACCAACAAAGTATGGACTTTGGACTTTGCTCCAGATGGGGTAAAACCCATAGGATGCAAATGGATCTTCAAGAAAAAGATTGGTGTAGATGGACAGGTGGAAACCTATAAGGCTAGACTTGTTGCAAAGGGTTTTCGTCAAAGACCTGGTTTGGACTATGACGAAACTTTTTCTCCAGTGGCTATGCTCAAATCTATTCGGGTCCTTCTTGCTATTGCTGCCTTCCATGATTATGAAATCTGGCAGATGGACGTAAAGACGGCTTTTCTGAATGGAAATTTAGAAGAGAGCGTCTATAATGGATCAGCCAGAGGGTTTCAATCAGAGTGGGAGCAGCGGGAAAGTATGCAAGCTGCTTAAGTCTATTTATGTACTAAAGCAGGCATCGCGGAGTTGGAACATCTGTTTTGATGAGACAGTCAAAGAATATGACTTTATCAAAAATCCAGATGAGCCGTGCATATATAGTAAAGTTGTAGCCAGAAGTGTCGTATTCCTCGTCTTGTACGTGGATGACATTCTATTGATAGGAAATGACATTCCTATGCTACAATCTGTCAAAGGATTCTTGTCACAAAGGTTCTCCATGAAAGACCTGGGTGATGCCTCTTACATTCTGGGGATCCGGATCTATCGTGATAGATCCAAGAGGATGTTGGGACTTTCGCAGTCCAGGTATATCGACACTGTACTAAAAAGATTCAGTATGGAAGATTCTAAGCGCGGTAATCTACCGGCTTGTCACGGAATCACCCTCTCCAAAGAGATGTCTCCCAAGACTGATTTAGAAAGGGAACGCATGTCTATTATACCCTACGCTTCTGCGGTAGGCTCTATAATGTATGCGATGTTGTGTACCAGACCAGATGTAGCTTACGCACTAAGCGAGGTAAGACGGTATCAGTCAGACCCAGGGGAGAAACACTGGATAGCCGTAAAGAACATTCGCAAGTACCTGAGGAGGACTAAGGAGATGTTCTTGGTTTATGGCGGAAAAGACCTCAAGTTGGAGGACTTTGCTGATTCCGGCTTCCAGAGTGATAAGGACGATTCCAAGTCCATGTCGGGTTATGTCTTTACCCTCAATGGAGGGGCGGTGTGCTGGAAGAGCTCCAAGCAGGACACTGTTGCTGACTCGACGATGGAAGCGGAGTATATAGCTGCTTGCGATGCCGCAAAAGAAGCAGTCTGGATGAAGAAGTTCCTAACAGAACTTCAGGTGGTTCCTACCATAGTTGATCCAATAGCTCTGTATTGCGACAACAACGGAGCTATAGCTTTAGCGAAGGAACCAAGGTCCCATCAGAAGTCCAGACACATCTTGAGGCGGTATCACCTGATCAGGGAGATCATTGATCGTCAGGAGATCGAGGTTCGGAGAGTTGCTTCAGAAGAGAACATTGCTGATCCATTCACGAAGGCCCTTCCTCAGATTCAGTTGGAGAGGCTACTCGAGATCATTGGTCTACGATATGCCAGTACATGGCCCTAGTGCAAGTGGGAGATTGTTAGTGTTTATGCCCTAGAAGGCCATTACTGTATCATACTAGCTTGTATATTACTTAATGGAAGCTTGGGATATTCACATGTATATAACAGTCTTGCTAAACATGGTAGTATGCTACTTGGTTTTTCTATCTTAATATGTGAGTGTACGTATTGATAGAGCTCTTAGGATCTTGCTTGTCTACCAGCGTTGTGATGGCAGTCACACTAGTGGGGGCTGGGTAGTCTACAAGCACATCCTTATTCAGGTCCCTGGTCGTTGGATTATCGAGACAGAGCATCGATACTCCGGAGTAGACTAGTGTGTACGCTTCTCATCCCAGTTGGGGAGATGGTCTGTCCCACAGCCGTCAGTACGTCGTACTGGAGATAGTATGCAGGTGCTCGTTAGGTTACGGGTACACCGGACAGGACTCACAGGGAACTGTTGGTTGGTTTGATACCAGTCGTCAGTGAACAGTTCCCAGGTGATATGAGTACAGCGTAGTCCGCAGACTTGACACTGCTACTTCGCCTCGAGTGTGTCCCACTGTTCTTAGATTGCTACCCTACCACGGCTCAAAGGAGTCGTGCAAACAGGTAGCAGTTGGGTGCAGTCCCGAGCACTTGGAGGCAGTGGCGGTTAGACAGGATTCGTCCCTCCTGGTATTGGGAGTAGATATCGTGTTGTGTCAGAGAGCCATTACGCAAAGTCCCTGGCCAGGGCAAGCGAGATTTGCTGGTAGGTTCCAGTAGTTTCTCAGGGTGTAATGGGCTTCCCTCCTACACGACTTATACCGCTATTAGGGGACTGAGGCTTGCCGCCCCCTAGGCCCGATATGCGATAGTCTTGGACGAACGGACCGGACTGTATGAAGATTGTCACATCAGACTCAGTAGGAGTTCGGATGGGTTTTCTCATCGGCCTTCTTATCGACAACTACCTGGGGACCGTTACGTACAGCTAGTGCCGCTTGCGGTCTGTGGTTAAACCCACTGCCAGCGTAGTAGTCGAGTCTCTAGAGTCCCACACAGAGAGTTTCCTATTCCAGGCGAAACGATATAGAGGTCGTATGGTTTTACGACAAGGGTTCGGACGCATACGTGCGTTTACGCACATACGACTTTCGGACAATTTTTACCAGTCGGTTTTGGTTTAAGCCAGTTGCTGGTATCCGGTTATTGGATTTTTACAGTCTAAAGTTTTTCCGTATTTTTGCGGATTGGAGGGGCGTTCTCGTAATTGTACGAGAAGCTTCTAGAAGATGTGACTAAGGAGGTTACTTTGGATAAGATTGTGAGTCATGAGAGTGATTCATCATTATCATTATTGCACCATAAATGATAATGACACATGCTTAATGAATTACCTCTTTTCATTTATGAAGCATGCTTATTCATTTCTATTATTCATTATTCTAAAATAAGAATGCTTCATAATATATTATGATACTCTCACTATCTCATCTCATTATTATTATCACATTCTCTCTCCACAAGCTCTCATCTTCAAGAGACTAATCCTTAATCCTCATGTGTTGAGATCAAAGGATTAGTTAGACTTAAACATCCATTACCTTCACTCTATATCATCCTTTCTTCTTTGATTAGCAATCAAAGTAGATTAGTTACCTCAAGCTAGAGGTGTAGCTTGGTGTTTTGCTCTCGGGTGGATCGTCTACTACCTAGAGAAGGTCGAGGAGAACAAAGGAGGACACAAAGACGAAGGACCGGTTTCATTAGGTATAATCCCTAAACACAATTGATAAGAAACTCTTTGTGTACGGTTATTTATAGTTTAGCTTCGATTCAAGCGGTTAGTCGATGTTCGTTCTTTAAACATGATCGTTTTTGAAAATTCCGCCTCCCCACAAGTACTGGGGTGTACTACATCGACTTACATTTGTTTTGTTTGTGGTTGCCCGTGGATTGTATACGGAGACTGAGTAATGCCGTCGCCCGTAGGACGTGGATTAGTCCAAATCCGTATTTACTTAGATTTGGGTTTGGTGTTTTTAGTTTAAGGATGCATTAGTCGCGTTGCGGCTAAGATCAACTTAAACGTTCGTCAAGGATACGTTAGTCCTGTTTTGGACTAAGATCAACTTGACGTGATGATCGATTTAATATCTGGCCGTCGGGACTCGTCACCTCTCTGACGTCGTTGAAGGATTACGTCGACAGGTGTCAGAGGAGTTCAGAGATGTACCCTTGAACCAAAGTTGATTTAGGATTTTATCATTCATTTAAATGTCTAAGGATACGTTAGCCGTATCTGGGGCTAAGATCAACTTAAACGGGACCGTTTAGATCCGGCAAAAGAGCATTTGGAGGCTCTATTGTTCCAGTTTAGGGACGTAGTGGTCCATTTTCCAGTTTAGGGATGTGGTGGTCCATCGCCAGTTTAGGGACGTGGTGGTCCGATATTAGTTTAAGGACGTCTCGGTCCGATATTAGTTTAAGGACGTTCCGGTCCGATATTAGTTTAAGGACGTTCCGGTCCGATATTAGTTTAAGGACGTTCCGGTCCACGAGTTTAAGGACCCCGCAGTCCATATACGTGTGTGGTCGTCGGGACCCATCACCTCTCTGACGTCGTTGAAGGATTACAACGATAGGTGTCAGAGGAGCTCGGAGATGTACCCTCGAACCGGATATAAATTGATTTAAGGGAGCAATATCGCTCAGTCAATTTAATTTGAGGACTTACGGCCATGATTGGGCTAAGTCCAAAGTATTCAACGCTTTTTATTTGTTCTTGGTCTGTTAGACCTGTGTTGAGGCTTGGCCCATTTTTAAATAATGCATTGCATTATTTTCTTTTTTTTTTGTTTGGGCTCTGCCCATAAAAGATGCAGAGCATCAATTTATTTTGGACTCTGCAAGGTATCTGCATAGCATTTTATTATTTTGTTTGGGCTCTGCCTATTTATAAATGATGCAGAGCATCAATTTAATTAGGCCTGTTTGGTCTTTTAATTGGGCCTGGCCCTTCAGGAAAAGAAATACATTGCATTTGTCAGGCGCTTTGCGCCAATTACTGAGCGCAAGCGTTTGTGGTTAGGCACGTGTCATGCTCTGGTGAGCGCAAGCGCAACAGCGCAGTGCGCTGCGCTGTTGCGCTGCTGACACGTGGCGCGCTCTGGTGAGTTGCGCCAATTCCAGAGAGCAAAGCTCTATTTCAAGAGCGCGTAGCGCAAGTGGTTCTATAGCTGACACGTTGCGCCCTCTTAAAGCGCAACAGCGCAGTTTGCAAGTGCAGAGCACTAAGAATCTTTTAGATTCAAGAACAGAAGTGCAAAGCACTGTTTAATTTCTTGATCTAAATTTAGATCAAAGAAAAATAATTTTTTTTTTTCAAGAACCAGAGGTTCATAAAAGTGCAAAGCACTATTTTTTTTATTTTATTGTTTTCTTGTTTTAAAGAACCAGAGGTTCATAAGAAGTGCAAAGCACTGTTTTTTATGTAAAGATCATTGATCTTGTTTTTAGATCAATGATCTATTAGAAGAAATTTCTTCTTCTAATTTATGAAGGTTCTTTACCTTTTTCTTGGAATTTTCTCAGAGTTCTCTCTGTTTGAAACTCTTGACCTTTTTTTTTTAAGAAATGTTGATACCTTTGAATTGAGGTCTAGGGTCCTTTTTATAGTGCCCATAAATTAGTTAAATTTGTTAGAGAAATTCTTCTCTGAGTGATTTGGGGAATTTTCCCTACCGTTGGATCTTTTGATCCAAGGGCTTCTGCTTTGCAGAAGAAAATCTTCTTGTTTTAACAAGAACAGAAAAGATTTCTTAGAAATTTAATTCTGTTTGGCGCAGATGCCCCAGCGCGTGACACGTGTCGCGCAGCGCACAGCGCAGCGCAACTGCGCTAGCGCATCTGCGCTGACACGTGTCGCGCAGCGGGCAGCGCAGCGCATCTGCGCTGACACGTGTCGCGCAGCGCAGAGCGCAGCGCAACTGCTCTGACACGTGTCGCGCAGCGCAGAGCGCAGCGCAACTGCGCTAGCGCATCTGCGCTGACACGTGTCGCGCAGCGCAGAGCGCAGCTGCGGGCAGAGCGCAGCGCAACTGCGCTAGCGCATCTACGCTGACACGTGTCGCGCAGCGCAGTGCCTGCGCAGCTGAAGCGTTGCTTCATTAAAATAGATCTTTGCTCTGATTGGGCGCGCCTTCTTGGGCGCTGTGCTAACGTATCAGCGCCGGACACGTGGCGCGTTGCGCTCGGGATTTGAAGCGTTGCTTCAAAATTTGAATTTTGAATTTCCAGCAGAGCTTTGCTCTGATTGGGGGAAACAAATGCCCCCCCACTGTTGCGCTCACGTGGCGCGCACGTGAGTGCAGCGGTGACAAGCCCCTGACCGTTGGATCAAGGGGTGAGCTGAAGGGGCGCAAGCGCCTTATAAATAGGACCTATGGTCCTTTAGAAAACTTCACCATTTTCTAGATTTTGATTTCAGAGCTTTGCTCTTGCTTAGAACTTCAGAGCTTTGCTCGTTTCCACAGTTAGAACACTTTTAGGTAAAATTAATTTAAATCAGATTGATTTAAATCAATCTTAACCAAAAGAGCTTTGCTCTTATAGATCTTTTGATCTAAAGAAATTCCCTTTGGGGTTTCACCAACAGAGCTTTGCTCTCATGAATCCATAGATCTATAGAGATCTTGTTCATGGGTTTTAACCCATGAGCAGAGCTTTGCTCATGGATCCAAAAATAGATCTTTTTGATCTAAAAACGAAGAACTTCTAATAGTCTTCAAAAGATTTTAATTTCTTTAGGAGTTTTAAATAAATTTTCTCATCATCATTACAGAGCTAGGCTCTTTTAAGGAATCTTATTCCCCTGAGACCAGAGTTTGACAAGTGTCACTCTGTGACAGAGCTTTGCTCTGAAAGAGAAGATTTTCTCCTTGTCTCTAGGGATTCTTTATTAATGGGAATGTTTTCCTGGGGACCAACTGACAATCTCATCCAATGATGAGATTGTCCTATTTACTGACGTACTGTCATCCAGATTTTGTGGGTCCCCCTTTGGTCCCTTACTCACTGCACTGTTGTGTGGTGTAATTAATTAATTTTGATTTTAATTTAATTAATGCATTTTCTTCTTTAAACGCCAAACGTTGGGATTACAACACTAACGGCTAAATTTTTCTTTTGCATCGATCATGTCTCTAGACACTTCATTCCCGTTCGTCCGCTTGGAGGAGGGATTTCCCGAGGCGCCCTTGGACCGTGAAGTTCTGGCCATGATTAAGGAGTACGACCCGGAATACAAGAGTCTCCATCTTTTGGGGTCGTGGTACAATCAGATCATCATGGGCCGACGGAGCTTCACATGCGCGGTGCCGTCAGAACCCATAACGGCGATTTATTACGCCAGCCCACCCCCGGTGCAGTACGCCGTGGAGATGGTGGATTGGACCGCAAACAGTTTTCTTCATCCTGCTATGGATGCGGTTCCGGTCCAACGTCCTATGGTCTTGGATATCCTAGGACGTCGTATTTGTCAAGGCGAGGCGAGACCCTGGGGGCAATCATATAACATTGGTCTGATCCCCCGTCATCCGATTGGCTACCTGCCATGGGCCCGGTACATCCTGTCGACGAAGAAGTCGCAGTAGATAAGATTAGGATTGTACACCGCGGTCTACGTCTCTCTCTTCCAGTATCCCTCGCTCCCCATCTGGTGGTTCAAGGCTTTCTTGGAGCAATGGAATATTCCCACCCACACTTTCCTTGCCATGGATCGGGAAGTGTCCATTTCTTTGGAGGAATTCGCGGAGGTATCCGGCCTACCGGTCATGGGGGAACACTATGAAGAGCTGCTCCCGACAGATGAGTACGTCTTCGGTGCTAGGCCAGTGGTCAGGGGGGTCACGCCGGAGAATGCCGTTCAACATCAATTCCCGAGCTTGATTAAGGTGTTGAACATCTATGAATCTCTCTTTATCGAACGCGGGAGTCGCGGAGTTAATTTTGAGGATTTCATTGCTTAGTTTCTTCATCCAAACGTCCTCTCGGCAGAAGCTACCAAGTTTTCCACCCTCGAGGACCCTTTCGGTTTAGGTTTGGATAACCTGCCAGCCAGCGATATAGACCAAAAGGACTTCTTTCTTCCTAACTCCCCAACTACGTCCTTTGCAGAAATTGCGGCCTCCGGAATGGATGAGGAGGCCTTTTTCTTAGGATTTCTCGGACTGTGGTTGAGTTGGTTCGCGATCCCAATGCACTCTCATCGCATGCGGCCTTCTGTCTTTTACCCAGCCCACCGAATGGTCATCGGGGCAAAGGTGGCTGTGGGGATCGCTGGCCTGGCGCACCTATATCATGGCCTCAGCCGAGCAGCGGATGCCAACGAGCCCGGGGTACTGCACGTGGTCTTCCCGATGCACTACTTTGCATCGTGGCTCGAGCTACACACGGCGGGTGTCTTCGGCATGCATAAAAGGCCTTCATTCTTTGACAAGTGCGGTTTTCCTCGCTTTTTACAGTTGATTGGCTCATCAATCGTGACCCCTTCACCACGGGACGCCAGGGGTTTACTGCTTCGCCCTCACACCGTTAGAGTCGGATGTCCTTTATTGATAAGGTATTAACCATTGGAAAAGCGTCCACCACTGCGGTGCGACCATTACAGGACTCCTTCAAGGATGGAGCTTCAGTGTTAACGGCCCGGGAGATCCTCCATTTGTATTCTATTAGACCGGGTTTCCTAGTCTTCAGGCAGGGCGGTGCAGCAGTCTTTATGAGATATAATCCACATCGTTTTGCCCAACAACTGGGTTACGATCAAGGGGTACCCTTGGAAGCTTTCTTACTGGAACCTGCTGTCAATGAAGAAGGGATGGAGAACGCGTTACATCACTTCATGCGCCTGATCACGGGTTCTCGTTTTTTCATCAGCACGCCGGCCTGTGCTCCACGACTCCTTAATGTATATAAAGAGTGGTACAATCATGCGACGGGGGCTGTTATAAAGGAAGAGAGGCGAGTGTTGATCGACCGTAAAGAAGTACCCCCCGGCACCAACCGTAACGCTCCCTTAGCGCCAAGGATCCTGGTGGCTCCTCCTCTAAAAGATGCCGGGGGCAGACCATCACGTGCGCAAAGTCCTCCACGTGAGCTGCCGCTCCCTGATATCGCAGATGCACCTCCCGCACCCTGTGCTCCAGTGGAGACAGTGGTTGTACCCTCGCCGGAGTCTGGCGTGGGTGCGGACATCGGGACCCGTCGTCCCAAAGTGGCTGCTAAGCGGAAGTCGATCCCCCGCGAGCCTAGGGTCGGAGGGCAAAAGAAAAAGAAGTCGCTCTTCGCTGTGGACGTCGAGTTCGGCCAGGAACCCCATGCTCCCTATGCTGAAGGTCTGCTCGAATATGGGACTAACGCAGGATTAGTGATGCCGCCGCCGGACGATACAGACTTGGAGGTTGCTCTCAAAGCTTCGGCATGGTTGGCGAGGCATGACGCGTGGTTAGCTAAGCTTGCGCAGTCAGGTAACTACTAGTCATATTTTCCTTATTACATCATATCTTCCTTATCGCCCTTGGTTAACGCTTTTCTCTCCTTTCTTTCAACAGGCATCACTGATGAAGAAGCCATTGCCGCTTCTTTGAAGACTTTCCAAGAGGAGGAACGTCTTAGAGCATCTATGGGCCTTAGTAAGTTTTAATTCATCAAGTCTCCATCTCCCTCGTGTTATGGTCGATCTAACCTCTCTCTTTTTATTGCAGAAACCTCAATGCCGTTCCCACCAAGCGACACAAATGTTCCGCCAGCCGCCGATATTCCTGCTTCCTCTGGGCCACCGCAGGAGATTCGTCTTGAAGAGCCGATGAGAGATGCCTTAAAGGCTCTGGAGGCATCCCTGAACGAAGATGACGACGCCTTGAAGGAGGCGTCACAAAGGTCTATCGCGACAACCCGGGAGGAAAGGAAGAGGCTGAGGCGTGAGGCGAAGGCACGCAGGGCTGCCTTGGCTATGGGAGCGGGTCCCAGCACTGTCCCTCGCGCTGATACTCCATCCGAAGAGGCCCCTGTCGCCCTATCCACTGCCCGCAGAGAGGTGGCGCGCGCAGTTCGGAGCGCAAATGGTAAATCCACTTCAGGTAATGTTTCTCTCAGAGTTTTTGTTATAAGGATTTTAATGTCATTGGTCCTTATATCTCTTATCTTGCTGGGCCAAGTCCGATCGAGGGGGAGGCGGAAACCGTTGATCCCAAAGAAACAGAGGAGGCGGTACCTGCCGAACTCGAGCCGACGGTGGGCAATGTCGTTGTGGCTTTGGAGCCTGAAGTGGAGGTCGAGGGGCCTACCGCCGAGAAGGTCATTGATGCCGAACCTGAAGTGGTGACAGATGATATGATCATTATAACTGAGTCCAGGGTGGTGGCGGATGAGGCGCTCGAGGCCGGCGATCCCCCGGCGACAGTGGACGATACAACCGCAACTACTGAACCTGAGAGAGTAGTGGGTGAGGTGGCCATGATTCTCGAGGACGAGCCAACCGCTCCTTCTCTGGAATCTGGCAATACTCCAATCATAGCCCTTCCCGTCTATGGCCCTCCGCCGTCTCCAGGTCTTGCGAGCACGACGACGGTCCCCATCGAGTCGGATGACGAGGCCACGGGCGGTGGTCTTATGTCGATAGAGGAGGGAGTCGCCTCCGTTTCAGCCGGGAGCTCCTCAGGTAAACCCCAAGTGGCTGCTTTTCTTTACTTTACAATCTTTTCTGACAAGTTCACCTTTTCGTAATGCAGGTGCAGCCAGTGCCGAAGCCCCACTGCTCGAGGGAGCGCCTTCAACGACTGCCTTGGCGGTGGTCACCTCTCAACCCTCTCTCATACCCTCGAAGATGTTGGAAGGTATGTGTTTACGATTTATTAATCTTGTTTTCCAGCCATATAATTCGTGTACTAAAGTCACACTGTTGTGTTTTCAGGAGTGCTTTTTGATCATGTATATCAGATGTTGCTCCCACACTTTTCCTTCCCATCTGAGCTTGCTTCTTCCTCTGGTGGCGTTGGTGAGTATGATTTCCGTTGACATCCTTCCTCTCTTTTTTCTTATTGATGGAATTACCTCTAACCTCTTTTTCTCATCTCAACTGCAGTGCTACAGATTGAAGGAGGGGATAAAAGATCAGCTGCGCCACCAGCCCTTCCGACCTTGCCACCTGTCTCAACTGGTACAATGACCATCATATTGGTAACTTTCCTCTCTTTATTTTCTGTACTGTTATCTGATCGCATCCTGTTTCTTTCAGCTGTCGTTCTGGCTTCGGCGTCCTTCGAACCTCGCATCACAATGCCGGCGGGTCCTTATCTGAGGAGTCTGTCTTCAAAAGGCGCCGCGAATAGTCTGCGCGTGTTGAGTGACTACGTCGAGGAACTCGACGTTGAAACTCCTACATCTGCCGCAGACTTCGCTATGGTGGTTAACCCGATGCTAGCAATACTCGTGAACTTTCATGATGAGGGCATCATTGCATCCTGGGTTAACCATTGTAAGGAGATCGAGGGTCGCCTATATCAGTTGGAGTCACTGTGTCCCGCTCCCAAGACCGTGGCTGCCAGTAATCAAAGGACAGCGTGGATTGAGCAGAGCGCTCCTTACTTCCGCCATCTCGAACAAGAAGTCATTTCAAGGCGTAAGGAGCGTAGTGAGACTTCGAGCAAGTCTGCTCAACTGCATGCTCGGGTGGAGGCCAACGCCGCACGGCTGAAGGTTATCTTTGAGGGCCTTCTGCAATGTCTCTCCGAAGGGTTATCATTGAGGCAAAAACTTGACGTTGTCGAGCGAGCTGCACCCAGCCAGGAAGCAGCCCAGAAGGCGGCGGAGGAGCAACTTTCATCCTTCTTGCAGCAGTGGGCCCAGGTGGAGGCGGAGGTGGCCGCGGCTGTCACTCGAGAGGAAGCGCTGAAGGAAGTGCGAGAGCAGCTTGTGAACTTACTAAAGACACTTCCTCCTCGGTAGCTATCCATTTTTGTATCGTTTGTACTTATAGATAAAAGAATGTATATATATATTTTTTTATTCTTTGACATAATGTATCCTGTATCCAATCAAGTTTATGAATAAAAGATACACCTTTTTTGTAATGTGTCATTTTTTTGGTCTTTTCCTTCTTTTATTATCAGCATATCACCTTAGCGAACATGGTTGACGGATAGTAGGGCACGCATCTTGACTTTCCTAAGAATCAGCGATGGCTTAGGCCGCAGGTTCAGATCTGCTGCCTAAGACTTTTCAACTCCATAAGCCGTGAGGGTCTCATAGAGACTTTTCTCCCTACGGATCGAGAGGATCTCGTATTCTCCCTACGGATCGAGAGGATCTCGTAGGTGGGTTTTCTCCTTAGAAATCGTGAGGATTCCTAAGTGTGGTTTTCTCTTATAAGTCGTAAGGATCCTATAAGAGAATTTTTCCCTCTTACGGGTCGAGAGGACCCACAAGCGGTTGTTTCCGTCCTCGTCGAAATTCGACTTTGGAGAGTGAGACCCGTGAATAGTATGCAAGAGACCATTTTGGATTGACTTGCAGGGTCCCATTGTTCAGGAAGCAAGTTTTTTAGTCCCTGCTGCCTGAGGCTTCATTTGCAAGTTGAGACGAATCGGGAGTTTCCCGCGGAGACAATGGTTTCTGTGCGAGCCGACGCGAATCAGGAGGCTCTCGTCAAGGAGTGTTTGTATCCGTGAGTCGAGGAGTTTGCTAGGGATTATTTGTTTCCCAAGCGCCAAGGATTATTTGTTTCCTTGGGGTTTGAAACGAGTCGAGAATTCCCACGGAGGCACCGGTGGCTCTGCGAGTCGACGCGGATCAGGAGGCTCTCGTCAAGGAGTGTTTGTATCCGTGAGTCGAGGAGTTTGCTAGGGATTGTTTTTTTCCCAAGCGCCAAGGATTATTTGTTTCCTTGGGTTTGAAACGAGTCGAGGATTCCCACGGAGGCACTGGTGGCTCTGCGAGTCGACGCGGATCAGGAGGCTCTCGTCAAGGAGTGTTTGTATCCGTGAGTCGAGGAGTTTGCTAGGGATTATTTATTTCCCAAGCGCCAAGGATTATTTGTTTCCTTAGGGTTTGAAATGAGTCGAGGATTCCCACGGAGGCACTGGTGGCTCTGCGAGTCGACACGGATCAGGAGGCTCTCGTCAAGGAGTGTTTGTATCCGTGTCGAGGAGTTTGCTAGGGATTATTTATTTCCCAAGCGCTAAGGATTATTTGTTTCCTTGGGGTTTGAAACGAGTCGAGGATTCCCACGGAGGCACTGGTGGCTCTGCGAGTCGACGCGGATTAGGAGGCTCTCGTCAAGGAGTGTTTGTATCCGTGAGTCGAGGAGTTTGCTAGGGATTATTTGTTTCCCAAGCGCCAAGGATTATTTGTTTCCTTGGGATTTGAAACGAGTCGAAGATTCCCACGGAGGCACTGGTGGTTCTGCGAGTCGACGCGGATCAGGAGGCTCTCGTCAAGGAGTGTTTGTATCCGTGAGTCGAGGAATTTGATGAAGATACTGGTTTCTTCGGAGTTGGACTGAACCGTCGAGATTTAGCTTCGTCTTCTGGCGGAGCCTGCTGGGAAAGTATGGTTCCCTCTTTGTTTACGCCCTTGGATTGTATACAGGGATCGATGTGATCTTAACTGTAGGGCCAAAGTTTTATCATCTCTTCTTTTTATTTTATTTTATTTCCGCGATGCTCTATCATTTCAGCTTTTTATATCGCGAAGGTCGCGACTGCCCAATCATTTCGGCTATTTTTCGCGGTGCCCAATCATTTCGGCTATTTATTTTATTTTCACTCGCTGCTTTTTATTGCGAGTTGCCCAATCATTTCGGCCATTTTGCATGCATACATTTTTACTTGCTGCTTTTTATTGCAAGTTGCCCCATCATTTCGGCTATTTCGTATGCATGTGCGGCCTATCGGCTTTCCGCCGTAAACCTGAAATTGGACACCGATTTTGGCATCAGCACTGCTACAACTGGGATATTACCAGGAGCGAATCATCCTCTGCATCTGTCAATGTCGAACAAAGGTGGCTTAGCGACCAGGGTTAGGGTCTTGTCGACTAAAGCTTTTGACTTCATAAGCCGTGAGGGTCTTGTGAAGTTATTTCTCCCTACAAGTCGTGAGGATCTTGTAGGTGCATTTTCTCCTTAAGAATCGTGAGGATTCCTAAGTGTTCGTTTCCTCTGTAAGTCGTAAGGATCCTACAGTAGGGTTTTCTTCTTGTAAGTCGAGAGGACATACAAGGGTCATGCGAACATATCCCCAGTCACGGATGAGACTTGGTTAGGGAAATGTTTATTCGCGCCCGTGGATTGTATACAAGGATCAGTATTGAGCCACTTGTAGGGCAATAACGAAAGTTGTGGGGGTTGCTTAGGCACAGGTTTAGGTCCCTGTAACTTAAGACTTTCAACTCTTATGAGCCGTGAGGGTCCCATAAGAGAGTTCTCCTTACGAGTCGTGAGGATCTCGCAAGTGTATTTTCTCCTTAGGAATCGTGGGGATCCCTAAGTGTGCTGCTCCCTTGTGAGTCGTAAGGATCTCACGCGGGTGGTTTCTCCTTACAAGGTCGAGGGGACCTTGTAAGTGTCCTTTAACGAGGTTGTGCCATTTCGGGTTTTCACAAACACTTGCCGGTAGTCCTGCTGTTTTTACTCACGGAGTCCTTTCGGGTTTTCATCCGTGCCTATTTTGCTCATGGACATACCGTTTTTTTTTTATTCTTTTTATTTTTATATGTTTTTTTTTATATCTCGTCAGCCTAAAGATGTTGCGGTAGTAGTTTAAAGACGTTTCGGTCTACTATTAGTTTAAGGACATCTCGGTCCGTCGTTAGTTTAAGGACGTTTCGGTCCGTCGTTAGTTTAAGGACATTTCGGTCCGTCATTAGTTTAAGGACGTTTCGGTCCGTCATGGAGAAGGCCGGCTACTTTTTATAAAGCTTGAGCTTAGGAAGATAGCGAGCGGACATAGTCGTCGTCATCTATCATTGACCTAGGCTGTGGCTCATTAAGCATAATATTTCTTTAGGAAGCGACCGTTTATTGGCCTGAAAGGCCTATTACCATGCATGTCCATGAGTAGATAGGCCCCACCCTGGTAAACTTTATCTATGATGTAAGGGCCTTCATAGTTTGGCTCGAATTTTCCCCGCTTGGCGCGATTGGGGATCATAGGCCTTTTGACCACTAGCACAAGTTCGCCTTGGCGGAATGTCCTCGGTCGGGTCAATCTTTCATATGAGCGCGGCATCTTTGCTTTATAAGCTTCCAGATTTTGTTGTGCTATGAGCCGGGTTTCATCAAGGGCGTCAAGCTCCTCAAGCCGAAGGTGAGCATTTTCTTCGTCCGTTAGCTCGTGGTGAACTGTCACTCGTAGAGAGGGTAACTCTATCTCGAGGGGGAGTACTGCTTCCGTCCCAAATACTAACGCATACGGCGTTGTGTTTGTGGCCGTCTTGAACGTAGTTCGATACGCCCAGAGAGCTTCTTGCAGTCTTTCGTGCCAGTCCTTCTTATTTCGAGATACCGTTTTCTTTATGATCTTTGTTAAAGTCTTGTTGAAGGCCTCAGCTAGACCGTTAGCTCGCGGATTATAAACCGAGAAATACCTCCAGTCTATATTGTGTTGTTGCGCAAAGCGACTGATTTTGTGACTTCTGTACGCTGGCCCGTTATCGGAGATGATCCGTCGCGGAGTTCCAAATCGATATATGACATGCGTCTTGAAGAAGTGGAGGATATTTTCCGTCTTCACCTCTCTTAACGGTACTACTTCTGCCCATTTAGAGAAGTAGTCAGTCATCGCCAGGATGAAACGATGTCCCCTAGACGATGCTGGTTCGATAGGGCCAACTATGTCAGTCCCCCACATTTCGAATGGCCAGCTAGCCACCGTTGGATGTAGTGGATTTGGGTGCTGGTGGATGAAGTCCCCATGAATTTGGCATGAGTGGCATTGCTTCGCATATTCGATGCAGTCCTGAATCATCGTGGGCCAGTAGTAGCCCATCCGTTTTATCTTCAACTTCATCTTTGGGCCCGCTTGGTGGGAACCGCAGAGTCCGTCGTGAACTTCTTGGACGACCCTTTTCGCTTCGTCAGGTCCAAAGCATCTCAGCCACAGAGAATCAAATGACCTCTTGTATAGAGTATCGTTGACGAAGGCGAAAGACAGAGCTCGTTTCACGAGCTGATGTCTTGTGGACGCTTCTTCAGGAATTCGGTAGAACTTGAAGTAATCTATGAAGACTTCTCTCCAGTCCTCGGTACTTTCCCAATCTTTTACTTGCAGGGTCGTCTGCTCGCTCGCTCCTTTTTCTGCTGATGATTCCGGAGATATTTCTGCTGAGGCAAGCACTCGACGGCTTTGTACCACGATTCTAACGTCATCGAGATTCTCGTCAGCCAGTTCTTTAGCAAGTTTAGCCAATGCGTCCGCTTTGCTGTTTTCCGCGCGCGGTATGTTCTCCAAAGTATAAAAGGGAATTTGGGTCAACAGTTGTTGCACCTTTTCACCGTACTTCACCAACTCCGGTTTGCACGTTTGGTAGTCGCCGTTTACTTGACTAACGACCAGTTGAGAATCCCCGTATATGAGGAGGTTTTCAATTCCCATGTTAATGGCGATCTCGAGGCCTGCTATCAGAGCTTCGTATTCGTCTTCGTTGTTTGTCCTTGGCTCCGTCAGGGAGAAAGAAAAGAGCATTATCCCTCCTTGTGGAGTTACAAAGATGAGTCCTACCCCCGATTTGATTATAGGGGTACTTTGTTTGCGCTTTTTCATGGAAGATGCTCCATCGAAATAAATTTCCCATTGGGTATCACCACCGTCGATCGCATCGAACGCATGTTCGTCTGGAAAATCGCAATTTAGAGGAGAATCAGCGGGTATGGGATGCTCAGCGAGGAAGTCGGCGATGGCCTGGCCTTTCACTGCCTTGAGAGGTTGATACGTTATCGAAAACTCCATCAAGAGTAGGGCCCATTTAGCGAGTCGTCCCGTCAATATGGCCTTTGACATCAAGAATTTAAGGGGGTCCACCTTTGAAATGAGACGGACCTCATGCGCCAACGCATAGTGCCTAAGCTTTGTTATCGCGAAGATCAACGCCAGGCAATGTTTTTCAATGAAGGAGTAGTTGCTTTCTGCCCCCAGTAGAACTCGACTTAAGTAGTAGAGTGCTCTTTCTTTCCCTTGATCGTTCTCTTGTGCCCATAATGCGCCTAAAGAACCTTCGAGGGCGGTTGTATAAAGAATGAGAGGCTTTCCCTTAACCGGAGCAGCCAACACTGGAGGGTTTTGTAGGTATTGCTTGATCTCGTCTAGTGCGCCTTAGCATTTGTGATCCCAGACAAACGGGGTTCCCTTCTTCATCAGGTGGTTGTAGGGACGGCACTTTCCTGAAAGGTTGGCTATAAATCGCCGTATGTATGCGAGCTTCCCTTGGAGAGACCGCAGCTGTTTGAGAGTTCTCGGCGGAGGCATTTCCATGATCGCTTTGATCTTTGACGGATCTATTTCAATACCTCGATGTCGAACAATGAATCCCAGGAATTTGCCTGAGGAAACTCCGAACGCACACTTAAGAGGGTTCATCTTCAAGTTGTATTGTCGAAGGCGTTGAAATACGATCTTCAGATGCTCGAGATGTTCCTCGTATGATTTGCTTTTAACCACGAGATCATCGATATAGCATTCGACGATTTCGTGTATAAGGTCGTCGAAGATCTTCGTCATGGCCCTCTGATAAGTAGCACCGGCGTTCTTTAAACCGAAGGGCATCACTTTATAACAGAATATTCCTAAAGGGGTCCTGAAGGCTGTGTGCTTCTGGTCTTCTGGATGCATTTTTATCTGGTTATACCCCGATGAGCCGTCCATGAAGGAGAAAACCTCATGAGTGGATGTATTGTCTATCATCAATTCGGTGACTGGCACTGGGAAATCATCCTTCGGGCAAGCTTTATTGAGATCCCGAAAGTCCACGCATATACGCACTGCCCCATTTTTCTTCATCACCGGGACGATGTTGGCGATCCATTCCGGATATTGAACCTCGTGGATGAAGCCAGAGTCGATCAGCTTTTTGACTTCAGCATTGATACTCATCTCAAGCTCGAGCCGCATTCTTCTCGGCGCCTGTTTGACTGGTTTGACGTTCGGAGATATCGCCAATCTGTGCACAGCAATTTCTGGATCTAGTCCCGGCATTTCGGAATAGTTCCATGCGAAGCAATCTTTATGCTGTAAAAGCACATCCTTTAACGCAGCCACCCTTTCTTCAGATAGCAGCTCGCTGATGAATGTTGGTCGCGGGTCATTTTCCGTCCCCAACTCAATTTTCTTGAGATTATCTGCAGTGGTATGGATTCCATCTTCCAGCTCTTTTGGCGCTGGTGGGAATTCTGAGATTATCTCGTCGCTGCTGTTTTCAAAGCACCAAGGGAGCCCATCTATGCCCTCGGGCTCTTCTTTTAATATTGTGATCATGTGACAGGTGCGAATTCGCTTCCAATCCCAATGTGGAACTGGTTTTTCTTCCATGGCCTTGGGCTCGTGCTTTTGTGGTGGCGTTACCCTCCAGTTGTCAGACAGAGCGAATTTGCCAAGCTGGTACTGATCTTCGACCCAATTCTTGAAGGTGAAGCAATCTTCGAGAGGATGCCCTATTACTCGGTGATAAGAGCAATAGTCTGGGTGTGAGACTTTGCCTGTTCGTTCGGGGTGTTTGGACTCCGGCAGTGTAAGCATATGATGTTTTAGAGCGAGGTCAAGTATCTTCTTCGTTCTGTCCCGAGGAAACGAGTACGCTCGACCCATTTTCTTCATAAGGGATAGATCAATAGCGCTCGACTCCCGTTTGCATGGCTTCTTAGCCCTGCTTTGTTGTTGTTGAGCGCCTTTTTGGCCTTTCTGGCCTTTCGACTTATTTCTGCTTTTGCGCTGAGCCTTCTTTATAACAGGTTGACAGGGAGCAGCCTTTTCATCTTTCACGGCTTGTTGGAGAAGGCGTTGCGTTCTGGCTTTCTCGTAGATGACCATTTCGCGGTTATGGTCGTCTCGGACCTTTTGACCCGCTTCTCTTATAAGCTTGTCCATTTGTTCTTCGAACGATGGACTGGGTTCCTTTGCATCTGGCACTTTTATTGGCTCAGGATTAGCGTCCTCCCATTGAGCATCCGCTTCTTCATCGAAGTCATATATGACATAGCAGCTGTTTAATAGCTGTCGTTTCTTTGAACGGATGTATCCGAGCCCGATCGTCTCCATCCTCCCATTAGGTAGCTTGTGTTGAGTTCCGGGGACGTTCCAAACCCTGTCATAGAATTTGGCCTTCCTAACAGTCTGTTCGAAGGGTATCCCTTGGCGCTTCAGCAGCTTTTTCAAACCTTCCGTATAATATCTGGGTAGACGAATGGGTTGAAGCCTGTCCAGCGTTGGATCTGCTCCATACCAGATCTCTTTCTCCACTTTATTTTCTTCAGAGCGGTAAAGCAAAATTGCTTTCTCTCTCTTTCTCCTGGGAGGGATATAGAATGTCCGCAACTCTTCTACACTGTAGATATTAAGTGCATCCAGTTCTTTATGGTGTCTAGGCGGCACCATGGCTATCTGCAGACTTCGCTCTTCATCAGCAGAAGCTCGTATTGAAAGCCGAGCAGGGAATACAGCATGAACTTCATCCTCCGAATCACTACCGAAGATCAATGAAGGAACGGATGGTCCCGGCTTAGTGTATTGGGGCGGACCCGAATAAGTTATATCCTCTTCTTCCTCGGTATCGCTGCTGAAGACAGGGATGGTGGCATTAGTTTTGTTCTCAGGCTTGTGACACCTTTCCGTGTCTTCGAAACTCGGCAAGAAGTATTTGGCATCTTCATACTTACGAACTTCATTCACGGAAAACGGATTCAATTCTCCTGCCACAGTGTACTCGAGACCATCCTTACAATATTTCATACACTGATGCTGTGTAGAAGGGACAATATTGTACTCGTGTAACCATGGTCGACAGAGCAGAGCATTGTAGCATGTCTTGGCGTCTATGACATGGAATTTAATATCTGTGACGAGCAACCCGAAGCGTAACGTCAATATCACAGATCCAGGAGTCTTTGACGATTGGGAGTCGAACCCGGAGATGGTGATCTTGTCCCGCGCAAGGTGCTGGACGCTCATGCAGATTTCCTTCAACACTCGCACGTTGAGGAGATTAACAGACGATCCATTATCGATCAGGATTTTGCCTATCTTTATATCAAGGCAGTATCCTGAGACATAGAGAGGGCGATTGTGTTCGCACGTCCCAAGGAGAAGTTCTTCATCGCCAAAAGCAACGTCGGCCGTGTGCACCTCTTCCAACTCATCCTTCATCTTTTCTTCGGCCAGGAAGGCTTGGAACTGGTCCGAATCTTGTAGCGCTTTAATTAAAGAATACCTCGCCTCTTTTGATAGTAACAGGGCATCAAGAATGCTGAGTTGTGAGGGCAGCTTCCTCAGATGCGCCAAGACATTGTAATCCACCTTATTTCTTTTCGGCGGATTCTTGGCGGTTAGCTCTTCCGCAACTTAGTCATCTAGAGTAATATCCTCAGATACCTTTTCTTTCCCTTTATCTTTCTTGTTTAAGGGTCCGAGATTCTTTTCAGGTAACGTCCGATTGCGTAGCTGGATATTTTCGCAAACCTTTGGCTCTTCTTCTTTTCCTGAAGTTGACTCTTTAAAGAGAGGGGCGAGTTCCAGCTCTTCATCAGAATCGCTCCCAAATGTAGGCACTTGTGACCCGGCAGTGTTAACCATGCGACAATCGCCGGTAGTTCTTTTAAGCTCTTCGGTCGTATTTCTTTGCTCTCGACGAGTTTTATGCTTTTCCCGCTTGAAGCGTTGTTGACGAGCAACATATCCTTGCCACCATTTATCGAAAGCTTTGCATTCTTGAGTGGGGTGCGAAACCTTCTGATGATATAAGCAAAAGGAGCGGTGCATTTCTATTTCACCAGTAATTTTTCCTTCAGAGGATGGTAGCTTCATGCCCATTGATGTGGCCTTAGCAAACCTTTTCTTTATCTTGAATTGGCTTTTATCGGTAGCGAAGGTGTTTTGCTCCAGCGGGATCGCCTCATCTCTTTCATCAAGTCGCTGGCGCTTGGCCCTTTCAAATATAGCCATTTCGCCTTCTCGATCAGCTTTACTTTTCAGTCGAGCTTCGTTAAGGAACGCTTCAATCATTTCGACTGATAGCTCCGAAATTCTTGATTCGGTATCTGCCCCCAGCGTTTCAGTGCCAGGAGTCTCCTCGTCGTTCGCTATCGAATGGGAGATCACATGACAGCTCGCTACATTTTCCTCGGATTCATCCGATGAACTTTCTCCCTCATCTTCCTCTTGAAAGACGCGATTGAGGAACTCTTGGAGCGTAATGGGAGTCCACGCCTTTTGGTTGTATTCATCTAGCGCGTCAATTTGCTTTTGTAAGTCCGTGCTCTTGTCGCCAGGCTTCACGGGTTTCTTAGATTTCTTCTTCTTCTTTTTCGAAGATTTTGACGGCTGGTTGCGAGTGTTTGAGCCACCACCATCAGTCTTTGGAGTTGTACGCAGTTTCAACATCCCTTCAATGACCTGCGGTTCCAACGGGTTCTTCCACTTGATTGCTGGACATGCCAGATGATCGTTTAGCATTCTCTTTGTCTTGGCTGATAATACAACCTCCCAAGGAGCTTCTTCAATGACGGAGCATGTTGCACCCGGCGTATTCGTCCCCTTAGCGGTGTGGGGCTGTGGGGGATTCACCTTCCATTTGTCAGATAACGCGAACTTGCCCTGTCGGTACTGGTTTTCAAGCCAATTCATGAAAACGTAGCAATCTTCGATCGGATGGCCTAGTACTCGATGATAAGGACAGTAGTTGGGCTCGTTGACGTCACTTGGTTGCAACGGACGTTTTGGATCCGGCAGATTTATGAGTCTGTTGCGCAACGCCAGCTCGAATAACCTCCTCGTTTTATCGCGGGGAAAGGAATAAGGACGTCTCATCCTATCCTCAAGGGTACATACGGGCGCATATTATTTTGACGAGCCACTGGCTTCGGGTCGCTTGGTTGTTATTGAGCATTAGCGAAGACGATCGCTTTTCCCTTCCCTTTGTCATTTCGGGAGTCCGGCCTTGGAAGAGGGGGTTTATGGCCCATTTGATCCATTTGCGCTAGTTTTTCAATCAACGCCTGGAAGGTAGTTGGCTTGAAAAACATCATAAATTATGAGATGGTTGCTTGTGGATCGAGGGTTCCCACAAACAAACCAACTGCGGGAGCTTCTTCAATGCGCTGCTCACACTTTGACCATAAATTCCGCCATCGTATAGCGTACTGAACCCACGTCTCGCCGGGTTTTACCCTGGCGTTAATTAGTGCCGTCATCGGGATACGTTCACTGGCACTTGCAAAACGTTGAGTAAACAGCAGCTCCATCTCCGCGAAGGTTTTAATAGAGTCGTTTGGGAGTTCAGAATACCACTCGAACGCCGTATCTGATAAGCTTCCAACAAACTGGCGAAGCAACAGCTTGTTGTCACCGCCGGTGTTGCCGCAGAGTGCCCTGAACTGGGCAACATGATGATGAGGATTGCCCGTCCCCTTGTAGACATGGAACTTAGGAATTGTATAACCTGGCGGGTACTTAATCTGATCGTACCAACCCGGATATGGCCGCTCCATTTTTACGACCTGACCGGCTGCTTCAGTCGCCTGATGCACCCGTATTTGCTGGGCGATGTATTCATCCAAATCAGCTTTTGATATGGTATCCTCTTTAGCTGTGGATAGAGCCGGTGGAGGATTCGATGTCTCTCCCCTATCGTCTTCAAGAATGATCGGGGGATCTTCAGCAGGTGGATCTTGTTGAATCATCATACCCACCATATCCTGGAACAGGAGGGCCATTTTCTTTATGTTGGATGCCTGCTCCGCAGCTTCTTTATCTTTCTTCTCTAGTACGCGCCGAAGGAATTCGGCGTCCGTTTCTTGTTCTTGACGCTCGTCTGAGGATGTTTCCGGGGTTTCTTTTGGCCCTGTAAGTGCGGCCATAGCGTTCATCATTTCTTGGAGCTTCTGCTGCTGCTCCTGAGCCTTGGTCACTGACCTCGTGTGCGGACTATGACCTGTTGAAATGCGGCTATCTTCTTTTCCCGATGCCATGTAAACCGTATGAACTGTTATTCCCCCTGACTTGAGGCGTTTAAGTTCATCACCTCTGGTGTTTGTCGCCGATGCGGGGGTTTTCTCCGGCCTTCTTCTTTTGTGGGCCGTTGAAGTTAAAGGGGCCGTGGAAGTGGGTACCCTAGTGATCGTTGTCCCCTGCTTTTTAATTGTCACGACCCGAAAGAGCACGTGACTGGCCCTCGAACCATATGAAATCTATAGGACTCCATCTGATCCAAGTAAGCCAAAGCCCAGAAATCTAAAACCATTTTAAGAGTAAGTGAAGAAAACTGGTTTAAAGAAGTGAAGGAAAATATGTTTGAAGTCGAGGTTTTTAAATAACTAAGCCGAAGGTGCATTTTTAAAAGGTAAAGTCTTTTCTAAAAATTTCGGCAGAGTTTCTTTTGTAAATACTGGCCCCGAACGGGATACAACAAGCATAACATATATACAATGATAAAAGGCATCCCCAAGCGGGAGCTAGCTCTTCGTCAATTGACGGTCACAACCACACATGCAATATAATATACAACGCCGAAAGGCGAGGATCGATCCAAAAGAAACACAGTAAGCATGAAAACCGCAATACTACTAAGCGCGACTCTAAGGCCAAATAAAACATCACTAAAGTCTGAGTATGAAACAATAAACAAATTTGGTTGATGGAAATTCTAGATACAAAGAATAATAAAAGTACAATGGTGGTTTTGATGCAAAAGGAACCACCTACCAAATGCAATTCACCCGCAAGGAAGCAATGTGCCAGAAATGCCGCAAAGGAACCTGTACGGCAAAACCTGCAAGAACTGTGGCACAACGGGGGTGAGTTGCCAACTCGTGAATAGAGAATAACTACAAGCAGAAACCGAACGCAAGACATAATCCTAGGTCAAAACGATCAGTACAAAATCCTCAATATAAAACATGCAGCCTATAACAAGGCTAGGGTAAATATCTAACCCGAGTGTAATCTCCTGTGCCTGTGTCAGTGCCTCAGGTAGCAATATAACATAAGAATGAGGTATGAATGCATGAGAACATAATACATGTAAATGAAGAAACTGTTTTCATACTTTAGTGAGATTTCCTTTGTATTTTTAAAATGAGGTATCATAATGAAATCAGCATAAAACAGTGCCTAACATCGGCACAAAACGTAATCCAAATATCCCGATATCTCTGTATCCCAATCACAAAATCTAGGGCGCCGTCAGTCCAGACCGGCCCCTACCATCAATCTCAAGACCACGACGGTATCCTCCGGATATCCGACGCGTCAGGTAAAATCACCGGTCGGTAGTGCTCCCCTGCCAGGCTCAACGTCATCACCACATTCATCTTGCCTCGGGGTACCGCACCGGGTCCACCATGTACCCGAAACGGTTCATCCGTCTCCTCGAATCGGGTTTCCAAATCCATCAGCAAACTCATGGTGGACGACTCATACATCATGGGAAAACCGCACTTTTTATTTTAAAAGAGAGAAAATGTTTATCTGTGTTTTTGCGGTTTTCCTCCAAATCCAGAAAATCTCACGGAAATCCAAATCCAAAACCTCAGTAACACGTAAAATAGTGAATATATGCATGAGAATCCATGAATGCGGCATAACAATGAATATCAGTATGCATGAAGTAGCAGGTAATAACTACAATGTCTAAACTATTAGCTAATAGGTTATGTCAAGCAATAGTATTTTCTAAGGTGTACGTGACATGGCAATTACCGATGAAGATGTGTGTGAGCCGGCAAGTAAGTGTACGTGGTACATACGCAACATCGGTAATGGTGCTGGTGTCCTAATAGCATGATATCAATAATGGAGTATGAAACATAATATAAGAATGCGATGCAAAGCGAACCACAAAAAAAGTGCGAGCTGAATCTAGACGCAACTATAACTAATCTGCATTAATCTAATATAAGTCCTACAAATGGTGCCTTTTGAAATATCACGAATCATGGGGTTTTGAAAATAGGGGCTACGGTGTTTTTATGAAAAGATACGCCTTTTGAAATGTCCGTAGATCCCTTGACCTGTCTTTTAAAATACCCACGACCCGCTAGTTTTGAAATAGGTAGGAGTCTAATCTAATCTAACAACTACACTAAACTATACAGCTGAACTAACAAGCTGAGCTACAGGTAAGGAAACCGCCTAACATCTGAGTCGATATATATATAGATATAATAGTCGGTGATTCCGCCTCAATAGTATCGCGTACGATACAGTATATCATATGACATCCTCAAGTCATGAGTGCGGATCTATCATCAATGTAAAGCTCATACGGTAAATCGTCGTACGGCATCCCAATAGCTGGGTACGGGTCAATATCACACTATCTCATCACACTTCAGGTATCACTATCAACATATCATATAATCTGGGGTACTATTCTATGTCTAGTATAAATCGATACCATCAATAAAGTATGCATGCGGGGGTAAACACACATCCCAAGCCCGCAAGAATCACATTTCGTATCCCAAATACGAATCATATCACATCACCGATCTCGCGGCACAAAGCCCAATATCATTGACTCATCTCCAAAGTCATCCAATATCATCAACACAGTGCCAGTATAAGTAATATGCAAGGGTGTGCGTGTAGGTGTAATTCTATTCTAGGGTTCGCGACTATGAACTACATTAGTCACTTCTAACCCTACACTATCCATAATACACCTAACTATCATATATAATAACTACGGACTGCGGGGGTGCTATACGCCATCCACCCGACTTCCCCCAGTAGATATAATCTACTCACCTAGCGTCTTCATTTGTGGACGTCGCCACGCGCTTGCTTGTCGTCCCGAAGTCTTCATGGGGTACCTACACATCAAAATATCGTATATGCGCATTAAAACCAAATCAAAGCTAAAACGGCACATGAAATCCAAAATGATACGATAAGAGGCCTATAGGTTAAAACCCATGGCACGCCTTCAAAACCATCAACACATCCTCTATACCGTCGTATAAACGCCAAATAGTCGAGGCAAAACACAATCCACAATTGCAGAATTAAAAATACGGAATACGGAAACATGAATCTAAAACAGCAACTTAGGAAATATGTCCCAGATTTTACGCTAGGTCACTTTATACAAATCTATATATACCAGGGGTCTAACATGAACATGTAGGAGCTACAGAACCAATACGAGCCAAAATGGTGGGACCCAGGCCGCAATTTGCGGCCAATGGGGATAAATTGGCGGCCGGGAAGAAGAAGTGGGAGCTGGGGTCTTGGGGTTAGCTTCCTGGGTGCCTGCACGTGTCACTGTCCAATCAATTTTAATTTAGGGTGTCTCGGGTGATAGCAGATTCAATATACCCTTCACAGATTTCATAAATTCCCCGATATCGGTTTCTAAAATCCGTATTATGGTTTAAGCTTCAGGTTTTGGGTTTCCAATTCATACACTAGGGTGATGGTATAACCTCTACTGACCTCAATTCCATATTACAACCCATAAATCATCACAACCCTAACTAGGTTATCCACAAGTCCACAATATCACACAATATCGATTCGATCTTAATTGAGGGTAAAGGAAATGCATAAACTAAGTTTAAGGTCCAGAAAATACCTCATTTGGCAACTCAAGAATTTTCTTGAGTTGCCCCTAGTGGCCAAAATCCTTGCTTCTTTAGCACCAAGTGTAGATCTAGGGATTGTGCACACATTTAATGAAATGGAGATTGGGTTTTGGGGTTGTTTTAGAGGTGTTTTGGAGCTTGAAGAGGGGAGGGAAAGGAGGTGCAGGAGCAGCAGCAGGAGAAGGGAGAAGAGGGAGGGAAATGAGGGGAGAAATGGTTAAGTCCTTAGTCAATGAAGCTCATACCTCTCTCTCACCAACTACCCATTTCTTTATTCTTTTCCTTTTCTTTTTCCTTTTAAAACCCTTCTCACTCAAATAGTAAACCCAAATGAAAAGCATGGCAAGAAAATGCACAAGTGTGAAAAAGTGATATGTGCATGTGTTGCACAAAAAGCTAAAAACCGATTAGCGATTTTTAATCGCGATTAGCACTAAATTAGTGTCAAATTAATCACAAAAACTTTAAAATGTCATAATTCTCTAATTTACCCTATTTTAGAATTTTCCAAAATTTTTCCCCATTTATTTGTATTTAATAATTCCAAAATATTAAAATATTCAATAAAATAATATTAAATTATAAAAATTCCCAAAATTAACATTTTATCTTTTTTGAAATGTTACAATCTACCCCCCTTAAAGAAATTCGGTCCCCGAATTTAAATTTAAACCCCCAATACTAAAACAATTTTTGTAATACTCCAATTTGTCGGGGCTCCGAAGACATCAATACATAGAGAATATCTTATGCGTCTGGTGCGCAAGGAATCAAAATCCATATATGTGTCATACAGGTGTACAAAACAACATCTAGGTGCAACGGATGTGCACGAAACATCTGTCATAGGCAACGTGTGTGCCTGACAGCAACCAAATCAGGTGCATGTAACATGCACGAAGAATCCCGATTTAGTGCATCTGGCGTGCACCAAAATCGTATATCAAAACACTAAAGGTGCATGAAAACTCTGCTGGAAGTGTAAATCAAATCACTGTATAAGGTGGGCGTGAATTCACAATCAAAATCTCGAATGTAATAACTATGCGCAAAATATAAATATCCAGTTGGTGCATGAAACAAATATCATGAAACTCAGTCATCAAAACTAAATCATGCAAACAGAACGCCCAAAATACCGAAATCCAAAATGACGGATACGTGATAATCGAATCACAAAATCACAAATCATAGTACCGTCGTCGGTAGTTCCTCCTTCGAGGTCGAGAAGGAGTCGGTGCATACACTGCTAGCAGCGCAAGATATCTACTTGTCTCTTGCTCACGGTCTGGCGCCCTCTGACTCTGGGTCCTTATCTTCTCTGAGGATTACCTATCTCGCAGTCAATCGGCTCATCGGCCCTGTCAGGTGTGCTAACGGGGACGATTCCGTTCTGGCACTTCTCTGGTCACCTATCGGTCAATCCTCACGACCACTCGTGAGGCAGCCCATCACTGGCGTCGGCCTCTGGCTCTCTGAATGCACGTCACATATCCGATCCTGGGTGCAAACATCATTGCAGCAATGTCCTGGAAGGAATCCTGCTCAAGATCTCTTCCGATCTTGCCTATGCCGAACTGTACAGAGGCTGGCTCTCCTGCATAATCTCTTCTCACTCGATAGACATCTGTGTCCTCAGCACAATATTTCTCGGAATCTGGTTGCATCCCAATGCCTCTGTAAGCATATCTGACCTCTGGTCTCGACGGGAAGCAATGACAGCTCGTCAGCGTCTCGCCCGAACCTCTGGTTCCACCTGTCTCTATCGTCGTCCACTATGACGTCACGCCATGCATATCTATGCACTGCACTGTTCTCGGCCACGGTCAATCTGAAGTCTCTCACACGGACTCGAAATCGCGTACTCTGTAGCTTCATCATTCTGTAGAAGATGTCAGGCCGAACAGGCCCTCGGGAACACGTCCCAACCATCGGAGGAATACTCAATACTCGTCCGTCCTTGATCGATTCGCAACGCATCTGGGTAAGTTCCTTTATCCGAATCTGGTCAACTACCTCGTCGACAATGCTAACTCTGGCCTGCTGGTTGTGCGCAATATGACCACTCCTGGGTCAGGTCTTCTCGTATAGTATTCCAGAAAGGTCATGTCGAAGTCTCTCTCAAATCTCATCCCTGCCGAATTGCCCAGAAGTCATCATCCCTTGCTGAAGCAAATTCTTGTTCCGGAACGGCTGCATACTTATCGCGCTTCTTTCTGGAAGATATATCCATATACAACGCCTCTGGGTGCGTATCACATCTCTAATGTCAGCGGAGTGGGACGTCATCTCGTCGAAATCTCTTGCGAACTCTTTTCTTCACTCTGCTTCAATGTCGACTGATTCGGACTCGTCTCATCGTGGCTGCATGGACTATGCTCCAACGGCTATACTCGTATCTGGAGTCTCCCAAGCAATGCATCCCATCACATGATATCCGAATGATGTCGAAACATTCGATCGACTCGTCAGAACCTTATAATCCCCCAAGAGATCAACATCTTGAGTACAGTTTAATAGTATCGAGTACATGCCTCAGCGTCGGTGGTCCAGCCGTAGAAGGGCAAACCCAAGCCTCACTAATGGCGCCGCGGAACTGCCGTAAACCCTAAGGTTCAAAGGCTTTCACACGGTCATTAAGTCGAGTTAGGGTTTCATTCTTCTAGAGGGTCCATAGAATCACCTGCATGTCTTTCCGTATACTTTAAACTTGGAAAATGGGCTCCTGACATTCGATCGTCTCAATCGACTCTCAACGAATCTGCGTGAAGTCGTCTCTAGCTGGAATCAATCTATCTGATGACCTCGCATCGGTAAACGGACGAACCAAATGTCCTAATCATTCATCCTCAGGTGACTGGCGACTCGCTATCATCTCTCTAAGTATATGCTCACGCTGCAGCAGCTCCAACCATCTGGGCGATATCTCGTCATTTGCAGCAGCAACTGGCTCATTCACCTGCACGCCGAACAGCGCCTCAATCCTCCAGGAAAGACGACGCATTTGCGGTCATCTCTGAATCGGTCTGCCCTAGATCTGAGTAAGACTCTCCACACTGGAAATCTTCAACTCAACTGGGCCCGCTCCGGTGCATAAATCGGACAAATCACCTTCGTCTCTCAAATCGAGTAGACTAGCTATAATCTGTCTCATATCTGTCTGGAAGCTCCGACAATCTAAGCTCGTAAGCTCCGAAAGCGACATCCCGTCAATCTCAGCAACGGCTGGTCCCTCTGTCTGCACGGTAGGCGACATCATAATCTCTGAGGTATGATGTAAATCAACAGTTCTCTCTCAACTGGCAGCTCTAACAATGGCCCGATCATCCGGTGCAAAACCAAGCACTCGCCTCCACTTGAGGTCACAGTCATCAATACTAACTCGAGACGTTCCCATGTCACCAGAAAACACAATGGTCAGCCCTCGTACCAGACGAGCTCGCACTGACCGTAACCCTAGCAGCAGCCCAAACTGCGCTCAAACATGACGACAGGAACCTCAATCGAGTATCGAAGAGAGCAGATCAATGGCAAGAAAGGAAACAACAGATCCAGAGTGGATACACGATCATAAGAAGGAACAGCATCAATGAAGGTATGATCATGGACTAATAGAATCGGGGATCTCAAATGGATGTATAATCATGGATATAAAGAGAATCACTGATCTCGAAAATATGTACATCCTAAGGTTCCTTAAGCGGAGTGGCGTGTCGTAAGTATGCCGCGGAACATACCAACGGTACGTCACTCTACTTTAGTCACCTATTCCATCAACCAAGGGTCATCCTATACGACGAAAGTTCGGGTCTAATACCCCCTCGACTAAGTCTAAGTTCCGTAAGGTCAAGCCTAAGTTCCGTATATATATAAACGCCCTAGGCTCCACATAGTCAAACTTAGACTCGAACCAAGGTCAACCTAGCGCTCTGATACCAACTTTGTCACGACCCGAAAGAGCACGTGACTGGCCCTCGAACCATATGAAATCTATAGGACTCCATCTGATCCAAGTAAGCCAAAGCCCAGAAATCTAAAACCATTTTAAGAGTAAGTGAAGAAAACTGGTTTAAAGAAGTGAAGGAAAATATGTTTGAAGTCGAGGTTTTTAAATAACTAAGCCGAAGGTGCATTTTTAAAAGGTAAAGTCTTTTCTAAAAATTTCGGCAGAGTTTCTTTTGTAAATACTGGCCCCGAACGGGATACAACAAGCATAACATATATACAATGATAAAAGGCATCCCCAAGCGGGAGCTAGCTCTTCGTCAATTGACGGTCACAACCACACATGCAATATAATATACAACGCCGAAAGGCGAGGATCGATCCAAAAGAAACACAGTAAGCATGAAAACCGCAATACTACTAAGCGCGACTCTAAGGCCAAATAAAACATCACTAAAGTCTGAGTATGAAACAATAAACAAATTTGGTTGATGGAAATTCTAGATACAAAGAATAATAAAAGTACAATGGTGGTTTTGATGCAAAAGGAACCACCTACCAAATGCAATTCACCCGCAAGGAAGCAATGTGCCAGAAATGCCGCAAAGGAACCTGTACGGCAAAACCTGCAAGAACTGTGGCACAACGGGGGTGAGTTGCCAACTCGTGAATAGAGAATAACTACAAGCAGAAACCGAACGCAAGACATAATCCTAGGTCAAAACGATCAGTACAAAATCCTCAATATAAAACATGCAGCCTATAACAAGGCTAGGGTAAATATCTAACCCGAGTGTAATCTCCTGTGCCTGTGTCAGTGCCTCAGGTAGCAATATAACATAAGAATGAGGTATGAATGCATGAGAACATAATACATGTAAATGAAGAAACTGTTTTCATACTTTAGTGAGATTTCCTTTGTATTTTTAAAATGAGGTATCATAATGAAATCAGCATAAAACAGTGCCTAACATCGGCACAAAACGTAATCCAAATATCCCGATATCTCTGTATCCCAATCACAAAATCTAGGGCGCCGTCAGTCCAGACCGGCCCCTACCATCAATCTCAAGACCACGACGGTATCCTCCGGATATCCGACGCGTCAGGTAAAATCACCGGTCAGTAGTGCTCCCCTGCCAGGCTCAACGTCATCACCACATTCATCTTGCCTCGGGGTACCGCACCGGGTCCACCATGTACCCGAAACGGTTCATCCGTCTCCTCGAATCGGGTTTCCAAATCCATCAGCAAACTCATGGTGGACGACTCATACATCATGGGAAAACCGCACTTTTTATTTTAAAAGAGAGAAAATGTTTATCTGTGTTTTTGCGGTTTTCCTCCAAATCCAGAAAATCTCACGGAAATCCAAATCCAAAACCTCAGTAACACGTAAAATAGTGAATATATGCATGAGAATCCATGAATGCGGCATAACAATGAATATCAGTATGCATGAAGTAGCAGGTAATAACTACAATGTCTAAACTATTAGCTAATAGGTTATGTCAAGCAATAGTATTTTCTAAGGTGTACGTGACATGGCAATTACCGATGAAGATGTGTGTGAGCCGGCAAGTAAGTGTACGTGGTACATACGCAACATCGGTAATGGTGCTGGTGTCCTAATAGCATGATATCAATAATGGAGTATGAAACATAATATAAGAATGCGATGCAAAGCGAACCACAAAAAAAGTGCGAGCTGAATCTAGACGCAACTATAACTAATCTGCATTAATCTAATATAAGTCCTACAAATGGTGCCTTTTGAAATATCACGAATCATGGGGTTTTGAAAATAGGGGCTACGGTGTTTTTATGAAAAGATACGCCTTTTGAAATGTCCGTAGATCCCTTGACCTGTCTTTTAAAATACCCACGACCCGCTAGTTTTGAAATAGGTAGGAGTCTAATCTAATCTAACAACTACACTAAACTATACAGCTGAACTAACAAGCTGAGCTACAGGTAAGGAAACCGCCTAACATCTGAGTCAATATATATATAGATATAATAGTCGGTGATTCCGCCTCAATAGTATCGCGTACGATACAGTATATCATATGACATCCTCAAGTCATGAGTGCGGATCTATCATCAATGTAAAGCTCATACGGTAAATCGTCGTACGGCATCCCAATAGCTGGGTACGGGTCAATATCACACTATCTCATCACACTTCAGGTATCACTATCAACATATCATATAATCTGGGGTACTATTCTATGTCTAGTATAAATCGATACCATCAATAAAGTATGCATGCGGGGGTAAACACACATCCCAAGCCCGCAAGAATCACATTTCGTATCCCAAATACGAATCATATCACATCACCGATCTCGCGGCACAAAGCCCAATATCATTGACTCATCTCCAAAGTCATCCAATATCATCAACACAGTGCCAGTATAAGTAATATGCAAGGGTGTGCGTGTAGGTGTAATTCTATTCTAGGGTTCGCGACTATGAACTACATTAGTCACTTCTAACCCTACACTATCCATAATACACCTAACTATCATATATAATAACTACGGACTGCGGGGGTGCTATACGCCATCCACCCGACTTCCCCCAGTAGATATAATCTACTCACCTAGCGTCTTCATTTGTGGACGTCGCCACGCGCTTGCTTGTCGTCCCGAAGTCTTCATGGGGTACCTACACATCAAAATATCGTATATGCGCATTAAAACCAAATCAAAGCTAAAACGGCACATGAAATCCAAAATGATACGATAAGAGGCCTATAGGTTAAAACCCATGGCACGCCTTCAAAACCATCAACACATCCTCTATACCGTCGTATAAACGCCAAATAGTCGAGGCAAAACACAATCCACAATTGCAGAATTAAAAATACGGAATACGGAAACATGAATCTAAAACAGCAACTTAGGAAATATGTCCCAGATTTTACGCTAGGTCACTTTATACAAATCTATATATACCAGGGGTCTAACATGAACATGTAGGAGCTACAGAACCAATACGAGCCAAAATGGTGGGACCCAGGCCGCAATTTGCGGCCAATGGGGATAAATTGGCGGCCGGGAAGAAGAAGTGGGAGCTGGGGTCTTGGGGTTAGCTTCCTGGGTGCCTGCACGTGTCACTGTCCAATCAATTTTAATTTAGGGTGTCTCGGGTGATAGCAGATTCAATATACCCTTCACAGATTTCATAAATTCCCCGATATCGGTTTCTAAAATCCGTATTATGGTTTAAGCTTCAGGTTTTGGGTTTCCAATTCATACACTAGGGTGATGGTATAACCTCTACTGACCTCAATTCCATATTACAACCCATAAATCATCACAACCCTAACTAGGTTATCCACAAGTCCACAATATCACACAATATCGATTCGATCTTAATTGAGGGTAAAGGAAATGCATAAACTAAGTTTAAGGTCCAGAAAATACCTCATTTGGCAACTCAAGAATTTTCTTGAGTTGCCCCTAGTGGCCAAAATCCTTGCTTCTTTAGCACCAAGTGTAGATCTAGGGATTGTGCACACATTTAATGAAATGGAGATTGGGTTTTGGGGTTGTTTTAGAGGTGTTTTGGAGCTTGAAGAGGGGAGGGAAAGGAGGTGCAGGAGCAGCAGCAGGAGAAGGGAGAAGAGGGAGGGAAATGAGGGGAGAAATGGTTAAGTCCTTAGTCAATGAAGCTCATACCTCTCTCTCACCAACTACCCATTTCTTTATTCTTTTCCTTTTCTTTTTCCTTTTAAAACCCTTCTCACTCAAATAGTAAACCCAAATGAAAAGCATGGCAAGAAAATGCACAAGTGTGAAAAAGTGATATGTGCATGTGTTGCACAAAAAGCTAAAAACCGATTAGCGATTTTTAATCGCGATTAGCACTAAATTAGTGTCAAATTAATCACAAAAACTTTAAAATGTCATAATTCTCTAATTTACCCTATTTTAGAATTTTCCAAAATTTTTCCCCATTTATTTGTATTTAATAATTCCAAAATATTAAAATATTCAATAAAATAATATTAAATTATAAAAATTCCCAAAATTAACATTTTATCTTTTTTGAAATGTTACAATAATAGGGCGGTCTTTTTCTTTCTGCACCTTCACCTTCTTTCGTTGACGGGAGTGATCCGTGTCGATCACGGAGTCTTGAACCCTCCTCCAAACTTTATAAATTCTTGAGGACAGCCGTTGAGGGGGCTGTTCTCGTTTCGTTTCTGGAACTCTCTCCGCAGGTGGAGGAGATCTCTTCAGTGTAGCGGTTGGAGAGTTCTTCCGTACCCTCCTCAGCAGTTCAAAGCTGTTCCCAGTTGGAACAGCAGCGTTAACCTCCACCATTGGAGCCGGTGGAGTTAGCCCTGAGGGAGAGTTGCCCCCTGCCTTCCTCACTCGTCGCCAATGGCGACGTCGAGCACGACGAGCCGTTGGGACTGGCTCAGAGATAGAGATAGCTTCTTTTTGCCCCCTGTCTGAATAAGGCACCGCTGGTGTTACCCTCTTAAAAACTGAGGTTGTTCCTCGCGGGGTAATATCCAATCTGTCAAAGACAGATCTTCGTGTAGGGGCAGGAACAGGAATCGTCAGTCTTGAAAAGACTGACTCTTTGACGGGAGAAGCCGCCCTAACGTCTTCCAGAGCAGCGGCCGTTGCCCTCCTTGGGACAGCCATTTTAGAGTTCCTGGGCTTCTTAGCGGGCCCTTCAGAGTTTTGATCCAGCCTCGCAAAGACAGAGGCTGTTGGCTTGGTAGTGGGCGACCCGTTGACAGGGGTCGTGGTAGCAGTGAGCCGGTCGAACACCGACTTCTTGTTCACTTCCGGTGCAGGTATCGGCATAGAGAAGCTTGTAGGTGGGATCATGGTCCCGAAAAACAGGCCAGTGGTGGCTTGGGTCACCTGGTCTACCGGCAGAGCGAGGAAGGAGGCCGCTTGGGGACCATATGCTACACCTCCCGGTGAGGTGGAGCGTCCGTTGCAGTGGCACTTCGAGCAGTTGGTGCAGTTAAAGGCCATTGATCCTTGAGTTCTGTGCCAGGCAAAAGACCAAATCTTAGTAACTTGAAATCCGAAGGAAACCATTTAACAAACCGCGATTGGTTCGTGAGGACGACACACGAAGTGTGGAGTGGAAAGAGGAAGAGGTCCCACCGGGCGTGCCAGAATCTGTTCCCCTCCGAATGGCGACGCAGACTTTGCGTCTTGCCTGTGATTCGGAGCAGATGCTATTTGGTTTTATCCGTCTACCTCTCCGAAGATGCCAAGTTGATTTATGGCACCGTGTATTGGAGGTTTAGACGGATGCGGCCGATGTAGCAGACTTCGTCAGATTCCCCCTCAGGGTGAGGGGTTTTTGATTATGGGGACGCTCTTCCCTGCAGGCGCAAGCCCCTGCAGTTAATTACGCTACCGCATCGCGGTAACAACTTTCTCCTTCTCTAGAACTTCACTTCGTGTCGTGTGTGTTTGTTTTGTTTGTGGTTGCCCGTGGATTGTATACGGAGACTGAGTAATGCCGTCGTCCGTAGGACGTGGATTAGTCCAAATCAGTATTTTCTTAGATTTGGGTTTGGTGTTTTTAGTTTAAGGATGCATTAGTCGCGTTGCGGCTAAGCTCAACTTAAACGTTCGTCAAGGATACGTTAGTCCTGTTTTGGACTAAGATCAACTTGACGTGATGATCGATTTAATATCTGGCCGTCGGGACTCGTCACCTCTCTGACGTCGTTGAAGAATTACGACGACAGGTGTCAGAGGAGTTCAGAGATGTACCCTTGAACCAAAGTTGATTTGGGGTTTTATCATTCATTTAAATGTCTAAGGATACGTTAGCCGTATCTGGGGCTAAGATCAACTTAAACGGGACCGTTTAGATCCGGCAAAAGAGCATTTGGAGGCTCTATTGTTCCAGTTTAGGGACGTAGTGGTCCATTTTCCAGTTTAGGGACGTGGTGGTCCATCGCCAGTTTAGGGACGTGGTGGTCCATATTCCAGTTTAGGGACATGGTGGTCCGATATTAGTTTAAGGACGTCTCGGTCCGATATTAGTTTAAGGACGTCTCGGTCCGATATTAGTTTAAGGACGTTCCGGTCCGATATTAGTTTAAGGACGTTCCGGTCCGATATTAGTTTAAGGACGTTCCGGTCCGATATTAGTTTAAGGACGTTCCGGTCCGATATTAGTTTAAGGACGTTCCGGTCCGATATTAGTTTAAGGACGTTCCGGTCCACGAGTTTAAGGACCCCGCAGTCCATATACGTGTGTGGTCGTCGGGACCCGTCACCTCTCTGACGTCGTTGAAGGATTACAACGATAGGTGTCAGAGGAGCTCGGAGATGTACCCTCGAACCGGATATAAATTGATTTAAGGGAGCAATATCGCTCAGTCAATTTAATTTGAGGACTTACGGCCATGATTGGGCTAAGTCCAAAGTATTCAACGCTTTTTATTTGTTCTTGGTCTGTTAGACCTGTGTTGAGGCTTGGCCCATTCTTAATAATGACACATGCTTAATGAATCACCTCTTTTCATTTATGAAGCATGCTTATTCATTTCTATTATTCATTATTCTAAAATAAGAATGCTTCATAATATATTATGATACTCTCACTATCTCATCTCATTATTATTATCACATTCTCTCTCCTCAAGCTCTCATCTTCAAGAGACTAATCCTTAATCCTCATGTGTTGAGATCAAAGGATTAGTTAGACTTAAACATCCATTACCTTCACTCTATATCATCCTTTCTTCTTTGATTAGCAATCAAAGTAGATTAGTTACCTCAAGCTAGAGGTGTAGCTTGGTGTTTTGCTCTCGGGTGGATCGTCTACTACCTAGAGAAGGTCGAGGAGAACAAAGGAGGACACAAAGACGAAGGACCGGTTTCATTAGGTATAATCCCTAAACACAATTGATAAGAAACTCTTTGTGTACGGTTATTTATAGTTTAGCTTCGATTCAAGCGGTTAGTCGATGTTCGTTCTTTAAACATGATCGTTTTTGAAAATTCCGCCTCCCCACAAGTACTGGGGTGTACTACATCGACTTACATTTGTTTTGTTTGTGGTTGCCCGTGGATTGTATACGGAGACTGAGTAATGCCGTCGCCCGTAGGACGTGGATTAGTCCAAATCCGTATTTACTTAGATTTGGGTTTGGTGTTTTTAGTTTAAGGATGCATTAGTCGCGTTGCGGCTAAGATCAACTTAAACGTTCGTCAAGGATACGTTAGTCCTGTTTTGGACTAAGATCAACTTGACGTGATGATCGATTTAATATCTGGCCGTCGGGACTCGCCACCTCTCTGACGTCGTTGAAGGATTACGTCGACAGGTGTCAGAGGAGTTCAGAGATGTACCCTTGAACCAAAGTTGATTTGGGATTTTATCATTCATTTAAATGTCTAAGGATACGTTAGCCGTATCTGGGGCTAAGATCAACTTAAACGGGACCGTTTAGATCCGGCAAAAGAGCATTTGGAGGCTCTATTGTTCCAGTTTAGGGACGTGGTGGTCCATCGCCAGTTTAGGGACGTGGTGGTCCATATTCCAGTTTAGGGACGTGGTGGTCCGATATTAGTTTAAGGACGTCTCGGTCCGATATTAGTTTAAGGACGTCTCGGTCCGATATTAGTTTAAGGACGTTCCGGTCCGATATTAGTTTAAGGACGTTCCGGTCCACGAGTTTAAGGACCCCGCAGTCCATATACGTGTGTGGTCGTCGGGACCCGTCACCTCTCTGACGTCGTTGAAGGATTACAACGATAGGTGTCAGAGGAGCTCGGAGATGTACCCTCGAACCGGATATAAATTGATTTAAGGGAGCAATATCGCTCAGTCAATTTAATTTGAGGACTTACGGCCATGATTGGGCTAAGTCCAAAGTATTCAACGCTTTTTATTTGTTCTTGGTCTGTTAGACCTGTGTTGAGGCTTGGCCCATTTTTAAATAATGCATTGCATTATTTTCTTTTTTTTTGTTTGGGCTCTGCCCATAAAAGATGCAGAGCATCAATTTATTTTGGACTCTGCAAGGCATCGGCATAGCATTTTATTATTTTGTTTGGGCTCTGCCCATTTATAAATGATGCAGAGCATCAATTTAATTAGGCCTGTTTGGTTTTTTAATTGGGCCTGGCCCTTCAGGAAAAGAAATGCATTGCATTTGTCAGGCGCTTTGCGCCAATTACTGAGCGCAAGCGCTTGTGGTTAGGACACGTGGCATGCTCTGGTGAGCGCAAGCGCAACAGCGCAGTGCGCTGCGCTGTTGCGCTGCTGACACGTGGCGCGCTCTGGTGAGTTGCGCCAATTCCAGAGAGCAAAGCTCTATTTCAAGAGCGCGTAGCGCAAGTGGTTCTATAGCTGACACGTGGCGCCCTCTTAAGAGCGCAACAGCGCAGTTTGAAAATGCAGAGCACTAAGAATCTTTTAGATTCAAGAACAGAAGTGCAAAGCACTGTTTAATTTCTTGATCTAAATTTAGATCAAAGAAAAATAATTTTTTTTTTGTTTCAAGAACCAGAGGTTCATAAAAGTGCAAAGCACTATTTTTTTTATTTTATTGTTTTCTTGTTTTAAAGAACCAGAGGTTCATAAGAAGTGCAAAGCACTGTTTTTTATGTAAAGATCATTGATCTTGTTTTTAGATCAATGATCTATTAGAAGAAATTTCTTCTTCTAATTTATGAAGGTTCTTTACCTTTTTCTTGGAATTTTCTCAGAGTTCTCTCTGTTTGAAGCTCTTGACCTTTTTTTTTTAAGAAATGTTGATGCCTTTGAATTGAGGTCTAGGGTCCTTTTATAGTGCCCATAAATTAGTTAAATTTGTTAGAGAGATCCTTCTCTGAGTGATTTGGGGAATTTTCCCTACCGTTGGATCTTTGATCCAAGGGCTTCTGCTTTGCAGAAGAAAATCTTCTTGTTTTAACAAGAACAGAAAAAATTTCTTAGAAATTTAATTCTGTTTGGCGCAGATGCCCCAGCGCGTGACACGTGTCGCGCAGCGCACAGCGCAGCGCAACTGCGCTAGCGCAAATGCGCTGACACGTGTCGCGCAGCGCACAGCGCAGCGCAACTGCGCTGACACGTGTCGCGCAGCGGGCAGCGCAGCAGCTGTGCTAGGGCATCTGCGCTGACACGTGTCGCGCAGCGCAGCGCATCTGCGCTGACACGTGTCATGCAGCGCAGAGCGCAGCGCAACTGCGCTAGCGCATCTGCGCTGACACGTGTCGCGCAGCGCAGTGCTTGCGCAGCTGAAGCGTTGCTTCATTAAAATAGAGCTTTGCTCTGATTGGGCGCGCCTTCTTGGGCGCTGTGCTGACGTATCAGCGCCGGACACGTGGCGCGTTGCGCCCGGGATTTGAAGCGTTGCTTCAAAATTTGAATTTTGAATTTCCAGCAGAGCTTTGCTCTGATTGGGGGAAACGGTCACATGTCAAGTTCTACCCGTCATTGTCCAGGTTAATTTGAACCCACCCGTACTCGCCCTTGACGAAGATCAACAAAGCTGTACGACTGTCCTAAACCAATGCATCTATCTATGCAACAGAAAGGTAACAAGAAGCTACCATACACTATGCCTTGACGAAGGTCAACAAACATAGCATGAATACTAAGTTCTACCCTGTCTGAAAAGACGGAGGGCTACGAAAACCTTTAACGTAATGAACTTGATATCGTTGATGGAACCGGATAGCTTTTTATAAATATATAGTGGCGAAAACCTTTGCTAAAGAGGTCACTCCCAGTGAAGGGATCTCGGCTCTTTCCCCGTAAAATGAGGTGCAGGATATTCCAACTGAATACCACAATGCAAAGCAAAAGGTAATCGACTATAGTGAAGTTATTACCCTAATGCAAACTTATATCCGAGAGGTCATTCCCGGTGAAGGGATCTCGGCCCTTGCCTCGTCGAATGAAGTGCTGGATATTCATAACCGAATACCACTGTGCAAAAGAAAAGAAAACGACCTTGCAATACAGCCTTTTGAAAATTGTTCCAACAACATCGAATATGTTTGTTTTCCTTGAATTGATCCGAATCAACGCAGTCCCATCAATTAATCACACCCTAAAAGAACGAAAATATAATGTATGTATATACCATCCGCATTCGCCACTGGGTCCCGTCATCGCCCGTTAGGTTACTTAACTAACGACAGAGCGGGGACAGGACTACCGCGGGTGTAAAACATATACAACATCTACTAGTATATATATCAATATATAATAATCGCTCCAGGCGTGATAAATGCAACATCACAGAAAATTAATAAGCATTACAGAACAATACAGATAATCTGGGAGCCCCGGGTTTCATTGAGCCTCAAGTGAAACCCGACGTTCCCCTGGTCTTGTGGATAGCCTGTGCAGTGAAAACCTAGACCCCTACGGGCGCGGCAAGTTACCCTCCAAAACCAAAAGCGAGGCAGCCCCTTCAGCAAAGTGAATGGGCCACCCAGCACTTCACGGAATCCGGTAACTTGAGCACCCTTCCTTGGGTCAACCTGTACCCCCTACGAGTGCGGCGAATAGCCCACCAATTCTAGAGTGAAGCCCCCTCCGTCTCAAAGCCATGAGATGCGGGCATGTTGCCCTCTAGAACCCGGCTATCTGTGCACCCCACCGCGGCGTAATCCCAGTACAGAAAAGAAAATATGTACAACGGGTACATCGACCTCAACCCGGTCGTGCCCCAAAAGAATAATATACAAACAGGCAGTGACGACAGTCCACATGTCGGACGCTCGCCCCGCAATATCAAATGTACAAATAATATCAAACTGTAGTACCATTACATCCAAGCTATCCACCACGGCAAATCTGCAACAACACAGCACAATACAGAACATCAACGTGAATGTCACGTTCTCAAACCCGTCTAAATGGACTATAGCAATTAGACAAGATTTACCGCTCGAATGACATTCACGGTCGCAGATAGTAATGTAATGCACTGCAAAACTTTAAACGATGTTAGAAAATATCGAATTCGAAATAACCCCCGAATAGCCCAAACAACCTGATAAAACCATATCCAAATTGGGCTAAATAAACAACACCACTGAACCAACTTACCAGAGACCAGACAACACCCAAAAAATGAACCCCAGAAGCCCAAAACAGGCCGGCCTCCTCGGATTTTGGGAGCATGTGCTCGGCCCAAATCCGAGGGATGGGGGTCGTCTTTGGGATGTGGTCTTGTAGTCTCTTCAGTAGTCTTCTGCACATGTTTAAATAATTTTTCTGGACACTTTAAAAAACAACAGAAACTGCAAAGTTCAGGGACAGTGTTTGGGTTTGTTTCGGTTTCGATACTTTAACATTATCTAAACCAACTAGTAAAAGGTTAATGGCATGGCTATTATACCATGTAAGTCTACGGTAGCGCCCCGGTCGTCAATCCGAGACCAAACGCGGAAATAAAAACTTTTTACGAAACTGGCGCTAACGCAGACTTACACCCGGATCGTACCATTAATACTAAACTAGCTATCGACAAGAAGTTAGAATAGCTATACCGATCGATCTGTGTCCTTCAGTCTTTAGCCAACATCCCTAGCTCCTCACGTCATCTCCGATCTCGCTCGATCTCCGGTCTCCTCCTCGTCGAAAAGGCACCATGTCAAGAAGTCTTTTTACGGGCTCCTGCTTCATACCGAAGCAACTCGGACATGAAGTTTGCTAGCCGATATGTCCAAGGTGAAGTAGAGAATGTGTATGATAACTTTGTCTCTATACACTCAATGAATCTTAACACATGAGATGGGATGAGTGGAGGTTGAAGAAGAAGCCATTGATGGAGGAAGTTGTGAGCTAGAGAAGAAGATGAAGAAGAGGCTTATTGTTATTGTGAGAGATGATAATGCGAGGGTTGTTGTAATTCACAAGAGCTAAACCCACTAATATGTGGCTGCCCTCTCTCTCCTCCCATCACATGTAGGGTTCCTAGGCACACTAATGAGGTCTCACAAGGCATCAACCATGCCAAATTCAAATTTTTCTTGTGCCCACAAACCCTAATACGGATCGTTAACTAGAATTTAGGCGAAACAAGCAACTAGTTAACAACTTAACTAAGAGTAAACCGAAAATACAACCTTTGTAGATCCGGTCCTCCACCTCCATAGCTCCGTGATGAAGTCCCCTCGCTGCGATCATCGGATCTCGGGCTCTAGCGTCGGCTTCATCGGAGAAATGGACGGGCTAGGTCGTCGACTTCGATGCCGAAGATGATCTACGTCGAGGCAATACAAGATCAAGCTCCAACTTCACCAAGTCAAGAAACATGTGAAGAAAACACCCTATACGACATGGCAAGTGGTAGAGGATGAAAAAATAGGAAGTGGGTTCACTTTAGAATTGGATTTCTCACTCTTTTTCTCAAGTTGCTATTAAAGGTTGCAAGCTTTTCTTCTTGTTGATGAAGAAGAAGAAGAAGAAAAGAATATGATAAATCTTTCTAAAATAAGAAATAATATGATACTTGTCATAATGGCAACCATAGTTAGGTGTAGAGAATAAACTATAGTTAGGTTGAATGGTTAGGGTTAAGTCAACAAACAAAATGGTCAAGCTTTCAACACTTCATGAAGCTTCATGAAAGAAACAAAATAAGCCACCATTCTATTTATCCTTCAAAGATGAATAAATAAATAAATAAATGAATAAGTAAATAAAATCAAAACCCTAACCATTACATAACCATGGTTTAATCTTAACATACACCCAAACTGTCATGTATCATCAAACATGATACAATCAAATGTACAAAAGTATATCACATATACAATGTGCACATCAAGTGAGAAAATCCATTTAAAGTGAACCAATACTAGTTAATGCAAAGTAATATATCAAATATATAATTATGCATTAAATCATTAAATCAACACTTGATTTAACGATCCGGTCATATCTCATATAACCGACCAATATCCAATGTATCGGCTTATCGAATCAATCCTTGAATCGATAACTAGGTTATATCGCATACAACCAATCGATACATTCATCGCGAGAATGGAATATGGTATCACATACATGCATTATTCTCGGTCCCGCACATATCTCATATGCGCTCCTATTTCGTTTCTCTTGAGCCAGGAAACCTCTGTGTAGGACTCTAAAGACTCGTCAATACGCCGGCAGCAGGTGATGATCATATCAAACACCCACAAGCCGCAAGCGGTCTGCTAAACGTAACGGCCACCCGGGTATTGAGCGATCAGAAGATCGACGAGCAAGCCCGCTCACACTCCTGTGAATCCAACCAGTAACACTTACCGTACAGTCCGGTCTGTTCGTCTGATATGTCGCATATCTCGTCTAGGGGTGGTAAACGTCAGACCCCAATAGCTCGATAAGTCGTGTCGATATGAGGTCTATAACAGTTCGAGAAACTACTGATAACTCTTACCAGTACATCTCAGCAACCCTGGCCAGGGATTTCCGGTTATAGCCAATCGAACTCAGCGCAACATCAACTCCCTATACCGGGAGAGACGAATCCCCTCCTATCGCTCATTGCCTCCATGTGACTCAGGACTGTACCCAAAAACCACCGTTTTTCACGCCCTCTTGGACGTGGTAAGGTGGAAATCAAAGCACAGTGGGAATCACACAAGACTCTATGACGATCTCGGGTCAACAGACTACTCTGTACCAGTGTCACCAGAGAACTGCCATCTGACGTAAGGTATAATACCATCTGGGAGTTCTCGGCGAGTCCGTCCAGTGTACCCAGTCTCCACTAAGCACACGTACATTATCTCTGATGTCAAACACCAATGGATATGGGATCATCCATCGCCCATCTTTATGGGTCGAGAAGGTATACGCTAGTCTACTTTGGTATATCGATGCCCCGTCTCGATACACCCACGACTAGGGACCTTGAAGGATGTACTTATCGACTACCATCACAATCTCACCCAATAATCAATCAATTAAAATGACATAGCACCAAAAACAAGACCATGAGTCACCAAATTGCACATGCCACATTAATTGCTCTTCATAATGACTTAAGCTCACAATTTCTACCTAATTAAACATTTAAACCAAAATGTTTAATCCAACAAAAAGATATGGTATCAACTAAAGTAAACTCGTGACGGATCACAAGAATACCCCTCACCTGTATATACATACCTGCATCCGCATTCCGACTGAATGCGAATGCAATGAGACTAAAGTAATACAAAAAATATAATACTAGGATCTGGCTTAAACTAAAGCCTACTAGTATGATCTGTCCGATCATGATCCGTGCACAAGTGCACGTATATGATCGAACCCTGCCATAATACCATACGGCTTCTACAACGTTTCGCCCGAACTTGGGAAACTTTCTATGGGGGACTCTAAAGACTCGTCAATACGCTGGCAGTGGGATTAACCATAAGCACGTCAGTGGTACTAGCTGTACATAACGGCTACCCATGTATTGACCAAAAGGGAGACAGATGAGCGAACTCATCCTGAAACCCTACTGAGCCTGTCAGTGACAATATCCGTACAGTCTGGTCCATTCGTCTATGAGTATCGCATGTCGGGCCTAGAGGCTGCTAAACGTCAGACCCACAAAAGCGGTACAAGTCATGTCTGAGTGTAGCCAAGAACACCCTGAGATACTACTGGAATACCTACCCGTAAATCTCACTTGCCTTGGCCAAGGACTTCATGTAATGGCTCTCCTAGATACAACGCGATCTCACCCCAATACCGGGAGAGACGAATCCCCTGCCGATCCGCTCGCTGCCTCCATGTGTCTCGGGACTGTACCCAACTAAAACCTGTTGGCATGACTCCTTTAAGCCGTGGAAGGGTGGTAATCAAAGCATAGTGAGAACTCACACGAGACAAATGACAATCTCAGGTCGATGAACTAACATGTACACATGTCACCAGGGAACTGCTATCTGACGCTAGGTATAATACCTGTAGGGTGTTTTTCATCACCCCATTGAGATGGGAATGCGCGCACGCTTGTCAGACGCATTACAGATTCCCCCTGCCAAGGGTAGGCTGGGGTTTATTGATTGTGGGGATCCGAATCTCCGGCAGCTGCGAGCTAAGCTGCCGTTAATTACCCCTCGCCTTTGGAGCGAGAGAATCTCCGATTAACGGGTTAAACTGGTCATGCGAACTCAATGTACAGTGTTGTGTTTTGGAGGGGTTTTGGATATATCGGGGGCCCCGCATACGGGGGTCCCGCTACCCGGATAGCGGGCTGGGGGTCAAGGGGGCTAGCAGCCCCCTTGCGGGGCGCTGCCCCGTTAGAATTTTTTTTTCTAACAGGGACTGTGTTGTGGAGTATGTGTGTGCGTATATGTGTGTGTGTGTATAAAGGGAAAGGGCATCCAAAGGATGCGTGGGGGCCAGCACCTCTTGTGTCTAACACGCGAGCGTTGGTCGCTTAGGCGCTGGCGCGCCACGTGCCCGGCACGTGGGCGCTGGGCGCTCGAGCGCCAGCGCGCCACGTGCCCGGCACGTGGGCGCTTGAGCGCTCGGGCGTTTGTGCACCGGCGAGAAAAATGGGCTTTTAGTCCCAGAAATAGGATTTAAAATCCCAAAAGATGATTTGGAGTGGAGTTAAACTCCTAAGATGTTTTGGAGTTGATGAAAGGGGTTCTTCTTTGGAGCCCTGGATCTTCCCCAAAATGGGGTTTTCGGAGATGGGCCTCCTTCTTCCTCCTTTGTTGGCCGGATCTTGAAGATCAAGAGATGTGAGATTTTAAAAATCTCTTCTTTTTGAGATCTGATGGGAGATCTGAGCTCCCCTTTGTGGATTTTATGGTGAAAAACTATTTAGTTTTAGAAAAGGAAGAGTAAAACTCTTGATTTGATTCAAAAGAAAGAAGAAGGTTTAGAACCTTCAGAAAGGGGAAAGAGGCACAAACCCTAGATTTTGAGGGGAATGAAAATTATATCTTTTATTCATCATCATGTTGCCTTATATAGGCTTACATATTTACATATAGCCCCTTGGGCTTTACAAAATGGCATTTTGCCCATCCCATGGCTCATGTGCCATTTCTTTTTGCACATAAACCATGGGCTTTACAAAAATTTGGCTTTATGCCCGTTTTGCATACATTCATACATAAAAAATTACATAAAAATTATTTATTACATGATCTATATTTTGGCATGGAGGAGGCTGGCCGCGGGCTCGACTTGGGCATGGGCCCGCTTGACCTGGGCTTGGGCCTACTTGGCTTGGGATTGACCTTGACTCGGTCAACCGGGATGCAAATTTTGACCCCAACAATACCAACTAGCATGTTCCCGGCGAGTCTGTCCGGTGTACTCATAACCCAATGAGCACCTGTATATATCTTAGGTGAACCAACTGACACCATTGGCTTGTGAGACCGGCCACCGCCCCTCGTCGGGGTCTCGACTGTATACACCAGTCTACTGATGGAGTATCGATGCCCAGTCTCGAAACTCCCACGACTGGGGACACTTTAAGGATGTGCTTATAGACTACCCAACTCTCACGTATATGATCGCCATCATACTGCTGGTAGTCAAGCAAGAATCCTAAGGGCTCTATCAACGTGTAATAGTAATCTGTAATATCACCTAAAGCATGCACATGATGATAAAGATAAACCAGATAGCATACTATCATCTTGAGTAAGACTGTCCTACCGGTATAGGTCATCCCTCAATCATTGAAATCACGTGGCTGCGATCCAATAATTGACTTGAGGGCACTATATCCAACAATATCTACGGGAAAGTTGGGTGGATGGCATATAGCACCCCCGCAACCATTGATATGGTAAGATAATTGTATAAATTATAATTTTTAGAAAGGATATGTTACGAACTTACGGACATGATTAAAGGTTTTAGTAAGAGATGATGTGATAAAAGTTGACACTAATGGATATATTGGCTTGAGAATATGATATATGTATATAAGATAACATGACGTGGGATATTGTGATGATAGATATAGATAACTCGAATTGTTATGAGAACATGAAAAGAGAAAGCAAATCGTGCTAAGTATAAAATTGAAAAGGGACAAGTATAAGATTTATAGTGACTTGATGTGAGATCGATTTTATGATATGAAATGGATATAGATATGTTATGTGATTGATAAGATATGCCATACGAGACTTAGGATCCGTACCTTTTTTGATGAATAGGACGATAAATTCCCTATACTGTTTGATGACACCGTACGATGGATTACCGTACGCGATGCGTTTACCGAATATTTGATCCGCGCTCATGAATTGAGGATGATGATCGAGAATATTGCGACACTTGATACTATAAGGCCGGATCATCGACATAAAGAGGCTACCTTATTATAGTTCATGTTTATATTGGATTATTTCTCGTGTGATAACTATCATGTTTCCGGTATTTATTGTTATATGATATCATCTGCTTGTACACCTGCACAATTATCGTTAATGCGCATGTTACATTTACACAGATTTGCTGGCTCACACACATTCTTCATCGGTAATTGTCATACCACTTACACAGTAGAACTGCCATATCATGAGATTAATCTTACACGTAAAAGTACATTCATTGTTCCGTACTATCACTTGACATGCTTGCATGATATACTCGATATGCTCATATTACTACTCTATGTTGCATACATTGTATTTTATGGTTATATGCTTGAGATGTTGTTTTCATGAGATCTCTGGATTTGAGAACCGTAGTTATATTTCAAAGGAAATTGTGCATTGTTTTAAAAACATGGTTTCTCTTGATATGATATTTCAAGGTGCCCACCATGTGTTTTCTCGGTTCTGAGCAGTGAGTATACCCGATTCGAGGAGCGGGAGGAACCGTCTGTGGGTACATGGTGGACCCGGTAAGGTACCCAGGGGCAAGAAGCTCGAGATGTAGACGATGAGCCTGGCAAGGGGAGCACTACCTACCGGTGATAGTTTTGGGCTCGGCAGTTATCTAGAGGATACCGACCGGAGTCGTGAGATGGTATGGGCCGATCTGGACTGACGGAGCCCGAGATAGTTTGGCGCGGCGGATATCTGGAGGATACCTACCGTAGTCGTGATATGGGCCGATCCGGACTGAAGATCCCAAGATAAGAGGATTTGCGTGTTGATGCTGGACACGGGTTTCATGATATTTCGAGTGTCGGTGTTGGACACTCAGGATTCATGATTTTGATGTGTCGTTGATGGACACACGTGGTTGATATCCTCATATATACAGGCACATGTTTTCATGATGTTTCGAGTGTCAGTATTGGACACTCAGGTTCCATGATATTGTTTGTGTCGTTGACGGACACGTGGATGATATCCACATGCATATAGGCATATGATGTCAGATGTTTATTTATATATGTCATTGATTTACTCGATTGTTGACATATATGTTAGCGTATATGCCCTAGGGGCCATTATTGTATCATACTTGCATGTATATTACTTAATGGAAGCTTGGGATATTCACAGTTGTATATACGGTCTTGCTAAAAATGGTAGTATGCTACTTGGTTTGTGTCTACTTTAATATGTGCATATGTTTCTTGTAACGTATCACTTATACATATTAGTAGAGCCCATAGGATCTTTGCTTGATTACCAGCATTGTGATGGCAGTCACACTAGTGGGGGCTGGGTAGTCTATAAGCAACATCCTATACTTGTCCCTAGTCGTAGGATTATCGAGACAGGGCATCGATACTCCGGAATAGACTAGTATGTACGCTTCTCATCCCAGTTGGGGAGATGGTCTGTCCCACATCCATCAGTACATAGTACTGGAGATAGTATACAGGTGCTCATTGGGTTACGGGTACACCGGACAGGACTCGCAGGAGAACTGACTGGATGGGATTATACCTAACGTCAGAGTGACATGTGTGCAGATAGTCTATTGACTTAGGGTCGTCATTTATCTCGTGTGAGTTCCCACTGTGCTTTGATTACTACCCTACCACGGCTCAAAGGAGTCGTGCAAACAGGTTTTAGTTGGGTACAGTCCCGAGCCACATGGAGGCAGTGAGCGACTGTTAGGGATTCATCTCTCCCGGTATAGGGAGTTGATATCGCACTGTGATTGGTTGGTCATTACCATAAGTCCCTGGCCAGGGCTGATGGAGAATTACTGGTGGACTGATCAGTAGATTCTCGAATGGTCATGATCCATACCGGCACGATTTGTACGGTTATTAGGGGTCTGACGTTCTCCACCTCCCTAGACTATACATGCGATACTCTTAGATGAACAGACCGGACTGCGCGGATATTGTCACGGACAGGCTCAGTAGGAGTTCGGATGAGTTTCCTCATCGGCCTTCTTATCGACATCTACCTGGGGACCGTTACGTACAGCTAGTGCCGCTTGCGGTCTGTGGTTAAACCCACTGCCAGCGTAGTGTCGAGTCTTTAGAGTCCCACACAGAGAGTTTCCCTGCTCTAGGAGAAACGATATAGAGGTCGTATGATTTTACGACAAGGGTTCGAATGCATACGCGTTTAAACACACGTACAACGTTCGGACAGTTTTTACTAGCCGGCTTTGGTTTAAGCCAGATTCTAGTATCGGGTTATTGGATTTATACAGTCTAAAGTTTTTCCGTGTTTTCACGGATTGGAGGGGCGTTCTCGTAATTTTCCGGGAAGCTTCTAGAAGCATGGTGACTTGGGGGTTAAGGTGGCATATGCATTTATTGCTTAATGACTCATGTGTGTGATTCATCCATGGTATTAAATGATGCATTAATTAGCTAATGAGTCATATGATGAATCACACAAGGTGAATGAATCAACCATGATGATTAATCATTTATATTATTTATTTGATAAATTGTTATGGTTGTTATATTCAAATGAGCTCATTTTTCAATATCATTCTTATCATCACCTTCTCTCTCCTCAAGCTCTCTCATTCTTGAAACCCTAACCCTAACCTCTCATGTGTTGAGATCAAGGGTTAGCTAGACTAATACATCCATAATCTCACTCTATATCCCCTAGGTAGCTTAGATTAGCACTTTGAGCAACCTAGTTATCTCAAGTTAGAGATCAAGCTTGGAGAAAGAGCTCTCGGGTGGATCGTCTTTGACTCGAGGAGGCCGTTGAGGTGCCGATGTTCCAAGGAGCCTACGAGGAGTGGAGGACAACAATGAAGACCCGAAGGACAAGTAACGTGAGGTATAACTTCGAATCCGAGTAGTTAAACCTCTCGTAGTTTGCTAGTAACGGTTTAGATACGATTCATGCGCTCAAGTCCGTGTTACGAAGTTTTGATAATCGTTTTTCATATATTCCGCCTCCCCGCAAGTTCGTGGGGTGCGTGACATGGACTTAAAATATATGCATACATGGTCACCCTAGATATCATAGTATTACCTTCAGGATATAGTGACCTAGGAAATCGTTGTTTTATTCGATTTCTACCTGCTGATGTTTTCTTCTCACGAGTTGGCAACTCACCCCCGTTGTGCCACAATTCTTACAGGTTTGACCGCTTGGGATCAGTTGCGATATCGCTGGCACACAGCTTCTTCCAGAGTATTTTGCTTTGGTAGATGGGACACATGTTGGATCGTGCCCACTCTCGTACTTTTATTTTCCGTTGTATCTAGATAAACCTCATCAAGTCAGAAACTAGAAATTGTATATTGGTAGACCTAGTTAGACTTGGGTATTGTGCGAGACTTAAAGCGATGGGTTTATGATCGCTTTCTTGAGTTTTGATGTCTTGCTTATTTATTGTTCTTTCTGAGTTGATCTTCACCGTTGGGCGTCGTATATATGTTATTGCGTGGTTGTGATTCCGCCAGTTGGCGAAGTGCAAGCTCCCTCTTGGGGGTGTCGTTATTGTATGTATGTGGTTTTTGGATCAAAATATACAAAGGATGTGCTTCCTAAATTTTTAAAGATGAAACATGTTTTCAACTGTAGTATAATCCACTTGCATTTTCATGTTTCATTATCTATGCATTTAAAGAAAAACATGATTCATTATACCGTTATTCAAAACTGCACCCCCACTACTTTCCGCAAAAATGTTTAGATTTTCTGGATTTCGGCTTACTTGATTTACGTTACGCCTTTAGACGTTGCATGATTTAAGTACCGGTCACGTGCTAAATTTCGGGACGTGACACCGCCCTGCACCGAGTCATCTCGGAAATCCGCGCTGACAAATTCTTGACAACAGGCTGAGCCTGGGAAACCGATCCAGACCACTCTCGACCCGACCCATAAATAGGTCGGGACGAGAGTGGGGGGCTAAGGATGAAGCTCATAAGTGGGAACTCCCCAGATCATGACACGTGGCAGATAGCGTGTCCTGGGGCTCACGGAAATAGGACAAGCATCTTATATTGGAGGCATCCCCCGGGCTACCGTCCCGAGGCATGACCCGACCTTCGATGGGTTCCTAAACACTCCTATGCTCGCCCTTGCAAATAACCATCGGCTCGCCTCCGAGCCCTCCTACATGCTGAGCTTCCTCAGCCCTCCCTGCTCGCCTCCGAGCTATCACAGAACCGAGATTCCTCGACCTCCCGCTCGTCTCCAAGCCTCCCGCCGAGCTAAGCCTCCCTGGTTCTACCGAGCAACCAAGAACGCAGAGCCCAAGCGCCTCCGCCACGGCTCCGCGGATCTCTCCAGAAGCGAGATATCCGCCACCCAACATCCTGCGTTCCACGCCGCGTATCCCCCCATTAACGAGCGTATCTCGTCATTAATGGGGGGATCCCGTCAATCATACAAGCATAACTGATGGTGAAGATCTTGTGCCGGCTTGCTCCAAGCGACCACTATAAAGACCCCTCTCCCAGACGACTCAGGTAACGCAATTTTATTCCAATAATCCGCTACTCTGCCCAAATTTCTCGGATAACTTGATCGTCAAAGGGTCCACGGCGGAACAACCACCCCGGGACCTTTTTTGCAGATTGCTCGGCTTCACCTCAAAACAAGTCCACTAAGATCCACACGTTTAAGGAAACAACCCTCAACACAAATATCAGCCGTTTACCAACGCTCGCGAGAGATCGATGGAAAGGACAACATCTGAAGGAGATCCAAACCTCCATCAGAATCCCACCACAAAAAGAACCCAATCATTGCAATCTGAATCCTCTAACAAAACAAAAACTTGGCAAATCCGGTTGGATTCTATGATCCAAGATCCAAAATCCAAAATAACCCTGCAATCAAACAGCCTGTGACTTAATTTGGAACGCACTATATATTATTTGATTGAGACCCTCAGTTGAGGCATTAATTGCCTCTAGGATTGTACGAACTCAAGCGTCCAAGGTTTGAAAATTAGCATGAGTACAATGTATTGTGTTATAAATCAAATTATATTTACATTATTAATGGAAAAAGAATTGGGAAATAAAATAGGAAAAAGGGTCAAGTGCTAAATAATATCTCGATATTTCATCTATTTTGTACTTATATGGTTTATTAATTTTTTCGCTGTATTTTGATACCGTAAATTACAAAACGTATAGATTTTGTTTAAAATGGTGCTGGATTTGATTGTCAACTGAAGGGAGAAAAGCATTAACGGTTTGTACTTTATGGTATATAAATGCATCGAAAAAAACAAAAGGTATATAGGTGCAAAGTAGATGAAACATTGAGATATTATTTAGCAATTAACCTTAGGAAAATTAACAAAATTTCCCTAAGTTATTTAATATAGGATGTGAAGGGGACCAATTTCGATTCACAGGAGAATCTCTATTATTATAGATGCAAAAGGGAGGGATCATTTAATTTTGAAATTGATTCCTAAAATGGTTTTTAATTTTCTAATAATTATTTAACTAAAAATAATTTTAGTATATTAGAAAATAAGTTAAAAATTACTGTTTTGTCAGACGACAAAATTAGTGTCGATAAATTCACGGTAAAGATAAAGGTCTGACTCTAAATATTAATTTTATATAACATTTTGATAATATTTGATATGTTAAAATTGCAATTAACTAACTAATTTACAATGAAATATTATTATTTTAGCATGTATCATAGTCACATAATTCGTGCATTATTCGGCGAATTCGCGAATTATTGATATGCCGATTAAATCTGTGAATTATTCGTCGTCGCCGAACGCAGCGAATTATTCGCGAATAATTCCCGAATTATTCACGAACAATTCCTGAATTATTCAAAAAACAGCAAATAATTCATAAAATCAAAATCTAGTGTCATATATTAATTTTTTGCTCGAAATCCTTCCCGAACATTTTCCGAACACTTACCGAATCTTTCCCGAATACCTACCGATTTTTTCCGAATAGTTCTCCGAATCCGAATTTTCGATTTCGCCAAATTATTGCCGAATCACGAATTTATGAGCATGGCATATTTTTTCTATTGGTACCCCAATAATGTATATGAACACAAGGGACTTGTCTTAATTTTTAATGTTTGAAAGCGACTGTATCAATTTTGAAAGTGACTCGTTCTCTATTTTTAAAGACTAATAACATGCATGTTATTTTCCAAGATTTTAATACCGTCTGTCGTATATTTTCTTTTCAACATACTTCAAAAACATTTAAACCATACTTTAATTATTTTTGTATTTAGATACCATTTTAATTCATGAATGTCTTTTCATACGGATAGTTCTAAGAAATATGTATTCCGCATCAATATTTTATTCAAAATATCATTTTTTTCATAATACATAAAAATTGATAAATTATTTATCATTATTATTACTGAATTTTTTCAAAGTTTGAAAAATATCTTTCATGGTTTTCGGAGACCTTTATTATTTTCTAATAATTATTTAACTAAAAATAATTTTAGTATATTAGAAAATAAATTAAAAATTACTGTTTTGTCGGAGGGACAAAATTAGTGTCAATGAATTCACCACAACCTTCTAACTCTAAATATTAGTTTTACATAAGATTTGACATGTTAAAATTGCAATTAACTAACTAAACTACAATAAAGTATTATTTTATTAGATCAAGCATCGTAGCTTGATTTTTTATAATGGGACCCCAATAATGCATATGAACAACGTGACTTGTTTCTTAATTTTAATGCTTGAAAGAGACTGAATTAATTTTGAAAGTGACCCGTTCTCTTTTTAAAAGACTAACGGCATACAAGTTATTTTCAAAGAGTTTAATTTCGTTTGTCATATATTTTCTTTTCAGTATACTTCAAAAAATTTTAGGCCACGCTTTAATTATTTTTGTATCTAGGGATCAGTTTAATTCATGAATATCTTATCATACATGATGGTTATAAAAAATTTCAAAAACTAACACCTATCTCAATTAATATTGTCTATTTTCTATGCTATTGCCAGCTAGCTCGTTTCTTTAAAAAAAAAATTCTTGGCCATTAATTAAAGCCACTATTGCCATCACATCCCGTGAATTTTTTAAAAACCTTTTCAAACGGTTCTAATATTTGAAAACTCCTATATATTGACTTTGAGTTTCATTCTGGGAGAGTACATACAACAAAGAGAACAAAGAAGAAAGCTTCTGTATCCTTTGAGAGAAAATTTGTTCAAGTGTTTAAACTTTCATTTACAAGCTCTGTGCAATTCCATTTAGCTTTTAATCCCTATTAGCGAGTAAGAAAATTTATGAGCGACGGCTGCTTTTACCAATTAGAGAGATTTTCATCAGTGCATATTTGTAGACTCTTCGGAAGAGACGGGTTGTAATTCGTAAAGGTTTTATTTCTAACAGGTTAAAAGAATAAGGATAGTAAAAAGTTTGGAAAATCCTAAAGACGGGGTCTTTAGGAGAGGACTAGACTTGGGACGTAGAACCTCTTTATATCGTCTTGCTTGCGTTTGCTCTTATCTCTCTTTAAATTACCGCATTTATATTTGTTATTAATTGTTATAATTTTTTGGTGTTTGAGAGAGTAGAGTTTTTGCCGGCTGGGTTAAGTCGATTGCAAATTAGCAAGTATTTGATTTAAATCCTATTCACCCCCTCTACAGGATTGTAACTTGGTATTTCAATTAGTATCAGAACTTGGTTCTCTTGATTACCGGATTAGCATCCTAAGAAATTTTGATCCATGTCCAACCATATGACCAACCCACTCTCTTTTGGGTATGCCACCGGATTTCATGAAGGTCGGTCTACCATGAGACCACCCTATTTCAACGGCACTGACTATCCATATGGGAAAATTTGTATGACTTTTTATTTTCAATTTATTGATTGGAAAGTATGAGGAATAATTGAAGATGAATTTGAATTTACTTCTAAAATTATTGACAGCGTAACATATCCTAAGCCGCATTCGGAATGGAGTGACGTTGAGCTTGATTTGGTTAATTTAAATTCTCATGCTATTATCTGCGGTATTTCAAGAGTTGAATTTCATAAAATTATGCATTTGAAAACTGCTAAAGAAATGTGGGAAATTTTAGAAGTAAATCTTGAAGAAACCTCTCAAGTCAAGAAAAGTAGAGTTCGTCTATTAACTTATGATTTGAAGCATTTTAGAATGGAACCGAATGAGTCATTGGATGCGTGCATTACTAAATTTAAAACCATCACAAATGAGTTGCACATTTTAAGTGGTGTTATTCTGGTTGGTCAAATGAACTTTGTCTTCTTGAATATTTTACTAAAGAGTGGAATTCTATTATTCAACTTATTTATATAACTACGGATTTAAAGAGTATGTCTTTTGAGGAGTTAACTGGCAAGTTGAAAACAAGAATTTGTTAGATATGTATGTCCTAGAGGCAATCATTGTAATTGTTGGACATATATATACATGGCAGTCTTGTTCGAGATAATGGTATGCTATCTGGTTTGTCTTTATTATTTATGTGTATACGTTTTACTTGTTATTACGTGTCGCTAATACATAATGATAAAGCCTGTATGATCTTTTTTGACTGCCAGGATTATGATAGGAATCATACTAGTGCGACCTGGATAGTTTATAAGCACATCCTTAAATGTTCCTAATTGTGAGAGTATTGAGACTGGACATCAATTCTCCAGAGTAGACTAATGTAAACGTTTCTTGATCTAGACCGGGGTGATGGCTGTTCCCACAACCATTGGTGTTTGACATCAAAAATTGTATACAGGTGCTTATTAGAGAATGAGTACACCGAACGGACTCGCTGAGAACTCCTAAATGGTATTATACCTATCGTCAGATAGCAGTTTTCCGGTAACATGAGTACAAGGTAGTCTGTAGACCTGAAATCGTTATAGTGGCTTGTGTGTTCCCACTGTGCTTTGATTATTACCCTACCACGGTTTTAAAGAGCCATGCAAACAGATTTTAGTTGGGCACAGTCACGAACCACATGTAGGCAGTGTGCGATCGGAAATGTCACGACCCGAAAAAGGCACGTGACTGGCACTTGAAACACGTGAAGTTTATACGATCCTACCGTAACCCAAGTTAGACGAAAACCTGGAATCTAAACCATTTTATAGACAGTGGGGGTGCAGTTTTTAAAAAGAGTTATTAAATGAAATCATGTTCCTTTTTAAAGTATAAATAAAGTTTGTTTGAAAACATATATGTTGTTTAAAAATCGTGTCGTATTTCCTTTGTAAATTTTGATAAAAAACAGTACACACACACACAATCATGTGTGTGTGTGTGTGTGTGTATATATATATATATATATTATAGCGTCCCCAATCGGGACCTATCACATCGCCCAATCGGAGGAAACAAAACCACACAGTAATACGATGCCCAAGGCGAAGATCAATACAAGAAAAAGTAAGAAAAGATATTAAAAGCATCACCAACTCAACTATATCCAAGCTCGACGTCTAAAAGAATAACATACAAGTCTCATCTATAAATCCACAAAATAAATACAAGTTTTGGTCGATGGAGTTTTTAACTAGATCACAAAAAAATATACATATACGAGAAGCGGTTACGATCCAACATGTAACCCACCTACCAGAGCAATCACCGAAATAAGAAGTAAGCCGACAAGTCACTACTGATCCAAGCGGTCATTCCTACAAGAAACTAAGACACAACGGAGGTGAGTTGCCAACTTGTGAGCAGAAAAATCACAAGGGAGAAATCGAAATGCATAACGGTCTACTTAGATCATACAGTATAATACTATCATACTATATGATAATAAATATAAATATGTATATCCATAAGTATCACATCATATCTATAAGCACGTCATATCGGATCGCACACAACACACATGATCTGGATGATCAATCAATATATGGAAATATGTCATCCATAACATTTATATATTATCAAGTGAGTGTTCATTATCGACACTCGAAATCATCGTATCAACTGAGTGTCCAATATCAACACTCGAAATTATCATAAATCCTGTGTCCAGTATCGACACGTAAAACCCAGATATCGTAGACACCGTCTTGTCAGACCGGTCCTCTCTCGATATCAATAGCCCTGGTCAGTATCTCCCGAATATCTGCCATGCTCAAATCTATCTCCGGTACGAGTGTCTTCGCTAGGCTCCCCGCTTCATATGCGGCTCTCCTGTCCTTCGGCCTCGACCGGGTCCACCATGTATCCGACTATATACTCCCCCACTCAGTCCGGATAACGTAGTTTGTCCGCAACCGTATAGCTCCTCCACTCGGTTCGGAATAAAATCAAATCAGAAAATATCAAGCTCATGGTGGAAGCCAACTCATCATATCAAGAGAAAACCACATTTTTAAAATATACTCAAGTTTCTTAAATCATACCGTGGTTCTCAAATCCATAGAAAACATCAAGTTTCGAAGAACATTTGCATAATTAATTTTGATGATTATATGTATGTATGTATGTATGTATATAGCAGTGTCCCATACCACTGAGATATATCATCATAAATAAAAATATCATAAAATTCATGTCGATCATATACGAATACCCATGGCAATGGTATTCACATCTCAAATCAGCAAGTATCATAATATATATATATATATATATATATATATATAATCAACATACGAACAAGCATGGCGGTTCCTACTGTGTTGTGGCAATACTAATGATGTGTAGTGTACCATACGCGTCTGTGCTCGTGTAGCATAGCAATCATCAGTAGTTGTGCAAGTGTTCTATCAATTTGTTCGCATAAGAATAGCTCTCAATTCCTATCAACAACGCGCGCGCACACACACATATATATAAATACTAATCAATCCCCTGCATATAGGGAAGTCATTATAAACCGTATTGATATCTATATGGATAAAACATAGTATAACAGTCATATAGTGTCATGGCGGTACCAATGATGTGTTGTGTAACATGCGCGTCTGTGATATGTGCAACATATCAATCATTGGTAGTTGTGCAGTGTTCGACAAGTGTCTTCGTATAGCATGTTAATTGTAAACTAGCCTACAAAACTAATTCGAACTAATGGTATAAGTGTAGTATATACAATAAAGTAATCGATACGCGAGCGTATAAAGAGTAGAATAATCATAACGTGAACATGCGTTAATATAGATAATTACTTGTTAGTGTTATATGCCCTGGAGGCCATTATTGTATAGTACTAGTTTGTATATTACATTTTGGAAGCTTGGGATATATACACGGATTTATAACAGTCTTGCTCAATATAGTAGTATACTACTTGGTTTGTATCTATCTTAATATGAGTATATGTTTCTTTTAACGTATCTCTAATACATATTGATAAAGCCCTTAGGATCTTTGCTTGACTACCAGCGTTGTGATGGCAGTCATACTAGTGGGGGCTGGATAGTCTATAAGCGCATCCTTATACAGATCCCTAGTCGTTGGATTATCGAGACTGGGCATCGATACTCCAGAGTAGAATAGAGTATACGCTTCTCATCCTAGCAGGGAAGATGGTTTGTCCCACAGCCATCAGTACATCGTACTGGAGATAGTATGCAGGTGCTCATTCGGTTATGAGTTACACTGGATGGACTCGTGGGGTACTGCTGGTTGGTATTATACCTATCGTCAGGTAGCAGTTCCCAGGTGACATGAGTACAGCTTAGTCCGTTGACTTGACACTGCTATTTTGCCTCAAGTGTGTTCTCACTGTTCTTAGATTGCTACCCTACCACGGCTCTATTGAGTCGTGCAAACAGGTAGTAGTTGGATGCAGTCTCGAAGCACTTGGAGGCAGTGGCGGTTAGATAGGATTAGACTCTCCCGGTATTAGGGATTGATGTCGCGCTGTGTTCGGAAAGCCATTACACAATGTCTCTGGCCAGGGCAAACGAAATTTACTGGTAGGTACTCCAGTAGTTTCTCAGGGTGTTTTGGGCTATACTCCTGTTAGTTATGTGTATGCCCTAGAGGCCATTATTGTACATATGATGTATATTATAGTGGATACTTGGATATTTATATACAGAGAAGACTTTCTTGCTCGACATGATAGTATACTATCTGGTTACCTTTATCTCACGTATTGATAAAGCCCTTAGGATATGTACTTGACTACCAGGAATATGATGCAGATCATACTAGTGGGGCCAGGGTAGTTCACAAGTACATCCTTCAATTGTTCCTAGTCAAGGGAATATCGAGACAGGGCATCGATATTCCAAAGTAGACTAGCGTATACTCCTCTTGACCCATATGATGGGCGATGGATGATCCTACATCCATTGGTGTTTGACATCAGAGATGGTATACGGGTGCTCAGTAGAGACTGGGTACACTGAACAGGACTCACTGAGGACTCCTATGTGGTAGTATACATATCGTCAGATAGCAGTCCTCTGGTGACACTGGTACAGGTTAGTCTGTAGATCCGAGATCGTCATAGAGTTTTATGCGACTCCCACTGTGCTTTGATTTCCTCCCTACCACGCTCAAGAGGAGTCGTGCAAACAGGTGGATTTTGGGTACAGTCCCGAGTCGTATGGAGGCAATGAGCGATAGGAGGGGTTTCGTCTCTCCCGGTATTGGGGGTTGATGTTGCGCTATGCTCGATTGGCAATAACTGGAAGTCCCTGGCCAGAGCTGATATGGAGATCTACTGATAAGTGTTATCGGTAGTTTCTCGACCTGTTATGAGCCTAAAATCGGCATGACTTATAAAGTTACTGGGGTCTGACATATTCCACCCCTAGACTTCATATGCGACATATCAGACGAAGAGACCGGACTGTACGGTAAGTGTTGCTTGCAGGCTCGTTAGGGTTGTGATGAGTTCGCTCGTCGGCCACCTTTTCGACATGTACCTAGGTAGCCGTTACGCACAGCTAGTGCTGCTGACGTGCTTGTGGTTAAACCCACTGCCAGCGTACTGTCGAGTCTTTAGAGTCCCACACAGAGGATTCCCTCGTTCAGGCAAAAGATGTAGAGGCCGTAAGTTGTTACGGCAGCCGTAAGGTGTTGCGGCAGGGTTTCGATTATGTTCGTGTAATTGTTACAGGAATAATAATCGAAACGATAATACTGGTTGGCTTTGTTTTAAGCCGGATACCGGTATTATATTATTGGATTATTGGTATTCGTATTTTTCGGAATTCGGATAGGGGTATACGGGATACGGTATACGGAGGAGGGGTATTCTTGTAATTGTTACAAGAATATCTTCTAGAAGATGCCACATCATAATGCATTATTTATTTTATGAAAATGAATAAATGAGGTGGAAATTAAGAAAGTCTAAGCATGGTTGTAAGAATGGCTTATATTATATTTTATTGTTTTGCAGTTACTATTGAAGCATGGTGCTAATTTTATAATGCATGCTTCAATTATTTCATTTATGCCATATCCTTCATCATGCTTGATTTTCTTCTCATTATGAAAAACACTTTCTCTCTCCTTCTTCTCTCCTCCTTCTTCTTCCTTGCTTTAACACTCACATGAGATGTGAATAAAAAACCAAGGATCAAAGATAATCCAATACACTAATCTCTACATCATCCTAGTGATCTCTTCTAACAAACTTGATCTCTAAGTTTAACTCTTGTGAAGAGTTTGTAGCTTGCATGATAGCACTCGCGTGGATCATCTAGGTCTTGAGGTGGCCGGAGATCGAGGACATCGGCAACATCCAAAGGAGCTAAAGAGTTCATCAAAAGAGAAGGCAAGGAGCAAAGGAGTTGCACCAAAGAGAAGACCCGAAGGACCGTATCATCAAGGTATAATCCCTAACATAGTAGATAAGATCTCTAGTTAGGGTTTTCTAGTTATGGTTTAGACAAGATATTTTGAAAAGTGCGTGTTGTATGCAAAGAAAATTTTTGTTTATCGCTTCCGCCGCCTCATAAGTATTGTGGGAGCATGCAACATGCACCAACATGGTATCAGAGCTTAACTAAACCATAATAAGATTGTTAGCCAAAAGTTAGAACTTCGATCGACGCATTTTTTCCCGAAAAACACGTTTTCTGCCCCTGCTGCTGTCAATTTTTTAAAGTGTTCAAAAAATCATTTCAGTGGCCTTAAAAATACATGCAGGGTTTTCTAAGAATACTGTATAAAAACGAGACTCTAACTTACGAGGAACGCCGCGGATCTGCGGCCAAACTCTGTGTTTGGCCGCCGATCCGCGGCCGAGTCGTGGCCGAGTTGACTCGTTTTTCAGCAGTTTGCTTAGATTGATGAAATAGTGTTTCTGGGACATCTGGAATTTTCACAAATTTGTTTTTGCACTGGAAGATGACATGTGTTGTCATGGTTTAAAATTATCGATCGAAATTCTAAAGTGCTTGGCTAGTCGGGTTTTCAGTTTTTTCTTATGTGTGTTTGAAACGTCGACTAATTGCTATAAGTCGATTAGTCGGGGTTGCACACTTCTGTAATGATATCATGAGATGGTATGTGTATATGAATATGTTGGATCGTCGTGATGAATGGCCGAGGGATGTGAGAAGAGCGTTTTTCTTTTCTTTCATTCAAAGTAATTTGTAAAAAGCAATGTAATATTATTTTGCGGGGCACATCCGGGATGAGGTTGTAGCCACCGTTGTATAATTTTTTTTTACTGTTTTTGCTGCTAGGATAGACCCAAGGTGGGGTGCACAAACTACCGGGTTTTCGAAGTGCCGAGTGGCCTACTCACTTTGTTGAGGGAGGTTGCTCCACTTCGGGAATTTGGCGGGTAGTTTGCCGCACCCGTAGGGGTCTAGGGTGGGATTTTGGCTATTCATCACGACCGTGGAACCTGTCTTTCATTGAGGCTTGAATGAAATGCGGAATTCCTAGTATATCCAATGTATTCATCTGTGATCTGTAATGGCTATATTTACATAAGAGATATATAATAAACGTTTCTTATGTTTTGCACCCGCGCTAGTCCAGCCCCCGCTCTGTCATTAGTTAAGTAACCTAACGGTGAATGATGGGACCCCGTGGCGAATGCGGATGGCATAAGCGTACGTTCTATTTTTGTTTCTTTTCTGCGATGTTTAGGAAACGTAAATGATGGGACATCATTAATGTGATTAATGTCAAGAAAAAGAAACCTAAAGATGTTGTAGAATCAAATTTTCAAAAAAGGTAGCTCTAGTTTTTGCTTTGCATAGCGGTATTCCTTGTAGAATATCCAGCACCTTATTCGATAAGGAAAGAACCGAGATCCCTTCACCGGGAGTGACCTCTTTAGTAAAACTAGCAAATGCTGCAAATCACTCGGTTTAGTTTTTTGATTGCTTATATAGTTCTTGCTTTGCATAGCGGTATTCCTTGTAGAATATCCAGCACCTTATTCGATAAGGAAAGAACCGAGATCCCTTCACCGGGAGTGATCTCTTTAGCGAAACTAGAAAAGCCTAAAAAAAACTCCTTTTCAAAATCACTAAATTATACAACGATATCAAGTTCATTACGCTCATAGTTTTTCTATAAAAAAAACATGCGTGGCCCTCCGTCATTTCAGATAGGTACTATTTAGTATTCGTGCTGCGTTTGTTGACCTCTGTCAAGGCGTAGTGTGCGGTAGCTGATTAGTGCTTATCTATAAAGCATGTGATGTGATTGGATTAGGGTAGTCGTACGACCTTGTTGACCTCTGTCAAGGGTCGTGCGGGTGGATTTGATTCAATCAGAAATGACGGGTTGAATTTGACTATTGCATTATGATTTGTTGACCTCTGTCAAGGTCATAGTGTGCTAGGGGTAAAAGTATTATCGGGAATTTCAAGTGTTGAAATTTGCAATGAGAATGCATGCCTTCTATGAGATAGTTGGATCCCGATACCCACTGCGAGTAAGAGTTACTCCTGGGAGAGTTTTACACATCACAATTAGCCAATCAAGTAGGTGTCTAGAAAGGTGTTAGCGGGGTTACGCCCCTGGGAAACCGAGGTTTACTCTAATTAGGTCCGTGCGAATGCACGTGGAACCTTCCTCAAAGTACCAACACTGGCCTGGCTGAAAGATTGGCGAACTTGTAAGGTGTAATTAATCCCGGCTAATCTTACCTTTTACGGTTTGAAGGAAGATTTGATAAAAACAGTGGGAGACGTCCTGATTAGATAAGATAATAACCAATCTAATCTTGCAAAGACCACACGCTAACGCGTTTCCTTCCATCTTTCTCCAGGCAGCAACCAATGCCACGCCTTAATCAAGATAATAAAATGGATTTATTGACCGAACCCGCTTGTTATAATGAGCAGGGGAGCGTTATTCCCGCTCCAACTTATAAGTGTTATAAGTCCGGACAGGAGATAGGAACATATACGGATTCCCATGCCACCTAAACGAAGAATAAGCATGTTGATGCAACTTCTTCAGGTGTGTTAGTTACAGAGAACTGTTTCTCAGTACATTCTAATGGTGCAAATGTTGCAGCCAAAGCAGCTAGTGAATATCACCTTGCATTACCAAAAAGGAATACATTGATCCTGAACGACTGTTACTACGTACCCTCTATGATATGCAATTTAATATCAATCTCTTTATTAGATAAAGAATGATATAACTTTGTAGTAGAGAATAATGTTATGAACATTTACCTAAATCAAGTGTTGATTGGTTTTGGTGCGTTATGTAACGGATTGTACGTTCTGAATCAAAATACAGTTCTTAACGTACATAACACACACAAGAGGAAGAGTTCAGAAATGAATGAATCCTTCTTGTGGCATTGTAGACTAGGTCATATCAATACAACACGACTAGCTAAGTTGCATAAAAATGGATATTTGAATCCGTTCGAATTTTCATCTTATGACACTTGCCAGTCATGTCTCAAAGGCAAGATGACCAAAACTCCGTTAACAAGACACGGAGAAAGAGCTATTGAACTCTTGGGACTAATACATAGTGATGTATGTGATCCCATGTCTACGCATGCCAGGAATGGTTCCTCGTACTTTATTACATTCACTGACGATCTCTCAAGATTCGGTCATGTGTTCCTGTTGAAACACAAGTCTGAAGCTTTTGAGAAATTCAAAGAATATAAATCCGAAGTCGAAAACCAAACGGGTAAAAGTATTCAAATCCTTCGATCTGATCGAGGAGGTGAATACTTGAGCACGGAGTTCCTGGACTATCTAAAAGAGAATGGGATTCTCTTTCGGCTTGCTCCTCCGTATACACCACAGCACAACGGTGTATCAGAGCGGAGGAATCGCACCCTATTGGATATGGTGCGCTCTATGATGAGCACCGCTGAATTACCTATTTCCTTTTGGGGTTATGCGCTTGAAGCAGCCGCATACCTATTGAATCAAGTTCCATCAAAATCAGTACCTACCACACCATATGAGATATGGAGTAGGAAGAGACCATGTCTTAAACGAGTTAAGATATGGGGGTGTCCGGCCTATGTCAAAAAGCAAAATCCGGACAAACTCAAGGCACGATCAGTTCTTTGTAAGTTTGTTGGATATCCAAAATATTCACATGGATATCTATTCTACCACAGTGAACAACAAAAGGTGTTTGTTGCTCAACATGCCACCTTTTTAGAAAAGGAATTTCTTGCAAAAGAAATTAGTGGCAAAGAGGTAGAGCTGGAAGAAGCTCCAGCAGAACAAACTACAACTGAAGATTTAGTAGAAGCAGAGGATTCAGTAGTTCCCAACGAACCCCAGCCTCTCCGCAGATCTAGTAGGGTTCCTCATCCACCTGAGAGATACTACGATTTTCTCGTTGATGGTGAGAGCGAAGATTGCATCATGGAAGATGATGATCCAACTAGCTTCGAGCAGGCCATCACGAGTGGGGACTCTGTGAAATGGCTGGATGCGATGAGATCTGAGATGGAATCCATGTACACCAACAAAGTATGGACTTTGGAAGTTGCTCCTGAATGGGTAAAACCCATTGGGAGCAAATGGATCTTTAAGAAGAAACTTGGTGTAGATGGAAAAGTTGAGACTCTTAAAGCTAGACTTGTTGCAAAAGGTTTTCGTCAACGACCAGGTGTGGATTATGATGAAACCTTTTCTCCAGTGGCTATGCTTAAGTCCATCCGGATCCTACTTGCCATCGCTGCATACCATGACTACGAAATCTGGCAAATGGATGTTAAGACCTCATTTCTAAATGGTGATTTAGAAGAGAGCGTATACATGACTCAGCCGGAGGGATTCGTAGAAAGTGGGAGCAGTAGAAAGGTGTGCAAGCTGCTTAAATCCATTTACGGGTTAAAGCAGGCATCGCGGAGTTGGAATATCTGTTTTGATGAGGTAGTCAAGGAGTTTGACTTCATCAAAAATATAGATGAACATTGTTTATACAAGAAGGTTGCAGAGAGTAAGGTCGTCTTCCTCGTATTGTACGTGGATGACATACTCTTGATAGGAAATGATGTTCCTATGCTGCACTCGGTCAAGCTCTTCTTATCACATAGATTCTCAATGAAAGATCTAGGTGATGCCTCCTACATCTTAGGGATTAAGATCTATAGAGATAGATCTAAACGGATACTGGGATTGTCCCAATCCAGGTACATAGACACCGTACTAAAGAGATTTAGTATGGAAGAGTCCAAACGTGGGAATGTACCCACGATCTCTGGACTCACTCTCTCCAAAGAGATGTCTCCCAAGACTGATTTGGAGAGAACTCGCATGCAAGGGATACCCTATGCTTCGGCGGTAGGCTCTATCATGTATGCAATGTTATGTACCAGACCCGATGTAGCGTACTCACTAAGTGTAGTGAGTAGGTATCAAGCAGATCCAGGAGAGAATCACTGGACAGCTGTAAAGAACATTCTCAAGTACTTGAGAAGGACTAAGGAGATGTTCTTGGTGTACGGTAACGGTGAACTCCAAGTGGAGTCCTTTACCGACTCGAGCTTCCAAAGTGATAAGGACGACAGTAAGTCGGTCTCGGGTTTTGCCTTTACCCTTAACGGAGGGGCGGTGTGTTGGAAGAGTTCCAAGCAAGACACCGTTGCAGACTCGACGATGGAGGCTGAATACATCGCTGCCAACGATGCTGCCAAAGAAGCCGTCTGGGTGAAGAAGTTCATTGCTGAGCTTGGTGTGGTTCTATCCATTGAGCATCCAATACCTTTGTATTGTGATAAAAATAGAGCGGTGGCTTTAGCTAAGGAACCCCGGTCCCATCAGAAATCCAGACATATTCTGAGGCGGTATCACCTAATCCGGGAGATAGTAGATCGCCGGGAGATCGAGGTCAGGAAAGTTGACATGAAGGACAACGTAGCGGATCCACTCACGAAGGCCCTCCCTCAGACACAATTTGAGAGACTTTTTGGGATGTTGGATATGAGATACTACAACACATGGCCTTAGTGCAGGTGGGAGATTGTTAGTTATGTGTATGCCCTAGAGGCCATTATTGTACATATGATGTATATTATAGTAGATACTTGGATATTCATATACAGAGAAGACTTTCTTGCTCGACATGATAGTATGTTATCTGGTTACCTTTATCTCACGTATTGATAAAGCCCTTAGGATATGTACTTGACTACCAGGAATATGATGCAGATCATACTAGTGGGGCCAGGGTAGTTCATAAGTACATCCTTCAATTGTTCCTAGTCGAGGAGATATCGAGACAGGGCATCGATATTCCAAAGTAGACTAGCGTATACGCCTCTTGACCCATATGATGGGCGATGGATGATCCCACATCCATTGGTGTTTAACATCAGAGATGATATACGGGTGCTCAGTGGAGACTGGGTACACTGAGCAGGACTTACCGAGGACTCCTATATGGTAGTATACCTATCGTCAGATAGCAGTCCTCTGGTGACACTGGTAAAGGTTAGTCTGTAGACCCGAGATCGTCATAGAGTCTTATGCGACTCCCACTATGCTTTGATTTCCTTCCTACCACGCTCAAGAGGAGTCGTGCAAACAGGTGGATTTTGGATACAGTCCCGAGTCGTATGGAGGCAATGAGCGATAGGAGGGGTTTCGTCTCTCCCGGTATTGGGGGTTGATGTTGCGCTATGCTCGATTGGCAATAACTGGAAGTCCCTGGCCAAGGCTGATATGGAGATCTACTGATAAGTGTTATCAGTAGTTTCTCGACCTGTTATGAGCCTAAAATCGGCATGACTTATAAAGTTACTGGGGTCTGACATATTCCACCCCTATACTTCATATGCGACATATCAGACGAAGAGACCGAACTGTACGGTAAGTGTTGCTTGCAGGCTCGTTGGGGTTGTGATGAGTTCGCTCGTCGGCCACCTTTTCGACATGTACCTGGGTAGCCGTTACGCACAACTAGTGCCGCTGACGTGCTTGTGGTTAAACCCACTGCCAGCGTACTGTCGAGTCTTTAGAGTCCCTCACAGAGGGTTCCCTCGTTCAGACGAAAGATGTAGAGGCCGTAAGTTGTTACGGCAGCCGTAAGGTGTTGCGGCAGGGTTTCGATTATGTTCGTGTAATTGTTACAGGAATAATAATCGGAACGATAATACTGGTAGGCTTTGTTTTAAGCCGGCTACCGGTATTATATTATTGGATTATTGGTATTCGTATTTTTCGGAATTCGGATACGGGTATACGGTATACGGTATACGGAGGAGGTGTATTCTTGTAATTGTTACAATAATACCTTCTAGAAAATGCCACCTCATAATGCATTATTTATTTTATGAAAATGAATAAATGAGGTGGAAATTAAGAAAGTCTAAGCATGGTTGTAAGAATGGCTTGTATTATATTTTATTGTTTTGGAGTTACTATTGAAGCATGGTGCTAATTTTATAATGCATGCTTCAATTATTTCATTTATTCCATATCCTTCATCATGCTTGATTTTCTTCTCATTATGAAAAACACTTTCTCTCTCCTTCTTCTTTCCTCCTTCTTCTTCCTTGCTTTAACACTCACATGAGATGTGAATCAAAAGCCAAGGATCAAAGATAATCCAATACATTAATCTCTACATCATCCTAGTGATCTCTTCTAGCAAACTTGATCTCTAGGTTTAACTCTTGTGAAGAGTTTGTAGCTTGCATGATAGCTCTCGCGTGGATCATCTAGGTCTTGAGGTGGCCGGAGATCGAGGACATCGGCAACATCCAAAGGAGCTAAAGAGTTCATCAAAAGAGAAGGCAAGGAGCAAAGGAGTTGCACCAAAGAGAAGACCCGAAGGACCGTATCATCATGGTATAATCCCTAACATGGTAGATAAGATCTCTAGTTAAGGTTTTCTAGTTATGGTTTAGACAAGATCTTTTGAAAAGTGCGTGTTGTATGCAAAGAAAATTTTTGTTTATCGCTTCCGCCGCCTCACAAGTGTTGTGGGAGCATGCAACATGCACCAACAACAACGACATGACTTATTGCGCTATTAGGGGTCTGGCGTTTACCGTCCCTAGGCCCGATATGCGATAATCTTAGACGAACAGACCGAACTGTACGGAGATTGCCACAGACAGGCTCAGTAGGAGTTTGGATGAGTTTGCTCGTCGGCCTTCTTATCGACAGATACCTGGTAGCCATTACATGTAACTAGTACCGCTGACATGCTTGTGGTTAAACCCACTGCCAGCGTACTGTCGAGTCTTTAGAGCCCCACACAGAGGGTTTCCCTGATTCGGGCGAAACGATGTAGATGTCGTATGGTTTTATGACAGGGTTCGATCACATACGTGTACTAGTGCGCGTGTGATGTTCGAGCGGACAATACTATCAGGCTATGGTTTAAACCGGATCCTAGTATTTGATTGTTGGATTAGTTTCGTCTCATTGTATTTGTATTTCTCGAAACACGGATGCGGGTATGTATATACGGATGATAAGGGAATTCTTGTAACTTCTCAAGATTGTTATAGAAGGAGGCACCTTATTAGGGTTTTGACCATTGACTTGATTAAAACAATTATAAGGTGGAGGAAAGTATTTGTTATTTTTTTAAATGATAATTATGGCATGGCTACTTGTTTTGACTACTTGACTTGGTTTGACCACTTGACTTGGTTTGACTCTTTGACTTAGATATTTCTTGTGAGATATTTTGTGGCACTAGATATTTTTAGGTGAGATATTTTCTTGCCATGCTTATAGTCATATCAAGTGAGCTATCTTATTTTTCAATTATCATTATCAAAAACCATTTTTCTCTTTCCTCAAGCTCACTCTCTTCTTCTTCTTCTTCTCAACTCATAGCTCTTATTGTCTCATGTGTTGAGAATCCAAGAGCTAGTGAGACTTAGCTATCCAAAATCACTCTTTACTCACTCTAGGCTACTTAGTTTAGCACACCAAGTGACCTAGTTATTTCATCTTGGAGGTTAAAGCTCAAGGTTGGAACACTCGGGTGGATCATCTTCGACTTCGAGAAGCCGACGAGGAGGCGCTATCCACTTCCACTCCAAGGAGCTCACGAAGTGAAGGAGGACAGCGAGAAGACAAGAAGGACATGATACTACGAGGTATAACATTCATCCGAGTAGCTAAACCTCATATAGTTTGCTAGCTAGGGTTTTATGTTCGATCCTTGCTTCAAGTCGGTGTTGCGAAGCCCGTAAAAATCAGTTTCGCTAATTCCGCCTCCCCGCAAACACGTGGGGTGCACGACATCGACTTACATTACTTACGAGCTATACGGTTATACTTTAAAATAGAACGAAACGTTATTTTGGAAATAAGGAGGCCAAGTTGTTTTTGAAATAGATATTATTTGAAAATTCTTAGTGCATCCTTGACATTATCATTTTAAAGTAGGAAATGGATCATTAGTTTTTAAAATAAGTATAGCTCTAAATATCATATAAAGTCCCAATTCGGGATTTGCAAGACTTCCTGAGTCAAATAAATATCGGCAGTATTCGGCAATCTATCCTCGTCATATTATGTACAGAATCTTTCTCGTACAATGTCATCCAATTAATACAGTATAGATCTATAGTCGCCTACGCCAACTTATATCATATAAAGTATGGACATCTAGTCACGTACATCACATAACAATAATCTCACACACACACACACACACACACACACACACACACACACACACTCTAATGCCTAAGAAATAGAGACTAAGTATATAACTATCTATTAAGTATACGAATATACACCTATGAGTGTTCTAACATGACCTTATAGGTTAGAAATACAGTTCTAATATATAGTATTCTAATTACTACGGTTAGGGGTGTTCTATATGCCATCCACTCGACTTCCCCCATAGATATAAATCTACTCACCGACGTCTCAAGCTAGTCGAAACCCACGATCATTTCACCCGTCCCGGAAGTCCCCATGATCGTACCTACAATCGAAACCATAACGAAACCGCATAAAAATCCACATCGAAATCGAAACAACGAGCGAAGCGCACATAGGTTAGAACCTATGGTCAACGCGTGCTAAATACGATAAAATACCCCCGACGTCGACGTACGAATATTGAACGACCAAGTTAAGATCTAAAAATCCAAAAACCAAGTTTCAAAAACACGTAAAACATCATCAAAACTAATCAAAGTGCTCCCAGATTTTGATACAAGAAATCTGGGGCAAAAAGGGGTATGAAAAGGACTTAATTATTAAGTGTGAAATACTAACTCGTTCCTGACCCCTAACTCTACAGTGAGGCCACAAATATCGGCCAAAGCTAGGCCTGGGATGGATGTTGTGGCCTTGTGCTCGTGTGGTGGACTTCTACTTGTCTAACTAGGTCAATAGGATACACTATTTATTTTACAGAGGTCCTAAGTTGCACCAGATTTAATATGAACTTCAAAACCCCCATAAAAACATTGTTTTTAAAACTAAAACCATATTGAATAAAAAATACTTACATCAAAATACCCTTAATTATACCCTACAAGTTGAAATCACTAAGGAACCCACTACTACATCCAACACAATAAATAACCCTATCAAAAATCCTAATTTTAATATAAAAACTTCATTTTTCCATAGCTAAATACATTAAAACATGAAAAACTTAAAGTAAATAGGGTTTTAACCAAATCAAGTGGGAGCAAGGGGAGATTAAGATTCTTGATCGGCCACTTGAAAAGCTTGAGAGGGTTGTGGCTTCACTTGAAGACTTGGAGGTACTCTAGTTTGAAGAACTAGATCAAAGAGAGGATTTGGAGGAAGAAGGTTAGGGTTTTTGTGTAGGGATTTGAGTTTGGGAAGAGAGGAGATATTTGGAGATGGTGAAGGAGGGAAAGAAGAAGAAGAGAGAAGAATGAAGAGATAAAAAAAATTGAGGAGGAATGAGAATGGATAGGGTGGAGGATAGCATGCCCATGCCTATTTCTCTCTCTCCCTATACTATATTCTACCATACCTCCATGTTCCCACTCTCACCAACAATTCAAATAAAGAAAAACAAATCATAATTGTAAATGTTGGTCTCTCATTAACATGTCATGGCATTTTAAGCATGGTTAAACATAGTAAAACTTTGTTTAGTATAGCAACTAGTATAAATCAATATTTTAAACCAATTTAATAAAACCCATTTAATAATTGTCCTCATAATTAATAATACACTTTTATTTTCCAATTAAATTCCAAAATAAATAAATGAAGGTATATAATTATACCAATCTATGAAAACACAAATCCACACTAGTTATCATACCCGTAAAACTCATAATATCCATATTTAAATTAAAAATAATATTTATACTTTTCAAAATGTTACAATATCCCCCACTTAAAGAAATTCGGTCACCGTATTTAAATTTACCCAAAATCTCAAAATATTTTGTCTACTCAAATTAAATCAAATCAATGGGGCTCCGAAATCCCAAACTAGCTATAAATATCATAGCGCAACATGTGCGCATAAAAACAAAGTGTGAAACTCAAATAATCGAAACTCTAATAAGTGTTTATGAGAATCACACAAGCTATGATGAAAAATACAATTTGCAAAATCAACCGTCTAAATCAATCACACGACCCAGTACAAATATAATCAAGGCTAATATATATATATATATATATATATATATATATATATATATATATATATATATATATATATATATATATATCACGCATTCATGTGAAATCATACAAGTAGCCGAAAGGTGTATGTACGAAATATCCTTTCAAAATAGCCGTGTGATGCGCATATCACGGCATAAGTAGCGGACGTCCATTTATGAAGAAATACACATACACACACGTTTCGCTTAATATATACATCTCACTGTTTGAAAATAATTTAGAAAACTTTTCTTTTGTAAAAATCTTATGTCGCTTATAGACACATAGGAAAATTATGAGATTATAGCTCCTTTGAAAATCTCTTCAGTATACATCAATATATGCAAAAATATTCAGGTACTGTCTCTCAGACCAGTCCTGCTCGGCTACTATATAACATAGTTTATCTCATAAAAAACGTTATGCTCGAAAAAGAAAGCAATATCAACAAGTGTACATGAAAACCAACCCATGTGTGACTGTTATGCACAAAAATCGAAGTCAAAACCAAGTGCAATAAGTGTGCATGAAGAAGAAAACCGAGTGCAACAGGTGTGCATGAAATCATCTATCAAGTGTAACGGGTGTGCACGGCAACAACATCAAATGCATCGAATGCACATGAAAACAACTTCAAGTGCATCTAGGGTGCACTAAATCAAAATCAGGCGCATCCAATGTGCACGAAATCAAAATCAAGCGCATCCAATGTGCACGAAATCAAAATCATGTGCAACTGGTGTGAACAAAGAAAATATCCATCAGGTGCAGCTAAGGTGCACGAAAACATCAATCATGAAACTCAATTATCAGAACACAAAAGTCAAAAAAATGAAAGTGTGATACTCGGATCACCAAAACACAAATCGAAAACAAACGACATTGAAGTACACTCTCTTCAATGTCGAATGGTGTCGGTGCATCCGGATCTGGTAGAGCAAGGATTTCCACTTACCTTCTGCCTACAGTCTGGCGTCTTCTGTCTCTAGATTCTTATTCTCCCTATGGACCACCAAATCCATGGCCTCTCGATACAATCACCTGGTGAGGAGTAGCGACGGAAACAGTCCTGCTCTGACGCCTCTCTGAACACCTTCTGGCCAAGTAACCTGGCCATTCGCAATGTAACACGTCTATGACGGCAGCCTTTAGCTCTCTGAGTATGTGCCATACAACTGGCCCTGACTCTAATCTTTATCCTTATAGTATCCCGGAAAGAGCCTACCATGAACTATGCTGATATCATCTTTGCCGAACTGTCCGGAAACTAGCACTCCTTAATGAATTCGCTTCCATTTCGGAGCAGCTGCAATCTCATCAAGACTTTCTTCTGAAAGTGTGGCCGTATCCAACGTCTCTACATACGTATCAAATCTCATATTGGATACAATTCCCTCAAGGCAATTATTGTGATTGCAAGTAGGCGGTTATGATAATTGAAAGAAGACCCATATAGGCAGAACGGTCTTGCTCGAAATGATAGTATGCTATCTGATTTGTCTTCATCATTGATGAAGCCCATAAGATCCTTGCTTGATCACCAACATTATGATGACGATCGTATACGTAGGAGCTAGGTTGTCCATAATAACATCCTTAAATGTCCCTAATCGTAGGAGTATCGAGACCGGGCATCGATATTCCGGAATAGACTAGTGTATATGTTTCAAGACCCCAATGAGGGGCGATGGCCGGTCTCACAAGCCATTGGTGTTGTGTCACCTAAGATAGTATACAGGTGCTCACTTGAGGTGAGTACACCGGACGGACTCGCCGAGAACTTCTAGATGGTATTATATCTATCGTCAAATGGAAGTTCTCAGGTGGCATGAGTACAGGTTAGTCCTTTGACATGTGATCATCATTTGTCTCGTATGAGTTTCCACTTTACTTTGGTTACTACCCTACCACGGTTCAACGGAGTCATGCAAACAGGTTTTAGTTCGGTACAATCCCGAGCCATATGGAGGCAGTGGTCGATTGTCAGGGATTCATCTCTTTTGGTATTAGGAGTCGATATCGCGCTGTGTTCGGTTGGCCATCACCCTAAATCCGTAGCGATGGTGGATGAGATTTACTGATAGTTGATCAGCAGTATCTTTGTTAGTGATGATCTTGACTCCGACATGACTTATCGGGTTATTAGGGGTCCGACTTTAACCACCCTAAACCCGATATATGATATTCTTAGATGAAGATACCAGACTGTACGGAGATTGTCATATTCAGGCTCAATAGGGTAAGGACGTACTTGATTGTCGACCCTCTTTTGGTAAGTACCTGGGTAGCCGTTACGTACAGCTAGTGCCGCTGACGTGCTTGTGGTTAAACCCACTGCCAGCGTATTGTCGAGTCTTTAAAGTCCCATACAGAGGGTTTTCCCGATTCAGGAAATAGATGTAGAAGCCGTACGTTGGTACATGCAAGGGTCCGATTAAATACGTGTACGGGATACATGGACTTTAATCGGACGGTTGATAATATTAGCTGGCTTAGGATTAAGCCGGATTATTAAATTAGATTTTTATTTAATTATATATATATATATATATTGATATATACATTTTAGCATTATAGTTCACTATTCATTTTCTCTTTTTGTTGCTATCCGTATTTTTATTCGGATATGCGTATATATAACGATACATATACCGGGTGAAATATTCCGTATTTATACGTGAATGCTTCTAGAAGAAGGACACCTCATATTTGATTTTCTTTCTAGAAAATTAAATGAAAATGAGGTGGAGGGCGAGGTGGCATGAATTATGGTTGTAGACATGTTGTGAGGTATGGCTTTGGGTTTTATATTGATAAAATCATTTGGATACATTACTGATCCATGGTTGTAAAATAGAAGCCATTCTAATTCTACACTTGATTTTTTCCTACATGCTAGTCTTACTTCATGGTTGAAAAAGACTTAGCCATATTTCCTCACATCCTTCTCCTTCTTCTTCTTGCTCTCTTGAGCATGGATATTGAGAGGAAAAATTAGTGAAAAATTCTTACATCGCCTACAATCCATTCTTAGCAAGTTTGGAGCGTCGGTCGGAGCCTTTATCGATTTCCCTCGGGTGGATTTTCTTCGGCAAGGGTGGTCGCCTTTCAAGTGCGTTCCCGATGTCTACGAGCTTGGAGGGGTCTTCCACAATTAGGTGGACACGTGTCGAAGGTTGTTTTTCCTAAACCCTTGCTTATTTGGTTCGCTAGTTTAGATGTTTGGTATGAATCCTAGGGTATGCGTGTTTTGTGCTTGCATAAAATTATTGTTTTCGCTTCCGCCTTAGCCGCGTCTTCCGTGGCGCGAGCACCACACACCAACATGGTATCAGAGCCTCCCAAACACCTTAAACTAAGAGCAGACGATGCTTTAGATTCAAAACCGAAAAACTCCGATTTTCAAAACCCGTTTTCTGTTCGAAATTTTTTTTTAAAAGAAGTGCAGAGGCTTTCTATTGATATGATTATGACACACGATGAAAACGAGGCGATTCCACCATGATAAAACCGCCCATTTCCTCCAAAAGCCCGCTTCTGGTAATTTACTATTCATGTTAGGTCCTCGGTTTCATCCAGTGTCTTGGGTTTTGGAAATTGGTATTTTTGGTCTTGTTTGATTTGCCCCAAATTTCACTTAGTGTTATATTTGCTTTGGGGCAACTCGAAAAGTTTTGAACTTGAAACTTTTACATCGTTGATCTCTGTTGTTGGGAAACCACCCGCGCGCGCAAACGCGTATGTTTTGGAAATGTGATCGTTTTAATGAAACGGAATGCGCATGCGAGATCACTCTCGTTTTAAATATTTATAACCGCAAGTGCACGACGCGTTGTAGCGAGCCGGCAAGCATTGGTCGATCCGCAGGGAATTGTGTATTAGGTATTGTGATTTAAGGTTCAACAAATTAATGAATGGTCGGTGTTTGTCACAAAAATATAAAATGAATACGGAAATACGGAAAACAAAGAAAGAAGGAAAACTAGTAAGAAAGAATGGTTGCGGCTTTGGCTCGGAAGATTGAATCGCGACGATTCCCTCGACGTTCCCTTGTTCATGAGTAGTTCGTTCTCACGTTGATCCCGGCATGAAGCACGACTTGTCAAAGCGATTGCGAGGCACAAGTTGTCAAATTCCGATATTTTCCGCAATTACGAAACTAGTCCGTTTTGTTCACTTACCATTATATGTCCAAGCTTGGGGTATCAACACTAAACACAAGGGTTAGCAAGTATACCACAACAATAAAAACACAATTAGTGAGTGAGAGCAAATGATTTTAGTGTTGAGTTTGCTAGGTGTTTGTGATGGTATATCGTATATGAAACCAAGAGATTGCCAAACACTTGATCACAAAATACGATATCCAAACCTAGCAATCTTAACACTAAATTGATTTTAACTTAAATATTGAAATGGGGAAAGTGAGTGAATATGGTATATGAGGAGGTTATAAAGTAACCATGTTTCAAAATACCATATCACATCAAAACATAAGCAATATTTAAGTTAGAATTATATAGTTAAGTATGTTAAACATAAACAAAAGGTCGAGGAGGCAAAAGCCTTTCATCTCACTTCCTCACCAATACCACAACCAATGAAGATTAGTTACACATGATAAAAAGGAAGCAAGTAAAGAAACAAAGCAAGAATAAAACAATAACAAAAGCAATATACTAACACTTGAGAGAAGAGATACAAGATTTTGGTATCCTATTCAATCTCCTTAATGAAGCTTTCCAAAGAAAGCTTCAAGAGGGAAGAAGAAGAAGAAACCAATGATGAAGCCCACTCACCCTCAAGCTAAAAAAAACAAACTAAAACTAAGAAAAACTAAACAATATAGTAGAATGAGCATATGAATATACATGGTCCCTTTGCTCAATTCTGTTCTGCTATTTATAGGCAATAAAATATCAAAAGTTGCATATGACACTGGACTGGAATGACAACAAGCGACCCACCAAAAGAGCACGAGCCCATTTGGCCCCAACTTGGCCGCAAATTGCGGCCAATATGAATTTATTTGCGGCCTCAATTTGGAGAGTGGGGCACATCTTTGGTCTGTGCACTTCTGGTCACTTGGGCATCTCTCTGTAATTGCAATTATTTTACTTAACACATATGTGCAATATGGAGCTAAATCACAGAGAGAAGATAAAGTGGGTGTGTGTAATGATCACACTTCAAATCACAACGCTACGCATTTATTGCCCATCACACCTTGTGCCCACTTCTTGTTCCCTACTTGCTCATGGCAGCCCCCACTTGGTCCAAGCTATGTGCACACTTGTATGTGTTGGACCAATTTAGACAAAAAGTGTATACACATACATTATTTCCAAAAGAGCTCTTGGGATATCGGTCGGTTTCCTGTTCTGTTTGCAGTGTCGGCTCCCAAACGTTATATCTGTGATTTTGAATGTGTTTTCCAGTATTTATCACGGATACCTGTAAACTGTAATTACTGAGCAGACACTGATTAATAATACCGATATATAGCAAAATAGATAACGGATGAGAGGTATTAAAATGCAGTTTTCTGTGATGAAAATCTGTGATGTGGTGTATGTGTTTTCAAACGCCGTTTATTTGCTATATGTCATTTAGACGGGGTTGCACATACTTGCTTTTGTTGCTGTGATATTTATATCTATGATGTTTTATTCGGATTGTCGTATTGGATAGCCCATAGTGCAATGGTAGTTGTACAGTTTAGATTCATTTGTATACTCATTGTTGCGGGGCGAGCGTCCGACATGTGGGCTGTCGTCTCTGCCAGTTCGTATATTCTTTTATTGAGGCACGACCGGGTTGAGGTCAATTTCACCATTTGTATATATTTTCTTTTCTGTACCAGGATTACATTGCAGAGGAGTGCTCGAATAGCTGGGTTTTAGAAGGCAACGGGTCCGCATCTCATGGCGTGGAGACCTTTACGTGGGACAAAGGGGGGCCCACAAAATTAAGGTGATGCTCCATCATTGATGGGGCGGTCACTCATTAAGAATAGAATCCTAAAAGGATTCTCATTTAATGAGAAATATCATTGGACTAAGGAGTTAAACTCCCTCGAGAGCTGTACTCTGCAAACAGATTTCACATCTGTCAGAAAATTAAGGAGGGAATAAAATTCCCCAAAATTTCTTAGAGCCATGCTCTGTAAAACAATGAGGTAATCTACCAGAACCTTCAAAAGAAAACCTTTTTAACAGGGTAAAACCCCAAGATCTTTAAGATCTGCAAGAAAAATCCTAAAAACTCTAAGAGTTCTTCATGAAAGATGAGCAAAGCTCTGATTAACGGGTTAATAAACCCTAAATTACATTTTTAAGATCTAAGATCTAAGAAGAGCAAAGTTTTGTTAATGGGTTCAATTGTAATTCTTACCAAGATTTTGGCAAAGTTCTAACTCTAAAAGAGTTTCCTTGGGCAGAGATCTAAGCTTTGGAAAGAGAATTATATTCTCAGAAAGAAAAAGTTTACGGAATATGAACATCAGTCATCTCAAGGGCCAAAGGCCCTACTTATAGGAACAAGGAGATGGTTCCAATTCCGAGAAGATCCAACGGTGGAAAAGATGCCACCGCTGCACTCACGTGTGAGCCACGTGAGAGCGACGGTGGGGGGCATTTGTTTCCCCAATAAAAGAGTAAGTTCTGTTCAAAACTCAAGAGGCAGCGCCTCACGTGTCTGCCATGAGGGTGCCAGAGCTAGAGTTATAAAAAAACTCTTAGAAGAGCAAACCTCTGTTCAAAACTCAAGAGACAGCGCCTCACGTGTCTACCACAAGGGCGCCAGTGCCAGAGTTAAAAACTCTTATTTGCACCGCACGTGCACAGCACGTGAGCGGTGGCGCCCGGTAGAATTAAATTCTACTCTATGTTAAACAGAGCCTTTGGATCAAAGATCCAACGGAGATGATAAATCATCAGAGTGCAGAATTAAATTATGTTAAGAAAATATTCCTCAAATCATTCTAAACAATATACTCTCTGTAAAACAGAGTACCGTTGGATTAAAAATCCAATGGTAATTAAAGAATCACCGAGCTACAGAATAAATTCTGTATGGGAAAATATTTCCCTAATCTTGTTAAAAATAAGAAAAATATCTTCTGTAAAACAGAACTCCTTGGATCAAAGATCCAACGGTAGGTAAAATCCCCAAATCAATTAGGATCTCTCAATGAGAGATTTCTTCAACTAATAAACAGACTTGACTCTACTATATAAAAGACCCAAGACTTTAAGTCTGAAAAACAGGAACCCCCATAAGCTTTGAGAAAAAAAAGAAAGAGAAAAAGCTTCGAAAGAACAGAGAATTAAATTCTCGAGGAAGAAGAACTCTCTTCTTGGAAATTTTAGGTAAATAAAATTAGATAAAGATCCTATGGATCATTCAAAAAAAAAGAGAAATAAATAGCGCCTGGCGCCTCACGTGCCCTTCACGTGGGCGCTACAACATAAAGAGTGCTTAGCACTCAGTGGCTGGCGCTCAGCACCCAGCACCTCACGTGCCCCTTACGTGGGTGCTACAAAATAAAGAGTGCTTAGCACTCAGTGGTGCGGCGTCCAGCGTCCCACGTGACCCTCACGTGGGCGCCACAGAACATAAAAGTGCTTGACACTCATAATTCAGTACCTAGCACCTCACGTCCCTCACACGTGGACGCTATAAAGAGTGCTCAGCACTCCATATAGAGACAAGAGAAAAGAGAGAGAGTAAAGTGTGAGCGTCAGAACTCACATAAGTGCTCAGCACTTTTTGCAAGAAAAGGGGACTGAGTCTAAACTAGTGCTTAGCACTTCTTTCAAATAAAAGAAAATTGAGTAGGTCAAGCCCAAGTTGGCTAGGTCCCTAATTCAGGTCAACTAAGCCCATGGGTTCATTGCTTCCCAAACATGACTCATGACATCTAAAATGATTCATCCCACATTTCCTAAGTTAATTTTAGTCCCCCAAAAATGGCTAATGATTCTTAGATGATCCACCATGATCTCTTCACTCAGACATGAGAATTGGTTCAAGGGTACATCTCTCCATACCTCTGATGTATGTCGTTGTAATTCCTTAACGTCTTCAGAGAGGTGGCGGGTCCCGGCAACCAACTGTTTTTGGGTGCACTTCCCAAGCTGACGTGCACATCTTAAACCAAACCACACCCCAAATGGGTGTATCCCACATTATCGCCATACATCCCATCACCTATCAAATACACGGGCATAAAATGGTGATCTACGGACCGTAACGTTCTCAAACTACTACGGACCGAAACGTCCTCAAACTAAACCCCCATCTCAAAAATGGTGATCTACTGACCGAAATGTCCTTAAACTAACAACGGACCGTAACATCCCTAAACTAAAAAAATGGAACCCAAATGCTCTTTTGTTGGATCTGAATGATCCTAAAGCCCCGTTAAGTAGATCTTAGTCTCAAATTGGACTAACGTATCCATAACAAAAATTTAAGTTGATCTTAATCTCAAACGAGATTAATGATCCTTAAATCAACACAAACCCAAATCTAAAATATACAGATTTGGACTAATCCACGCCCTACGGGCGACAACATAAATTAGTCTCCGTATACAATCCACGGGCAACCAAAAAAAAATACACATGACATGAAGTGAACTTCTGAAGCAAGAGAAAATGGTTATCGCTACGCGATAACATAATTAACTGCAGGGGCTTGCGCCTGCAGGGAAGAGCATCCCCACAATAAAAAAAAACCTCTCGCAAACGAGGGGGAATCTGACGAAGTCACACTACAACGCCGCATCCATCCAAACCTTTGATACACGGTGCCATAAATCAACTTGGCATCTTCGGAGAGGTAGACGGATAAATCCAAATAGCATCTGCCCCCAAATTCAGGAAAGACGATCCATCCCGGTTTCGTCTCTGTTTTCGGCGGTAAACAATCTCAAGGTGCATCATTACTGACCACGGGATGAATTTCGGAAACGACAAAGTCAAGGAGTTCTGCAACGAATATCACATACTAATGAAGTTTGCTGCGGTGGCGCATTCTCAATGCAACGGATAGGCCGAGGTTGCAAACCGAGATGCCATCCGAGGTATTCGAGCTCGTTTAGAAGGAAGACAGGGCGGCTGGGTCGATGAACTACTACGGGTACTATGGGCCTTACGCACATCGAAGAAGACACCCACAGGAGAGACCCCCTTCAGCCTCTGCTATGGTACTGAGGCAATGGTCCAGGCGGAGATCGGGCTGCCCGGTTATAGAGTCGAACACTTCGATGACGAAGCTAACACCTCGGCGCTCCGGATCAATTTGGACATCTTGCTAGAGAAACGGGACCGAGCACAGATCAAAGCGGCCGCCTACTAACGATAAACTGCTCGCTACTACAACGCACGAGTTAAGTATCGCGCCTTCATGACGGGAGATTTGGTCTTAAGTGGGAACGAATTCGTAGATCAAGGCAAACTGCACAAATTCTCCCCGAAGTGGGACGGCCCCTTCCTCATCTCCAAAGTATTTCCCGGTGGAGCCTATCGCTTGCAAGACGTCGGGGGACGCATATTTCCTCGGCCCTACAATGCTGAAAAACTCAAGCTGTACCGATGAATGTATTTTCTTCTTTTCAAAGCAATGTAAATTTTCTTAAGTCTCCTGAATTAAAAGGAACTTCTTCCACAAACTTTATTCTTTTTCTCAGTTCCAAGATCCCTGGATTCATTTCTAAGAGAAAATGTAAAAAGTACTAAGGGAAAAAAGGGAAAAATGTATGAGAAAAGAAGAATTTTATTCATTAACCTGTATTAGAGGCTCCTCAGCCTTACAAAATTACAACAGAGGGGGAAGGGGGTGGAGAAAGCACTGCTTATGGTACTCCGAAGAGATATCCGCCAGCCGAGCCCTGGCCTCTTCAGTCCGCTCCCTCTAATGCTGCCCGCGGACCCGAGACACCACGGAAGCACCAGAGCTTCTCCCCGCCGGGCAAGTGTCCGCGATCAGCCTCTTTTGGTAACACTCCAAAAGAAGGGCCGCCGAGCGATCATGCCGGTTCTTCGAGATGAGACCGCGGACATAGAGCGTGTGCATCTTGTCAAGCACCTCGTCCTTCAGCTGCGGAGACAAGGCGTTGAACAAACCCGGGGGCATCCTCCAAATGGCGTACATGAGCAATTGGAGGAAAGGAGACCGCCGAGGAAGTAGGCGGCCAAAGTGGTCCTCTATGCGTTCGACCACTGTTCGGTACGTCTCCTCCATCCACTCCTGATCATAGAGGTACACGTCATCGCGGGAGATGATCTTTCTGTTGGAGATAGTGCCCTCAGAGTCAATTATTGGATCACAGGTACGTGATTGCGGTGATTGAGGGAGGACCTATCCCGGTAGGACAGTCTCACTCGAGATGATAGTATGCTATCTGGTTTACCTTTATCATCGTGTACTGTTTTAGGTGACTTGACACGTCGCTATTACACGTTGATAGAGCCCCTAGGATTCATGCTTGACCACCAGCAGTATGAGGGCGATCATATAAGTGGGAGCTGGGAGTCTATAAGCATATCCTGAAACGGTCCCTAGTCGTGTGAGTTTCGAGACAGGGCATCGATACTCCATAGTAGACTAGTGTATACAGTCGAGACCCCGACGAGGGGCGGTGGCCGGTCTCACAAGCCACTGGTGTCAGTTGGATCACCTAAGATGTATACAGGTGCTCATTGGGTTATGAGTACACCGGACAGGACTCGCCGGGAACATGCTAGTTGGTCATATACCAGACGTCAGATGGCAGTTCCCTGGTGACATGTGTGCAGGTTAGTTCATCGACCTGGAGATCGTCATTTGTCTCGTGTGAGTTCCCACTGTACTTTGATTACTACCCTACCACGGCTCAAAGGAGTCGTGCAAACAGGTTTTAGTTGGGTACAGTCCCGAGCCACATGGAGGCAGTGAGCGTATCTTCAGGGGTTTGTCTCTCCCGGTATTGGGGGTGAGGTCGTGCTGTGTCTAGGAGAGCCATTACACGAAGCCCTCGGCCGAGGCAAGGAGATTTACTGGTAGGTATTCCAGTAGTATCTCAGGGTGTTCTGGGCTACACTCCGACACGACTTGTACCGCTTTTGGGGGTCTGACTTTTACCAACCCCCTAGGCCCGCCATGCGATGCTCATAGACGAACGGACCGGACTGCACGGATATTGTCACTGACAGGCTCAGTTGGGTGTCGGGGTGAGCTTCCTCATCGACGTCCCTTTTGGTCAATAGCTGGTGGCCCGTCACGTATTGGCATATACCTCTGACGTGCTAGTGGTTAAATCCACAGCCATAGTATTGACGAGTCTTTAGAGTCCACCACACTTACAGTTACTCAGCTTTCGGGCGAAAGGTTGTAGAGGCCGTATGGAGATATGGCAAGGTCCGATCAGATACGTGCGGTATTGCACGGATCAAGATCGGACAGATTGTACTATAGGCCGTATGGTTATATGGCAGGGTTCGATCAGATACGTGCGGTATTGCACGGATCAGGATCGAACAGATATTCTAGCCGGTTTTGGTATAAGCCGGATTCTAGTATAGTACAGTGGAGATTTTGTCTCATTGCATTTGTATTTCGGTCGAAATACAGATGCGGGTGTGTATGCACAGTATCGGGGTTTTTCCTGTAATTTATTACGGGACCAGTTTTCTGGAGTTGCCATTTTGTTTTCCGTTTCGGCCAATTTCCATTGTTCCGTTCATTGGCCGAAGATTGGTGGAGGAGGGTTTATTTGCATTGTTGCAAATAAGCTTTTGTGGAGGGGGTCTTTGCATATTATCATGTCATGATACTTGTCCCATCCTTTGACTTGATTTCTTCATGATGGCATGACTTTTTAAGTCATCATGGTTCATGATGGTTGGACTTTGTGAGGTGATGATGGTGGTGTTGAGTGTTGAGTTTACCTTGGTGATCATTCCCTTTTGCATGATAGACTTTCCTCTCTCTCTCTCTTGTTTGATATATGAGAATGACTCTCTCATTTTTGCATCCATCTCATTTGTCCCCTCCTCTCTCTAGCATGGCCGGCCTCCCCTTTGATGGGGCTGTCCAAATATTTTGGTGTGGGTTTTTGCTTCATTTCATGTTGCAAAAATCCCACAAGTTCCATCTAAAAAGCTCCAAGTTCAATCCCTCCTCCAATGGCAATTCCACAAACCTCAAAATGAGACTTGCTCACTACATATTCTACAACGAATCTTGGGCACGTCGAGTAGCCGGCTTCGTGTCCGAGTTGCCTCGGCATTGAGGTGGGAGCCCGTAAACGATATAGGCGATGTGGTGCACTTCCGGCGACGAGGAGGAGACGGACGGAGATCCCGCGAGGAGATCGGAGTGGAGATGAAGACCGGAGGACTTGGATCGTCGGTATATCTCTTTCCCATCTTCTAGTTAGCTTAGACTTAGTTTAATGGTAACGATCCGGGTGTTTAGTGCGCGGTGGTACCGATTTGCTAAGTCCGCAAAATCAAAGTTATTCACCGTTTCCGCATTCCGGCGTCGGTTTGACGACCGGGGTGCCGCCGTGCACTTACAGTGGTATCAGAGCCTCGCCATTAACATAGTCTAGCTTGGTGTAATGTGTTTTACGTTTCCGATCGAACAAATTTCCAAAAACCGTATTTTTCTAGCACATCAGTTTCTGTCGAAATTTTTTGGAGTCCAAAAATTTTTCTGGTTGTCTCAGAGTGATGTGCAGGGAAATAGAAGCATACTGTAAAAATTTGGCACCATGATCTCACTATTCCGCCGCGCAAGCGCCGCAAAACCCCACCTCGTGCGGCGCTTCCGCCGCGGATTTTACTGTTCACCCCCCCAAATTTTTCCAGTGTATCCCTGAGTTGAAAATGTGGTTTATGGAATATTAAAATTGGGCCAATTATTTCTGTGAGTGCTACAGTTTTCTTTGGGGCCCACTTGTTAATTGTTTGATCAATCGGAATATTTTAAACACATTTTTCACAGTATTTACATTATATCTGCGACCGTGAATGTCACTCGATCGGTAAATCCGGTCTAACTGCTATAGCCCGGTTAGACGGATTTGCGAACGTGACTTTCACGTTGATGTTCTATGTTTATGCTGTGATGTTGCGGATCGGTCGTGGGGGATAGCCTGGATGCAATGTTAGTACAGTTGTGTTGTATTATGTACATTTGATATTGCGGGGCGAGCGTCCGACTTGTGGACTGCCGTCACTGCCTGTTTGTATTATTCTTTTGGGGCACGACCTGGTTGCGGTCGATGTACCCGGTTTATGTATATTTTACTTTCTGTACTAGGATTACCCCGCGGAGGGGTGCACGGATAGCCGGGTTCTGGAGGGCAACAAGCCCGCATCTCATGGCATTGAGACGGAGGGGGCTTCACTCTAGGATTGGCGGGCTATTCGCCGCACTCGTAGGGGGTACAGGTTGACCCAGGAGGGGTGCCCAAGTTACCGGATTCCGTGAAGTGCTGGGTGGTCCATTCACGGTGCTGAAGGGGGCTGCCTCGCTTCAGGTTTTGGCGGGTGACTTGCCGCACCCGTAGGGGTCTAGGATTTCATTGCGCAGGCTATCCACACGACCAGGGGAACGTCGGGTTTCAGTAGTGGCTCTGTGAAACCCGGGGATCCCAAATATCTGTTTTGTTTCTGTGATGCTGTTCATTCTATGTGATGTTGCATTTCTTTTCACGCCTTGAGCGAAATATAATATATTGGTATATATATTAGTAGATGTTGTATATGTTTTACATCCGCGCTAGTCCAGTCCCCGCTCTGTCGTTAGTTAGCTAACCTAACGGGTAATGACGGGACCCAGTGGCGAATGCGGATGGCATATACGTACATCAGTATATTTTCGTTCTTTTTGGTGTGATAAATTGATGGGACTGCATTGATTCGGATCAATGCAAGTTAAAAACAAACCTAATCTGATGTTGTTGGAACACTTTTCAAAAAGCTGTTATTGCAAGGACGTTCACTTTTGTTTTGCATCGTGATATTCAGTTGGAATATCCTGCTCCTCAGTCGACGAGGCAAGGGCCGAGATCCCTTCACCGGGAGTGACCCCTTGGACAAAAGTTTGCGTCGGGGCATTAACTTCACTATAGCCGATTACTTTTGCTTTGCATCGCGGTATTCTTTTGGAATATCCTGCACCCCATTCTACGGGGAAAGAGCCGAGATCCCTTCACCGGGAGTGACCTCTTTAGCAACGGTTTTCGTCACTATATTTTAAAAAGCTATCCGTTCCTTCGACGATATCAAGTTCTTTACGTTAAAGGTTTTCGCCAGAAACCATTCGTAGCCCTCCGTCGTTTCATATGGGTGGTCAATAGTATTCAAGCTGTGTATGTTGGCCAAAGTCAAGGCACAGTGATTGGTAGCTATTGGGGTATTCATATGCAGCATAGATAGATGCGTTGGTTTGGGACAGTCGTACTGCCATTTTGGCCAAAGTCAAGGGTATGTACGGGTGGATTCAAATTAACCTGGAGAATGACGGGTAGAACTTGACATGTGACTTATGATATGTTGGCCAAAGTCAAGGTCATAAGAGCATGGGGCAGAAATCACATCGGGAGTTTCAAAAGAACTGAAACCTGCCAGATATGCGCATACCTTCTGGAGTGTGACACCGTGAGCGGATTCCGTCACGTTGTCATGCGATGATAGTTGGATCCCGATTCCCACTGATGAGTTAGTTTACTCCTCGGGTAATCCCGACTAATTCTTCTTTCAGGTTTGGAGGAGAATTTGACGGTACAGTGGGAGGATTCCAGATTAGATAAATTGGTAACCATTCTGATCTAGGTTAGAGTGCACGCTGAGTGTTTCTTTTCTCTCTCTCTTTGGCAGCGACCATTGACCCGACCCTAAGACTTTGACTCAGTGACCAAGTTGACCAACCTTCTTAACACTGGCTTTTGGATTGTCAGAGTTGCAAACCTCATTGCCACTCCTACTTTTACTTTTTTTCCAGGACACCCCGTATTGCTACGAACGTCCACTTCCATTGGACAAAACCATCGTATGGTTAGATACGAACTCGAAGGAATTTATTCGAGGATGGTTTCCGGTTCTGGAGAAAACGGATAGGATTATTCAGTTGTCTTTTCTTTTCACCCTCTCTCAGGTTGCGAGTACTCCTTGGTTTAGGAGTAGTACACCTATTACGCAAATTGGATAGTCTTCTTCCAAACCATAGGCTGGTGCCGACCGGTAGGGAATGAAGAAAACCAGTTAGCCTAAACGGTGTACAGAAGGTATTAAGTTCAGACAAAGCAAGGGATTAGTAAGAGGGCAAAGTAAATTGCAACAGATATTCACGAACAAACCAAGTATTCATTCGCCAATCCTAAAATCACCTTTGTATTTCTCCAGGACACTCCGTATCACTACGAAGATCCACAGTTTATTGGATACTCCATCGTATGGTTATATACGAACTCGAAAGGAACTTGTTCCAGTTCGGGGATGGATTCTGGTCCAGGAGAAATAGGAATAAAGTACATTCAGGTGTCTTTTATCTTCACCCTCTCTCGTGTTGCGAGTGTTCCTAGGATTGGGACAGTACACCCATTATGCTTATTGGATAGTCTTCTTCCAAACCATAGGCTGGTGCCGAACGGTAGGGAAGGAAGAAAACCATTTGGCCTAAAAGGGTGTGCAGAAGGTAAAGACTAAAGACAAATGAAGGGATTTGGAGAGGTGGCAAAGAATTACACGGTTACAGTTGTGAATCTGGATACTGGAAGAGGCATTACTAGGAATACCAGGATACCCCATCGAAACATTTCGATGTTTCAGTTTCACTGTGTAATGTTAAAAGAAAACTGATTTCCCGATTAGATACTTACTCCAGGGTATGTATTTACCAAGTATGATTCTCACATCTGTATGGTTTTACAGATGATGAGTGGGAGTAGGTTATTGGGAATTGGGTGATCATCCTCATTATATCGGAATTCGTTGCAATTGGTGATATTTGAGGATGCCACCTGGGTTGTTTGCCGGTCGGCAAATATTTGGTTTTGAATATCCGCTGTTGTGCACCAATTTCAAATTGATATATCTGTACGTCTATTTTCATAGAGTGAGATATACCTTTTGATATTATGTCGATGACATTTACCTATATCAGTGGATGGTTAGGTAAGGAGCATTAAACAGCGGTGTAATTCTTCTTAACCATAAGTACAGTTTTCAACCTACGACACACAGTGAATGAGTTATCAGACTCAAGGGACTTATACAGAGTATTGTATGTTGTCCAGTGTCTATCAGGACAGAGGGGTTGGTCCTCGTACTATATTCAGTTTACTTATGACTTCTCTAGTTTTTGGACACGTGTTTCATAGAAACACAGGATCCGAATTTTGAGAAGTTATAGGTATTTGAATAAAGTAGAGAACCAGGTATTGCAAGTATCGGGATTCTTCAAAGTGATCGAAGATGTAGATACTTGTGTATGATATTCAGTTGATAGTAATGGTTAAGAGAACTTGCTTCTCTTTCAGGTTATTCATAATTGGAAGCATTCCTAAGTTGAGTAACGCTGATCGGCCTCTTTCCATTTAGTTGACATGCGCTGGAGACAGCTGCATGATTTGAATCTGGTTCAATTAAATCAGTGCCTCTGGTTCTATATTGGATATAGAACAGTTCGTATCTTGACGTTATTAAGGTACGGGGAGTTGTCCAGCTTATGATTAAAACCAGACTCTGGATAACTCAAGGCACGTTTCTGTAATGGCTGTTTGTGGGTTGACCCAGGCTATGACGTGGGTTGACTTTCTACCATTTGGGTGAACAATAGAGATATTGTTCAAGACTCGCCACAGTTTTATTAAAAATGGATTTTTTCAAAAACAGCAGTGGGAGTATGGTAGAACTGGAAGTGATTCCAGAACCGCAAACGATTACTGAAGATTTGATAAGGAACCTAAAGATTCAATCTGATTTGACATTCCATTGGCCACTCCGCAGATAAGGTGGGTAACTTCAGACACCCGAGAGGTACTTCGGTAGCCTCAAGGACGGTGAAAAGGAAGTTCTTGTTTACCCACACTTGCCATTGTTGTTGTTCCAGGCTGCGAGACCCGGCAGGAGGATGAGTATAGCGTCGTTCTGAACTAGCTTCAGAAGTATACGTGTATATGACTCTGCCAGAGGGTTGTCGTAGTCAGTGGGAGCAGCGGAAGCATTGGTGGACATCAGGCTTATGTCTATTTATAGACTAAAGCAGATGTAGCGGAGATAGATCATCTGTTTCTGATGTGACAGTCATAGGTTTGACGTCATCATAATAGGGGATGGATCTGTTGAGAAGGTAGTAGGAAGTGATATTCCTTTACTACGATCGGTTATACTTTGGTCGTCACACAGTGGTTTCTCCACAAAGGACTTGGACATTATATCAGACATACTGGTTACTAGATCTATGGTTTTAGATCTAGATTTGGGTGGTTTCCCAATAAGGGTACTTTGACAGCATTCTGAGAGTATTTAGAATGAACGACTCCTGGCACGGTAGTGTACCTGCAGGTAAAGGAGTCACCCTCTCTAAAGGTGTCTTATAGACTAAAGTAGAGAGGGATGTGCATGATTGACAGATCACTTGCTTAGGCAACAGAGTCAATCATGAGATGTCAAGTACCACACCAGATGTTGTTCTTGCAGTAGGTGCAATAAGCTGATATTGATCCAATCCAGGAGAAACAGTCGGAAGCAGTTTTAGAACATAAGTGGATGTTCTAGGGATATGATAACGACAGCCTTATTCAGGAGACAGTTATCATTCCAGGCTTCCAAGGTGACATGGACGACAATAAGGTTGTCAGAGTTATAGTTTTCCCTCTGACGAGGGGCAGTATTTTGGACAGGTGATCCAAGGCAATACTGAGGGAGGCATGGCGCAGGATACTGATTAAGTTCAGTTGACGATACAGTCTAAGAAGTTTGGATTTGGAGTTCATTTATGAGCTATGTCCCATCAGACATCCAGACACATTCTAAGACAGGTATTGCTCATTTCGGGAGATGGCTTTCTCCGCGAACTTGAGATATAGGGAGACATAGAAAGAGACATCAAGGCGGATCCACTCACTGAGGCTATTCCTCGAACGCAATAGTTTCGCAAACGGGATTTGTGAGACTGACTAGTAGAGGAGTTGGGTGTTCGATATCACACGGGCTGTGAGTATGCGACATCGCAATAATTAGCCTTGAGTGCAAGTGGGAGATTGTTGGAGATAGTGCCCTCAGAGTCAATTATTGGATCACAGGTACGTGATTGCGGTGATTGAGGGAGGACCTATCCCGGTAGGACAGTCTCACTCGAGATGATAGTATGCTATCTGGTTTACCTTTATCATCGTGTACTGTTTTAGGTGACTTGACACGTCGCTATTACACGTTGATAGAGCCCCTAGGATTCATGCTTGACCACCAGCAGTATGAGGGCGATCATATAAGTGGGAGCTGGGAGTCTATAAGCATATCCTGAAACGGTCCCTAGTCGTGTGAGTTTCGAGACAGGGCATCGATACTCCATAGTAGACTAGTGTATACAGTCGAGACCCCGACGAGGGGCGGTGGCCGGTCTCACAAGCCACTGGTGTCAGTTGGATCACCTAAGATGTATACAGGTGCTCATTGGGTTATGAGTACACCGGACAGGACTCGCCGGGAACATGCTAGTTGGTCATATACCAGACGTCAGATGGCAGTTCCCTGGTGACATGTGTGCAGGTTAGTTCATCGACCTGGAGATCGTCATTTGTCTCGTGTGAGTTCCCACTGTACTTTGATTACTACCCTACCACGGCTCAAAGGAGTCGTGCAAACAGGTTTTAGTTGGGTACAGTCCCGAGCCACATGGAGGCAGTGAGCGTATCTTCAGGGGTTTGTCTCTCCCGGTATTGGGGGTGAGGTCGTGCTGTGTCTAGGAGAGCCATTACACGAAGCCCTCGGCCGAGGCAAGGAGATTTACTGGTAGGTATTCCAGTAGTATCTCAGGGTGTTCTGGGCTACACTCCGACACGACTTGTACCGCTTTTGGGGGTCTGACTTTTACCAACCCCCTAGGCCCGCCATGCGATGCTCATAGACGAACGGACCGGACTGCACGGATATTGTCACTGACAGGCTCAGTTGGGTGTCGGGGTGAGCTTCCTCATCGACGTCCCTTTTGGTCAATAGCTGGTGGCCCGTCACGTATTGGCATATACCTCTGACGTGCTAGTGGTTAAATCCACAGCCATAGTATTGACGAGTCTTTAGAGTCCACCACACTTACAGTTACTCAGCTTTCGGGCGAAAGGTTGTAGAGGCCGTATGGAGATATGGCAAGGTCCGATCAGATACGTGCGGTATTGCACGGATCAAGATCGGACAGATTGTACTATAGGCCGTATGGTTATATGGCAGGGTTCGATCAGATACGTGCGGTATTGCACGGATCAGGATCGAACAGATATTCTAGCCGGTTTTGGTATAAGCCGGATTCTAGTATAGTACAGTGGAGATTTTGTCTCATTGCATTTGTATTTCGGTCGAAATACAGATGCGGGTGTGTATGCACAGTATCGGGGTTTTTCCTGTAATTTATTACGGGACCAGTTTTCTGGAGTTGCCATTTTGTTTTCCGTTTCGGCCAATTTCCATTGTTCCGTTCATTGGCCGAAGATTGGTGGAGGAGGGTTTATTTGCATTGTTGCAAATAAGCTTTTGTGGAGGGGGTCTTTGCATATTATCATGTCATGATACTTGTCCCATCCTTTGACTTGATTTCTTCATGATGGCATGACTTTTTAAGTCATCATGGTTCATGATGGTTGGACTTTGTGAGGTGATGATGGTGGTGTTGAGTGTTGAGTTTACCTTGGTGATCATTCCCTTTTGCATGATAGACTTTCCTCTCTCTCTCTCTTGTTTGATATATGAGAATGACTCTCTCATTTTTGCATCCATCTCATTTGTCCCCTCCTCTCTCTAGCATGGCCGGCCTCCCCTTTGATGGGGCTGTCCAAATATTTTGGTGTGGGTTTTTGCTTCATTTCATGTTGCAAAAATCCCACAAGTTCCATCTAAAAAGCTCCAAGTTCAATCCCTCCTCCAATGGCAATTCCACAAACCTCAAAATGAGACTTGCTCACTACATATTCTACAACGAATCTTGGGCACGTCGAGTAGCCGGCTTCGTGTCCGAGTTGCCTCGGCATTGAGGTGGGAGCCCGTAAACGATATAGGCGATGTGGTGCACTTCCGGCGACGAGGAGGAGACGGACGGAGATCCCGTGAGGAGATCGGAGTGGAGATGAAGACCGGAGGACTTGGATCGTCGGTATATCTCTTTCCCATCTTCTAGTTAGCTTAGACTTAGTTTAATGGTAACGATCCGGGTGTTTAGTGCGCGGTGGTACCGATTTGCTAAGTCCGCAAAATCAAAGTTATTCACCGTTTCCGCATTCCGGCGTCGGTTTGACGACCGGGGTGCCGCCGTGCACTTACACTTTCCAATGGAGTAGATGAGCCCGGCCATTTTTAGAAATGAAACGCTTAAAGAAACCATCGTACCTTCACTATTTATAGCCTTAACAGAATACAAATGGCCGAAATTTATGCGCGCATCGGCGCGAATCGCGGGATATTTTCATATTTCCCAATACAGGGCTGCCGCGTGGCGACTATGCCGTATCTCACGATCCCCTGCGCGGCCCATAGAAGTCGGAACAACATGGATCTTAGAGCGCCCCGTCTCGCCTGTGCATTTCAGCTACGTGTCGTCCGCGACGGTCACTCTCCCAGATTTTTATGAGTCAAAGGAGATTGAATGACGCCCCTTGAAGACAAGAAGAATTATAAAAAGCCCTCCTCATGAGGCCACCGAGCAGCTTCCCTGCCCGGTCAATCCTTAGTGGGCACATCCTGCCCACCTACGCTAAGGATCGAAGCCCTCCTTACGAGGCCACCGAGCAGCTTCCCTTTCCGGTCAATCCTTAGCGTGCACATCCTGCCCACCTACGCTAAGGATCGAAGCCCTCCTCATGAGGCCACCGAGCAGCTTCCCTGCCCAGTCAATCCTTAGCGGGCATATCCTGCCTACCTACGCTAAGGATCGAAGCCTTCCTCATGAGGCTACCGAGCGACTTCCCTGCCCGGTCAATCCTTAGAAGGCATATCCTGCCACCTACGCTAAGGATCAAAGCCCTCCTCATGAGGCCAATCCTTAGCGGGTAGCTCCTACCCACTTACGCTAAGGATCCAAAGCCCTCATCAGTCTGCGCCGACCAATCATAACTTGGCTATTATTCAACTCACGCTAAGAGACGTGGTCGTTGGCCCAATCCTAAGGAATGGGCAGATACCGACCTTCCAACAATAAGGGATCTTCCAATGCGTTCTAAGTAAACGATCACCACCTCGACTCCGGGGGTGGGAAAGGCACCGACCTTCCTGCACTTGGTGATTAATTGGCTTATACTCAACGTGCAATATTCATCTAAGAGGAACGCATTGTCATGGCGAGGAAAATAAATGGAAAATAAACTCAGTTTATTTCATGTTCCAAGATTTTTACAAGGTAAGCCATACAAAAATTGCCCAGAGGCTCACTAAAAAGAAAAAATAAAGAGGAGCTCAGGCAGCAAGCTCCGTTGGGACCCTGCCTTGTTCGACACCGCCCTCAAGGGCCGGGGTTTCTGCTTCCGTAGACGCCCCGCCTCCGGTGCCAGTCGCCTGCGGCGTTTCCACCGAGAGAGGAACCTGAGCATGGATCTCACCGTCCGTAAACTCCGGCATCAACTCCATGACGGCATCAAGGGCTGCATGCCAAACGATGGCGGAAGCTTCACCGAGGTCGGTGTAGAACTAGTCTGACGCTTTGTATGCGTCCACCGACTTGCGGGCCCGAAGCTCGGCGATCTTCGCCGCCTCAAGCGCAGCCTCGGTCTCCCTCTTATTGGTGTCTTTCGACTTCTTCATTGAGGCGTGGCGCTTACACAACTCTTCCAACTTGCCCTCCATGGCTCGGAGAGACTCACCTAGGAGCCGGCAGGACTCCTGGCTCTTAGAAAGCATGAGCTCCCCGGCGGCCAACCGGGTCTCAAGGGCGGCCATCTTCTCCTTCTCCCGCAGCAGCTGGAGGCGTAGATCCTCCGCCTTCGAAGACGATTCCTCCACCTTCTTCATGGTCGGGGTGATATCCTTGGCTTCTATGTTGACGATGAGGGCACGGTGTTGGAGGACCTAAGAAAAGAAACCGATGGATTTAGAAATGTACAAGCGAAAACATAAAAAGGGGTGCAATCAAGACAACAACTAAACGAATACCGACCTGAACAGCCACCTGAGCGATGGCGGCCACTTGGGCCTTCAGGGTCCCTTGCAGAATCTTTCCCCCGGCCGACTGCTCCATGTCCGCGAGCAAGCTGTGTTAGTTATATGTATGCCCTAGAGGCCATTATTGTACATGTGATGTATATTATAGTGGATGCTAGGATATATATAGAGAGGACTTTCTTTCTCGACATGATAGTGTAAGTGCACGGCGGCGGCCCGGCCGTCTAAACGAGGCCAAAATGCGGAAACGAAACTTTTACGAAACTTGTAAACCGGCACCACCGCGCGCTAGAATCCCGTATCGGGCCATTAACCTACTCCTAGCAAACGAGAGAAAGGGTAGAGAGATATACCGAGCGATCCGTGTCCTTCGGTCTTCTCGTCGTCGTCCCGATCTCCCCGCGGAATCTCCGGTCTTCATCTCCTCGTCGGAAGGGCACCACATCGCCGGGTTCTTTTACGGGCTCCCACCTCTGGACCAAGGCAACTCGAGCACGAAGTTGGCGAGTCGACGTGCCCAAGGATACTGTAGATGAAGTGTAGAAAGCTTTGTCTCATTGGGGTTGAAGTTGCCATGGTTTTTGGTGGAGGAATGAGATACAAGTTTTTGGATGAACAAAGGGATTTTTGTGCAAACAAAATGAGAACAATCCCACACCCAAAATTGGGACAGCCCCTTCAAGCTTGGCCGGCCATGAAAAAAATGAGAGAGAGAGAGAGAGAGAGAATATACAAGGGAGGTTAGCACAAGAAAAGGCAAGGTTGAGTGTAAGGGAAAAAGCAAGTCTCACATCCATCATCATAACCCTCCATCATCATCAAGTCAAAAGTCAAGCAATGATGATCAAAAGAAAGTCAAGGGATGGTGGAACCATCATGAAACCGCAATATACAAAGACCACCCTCCACAATGCTAATTTGCACAATTGCAAATAAGCCCTCCTCCACCAATTTTCAGCCAAGGAAAGAAACAAAGGAAAATGGCCGAAACGGAAAGCAAACTGGCAACTTCAGAAAACTGATCCCGTAATAAATTACAGGAAAACCCCGTGACTGTATATACATACCCGTATTTGTATTGCGACCGAATACAAATGCAATGAGACAAAATCTACACTGTACAATACTAGGATCCGGCTTAAACCAAAGCCCGCTAGTATTATCCGTCCGATCATGATCCGTGCAATACCGCACGTATATGATTGAACCCTGCCATATCTCCATACGGCCTCTACAGCGTTTCCCCAGAAACTTGAGAAAACGGTCTGTGGGGGACTCTAAAGACTCGTCAATACTTTGGTTGTGGATTTAACCACTAGCACGTCAGAGGTATTAGCCATACGTAAAGGGCTACCAGGTATTGACCAAAAGGGACGTCGACGAGCGAACTCATCCTGACACCCTACTGAGCCTGTCAGTGACAATATCCGTACAGTCTGGTCCGTACGTCTATGAGCATCGCATGGCGGGCTTAGGGGGTTGGTAAAAGTCAGAACCCCAAAAGCGGTACAAGTCGTGCCGGAGTGTAGCCCAGAACACCCTGAGATACTACTGGAATACCTACCAGTAAATCTCCTGCCTTGGCTAAAGACTTCGTGTAATGGCTCTCCTAGACACAGCGCGACCTCACCCCCAATACCGGGAGAGACGAACCCCTGCAGATCCGCTCACTGCCTCCATGTGGTTCGGAACTGTACCCAACTAAAACCTGTTTGCACGTCTCCTTTGAGCGTGGTAGGGTAGTAATCAAAGTACAGTGGGAAATCACACGAGACAAATGACGATCTCAGGTCGATGAACTAACCTGTACACATGTCACCAAGGAACTGCTATCTGACGTCTGGTATAAGACCAACTAGCATGTTCCCGGCGAGTCCTGTCCGGTGTACTCATAACCCAATGAGCACCTGTATACATCTTAGGTGAACCAACTGACACCAGTGGCTTGTGAGACTGGCCACCGCCCCACGTCGGGGTCTCGACTGTATACACTAGTCTACTCTGGAGTATCGATGCCATGTTTCGAAACTCCCACGACTAGGGACCTTTTAAGGATGTGCTTATAGACCCCAGCTCCCACGTATATGATCGCCATCATACTGCTGGTCGTCAAGCAAGAATCCTAAGGTCTCTATCAACGTGTAATAGTGATCTGTAAGGTCACCTGAAGCAGTACACGATGATAAAGGTAAACCAGATAGCATAATATCATCTTGAGTAAGACTGTCCTAACGGTATATGTCCTCTATCAATCATTGTAATCACGTGCCTGTGATCCAATAATTGACTCTGAGGGCACTATCTCCAACAATCTCCCACTTGCACTCAAGGCTAATTATTGCGATGTCGCATACTCACAGCCCGTGTGATACCGAACACCCAATCCTCTACTAATCAGTCTCAAAAAACCCGCTTGCGAGACTAATGCGTTCGAGGAATAGCCTCAGTGAGTGGATCCGCTCTAATGTTTCTTTCTATGTCTCTCTTTATCTCAAGTTCGCGGAGAAAGCCATCTCCCGAAATGAGCAATACCTGTCTTAGAATGTGTCTGGATATCTGATGGGACCTAGTTTATAAATGAACTCCAAATCCAAAATTCTTAGACTGTATCGTCAACTGAACTTAATCAGTATCCTGCGCAATGCCTCCCTCGGTATCCGCCTGGACCACCTGTCCATAGTACTGCCCCTCGTCAGAGGGAAAACTATAACTCTGACAGTCACTCTGTCGTCCAGGTCACCTTGGAAGCCTGGAATGATAACCATCTCCTGAATGAGGCTGATGTTATCATATCCCTAGAACATCTACTTATGTTCTAAAACTGCTTCTGAATGTTTCTCCAGGACAGGATCAATATCAACTTATTGCATCTACTGCAAAAACAACATCTGGCGTGGTACTTGACATCTCATGATTGACTCAATTGCCTAAGAAAGTGATCTTCCAATCATGCACATCCCTCTCTACTTTAGTCTGTAAGACACATTTAGAGAGGGCGACTCCATCACTTGCAGGTACACTACCGTGCCAGGAGTCGTCCATTCTAAAACACCTTTAGAATGCTGTCTAAGTACCCAGATTAGCAAACTACCCAAATCTAGATCTAAAAGCATAAATCTAGTAACCAGAATGTCTGATATAATATCCAACTCCTTATATGGAGAAACTGCTGTGTGACAACCAAAGTATAACCGATCGTAGTATAGGAATTTCACTTTCTACTCTGTGTATGTCATCCAAATACCAGGACATCACACCCTACTACCTTCTTAACAGATCCATCCCCTATTCTGATGAAGTCAAACCTATGACTGTCATATCAGAAATAGATGATCTATCTCCGCTACATCTGCTTTAGTCTATAAATAGACATAAGCCACTTGTCCACCAATGCTTCTGCTGCTCCCACTGACTACGACAACCCTCTGGCAGAGTCATATACACAAAAACTTCTAAAGCTAGTTTAGAACGACGCTATACTCATCCTCCTGCTGGGTCTCGCAGCCTGGAACAACAGCAATGGCAAGTCTGGGTAAACAAGAACCTCCCTGTCACCGTCCTTAAGGCTACCGGAGTACCTCTTGGGTGCCTGAGGTTACCCACCGTATCTGCGGAGTTGCCAATGGAATGTCAAACCAAATTGAATCTTTAGGTTCTTATCAAATTTTCAGTAATCGTCTGCGGTTCTGGAATCACTTCCAGTTCTACCATACTCCCACTTCTGTTTTCTGAAAAATCCATTTTTGTTAAAACTGTGGCGAGTCTAGAACAATATCACTATTGATCTTCCAGATGGTAGAAAGTCAACCCTTGTCATAGCCCGGGTCAACCCACAAACAGCCATTACAGAAACGTGCCTTGAGTTATCCGGAGTATGGTTTTAAGCATAAGCCGGACAACTCCCTGTACCTTAACAATGTCAAAATATGAACTGTTCTATATCCAATACAGAAACAGAGGCACTGATTTAATTGAACCAGATTCAAATCATACAGCTGTCTCCAGTACATGTCAACTAAAATGGAGAGAGGCCGATCAGCATTACTCAACTTAGGAGTACTTCCAATTATGAGTAACCTGAAAGAGAAGCAAGTTCTCTTAATCATTACTATCAACTGAATACCCTACACAAGTATCTGCATCTTCGATTACCTTGAAGAATCCCGATACTTGCAACATCTTGTTCTCTACTTTATTCATACACCTATAACTTCTCAAAACTCAGACCTTGCATTTCTACGAAATACATGTCTAAGAACTAGAGAAGTCACAAGTAAACAGAATACAGTCCGAGCACCAACCCCTCTGTCCTCATGGACACTGGACAACATACAATACTCTGTATAAGTCCCCTGAGTCTAATAACTCATTCCCTGTGTATCGTAGGTTGAAAACTGTACTTGTGGTTATGAAGAATTACACCGCTGTTTAATGCTCCTTACCTAACCATCCACTGATATAGGTAAATGTCATGGACATAATTTCAAAAAGGTATATCTCACTCTATAAAAATAGACGTACAGATATATCAATTTGAAATTGGTGCATAACAGCGGATATTCAAAATCAAAAATTTGCCGTCCGGCAAACAACCCAGGTGACTTCCTCAAATATCACCGATTACAACGAATCCCGATATAATGAGGACAATCACCTAATTCCCAATAACTTACTCCCACTCATCATCTGTAAAACCATACAGATGTGAGAATCATACTTGGTAAATACATACCCTTGAGCAAGGGCTAATTGGGAAATCAGTTTTCTTTTAACAGTACACAGTGAAACTGAAAAATTGAAATGTTTCGATGGGGTATCCGGGTATTCCTAGCAATGCCTCTTCCATTATCCAAATTCACAACTGTAACCATATATTTCTATGCCATCTCTCCAAATCCCTTCATATGTCTTTAGTCATTACCTTCTGTACACCCTCTTACGCTAAATGGTTTTCTTCCTTCCCTACCGTTCGGCACCAGCCTATGGTTTGGAAGAAGACTATCCAATAAGCGTAATGGTTGTACTGTCCTAATCCTAGGAGCACTCGCAACGCGAGAGAAGGTGAAGATAAAAGACACCTGAATAAACCTTATTCCTATTTCTCCTGGACCAGAATCCATCCCCGAACTGGAACAAGTTCCTTTCGAGTTCGTATATAACCATACGATGGAGTATCCAATAAACTGTGGATCTTCGTAATGATACGGAGTGTCCTGGAGAAATACAAAGGTGTAGTGGGAATGGTAATGAAATACTTGGTTTGGTCGTGAATAGCAGTCGCAATTTACTTTGCCCTCCTTCTAATCCCTTTATTTGTCTTTACTTAATACCTTCTGTACACCATCGTTAGGCTAATTGGTTTTCTTCATTCCCTACTGGTCGGCACCTACCTATGGTTTGGAAGAAGACTATCCAATTTGCGTAATAGGTGTACTATCCCCTAATCTAAGGGGCACTCGCAACCTGAGAGAAGGTAAAAGGAAAAGACAACTGAATAGTCCTATTCGTTTTCTCCAGAACCAGAAACCATCCTCGAATAAATTCCTTCGAGTTCGTATATAACCATACGATGGTTTTATCCATTGGAAGTGGACGTTCGTAGTAATACGGGGTGTCCTGGAGAAAAGGGTAAAAGTAGGAGTGGCAATGAGGTTTGCAACTCTGACAATCCAAAAGCCAGTGTTTAAGATGGTTCGGTCAATTTTGGTCACTGGGTCATAGTCTAGGGTCGGGCCATGGTCGCTGCCAAAGAGAGAGAGAAAAGAAACACTCAGCGTGCACTCTAACCTAGATCAGAATGGTTACCAATTTATCTAATCAGGAAACCTCCCACTGTACCGTCAAATTCTCCTCCAAACCTGAAAGAAGAATTAGTCGGGATCACCCGAGGAGTAAACCAACTCATCAATGGGAATCGGGATCCAACTATCATCGCATGATAACGTGATGGAATCCACTCACGTTATCACACTCTAGAAGGTATATGCATATCTGGCAAGTTTCAGTTTCTTTAGAAACTCCCGATGTGATTTTTAACCCATGCTCTTATAACCTTGACGAAGGTCAACAAATCATAAGTCACATGTCAAGTTCTACCCGTCATTGTCCAGGTTAATTTGAACCCACCCGCACAAGCCCTTGACGAAGGTCAACAAGGCTATACGACTGTCCCAAACCAACGCATCTATCTATGCAGCAGAAAGGTAACAAGCAGCTACCATTCACTATGCCTTGACGAAGGTCAACAAACATAGCATGAATACTACGTGCTACCCGTCTGAAACGACGGAGGGCTACGAATGGTTTTTGGCGAAAAACCTTTAACGTAATGAACTTAATATCGTTGAAGGAACCGGATAGCTTTTTATAAAAATATAGCGACGAAAACCTTTGCTAAAGAGGTCACTCCCGGTGAAGGGATCTCGGCTCATTCCCCGTAGAATGAGGTGCGGGGTATTCCAGCTGAATACCACGATGCAAAGCAAAAGGCAATCGGCTATAGTGAAGTTATTGCCCTGACGCAAACTTCTGTCCAAGGGGTCACTCCCGGTGAAGGGATCTCGGCCCTTGCCTCGTCGACTGAGGTGCAGGATATTCCAACTGAATATCACTGTGCAAAAGAGAACGTCCTTGCAATAACAGCTTTTTGAAAAAAATTTCAACAACATCAGAATAGGTTTGTTTAGCTTGCATTGATCCGAATCAATGCAGTCCCATCAATTGATCACACCAATAAAGAACGAAAATAATGATGTACGTATATGCCATCCGCATTCGCCACTGGGTCCCGTCATTACTCATTAGGTTACTTAACAAACGACAGAGCGGGGACTGGACTAGCGCGGATGCAAAACATATACAACATCTACTAGTATATATATCAATATATAATATTCGCTCAAGGCGTGATAAAATGCAACATCACAGAAATGTAATAAGAATCACAGAACAATACAGATATCTGAGATCCCCGGGTTTCATAGAGCCGCTACTGAAACCCGACGTTCCCCTGGTCGTGTGGATAGCCTGTGCAATGAAATCCTAGACCCCTACGGGCGCGGCAAGTTACCCGCCAAAACCTGAAGCGAGGAAGCCCCCTTCAGCAACGTGAATGGACCACCCAGCACTTCATGGAATCCGGCAACTTGGGCACCCCTCCTTGGGTCAACATGTACCCCCTACGAGTGCGGCGAATAGCCTGCCAATTCTAGAGTGAAGCCCCCTCCGTATCAACGCCATGAGATGCGGGCCCGTTGCCCTCTAGAACCCGGCTATCCGTGCACCCCACCTTGGGGTAATCCTAGTACAAAAAGTAAAATATACATACAACGGGTACATCGACCTCAGCCCGATCGTGCCCCAAAAGAATAATATACAAACAGGCAGTGACGGCAGTCCACATGTCGGACGCTCGCCCCGCAATATCAAATGTACATAAATAACCAAACTTTACTAACATTGCATCCAGGCTATCCACCACGACAATCCGCAACATCACAGCACAACACAGAACATCAACGTGAATGTCACGTTCGCAAATCCGTCTAAAAGAGCTATAGCAGTTAGACAGGATTTACCGATCAAATGACATTCACGGTCGCAGATATAATGTAAATACTATGAACTAACATGTTTAAAATTTTCGATCGACTGAATTTTCCGAAGTGGGCCCCAAGCACAACTGTAGCACTCAAAAACATCTGGGCCCAAAAAGAATATACTAGAAACCCTATTTCCATGTCAGAGAGCCACTGTAAAAATTTTATGCAGTGAAGCCAAAATTCGGCGGCGGATCCGCGGCCAAAACGTGGTTTTGGCCGCTTATCCGCCGCGCTACAGTATCTTCAGCCTACCAAATTTTCACAAAATGCATAAAAAAAACCCGCACGTATTTTTACAATGTACCAAATAATTTTTAAAGCACTGGAAAAATTCGACAGAAACTTGACATGGAAACGCGGTTTTTTGAAAATCCGTTCGATCGAACTTGTAAACACGTTAGAGCAAGCTAGACTAGGTTAATGGCGTGGCTCTGATACCAGTGTAAGTGCACGGCGGCGCCCCGGCCGTCTGAACGAGGCCAAAATGCGGAAACGAAACTTTTACGAAACTTGTAAACCGGCACCACCGCGCACTAGAATCCCGTATCGGGCCATTAACCTACTCCTAGCAAACTAGAGAAGGGGTAGAGAGATATACCGAGCGATCCGTGTCCTTCGGTCTTTTCGTCGTCGTCCCGCTCTCCCCGCGGAATCTCCGGTCCTCATCTCCTCGTCGGAAGGGCACCACATCGCCGGGTTCTTTTACGGGTTCCCACCTCTGGACCGAGATAACTCGAGCACGAAGTTGGCGAGTCGACGTGCCCAAGGATACTGTAGATGAAGTGTAGAAAGCTTTGTCTCATTGGGGTTGAAGTTGCCATGTTTTTTGGTGGAGGAATTAGATGCAAGTTTTTGGATGAACAAAGGGATTTTTGTGCAAACAAAATGAGAACAATCCCACACCCAAAATTAGGACAGCCCCTTCAAGCTTGGCCGGCCATGAAAAAAATGAGAGAGAGAGAGAGAGAATATACAAGGGAGGTTAGCACAAGAAAAGGCAAGGTTGAGTGTAAGGGAAAAAGCAAGTCTCACATCCATCATCATAACCCTCCATCATCATCAAGTCAAAAGTCAATCAATGATGATCAAAAGAAAGTCAAGGGATGGTGGAACCATCATGAAACCACAATATACAAAGACCACCCTCCACAATGCTAATTTGTACAATTGCAAATAAGCCCTCCTCCACCAATTTTCAGCCAAGGAAAGAAACAAAGGAAAATGACCGAAACGGAAAGCAAACTGGCAACTTCAGAAAACTGATCCCGTAATAAATTACAGGAAAACCCCGTGACTGTATATACATACCCGTATTTGTATTGCGACCGAATACAAATGCAATGAGACAAAATCTACACTGTACAATACTAGGATCCGGCTTAAACCAAAGCCCGCTAGTATTATCCGTCTGATCATGATCCGTGCAATACCGCACGTATATGATTGAACCCTGCCATATCTCCATACGGCCTCTACAGCGTTTCGTCCGAAACTCTAGAAAACGGTCTGTGGGGGACTCTAAAGACTCATCAATACTTTGGTTGTGGATTTAACCGCTAGCACGTCAGAGGTATTAGCCATACGTAACGGGCTACCAGATATTGACCAAAAGGGGCGTCGATGAGCGAACTCATCCTGACACCCTACTGAGCCTGTCAGTGACAATATCCATACAGTCCGGTCCGTTCTTCTATGAGCATCGCATGGCGGGCCTAGGGGGTTGGTAAAAGTCAAACCCCCAAAAGCGGTACAAGTCGTGTCGGAGTGTAACCCAGAACACCCTGAGATACTACTGAAATACCTACCAGTAAATCTCCTGCCTTGGCCAAGGACTTCGTGTAATGGCTCTCCTAGACACAGCGCGACCTCACCCCCAATACCGGGAGAGACGAACCCCTGCAGATCCGCTCACTGCCTCCATGTGGCTCGGGACTGTACCGAACTAAAACCTGTTTGCACGTCTCCTATGAGCGTGGTAAGGTAGTAATCAAAGTACAGTGGGAACTCATACGAGACAAATGACGATCTCAGGTCGATGAACTAACCTGTACACATGTCAGCAGGAAACTGCTATCTGACGTCTGGTATAAGACCAACTAGCATGTTCCCGGCGAGTCCTGTCCGGTGTACTCATAACCCAATGAGCACCTGTATACATCTTAGGTGAACCAACTGACACCAGTGGCTTGTGAGACCGGCCACCGCCCCTCGTCGGGGTCTGGACTATATACACTAGTCTACTCTGGAGTATCGATGCCCTGTCTCGAAACTCCCACGACTAGGGACCTTTTAAGGATGTGCTTATAGACCCCAGCTCCCACGTATATGATCGCCATCATACTGCTGGTCGTCAAGAAAGAATCCTAAGGGCTCTATCAACGTGTAATAGTGACCTGTAAGGTCACCTGAAGCAGTACACGATGATAAAGGTAAACCAGATAGCATACTATCATCTTGAGTAAGACTGTCCTAACGGTATAGGTCCTCTATCAATCATTGTAATCACGTGCCTGTGATCCAATAATTGACTCTGAGGGCACTATCAAAACGTTCAAGAGAACGTGCAAAATGGTGGCTTTTGGGTACAGTCCCGAATCACATGGAGGTAATGAGCGATAGGAGGGGATTCATCTCTCCTGGTATTGGGGGTTGATGTTGCGCTGTGCTCGATTGGCCATAACGATAAGTCCCTGGCCAGGGCTACTACGGAGATTTACTGATAAGTGTTATCAGTAGTTTCTAGACCCGTTATGAGCCTTGCATCGGCACGACTTATCGGTTACTAGGGTCTGATGTTTACCACTCCTAGATTAGATATGCGACATATCAGACGAAAAGACCGGACTATACGGTAGTGTTACTGACAGGCTTTTCAGGAGTAAGAGCAGGCTTGCTTGTTGATCTTCTGATCGCTCAATACCCGGGTTGCCGTTACATCCAGCTAGTACCGCTAACGGCTTATGGGTGCTTGATGTGATCATTACCTACTGCCGGCGTATTGACGAGTCTTTAGAGTCCTACACAGAGGTTTCACTGGCTCGGGCAAACGAAGTAGGAGCACATATGTGATATGTGCGGGACCGAGATTAATACGAGTATGTGATACTGTATTCTATTCTCACGATATAAGGTATCGATCGGTTATATGTGATATAGCCGGGTTATCGAATCAAATATTGATTCGATAAGTCGATACAGTATCGATCGGTTATATGATATATAGCCGGGTTATCGAATCAAGTGTTGATTCGATAAGTTGATACAAATAATATTAGTCGGTCATATGAGATATAACCGGATTATTAAATCAAATGTTGATTTAATGATTTAATGTATAATTATATATTTGATATATTAATTTACATTAACTAATATTAGCTCACTTAAGCATTTCTTTTTCTCACATGTGCACACTTAATATATATGTGATATATATTAATTGTGTTTTCTTCTTTTGTCATGCTTGATGCCACATGCAATATGGGTGTATGAGACTTACACCATGCTAATGATAATGAAGGGTTTATTTATTTAGAGTAAAACAATTATTAGTTGGAAATTGGTCGTATGGCATGAAGCTTGTAGAGACTTGGAGATCCATTGACTTAGTCCACTAGTTTTGTCTTACACTAGATATTTATTAACCCAACCATTATCTAAACCTATGGTGAAGTCTCTACATGATTTATATAAGATATTTCTCGCCCATGGTTGCCATTCACTCTCTAATTCATTATTTGCTTCATCTTTCTCAAGCTCAAGATAGAGCTCTCTAGGTTTATGAGAGGTGAGAAAAATTAGTGAGAAAATTAATTCTAAAGTGAGAAAAAATCCTACTTCATCATCCTCTACTAGATTAGCAATGTAGTTTAGGGTGTTAGCTTTACTAATCCCACATTAGTGAAGAGGTTGCTTGGGTTAGTATCTCCTCGACGTAGATCATCTTCGGCCTTGAACACATCGTGCATACTTGTTGCTTTCTTCTCGTCGGAAGGGACTGCTGCAAGGAGCTATTGAAGTGAAGGACCGGTCAACAAAAGTTGTATTCCTAGTTCACTTAGTTGTAAAGTTGTTTACACATTGTATTGTTTAAATCTTTAGTTAAGATTCTAGGGTTAGGATTGTTTTGTACGGCAAATTTTTGAAAATGGGATGAACGATGCCTCCCGAAACCTTGCTGTCGTGCCAAGCAATCCTACAGTGGTATCAGAGCCAAGCTAGAGATTTAGACGATGTTTGTAGAATTACAAAACCGAAACTATTCCAAAACTTAAAACAACGAAATCCAGTTTCTGTCGAATTTTAAATGGCCTCTAAAATTTTTTTTAGCAACTGCAAAATGTTGTATGTGATATAACATGAACACTATAAAATTTTGAAGCAATATGGTCAGTTTTTGGAAGACCACATCACCACAAAAACCGAGGAGGCCGGCCTTGGTTCCAAGTTCTGGCTTCAATGTTTTTTTGTGTTCCAGGGTCTTGGTTTTGGTGTTTCAGGTGTTACTTGGTTTTGCTAAATTTGCATGTGATGGTATTGTTCCCCACCGATAGACGCGGACGAAGACGCGATAAACGTCTTGTCTGAATTTCGGGGCAGATGCTAATTGGTGCTATCCGTCCACCTCTCCGAAGATGCCAAGTTGATTTATGACACCATGTATCGAAGGTTTAAACGGATGCGGCCGATATAGCAGACTTCGTCAGATTCCCCCTCGTTGAGGGGTTTTTGATTGTGGGGACGCTCTTCCCTGCATACGCAAGCCCCTGCAGTTAATTACGCTACCGCACCGCGGTAACAACTTTCTCCTTCTCCAGATGGTCACTTCGGGTCGTGTGTGTTTGTTTTGTTTTTGGTTGCCCGTGGATTGTATGCGGAGACTAATTTATGTTGTCGCCCGTAGGGCGTGGATTAGTCCAAATCCGTATCTTCTTAGATTTGGGTTTGGGGGTTGGGTTTAAAGATACGTTAGCCTCATTTGGGACTAAGTTCAACTTAAACGTATGTTAAGGATACATTAGTCTCATTTTAGACTAAGATCAGCTTAACGGGATCGTTTAGATCCAACAAAAGAGCATTTGGACTCTATTGTTTAGTTTAGGGACATTGCGGTCGATTAGTTTAAGGACATTACGGTCCAATGTTAGTTTAGGGACATCTCGGTCCAGGTTAAGGACATCGTAGTCCATGGGTTTAAAGGGATCCCACAGTCCGAGGTTAGGGACATCGTAGTCCAAGAGTTTAAGGACCCCACAGTCCGTAGGTTAAAGACATCGTAGTCTATGAACTTTAAGGACATCATAGTCCATGAGTTTAAGGACCCCACAGTCCGTGAAATGTGTGGTTGTCGGGACCCGTCACCTCTCTGAAGACGTTGAAGGATTACAACGACAGATATCAGAGGAGTAAAGAGATGTACCCTTGAACCGGTGTGAATTTGGTTGAAAGATCTATAGTTCAATTTAGAACTAAGATCTGTTAAATATTTATGAGCATACGGGCTCAATTAAAATATAAGTTGAGGACTTATGGCCAATCTTAGGCTAAGTCCAATCAGATTAAAATGTTCAACATTTTATTTAGGGCTGCTGAGCTTTTATTTGGGCTTGGCCCTTTTAATAATCTTGACAAAAATTTTATCTTGTATTGAATGCAGAGCATTCATCAGAGCTCTGGGCTTTATTAAAGAATAATTTTTGTTCTGACAGCGCAACACGTGGCGCGCCATGCGTTTTGCGCCAATTAAAGAGCGCATTGTGCTTCTGTCAAGTAGCGCACACGTGGAGGACACGTGTCGCGCTTGGCGCTAAGCGCCAGATAGTGAGCGCATTACGCCAGTTTATGAGCGCTAAGCGCTAGTTTATGAGCGCATTGTGCTAGTTTAGTGGCGCACACATGAGTGACACGTGGCGCGCTTAGCGCTGAGCGCTAGCCCATGAGCGCAGTGCGCTATTTCAGAAGCGCAAAGCGTAAGTTGCATACGTGGTTGACATGTGGCGCTGAGCGCCGATCCAGAGAGTGCAGAAACGCTGTTCAAGAGTGCAAGGCACATTTCAATAGCGCAAAGCGCATTTCAATAGAGCAAAGTGCATTTGATCAAATTTATGATCTGTGAACAAATTTATGTTCTTTTAAAAGAGGCTTTGCCTCAAGATTCAAGAACAACGGTTATTATTATTTATTTTTTTTGAAAGGGCTTTGCCTTTGTAGATCAATGATCAGTGAATGAAGTAAATACTTCTTTGTTATGTGATGAGATCTTTTGATCTCTTTTATGAAAGACCTTGGTCTTTGTAGATCTATGATCATTTTTAAGAAGATAATTCTTCTCTTTAATTATGAGATGAATCCATCTCTTTGTTCATCACCATTTTTACCTTGAAGAAAAGTCTTCTTTTGCTGAGAGCTTGCTCTTCTTTCTTTGAGTTTTCTCAAAATTTATAGGGGGGTTTCTCTATATCAGACTTGAAGTCTTGGAGCCTTTATATAGGGCAAATTGATTTGTTAAATCAGTTAAAGAGATCTTTCTCTGAATGATTTGGGGATATTTCCCACCGTTGGATCTTTGATCCTAGGGCTTCTGTTTTACAGAAGGCAATCTTCTTGTTTTTAACAAGATTGGAAAGATCTTTCCATAACAGAATTTTAATTCTGATTAATTAATGATTTATCATTATTATTAGATCTTTTGATCTAATGGTGGGGAATTTTATAATTCCAGCGCTGGCGCACCCGTGCTTTGCACGTGGTGCGCTGCTCAGAGCGCAGTGCACTTTGCGCTAGCGCACCTACGTTTGACACGTGGCGCGCAGCGCAGAGCGCAGCGCAGCCTGCGCTAGCGCACCCGTGTTTGACACGTGGTGTACAACGCACCTAGCGCTAGCGCACACATAGTGCACTGCCTAGGGCGCAGGGCACCTGGCGCTAGCGCATCCGTGTTTGACACGTGGCGCGCAGCGTGCCTAGCGCTGGATCTGAAGCGTTGCTTCAATTTTTGAATTTTAAATTTCAAAACAGAGCTTTGCTCTGATTGGGGAAAACAAATGTCCCCCACCGTTGCGCTCACGTGGCGCACACATGAGTGCAGCGTTAGCAGCATCTGCGCCCTTGGATCAACTCAGAAGTTGAAAAGGCGGTTCAATGCCTATAAATAGGACCTTTGGTCTCTTAGATGATTTTCATCTTCTTCTTGAGAATTTTTATTCAGAGCATTGCTCTTCAATTTAAGAACTTTTCAAGAGTCAGAACTCTATCAAAATTTAGGTAAAGTTTAAATTTTTTTAATAAATTAGGGTTTTACCCATTAACAGAGCCTTGCTCTTCATAGTTCTTTGATCTAAAGAAAACACATTTAGGGTTTCATTAACAGAGCTTTTCTCTCATGAACCCATAGATCTAAAGAGATCTTTTCTTGGGGTTTCTTAGTCCATGAGTCAGAGCTCTGCTCTTTAGATGAAGAACTCTTAAGAGTTTTTTCATGGATCTTGAAGATCCTAGAATTTTTAATTCGTAAAAAATTAATTTTAATTAATTATTTTCTGATGGATTTTTCCATCATCATTACAGAGCCAGGTTCTTAAGGAATTTTATTTCTTCATGATCAGAGTTTGACAAGTGTCACTCTGTCATAGAGCATTGCTCTCAAAGGGAGATTTTCTCCTTTTCCTGAGGGATCTCTCATTTAATGAGAATTTTCCTGAGGATTTTCTTATTTAATTAACAGTTTTATCCAATGATGAGGCTGTTTTATTAATTGATGCATTGTCATCTAGATTTTGTGGGTCCCCCTTTGGTCCCCTTTCCACTGCATTGCAGTGTGGTACAAATTTTAAAGTACCGAGTGTGAAAATTTAAAACTAAATTATAGCACTGACAGTTGACTTCTGTCCCCCTTTTTTTTGCAGGCAACATGTCTTTTGATGCTACGTTTCCATTCGTCCGTTCAGAGGGAGGATTCCCTGAGGCACCTGTGGACCGGGAGGTTCTCGCAATCATCAAAGACTGTGATCCGGAACACAAAAATCTTCACTTATGGGGTAGATGGTACGACCATATTATCAGAGGTCGTCGAAACTTCTCTTATGCGACGCCTTCGGAGCCCATCTCGGCGATCCCGTATGCAGATGCACCCCCGGTGAACTATGCCGTGGAGGTTGTTAATTGGACTTCGGAGGGTCTCCTTCAACCTTCGATTGCCGCCGTACCCATGCAGCCGCCGGACACCCTAGGGTGGCGCATATGCAAGGGTGAATCGCACCCTTAGGGATAGCCCTACAACATCGGGCTAACTCCCCGTCATCCGGCCGGGTACTTGCAGTAGGCCCGGTACATCTTGTCGGTGAAGAAATCGCAGCTGTTAAAGCTCGGCTTATACCCTGCGATCTACGCTTCGTTGTTCCAGTATTCCGCACCTCCCACATGGTGGATCAAAGCGTTCTTGGAGCAGTGGAACATCCCGACTCATACCTTCCTCCTGTTGGATAGAGAGGTCTCCATCTCCTTGGAAGAATTCGCCGAGGTTTCTGGTCTACCGGTCAGGGGGGAGCACTGCGAGGAGCTGCTTCCTCCGGATGAATATGTTTTTGCCACCAAGCCAGTGGTGATGGGCCTCACGTCAGAGAACGCCATTCAGCACCAGTTCCCCAGCCTGATAAAGGTGTTGAACCTGTACGAAAGCCTCTTCCTTGAATCCGGAGGCCGGGAGGTCAGTTTTGCGGACTTCATTGCCCGTTTTCTTCACCCAGAGATTTTGTCGCGACGAGGCAAAAATTTTACTAAACTTGATGATCCCTTCGGCTTTGGCTTGGACCGTCAGCCGGTACTGGAAGCTGATCAGAAGGGCTTCTTTCTTCCTGACGCTGCGCTCATCCCTCTGTCAGAAATCGCCGCCCCGGGCATTGATGAAGAGGTGTTTTTTCTTGGGTTTCTTGAGCTATGGTTGAGTTGGTTCATGCTCCCTATGCATCCTCATTACATGAGGCCTTCCGTCTTCTACCCCGCGCATCGCATGGTTGCCGGAATACAAGTGACCATCGGGATCGCCGGGTTAGCCCACCTATACCATGGTCTTAGCGTAGCGGCGGATACCACTAAACCGGGGGTGCATCCTGCCAACTTCCCGATGCATTACTTCACTTTATGGATGGAGATGCACGTGCTCGGGGTCTTTGGCATTCATAAGAGACCTTCGTTTTACGAGAGATGCAAGTTCCCTCGGATTATGCGGCTGGTTGACACCTCCATCGTGAGTCCGTCAAAGCGGGAAGCTAGGGGGTGCTCCTTCGTCTGCGTACGGTCGGAGATGATATGTCTTTCACAGACAAAGTCTTGACCATCGGCAAGGAAACTTCAAAGGCGGTGCTATCACTGCAAGATATTTTTAAGGACGGGGCCTCCGTGTTGAAAGCCCGGGAGATTCTCCATTTATACTCCATCAGGCCGGGCTTTCTTGTACTCAGGCAAAATGATGCGGCGCTATTCATGAGATACAACCCCCATCGTTTTGTCCAGCAGCTGAGTTACAATCAGGGAGTCCCGCTGGAGGCTTTCTTAGTAGAACCCGCTTCCACCGAAGAGGGAACGCGGGGCGCACTGCATCATTTCATGCGCTTGAATACGGGGTCTCACTTCTTTATCAGCGAACCAAGTTGTATCCCGAGGGCCCTTAATGTGTACGTGGCCTGGTATCAACATGCAATGGGTGCTGTTATCAGGGAGGAGAAGCGGCTACTACTCGACCGCAAGGGTGCACCCCCTGCTAGTGACCGAAACCTCCCTTTGAAGCGAAGGACCATTGTCCTTCCTCCGCTCAGAGAAGCTGCCGTGATTGACGCCCCCGGTGATAGGCCTAAGCTACCGGTGCCCCGTGCTCCCGTGGAGACGGTGGATGTACCACCGATGCCCCGTGCTTGCGTGGAGACGGTAAATGTAGCTTCCCCCGAATCTGGCGTAGGCTCAGATATCGGGACTCATCGCCTCAAAGTGCCCACCAAGCGTAAGCTTGTGCTGGCTGCGACTGGAGCTCGTTCGCAGAAGAGGAAGAAGAAGTCAGTCCTTTCTCTAGATACTGTACTCGGCCTGGAGCCTCATGCTCCTTATAACGAGGGCCTGAGTGAATATGGGACCAATGAGGGTCTCTTCATAGCGCCGGAAGATACTGATCTCGAGGCCGCTATTGCAGCTTCTGTGCGATCCGCAAGCCACCAAGCGGAATGGCCACCCTCGCACAATCAAGTAAACATCAGTCGCACCTTCTGTTATTGCATTATATTTTATTTTTATTATCATGTCCTGACTGACATTTTTTCTTCTGTAACAGGCTTTACCACTGAAGAGGCTCTAGCGGCTTCTCTTAGGACCTTTGAGGAGGAGGAGAGGAATCGCGCTTTGCTGGGCATTGGTATGTCTCGGCTAATTGCATCCTCATTCTCCTTTCTTATAGACAATCTAACCCCTTCTTTACCTTATCGCAGGGACTACCTCTACTCATGCTATTCTGAGTGTGGCACCGACTTCGCAGGGCGGTGCGGAGACGCTCGCTGGACCGGCTATCTCAGTTCCTCCAGTATTGTTGAAAGAAGCTTCACTTAAGCAACCGATGATGGATGCCATAACGGCTCCAAAGGTAACCCTTGGCACGGATTACGACGTCCTATTGATGGAGGCGTCTAGAAGATCCGCTTTGACGGCCCGAGCGGAAAGGAAGCGTCGAATGCGCACGGCAAGGGAGCGTAGTACTGTCTTGGCCGCGGGTGTGGGTTCGAGCACCGCTACCCCTGCCCCTACTCCTTCAGAGGAATCCCCGGCTGCCTTGTCCACTGCCTATAGACAGGCAGCACGTGAGGCTCGGGAAGCAGTCGGAAGACCAACTCAAGGTAATGTGACACGGGGTTCCGTTGTCAAAGTTGTAAATATCAGTTCTCATATATCTTATCTTGCAGGGCCGAGTCTTACCGAAGAAGTGGCGGCGTCCGCTGAGCCTGGGGTAGCGGTAGAAGAAGTAGTCATGATTGCCGAACCCGAGGCAGCGGTAGGAGAGATGGCTGCAATTGCCGAGCTCGAGGTAGCGGATGGTGAGACAGTCACGATCGCCGAGCCTGATATGGCTACTATTGCCGAGCCCGAGGTGGCGATGGGCGAGACGGCTACAGCCGCCGAGCCCGAGGTAGTCACTCTTTCGCAAGAGCCGGGCACTGCTCTGATCGTTACTCTTTCCCCTTGCGGCTCCTTATCGCTGCCGGGCGCTGCGAGTATCACGACGATTCTCGTGGAGTCGGGGGATGAGGCGACGGAAGGTGAGACCATTCCGATGGAAGAAGGTGAAGCAGTTACTGTATCAAGTGACGCCCTCATCACGGTTCTGGATGGTGATTCATCAGGTAGATTTTGGGTCATTGCTTTTCTTTTTATTCTGCAATCCTTTTTAATCTATCCTGACGGTATTTATCTCGTTTCTAATGCAGGCATGGCGAGCGCTGAGGTCACGCTACCCGAGGCAACGCCATCAGTTACCGTTTTAACGGTGACCCCTCCTCTACCTTTTCTTGTTCCGCCTCAAATGTTGGAAGGTACGGATTTGTGACCCATCAGTCTTACTTCTAGGCTGTATAATTTATGTACTAACATTGCATTACCGCGTTCTTGCAGGAGTCCTTTTTGATCACCTGTATCAGGTGCTACAGCCACACTTCTCCTTTCAGTCAGAGATTAGCCCGCCCGCTGGTGTCGGTGAGTATTTTTTTTCTGATCGACGTCCTTCCTTTTAACGGGCAGTCATATTATTGCTAGTCCTTCTTTGCATTGCTTGTAGCCTTACAAATTGAAGGAGGGGCCGAGGGTATTGTTGCACCACCGGAACTCCCAGCTCTGCCCCCTGTTGCAGCCGGTATAGTAGACTCTATTGTTCGTGTACTTTTCTTTATTTCTTGAGCCGACATCTGATTTTGATTTGTTTTGTAGCGGTCACATCGATTCCAGCCCCTTTCGAGTCTTATATTATAATGCCGGCAGGGCCCTTTTCCAGACATCCATCCTCAAAAGGTGCCGTGACCAGTCTGCGTATGCTGAGCAAATACGTCGAGGAGCTTGACGCGGAGGCACCTACATCTGCCGTAGATTTCGCGGCCGAGGTCAATCCAATGCTGGCGACGCTTGTGAACTTCCATAATGAAGGCGTCATCGAGTCTTGGGTTAATCATTGCAGGAAGATTGAGGCATGCCTGCATGAGCTTGAGCTTATGCGTCCTGCCCCTGAGATTCAGGCTTTGAACTCCCAGCGGGCCGCATGGGTCGAGCAGAGCGTGTCCTTTCTCCGCCATTTCGAACAAGAAGCGACTTTGAGGCGGAAGGAACGTGAGGAGGCTTCCGCTGAGTCTGTCCAATTACGTGCCCAGGTCGAAGCGAACGCCGCACAACTGAGAGCCGTCTTTGACACCTTGCAGCAATGTATCTCGGACGGGCTTGTATTGAGACGGAAGCTCGACTCTATTGAGCGGGGTACGCAGAGTCGCGAAGCTGCCCAACGGGAAATCGATGAGAAGATTTCATCATGCTTGCGACAAAGGACTCGAATCGAAGCGGAGCTGGCCGCGGCGGCTGATCAAGAAGAGGGGCTGAGGGAAGTGCGCGAGCGGCTGATCGGACTATTGAAAGCGCTTCCCTCTCAATAATTGTTTTTTGTACCATTTGTAGTTTTGAATAAAATGTATTCATTATTTTATTCATTCATATGATGTATTTTGTACCCAATTGAATTCATGAATAAAAGATACATTCCTTTTCGCAATGTCTTGTGTCATCTCTCTGCTTTCTTCTTTCTTTTGTTATCAGTATGTCACCTTAGCAAGTATAGTCGGCAGATGATAGAGTAAGCATCTTGTTTTGGCTTCTTCGAGGGGTAGTGATGGCTTAGAAAGCAGGTTCAGATCTGTTGCCTAAGACTTTTCAACTTCATGAGCCGTGAGGGTCTCATAAAGACTTTTCTCCCTACGAGTCGAGAGGATCTCGTAGGTGTATTTTCTCCTTAGGAATCGTGAGGATTCCTAAGTGTGTTTTCCATTATAAGTCGTAAGGATCTTATAAGAGAGTTTCTTCCTTACGAATCGAGAGGACTCGTAAGTGTTTAATGAGATTGACGTTATCCGCATTTCACGGCGTCATTGGGTGACGTATCTCCGAGGCGGGGTCATGTAGATGACATATTTCCGAGACGGGGTCATGTAGATGACGTATTTCCATGACGGGGTCATGTGGATGACGTATTTCCGCGAAGGGGTCATGTGGATGACGTATTTCCACGACGGGGTCATGTGGATGACGTATTTCCACGACGGGGTCATGTGGATGACGTATTTCCGAGACGGGGTCATGTGGATGACGTATTTCCGAGTCGGGGTCATGTGGATGACGTATTTCCGAGACGGGGTCATGTGGATGACGTATTTCCGTGACGGGGTCATGTGGATGACGTATTTCCGCGACGGGGTCATGTAGATGACGTATTTCCGAGACGGGGTCATGTGGATGACGTATTTCCGAGACGGGGTCATGTGGATGACGTATTTCCGCGACAGGGTCATGTGGATGACGTATTTCCGCGACGGGGTCATGTGGATGACGTATTTCCGAGACGGGGTCATGTGGATGACGTATTTTCGAGACGGGGTCATGTGGATGACGTATTTCCGAAACGGGGTCATGTGGATGACGTATTTCCGAGACGGGGTCATGTGGATGACGTATTTCCACGACGGGGTCATGTGGATAACGTATTTCCGCGACGGGGTCATGTGGATGACGTATTTCCGAGACGGGGTCATATGGATGACGTATTTCCGAAATGAGGTCATATGGATGACGTATTTCCGCGACGGGGTCATGTGGATGACGTATTTCCGAGACGGGGTCATTTGGATGACGTATTTCCGTGACTGGGTCATGTGGATGACGTATTTCCGCGACGGGGTCATGGGGATGACGTATTTCCACGGCGGGGTCATATGGATGATGTATTTCCGAGACGGGGTCATTTGGATGACGTATTTCCGCGACGGGGTCATGTGGATGACGTATTTCCGCGACGGGGTCATGTGGATGACGTATTTCCGCGACGGGGTCATATGGATGACGTATTTCCGAGATGGGGTCATGTGGATGACGTATTTCCGCGATGGGGTCATTTGGATGACGTATTTCCGAGACGGGGTCATGTGGATGACGTATTTCCGCGACTGGGTCATGTGGATGACGTATTTCCGAGACGCGGTCATTTGGATGACGTATTTCCACGACAGGGTCATGTGGATGACGTATTTCCGCGACGGGGTCATGTAGATGACGTATTTCCAAGACAGGGTCATTTGTATGACGTATTTCCACGACGGGGTCATGCGGATGACGTATTTCCGCGACGAGGTCATGTGGATGACGTATTTCCACGACGGGGTCATGTGGATGACGTATTTCCGCGACGGGGTCATGTGGATGACGTATTTCCGAGACGGGGTCATGTGGATGATGTATTTCCGCTACGGGGTCATTTGGATGACGTATTTCCATGACGGGGTCATGTAAATGACGTATTTCCGAGACGGGGTCATGTGGATGACGTATTTCCGAGACGGGGTCATGTGGATGGCGTATTGTCTGTTGTAATGAGACTAATATCGAAGTGGTCTCCAGGTTGTCTGGGAACCATCGAGATTTGGAGTAGAGGCTTTGCCGTAGCTCCAGGGTTGATTACAGCGTCTGAATCCTGCTGGAATGGGGAGGAATGCTGTTGATGATCTCTAGGCTATCCCTGAACCGTTGAGATTTGGCTTCATTTTTTTATGGGGCCTGGGGAGGGAAGGTGTGATTCCTTCTTTGTTTGCGCCCCTAGATTGTATACAGGGATTGATATGATATCACCTGTAAGGCATAAATTTCATTTTTCTTTATTTCTTTCCGCGATGCTCTATCATTTCAGCTTTTATATCGCGAAGGTCGCGATTGCCCAATCATTTCGGCTATTTTTCGCGGTGCCCAATCATTTCGGCTATTTATTTTATTTTTACTCTCTGCATTTTATTGCAAGTTGCCCAATCATTTCGGCTATTTTGCATGCATACATTTTTACTTGCTGATTTTGTTGCAAGTTCCCCAATCATTTCGGCTATTTCGTATGCATGTGTGGCTCGCCAGCTTCTTTGCTGCAAGCTTGGAATTAGACACCGATTTCGGCATCAGCACCGCTACAACTGGAATATTGCCAGGAGCGAATCATCATTTGCCTCTGTCGATGTCGAACAAAGGTGGCTTAGCAAACAGGGTTAAGATCCTGTCGACTAAGGCTTTTGACTTCATGAGCCGTCATAAAGGTATTTCTCCCCGCGAGTCGTGAGGATCTCGTAGGTGCGTTTTCTCCTTAGGAATTGTGAGGATTCCTAAGTGCATGGTCTCTTATAAGTCGTAAGGATCTTACAAGAGTGCTTTCTCCTTATAAGTCGAGAGGACTTACAAGGGTTGTTCACTGTGCAAACATATCCCTAGTCACGGATGGGACTTTGTTAGGGAAATGTTTATTCGCGCCCGTGGATTGTATACAAGGGTCAATATTGAGCCGCTTGTAGGGTGGTATTGGAGGTTGTGGTGGCTGCTTAAGAACAGGTTCAGATCCCTGTAGCTTAAGACTTTTGAATCTTATAAGTCGTGAAGGTCCCATAAGAGGGTTCTCCTTACGAGTCGTGAGGGTCTCGCAAGTGTAATTTCTCCTTAGGAATCGTGGGGATCCCTAAGTGTGTTGCTCCTTTGTGAGTCGTAAAGATCTCACGCAGGTGGTTTCTCCTTACAAAGTCGAGAGGACCTTGCAAGTGTCTTTTAACGAGATCGCGCCCTTTCGGGTTTTCACAAAACTCGCCGGTAGCCCTGCTATTTTTACTCACGGAGCCCTTTCGAGTTTTCATCCGTGCCCTTTTCGCTTATGGACATACCGTTTTTTCTTTTTTTTTATTTTATTCTTTTACTCTTCTCTTTTTTTTGTATCAGCCTTGGGATGTTGCAATCCACAATAGTTTATCGACGTCTCGGTCAACAGCTAGTTTTAGGACATAGTGGTCCATTGTTAGTTTAAGGACGTTTCGGTCCATCGTTAGTTTAAGGACGTTTTGGTCCGTTGTTAGTTTAAGGGCGTTTCAGTCCGTCGTTAGTTTAAGGACGTTTCGGTCCGTCAACCGGCTACTACTTATAGAGTTTTGGGCTTAGGAAGATAGCGAGCGGACATAGGCGTCGTCATCTATCATTGACCCAGGCCGTGACTCGTCAGGCATGGTATTTCTTCAGGAAGCAACCATTTATTGGCCTGAAAGGTCTTTCGCCATGCATGTCCATGAGTAGATAAGCCCCACCCTGGTAGACCTTGTCTATGATATACGGGCCTTCATAGTTCGGTTCGAATTTCCCCCGCTTGGCGTGATTAGGGATTATAGGTCTTTTGACCACTAGTACGAGTTTGCCTTGGCGGAATGTTCTCGGCCTAGTCAATCTTTCGTATGAGCGCGTCATCTTTGTTTTATAAGCCTCCAGATTTTGTTGCGCCATGAGCCGAGTTTCATCAAGGGCATCGAGCTCCTCAAGCCGAAGGTGAGCATTCTCTTCGTCCGTTAGCTCGTAATGAACCGCTATTCGTAAAGAGGGTAACTCTATCTCGAGGGGGAGTACTGCCTCTGTACCGAATACCAATGCGTACGGCGTTGTGTAAGTGGCCGTTTTGAACGTAGTTCGATACGCCTAGAGAGCTTCATGCAGTCGTTCATGCCAGTCCTTCTTATTTCGAGACACCGTCTTTTTCACGATCTTCGTCAAGGTCTTGTTAAAATCCTCAGCTAGACCGTTAGCTCGGGGATTATAGACTGAGGAGTATCTCCATTCTATGTTATGCTGTTGTGCAAAGCGGCTGATCTTGTGGCTTCTATAGGCTGGCCCGTTATCAGATATAATCCGTCGTGGAGTTCCAAAACGATAAATGACGTGTGTCTTGAAGAAATGGAGGATATTCTCTGTCTTCACTTCCCTTAGCGGTACTGCTTCTGCCCATTTGGAGAAGTAATCAGTTGTCGCCAAGATGAATCGATGTCCTCTGGACGATACTGGTTCGATGGGGCCGATTATGTCAGTCCCCCACATTTTGAACGGCCAGCTAGCCACTGTTAGATGTAGCGGATTTGGATGTTGATGGATAAATTCCCCGTGACTCTGGCACGAATGGCACTGCTTCGCGTATTCGAGGAAATCTTGGATCATCGTGGGCCAATAATAACCCATCCGTTTGATCTTCAGCTTCATCTTCGGCCCGGCTTGGTGAGAACCGCAGAGCCCGTCGTGAGTTTCTTAGACGACTCTCTTTGCCTCTTCAGGTCCCAGGCATCTTAACCACAGAAAATCAAATGATCTCTTATACAGAGTATCATTGACGAAAGCAAAAGACAGAGCTCGTTTCATAAGCTGATGTTTTGAGGACGCATCTTCAGGTGTTCGACGGGATTTGAAATAATCTATAAAGACTTCTTTCCAATCCTTAGCCTTTTCCTGCTCTTTTATTTGTAGAGTCGTTTACTCGGTCGCTCCTTTTTCTTCGGACGACTCCGGAGATATTTCTGCCGGTGCGATAACCCGACGGCTTTGCACAACGATCCTCACGTCATCGAGGTTTTCATCAGCCAGTTCTTTAGCGAGCTTGGCTAATGCGTCCGCTTTGCTATTTTCCGCACGCAGTATGCTTTCCAAGATGTAGGAAGGAATTTGGGTCAGCAATTGATGCACCCTCTCGCCGTACTTCACCAACTCTTGCTTATATGTTTGGTAGTCGTCGTTTATTTGACTAACGACCAGCTGGGAGTCTCCGTATTTGAGAAGGTTTTCAATTCCCATGTCGATGGCGATCTCGAGACTTGCTATCAAAGCTTCGTACTCGGCTTCATTGTTTGTCCTTGGCTCTGTTAAGGAGAAAGCAAAGCGCATTATCCCGCCTTGTGGAGTTACGAAGATGAGGCCTACCCCCGATTTGATTATGGGAGTGCATTGTTTGCGCTTCTTCATGGAAGATGCTCCATCGAAGTAAAGTTCCCACCGGGTATCATCCCCGTCGATCGTGTCAAACGCATGTTCGTCTGGCAGTTCGCAATTCAAAGGAGAATCGGCGGGTATTGGATGCTCAGCGAGGAAGTCGGCGATAGCCTGGCCTTTCACTGCCTTAAGAGGACGATAAGTTATCGAGAACTCCATCAATAGCAGGGCCCATTTAGCGAGTCGTCCTGTTAGTATGGCCTTCGACATCAAATACTTGAGAGGATCCACTTTTGATATGAGATGGACCTCATGCGCCAACGCGTAATGTCTGAGTTTCGTTACCGCGAAGATCAACGCCAGGCAGCGTTTTTCAATTGGGGAGTAGTTGCTTTCTGCCCCTAGGAGAACTCGACTCAAGTAGTAGAGGGCTCTCTCCTTCCCTTGGTCGTTCTCTTGTGCCCATAATGCGCCTAAGGAACCTTCAAGGGCGGTTGTATATAGAATGAGAGGTTTTCCTTTAACGGGAGCGGCCAATACTGGCGGATTCTGCAGGTATTGCTTGATTTTGCCCAGTGCGTTTTGGCATTTTCAATCCCAGACGAAAGAGGTTCCCTTCTTCATTAGGTGACTGTAAGGGCAGCACTTGCCTGAGAGATTGGCTATAAATCGCCGGATATACGCGAGCTTCCCTTGGAGAGACCGCGGTTGCTTAAGAGTTCTTGGCGGAGGCATTTCCATGATCGCCTTGATCGTCGACGGATCTATCTCGATACCTCGGTGTCGAATGATGAATGCCAGGAATTTGCCCGAGGAAACTCCGAACGTGCATTTAAGAGGGTTCATCTTCAAGTTGTATTGCCGAAGGTGTTGAAATACGATCTTCAGATGCTCTAAATGTTCCTCGTATGATTTGCTTTTCACCACAAGGTCGTCGATATAGCATTCGACGATTTCATGTATGAGGTCATCGAAGATCTTCTTCATGGCCCTCTGATAGGTGGCACCGACGTTCTTTAGACCGAAGGGCATCACCTTGTAGCAGAATATGCCCAAAGGGGTCCGGAAAGCAGTATGTTTTTGGTCTTCGGGATGCATCATTATCTGATTATATCCTGATGAGTCGTCCATGAAGGAGAAAACTTCATGAGTGGACGTATTGTCTATCATCAGCTCGGTGACCGGTACTGTGAAGTCGTCCTTCAGGCAGGCTTTATTGAGATCCCGAAAGTCCACACATATGCGCACCGTCCCATTCTTCTTCATCACTGAGACGATGTTGGCGATCCATTCAGGATATTGAACCTCTTGGATGAAACCGGTGTCGATTAGCTTCTTGACTTCGGCGTTGATGCTCATCTCAAGCTCGAGCCGCATTTTCCTCAGTGCCTGTTTGATCGGCTTGACGTCAAGGGATATCGCCAATTTTTGTACAGCAATCTCTGGATCTAGTCCTGGCATCTCGGAATAGTTCCATGCGAAGCAATCTTAAAGCTTCATGAGCACGTCCTTTAGCATAGCCACCCTTTCTTCAGACAACAGCTCACTGACGAACGTCGGCCGCGGGTCACTTGCCGTCCCCAAATCAATTTTCTTGAGGCTATCTGCAGTGGTATGTATTCCATCTTCCAGCTCTTTTGGCGCCGGTGGAAATTCTGAGATTACCTCGTCATCATCGTTTTCGAAGCACTAGGAGAGGTCATCCATATTCTCGGGCTCTTCTTCTGACAGCGTTATCACGTGACAGGTACTAGCTCGCTTCCAAGATCGATGTTGATCCGGCTCTACTCTCGTGGCTTTGGGTTCATGCTTCTGCGGCGGGGTTACCTTCCAGCTGCTGAATAGAGCAAACCTGCCTTGTTGATATTGGTCTTCGACCCAGTTCTTGAATGTGAAGCAATCTTCGAGAGGATGTCCTATTGCCCTGTGATAGGAGCAATAGTCCGGGTGAGAGAGTTCGCCTGCTTGCTCGGGGTGCTTGGACTCCGGGAGGGTAATCATTTGATGTTTTATGGCACGATCAAGTATCTTCTGTGTTTTATCCTGGGGAAAAGAGTATGCTCGACCCATTTTCTTCATAAGAGACAAATCCGGACTGCTCGATTCCTTATCACGTGGCTTCTTGGACCCGCTTTGTCGCTGTCGAACGCCTTTCCCGTTCTTTGGTTTATTTCTGCCTCTGCGTCGGGCCTTTTGTACAACGGGTTGACAAGGAGGAGCATTTTCATTTTTCACAGCCTGTTGAAGGAGGCGTTGAGTCCTGGGTTTCTCGTAGATGGCCATTTCGCAATTATGGTCGTCTCGAACCTTTTGACATGCTTCCCTTATAAGCCTGTCCATCTGTTCTTCGAACGACGGACTGGGCATTCTCACGGCGGGAGCTCTTTCTAGCTCAGGATTAGCATCTTCCCATAGAGCATCTCCTTCTTCATCAAAGTCATGTATGACGTAGCAGTCGCGGAGTATCTCTCATTTCTTGGATTGAACATATCCAAGCCTGATCGTTTCCATTCTCCCGTTGGGCAACTTTCGTTGTGTTCCGGGAACGTTCCAGATCCTGTTATAGAACCGTGCTTGTCGCGCGGTTTGCTTAAGGGGCACACCTTGGCGTCTCAAGAGTCTCTTTAATCCGTCAGTGTAATATCTGGGCAAACGGATGGGTTGGAGCCTGTCAAGTGTAGAATCCGCGCCATGCCAGATTTCTTTCTCCACTTTGGACTCCCCGGATCGGTAGAATAGGATCACCTTTTGACCTTTTCACGTGGGAGGGACGTAGAATGTCTGCAGTTCTTCCACACTATAGGTATCTAGCGCATCTAGTTCTTTATAATGCTTGGGCGGAACCATGGCAACTTGCAAACTTTGATCTTCATCAGTGAAGGTTTGTATTGATGGCCGAGAAGAGAATATGGCATTGACCTCATCTTCCGAATCGCTGCCGAAGATCAACATAGGAGTGGACGGTCCCGGCTTGCTGCACTAGGGCAGACCTGAATAAACTATTTCTTTCTCCTCCTCAGTATCACTCCCGAAGACTGGAATAGTGGTGATAGCTTTGTTCTTGTCCTCCGATTTGCGACATCTTTCTATGTCTTCGAAATCTGGTAAGAAGTATTTTGCATCTTCGTACTTTCGGACTTCGTTCACGGAGAATGGGTTCAGCTCTCCTGTTACGGTATACTCGATATCATCCTTGAAATACTTCATACACTGATGTTGTGTAGAAGGGATGATATTGTACTCGTGTAACCAGGGCCGGCCGAGCAAAACATTATAGCACGTCTTGGCGTCAATGACGTGAAAATTAATGTCCGTGACAAGCAGCCCAAAGCGTAGTGTCAATATCACAGACCCAAGCGTCCGTGATAACTGAGAGTCAAACCCGGATATGGTGATTTTGTCGCGAGCCAGGTGCTGAACGCTCATGCAGATTTCCTTTAGCACCCTTACGTAAAGGAGGTTGACGGGGGACCCATTGTCGACCAGGATTTTACCTATCTTGATGTCATGACAGTATCCGGAGACATATAAGGGACGGTTGTGCTCGCATGTCCCAAGGAGGAGATCTTCATCGCCGAAGGTGATATCGGCTGTGTGTACTTCTTCCAACTCGTCCTTCATCTTTTCTTTGGCGAGGAAAGCTTGGAATTGCCCGGGCTCTTGTAATGCCTTGATCAAAGAATCTCTTGCTTCTTTGGATAACAGGAGGGTGTCGAGAATGCTTAACTGCGAAGGTAGCTTTCTCAAGTGTGCCAAAACGTTGTAGTCCACCTTACTTTTCTTTGGCGGATCCTTGGCTGTCAGCTCTTTGATGGCTTGGTCATCAAGGATGATATCCTCAGGGACTTTTTCTTTTCCCTTATCTTTTCTATTTGACCCAATGTTCGAGGGCCCAAGATTCTTTTCGGGCAGCGTATGATTGCGCAGCTGAATATTTTCACAGGTCTTCGGTTCTTCCTCTTTTCCCAAGGTGGACTCTTTAAAGAGAAGGCCAAGAGTCATTTCTTCATCAGAATCGCTCCCAAAGGTGAGAACTTGCGATCCCCCAGCGCTGGTCATGTGACAGTTGCCGGTAGTTCTTTTATGCTCCTCGGTCGTATTTCTCTGCTCCCGACGGGCTTTGCGTATCATCCGCTTGAAATGTTGTCGGTGGGCAACATATCCCTGCCACCATCTTTTAAAAGCGTTGCACTCTTCGGTGGGGTGCGCAATCTTTCGATGATATAAGCAGTAGCTAGGATGCATTTCCGCTTCACCGAGAGCGTTCGCTTCGGAGGGTGGCAGCTTCATTCCCATCGAGATGGCTTTAGCGAACCTTTTCCTCATCTTGAACCTGTTTTTATTTGTGGTGGATGTAGTTTGATCTGGCGGGAGTGTTTCAACTCTTTCGTCCAGTCGTCGGCGTTTGGCTTTTTCAAGTATGGCCATTTCACGCTCTCGAGCAGCTTTGCTTTTAAGAAGAGCTTCATGCAAGAATGCATCAATTATTTCGTCAGACGGCTCTAGAAGTTTTGGTTTAGGATTTGCCCCCAGTTTCTCAGTGCAAGGAGCTTCTTCATCGTCTATCGACGAGTGAGAGATCACATGGCAACTTGGTACGTAATCTTCAGATTCATCCGACGAGTCTTCCCTATCATCTCCGTCCTCAAGGACATGGCTGAGAAACTCTTGGAGTGTAACTGGAGTCTGTGCCTTCTGGTTATACTCTTCCAGCACGTCAATCTGCTTTTACAGGTCCGTGCGCTTGTCACCAGGCTTCACGGGCTTCTTGGATTTTTTCTTCTTCTTTGAAGATTTCGACGGCTGGGTGTGAGTGCTATGGCTATCACCACTGATCTTTGGAGTTGGACGCGGTTTTAACATTCCTTTGATGACCTCGGGTTCGAGTGGATTTTTCCACCTGATCGCCGGGCATGTTTGGAGATCCTTCAGCACTCTTTTAGTTTTGGCTGAAAGAGCGACCTCCCATGGAGCTTCTTCTACGAAAGAGCATGATGCCCCCGGTGTATCCGTCTTCTTGGGAGTGTGTGTCCGAGGCGGGTTCACCTTCCAATTCTCGGATAATACGAATTTGCCCTGCTGGTACTGACCTTCTATCCAGCTTTTCAAGATGTAACAATCTTCGATCGGATGGCCTAACATTCGGTGATAAGGGCAATAGTTAGGATTGCTAATGTCGCCTGGTTGCGCTGGGCGTCTTGGCTCCGGCAGAGTGACGAGCCTGTTGCGCAGTGCGAGCTCGAATAACCTCTTCGTCTTGTCTCAAGGGAATGAGTAAGGGCGTCTCATTTTATTTTCGAGAGATCGAGTTCTATTATTTTGGCGATCAACTGGTCTTAGACCACTGGGCTACTGTTGAGCATTAGCGACGACGGTCGCTTTCCCCTTTCCCTTCTCGTTCCGCGGCTCCGGCTTTGGAGAAGACGGTCTATGACCCATATGGTCAATTTGGGCCAGTTTATCGATCAAGGCTTGGAACGTGGTCGGCTTGAAGAATATCATGAATTGGTAAATAGTTGCATGAGGGTCCAGAGTGCCCACGAACATGCCCACCGCCGGCGCTTCTTCGATGCGCTGTTTGCATTTCGACCATAGATTCCGCCATCGTATTGCATATTGAACCCATGTTTCACCTAGCTTCATCCTAGCATTGATCAACGCTGTGATTGGGGTGCGCTCGCTAGCGCTTGCAAATCTTTGCGTGAATAATAGCTCCATTTCTGCGAAAGTCTTGACGGAGTCATTTGGAAGTTCAGAGTACCATTCAAACGTTGTCTCTGACAAGCTGCCAACAAACTGACGGAGCAAAAGTTTATCATCACCCCCGGTGTTGCCGCAAAGAGCCCTGAACTGAGCGACATGTTGGTGAGGATTGCCTGTCCCCTTGTACACATGGAATTTAGGGATCGTGTATCCCGGCGGGTATTTTATTTGGTCATACCAGCCTGGATACGGTCGCCCAGTTTTAACGACTTGGCCGGCCGCTTCATTCGCCTGGTGAGCTCGTATTTGCTGAGCAATATAGTCATCCAGAGCGGCCTTGGAAATAGTTTCCTCTTTGGCTGCTGAAAGAGCCGGAGGAGGGTTCGATGTCTCCCCTCTGTCGTCTTCAATAATGATCAGAGGGTCTTCAGCTGGAGGATCTGGCTGTAACATCATCCCGACCATGTCTTGGAAGAGAAGCGCCATTTGTTTTATATTAGCCGCTTGTTCTGCTGTTTCTCTGTCCTTCTTTTCGAGGATTCTGCAGAGGAAATCAACATCGGTTTCTTGTTCATGACGCTACTCTGATGACGCCTCCGGGCTTTCTTTTGGCACGGTGAGTGCGGCCATTTGCGTTAGCATTTCCTGAAGCTTCTGTTGCTGCTCCTGGGCTTTTGTCACGGATCGAGTGAGCGGTCGGTGACCCATCGAAGCACGGCTTTCCTCCTTTCCGGAAGCCATATAAACAGTATGCACCATTATGCCCCCACACTTGGGGTGTTTGGGTTCAGCGTCTTTGTGGTCTGTCGTAGTCGCAGGGGCTTTCTCTGGCCTCCTTCTCTTTTGAGCAGTTGACGTTGAGGGGGCCGTTGCGGCGGGCACCCAGGTAGTTATCGTCCTTTGTGGCTTGACAGGGCGGTTCTCTTCCTGTTGAACCTTCACCTTTTTCTGTCGGCTAGGGTAATCTTGATCAATCACCGACTCCTGGATCTGTCGCCAGACTTTGTAGATTTTGGAGGATAGCCGCTGAGGGGGCTGTTCCGGCTTCGCCTTCGGTGCATTCTCTACGGGTGAAGGAGATCTTTTTAGTACGGCGGTAGAAGAGTTCCTGCGCACCTTGTTCAGCAATTCAAATCTATTCCCGGTTGGAACAGCAGCATTGACTTCCACCGTTGGGGCTGGTGGAGTTAGCCCAGAGGGGGAGTTGCCCCCAGCCTTCCTTACTCGGCGCCAGTGGCGATGTCGAGCGTGTCGAGCCGTTGGGATTGTTTCAGCTTTAGGGGTGACTTCGTCATGCCCCCTGTTCTGGTGAGGCGCTGCTGGTACCAGCCTCTTGAAGACCGACGTCCGTCGAGCAGCAGTGTCTAACCTGTCAAAGACAGACCTCTGGGCGGGGGAAGTAGCTTTGAGGACTTCGACTGGAGCGGGAGCCGGAACAGTCAGTCTTGTGAAGACCGACCCTTTGGCAGGAGAAGCCGCCTTGACGACTTCGGGAGCAGGGATGGCTATCCTCTTCGGAATAACCTTTTCTGGAATTGCAGGCTTCATCATGGGCCCACATGAACTTTGGCCCAATCTGGCGAAGACTGAGGCGCTGGAGCTGGATAACCCGTTGAGAGGGGTCGCAGTAGTGGTAAGTCGATCGAAGACCGACTTCTTTGGAGATTCTTGCGGCAACATCGGGGCATCGAAGCACATGGGTGGGATCATAGTCCCAAAAAACAGACCAGTGGTGGCCTGAGTTACTTGGTCCACCGGCATCATGAACAAGGAGGCCGCTTGAGGTCCGTAAGCTATGCCTCCAGATGAGGCGGAACACGAGTTGCAGTTGCAGCTAGAACACGTCGCGCAAGTAGACGCCATTGATGTTTCGTTTTCTACGCCAAGCAAGAAACCAAATCATAGTACCTCGAACCCAAGGGCAACCATATCAAACCGTGATTCGTTCACGAACACGACACACGAAATGTGGAGTGGAAAGAGGAAAAGGTCCCGCCGGGCGTGCCAGAATCTGTTCCCCGCCGAAAGACGCGGACGAAGACGCGATAAACGTCTTGCCTGAATTTCGGGGCAGATACTAATTGGTGCTATCCGTCCACCTCTCCGAAGATGACAAGTTGATTTATGACACCATGTATCGAAGGTTTAAACGGATGCGGCCGATGTAGCAGATTTCGTCAGATTTCTCCTTGTTGAGGGGTTTTTGATTGTGGGGACGCACTTCTCTGCAGGCGCAAGCCCTTGCAGTTAATTACGCTACCGCATCGCGGTAACAACTTTCTCCTTCTCCAGATGGTCACTTCGGGTCGTGTGTGTTTGTTTTATTTTTGGTTGCCCGTGGATTGTATACGGAGACAAATTTATGTTGTCGCCCGTAGGGCGTGGATTAGTCCAAATCTGTATCTTCTTAGATTTGGGTTTGGGGTTGGGTTTAAGGATACGTTAGCCACATTTGGGACTAATTTCAACTTAAACGTATGTTAAGGATACGTTAGTCTCATTTTAGACTAAAATCAACTTAACGGGATCGTTTAGATCCAACAAAAGAGCATTTGGACTCTATTGTTTAGTTTAGGGACATTGCGGTCGATTAGTTTAAGGACATTGCGGTCCAATGTTAGTTTAGGGACATCTCGGTCCAGGTTAAGGACATCGTAGTCCGTGGGTTTAAAGGGACCCCACAGACCGAGGTTAGGGACATCGTAGTCCGTGGGTTTAAAGGGACCCCACAGTCCGAGGTTAGGGACATCGTAGTCCATGATTTTAAGGACCCCACAGTCCGTAGTGTAAAGACATCGTAGTCTATGAAGTTTAAGGACATCGTAGTCCATGAGTTTAAGGACCCCACAGTCCGTGAAATGTGTGGTTGTCGGGACCCGTCACCTCTCTGAAGACGTTGAAGGATTACAACGACAGATATCAGAGGAGTAAAGAGATGTACCCTTGAACCGGTGTGAATTTGGTTGAAAGATCTATAGTTCAATTTAGAACTAAGATCTGTTAAATATTTATGAGCAGACGAGCTCAATTAAATATAAGTTGAGGACTTATGGCCAATCTTGGGCTAAGTCCAATCAGATTAAAATGTTCAACATTTTATTTAGGGCTGCTGAGCTTTTATTTGGGCTTGGCCCTTTTAATAATCTTGACAAAAATTTTATCTTGTATTGAATGCAGAGCATTCATCAGAGCTCTGGGCTTTATTAAAGAATAATTTTTGTTCTGACAGCGCAACACGTGGCTCGTCAGGCGCTTTGCGCCAATTAAAGAGCACAGTGCGCTTCTGTCAAGTAGCGCACACGTGGAGGACATGTGTCGCGCTTGGCGCTAAGCGCCAGATAGTGAGCGCAATGCGCCAGTTTATGAGCGCTAAGCGTGTTAGTTATGTATATGCCCTAGAGGCCATTGTTGTACATATGATGTATATTATGATGGATGCTTAGATATATACAGAGAGGACTTTCTTGCTCGTCATGATAGTATGCTATTTGGTTTCACTTTATCTTAACATGTTGACTCTCACATGTTGATAAAGCCCTTAGGATATGTACTCGACTACTGGGATTATGATGAGATCATACTAGTGGGGCCATAGTAGTCGATGAGTACATCCTATAACTGTTCCTAGTCGAGGGTATATCGAGACAGGGCATCGATACACCAGAGTAGACTAGCGTATACGCATCTTGACCCATATGATGGGCGATGGATGATCCCATATCCATCGGCGTTTGACATCAGAGATGGTGTACGGGTGCTCAGTGGAGACTGGGTACACTGGACGGACTCGCCGAGAACTCCCAGATGGTGATATACCACACGTCAGATGGCAGTTCTCCGGTAACACTGGTACAGGGTAGTCTGTAGACCCGAGATCGTCATAGAGTCTTGTGTGATTCCCACTGTGCTTTGATTTCCACCTTACCACGTCCAAGAGGGCGTGCAAAACGGTGGCTTTTGGGTACAGTCCCGAATCACATGGAGGCAATGAGCGATAGGAGGGGATTCGTCTCTCCCGGTATAGGGAGTTGATGTTGTGCTGTGTTCGATTGGCTATAACTGGAAGTCCCTGGCCAGGGCTGATATAGAGATTTACTGGTAAGTGTTACTAGTAGTTTCTCGACCCGTTATGAGCCACACATCGACACGACTTATCGGTTACTGGGGTCTGACGTTTACCACCCCTAGACTTGATATGCGACATATCAGACGAACAGACCGGACTGTATGGGAGTGTTACTGATTGGATTCACAGGAGAACGCACAGGCTAGCTTGTTGATCTTCTGATCGCTCAATACCTGGGTGGATGTTATGTTTAGCTGACCGCTTGCAGCTTGTGGGCGTTTGATATGATCATCACCTGCTACCGGCGTATTGACGATTCTTTAGAGTCCTACACAGAGGTTTCTTGGCTCAGGCGAAACGGAGTAGAGGCACATATGTGATATGTGCAGGACCGAGAATAATGCGATATGAGATACCGTATTATATTCTCGCGATATTTAGATATGAACCGGGTCATCGGATCAAGTGTTGATTCGATGAATCGGTACATGATATATTAGTCGGTAATATTCGATATAGCCGGATCGTCGGATCAAGTGTTGATTCGATGATTTAATGTATAATAATATATATGATATATTGTATTACATTATCTAATATTGGCTCGCTTTACTATTTCATTTTCTCACTGGATGATACATTGATATATATGCGATATATGTTAATTGTATTATTTTCTTTTGTTGCAAATATATAATATATATGTGATATATATTATTGTGACATGATATGATTTATTATTAAACATGTTTAAGGATGATTAAAAGGGATTAGGGTTTGATTAGGGTTAGTTGCTTCATGCACTTTCTAGAAGCTTTTTCTTTTGTCATGGTTAAGATATTTGTTGATGACTCATTGCTAACCCAACCAAATCCTAACTCTAGTTTATTCTCTACAAATTATTAGCCACTCATCCTTGACCATGGTTGATACATCAATCATATCCTTTTATTTCTATTCATCACAAAAGGAATTATCATTATCATTTTCCATGATTTTCTTCTTCTCTATTGATTTTGAGCTCACTAGAAATTCCATTTGTGATGATAAATTGTGAGAAAGTGAATTAAAAAGAAAGCATAAATACTACTCCTTCATCCTCATCTCATCTAGCCCATGAGATTAGTGTGTTCATCTCTTTAGAGTGAGAAAACTTGAGTTATTGGAACTTCGACGTAGATCATCGGAGATTTGGAACACTTCAAGCAAGCATGGATCGTTCGAGTCGTGGAGCCTCTCTTGAGTCCGGGAGATCGTGGATCGCGGCGAAGGGACTTCTACTCGGAGCTTTTGAAGCGAAGGAGCGGACTACAAAGGTTGTAATCCCTCACACTTAGATAAAAAGATATTATCTTGCATGCTTAACCCTAATAATCTAGCAAAGTTCCTGTCTTTGGGTTGTTCGGCACGTCTAAATTTTTATCCGGGCATGTTTGATGCCTTATGAACCTTCACAAGAGTGCCTAGGAACCCTACAGTGGTATCAGAGCCTAGCTAGAGCATTAGGCGACATGTTTACGAAGTTAAAACTCCGATCGAACCCGAACCGACAAAATTTACCCCCTCTGTGGAAATTTTTCAAAATCTGGGATTTTTCTTAATTAAAAATACGTAAAAAAATCAGCAGGGAATTCTAAGAATTACCATGAAACACGGGCCCACAACTCCACTAAATCACCGCGGAACCGCCGCGGGAACATGCTTCTCGCGGCGGTTCCGCGGCCGATTTGTGGGATTGTGACACGTGGCTTCATCGTAATATCCATAGGTGCTTGTTGATGCTTCTAGGTATTTTTAAATGTGATTCAAGTGTTGTTTAATCTGGGGTTTATTTTGTAATCGTAGATTCGATCGGAAAATTTAAATTCGTTGTTTTTCCAGATATTTAGAAATTGTTAAAAAGTTCGAACGGATATCATTAACTCACTTTTTCCCGGCACGTAAAAATTTCAAGTGTTGAATTTTTATCGGGTTTAAATCTTTCGGAAAAATTGTACAAGTTAAGCGGTGGACTCTCTAGAAGGCAACAAACCTTAACTCGATTATGTGACCGTCTTGAACTGCCTTTTGAACCTTCGGGTTTGGGGCAGTACGGCGTGCCACATGTGAGGCGTTGGCTTGACCCTTCTACGACTGGATCACCGATATTGTGACATATTCTGGGATTATTTGAACTCCGCTCAAGTGTTGAGCACTTTAGGAAATTTTGGGTATTTGATTATCTGTTCAAAAAGTTTAATACTATCTATTTATTTGGAATGTGATACAATATGTGGAATTCATAGAGTTAGGCATGAAATGCGAAGTATGTGATATTTCGGATTTACGATGTCTAAAGTGATTGTGGATTCCAAATGTTGTAGTTTTACACTTTCTTTTCTGTGACCGTAAGTGTAATATGTGATATTGCCGGTTTCGTTGCTATATGTCAACGACAATTGGGATGCGCATATTTACTTACGTTGATGATATGTGATATTATGTGTTGCTGTGATATGTTATATTGGATCGTCACGTTCTGAATAGCCGGGGGTTTTATGTGAGATGAGGGTTTTTATTTTCATTCATGTAAAATTCATTTGTAATGTAATATTCTTTTATTTGGGGCACTTCCAGGTTGAGGTTGATGTCACCAGTATATATTATTTACTTTTCCGCATTAGGTAGACCCAAGGAGGGGAGCACAAGTAACCGGGTTCTAGGGTCCAGTGGGAGGCCATCTCGAGGAGTCGAGACCGGGTCTCCTAACCCTAGAATTGGCAGTGTTACTTGCCGCTCTCGTAGGGGTCTTGGGATGTGGGTTTGGCTATTCGTCGCGACCGTGGAATCCGTGTTTTATATAGGCTCGTATTGAAAACACGGACGTCCTAGTATATCCAATATTTCATATATGTTCTTCTGCTGCAATGTTCTGTGATGAGATCATATTACTGCCTGAGACGAATGCTTATACTATATATATATATATGCTGATATATAAATATTACTGCTTTCGTTTCTTCTGTGATGCTTAGGAAGCATAAGCTGATGAGATTTTTATTAATGAGATTAATAAAAAGAAAAGAAACCTAAAGATATTGTAGAATCAAAACATTATAAAAAAGGGTAGCTACAGTTTTGCTTTGCACGGTGATATATATGATATGTCCTGCACCTTATTCGATGAGGAAAGAGCCGAGATCCCTTCACCGGGAGTGACCTCTTTAGCGAAACTGGCAGATGCTACAAAACTCGGTTTGTCTTTTGATTGCTTTTAGAGTTTTGCTTTGCACAGCGGTATTATATGATATATCCTGCACCTTATTCGATGAGGAAAGGGCCGACGATCCCTTCACCGGGAGTGACCCCTTTAGCAAAACGAGAAAATCCTCAAAAACACTCCTTTTCAAAAACACTCGATTCTACGACGATATCAAGTTCATTACGCTCAGGGTTTTCTGAAAAACCTGCGTAGCCCTCCGTCATTTCAGATAGATATTATTTAGTATTCGTGCCATGTTTGTTGACTTAGTTAAGGCATAGTGTACGGTTGCTAAGTAATGTTTATCTGCTAAAACATAAGATGTGATTGGATTAGGGTATTCGTACGGCCTTGTTGACTCAGTTAAGGGTCGTACGGGTGGGTTTAATTCGATCGGGAAATGTACGGGTTGAACTTGACTTGCGATTTATGGTTTGTTGACTTAGTTAAGGTCATAGATCGCTAGGGGCAAAATATTATCGGGAATTTCAAGTGTTGAAATTTGCAATGAGATTGCATACCTTCTATGAGATAGTTGGATCCCGATACCCACTGCGAGTAAGTGTTACTCCTGGGAAAGTTTTACACATGACAATTAGTCATTCAAGTAGGTGTCTAGAAAAGTGTTAACGGGGTTACGCCTCTGGGAAAACGAGGTTTACTTTAATTAGGTCCGTGCGAAAGCACGGGGAACCTCCCTCAAAGTACCGACACTGATCTGGCTGAAAGATTGACGAAATTGTAGGGTGTAATTAATCCCGGCTAATCTTACATTTTAGGGTTTGAAGGTAGATTTGATAAAAACAGTGGGAGACATCCTGATTAGATAAGATAATAACCAATCTAATCTTGCAAGAGCATACGCTAAAGTGTTTTTCTTCTCTCTCTCTCTCTCCAGGTAGCGACCATGTCAGGCCATAATCAAGATAATAATATGGATGTATTGACTGAACCCGCTTATTATACTGAGCAGGGGAACGTTGGACCCGTTCTTTCTTATAAGAGTTATAAGACTGAACAGGAAATAGGAGAATGTCTGGATTCTCACGCCGCCCAAAAGAACATGCATATTGATGCATCTTCTTCAGGTGTGTTAGTTATTGAGAACTGTTTCTCAGTTCACCCTACGTCCTGGGTATTAGATACCGGATCAGGATCCCACATATGTAAATTGTTACATGGGCTACGAAAAGGTAGAGAACTGGGAAAAGGTGATCATTCCGTTCAAGTAGGGAACGATGCAAGTATTGTAGCCAAAGCAGTTGGCGAATATCACCTTGTATTACCAAGTCGTAATACACTTATTCTGAATGAGTGTTATTATAAACCGAACATGATGTGCAACATTATATCAGTTTCTTTATTAAGTAAAGAAGGATATAATTTTGTAGTACAGGATAATGTTATGAACATCTTCCTAAATCAAAAGTTGATTGCATCAGGCTCGTTACATAATGGCATATTCATTCTCAATCAAAATACAGTCCTCAATATACAAAACACACACAAGAGGAAGAGTTCAGATATGAACGAATCCTTCTTGTGGCATTGTAGACTTGGTCATATCAATGCGACACGACTGGCTAAGTTGCATAAAGATGGATATTTGAACCCGTTCGAATTATCATCTTATGATACTTGCCATTCATGTCTCAAAGGAAAAATGACCAAAGCTCCGTTTAGTGAACACGGAGAAAGAGTTACAGAACTCTTAGGACTGATACATAGTGATGTATGCGGTCCCATGTCTACGCATGCTAGGAACGGTTCTTCCTACTTCATTACATTCACTGACGATCTCTCTAGATACGGACATGTGTTTCTGATAAAACACAAGTCTGAAGCTTTTGAGAAATTCAGAGAATATATGCACGAAGTAGAGAACCAAACGGGCAAAAGTATTAAGATTCTTCGATCTGATCGAGGAGGTGAATACTTAAGCAGTGAGTTCCTAGATTATCTAAAAGAGAATGGGATTCTCTCTCAGGTTACTCCTCCTTATACACCACAGCACAACGGTGTATCGGAACGAAGGAATCGCACCCTATTGGATATGGTGCCTTCAATGATGAGTATAGCTCAGTTACCTATTTCCTTTTGGGGGTATGCGCTTGAGACAGCCATATACATATTGAATCTAGTTCCGTCTAAATCCGTACCTACCACACCATATGAGATATGGAGTGGGAACAGACCATATTTTAAACGAGTTAAGATATGGGGTTGTCCGGCCTATGTCAAAAGACAAAATCCGGACAAACTCGAGGCACGATCAGTTCTTTGCAAATTTGTGGGATATCCTAAGAATTCCCAAGGATATTTTTTCTACCACGCTGAAGAACAAAAAGTGTTTGTTTCTCAATATGCCACCTTTTTGGAAAAGGAATTTCTTACAAAAGAAATTAGTGGCAAAGAGGTAGAGCTGGAAGAGGTTCCAGAAACACAAATTACAACTGAAGATTTAGTAGAACCGGAGGATTCAGTAGTACCCGACGAACCCCAGTCTCTCCGCCGATCTAATAGGGTTTCTCGTCCACCTGAGAGATACTACGGTTTTCTCATTAATGGTGGAAGCGAGGATTGCATCATGGAAGATGATGACCCGACTAGTTTCGAGCAGGCCATCTCGAGTGGTGACTCTATGAAATGGCTAGATGCAATGCGATCTGAGATGGAATCCATGTACACCAATAAAGTATGGATTTTAGAAAATGCTCCTGAAGGGGTAAAACCCATTGGGAGCAAGTGGATTTTTAAAAAGAAATTTGGTGTAGATGGAAAAGTTGAGACTTTCAAAGCTAGACTTGTAGCAAAGGGTTTTCGTCAATGACCAGGTGTGAATTATGACGAAACCTTTTCTCCAGTGGCTATGCTTAAGTCCATCCGGATCTTACTTGCCATTGCTGCATACCATGACTACGAAATCTGGCAAATGGATGTTAAGACCGCCTTTCTAAACGGTGATTTAGAAGAGAGCGTGTACATGACTCAGCCAGAGGGCTTCGTAGATAGTGGGAGCAGCGGAAATGTGTGCAAGCTGCTTAAATCCATTTATGGGTTAAAGCAAGCATCGCGGAGTTGGAACATCTGTTTTGATGTTGTAGTCAAAGAGTTTAACTTCATCAAAAATATAGATGAACCTTGTATCTATAAGAAGGTAGCAGAGGGTAAGGTTGTCTTCCTCGTATTGTACGTGGATGACATACTCTTGATAGGAAATGATATTCCTATGCTGCAATCAGTCAAGCTCTTCTTATCACAGAGATTCTCAATGAAAGATCTAGGTGATGCCTCCTGCATATTGGGAATCATGATCTATGGAGATAGATCTAAACGGATACTGGGATTGTCCCAATCCAGGTACATTGACACCATACTAAAGAGGTTTAGTATGGAAGAATCCAAGCGTGGGAACCAACCCACGATCTCTGGACTCACTCTCTCCAAAGAGATGTCTCCCAAGACTGATTTGGAGAGAGCTCGCATGCAAGGGATACCCTATGCTTCGGCAGTAGGCTCTATCATGTATGCGATGCTATATACCAGACCCGATGTAGCATACTCACTAAGTGTAGTGAGTTGGTATCAAGCAGATCCTGGAGAGAGTCACTGGACAGCTGTGAAGAACATTCTCAAGTACTTACGAAGGACTAAGGAAATGTTCTTGGTGTATGGTAACGGAGAACTCCAGATGGAGTCCTTTACCGATTCCAGCTTCCAAAGTGATAAGGACGACTCTAAGTCGCACTCGGGATTTTTCTTTACCCTCAATGGAGGGGCGGTATGTTGGAAGAGTTCCAAACAGGATACCGTTGCAGACTCGACGATGGAGGCTGAATACATCGCTGCCAACGGTGCTGCCAAAGAGGCTGTCTGGATCAAGAAGTTCATTAGTGAACTTGGTGTGGTTCCATCCATTGAACATCCAATACCTCTGTATTGCGATAACAATGGAGCTGTGGCTTTTGGCCAAGGAACCCAGATCCCATCAGAAATCCAGACATATTCTGAGGCGGTATCACCTCATCAGGGAGATAGTTGATCGCCGGGAGATCGAGGTCAGGAGAGTAGATACGAAGGACAACACTGCGGATCCATTCACGAAGGCTATTCCCCAGATACAGTTTGAGAGATTATTTGGGATGCTAGGTATGAGATACTACAGCAGCTGGCCTTAGTGCAAGTGGGAGATTGTTAGTTATGTATATGCCCTAGAGGCCATTGTTGTACATATGATGTATATTATGATGGATGCTTAGATATATACAGAGAGGACTTTCTTGCTCGTCATGATAGTATGCTATTTGGTTACACTTTATCTTAACATGTTGACTTGTATTGGTTTACTGTTTTTCTCTCATATGTTGATAAAGCCCTTAGGATATGTACTCGACTACTGGGATTATGATGAGATCATACTAGTGGGGCCATAGTAGTCGATGAGTACATCCTATAACTGTTCCTAGTCGAGGGTATATCGAGACAGGGCATCGATACACCAGAGTAGACTAGCGTATACGCATCTTGACCCATATGATGGGCGATGGATGATCCCATATCCATCGGTGTTTGACATCAGAGATGGTGTACGGGTGCTCAGTGGAGACTGGGTACACTGGACGGACTCGCCGAGAACTCCCAGATGGTGATATACCACACGTCAGATGGCAGTTCTCCGGTGACACTGGTACAGGGTAGTCTGTAGACCCGAGATCGTCATAGAGTCTTGTGTGATTCCCACTGTGCTTTGATTTCCACCTTACCACGTCCAAGAGGGCGTACAAAACGGTGGCTTTTGGGTACAGTCCCGAATCACATGGAGGCAATGAGCGATAGGAGGGGATTCGTCTCTCCCGGTAAAGGGAGTTGATGTTGTGCTGTGTTCGATTGGCTATAACTGGAAGTCCCTGGCCAGGGCTGATATAGAGATTTACTGGTAAGTGTTACTAGTAGTTTCTCGACCCGTTATGAGCCACACATCGACACGACTTATCGGTTACTGGGGTCTGACGTTTACCACCCCTAGACTTGATATGCGACATATCAGACGAACAGACCGGACTGTATGGGAGTGTTACTGATTGGATTCACAGGAGAACGCACAGGCTAGCTTGTTGATCTTCTGATCGCTCAATACCTGGGTGGCTGTTACATTTAGCTGACCCCTTGCAGCTTGTGGGTGTTTGATATGATCATCACCTGCTACCGGCGTATTGACGATTCTTTAGAGTCCTACACAGAGGTTTCTTGGCTCAGGCGAAACGGAGTAGAGGCACATATGTGATATGTGCAGGACCGAGAATAATGCGATATGAGATACCGTATTATATTCTCGCGATATTTAGATATGAACCGGGTCATCGGATCAAGTGTTGATTCGATGAATCGGTACATGATATATTAGTCGGTAATATTCGATATAGCCGGATCGTCGGATCAAGTGTTGATTCGATGATTTAATGTATAATAATATATATGATATATTGTATTACATTATCTAATATTGGCTCGCTTTACTATTTCATTTTCTCACTGGATGATACATTGATATATATGCGATATATGTTAATTGTATTATTTTCTTTTGTTGCAAATATATAATATATATGTGATATATATTATTGTGACATGATATGATTTATTATTAAACATGTTTAAGGATGATTAAAAGGGATTAGGGTTTGATCAGGGTTAGTTGCTTCATGCACTTTCTAGAAGCTTTTTCTTTTGTCATGGTTAAGATATTTGTTGATGACTCATTGCTAACCCAACCAAACCCAAACTCTAGTTTATTCTCTACAAATTATTAGCCACTCATCCTTGACCATGGTTGATACATCAATCATATACTTTTATTTCTATTCATCACAAAAGGAATTATCATTATCATTTTCCATGATCTTCTTCTCTCTTGATTTTGAGCTCACTAGAAATTCCATTTGTGATGATAAATTGTGAGAAAGTGAATTAAAAAGAAAGCATAAATACTACTCCTTCATCCTCATCTCATCTAGCCCATGAGATTAGTGTGTTCATCTCTTTAGAGTGAGAAAGCTTGAGTTATTGGAACTTCGACGTAGATCATCGGAGATTTGGAACACTTCAAGCTAGCATGGATCGTTCGAGTCGTGGAGCCTCTCTTGAGTCCGGGAGATCGTGGATCGCGGCGAAGGGACTTCTACTCGGAGCTTGCGTAGCGAAGGAGCGGACTACAAAGGTTGTAATCCCTCACACTCAGATAAAAAGATATTATCTTGCATGCTTAACCCTAATAATCTAGCAAAGATCCTGTCTTTGGGTTGTTCGGCACGTCTAAATTTTTATCCGGGCATGTTTGATGCCTTATGAACCTTCACAAGAGTGCCTAGGAACCCTACAAAGCGCTAGTTTATGAGCGCATTGCGCTAGTTTAGTGGCGCACACGTGAGTGACACGTGGCGCGCTTGGCGCTGAGCGCCAGCCCATGAGCGCGGTGCGCTATTTCAGAAGCGTAAAACGCAAGTTGCATACGTGGTTGACACGTAGCGCATTTTGGCGCTGAGCGCTGGTCCAGAGAGCGCAGAAGCACTGTTTAAGAGTGCAAGGCACATTTCAATAGCGCAAAGCGCATTTGATCAAATTTATGATCCGTGAACAAATTTATGTTCTTTTAAAAGAGGCTTTGCCTCAAGATTCAAGAACAACAGTTCTTTTTTTTTTTTTTTGAAAGGGCTTTGCCTTTGTAGATCAATGATCTGTGAATGAAGTAAATACTTCTTTGTTATGTGATGAGATCTTTTGATCTCTTTTATGAAACACCTTGGTCTTTGTAGATCTATGATCTTTTTTAAGAAGATAATTCTTCTCTTTAATTATGAGATGAATCCATCTCTTTGTTCATCACCATTTTTACCTTGAAGAAAAGTCTTCTTTTGCTGAGAGCTTGCTCTTCATTCTTTGAGTTTTCTCAAAATTTATAGGGGGGTTTCTCTATATCAGACTTGAAGTCTTGGGGCCTTTATATAGGGCAAATTGATTTGTTAAATCAGTTAAAGAGATCTTTCTCTGATTGATTTGGGGATATTTCCCACCGTTGGATCTTTGATCATAGGGCTTCTGTTTTACAGAATGAAATCTTCTTGTTTTTAACAAGATTGGAAAGATCTTTCCATAACAGAATTTTAATTCTGATTAATTAATGATTTATCATTATTATTAGATCTTTTGATCTAACGGTAGGGAATTTTATAATTCCAGCGCTGGCGCACCCGTGCTTTGCACGTGGTGTGCTGCTCAGAGCGCAGTGCACTTTGCGCTAGCGCACCTACGTTTGACACGTGGCACACAGCGCAGCCTGTGCTAGCGCACCCGTGTTTGACACGTGGCGCGCAGCGTGCCTAGCGCTAGCGCACACATGGTGCACTGCCTAGGGCGCAGCGCACCTGGCGCTAGCGCATCCGTGTTTGACACGTGGCGCGCAGCACGCCTAGCGCTGGATCAGAAGCGTTGCTTCAATTTTTGAATTTTAAATTTCAAAACAGAGCTTTGCTCTGATTGGGGGAAACAGTTATCTTTTTGCAAAGGCAATTCGGAGTGTTTCGTAGTCGTAATTCTAACTATATTTCAGGTTATTTAGACGGTGTTAAAAAGTTCGAACGGATATCAAATACCCACTTTAACCCTCGACGGAAAATTTTCCAAGAGTTGGATTTTTATTCAAGTTAAAGAACATTCAAATATCATGCAAGTGATGCAATGGACCCTCTAGAAGAACAAAACCCTAACTCGATTCAATGACCGTAAGAACAGCCGCCAAACCCTAGGGTTTGCGGTAGTTGCGCGGTGCCATAGGTGAGGCAAGGGTTGACCCTTCTACAGTTGGTCCATAGGCACTGTGACATGTTCTGAGTATTCTTAAACTGCGCTCAAGTGTTGAGCTTTTGGGGAAATTTTTGGTGTTTTTTTATTCGATCGGAATGTTTAACATCGTCTAGCAATTTGTGGAATGTGATACAATATGTGGAATTCATATAGTTAGGCATGAAATCCAAAGTATGTGATAATTTGGGTTTATAATGTCTAAGGTGATTATGGATTCCAAATGTTGTAGTTTGATATTTTCTTTTCTGAGAATGTAAGTGTAATATGTGGTGTATCACCGTTTTTGTTGCTATATGTCAACGAAAATTGTGATATGCATATTTACTTACGTTGATGACATGTAATGTTATGTGTTGCTGGGATATTTTATATTGGATCGTCGTGTTTTGAATAGTCGGGGGTTTTATGTGAGATGAGAGTTTTTATTTTCATTCATGTAAAATTCATTGTATATAATATTCTTTTATTGGGGCACTTCCGGGTTGAGGATGATGTCGCCGTTGTTGTATATTATTTACTTTTCCGCATTAGGATAGACCCAAGGAGGGGAGCACAAGTAACCGTGTTCTAGGGTCCAGTGGGAGACCATCTCGAGGAGTCGAGATCGGGTCTCCTAACTCTAGAATTGGTAGGGTTGCTTGCCACTCTCGTAGGGGTCTAGGGATGTGGGTTTGGCTATTCATCACGACCGTGGAATCCGTGTTTTATACTGGCTTAATTTAAAACATGGAATTCCTGGTATATCCAATATTTCATATATTATCTTCTGCTGCTGATATTCTGTGATGTGATCACTTTATATGTGTGAGACGAATGCTTTATTATTGTATATATAATATATAATAAACGTTGCATATGTTTTGCACCTGCACTAGTCCCGCCCCGCCATGCCGTTAGTTAAGTAACCTAACAGTGCATAACGGGTTACTGTGGCGAATGCGGATGGCATAAGCGTACGTTGTATTTTCGTTTCTTCTGTGATGCTTAGGAAGCATAAATGACGGGAATTCATTAATGAGATTAATGAAAAGAAAAGAAACCTAAAAGAGATTGTAGAATCATATTATCAAAAAGGGTAGCTCTAGTTTTTGCTTTGCATAGCGGTATTCCTTGTAGAATATCCAGCACCTCATTCGACGAGGAAAGAGCCGAGATCCCTTCAACGGGAGTGACCTCTTTAGCGAAACTAGAAGATGCTACAACCAACTCAGTTTTATCTTTTGATTGCTTCTTTTAGTTTTTACTTTGCATAGTGGTATTTATGAAATATCATGCACCTTATTCGATAAGGAAAGGGACGAGATCCTTTCAACGGGAGTGACCTCTTTAGCAAAACTATTAAAAAGCCTCAAAAACATTCCTTTTCAAAAATCACTAGTTTCTAAAACGATATCAAGTTCATTACGCTCATGGTTTTCTTAAAAACCTGCGTAGACCTTCGGCATTTCAGATAAGTAATATTTAGTATTCGTACTACGTTTGTTGACCTTGTCAAGGCGTAGTGTACGGTAGCTAATTAGTGCTTATCTGCTAAAGCATGAGATGCGATTGGATTAAGGTATTCGTACGGCCTTGTTGACTTTGTCAAAGGTCGTGCGGGTGGGTTTAATTCAATCATGAAATGTACGGGTTGAACTTGACTTGCGATTTATGGTTTGTTGACCTTGTCAAAGTTATAGATCGCTTAGGGTAAAAGTATTATCGGGAATTTCAAGTGTTGAAATTTGCAATGAGATTGCATACTTTATATGAGATAGTTGGATCCCGATACCCACTGCGAGGAAGAGTTACTCCAGGGAGAGTTTTACACATCACAATTAGCCAATCAAGTAGGTGTCTAGAAAGGTGTTAACGGAGTTACGCCCCTGAGAAAACGAGGTTTATTTTAATTAGGTCCGTGCGAAAGCACGGGGAACCTCCCTCAAAGTACCAACACTGGCCCGGCCGAAAGATTGGCAAACATGTAAGGTGTAATTAATCACGATCGGTCTTACATTTTAGGGTTTGAAGGAAGATTTGATAAAAACGGTGGGAGCCATCCTGATTAGATAAGATAATAAACCAATCTAATCTTGCAAGAGCATACACTAAGTGTATTCTTCTCTCTCTCCAGATAGCGACCATGTCAGGCCTTAATCAAGATAATAATATGGATGTATTGACCGAACCCACTTGTTATGCTGAGCAGGGGAACGTTGGTTCCACTCTAACCTATAATCGTTATAAGTCTGAGCAGGAAATAGGAAAATATCCGGATTTCCACGCCACCCAAACGAAGAATGAGCTTGTTGATGCATCTTCTTCGGGTGTGTTAGTCACCCAGAACTGTTTCTCAGTACACTCTACGTTCTGAGTATTAGATACTGGATCAGGATCCCACATATGTAATATATTACATGGGCTAAGGAAAGGTAGAGAACTAGGAATAGGTGATCATTCCGTACAAGTAGGGAATGGTGCAAATGTTGCAGCCAAAGCAGTTGGAGAATATCACCTTATATTACCAAATGGTAATACGTTAATTTTGAACGAATGCTATTACATACCGACCCTGATATGAAATCTTATATCAGTTTCTTTATTAAGTAAAGAAGGATATAATTTTGTAGTACAGGATAATGTTATGAACATCTTCCTGAATCAAAAGTTGATTGGATCAGACTCGTTAAATAATGGCATATACATTCTAAATCAAACCACAGTTCTTAACGTACAAAACACATACAAGAGGATGAGTTCAGAAATGAACAAATCCTTCTTGTGGCATTGTAAACTAGGTCATATCAATGTGACACGACTAGCTAAGCTACATATGGATGGATATTTGAATTCATTCGAATTATCATCTTATGAAACTTGACATTCATGTCTCAAAGGAAAGATGACCAAAACTCCATTTACTGGACACGGAGAAAGAGTTACGGAACTCTTGGGACTGATACATAATGATGTATGCGGTCCTATGTCTACACATGCCAGGAATGGTTCCTCATACTTCATTACATTCACTGACGATCTCTCAAGATACGGACATGTGTTCCTGTTGAAACACAAGTTTGAAGCTTTTGAGAAATTCAAAGAATATAAGTATGAAGTTGAGAACCAAACGGGTAAAAATATTAAAATCCTACGATCTGATCGGGGAGAAGAATACTTGAGCAATGAGTTCCTGGACTATCTAAAAGAGAATGGGATTCTCTCTCAGTTTACTCCTCCGTATACACTACAGCACAACGGTGTATCGGAACGGAGGAATCGCACCCTATTGGATATGGTGCGCTCTATGATGAGCACTACTGAGTTACCTATTTCCTTTTGGGGTTATGCGCTAGAGACAGCAGCATACCTATTGAATCAAGTTCCATCTAAATTTGTACCTACCACACCATATGAGATATGGAGTAGGAAAAGACCATATTTTAAACGAGTTAAAATATGGGGTTGTCCGACCTATGTCAAAAGGCAAAATCCGGAAAAACTTGAAGCACGATCAGTTCTTTGTAAGTTTGTGGGATATCCAAAGAATTCATATGGATATTGTTTCTACCATAGTAAGGAACAAAAGGTGTTTGTTGCTCAACATGCCACCCTTTTAGAAAAGGAATTTCTTGTAAAAGAAATTAGTGGCAAAGAGGTAGAACTGGAAGAGGTTCCAACTACACAGATTACAACTGATGATCTAGTGGAACCAGAGGATTCGATAGTTCCCAACGAACCTCAGCCTCTCCGCCGATATAGTAGGGTTCCTCATCCACCTTAAAGATACTACGGTTTTCTCGTTGATGGTGGGAGCGGGGATTGCATCAGGGAAGATGATGACCCAACTAGCTTCGAGCAGGCCATCATGAGTGGGGACTCTGTGAAATGGATGGATGCAATGCGATCTGAGATGGAATCCATGTACACCAACAAAGTATGGACTTTGGAAGTTGCTCCCAAAGGGGTAAAACCCATTGGGAGCAAATGGATCTTTAAGAAGAAACTTGGTATAGATGGAAAAGTTGAGACTTTCAAAGCTAGACTTGTTGCAAAAGGTTTTCGTCAACGGCCAGGTGTGGACTATGATGAAACCTTTTCTCCAGTGGCTATGCTTAATTCCATCCGGATCCTACTTGCCATTGCTGCATATCATGACTACGAAATCTGGCAAATGGATGTTAAGTCCTCCTTTCTAAATGGTGATTTAGAAGAGTGTGTGTACATGACTTAGCCAGAGGGCTTCATGGATAATGGGAGCAGCGGAAAGGTGTGCAAGCTGCTTAAATTCATCTATGGGTTAAAGCAGGTATCGCGGAGTTGGAACATCTATTTTGATATTGTAGTCAAAGAGTTTGACTTCATAAAAAATATAGATGAACCTTGTATATACAAGAAGGTGGCAGAGTGTAAGGTTGTCTTCCTCGTATTGTACGTGGATGACATACTCTTGATAGGAAATGATGTTCCTATGTTGCACTCGGTCAAGCTCTTCTTATCACAAAGATTCTCAATGAAAGATCTAGGTGATGCCTCCTAGATCTTGGGGATTAAGATCTATAGAGATAGATCTAAACGGATACTGGGATTTTCCCAATTCAGGTACATAGACACCATACTAAAGAGGTTTAGTATGGAAGAATCCAAGCGTAGGAATTTACCCACGATCACAAGACTCACTCTCTCCAAAGAGATGTCTCCCAAGACAGATTTGGAGAGAGCTCGCATGCAAGGGATACCCTATGCTTCGGCAGTAAGCTCTATCATGTATGCGATGTTATGTACCAGACCCGATGTAGCATACTCACTAAGTGTACTAAGTAGGTATCAAACAGATTCAGGAGAGAGTCACTGGACAGCTGTGAAGAACATTCTCAAGTACTTGAGAAGGACTAGAGAGATGTTCTTGGTGTATGGTAACGGTGAACTCCAATTGGAGTCCTTTACCGATTCGAGCTTCCAGAGTGATAAGGATGACTCTAAGTCGGTCTCGGGATTTTTCTTTACCCTCAATGAAGGGGCAGTTTGTTGGAATAGTTCCAAACAGGAAACCGTGGCAGACTCGACGATGGAAGCTGAATACATCGCTGCCAACGATGCTGCCAAAGTGGCTGTCTGGATGAAGAAGTTCATGACTGAATTTGGAGTGGTTCCGTCCATTGCGATAACAATGGAGCAGTGGCCTTGGCCAAGGAACCCAGGTCCCATCAGCGATCCAGGCATATTTTGAGGCGGTATCACCTGATCCGGGAGATAGTTGATCGCCGGGAGATCTAGGTCAGGAGAGTTGACACGAAAGACAACACGGCGGATCCACTCATAAAGTCCATACCTCAGATAAAATTTGAGAGACTCTTCGGGATGTTGGGTATGAGATACTACAACAACTGGCCTTAGTACAAGTGGAAGATTGTTAGTTATATGTATGCCATAGAGGCCATTATTGTACATGTGATGTATATTATAGTGGATTCTTGGATATACATAGAGAGGAATTTCTTGCTCGACATGATAGTATGCTATCTGGTTGCTCTTTGTCTTAACATGTCGACTTGTATAAGTGATATTGTCTTGCTTGCACATGTTGATAAAATCCTTAGGATATATACTTGACTACCAGGACTATGATGGAGATCATACTAGTGGGGCCAAGGGTAGTCCACAAGTACACCCTATAATTGTTCCTAGTCGAGGGTGTATCGAGACAGGGTATCGATATTCCAGAGTAGACTAGCATATACGCATCTTGACCCATATGATGGGCGATGGATGATCCACATCCATTGATGTTTGACATCAAAGATGGTATATGGGTGCTCAGTGGAGACTGGGTACACTGAACGGACTCGCCGAGAACTCCTAGATGGTATTATACATATCGTCAGATAGCAGTTCTCTGGTGACACTGGTACAGGTTAGTCTGTAGACCCAAGATCGTCTTAGAGTCTTGTGTGATTCCCACTGTGCTTTGATTTCCACTTTACCACGTTCAAAAGAAAGTGCAAAACGATGGCTTTTGGGTGCAGTCCCGAATTACATGGAGGCAATGAGCGATAGGAGGGGATTCATCTCTCCCGGTATTGTGGGTTGATGTTGCGCTGTGCTCGATTGGCCATAACGATAAGTCCCTGGCCAGGGCTGCTACGGATATTTACTGATAAGTGTTATCAGTAGTTTCTAGACCCGTTATGAGCCTTGCATCGGCACAACTTATTGGTTACTGGGGTCTGACGTTTACCACCCCTAGACTAGATATGCGACATATCAGACGAAAAGACCGGACTGTACGGTAGTGTTACTGACAGGCTTTTCAGGAGTAGGAGCAGGCTTGCTTGTTGATCTTCTGATCGCTCAATACCCGGGTAGCCGTTATGTCCAGCTAGTACCGCTGACGGCTTATGAATGCTTGATGTGATCATCACATACTGCCGTCGTATTAACGAGTCTTTCGAGTTCTACACAGAGGTTTCACTGGCTCAGGCAAAATGAAGTAGGAGCACATATGTGATATGTGCGGGACCAAGATTAATACAAGTATGTGATACTGTATTCTATTCTCGCGATATAAGGTATCGATCGGTTATATATGATATAGCCGGGTTATCGAATCAAATGTTGATTAGATAAGTCGATACAGTATCGATCGGTTATATGATATATAGCCGGGTTATCGAATCAAGTGTTGATTCGATAAGTTGATACAAATAATATTAGTCGGTCATATGAGATATAACCGGATTATTAAATCAAGTGTTGATTTAATGATTTAATGTATAATTATATATTTGACATATTAATTTACATTAACTAATATTAGCTCACTTAAGCATTTCTTTTTCTCACATGTGCACACTTAATATATATGTGATATATATTAATTATGTTTTCTTTTTGTGTCATGCTTGATGCCACATGCAACATGGGTGTATGAGACTTACACCATGCTAATGATAATGAAGGGTTTATTTATTTAGAGTAAAACAATTATTAGTTGGAAATTGGTCGCATGGCATGAAGCTTGTAGAAGCTTGGAGATCCATTGACTTAGTCCACTAGTTTTGTCTTACACTAGATATTTATTAACCCAACCATTATCTAAACCCATGGTTAAGTCTCTACATGATTTATATGAGATATTTCTCACCTATGGTTCCATTCACTCTCTCATCCATTATTTGCTTCATCTTCCTCAAGCTCAAGAGAGGGATCTCTAGGTTTATGAGAGGTGAGGAAAATTAGTGAGAAAATTAATTCTAAAGTGAGAAAAAATCCTACTTCATCATCGTCTACTAGATTAGCAATTTAGGTTAGGGTGTTACTGATCAGTCGAAAATACTACATTTTTAACACGGCAATTTCCCTATCATTTGCACTCATCTATAAGTGTTCGGTGATCATATTGCACATATTTGCAAAACATCTCTGAAATACCAAATTGCATGTGTTAGAATTTTTAACCGGCACTTTAAGGGAAATTAACTGTGTTTCATGGCATCGCATCATCCTTGTATTGCGCAACTCTTGTCTGGGGTCTAATGCAGGAAATTCCAGAAGCAAAAGCCCAAAACTGAGAAAAGATCTGATAAAAGATGCGCCAACTCAAAGATGCAAGATCTTGCAGTGACACAGAAGGCCAAATAAGATTTAACATATTGTATAAAGGCCCACCAGGTAGCCCAAGAATTACCATAAAAAGATAAATCCCTAAGGCCACTAACGGACCGCGAATACGCGGCCCAAACCCTCTTGGCGCCGCGGATCCGCGGCCATATGATGAGATCTTCGGCTCAAATTTTGTACACGTGTCCTCCCTAATGGCCAAAGCTTCCAGAAGACCCCAGAAGCTCCACGTAGCACATCTAGAAAGCTCGGCTTAACAAACTCTTGGAGGGAAATTCAAATTTTAGGCTTAACTAACTTTTTGGAGGGAAATTTAAATCTTTTGGTTAACTAACTTGTGGAGGGAATTCAAATTTAAATTCTAGATCTAGAGGTCTATAAAAAGGAGCCTAGAGCTAGGGTGAAAAATGTTCAATTCTTCATCTCTCCCTCTTCCACCCACAAGTCGAGTGACACGACTTGTGTCAAATCCCAATTCAAAATCAAGATCAAGATCCCGAGTACCATTCAAGCAAGAGAGCCTTCAACCTTTAGCAAGCGACACCGGATTCCATCGGAGCAAGAGATCCATGCTGATCCGCGACTCAAGGAGCAGAGCGAAGCCGAAATCGACGATCTAGTTCCTTCCTTTTGTAAATTCAAGAGAGTTGTAACGAAATTTGTCGATAAATAAAGGTGAATTTTCTATATCTTGCTTATCTTTTAATTCAAGTATTATGATTAGATCTCAATTTGTGATTGTGGTTGTGATCATGATGTTTGAGTAAACTCCGCTCGTATAGGAGTCGTGACGATCAATAGAATGATGATGATTTAGAATTTTTTTTACAATTCTTAAATCTTATAACGATTGTAAATTCTAGTGAATCAAATGATCGATGACCTAGTTTCGGGGTGATCCTCTCTTGATTGTGTTCACTCGAAATTAGGGATCGACGATTGATCATTTGATTAACTAGAAGCTAGAATTTGAATGAGATTCATTGAAAGGATAAAGGATAAGACGAGGAAACCCTAGCTTCTTCGCAAAAATCCTTAATCCTCGATGAATTATCATCAATCTAGTATCAATTAGTTAAAGGATAAGAACATGAAATCCTTATATCTCATCACATCTATAGATCCGATCTACTCCTACGAGCTACACTTCGAATCTTGATTGTTGGTTGGAAATCATCACAAATTACCACTTCTTGATTTTAATGCTTTCTTAGATCTAGATATTTTCTCTTTCTTGAAATGCAATTTTAAATCATGAATTGTTTTCTTTTCTTTTCCTTAAAATTTCGACTCATCTAATTCGAAAGACGAACGATTACACTTTCTCTGTGGACGATCCGCACTTACTAACGCGCTACATCCGACACCGTTATTGATTGCGGTCAAATATTTTTGGTTGTGATTTCTAAAATTCTATTTTCTAAAAACCAACTACACAACGAAGAATTTCATAAATCAGTTACCTTCACTAATCCCACATTAGTGAAGAGGTAGCTTGGGTTAGTGTCTCCTGAACGTAGATCATCTTCGGCCTTGAAGACATCGTGCAAGCTCGTTGCTTTCTTCTTGTGGAGCCACTCTAGAGTCCGCAAGATCATTACTTGGAGCGAAGGGACTACTACAAGGAGCTATTGAAGTGAAGGATCGGTCCACAAAAGTTGTATTCCTAGTTCACTTTGTTGTAAAGTTGTTTACACATTGTATTGTCTAAATCTTTAGTTAAGATTCTACGATTAGGATTGTTTTGTACGGAAAATTTTTGAAAATGGCATGAACGATGCCTCCCGAAACCTTACTGTCGTGCCAAGCAATCCTACAAGATGTCGGCGACGGAAATCCCTGAGGGGACCACGAAGCAGACGTCCCCCTCCTACCCCGGAATCCCCTCGAGGATGTCAGTCGGCGGCGTGCGGAAGACCGTCCTTTTCCTCTTGAGGGGGACCTCGATCACCTCCTCCTCTTCCCTCGCTCGGGGTTCCAGGTCTCGGGCGTGCTTCTGCCCCCCCCCCCCCCCCCCCGCGATGTTCATCCAGGGCCCGGGCGCTGTGGAGGACTTCGCCGGTGGGGACGGTTTCAGGGGAGAGCTTGGGCCTGCTCGGGACAAGGTCATGCCCCCGACCTTCTTCTGGGCCGTAGCGCCAATGACTGCAAGGATCTTAGCGCGGTCCATTTTCCCTACAAACAAAGAGTACACGAGAAGGTTAGTGATGTTAAAAGGGCAAAAGGAAAATTATTCAAGTATAAACAGGTCGTCCAATCTCCTAATTTACCCACGAAGTGTGTGGGGATGAGCCCGTCCCAGCTAAGGACCTGCTCGGAAAGGAGGACGTCGGCCCGCCGGATCGGCTCCCACATAGATACCGCCCTCGCCTCGGGCGAGGACAACTACTTCGCCTTCGGGCAGTCGGCCATGTGCCACTGTGTAGGCACAGGCCAATCCTCGCCCTCGGGTAGCCCGACGAAGACGAATTTCTCCTCCCATTCATGAATGGAGGAGGGAACAACTACCACACATGACCCGGTCGCCCCACCCTTACGATTTTTAAAGGAAAAGTACACCCAGCTCGGCTCTCTCTTGCTGGTGCCGGGATGGTTTTTATAGCAGAGAAAGGAAGTAAGAAGGGTCAAGCTGAAGGGGATCTCCTCAAGCTTCAGCCGGACCAGAAACCCGAGGAGGATTCTCCACGAGTTCGGCGCAAGCTGGCCCGGCGAGAGTTGTAAACAACGAAGTATCCCGCATACCTCGGTTGAAAAGGACACACGCATCCCATCCCAGAATGCGTCCAAGTACAGAGCAATCTTCTTGCCCTGCACCTGATCCGCCCTCTCGTCAGCCCGAGCTAAACGTAGCGAATATCTAGGGGGAATGTGGAAGCGAGCCCGAATCCCAGTAATCTCATCCATGTTTCTCAAGATGGAGGGAGTATCGCGGGCGTTCCCTATGCGCACCTTGGGGGCCCTTACCGTCGCCTCGCGACGAGCGGCGCGGGTGACCCTGACTCTACGGGGCAGGCCCGACGATGAGGAAGCAGGCGGGGAACCCTCTCGGGAAGAGGTGAAAGACACCCTAGACTCTACCTTAACTATCTCAACAGACTTCTCAGAAGAAGACATCTAACCTGATTCAAAGGAAAAAGGAATTCCCCGAGGAAAGAGCGCGAAGGATCCGATCTAAAGGATGGAGCGCCAAGCAATCCCTCGCAGCAAAGGAAAATAGTGGAGAAAATATGAACCCTAGGGGGATGCCGCCCTTATTTATACTGCCTGGGGGGAAGCATCCGACGGCTCAGATCGTTTCCCGCCAAAACGAAGCTTCGCGTCTGCCAGCCGTCGACGCCCCACGTGTCGAACGACCATTGGAGACGTCCCTTCGGGCGTAGGCGACAGCAACAACCTGTCATGTCCGCCAATCCGTGTCGGACGCGTGGCCTGCGCCTCAATGGAGGTGCAAGCGAATCGGTGCTCCTCTTTAAATGCACGATCCTTTCCCCTGGTCCGCTGATGTCATCCAAGATACGCGCAGAGATCCAAGCACCCGGGATGCGACAGACGGGCTCAAAGATCTGAACGACGCAACCTCCTGTAACATTTCAGAAATATAAAATATTATTTTTTGGAAATTTAATATTAAAATAATATATTTCACGAAAACTATTCGATTTGCGAATAGGGGTTTTTCGTAAAATGATATAAGTATATACCAACATTTGGGATATAAGTGAAGATTAAAATGATTTATTTATTATAATGATATTTATCGGATTTTGATATTTTTATAATTAATGATATGCAAGTTTAAATTAAATTGATTAGTGCACTACTAATCGCGATTTGGCCAGATCCGTATTTTTATATTTTTCCATGGCTAGTGCACCATGTCATGTTTACATGTTTGTTCATTGCATTTGGTCTTATTATTTGTGAAAAGAAAACAAAAGAGATGTCATGGTTGATGAGAGAGAAAGAGGAGACAAAATAGATATTTTAGAGAGAGTGAGTATAAGAGAGAGTGAGGTTAAGAAAGAGAGAGTGACCTTGACTTCTTCCTTATTCCATTTCCTTCTCATTTATTTTTCTTCCTTTTTATTTCTTCACTGTCTCCTTCATCTCTTTTACCCTTCTCTACCTCCATATATCATCTTTCATTACCAAAACCCCATGCCATCTTCACAATAAATGATCCCTACCTCTTTCTAAACCCTATGGACCATTCAAGTTTGGATTTTGAAGACTTTGGGCAACTCGAGAATTTTCCTAAGTTGTCAAATGAGGTATATTTCGTTTCCTTTAGTTAAGATGTTATGTTTAGTATATTCTAGTTTAGTTTAGAATTTGATTTAGTGAGTATTGTGATCTTGGAAATTTCCAAGTTGATATTTAGTGGAAGACTTGACTTGTAAGTGGTGAATTGAGGTATAGTGAGTGTTTGCAAGGCTTGAGTGATGATTTTTGTGGCTAAGACCAGAGACTAGAACCCAAAACACGAACTTTGAAATCGGCCGATATCGTATTTTGTGGAATTTGTGATGTGATATTGTGAATCTGTTATAACCCGGAGACTCTAAAAATTATTTAGCGTTTACAGAGAGACGAGCAGGCAATCAAGAACCTACCCTAGAAACCTGAGCCACTTCCCTTCTATCTGGGCCGCAGATTTATTGCCTAGGGCCGCAAATTGCGGCCAAGTCGGGGTGAAAAGTGTTGATTTTTGGTCCATCGATTCCTTATCTGATATCTAGAGCAACCCTATATGCAAAATCTTCTGGTTTGACCTAGGGTAAAATCTGGGATAGATTTCCTTAGTTGCTAATTTCGGATTTTGCGATTTCTGAGATTTGGTTTTGGTAATTGAGTTTGGATTTCCATCGTTGGACGTTTGTACGTCAATGACGAGGGTTGTTTGGTTATATTTGCATGCGTAAGCTATATATTCTAACCTATGAGCACTTCGTGTACCGTATCGGTTTTTCGGACTTGCTTTTAATAGTATTGCGATTGTGTGTTAATTGTAGTTACTTTCGCGTGGACTTCCTAAACGATAAAGCACATCGACTTCGGCTAACCGAGGAGTTTAGCAGGTGAGTAGATTTATATCTACGGGGGAAGTCAGGTGGATGGCGTATAGCACCCCCGCAACCATTGATATAGAAAGATCATTGTATAAATTATAATTTTTAGAAAGGATATGTTAGAACTTACGGACATGATTAAAGGTTTTAGAAAGAGATGATGTGATAAAAGTTGACACTAATGGATATATTGGTTTGAGAATATGATATATGTATATAGGATAACGTGACGTGCGATATTGTGATGATAGATATAGATGACTCGGATTGTTATGAGAATATGAAAAGAGAAAGTGAATCGTGCTATGTATAAAATTGAAAATGGACAAGTATGAGATTTATAGTGACTTGATGTGAGATCGATTTTACTATATGAAATGGATATAGATGTGTTATGTGATTGATAAGATATGTCATACGAGACTTAGGATCCGTACCTTTGTTGATGAATAGGACGATAGATTCCCTATTCTGTTTAATGACACCGTACGATGGATTACCGTACGCGACGCGTTTACCGAATATTTGATCCATGCTCATGAATTGAGGATGATGATCGAGGATATTGCGACACTTGATACTATGAGGCGGAATCGTCGACATAAAGATGCTACCTTATTATAGTTCATGTTTATGTTGGATTATTCCTCGTGTGATACCTATCATGTTTCCGGTATTTATTGTTATATGATATCATCTACTAGTATACCTGCACAATTACCGTTGATGCGCATGTTACACTTACACAGATTTGCCGGCTCACACACATTCTTCATCGGTAATTGCCATACCACTTACACAGTAGAACTGCCATATCATGAGATTAATCTTAAACATAAAAGTACATTCATTGTTCAATACTATCACTTGACATGCTTGCATGATAAACTCGATATGCTAATATTGCTATTCTATGTTACATACATCGTACTTTATGGTTATATGCTTGAGATGCTGTTTTCATGAGATCTCTGGATTTGAGAACCGTGGTTATATTTCAAAGAAAATTGTGCATTGTTTTAAAAACACGGTTTCTCTTGATATGATATTTCGAGGTGTCTACCATGAGTTTTCTCGGTTCTGAGCAGTGCGTATACCCGATTCGAGGAGTGGGAGGCACCGTCTGCGGGTACATGGTGGACCCGGTAAGGTACCCCGGGGCAAGAAGCTCGAGATGTAGACGATGAGCCTAGCAGGGGGAGTACTACCTACCGGTGATAGTTTTGGGCTCAGCGGTTATCTAGAGGATACCGACCGGAGTCGTGAGATGATATGGGCCGATCCGGACTGACGGAGCCTGAGATAGTTTGGCGTGGCGGATATCTGGAGGATACCGACCGTAATCGTGATATGGGCCGATCCGAACTGACGGAGCCCGAGATATGAGGATTTACGTGTCGATACTGGACACGGGTTTCATGATGTTTCGAGTGTCGGTGTTGGACACTCAGGTTCCATGATTTTGATATGTCGTTGATGGACACACGTGGTTGATATCCTCATATATATAGGCGCAAGTTTTCATGATGTTTCGAGTGTCGGTGTTGAACACTCAGGTTCCATGATATTGTTTGTGTTGTTGACGGACACGTGGATGATATCCACATGCATATAGGCATATAATGTCAGATGTTTATTTATATATGTCATTGATTTACTCGATTGTTGATATATATGCATACAAGGTCACCCTACATATTATAGTATTACCTTCAGAATATAGTGGCCTAAGAAAACGTTGTTTTATTCGATTTCTACATGCTGGTGTTTTCTTCTCACGAGTTGGCAACTCACCCCCGTTGTGCCACAGTTCTTGCAAGTTTGACCGCTTGGGATCGGTTGCGGTATCACTGGCACACAGTTTCTTCCAGAGTGTTTTGCTTTGGTAGGTGGGACACATGTTGGATCGTGCCCACTCTCGTACTTTTATTTTCCGTTGTATCTAGATAAACTCCATCAAGTCAGAAACTAGAAATTTTATATTGGTAGACCTAGTCAGACTTGGGTATTGTGCGAGACTTAGAGCGATGGGTTTATGATCGCTTTCTTGAGTTTTGATGCTTTGCTTATTTATTGTTCTTTCTGGGTTGATCTTCAACGTTGGGCGTCGTATATATGTTATTGCGTGGTTGTGATTCCGCCGGTTGGCGAAGATACGTGGGAGCTGGGGTCTGTAAGCACATCCTTAAAGTGTCCCTAGTCGTGGGAGTTTCGAGACAGGGCATTGATACTCCAGAGTAGACTAGTGTATACAGTCGAGACCCCGACGAGGGGCGGTGGCCGGTCTCACAAGCCATTGGTGTTAGTTGGTTCACCTAAGATGTATACAGGTGCTCATTGGGTTATGAGTACACCGGACAAGACTCGCCGGGAACCTGCTAGTTGGTATTATACCTAGCGTCAGATAGCAGTTCCCTGGTGACATGTGTACAGGTTAGTTCATTGACCTGAGGTCTTCATTTGTCTCGTGTGAGTTCCCACTGTGCTTGGATTTCTACCCTACCACGGCTCAAAGGAGTTGTGCAAACAGGTCTTTTTTGGGTACAGTCCCGAGCCACATGGAGGCAAGTGAGCAGATCGACAGGGGATTCGTCTCTCCCGGTATTAGGGGTGAGATCGCGCTGTGTCTAGGAGAGCCATTACACAAAGCCCTCGGCTGAGGCAGGAGATTTACTGGTAGGTACTCCAGTAGTATCTCAGGGTGTTCTGGGCTACTCTCTGACACGACTTATACCGCTATTGGGGGTCTGACGTTACCAGCCCCCTGGGCCGATAAGCGATACTCATAGACGAACGGACCGGACTGTATGTATATTGTCACTGTTAGGCTCAGTAGGGTTTCTGAATGAGTTCGCTCATCAGCTTCCCTTCCAATCAATACATAGGCAACCGTTACGTACAGTTAGTACCTCTGAAGTGCTAGTGGTTATACCCAGTGCCAGTGTGTTGATGAGTCATTAGAGTCCCCCACAAAAAGTTTCCCAAGTTCGGGCGAAACGTTGTAGAGGCCGTATGGTTTTATGGCAGGGTTCGGAAAATGCACGTGCATTTACGCACGTGTCATATTTCGGGCAGATAATACTGGTAGGCTTTGGTTTAAGCCGGATCCGAGTATTGTACTGTGTAGATATAATATCTTTGTCTCAGTTGCATTTGTATTCGGTCGTAATACAAATGCGAGTATGTTTATACTGTTACGGGGTTATCCTGAAATTCGTTTCAGGATCGCTTTTGGAAGTTGCCAATTTCCAGTTTTCTATCACCCGTATTTGACATTCGGTTAAATGCGCATTTATCTTTTCCACTAGGGTGAGTCATAAGGGTGTTGTGTGTGGAAGCTTCTAGATGCTTGTGAGGTGTTCATGGTTCATTGGTTGCATTTAATGAAAGGGTGACTAGGTTAGATGAATCATTCTTGCATTAATGTTAATGCAAGGTGTTTATTTGACCCACCCATTCATTTAATGTTATGGTTGCCCTCCTTGCTTCCTACACTCACCCCCCCCCACCTCCTTATAGTGGCCGGCCATTCTCTTGTGAGGAGTGTGGTTGTTCATTTGATAAAAAAGATTATGGTTCATGGAAATTAATCTACTCATTTCCCATTTACCCGATCTAAAAGGCAACTTCATTAACCGTTCGTCCATGGCTTTGGACGAAGTGAGACAAAGTATTATACTCATTCTCTACATCAATCTTGGTCATCTCTTTTAGCAAACTTGATGATCGAGTTGCCTCGGTTCAAAGGCGGGAGCCCGTTTAAAGATCCGTCGACGTGGTGCCACCTGGATGAGAAGACTGGAGATTCAGGAGATCGGAGCAGCCGCAACAAAGCGTGGGATGATGGTTGAAGACCGAAGGACTCGGATAGTTCGGTATAATATTTCTACCCACTTTGTAGTTTGTTAGTTTAGCTTTAATGGCAGATCCGGGTTATAGTATACGATAGCGCCAGTCAAAAAGTTTTTGTTCCGCATTTGGCGTCTGTTAAACGGCCGGGGCGCTACCGTGTACCTACAGTGGTATAAGAGCCTCACCATTAAGCTTTACTAACTTGTGCTAACGCGTTTAAAATATCGATCGAACGGATTTTCGAAAATCACAATTTTCAGTTTTAAAGTTTCTGTCGATTTTAAAAGGGGTCTAAAAATCATTTTGACAATACCAGAAAATCAAGCACGCTTTTATAAGAATACAGAAGAAAAATGATCAAGTGATTCGACCGTACCGCCGCGGAAACGCGGTCAAAGCCTAGCTTTGACCGCGGAAACGCGGTCAAAGCCTAGCTTTGACCGCGGAACCGCGGCAGTCTTGGTGACTCACTTGGCCATTTTTCTTCTGGTGTTTCTTTGTTGGAAATTGTGGTTTCTGATACTGTTCTTTTAGGCCCAGATTTTGTTACTGTACAGCAGATGTGCGTGGGGCCCACTTCGGGAAGTTTTGTCGATCGAAATTTTAAACTTGTTAGTATGCAGTAATTACATTATATCTCCGACCGAGAATGTCATTCGAGCGGTAAATTGCATCTAATTGCTATAGCTCTTTTAGATGGGTTTGCGAACGTGACATTCGCGTTGATGTTCTGTGTTGTGCTGTGATGTTGCGGATTTATCGTAGTGGATAGCAGTGTGCAATGGTAGTGCAATTTGAATTTATTTGTACATTTGATATTGCGGGGCGAGCGTCCAACATGTGGACTGCCGTCACTGCCTGTTTGTATAATATTCTTTTTGGGGCACGAACGGGCTGAGGTCGATGTACCCGTTGTATATATTTTTATTTCTATACTAGGTTTACCCCGCGACGGAGTGCACGGATAGCCGAGTTCTGGAGGGCAACGGGTCTGTATCTCATAGTTTTAAGAGGCAGAGGGGCCTCACTCTAGAATTGGCAGACTATTCGCCGCACTCGTAGGGGGTACAGGTTTACCTAAGGAGGGGTGCTCAAGTTACCGGATTCCGTGAAGTGCCGGGTGGTCCATTCATTTTGTTGTAGGGGGCTGCCTCGCTTCAGGTTTTGGCGGGTAACTTGCCGCAGCCATAGGGGTCTAGGTTTCATTGCACAGGCTATCCACACGACCAGGAAAACGTCGGGTTTCAGTAGCTGCTCTGTGAAACCCGGGGATCCCAGATTATCTGTATTGTTCTGTGATGCTTATTACTTTTCTGTAATGTTGCATATTATCACGCCTGGAGCAATTATTGTATATTGGTATAAATACTATTAGATGTTGTATATGTTTTACACCCGCGCTAGTCCAGTCCCCGCTCTGTCGTTAGTTAAGTAACCTAACGGGTGATGACGGGCCCCTGTGGCGAATGCGGATGGCATATACGTACATTATATTTTCGTTCTTTTCTGGTGTGATTGATTGATGGGACTGCATTGATTCTTATCAATGCAAGGATAAAACAAACCTATATTTGATGTTGTTGGAACAAATTTTTAAAAGGTGTTATTACAAAGATGTTTCCTTTTGTTTTGCATAGCGGTATTCAGTTAGAATATCCTGCACCTCATTCGACGAGGCAAGGGCCGAGATCCCTTCACCGGGAGTGACCCCTTGGGCAGAAGTTTACGTCAGGATAATAACTTCACTATAGTCGATTACAAGTTGCTTTGCATAGCGGTATTCAGTTAGAATATCCTGCACCTCATTCCACGAGGAAAGAGCCGAAATCCCTTAACCGGGAGTGACCTCTTTAGCAAAAGGTTTTAGCCACTATATCTTTATAAAAAGCTATCAGGTTCCTTCAACGAAATCAAGTTCATTACGTTAAAGGTTTTTCGCCAAAAACCAGTCGTAGCCCTCCGTCGTATCTTATGGATGGTCAGTAGTATTCAAGCTATGTTTGTTGGCCCTTGGTCAAGGCATAATGTTTGGTAGCTGCTGGGTATTCATTTGTTGCATAGATAGATGCGTTGGTTTGGGACAGTCGTATTACTTTGTTGGCCCTTAGTCAAGAGTATGTACGGGTGGGTTCAAATCAACCTGGATAATGACGGGAAGAACTTGACATGTGACTTATGATTTGTTGGCCCTTAGTCAAGGTCATAAGAGCATGGGGTAAAAATTACATCGGGAGTTTCAAACAAACAGCAAACTTGCCAGGCATGCGCATACCTTCTGGAGTGTGATAACTTGAGTGGCTTCCATCAAGTTATCATGCGATGATAGTTGGATCCCGATTCTCACTGATGAGTTGGTTTACTCTTCGGGTGATCCCGACTAATTCTTCTTTTAGGTTTGGAGGAGAATTTGAGATTACAGTGGGAGGTTTCCTGATTAGATAAAGTGATAACCATTCTGATCTAGGTTAGAGTGCACGCAGAGTGTTTCTTTTCTCTCTCTCTTTGGCAGCGACCTTTGACCGACCCTAGACTATGACTCAGTGACCAAGTTGACCGAACATTCTTAAAATACTGGCTTTTGGATTGTCCAAGTTGCATAAATCATTGCCGCTCCTTCTTTTACCCTTTGTATTTCTCAGAACACCCTGTATTACTACGGACATCCACTTCCATTGGATAGATCCATCTTATGGTTATATACGAACTCGAAGAGAATTTTTCTAGGATGGATCCAGGTTCAGGAGAAATAGAATTGGTTTATTCAGTTGTCTTTTATTATCACCTTCTCTCAAGTTGCGAGTACTCCTAGGATTAGGAGAGTACACCTATTACGCTTATTGAATAGTCTTATTCCAAACCATAGGCTGGTGCCGAAAGGTAGGGAATGAAGAAAACCAATTAGCCTAAGTAGGGTGTGCGGAAGGTAATATGTAAAGACAAGATAAAGGGATTAGAAAGAGGGCATAGTAAATTGCGACTATTATCATTCACGACCAAACCGCGTACTTCATCGCCACTCCTATTTCACCTTTAATAGAATAAGGTATTATTCAAAACCATCTATCAATCCTCGATATCGTCGTATAAACGCCAAATAGTCGAGGTAAAACACGGATACACAATTCCAGAATTCAAAATACGAAATACAGAAACAGAATCAAAACAGAAACTGGAGAAAAGGGTCCCAGATTTCACCCTAGGTCAAATTAGACAAATCTATACATGCCAGGGGTCTAAACTACTGATAAGGGGGCACCAAAACAAAAACGAGGCAAATCCACCATGGTCTGGCCGCAAATTGCGGCCAGAATGGATAAATTTGCGGCCGGGAAATGGAAGTAGGGGCTATGGTTCTGGTGGTAGCTTCCTGGGTGCCTGCACATGTCACTGTCCATTCAATATAATTTTCAGAGTCTCGGGTTGATAGCAGATCTCATATAAGCTTCACAGATTTCACAATTTCTCCGATATCGGTTTCTAAATCCGTATTTCGGGTTTCAACTCTCAGGTTGGGGTCTCAATTCCAGCACTAAGGTGTTTATATAACCTCTATTGAACTCAATTTCACATTACAACTCACAATTTCCCCATAACCTTAACTAGGTTTTCTTTAAGTCCACAAACACACAAAATATCGGTACTAAACTAGCATGAGGGTATAAGAATTGCTAAAACTAATCTAATGATCCAGAAAATACCTTATTTGGCAATTCAAGAAGATTCTTGAGTTGCCCTTAGTGGCCAAAATCCTTGCTTCCTTGGTCCAAAGTGTAGATCTCGAACTTGTGCACACTTTTAATGAAATGGGGGTGGGGTTTTGGAGTTGTTTTGGAGGTGATTTGGGGATTTGAAGAGGTGAGGGAGATGAAGGAGGAGCAGCAGGAGGAGAAGGGGAAGAGGGAGAGAGAAAATGAAAGAAGAAGGAAGAGATGGCTAAGTCCTAAGTCAAAGTGAAACCATACCTCTCTCTCCCTCACCTACTACTAAATTCTTTATTCTAAACCCTTTTTTTCTTTTTCCTTTTCTCCAAAACCTTCTCACTAGAATAGTGAACCCAAATGAACAACCATGGTAGAAAATGCACAAGTGTAAAGAAAAATGATATGTGCATGTTTTGCACAAAATGCTAAAAAAACCGATTAGCGATTTTTAATCGCGATTAGCACTAAATTAGCATATAACTAATTATAAAAACTTCAAAATGGCATACTTCCATAGAATAACCTATTTTAGAATTTTCCATAATTTTTCCAAATTTTTCTGTATTTAATTACACCTAATATTAAAATATTCAATAAAATAATATTAAATTATAAAAATTCCTAAAAATAATATTTTATTTTTTTGAAATGTTACAATCTTCCCCCCTTAAATAAATTCGGTCCCCGAATTTAAATTTAAACCCCAATACTAAAACATTTCAGTAAAAATCCAAATTGTCGGGGCTCCGAAAACATCAATACATAGCGAATATCATTAAAAAATGTACTGCTCTATAAGAAATCAATCCCCAAAATGTATATAAGAATACCCCGTGCGTCTGGTGCGCAAGGAAATCAAAATCCATATATGTGTCATACATGGGCACAAAACAACATCTAGGTGCAACGGGTGTGCACGAAACATCTGTCATAGGCAACGTGTGTGCCTGACAGCAAAATCAGGTGCATTTGTCATGCACGAAGAATTCCGATTTAGTGCATCTGGCGTGCACCAAAATCGTATATCAAAACACTAAAGGTGCATGAAAACTATGCTGGAAGTGTAAATCAAATCACTGCATAAGATAGGCGTGAAATCACAATCAATACCTCAAATGTAATAACTATGCGCAAAATATAAATACCCAGTGGGTGCATAAAATAAATATCATGAAACTCAGTCATCAAAACTAAATCATGCAAACAGAACGCCCAAAATACCGAAAACCAAGATGACAGATACGTGATAACCGAATCACAAAATCACAATCATAAATACCGTCGTCGGTAGTTCCTCCTTCAAAGTCGAGAAGGAGTCGGTGCATCCAATACCAGCAGCGCAAGATATCTACTTGCCTCTTGCTCACGGTCTGGCGTCCTCTGCCTCTGGGTCCTTATCTTCTCTGCGGATTACCTATCTCGCAATCAATCGGCTCATCGGCCATGTCAGGTGTGCTAACGGAAACGATTCCGTTCTGGCACTTCTCTCGTCATCTCTTGGTCAATCCTCATGACCACTCATAAAGCAGCATATCACTGGCGTCGGCCTCTGGCTCTCTGAATGCACATCACACATCTAATCCTGGGTGCAACCATCATTGCAGCAATGTCCTGGAAGGAATCCTGTTCAAGGTCTCTGCCGATCTTGCCTATGCCGATCTGTACGGAGGCTGGTACTCTTGCATAATCTCTTCTCGCTCAATGGACATCTGTGTCCTAAGCACAACATTTCTCAGAAACTGGTCGCATCCCAACGCCTCTGTAAGCATATCAAGTCTCTGGTCTCGACGGAAAGTAATGACAGCTCGTCAGCGTCTCGCACGAACCTCTTGTCCGTTTGTCTATATTACCGTCCACTTCGACGTCACGTCTCTATCGGCGCACTGCAATGTTCTCGGCTACGGTCGATCCGAAGTATCTCTCAAATCTCTTTTCTGCCGAATTGCCCGGAAGTCATCGTCCTTTACTGAAGCAAATTCTTGTTCCGGAACGGCTGCATACTCATCGCAACTCCTTCTGGAAGGTATACCCATATACAACGCCCATGCGTGTGTATCGCATCTCTGATGTCGGCGGAGTGGAACGTCATCTCGTCGAAATCTCTTGCGAACTCTTTACTTCACTCTGCTTCAATGTCGACCGATTCGGACTCGTCTCATCGTGGCTGCATGGACTGTGCTCCAACGGCTATACTCGTATCTGGAGTCTCCCAAGCAATGCATCCCGTCACATGATATCCGAATGATGTCGAATCATTCGATCGACTCGTCAGAACCTCATAATCCCCCAAGAGATCAACATCTTGAGTACAGTTTAATAGTATCGAGTACATGCCACAGCGTCGGTGGTCCAGCCGTAGAAGGGCAAACCCAAGCCTCACTAATGGCGCCGCGGAACTGCCGCAAACACTAAGGTTCAAAGGCTTTCACACGGTCATTATGTCGAGTTAGGGTTTCATTCTTCTAGAGGGTCCATATAATCGCCTGCATGTCTTTCCGTATACTTTAAACTTAGAAAATGGGCTCCCGACATTCGATCGTCTCTGTCGACTCTCAACGACTCCGCCTGAAGTCGTCTCTAGCTGGAAGCAATCTATCTGATGACTTCGCATCGGGGTAAGCGAACGAACACCTGTCCTAGTCATTCATCCTCGGGTGACTAGCGACTCACCATCATATCTCTAAGTATATGCTCATGCTGCAGTAGCTCCAATCATCTGGGCGATATCTCGTCATTTGCAGCAACAACTGGCTCATTCGTCTGTACGCTAAACAGCGCCTCAATCCTCCAGGAAAGGCGATACATTAGCGGTCCTCTCTAAATCGGTCTGCTCTGGATCTGAGTAAGACTCTCCACACTGGAAATCTTTAACTCAACTGGGCCTGCTCCGGCGCATAAATCGGACGAATCACCTTCGTCTCTCAAATCGGGTAGACAAGCTATCATCTGTCTCATATCTGCCTGGAAGCTCTAGCGATCTCAGCTCGTAAGCTCCGGAAGCGACATCCTGTCGATCTCAGCGACAGCTGGTCCATCTGTCTGCACGATAGGCGACATCATAATCTCTGAGGTATGATGTACATCAACAGTCCTCTCTCAACTGGCAGCTCTAACAATGGCCCGATCATCCGGTGCAAAACCAAGCGCTCGCCTCCACTAGAGGTCACAATCACCAATACTAACTCGAGACGTTCCCATGTCACCAGAAAATACAATGGTCGGCCCTCGTACCAGACGAGCTCGCCCTGACCGTAACCCTAGCAGCAGCCCAAACTGCGCTCAAACATGGCGACAGGAACCTCAATCGAGTATCAAAGAGAGCAGATCAATGGAAAGAAAGAAAACAACAGATCCAGAGTGGATACATGATCATAAGAAGGAACAGCATCAATGAAAGTATGATCATGAAACTAATAGAATCGAGGATCTCAAATGGATGTATAATCATGGATATGAAGAGAATCACTGATCTCGAAAATATGTACATCTTAAGGTTCCTTAAGCGGAGTGGCGTGTCGTAAGTATGCCGCGGAACATACCCACGGTACGTCACTCTACTTTAGTCACCTATTCCATCAACCAAGGGTCATCCTACGCTACGAAAGTTCGGGTCTAATACCCCCTCGACTAAGTCTAAGTTCCGTAAGGTCAAGCCTAAGTTCCGTATATATATATACGCCCTAGGCTCCACATAGTCAAACTTAGACTCGAACCAAGGTCAACCTAGCGCTCTGATACCAACTTTGTCACGACCCGAAAGAGCACGTGACTGGCCCTTGAACCATATGAAGTCTATAGGACTCCATCTGATCCAAGTAAGCCAAAAGTCCAGCAATCTAAAACCATTTTAAAAGTAAATAAAGAAAACTGGTTTAAAGAAGTGAAGAAAAACATGTTTGAAGTCATGGTTTTTAAATAACTAAGCCGAATATGCATTTTAAAAAAATGTAAAGTCTTTTCTAAAAATTTCGGCAGAGTTACTTTGTAAATACTGGCCCCGAACGGGGTACAACAAGAACAATATATATGCAATGATAAAAGGCATCCCCAAGCGGGAGCTAGCTCTTCGTCAATCGACAGTCACAACCACACAAGCAATATAATATACAACGCCGAATGGCGAGGATCAAACTCAAAAGAAACTCACAATAACAAGAAAACCGTCATACTGCTACACGCGACTCTAAGGTCGAAATAATACATCACTAGTGTCTAAGTCTGAAACAATATACAAGTTTTGGTTGATGGAATTCTAGATACAAAGGAATAATACAAGTACAATGGTGGTTCTTGATGCAAAAGAACCCACCTACCAAAAGCAATTCACCCGCAAAGGAAGCAGTGTGCCAGAAATGCCGCTAAGGAACCTGTACGGCAAACCTGCAAGAACTGTGGCACAACGGGGGTGAGTTACCAACTCGTGAATAGAGAATATCTACAAGCAGAAATCGAATGCATGACCTAATCCTAGGTCAAAATGATCAGATATAACATAAACCTCAAGAATAATCTGAAACATAAAAAGGTGGCAATGTAGCATCTAAACATGTAGGTAGTGCCAAATACTTGTGCCAGTGCCTCAGGTAATAACATGTCACAAATATAAGGTATGTCTGCATGAAGTAAATATGATGAAGTATCAAAATGGATATCAATACACATATATTAGCGTCCCATTCCACTAATATTAGTGTAAGGGTATATATAACAGCGCCCTCATACCCTGTTATATATACGATAGAAGTATGATCAATGTAATAAAAGTCTGTATGTATGTGGATCCCGTCCACCTGTCACCCAATGACAATAAGCATCATGCAAGCAAATATGAGGATATAATCAAAATCATGGAAAACATCATGAAACCTGTGCCTAGCATCGGCACGTAAATCCTCATATATCGGGCATCCGTCAGTCCGGGTTAGCCCACTCTCTCATACATCGGGCATCCGTCAGTCCGGGTCAGCCCACTATCTCATACATCGGGCATCCGTCAGTCCGGATCAGCCCCACTATCTCATACATCGGGCATCCGTCAGTCCGGGTCAGCCCCACTATCTCATATATCGGGCATCCGTCAGTCCGGGTCAGCCCCACTATCTCATATATCGGGCCCCACCATGTACCCTCATACGGCACCCACTCCTCGTAAGGGGTATAGAATCAGAACCGATAAATCTCATGATGGCAGCACAAATATCATATCAAGGGAACCGGGTTTTTCACATAAGTACATACTTTCCTTTGAAATTATCCACGGTTCCCAAATCCAGAAATATCATGAAAACGGATATCTCGATGCGTATAATCAGAAAACATGATGTATGTGACATATAAATGAAATGCAAGTATAACAGAATATCATGCAACATGGAATAATAGTATGCACATACAATGAGATGCGGAATCGAATAAATCAACGCAACAGTGAAGAATCTACACCAATATGTATATGTCATGCAGTGGAGCCATTTGAAATAAGACGAATCGGGGTTTTAGTAAAATAAGGGTTACGGTGTTTTTAGGAATAGATACGTCTTTTGAAAATACCCGTAGAATCCCTTTACTTGTCCTTTAGATATTCCCGATTCGTTAGTTTTGAAATAGGTATGACTCGGTCTAGTCCAACATCTACTAAGCCCAGTCCATCAGGAGGGGTAAGGAAACCACCTAAATCTGAGACGATATATATATAATATAATAGTCGGTGATCCCGCCTCAATAGTATCGCGTACGATACAGTATATCATATGCCAATCCTCATGTCACGAGTGCGGATCAATCATCAATATAGGCTCGTACGGTAAATCGTCGTACGGCATCCCAATAACTGGGTACGGGTCAATATCACATTCCTCTCAACAAACATCAGGTATCATTATCATCATCTCACATAATCTGGGGTACTGATCTAAGTCTAGTACAACTGATACCATCTATATACTGCGTGTGTAAGCACACGTCCAAAGGCCCGCTAGAGATCACATATCGTATCCCCAAATACGAATCACATCATGTCACCGATCTCGTGGCACAACGCCCAAAATCATCGACTCATCTCCAAAGTCATCCACTATCCATCGTCATCACAGTATAAGTATAGCAAATCAACATGTGTGTGCGTGTGGGTGTAAACCTATCCTAAGGTTCGCAACTAGGAAATATTCTAGTTTACTTCTAACCCTATCACATCTAACACATCTCAAATAATCCTCTACACTATACTATCATAAATAATATATACATATCAACTACGGACTGCGGGGGTGCTATACGCCATCCACCCGACTTCCCCCGTAGATATAATCTACTCACCTTGCGTCTTCATTTGTCGACGTCACCACGCGCTTGCTTGTCGTCCCGAAGTCTTCATGGGGTACCTACACATCAAAGTATCGTATATGCGTATTAAAACCAAATCAAACTAAAACGGCATACGAATCCCAAAACGATACACTATGATCTATAGGTTAGAACCTATGGACAACGCCTTCCAAAACCATCTATCAATCCTCGATATCGTCGTATAAACGCCAAATAGTCGAGGTAAAACACGGATACACAATTCCAGAATTCAAAATACGAAATACAGAAACAGAATCAAAACAGCAACTGGAGAAAAGGGTCCCAGATTTCATCCTAGGTCAAATTAGACAAATCTATACATGCCAGGGGTCTAAACTACTGATAAGGGGGCACCAAAACAAAAACGAGGCAAATCCACCATGGTCTGGCCGCAAATTGCGGCCAGAATGGATAAATTTGCGGCCGAGAAATGGAAGTAGGGGCTATGGTTCTGGTGGTAGCTTCCTGGGTGCCTGCACATGTCACTGTCCATTCAATATAATTTTCAGAGTCTCGGGTTGATAGCAGATCTCATATAAGCTTCACAGATTTCACAATTTCTCCGATATCGGTTTCTAAATCCGTATTTCGGATTTCAACTCTCAGGTTGGGGTCTCAATTCCAGCACTAGGGTGTTTATATAACCTCTACTGAACTCAATTTCACATTACAACTCACAATTTCCCCATAACCCTAACTAGGTTTTCTTTAAGTCCACAAACACACACAATATCGGTTCTAAACTAGCATGAGGGTATAAGAATTGCTAAAACTAATCTAATGATCCAGAAAATACCTCATTTGGCAATTCAAGAAAATTCTTGAGTTGCCCCTAGTGGCCAAAATCCTTGCTTCCTTGGTCCAAAGTGTAGATCTCGAGCTTGTGCATACTTTTAATGAAATGGGGGTGGGGTTTTAGAATTGTTTTGGAGGTGATTTGGGGCTTTGAAGAGGGGAAGGAGATGAAGGAGCAGCAGCAGCAGGAGAAGGGGAAAAGGGAGAGAGAAAAAGAAAGAAGAAGGAAGAGATGGCTAAGTCCTAAGTCAAAGTGAAACCATACCCCTCTCTATCTCACCTACTACTAAATTCTTTATTCTAAACCCTTTTTTTTCTTTTTCCTTTTCTCCGAAACCTTCTCACTAGAATAGTGAACCCAAATGAACAACCATGGTAGAAAATGCATAAGTGTAAAGAAAAATGATATGTGGATGTTTTGCACAAAATGCTAAAAGAACCGATTAGCGATTTTTAATCGCGATTAGCACTAAATTAGCATATAACTAATTATAAAAACTTCAAAATGGCATACTTCCATAGAATAACCTATTTTAGAATTTTCCATAATTTTTCCAAATTTTTCTGTATTTAATTACACCTAATATTAAAATATTCAATAAAATAATATTAAATTATAAAAATTCCTAAAAATAATATTTTATTTTTTTGAAATGTTACAACAGTCTTGCTCGAGATGATAGTATGCTATCTGGTTTGTCTTTATCATCGTACACATGCTTTAGTTCGCTATTGCATGTTGATAGAGCTCATAGGATTCTTGCTTGACTGTCAGCAGTATGATGGCGATCATATACGTGGGAGCTGGGGTCTGTAAGCACATCCTTAAAATGTCCCTAGTCGTGGGAGTTTCGAGACAGGGCATCGATACTCCAGAGTAGACTAGTGTATACAGTCGAGACCCCGACGAGGGGCGGTGGCCGGTCTCACAAGCCATTGGTGTTAGTTGGTTCACCTAAGATGTATACAGGTGCTCATTGGGTTATGAGTACACCGGACAGGACTCGCCGGGAACCTGCTAGTTGGTATTATACCTAGCGTCAGATAGCAGTTCCCTGGTGACATGTGTACAGGTTAGTTCATTGACCTGAGGTCGTCATTTGTCTCGTGTGAGTTCCCACTGTGCTTTGATTTCTACCCTACCACGGCTCAAAGGAGTCGTGCAAACAGGTCTTTTTTGGGTACAGTCCCGAGCCACATGGAGGCAAGTGAGCAGATCGACAGGGGATTCGTCTCTCCCGATATTGGGGGTGAGATCGCGCTGTGTCTAGGAGAGCCATTACACAAAGCCCTCGGCTGAGGCAGGAGATTTACTGGTAGGTACTCCAATAGTATCTCAGAGTGTGCTGGGCTACTCTCTGACACGACTTATACCGCTATTGGGGGTCTGACGTTACCAGCCCCCTAGGCCGATATGCGATACTCATAGACGAACGGACCGGACTGTATGTATATTGTCACTGTTAGGCTCAGTAGGGTTTCTGGATGAGTTCGCTCGTCAGCTTCCCTTCCAATCAATACATAGGCAACCGTTACGTACAGTTAGTACCTCTGACGTGCTAGTGGTTATACCCAGTGCCAGTGTGTTGATGAGTCATTAGAGTCTCACACAGAAAGTTTCCCAAGTTCGGGCGAAACATTGTAGAAGCCGTATGGTTTTATGGCAGGGTTCGGAAAATGCACGTGTGTTTACGCACGTGTCATATTTCGGGCAGATAATACTGGTCGGCTTTGGTTTATGCCGGATCCGAGTATTATACTGTGTAGATATAATATCTTTGTCTCAGTTGCATTTGTATTCGGTCGTAATACAAATGCGGGTATGTTTATACTGTTACGGGGTTATCCTGAAATTCGTTTCAGGATCGCTTTTGAAAGTTGCCAGTTTCCAGTTTTCTATCACCCGTATTTGACATTCGGTTAAATGCAGATTTATCTTTTCCACTAGGGTGAGTCATAAGGGTGTTGTGTGTGGAAGCTTCTAGATGCTTGTGAGGTGTTCATGGTTCATTGGTTGCATTTAATGAAAGGGTGACTAGGTTAGATGAATCATTCTTGCATTAATGTTAATGCAAGGTGTTTATTTGACTCACCCATTCATTTAATGTTATGGTTACCCTCCTTGCTTCCTACACTCACCCCCCCCCCACCTCCTTATAGTGGTCGGCCATTCTCTTGTGAGGAGTGTGGTTGTTCATTTGATAAAAAAGATTATGGTTCATGGAAATTAATCTACTCATTTCCCATTTACCCGATCCAAAAGGCAACTTCATTAACCGTTCGTCCATGGCTTTGGACGAAGTGAGACAAAGTGTTCTACTCATTCTCTACATCAATCTTGGTCATCTCTTTTAGCAAACTTGATGATCGAGTTGCCTCAGTTCAGAGGCGGGAGCTCGTTTAAAGATCCGTCGACGTGGTGCCACCTGGACGAGAAGACTGGAGATTCAGGAGATCGGAGCAGCCGCAACAAAGCGTGGGATGATGGTTGAAGACCGAAGGACTCAGATCGTTCGGTATAACATTTCTACCCACTTTGTAGTTTGTTGGTTTAGCTTTAATGGCAGATCTGGGTTATAGTATACGATAGCGCCAGTCAAAAAGTTTTTGTTCCGCATTTGGCGTCTGTTAGACGGCCGGGGCGCTACCGTGTACTTACAATATGTATGTGTATATATATATATGTATGTGTGTATATATATATATATGTATATATATATATAAACCTTAAATGAATAAGTCTAAAGCATGATAAGGTGGCAATGTAATATCTATACATGAGTGTAATGCCAAGTGCTCGTGCCAGTGCCTCAAGTAATAACATATCATAAATATGAGGTATGATCAATGTCGACTATATCATGAAGTCTATGAATATGTGGATATCATTCAACTATGTGATCAATGTAATCAATGTCAACTATATGTATGTGGATATCATCCACTATGTGATCGATATCATCCATGTCAACTATATGTATGTGGAAATCGTCCACGTGTCACCCAATGACAATAAGCATCATGCATGTAAATATCATAAGCATATGCATGGGAGTATGAGGATGTAAATCAACATATGTCGCTCGCGACATATCAAAATCATGGAACCTGAGTGTCAAGTATCGACACTCGAAAACATCATGAAACCTGTGCCTAGTATCGTCACGTAAATCCTCATATACATAGGGCTCCGTCAGTCCGGATCGGCCCGTCTCATCTCTCAACTCTAGTCGGTATCCCCCAGATATCCACCGAGCTCAAAAACAATCACCGGTAGGTAGTACTCCCCTGCCAGGCTCACCGTCTAACATATACAAGTCTTCTTGCCCCGGGGTACCTCACCGGGTCCACCATGTACCCGCAAACGGGGCCTACCTCTCCTCGAATCGGGTTTCACATGTCGCTCTCAGAACCGAGAAAACATATGGTGGACGCACTGAAATATCATATCAAGGGTAACAGGATTTTTAAAACAATACATACTCTCTTTTGAAATACCCACGGTTCCCAAATCCAGAAATATCATGGAAACAACATATCTCAATACGTATAATCATAAAGCATGATGTATGCGACATGTAAAAGAAATGTAAGAATATCAGTATATCATGCAACATGGAATAGTAATATGCACATATTGAGGGAAACCGCTCTTTTAAATGAATCAGTTTTAAAGAGTATCTTGCAGTTCCCAAATCTCCAAATCAAGCCAGAATCATCTATGTATGTGCAATTACGTATGTATACAAGTATGAGTGTACAATAGGTATGTGCACAAGTATGAGTGTACAATATGTATGTGCACAAGTATGAGTGTACAATAGGTATGTGCACAAGTATGCCCTGCAAGGGTCATATCCTGAATGCAACAGTCCTACAGTGTAGTGACATGGCAATTATCGATGATGAAGTGTGTGAGCGGTCAAGCAGGTGTACGTGGAACATATGCATCATCGATAATGGTGCTGGTGTCCTAACAGCATGGTTTTGATATAACAATAAACATATTTAACATGCAATGCGATGCAAACGGTAAGAATATGCGGCAAATGAATAATAAACACAACAGTGTAGAATCTACATCAATGTATCTATGTCATACTGTTTTGCCATTTAAAAGAAGACAAATCGGGGTTTTTAGGAAAATAAGGGCTACGGTGTTTTTAAGAAAAGATGCGTCTTTTGAAAATATCCGTAGAATCCCTTTGCCTGTCTTTAAAATACTCCCGATTCATTAGTTTTTGAAATAGGTATGACATCGGCCTAGCCTAACATCTACTAGCAAAACTACAGCTCTAACTAACAAGTCAATCAGGAAGGGTATGGAAACCACCTAAATCTGAGTCGATATATATATATATATATATATATATATATATATATATATATAGTCGGTGATCCCGCCTCAAAGGTACCGCGTACGATACAATATCATATGACATCCTCGAGTCATGAGTGCGGATCTATCATCAATATAAAGCTCGTACGGTAAATCATCGTACGGCATCCCAAAAGCTGGGTACGGGTCAATATCACATTCATCTCATCGAAATCTCGTAAAAGCGATCTGGTATTCTTATCATCGTATCTCATGATCTGGGGTATTGATCTAAGTCTAGTACAAATCGATACCATCTATATAAATGTATGTGCGTGTATGAAAACACGCCCAAAGGCCCGCTAAAATCTCATGTCGTATCTCAAATACGAACCACATCCTATCACCGATCTCATGGCACTATGCCCAACTCATCGACTCATCTCTAAATATCATCCACTATTATCATCATCCAGGTATAAGTATAACAGATATGCATGTGTGTGCGTGTGGGTGTAAACCTATTCTAGGGTTCGCATCTAGGAAACTATATTAGTTGACTTCTAAACCCTAATCTATCCATAGTACACCTAATCACATATAGAATATCCATATCACACTTAACGCTATCATACATATATATAGTATATATATAGTATACTAAATATCGAACTGCGGGGGTGCTATACGCCATCCATCCGACTTCCCCCGTAGATATAATCTACCCACATTGCATCTTGCGTGTCAGTGTCGATGCCGCCTTCATCTTCTTCATCATATGACGCCCTCGTGAAGGCACCTACAAAGATAACACAATCGCAAATGCACATTAAAATCACATCGGAAAACCAAAACGACACGCTAAGGCCTATAGGTTAGAACCTATGGACTACGCTTTCAAAACCATCAAACAACCCTCGATATCGTCGTACAAACGCCAAGTGATCGAGGGAAAACACAAATACCCAAATCCAGAATTTAAAATACGCAATACGAAACCCGAATCAAAACAGCAACTTAGGAAAAAAGGTCCCAGATTTTACCCTAGGTCAAATCAGACAATTTTGCATATGCCAAGGGTCTATTTTACAGGTTAGGGGACCACAGAACCAACACGAGGCCAAATGGCCTGGGTCTTGCGGTCAGAGGGATTAAATTTGCGGCCTGAATTAGGAGATAGGGGCTAGGGTTTTCATGATAGCTTCCTAGGTTCCTGCATGTATCACTGTCCTTGCAAAATAATTTTCAAAGTCTCCGGGTGTTAGCAGATTCCATTTTACATCCACAGAATTCACAATTTTCCGATATCAGGTTTCTAAATCCGTATTCCGGGGTTCTAGTCTCTGGTTTAGGTCTGAATTCTAGCACTAGAGGGTTTGTGTGGCTTCTATTGAGCTCAATTACCCATCACAACTCCAAGTTTCCTTAAACCCTAACTAGAATTTTTCTAAGTCCACAAAACCACTCAATATCGACATGAAATATGTATGGATGCATACGGAATTAAAACACTACACTAATGGTGCAGAAATTACCTCCTTTGGAAACTCAAGAATTTTCTTGAGTTGCTCAAAGTGTCCAAAATTTGATTTTTCTTGGTCCAATATACTTCCCTTGAGCTTGTGCATCTTTTTAATGAAATGGGATTTGGGTTTTGAGGTGATTTTCATGGTGTTTTGGGAGGTTGATGATGGAGAAGGAGGGGGAATAGCAGCAGTAGCAGCATGGAGAGAGAGGGAGAGGACAATGAGTGAAACAAATGATGGGGGATGGCTCAAGACCAAGTCAAAGATAATCCTCACCTTTCTCTCTCTCACCCATACCTATATATTATAATCTTTTCTTTTTTTTTCCCTTTTATTTTCTTTTTCTTTTCCCCCCTCTAATAATTCAACAACCATGATATAAAACATGTAGGAAGCCATAAAAAAGTGTAACAAGTGAAAAATAAAGATATGGTGCATGTTTTGCACAAAATACGTTTAAAGCGCGATTAGCGATTTTTAATCGCGATTAGCACTAAATTAGCATATAATTAATCATAAAAACTTAAAATTTGCATAATTCATATAAAACACCCTCTTTGAGTAATTTCTATAATTTTTCAATTTTTTTTCCCAATTTATCGGTATTTAATTATACCGCCTCATTAAAATATTCAATATTTTATTATTAAATTATAAAAATTCCCCAAAAATAATATTTTGTTTTTTTGAAATGTTACAGGATGTGCTTCACAAATTTTTAAAGACGAAACATGTTTTCAACTGTAGTATAATCCACTTGCATTTTCATATTTCATTAGCTATGCATTTAAAGAAATACTTGATTCATTATACCTTTATTTCAAAACTGCACCCCCACTATTTTCCGCAAAAAGTTTTTGATTTTCTGGGCTTCGGCTTACTTGATTTACGTTACGCTTTTAGACGTTGCGTGATTTAAGTGCCGGTCACGTGCTAAATTTTGGGTCGTGACACCACCCTACGCCGAGTCACCTCGGAAATCCGCGCCGACAAATTCTTGACAACAGGCTGAGCCCGGAAAACCGATCCAATCCACTCTCGACCCGACCCATAAATAGGTCGGTACGAGAGTGGGAGGATAATGATGATGCTCATAAGTAGGAACTCCCAAAATCATGACACGTGGCAGAGAATGTGTCCCGGGGCTCACGGAAACAGGACAAGCATCTTACATTGGAGGCATCTCCCGGGCTACCGTCCCAAGGCATGACCCGACCTTCGATGGGTCCCTGAACACTCCTATGCTCGCCCTTACAAATAACCATCGGCTCGTCTCCAAGCCCTCCTACATGGTGAGCTTCCTCAGCCCTCCCTGCTCGCCTCCGAGCTATCATAGAACCGAGATTTCTCGGCCTCCCGCTCATCTCCGAGCCTCCCGCCGAGCTAAGCCTTCCCGGTTCTATCGAGCAACCAAGAACGCAAAGCCCAAGTGTCTCCGCCACGGCTCCGCGTATCTCTCCAGAAGCGAGATATCCACCACCCAACATCCCGCGTTCCACGCCGCCGTATCCCCGATTAACGAGTGTATCTCGTCATTAATGGGGGGATCTCGTCAATCATGCAGGCGTAACCGACGGCGAAGATCTCGCGCCAGCTCGCTCTAAGCGACCACTATAAAGTCCCCTCTCCCAGACAACTCAGGTAACGCAATTTTATTCCAATAAGCCGCTACTCTGCCCAAATTTCTCTGGTAACTTGATCGTCGGAGGGTCCACTGTGGAACAATCACCTAGGGACCTTTTTGGCAGATTGCTCAGTTTCGTCTCAAAACAATTCCACTAAGATCCACACGCTCAAGAAGACTACCCTCAACATCAATATCAGCCGTTCACCAACGCTCGCGAGAAATCGACGGAGGACAACATCGGAAGAAGATTCAAACCTCCATCAGAATCCCACCACAAAAATAACCCAATCATTGCAATCTAAATCCTCTAACCAAACAAAAACTTTGCAAATCCGGTTGGATTCCATGTTCCAAGATCCAAAATCCTCAATAACCATGCAATCAAACAGCCTGTGACTTAATTTGGAAGGCACTACATATTATTTGATTGAGACCCTCGGTTGAGGCATTCATTGAATGAATGCCTCTAGGATTGTACGACTCAAGCATCCAAGGTTTGATAATTAGCATAATGCCTCTAGGATTGTACGACTCAAGCATCCAAGGTTTGATAATTAGCATGAGTACAATGAATGGTGTTATACATTATTAATGGAAAAGAAAAAGAGAAATAAAATAGGAAAAAGGTTAACTTCTATATAATACCTCGATATTTCATCTATTTTGTACTTATATGGCTTATTGATTTTTTCGCTGCACTTCGATACCGTAAAATACAAAACATATGGATTTTGTTTAAAATGGTGCTGGATTTGATTGTCAACCTGAAGGGTGAAAAGCATTAACGGTTTGTACTTTATGGTATATAAGTGCAGTGAAAAAAAAGGTATATAAATGCAAAGTAGATGAAACATTGAGATATTATTTAGCAATTAACCTTAGGAAAATTAATAAAATTTCCCTATGTTATTTAATATAGGATGTGAAGGGGACCAATTTCGATTCCAGGAGAATCTCTATTATTATAGGGCAAAAGGGAGGGATCATTTAATTTTGAAATTGATTGCTAAAGTGTTTTTTTAATTTATTCAGAGAAATCAAACAAAATAACACCATTGAATTATGTACCAAAACACACACACAAAAGAATGGGTTTTAGACCCCCCAAAACTTAGTTAATTATTAAAAAAAAAAAACCAAAACTTGATAATTACTTATTACCCAAAAAACTTTGAAGTTGCTCTTGAAATCCCCCACTCGCCCTTTTCCCTTATTCTGTTAGCCAGTTAACAGAGAAACTCGGGATATGATTATTGAAACTATTCAAATCATTTCACTCTTCTTTATCTAAAATTCCCAATTAAAATCTCAATTCAAATTAGGGTTTAGGAATTACTCTTCAAATTCTTTAATCGGCAATGAAATATGGTTTTTTTTTCTCAACCTTCTCCTGCCATGAAGCTGCGGAATGCGAATGCGAGTTTAATTGCAAGTTCGTGTAAGTGGAGAACTACAAACGAAAGAAAGAAAGTTTTTTGGTTGCCCTAGGTATAAGGATTTAGCTCAAGAAGAAAAGGAAGGCGAAGAACAAGAGAGAAAATAGCGGTTTTATCGAATAGAGTCATGAGATTATAAGTGGAATAGATGGGGACATTATAAATTGGTTAACGATCATACTTTCTTTGGACGGAAAATTTGGAGGAGATAAAATGATCAACTTAAAGGTTTTTAGGGTAATAAGCAATTATCAAGTTTTTCGGGTTTTTTTTAGTAATTACTGGTGTTTCAAGCCCAAAAATAATTATATAATTACGTGCAATGACACATGGCAAAAAGGTTGGTATTTATAATGAAATTTTCATACTGACTGTTAAGAGTCCTCTCTTTAATATATTTATATCTTTTTTTTCTTTTGTCGGGTTATCAACACTAGAATTCATGCATGTGAGATGAAAGTGAATATAATAATGATAGTAAATATGTGTAAATTAATAAAACATGAGGGGTTATCTCTAACTTTTTGTTCCAAGTTTCATAGTGCATGAGTAGAGAGAGCGTGTGTGATGTGTATGCTTTAGAATTTAGAGAAAAACTGCAGAACTTTCAACATTTTTTTGAATTTATTTGAAAAATAACAAAATGCTACATGGTAACCCATGGATTTTAGTTATTAGTAATTTTTGCACGTCCGATGCACGTGTGTATGTCTTGAACAACATATATACTGAAGACAATGTGTAAATTTTTTTATTCAGAACATTACATGAAAATTTCTAAAGATATATATAGTTTTTGTAAATTTAAATTAAATGAGTACGGTTAGTAGTAATATTAGAATTGAGAAATTTATAAGTTATATATAAAATAACAAAGATATAATGGTTTATGTATAAGTTTGCAAGTCATGTTTTTTTTTGAGATTTTAAGCATGAGAGAGAATGTGTAATGAATGAGAGTAAGAAAGCAGGTTGTTGACTTTTCATCTTCTTATTTTTGTCTTTTGTAGTGAATGAGGCGGGCATCTTCAATTGTCTAATATGGATATTGGAATTTTGTCATTTTAATTATTTTTTAGATTAGTTATGTCATTTAAGGGGCTTCTGGTTATAATAGTAAAAATTGTCTTATTTTTAGAGTCTAAGATTTAAATTGAACTTCAGATATCGGTGCATCTTGAATGCAAATATGATTAAACTGGAGTCAAATCGGTTTTGAATTATCTTGAAAGAATATTTAGTAGTAAGGAAGCAATGCAACAGGGCCTGGGAATAAAAATTGTTTTTTTTTTAGGGGGAAGCGGGACATATTTACACCCTTTTTCTTTACCTTTTCTTTGCTCTTTACTCATCCCTTTCTCCCTCACACACACACACACAAACAACACTATTCATCGGATCGAAAGCCTAGATCTCATTTTTATTTCAGATTGGTCCAATTCAACGGAACGGTTTTGTTTGGATGTGTTTTTAATAAGTCAATTTATAGGGAAAATAACTCCCACAAAAGGTCTATTATTGGTCTCACCCCATTAGATTTTGATTATTAACAAGAATTGCTCCATGCTATACTTAGATTTTTCAGATCATTATTTAGAGTATTTGATGGAGGACGGAGGAAAGAGCTACAATATTATCTCCAATGAAGATTGGAGGATAAGTCGGGACTTCACAAGGCTAAATATTAATATAAAAATTGAAGCCCGCAAAATTCAATACGGGTCGGTATACAAGCAGCACAATGACTAATGAAGATGAAGACTCGCATTTTATGTAATTGGGCTTTTTTAAAAAAAAATTATCTAATTTTTTAGGAATTAGATTTAAAGAGACTAAGATACTAGTGAATGACGCACACATCACATATGTATTTCACATCAGTATTTTATTTAAAATATCATTTTTTTATAATACATAAAAACTGACAAATTATTTATCATTATGATCACCGAATTTTTTCAAAGTTTGAAAAATATATTTCATGGTTTTCAGAGATCTTTGTTATTTTCTAATAATTATTTAACTAAAAATAATTTTAGTATATTAGAAAATAAGTTAAAAATTACTGTTTTGTCGGACTACAAAATTAGTGTCAATAAATTCACGGTAAAGATAAAGTTCTGACTCTAAATTTAATTTTATATAACATTTTGATAATATTTGATATGTTGAAATTGCAATTAACTAACTAATTTACAGTGAAATATTATTATTTTAGATCAAGCATGTATAGCTTGATTTTTTCTAATGGGACCCCAATAATGCATATGAACACAAGGGACTGGTTTCTTAATTTTTAATGTTTGAAAGCGACTGTATCAATTTTGAAAGTGACCCGTTCTCTATTTTTAAAGACTTAACAACATGCATGTTATTTTCAAAGATTTTAATACCGTATGCCGTATATTTTCTTTTCAACATACTTCAAAAACTTTCAAACCATACTTTAATTATTTTTGTATTTAGATACCACTTTAATTCATGAATGTCTTTTCATACGTGATGCTTCTAAGAAATATGTATTCCGCATCAATATTTTATTCAAAATATCATTTTTTCATAATACATAAAAATTGACAAATTATTCATCATTATTATTACTGAATTTTTTCAAGGTTTGAAAAATATCTTTCATGATTTTCGGAGACCTTTATTATTTTTTAATAATTATTTAACTAAAATAATTTTAGTATATTAGAAAATAAATTTAAAAATACTGTTTTGTCGACGACAAAATTAATGTCAATAAATTCACTGCAACCTTCTAACTCTGAATGTTAATTTTACATAAGATTTGATATGGTAAAATTGCAATTAACTAACTAAACTGCAATAAAGTATTATTTTATTAGATCAAGCATCGCAGCTTGATTTTTTATAATGGGACCCCAATAATGCATATGAACACGTGACTTGTTTCTTAATTTTAATGCTTGAAAGAGACTGAATTAATTTTGAAAGTGTTCCCTTTTTAAAAGACTAACGACATACACGTTATTTTCAAAGAGTTTAATTTCGTTTGTCATATATTTTCTTTCCAGTATACTTCAAAAAATTTTAAACCGCTTTAATTATTTTTGTATTTAGGGATCAGTTTAATTCATAAATATTTTTTCATACGCGATGGTTATAAATTCCAAGATGATTTATTAAATCAAAAATTCTTATTAAGAATTGATTGTAGTGCAGCCAAATCTGTGTTACAAAAAGATGTTAAAAATTTAACATCAAAGCAAATATTTGCTAGTTGGACAAGCATTATTATAAAAAGCCAACTCCTTTAGATGTCCTGTATGAAGAGAGCGAAGCTCTTACCACAAATTCATACTCAGGACGTTCCATTTATGAATGGAATATTGATGGAATGCCTGATAAGCAAATCCATGACATATTACATCGTATGATGATGTATGCAACTGTATCAAAACAGCAAGGAAATTCTGATGCTGATGTTGCAAGATTCATATCGTGTGGATTTACCGGAATTCTGAAAGGCTGGTGGGATCATTGCTTATCCCCAGCTCAAAAGGTTGAAATTTGGAGCGCAGCAAAAATGGAGAATAATACTCCTGTTTCTGATACTGTTTATACACTAATACTTACAATCCTCGATCATTTTACAGGGGATGTAAGTAATCAAGCTGAGAAAGTTAGAACTTTGTTACAAAATCTAAGATGTCCTACTTTGACACATTTTAGATGGTACAAAGATACCTTTCTTAGCAGAGTTATGCAACTAGATGATGCAAATAACTCTCATTGGAAAGCCAAATTTATAAATGGCTTACCCAACCTATTTGCTGAGAGAGTTCGAACTAACCTGAGAGCTCAACATGATGGGGTTATACCCTACAATACATTTACATATGGTCGCTTAATAAGCACCTGTGTTAAAAAAGGTTTATCTTTATGTAATGACATAAAATTAAGAAACCAATTGAAAAGCCAGAGATTGACTGGTAAATACGAATTGGGAGAATTTTGTAGCCAATTCGCAATGGAAGATCCTTATATGGATCGAAAAGACAAAAGAAAGACCAAAAGAACGGAGTCTAAACGGCCTCATTATAAAAAGAGGTATAAAAAGCCATATAAACCTTCTAAACATAAAGAAGAAGGAGATAAAAGGAAAAAACCTTATAGGTTTAAGAAGAAATCTACTTCTTCTGCCACTTGTTACAAGTGTGGAAAAGTTGGTCATTTTGCCAACAAGTGTTATACAAAAAAGAGAATTAATGAAATAGAAGATGAAGAATTAAGAAAGTCATTATATAAAATAATGATTAATTCATCGGAATCCCCTGAATCCTCTGAATCTGAATCAACAGATTCCTCATCAGATGATGAAAATATTTGTTCTAGTAAATGTTGTAATATCAACAATGGAGAAAATTACTGGAAATCTATAGTTGAGATGAACGGTCTCACTATTAATGTCATAACTAAGGATGACAAAAAGATCATTCTTAAAATCATTGAAGACGAACATATTCAGCCAGAACTTAAATCTAAGATGGTTGAAGTTCTTCTTAAAGAAGATAAGGAGAAATCTCCTGCTATTGATAATGTTTATAGATTATCAGAAGTCTTTAAAAGACAGCAATTAAGAGAAAGTAAGCCTGTAACAATTGCAGCTTTACAGAAAGAGGTTAATAACCTCAAAACCGAAATTATAGAACTAAAAGTTCAAAATAAAGATATTTTGCAAAGAATATCTATTATCGAAGGAAACACCATAATACAAGGTGAATCTTCACATAATGAAAATGAATTTACTGAGGAAGTGGTCCCAGATAAATTCTTACAAACCATTGATTTAGTATTAAATCAAAAATGGTATATTCGAATTACCCTTATAGTTAATAATGATCTGGTTATACCCGATCTTATTGCACTGGTTGACAGTGGTGCAGATTTAAACTGTATAAAAGAGGGAATTATTCCTATAAGGTATTGTGAAAGAACTACACAAACCTTGAGTACAGCCGATAATAGTACTCTTACTACACCTTATAAGGTGTCGAATGCAAATATTTGTAATAACGATATTTGTATTCCCTCTCCTTTGATTATAGTAAAGGAAATATCACAACATGTGATACTCGGAACACCGTTCCTCACCAAAATAATGCCTATAAATAAAATAGACTCACAAGGCATTTATAGCTCTTATAAAGGAAAAGAGATTATATTTCAGTTTATAACTGATCCCATGATGAAAATCATAAATGAGGTAAAAGATATTTACCTAAAAGAAAATCAAATAAATTTTATTAAAGAAGAAATAACTTCTTTACAAATAAACAAACAACTTGATTCTAGTATAATAAAAACTAGAATTAAAAATCTAGAGAATGAGTTTATAACTCAAACTTGCAGTAACTTTCCTAATGCATTTTGGGAAAGAAAACAGCATATTGTCAATCTTCCTTATATAGAAGATTTTTCTGAAGAAAATATTCCTACCAAGGCAAGACCATGCCAAATGAATCAAGAATATCTTGATCTTTGTAAAAGGGAAATTAGCAGTCTTATAGACAAAAGGCTAATAAGAAAATCAACTTCTCCATGGAGTTGTACAGCATTTTACGTTAACAATGCTGCTGAACAAGAGCGGGGGTACCACGCCTTGTCATTAATTATAAACCTTTAAACAAGGTATTTAAATGGATAAGATACCCTCTCCCTAATAAAAGGGATCTGCTTAATAGAATAAGCAAGGCCAAAATATTTTCTAAGTTTGATTTAAAAATCAGGCTATTGGCAAATTCAGATTCATGAATCTGATAAATATAAAACTGCTTTTGCAGTACCTTTTGGGCATTTTGAATGGAATGTTATGCCATTCGGATTAAAAAATGCACCATCTGAATTTCAAAATATTATGAACTCAATATTTAATCCTTATACGGATTTTATCCTTTCATATATTGATGATGTTCTTATTTATTCTGAGAACATTGATCAACATTTTAAATATTTAAATGTTTTTAAACATCTCATTATAAAAAATGGACTAGTCATATCTGCTCCAAAGATGAAATTGTTTCAAACAGCTATACGCTTTTTGGGACATAATATTAATAATGGAACTATTGTTCCAATTGAAAGAAGTATAGAATTTGCTTCTAAATTTCCTAACTATATTTCCAATGTAAAGCAGCTCCAAAGATTTTTGGGTGCTTTAAATTATGTAGCAGATTATTATAAAAATCTTACTTCAGACGCAGCCATATTATACACTAGGCTAAGAAAGAATCCATCACCTTGGACAGATGATCATACTAAAGCTGTTCAAAAAATTAAAGAGACAGTAAAAAATTTACCATGTCTCCATATTGCCAATCTTAATTGGAAAAAGATTGTTGAGACAGATGCTTCAAACATAGGTTACGGGGGCATCTTAAAACAAGTAGATCCTACTAATAATAAGGAAATACTTGTAAGATTTACTTCTGGAAAATGGAATCCAGCCCAGTTGAATTACTCAACTATTAAGAAAGAAATTCTTTCTATAATCAAATGTATTTATAAATTCCAAGATGATTTATTAAATCAAAAATTCTTATTAAGAATTGATTGTAGTGCAGCCAAATCTGTGTTACAAAAAGATGTTAAAAATTTAACATCAAAGCAAATATTTGCTAGATGGCAAGCAGAATTATCTATTTTTGATTTTGATATTAATTATATCAAAGGAACTAACAATTGTCTTCCTGATTTTTTGACCAGGGAATTTCTGCAGGACACTGCAGATGCAGACCCCGATGAGGGGACGAGGCCCCGACAGAGGGCGAGGAAGGGGAAGGAGTAATACTCCTAACAACTCCCCTTATGCAAACTGGCTTAGAATGCAAAAGCCAAAATCCATGCAAGTAGACATGGAATCAGAGGCGTCATACGCCCCATCAGAATGGAAAACGCCTCAGAAAAAGGCGAATAAAAATACTTCTAATATGAGTATTTACAGCCCTCAAAGCGAGGCTGAGACATCTTCAACAGGAAATATTCCTGGACAATCCTTTAAAAAGGCAATTAAAGATGCTAATGACAGTTATACGTCAAAAGATAACTCTGAACAAATTATATGTTTGGAAAGGAATGATATTCCTAAGATGCATGATCCATGGTCTTTAAAAGAAAAATATATTGAGACCATTTCTTTTGCTGCATCAGCAGGAAAAACAAGGCAAGTTTATGAAGCCTTGCTAATTGTTTCTGGATCAGTAGAAATAAAACACTACTATCCAAATGGAAAAGAAAGTGGAGAAATTATAAACTTCTCCAAAGCAATTATTAGAAAGATTCTTAGCCCACATGAATGGGCTTTACACCCTAATAGGGCGAGGTCGTTCAAAGTAGGAGAAGAACGACACGAAAGCAATTATTGGGATTATATCCAAGCTTTTGAAAAATTTTTATACTATGAAAACCCAGCGAAAAAGCATTCCTGATTTATAATTATAAAACCTGAGGTTATAAAAGCAGGTATACCAGTTTGGTTTATCCAACTATGGCAAAAAATTGGGGCAGAACTAGCCATACTGCCAAAATCTATTTTTAATTTATTTGTTCCTTGGATAGAATCACATCCAAGATTTCATAATACTCATGATGAATCCATCATGGAAGGAGAGAGCACTCTCCATTATTTTATAGAAAATGAGATGCCATTTATATCTAGATGGACCATCATCTCTGAGTTCAATAATAAGAACATTCCTATTCTTTCCAGAAAATTTCTCATAAAATGGTGGTCTGGAATTAATGAAGAAGAAAAAACGGCTGAGATAAAAGCAGCCATTAAGAGCAATAATAAAGCTCGAGATAATAAAATTAATGAAGAATTAGCAACGGAAAATCCGATGCTAAAATTAAAGGCTTCCTTCAGAAGAAAGTATCCTAACATCTCTGAGGAAGATCTCATGAAACGTTGCTTAGAACATATCAAGAAGCAGTTTGAGCAGACGTTCATAAAATTAGTGTCAATAAATTCAAAATTAGTGTCAATAAATTCACGGTAAAGATAAAGTTCTGACTCTAAATTTAATTTTATATAACATTTTGATAATATTAGATATGTTAAAATTGCAATTAACTAACTAATTTACAATGAAATATTATTATTTTAGATCAAGCATGTATAGCTTGATTTTTTCTAATGGGACCCCAATAATGCATATGAACACAAGGGACTGGTTTCTTAATTTTTAATGTTTGAAAGCGACTGTATCAATTTTGAAAGTGACCCGTTCTCTATTTTTAAAGACTTAACAACATGCATGTTATTTTCAAAGCCTTTAATACCGTATGCCGTATATTTTCTTTTCAACATACTTCAAAAACTTTCAAACCATACTTTAATTATTTTTGTATTTAGATACCACTTTAATTCATGAATGTCTTTTCATACCTGATGGTTCTAAGAAATATGTATTCCGCATCAATATTTTATTCAAAATATCATTTTTTTCATAATACATAAAAATTGACAAATTATTTATCATTATTATTACTGAATTTTTTCAAAGTTTGAAAAATATCTTTCATGGTTTTCGGAGACCTTTATTATTTTCTAATAATTATTTAACTAAAATAATTTTAGTATATTAGAAAATAAATTAAAAATTACTGTTTTGTCGACAACAAAATTAGTGTCAATAAATTCACCACAACCTTCTAACTCTGAATGTTAATTTTACATAAGATTTGATATGGTAAAATTGCAATTAACTAACTAAACTGCAATAAAGTATTATTTTATTAGATCAAGCATCGCAGCTTGATTTTTTATAATGGGACCCCAATAATGCATATGAACACGTGACTTGTTTCTTAATTTTAATGCTTGAAAGAGACTGAATTAATTTTGAAAGTGTTCCCTTTTTAAAAGACTAACGACATACACGTTATTTTCAAAGAGTTTAATTTCGTTTGTCATATATTTTCTTTCCAGTATACTTCAAAAATTTTTTAACCGCTTTAATTATTTTTGTATTTAGGGATCAGTTTAATTCATAAATATTTTTTCATACGCGATGGTTATAAAAAATTTCAAAAACTAACACCTAGCTCAATTAATATTGTCTATTTTCTATGCTATTACTGGCTAGCTCGTTTCTTTTGAAAAAATTCTTGGCCATTAATTAAAGCCACTATTGCCATCACATCCCGTTATTTTTTTAAAAACTTTTTCAAACGGTTCTAATATTTGAAAACTCCTATAAATTGACTTTGAGTTTCATTCTGGGAGAGTACATACAACAAAGAGAACAAAGAGGAAAGCTTCTGTATCCTTTGAGAGAAAATTTGTTTAAGTATTTAAACTTTCATTCACACGCTCTGTGCAATTCCACTTAGCTCTTAATCCCTATTAGTGAGTAAGAAAATTTATGAGCGACGGATGCTTTTACCAATTAGAGAGATTTTCATCAGTGCATATTTGTAAACTTTTCGGAAGAGAAGGATTGTAATTTGTAAAGGTTTTATTTCTAACCGGTTAAAAAATAAGGATGGTGAAAAGTTTGGAAAATCCTAAAGACGGGGTCTTTAGGGGAGGGCTAGACTTGGGACATAGAACCTCCTTATATCGTCTTACTTGCGTTTGCTCTTATCTCTCTTTAAATTACCGCATTTTTATTTGTTATTAATTGTTATAATTTTATGGTGTTTGTTTAAGTCGATTGCAAATTAGCAAGCATTTGATTTAAATCCTATTCACCCCCTCTATAGGGTTGTAACTAGGTATTTCAATTAGTATCAGCACTTGGTTCTCTTGATTACCGGATTAGCATCCTAAAAGATTTTGATCTATGTCCAACCATATGACCAACCCACTCTCTTTTGGGTATGCCACCGGATTTCATGAAGGTCAATCTGCCATTAGACCATCGTATTTTGACTGCACTGACTATCCATATTGGAAAATTTGTATGACTTTTTATATTCAATTTATTGATTGGAAAGTATGAGGAATAATTGAAGATGAATTTGAATTTCCTTCTAAAATTATTGACGGCGTAACTTATCCTAAGCCGCGCTCGGAATGGAGTAACGTTGAGTTTGATTTGGCTAATTTAAATTCTCATGCTATTATCTGTGGTATTTCAAGAGTTGAATTTCATAAAATTGTGCATTTGAAAACTGCTAAAGATATGTGGGAAATTTTAGAAGTAAATCTTGAAGAAACCTCTCAAGTCAAGAAAAGTAGAGTTTGTCTATTAACTTATGATTTAAAGCATTTTAGAATGGAACCGAATGAGTCTTTGGATGTGCGCATTACTAAATTTAAAACTATCATAAATGAGTTGCACATTTTAAGTGATGTTATTCTGGTTGGTCAAATAAACTAACGTCTTCTTGAATATTTTTACTAAAGAGTGGAATTCTATTATTCAACATATTTGTATAACTACGGATCTAAAGAGTATGTCTTTTGAGGAGTTAACTGGCAAATTAAAAACAAGAACTTGTTAGATATGTATGCCCTAGAGGCAATTATTGTAATTGTTGGACATATATATGTACATGACAGTCTTGCTCGAGATAATGGTATGCTATCTGGTTTGTCTTTATCATTTATGTGTATACGTTTTACTTACTATTACATGTCGCTAATACATAATGATAAAGCCCGTATGATCTTTTTTGACTACCAGGATTATGATAGGGATCATACTAGTGCGACCTGGATAGTTTATAAGCACATCCTTAAATGTTCATAATTGTGAGAGTATTGAGACCGGACATCAATACTCCAGAGTAGACTACTGTATACGTTTCTTGATCTCGACTGGGGTGATGGCTGTTCCCACAGCCATTGGTGTTTGACACCAAAGATTGTATACATGTGCTCATTAGAGAATGAGTACACCGAACGGACTCGCTGAGAACTCCTAAATGGTATGATACCTATCGTCAGATAGCAATTTTCTGATAACATGAGTACTGAATAGTCTGTAGACCTGAGATCGTCATAGTGGCTTGTGTGTTTCCCACTGTGCTTTGATTATTACCCTACCAAGGTTTTAAAGAGCCATGCAAACAGATTTTAGTTGGGCACAGTCTTGAACCACATGGAGGCATTGAGCGATCGGAAATGTCACGACCCAAAAAAGGCACGTGACCGGCACTTGAATCACGTGAAGTTTATACGATCCCACCGTAACCCAAGTAAGCCGAAAACCCGGAATCTAAACCTTTTTAAATGAAAGCGGAGCAAGCCGACTCCGACACTGCGGAAAGCGGAGCAAGCTGACCGCGACACAGCAGAAAGCAGAGCAAGCCGACCCCGACACAGCAGAAAGCGGAGCAAGTCGACCCCAGCGCTCCGTCTCGGAAACAAGTTAACCAATAATCTCTCGATTCGTCTTGACTTGTAGGGGAAAGCCTTAGGCAATGGGGATAAGGACCTGTTTCCTAAGCACCGGGACCCTGCAAGTCGGTCCAAGATGGGCCATTGTATACTATTCACGGGTCACACTCTCCAAAGTCAAATCTCGATAAGGAGGGAAACAACCACTTACGAGTCCTATCGACTTGTAAAAGGGAAAAATTCTCTCGTGGGATCTTTACGACTCTCGAGAGAAAATACACACTTAGGAATCCTCACGACCCCTAAGGAGAAATTACACTTATGAGATCCTCTCGATTCGTAGGGAGAAAAATCTTTATGAGACCTCCACGGCTCATAAAGTTGAAAAGTCTTAGGCAGCAGACCTGAACCTGTTTCCTAAGCCATCGCTGCCCTACAAGGAGGTCAAGATAGACTATCTACGGGCCACACTCTCCAAAGTCGAATATCGACCAAAAAAAACTACTTACAAGTCCTATCGACTTGTAAGGGGGAACATTCTCGTGTGAGATCCTTACGACTCTCAAGAGAAAACGCACTTAGGAGTCCTCACGACTCCTAAGGAGAAAATACGCCTACGGGATCCTTTCGACTCGTAGGGAGAAAAACCTTCTTTAAGCCCTTACGGTTCATGAAGATGGAAAAAGTCTTAGGCTACAAGGACCCTAAACTTGTCTCCTAAGCCCTCAATTCTATGGCCCTGCATAACTCTGCACTACTTCACCCACGTACATGCCTACATGGGCAAAGTAGTGGGGGGCATTTGTTCCCGTCGAAATTTTCGGCCAAGAGATATTTGTTCCTGTTTACACCGGTTCAAGTTTCGTTTACAGATATGTGTGTGATCGGGCTCATTCATATACACACATACACACATCAGAGGAAGAATAGGTGTCAGAAAGGGAGCACTTGGTGTTAGTGTATATGCCCTAGGGGCCATTATTGTATCATACTAGCTTGTATATTACTTAATGGAAGCTTGGGATATTCACAATTATATTAACAGTCTTGCTAAACATGGTAGTATGCTACTTGGTTTATATCTATCTTAATATGTGTGTACGTATTGATAGAGCCCTTAGGATCTTGCTTGACTACCAGCGTTGTAATGGCCGTCACACTAGTGGGGGCTGGGTAGTCTACAAGCACATCCTTTTTCAGGTCCCTAGTCGTATGATTATCGAGACAGGGCATCGATAGTCCGGAGTAGACTAGTGTGTACGCTTCTCATCCCAGTTGGGGAGATGGTCTGTCCCACAGTCATCAGTACGTCGTACTGGAGATACTATACATGTGCTCGTTGGGTTACGGGTACACCAGACAGGACTCGCAGGAAACTGTTGGTTGGTATTATACCCGTCGTCAGTTAACAGTTCCCAGGTGACATGAGTACAACATAGTCCACAGACTTGACACTGCTGCTTCACATCGAGCGTGTTCCCACTGTTCTTAGATTGCTACCCTACCACGGCTCAAAGGAGTCATGCAAACAGGTAGCAGTTGGGTGCAGTCCCGAAGCACTTGGAGGCAGTGGCGGTTAGACATGATTCGTCTCTCCCAGTATTGGGAGTTGATATCGCGCTGTGTCTGGAGAGCCATTACGCAAAGTCCCTGGCCAGGGCAAGCGAGATTTACTGGTAGGTTTTCCAGTAGCTTCTCAAGGTGTAATGGGCTTCACTCTGACACGACTTATGCCATTTTTAGGGGACTGACGCTGCCGCCCCCCTAGGCCCGGATATGCGATAGTCCTAGACGAACAGACCGGACTATACGGAGATTGTCACATCAGGCTCAGTAGGAGTTCGGATGGGTTTCCTCATCAGCCTTCTTATCGACATCTACCTGGGGACCGTTACGTACAGCTAGTGCCGGTTGCTGTCTGTGGTTAAACCCACTTCCAACATAGTAGTCGAGTCTTTAGAGTCCCACACAGAGAGTTTCCCTGCTTCGGGCGAAACGATATAGAGGTCGTATGGTTTTACGACATGGTTCGGACACATACGTGTTTTTACGCACGTACGATGTTCGGACAGTTTATACTAGCAGGCTTTGGTTTAAGCCAGATTCTAGTATTGGATTATTAAATTTATACAATCTCAGTATTTCCGTGTTTTCACGGATAGGAGGGGCGTTCTCGTAATTACTCGAGAAGCGTCTAGAAGGTTGATGAGGTGGAGGGCTTAAGTGTAAAATGCATTAAATGGTTTTGTGACTCATGGAGATGATTCATCAAGAGAGTTAATGAAGTATTAATGCTTTTAATGACTCACTAGATGATTCATTATGTATTAAATGAAGCATGAAGATATTTGTGCAAAGATATTTTTTTGCAAGATATATTATGCTTCATATATATACACAAATGAGTCAATTTCCATTTCATTATGATTCTCACCTTCTCTCTCTTCAAGCTCTCTCTCTTCAACCCTAACCCTAACCTCTCATGTATTGAGATCCAAGGGTTAGAAAGACTAATTGATCCTTAATCCTATTCTATATCCTCTAGGTTGCTTTGATTAGCACTCTTAGTTACCTAGTTACCTCAAGTTAGAGGTTAAGCTTGGAGAAGTAACTCTCGGGTGGATCTTCTATCATAAAAAGGAGGCCGACGAGGAGGTGGTCAATGAGAACAAGAAGGACTTGGTTCATTAGGTATAATCTTCTTTCATAGTAGCTAATCCCTCCTATGTTGTTGTTAGTTAGGGTTTGGCAAAGATCCGTAAGTTAGTCGATGTTAGTTTAAACAAAATGATTGTTTTACCTATTCCGCCTCCCCGTATCTTGTGGGGTGTTTAACGTCGACTTATAGTGGTATCAGAGCCTCGCTAAACCATAACTAACCCGTTAGCAAAGTCATTAGAAATTCGATCGCGAAACGAACCGGAAAAAATATCATTTTCACATAGTTTCTGTCGTTTTTAAAATAGGGTCTAAAATTTTTTCAAGGACCCTTAGAAATACAAGCAAGGAAATATAAGGTTACTGGAGAAATTTGGGGTCATAACTCGTCCAAACCGCCGCGGAACCGCGGCCGATCCAAAGCGATCCACCGCGGATCCGCGGCCGAGTTGGGGCCGAGTCAGCCCAAAATTCCCTAGTAACTCTTCTGTGTTGATTTTGTTCTTTCTGGGATGTTTTGTTTCTACTCAAGTTTCAGGTGCACAGAGAATTTTTGGGAGTAGAATCATTTGTGTTTGCTTGATCGAAATTCTAAGATGTTTGGCTAATTTGATTATATCTGTGATTTGTTTAATGTGTTCGTAAACCTCCCCTAACTGCTAGTATTTCGGTTAGCAGGGGGTTGCACATTTCTGTAATGGTTTTTACTGTTTGTGTTTGTGGACTTGTTGGATTGTCGTGAATGGATAGCCGGGGATGTGAGACGAGTGTTTCTTTCATTCAAATGTAATTTGTAAATTGTTGTAATATTCTTTTGCGGGGCACATCCGGGCTGAGGTTGTAGCCACCGTTGTATTATTTCATTTACTGATTTTTGCTTCTAGGATAGACCCAAGGTGGGGTGCACAAACTACCAGGTACTTTGAAGTGTTTAGTGGCCTACTCACGTTGTTGAGGGAGACCGCTTCACTTCGGGTACTTGGAGGGTAGTTTGCCGTATCCGTAGGGGTTTATGGTGGGGTTTTGGCTATTCATCGCGACTGTGTAATCCGTCTTTCTTTGCAGGCTCAAAAGGAATGCGCATTCGTAGAAAATCCAATATGTTCGTCTGTGATCTGGAATGCCTATTATTGCGTCTGACGAATGTACAATATCTATATATGATAGCTATTAGACGTCACTTATGTTTTACACCACCGCTAGCCCAGCCCCCGCTCTGTCGTTAGTTAAGTAACCTAACGGGTGAATGACGGGACCCAGTGGCAAATGCGGATGGCATAAGAGGACGTTGTATTTTCATTGTTTTCTGCAATGATAGATTAATTGATGGGACGCATTATATTAATGCAAAGAAAATAAACCAAAGTTGAATCGTTGGAACAGTTTAAAAGAAACCACTCGGTTATTTTAAAACAGAGGATATTTTTAAATTGTGGAGCTTTAACCACTCCTTTTAAAAGCTATCAGGTTCCTTCGATCATATCAAGTTCACTACGTTCACGGTTTCGCCAAAACCATTCGTAGCCCTACGTCATTTCATTTGGGTATTCAGTAATATTCAATCTATGTATTTTGACCAACGCCAATGCATAGTGTTTGGTAGCTGCTGGGTATTCATTTGTTGCATAGATAGATGAGTTAGTTTGGGGCAGTCGTATTATCATTTGGCCAACGTCAGGGATATGTACGGATGGGTTCAAATTAACAAGATAATGATGGGTAGAACTTGACATGTGACTTATGACATTTTGACCAACGCCAAGGTCATAAGAGCATGGGGCAGAAATCCATATCGAGAATTTCTAAAGAAACTGAAATTTGCAAAGAGATGCATACCATTTGGAGTGTGATAATTTTGGTAGGATTCCTTCAGCTTTATCACATGATGATATTTGGATCCCGATCCTACTGTGAGTATCCGCTACTCATCAGGAGATTCGTCACTTAACGATCAATGCTATAAACCAAGTAGGTGTCGAGAAAGGTGTCAGCGGGGTTACGCCCCCAGAGAAAAGATGTTATTTAATTAAAGAACTTCGCGAAAGCGTTGGAAAACCTCCCTCGAAGTACCGACACCGGCCTGGCTGAACGGTTAAGCAAGTATTGTACAGTGAGAATAGTCCTGACTAGTTCTTCCCTTTTGGTTTGAGGAGGGATTCGAGAAACAGTGGGAGCCATCCAGTTTAGATAAACTAAAAACCACTCTAAACTTACAAGAGCATCATGCTAAAGTGTTCCCTCTCTCTCTCATTGCAGCGACCCAGAACATGACATGCCTTAAGTTACTATTAGAGAAAAATATATTGACAGGGCCAAACTATAAAGATTGGTTCCGGAATGTTAAGATGGCTTTGACTTATGACAAATTGGGGTATGTCCTTACTGCTAAGGCACCTGCTGTCCCTGGTCCAGATTCCAGTATTGCGGATAAGGAAATCCATAAGACCTGGGAGTTAGATTGCGCGAAGGCCAAATGCATCGTGCTTGCCTCTATGAATAATGAACATCAGAGGAGGCACGAGGATATGGATCTTGAATCCATATTTCTCCACACAAAAGAACTGTATGGAGAGCAATCTCGTATAGCAAGATACGAGACCTCAAAGAACTTATTTCAGTCGAAACTGGCCGTCGGATCATCTGTAGGAGAACATGTCCTAAAGATGATTGGCTATATAGAAGAGCTCGCGGACATCGGGACAACTTTAGAGAACGAGCTGTATACAGACTTGGTTCTTCAGTCCCTTCCTTCCACCTACGCCCAGTTTATTCTGAATTTCAACATTCAAGAAAAAGAAGTTGAACTTCCAGAACTCCTTAACATGTTGAGGAGTGCAGAGGGTACCTTGCAGAAAGCAAGGGATGCACCCACTATGTTTGTTCGGGGTGCTTCCTCTTCCAGGTCCAAGGCAAGGGCCAAAGGAAGGAAGATGAAGGCCGCCACCAAACCAAGAGGAGGTGTTGGTAAGGTGGGAGTTAAGGGAAAAGCAAAGGTTGCGGTGCCAGTAGTGGCAAAGGACGAGTGCTTCCGCTGTCGTAGGAAAGGCCATTGGAAGAAAGATTGCAAAGCTTGGAATGCCAAGAACCAGGAACCGAAGCAATCTGTGGCTTCGACTTCAGGTGTGTTTGTAATTGAAAATTTTCTGTCAATCAACTCTACTTCCTGGGTATTGGATACCGGATCGGGATCTCATATATGCAATTCATTGCAGGCACTGAGAGACCGTAGAGAGCTGAAGGTTGGTGATATGACCCTCCAGGTTACTAACGGAGCTAGCGTGTGTGCTGTGTCCCCAAGGGATTATCACCTAGGATTGACGAGTGGACATATTTTGGTTTTGCGCAACTGTTTTTGTATACCTAGTTTAACGTGTAATATCATATCGGTTTCGTTGTTATTAAAAGAAGCTTATGATTTCACGTTTGTAAGCGATGTTGTTAACATCCACCTTAATCATGGTTTGATTGGGTCCGGTACACTAGATAACGGTATATACGTATTAAACCAATTACAGATTTTCAATGTCCAGAACACGCTAAAAAGAAAGTCTCCAGATATAAATCAGGCTTTCTTGTGGCATTGTAGACTGGGTCACATCAATGAGACAAGGTTAACTAAGTTACATAGAGAAGGATATTTGGATCCGTTCGAATATCAATCTTATGCAACTTGTCAATCATGTCTCAAAAGAAAGATGACAAAGACTCCATTCACTGGACATGGAGTAAGAGCGAGCGAGCTCCTAGGACTCATACACAGCGATGTATGTGGTCCAATGTCTACACATGCAAGAGGTGGTTTTTCATATTTCATTACTTTTACGGATGGTTACTCTAGGTACGGATTCATTTTCTTGATGAAACATAAATCCGAGGCTTTTGAGAATATAAGAATGAAGTAGAAAACCAAACCGGCAAAAGTATCAAGACACTGAGATCTGACCGAGGTGGTGAATACTTAAGTGCCGAGTTCCTAGGTTACCTAAAAGAGAAAAGAATTCTCTCTCAGCTTACTCCTCCATACACTCCACAGCATAACGGTGTATCGGAGAGACGGAACCGAACCTTATTAGATATGGTACGTTCCATGATGAGTAATGCTGAGTTACCGCGATCTTTCTGGGGTTATGCGCTAGAATCAGCAGCATATCTTTTGAACAGGGCTCCTACCAAGACTGTGCCTACCACGCCATATCAGATGTGGAGCGGGAATAAACCCTATCTTCAGTATTTAAAAATATGAGGATATCCAGCTTTTGTTAAAAAGAAGCATGCGGACAAACTCGAGGCACGATCAGTACAGTGTAAGTTTGTGGGATATCCAAAGAACTCCAAGGGGTATTTCTTCTATTACGCAGAGGAACAAAAGGTTTTTGTTTCTCGTAATGCCCATTTTCTAGAACATCAGTTTTTAGAAAAGGAAACAAGTGGGAGCGCAGTAGAACTGGAAGAAATTCCAGAACCACAAACTACTACTGAAAGTTTGGTAGAACCAGTAGTTCAAGAAGAACAGGACATTCCCGCACCCCTCCACAGGAGTAGTAGGCCGTCTCATCCGCCTGAGAGATACTACGGTTTTCTCATAGATGGGGATAGAGCGGATTGCATCATTGATGATGATGAACCTACTAGCTTCCAGCAGGCCATCCAGAGCGGTGACTCGGTAAGATGGCTGGATGCAATGCGGACCGAGATGGAGTCTATGTACACCAACAAAGTATGGATTTTGGACTTTGCTCCAGATGGGGTAAAACCCATAGGATGCAAATGGATCTTCAAGAAAAAGATTGGTGTAGATGGACAGGTGAAAACCTATAAGGCTAGACTTGTTGCAAAGGATTTTCGTCAAAGACCTGGTTTGGACTATGACGAAACTTTTTCTCCAGTGGCTATGCTCAAATCCATTCGGGTCCTTCTTGCTATTGCCGCCTTCCATGATTATGAGATCTGGCAGATGGACGTAAAGACGGCTTTTCTAAATGGTAATTTAGAAGAGTGCGTCTATATGGATCAGCCATAAGGTTTCAATCAGAGTGGGAGCAGCGGGAAAGTGTGCAAGTTGCTTAAGTCCATTTATAGACTAAAGCAGGCATCGCGGAGTTGGAACATCTGTTTTAATGAAATGATCAAAGAATATGACTTTATCAAAAATCCAGATGAACCATGTATATATAGTAAAATTGTAGCACGAACTGTCGTATTCCTCGTCTTGTACGTGGATGACATTCTATTGATAGGAAATGATATTCCTATTCTACAATCTGTTAAAGGATTCTTATCACACAGGTTCTCCATGAAAGACCTGGGTGATGCCTCTTACATTCTGGGGATCCGGATCTATCGTGATAGATCCAAGAGGATGTTGGGACTATCGCAGTCCAGGTATATCAACACTATACTGAAAAGATTCAGTATGGAAGATTCTAAGCGCGGTAATTTACCGGCTTGTCATGGAATCACCCTATCCAAAGAGATGTCTCCCAAGACTGATTTGGAAAGGGATCGCATGTCAGTTATACCCTACGCTTCTGCGGTAGGCTCTATAATGTATGCGATGTTGTGCACCAGACCAGATGTAGCTTACGCACTGAGCGTGGTAAGCAGGTATCAGTCAGACCCAGGGGAGAAGCACTGGATAGCAGTAAAGAACATTCTCAAGTACCTGAGAAGGACTAAGGAGATGTTCTTGGTTTACGGTGGAAAAGACCTCAAGATAGAGGCTTTTGCTGATTCCAGCTTCCAGAGTGACAAGGATGACTCCAAGTCCATGTCAGGTTATGTCTTTACCCTCAATGGAGGGGCGGTGTGCTGGAAGAGTTCTAAGCAGGACACCGTTACTGATTCGACGATGGAAGCGGAGTATATCGCTGCTTGCGATGCCGCAAAAGAAGCAGTCTGGATGAAGAAGTTCCTAACAGAACTTCAGGTGGTTCCTACCATTGTTGATCCAATACCCCTGTATTGAGACAACAACGGAGCTATAGATTTAGCGAAGGAACCCAGGTCCCATCAGAAGTCCAGACACATCTTAAGGCGGTATCACCTGATCAGGGAGATTATAGATCGCCGGGAGATCGAGGTCCGGAGAGTTGCTAAAGAGGAGAACACTGCTGATCCATTCACAAAGGCCTTACCTCAGATTCAGTTCGAGAGGCTACTCGAGATGATCGGTCTTCGATACGCCAGTACATGGCCCTAGTGCAAGTGGGAGATTGTTAGTGTATATGCCCTAGGGGCCATTATTGTATCATACTAGCTTGTATATTACTTAATGGAAGCTTGGGATATTCACAGTTATATTAACAGTCTTGCTAAACATGGTAGTATGCTACTTGGTTTATATCTATCTTAATATGTGTGTACGTATTGATAGAGCCCGTAGGATCTTGCTTGACTACCAGCGTTGTGATTGTAGTCACACTAGTGGGGGCTGGGTAGTCTACAAGCACATCTTTTTTCAGGTCCCTATCGAGGTCCGGAGAGTTGCTAAAGAGGAGAACACTGCTGATCCATTCACAAAGGCCTTACCTCAGATTCAGTTTGAGAGGCTACTCGAGATGATCGGTCTTCGATACGCCAGTACATGGCCCTAGTGCAAGTGGGAGATTGTTAGTGTATATGCCCTAGGGGCCATTATTGTATCATACTAGCTTGTATATTACTTAATGGAAGCTTGGGATATTCACAGTTATATTAACAGTCTTGCTAAACATGGTAGTATGCTACTTGGTTTATATCTATCTTAATATATGTGTACGTATTGATAGAGCCCTTAGGATCTTGCTTGACTACCAGCGTTGTGATGGTAGTCACACTAGTGGGGGCTGGGTAGTCTACAAGCACATCCTTTTTCAGGTCCCTAGTCGTATGATTATCGAGACAGGGCATCGATAGTCCGGAGTAGACTAGTGTGTACGCTTCTCATCCCAGTTGGGGAGATGGTCTGTCCCACAGCCATCAGTACGTCGTACTGGAGATACTATACAGGTGTTCGTTGGGTTACGGGTACACCGGACAGGACTCGCAGGGAATTGTTGGTTGGTATTATACCCGTCGTCAGTTAACAGTTCTCAGGTGACATGAGTACAGCATAGTCCGCAGACTTGACACTGCTGCTTCACATCGAGTGTGTTCCCACTGTTCTTAGATTGCTACCTTACCACGGCTCAAAGGAGTCATGCAAACAGGTAGCAGTTGGGTGCAGTCCGAAGTACTTGGAGGCAGTGGCGGTCAGACATGATTCGTCTCTCCCGGTATTCGGAGTTGATATCGCGCTGTGTCTGGAGAGCCATTACGCAAAGTCCCTGGCCAGGGCAAGCGAAATTTACTGGTAGGTTTTCCAGTAGCTTCTCAAGGTGTAATGGGCTTCACTCCGACACGACTTATACCGCTTTTAGGGAACTGACGCTTGCCGCCCCCTAGGCCCGATATGCGATAGTCCTAGACGAATAGACCGGACTGTACGGAGATTGTCACATCAGGCTCAGTAGGAGTTCGGATGGGTTTCCTCATCGGCCTTCTTATCGACATCTACCTGGGGACCGTTACGTACAGCTAGTGCCGCTTGCGGTCTGTGGTTAAACCCACTGCCAGCGTAGTAGTCGAGTCTTTAGAGTCCCACACAGAGAGTTTCCCTGCTTCGGGCGAAACGATATAGAGGTCGTATGGTTTTACGACAGGGTTCGGACACATACGTGTTTTTAGGCACGTACGATGTTCGGACAGTTTATACTAGCAGGTTTTGGTTTAAGCCAGATTCTAGTATTGGATTATTGGATTTATACAGTCTCAGTATTTCCGTGTTTTCACGGATAGGAGGGGGGGCGTTCTCATAATTACTCGAGAAGCTTCTAGAAGGTTGATGAGGTGGAGGGCTTAGGTGTAAAATGCATTAAATGGTTTTGTGACTCATGGAGATGATTCATCAAGAGAGTTAATGAAGCATTAATGCTTTTAATGACTCACTAGATGATTCATTATGTATTAAATGAAGCATGAAGATATTTGTGCAAAGATATTTTTATGCAAGATATATTATGCTTCATATATATACACAAATGAGTCAATTTCCATTTCATTATGATTCTCACCTTCTCTCTCCTCAAGCTCTCTCTCTTCAACCCTAATCCTAACCTCTCATGTGTTGAGATCCAAGGGTTAGCAAGACTAATTGATCCCTAATCCCATTCTATATTGTCACGATCCGAAATAGCTCGTGACTGGCACTTGAATCATATGAAGTCAATATGACCCTATCTAATCCAAGTAAGGCAAAAAGCCCAGAAATCTAAAACCATTTTAAATAATAAATGAAGGAAAATAGCTTTTAGAAGTGAAGGAAACATGTTTTAAATACAAGGTTTTTAAATAAGTAAGCCGAATGTGCATCTTTAAAAATGTATAGTCTTTTATGAAAATTTCGGCAGAGTTTCCTTTGTAAATACTGGCCCCGAACGGGGTACAACAAGAATAATATATATACAATGATAAAAGGCATCCCCAAGCGGGAGCTAGCTCTTCATCAATCGACGGTCACAACCACGCAAGCAATATAATATACAATGCCGAAGGGCGAGGATCAAAACTCAGAAAGAAACTCAAAATAACATGAAAATCGTAATACTGCTACGCGCGACTCTAAGGTCGAAATAATACATAATAGGTTACTAAGCCTGAAACAATATACAAGTTTTGGTTGATGGAATTTCTAGATACAATGAATAATACATCAATAATGATGGTTCTGATGCAAAAGAACCCACCTACCAAGCAAATCACCCACAAAGGAAACAGTGTGCCAGAAATGCTGAAATGGAACCTGTACGGCAAAACCTGCAAGAACTGTGGCACAATATGGGTGAGTTGCCAACTTGTGAATAGAAAATATCTACAAGCAGAAATCGAATGCATGACATAAACCTAGGTCAATATGATCGGATATATATAAACCTCAAAAGGATAAGTTTGAAGCCTGCTAAGGTGACAATGTAACATCTATATATGTATGTAGTGCCAAGTGCTCGTGCCAGTGCCTCAGGTAATAACATATCATAAATATAAGGTATGTCTGCATGAATAAGTATGATGAAGTATCTAAATTGATATCAATACACATATATTAGCGTCCCATTCCACTAATATTGGTGTAAGGGCATATATAACAGCGTCCTCATCCACTGTTATATATACATATGAGGTATGATCAATGTAAATCAAGTCTGTATGTATGTGGATCCCGTCCACGTGTCACCCAATGACAATAAGCATCATGCATGTAAATATCGTAAAGCATATGCATAGAAATATGAAGATATAATCAAATCATGGAACTTGAGTGCCTAGCATCGACACTCGAAAACATCATGAAACCTGTGCCTAACATCGGCACGTAAATCCTCATCTATCAGGCATTGTCACCAAGACTGGCCCTGATAGGTACGTATCATACGCTATCTCGAAAACCCGAGTGCCCAGCTTCGACCCTCGAATTTCGACGTATCCATACGTACATACTCCGGTCGGTATCCCCACGATAACCGCCGAGTCATAGGTAATGTCACCGGAGTGTATGGTTCCCCTGCCGGGCTCATCGGCGTGGCACATCGACATCCCTTTCTTTCCCGGGGGTACCTCCGGGCCCCACCATGTACCCTCATGCGGCCTCGACGCCTCCTCGCATGGGGTATATATATATATATCAGAACCGATAAAACTCATGGTGGATACTGAAATATCATATCAAGGGTAACCGGGTTTTTAAAACATTTACATAATCTCTTTGAAATACCTACGGTTCCCAAATCCAGAAATATCATAGAAACAACATATCTCAATGCGCATAATCAGAAAGCATGATGTATGCGACATATAAATGAAATGCAAGTATAACAGTATATCATGCAACATGGAATAATAGTATGCACATACAAGGGTCATATCCTGATGCAATAATACTACTGTGTAGTGACATGGCAATTATCGATGATGAAGTGTGTGAGCCGGCAAGCAAGTGTACGTGGAACATACGCATCATCGATAATGGTGCTGGTGTCCTAACAGCATGATTGTAATATAGCAATAAACACATTTACACATGCAAAGCGATGTGAATAACATGAATATGCGGAAATCGAATAATCAACGCAACCGTGAAGAATCTACATCAATATGTATATGTCATGCAGTTATGCCATTTGAAATAAGACGAATCGGAATTTTTAGTAAAATAAGGGCTACGGTCTTTTTAAGAAAAGATGTGCCCTTTTAAAGTATCCGTAGAATCCCTTTTTCCTGTCTTTAAATTACTCCCGATTCGTTAGTTTTGAAATAGGTATGACTCGGGTCTAGTCTAACAACTACTAAGTAATCTACATCTAACTATCAAGTAAATCGAGAGGGGTATGGAAACCACCTAAATCTGAGTCGATATATATAAATATAAATATAATAGTCGGTGATCCCACCTCAATAGTATCGCGTACAATATAGTATATCATCTGACGTCCTCGAGTCATGAGTGCGGATTTATCATCAATATAAGGCTCGTACGGTAAATCGTCGTACGGCATCCCAATAGCTGGGTACGGGTCAATATCACATTATCTCATCAATTATCTGGTATCCTTATCATCATATCACATAATCTGGGGTACTGATCTAAGTCTAGTACAAATCAATACCATCTAAATAAATGTAAATGCATGTGTGAAACACACGTCCGAAGGCCCGCTAAAAATTACATGTCGTATCCCAAATACGAATCATATCATATCACCGATCTCATGGCACTATGCCCAATATCATCGACTCATCTCCAATGTTATCCACTATCATCATCAACATAGTATAAGTATAATGAATATGCAAGGGTATGCGTGTGGGTGTAAACCTATGCCAGGGTTCGCGACTAGGAACTATACTAGTTTACTTCTACGCCCTAATCTAACCATAGTACATCTAACACATCTCAAATAATCCACGACACTATAAGCTATCATATATATAATATATACATATAGTATACCAACTTCGGACTGCGGGGGTGCTATACGGCATCCACCCGACTTCCCGTAGATATAATCTACTCACCTTGTGTCTTCATTTGTCAACGTCGCCACGCGCTTGCTCGTCGTCCCGAAGTCTTCATGGGGTACCTACACATCAAAGTATCGTAAATGCGCATTAAAACCAAGTCAAAACTAAAGCGACACACGAAACCCAAAACGATACGCTAAGGGGCCTATAGGTTAGAACCTATGGGTACGCTTTCAAAACCATCGAACAATCTTCGATATCGTCGTATAAACGCCAAGTATTCGAGGTAAAACACTGATACACAATTCCAGAATTCAAAATACGGAATACAAAAACCTGAATCCAAAACAACAACTAGAGAAAAGGGTCCCAGATTTCACCCTAGGTCAAATTGGACAATTTTGCATATGCCAGGGGTCTAATCTACTGATAAGGGGGCACCAAAACCAAAACGAGCCAATTTGGTGAGGTTCAGGCCATAAATTGCGGCCAAACGGAATAAATCTGCGGCCGAGGTTGGGAGTTAGGGGCTGGGGTCTTGGTGATAGCTTCCTAGGTGCCTGCACATATCACTGTCTAACCAAAATAATTTTCAAAGTCTCGGGGTAATAGCAGATTCAATATAACCTTCACAGATTTCACAAATCTTCCGATATCGGTTTCTGTAACACCTTAGGATTTGTGTTAGTGACTAATTATATTTAACTAAAGGGTTTTTAATGAAAGGTTTACCAAATTGTGTTTTAAATATTTTTCCTAATTTAATAAATATTTTTCCACAATTTTCCTAGGCTTGCACACACATGTGCATGTAAACTAGGGTTTTTAAATTGAGTTATTACCATGATTAGTGACCATGGTGGGTTAATCATGGGATTAAGTCTTTTGGTTTTTTAAGTGAGTTTAAGTAGTTAATTAAAAGTTACTTTAATTTGAATTTGTTTGGGTGTTGACTTGTGAGAGAGAGAGAGGGCATCATGGCTCAAGCCATGCTTGCCATTAATGAAGAGAGAGAGAGGAGGGTTAACAATTGGGTGATAATTGTTTCCTCTCATTTCTTTGCTTCTCTCAAATCTCACACACACTCACACACACACTTACCTCTCCCAAACCCCCAGCAGCAGCCACAGCAGCAAGCACAGCAACAGCACCAAACTGAAGCAGCAGCAGCAGCCAGAGGCAGTAGCAGCAGCAGCAGCAGCAGAGAGCAGTAGCAGCAGTACAGTGAGCAGCAGCAGCACCAGCACCAAGTGCAGCCCCTTCCCTTCATCTCTTCTTCTTCCTCCAGCTCCCTAGGGTTAAGTATGAGGTATATTTCCTAAACTTACTCCCTAGTTTGCTTGGTTAGAGTAGTTTTGCATCGGTTAGTGGTTTTTAGTGCGTTTTAGTACGATATGAGGTGTTTAGTGGGAATCTTGTGCTAATGTGGTGTGATTTGGTTTCAGTAGGTTGTTAGTGGGTTATTGAGACCATATTAACCTAGTTTAACCCCAATTGCACTAAAATACCACCAGTTTCCCTATTTGATGCAATTTATCGTATTTGTGCAAAATCTGAGTTTTCTGGAACTGCTATTGACCCGGTGAGTTCAGAATGAAATTGAGAAGACTGCAGTATAGTGGTGATGTGCTGATACCCTAGATTTAACCCGACCCCCTAACTGCTACAGTAGGCCGCCAATTATTTCATTCTGGCCGCAATTTGCGGCCAGATGGGTAGGGTTTGGGTTAGGATTTGGTCCTATAGGTGTCTGCTGGTGTGTAGGGTTCTGTGATATATATATTTTTGTAAGTTTAGTTCTGTATAGAAATCTGGGACCAAATACCTATTTTGCCGTTTTTCTAAACCTTCGCGACACGCGTGATACGTGAGTAGGTTTGGGGTTCCTCCGTATCGCGACGCGTCGGGGTAGTTCCAGGTGCGTGATCACACGTTTTAGCGTATCGCGCACACGCGCGATTAGTTTGCGGCACGGGTTTCTAGTTGGGCTGTAATGTCGCGTTTTTGGTGAAATTGAGCTTATGTGTGATTTATGTTATGTGATTCTAGGTTCGCAGGCCAGTGAGACGGACGCTGCGAAGAAGGGCAAGTAAGTTGTTGGACACACTTAGCGCGGGACACGGTGAGTAGATTTCACATTTACGGGGATATCGCCCGCATGGCGTTATGCGTCAGGGCTGATAGGACCTTATTATTATTATATATTGCATTTACCCCATGGACTGTCATCGCATATTGCCTTCCCTGCTGTATTTACGTACATATGCTTAGAACTGATAGAACACCGCACTATTACTAACGGTTTATGTTGCACGGGCACTATTTGCATGCTACACACACACCGTTAGTAATTGCCATGCCACACTCACTGTAGAGCTGCCATGATTATACTGCTGTAGTTCATCTTACATATGATTGGTTCTGATTTTCTAGAAATTGGGAGCCGCATGACACCTTTAAGAACGAGAACTATTTTAAAGGTGGTTTTTCCCCTTATACCCATACCATGGATTGATTTACATTGTACCTCGCATTGGATTGACTTATTGGTGATGGATTTCCATGTGATTTCTGGTTTTGAGGACCGTAGAAATATTTAAGAAAAGATGCATTATTTTGAAAACCCGGTACCTCGTGATATGATATTTTGGTGTGTCCACCACGCGTTTTCTCGGTGCTGAGACGTGTGCTTGAAACCCGATTCGAGGAGTGGATGTTCCGTTTGCGGGTTCGTGGTGGGCCCGGTATGGTTCCCCTCTGCGAGATGATCGATGGGTTTTGTCGATTGAGCCTGGAGGTGGGCGAGTACCTACCGGTGATTGGTTGGACCTGGCAGTTGTCCGGAGGATACTGACCAGAGTCGAGAGATGGATGCGGGATGACCCGTACTGCCGGGGCCGAGGGCCGACACCGCAGACGGACCCCGTGGGCTGATCCGGACTGACGGAGCCCGATATATGAGGATTTGCGTGTCGATGTTGGACACGAGTATTTGATGATGTTTTGGGTGCCGATGTTGGGCACTCGTGATTCCTCAGAGGTTTACAGGATTTGAGGGCCGATGGGTGTGCCGGCGCCTGAGTATATTTGGAATTTGGGTGCAGCTTGAGGCACCGCCTATTGTTTTCCATGTTGACACATTCCATGCAGATGTTATTTATCCCATGCTCAGTATTGATTGCTATGTATCTCATCCTGTAGTATTTACCTGATAGAGCACTTGTATAACTATTACATCCACTGTTTGGCATGCATTGATATCATCTGCTGGCATTAGTAGAGCCACACTATATGTGCATGCTCGCGATCACCTTTATATGTTATCTCTATTCACGAGTTGGCAACTCACCCCCGTTGTGCCATAGTATTTGCAGGTTGCCCTTGGGAGTAGTCGCGGCTGGCTGTTTACCGCATCTTTTGGTACAGATACCTTTGCTGAGGCGAGTTAGCCTTTTGCTGTTAGGTGGTTTTTTTTGTACGGTATCTGTTATCTTTCAGTTGTATATTGATGTATCTAGTATTCTCCATCTACATTTCTGTATTGACTTAGAGACAGTTGTGAGGACGATGATGTATATTTGGTATTTTGGTGTCGAGCTCGCATGTGAGCCGACTTTATTTTATGCAGTCTTACCTTTTGTGATATTGTCCTTGCTTTACTGTGTATTCTTCGCTACGGCGTCGTATATCATATTGGGATGCTTTATTTATTTCACTTGTTATTTCTGCTACACCTTGCTTTTACCCGACTTACGGGACAAATGTTTAAAAAGGAAATGTTGCCAAAATTATAAAAGTTATAACTCCTGAACTTAAAAAGGATTTCTACTAAATTAATTAAAGTTTTCTAGACATGTACGACTGTTTTTACAAAAATATTTTAATCACTCTTTAATTTTTGGTTTTGATTTCTTGGGTTTGGCTTACTTAGCCGCGTTACGCCTGTAGACGTTGCGTGGTTAAGTGCCGATCACGAGTCGAAACTCTCGGGTCGTAACAAAGTTGGTATCAGAGCGTAGGTTTTACCTTCGGAGTGTAGGATGACCCTGGTATGATGGAGTAGGTAGCTGCAGCAGGGTAGCGTAGCGTGTGTATGTTCCGCGGCATACTCACGACACGGTTCTCCGCCTACGCGACCTTAGGACTTATTGATTTGATCCCTCCTTATATTCTTGCGATTCGATTTCCGTGTTCTTATCGAATCCTAATTTTCTTTCAGCCATTATGCCGCCTAAGACTACGAGGGCGCAGAGAGCGGCCGCGAGGGCCGAGATTCGAGTTGACTCGTCCGAGACGAGGACTGATCCGGGCAGTACGCCGGTTGTACCCGAGCAGGTTGTTCCTGCCGTGACAGATCAGATCGCCACGCTAGGGGCTGGTATGCAGGAGATGCGCCAGACGGTGGGATCTAGCATGCAGGAGATGCGCCAGATGATAGGATCGCTAGTTGAGACGCTTCGAGCCCAGCGACCAGAGGTAGCTCCACCTGTTCCAGAGACCGTGATGGTACCTACCGCACAGCCAGTTGTCCCTGCAGCCACAGAGGTGATTACAGTTTCGCTATCAGAGTTCATGAGGCTGAAGCCTCCGGTCTTCACAGGCACCGATACAGCCGAGGACCCATAGTCTTTCATCGACAGGATGGCCCGGATATGCCGTTCCCTCAAATGCGCAGATGCGAGATGGGTCGAGTTCGCGAGCTTTCGCCTAGAAGGTCTTGCGCAGAAGTGGTGTGACTCAGTTGAGAAGGGCAGAGCTGTAGGTCTTCCTCCTATGACCTGGACGGAGTTCGTGACAGTATTTCTAGCCCGTTTCCTTCCCCAGAGCGTTAGGGATGCCCGAGCACGCAGATTTGAGTCCTTGCGCCAGACGCCAGGGATGACAGTGGCAGAGTATGACGTGCTGTTTACAGAGCTAGCAGTTTATGCCCCATATTTAGTGGCTACCGAGGAGTTGCGAGTCAGGAGATTTGTTCGAGGCTTGCTTACACCACTGTTCCTTGCGATCAGCGCGCAGCACTACGAGACCTATGCAGCAGCTGTAGACGCAGCCCTAGTAGTCGAGGAGCACCTTGCTGAGACTTCGGCAGTCCCAGAGCCGAAAAGAGTTCGTACTGGTATATCTGCACAGAGACAGATATTCAGACGCTTCGACAGATATCGCCCAGGTACGGGGAGTGGCAGAGATTCGGGACGGAGCCAGATGTTTAGTTCATATCCACGAGAGAGTCAGCAGTCGCCGCGGGGTTGCTTTAGATGCGGCAGCCTACTTCACCTCGTTAGGGATTGTCCCGAGACACACCGGAGGGAGGCGGCAGCACCGCATGTTACTTTACCACCTTCACCACCCCAGAGGGCGTTGCCCGTTGTACCTACCATTGCTCCGCGTCAGACTCATACACAGCGGGGTCGTGGCCGTGGAGGAGTTGCTCAGAGAGGACGAGATGACCGAGGCAGAGGGCAGTCAGTTACAGGTGGTGGACAGGCACGGGTTTTTGCTTTGACGCATCAGGACGCGCAGGCGTCCAATGCAGTGGTTTCAGGTATCCTTCCTGTTTGTACAGTTGATGCACACGTGTTGTTCGATCCCGGATCCACACACTCGTACGTATCCACGCACTTTGTGCCGAGTTTGGGTAGAGAGTCCGGTTTGCTTGATTAGCCGCTTGTTCCGCTTGTTGTGACTACTCCTGTGGGAGAGTCATTTGTTGCTAGGCATGTGTTCCGATCCTGTACCGTCTGTATTGGCGAGAGAGAGTTGCCTGTCGACTTGATCCTTCTGGAGATGTTGGACTTCGACGTTCTTTTGGGTATGGATTGGTTAGCCACGTGCTATGCTTCTGTGGACTGCCGTGAGAAGACAGTTAGATTCTGCTTTCCCGGCGAGTCGGTTTTTGTTGTGTTGGGGGACCGTGGTGCCGCCCCTCACAGTGTGATTTCTTCTTTTCGCGCTGGACAGCTTTTGAGGAAGGGATGTCAGGGATTTCTCGCCTTTGTTTGCGATGCTCGCGCTACAGAGGTTCCATTGGATCAGGTTCCGGTTGTCAGCGAGTTTCCTGATGTGTTCCCTGACGAGCTTCCTGGGCTACCGCCCGAGCGTGACATTTCTTTCTGTATTGATTTGGTTCCTGGCTCGAGGCCTGTTTCCATACCGCCTTATCGGATGGTCCCGGCGGAACTTCAAGAGTTGAAGGGTCAGTTGCAAGATTTGCTGGATAAGGGACTTATTCGACCTAGTGTTTCTCCTTGGGGTGCTCCAGTCCTGTTTGTCAAGAAGAAGGACGGCAGTTTGCGTCTGTGTATCGACTACCGCCAGCTGAACAGGGTGACAGTGCGGAACAGGTATCCTTTGCCGCGCATCGACGATTTGTTCGACCAGCTTCAGGGGGCAGGGTACTTTTCGAGGATCGATTTACGATCGGGCTATCATCAGCTGCGGGTTCGACAGGAGGACATTCCCAGGACAGCTTTCCGTACGCGCTACGGCCATTACGAGTTTTTGGTGATGTCGTTCGGACTCACCAATGCGCCAGCAGCATTCATGGACTTGATGAACCGTATTTTCCGGCCATATTTGGATCTGTTCATCATAGTCTTCATTGACGATATCTTGGTGTATTCCCGGAGTAGTGGGGAGCATAAGCAGCACCTGCGGATTACATTGCAGACCTTGAGGGAGCACCAGCTTTATGCAAAATTCTCCAAGTGTGCTTTTTGGCTAGACAGCGTAGACTTCTTGGGACACGTGATTTCACGAGACGGTATATGTGTAGACCCGAGGAAGATCGAGGCCGTTCAGCGTTGGCCCAGACCCACATCGGTGACGGAGATTCGCAGCTTTTTAGGGTTGGCCGGTTACTACAGGCGTTTTGTGCAGGACTTCTCCCGTATTGCTACACCGTTGACCGGGTTGACCCGGAAGGGAGTTCCTTTTGATTGGACGGAGGAGTGCGAGCACAGTTTTCAGCAGTTGCGGACTCGGCTGACGACGGCACCGGTGTTATCTTTACCTTCAGGCTCAGGCGGGTTTGTGGTCTATTGTGATGCCTCTCGAGTGGGGATAGGGTGCGTTTTGATGCAGCACGACAGGGTGATCGCGTATGCTTCGCGACAATTGAAGAAACATGAACAAAACTACCCCACTCATGACTTAGAGATGGCTGCAGTGGTCTTTGCACTTAAGATCTGGCGACATTACCTATACGGAGAGTCGTGCCAGATATTCACTGTAGCGTTTTGAAAATCGTTTCGGTGAAATTTCGGAAAATCGGTAAAATGAGGGGGTTTTCTGTAAAAAGTCAAAATACAAATATCTTATTATAAAAATTAAATATACATATTCTAGCTATGTAATTGCTATTATTTGGTGTTTATTAAGCCGCTGGTGAAATTTCAAATTTTCTGAAAAAAATATTATTTTATTATTATTTTAAGCCGTCACTAATACATTTAATTAGGGAAAATTACAAATTGGAATGAGTTGAAACAAATTTTTTGCATCATAAAACATTAAATAAAAATTTATCATGTGGTTTTTGGAACGAAATCATTTGCCAAAATGATTTAGAAATTATTGAAGAAAAAAAGGCTTTTTTTTAGCGTAAATGGATGTTTGGGGTATTGTATTTATCATTTTTCATCACCCCACACCCGTGCCCACACCTACACACCCCCACTTACTCCTCCCCATGGCTGAATTCAGCAACCACCCTATTTTTCCCACTTGATTTTCAAATGAAAGGAAATGAAAGAAAAGAATAGAAAATGGATAAAGTAGTTAGACTTTTGACTTGCTTTGACCTTGACTTTGTCCCCCCCCATTTTCTCTACCTCCCTCTCTCTCCTCACTCCCATTTCTGGCCGAATCCTTCTCCCCACAGCAGCAGCCCTTCCCCCCCAAAATCCACACTATTTTGCTTCAAAAATCCACAAAAAAGCTTCAAAATCCATACAATTTCAAAGCTTTTTCCAAATCGAACCCTTACCCATTATTTCTTGCCCAAGCAAGCATGGATCTAGGAGCTTGGAGGCCATTTTTGGAGGCTAGATTTCAAGCTTGGTCTCTTGATTTTGTGAGGTATAAATCCCAAGCCAAATTTAAATTGTTGGATAGTTTCTTTCATCAAGGTCTATTAAGTTTAAATGCGATTCTAATTGGGATTTAGTTTGTAATGGAAAGAGTTTGAGATCAAGTTAGGTTGTGATCATGTGTTCATGGTTGTGTGATGTTCTTTTTTTGCATCTTAAGCTATGCAACTTAAATTTGTTACTTATTGCCAATTGTAACATGTAAAATGTCCAAATTAAGCTTTTGTGTAAACTAGGGTTTTATAAAATGCATTATATGTGAGGTTAAAAATGTGTTTAGGTTTTTCATGACTTCATTAACTTTATTAAGTGTGGTTTAATGCTTTAGATCATGCAAATCTAAGCTAGATTGTAGTTTGTGCATTTTTGCTTTGAAATTGTTAAAAAGGGTATTTTTGTAAACTAGAATATTAGGGTTTTTGGAATTTAATGAGATTAAATTCCGGAAATTGTTTATATGACTTATTTAAGATATTTAATAAATATATTGGCTGCTACATTCATTTAAATATCATGTTTTGTACAAAAACGGCGAAATGTGCTTGCTAGATTTTCGGAAAAATGACTTTTTAAGCAAAATTGAGGTTTTTGTGAGTTTTAACCTAGTTTATATTAAAATTAGTGTTCGTGAATGTGCAAATGAGTGTGATTGGATTTTTTCTCGATGGTTTGACGTTTGTACATCGACATCGAGGGTTGGTTTGACTATTCTTGCATGCGTAGGCGATAGGTTTGGACCTATGCGTGATACGCGTGCCGATTTGATTTTCGTATGCCGTTTCGATTTCGAATTTAGTTTTAATGCGATATGGTGCGTTATGATATATAGGTACCCCCATGTGGACTTCGAGACGACAAGCAAGCACGTGGCGACGTCGGTACCGGCTAGCGATGACCAGGTGAGTAGATTTATATCTACAGGAAGAAGTCGGGTGGATGGCGTATAGCACCCCCGCAGTCCGTGGTGATGTATACGGATGCGTATACACACCAACAATTTATGATATGTTGTTAGGATTTATTATTGATGATTTTAGATGGATATTGGTGTTGGATTGGTGCATGGTTACGAAACCTTAGGTAGTGGGTGCACTACACTTACACATACACACATATACATACTTGCATACATTCCTTATTTCATATGTGCGTGTATGGGAATATATTTATATGTTCACATGGGTATGGGACTATGTGTTCACATACGGATTTGAGGAGGATACTTGGGATTGAGCTGAGTCGATGAGATTTGTTTGTGGTTGTGATCTCGGTGATATGGCAGGATTCGTACCTAAGGTACGTCCTGGTGTTATAGCGGATCTTGCGGCGGCGATACGGGTGAATAGTGTTATAAATAAATGGTCGACATGTGATCGTGATATGAGGCATAATATGCTAGGATATTGATATTAGGCCGTATCGGGCGATGTATACCCCTTGATGATGATATGTGCTGACGATATCGGTTTGTACGAGATTGTCGATCAGTAGTCAGATCATGAGTATATTGAGGATATTAGTATTGTACTAGACATAGGTCAGTACCCTAGACTATGATCTTGGATAAAGAGGATACCAGAGGAATAGTGTGAGGAATATGATATTGACCCGTACCCAGATTTGGGGATGCCGTACGACGGATTTACGTACGAGCTATATCTTGATGATTGATCCGCACTCTTGACTTGGGATGTCTGATTATAGATATGGTATCGGATATGATATTATTGAGGCGGGATCACCGACTAATATATATACAGGTATGTATATGTATCGACTCAGATGTTAGGCGGTTTCCTTACCTGTAGTCTAGCTTATAGCGTAGCCCTTTAGTTTAGTTAGTTGTTAGATTAGATTCGGTTCCTACCTATTTCAAAGCTTACGAATCGTGCGTATTTTTAAAGACAGCCTAAGGGATCCTACGGATATTTCAAAAAACGTATCTTTTCTTAAAAACACCGTAGCCCCTATTTTCAAAACCCCACGATTCGTGTTATTTCAAAAGGCACCATTGTAGGACTTATATTAGGTTAAAACAGATTAATTATCGTTGCGTCTAGTATTCAGCTCCCGCTCATTATTGTTGTTTGCTCCGCATCACATGCTTATATTATGCTTCATATTCTACTGTTGATATCTTGTGGTTAGGACACCAGCACCATTACCGATGATGCGTATGTACCACGTACACTTACTTGCCGGCTCACACACATCTTCATCGGTAATTGCCATGTCACGTACACCTTAGAAAATATTATTGCTTGACATAGCCTGTTAGCTAATAGTTTAGACATGATATTAGTGTACTTGCCTTATATGTTAGTTTAGACATTATAGTTATTACCTGCTACCTCATGCATACTGTTATTCATTGTTATGCCGCATTCATGGATTCTCATGCATATATTCACTTTTTACGTGCTATTGAGGTTTTGGATTTGGATTTCCATGAGATTTTCTGGATTTGGGGAAAACCGCAAAGCATATACAAACTTCTTCTTTCTCTTTTTAAATAAAAAGCGCGATTTTTCCCATGATGTATGAGTCGTCCACCATGAGTTTGCTGATAGATTTGGAGACCCGATTCGAGGAGTTGGATGAACCGTTTCGGGTACATGGTGGACCCAGTAAGGTACCCCGGGGCAAGAAGCTCGTGGTGATGACGATGAGCCTGGCAGGGGGAGACTACCTACCGGTGATTTTACCCGACGCGTCGGATATCTGGAGGATACCGTCGTGGTCTTGAGATGGATGGTAGGGGCCGGTATGGACTGACGGCGCCCTAGATATTGAGATTGAGACATTGAGATTTCGAGATATTGAGGTACTGAGATTTGATGATACAGGCCAGTCCGGATGGCCGGAGCCTGAGATTTTGAGACATTGAGATTTATGTTTTGTGTCGATGCTAGACACTGTTGATGCTGATTTCATTTATGATACCTCATTTTAAAAATACAAAGGAAATCTCACTAATTTATGAAAACAGTTTCTTCATTTACATGTATTCTGTTTTCATGCATTCATACCTCATTCATATGATATATTGCTACCTGAGGCACTGACACGGGCACATGAGATCACACTCGGGTTAGATATTACCCTAGCCATTGTTATAGGCTGCATGTTATTCATATATTTGAGGATATATTATGATCATTGACCTAGGTTGCGTTATTCATGCGATTTTCTGTTCGTAGATCTTTTTCTACCCACGAGTTGGCAACTCACCCCCGTTGTGCCCCAGTTTCTTGCAGGTGTTGCCGTACGGATTTCATTACGACTTTGCGGGCACGGTTTCTTTTTGGGTGACTTGCTAGTAGGTGGGTTTATTGTATCTTACCCATCATTATACCTTGTATATTATATTTCAGTTGTATCTAGAAGTTCCATCAACCAAACTTGTATTTTTTTGAGATAGAGACCAGTAATGTTATTCTTTCGACCATAGAGTAGCATGTTTTATTTCTTGAGTTTCTTGCTGGTTGAGTTCCATTTCTGTTGTGATAGCTGCGGCTAGCATGTTTTCGACTTCCGGTCAGCGACAAAAATTCGGAGTTAGCTCATTTGAAAGTCCAAAGAAGAGATCTGACACCGATCAAGATTACCTTCCCCCTTCCATGTCAACCGGAAGCAAGGGTCTCCTCGCCTTTAGGCGTTGTATATTATGTTGCATACAGGTTGATTTGATATGGTTCTTCCTATTCTCTACTACTTCTCTTGGTTTGGATTTCTGGGTTTCGGCTTACTTAGCATACGTACTCCTTGAGACGTTCGTAGTCTAAGTGCCGGTCATGTTCCGTACTTTCGGGTCGTGACATTCACGGATCACAAGAGTCTAAAATACATATTCCAGCAGCGGGACCTGAACTTTCGACAGCGCCGATGGATGGAGTTAGTGAAGGATTACGACTGCGAGATCCTGTATCACCCGGGCAAGGCGAATGTAGTGGCGGATGCTTTGAGCAGGAGACCCGGGAGTAGTTTATCTTATTTGAGCACGGTACGGGGACAGTCGTCGGCAGATTGGCAGATATTATGCGACAGCCGAGTACAGTTCGAGTTCACGCCGATTGGAGGACAGATAGCACATGTCCGTGCACGCCCACAGATGATCGATCGTATACGTGAGGCACAGTTCAGTGATGACCGATGTTCAGAGATCATGGCACAGATTGGACAGGGCAGATTTTCCGAGTTCGTGATCGATGATCAGGGGGTACTACGGTTTGGAGTCAGACTGTGCGTACCAGATGCTGAGGGACTGAGGCGCGAGATTCTTGAGGAGGCACATCGATCGGTATATAGCGTCCATCCCAGTTCCACCAAGATGTATCATGATATGAGAGATGTTTATTGGTGGGACGGAATGAAGAGGGACATCGCAGATTTCGTGTCGAGATGCCTGACTTGTCAGCAAGTCAAGGCTGAGCACCAGAGGCCCGCGGGAGAGCTACAACCGTTACCCATTCCGGAGTGGAAATGGGAACAGATTTCGATGGATTTCGTGGTGGGTCTACCCAGGACTAGTCGAGGGTATGACTCCATCTGGGTGATCGTGGATCGTTTGACGAAGGCGGCTCACTTCCTACCAGTGAAGACGACTTTCGGATTTACTCAGTATGCCCAGATCTACATCGACGAGATTGTGCGACTACACGGAGTCCCGACGTGTATTGTGTCCGACAGAGGCACCCAGTTTACCAGTAGACTATGGCAGAGGCTTCAGGAGGCTTTGGGCACTCACTTGAGTTTCAGTACAGCATTTCATCCGCAGACCGACGGACAGTCAGAGCGGACCATTCAGACTCTCGAGGACATGCTCAGAGCTTGTGTATTGGATTTCGGTGGTAGCTGGGATCATCACTTACCCTTAGTAGAGTTCTCCTACAATAACAGCTATCAGGAGACCATTCAGATGGCACCATTTGAGGCTCTTTATGGGAGGAGATGCAGATCGCCCGTCTGTTGGACAGAGCTCAGTGAGGGCAGTATCTTAGGGCCACAGATTGTTGAGGAGACGACCGCGAAGATCCAGTTGATTCGCGATAGGATGAGAGCAGCGCAGAGTAGGCAGAGATCTTATGCGGACCGTCGGCGGCGCCGGCTTGAGTTTTCTGTTGGTGATCATGTTTTCTTGAGGGTCTCCCCGATGAAAGGTGTGATGAGGTTTGGGAAGAAGGGGAAGCTTAGTCCCAGGTATGTGGGCCCCTTCGAGATCCTCGAGCGTGTTGGTACAGTAGCCTACCGTTTAGCCCTTCTGCCCAGCTTTCCAGATGTGCATCCCGTATTTCATGTCTCGATGCTCCGCAGATATCTTCATGATCCTTCGCACGAGATTCAGCACCCGACGATCCAGCTGGAGCGCGACCTTTCCTATGCAGAGCAGCCGGTGATGATCTTGGATCGACAAGTGAAGAAATTGAGATCGAAGGACATCCCATCAGTTAAGGTACTTTGGCGTGGTCAGAACCGTGAGGAGGTCACTTGGGAGACCGAAAGCGAGATGATGAAGACGTATCCCCATCTTTTTGAAGGTGCGTTTAGTTAGATTTTTGAAATTCGGGGACGAATTTCTTTAAGGGGGAGAGATTGTAACACCTTAGGATTTGTGTTAGTGACTAATTATATTTAACTAAAGGGTTTTTAATGAAAGGTTTACCAAATTGTGTTTTAAATATTTTTCCTAATTTAATAAATATTTTGCCAAAATTTTCGTAGGCTTGCACACACATGTGCATGTAAACTAGGGTTTTTAAATTGAGTTATTACCATGATTAGTGACCATGGTGGGTTAATCATGGGATTAAGTCTTTTGGTTTTTTAAGTGATTTTAAGTAGTTAATTAAAAGTTACTTTAATTTGAATTTGTTTGGATGTTGACTTGTGAGAGAGAGAGAGGGCATCATGGCTCAAGCCATGCTTGCCATTAATGAAGAGAAAGAGAGGAGGGTTGACAATTGGGTGATAATTGTTTCCTCTCATTTCTTTGCTTCTCTCAAATCTCACACACACTCACACACACACTTACCTCTCCCAAACCCCCAGCAGCAGCCACAGCAGCAAGCACAGCAACAGCACCAAACTGAAGCAGCAGCAGCAGCCAGAGGCAGTAGCAGCAGCAGCAGAGAGCAGTAGCAGCAGCACAGTGAGCAGCAGCAGCACCAGCACCAAGTGCAGCCCCTTCCCTTCATCTCTTCTTCTTCCTCTAGCTCCCTAGGGTTAAGTATGAGGTATATTTCCTAAACTTACTCCCTAGTTTGCTTGGTTAGAGTAGTTTTGCATCGGTTAGTGGTTTTTAGTGCGTTTTAGTGCGATATGAGGTGTTTAGTGGGAATCTTGTGCTAATGTGGTGTGATTTGGTTTCAGTAGGTTGTTAGTGGGTTATTAAGACCATATTAACCTAGTTTAACCCCAATTACACTAAAATACCACCAGTTTCCCTATTTGATGCAATTTATCGTATTTGTGCAAAATCTGAGTTTTCTGGAACTGCTATTGACCCGGTGAGTTCAGAATGAAATTGAGAAGACTGCAGTATAGTGGTGATGTGCTGATACCCTAGATTTAACCCGACCCCCTAACTGCTACAGTAGGCCGCCAATTATTTCATTCTGGCCGCAATTTGCGGCCAGATGGGTAGGGTTTGGGTTAGGGTTTGGTCCTATAGGTGTCTGCTGGTGTGTAGGGTTCTGTGATATATATATTTTTGTAAGTTTAGTTCTGTATAGAAATCTGGGACCAAATACCTATTTTGCCGTTTTTCTAAACCTTCGCGAAACGCGTGATACGTGAGTAGGTTTGGGGTTCCTGCGTATCGCGACGCGTCGGGGTAGTTCCAGGTGCGTGATCACACGTTTTAGCGTATCGCGCACACGTGCGATTGGTTTGCGGCACGGGTTTCTAGTTGGGCTGTAATGTCGCGTTTTTGGTGAAATTGAGCTTATGTGTGATTTATGTTATGTGATTCTAGGTTCGCAGGCCAGTGAGACGGACGCTGCGAAGAAGGGCAAGCAAGTTGTTGGATACACTTGGCGCGGGACACGGTGAGTAGATTTCACATCTACGGGGATATCGCCCGCATGGCGTTATGCTTCAGGGCTGATAGGACCTTATTATTATTATATATTGCATTTACCCCATGGACTGTCATCGCATATTGCCTTCCCTGCTGTATTTACATACATATGCTTAGAACTGATAGAACACCGCACTATTACTAACGGTTTATGTTGCACGGGCACTATTTGCATGCTACACACACACCGTTAGTAATTGTCATGCCACACTCACTGTAGAGCTGCCATGATTATACTGCTGTAGTTCATCTTACATATGATTGGTTATGATTTTCTAGAAATTGGGAGCCGCATGACACCTTTAAGAACGAGAACTATTTTAATGTCCGCTCTGGAATTGCTAAATTCGGTTTTTCCCCTTATACCCATACCATGGATTGATTTACATTGTACCTCGCATTGGATTGACTTATTGGTGATGGATTTCCATGTGATTTCTGGTTTTGAGGACCGTGGAAATATTTAAGAAAAGATGCATTATTTTGAAAACCCGGTACCTCGTGATATGATATTTTGGTGTGTCCACCACGCGTTTTCTCGGTGCTGAGACGTGTGCTTGAAACCCGATTCGAAGAGTGGATGTTCCGTTTGCGGGTTCGTGGTGGGCCCGGTATGGTTCCCCTCGGCAAGATGATCGATGGGTTTTGCCGATTGAGCCTGGAGGTGGGCGAGTACCTACCGGTGATTGGTTGGACCTGGCAGTTGTCCGGAGGATACTGACCAGAGTCGAGAGATGGATGCGGGATGACCCGTACTGCCGGGGCCGAGGGCCGACACCGCAGACGGACCCCGTGGGCTGATCCGGACTGACGGAGCCCGATATATGAGGATTTGCGTGTCGATGTTGGACACGAGTATTTGATGATGTTTTGGGTGCCGATGTTGGGCACTCGTGATTCCTCAGAGGTTTACAGGATTTGAGGGCCGATGGGTGTGCCGGCGCCTGAGTATATTTGGGATTTGGGTGCAGCTTGAGGCACCGCCTATTGTTTTCCATATTGAAACATTCCATGCAGATGTTATTTATCCCATGCTCAGTTGTATATTGATGTATCTAGTATTCTCCATCTACATTTCTGTATTGACTTAGAGACAGTTGTGAGGACGATGATGTATATTTGGTATTTTGGTGTCGAGCTCGCATGTGAGCCGACTTTATTTTATGCAGTCTTACCTTTTGTGATATTGTCCTTGCTTTACTGTGTATTCTTCGCTACGGCGTCGTATATCATATTGGGATGCTTTATTTATTTCACTTGTTATTTCTGCTACACCTTGCTTTTACCCGACTTACGGGACAAATGTTTAAAAAGGAAATGTTGCCAAAATTATAAAAGTTATAACTCCTGAACTTAAAAAGGATTTCTACTAAATTAATTAAAGTTTTCTAGACATGTACGACTGTTTTTACAAAAATGTTTTAATCACTCTTTAATTTTTGGTTTTGATTTCTGGGTTCGGTTTACTTAGTCGCGTTACGCCTGTAGACGTTGCGTGGTTAAGTGCCGGTCACGAGTCGAAACTCTCGGGTCGTGACAATTTCTAAATCCGTATTCCGAGTTTCTAGTCTCAGGTTTGGGTCTCAAATCTAGCACTAAGGTATTTGTATAACCTCTGCTTAGCTCAATTTCTCACCACAACTCACAATTCCTTCAAACCCTAACTAGGTTTTCCTAAATCCACAATTTCACACGATATCGATTCTAATCTTAACATGGGGGTATAAGTATGCAAAAACTAAGCTAATGGTCCAGAAAAATATCTCATTTGGCAACTCAAGATTTTTCTTGAGTTGCCCCCAGTGGCCAAAATCCTTGCTTTTATGGTCCAATAGGCTTGTCTTGAGCTTGTGCACACTTTTTGTGAAATGAAGTTAGGATTTTGGAGTTGTTTTAGAGGTGATTTGAGGAGGTGAAGAGGAGAGGGAGATGAAGGAAGCAGCAGCAGCAGCAAGGGCTGAAGAGGGAGAGAGATGAGTGAAGGGATGGTGGGAAATGGCTAAGTCTTTGGTCAAAAGAAACCATACATTTCTCTCTCTCACCATACCTCAATATAAAATTCCTTTTTTCCATTTCTTTTCCTTTTCTTTTTTCCAATTTCCTTCTCACTCAAATAGTAACCCCAAAAGAAACATGATAGAAAATGCACAGTGTAGAAAAAAAGATATGTGCATGTTTTGCACAAAATTGCTAAAAACCGATTAGCGATTTTTAATCGCGATTAGCACTAAATTAGCATATAATTAATCATAAAAACTTAAAAAATGCATAATTCCATAAAATACCCTATTTTAGAATTTTCCATAATTTTTCCAAAATTTTTCCCATTTATCTGTATTTAATAATACCGAAATATTAAAATATTCAATAAAATAATATTAAATTATAAAAATTCCCAAAAACGATATTTTATTATTACTTTTTTGAAATTTTACATATATCCTCTAGGTTGCTTTGATTAGCACTCTTAGTTACCTAGTTACCTCAAGTTAGAGGTTAAGCTTGGAGAAGTAGCTCTCGGTGGATCGTCTATCACAAAGAGGAGGCCGACGAGAAGGTGGTCAACGAGAACAAGAATGACTTGGTTCATTAGGTATAATCTTCTTTCATAGTAGCTAATCCCTCCTATGTTGTTGTTAGTTATGTAAGTCCATATTGCGACCCCCGGTACTTGCGGGGAGGCGGAAACGGTATAAAAAACAAATTTTTATCGCAAGAGGCAACATGGACTACACTAGGTCGGGATCGTGTCTAAACTAAACTAGCAAATACGCTAAAAGGAGTTAGCTACTATGGAAGATGGTTATACCTAAACTTGAACTCCTTCTTCTTTAAACCTTGTAGAGGTTGATGGTTCTCTTCTTGTCGCCTTCCTCCGTCGAAGATGGATCCACCTCGAAGGTTCGACCTTTGGGCTCTTCCTCGATCTTTGAGTGAACTAGGGTTTCCGGCTTGCTAAACCTTCATCCTAGAATGAGTAGAGAGTGATTAGGGTTTGCTTTTCCTTTTAAAGAGAAGGATTCTCAACACATGAGAAGGTTTCTCTTTGTTAGAGGAAGAAGAAGATGAAGTGAAGAGAGAGAAGAAGAATGAGATAATGAGATAACTTTTCTCTTTCTTGCAACCATAATGCAAAAGAAAAGTATTATCTAAATAATAATAATTGAAATAAGAATAGTTGATGGTTATTTTTGGAATGACCACTATCATTCTTTTTTAAATGAAGTGTAAGCATGAATCAAGGAGGATCTTTCAAAGCATGATGGTGGTCAATGGTCAACAAGTCAACCAAGGTCAATAAGTCAACAAAAATCAACCATAACATAATTCTCATTTAATTACTATTATTAATAGATAATACATAAATCCATTAGGGTTTGGAAAATGATAACTGTCAACTGTGCATACGCACCCGTTCCGAAACCCTAATGAAAAACCTCATCCTCCGCCTCAAGCAACTGTGCATACACACCTGCATTCTCGTTCCGAGGAACAAGAATACCAAGAGATAAAAGTAACCCTAAAACATATACCAGTAACTGGCTCAAACCAGAGCCTGCCGGTATAATCCGTTCGGACTCCAAGCGTGCACAAGTGCGCGGATGAGAACGAACCCTGTCGCAAAAACCATGCGACCTCTACTCTGTTTTGCCCAGAGGCGAATACCCTCTGTGTGGGACTCTAAAGACTCGACACTACGCTGGCAGTGGGTTTAACCACAGACCGCAAGCGGCACTAGCTGTGCGTAACGGTCCCCAGGTAGATGTCGACAAGAAGGCTGACGAGGTGAAACCCCATCTGAACTCCTACTGAGTCTGAATGTGACATTCTCCGTACAGTTCGGTCTGTTCGTCTGATACATCGCATGTCGGGCCTAGGGGGCGGTAAAACGTCAGTCCCCCAATAGCGGTACAAGTCGTGTCGGAGTGAAGCCCAAAACACCCTGAGATAACACTGGAACCTACCAGTATATCTCGCTTGCCCTGGCCAGGGACTACTCGTGTAATGGCTCTCCTAGACACAGCGCGATATCAACCCCCAATACCGGGAGAGACGAATCCTGTCTAACCGGCACTGCTTCCAAGTGCTTCGGGACTGCACCCAACCACCACCTGTTTGCACGACTCCTTTGAGCCGTGGTAGGGTAGTGATCAAAGTGCAGTGGGAACACACTCGAGGCGAAGTGCTAGTATCAAGTCAGCGGACTAAGCTGTACTCATGTCACCTGGGAACTGATGACTGACGATAGGTATAATACCAACCTGTCAGTTCCCGACGAGTCCTGTCCAGTGTACTCGTAACCTAACGAGCACCCGTATACTATCTCTAGTACGACGTACTGATGGCTGTGGGACAGACCATCTCCCACACTGGGATGAGAAGCGCATACGCTAGTCTACTCCGGAGTATCGATGCCCTGTCTCGATAGTCCTGCGACCAGGGACCTGTATAAGGATGTGCTTATAGATTACCCAGCCCCCACTAGTGCGACTGCCATCACAACGCTGGTAATCAAGCAAAGATCCTAAGGGCTCCACTAATGCGTATAAGTGATATAGTAAAATAAACACAAGTACACATTGAAGTAGAAACAAACCAAGTAGCATACTACTATATTGAGCAAGATTGTTTATACAAGGTGAATATCCCAAGCTTCCATTAAGTAATATACAAACTAGTATGATACAGTAATGGCCTCTAGGGCATATACACTAACAATCTCCCACTTGCACTAAGGCCATGTACTGGCGTATCGAAGACCTATTATCTCGATCAGCCGCTCGAACTGAGTCTGGGGTAGGGCCTTGGTGAATGGATCTGCAGTGTTCTCTTCTAAAGCAACCCTCCGAACCTCGATCTCCTTGCGATCCACGATCTCCCTGATCAGGTGATACCGCCTCAAGATGTGCCTGGATCTCTGATGGGACCTGGGTTCCTTTGCTAAAGCTATAGCCCCATTGTTGTCGCAATACAGAGGTATTGGGTCAACAATGGACGGAACCACCTGAAGTTCTTTTAAGAACTTCCTTATCCAGACAGCTTCTTTTGCGGCATCAGATGCAGCAATGTATTCCGCTTCCATTGTCGAGTCTGCAACGGTTTCCTGTTTGGAGCTCTTCCAACATACCGCCCCTCCATTGAGGGTGAAGACAAAACCCGACATGGACTTGGAATCATCCTTGTCACTCTGGAAGCTGGAGTCAGCAAAGGCCTCGATCTGGAGGTCTTTTCCGCCATACACCAAGAACATCTCCTTAGTCCTTCTCAGGTACTTGAGAATGTTCTTTACCGCTATCCAGTGTTTCTCCCCAGGGTTTGACTGATACCGGCTTACCACGCTCAGTGCATAAGCTACATCCGGTCTGGTACACAACATCGCATACATTATAGAGCCTACCGCAGAAGCGTAGGGTATAATAGACATGCGATCCCTCTCCAAATCAGTCTTGGGAGACATCTCTTTAGAGAGGGTGATCCCGTGACAAGCCGGTAGGTTACCGCGCTTGGAATCTTCCATACTGAATCTTTTCACTATGGTGTCGATGTACCTGGACTGAGAAAGTCCTAATCCTCTTGGATCTATCACGATGGATCCGGATCCCCAGGATGTATGAGGCATCACCCAGGTCTTTCATGGAGAACCTGTGTGACAAGAACCCCTTGACAGATTGTAGCATAGGAATGCCATTTCCTATTAAGAGAATGTCATCCACGTACAAAACGAGGAATACTACAGTTCTTGCTACAAATCTATTATAGATGCATGGTTCATCTGGATTTTTGATAAAGTCAAATTCCTTGACCGTCTCATCAAAACAGATGTTCCAACTCCGCGATGCCTGCTTTAGTCCATAGATGGACTTAAGCAACTTGCACACCTTTCCGCTGCTCCCACTCTGAATGAAACCCTCTGGCTGATCCATATAGACACACTCCTCTAAATTTCCATTCAGAAAAGCGGTCTTTACGTCCATCTGCCAAATCTCATAATCGTGGAAGGCAGCAATGGCAAGAAGGATCCGAATGGATTTCAGCATAGCCACTGGAGAAAAGGTTTCGTCATAGTCCAAGCCAGGTCTTTGACGGAAACCCTTTGCTACAAGTCTAGCTTTATAGGTCTCAACCTGTCCATCTACACCAATCTTCCTTTTGAAGATCCACTTGCATCCTACGGGTTTTACCCCGTCTGGAGCAATGTCCAACGTCCATACTTTGTTGGTGTACATGGACTCCATTTCGGTCCGCATTGCATCCAGCCATTTTACCGAGTCAACGCTCTGAACGGCCTGCTGGAAGCTAGTAGGCTCATCATAATCTATGATGCAATCCTCTCGATCCCCGTCTATGAGAAAACCGTAGTATCTCTCGGGCGGATGAGACTGCCTACCACTCCTGCGGAGCGGCATAGGAATGTCCTGTTCTTTTGAACTTACTGGCTCTTCCAAGCTCTCAGTAATAGTTTGTGGTTCTGGAATTTCTTCCAGTTCTATTGCGTTCCCACTTATCTGGGTTTCCAAAAACTCAGTTTCCAAGAAGCGGGCATGTTGAGAAACAAGAACTTTTTGTTCCTCTGCGGAATAGAACAGATACCCCCTGGAGTTCTTTGGGTATCCCACAAACTTACACTGTACTGAACGTGCCTCGAGCTTGTCCGCATACTGCTTTTTTACAAAAGCTGGACATCCCCATATCTTAAGGTACTTAAGACAGGGTTTCTTCCCACTCCACATCTGATATGGAGTGGTAGGCACAGTCTTGGTGGGAGCCTTGTTTAAGAGATATGCAGCTGCTTCTAGTGCATAGCCCCAGAAAGATCGCGGTAACTCAGCCTTACTCATCATGGAACGAACCATATCCAATAGGGTTCGATTCCTCCTTTCCGATACACCGTTATGTTGCGGAGTGTATGGAGGAGTACGCTGAGAGAGAATTCCATTCTCTTTTAAATAGTCCAGGAACTCGGCACTCAAGTATTCTCCACCTCGATCCGATCTTAGAATCTTAATACTTTTGCCTGTTTGTTTTTCAACTTCATTCTTGTAATCCCGAAATTTCTCAAAGGCCTCGGATTTGTGCTTCATTAAGAAGACATGTCCATACCTAGAGAAATCGTCTGTGAAAGTAATGAAGTATGAATAACCGCTTCGCGCATGTGTAGACATTGGACCACACACGTCACTGTGTATGAGTCCCAAGAGCTCGCTTGCTCTCACTCCGTGTCCAGTGAACGGAGTCTTTGTCATCTTTCCCATGAGACAAGATTCACAAGTGGCATAAGACTGATACTCGAACGGATCCAAGTATCCTTCTTTATGTAACTTAGTCAACCGTGTCTCATTGATGTGACCCAGTCTACAATGCCATAAGAAAGCCTGATTAATATCTGGAGACTTTCTTTTGTGTGTATTCTGGACATTGAAAATCTGTGGTTGGTTCAATACGTATATACCATTGCTCAGTGTACCTGACCCAATCAGAACTTGATTAAGGTGAATGTTTACAACATTACTTACAAACGCAAATTCATAACCTTCTTTAGAAACCAAAGATACAGAAATGATATTACAAGTTGCGTTGGGTACAAAAAAGCAATTACGCAAAACCAAAACATGCCCATCTGACATTCCCAGGTGATAGTCCCCCACGGCTTTAGCATCCATGCTAGCTCCGTTTGCAACTCTGAGGGTCATGTCACCTTCCTTCAAAAACCTACGATTTCTCAACGCCTGCAATGAATTACAGATATGAGATCCTGATCCGGTATCCAATACCCAGGAAGTAGAGTTTATAGAAAGACAGTTTTCAATAACATACACACCTGAACCTGAAGCCGCAACCTGCTTCAGTTCCTGTGTCTTGGCCTTCCAAGCCCTGCAATCTTTCTTCCAGTGTCCACTCTTATGACAATAGAAGCATTCTTCTTTACCCACAAGCTTTCCCGCAATCTTTGTTGCCAATTCTTTTCCCTTCGTACCCACTTTACTAACACCGCCTCTTGGTTTGGCGGGGGCTTTCCTCCTCTTTCCCTTGGCTTTCGCCTTGGACCTAGAGGAAGAAGATCCTCCTACAAACAAAGCGGGTGTTTCCCTACCCTTCTGTAGGGTGCCCTCTGCGCTCCTCAGCATGTTGAGGAGTTCTGAAAGTTCAACTTCCTTTTCTTGCAAGTTGAAATTCAGTATGAACTGGGCGTAAGTGGATGGAAGGGACTGGAGAATTATATCCGTGTAGAGTTCACTGTCCAACGTGGTCCCAAGTTCCGCGAGCTCCTCAGTGTAGCCAATCATCTTAAGCACGTGGTCCGCTACCGATGATCCGACGGCCAATTTTGTCGAAAACAACTTCTTCGACACTTCGTATCTTGTGATACAAGACTGCTCTCCATACAGTTCTTTTGTATGAAGAAATATGGATTCCAAATCCATATTCTCGTGCCTCCTCTGATGATCGTTGTCCATCGAGGCAAGTACGAGGCACCTGGCCTTCGCGCTGTCAATCTCCCAAGTCTTACGGATTTCCTTATCCGCGACGCTGGAGGTGGGACCTGGGACGGGGGGAGCTTTGGTGGTAAGAAGATACCCCAGCTTGTCGTAAGTGATTGCCAACTTGACATTCCTGAGCCAATCTTTGTAGTTTGGCCCTGTCAATATGTTTTTATCTAGAAGTAACTTAAGTCCAGTCATTTCGATTTTGGTCGCTGCAGGGGGAAGAGAAGGAACACTTTAGCACGATGCTCTTGCAAGTTTAGAATGGTTTTTAATTTTGTCTAAACAGGATGGCTCCCACTGTCTCTCGAATCCCTCCTCAAACCACAAAGGAAGAATTAGCCGGGATCAATCCCACCGTGCAATACTTGCTTAACCGTTCAGCCAGGCCAGTGTCGGTACTTCGAGGGAGGTTTTCCAACGCTTTCGCGAAGTTCCTTAATTAAATAACCTCTTTTCCCTGGGGGCGTAGCCCCGCTAACACTTTTCTAGGCACCTACTAGGTTTATAGCATTGATCGTCTAGTGAGAAATTTCCCGAGGAGTAGCATATACTCACAGTAGGATCGGGATCCAAATATCATCGTGTGACGAAACTGAAGGAATCCTACCAGAATCACCACACTCCAAATGGTATGCAAATCTAGCAAGTTTCAGTACTTATGAAACTCCCGATGTGGATTTTTGCCCCATGCTCTTATGACCTTGACGAAGGTCAACAAATCATAAGTCACATGTCAAGTTCTGCCCGTCATTATCCAGGTTAATTTGAGCCCACCCGTATATACCCTTGACGAAGGTCAACAAGGCAACACGACTGTCCCAAACCAACGCATCTATCTATGCTACATATGAACACCCAACAGCTACCAAACTCTATGCCTTGACGAAGGTCAACAAACATAGCTTGAATACTATTGAATATTCATACGAAACGACGGAGGGCTACGAATGGTTTTGGCGAAACCGTGAACGTAGTGAACTTGATATAATCGATGGAACGAGATAGCTTTTAGAAGGAGTGGCTCAAACTCCGCATTTAAAAGTTAGTTTTGAAAAGAACCGAGTGGTTTTTCGAAAGTATTCCAACGATTTTAACTTGGTTTATTATCTTGCATCAGTTTTTTTAATGCGTGATATTCTTGCATTAGTACTTTTAATGCGTCCCATCATTTAAATCCTACCATTGCAGAAAACAACCAAAATATGACGTACGCTTATGCCATTCGCATTCGCCACGGGGTCCCGTCATCACTCGTTAGGTTACTTAACTAACGACAGAGCGGGGGCTGGGCTAGCGCGGCTGTAAAACATAAGCAACGCCTAATAGAAAGCAATGATAGACATTACAGATCACAGATGAATACATTGGATATACTAGCAATCCGCAATCCTTTCGAGCCTGAAACGAAAAGCGGATAACACGGTCGCGGTGAATAGCCAATACCCCACCCAAGACCCCTACGGGTGCGGCAAACTACCCGCCAAGTACCCGGCAGTTTGTGCACCCCTCCATGGGTCTATCCTAGGAGCAAAAACAGTAAAAAGAATTATACAATGACGGCTACAACCCCGACCCGGTTGTGCGGCCAAACAAATAATAATTATTACATCAATTTACATTTACAATGAATGAAAGAAAAACAAAAGCTCATCTCACATCCACCCCGGCTATTCACCCGCGACAGTCCAACACATTCATATACACATTCCAATACATTACAGATCATGTATAACCCCGACTAATCGACTTATAGCGATTAGCCGACGTTCAATACATGCAAACATCACAGATATAACCAATATAGCCAAAGTGCAGTGAAGTTCGGGAAAAATACGGAATTATAGGACCCCAAAAGTGAATTTCAGTTCTGGAAAATCTGGGCACATATAATATATTTTAAAAATCCCAAAATCCCACCATAAGAACACTGCACGAAAAACGATGCAGAGAGGAAACCAAACTGCGGCGCTTCCGCGGCACATGCCTACCTCGTGCCGCGGAAGCGCGGCGGTTTAGTTGAATTGGTGCATCGTTTTTCTTGTGTGTTCAAACAAAACCCTGAGCCGAATTTACAAGTATAAAGTTTTCCATTTTGAGCAGAAAAAATTTCAACAGAAACTTAGGGTTTTGGTTTTTCCGGTTTTGCGATTTTTCGGTTCCGAACTTCGTTACACTTCACTACCAAGCTAGTTTAAGTTTAGTTTGGCTCTGATACCACTGTAAGTCCATATTGCGACCCCCGGTACTTGCGGGGAGGCGGAAACGGTATAAAAAACAAATTTTTATCGCAAGAGGCAACATGGACTACACTAGGTCGGGATCGTGTCTAAACTAAACTAGCAAATACGCTAAAAGGAGTTAGCTACTATGGAAGATGGTTATACCTAAACTTGAACTCCTTCTTCTTTAAACCTTGTAGAGGTTGATGGTTCTCTTCTTGTCGCCTTCCTCCGTCGAAGATGGATCCACCTCGAAGGTTCGACCTTTGGGCTCTTCCTCGATCTTTGAGTGAACTAGGGTTTCCGGCTTGCTAAACCTTCATCCTAGAATGAGTAGAGAGTGATTAGGGTTTGCTTTTCCTTTTAAAGAGAAGGATTCTCAACACATGAGAAGGTTTCTCTTTGTTAGAGGAAGAAGAAGATGAAGTGAAGAGAGAGAAGAAGAATGAGATAATGAGATAACTTTTCTCTTTCTTGCAACCATAATGCAAAAGAAAAGTATTATCTAAATAATAATAATTGAAATAAGAATAGTTGATGGTTATTTTTGGAATGACCACTATCATGCTTCTTTAAATGAAGTGTAAGCATGAATCAAGGAGGATCTTTCAAAGCATGATGGTGGTCAATGGTCAACAAGTCAACCAAGGTCAATAAGTCAACAAAAATCAACCATAACATAATTCTCATTTAATTACTATTATTAATAGATAATACATAAATCCATTAGGGTTTGGAAAATGATAACTGTCAACTGTGCATACGCACCCGTTCCGAAACCCTAATGAAAAACCTCATCCTCCGCCTCAAGCAACTGTGCATACACACCTGCATTCTCGTTCCGAGGAACAAGAATACCAAGAGATAAAAGTAACCCTAAAACATATACCAGTAACTGGCTCAAACCAGAGCCTGCCGGTATAATCCGTTTGGACTCCAAGCGTGCACAAGTGCGCGGATGAGAACGAACCCTGTCGCAAAAACCATGCGACCTCTACTCTGTTTTGCCCAGAGGCGAATACCCTCTGTGTAGGACTCTAAAGACTCGACACTACGCTGGCAGTGGGTTTAACCACAGACCGCAAGCGGCACTAGCTGTGCGTAACGGTCCCCAGGTAGATGTCGACAAGAAGGCTGACGAGGTGAAACCCCATCTGAACTCCTACTGAGTCTGAATGTGACATTCTCCGTACAGTCCGGTCTGTTCGTCTGATACATCGCATGTCGGGCCTAGGGGGCGGTAAAACGTCAGTCCCCCAATAGCGGTACAAGTCGTGTCGGAGTGAAGCCCAAAACACCCTGAGATAACACTGGAACCTACCAGTATATCTCGCTTGCCCTGGCCAGGGACTACTCGTGTAATGGCTCTCCTAGACACAGCGCGATATCAACCCCCAATACCGGGAGAGACGAATCCTGTCTAACCGGCACTGCTTCCAAGTGCTTCGGGACTGCACCCAACCACCACCTGTTTGCACGACTCTTTTGAGCCGTGGTAGGGTAGTGATCAAAGTGCAGTGGGAACACACTCGAGGCGAAGTGCTAGTATCAAGTCAGCGGACTAAGCTGTACTCATGTCACCTGGGAACTGATGACTGACGATAGGTATAATACCAACCTGTCAGTTCCCGACGAGTCCTGTCCAGTGTACTCGTAACCTAACGAGCACCCGTATACTATCTCTAGTACGACGTACTGATGGCTGTGGGACAGACCATCTCCCACACTGGGATGAGAAGCGCATACGCTAGTCTACTCCGGAGTATCGATGCCCTGTCTCGATAGTCCTGCGACCAGGGACCTGTATAAGGATGTGCTTATAGATTACCCAGCCCCCACTAGTGCGACTGCCATCACAACGCTGGTAATCAAGCAAAGATCCTAAGGGCTCCACTAATGCGTATAAGTGATATAGTAAAATAAACACAAGTACACATTGAAGTAGAAACAAACCAAGTAGCATACTACTATATTGAGCAAGATTGTTTATACAAGGTGAATATCCCAAGCTTCCATTAAGTAATATACAAACTAGTATGATACAGTAATGGCCTCTAGGGCATATACACTAACAAGTTAGGGTTTGGCAAAGATCCGTAAGTTAGTCGATGTTAGTTTAAACAAAATGATTGTTTTACCTATTCCGCCTCCCCGCATCTTGTGGGGTGTCTAACGTCCATTTACACTTGGTGGTCAATGACAAAAAAGAAAGCATTTAATTGGACATTTTATTCTACAGGAAATAGATCACCATACATGGGATCGAAAGTACAGGGATTTACAAAACTATGGATAAAATTCTTTAACTCCCTCGCCGCCTTCTCCACCATGTCACAGCGGCGATCTTCATGAGGAGTCGCTTCCTATCGGTCAGCGCCGAGCCCATCAGCGAAGGCAGACATGATGGCCCGCCGAGCCCGTATCTGGCTTAACAGCTGAACAGAGCGATCCCTCAGAGCCATGGTAATCAAAAGCGCCTCATGAAAGCACTCGATCTTGTCTTCCGCTGCGTCGAGTATCGCCGGAATCATTTCCGCTGGATGAGGGGGAATGTCATCGAGCACGGACAAGAAGACCATCCAGAGCCAAATGGAGCCGATGGGGAGAGGAGATCCTCTATGAGTCAAGAGCTCGTACATCACCGTATCGCATTGGTCATCCGTAAGAGTAGGGTTCATCAAGCGTGCAGCAAAACGAGGAACAATTTCCTCAATAGGCACCTCCCATGGCTGTCGGCGAGCATGTGGATGATTACAAGCCATAACACTTCTCTGGTAAAATGATTCTCTGAAAGTGAGAGAGAAGAGAAGCATTGCTTCAAATTATAAAAGGAGACATTTAAGTCTAGGCACAGAAAATTTTGTGCATGATGGAACTGTTTCCAAGCTCCGTTAAGATAAGGCATTGGGAAAGAGAAGTTTGAAACGGGAAAAGCAGAGAAAGAAGGTGAAAAGACACCTTCAGTATTGAGGCAGCCTCACGTGCAAAGCACGAGAGCGCCAACGCCAAGAGCGCCAGCGCCAAGAGTAAAACACTCTGAGGCAGCGCCTCACGTGCAAAGCACGAGAGCGCCAACAGCGCCAGCGCCAAGAGTTAAACACTCTGAGGCAGCGCCTCACGTGCAAAACACGAGAGCGCCAACAGCGCCTGCGCCAAGAGTAAAACACTCTGAGGCAGCGCCTCATGTCATAGTACGAGAGCGCCAGCGCCAAGAGTTAAAAAACTCTGAGGCAGCGCCTCACGTGCAAAGCACGAGAGCGCCAGCGCCAGAACTAAAAGTTCTCCACCCTTAGATCAAAGATCCAACGGAGATGATAAATCATCATAGCACAGAATTAAATTCTGATTGAGGAAATACTCCTCAAATATTTCTAAACAAGAAAGATTGTGCTCTGTAAATCAGAGCACTGTTGGATCAAAGATCCAATGGTGATTAAAAATCATCAAGATACAGAATTAAATTCTGATTGAGGAAATACTCCTCAAATCTTTCTAAACATGAAAAATTGTGCTCTGTAAATCAAAGCACCGTTGTATCAAAGATCCAATGGTGATTAAAAATCACCAAGATACAGAATAAGCTCTGTATGGGAAAATATTTTCCCAATCTTGTTAAAAACAAGAAAAATGCCTTCTATAAAACAGAAGTCTTTGGATCAAAAATCCAACGGTGGATAAATTCCCCAAATCAATTAAGAAATCTCTCAATGAGAGATTTCCTTAACTGAATGAACAAACTTGCCTCCACTATATAAAGGCCCCAAGACTTCAAGTCTTGTACAGAAGAACTCACCCATAAACTTCAGAATTCAAGACGAGAACTACCTCTCTTCAAGGTAAAAAAAAACACAAAAGAGATCATAGCATCTCCTCATAAATGAAGAACTTAGTTCTTAGATCCATGAGAAAAAGTCTCTCATAAAGAAAAACAAAAGAGATCACAACATCTCCTCATAAAAGAAGAACTTAGTTCTTAGATCCATGAGACAAAGTCTCTCATAAACGAGAATTTAATTCTCAGAGCACCGAACTGATCAGAACTGACAAAAAAAAAACAGTGCCTGGCGCTCAGCGCCGAGCGCTCCACGTGTCCCTCACGTGGGCGCTATTTAATAAGGAGCGCTTAGCACTCAAATTTTGGCGCTCGGCGCCGATCGCTCCACGTGCTCCTCACGTGGGCGCTACTTAATAAAAAGTACATGGTACTCATTGCCTGGCGCTCAGCGCCAAGCGCTCCATGTGTTCCTCACGTGAGCGCTACCAAGTGTTTAACACTCCATATAAAAGAATACAAATAAAACAAAAAAGAATAAAGGGTGTCAGAACCCATTTCAATGCTCAGCACTGCTGATGCAGAAAGTGGACCAAGCCCAAATAAATAATCAAGTGGGCTGAGCCCAAGGTTGGTCAAATCCTAAATTAACCCATCCCATATGCTTTCAAATTGGACTTAGTCCCAAACAAGATCATCAAATCTTTGATGAACATTCACTGGTTCAAGGGTACAACTCTTCATATCTCTGATACATGTCGTTGTAATTCTTCAACGTCTTCAGAAAGATGGAGGGTCCCAATAACCAATAACTTTTGGTGCATCCCCAAACTGTTAAACCAAAACCCTACAGATTATGATGTCTTTAAACACAGATTATGATGTCTTTAAACACAGACTATGATGTCATTAAACACAGACTATGATGTCTTTAAACCCTACAGACTATGATGTCTTTAAACCCTACAGATTATGATGTCTTTAAACCCAGACTATGATGTCTTTAAACCTTACAGACTATGACGTCTTTAAACACTTTTCTATGATGTCCTAAACCCAATGGATCGTAATGTCCCTAAACTAAACTCTATGGACTATGATGTCCTTAAACCCAATGGACCGTAATGTTCCTAAACTAAACTCTATGGACTATGATGTCCTTAAACCCAATGGATCGTAATGTCCCTAAACTAAACTCTATGGACTATGATGTCCTTAAACCCAATGGATCGTAATGTCCCTAAACTAAACTCTATGGACTATGATGTTTTTAAACCCAACGGACTGTGACGTCCTTAAACTAAAACGATAGAGCCCAAATGCTCTTTTGTTGGATCTAAATGATCCTAAAACCTTGTTAAGTAGATCTCAGTCTAAAATTAGACTAACGTTTCCTTAACAATCATTAAGTTGATCTTAATCTCAAACAAGATTAACGAGCCTTAAATCAACCAAACCTAAATCTAAGAAAATACAGATTTGGACTAAATTAGTCTCCGTATACAATCCACGAGCAACCTAAAACAAAATAAATACACACGACACGAAGTGAACATCTGGAGAAGGAGAAAGTGATTATCGCTACGCGGTAACGTAATTAATTGCAGGGGCTTGCGCCTGCAGGGAAGAGCGTCCCCACAATCAAAAACCCCTCGCCAGCGAGGGGGAATCTGACGAGTCTGCTACAACGGCCGCATCCGCCCAAACCTCTGATACACGGTGCCATAAATAAGCTTGTCATTTTCGGAGAGGTGGACGGATAAAACCAAATAGCATCTGCCCCCAAAATTCAGGCCAGACGTCCTAACGTCCCGGTCGCGTCTTTCGGCGGTGAACAATGTACTTGTGCGCGTATGATGTTCGGACGGATAATACTAGTGGGCTTTGGTTTAAGCCGTATCCTAGTATTATATTGATGGATTATTTTCGTCTCATTGTATTCGTGTTTCTCGGAATACGGATACGGGTATGTATATACGGATGAGAGGGGCATTCTTGTAATTACTCAAGATTGCTTTTAGAAGGAAACACCTCATTATGGTTTTGATCATTTATTTGATTAAAACAATTATGAGGTGGAGGAAATGGATTATTATTTTTACCAATGATAATCGAACCATGGCTACATGGTTTGACTATTGGGGATTGGTTTGACTTAGATATTTTGTGAGATATTTTTGTAGCACTAGATATTTTGGGTGAGATATTTTCTAAGCATGCTTATAGTCATATCAAGTGAGCCATTTCCATGATTTATGAAAATTACTTTCTCTTTCCTCAAGCCCTCATTCTTCTTCCTCTCAACCCTTAATGTCTCATGAGTTGAGAAACATAGGGTTCCAAGAGACCATCTTCCTTCTTTATATCACCTAGGTCATCTAGTTTAGCAAACTAGGTGCCCTAGTTACCTTGAATTTGAGGTAGGAGCTCGGACAATAGATTCTTGGATGGATCGTCTTTGACTGAGGAAGCCGACGAGGAAGCATTGATCCGTTACGATGCTCGGAGCCTACGATTACGAGGAGGACAACGAAGAAGACCCGAAGGATTTGTATCGTGAGGTATAAACTCCTTTCCGAGTAGTTAACCTCCTTACATGCTTAGCTAGTTAGGGTTTAGCCAAGATCCTGGAGTTCAAGTCGATGTTGCGAGCTTTGAAAATCGTTTTTTAAATATTCTGCCTCCCCACGAACCCGCTGGGTACGTGACATCGACTTACAGTGGTATCAGAGCCTACTAAACCTTTACTAGCTCGTTAGCAAAGTCTTTAGAAATTTGATCGCGGAAAAATCCCAAAATCACGACCAAAATTTGCACTTTCTGTCGATTTTAAAATCTGGTCCAAAAATCTTTTCAGGGGCTTAAAAATTATGTGCAGGCTTTTTTGAGAACACCCAAGAAAAACGAGTTGCTAACACGCTGAGACCGCCGCTGAAGCGCGGCGAAACCATGCGTTTCGTCGCGGTTCCGCGGCCGAGTCGACTCCGATTCAACTCGGTTTTCTTCAGTGTGTCTATATTGGTATGTTGTGATTTTTGGGATATTTTGTTTCTGCCCAGGACCTCAGTGTGTACAGTGTTGCACTTAGGGTAGATTCAAATTTAGTTATCAATCGAAATTCTAAGTACTTTGGTTAATCGGGTTTTATTTGTATTGTGATATATGTGTTGAACGTCCGCTAATCGCTATACGTTGATTAACGGGGGTTGCACATATCTGTTATCTATGATGTCGGTTTGTGTATATGAACTTGCTGGATCGTCGTGGATGAATAGCCGGGGATGTGAGATGAGGGTTTTCATTCTTTCATTCGATGTAAATTGTAAAGTGATATAATATTATTTTGCGGGGCACATCCGGGTTGAGGTTGTAGCCACCGTTGTATTATTTTCTTTTACTGTTTTCTGCTCCCAGGATAGACCCAAGGTGGAGTGCACAAACTACCGGGTACTTAGAAGTGCTGAGTGGCCTACTCATTTTACTGAGGGAGGTTGCTTCGCTTCGGGTATTTGGCGGGTAGTTTGCCGCACCCGTAGGGGTCTGGGGTGGGGTTTGGCTATTCATCATGACCGTGGAATCCGTCTTTCGTTACAGGTTTAAACGAAATGCGGAATTCCTAGTATATCCAATATGTTCATCCATGATCTGAAATGCCTATTATTGCGTGAGAAGAATGGTTATTATTATTATATATATTATATAATAGACGTTGCTTATGTTTTGCATCCGTGCTAGTCCAGCCCCCAGCTCTGGCGTTAGTTAAGTAACCTAACGGTGTAAGACGGTGCCCTGTGGCGAATGCAGATGGCATAAGCGTACGTCATATTTTCGTTTCTTTCTGTGATGATAGGTGTGAATGATGGGACTGCATTAGATTAATGCAAAGCAAACAAACCAAAGCTGAATCGTTGGAACAAATTTTAAAACCACTCGGTTTTTTCAAAACAACAAACTTTTAAAAATGCGGAGCTTAAACCACTCCTTTTAAAAACTATCAGGTTCCTTCGATTATATCAAGTTCACTACGTTCACGGTATCGCCAAAACCATTCGTAGCCCTCTGTCATTTCAGTTGGGTATTCAGTAGTATTCAAGCTATGTATTTTGACCTTCGCCAAGGCATAGTAATTGGCAGCTGCTGAATATTCATCTGCAGCATATATAGATGCGTTGGTTTGGGACAGTCGTACTATTATTTTAGCCTTCGTCAAGGGTATGTACGGGTGGGTTCAAATTAACCTGGACAATAAAGGGTAGAACTTGACGCGTAACTTATGATATGTTGGCCTTCGTCAAGGTCATAAGAGCATGGGGCAAAAATCCATATCAGGAGTTTCTAAAGAAACTGAAACTTGCTAGTGTTGCATACCATTTGGAGTGTGATAATTTTGGTAGGATTCCTTCGACTTTATCACACAATGATATTTGGATTCCGATCCTACTGTGAGTATATGCTACTCATTGGGAGATTTTTTCACTTAACGATCAATGACATAAACCAAGTAGGTGTCTAGAAAGGTGTTAGCGGGGCTACGCCTCCAGAGAAAAGAGCTTATTTAATTAAGGAACTTCGCGAAAGCGTCGTAAAACCTCTCTCGAAATACCAACACTGGCATGGCTGAACGGTTAAGCAAGTATTGTACGGTGAGATTAATCCTGACTAATTCTTCTTTTATGGTTTGAGGAAGGATTCGAGAAACAGTGGGAGCCATAGCGGCCATAGCGGACAATACCATCCGTACCGAGGGATAGGACGTGCCATTATGGGTATCAGAGCCGGTCCTCAATAGTAGGTATGTGGTTCGAGAACGAACCATTGTTCTAAGTAGGAAGAAGTGGGGGGACCACCTACTGTAGAACATGGGATCAGGTCTTCGAAACAAAGAGCGAACGAGGGAAGATATGTATTATAAATGTAATGATATCATCCTATAATGTGGAGACGCCTTTTGGGTGAACCAGCACTTCAGAGTTAAGCGTGCTCAGGTTAGGGAAATCCTAAGATGGGTGACCTTCTGGGAAGTAACCCATTCTCGAGTCTGGTTCGCTCCAAGGGACAAAACCGTGAAGTTTCGGTCAGAGCAGACAATACCATCCGTATTGAGAGATAGGGCGTGGCATTATGGGAAGATCTGTATTATAAATGTAATAATAGCATCCTATAATGTGGAGGCGCCTTTTGGGTGAACCAGCACTTCAGAGTTAAGCGTGCTTGGGCTGGGGAAATCCTAGGATGGATGATATCCTGGGAAGTAGCCCCTTCTCGAGTCTGATTTGCTCCAAGGGACAAAACCGTGAAGTCTCGGCCAGAGCGGACAATATCATCCGTACTGGGGGTGGGACGTGACAGAGGCGGATTGTAATTTGTAAAGGTTTTGCTTCTACCCGGTTAAAGGACAAAGAACAGTGAAAGGTTTGGGAAATCGTACAGACGGGGTTTTTAAGAGAAGACTCGACTTGGGATGTCGAGCCTCATTATATCGTCTTGTTTGTGTTTGTTTATATCTCTGTTTACATTACCGCATTTATATTTGTTATTAATTGTTATAATTTTGTAATGTATATTTAAGTAGATTGCAAATTAGCAAGTATTTGATTTAAACCATATTCAACCCCCCTCTAGGGTTGTAACTTGGTATTTTACCTATGCCTCCGATTAGAAAAAAATAGCTCAAACTAATTTTTATTTTCCTAAACTTGCACGGTTACATTTTTTAGAACTTGAACCTTTCTCCGTATCTTTCATTTTATTTCTCTCATTTTTTTTGAATCATATCATCTAAACAATCTATTTCTTATTATCAATCCTAATATTTCTAATCATATCCTAAACCATTCAAACATACGATTTGACATGAAATATATTCCAAATTATCCAAACACAACATGAAATATGAATTTTAACTTGAGAGAATATAGGTGCATTCCATGATATTCTTATCCCAAATTAAATCCGACGGATTTTAATCGGAAATAGCCAAACCTGCCCTACAGTTTGACAATGAATCCTACAATCGATAGCCCATACACTCTTCCAAATTAAATCAAGTATGTACGTAAAGATACACAAAATCTAATAAACATCCTTCTCTACCAATGAACAATAGCTCAGTTGGTATGACATTTCCCCTTTCGAGAAGAATGCAAGGGCTCGATCATCAATAGGGGAAGTGACCATAATTTAACACTTTTGGGGCAAATTCATGGATCCTCCGGCTATATTAGGATCCTCTGCTCTTGATTTTTCAAGAGCATGGTGCTCTTCGCATCTTCCCGGCAGTTGGATCCGTTTTTTGATCCCGTACAATCATGGGTCTCCTGTTTTACACTAATATGGAGCGCAAGATTTCAATAGCAGGGAGAAAGCAGCAAGGATCTGGATCCCTCGGTAAGTGCCCCAAAAAATTCCTACTCTCTTCCAAATTTACTAATCTACCCTATTTGGTGTAACACTAATCTCTTAAGAATAACTTGGTACACAGTTAAATCCAGGTCGGCTCTCATAAGCATGCTTTTGTTCTTTTTTGTGTAATAACACATGGCTGGAATAGAAGAATTAAATAATGGCAAGATATATCCAAAACTAGACAGCTAACAATAAGATAATTATTATAATCGCGGACACGTGCCACCAAATATCACCCCATTTTTGCCTGATATACTTCAAAGGGCACAATTTTAATTAACATGTTCTATCATCTCTGCTGTCGCTCCATTTAAAGCACACTACCCCTCTCAGCTTTCCACTCTCCCACTGATGGAGATTTCGAAGCCCATTACTCGAGGACAGGTGATTCAACAACCCCTTTTAATTTCTTGGAAAATTTCGTTTAGTTAGGGGTATGGTTATGGTTTCTTGAAAAAAGAAAAAAAAAGAGTGAAAAATTGCTGCTCTAGTTTTGCAATTGACTGAGGAATTTTGATTTTGATTGAAAGGTGTCATTTTTACTGTGTTTGATCCCTGTGGTTCTGGTATGGATATATGCTGAGCTGTTGGTGTATCTGAGACAGAGAGCTACATCCAAAGTGTAAGTTGCAACTTTTGCCCTTCATTTTAGAATCTTAGGGCTTTTTATGTAGAGTATATTATGGTTATCATTGCAAAAAAAATGCACCCTGTTTATGTAGAAAACACCCAAAATCCAACTGATTGGATTATATTTCACTTTGATTGTCCTAGATCTGTTACTAGTCTGGGTATGTTGGATGTCGAGACATTTCATAGAGATTCTTAGTCTTATGGTGGCTGTCACGATGAAAGAATGAGGCCCTGTTTGGATATGTATAGTTGGGATAACTGCAGTTTATTTTTAAGTGGAGGCGGGGAGATGCACACTATGGTTTGCAAGCCCCAAACTCCAAAAATGGAGTTTACAAAACTCAGATCAGGTTGGAGTTCAGATGTATCTCAAATGTTGAGATAAATGCAATTATCTCAGCTCCAAAATGATTGCCAAACAAAGCAAAGTTAGGATTTTGGAGTTTGGTTTTGCTAACTTTATGAAACCACAGTTTAGAAACTTAACTCCATCCCAAACAGGTTGCACTCATAAAAGAAGTTAGAGGTAACTCTGTAAAGGATTAAATGAGGCAAAAGCTGCAAAACCAGTTAAGATGGGTTAGTCATGTGCAGCTTAGGCAGATACATACTTCGGTTAAGAAAAGTGACAAAATTTTAGTTAATGCATCATCAAGAACTAGAGGAAGAGCTAAACAAACATGGATGAAGTCAAATCAATACGATACATTAGTTAATATAGTTGAGAAGATGACTCTTAACAGAATTTAGTGGAAGAGAAGTATTCATGTAGTTGGCACCACAGGTTCATCATAAAGTGTCGTCTTGTTGTTCATATTATAAATTATGGTGGTTGTGCAACTACCCAATCAATTGCTGGTATTTTTTGCTTAATTGGAAGCTATGTTTCACGGATTCTTCGTCGAGGAGACGTATCGGCATCAGATTTGTATCTATATTGGATTCTTTCAGATTCATCGAGGATAACTATGGAACTCTTTTTTTCACATCCTACTACTAATAATGTATTTATATATATATCAAATATGTATTACTGGCCGGCATACCAACAATCTGTGCATTAAAAGTGGCTAGTATTCTAGGTTTATATTTTCTAAGTCGATAATTTTTTGCTATTATTTATATATGTATAAACAACAAAATGCTAGTGTATCCAAATTTATCGTATCCCTTATTTTTTGTAAACGCAAACTCTCGAATCCGACTCGTATAATCTCACATATCTGTATCCATTCTACATAGATTGGAACGAACTCATAATTAAACTTTTGTCCTACTTTTTTACCGTGTTTTTTTTTCTAGAAATATTAATTCTTGAGTATGTATGAAGTCTTATCATCATATCAACTCTCTTAACCTTAAACATATTGGCATAGTATGTTAAACATTAAGTTGCCTTAATATAGACAAGTGTTTTTCATGTGGAATGCATGAGAATAAAATAATGCATAGTATATTGAAGAAATTTTTTAAATTCCATAAAATAATGCATAATATAAAATAATGTGTAGCATTCGGCTTCATATGACTTCTTTTTCAAAATCTTGAAAAAGCTTTTTGGGTGAAAATTTAATCTTTTTAAGGACTCCTGCAAAATTCTTACAGGTAGAAGAATTTTGTAAAGGTGCCTCGTGTTTGCAAACCGCTGCAGTATTACTTAAATTAAATCAAATTCACTTGTCAAAATATATTAACACAATAAATAAAATAATGATAAAAATATAAATAAGCATTGAAGTATGGAAACGGATACGAGTATCTGATTCGATACGATTCGGATATGTGTGTGTGTGTGTGTGTGTGTGTTATATAATGTTTTAATATATATGTATGAATATATCAGTTAATAATAAGGAAAAATTACATCATATATATTCCATTAACACTTTAGCATGTTATTCTAAAATAACAATTATAGCATTCTCATGTATCATGTTTGAAAAGCTTTGATTTCAAATATCAATTCGATCCCGGAGTTTCCGAGAGTATCGGTATCTGATACGCGTTTCTGATATGATATGTGAGGCGATTTGGAGTTTCCGTGCTTCATAGTAAATAAGAGATTAAAACAATACTTCCCGGCCTTAAAAATTTTCCAATACCTCATGGCATCAAAAAATATGACCACATGGCATTCAAATAGATGAGAACCCTAGACAAATTCCAAATTACATCTACGGTTTGCATTACAATTGCAACGGCAGTTGCATATCCACAATACATTGATAGTTCACAAACCGTGAGCTTAATCTTTTGGTACAACATGTCCCTGAGAGTCTTATTGTTCTTTTTTAGTGGCAGAAAGTCCAATGCCAATTTAGCTGAAGTGGATGTGAATACTCGCTTGCTGGAGGATGGACTCATTGCAGCATCTTCGAAGCCTTGCAAGACATTGCCTGGTATCTTCAGGTATTTAAAAAGTATTGCATACAAAAACTTATACGATGACACCTAACTGGTAATTCAATGATTAAATTGTCATCTTTTCCCTGCGGAGCTGTTCAGTTTCTTTTTGCTGGACAAAGATTTCTTGATAGAGCACCGATCAACTCTGAGATCCATGTAAGCTGGGTTTTGGTTTGAAGTTGTTGAGAAATTTTTAATGTTGAAGTAGCCAAGATTTCTAAGCTTGCTGGTTCTAATTGATAAGTTTTCAGGTCAGAGTTTGGAGCTTTCTTGGTCATCTATTACTTATGTGACCGAACAGATCTCTTTGGGGAGTCAAAAAGAGTGAGTTCAATGATACATCTACCTTATCATATTTCAATGCAAATCTTGCTTGTTTGAAAAAGGAACACAAAATCTGAATTGCGCTCTGATTAATCAAAATTTTATTTGTATAAATGAGGTCCAAAATGACTAAAGGTGCTTTCTAAATGCCAAAGTGGATTATTGACATAGGTCCGGAATCTGAACCTATTTATTCAATATCAATTTTTGCAGACAAAATGTTGGAGGTTTGCTTAAACTATTTATCATCTGAGTTGATTGTGGTACTTGTAATCCAAGTTCAAGCAGTTGTTATAATAATACCTGATAGTAAGCATACTTATACATACAAATGTATCTTAAGTGAGGGCAAAGGTAGCAGTAAAAATATAAAAGATAAAGGGAAAATAAGAGGGGTGCCTAAAGAGAACTCTAATGTGGCATTTAAGCCTATTATTTTTCTTTTTGTCTAGTTGAACTCCAGAACTGAAATACTGTGAGATTAAGGAATTCATGTATGAGTCATAAACTTGTCTTCACAATAGCAAAAAAATCCTAATATCATGCGAAAGAAACTTGTGGAATCTTTGTTGAAGATAGTTGCCATAGCACTTTATACGATATGATAATGCTTTACTGATCCTATGTTTCCCATAGTTAATAGAAACCGCCATGTTATAACAATTTTTTCGAAAGCTACTAGAATTCATTTTTATAGTGATATTATACATATATGCAAACTACTTTGTTTATAATTTAATTAGGATTTCTCATTGACAGAATTACCTATTGCAGGTATACAACAGAGATATTTTCTTTTTCCTCTACTTTCTTCTGATCATTGTGGCAGCAATGACTTCTTTTAGAGTCCACCATGGAAGATCTCCAGTTTTTGGAAAATCCATACTTTATCTTAACAGACATCAGACTGAGGAATGGAAAGGGTGGATGCAGGTTCCCCCCCCCCCCCCCCTCCTTATTTTATGATATATGCTTTAAGATGAGTGATTCCATTAGCATTACTTTTTTCCATCTTGCTGAATTTATCATAACTACTTTCATTTAATACTACATGAATTAAATGCCAAGCCCCTCTCTTGTCCATAGTTTCCTCTACCATAAATTTGGCGCTAATTAATTGAGGGTTGATTCCAAGTTGGCAATTGGTAGTAATACTTTTGTCGAGTCTTTTATGTAGTGTTGCTTCATACCCAATTGCATCGTAACATGATGAAACCTAGATGATGACGGTGTCATTCATGTTATGATTTATAGCAGATTTCAACTGTTTTGTAGATTTGTGAAGAAAAAATGCCCATTACCTTAAAATTAGTTAATTAGTTTTTGTTCAAATCAAAATTGGCAGCACCTAATCTTTTCTTGACTTAAAACGAAAGCCAAAGGCCCCCGCGTTTTATAAAAGGAGTTTTAACGAAACAACAAGAAAAGAAAAAGCAAGAGAACAGCCAAAAGGGGAAGAACCCGTACAACCCAAAATCTGGCAAACAAACTCTGTACAACCCAAAATCGGGGAACAAACCCATACAAATCAAGAAAGAGGCCAAGTCAAAACAAAAGCCCTAACTACATCACAAAGTAAGGCCGCAGAAATAAGCTAGGACTAGTATACTCGTAAGAACGAGTCCTCCAAAATCAAGTCCCAGCAACATGACCATCTACGTCCTTTTGCCCCTCTGCGCTCTGTCCTCTCATGTAGGGTCTGCTGTATCCACATCCTCTGCTAAATGCAGTCTCGCTCTCTTTTGCACCCTCAGAAACTGCTCCTCCTCAGAACAAAGTTACCGGCTCAATCCAGTTGCCAATCCCAAAAATTGTTCTATACTCGCTATTAAAAATTCTATCATTCCTTACTTTCCAAATATCCTAAAACGCCAAATCAATGGCACCTATGGACCGAACCCTCCAAGACACCCAAGGTATGGAAGGTACCGGGCAGCGACCGACAACCCAACACTTTACGAATCCTATCCCAAATCAAGACAGCAACCAGCACGTAATGAAAAGATGATTAATTGTTTCTTCCACATTCCTGCACAATGAACATCTAGATGGCCCTATCTATTTCCTCCACAGATTGTCCTTAGTAAGTATCACGTTTTTATAAGCCATCCATAAGAAGACTCGGACTTTCAGCGGGCTCTTAATCTTCCACCAGATTGAGGCAAAGTTACACATCGTCCCTCCATAGTTGATAACACGATAAAAGGACTTGACCGAGAATGCATTATTGAGCTCCATCTCCATTTCATCCGATTGGTTGAGTTCACTGCGGTTGGTTTCCAATCTTGTAGGAAACGAATTAGTTCTTTGCGCTCCTTTCTTTCAGCTGAAGAGAAGGTTCTTTTAAAGGTAGGCCTCCATTTTGTAGACCTCCATAGTTGTGCTACCGACGCGTTCGGGTTCTTAGCCAGGGAATATAGATGCGGATATTTGTTCTGAAGTGTTATTTCACCGCACCAGTAATCCTGCCAGAAGTTAATACGGTGACAACCTACCAACGTAAAACTTTCTCTCTTAAAAAAAAGGCTCCCTAATCGAGTATATACCTTTCCAGAAACCTGATGCCGAACCCAAGTTTTTACGCACCGCATTCAGCACACCACATTTGTTAGAGTAGACAGCTCATATAGTCTTGACCCAGCCCATCTTCTGTGCTGCCCACCTCCACCGCCATTTCCCTAATAACGACTTGTTCATATCAGTTAGGTTCTTGATACCTAAACCTTCCTCTTTCTTTGTCCGGCAAACAGCTTCCCACTTCACAAGATGATAGCCTTTTAGTTGGCCAGAATTGCCCTTCCATAAGAATCTCCTTCTAATTGAATCGATCTTTTTGATGACCCAAACCGGACATGTAATACACCGGTAAAGCTGTGAGAACCGAATTTATTAGTGTTACCCTCCTTCCTAATGAAAGGCAACTCGCTTTCCATTCTTCTAATTTACGTTGGAAACACTCTATTTGCGGGGCCCAATCCCGCTTTTTTATTGTTCCTGGTCTGAGGGGTAGTCCCAGGTATTTGATCAGAAACTCAGACGTTTTGCAATTAAAGATTCCGGATATGATGCATTCCTATTTAGGACCAGTGTTCAGCCTGTTAACGTACTTTTATCGTAATTGATTTTAAGTCCAGACCAAAACTCAAAGGTGTACAAAATAAATTTTAATCTGGCAGCTTCAGTAGCGTCATATTTCCCAAATAACAAAGTATCGTCTTTCCTAAATAACAAAGTATCATCAGAATATTGTAAGTTGGTAACCGAGCTTTTGCCCTCTCATGGTCTGAGACCTGTAATTAGTCCTCTTTGTTTGCATCTGGTTATCATATTGGACAGGCCATTGGCCGCTATTGCGAAGATGAGCGGCGAAAGAGGGTCGTCTTGCCGTTACCCCATTGGCACCTGAAGTCATTAGTGTCCAAGCCGTTAACATTCACTGATACTGAGGCTGTATGCAACCAAATTCGTATCCAATTAACCCATTTCCCTCTAAAACCTTTTAGCCTTAAGGCCTCCAAAACACATCCCTGGTCGACTGTATCGTATGCCTTTTTAAAATCCAGTTTCAAGATATAACCTCCTTTCTCTCTTCTTCTAGCATCTTGTATCACCTCCTGAGCTATTGATATGCCATCCATTATGCTTCTTCCTGTGAGGAAGCCAGTATGCGTCTCATCAATCATCCTTCCTGTAACCAATCGCAGTCTATTAGCTAAAATCTTTGTAATAATTTTACACGATCAATTAATTAAACCGATTGGCCTGTATTCCCTGACCGACATCGGTACATTTTTCTTCGGGATAAGAATTATCGATGCACAGCGTAGTCATTCCATGTTGAGTTCCTTTGCAGATAAAGCACGAAAAATCCGCATCACACCGTCTTTGACAACTTCCCAGAAGCTCTGGTAGAACATCATCAAGAATCCATCTGGCCCTGGAGACTTGTCCGCCCTAAATCCATGATATCCCGGTAAACCTCTTCTTCCTTGAAGACTGCCCCCAGCCCTTCACTTTCCTCCATGCTTACCTTCCTGGATCCTTCCCAGAAGTCATCATTTAGATTCCACCTTTCTCCCATGGTGGTGCCCATCGAATCTTTATAGTACTTTGAGGCAGCACATAATCTTTATCGTTCAATTTTCAGCCCACGTGCAAAAAATCTATCCAGCTCAGCTGCAATTATCTTTCTGAGGATAAAACTGCAGCATGTTTGAATTTGTCTATTTCAGATTTTTTTTAATATATAACACAATTTTCTTTCTAATACGGTTGCTATTTGTAATCATTTTGTAACATCTATTATTCGAAATGTAGCATCATGGAGTGTTTACTTTGTTTTTTCCAGGTACTGTTTGTGATGTATCACTACTTCGCGGCAGGGGAAATTTACAATGCAATCCGTATTTTTATCGCTGCATATGTTTGGATGACTGGATTTGGAAACTTCTCTTATTATTATGTCAGAAAAGATTTCAGCTTTGCACGTTTTGCTCAGGTGATTACTAATCCTTTTAAGAAATATCTCCAAAGTCCTGAGTTGAGTCAGTTGACAAGATACCTCGGTCCTGCTTGGTTTGGAGATGTGGAAGCGTAGAGCATGGCCTTCAACCCCACATCTGAATTATTAAATTACATAAATTGTTCTTTTTTGTTTTTATCTTAGAGGGGTTCTAATTACAGTTTTCCCCCTTTCCTTTGGAGTTTAGAAAATAAGGTTGGAGCGGATTTTAGATAATTTCAATCATCTTAACTCCAAAATCAAAGCCAAACATAGTGAATTTAGAAATTGGGGGTCGTATTTTAGATAATTTGTTATGAAAATGGGGTATCCTAACTTGCTTCTAAAGCAAAACAGGGACCTATTCTTTCATGCAAGGCACAGAAGAAAGTGAAATTGCTGATGAAGTGTGTCATTTTGAACAGATGATGTGGCGACTGAATTTCTTCGTGGCCTTCTGCTGCATCGTCCTAAATAACCATTACATGTTGTATTACATCTGTCCCATGCATACATTTTTCACTCTTCTTGTCTACGGCGTGCTTGGATTCATGAACAGATACAATGAGCTTGGATCAGTAATTGCAGCGAAAATTGCTTTCTGCTTTCTAGTGATTGTACTGTTATGGGAGGTCCCTCATGTGTTTGATGTTGTTTTCAAACCATTTGAATTCCTTTTAGGTCAGCATTTCTCTGATTATGCTGCTGCTTGGTTTCTTTCTTCAAGAGTGACATGTATATATATATCTGAAACCACCATTTTTTTACACAGCTTATAATGATCCGCATGCTAGAAGAAAATACCCGCCCATGCATGAATGGAATTTTCGTGCTGGGCTTGATCGATATATATGGATAGTGGGAATGATCTATGCCTACTACCATCCCACAGTAAGTTCTATTATTAAGTATAAAGCAACTGTAGTTTCCATAAATTGTTATTTTGACCATGTGCTATGCACAAGTGACACATGAGATATTTATGAGTTCAATTTTGAAATTCTATTAAACAAAATTTTTATGGAATTTTATCAAACTCGACATATCGAAGATAGTTGACTATAGGATAATTTTGTAGAAGATGCAACACGGCATCCAAAAGGATGTCCACACCACATGCATATCTAATAAATGAATGCATTGGACAAATGCAAATTGCACAACCCCATAAATTTGCATTATAATAGTACATATACTAATACTTCAGCACATTCTTTACACAAGCTGCAATAAGTAGTTAATTTGCTTTGTTTCAGGACAATTACATCTCATAAAAAAATCAAGAGATTTTATTATTTTGTAGCGCCAAGTTTTTACCATGTTTTTGGGGATGTCATGTGGCATCCAAAGACGTCCCACACAGCATTCGAAAGGACTCATGTTAGACAAACTTTGAATCGCAAACACTCATTTGGGCTTTGCACTAATAAATTTAGGTGCTAAGCATTTTTGATCTAGGCAGTTTTCTCAGCAAGATTACTGAATAGCTGACCGACCTGAGATGGCTGCATGAGGTTCAGAATCAAATATTACTGTATTTCTCATAAAATGTAGGTCGAAAGGTGGTTGGAGAAACTCGATGAAAGTGGAGCAAAACGAAGAATATCAATTAAAACAGCTGTTGTAACAGTTTGTCTAGTGGTAGACTTCACAAATCCAAGATCCTTTTCCTTTTCCTTTTATTTCGTTTTTGTGCCTCCTTAACAAGTGTTGCTTTATTTCTGTAGGCGGGCTACTTTTGGTATGAGTATATCTACAAGCTGGAAAAGTACACATACAACAGATACCATCCCTATACATCATGGATACCAATAACGTATGCCGTTCTACATTGGATGTTAATATACTACTCATATATATATATAAACCTCATGCTAATATATTCTTCAAATTTTAGTATCTACATCTGCCTGAGGAATATCACTCAACAATTTCGGAGCTGCACTCTAACCCTCTTTGCGTAAGTGTATCACAACTTCTTTGCCTATATTATATACTGCAACTTCTTTGCCTATATTATACCATTGGCTTCTTGGCAATGTGTTATATAACTCTTGGCTTTATCTTATCTTAGAATTTAGCAAATCTGTAATCCCCCCTTTTGTAGACTTTTCTTTCGGCGCTTATTTGGATTACAGCAAGCCCTGTTGTATATTTTAATTAAAAAATAAAATAAATATTAAGTCTCAAGTTGTGAAACTTAATGTGTATGTTAACGGGAAATTAAAGGTTGCCCATTGATGCACACTAAATGCGAATAGAGGGAAAACAATGTGTTGTATGTATAGAGTAGTGGGGAAGTTAAGGGTTATGACAGTAAAGCCTTGCTTAATGGCATTTGTTACCAAAAGGTGTTTAAGTCCTTGGTTAATTGCTCATCTCCTACTATCTCTATAAATAGTCTTTACGCTTGTCACATATATACAAGTTCCAACAAAACAAAATGTTATAAAATTTTTAGAGATATTTCCAAGGGTGCAAGATAGTATTTCGGAGTGTTTCAATCGTCTTGGTTCTGTTCTGCACTAACATAGACGTTGTGAACCATTGAATGCTGGAGAACAACCGTTCGATGCTAAGGCAGTGAGGATACACGTCCGATAAGGGAGCGGAATTTGTTCTCAAGTACAGAGGATTTTGATCCTCGCCTCGGTCTTGATTCAAATCAAGTTTTGTTGCCGTTCATTCTGATTATTGAGAAATACATTTAATGTAAGCAACTTCGATTTTTATTATAATTTGCTATATACAATTATAAACAAGTTCCTAATAATTATTTAAGAATAACAAGCCCCTCTCTTGTCCTTAGTTCATTGATCAAGAATTTGATACTAATTAAGATAGAGTAGTTGTCATATTGGCAGCCTGCTCTACTACTGTCAACCTTTAAATTCTTATTATAAAGGCTTAGAAGTTTGTATTGAATGTGCCGTCAACCTTTTAAATTACTTTTTCTTTTACTGGAATAAAAATGATTTCTAATGTTTTGGGGTCTTTGCTTGGTCAGGTGGCTTGGAAAATTAACGTTGGAGACGTACATATCACAATTTCACATCTGGCTCAGGTGTTAATGGCTTCTTGTACTGAGCTATGATTCCCATAGTTTTCCCCCCTTGATATCTAAATACTTGTTTGAACGCAGAACCGGTGGGCCCGATGAGCAGCCTCGGATGTTGCTATCCCTTATCCCCGGTTATCCCATGCTCAACTTTATGCTTACCACAGCCATATATGTCGCGGTAGGTATATAATGTTAAGTACAGTTCTACATGCAATGGCAAATAATATGCACACGCCACCGAGTAAATGGAATATGAAGTGCTACTGTATGATTTTTTTTCTGCGGCGGCAGACACATGACGGCACCATATTGGTTTTCTCATGTATTACATCATTATTTGCACATGGAGGAATCTAGTCGGTATTTAAAAAAAAAAATCATAACCCTTAAAATATATAATCTTGATCTTAAATGTTATACCTTTTGTAGTATTGGATCTTACCTTACTTTCTCCCTCTCACTCAAGCTTCGTACTAATTATGACATTGCCACTCATTAAAGTTAATTGCATCGTTCACATTATTCTGAATTTCTCGGTGCAGGTTGCACACAGGATCTTTGAACTAACGAACATACTGAAGATGGCATTTATACCCAGAGACAACAAGGTCCTCCTATATAATGCCATTTCAGGAGCATTCCTCTGCGTCGCGCTGTACTTCTTGGCCTGGTTTTTGTTATATCTTCCCCAGTTACTGGTAAGGGACACAACAATTCACAGTGAAATTGTGCTAAAACCTTATGAATGAAAGGAAAATTCTTGTATTATTTGGAACACTTATTTCTAGTTCTTTGCCTTAAAATCATATGCAGGCATGAAATTCTCTCTATTGGGCAATCGGCAAAAGACGAGGGCGCATAATGTGTTTGCAGTATTATGTTCATTAGCTTTGTACCAAATATTGTGTGATGAGCAACGCTATGTTCCTTTTAATAATTTTGGTGGAATTGTGCTGGATGTGTTCATATAATTACATCAATGGGAATGCACGACCAAGGGTTGGTAAATGCAGTTGCTTGCCATGCTGAGTGCATGCTTGAAAATATATAGCATACAAAATGATGTGATGAATTTCAAGGATGGGGATTAATCATTAGCTTATGCTCTCAAAAAGACGAGAAATTCATTAAACATTGAACTTTCTTCCATGGAGACCAATGGAAAGTGACTGATTTCACCCATTTAATAGGTTTTATGAGTAGGCATGGTTAAACTTTTAAATGCTTGAATTTTTGTATGACAGGCTGTTGTGATGGAAGCTCCTTCCATTTTTCCTTTCGACCATCTCTGAAGGAGGTTCGCCCCAAGTGGAGGTTCGTTATAAGGGCTACTTAGAATATGATGAGATGAACGGGAAGATGCTCGCCCTCCGATTCAAGGTAAGACTGGGGGGAAGTCGAAAGCAAAAGATCGGGTGCGCTAACCACGAAATAGTACATGAAAAGAAAATAAATATTGAAACCAAGAAGCAAGGAGGATCGCCTCTTTGCCGACAATTAAAGAGAAGCATGTAACAAGTGCTTTCAAGCAGAAGCTTGCTGGATATGCAAAATGGCTAGAAGAAGAGAGGTTGCCTCAAATCCCTCAGGGGAAAGAAGATGCAACAGAGAACAGAGATCTATGTGGTTTTTATTTTGGCTTAAGCAAGAAGGTAGCACTTATTTTTAAAAATGAGTGGGTCCAGTGACCTGCGGATTGTGTACGACGGAGGAGACGGAATCAATGGATCATTTTTTTTTAAAATGCACGGTGACTAGGTAGATCTAGGATAAGTATGGGAGTATAGTCAACGGTAGAGTGCACTTTGATACCTTTGTTGACCTGTGGATTCAATGGAGGAATTGGTTGGACATACGTTTTCATGGGATCTGGGATATTGTTACGTCGGCAATTTGCTGGGTATTTGGGAAAGAAAGGGATAGCGGAATTTTTTAAAATGTTCAAAATTTGTATCTGATTAATAGAATTGAATCGAACATTATATTTTGGTCAGATACTCTATCTGCGAGAGCAAGGAAGAAAGCAAAAAGTAAACACAATGGAAGATAGAGCAAACGGCAGGAATCGAGATTGGGGCGCATTTATTTTAGCGGAGGATCGGGAGCACGAGGATGCGATGGGGAGCTAGTGCTGATAAGCATGGGTCCTGAGCGGGAAGGAGTTTTTATATTATTCGATAATGAGAGATTTGCTTGATGTTGGATTTGTGTTTCTTTTTCTTCTTTTTTCTTTTGCCCTTGATGTTTCTGTTTTGTCTTTTTATTTTTGGTAACTTTATTATGCAAGTTTCGTTAAAATTCTCATTTAATGAAATACACAGAAAAAACCTATAGTCTCTCTCTCTCTCTCTCTCTCTATATATATATATATACATATATATATATATATATATATATATATATTACTTTTAACCCTTTAACTAATTTATTAGTGTTTGCACCAAAAAAGTAATTCGACTTATAAGATGCGGGTCGAACAGAGAGTTTGTGGCCCATGACAGATATCGGTTTGATAGAAGATATGCTTAAATTGCAAATATTTGCATATAATTTCCGTTAAGGGGGAATAAATCAATAACTATGTGACTTAAGCACCAAGCAAGCGTGTAATCGATGTTCAAATTGAGAAGAATCTATGGTTTTAAACTATTTCCTGACAAACCCTATTCTTGTAGAAGCCGGAGTTCAAAACCAAAGAACGGATCCATCAATCAATCAACTGAAAATAACTCTCAAAGTTTCACCTTGGAGCTACCATAGCTGCCTATTCGATTTTTGTAGTGTAGATCAACGGAGACGATGCTATATCCATCGGGGCCTTGACGAGATGTGAGACGTCCCGACCTCCTCGTATAGGTAATGCCTCGTGTTCCCTTAGATCTATAAACCGCAACATAAGATGATGGAACAACCATGAGCGGGCCCAACGGCGCGCTTGATCCTTTTGTGCAACGCCGATAGAGATGAGACCGAGGTTGCCATGAGCAAGGTCAAGATTAAAACCATAGACGCGAGCGACTTAGACGTCCAGCCACGCGCTTGTGCTGAGCGACTCATACGTCGGAAGAACGTTCTCCCCTTCCTTAAAAGACGGTTCATCCGTCAAGAAAGACAGGTTTGCTTATTTAATTAACTGCTTGTTTATATGAATGACAAGTAAATTAGGCAACAATTAGGACACTGTTCATCGACCAACGCCCTAAAAAAATCAACTCAAAGTTACTGTCTGCCTTCAAAACTTGATAGTGTTTTGGTATAGCATGTATTGTAATTTTGATCAATCAACAGACATATTGCTTGTTAATAAATTCAACTACCTTTCTTTACCAATGGATAATTACACATTTCATTCTTGAAAGCTATGAACCCCTTTTCCTTTGAGCATTTCAGATCTTTTTGAGCATTGAACTTAGAATTCAACTCCCTTTCTTTACCAATGGATAATTACACATTTCATTCACAAACACCCGTCACATTACTTGATTTTTTGTTCTGGATTTTTTAAAGCTCCATTCAATATCTCATTAGCTATCTTCACAAAGGATAATAACAACAATCCGATGAGCTTGTGTACCGCAGAGCAAACTGGATGAAAAGAGTTGAAACAAATCGTGCAGCAAAGTCCTTGAAACAAAAATAAATAAACGCAGCAAATCGTGCAGCAAAGTCCTTGAAACAATAGCTCATAAAATTCAAAACATAATTATCAATCTTACAACCATTTAACATCCACTTAAATGAATAAACGCAGCAAATCGTGCAGCAAAGTCCTTGAAACAAAAGAAACAACAATAATCGTCCTAACGTTTTCGAAAGCTATGAACCCCTTTTCCTGGTCTTACCCTCTCCCTTTTCTCGCTCGCGTTTATTATACAGCCTTTCGAGGACTCTTTTTGCCTCGCACGATGAGAAATTGCAAAGGTCATAGTAGTGTGGAGCCATGTCTATTAACCTGCATGAGAAATAGGGAATATTAATACAGAATGAAGACAAGCAAGCTCAGCAAACATTAATATAAAGCAAATATCAGATATTTAACAATGTTGAGCAGAACCACTAACAGAAGTAAATTCAAGGCACTTGTGTGATGTTCATAATTGATGGCCAAAAATTATATTGAAAAAAAAATCAATTATTACTTCGAAACGAGGAAAAGAAAAACCCCTAGAGAACTTGATGCCGCGGTTCAAATAACTAAATGATCCAATGCTAACCGTCTGAAATAGGAGGTTGTCAACAAGTGCAAAGTTGTGCCAAACGGAGAGGATGTGCCACCTATAACAGTCCACTCCCGCTTTAATCCCAATTCCCAAGTCTATGCCTGCTTAATTTCGGCTATGTCTAGGCGCATTAAGCACTAAGTTACAGCACCTAGCCCCAAAAACAAAGCGGGCAATAGGCTTCCGCCTAGACAGCCAAACAGACCGCATTTTTAAACCGCGCCCCAAAGAAGCAACAACCCAAGGAACGAAAGGGCCAACAGCGAAAAGTTCTATGTACCATGATAGTTAGTTACACGGTAGTTTGAAATAGAGGTGCAAAGGCCTCAAAGAAAAGGTTCAACAAATGTTACAACACCAAAACATTGGTTTCTTTTAGATTCTTAGGAACGGACTATAACATCCATTTCACAATGCATAAGTTTGAATCACAATGGAAACCAGATGCAAACTCATTATATTGATGGTAATTGGAAAGGAATATTGAAGCCGAGAAAAACTTTTTACTCACCACTCTCCTCGAACATCTGTAACTGTTCGAATGAAGTTTCTGCTTGTCAGCGCGTATTCATTGTAGATAACCCACTCGGTCTTATGATCAAGGCAGTTAGAAGGATGTAGATGAATCACATACAAATAAAAAGGAAAAAAAATCAACAAAGGCTCAAGGGAACTCATATCTGGGGACCAAAGAGTGATGCAAAATACATTAATATTACCTGGTTGCCCTTCACTGTTAAATAGTGCCCAGTTCGCTCAAGATGAGCAACTTGCATGAAGTATCCTGAGAGCATAGCCTTTCTGATGTTGATGCAATGGTCCCGGCTGTTGAAATCTGTGCTGCATAGCTTGAGGCCGTATCTCACATTATCTGCGGATTTCATTGCTCTTTGGTCGATGAAATTCTCATAGCACCATTGAGGATCTTCATCTGCGAAATATCAGAATTCGGATTATACTAAGCACTGAATCAATCAGCTTGAAAGAGAGAAGACAAGTTTCTGTTAGTTATGTATATGCCCTAGAGGCCATTATTGCACATATGATGTATATTATAGTGGATGCTTGGATATATATAGAGAGGACTTTCTTACTCGACATGATAGTATACTATCTGGTTTCACTTTGTCTTAACATGTTGACTTGTATTGGTTTACTGTCTTGCTCTCACATGTTGATAAAGGCCTTAAGATATGTACTCGACTAGTAGGACTATGATGCAGATCATACTAGTGGGGCCAGGGTAGTCCAAAAGTACATCCTATAACTGTTCCTAATCGAGAGTGTATCGTGACAGGGTATCGATACTCCAGAGTAAACTAGCATATACGCATCTTGACCCATATGATGGGCGATAGATAATCTCATATCTATTGGTGTTTGACATCAAAGATAGTGTACGGGTGCTCAGTGGAGACTGGGTACACTGAACGGACTCGTCGAGAACTCCTAGATGGTATTATACCTATCGTCAGATAACAGTTCTCTGGTGACACTGGTACATGTTAGTTTGTAAATCCGAGATCGTCATAGAGTCTTGTGTGATTCTCACCGTGCTTTGATTTCCACCTTACCACGTTCAAGAGAACGTGCAAAACGGTAGCTTTTGACTACAGTCCCGAATCACATGGAGGCAATGAGCGATAGGAGGTGTTTCGTCTCTCCCGGTATTGGGGGTTGATGTTGCGCTGTGTTTGATTGGCTATAACTGGAAGTCCCTGGCCAGGGCTGATATGGTGACCTACTGGTAAGTGTTATCAGTAGTTTCTCGACCCGTTATGAGCCTCACATCGACATGACTTATCGGTTACTGGGGTCTGACGTTTACCACCCCTATACTGGATATGCAACATATCTGACAAGAGACCGGACTGTACGGTAAGTGTTGCCAGTTGGCTCGATGAGAGTTTTGACAGCTTCGCTGGTTTTCTTCTGATCGTTCAATACCCGGGTGGCCGTTACGTTTAGCTGAATGCTTGCGGCTTGTAGGTGTTTGATATGATCATTACCTACTGCCGGCGTATTGACGAGTCTTAGAGTCCCACACATGAGTTTCCTAGCTCAGGCAAAAAGATGTGGTGTGCATATGAGATATGTGCGGGGACCTGATTAAATGCGCGTTTGTGATATCGTATATTAATCGGGCGTTTTTCTATTGGTCGGGTTATATATGATATGACCAGTTTGTTAAATCAAGTGTTGATTTAACATTTGACTTTTAGTTTAATTCTTTATTAAACCATTTTCTTTATATTTGATGTATGCATGCATGTATGCACATGTTGATGTGCATGGACACATACACACATACATGGATGTGTATCATGGTTGATGATACACAAATGGTGGCAATGCAAGACTCACATTATGGTTAATATGTATATGTTATTTATTTTGAGTTAAAGAAAAGATAATTCACTCATGGTTGATATTTATCCTCACTTGACCTCACTTGACTTAACTTTTAACCATGAGTTAATTCTCTTTTGTCTTTTAAACTCAATGATAAATATCTAGATATTAACTAACCATGGTTTGAGGAGAGAATGATTTAATATTGATTATTCATTCTCATCTCATTTATTCATCACAAAACACTTTGAGCTAAAAGCTTTGCCATTATCTTCTTCTTCCTCATTCTTTTTCTCTCTTGAGTTTTCATTTGAGTGAGGTTGATAAAAAGAAAGGGTTTTGATTATAGAATACAAACCGCATCATCATTCTACACACATCTTGCCCATTTGTGTAGGGTGTTTGCTATACTTCTTTCACAAATCAAGTAAAGCAAGGAGTTTTGGGCAAAAGGACTTCGGGTGGATCATCGTGGACGAGGAAGACCTCTAGCGATCCGTTCCATACTCTCAAAGGTCCAAGAAGTCACCAAGGAAGGTCTACAAAGGTTGTAATCTCTACACTTATGTAACAACCCTAATTTTTGATACACTTTTTCCTATACAAAATTTTTCAAATATATTTTTAAAATCCACAAAGGGGTATTTAAGCCTGAGCACAAGATTCAGGTAATTATTTTTGTTTTTAATTACAAGCTATAAGAATGAAATAACTCCATTTTTAGTGTACAAGAAATTACTTTAAATTTAATGTATACTAGAAGTATTTATTCTTGCTGCTATCAGTTTAATTAATTAAAAACCATAATAATTACAAGAAGGAGCTTGTAGCTCATTGGTAATACCTTGCACTGCTGAACCAAGCCACCGGAGTTCAAATCCCATGCCCACATTATTTTTGTATTTATTTTGTTTTAATTTTTTTGGGAAGTCAACGGTAAAAAGGCCATAACTCCCAAAATATGTACTGGACTTGAAAAAGTAAATATACCAAATTGTACCCCAGGAAAATCCCCGGCCACTGGAACCTTGACTCGGCCCGACTCGGCGCCTCCGGCCGGCGAATCGGCCGACTCGGTCCGGCGCCGCCGGCCGGACTTGGCCGGTACGGCCGAGTCACCAACTGAGAAAAGTTGGCTATTGACTTGGTAAACCCTCTTGCACACTTATTATACCTGGATCGGTTTTTATTTGGCCAATAAATCCCTTTTACTCCTAAGTTTAATGATTTTTAATGAATTTTTAATGTTTTTTATATTTTCTTTTCATATTTTTTAACCCTAACCCTAACCCTAACCTAGCCCTATATAAAGACCCCTACCCTCTACCATTTCACCTCACAACTCTAAGTCCACTCTCCCAAATTCTCGAGAACTCGGTACGAATAACGAGAAGCGAAGCGCTGCCGAAATCGACGATGGATTCCGGCGACCGGATCAGAACCTTCGCGACGTGTTCAACAAATCGACAACCACCACGTCCATTAGCTTCCTTAGCTTGTCCAAACCGTAAGTGCCACCTCCTTCTATCTCTCTTTTTTTAAGATAAAAATACGACTTTTTGGAACCCGACGGAAATCGGACAAATCGATTTCCAATTCGGTTTTTCTCTAAATTTCCACTTGTCACCTAATACATATTATCTACCCATATGCTTGTTGACTATTAATCACCCATAAACCAATTTAATCAAACTTTTTCACATAAAATGATAACTTCTTTGCAAAACCGTATTCTTTTCATAAAAATACCATGAAGTTCATTTTTCTTAGTTTAATTAATTCCCTCACTCCTAAATAGGTTTATCTTGATCACTAAACTTGTAGAACCCAATTTGAATGAAATTTCACACATAAAATGATAACGTTTTCGAATACCGTATTCTTGCGCTATAATACCTTTAAGTTTAACATAGCATGTTTTACCTTTAAACTTCACCAAAACCTAAAATAAGTCACGGGGTAATGACCTACCCCTACACACACTCAATCTAACCCTAATTGATAAACATCAAAATACAGAATACGAAACTACAGGACTTTTCACTAAAATACCCTAATCTTTATTTAAAGCTTTAAGTTGTAAACTTTTCTAGATAAAATATTTTAATAAAATGAAAACACGATTGGTCATGGACATCGATCGTTTATCTAAACTTTCTTGTGGTGCCTAGGCAAGTGTGTCTAAGGCTAGTGGTTTTTAATTAGGCCCACGACTGTGGTTCCTTCCCACTTACCTGGCACTTACCTGGCCGCAATTGACGGTGAAGAGGCGATTTGAAGCTTCTAATGACTCATCGTTTAGACTTAGAAGTAGGCTAGTTGGTTTAGGAAACCCTAATAACTAAAATACGGAAAACTGTACTCTTTTGCAAATAAATACCCCATATTTATAAAACCGTTTTCCCAAATGAAAAGTATTTATAAACCTAAGTAAAGCGCCGCTACAACCCACTTTTGGGGAACCTGTTAGGGATAGTACGGTTCATCGTGCACCCGCAGGCTAGTAGTGCGAGATTCAGACCTCCGCAAGGAGCATTCGGTCTCGAAGGGTTAAAATACGATATTTAAGGAAAATGAGATTTTTGAAAATAAAATATTCATTTAAAAATTATTCATGTGTTAATATATATATAATTATCAGTTTAACACCTATTTTATTCTAATATAAAGTTTCTACATTTTTCTAAAAAAATTACAAGATTAAAAGTTACACTAAAATACCATGAATTTCAGATAAGATAATTAATACTTTTATTAGGATATATTCACTAGAATAACACAAATAAAATTCACATTCATTATAACAATAAAGACGATTATTAAATACTTGAGGTGTATTTTGAAAACTATACAAAAGTATTTTTACATAAAACCCCCTCAAGTTTTACAAATTACTATAAGGCCCCTAGCTAATATTGAACTTCAAATTATCTCCTTTTAGTCTGACTCGGGTTAGAGTCTGACTATTCCTGACTCGAATATGATTCAAGTCAATCTATATTCTGTTATATTCCAACACACTTTGAATACATGAAACCCTGAATCCAGTTAACAATATATCCTTTTTGACTGAATCAAACCATGGATATTCATCCATTATCCTGATATTCCATTTACCTGATTATACAGTTGCAACATGATTACTGATATCATGGTTTTGGTCAGTCATCCAACTTACATATTCCAATACTACAATACTGTTAAAACACTACGGGGTTTAAGGGGTAGATTGGTACGGAAGGTGTTAAAGGTGGCACGAGGTGGTCAGATTAAGACACCTAACCTGAATCCTGTTGCTGTTGTACCGTGGCATAACGGTTCCTTGTACTTTCCTTTTGCCCTGATCTCTAGCATATAGAGATCCCCCTCGTATACACTGGCATTCTTCTGTACCAAGCTACAAACAACAGCGTTACACAATGTTCCATAATATTCATAATAATATACTTTAGAAAATACTGTTACTCTGTCATTCTCATTCTTCTTATCGTTGGGACTTACCGAGCGACCTGTTCGCTGACGACATTCTATCTCTTTCTTCTTTGAATGTCGTCAGGCGCGTTGGACCAAGCTGAGATCGAGCCCACCGGTGAAGATTTGGAGCAGTTCCAGGCAGACCCAGAGCTCTAGATAATTGTACCTTGTTCCTTCCAGTTTATTTCATTTCCTGTTATGCTACTGTCTAGGCATTGCTTTTTCATTCCAGTTGTATTTTCATTTCATGCATTGTACAAAGAATGTTATTAATAAAAGTTGCTGTTATTTCAATATCATTTGTCTCTTGTGATTATTTTATATTGCTTAGCTACGCTTAGCGTATGTACTTCTGAGTACATACGTAGCGGACCTCGTCGCGTCCACTTCGCCGTACACTGGGAAGCGGGGCGTGACAACTTAGTGATAGAAACTCATTTGTATTTGATACTTTGTTTGTTACCCTAAAAATTCTAGTTAAGATTCATGGTTTGTTTACTTAGCACCTCTTAGAGTTTTAAAGTGGCATGTGTGATGCCTCCCAACTCTAGTTTAGATGGTAGGTAAACCCAACAGTAGTATCAGAGCCACGTTAGAATTTTAGACACGGTGTTAAAACAATTACGAAAACGAAATCGACTCCGAAAATACGATATTATGAAACCCTAATTTGCTCTCTGGAAATTTTTTAAAAAGTCGTTGAAAAATTATTTAAATAGCCGCAGAAGCTTTCATGTGATGTAACTAGAACATAGTGTGAACACGAGGCCCCCTGCTCGGATTTGACCCGAGCACATGGGCACCATGGCCGGTGAGCTCGGCCCCTTTGCATGCTTTGTGCCTCGTTTTCACACTGTGCTCTATTCTGTATATTTTGGGGTTTCAGGTATTGTTTGTTTAGCTCAAATTTTCATGTGATGATTATTTTGATTAGGAGCTAATTCGTAGTCGTATATTTTAACACTGTATTGGTAATCTTGACAATGTTTAGCAGTTCGAACGAACTTCAAAACCCACATCTTGTACCTCACTGAAATTTTCAAGTGTTGTAATTTTCCTAAGTCAATTATATATTCAATAGTCGTGCAAGTATCCCTATGGACCCTCTAGAAGAATATAATAACCTTAACTCGATTCTATGCCCACGGAACCACGATCGAACCCTAGGGTTTGCCGTAGTTCCATGGTGCCATAGGTGAGGCATTGGGTAACCCCTTCTACGGCTGGTCCATAGACACTGTGTGTCACGACCCGCAGGGTACGGAACGTGACTGACACTTAAGTTACGAAACATCTCAAGGCGTCCGTAAAATAAGTAAGCCAAAGCCCAGAAATCAAAACCCGATTAAGAAATAGAGTGAAGGAAAAACCAATTTATTGAAAGCGATTTAATCCAAAAGTCACATCAAGCCTTTTAAAAGCAACATCCCTTTTTCCAAAAATTCCGGCAGAGTCTCCTTTGTATAAACATGCCCCCAAACGGGTACAAAACTGGAGTATAAATGAATAACAAGAAATATGGCATCCCCAAGCGGGAGATAGCTCTTCGCCTCAAGGCGGTCGCAAATCCAACGCAATGTAAAATAGCAATGTGCATAAATAAGCATGAAAAGCATAAGTAAAATATCGTGTCGACTCAAGTGAGCTCGACCCCAAAATACAGCATAAAGAGTCCACAAATCTCACTGTCTCGTCTCTAGGTCAATATACAACAATACAAATAACAGGTGCAGCTGATACAGTAGATGGAGTACTCTAAATACAATGAATATACAAGGTGTTACAAAATAATAATACAACCCACCTACGAGCAAAAGCCTCGAGTCCAGGCAAAAGAGACAAAAGAAGCTGGTGCGCTTGCCACTACTGTGCTGACAGAGCGGACCTGCAAAAAGGCTGTGGCACAATGGGGGTGAGTTGCTAACTCGTGAGTAATAAATAACATCTATAGAGGCTATCGTAAGCATGCACACAAGCATCCTAGCATCTACAATACAGATATGGCAGGATATACTAGCAGGTATGTATGCAACATGAATGTACTAGCAGGTATGTATGCAATATGAATCAACTCATGATCTGAATATGTAAGTATAAGAAATCATATTTTTCTTTTAGGAATCTCTTTTGAAATATCATCACAATACCAATAGAATCAACAAGAATCCGTATCCAGCATCGACACCTCAAAACTGTCTCAAACTCATGTATCTATATCATAGTATCTCCGGCCTCAGCCGTCCGGCTAACCCATCTCAAATATCCATATCTCAACATCTCATGGCCACGGTCGGTATCCGCTCGATATCCGCCGTGCCAAAAAGTCACCGGTAGGTAGTGCTCCCCTACCAGGCTCAACGCCATCCTCTGCGACCTTCTCGTCCCGGGGTACCTCACCGGGCCCACCATGTACCCGAGACGGTTCGTCCAACTCCTCGAATCTGGTCTCGAAAACCATAGCAAACTCATGGTGGACGACACTTACATCACTAGAAAACCGCAACTTTGCATATAAAAGAGGTAATAAGTTTAGAAATTCTTGCGGCTTTCCCTCGAAATCCAGAAATATCATAAAATCTCAAGAAATTATCATGAGTGTATATGTCAATGATAATGAATGCATATGGTATCAATGTTCAAGTTGGAATGTATGATTAATAAATTAGGCATGAACAAATGATATAATGATATACATGCACATGAATAGCAATTCTACAATTTTATTTTAAGGATTTATTGCAATAGCAAAGGTTTAAGCATCAAATATGGTGACAATATTCTAGATTATAAGTCATCTAGTGTCGTGGCATGGCAATTACCAGGGCATGTGTGTACGCATGAATAGTGCTCGTGCTGCATATAAAAACCCTGGCAATGGTGCATGTGTCCTATAGAATGGGTTTGCATATGTATGTCAATATAAAGCATGGATGTAGCAAGATATTACGCAAGCATTTACTCATAATTACTAATATCACTAGAAATCTTTAAACTACTTAAACTATTGGGCGACTTGCGCCATCCAAACGACAGTCCCCCGTAGATGTCACATCTACTCACCCGTGATCTCGCACTAGGTGTGTCCGACCACCTGCTTTCCTTTCTCCGCGGCGCTCGAAGTTCCCGCCGGCAAACCTAGAATTTACAAAAAGTCACACACATAAGGCAAATCCTGCAAAAACGCGATATATCGATCAAAAGAATAACTCGTGTGTGAAACTAAACGCGCGTGCACTCGATACGTCGCAACGTGCTTAAACCCACCAGAAACCAACCCGACACGCTGTGTCGCGCCGCGCACCACAGAACCACACAGATCACACACGTGTCGAACAAGTTTAAAAACGTCGAAACAAGGTTTAATGCTCCAGATTTTGACTCGAGTCAAAACAGCAAAAGTTGCACATACCAAAAACCCTAGTTACACAGCAGACACCTACAGGCAAAACCCCAGCACCCAAGCCCACCTTCTGGCCGCAATTTGCGGCCAGATCTAATAAATCTGCGGCCGTGAAGGGGAGAGGGGTCCCCGTGCTTTGTGTGTGTGTGTCTGACATGGTCACCATGCTACAGTTTTCACAACTTTTTCCTGAATGGCCCGGGTCAAGAGCAGATTCCAGAAAGGCTAAAAAATCCAATTTAAACGCTAAATTACACCAAATCGAAACAATCGAGTATTTTTGTGAATTCTGGGGTAGATCTAGGGTTAACTGGTCTTAACAGCACCTAGTAAGGCTACACTAACAATCTCAACCATCACTTTGCCAAATCTCACTTAAATTACCCAAAACTAGCACAAAATCACATATTAAACACTAAACGAAACTAAATAATATCTAAGTTAAGCAAGCAAGGAATCAAGTTAAAAGATTATACTTCTAGAGATCCTAGGATGTAGGAGAAGAGGAGAAGAAGAAGGAGAAGAAGGTGTTGCTGCTGCTGAAGTGCTGCTGCTGCTGCTGATCGGCTGCTGTTGTTGCTGTTGCAGCTGCTGCTGCTGTTTTTGTTGCTGCTGCTGCTGCTGCTAAGGCTGCTGCTGTTGTGGCTGTTGTTGTTGTTGTGTGGTGTTGTGTGAGAGCGAGAGGGAGAGATATGAGTGTGAGAGAAAATACAAGGGTTAAGAAAATAAAACAAAGAGAGTCAACCCCCTCACCCTCTCTCCTCATTAAATGCTAAGCATGCCCAAACCAACCATCATGGCCTCTCTCTCTCACTTACCTACTAGTCAACCCCTAACACTAATTCAAATTTTAAAACTAAAACCCTTAATTAAAACCAATTAACTTAACTAAAATGTTAACCCACCATGCTTATCTAAACATGGATAAACCCTAGACTTAACCCAAGTTAACATGCACAAGTGTGTGCAGTCCAGATAAAATTCTAACAAAATAATCATAAAACCATATAAATATTTAAAAGCCGTTTTGGTAAACCTTTTACCAAAAACCCCACATTAAAACACAATTACCACTAACCACATTCTAAGGTGTTACACTGTGGCACGCTTTTGAGTATTTTGACTTTGCTCAAGTGTTGAACTCTTGGGGTAATTTGTGGGTGTATGTTGATTCGATCGAAACGTTAAACATCGTCTTGATATATGTGAATGCGATAATTGCAATTGTTGTTTTTCACTTTCTTTTCTGCGACCGTAAGTGTAGTATGTGCTGTATCGCCGTTTTCGTTGCTATACATCAACGGAAATCGGGATACGCATACTTACTTACGTTGATGATATGTGATATTATGTGTCGCTGAGATAGAATGTGCAGGATTGTCGCGATCGACAACCCGAGGGTTTTATGTGAGATGAGGGTTTTTATTTTCATTCATGTAAAATTCATTGTATGTAATATTCTTTTATTGGGGCACTTCCGGGTTGAGGATGATGTCATCATTGTATATTATTTACTTTTCCACATCAGGATAGACCCAAGGAGGGAAGCACAAGTAGCCGGGTTCTAGGGTCCAGAGGGAGGCCATTTCGAGGAGTCGAGACTGGGTCTCCTAACCCTAGAATTGGCAGGGTTACTTGTCGCTCTCGTAGGGGTCTAGGGATATGGGTTTGGCTATTTATCGCGACTGTGGAATCCGTGTTTTATACAGGCTCAAAATAAAATACGGACAACCTAGTATATCCAATATTTCATATGTTTCTTCTGCTGCTGATATACTGTGATGTGATCATTTTATATGCCTGAGATGAATACTTTATTATTGTATATATGATATATAATAAACGTTGCTTATGTTTTACACCCGCGCTAGTCCCGTCCTGGTATGCCGTTAGTTAAGTAACCTAACGGTGCATAACGGGACGCTGTGGCGAATGCAGATGGTATAAGCGTACGTTGTATTTTCGTTTCTTCTGTGATGCTTAGGAAGCTTAAATGATGGGATTCATTAATGAGATTAATGAAAGAAAAAGAAACCTAAAAGATGTTGTAGAATCAAATTTATAAAAAGGGTAGCTCTAGTTTTGTTTTGCATAGCGGTATTCCTTGTAGAATATCCAGCACCTTATTCGATAAGGAAAGAGCCGGATCCCTTCACCGGGAGTGACCTCTTTAGCGAAACCAGCGGATGCTACAAATTCATGGTTTAGTTTTTGATTACTTCTATAGTTCTTGCTTTGCATAGCGGTATTTTTGAAATATCCTGCACCTTATTCGATAAGGAAAGAGCCGAGATCTCTTCACCGGGAGTGAGCTCTTTAGCAAAACTAGAAAAAGTCTAAAAAATACTCCTTTTCAAAATCACTTGTTTCTACAACGATATCAAGTTCATTACGCTTATGGTTTTCTGAAAAACCTGTGTAGCCTTCCGTCATTTCAGATAAGTTCTACTTAGTATTCGTGCTGCGTTTGTTGTCCTGCGTCAAGATGTAATGTGTGGTAGCTAACTAGTGCTTATCTGCAACATAAGATGAGATTGGATTAGGGTAGTCATACGATTTTGTTGGCCTGCGTCAAGGGTCGTGCGGGTGGGTTTAATTCAATCAGGAAATGACAGGTTGAACTTGACCAGCGGACTATGGTTTGTTGGCCTGCGTCAAGGTCATAGCACGCTAGGGGTAAAAGTATTATCGGGAATTTCAAGTGTTGAAATTTGCAATGAGATTGCATACCTTCTATGAGATAGTTGGATCCCGATACCTACTGCGAGTAAGAGTTACTCCTGGGAGAGTTTTACACATGATAATTAGCCGATCAAGTAGCCGTCTAGAAAGGTGTTAACGGGGTTATGCCTCTGGGAAAACGAGGTTTATTTTAATTAGGTCCATGCGAAAGCACGAGGAACCTCCCTCAAAGTACCAACATTGACCTGGCTGAAAGTTTGGCGAACTTGTAAAGTGTAATTAATCCCGGCTAATCTTACCTTTTAGGGTTTGAAAGAAAATTTGATAAAAACCAGTGGGAGCCATCCTGATTAGATAAGATAATAACCAATCTAATCTTACAAGAGCATACGCTAAAATGTTTTCTTCTCTCTCTCTCCAGGTAGCAACTATGTCAGGCCTTAATCAAGATAATAATATGGATGTATTGACCGAACCCGCTTATTATACTGAGTAGGGGAACGTTGGTCCCATTCTTTCTAATTGTTATAAGACTGAGCAAGGAATAGTGATATATCCAGATTCTCACGCCACCCAAACGAAAAACAAGCATGCTGATGCATCTTTTTCGGGTGTGTTAGTTATCGAGAACTGTTTCTCAGTTCACTCTACGTCTTGGGTATTAGATACTGGATCAGGATTCCATATATGTAATATGTTGCATGGTCTACGGAAAGGTAGAGAACTGGGAGAGGGTGATCATTCCATAAGAGTAGTGAATGGTGCAAATGTTGCAGCCAAAACAGTTGGTGAATATCACATTGTGTTACCAAATGATAATACACTAATTCTGAACGAATGCTATTACATTCCGACCCTGATATGCAAAATTATATCAGTTTCTTTATTGAGTAAAGAAGGATTTAATTTTGTAGTATAGGATAATATTACGAACATCTTCCTGAATCAAAAGTTGCTTGGATCAGGCTCGTTAAATAATGGCATATACGTTCTAAACCAAGCCACGGTTCTTAATGTACAAAACACACACAAGAGGAAGAGTTCAGGAATGAATGAATCCTTCTTGTGGCATTGTAGACTAGGTCATATCAATGAGACACGACTAGCTAAATTGCATAAGGATGGATATTTGAATCCGTTCGAATTTTCATCTTATGACACTTACCAGTCATGTCTTAAAGGCAAAATGACCAAAACTTCGTTTAGTGGACATGGAGAAAGATACAGAACTCTTGGGACTGATACATAGTGATGTATGTGGTCCTATGTCTACACATGCCAGGAATGGTTCATCATACTTCATTACATTCACTGACGATCTCTTAAGATATGGACATGTGTTCCTGATGAAACACAAGTCTGAAGCTTTAGAGAAATTCAGAGATATAAGAACGAAGTAGAGAACCAAACGGGTAAACGTATTAAGATCTTTCGATCTGATCGAGGAGGAGAATACTTGAGCAATGAGTTTCTGGAATATCTAAAAAAGAATGGGATTCTCTCTCAGCTTACTCCTCCCTATACACCACAGCACAACGGTGTATCGGAGCGGAGGAATCGCACCCTATTAGATATGGTGCGCTCTATGATGAGCACAGCTGAGTTGCCTATTTCCTTTTGGGGATATGCACTGGAGACAGCTACAGACCTATTGAATACGGTTCCCACTAAATCTGTGCCATCCACTCTATATGAGATATGGAAAGGAAAGAGACCATATCTTAATTATGTTAAGATATGGGGTTGTCCGGCCTGTGTGAAAACATAGAATCCGGACAAACTCGGGACAAGGTCTTTTCTGTATAAGTTTATTGGATATCCCAAACATTCGCGCGGGTATATCTTTTACCACATCGAGGAACAAAAGGTGTTTGTTTCTCGACATGCCACCTTTTTAGAAAAGGAATTTCTTGAAAAAGAAATTAGTGGCAATAAGGTAGAACTGGAAGAAGTTCCAGCTACGCAAACTACAACAGAAGATTTGGTGGAACCAGAGGATTCGATAGTTCCCGACGAACCCCAGCCTCTCCGCCGATCTAGTAGGGTTCCTCATCCGCCTGGAAGATACTACGGTTTTCTCATAGACGGTGGGAGCGAGGATTGCATCATGGAAGATGATGACCCTACTAGCTTCGAGCAGGCCATCACGAGTGGGGACTCTGTGAAATGGCTGGATGCAATGTGATCTGAGATGGAATCCATGTACACCAACAAAGTATGGACTTTGGAAGTTGCTCCTGAAGGGGTAAAACCCATTGGGAGCAAATGGATCTTTAAGAAGAAACTTGGTGTAGATGGAAAAGTTGAGACTTTTAAAGATAGATTTGTTGCAAAAGATTTTCGTCAATGACCAGCTGTGGATTATGACGAACATTTTCTCTAATGGCTATGCTTAAATCCATCCGGATCCTACTTGCCATTGCTGCATACCATGACTACGAAATCTGGCAGATGGATATTAAGACCGCCTTTCTAAATGGTGATTTAGAGGAGTGCGTGTACATGACTCAGCCAGAGAGCTTCGTAAATAGTGGGAGCAGCGGAAAGGTGTGCAAGCTGCTTAAATCCATCTACGGGTTAAAGCAAGTATTGCGGAGTTGGAACATCTGTTTTGATGTGGTAGTCAAAGAGTTTGACTTCATAAAGAATGTAGATGAACCTTGTATCTACAAGAAGGTTGCAGAGAGCAAGGTTGTCTTCCTCGTATTGTATGTGGATGGTATACTCTTGATAGGAAATGATGTTCCTATGCTACAATCGGTCAAGGTCTTCTTATCACATAGATTCTCAATGAAAGATCTAGGTGATGCCTCCTGCATTTTGGGGATTAGGATCTATAGAGATAGATCTAAGCGAATACTGGGATTGTCCCAATTCAGGTACATTGATACCATACTAAAAAGGTTTAGTATGGAAGAATCCAAGTGTGGGTATTTGTTAGTGTATATGCCCTAGGGGCCATTATTGTATCATACTAGTTTGTATATTACTTAATGGAAGCTTGGGATATTCACATGTATATAACAGTCTTGCTAAATATGGTAGTATGCTACTTGGTTTTTCTATCTTAATATATGAGTATACATATTGATAGAGCTCTTAGAATCTTGCTTGACTACCAGCGTTGTGATAGCAGTCACACTAGTGGGGGCTGGGTAGTCTACAAGCACATCCTTATTCAGGTCCCTAGTTGTTGGATTATCGAGACAGGGCATCGATACTCCGGAGTAGACTAGTGTGTACGCTTCTCATCCCAGTTGGAGAGATGGTCTGTCCCACAGCCGTCAGTACGTCGTACTGGAGATAGTATGCAGGTGCTCGTTAGGTTACGGGTACACCGGACAGGACTCACAGGGAACTGTTGGTTGGTTTTATACCAGTCGTCAGTGAACAGTTCCCAGGTGACATGAGTACAGCATAGTCCGCAGACTTGACACTGCTACTTCGCCTCGAGTGTGTCCCACTGTTCTTAGATTGCTACCCTACCACGGCTCAAAGGAGTCGTGCAAATAGGTAGCAGTTGGGTGCAGTCCTGAGCACTTGGAGGCAGTGGCGGTTAGACATGATTAGTCTCTCCCGGTATTGGGGGTTGATATCGCGCTGTGTCAGAGAGCCATTACGCAAAGTCCCTGGCCAGGGCAAGCGAGATTTGCTGGTAGGTTCCAGTAGTTTCTCAGGGTGTGATGGGCTTCGCTCCGACACGACTTATACCGCTATTAGGGGACTGACGCTTACCGCCCCCTAGGCCCGATATGCGATAGTCTTAGACGAACAGACCGGACTGCACGAAGATTGTCACATCAGACTCAGTAGAAGTTCAGATGGGTTTCCTCATCGGCCTTCTTATCGACATCTACCCGGGGACCGTTACGTACAGCTAGTGCCGCTTGCGGTCTGTGGTTAAACCCACTGCCAGCGTAGTAGTCGAGTCTCTAGAGTCCTACACAGAGAGTTTCCCTACTCCAGGCGAAACGATATAGAGGTTGTATGGTTTTACGACAAGGGTTCGGACGCATACGTGTGTTTACGCACGTACGACTTTCGGACAGTTTTTACTAGCCGGCTTTGGTTTAAGCCAGTTTCTAGTATCGGTTATTGGATTTATACAGTCTAAAGTTTTTCCGTGTTTTCACGGATAGGAGGGGTGTTCTCGTAATTGCGCGAGAAGCTTCTAGAAGATGGTGACTTGGGGGTTAAGGTGGCATATGCATTAAATGAGATTAGTGACTCATTTGAGTGATTCATCCATGTCATTAATGCATCATAAATGCTTAATGACTCATGGAGATGAATCACCCATTAGATATTTATGGAGCATGGTTGTTAAATCATTTATTTTTGATTTATCTTGATATTGTTTATGCTTCATATATATTATGAGAGATCATTATCTCATTTCATTCTCTTGCTCACTTTCTCTCTCCTTAAGCTCTCCCTCTTCAAACCCTAATCCTCCCCTCTCATGTGTTGAGTACAAAGATTAGATTAGACTACTTAATCCTTAACCATTCTCTATATCACCTAGGTTGCTTAGATTAGAGATTTAAGAAACCTAGTTACCTCTAGTTTGAGGTGAAGCTTGTAGTAAAGCTCTCGGGTGGATCTTCTACTACTTAGAGAAGGCCGGAGAGGACGTGGAGAACGACCAGACGAAGGACTCGGTTCTACAGGTATAATCACTTTTCATAGTAGTTGTTAACTCCTATGTTTGTTGTTAGTTATTGTTTATGCAAAGATTCTCGGTTAGTCGATGTTTACGCTTTAAACAAGATCGTTTTTCATTATTCCGCCTCCCCGCAAGTCATGGGGTGTTGTACATCGACTTATAGTATTTACCCACGATCTCTGGTCTCACTCTCTCCAAAGAGATGTCTCCCAAGACTGATTTGGAGAGAGCTCGCATACAAGGGATACCCTGTGTTTCGGCAGTAGACTCTATCATGTACGCGATGTTATGTACCAGACCTGATGCACATACTCACTAAGTGTAGTGAGTAGGTATCAAGCAGATCTATGAGAGAATCACTGGACAGCTGTGAAGAACATTCTCAAGTACTTGAGAAGGACTAAGGAGATGTTCTTGGTGTATGGTAATGGAGAACTCCAGGTGGAGTCTTTTACCGATTCGAGCTTCTAAAGTGATAAGGACGACTCTAAGTCGCACTCGGGATTTGTATTCACCGTCAATGGAGGGGAGGTTTGTTGGAAGAGTTCCAAGCAAAAAACAGTGGCAAGCTCGACGATGGAAGTTGAATACATCACTGCCAACGATGCTGCCAAAGAGGCTATCTGGATGAAGAAGTTCATAACTGAATTTGGAGTGGTTCCGTCCATTGAGCATTCAATACCTTTGTATTGTGATAACAATGGATCTGTGGCTTTGGCTAAGGAACCCAGATCCCATTAGAAATCTAGACATATTCTGAGGCGGTATCACCTGATTCGGGAGATAGTTGATCGCCGAGAGATCGAGGTCAGGAGAGTTGACACGAAGGACAACACTGCGGATCCACTCACGAAGGCCATACCCCAGATACACTTTGAGAGACTTTTCTGGATGTTGGGTATGAGATACTACAACAGCCGGCCTTAGTGCAAGTGGGAGATTGTTAGTTATGTATATGCCCTAGAGGCCATTATTGTACATATGATGTATATTAGCTGAAGGTTTACACTAGCGCCCCGACAAACTTCCGTGACCAAATGCGGAACAAAAATTTTGTAGCGATAACGAACTTGGCGCTAATATAAAACCCTAACCGGATCTTTCCCATAAACCTAGTTAGCATATGATAAAGAGTTCTATCTACTATGAAGGATGTTATACCTAAAGAAACCGAGTCCTTCGGGTCTTCGATCCTCTCCTTAAGCTCCTCGATGGTTCTATGGATCGTGCTTGAACTCCGGCCTCCTTTTGTCTATGATGATCCACCCGAAAGCTCCAATCTTGAACTAAACCTCTAGCTTGAGGTAACTAGATTACTTGATTTGCTAATCCAAGTAAACTAGAGAGAATGGAGAGTGATTTGGATGGCTTAATCTAACTAACCCTTGATTATCAACTCATGATAGATTAGGGTTAGGGTTTGAGAGAGGAAGATGAAGATGAGAGCTAGCATGAAGAGAGAGAATGTATTTGTGATGAATAATGAAAAGTATTTGGAAATAGATATATATATCATTGACCATTTGGATGAGAGAAGAAAATATCCAAAGAAAATATCTAAAGGAAACTTCTAGCTAGAAAAAATCTCATCCATAATATCTTGGTTAACAAGTCAACCAAAGTCAAATGGTCAACCAAGTCCAAAGGTCAACAAAAAATATCCATTCCAAAAACAATTATCATTTATCAAAAATAACATAATCTTTTATTTTCCTCATTTGTGTTTTTTCCAAATCAATAGTGAAAACCCTAATGAGAAAGTCTCCGTCTGTACCCTCTCTCAATCGTATATACATACCCACATCCGTGTTCCGAAAAACATGAATGCCCTGAGACGAAGCCAATCCAATAATCATATACTAGGATCTGGCTTAAACCAAAGCCCACTAGTATAGTCCGCTCGAACACCATACGTGCACAAGTGCACGTATGTGATCGAGCCCTGTCGTAAAACCATACGACCTCTACTCATTTCGCTCGAGGCTGGGAAACCCTCCGTGTGGGACTCTAAAGACTCGACAGTACTCTGGCAGTGGGTTTAACCACAAGTACGTCAGCGGCATTAGCTGTGTGTAACGGCTACCCAGGTATCCGTTGAAAAGAAGGTCGACGAGCAAGCTCATCCAAACTCCTACTGAGCCTATCCGTGACAATCTCCGTACAGTCCGGTCTGCTCGTCTAAGAGTATCGCATATCGGGCCTAGGGGTGGTAAACGTCAGACCCCTAATAGTGGTATAAGTCGTGTTGGAGTGTAGCCCAGAACACCCCGAGAAACTACTGGAAACACTACCAGTAAATCTCGCTTGCCCTGGACAGGGACGACTATGCGTAATGGCTCTCTTAGACACAACGCGATATCAACCCCCAATACCGGGAGAGACGAATACTGTCTAACCGTCACTGCCTCCAAGTGCTTCGGGACTGCACCCAACTACTACCTGTTTGCACGACTCAATAGAGCCATGTTAGGGTAGCAATCAAAGAACAGTGGGAACACACTTGAGGCGAAGTGGCAGTGTCAAGTCAACGGACTAAGCTGTACTCATGTCACCTGGGAACTGTTAACTGACGATAGGTATAATACCAACCAACAGTTCCCGATGAGTTCTGTCCAGTGTACTCGTAACCTAACGAGCATATGCATACTATCTCCAGTACGACGTACTGATGGCTGTGGGACAGACCATCTCCCCTGCTGGGACGAGAAGCGTATACACCAGTCTACTCTGGAGTTTCGATGCCCTGTCTCGATAATCCTACGACTAGGGACCAGAATAAGGATGTGCTTATAGACTACCCGGCCCCCACTAGTGTGATCGCCATCACAACGCCGGTAGTCAAGCAAAGATCCTAAGGGCTCCATCAATATGTATTAGCGATATGTTAAAAAGAAACATATACACATATTAAGATAGAAACAAACCAAGTAGCATACTACTATATTGAGCAAGACTGTCGCAAACCCGTGTATATATCCCAAACTTCCAAAATGTATTTTACAAACTAGTATTATACAATAATGGTCTCTAGGGCATACATATCCAACAATCTCCCACTTGCACTAAAGGCCAGTAATTGGTGTACCGCATACCCAACGTCTGCTCTATGGCCAGCTGCTGGCGTACCGCATACCCAATAGCTCAAAAAGTCGCTCGAACTGTGTTTGAGGGAGGGCTTTTGTGAATGGATCCGCCGTGTTGTCTTTTGTGTCCACAATTCCGTACCTCGATCTCCTGGCGATCAATGATCTTCCTGATCTGGTGATACCGCCTTTAGATGTGTCTGGACTTCTGATGGGACCTGGGTTCCTTCGCTAAAGCTATGGCCCCATTGTTATCGTAATACAAAGGTATTGGGTCAACAATGGACGGAACCACCTGAAGTTCACTAATGAACTTCCTCATCCAGACCGCCTCTTTTGCGGCATCGCTTGCAATGTATTCAGCCTCCATCGTCGAGTCTGCGACGGTATCCTGTTTGGAACTCCTCCAACATATCTTCCCTCCGTTGAGGGTAAACACAAAACCCGAGACAGACTTGCTGTCGTCCTTGTCACTCTGGAACCTTGAATCGGTATAGGACTCGACCCTGAGGTCTCCATTACCGTAAACCAGGAACATCTCCTTAGTCCTTCTCAGGTACTTGAGAATGTTCTTCACTGCCATCCAGTGGTTCTCACCTGGGTCTGACTGATACCGGCTCACCACATTTAGTGCGTAAGCTACATTTGGTCTTGTACATAGCATCGCATACATTATAGATCCTACCGCCGAAGCGTAGGGTATAATACTCATGCGAACCCTCTCCTCGTCAGTCTTGGGAAACATCTTCTCGGAGAGGGTGATTCCGTGTAATGCTGGTATATTACCGCGTTTGGAATCTTCCATATTAAATCTCTTTAGTACGGTCTCTATGTACCTGGACTGCGAAAGTCCCAGTAACCTCTTGGATCTATCTCTGTAGATCTTGATCCCCAGTATGTATGTGGCATCACCCAGGTCTTTCATGGAGAACCGTTGTGACAAGAATAGCTTGACCGATTGTAGCATAGGAATATTATTTCATATCAAAAGAATGTCGTCCACGTACAAGACTAGAAATACGACAGTTCGTCCTACAATCTTCTTATAAATACAAGGTTCATCTTCGTTCTTGATGAAATCAAATTCCTTGATTGCCTCATCAAAACAGATGTTCCAGCTCCGCGATGCCTGCTTTAATCCATAAATGGATTTAAGCAACTTGCACACCTTCCCGCTACTCCCACTGTCTACAAAACGTTCTGGCTGATCCATATAAACACACTCTTCCAAACTGCCGTTTAGAAAAGCCGTTTTTACGTCCATCTGCCAGATCTCATAGCCATGGAAGGCAGCAATGGCAAGTAGGATTCAAATAGATTTGAGCATAACCACTGGAGAAAAAGTTTCGTCATAGTCCAAACCAGGTCTTTGATGAAAACCTTTTGCAACGAGTCTAGCCTTATAGGTTTCCACCTGCCCATCTACACCAAGTTTTCTTTTGTAGATCCATTTGCATCCAACGGGTTTTACCCCAGGTGGAGCAATTTCCAAGGTCCACACTTTATTGGTGTACATGGACTCCATTTCGGATCGCATAGCATCCAGCCATTTATTAGAGTCCCTACTGATAATGGCGTGCCTGAAACTAGTAGGGTCATCTTCTTCCAAGATGCAATCTTCTCGATCCCCGTCTATGAGAAAACCGTAGTATCTCTCGGGCGGATGAGAAATCCTACCAGATCTGTGGAGTGGCTGAGGTTCGTCTGGGATTACTGAATCTAGTGGTTCCTCTAAATCTTCAGTTACATTTTGTGGTTCATGGATTTCTCCCAGTTCTACCGTACTCCAACTAGTTTCTTTTGCAAGAAACTCCCTTTCTAAGAAGGTAGCATGGCGAGATACAAACACCTTCTGTTCCTCAGTGTGGTAGAACAGATATCCTAGTGAACCTTTAAGATATCCCATAAATTTACATAGAAATTAACATGCCTGAAGCTTGTCCGGTTTCTGTGTTTTCACATAGGCCGGACAACCCCATATCCTAATAAATTTAAGACATGGTTTCTTACTGCTCCATATTTCATACGGAGTTTCAGGCACATATTTGGATGGAACTTGATTCAAAAGGTATGCCGCTGTCTGAAGCGCATGTCCTCAGAATGAAAGAGGTAACTCAGCACTACTCATCATGGAGCGAACCATATCCAACAGGGTACGGTTCCTCCGCTGCGATACACCATTATGCTGTGGTGTGTACGGAGGAGTAAGCTGGGAGAGAATACCGTTCTCTTTTAAGTAATCTAGGAATTCCGTGCTTAAGTACTCCCCTCCTCTATCAGACTGGAGGATCTTGATACTTTTGCCTATCTGGTTCTCCACTTCGTTTCCGAATTCTCTGAATTTCTCAAAAGCTTCGGATTTGTGTTTCATCAGATACACATACCCGAATCTAGAGAGATCGTCAGTGAATGCGATGAAGTACGAGAACCCACCCCTTGCATGTATAGACATTGGACCACATACATCACTGTGTATGAGTCCTAAGAGCTCTACTGCTCTTTCTTCATGTCCGGTGAACGGATATTTGGTCATCTTCCCTTTGAGACAAGACTGACAAGTTTCATAAGAAGAAAAATCGAATGTATTCAAGAGTCCATCTTTATGTAACTTACTTATTCTTTTCTCTCCGATATGACCAAGTCTACAATGCCACAAGTAGGATTCGTTCGTATCTGAACTCTTCCTCTTGCGTATGTTTTGTATATTGAGAACTGTATTCTGATTTAGAACATAGATACCACAGTGTACCTTCTGCAACCAGTACCTTATCAAGGTAAATGTTCATGATATTTCTATCAAGAACAAAATTATATCCATCTTTATCAAGTAAAGAAACTAATATGATGTTGCAAACCATGGAAGGTATATAGTAGCAATTGTTCAAAATCATAGTATTGCCATATGGCAACACTAGGTGATATTCACCGACGGCTGCAGCATTAACTTGTGCTCCGTTCCCTACCCTGAGGGACATATCACCAGGTGCAACTATCCTACTTTTTCTCAGTCCCTGCAATAAATTAAAGATATGAGATCCTGATCCGGTATCTAGTACCCAGGAGGTAGGATTGACCGAAAAGCAGTTCTCAATCACAAGAACACCAGAAGTAGATGCAATACTATGCTTCTTCTTCAACTGGGTCTCCTTGGAATCCATACAATCCTCTTTCCCTTGCTCATACTTATGACAGTTGTCGTAAGTTAGAGCCGAACCGACGTTCCCCAGCCCCGAATAAAAATTCGGATCGGTCAAGCGATACATTTTATTATCTTGATTAGGGCGTGCAATGGTTGCTACCTGGAGAGAGAGAAGAGAAACATCTCAGCGTGTGCTCTTGCAAGATTAGATTGGTTTATTAATTTAGCCAATCAGGATGGCTCCCACTGTTTTCTCAAATTCTTCTTCAAACCTTAAAAAAAGAACTAGTCAGGATTAATCGCACGTCACAATACTTGCTTAACCTTTCAGCCACGTTAGTGTTGGTACTTCGAGGGAGGTTTTCCAACGCTTTCGCGAAGTTCCTTAATTACATAACCTCTTTTCCCTGGAGGCTTATCCCCGCTAACACCGTTCTAGACACCTACTTGGTTTATAGCATTGATTGTTAAGTGAAATAATCTCCCGAGAGTAATCCAACTCATCAGTGAGATCGGGATTCAACTATCATTGTGTGATTGCCTAGATGGAATCCACTCTAGTCACCACACTCCAGAAGGTATGCTAAATCTGCAAGTTTCCTGTATGTTTGAAACTCCCGATGTGATTTTTACCCCTAGGACCCAAGTGACCTTGACGAATAATCAACAAATCAAAAGGTCCTAGTCAAGTTCAACCCATCGTTATCCTGGATTGCATTAGACCCACCCACATGATCCTTGACGAATAATCAACAAAATCATGCGACCGTCCTAACCAATCGCATTTATCAAATGCAACAAAGAATTATTACTCAGCTATCGTTCACTGTGCCTTGACGAATAATCAACAAACGCAGCACAAATACTAAGTAGTAACTATCTGAAATGACGGAGGGCTACGGCTGGGTTTTTGGCGAAAAACCCGTTAACGTAATGAACTTGATATCGTTGAAGGAACCTAATAACCTTTTAAAAATATAGTGGCAAAAACTTTTGCTAAAGAGGTCACTCCATGTGAAGGGATCTCGGCTTTTTCCTCGTCGAATGAGGTGCAGAATATCCCAAACTGAATACCACGATGCAAAGCAAGAATAATCTACAACAGTGAAGTTATTACATTGACGCAAAATTTTACTCAAGAGGTCACTCCCGATGAAGGGATCTCGGCCCTTGCCCCGTTGAATGAGGTGCTAGATATTCTAAACTAAATACCACTGTGCAAAGGAAATGAGAGCGTTTGTAATGTCTGTTTTTAAAACATGGTTCCAACAACATCTTTTTAGGTTTGTTTTACTTGCATTAATCAAAATTAATGCTGTCCCATCAAAGTAACCTATCATACCAGAAAAGAACGAAAATACGATGTACGTATATGCCATCCGCATTCGCCACTGGGCCCCGTCATCACCCGTTAGGTTACTTAACTAACGACAGAGCGGGGGCTGGACTAGCACGGGTGCAAAACATATACAACATCTACTAGTATATATATATAAGTATATACAATATTCGTCCCAGGCATGATAATAAACAACATCACAGAAACACAGCCAACAATACAGAATGGTGGATAATCTTGGAGCCTCGGGTTTTATTTGAGCCATAAATAAAACCCGACGTTCCCTGTCGTGTGGATAGCCTGTTCAATGTAAAACCTGTACCCCCTACGAGTACGGCGAATAGCCCGCCAATTTTAGAATGAAGCCCCCTCCATCTCAACACCATGAGAAAGAAGCCCCCTCCGTCTCAACGCCATGAGATGCGGGCTTGCTGTAGAACCCGGCTATTCATGCACTCCACTGCGGGGGAACCCTAGTACAGAAGAATAAAATAATATGTACAAATGGTGACATCGTCCTCAACCCGGTCGTGCCCCAAAATAATATACAACCCGGCAAAGACGGCAGTCCACATGTCGGACGCTCGCCCCGCAATAACAAATGTACAAAAGAATTTAAACTGCACTACAAACATTGCAACCCTTGCTATCCATCACGACTATCCATGTTAATTATGTATATGCTTTAGAGGCCATTGTTGTACATATGATGTATATTATAATGGATGCTTGGATATATATAGAGATGACTTTCTTGCTCGTCATGATAGTATGCTATTTAGTTTCACTTTATCTTAACATGTTGACTTGTATTGGTTTACTGTCTTTCTCTCACATGTTGATAAAGCCCTTAGGATCTGTACTCGACTACTGGGACTATGATGAGATCATACTAGTGGGTCCACGGTAGTCGATGAGTACATCCTATAACTGTTCCTAGTCGAGGGTATATTGAGACAGGGCATCGATACACCAGAGTAGACTAGCGTCTACGCATCTTGACCCATATGATGGGCGATGGATGATCCCATATCCATCGGTGTTTGACATCAGAGATGGTGTACGGGTGCTCAGTGGATACTGAGTACACTGGACGGAATCGCCGAGAACTCCCAGATGGTGATATACCACACGTCAGATGGCAGTTCTCTGATGACACTGGTACAGGGTAGTCTGTAGACCCGAGATCGTCATAGAGTCTTGTGTGATTCCCACTGTGCTTTGATTTCCACCTTACCACGTCCAAGAGGGCGTGCAAAACGGTGGCTTTTGGGTACAGTCCCGAATCACATGGAGGCAATGAGCGATAGGAGGGGATTCGTCTCTCCCGGTATAGGGAGTTGATGTTGTGCTGTGTTCGATTGGCTATAACTGGAAGTCCCTGGCCAGGGCTGATATAGAGATTTACTGGTAAGTGTTACCAGTAGTTTCTCGACCTGTTATGAGCCTCACATCGACACGGCTTATCGGTTACTGGGGTCTGACGTATACCACCCCTAGACTTGATATGCGACATATCAGACGAACAGACCGGACTGTACGGGAGTGTTACTGATTGGATTCACATGAGAACGTACAGGCTAGCTTGTTGATCTTCTAATCGCTCAATAGCTGGGTGGCTGTTACGTTTAGCTGACCGCTTGCAGCTTGTGGGTGTTTGATATGATCATCACCTGCTACTGGCGTATTGACGATTCTTTAGAGTCCTACACAGAGGTTTCTTGGCTCAGGCAAAACGGAGTAGAGGCACATATGTGATATGCGCAGGACCGAGGATAATGCGATATGAGATACCGTATTATATTCTCGCGATATTTAGATATGAATCGGGACATCGGATCAAGTGTTGATTCGATAAATCGGTACATGATATATTAGTCGGTTATATTCGATATAGCCGGATTGTCGGATCAAGTGTTGATTTGATATTTAATGTATAATAATATATATGATATATTGTATTACATTATCTAATATTGGCTCGCTTTATTATTTCATTTTCTCACCGGATAATACATTGATATATATGCGATATATGTTAATTGTATTATTTTCTTTTGTTGCAAATATATAATATATATGTGATATATATTATTGTGACATGATATGATTGATAATGGAACATGTTTAGTGAAGATTAAACAAGATTAGGGTTTGATTAGGGTTAGCTCCTTCTTGCTCATTCTAGAAGGAATTCCTTTTGTCTTGGTTAAGATATTATGGTTGATATTTATCCATGACTCATTCTTTAACCTAACTAAACCCTAGCTCTGGTTTATTCTCTACAAGGGTTATCCTTGTCATACTAAACTATGGTTACATTATTAATTGATATATACTTTTCATTATTCATCACAAAAGGTTTAACCTTTTTCAATCATCTTCTTCTCTCTTTAGCTTTGAGAAAGCTTACTAGAATTTCCTTTTGTGATAATTTCATGTGAGATTATGATATAAAAAGAAATCATAAATACCACTCCATCATCCTCATCTAATCTAGCCCATTAGATTAGGGTGTTCATCTCATTAGAGTGAGAGAGCTTGAGTTATTGCAACTTCGACGTAGATCATCGGAAAAAAGGAATACGACAAGCTATCAGGGATCGTTCGAGTCGTGGAGCCTCTCTTGAGTCCGGGAGATCGTGGATCGCGGCGAAGGGACTTCTACTCGGAGCTTATGAAGTGAAGGAGCGGACTACAAAGGTTGTATTCCCTCACACTTAGTGGTAAAGATGTTTACTTGCATGTTAAACCCTAATAATCTAGCAAAGATCCCGGCTTTGGGTTGTTCGGCACGTCTAAAATTTTATTCGGGCATGTTTGATGCCTTATGAACCTTCATAAGAGTGCCTAGGAACCCTACAGTGGTATCAGAGCCTAGCTAGAGCATTAGGCGACGTGTATACGAAGTTAAAACTCTGATCGAACCCGATACGACGAAATAGAACCCCTCTCTGGAAATTTTGTAAAAATGTGATTTTTTCTGCATTCTAAAAAAAATCAGCAGGGAATTCTAAGAATTATCATGAAATACGAGCTCCCAATTCTATGAAGTCGCCGCGGAACCGCTGTGGGAACCTGCTTCCCGCGGCGGTTCCGCGGCCGATCTTTGGCATTGGGACACGTGGCTTCAGGGTAATATCCGTTGGTACTTGTTGCTGCTTCTGGGTATTTTTAATCTGTCTCAAGTGTTGAGTGTTCTAGGGTTTATTTTGTAATCGTTGATTCGATCGGAAAATTTAATTTTGTGATGTTTTCCGGATATTTAGAAACTGTTAAAATGTTCGAACGGATATCATTAACTCATTTTTTCCCGGCATGAAAAACTTTCAAGTGTTGAATTTTTATCGGGTTTAAATCTTTCGGAAAAATTGTACAAGTTACGCGGTGGACCCTCTAGAAGAACACAAACCTTAACTCGATTATGTGACTGTCTTGAACTGCCTCTGAACCTTAGGGTTTGGGGCAGTACGGCGTGCCACATGTGAGGCGTTGGCTTGACCCTTTTACGGCTGGATCACCGGTACTGTGACATATTCTGGGATTATTTGAACTCCGCTCAAGTGTTGAGCTATTTAGAAAATTTTGGGTATTTGATTATCTGTTCGGAAAGTTTAATGCTGTCTATTTATCTGGAATGTGATATAATATGTGGAATTCATAGAGTTAGGCATGAAATGCGAAGTATGTGATATTTCGGATTTACGATGTCTAAAGTGATTGTGGATTCCAAATATTGTAGTTTTACAATTTCTTTTCTGTGACCGTAAGTGTAGTATGTAGTTGTATTGACGGTTTTCGTTGTTATACATCAACGACGATCGGTGTATGCATACTTACTTACGTTGATGATATGTGATATTATGTGTTGCTGTGATATGTTATATTAGATCGTCGTGTTTTGAATAGCCGGGGGTTTTATGTGAGATGAGGGTTTTTATTTTCATTCATGTAAAATTCATTTGTATGTAATATTCTTTTATTAGGGCACTTTCGGGATGAGGTTGATGTCACCAGTGTATATTATTTACTTTTCCGCATTAGGTAGACCCAAGGAGGAGAGCACAAGTAACCGGTTTCTGGGGTCCAGTGGGAGGCCATCTCGAGGAGTCGAGACCGGGTCTCCTAACCCTAGAATTGGCAGTGTTACTTGCCGCTCTCGTAGGGGTCTAGGGATGTGGGTTTGGCTATTCATCGCGACCGTGGAATCCGTGTTTTTATACCGGCTCGTATTAAAAACACGGACATCCTAGTATATCCAATATTTCATATATGTTCTTCTGCTGCAATGTTCTGTGATGAGATCATATTACTGCCTGAGACGAATGCTTATACTATATATATATGCTGATATATAAATATTACTGCTTTCGTTTCTTCTGTGATGCTTAGGAAGCATAAGCTGATGGGATTTATTAATGAGATTAATAAAAAGAAAAGAAACCTAAAAGATGTTGTAGAATCAAAACTTTATAAAAAGGGTAGCTACAGTTTTGCTTTGCATAGTGGTATATATGATATACCCTGCACCTTATTCGATGAGGAAAGAGCCGAGATCCCTTCACCGGGAGTGACCTCTTTAGCGAAACTGGCAGATGCTACAAACTCGCGGTTTAGTTTTTGACAGCTTATATAGTTCTTGCTTTGCATAGAGGTATATATGATATACCCTGCACCTTATTCGATGGGGAAAGAGCCGAGATCCCTTCACCGGGAGTGACCTCTTTAGCAAAACTAGAAAAGCCTCAAAAACACTCATTTTCAAAAACACTCGATTCTACGACGATATCAAGTTCATTACGCTCGAAGTTTTCTGAAAAACCTGCGTAGCCCTCCGACATTTCAGATAGGTAATACTTAGTATTCGTGCTACGTTTGTTGGCTTTCGTCAAGGCGTAGTATGCGGTAGCTAACTATCACTTATCTGCTACATATGATGAGATTGGGTTAGGGTAGTCGTGCGGCTTTGTTGGCTTTTATCAAGGGACATACGGTTGGGTTTAATTCAATCAAGAAATGTTCGGGTTGAACTTGACTAGCTGACTATGGTTTGTTGGCATTCGTCAAGGTCATAGCACGTTAGGGGCAAAATATTATCGGGAATTTCAAGTGTTGAAATTTGCAATGAGATTGCATACCTCCTATGAGATAGTTGGATCCCGATACCCACTGCGAGTAAGTGTTACTCCTGGGAGAGTTTTACACAGGACAATTAGCTAATCAAGTAGGTGTCTAGAAAAGTGTTAACGGGGTTACGCCTCTGGGAAAACAAGGTTTACTTTAATTAGGTCCGTGCGAAAGCACGAGGAACCTCCCTCAAGTACCGACACTGATCTGGCTGAAAGATTGACGAAATTGTAGGGTGTAATTAATCCCGGCTAATCTTACCTTTTAGGGTTTGAAGGAAGATTTGATAAAAACAGTGGAAGATATCCTGATTAGATAAGATAATAACCAATCTAATCTTGCAAGAGCATACGCTAAAGTTTTCTTCTCTCTCTCTCTCCTGGTAGCGACCATGTCAGGCCATAATCAAGATAATAATATGGATGTATTGACTGAACCCGCTTATTATACTGAGCAGGGGAACGTTGGACCCGTTCTTTCTTATAAGAGTTATAAGACTGAACAGGAAACAGGAGAATATCTGGATTCTCATGCCGCCCAAAAGAACATGCATGTTGATGCATCTTCTTCAGGTGTGTTAGTTATTGAGAACTGTTTCTCAGTTCACCCTACGTCCTGGGTATTAGATACCGGATCAGGATCCCACATATGTAAATTGTTACATGGGCTACGGAAAGGTAGAGAACTGGGAAAAAGGTGATCATTCTGTTTAAGTAGGAAACGGTGCAAGTATTGCAGCCAAAGCAGTTGGCGAATATCACCTAGTATTGCCAAGTCGTAATACACTGATTCTAAATGAGTGCTATTATATACTGAACATGATGTGCAACATTATATCAGTTTCTTTATTAAGTAAAGAAGGATATAATTTTGTAGTAAAGAATAATGTTATGAGCATATTCCTAGATCAAAAGTTGATTGCATCAGGCTCGTTACATAATGGCATATTCATTCTCAATCAAAATATAGTTCTCAATATACAAAACACACATAAGAGGAAGAGTTCAGAAATGAACGAATCCTTCTTGTGGCATTGTAGACTTGGTCATATCAATGTGACACGACTAGCTAAGTTGCATACAGATGGATATTTGAATCTGTTCGAATTATCATCTTATGATACTTGCCATTCATGTCTCAAAGAAAAAAATGACCAAAGCTCCGTTTAGTGAACACGGAGAATGAGTTACAGAACTCTTAGGACTGGTACATAGTGATGTATGCGGTCCTATGTCTATGCATGCCAGGAACGGTTCTTCCTACTTCATTACATTCACTGACGATCTCTCTAGATACGGACATGTGTTCTTGATGAAACACAAGTCTGAAGCTTTTGAGAAATTCAGGGAATATAAACACGAAGTAGAGAACCAAACGGGAAAAAGTATTAAGATTCTTCAATCTGATCGAGAAGGAGAATACTTAAGAAATGATTTTCTGGATTATCTAAAAGAGAATGGGATTCTCTCTCAGCTTACTCCTCCTTATACACCACAGCACAACGGTGTATTGGAACGGAGGAATCGCACCCTATTAGATATGGTGCGCTCTATGATGAGCGAGGCTGAGTTGCCTATTTCCTTCTGGGGGTATGCGCTTGAGACAGCCATACACCTATTGAATATGGTCCTACCAAATCAGTGCCTACCATTCCATATGAGATATGGAAAGGGAAGAGACCATCTCTTAAGTATGTTAAGATATGGGGTTGTCCAGCCTATGTCAAAAGACAAAATCCGGACAAACTCGAGGCAAGATCTGTCTTATGTAAGTTTGTAGGATATCTCAAGAACTCATAAGGGTATATCTTCTACCACACTGAGGAACAAAATGTGTTTGTTTCTCGACATGCCACCTTTTTAGAAAAGGAATTTCTTGAAAAAGAAATTTATGGCGAGGAGGTAGAACTGGAAGAGGTTCCAGCGACACAAACTATAATAGAAGACTTGGTAGAACAAGAGGATTCAGTAGTACTCGACAAACCCCAGCCTTTCCGCCAATCTAACAGGGTTTCTCATCCACCTGAGAGATACTACGGTTTTCTCATTGATGGTGAAAGTGAGGATTGCATCATCGAAGATGATGACCCGACTAGTTTCGAGCAGGCCATCACGAGTGGTGACTCTGTGAAATGGCTGGATGCAATGCGATCTGAGATGGAATCCATGTACACCAACAAAGTATGGACTTTGGAAAATGCTCCTGAAGGGGTAAAACCCATTGGGAGCAAGTGGATTTTTAAAAAGAAATTTGGTGTAGATGGAAAAGTTGAGACTTTCAAAGCTAGACTTATTGCAAAGGGTTTTCATCAATGACCAGGTTTGGATTATGACGAAACCTTTTCACCAGTGGCTATGCTTAAGTCTATCTGGATCTTACTTGCCATTGCTGCATACCATGACTACGAAATCTAGCAAATGGATGTTAAGACCGCATTTCTAAACGGTGATTTAGAAGAGTGCGTGTACATGACTCAGCCAGAGGGCTTCGTAGATAGTGGGAGCAGCGGAAAGGTGTGCAAGCTGCTTAAATCCATTTATGGGTTAAAGCAAGCATTGCGGAGTTGGAACATCTGTTTTGATGTTGTAGTCAAAGAGTTTGACTTCATCAAAAATATAGATGAACCTTGTATCTATAAGAAGGTAGCAGAGAGTAAGGTTGTCTTCCTCGTATTGTACGTGGATGACATACTCTTGATAGGAAATGATATTCCTATGCTGCAATCAGTCAAGCTCTTCTTATCACAAAGATTCTCAATGAAAGATCTAGGTGATGCCTCTTGCATATTGGGAATCATGATCTATAGAGATAGATCTAAACGGATACTGGGATTGTCCCAATCCAGGTACATTGACACCATACTAAAGAGGTTTAGTATGGAAGAATCCAAGCATGGGAACCAACCTACGATCTCTGGACTCACTCTCTCCAAAGAGATGTCTCCCAAGACTGATTTGGAGAGAGCTCGCATGCAAGGGATACCCTATGCTTCGGCAGTAGGCTCTATCATGTATGCGATGCTATGTACCAGACCCGATGTAGCATACTCACTAAGTGTAGTGAGTCGGTATCAAGCAGATCCTGGAGAGAGTCACTGGACAGCTGTGAAGAACATTCTCAAGTACTTGCGAAGGACTAGAGACATGTTCTTGGTGTATGGTAACGGAGAACTCCGGGTCGAGTCCTTTACCGATTCCAGCTTCCAAAGTGATAAGGACGACTCTAAGTCGCACTCGGGATTTGTCTTTACCCTCAATGGAGGGGCGGTATGTTGGAAGAGTTCCAAATAGGATACCGTTGCAGACTCGACGATGGAGGCTGAATACATCGCTGCCAACGATGCTGCCAAAGAGGCTGTCTGGATAAAGAAGTTCATTAGTGAACTTGGTGTGGTTTCATCCATTGAACATCCAATACCTCTGTATTGCGATAACAATGGAGCTGTGGTTTTGGTCAAGGAACCCAGGTCCCATCAAAAGTCCAGACATATTCTGAGGCGGTATCACCTGATCAGGGAGATACTTGATCGCCGGGAGATCGAGGTCAGGAGAGTAGATACGAAGGAAAACAATGCAGATCCACTCACGAAGGCCATTCCCCAGATACAGTTTGAGAGATTATTCGGGATGCTAGGTATGAGATACTACAGCAGCTGGCCTTAGTGCAAGTGGGAGATTGTTAGTTATGTATATGCCCTAGAGGCCATTGTTGTACATATGATGTATATTATAATGGATGCTTGGATATATATAGAGATGAATTTCTTGCTCGTCATGATAGTTGTTAGTTATGTATATGCCCTAGAGGCCATTGTTGTACATATGATGTATATTATAATGGATGCTTGGATATATATAGAGAGGACTTTCTTGCTCGTCATGATAGTATGCTATTTGGTTTCACTTTATCTTAACATGTTGACTTGTACTGGTTTACTGTTTTTCTCTCACATATTGATAAAGCCCTTAGGATCTGTACTCGACTACTGGGACTATGATGAGATCATATTAGTGGGGCCATGGTAGTCGATGAGTACATCCTATAACTGTTCCTAGTCGAGGGTATATCGAGACAGGGCATCGATACACCAGAGTAGACTAGCATATACGCATATTGACCCATATGATGGGCGATGGATGATCCCATATCCATCAGTGTTTGACATCAGAGATGGTGTACGGGTGCTCAGTGGAGACTGGGTACACTGGACGGACTCGCCGAGAACTCCCAGATGGTGATATACCACACGTCAGATAGCAGTTCTCTGGTGACACTGGTACAGGGTAGTCTGTAGACCCGAGATCGTCATAGAGTCTTGTGTGATTCCCACTGTGCTTTGATTTCCACCTTACCACGTCCAAGAGGGCGTACAAAATGGTGGCTTTTGGGTACAGTCCCGAATCACATGGAGGCAATGAGCGATAGGAGGGGATTCGTCTCTCCCGGTATAGGGAGTTGATGTTGTGCTGTGTTCGATTGGCTATAACTGGAAGTCCCTGGCCAGGGCTGATATAGAGATTTACTGGTAAGTGTTACTAGTAGTTTCTCGACCCGTTATGAGCCACACATCGACACGACTTATCGGTTACTGGGGTCTGACGTTTACCACCCCTAGACTTGATATGCGACATATCAGACGAACAAACCGGACTGTACGGGAGTGTTACTGATTGGATTCACAGGAGAACGCACAGGCCAGCTTGTTGATCTTCTGATCGCTCAATACCTGGGTGGCTGTTATGTTTAGCTGACCGCTTGCAGCTTGTGGGTGTTTGATATGATCATTACCTGCTACCGGCGTATTGACGATTCTTTAGAGTCCTACACAGAGGTTTCTTGGCTCAGGCAAAACGGAGTAGAGGCACATATGTGATATGTGCAGGACCGAGAATAATACGATATGAGATACCGTATTATATTCTCGCGATATTTAGATATGAACCGGGTCATCGGATCAAGTGTTGATTCGATGAATCGGTACATGATATATTAGACGGTAATATTCGATATAGCCGGATCGTCGGATCAAGTGTTGATTCGATGATTTAATGTATAATAATATATATGATATATTGTATTACATTATCTAATATTGGTTCGCTTTACTATTTCATTTTCTCACTGGATGATACATTGATATATATGCGATATATGTTAATTGTATTATTTTCTTTTGTTGCAAATATATAATATATATGTGATATATATTATTATGACATGATATGATTTATTATTAAACATGTTTAAGGATGATTAAATAGGATTAGGGTTTGATTAGGGTTAGCTTCTTCTTGCACATTCTAGAAGCTTTTCCTTTTGTCTTGGTTAAGATATTATGGTTGATATTTGTTGATGACTCATTTCTAACCTAACCAAACCCTAACTCTAGTTTATTCTCTACAAACTCTTAGCCACTCATCCTTGACCATGGTTCAATATCAATCATATACATTTCTTTTCTATTCATCACAAAAGGAATTATCATTATCATTTTTCCATTATCATCTTCTTCTCTCTTGATTTTGAGCTCACTAGAAATTCCTTTTGTGATGATAAATTGTGAGAAAATGAATTAAAAAGAAAGCATAAATACTACTCCTTCATCCTCATCTCATCTAGCCCATGAGATTAGTGTGTTCATCTCTTTAGAGTGAGAAAGCTTAAGTTATTGAAACTTCGACATAGATCATCGGAGATTTGGAACACTTCAAGCTAGCATGGATCGTTCGAGTCGTGGAGCCTCTCTTGAGTTCGGGAGATCGAGGATCGCGGCGAAGGGACTTACTCGGAGCTTGTGAAGCGAAGGAGCGGACTACAAAGGTTGTAATCCCTCACACTTAGATAAAAAGTTGTTATCTTGCATGCTTAACCCTAATAATCTAGCAAAGATCCGGGCATGTTTGATGCCTTATGAACCTTCACAAGAGTGCCTTGGAACCCTACAGTGGTATCAGAGCCTAGCTAGAGCGTTAGGCGACATGTTAACGAAGTTAAAACTCCGATCGAACCCGAACCGACAAAATTTACCCCCTCTCTGGAAATTTTTCAAAATCTGGGATTTTTCTGAATTAAAAATACGTAAAAAAATCAGCTGAGAATTCTAAGAATTACCATGAAACACGGGCCCACAAATCCACCAAACCGCGGCGGAACCGCGGCGGGAACCTGCTTCCCGCGGCGGTTCTGCGGCGGAATTGTGGAATTGTGACACGTGGTTTTCATGGTAATAACCGTAGGTGCTTGTTGATGCTTCTGGGTATGTTTAAAACTGATTCAAGTGTTGTTTAATCTGGGGTTTATTTTGTAATCGAAGATTCGATCGGAAAATTTAAATTCGTTATTATTTCCAGATATTTAGAAATTGTTAAAAAGTTCGAACGGATATCATTAACTCACTTTTTCCCGGCACGTAAAACTTTCAAGTGTTGAATTTTTTTCGGGTTTAAATCTTTCGGAAAAATTGTACAAGTTAAGCGGTGGACCCTCTAGAAGACAACAAACCTTAACTCGATTATGTGACCGTCTTGAACTGCCTTTTGAACCTTCGGGTTTGGGGCAGTACGGCGTGCCACATGTGAGGCGTTGGCTTGACCCTTCTACGGCTGGATCACCGGTACTGTGACATATTCTGGGATTATTTGAACTCCGCTCAAGTGTTGAGCATTTTAGGAAATTTTGGGTGTTTGATTATCTGTTCGAAAAGTTTAATACCGTCTATTTATCTGGAATGTGATACAATATGTGGAATTCATAGAAGTTAGGCATGAAATGCGGAGTATGTGATATTTCGGATTTATGATGTCTAAAGTGATTGTGAAATCCGAATATTGTAGTTTTACACTTTCTTTTCTATGACCGTAAGTGTAATATGTGATATCGCCGGTTTCGTTGCTATATGTCAACGACAATTGGGATGCGCATATTTACTTACGTTGATGATATGCGATATTATGTGTTGCTGTGATATGTTATATTGAATCGTCGCGTTCTGAATAGCCGGGGGTTTTATGTGAGATGAGGGTTTTTATTTTCATTCATGTAAAATTCATTTGTAATGTAATATTCTTTTATTTGGGGCACTTCCAGGTTGAGGTTGATGTCACCATTGTATATTATTTACTTTTCCGCATTAGGTAGACCCAAGGTGGGGAGCACAAGTAACCGGGTTCTAGGGTCCAGTGGGAGGCCATCTCGAGGAGTCGAGACCGGGTCTCCTAACCCTAGAATTGGCAGTGTTACTTGCCGCTCTCGTATGGGTCTTGGGATGTGGGTTTGGCTATTCGTCGCGACCGTGGAATCCGTGTTTTATACAGGCTCGTATTGAAAACACGGACGTCGTAGTATATCCAATATTTCATATATGTTCTTCTGCTGCAATGTTCTGTGATGAGATCATATTACTGCCTGAGATGAATGCTTATACTATATATATATATATGCTGATATATAAATATTACCGCTTTCGTTTCTTCTGTGATGCTTAGGAAGCATAAGCTGATGGGATTTTTATTAATAAGATTAATAAAAAGAAAAGAAACCTAAAGATGTTGTAGAATCAAAACTTTATAAAAAGGGTAGCTACAGTTTTGCTTTGCACAGTGATATATATGATATATCCTGCACCTTATTCGATGAGGAAAGAGCCGACGATCCCTTCACCGGGAGTGACCTCTTTAGCGAAACTGGCAGATGCTACAAAACTCGGTTTGTCTTTTGATTTCTTTTAGTGTTTTGCTTTGCACAGCGGTATATATGATATATCCTGCACCTTATTCGATGAGGAAAGGGCCGACGATTCCTTCGCCGGGAGTGACCTCTTTAGCGAAACTAAGAAAAGCCTCAAAAACACTCCTTTTCAAAAATTACTCGATTCTACGACGATATCAAGTTCATTACGCTCATGGTTTTTCTGAAACAACCTGCGTAGCCCTCCGTCATTTTAGATAGATATTATTTAGTATTCGTGCTATGTTTGTTGACTTAGTCAAGGCGTAGTGTACGGTAGCTAAGTAGTGTTTATCTGCTAAAACATGAGATGTGATTGAATTAGGGTATTCGCACGGCCTTGTTGACTCAGTCAAGGGTCGTACGGGTGGGTTTAATTCAATCGAGAAATGTACGGGTTGAACTTAACTTCCGATTTATGGTTTGTTGACTTAGTCAAGGTCATAGATCGCTAGGGGCAAAACATTATCGGGAATTTCAAGTGTTGAAATTTGCAATGAGATTGCATACCTTCTATGAGATAGTTGGATCCCGATACCCACTGCGAGTAAGAGTTACTCCTGGGAGAGTTTTACACAGGACAATTAGTCGATCAAGTAGGTGTCTAGAAAAGTGTTAACGGGGTTACGCCTCTGGGAAAACGAGGTTTACTTTAATTAGGTCCGTGCGAAAGCACGGGGAACCTCCCTCAAAGTACCGACACTGATCTGGCTGAAAGATTGACGAAATTGTAGGGTGTAATTAATCCCGGCTAATCTTGCCTTTTAGGGTTTGAAGGTAGATTTGATAAAACCAGTGGGAGACATCCTGATTAGATAAGATAATAACCAATCTAATCTTGCAAGAGCATACGCAAAAGTGTTTTCTTCTCTCTCTCTCTCCTGGTAGCGACCATGTCAGGCCATAATCAAGATAATAATATGGATGTATTGACTGAACCCAATTATTGTACTGAGCAAGGGAATGTTGGACCCGTTCTTTCTTATAAGAGTTATAAGACTGAACAGGAAACAAGAGAATATCTGGATTCTCAAGCTGCCCAAAAGAACATACATATTGATGCATCTTCTTCGGGTGTGTTAGTTATTGAAAACTGTTTCTCGGTTCACCCTACGTCCTGGGTATTAGATACCGGATCAGGATCCCACATATGTAAACAGTTACATGGGCTACGTAAAGGTAGAGAACTGGGAAAAAGGTGATCATTTCGTTCAAGTAGGGAACGGTGCAAGTATTGCAGCCAAAACAGTTGGCGAATATCACCTAGTATTGCCAAGTAATAATACACTGATTCTAAATGAGTGCTATTATATACCGAACATGATGTGCAACATTATATCAGTTTCTTTATTAAGTAAAGAAGGATATAATTTTGTAGTAAAGGATAATGTTATGAACATATTCCTAGATCAAAAGTTGATTTCATCAGGCTCGTTACATAATGGCATATTCATTTTAAATCAGAATACAGTCCTCAATATACAAAACACACACAAGAGGAAAAGTTCAGAAATGAACGAATCTTTCTTGTGGCATTGTAGACTTGGTCATATCAATGAGACACGGCTAGCTAAGTTACATAAAAATGGATATTTGAATTCATTCGAATTTTCATCTTATGATACTTGCCATTCATGTCTCAAAGGAAAAATGACCAAAGCTCCGTTTAGTGGACACGGAGAAAGAGTCACCGAACTCTTAGGACTGGTACATAGTGATGTATGCGGTCCCATGTCTATGCATGCCAGGAACGGTTCTTCCTACTTTATTACATTCACTGACGATCTCTCTAGATACGGGCATATGTTCCTGTTGAAACACAAGTCTGAAGCTTTTGAGAAATTCAGAGAATATAAGCACGAAGTAGAGAACCAAACGGGCAAAAGTATTAAGATCCTTCGACCTGATCGAGGAGGAGAATACTTAAGCAATGAGTTCCTAGATTATCTAAAAGAGAATGGGATTCTCTCTCAGCTTACTCCTCCTTATACACCACAGCACAACGGTGTATCGGAACGAAGGAATCGGACCCTATTAGATATGGTGCGATCTATGATGAGCGATGCTGAGTTACCTATTTCCTTCTGGGGGTATGCGCTTGAGACAGCCATATACATATTGAATCTAGTTCCGTCTAAATCTGTACCTACCACACCATATGAGATATGGAGTGGGAAGAGACCATATTTTAAACGAGTTAAGATATGGGGTTGTCCGGCCTATGTCAAAAGACAAAATCCGGACAAACTCGAGGCACGATCAGTCCTTTGCAAATTTGTGGGATATCCAAAGAATTCTCAAGGATATTTTTTTTACCACGCTGAGGAACAAAAAGTGTTTGTTGCTCAACATGCCACCTTTTTGGAAAAGAAATTTCTTGCAAAAGAAATTAGTGGCAGAGAGGTAGAGCTGGAAGAGGTTCCAGCACCACAAACCGCAACTAATGATTTGTTGGAACCAGAAGATTCAGTAGTACCCGACGAACCCCAGCCTCTCCGCCGATCTAGTAGGGTTTCTCGTCCACCTGAGAGATACTATGGTTTTCTCATTGATGGTGGAAGCGAGGACTGCATCATGGATGATGATGAACTGACTAGTTTCGTGCAGGCCATCACGAGTGGTGACTCTGTGAAATGGCTGGATGCAATGCGATCTGAGATGGAATCCATGTACACCAATAAAGTATGGATTTTGGAAAATGCTCCTGAAGGGGTAAAACCCATTGGGAGCAAGTGGATTTTTAAAAAGAAATTTGGTGTAGATGGAAAAGTTGAGACTTTCAAAGCTAGACTTGTAGCAAAGGGTTTTCGTCAACGACCAGGTGTGGATTATGACGAAACCTTTTCTCCAGTGGTTATGCTTAAGTCCATCCGGATCTTACTTGCCATTGCTGCATACCATGACTCTGAAATCTGGCAAATGGATGTTAAGACCGCCTTTCTAAACGGTGATTTAGAAGAGAGCGTGTACATGACTCAGCCAGAGGGCTTCGTAGATAGTGGGAGCAGAGGAAAGGTGTGCAAGCTGCTTAAATCCATTTATGGGTTAAAGCAAGCATCGCGGAGTTAGAACATCTGTTTTGATGTTGTAGTCAAAGAGTTTGACTTCATCAAAAATATAGATGAACCTTGTATCTATAAAAAGGTAGCAGAGGGTAAGGTTGTCTTCCTCGTATTGTACGTGGATGCCATACTCTTGATAGGAAATGATATTCCTATGCTGCAATCAGTCAAGCTCTTCTTATCACAGAGATTCACAATGAAAGATCTAGGTGATGCCTCCTGCATATTGGGAATCATGATCTATAGAGATAGATCTAAACGGATACCGGGATTGTCCCAATCCAGGTACATTGACACCATACTAAAGAGGTTTAGTATGGAAGAATCCAAGCGTGGGAACCAACCCACGATCTCTGGACTCACTCTCTCCAAAGAGATGTCTCCTAAGACTGATTTGGAGAGAGTTCGCATGCAAGGGATACCCTATACTTCGGCAGTAGGTTCTATCATGTATGCGATGCTATGTACCAGACCCGATGTAGCATACTCACTAAGTGTAGTGAGTCGGTATCAAGCAGATCCTGGAGAGAGTCACTGGACAGCTGTAAAGAACATTCTCAAGTATTTACGAAGGACTAAGGAGATGTTCTTAGTGTATGGTAACGGAGAACTCCAGGTGGAGTCCTTTACCGATTCCAGCTTCCAAAGTGATAAGGACGACTCTAAGTCGCACTCGGGATTTGTCTTTACCCTCAATGGAGGGGCGGTATGTTGGAAGAGTTCCAAACAGGATACCGTTGCAGACTCGACGATGGAGGCTGAATACATCGCTGCCAACGATGCTGCCAAGGAGGCTGTCTGGATAAAGAAGTTCATTAGTGAACTTGGTGTGGTTCCATCCATTGAGCATCCAATACCTCTGTATTGCGATAACAATGGAGCTGTGGCTTTGGCCAAGGAACCCAGGTCCCATCAAAAGTCCAGACATATTCTGAGGCGGTATCACCTGATCAGGGAGATAGTTGATCGCCGGGAGATCGAGGTCAGGAGAGTAGATACGAAGGACAACACTGCGGATCCATTCATGAAGGCTATTCCCCAGATACAGTTTGAGAGATTATTCGGGATGCTAGGTATGAGATACTACAGCAGCTGGCCTTAGTGCAAGTGGGAGATTGTTAGTTATGTATATGCCCTAGAGGCCATTGTTGTACATATGATGTATATTATAATGGATGCTTGGATATATATAGAGAGGACTTTCTTGCTCGTCATGATAGTATGCTATTTGGTTTCACTTTATCTTAACATGTTGACTTGTACTGGTTTACTGTTTTTCTCTCACATGTTGATAAGGCCCTTAGGATCTGTACTCGACTACTGGGACTATGATGAGATCATATTAGTGGGGCCATGGTAGTCGATGAGTACATCCTATAACTGTTCCTAGTCGAGGGTATATCGAGACAGGGCATCGATACACCAGAGTAGACTAGCGTATACGCATCTTGACCCATATGATGGGCGATGGATGATCCCATATCCATCGGTGTTTGACATCAGAGATGGTGTACGGGTGCTCAGTGGAGACTGGGTACACTGGACGGACTCGCCGAGAACTCCCAGATGGTGATATACCACACGTCAGATAGCAGTTCTCTGGTGACACTGGTACAGGGTAGTCTGTAGACCCGAGATCGTCATAGAGTCTTGTGTGATTCCCACTGTGCTTTGAGTTCCACCTTACCACGTCCAAGAGGGCGTGCAAAACGGTGGCTTTTGGGTACAGTCCCGAATCACATGGAGGCAATGAGCGATAAGAGGGGATTCGTCTCTCCCGGTATAGGGAGTTGATGTTGTGCTGTGTTCGATTGGCTATAACTGGAAGTCCCTGGCCAGGGCTGATATAGAGATTTACTGGTAAGTGTTACTAGTAGTTTCTCGACCCGTTATAAGCCACACATCGACACGACTTATCGGTTACTGGGGTCTGACGTTTACCACCCCTAGACTTGATATGCGACATATCAGACGAACAGACCGGACTATACGGGAGTGTTACTGATTGGATTCACAGGAGAACGCACAGACTAGCTTGTTGATCTTCTGATCGCTCAATACCTGGGTGGCTGTTACGTTTAGCTGACCGCTTGCAGCTTGTGGGTGTTTGATATGATCATTACCTGCTACCGGCGTATTGACGATTCTTTAGAGTCCTACACAGAGGTTTCTTGGCTCAGGCAAAACGGAGTAGAGGCATATATGTGATATGTGCAGAACCGAGAATAATGCGATATGAGATACCGTATTATATTCTCGCGATATTTAGATATGAACCGGGTCATCGGATCAAGTGTTGATTCGATGAATCGGTACATGATATATTAGTCGATAATATTCGATATAGCCGGATCGTCGGATCAAGTGTTGATTCGATGATTTAATGTATAATAATATATATGATATATTGTATTACATTATCTAATATTGGTTCGCTTTACTATTTCATTTTCTCACTGGATGATACATTGATATATATGCGATATATGTTAATTGTATTATTTTCTTTTGTTGCAAATATATAATATATATGTGATATATATTATTATGACATGATATGATTTATTATTAAACATGTTTAAGGATGATTAAATAGGATTAGGGTTTGATTAGGGTTAGCTTCTTCTTGCACATTCTAGAAGCTTTTCCTTTTGTCTTGGTTAAGATATTATGGTTGATATTTGTTGATGACTCATTTCTAACCTAACCAAACCCTAACTCTAGTTTATTCTCTACAAACTCTTAGCCACTCATCCTTGACCATGGTTCAATATCAATCATATACATTTCTTTTCTATTCATCACAAAAGGAATTATCATTATCATCTTCTTCTCTCTTGATTTTGAGCTCACTAGAAATTCCTTTTGTGATGATAAATTGTGAGAAAGTGAATTAAAAAGAAAGCATAAATACTACTCCTTCATCCTCATCTCATCTAGCCCATGAGATTAGTGTGTTCATCTCTTTAGAGTGAGAAAGCTTGAGTTATTGAAACTTCGACGTAGATCATCGGAGATTTGGAACACTTCAAGCTAGCATGGATCGTTCGAGTCGTGGAGCCTCTCTTGAGTCCGGGAGATCGAGGATCGCGGCGAAGGGACTTCTACTCGGAGCTTGTGAAGCGAAGGAGCGGACTACAAAGGTTGTAATCCCTCACACTTAGATAAAAAGTTGTTATCTTGCATGCTTAACCCTAATAATCTAGCAAAGATCCCGGCTTTGGGTTGTTCGGCACGTCTAAATTTTTATCCGGGCATGTTTGATGCCTTATGAACCTTCACAAGAGTGCCTAGAAACCCTACAATAGTATGCTATTTGCTTTCAGTTTATCTTAACATGTTGACTTGTATTGGTTTACTGTCTTTCTCTCACATGTTGATAAAGCCCTTAGGATCTGTACTCGACTACTGGGACTATGATGAGATCATACTAGTGGGGCCACGGTAGTCGATGAGTACATCCTATAACTGTTCCTAGTCGAGGGTATATCGAGACAGGGCATCGATACACCAGAGTAGACTAGCGTATACGCATCTTGACCCATATGATGGGCGATAGATGATCCCATATCCATCGGTGTTTGACATCAGAGATGGTGTACGGGTGCTCAGTGGAGACTGAGTACACTGGACGGACTCGCCGAGAACTCCTAGATGGTGATATACCACACGTCAGATGGCAGTTCTCCGGTGACACTGGTACAGGGTAGTCTGTAGACCCGAGATCGTCATAGAGTCTTGTATGATTCCCACTGTGCTTTGATTTCCACCTTACCACGTCCAAGAGGGCGTGCAAAACGGTGGCTTTTGGGTACAGTCCCGAATCACATGGAGGCAATGAGCGATAGGAGGGGATTCGTCTTTCCCGGTATAGGGAGTTGATGTTGTGCTGTGTTCGATTGGCTATAAATGGAAGCCCCTGGCCAGGGCTGATATAGAGATTTACTGGTAAGTGTTACCAGTAGTTTCTCGACCTGTTATGAGCCTCACATCGACACGACTTATCGGTTACTGGGGTCTAACGTATACCACCCCTAGACTTGATATGCGACATATCAGACGAACAGACTGGACTGTACGGGAGTGTTACTGATTGGATTCACAGGAGAACGTACAGGCTAGCTTGTTGATCTTCTGATCGCTCAATACCTGGGTGGCTGTTACGTTTAGCTGACCGCTTGTAGCTTGTGGGTGTTTGATATGATCACCACCTGCTACCGGCGTATTGACGTTTCTTTAGAGTCCTACACAGAGGTTTCTTGGCTCAGGCAAAACGGAGTAGAGGCACATATATGATATGCACAGGACCGAGGATAATGCGATATGAGATACCATATTATATTCTCGCGATATTTAGATATGAACTGGGACATCGGATCAAGTGTTGATTCGATGAATCGGTACATGATATATTAGTCGGTTATATTCGATATAGCCGGATTGTCGGATCAAGTGTTGATTCGATGATTTAATGTATAATAATATATATGATATATTTTATTACATTATCTAATATTGGCTCGCTTTATTATTTCATTTTCTCACCGGATAATACATTGATATATATGCGATATATGTTAATTGTATTATTTTCTTTTGTTGCAAATATATAATATATATGTGATATATATTATTGTGACATGATATGATTAATAATGGAACATGTTTAGTGAAGATTAAACAAGATTAGGGTTTGATTAGGGTTAGCTCCTTCTTGCTCATTCTAGAAGGAATTCCTTTTGTCTTGGTTAAGATATTATGGTTGATATTTATCCATGACTCATTCTTTAACCTAACCAAACCCTAGCTCTGGTTTATTCTCTACAAGGGTTATCCTTGTCATACTAAACTATGGTTACATTATTAATTGATATATACTTTTCATTATTTATCACAAAAGGTTTAACCTTTTTCCATCATCTTCTTCTCTCTTTAGCTTTGAGAAAGCTTTCTAGAATTTCCTTTTGTGACTATTTCATGTGAGATTATGATATAAAAAGAAAGCATAAATACTACTCCATCATCCTCATCTAATCTAGCCCATTAGATTAGGGTGTTCATCTCATTAGAGTGAGAGAGCTTGAGTTATTGCAACTTCGACGTAGATCATCGGAGAAAAAGAATACGACAAGCTATAATGGATCGTTCGAGTCATGGAGCCTCTCTTGAGTCCGGGAGATCGTGGATCGCGGTGAAGGGACTTCTACTTGGAGCTTATGAAGCGAAGGAGCGGACTACAAAGGTTGTATTCCCTCACACTTAGTGGTAAAGATGTTTACTTGCATGTTAAACCCTAATAATCTAGCAAAGATCCCGGCTTTGGGTTGTTCGGCACGTCTAAAATTTTATTCGGGCATGTTTGATGCCTTATGAACCTTCACAAGAGTGCCTAGGAACCCTACAATCCAACCACAATCACAGAACAAGCACACAACATCAAAGCGAATGCCACGTTCGCAAAACCCGTCTAAAGGAACATATAGCGATTAGACGAGTTTTACCAATCGAGTGACATTCCCGGTCACAGATAAAAGTGAATGAACTGTAAAATGTTAAACATTGTTAAATATAACGAATTTGAAACACCACAAGTTTCCTCAAACTCAAATCTACAGAGAATCAAATTTGGGCAAAAAATAAACAACACCAGGAAACCAAACTCCCAGAGATAAGCACCCAGCACCCAAAAATATTGCACACACCCCCACAAAAAGCAGGGTGGCCGGAATTTTCCCCTCTGTGGCCGGCCAAAGCAAGGCCAAAATGTCTCATTTTTGGTTTGGGTGAATCTCATAGGGTAAGGACCACTCTACACATGTTTAAAAAATTTTTAGAGACTTTTTCAAAAAGAACAGAAACTGCAGATCATGGATTTGGTTTCGCGTAGTTGTTTCAATTTCATTGTTTTAACGTTGCTTAAATTTGCTAACCTAGGGTTTATGGGCTGGCTTTGATACCATGAAGATTTACACTAGCGCCCCGGCCAACTTCCATGACCAAATGCGGAACAAAAATTTCGTCGCGATAACGAACTTGGCGCTAATATAAAAGCACATGATAAAGAGTTCTATCTACTATGAAGGATGTTATACCTAAAGAAACCGAGCTTCGGGTCTTCGATCCTCTCCTTAAGCTCCTCGATGGTTCTATGGATCGTGCTTGAACTTCGGCCTCCTTTTGTCTATGATGATCCACCCGAGAGCTCCAACCTTGAACTAAACCTCTAGCTTAAGGTAACTAGATTACTTGATTTGCTAATCCAAGTAAACTAGAGAGAGTGGAGAGTGATTTGGATGGCTTAATCTAACTAACCCTTGATTATCAACTCATGATAGATTAGGGTTAGGGTTTGAGAGAGGAATATGAAGATGAGAGCTAGCATGCAGAGAGAGAATGTATTTGTGATGAATAATGAAAAGTATTTGGAAATAGATATATATATCATTGACCATTTGGATGAGAGAAGAAAATATCCAAAGAAAATATCTAAAGGAAACTTCTAGCTAGAAAAAATCTCATCCATAATATCTTGGTCAACAAGTCAACCAAAGTCAAATGGTCAACCAAGTCAAAAGATCAACAAAAAAAATCCATTCCAAAAACAATTATCATTTATAAAAAATAACATAATCTTTTATTTTCCTCATTTGTGTTTTGTCCAAATCAATGGTGAAAACCCTAATGAGAAAGTCTCCGTCTGTACCCCCTTTCAATCGTTTATACATACCCGCATCCGTGTTTCGAAAAACACGAATGCCCTGAGATGAAGCCAATCCAATAATCATATATTAGGATCTGGCTTAAACCAAAGCCCACTAGTATAGTCCGCTCGAACACCATACGTGCACAAGTGCACGTATGTGATCGAGCCCTGTCGTAAAACCATACGACCTCTACTCATTTAGTTCGAGGCTGGGAAACCCTCTGTGTGGGACTCTAAAGACTCGACAGTACTCTGGCAGTGGGTTTAACCACAAGCACGTCAGCGGCACTAGCTGTGCATAACGGCTACCCAGGTATCTATCGAAAAGAAGGTCGACGAGCAAGCTCATCCAAACTCCTACTGAGCCTATCTGCGACAATCTCCATACAGTCCGGTCTGTTCGTCTAAGAGTATCGCATATCGGGCCTAGGGGGTGGTAAACGTCAGACCCCTAATAGTGGTATAAGTCGTGTCGGAGTGTAGCCCAGAACACCCTGAGAAACTACTGGAAACACTACCAGTAAATCTCGCTTGCCCTGGCCAGGGACGGCTATGTGTAATGGCTCTCCTAGACACAGCGCGATATCAACCCCCAATACCGGGAGAGACGAATCCTGTCTAGCCGTCACTGCCTCTAAGTGCTTCGGGACTGCACTCAACTACTACTTGTTTGCACGACTCAATAGAGCCGTGTTTGGGTAGCAATCAAAGAACAGTGGGAACACACTTGAGGTGAAGTGGCAGTGTCAAGTCAACGTACTAAGCTGTACTCATGTCACCTGGGAACTGTTAACTGACGATAGGTATAATACCAACCAACAGTTCCCGACGAGTCTTGTCTAGTGTACTCGTAACCTAACGAGCACCTGCATACTATCTCCAGTACGACGTACTGATGGCTGTTTTAAACATAAGTCTGAAGCTTTTGAGAAATTCAGAGAATATAAGCACGAAGTAAAGAACCAAACGGGAAAAATTATTAAGATCCCACGATCTGATCGAGGAGGAGAATACTTGAGCAATGAGTTCCTGGACTATCTAAAAGAAAATGGTATTCTCTCTCTGCTTACTCCTCCTTATACACCACAGCACAACGGTGTATCGGAACGGAGGAATCGCACCCTATTAGATATGGTGCGCTCTATGATGAGCAATGCTGAGTTGCCTATTTCCTTCTGGGGGTATGCGCTTGAGACAGCCATACACCTATTGAATATGGTTCCTACCAAATCAGTGCCTACCACTCTATATGAGATATGGAAGGGGAAGAAACCATCTCTTAAGTATGTTAAGATATGGGATTGTCCGGCTTATGTCAAAAGGTACAATCCGGACAAACTCAAGGCAAGGTCTGTCCTATGTAAGTTTGTAGGATATCCCAAAAACTCACAGGGGTATATCTTCTACCACACTGAGGAACAAAATGTGTTTGTTTCTCGACATTCCACCATTTTAAAAAAGGAATTTCTTGCAAAGGAAATTTGTGGCGAACAGGTAGAACTGGAAGAAGTTCCAGCAACACAAACTACGACAGAAGATTTAGTGGAACCAGAGGATTCAGTAGTCCTCGACGAACCCCAGCCTCTCCGCCGATCTAGTAGGGTTTCTCATCCACCTGAGAGATACTACGGTTTTCTCGTTGATGGTGGGAGCGAGGATTGCATCATGGAAGATGATGACCCAACTAGCTTCGAGCAGGCCATCACGAGTGGGGACTCTATGAAATGGCTTGATGCAATGCGATCTGAGATGGAATCCATGTACACCAACAAATTATGGACTTTGGAAGTTGCTCCTGAAGGGGTAAAACCCATTAGGAGCAAATGGATCTTTAAGAAGAAACTTGGTGTAGATAGAAAAGTTGAGACTTTCAAAACTAGACTTGTTGCAAAGGGTTTTCGTCAACGACCAGGTGTGGATTATGACGAAACCTTTTCTCCAGTGGCTATGCTTAAGTCCATCCGGATTCTACTTGCCATTGCTGCATACCATGACTATGAAATCTGGCAGATGGATGTTAAGACCGCCTTTCTAAATGGTGATTTAGAAGAGTGCGTATACATGACTCAGCCAGAGGGCTTCGTAGATAGTGGGAGCAGCGAAAAGGTGTGCAAGCTGCTTAAATCCATCTACGGGTTAAAGCATGCATCGCGGAGTTGGAACATCTACTTTGATGTTGTAGTCAAAGAGTTTGACTTCATCAAAAACATAGATGAACCTTGTATATATAAAAAGGTTGCAGAGAGTAAGGTTGTCTTCCTCGTATTGTACGTCGATGACATACTCTTGATAGGAAATGATGTTCCTATGTTGCAATCGGTCAAGCTCTTCTTATCAAAAAGATTCTCAATGAAAGATCTAGGTGATGCCTCCTGCATACTGGGAATTAAGATCTATAGAGATAGATCTAAATGGATACTGGGATTGTCCCAATCTAGGTACATTGACACCATACTAAAAAGGTTTAGTATGGAAGAATCCAAGCGTGGGAACTAACCCACGATCTCTGGACTCACTCTCTCCAAAGAGATGTCTCCCAAGACTGATTTGGAAAGAGCTCGCATGCAAGGGATACCCTATGCTTCGGCAGTAGGCTCTATCATGTACGCGATGCTATGTACCAGACCCGATGTAGCATACTCACTAAGTGTAGTGAGTAGGTATCAAGCAGATCCTGGAGAGAGTCACTGGACAGCTGTGAAGAACATTATCAAGTACTTGCGAAGGACTAAAGAGATGTTCTTGGTGTATGGTAATGGTGAACTCCAGGTGGAGTCCTTTACCAATTCGAGCTTCCAAAGTGATAAGGACGACTCTAAGTCGCACTCGGGATTTGTCTTTACCCTCAATGGAGGGGCGGTGTGTTGGAAGAGTTCCAAACAGGAAACCGTTGCAGACTCGACGATGGAGGCTGAATACATCGCTGCCAATGATTCTGCCAAAGAAGCTGTCTGGATGAAGAAGTTCATAACTGAACTTGGTGTGGTTCCATCCATTGAGCATCCAATACCTTTGTATTGTGACAACAATGGAGCTGTGGCTTTGGCCAAGGAACCCAGGTCCCATCAGAAGTCCAGACATATTCTGAGGCGATATCACTTGATCCGGGAGATAGTTGATCGCTGGGAGATCGAGGTCAGGAGAGTTGATACGAAGGACAACACTGCAGATCCACTCACAAAGGCCATACCCCAGATACAATTTAAGAGACTCTTCGGGACGTTGGGTATGAGATACTACAACAGCTAGCCTTAGTGCAAGTGGGAGATTGTTAGTTATATATGCCCTAGAGGCCATTGTTGTACATATGTTGTATATTATAATGGATGCTTGGATATATATAGAGAGGACTTTCTTGCTCGACATGATAGTATGCTATTTGGTTTCACTTTGTCTTAACATATTGACTTGTATTAGTTTACTGTCTTGCTCTCACATGTTGATAAAGCCCTTAGGATATGTACTCGACTACTGGGACTATGATGAGATCATACTAATGGGGCCAGGGTAGTCAACGAGTACATCCTAAAACTGTTCCTAGTCAAGGGTGTATCGAGACAGGGCATCGATACACCGGAGTAGACTAGCGTATACGCATCTTGATCCATATGATGGCGATGGATGATCCCATATCCATCAGTGTTTGACATCAAAGATGGTGTACTGGTGCTCAGTGGAGACTGGGTACACTGAACAGACTCACTGAGAACTCCTAGATGGTATTATACCAATCGTCAGATAGCAGTTCTCTGGTGACACTGGTACAGGTTAGTCTGTAGACCCGAGATCTTCATAGAGTCTTGTATGATTCCCACTGTGCTTTGATTTCCATCTTACCACGTCCAAGAGGGCATGCAAAACGGTGGCTTTTGGGTACAGTCCCGAATCACATGGAGGCAATGGGTGATAGGAGGGGTTTCATTTCTCCCGGTATAGGGAGTTGATGTTGTGCTGTGTTCGATTGGCTATAACTGGAAGTCCCTGGCCAGGGCTGATATAGAGTGCTAGTGGTAAGTGTTATCAGTAGTTTCTCGACCTGTTATGAGCCTCACATCGACACGACTTATCGACTACTGGGGTCTGACGTTTACCACCCCTAGACTAGATATGCGACATATCAGACGAAGAGACCGGACTGTACGGTAGTGTTACTGATTGGATTCACAAGAGAATGTACAGGCTTGCTTGTTGATCTTCTGATCGCTCAATACCTGGGTGGCTGTTACGTTTAGCTGACCGCTTGCAGCTTGTAGGTGTTTGATATGATCATTACCTACTGCCGGCGTATTGACGATTCTTTAGAGTCCTACACAGAGGTTTCCTGGTTCAGGCAAAATGGAGTAGGAGCACATATGTGATATGTGCGGCACCGAGAATAATACGATATGAGATACCGTATTCTATTCTCGCGATATATGATATCGACCGGGTATATGTGATATAGCCGGGTGATCGGATCAAGTGTTGATTTGATGAATCGGTACATGTTATATTAGTCGGTTATACGCGATATAGCCGGATCGTCGGATCAAGTGTTGATTCGATAATTTAATGTATAATTATATATGTGATATATTACATTACATTAACTAATATAAGCTCGCTTTATTGATTCATTTTCTCACTGGATAATACATTGATATATATGCGATATATGTTAATTGTATTATTTTCTTTTGTTACAAAAATATATTATATATGTGATATATAATATTGTAACAAGTTAGGGTTACAATGCAACATGATTTATGGAGATTAAACAAGTTAGGGTTTGATTTGGGTTAGCTTTTTTATGAAGCTTCATGAAGCTTTCTTTTATTTTTAGCTAAGATATTTTGTATAGATATTTATTAACCCAACCCAAACCCTTTACCTTAGGTTTATTCTCTACATGAGTTAAGCCCTTCATTCTTAACTCATGGTTGCTTTGTAACCACAACAATAATTTCATTATTCATCACAAAAGGATTATCTTCTTCTTCTTCTTCATTCTCTTGAAAGAAAACCTTGACTAGATTTTCATTTGTGATGATAAATGGTGAGAAATTGAAAATAAAAGAGAGCTAAATTCCTACTTCATCATCCTCATCTATTCTAGCTACTTAGATTAGGGTGTTCACTTCTCTAATAAGTTGTTTAGTGAAGTGTAAGTTTGGGTTAAAGATTCTTCAAGGTAGATCATCTTCGAAAAGGAAGACTTCAAGCAAGCATGGATCATTCGGCTTGTGGAGCTTCTCTAAAGTCCGGAAGTTCATGGATTGCGGCGAAGGGACTACTACTCGGAGCTTATGAAGCGAAGGAACGGACTATAAAGGTTGTAATCCCTCTCTCTTAGATGTAAAGTTGTTTATTTGCTTTGTTAACCCTAATCCTCCAGTTAAGATCTTGGTTAGGGTTTGTTTGGCACCCCAAAATTTTAAAGTAGCATGTTTGATGCTTGCCAAAACCTTCACAAGGTGTTATGCTAACCCTACAAAGAGTTGATCGGTTCAGCCGCGTTATCTAATAGCATATACGTTCTAAATCAAACTACAGTTCTTAACGTACACAACACACACAAGAGAAAGAGTTCAGAAATGAATAAATTCTTCTTGAGGTATTGTAAACTAGGTCATATCAATGCGAACCGACTAGCTAAATTACATTAAGATTCATATTTAAATCAGTTTGAATTTACATCTTGTGAAACTTGCAAGTCATATCACAAAGATAAAATCACCATAACTCCGTTTACTGGAAACAGAGAAAAAGTTAGTGAACTCTTGGGATTGATACATGATGATGTATGTAGGTCCCCAGTCTACACATGCCAGGACCGGTTCTTTGTACTTCATTACATTCACTGATGATCTCTCAAGATTCAGACATATGTTCCTGTTGGAACAAAAGTCTGAAGCTTTTGAGAAATTCAATGAATATAATTCAGAAGTAGAGAACCAAAACAGGTATAAGTATTATGTCCTTTGATATGATCAGGGAGGAGAATACTTGAGCACGGTATTACTGGACTATTCTAAAGGAGAATGAGATTCTCTCTCATCATTACTCCTCCGTATACACCACAACACAACGGTGTATCGGGGCGAAGCAATCGCACCCTATTAGATAATGTGCACTCTATGATGAGTACTACTGAGTTGCCTATTTCCTTTTGGGGTTATGCACTTGAGAAGCTGCATACCTATTGAATAGGGTTCCAACCAAATCAGGTGCCTACCACTCCATATGTGATATGGTATGGGAAGAGCACATGCCTTAAGCTAGTTATGATTTGGAGTTGTCCGGCCTATGTCTAAAAGAAAAATCCAGACAAACTCGTGGCAAGGTCAGTTCTATGGAAATTTGTTGGATATCCCAAGTATTCGCAAGGGAATATCTTCTACCGCACCGAGGAACAAAAGGTGTTTTGTTTCTCGACATGCCACCTTTTCAGAAAAGGAATTTTTTATGAATGAAATTAGTGGTCATGAGGTAGAACTGGAAGGAGTTCCAGCTATACAAACTACAGCTGATGATTTGGTAGAACCGGAGGATTCAATGGCTCCTGAAGAATCTCAGCCTCTCCGCCGATCTGGTAGGGTTCCTCATTCGCCTGAGAGATACTTCAGTTTTCTCAATGACAGTAGGAGCGAGGATTGCATCATGAGATATTGACCCAACTAGTTTTGAGCAGGCCATCAAGAGTTGGGACTCTGTAAGAATGGCTGGATGCTATGCGATCTGAGATGGAATCTATGTACACCAACAAAGTATGGACTTTGGTTCCTATATCTGAAGGGTTAAACCCCCATCAGAAGCAAGTATATCTTGAGAAGATTACTTGGTGTAGATGGAAAAGTTGAGACTTTCGAAGCTAGACATGTTGTAAATGGTTCTCGTCATCGACCAGGTGTGGATTATGATGAAACCTTTTCTAGTGGCTATGCTTAAAGTCCGTCCGGATCCTACTTGCCATTGCTACATACCATGACTACGATATTCGGCGGTTGGGTGTCATGACTATTTTTCTAAATACTGATTTAGAAGAAAGAGTCTACAAGTACACAGCCAGAGGGCTTCGTAGACAGTGGGAGTAGCGGAAACGTAAGCAAGTTGCTTTACAGGTTAAAGCAGGTATCGCGGAGTTAGAACATCTGTTTTGATGTGGTAGTCAAAGCGTTTGACTTCATTAAAATGGTCGATGAACCTTGTATATATAAAAAGGTAGTAGAGAATAAGGTGGTCATCCTCGTATTGTACATGGATGGCATACTCTTAATAGGAAAGGAGTTTCCTTTGCTACACTCGGTCAATCTCCTCTATTCATATTGATTCTTCATATAGGATCAAGGTGATACCTCCTAAATCCAGGGTTTTGGACATATGAGATAGATTTAAGTGGATGCTAGGATTCTCATTAGGTGTAGTGAGATGGTATCAGTAGATCCTTGGGAGAATCACTGGATAGCTTCCAGGGTGGTAAGGTCGACTGAACATTAGTCACAGGCATTGTTTTTACCCTCAGTGGAGGGACGGTATGTTGGAAGAGTTCCAAGTTAGATACCGTGGCAAACTAAACGATAAAGGCTGGATACATCGCTACCAAAGATGCTACCAAAGAGGCAGTCTGGGTGTATATTAGTTTATGAGATGAACTTCGTTCCTACCATTGTGTGACAATGGAGTTGTGGCTTACGCCTAGGAACCCCTGTTCCATCAGTGACCCAGACATATTCTAAGGCAGTATCACCTGATCATGGAGATGGTTGATCTCCAGGGAGATCGAGGTTAGGAGAGTAGACTTAGAGGATAACACGGCGGATCCACTCACAAAGGTCTTTTCCCAAGAGAGACTTTTATGGGATGGTTGAGTATGAGATACTACAACCACTGCTGATTGTTGGGTATTGGATACTACAACATATGGCCCTAGTGCAAGTGGGAGATTGTTAGTTATATGTATGCCCTAGAGGCCATTATTGTACATGTGATGTATATTATAATGGATGCTTGGACATACATAGGGAGGACTTTCTTGCTCGACATGATAGTATGCTATCTGGTTACTCTTTATCTTAACAGGTACACTGATTGTCTCTCTGTTACATGTTGATAAAACCCTTAGGATGTTTACTTGACTACCTGGATTATGACACGGATCAAACTAGTGGGACAAAGGTAGTCCGTGAGTACATCCTTTAATGTCCCTAGTCGTGGGTGTATCGAGACGGGGCATCGATATACCAGAGTAGACTAGCGTATACCTTCTCGACCTATGTAGATGGGCGATGGATGATCCCATATCCATCGGTGTTTGACATCAGAGATGATATACGGGTACTCAGTGGAGACTGGGTACACTGGACGGACTCGCCGAGAACTCCTAGATGGTATTATACCTCACATCAGATGGCAGTTCTCTGGTGACACTAGAACAGGTTAGTCTGTCGACCCGAGATCGTCATAGAGTCTTATGTGATTCCCGCTGTGCTTTGATTTCCACCTTACCACGTTCAAGAGAACGTGCAAAACGGTGGTTTTTGGGTACATTCTCGAGTCACATGGAGGCAATAAGCGATAGGAGGGGATTTCGTCTCTCCCGGTATTGGGGGTTGATGTTGCGCTGTGCTTGATTGGCCATAACAGGAAGTCCCTGGCCAGGGCTATTTCTGAGATTTACTGGTAAGTGTTATCAGTAGTTTCTCGATCCGTTATGAGCCTTACATCGGCATGACTTATCAAGCTATTGGGGTCTGACGTTTACCACCCCCAGACGAGATATGCGACATATCAGACGAAGAGACCGGACTATACGGTAGTGTTACTGATTGGATTCGCAGGAGTATGAGCAGGCTTGCTTGTTGATCTTCTGATCACTCAATATCCTGGTGGTCGTTACGTTTAGCAGACCGCTTACGGCTTGTGGGTGTTTGATATGATCATCACCTACTGCCGGCGTATTGACGAGTCTAAGAGTCCCACATAGGAGTTTCCTAGCTCAGGCGAAATGATGTGGTGTGCATATGAGATATGCGCGGGAGCTCGATTAAATGCGTGTATATGATACCGTATTTTAATCGGGCGTTTTCTATTGGTCAGGTCATATGAGATATGAACGGTTTATTAAATCAAGTGTTGATTTAATATTGACTTTTATCTCATTTATATAAACCTTTTCTATTTGGATGTGTGTATGTATGCACATACACATGTTGATGTGAATGCATACATACATGCATACATGTGTGTCATGGTTGTTGATACACTAGAAGATGGCAATGTAAGACTCACGTGGTATATAAATATCTATGTATATATTTGATATTGGAAAAAAGAAAAATGATTAAATCATAGTTGAATATTCTTCTACACTATTCTTTCCTTGACCTAAGTTGGACCATGGTTTAATTTCCTTTGTTCTTTAACTCAATGACGAAAATATCTAGATATTTATTGACCATGGTTACTCGAGAGAGTGTCTCTCATATATATTTTCTATTCTCATTTTATTTTGAGATTTATCCAAAACAAAAAGAGCTCATGCTAGCCATCTTCTTCTTCTTCCTCCTTCAAGCTCTCTAGGGTTTTAAAAGTGAGTGAAGTAAAAAGAAAGGAAAGGTTTTTAAGTGAGAACACAAACCACATCACCATTCTACTTTAGTCTAGCCCATTAGTGTAGAGTGTTTGCTTCATCTTCATCCTTGATCAAGTGAAGCTTGGAGCTTGAGCAAAGAGACTTCGGGTGGATCGTCGTGGACTTGGAAGGATTCAAGCAAGCCGATTCAAACTCTAGAAGATACAAGGAGTCAAGGAGGGAAGTCTACAAAGGTTGTATTTCTTCTCACTTAGTGTTAGACACCAGATAGTACGTGATACTATATGTTGTTACTCTAGATTTCTAGTTCGATTCATGGTTATGATTGTTTATCACCCCCTAAATTTTTGTTATAGCATGTGTGATGCAACCCTAACCCTAGGCATGGTGCTAAAGAATCCTTACAAATCGGTTATATGTGATATAGCCGGGTTATCGGATCAAGTGTTGATTCGATAAGATGTTACATTTGATATTAGTCGGTTGTATGTGATATAGCCGGATTATTAAATCAAGTGTTGATTTAATAATTTAATGTATAATTATATATTTGATATATTAACTTCCATTAACTAATATTAGCCCACTTAAACATTTCTTTTTCTGACTTGTGTGCATATATATGTGTGTGTGATATATATTAATGTACACCTATTGTGTCATGCTTGATGCCACATGCAACATGGGTGTATAAGACTTACACCATGCTTATAATAATGTAAGGGTTTTGTTTATTTAAAGTAAATTAAAATTAGTTGTATTTAGTCACATGGTTGAAGCTTGTAGAAGCTTGTGGAACCATTGACCAAGTCTACTCATTTTGTTTTACTTGAAAATATTTATTAACCCAACCATTATTGTTAACCCAAGGTTTATTCTCTACATGAGTTAGTGTATGACACCAACTCACCCATGGTTGCTATTCTCACCTCATGAGTTCATTCTCTCATCTTCACTTCATCTTCTTCTTCATGAAAACAAAGCTTGCTATCTTTTTCTAAGGTGAGAAAATATTATGAGAAAAATAAATCTAAAGTGAGCCCACTTCTTACTTCATCATCTTCTACTATATTAGCCATTTAGTTTAGGGTGTTTTCTTCACTAATTTACTATTAGTGAAGAGGTAGCATGAGCTTGAGTCTCCTCGACGTAGATCATCGTCGGCCTCGAAGACATCGAGCAAGGTTGTTCCTTTCTTCATGTAAACCCTAACTAGAGTTCGGGTGTTCACTACTTGGAGCGAAGGGACTACTACACGGAGCTTTAGAAGTGAATGACCGGTCTACAAAGGTTGTATTCTTCATTCACTTAGGATGTTAAGATGTTAACATTGCTTGATTCATTTAAATCTCTAGTTAAAGATTCTAGGTTAGGGTTCTTTAGAACGGCAAAATTTTGAAAATGACATGGACGATACCTCCCGAAACCTTGCTGCCGACCTGGGGAACCCTACACAGATCACTATTATATGTTGATAGAGCCCATAGTATTCTTGTTTGACTACCAGCATTATGATGGCGATTATATATGTGGGAGCTGGGTGGTCTATAAGCACGTCCTTAAATGTCCCTAGTCGTGGGAGTATCGAGACGGGTCATAAGTACTCCAGAGTAGACTGGTGTATGCTTATCGAGACCCCGACGAGGGGCGGTGGCCGGTCTCGCAAGCCATTGGTGTCAGTTAGTCACCTAAGATAGTATGCAGGCGCTCATTAGGTTATGAGTACACTGGACGGACTCGTCGGAAACCTGCTAGTTCGTATATACCTATTGTCAGATGGTAGTTCCCTGGTGACATGTGTACAGGTTAGTCTGTCGACCTGAGATTGTCATTTGTCTCGTGTGAGTTCCCACCGTGCTTTGATTACTAACCTACCATGGCTCAAAGGAGTCGTGCAAACAGGTTTTAGTTGGGTACAGTCCCGAGCTACATGGAAGGAGTGAGCGGATCGTCGGGGGTTCGTCTCTCCAGGTATTGGGGGTTGATGTCGCGTTGTGCATGTGTGGCCATCACCAGAAATCCTTGGCCAAGGTAGTCGAGAATTACTGATTTGGATCAGTAGTTTCTCAGGTGGTGATGGGTTTCATACCGACACGAATTATCGTGTTATTAGGGCTCTGACTTCATCCACCCCTAGACTCGATATGCGATACTCTTAGACGAACAGATCTGTTGGGATTTCACCACGCGCGCAAACGTGTATGTTGCGGAAATGGATATGAAAATGAAGGAAACGGATTGCGCACACGAGATCGTTCTCATTTTAAAATTTATAACCGCAAGTGTACAACGCGTTGTAGCTAGCCGGCAAGCACGGGTTGATCCACAGGGAGTTGTGTATTGGGTATCGTGATTTAAGGTTCAACAAATTAATGAATTGGTTGTTTGTCACAAATAAAAAAAAGAAAGAATACGAAAACAAGAAAAGCAAGAAAACAAGTTAAGAAAGATTGGTTACAGCTTTAGCTTGGAAGGTCGAATCACAACGTTTACCTCTACACTCTCTTGATCATGAGTTGTCCGGCCTTACCTTGATCCCGGCATTAAGCACGACTTATCAACGCGGTTGCGGAGCACAAACCGTTAAATTTCGATATTCGCCGCAAAGCACGAAATGAGTCATTTTGATCACTTACCGTTTGTATGTCCGCGCTTGGGGTATCAACACTAAACACAAGGGTTAGCAAGCATACCGCAACAACAAAAACACAAAATGGTTAGTGAGAGCAAATGATTTTGGTGTTAAGTGTGCTAAGTGATTGTGATAGTATATGATATATGAAATTAAGAGATTTGTCAAGCCCTTAATCACAACATACCATATCCAAACTTAGCAAACTTAACTCCAAATAGATTGTAACTTAAACATTGAAATGGAGAAAGCGAATGAATATGGTATATGAGGAGGTTACAAGTAACCATGTGTCAAGATACCATATTATATCAATACATAACAACATTTAAGTTAGAATCATAAGATTAAGCACATGAAACATAAATAAGAGGTGGAGGAGGCAAAGCCTTTCATCTCACTTCCTCACCCACACCACAACCAAAGATTTAGTTAGTTAAGAATAATAAAAGGAAAGCAAGTAAATAAAAGAAACAACAAATATTATAAACACTTGAGAAAGAGATACAAGATTTATAGCAGCTTATTCAACCTCCTTAATGAAGCTCTCCAAAGAGAGCTACAAGAGGGAAGAAGAAGAAGAAACCAATATGAAGCCCACTCACCCTTAAGATACACTAAAAACAAAGAAACTAAGAATTATACATGTGGTTATGAGAATATATGAGAGATAGCCCCCCCTTGCCACTGATCTGCTATTTATAGGCCCAAAAGAGGAATAAATAAACAATAAAAATAAGCCTACATGGCAGCAAGGTGTAGGGTTGCTAGGCACGCGCACAAGGGTTTACGAGACATCAACCATGCCCGATTAAAATTTTAGCCGTGCCGAACAACCCGAATACGGATCTTTAAACTAGAGATTAGGCGAAAACTAACATGTTAAACACTTTAACACTAAGTGAGAGAGATTACAACCTTTGTAGATCCGGTCCTTCACTTCATTAGCTCCGTGTTGAGGTCCCTTTGCTGCGATCATCATACTCCGGACTCTCGAGAGGCTCCACGAAGAAAAAGATGCAGTCTTGCTTCCGATCTTCGATACAAAGATGATCTACCTTGAAGTTTTGTTAACACAAGCTCTCACTCATGAAATGATGTGAACACCCTCATCTAAATGGCAAGGGAAGATGAGGATGATGAAGTAGGATTTTTGCTCTCTTTTATAATCTTTTTCTCACACTCATTCATCACTTGAAAAAAACTAGTAAGCTTTTTTCATGAAGAAAGAAGAAGGAAGAAGATGAAGAATAATAGAATTATCCTTTTGTGATGAATAGTAATCAAGAATATATGATTGATTATCAAACCATGGTCAAGGATGAGAGGCTAAACCTATGTAGAGAATAAACTAGAGTTAGGGTTTGGTTAGGTCAAAGCATGAGTCATAACAAAATATCTTTATCATGACAAAATAGAATCCTTCTAGAATGAACAAGAAGGAGCTAACCCTAATCAAACCCTAATCCCTTTTTATCATCCTTAAACATGTTTTATAATACATCATATCATGTCACAATAATATATATCACATATATATTATATATTTGCAACAAAAGAAAATAATACAATTAACATATATCGCATATATATCAATGTATTAATCCGGTGAGAAAAAGAATCTTTTAGTGAGCTAATATTAGTTAATGTAATTTAATATATCATATATATTATTATACATTAAATTATCGAATCAACCCTTGATCCGACAATCCGGCTATATCGCATATAACCGACTAATATTTATCCGTATCGATTCATCGAATCAACACTTGATCCGATGACCCGACTGATATCAAATATCGCGAGAATAGAATACGGTATCTCATATCGTATTATCCTCGGTCCCGCACATATCACATATGTGCCCCTACTCCATTTTGCCTGAGCCAAGAAACCTCTGTGTAGGACTCTAAAGAATCTTCAATACGCCGGCAGTAGGTGATGATCATATCAAACACCCACAAGCTGCAAGCGGTCAGCTAAACGTAACAGCTACCCAGGTATTGAGCGCTCAGAAGATCAACAAGCAAGCCTGTACATTCTCCTGTGAATCCAAATAGTAACACTCCCGTACAGTCCGGTCTCGTCGTCTGATATGTTGCATACCTCGCCTAGGGGTGGTAAACGTCAGACCCCAGTAGCTCGATAAGTCGTGTCGATATGAGGTCTATAACAGTTCGAGAAACTACTGATAACACTTACCAGTAAATCTCAGCAACCCTGGCCAGGGATTTCCGGTTATAGCCAATCGAACACAGCACAACATCAACTCCCTATACCGGGAGAGACGAATCCCCTCCTATCGCTCATTGCCTCCATGTGATTCGGGACTGTACCCAAAAGCCACCTTTTTGCATGCCCTCTTGGACGTGGTATGATGGAAATCAAAGCACAGTGGGAATCACACAAGACTCTATGACGATCTCGGGTCAACAGACTACTCTGTACCAGTGTCACCGGAGAACTGCCATCTGACGTGAGGTATAATACCATCTGGGAGTTCTCGGCGAGTCCGTCCAGTGTACCCAATCTCCACTGAGCACCCGTACACCATCCTTGATGTCAAACACCGATGGATATGGGATCATCCATCGCCCATCATATGGGTCAAGATGCGTATACGCTAGTCTACTCTGGTGTATCGATGCCCTGTCTCGATATACCCTCGACTAGGAACAGTTATAGGATGTACTCGTCGACTACCGTGGCCCCACTAGTATGATCTCATCATAGTCCCAGTAGTCGAGTACATATCCTAAGGGCTTTATCAACATGTAATATAGAGACAATCAGGGAACATGTTAAGATAATGTACAACCAGATAGCATACTATCATGTCGAGTAAGAAAGTCCTCCCTATATATGTCCAAGCATCCATTACAATATACATCGTATGTACAGTAATGGCCTCTAGGGCATACATATAACTAACAATCTCCCACTTGCACTAGGGCCATCTGTTGTGGTATCACATACCCAACAATTAGCTGTGGTTGAAGTATCTCATACTCAACCATCCCATAAAAGTCTTTACTGGGAAAAAGGCCTTTGTGAGTGGATCCACGCTGTTGTCCTCTGCGTCTGCTCTCCTAACCTCGATCTTCCTGGAGATCAACCATCTCCATGATCAGGTGATACTGCCTAAGAATTATATCTGGATTTCTGATAGGACGGGCGTTCCTTGGCTCAAGCCACAACTCCATTGTCATACAATGGTAGGAACGAAGTTCATCTCATGAACTTATATATCCAGACCGCCTCTTTGGTTGCATCCTTGGTAACGATGTATCTTGCCTTTAATCGTCTAGTATGTCACGGTATCTAGCTTGGAACTCTTCCAACATACCATCCCTCCAATGAGGGTAAAGACATTGCCTGCGACTGACATTCAGTCTTCCTTATCACTCTGGAACTTTTCCAGTGATTCTCCCCAGGATTGATTGATACCATCTCACTAGAACTAGTGAGAATCCTAACATCCAATTAGATCTATCTCATAGATCCAAAAACCCAGGATTTAGGAGGTATCAATTTGATCCTATATGGAGAATCCTTGTGATAAGCGGAGATTGACCGAGCGTAGCATAGGAAACTCCTTCCCTATCAAGAGTATGTCATCCACGTACTCTACGAGGATCACCGCCATACTCCCTACTACCTTTTTGTATATACAAGGTTCATCTACCATTTTGATGAAGTCAAACTCTTTGACTACCACATCAAAACAGATGTCCCAACTCCGCGATGCCTGTTTTATCATATAAAACATCTTGCACACATTTCCGCTTCTCCCACTGTCTACGAAGACCTCTGGCTGTGTACTTATAGACGCTCTTTTTTAAAACATCATTTAGGAAAGCAGTCATGACACCCAACCACCAGATATCGTAGTCATGGTATGTAGCCGTGGCAAGTAGGATCTGGATGGACTTAAGCACAGCTTTGAAAGTCTCAACTTTTCCATGTACACCAAGTAATCTTCTCAAGATATACTTGCTCCTGATGGGGATTTAACCCTTCAGATAAAGCAACTAAAGTCCATACTTTGTTGGTGTATAAGGATTCCATCTCAGATCGCTAAGCATCCAGCCATTTTTACAGAGTCCCACTCCTGATGGCCAGCTCGAAACTAGTTGGGTCATCATCTCATGATGCAATCCTCGCTCCCACTGTCATTGTCAACCCCGCTTCCCAGAGTACGCTAGATTGGGCACGTGACATAGCCAACCATGCTACCTGTGGGTAGGAAGCATCCATCCACAGTCACATTACGGCTGTAGAGATATCAAGAACAAGATAAAATTTTCTAAAACATGTCCATAATCCAGAATAACAGGAGTCAATAATAAATAAATGCGGAAGCAAATGATCCAATACAAATAACTGAAAAGTATGTCCCATAATGCGGGCTCACATCAGGAAATAAATGCAGGAAATAAAAACTAACTAATACTAACACCTCACAGCTCAGCCTGTTGGCTGAAGTACTCCTGCTCGGACCGCGACAATGGTACAGAATCTGCGCCATGCAAAACCCAGATGTCAGCGCGTCATGTCAACCAGTAATATAATATGAACAGTGTAACAGGCAATGCAGAAATAAACATGAATAAAGCAATAGTATGAAACAAGCAGTGCAGGGTAGTGTGTAGTGGGTAACTAAACTGTTCTATCAGGTTTTCTATTCTAAAGTCTTTGAAATCAAATTGAGTAATCCTCCATGTAACTCAAAGGATATGTCCCGTTACCCCCCGGGACCGCGGATCAGGAATGTGTGAACCAATAGTGGTTCTGTCCCGTTACCCCCCGGGACCACTAATCAGGAAATGTAAGAGTCACGAATGGCTCTGTCCTGTTACCCCCCGGGACCACGGATCAGGAAAATGTAAGAGTCACGAATGGCTCTGTCCCGTTACCCCCCGGGACCACGGATCAAGTAATACCCTTTTAAGTTACACTTTAGTTTACACTTTTGATTTCCCCATACCCCCAAGTTATATGTGTCAGGTCAGGTATTCAGTAATCAAGAACTAATGCCAACACAGGATCAGGTAACAGCAGGTTTTGTCTGGATAGACAACAGGAATGGTCCATGAGGACTACATGTCGGGTTTGTTGGCATTAAGCACGAGATCAGGTAACAGGTCAGGTCATGGTACATCAGGTCAAGTCAACAGTAAACGGTACCATGTCAGGTGTATCAATATATAACATGTGTAACAAAGTCAAGTCAAGATGTAACAATATCGTGGGTGTGCCCACAACAGATATATAATCGAACAGGGGATTAACAGCAAGAAATAAGCAATAAATTAAACAACCATAAGCAGTTCATTCAATCACAATAGTGCATTAATATAGTGCAGCCGTTTTATTATATTAACAGGTTTTGAGCACCCTTAGCGGTGCGACAGTTTAAATGATGATGCACTACAGTTATATCAAGCCTTTGAATACGAATATCCGAAAGTAATAGAACTACATGGGAAAGTGCTGCAATCCATTAAACGGTAAAATGTGATTAACGGGTAAACTTGGTTCTTAGGTTAAAGTGGCAAATTGTAATTCCTATGTTAACTGTAAAATGATATATGTCATATTGCAACCATATGAGAAAAGTTAAGTTTTGCAGGTTTAATGAGTCAAACATATATAATTGTATAGTATAGCATGTAGCAAGTGATACTTGCCTCGACGGGTCGCGAACCGGGAAAAACGGAACGTAATGTCGGCGGGGAAACTCGCGACGGACGCACGGTTCACGGATTGAACCCAAACAACGAACAATGGGGCCACACGGATCGGGGTACCTCGCTGGAACGTCGGGACACGTCACCGGAATCGCCGAATTCTGGCGAGATGCAAAACAGCGACAATCAAGAATTGCAGAAAGAATAGAAAGAAAACAAAGAAGAAAGGAAGGAGGATGGAGAAGGGACTGCTCACGAGGATCTGTGGGATGAGTGGTGATCGCCGACTACGGCGACGGAGCTCCGGCGGGGTACCTGCAGCGACGGCGGAAAATTTCCAGATCAAGAAACCTTAATGAGAGAAGGAAGAAGAAGAAAGGAGAAGATGGAGGATGAGAAGCTCACCGAGGGGGTGCTAGCGAGGCCGGGGGCAGATTGAGATTGCCGGCGGCGATCCGTCGAGGTGTAGGCGGTGTGCAGGTGGCGTGCAGGCGGCATGCAGGCGCTCGGGGAAGAGGGAAGAGGGGGAAGAAGGTGCAGTGGCTGCGACGAGGGCGAAGAGGCGAGGGTGATGGTGGCGTCGGCGTTGGGGCTGCGGCGGCGACGGGCACGGTGGCTAAGGCTAGGGTTGCGATGGGTTTCTCGTGAAGGAAGAGATGCAGGGAATGCATATATATAGGGAAGAGAGAGAGGTAAAGAAATTAGAGAGAGAGAGAGTGGAGAGAGAGAGAGAGATGTGAGAGGAGGGGCCCACGGGGTTAAAACCCACGCTGATTGGCCAGAGGAAAAGATTCAGAAACTAAAGAATTTTTTTAAAGATTTAGAAGATTAAATAAACAGTGAAATCCTTGTATATAAGGAAATATTATAAGGTTTGAATATTATATTAATTTGGGATTTTGGCGCTAAATGAAACATTTCCCAATCGCACCCGGGTTGGGTCCAAAAATTTGAAATTTAAATAATAGGATTTTAAGCGGGTTCCAAAATTTAAAATGAAATGTTTTATTATTAAAAAGCTTACCCCCAAGTCGGACACCTGTACGCGCGCGTAGTCGTCCAAACTCGCCCGTTTTACCGAACGGGACGAGAACTCGACGCACGGACGCTACCACGCGGCTAGGGGTGACGAGTAGGCCAAGATAGATATTTTGAATTTTATTTTAGGTGCTAAAATTTGTTATATGCAGAAATGACTTTGCCAGATAAAATTTCACGGTAAGTGTCGAACAGGCAAGCTAAATGAACTGAGTAATATCTAGTGCTCAACCAGTAACAGAAAATAGTAGTATTGGGCTCGGGTGTTACATTATACCCAACTACAAAAGAATCTCGTCCTCGAAATTCCAAGAATACAAGATAGAAAACTACAGGAAAAGGTGAGGAAACTTCTGCCGAATCTCATCTTCTCGCTCCCAAGTGGACTCTCCATGCGATCGATTACCCCAAGAAACGAGCACAAGGGGAATAACCTTGTTCTTAAGAACCTTTTCCCTTCGATCCATGATTTCAACCGGTCGCTCCTCAAAAGTCAGGTCTTCCCGTACAGTTAACTCCGAATGATCCAAGACGTGTGTTTTATCTCGAACATACCTTCGTAGTTGAGATACATAAAACACATCGTGCACACCTGCCAAGGACTGCGGTAACGCCAAACGGTACGCTACCTCTCCAACGCGCTCCAATATCTCGAAGGGTCCAACGAATCGAGGACTAAGCTTCCCTCGATTCCCAAAACAAATCACCCCTCTAGTCGGTGATATTTTCAAGAATACCAAATCACCCATGGTGAACTCTAGAGGTCTTCTTGACGTGTCAGCCCAACTTTTCTGTCTGTCTTGAGCTGCCTTCATGTCCTTTCTGATAGTGTTAACCTTCTCGACTGTCTGCACCACCAAATCTGGTCCCAATAATCTTCGTTCACCAACATCATCCTAACAAATAGGTGAACGACACTTACGACCATACAAAGCTTCAAACGGAGCCATCTGGATAGTTGCTTGGAAACTATTGTTGTAAGAAAACTCCACCAAGTGTAGATGATCCTCCCACGAATCCTTGAAGTCCAACATGCATGCTCTCAACATATCTTCAAGAGTTTGAATCGTTCTTTTCGACTGACCATCAGTTTGAGGATGATAAGCTGTGCTAAACTTCAATCGAGTCCCCAAACTTTCCTGTAAACTCCTCCAGACGTGTGATAAGAACCGAGTGTCCCGATCGGACACGATGCTCACCGGTACGCCATGCAGTCTTACAATCTCCTGCATGTACCGTTCTGCCAAAGTCTCCATTGATTGACCAACCCGGAAAGGTATAAAGTGAGCTGCCTTGGTCAATCGATCGACAATCACCCATACTGCATTGTTGCCTTTTGGACTTCACGGTAAAGCCGTCACGAAATCCATGGTTATATGTTCCCACTTCCACTGAGGAATCGGAAGTGGTTGCAACAAACCAGCAACCCTTTGGTGTTCAGCCTTGACTTGCTGACATACCAAGCACTTAGCCACGAAGCGAGCAATCTCCCGTTTCATGCCTTCCCACCAGAAATGATGTCGAATATCACGGTACATCTTTGTGCCTCCTGGATGTACAGAGTAAGCTGAACTGTGTACCTCCTTCATAAGCTCTTCACGAACATCTCCCTTTGGCACACACAAACGGCTACCATACCTCAACGAACCATCTTCATGGACCAGTAAATCTGTTCGTAGTCCAGCTTCAACCTGCTCTCGAAACTTTTGCAGTCTAGGATCCAGCGATTGTGCCGCTTTAATCTTCTCAACCAAGGACGACTGTACTTGCAACTGCAACAACTATCCCGTAGAACGCGGTAGCACAACTTCCAAGTCAAATCTTCGAAAATCTGCAATGATCTCCCTCTGCGTAGTTAACACCTGAATCGCTGGTAACCGACTAAGCGTATCCGGCACGACGTTAACTTTTCCCGGATGGTACTTATGATCAAGGTCGTAGTCGGCCATCAGTTCCAACCATCTACGCTGCCTCATATTCAACTCCTTCTGAGTGAACACATAGTTCAAACTCTTGTGATCTGTAAAAACTTCGACTCTCTCGCCCAAAAGGTAGTGTCTCCAAATCTTCAAAGCGAAGATCACAGCCGCAAGCTCCAAGTCGTGAGTGGGATAATTCTTCTCATGGGTCTTTAATTGTCTCGATGCGTATGCTACAACCTTCCCATGCTGCATCAAAACACATCCCAATCCTTTTCCAGATGCGTCGCTGTGAATCACCAATCCTCCGGAATTGTCTGGCACGGTCAGAATAGGGGCGGTTATCAAATTCTGCTTCAACGTCTCAAAAGCTAACGCACACTTATCCGTCCATACAAAAGGTACCTCCTTGCGCGTAAGCTTGGTCAACGGTTCTGCCAGACGAGCGAAGTTCTCCACAAATCTCCTGTAGTACCCGGCTAATCCAAGGAAACTTCTTATCTCAGCTACATTCTTTGGAATCGGCCAATCTCGAACTGCTGCAATCTTTTCGGGATCGACGGCGATTCCATCGCCCGACAGAACATGCCCCAGAAACTTCACTTCTTCCAGCCAAAATTCGCACTTACTCATCTTCGCATACAATTTCTCCTGTCTCAATGTCTGTAGTGCGATCTTCAAATGCTCAGCATGCTCCTCAAAACTCTTCGAGTAAACCAGAATATCGTTAATGAATACCACAATAAACTGGTTCAAGAACGGTGAAAAGATTCGGTTCATCAAATCCATGAATATTGCCGGCGCATTCGTTACTCCGAAGGGCATCACTAGATACTCGTAATGTCCATACCGAGTTCGAAACGCCGTCTTGCAAATATCTTCTGCTTTCACTCGGACCTGATGATATCCGGATCGCAAATCCAGTTTCGAGAATACCCTCGCGCCACTAAGCTGCTTAAAAAGTTCTCCAATGTGAGGGATCGGGTACTTGTTCTTAATAGTCACCCGGTTTAATTCTCGATAGTCGATGCACATCCTTCTCGTGCCATCCTTCTTCTTTACTAGAAGGACTGGAGCTCCCCAAGGCGAGTTGCTGCTTCGAATCCAACCCTTCTTAAGCAATTCAGCAACTTGTTTCTTGACTTCTTCTAACTCTACTGGTGCCATTGGATAATACGCTTTAGATACTAGCGCTGCACCAGGAATAAGGTCAATCACGAACTCCACGTCTCGCTTCGGCGGTAAACCCGATATATCTTCAAACACATCCATAAAATCGCGAACAACCGCCGGCTCTTCATTATTATCAACATCCATTACTGCAAGAATAACATTTGTCAGCCTAGACCTAAACTCGACTGGCCCGACAGAACTGCTTCCTCCAGTGAAGGTAAACTCAGGATGTCCGGGAATCTGGAAAATTACCTTCCTTGCCCTACAGTCAATGTGAGCGTGGAAAGTGCTAAGAAAGTCCATTCCCAAGACGACCTCGTAGCTGCCCGTATCAATCACCAAGAAATCTGCAAAAAGCTCCCGTCCGCACACCACAACTGTACAGTCTTTACATTCCCTACTAGATACAATTTTCCCATTCCCAGTGTGTATGTCCCAGAAACTAGACAGGGTCGTGCAGGCAATCGAGTGTGTAGTTATAAACTTGGATGACATAAAACAATGGGATGCACCAGAATCAAATAATTCCACTGCGGGAAAACCATGAACGAGTAGAATACCTGAAACCACTTCTCCTGATGCCTTAGCTTCCTCAGCTGTCAAGGTAAAAGCTCGAGCCTGATTAGGTCCTTGAGTCAGCTGTTTCTGCCCTTGGAACGGTTTCTGCGGAGGCTTCTGAAAATCATCCCTTGTACGAAGCTTCGACGGACAGGCACCAACTGCGTGATCAGCCGCTCCACAAACCAAACAAAGTCCCAGCTTCCTTCGACAATCCTTCTGCACGTGCCCAGGTAAACGGCAGTAGTCACAAATCATGCTCTTTCTTCGATCAACGATTGTAGGGTTGCTAGGCACGCGCACAAGGGTCTATGAGGCATCAACCATGCCCGAATAAAAATTTAGCCGTGCCGAACAACCCGAATACGGAACTTTAAACTAGAGATTAGGCGATAACTTGCATGCTAAACAATTTAACACTAAGTGAGAGGGATTACAACCTTTGTAGATCCGGTCCTTCACTTCATATGCTCCGTGTTGTGGTCCCTTCGCTGCGATCATCGGGATCCGGACTCTCGAGAGGTTCCACGAAGAGAAAGACGCAACCTTTGCTTCCGATCTTTGATACTACGATGATCTACCTCGAAGTTTCTTTAACACAAGCTAACACTCATGAAATGATGTGAACACCCTCATCTAAATGGCAAGGGAAGATGAGGATGATGAAGTAGGAATTTTTCTCTATTTATTTATCATTTTCTCACTATTATTCATCACCTTTGAAAAACTAGCAAGCTTTTCCATGGAAGAATGAAGGAGGAAGAAGAAGATCAATCCATTTGTGATGAATAGGAAATAATAATATGATAGATAAAGCAACCATGGTTCACTTAACCTTTGTAGAGAATTGACTAGGGTTAGGGTTTTTGGGTAATTAAAAGAATGAGTCATGAACAAATATCTTTCACAAAACAAAACAAATCCTTCTAGAAACTTCTAGAAAGATTAACCCTAATCCGAACCCTAATCAAGTTTAAACTCCACTAAACGAGTTGCATTAGTTATCATATCAAGTTACAATATTATATATCACATATATAATATTTACCGTAACAAAATAAAATAATACAATTAACATATATCGCATATATATCAATGTATTACCCGAGTGAGAAAAAGAATCTTTTAGTGAGCAAATATTAGTTAATGCAATTTAATATATCACATATATTATTATACATTAAATTATCGAATCAACACTTGATCCGACAATCCGGCTATATCGCATATAACCGGCTAATATTTATCCGTACCGATTCATCGAATCAACACTTGATCCGATGACCCGGCTGATATCAAATATCGCGAGAATACAATACGATATCACATACCGCATTATCCTCGGTCCCGCACATATCACATATGTGCTCCTACTCCGTTTTGTCTGAGTCAAGAAACCTCTGTGTAGGACTCTAAAGAATCGTCAATACGCCGGCAGTAGGTGATGATCATATCAAACACCCACAAGCTGCAAGCGGTCAGCTAAACGTAACAGCTACCCAGGTATTGAGCGCTCAGAAGATCAACAAGCAAGCCTGTACATTCTCCTGTGGATCCAAACAGTAACACTCCCGTACAGTCCGGTCTCGTCGTCTGATATGTTGCATATCTCGCCTAGGGGTGGTAAACGTCAGACCCCAGTAGCTCGATAAGTCGTGTCGATATGAGGTCTATAACAGTTCGAGAAACTACTGATAACACTTACCAGTAAATCTCAGCAACCCTGGCCAGGGATTTCCGGTTATAGCCAATCGAACACAGCACAACATCAACTCCCTATACCGGGAGAGACGATCCCCTCCTATCGCTCATTGCCTCCATGTGATTCGGGACTGTACCTAAAAGCCGCCTTTTTGCACGCCCTCTTGGACGTGGTATGATGGAAATCAAAGCACAGTAGGAACCACACAAGACTCTATGACGATCTCGGGTCAACAGACTACTCTGTACCAGTGTCACCGGAGAACTGCCATCTGACGTATGGTATAATACCATCTGGGAGTTCTCGGCGAGCCCGTCCAGTGTACCCAGTCTCCACTGAGCACCCGTACACCATCCTTGATGTCAAACACCGATGGATATGGGATCATCCATCGCCCATCATATGGGTCAAGATGCGTATACGCTAGTCTACTCTGGTGCATCGATGCCCTGTCTCGATACACCCTCGACTAGGAACAGTTATAGGATGTACTCGTCGACTACCGTGGCCCCACTAGTATGATCTCATCATAGTCCCAGTAGTCGAGTATATATCCTAAGGGCTTTATCAACATGTAACATAGAGACAATTAGAGTACATGTTAAGATAAAGTACAACCAGATAGCATACTATCATGTCGAGCAAGAAAGTCCTCCTTATATATGTCCTAGCATCCACTACAATATACATCGTATGTACAGTAATGGCCTCTAGGGCATACATATAACTAACAATCTCCCACTTGCACTTGGGCCATCTGTTATGGTATCGCATACCCAACAATTAGCTGCGGTTGAAGTATCTCATACTCAACCATCCCGTAAAAGTCTCTACTGGGAAAAAGGCCTTCGTGAGTGGATCCGTGCTGTTGTCCTCTGTGTCTACTCTCCTGACCTCGATCTCCCTGGAGATCAACCATCTCCATGATCAGGTGATACTGCCTAAGAATTATATCTGGATTTCTGAAGGGACGGTAGTTCCTTGGCTAAAGCCACAACCCCATTGTCACACAATGGTAGGAACGAAGTTCATCTTATGAACTTTTATATATCCAGACTGCCTCTTTTGGTAGCATCCTTTGTAACGATGTATCTTGCCTTTAATCGTCTAGTATGTCACGGTATCTAGCTTGGAACTCTTCCAACATACCGTCCCTCCACTAAGGGTAAAGACAATGCCTGCGACTGACATTCAGTCGTCCTTATCACCCTGGAACCTTTCCAGTGATTCTCCCGAGGATCTATTGATACCATCTCACTACAACTAGTGAGTATCCTAACATCCAATTAGATCTATCTCATAGATCCAAAACCCAGGATTTAGGAGGTATCACTTTGATCCTATATGGAGAATCCTTGTGATAAGCGGAGATTGACCGAGCGTAGCATAGGAAACTCCTTCCCTATCAAGAGTATGTCATCCACGTATTCTACGAGGATCACCACCATACTCTCTACTACCTTTTCGTATATACAAGGTTCATCTACCATTTTGATGAAGTCAAACTCTTTGACTACCACATCAAAACAGATGTTCCAACTCCGCGATGCCTGCTTTATCATATAAAACATCTTTCACACGTTTCCGCTGCTCCCACTTTCTACGAAGCCCTCTGGCTGTGTACTTATAGACACTCTTTTCTAAAACATCATTTAGAAAAGCAGTCATGACACCCAACCACCAGATATCGTAGTCATGGTATGTAGCCGTGGCAAGTAGGATCTGGATGGACTTAAGCATAGCTTTGAAAGTCTCAACTTTTCCATGTACACCAAGTAATCTTCTCAAGATATACTCGCTCCTGATGGGGATCTAACCCTTCAGATAAAGCAACCAAAGTCCATACTTTGTTGGTGTATAAGGATTCCATCTTAGATCGATAAGCATCCAGCCATTCTTATAGAGTCCCACTCCTGATGGCCAGCTCGAAACCAGTTCGGTCATCATCTCATGATGCAATCCTCGCTCCCACTGTCATAGAGAAACCGAAGTATCTCTCAGGTGGGTGAGGAACCCTACTAGATCGGCGGAGAGGCTGAGGTTCGTTGGAAACTATTGAATCCTTTGGTTCTACCAAATCATCAGCTGCATTTTGTATAGCTGGAACCATTCCAGTTCTACATAACAGACCTTGCCTCGAGCTTGTCCGGATTTTGCTTTTAGACATAGGCCGGACAACCCCAAATCTTAACAAACTTAAGATATGGGCTCTGGGCTCTTTTCTTTTATATCGCATATGAAGTGGTAAGCAACTAATTTGATTTGAACCCTATTCAATAGGTATGCAGCTTCTCAAGTGCATAACTCCCAAAAGGAAATAGGAAACTCAGTAGTATTCATCATAGAGCACACCGTATCACATAGGGTGCTATTGCTCCGCCCCGATATACCATCGTGCTATGGTGTATACGGAGGAGTAATGCTGCGAGAGAATCTCATTCTCCTTTAGAATAGTCCAGGAATTCCGTGCTCAAGTATTCTCCTCCTTGATCTCATCAAAGGACATAATACTTTTACCCGTATTTTGGTTCTCTACTTCTAACTTATATTCTGTGAATATCTCAAAAGGTTCGGACTTGTGTTTCAACAGGAACATATGTCTGAATCTTAAGAGATTATCAGAGAATGTAATGAAGTACTAAGAACCAATCTTGGCATGTGTAGACAGGGGACTTTCATACATCAACATGTATCAATCCCAAAAGTTCACTAACTCTTTCTCTGTTTCCAATAAACAGAGCTGTGGTCATCTTATCTTTGTGACATGACCGGCAAGTTTCATAAGATGTAAATTCAAACTAATTTAAATATGCATCTATATGTAACTTTAGCCAGTCGGGTCGCATTGATACGACCTAGTCTACAATACCTCAAGAAGGATTCGTTCATATCTGAACTCTTCCTCTTGTGTGTGTTCCGTATACTAAGAACTGTAATTTGATTTAGAACATCAATGCTTTTAGATAACGTGCCTGAACCGATCAACTCTTGATATAGGAAATGTTCAAAACATTATCCAACAATACAAAATTATATCCTTTCTTTACTAATAAAGAGACTGATATGATTTTGTATATCAGGTTCGGTATCTAATAACATTTGTTCAGAATCAATGTATTCTGGTAATACAGGGTGACAGTGACCAACAGACTTGGCTGCAACACTTGCACCGTTTTCTGTCTCATGAAACTTATCACCCGTTCTCAGTTCTCTACCTATCTGTAGCCCATGTAACAGATTACATATGCGGGATCCTGATCCGGTATCGCATACCCAGGACGTAAAGGATACTGAGAAACAGTTCTCTGTAATGAACACACCCGAAGATGATGCATCAGCATGCACTTTCTTCGTTTGGGCGGCTCGGGAAATCTGGTATTCCCCAATTTCCTGCTCTGTCTTATAACAATTATAAGTTGGAGCGGGACCAACGTTCCCCAGCTCAGTATAACAAGCGGGTTCAGTCAATATATCTGTTTTATTATCTTGATTAAGGCGTGATATGGTCTCTACCTGGAGAGAGAGAGAAGAAAACACTCAGCGTATGCTCTTGCAAGATTAGATTGGTTATCTAATATATCTAATCAGGATGTCTCCCACTGTTTTAATCAAATCTTCCTTCAAACCCTAAAAGGAAAGATTAGCCGGGATTAATTACACGCTACAAGTTCGCCAATCTTTCGGCCAGGCCAGTGTCGGTACTTTGAGGGAGGTCCCCCGTGCTTTCGCACGAACCTAATTACAGTAAACCTCGTTTTCCCAGAGGCGTAACCCCGTTAACACCTTTCTAGACACCTACTTGATTGGCTAATTGTAATGTGTAAAACTCTCCCAGGAGTAACTCTTACTCGCAGCGGGTATCGGGATCCAACTATCTTATAGAAGGTATGCAATCTCATTGCAAATTTCAACACTTGAAATTCCCAATAATATTTTGCCCCTAGCAGCTTATGACCTTGGCTAAGGTCAACAAATCATAAGTGCTAGCCAAGTTCAACCCGTCATTTCCCGATTGAATTAAACCCACCCGCATGACCCTTGGCTAAGGTCAACAAAGTCGCACGACTACCCTAACTCAATCGCATCATATGCTTATACAGATAAGCACTAATCAGCTACCGCACACTACGCCTTGACTAAGGTCAACAAACGTAGCACGAATACTAACCAGTACTTATCTGAAATGACGGAGGGCTACGACGGGTTTTTCAGAAAACCCTTTGCGTAATGAACTTGATATCGTTGTAGAATCGAGTGATTTTAAATGGAGTGTTTTTGAGGCTTTTCTAGTTTTGCTAAAGGGGTCACTCCCGGTGAAGGGATCGTCGGCCCTTTCCTCATCGAATAAGGTGCAGGATATATCATATATACCGCTGTGCAAAACAGAAACTATAGAAGCAATCAAAAGACAAACCGAGTTTGTAGCATCTGCCAGTTATTGCTAAAGGAGTCACTCCCGGTGAAGGGATCTCGGTCCTTTCCTTATCGAATAAGGTGCTGGATGTTCTACAAGGAACACCGCTATGCAAAGCAAGAACTGTAGCTACCAGTTTTTAAACAAGTTTCTACAACATCTTAGGTTTCTTTTATTTCATTAATCTCATTAATGAAGTCCCATTTTAATTATGCTTCGTAAGCATCTCTTTTGAAACGAAATCTGCAATATAACATATATCTCATATATATAATATATAAACATTCGTCTCAGGCAGTAATATGATCTCATCACAGAACATTGCAGCAGAAGAACATATATGAAATATTGGATATACTAGGACGTCCGTGTTTTCAATACGAGCCTGTATAAAACACGGATTCCACGGTCGCAATGAATAGCCAAACCCACATCCCTAGACCCCTACGAGAGCGGCAAGTAACACTGCCAATTCTAGGGCTAGGAGACCCGGTCTCGACTCCTCGAGATGGTCTCCCTCTGGACCCTAGAACCCGGTTACTTGTGCTCCCCGCCTTGGGTCTACCTAATGCGGAAAAGTAAATAATATACAACGGTGACATCTTCCGCTACCTGGAAGTGCCCCAATAAAAGAATATTACATACAAATGAATTTTACATGAATGAAAAAGAAAAACTCTCATCTCACATAAAACCCCCGGCTATTCAGAACGCGACGATCCAATACAACATATCACAGCAACACATAATATCTCATATCATCAACGTAAGCAAGTATGCGTATCCCGATTGTCGTTGATGTATAGCAACGAAGCCGGCGATACACCACATACTACGCTTACGGTCACAGAAAAGAAAGTGTAAAACTACAATAGTTGGAATCCGCAACCTTTTTAGACATCGCATGCCTAACCTAATGAATTCCTTAGACATCGCATGCCTAACAATTATAAACCCCGCATTTTAGTCTCATTTATCGAAAACTCTTTTCAATACCAAGTCGGCCAATTCAACAAGATTCCCGACGTCCTGATCGAATGCTCGTCGCAAACTTTAGTAGACGGCCGCACCCCTGATACCGTCGACGAAGTGCACCAAGGCGGAACACCGCTACCGGGAGCACCCGAACGGATGCTTTCGGTGACGGGGTTCTCCTACGGTCACTTGGTCGGGGCTATGGAGTGAGGCTGTCTATTAAGTTTACCCGGCGAGTATCCGCGTACACTACGTGATTGCGACGGACTTTTGATCACATCAAAATTCCGTAGCAACCGATCAACTGAGACTAAACTACTATGTTTATAATATTCAAATCAGTTATCTCATAACTATTTGTGGATTCCAATTATTGTATCACATTCCAGATAAACAGAAAAAGTTAAACTTTCCGATCGAATCATCAAGCACCCAAGATTTCCCCAATATATCTCAACACTTGAAATCAGTTTAAAAACGTCCATCACATGCCACAGTACCAATGGTCCAGCCGTAGAAGGGTCAAGCCAACGCCTCACATGTGGCACGCCGTACTGCCCCAAACCCTAAGGTTCAAAGGGCAGTTCAAGACGGTCACATAATCGAGTTAAGGTTTGTTGTCTTCTAGAGGGTCCATCGAGTTACTTGCACGACTTAGAACATTCTTAAACACGAGGAAAAATCCAACTTTTGAAAAATTTTCCGACAGGGGAAAAAGTGAGTTATTGATATCCGTTCGAACTTTTTAACAGTTTCTAAAAGTTATCCGGAAAACCACATAGACAAAATCTAATACTCCGATCGAAACATCGAATCCCCAAAATAACCTCAGAAAACTCAACTGTAGAATAAATATTAAAAATTCCCAGAAAATACAACAATAAAAAATAGAAGTTACTGTTGGAAGCACGTGACATGACACCACATTGTTGCCGCGGAACCGCCGCACATGCTGGGGTGGGGCCGCGGTTCCGCGCTACTCTTGATGAATTGTGCTCACGTGCTTCACAGTAATTCTTATAATTACCTGCTGTAATTTTTGGATATTTTTAATGTGGGAAAATCCCAGTTTTTAGAAAATTTCCAGAGAGCAATTTTGAATTTTGGGTTTCGGGTTTTCCGGGTTCGATCGGACTTTAAACTTCGTCTAGACTTCGCCTAAAGCTCTAGCTTGGCTCTGATACCACTGTAGGGTTGCTAGGCACGCGCACAAGGGTCTACGAGGCATCAACCATGCCCGAATAAAAATTTAGCCGTGCCGAACAACCCGAATACGGAACTTTAAACTAGAGATTAGGCGATAACTTGCATGCTAAACAATTTAACACTAAGTGAGAGGGATTACAACCTTTGTAGATCCGGTCCTTCACTTCATATGCTCCGTGTTGTGGTCCCTTCGCTGCGATCATCGGGATCCGGACTCTCGAGAGGTTCCACTAAGAGAAAGACACAATCTTTGCTTCCGATCTTCGATACTACGATGATCTACCTCGAAGTTTCTTTAACACAAGCTAACACTCATGAAATGATGTGAACACCCTCATCTAAATGGCAAGGGAAGATGAGGATGATGAAGTAGGAATTTTGCTCTATTTATTTATCATTTTCTCACTATTATTCATCACCTTTGAAAAACTAGCAAGCTTTTCCATGGAAGAATGAAGGAGGAAGAAGAAGATCAATCCATTTGTGATGAATAGGAAATAATAATATGATAGATAAAACAACCATGGTTCACTTCACCTTTGTAGAGAATTGACTAGGGTTAGGGTTTTTGGGTAATTAAAAGAATGAGTCATGAACAAATATCTTTCACAAAACAAAACAAATCCTTCTAGAAACTTCTAGAAAGATTAACCCTAATCCGAACCCTAATCAAGTTTAAACTCCACTAAACGAGTTGCATTAGTTATCATATCATGTTACAATATTATATATCACATATATAATATTTACCGTAACAAAATAAAATAATACAATTAACATATATCACATATATATCAATGTATTACCCGAGTGAGAGAAAGAATCTTTTAGTGAGCAAATATTAGTTAATGCAATTTAATATATCACATATATTATTATACATTAAATTATCGAATCAACACTTGATCCGACAATCCGGCTATATCGCATATAACCGGCTAATATTTATCCGTACCGATTCATCGAATCAACACTTGATCCGATGACCCGGCTGATATCAAATATCGCGAGAATACAATACGATATCACATACCGCATTATCCTCGGTCCCGCACATATCACATATGTGCTCCTACTCCGTTTTGCCTGAGTCAAGAAACCTCTGTGTAGGACTCTAAAGAATCGTCAATACGCCGGCAGTAGGTGATGATCATATCACACACCCACAAGCTGCAAGCGGTCAGCTAAACGTAACAGCTACCCAGGTATTGAGCGCTCAGAAGATCAACAAGCAAGCCTGTACATTCTCCTGTGGATCCAAACAGTAACACTCCCGTACAGTCCGGTCTCGTCGTCTGATATGTTGCATATCTCGCCTAGGGGTGGTAAACGTCAGACCCCAGTAGCTCGATAAGTCGTGTCGATATGAGGTCTATAACAGTTCGAGAAACTACTGATAACACTTACCAGTAAATCTCAGCAACCCTGGCCAGGGATTTCCGGTTATAGCCAATCGAACACAGCACAACATCAACTCCCTATACCGGGAGAGACGAATCCCCTCCTATCGCTCATTGCCTCCATGTGATTCGGGACTGTACCCAAAAGCCACCTTTTTGCACGCCCTCTTGGACGTGGTATGATGGAAATCAAAGCACAGTGGGAACCACACAAGACTCTATGACGATCTCGGGTCAACAGACTACTCTGTACCAGTGTCACCGGAGAACTGCCATCTGACGTATGGTATAATACCATCTGGGAGTTCTCGGCGAGTCCGTCCAGTGTACCCAGTCTCCACTGAGCACCCGTACACCATCCTTGATGTCAAACACCGATGGATATGGGATCATCCATCGCCCATCATATGGGTCAAGATGCGTATACGCTAGTCTACTCTGGTGCATCGATGCCCTGTCTCGATACACCCTCGACTAGGAACAGTTATAGGATGTACTCGTCGACTACCGTGGCCCCACTAGTATGATCTCATCATAGTCCCAGTAGTCGAGTACATATCCTAAGGGCTTTATCAACATGTAACATAGAGACAATTAGAGTACATGTTAAGATAAAGTACAACCAGATAGCATACTATCATGTCGAGCAAGAAAGTCCTCCTTATATATGTCCTAGCATCCACTACAATATACATCGTATGTACAGTAATGGCCTCTAGGGCATACATATAACTAACAACGATCACAGGCTTCTTCATGGGTGCTACACCTCGACGGTCCACTGGAATACCTCTGCGACCATGAGCTCTATTAGGTACAAATGCGGGCTTCCTTGCCGCAACTGCTGTCTGCTGCAAGCTTCCTTTCATCCCAGATAAACTCTGCTGTTCCCGAGCTGCCGTAAGAACCTGTGAGAAAGTGGTCAAACCCAGGGAGACAATCTGCCTCTGGATGTCCACATCCAAGCTTCCCATGAACCTCCGTGCCCTGTCTGCATCGTTGGCAACTAAAGGTCCAGCGAATCTGTTGAGTCTCGTCCATTCCGCTGCATGCACATCCACGGGTGCTCCATTCTGCCTCAGCCCAATAAACTTCTCTTCCATTTCCTCCCGTGCAGTTCGCGGGAAGAACTTCTCCAGGAAACTCTTAGAAAAATCCACCCATTTGATCGGCTTGGGCAAGCGGGTCTCCTCCACAAGCCACCATTCTCGGGCGTAGTCCACTAACTGAATGCGTACCACATCAACTCTTTTGTCATCTGGAATCTGTGCCGCAATCAACAAATTCTCCGTGTCAACAAGCCACTGCTCGGCTGGCAACGGCTCCTCCAAACCAGTAAATGTAGACGGACCCAAACGTCTGAAATCTGCCACGGTCCCTACTCGGTCAACTGGTTTAGCTCCAGCGTTGTTCACAGACTGCTGAACAATCTGCAAACCTTCCTGAAACGAGTCTGCTTGCTGCTGGATCAGCTCGGTCTGCCTCTTTTTCTTCTCTAGCATTCCTCTTATTACTCCCAACATGGCGGCTTCGTCCATACGTCTCTGATACGTCTTGAAATTCTTATCTGCCATATTCCTGAAATAAAAAACACCCAACATTAGCATGATGATAGATTCAATATATAGATCAAGGCTAGAACTCCAAGATACTTAAATAGAGTACCGCATTGTAACTATGCCGCGGTATCATAGCCACAATTACTTAACTCCACCCAAGTCGCCTAAGTCCTATGGATAACAAGAGATCAGGGTTTCGAGTCGATATGCAAAGTAAGTTTGCACGTCGATATAATCAGGAAGAATGTGATTCAAGAATGGTAAAACGGTCAAGGTGGTAGGACATGTTTCCTAAACACGGGTATTCTGATTCGTGTATTGGGTACAATACCCAACTACAAAAGAATTAACCCAACTAACCTATGGCTCTGATACCAAAAGAACCATGTCACGCCCCGCTTCCCAGAGTATGCTAGATTGGGCACGTGACATAGCCAACCATGCTACCTGTGGGTAGGAAGCATCCATCCACAGTCACATTACGGCTGTAGAGATATCAAGAACAAGATAAAATTTTCTAAAACATGTCCATAATCCAGAATAACAGGAGTCAATAATAAATAAATGCGGAAGCAAATGATCCAATACAAATAACTGAAAAGTATGTCCCATAATGCGGGCTCACATCAGGAAATAAATGCAGGAAATAAAAACTAACTAATACTAACACCTCACAGCTCAGCCTGTTGGCTGAAGTACTCCTGCTCGGACCGCGACAATGGTACAGAATCTGGGCCATGCAAAACCCAGACGTCAGCGCGTCATGTCAACCAGTAATATAATATGAACAGTGTAACAGGCAATGTAGAAATAAACATGAATAAAGCAATAGTATGAAACAAGCAGTGCAGGGTAGTGTGTAGTGGGTAACTAAACTATTCTATCAGGTTTTCTATTCTAAAGTCTTTGAAATAAAATTGAGTAATCCTCCATGTAACTCAAAGGATATGTCCCGTTACCCTCCGGGACCACGGATCAGGAATGTGTGAAACAATAGTGGTTCTGTCCCGTTACCCCCCGGGACCACGGATCAGGAAATGTAAGAGTCACGAATGGCTCTGTCCCGTTACCCCCCGGGACCACGGACCAGGAAAATGTAAGAGTCACGAATGGCTCTGTCCCGTTACCCCCCGGGACCACGGATCAAGTAATACCCTTTTAAGTTACACTTTAGTTTACACTTTTGATTTCCCCATACCCCCAAGTTATATGTGTCAGGTCAGGTATTCAGTAATCAAGAACTAATGCCAACACAGGATCAGGTAACAGCAGGTTTTGTCTGGATAGACAACAGGAATGGTCCATGAGGACCACATGTCGGGTTTGTTGGCATTAAGCACGAGATCAGGTAATAGGTCAGGTCATGGTACATCAGGTCAAGTCAACAGTAAACGGTACCATGTCAGGTGTATCAATATATAACATGTGTAACAAAGTCAAGTCAAGATGTAACAATATCGTGGGTGTGCCCACAACAGATATATAATCGAACAGGGGATTAACAGCAGGAAATAAGCAATAAATTAAACAACCATAAGCAGTTCATTCAATCACAATAGTGCATTAATATAGTGCAGCCGTTTTATTATATTAACAGGTTTTGAGCACCCTTAGCGTTGCGACAGTTTAAATGATGATGCAATACAGTTATATCAAGCCTTTGAATACGAATATCCGAAAGTAATAGAACTACATGGGAAAGTGCTGCAATCCATTAAACGGTAAAATGTGATTAACGGGTAAACTTGGTTCTTAGGTTAAAGTGGCAAATTGTAATTCCTATGTTAATTGTAAAATGATATATGTCATATTGCAACCAAATGAGAAAAGTTAAGTTTTGCAGGTTTAATGAGTCAAACATATATAATTGTATAGTATAGCATGTAGCAAGTGATACTTGCCTCGACGGGTCGCGAACCGGGAAAAACGGAACGTAATGTCGGCGGGGAAACTCGCGACGGACGCACGGTTCACGGATTGAACCCAAACAACGAACAATGGGGCCACACGGATCGGGGTACCTCGCTGGAATGTCGGGACACGTCACCGGAATCGCCGGATTCTGGCGAGATGCAAAACAGCGACAATCAAGAATTGCAACAAGAATAGAAAGAAAACAAAGAAGAAAGGAAGGAGGATGGAGAAGGGACTGCTCACGAGGATCTGTGGGACGAGTGGTGATCGCCGACCATGGCGACGGAGCTCCGGCGGGGTACCTGTAGCGACGGCGGAAAATTTCCAGATCAAGAAACCTTAATCAGAGAAGGAAGAAGAAGAAAGGAGAAGATGGAGGATGAGAAGCTCACCGAGGGGGTGCTAGCGAGGCCGGGGGCGGATCGAGATCGCCGGCGGTGATCCGTCGAGGTGTAGGCTGTGTGCAGGTGGCGTGCAGGCGGCGTGCAGGCGCTCGGGGAAGAGGGAAGAGGGGGAAGAAGGTGCAGTGGCTGCGTCGAGGGTGAAGAGGAGAGGGTGATGGTGGTGGTGGCGTCGGCGTTGGGGCTGCGGCGGCGACGGGCACGATGGCTAGGGCTAGGGTTGCGATGGGTTTCTCGTGAAGGAAGAGATGCAGGGAATGTATATATATAGGGAAGAGAGAGAGAGGTAAAGAAATTAGAGAGAGAGAGAGAGTGGAGAGAGAGAGAGATGTGAGAGGAGGGGCCCACGGGGTTAAAACCCGCGTTGATTGGCCAGAGGAAAAGATTCAGAAACTAAAGAATTTTTTTAAAGATTTAGAAGATTAAATAAACAGTGAAATCCTTGTATATAAGGAAATATTATAAGGTTTGAATATTATATTAATTTGGAATTTTGGCGCTAAATGAAACATTTCCCAATCGCGCCCGGGTTGGGTCCAAAAATTTGAAATTTAAATAATAGGATTTTAAGCGGGTTCCAAATTTTAAAATGAAATGTTTTATTATTAAAAAGCATACCCCCAAGTCGGACACCTGTACGCGCGCGTAGTCGTCCAAACTCGCCCGTTTCACCGAACGGGACGAGAACTCGACGCACGGACGCTACCACGTGGCTAGGGGTGACGAGTAGGTCAAGATAGATATTTTGAATTTTATTTTAGGTGCTAAAATTTGTTATATGCAGAAATGAATTAGCCAGATAAAATTTCACGGTAAGTGTCGAACAGGCAAGCTAAATGAACTGAGTAATATCTAGTGCTCAACCAGTAACAGAAAATAGTAGTATTGGGCTCGGGTGTTACAGTCATAGAGAAACCGAAGTATCTCTCAGGTGGGTGAGGAACCCTGCTAGATCGGCGGAGAGGCTGAGGTTCGTTGGAAACTATTGAATCCTTTGGTTCTACCAATTCATCAACTGCAGTTTGTATAGATGGAACCATTCCAGTTTTACATAACAGACCTTGCCTCGAGCTTGTCCGGATTTTGCTTTTATACATAGTCCGGACAACCCTAAATCTTAACAAACTTAAGATATAGGCTCTTCTCTTTCCATATCACATATGAAGTGGTAGGCAACTGATTTGATTTGAACCTTATTCAATAGGTATGCAGTTTCTCAAGTGCATAACTCCCAAAAGGAAATAGGAAACTCAGTAGTACTCATCATAGAGCACACCATATGACATAAGGTGTTATTGCTCCGCCCCGATACACCGACGTGCTGTGGTGTATACGGAGGAGTAATGCTGAGAGAGAATCTCATTCTCCTTTAGAATAGTCCAGGAATTCCGTGCTCAAGTATTCTCCTCCTTGATCACATCAAAGGACATAATACTTTTACCCGTTGTTGGTTCTCTACTTCTAACTTATATTCTGTGAATATCTCAAAAGGTTCGGACTTGTGTTTCAACAGGAACATATGTCTGAATCTTGAGAGATTATCAGAGAATGTAATGAAGTATAAAGAACCGATCTTGGCATGTGTAGACAGGGGACCTTATATACATCAACATGTATCAATCCCAAGAGTTCACTAACTCTTTCTCTATTTCCAATAAACAGAGCTGTGGTCATCTTATCTTTGTGACATGACCGGCAAGTTTCATAAGATGTAAATTCAAACTAATTTAAATATGCATCTATATGTAACTTAGCTAGTCGGGTCGCATTGATATGACCTAGTCTACAATACCTCAAGAAGGATTCATTCATTTCTGAACTCTTCCTCTTGTGTGTGTTCCGTATACTAAGAACTGTAGTTTGATTTAGAACGTTAATGCTTTTAGATAACATGCCTGAACCGATCAACTCTTGATATAGGAAATGTTCAAAACATTATCCAATCTATACAAAATTATATCCTTTCTTTACTAATAAAGAGACTGATATGATGTTGTATATCAGGTTCGGTATCTAATAACATTCGTTCAGAATCAATGTATTCTGGTAATACAGGGTGATAGTGACCAACAGACTTGGCTGCAACACTTGCACCGTTTTCTGTCTCATGAAACTAATCACCCGTTCTCTGTTCTTTACCTTTCTGTAGCCCATGTAACAGATTACATATACGCGATCCTGATTTGGTATCTCATACCCAGGACGTAAAGGACATTGAGAAACAGTTCTCTGTAATGAACATACCCGAAGAAGATGCATCAACATGCACTTTCTTCGTTTGGGCGGCACGGGAAATCTGGTATTCCCCAATTTCCTGCTCTGTCTTATAACAATTATAAGTTGGAGCGGGACCAACGTTCCCCAGCTCAGTATAACAAGCGGGTTCGGTCAATATATCCGTTTTATTATCTTGATTAAGGCGTGATATGGTCGCTACGTGGAGAGAGAGAGAAGAAAACACTCAGCGTATGCTCTTGCAAGATTAGATTGGTTATCTAATATATCTAATCAGGATGTTTCCCACTGTTTTAATCAAATCTTCTTTCAAACCCTAAAAGGAAAGACTAGCCAGGATTAATTACACGCTACAAGTTCGCCACTCTTTCAGCCAGACCAGTGTCGGTACTTTGAGGGAGGTCCCCCGTGCTTTCGCACGAACCTAATTAAAGTAAACCTCGTTTTCCCAGGGGCGTAACCCCGTTGACACCTTTCTAGACACCTACTTGATCGGCTAATTGTAATGTGTAAAACTCTCCCAGGAGTAACTCTTACTTGCAGCGGGTGTCGGGATCCAACTATCTCATAGAAGGTATGCAATCTCATTGCAAATTTCAACACTTGAAACTCCCGATAATTTTGCCCCTAACGTGCTATGACCTTGACGAAAGCCAACAAACCATAGCCCGCTAGTCAAGTTCAGCCCGTCATTTCTTGATTGAATTAAACCCACCCGCACGACCCTTGACGAAAGCCAACAAAGCCGCACGACTACCCTAATCCAATCGCATCATATGCAACAGATAAGCAGCATATAGCTACCGCACACTACACCTTGACGAAAGCCAACAAATGCAACATGAATACTATATACAACTTATCTGAAATGACAGAGGGCTACGACAGGTTTTTCAGAAAACCTTTTGCGTAATGAACTTTATATCGTTGTAGAATCGAGTGATTTTAAATGGAGTGTTTTTTAGGCTTTTCTAGTTTTGCTAAAGGGGTCACTCCCGGTGAAGGGATCGTCGGCCCTTTCCTCATCGAATAAGGTGCAGGATATATCACATATACCGCTGTGCAAAGCAAGAACTATAGAAGCAATCAAAAGACAAACCGAGATTGTAGCATCTGCTAGTTTCACTAAAGAGGTCACTCCGGAGAAGGGATCACGGCTCTTTCCTTATCGAATAAGGTGCTGGATGTTCTACAAGGAACACCGCTATGCAAAGTAAGAACTAGAGCTACCAGTTTTTGTTTTTAAAACAAGTTTCTACAACATCTTAGGTTTCTTTTATTTCATTAATCTCATTAATGAAGTCCCATTTTGTTATGCTTCACAAGCATCAGATGCGAAACGAAATCTGCAATATAACATATATCTCATATATATAATATAAACATTCGTCTCAGGAAGTAATATGATCTCATCACAGAACATTGCAGCAGAAGAACATATATGAAATATTGGATATACTAGGATGTCCGTGTTTTCAATACGAGCCGGTATAAAACACGGATTCCACGGTCGCGATGAATAGCCAAACCCACATCCCTAGACCCCTACGAGAGCGGCAAGCAACACTGCCAATTCTAGGGTTAGGAGACCCGGTCCCGACTCCTCGAGATGGTCTCCCACTGGACCCTAGAACCCGATTACTTGTGCTCCCCTCCTTGGGTCTACCTAATGCGGAAAAGTAAATAATATACAATGGTGACATCTTCCGCAACTTGGAAGTGCCCCAATAAAAGAATATTACATACAAATGAATTTTACATGAATGAAAAAGAAAAACTCTCATCTCACATAAAACCCCCGGCTATTCAAAACGCGACGATCCAATATAACATATCACAGCAACACATAATATCTCATATCATCAACGTAAGCAAGTATGCGTATCCCGATTGTCGTTGATGTATAGCAACGAAGCCGGCGATACACCACATACTACGCTTACGGTCACAGAAAAGAAAGTGTAAAACTATAATAGTTGGAATCCGCAATCTCTTTAGACATCGCATGCCTAACCAAATGAATTCCTTAGACATCACATGCCTAACAATTATAAACCCCGCATTTTAGTCTCATTATCGAAAACTCTTTTCAATGTCAAGTCGGGCAATTCAACAAGATTCCCGACGTCCTGATCGAATGCTCGTCGCAAACTTTAGTAGACGGCCGCACCCCCAGATGCCGTCGACGAAGTGCACTAAGGCGGAACACCGCTGCCGCGAGCACCCGAACGGATGCTTTCGGCAACGGGGTTCTCCTACAGTCACTTGGTCGGGGCTTTGGGGCGTGGCTGTCTATTAAGTTTACCCGGCGAGTATCCGCGTACGCTACGTGATTGCGACGGACTTTTGATCACATCAAAATCCCGTGGCAACCGATCATCTGAGACTGAACTGCTAGATTTATAACATTCAAATTAGTTATCGCATAACTACCTGTGGATTCCAAATATTGTATCACAATCCAGATAAATAGACAATGTTAAACTTTCCGATCGAATAATCAAACACCCAAGATTTCCCCAATATATCTCAACACTTAAAATCAGTTTAAAAGCTTCCATCACATGCCACAGTACCAATGGTCCAGCAGTAGAAGGGTCAAGCCAACGCCTCACATGTGGCACGCCGTACTGCCACAAACCCTAAGGTTCAGAAGCAGTTCAAGACGGTCACATAATCGAGTTAAGGTTTGTTGTCTTCTAGAGGGTCCACCGCGTTACTTGCACGACTTCGAACGTTCTTAAACTCGAGAAAAAATCCAACTTTTGAAAAATTTTCCGACAGGGGAAAAAGTGAGTTATTGATATCCGTTCGAACTTTTTAACAGTTTCTAAAAATTATCCGGACAAAACTAAACGAAGTTAAATTATTTGATCGAAACATCGAGTCCCCAATACAACCCTTGAAAACTCAACATTTGAGTGGAATTAAAATATTCCCAGAAACAATTGCCAAGAAAGGACCTAAGAATAAATACAAGAAATTCCATGGACTAACTCGACATTTTGGCCGCGGAACCGCCGCAAAACCCCTGGTTTGGCCGCGGTTCCGCGGTCATTTTAGCGAATTAGAAGTCCGTACTTCACAGTAATTCTTAGTTTTTCCTTCTTGTTTTTCTGAGAATTTTTAATTAATAAAAAACCACATTTTTGAAAAATGTACAGAGAAGGGTAAACATCGGGGTTTCGGGTTTCGATCGGACTTTAAACTTCGTCTAGACTTCGCCTAAAGTTCTAGCTTGGCTCTGATACCACTGTAGGATTGCTAGGCACGCGCACAAGGGTCTACGAGGTATCAACCATGCCCGATTAAAATTTTAGCCGTGCCGAACAACCCGAATACGGATCTTTAAACTAGAGATTAGGCGAAAACTAACATGTTAAACACTTTAACACTAAGTGAGAGAGATTACAACCTTTGTAGATCCGGCCCTTCACTTCATTAGCTCCGTGTTGAGGTCCCTTCGCTGCGATCATCATACTCCGGACTCTCGAGAGGCTCCACGAAGAAAAAGATGCAGTCTTGCTTCCGATCTTCGATACAAAGATGATCTACCTTGAAGTTTCGTTAACACAAGCTCTCACTCATGAAATGATGTGAACACCCTCATCTAAATGGCAAGGGAAGATGAGGATGATGAAGTAGGATTTTTGCTCTCTTTTATAATCTTTTTCTCACACTCATTCATCACTTGAAAAAAACTAGTAAGCTTTTTTCATGAAGAAAGAAGAAGGAAGAAGATGAAGAATAATAGAATTATCCTTTTGTGATGAATAGTAATCAAGAATATATGATTGATTATCAAACCATGGTCAAGGATGAGAGGCTAAACCTATGTAGAGAATAAACTAGAGTTAGGGTTTGGTTAGGTCAAAGCATGAGTCATAACAAAATATCTTTATCATGACAAAATAGAATCCTTCTAGAATGAACAAGAAGGAGGTAACCCTAATCAAACCCTAATCCCTTTTTATCATCCTTAAACATATTTTATAATACATCATATCATGTCACAATAATATATATCACATATATATTATATATTTGCAACAAAAGAAAATAATACAATTAACATATATCGCATATATATCAATGTATCAATCCGGTGAGAAAAAGAATCTTTTAGTGAGCTAATATTAGTTAATGTAATTTAATATATCATATATATTATTATACATTAAATTATCGAATCAACCCTTGATCCGACAATCCGACTATATCGCATATAACCGACTAATATTTATCCGTACCGATTCATCGAATCAACACTTGATCCGATGACCCGGCTGATATCAAATATCGCGAGAATAGAATACGGTATCTCATATCGTATTATCCTCGGTCCCGCACATATCACATATGCGCCCCTACTCCGTTTTGCCTGAGCCAAGAAACCTCTGTGTAGGACTCTAAAGAATCGTCAATACGCCGGCAGTAGGTGATGATCATATCAAACACCCACAAGCTGCAAGCGGTCAGCTAAACGTAACAGCTACCCAGGTATTGAGCGCTCAGAAGATCAACAAGCAAGCCTGTACATTCTCCTGTGAATCCAAACAGTAACACTCCCGTACAGTCCGGTCTCGTCGTCTGATATGTTGCATACCTCGCCTAGGGGTGGTAAACGTCAGACCCCAGTAGCTCGATAAGTCGTGTCGATATGAGGTCTATAACAGTTCGAGAAACTACTGATAACACTTACCAGTAAATCTCAGCAACCCTGACCAGGGATTTTCGGTTATAGCCAATCGAACACAGCACAACATCAACTCCCTATACCGGGAGAGGCGAATCCCCTCCTATCGCTCCTTGCCTCCATGTGATTCGGGACTGTACCCAAAAGCCACCTTTTTGAATGCCCTCTTGGACGTGGTATGATGGAAATCAAAGCACAGTGGGAATCACATAAGACTTTATGACGATCTCGGGTCAACAGACTACTCTGTACCAGTGTCACCGGAGAACTGCCATCTGACGTGAGGTATAATACCATCTGGGAGTTCTCGGTGAGTCCGTCCAGTGTACCCAGTCTCCACCGAGCACCCATACACCATCCTTGATGTCAAACACCGATGGATATGGGATCATCCATCGCCCATCATATGGGTCAAGATGCGTATACGCTAGTCTACTCTGGTGTATCGATGCCCTGTCTCGATATACCCTCGACTAGGAACAGTTATAGGATGTACTCGTCGACTACTGTGGCCCCACTAGTATGATCTCATCATAGTCCCAGTAGTCGAGTACATATCCTAAGGGCTTTATCAACATGTAATATAGAGACAATCAGGGTACATGTTAAGATAAAGTACAACCAGATAGCATACTATCATGTCGAGTAAGAAAGTCCTCCCTATATATGTCCAAGCATCCATTACAATATACATCATATGTACAGTAATAGCCTCTAGGGCATACATATAACTAACACAAGGGAGGGTCCATAGAAAACTGGGGGCATTTGGAGAAAGGGGGGCCGAGCACACCGGTTTTGGGAGGGTTTGGCCGGCCACTTTCTGAGTATAGGGGATCGGGTTTGCATGGTAGGTATATGTGTTCCCCCATATCACTCTAGTGCCATTTGTTTGGTCTAAAATAACCTGGTTTGTATGCAGAGATTTGGAGGGAAACTTGGTGCAACATCTCACATCAACACTTTAAGCATTTATTGCACCATCAATGCACATTGTTGGATATATGTATGCCCTTGAGGCCATTATGTGATAGTTGATGTATCTATACATGTATATATATTCAGTTTACATTCTTGCTCGACATGATAGTATGCTATCTGGTTTCTCTTTATCTGACATGTTGATTTGATCATGCTTTTATTTCATTCATACATGCTGATAAAGCCCTAAGGATATCGGCTTGACTACTCTGATTATGATGCAGATCATACTAGTGGGACATCTGTAGTCTATAAGCATATCCTAAAATGTCCCTAGTCGGAGGTGTATTGAGACGGGGCATCGATATACCAGAGTAGACTAGCGTATATGATACTAGGCCCATGTGATGGGCGACGGATGTTCCCACATTCGTCGATGTTTGACATCAAGATCATATACGGGTGCTCAGTGGTGACTGGGTACACTGGACGGACTCGCCGAGAACTCCTATATGGTATTATATCTATCGTCGAATAGCAGTTCTCAGGTGACACTGGTACAGGTTAGTCTGTAGACCCGAGATCGTCATGGAGTCTTGTGTGTTCTCCCACTGTACTTTGATTGCCACCCTACCACGGCTCTACTGAGTCGTGCAAACAGGTGGCCATTGGGTACAGTCCCGAGACACACGAAGGCAATGAGCGATAGGAGGGGTTTCGTCTCTCCCGGTATTGGGAGTTGATGCTGTGCTGTGCTCGACTGGTTATAACAGCAAGTCCCTGGCCAGGGCTGCTGAGATTTACTGATAAGTGTTATCAGTAGTTTCTCGATCTGTTATAGACCATTCACCGACACGACTTGTTGAGTTATTGGGGTCGACGTGACCATCCCTAGGCTCGATATGCAGCATATCTGACGAAGAGACCGGACTGTACGGTAGTGTTGCCGGATGGCTCGACGGGAGTTGTAGCAGGTTCGCTTGTTGTCTTCTGATCGCTCAATACCCGGGTGGCCGTTACGTTTGGCTGACCGCTTGCGGCTTGAGGGTGCTTGATATGATCATCACCCACTGCCGGCGTATTGACGAGTCTTAGAGTCCCACACAGGAGTTACCTAGTCCAGGCGAAACGTTGTGGTGCGCGTATGCGATATGCGCTTGAACCCGATTAAAATACGTGTATGGGATACCGTATGTTAATTGGGCGGCTTGCTAATGGTCGGGTCATATATGATATGACCGGATTTGTGAATCAAGTGTTGATTCATCATTAGTTTTCTCACTATAAATCCTATCTTGTTTATGTTGTATGTATGCATGTATGTGTGCATTCATTTTGTTCATGCACATTTGATGTGCAAGCACACATACATACATACATCATATATTGTCATGGTTGTTTATACAATGGGAATGGTGGATGTATAAGAATTACACCATGGTTGTATTTGGATAATTATTAGATTTAAATTAAAGCAAAAGAAAATGAAAAATGGGTTAAATCACTTAAGTCTTTCTACACTCTTCTAACTCAACCATGCTCACCTAACTTTTAACCCATAGTTTATTTTCTTATCATGCTTTTAATTTAAATTAAAATGATATCTAAATATCTAACCATGGTTGGTTTAGAGAAAGAAAAATATATATAGCTATTTTTCTTTTCTCTTTGATAAGATAATTCATTCTCTTCTTAAAAAGTCCATCATCTTCATCAACCTCCATGCTTAAGCTCTCTAGTTCTTACAAGAGAGTGTATCCTTCATAAAAAATAGGATTTTGAAGTGAGATCCATAACCACAACTTCATTCTAATCAAGTCTAGCTCACTTGATTAGAGTGTTCTCTTTGTTTATCAAAGTTGCAAGCTTGGACGGGATAGCTCCGGGTGGATCGTCGTGGATGCAAAAGGACGACGAGCGGACCTTCTTCAAACACTTTGGAGCTTGAGGAGCGAAACAAAAACGGGAGCTACAAAGGTTGTAGCATTCAAACCCTAACTTTTGTTAGCTTTAGTTTTAGTAAACCTAACTTTCTAGGATCGATTCCTATGCTTGTTAGTTTAGCACCTTAAAAAATGAAAACTTTAGGTCATGTGATGCTTGTAATCTCTTCATAGGGTGCTAATCTAACCTTACACATCACACCATATGTGCCCACTTGCTCTAGCCATCATGCCATGGCAGCCCCACCATGGTCCATGCAAAAGAGTTATGTACACTTGTATTTTGTTGGACCATAAATGTGTACACATGATTTATTTGCAAAAGAGCTCTTCGGATATCAGTCGTTTTTCTGTTCTGTCTGCAGTGTTAGCTTCCAAACGTTATATCCATGATTTTGAGTGTATTTCTAGTCTTTTATCATGAACACCTGTAATCTGTAATTCTGAGAAGACACTGGTTAATAGTACCGATATAAACAAAAATAGATAACGAATGAGGGTATTAAAATGCAGTTTTATGAGATGAACAAATACCCTCAAACTTATCATTTTCTCATCCCGAGCAAAACAAAAAATCTTAGCCTCACTTTCGCAGGGAACGCGATTACACTGAGTATGTGCAACAAGCCGTTAAACCTCTAGGTGTCCCTAGTAGGAGGAGTGTTGTCTCCTGAGGGTTTCCAGCGGATTACACCCACAAAATCCCGTCAAGCTAGTTTTATAAGTTGACGTCGATTCTACTCCTACAGTTTAGTATCTAAGTTAGAAATTCTATCATCCTAAGTTAGAAATATTCAACCCTTATGTTTCACGCATCCTATTTATTTAACCTCAGATCCTATACGTTTTTACAGTTTAGAAAGATATTGGTATCTCCTAAGTTTTCCTTCTAATAATCTGATTAGGACAGTATTTGAATAAGTGTGGTTCATCCCAGTAAAAGAATTTGACCTGGGAGAGAAATTTAGACTTGTCCCGGTTCGACCAAAAAGAATGTGTTTCTCCGGTGACTAGAAAGTTCACGATATCGGCGAACCAGGGTTCGACTGATACGGAGAGAAGTTGTTCATCAGGGAACTTCTCATTGATTGGAATTTCCTCGGTTGGTGCATTTGGCAAGCGAGACAAATGATCGGCCACAACATTGTCGGTTCCCTTCTTATCTTTGATGGTTAAGTCAAATTCTTGAAGAAGAAGAAGAAGAATCCAACGTATCAATCTGGCTTTGGCATCCTTTTTTGCAAAGAGGTGCTTAAGCGCAGAATGATCAGTGTAAATCGTGACGTGGGTTCCGATCAAATAAGGATGGAATTTCTCAAGCGCGTACACAACAGCTAAGAATTCTTTTTCCGTGGTGATGTAATTCAGCTGTGTGTCATTCAACGCCATGCTCGAATAATGGATAACATGCGGCTTCTTTTCAAATCGTTGTCCTAAGACAGCACCTATCGTAAAGTCAGAAGCGTCGCACATCAGCTCAAAAGGTTCACTACAGTCTGGTGCACTTAAAATTGGAGCAGAAGTGAGTTCCGACTTCAGAAGCTTGAACGTATGAAGGCACTCAGAGTTGAAGTCAAAAGGAGTTTCCTTAGTTAGCAAAGAAGTCAAGGGTCTAGCTAGTTTGCTAAAATCCTTGATGAAACGTCTGTAAAAACCGGTGTGGCCTAAGAACGCCCTAATGTCACGGACAGTCCGTGGAGGTGGGAGGCTTGAAATGACGTCGATTTTTTCCTTATCGACTTCAATACCTTTTTCAGAAATGATATGGCCTAACACGGTGCCGTGTTTGACCATGAAATGACACTTCTCCCAGTTGAGTGTGGGGTGTTTTTCTTTCGTAACATGACTAACTCAAGATGCCTCAAACACTCAGAAAATGAATCTCCAAAGACGGAGAAATCATCCATGAAAACCTCTAAGAATCGCTCTACCATATCAGAAAAGATGCTCATCATGCACCACTGAAATGTTGCAGGTGCATTGCATAGCCCAAAGGGCATGCGTTGGTAGGCGAAGGTACCAAAAGGACAAGTGAAGATTGTTTTGTCATGATCCTCCGGATCAATCGGGATTTGATTGTAGCCGGAATACCCATCTAAGAAACAATAGTAGGCATGTCCGGCTAGGTGTTAAAGGATTTGATCAATGAAGGGCAGCGGGAAATGATCCTTGCGAGTGGCTGTGTTGAGCTTTCTGTAATCAATACAGACTCTCTATCCCATTTATGTGCGGGTTAGGATTAACTCATTTTCTTCATTCGTGATTACAGTGAGTCCCGATTTCTTTGGTACCACAGGAATGAGGCTTACCCATTTGCTATCAGATATGGGATAGAAGATCCTGTTAGTTATATGTATGCCCTAGAGGCCATTACTATACATGAGATTATATTGTAGTGGATGCTTGGACATATATAGGGAAGTCTTTCTTGCTCGACATGATAGTATGCTATCTGGTTACTCTTTATCTTAACATGTACACTGATTGTCTCTCTGTTACATGTTGGTAAAGCCCTTAGGATGCGTACTTGACTACCTAGATTATGATGGAGATCATACTAGTGGGACAAAGGTAGTCTGTGAGTACGTCTTTTAATGTCCCTTGTCGTGGGTGTATCGAGACGGGGTATCGATATACCAGAGTAGACTAGCGTGTAGCTTCTCGACCCATGTAGATGGGCGATGGATGATCCCATATTCATTGGTGTTTGACATCAGAGATGATATACGGGTGCTCAGTGGAGACTGGGTACACTGGACGAATTTGCCGAGAACTCCCAGATGGTATTATACCTCACGTTCGATGGCCGTTCTCTGGTGACACTGGTACAGGTTAGTCTGTCGACCCAAGATTGTTATAGAGTCTTGTGTGATTCCCACTGTGCTTTGATTTCCACCTTACCACATTTAAGAGAATGTGCAAAACGGTGGTTTTTGGGTACAGTCTCGAGTCACATGGAGGAAATGAGTGATAGGAGGGGATTCGTCTCTCCCGGTAATGGGAGTTGATGTTGCGCTGTGCTCGATTGGCTATAACATGAAGTCCCTGGCTATGGCTAATTCTGAGATTTATTGGTAAGTGTTATCAGTAGTTTCTCGACCTGTTATGAGCCTCACATCGACACGACTTATCGAGTTACTGGGGTCTGACGATTACCACCCCTAGACGAGATATGCGACATATTAGACGAAGAGACCGGACTGTACGGTAAGTGTTACTGATTGGATTCGCAGGAGTATGAGAAGGCTTGCTTGTTGATCTTCTGATCGCTCAATACTCGGGTGGCCGTTACATTTAGCACGCCTCTTGCGGCTTGTGGGTGTTTGATATGATCATCACCTACTGCCGGCGTATTGACGAGTCTTTAGAGTCCTATACAGAGGTTTTCTGGCTCAGGCGGAATGGAGTAGGAGAACATATGAGATATGTGCGGGACCGAGATTAATACGTGTATGAGATACCATATTCTATTCTCGTGATTTATTCGTATCGATCGGTTGTATGTGATATAGCCGGGTTATCGAATCAAGTGTTGATTCGATAAATTGATAAACATGGTATTAGTCGGTTATATGTGATATAGCCGGATTATTAAATTAAGTGTTGATTTGATAATCTAATGTATAATTATATATTTGATATATTAATTTACATTAACTAGTATTAGCCCACTTAAGATTTCTTTTCTCACTTGCTTTGTGCATTAAGTGTATATGTGATATATACTTATGTACATAGTTTGTATCATGCTTGATGATACATGTAAGCATGGGTGTGTGTGTGTGACTTACACCATGATAATTAAAATGTCAAGGTTTTTATTTATCTAAATAATTCAAAATTAGTGAGAATTTTTTCATGCTTGGAAGCTTGGAGAAGCTTGAAGCATCTTTGACAAAGTCCACTTGTTTTGTCTCACTTAAGATATTTATTAACCTAACCATTTTAATTAGGCATGGTTTAGTCTCTACAATGGTTAGTATATGACACTAACTCACCCATGGTTGCTATTCTCACCTCATTAGTTTTCATTCTTCATTTTTCATGGTTGCTTTTCTTCATCCCCTTCCTTCTTCAAGCTTACTAGCTCCATGAAACATGAAGAAATATTGTGAGAAAATAAAATCTAAAGTGAGCCCACTTCCTACTTCATCATCCTATACACTTGCTTGGGTAGTAAAGGGTGTTCTCTTCACAAAGTTCTTGATCTAGTGAAGAGGTAGCTTGGGTTTGAGTCTCCTCGACGTAGATCATCTTCGGCCTCGAAGACTTCGAGCAAGCTTGTTCATTTCTCCAAGGGAACCCATACTAGAGTTCGGGAGATCTTCGATCGCAGCGAAAGGACTACTACACGGAGCTTTAGAAGTGAAGGACCGGTCTACAAAGGTTGTATTCCTCATTCACTTAGTGTAATGGTTGATTACATGTTATATTGTCTAGTTACTCTAGCTTGATCCTAGCTTAGAATTGATTAGCACCTTAGAATTTTTAAATTTGGCATGGTAATTGTTGTGAAAACCCAGTAGAGTGCTAAGGAATCCCAAGAATGGTATCAGAGCCGGGCTAGAGTATTAGACAGTGTTTGTTAGATTACGAAACCGAAACTGCTCCGAAACTTGAAACACCAAATACGGTTTCTGTCGATTTTTTACTGACCTCAAAATTTTTTTCAAACAACTGTAGAATGTTGTATGTGATATAACATGAATACTGGAAAAATTTGAGGCATTTTGGAGAAAATTTGGCCGGCCACCATACCCCCCATCTCGGTCAAAAACCGAGCTCACCCCCTGAAATTTTGCCTGTGTTCCAGTCTCTGGGTTTTGGTGTTTCAGGTGTTGTTTGTTTTCGCTAATTTTGCATAAGATGTAATCTTACACTATAAATAATTCGGAGTGTTTCATATTTGTAGTTTAACATTATATTTGGGGTTTCACAAGTTATCTAGGCGAAGTTAAAAAGTTCGATCGAATGTCAAAAACCCATTTTTCCAAATTTAACGTATTCGGAAAAACATGCAAGTAATTCTGTGGACCCTCTAGAAGAATGAAACCCTAACTCGGCTTTTTTGGATCGTGGAACCACGGTCATACCCTAGGGTTTGCCATAGTTCCGTGGCGACATGAGTGAGGCTTGGGTTTGCTCTTCTACGATTGGTCCTTAGGTACTGCGGCATGTTCCGGATATTATTAAAACTGTGCTCAAGTGTTGAGCTGTCGGGAAATTGTGGGACTTTGATGAATCGATCAAAAAGTTTAATGTTGTACGGATATCATGTGATGGGATATAATAATTGGAATCTATCTAGTTTCATGCAAGTTTAACATTTCGGCCTTGGACGGAATCGAGAATCTTGTTGAATTACCCGACTTTCTTTGAAAAGTGTTTTCATGGTTGAGACCTAAATGTAAAATTTGCATTGTTAGGCTTGAAATCCAGAATATGTGATATTCCGGGTTTATGATGTATAAGGGCAGTGCAGATTCCAATTGTTATAGTTTTTCACTTTCTTTTCTGCGACCGTAAATGTAATATGTGGTGTATCGCCGGTTTCGTTGCTATATGTCAACGACAATTGGGATACGCATATTTACTTACGTTGATGACATGTGATGTTATGTGTTGCTGGGATATGTTATATTAGATCGTCGTGTTTGAATAGCCGGGGGTTTTATGTGAGATGAGAGTTTTTCATTTTCATTCATGTAAAAACTTGTATGTAATATTCTTTTATTGAGGCACTTCCGGGTTAAGGAAGATGTCACTGTTGATGTATATTATTTACTTTTCTACATTAGGATAGACCCAAGGAGGGGAGCACAAGTATCCGGGTTTTAGTGTCCAGTGGGAGACTATCTCGAGGCGTCGAGTCCGGGTCTTCTAACTCTAGAATTGGTAGGGTTTCTTGCCGCTCTCATAGGGGTCTAGGTGTTGGATATAGTGCCCTCTAAGTCAATTATTGGATCGCAGGTACGTGATTGCAATGATTGAAGGAGGACCTATACCGATAAAACAGTCTTACTCGAGATGATAGTATGCTATCTGGTTTGTCTTTATCATCATGATAGAGCCCATAGGATTCTTGTTTGACTACCAGCAGTATGATGGCGATCATATATGTGGGAGCTGGGGTCTATAAGCACATCCTTAAAGTGTCCCTAGTCATGGGAGTTTCGAGACAAAGCATCGATACTCCAGAGCATCGATACTCCAGAGTAGACTAGTGTATACAGTCGAGACCCCGACGAAGGGCGGTGGCCAGTCTCACAAGACACCGGTGTCAGTTAGATCACCTAAGATGTATACAGGTGCTCATTGGGTTATGAGTACACCGGACATGACTCGCCGGGAACATGCTAGTTGGTATTATACATATCGTCAGATAGCAGTTCCCTGGTGATATGTGTACAGGTTAGTTCATCGACCTGAGGTCGTCATTTGTCTTGTGTGAGTTCCCACTGTGCTTTGCTTTATACCCTACCACGGGTCAAAGGAGTCGTGCAAACAGGTATATTTTGGGTACAGTCCCGAGCCACATTGCAGGCAAGTGAGCGGATCTTCGGGGATTCGTCTCTCCCGGTATTGAGGGTGAGATCGCGCTGTGTTTAGGAGAGCCATTACACGAAATCCCTGGCCAGGGTAATCGAGATATACTGGTAGGTATACTAGTAGAATCTTAGGGTGTTCTGGGCTGCTCTCTGACACGACTTATACCGCTGTTGGGGGTCTGACGTTTACCGGCCCCCTAGGCCCTATATGCGATACTTATAGACAAATGTTCCGGACTGTACGGATATTGTCACTGTCAGGCTCAGTAGGGTTTATAGATGAGTTCGCTCGTCAGCTTCCCTTCCAATCAATACATAGGCAACCGTTACGTACAGCTTGTACCTCTGACGTGCTAGTGGTTATACCCAGTGCCAGTGTACTGATGAGTCATTAGAGTCCCCGAAAGACACTTTCCCAAGTTCGGGCGAAACGTTGTAGATGCCGTATGGTTTTATGGCAAGGTTCGAAAAATGCACGTGCGTTTTCGCACGTGTCCATTTTCAAGCAGATAATACTGGTAGGCTTTGGTTTAAGCCGGATCCGAGTATTATACTGTGTAGATATAATATCTTTGTCTCAGTTGCATTTATATTCGGTCGTAATATAAATGCGGGTATATTTATACCGATACGGGGTTATCCTGAAATTCGTTTCGGGATGATTTTTGGAAGTTGCCAGTTTCCAGTTTTCTATCAGCCGTCTTTAACATTCGGTTAAAGACGGATTTATCTTTTCTTCCATGGGGTGAGTCAGTATTCTAGAAGGTTCAAGAGAGGGTGACTAAGCTTAGTGACTCATTAGTGCATTTAATGAAGTGATGAGTTGTTATGGTGACTAGGTTAATGATTCATGCTTTTACATTTAATGTTATTAGTGAGTCATTCTTGCTTTAATGGTTATGATAAGTATCATTTGGTTAAGGTCACCACTTGAAGCTCCTACACTCACCTCCCTCTTCTATTTATTGTGGCCGACCCCTCATTGTGAGGGATGGTTGTTCATTTGATTCATTTGCAAAAGATTATGATACATTAGTGTATAGAAATTTCATATAGTTCAATTTCCATTCACCCGATTCCAAATGGCAACTTCTATTAACCGTTCGTCCATAGTCTTGGACGTAACGAGACAAAGTATTCTACTCATTCTCTACTTCATCTTGGTCGTCTCTTTTGGCAAACTTGACGATCGAGTTGCCTCGGTTCAGAGGCGGGAGCCCGTTTAATGATCCGTCGACGTGGTGCCACCTGGACGAAGAGACCGGAGATCGAGCAAGTTCGGATCAGTTGCAACATAGCGTGGGATGATGGTTGAAGACCGAAGGACTCGGATCATTCGGTATAACAATTCTACCCTTTTTACAATTTGTTAGTTTAGCTTTAATGACAGATCCGGGTTATAGTACGCGATAACGCCAGTCGTAAAAGTTTTGTTCCGTATATCGGCGTCTGTTAGACGGCCGGGGCGTTGCCGCGGACTAACAGTGGTATCAGAGCCTCATCATTAAGCTATACTAACTTGTGCTAATGCATTTAAAAGATCGATCGAATGGAATTTTCGAAACTGCATTTTTCTGTATCCACAGTTTCTGTTGATTTTCAAACTGTTCTAAAATTATTTTTGCATATCACAGAAAAACATGCAGGTGTTTTTAAGCATCCCGTACAAATTTGGGCACGTGATCCCATTAAATCACCGCGGAACCATGGTCAAACCTAGGGTTTGACCACGCATCCGCGGCGGTTTAGTGGGAATAAAGCTCCAAATTTGAACAGGGGCTTCTATGCAGGGAATTGTGGTTTCTAGTATATTTCTTTTGGGCCCAGTATTGGTTACTGTACAGCAGATGCTTGTGAGGCCCACTTCGGGAAATTTAGTCGATCAAATTTTTAAACTTGTTAGTTTTCAGTATTTACATTATATCTCCGACCGGGAATGTCATTTGATCGGTAAACTGCGCCTGATTGCTATAGTTCTTTTAGACGGGTTTGCGAACGTGACATTCGCGTTGATGTTCTGTGTTGTGCTGTGATGTTGCGGATTTGTCGTGGTGGATAGCAGTGTGCAATGGTAGTGCTGTTTGGATTTATCTGTACATTTGATATTGCGGGGCGAGCGTCCGACTTGTGGACTGCCGTCACTGCCTGTTGTATAATATTCTTTTGGGGAACGACCGGGTCGAGGTCGATGTACCCGTTGTACATTTTTTTTTATATTTTCTGTACTAGGTTTATCCTGCGAAGGAGTGCACGGATAGTCGGGTTCTGGAGGGCAACGGGTCCGTATCTCATAGCTTTGAGAGGCAAAGGGACCTCACTCTAAAATTGGCAGACTATTCACCGCACTCGTAGGGGGGTACAGGTTGACCCAAGGAGGGGTGCTCAATTTACCGGATTCCGTGAAGTGCCGGGTGTTCCATTTTCTATGATATGGTGACCACCTCGCTTCAGGTTTTGGCGGGTAACTTGCCGCACCCGTAGGGGTCTAGGTTTCATTGCACAGGCTATCCACACGATCAAGGGAACGTCGGGTTTCAGCAGCGGCTTTGTGAAACCCGGGGATCCCAGATTATCTGTATTGTTCTGTGATGCTTATTACTTTTCTGTAATGTTGCATATTATCACGCCTGGAGCGATTATTGTATATTAGTATATATACTATTAGATGTTGTATATGTCTTACACCCGCGCTAGTCCAGTCCCCGCTCTGTCGTTAGTTAAGTAACCTAACGAGTGATGACGAGACCCAGTGGTGAATGCGGATGTCATATACGTACATTTTATTTTCGTTCTTTTCTGGTGTGATTGATTGATGGGACTGCGTTGATTCTTATCAATGCAAGATAAAACAAACCTATATTTGAGGTTGTTGGAACAAATTCAAAAAGAAATTATTACAAAGACGTTTCCTTTTGTTTTGTATAGCGGTATTCAGTTGGAATATCCTGCACCTCATTCCACGAGGAAAGAGCCGAGATCCCTTCACCGGGAGTGACTTCTTTAGCAAAAGGTTTTCGCTACTTTATATTTTTATAAAGCTATCAGGTTCCTTCAATGAGATCAAGTTCATTACGTTAAAGGTTTTTCACCAAAAACCAGCCGTAATCCTCCGTCATTTCTTATGGATGGTCAGTAGTATTCAAGCTATATTTGTTGGCCTACGTCAAGACGTAGTGTTTGGTAGCTGCTGGGTATTCATTTGTTGCATAGATATATGCATTAGTTTAAGTCAGACGTACAGCCTTGTTGGCCTACGTCAAGGGCATGTACGATGACTTAAATTAATCAGGACAACGACGGGCAGAACTTGACATGTTGCTTATGATTTGTTGGCCTACGTCAAGGTCATAAGAGCATGGGATAAAAATTATATCGGGAGTTTCAAACATACAAGAAACTTTCCAGACTTGCGCATACCTTCTGGAGTGTGTTAACTTGAGTGGCTTCCATCAAGTTATCATACGATGATAGTTGGATCCCGATTCTCATTGATGAGTTGGTTTACTCTTTGGGTGACCCCGACTAATTCTTCTTTCAGGATTGGAGGAGAATTTGAGATAACAGTGGGAGGTTTCCTAATTAGATAAAGTGATAACCATTCTGATTTAGGCTAGAGTGCACGCAGAGTGTTTCTTTTCTCTCTCTCTCTTTGGCAGCGACTTTTTGACCGACCCTAGACTATGACTCAGTGACCAAGTTGACAGAACCTTCTTAAAATACTGGCTTTTGGATTGTCTATAGTTGCATAAGTCATTGCAGCTCCTTCTTTTTATCCTTTGTATTTCTCAGAACACCCCGTATTACTACGGACATCCACTTCCATTGGATAGATCCATCGTATGGTTATATACGAACTCGAAGGGACTTCTTCGAGGATAGATCCAGGTTCAGGAGAAATAGAATTGTTTATTCAGTTGTCTTTTATTATCACCTTCTCTCAGGATGCGAGGGCTCCTTGGTTTAGGAGAGTACACCTATTACGCTTATTGGATAGTCTTCTTCCAAACCATAGGCAGGTGCCGAAAGGTAGGGAAAGAAGAAAACCAATTAGCCTGAGTAGGGTATGCAGAAGGTAATATGTAAAGACAAGATAAAGGGATTAGAAAGAGGGCAAAGTAAATTGCGACTACTAACATTCACGACCAAACCACGTATTTCATCGCCACTCCTACTTCACCTTTAATTTCTCCAGAACAACCCATATCACTACGAACATCCAATTCCATTGGATAAATCCATCGTATGGTTATATACGAACTCGAAGGATATTTCTTCGAGGATGGATTCTGGTTCAGGAGAAATAGGAATAAGGTTTATTCAGTTGTCTTTTATCATCACCTTCTCTCAAGTTGCGAGTACTCCTAGGATTAGGAGAGTACACCTATTATGCTTACTGGACAGTCTTCTTCCAAACCATAGGCTGGTGCCGAACGGTAGGGAAGAAAGAAAACCATTTAGCCTAATGTTGGTGTACAGAAGGTAACGACTAAAGACAAATTAAAGGGGATTGGAAAGATGGCAGGGAAATATACAGTTAAAGTTATGATATGGATTATGGAAGAGGCATTACTAAAGAATACAAGGATACCCTTACGAAACATATTAATGTTTAATATTCACTGTGCATTGTTAATAGAAAAACTGATTTCCCGATTGGATACTTACTCCAGGGTATGTATTTACCAGGTATGATTCTCACATCTATATGGTTTTACAGATGTTGAGTGGGAGTGAGTTATTGGGAATTAGGTGATCATCCTCATTATATCGGAATTCGTTGTAATTGGTGATATTTGAGGAAATCTCCTGGGTACAGTTTTTTAACCTATTATGCACAGGTTTTGAGTTATTAAACTCAGCAGACTTATACAGAGTATTGTATTTTGTCCAGTATCCATCAGGACAAAGGGGTAGGTCCTCGTACTATATTCTATTTACTTGTGACTTTTCTAGTTTTTAGACAAGTGTTTTGTAGAAATACAATGTCTAAGTTTTGAGAAGTTGTGGGTATATGAATAAAGTAGAGAACCAGGTGTCGCAAGTATCGGGATTCTTCAAAGAATTTGAAGATGTAGATTCTTGTGAATGGTATTCAGTTGATAGTAATGGTTTTGAGAAACTTGTTTCTCTTTCAGGTTACTCATAAATGGATGGATTCCTAAGTTGAGTAATGTTGATTAGCCTCTCTCCATTAAGATGATATGCATTGGAGACAGCTGCATAATTTGAATCTGGTTCCAATTAAATAAGTTCCAAAGTTTCTATATTTGATATAGAATGCTTAATATCTTAACGATGTTAAGGTACGGGGAGTTGTCCAGCTTATGCTTAAAACCAGACACTGGATAACTCAAGGCACGTTTCTGTAATGGCAGTTTGTGGGTTGACCCTAGCTTCGACGGGGGTTGATTTTCTACCATCTGGAAGATCAATAGTGATATTGTTCCTGAATCGCCACAGTTTTATTAAAATGGATTTTTTCAGAAAACAATAGTGGGAGCATGGTAGAACTGGAAGTGATTCCAGAACCGCAAACGATTACAGAAAGTTTAATAGGACCTATATATTCAATCAGGTTTGACATTCCAATAGCCACTCCGCAGATATGGAGGGTAACCTCAGACACCCGAGAGGTACTCCGGTAGCTTCAAGGACGGTGACAGGGACGTTCTTGTTTACCCAGACTTGACACTACTGTTGTTCCAGACTGTGAGACCCGGCAGGAGGATATGTATAGCGTCATTCTAAACTAGTTTTAGCAATGAACGTATATATTATTCTGCCAGAGGGTTATCGTAGTCGGTGGGAGCAGCGGAAGAATAGTGGGCAAGAAGCTTATGCCTATTTATAGACTTGAGCAAATATAGCGGAGATAGATCATCTGATTTTTTGATGTGACGGTCATAGGTTTGACTTCGTCAGAATAGGGGATGGATCAGTTGAGAAGGTAGTAGGGTGTGATGTTGTATTTGGATGACATACACAAAGTAGGAAGTAAAATTCCTATACTACGATCGGTTGTACTGTGGTCATCACACAGTTGCTTCTCCACAAAGGATATGGATATAATATCTGACATTCTGGTTACTAGATCTATAGTTTGAGATCTAGATTTGGGTAGTTTCCCAATGTGGGTACTTTGACAGTATTCTAATAGTATTTTAGAATAAATGACTCCTGGCATGGTGGTGTACCTGCAGGTAATGGAGTCACCCTCTCTAAAGGTGTCTTACAGACTAAAAGGGAGAGGGATGTGCATGATTGGCAGATCACTTGCTTAGGCAATTGAGTCAATCGTGAGATGTCAAGTACCACACCAGATGTTGTTATTGCACTAGATGCGATAAGTTTATATTAATCCAATCCTGAAGAAACATTAGGAAGCAGTTTTAGAACATAAGTGAATGTTCTACGGGTTTGATAATGTCAGCCTCTTTAAGGAGACGGTTATCATTCCTGGCTTCCAAGGTGACCTAGATGACAGAATGATTGTCAAAGTTATAGTTTTTCCACCGACGAGGGACAGTATTGTGGACAGATGGTCCAAGAGAATATTGTGGGAGGCATGGTGCTGGACACTGATTAGTTTCAGTTGTCGATACAGTCTAAGAAGTTTGGATTTGGAGTTCATTTATGAACTAGGTCCCATCAGATATCCAAACATATTCTAAGACAGGTATTACTCAATTCGGGAGATGGTTTTCTCCGCGAAGTTGAGATATAGAGAGATACAGAAAGAAACACCGAAGCGGATCCACTCACCGAGGCTATTTCTCGAACACAAGAGTTTTACAAACGAGCTTTGTGAAACTGATTAGTAGAGGAGTTGGATGCTCGGTATCACACGAGCTGTGAGTACACGGCATCGCAATAATTAGCCTTAAGTGCAAGTGGGAGATTGTTGGATATAGTGCCCTCTAAGTCAATTATTGGATCGCAGGTACGTGATTGCAATGATTGAAGGAGGACCTATACCGATAAAACAGTCTTACTCGAGATGATAGTATGCTATCTGGTTTGTCTTTATCATCATGATAGAGCCCATAGGATTCTTGTTTGACTACCAGCAGTATGATGGCGATCATATATGTGGGAGCTGGGGTCTATAAGCACATCCTTAAAGTGTCCCTAGTCGTGGGAGTTTCGAAACAAGGCATCGATACTCCAGAGTAGACTAGTGTATACAGTCGAGACCCCGACGAGGGGCGGTGGTAGGTCTCACAAGCCACTAGTATCAGTTAGATCACCTAAGATGTATACAGGTGCTCATTGGGTTATGAGTACACCGGACAGGACTCACCGGGAACATGCTAGTTGGTATTATACATATCGTCAGATAGCAGTTCCCTGGTGACATGTGTACAGGTTAGTTCATCGACCTGAGGTCGTCATTTGTCTCGTGCGAGTTCCCACTGTGCTTTGTTTTATACCCTACCACAGGTCAAAGGAGTCATGCAAACAGGTATATTTTGGGTACAGTCCCGAGCCACATTGGAGGTAAGCGAGCGGATCTTCGGGGATTCGTCTCTCCCGGTATTGGGGGTGAGATCGCGCTGTGTTTAGGAGAGCCATTACACAAAATCCCTGGCCAGGGTAATCGAGATATACTGGTAGGTATACCAGTAGAATCTCAGGGTGTTCTGGGCTGCTCTCTGACACGACTTATACCGCTGTTGGGGGTCTGACGTTTACCGGCCCCCTAGGCCCTATATGCGATACTTATAGACGAATGTTCCGGACTGTACGGATATTGTCACTGTCAGGCTCAGTAGGGTTTATAGATGAGTTCGCTCGTCAGCTTCCCTTCCAATCAATACATAGGCAACCGTTACGTACAACTTATACCTCTGACGTGCTAGTGGTTATACCCAGTGCCAATGTACTGATGATTCATTAGAGTCCCCCATAGACACTTTCCCAAGTTCGGGCGAAACGTTGTAGACGCCGTATGGTTTTATGGCAAGGTTCGGAAAATGCACGTGCGTTTTCGCACGTGTCCATTTTCGGGCAGATAATACTGGTAGGCTATGGTTTAAGCCGGATCCGAGTATTATACTGTGTAGATATAATATCTTTATCTCAGTTGCATTTATATTCGGTCGTAATATAAATGCGGGTATATTTATACCGATACGGGGTTATCCTGAAATTTGTTTCGGGATGATTTTTGGAAGTTGCCAGTTTCCAGTTTTCTATCAGCCGTCTTTAACATTCGGTTAAAGACGGATTTATCTTTTCTTCCATGGGGTAAGTCAGTATTCTAGAAGGTTCAAGAGAGGGTGACTAAGCTTAGTGACTCATTAGTGCATTTAATGAAGTGATGAGTTGTTATGGTGACTAGGTTAATGATTCATGCTTTTACATTTAATGTTATTAGTGAGTCATTCTTGCTTTAATGGTTATGATAAGTATCATTTGGTTAAGGTCACCACTTGAAGCTCCTACACTCACTTCCCTCTTCTATTTATTGTGGCCGGCCCCTCATTGTGAGGGATGGTTGTTCATTTGATTCATTTGCAAAAGATTATGATACTTTAGTGTATGGAAATTTCATATAGTTCAATTTCCATTCACCCGATTCCAAATGGCAACTTCTATTAACCGTTCTTCCATAGCCTTGGACGTAACGAGACAAAGTATTCTACTCATTCTCTACTTCATCTTGGTTGTCTCTTTTGGCAAACTTGACGATCGAGTTGCCTCGGTTCAGAGGCGGGAGCCCGTTTAATGATCCGTCGACGTGGTGCCACCTGGACGACGAGACCGGAGATCGAGCAAGTTCAGATCAGTTACAACATAGCGTGGGATGATGGTTGAAGACCGAAGGACTCGGATCATTCGGTATAACAATTCTACCCTCTTTACAATTTGTTAGTTTAGCTTTAATGGCAAATCCGGGTTATAGTACGCGATAGCACCAGTCGTAAAAGTTTTGTTCCGTATATGGGCGTCTGTTAGACGGCCGGGGCGCTGCCGCGGACTTACACTAGGGATGTAGGTTTGGCTATTCATCTCGATCGTGGAATCCGTGTTTTATACAAGCTTAATATAAAACCCGGAAATCCTAGTATATCCAATATTTCATATGTTGTTTTCTGTTGCGATATCTGTGATGTGATCATTTGATATGTTGAGATAGATACTGTATATAGTATATATGATATATTATATAGATGTTGCTTTTATTTTACACCCGTGCTAGCCCTGCCCCGCTCTGCCGTTAGTTACCTAACCTAACGGTGCATGACGGGACAATGAGGCGAATGCGGATGGCATAAGCGTACGTTGTATTTATCTGTGATGCTTAGGTAACTTAAATGATGGGACATCCATTAATGTGATTAATGAAAGAAAAGAAACTTAAAGATGTGTAGAAACTTGTTTTAAAAACTGGTAGCTCTAGTTCTTGCTTTGCATAGCGGTATTCCTTATAGAATATCCAGCACCTTATTCGATAAGGAAAGAGCCGAGATCCCTTCACCGGGATTGCCTCTTTAGCGAAACTAGCAGATACTACAAACTCGGTTGGTCTTTTGATTGCTTTTATAGTTTTTTCTTTAGATAGTGGTATTTATGAAATATCCTGCACCTCATTCGATGAGGAAAGAGCCGAGATCCCTTCACCGGGAGTGACCTCTTTAGCAAAACTAGTAAAAGTCTCAAAAACATTCCTTTTCAAAATCACTCGATTCTACAACGATATCAAGTTTATTACGCAAAAGGTTTTCTTAAAAACCTGTCATAGCCCTCCGTCATTTCAGATAATTACTTTATAGGATTCATGCTACGTTTGTTGGCTTTCGTCAAGGCGTAGTGTGCGGTAGCTATTTATGCTTATCTGCAAAAGCATATGATACGATTGAATTAGGGTAGTCGTGCGACTTTATTGGCTTTCGTTAAGGGTCGTGCGGTGGGTTTAATTCAATCAAGAAATGTACGGGTTGAACTTGACTAGCAGCCTATGGTTTGTTGGCTTTCGTCAAGATCATAGGATGCTAGGGGCAAAATATTATCGAGAATTTCAAGTGTTGAAATTTGCGATGAGATTGCATACCTTCTATGAGATAGTTGGATCCCGATACCCACTGCGAGTAATTATTACTCATGGTAGAGTTTTACACATTACAATTAGCCGATCAAGTAGGTGTCTATAAAGGTGTCAACGAGGTTACGCCCCTGGGAAAACGAAGTTTATTTTAATTAGGTCCGTGCGAAAGTACGGGGAACCTCCCTCAAAGTACCGGCACTGGCCTGGCTGAAAGATTGGCGATATTGTAGGGTGTAATTAATCCCGGCTAGTCTTTCTTTTTAGGGTTTGGAGGAAGATTTGATAAAAATAGTGGGAGCCATCCTGATTAGATAAAATAATAACCAATCTAATCTTGCAAGAGCATACGCTGAGTGTTTTCTGCTCTCTCTCCAGGTAGCGACCATGTCACGCCTTAATCAAGATAATAATACGGATGTATTGACCGAACCCTCTTGTTATACTGAGCTGGGGAACGTTGGTCCCGCTCCAACATATAATTTTTATAAGACCGAGCAGGAAATAGGGGAATACCAGGATTCCCGTGCCGCCCAAATGAAGAAAGTACATGATGATGCGTTTTCTTCGGGTGTGCTCGTTACAAAGAACTTTTTCTCAGTATCCTCTACGTCCTCGGTATGAGATATAGGATCAGGATCCCATATAAGTAGAGAACTGAGAATGGGTGATAAAGTTTTAAGAGTTGGAAACGGTGCAATTGTTGCAGCCAAGTTGTTGGCAGCTATCACCCTGTATTATCAAATACATTGATTCTGAATGAATGTTATTAGATACCGAACCTGATATACAACATCATATCAGTCTCTTTATTTAGTAAAGAAGGATATAATTTTGTATTGTTGGATAATGTTTTGAACATTTCCTATATCAAGAGTTGATCGATTCAGGTACGTTATCTAAAAGCATATACGTTCTAAATCAAACTACAGTTCTTAACGTACAGAACACACACAAGGGGAAGAGTTCAGAAAGGAACGAATCCTTCTTGAGGCATTGTAGTGTAGGTCATATCAATGCGACCCGACTAGCTAAGTTACATTAAGATGCATATTTAAATCAGTTTGAATTTACATCTTGTGAAACTTGCCAGTCATGTCACAAAGATAAGATGACCATAGCTCCGTTTACTAGAAACAGAGAAAGAGTTAGTAAACTCTTGGGATTGATATATGATGATGTATATAGGTCCCCTGTCTACACATGCCAGGACCAGTTCATTGTACTTCATTACATTCACTGATGATCTCTCAAGATTCAGACATATGTTCCTGTTGAAACACAAGTCTGAAACATTTGAGAAATTCAAAGAATATAAGTCAGAAGTAGAGAACCAAAACGGGTATAAGTATTTTGTCCTATTATGAGATCAGGGAGGAGAATACTTGAGCACGGAATTCCTGGACTATTCTAAAGGAGAATGAGATTCTCTCTCAGCATTACTCCTCCGTATACACCACAGCGCAATGGTGTATCGGGGCGGAGCAATCGCACCTTATTCGATATGGTGCGCTCTATGATGAGTACTACTGAGTTGCCTATTTCCTTTTGGGAGTTGTGCACTTGAGATGCTGCATACCTATTGAATTGGGTTCCAACCAAATCAGGTGCCTACCATTCCATGTGAGATATGGTATGGGAAGAGTCCATGTCTTAAGTGAGTTAAGATTTGGGGTTGTCCGGCCTATGTCAAAAGAAAAATCCGGACAAGCTTGAGGCAAGGTCAGTTCTGTGGAAGTTTGTTGGATATCCCAAGCATTCGCAAGGGAATATCTTCTACCGGACCGAGGAACAAAAAGTGTTTTATTTCTCGTCATGCCACCTTTTTTAGAAAAGGAATTTATTTTGGAAAGAAATTTGTGGTCATGAGGTAGAACTGGAAGGAGTTCCAGCTATACAAACCGCAGCTGATGATTTGGTAAAACCGGAGAATTCAATAGTTCCCAACGAACCTCAGCCTCTCCACCGATATAGTAGGGTTCCTCATCCACTTGAGAGATACTTCGGTTTTCTCTATGACAATGGGAGTGAGGATTGCATCATGAGATGATGACCCAACTAGTTTCGAGCAGGCCATCAAGAGTAGGGACTCTGTAAGAATGGGTGGATGCTAAGCGGTCTATGATGGAATCCATATACACCAACAAAGTATGGACTTTGATTGCTATATCTGAAGGGTTAAATTCCCATCAGGAGCAAGTATATCTTGAGAAGATTACTTGGTGTAGATGGAAAAGTTGAGACTTTCAAAGCAAGACTTGTTGTAAAAGGTTTTCGTCATCGAGCAGGTGTGGATTATGATGAAACCTTTTCTCCAGTGCCTATGCTTAAGTCCATCCGGATCCTACTTGCCATTACTACATACCATGAATACGATATCTGGTGGTTTGGTGTCATGACTGCTTTTCTAAATATTGATTTAGAAGAGAGTGTCTATAAGTACACCACCAGAGGGCTTCGTAGATAGTGGGAGCAGCGGAAACATGTGCAGGTTGCTTTACGAATTAAAGCAGGTATCGTGGAGTTGGAACATCTGTTTTGATGTGTTAGACAAAGAGTTTGACTTCATCAAAATGGTAGATGAACCTTGTATTAAAAAAAGATAGTAGAGAGTAAGGTGGTCTTGCTCGTATTGTACGTGGATAACATACTCTTGATAGGAAAGGAGTTTGCTATGCTACGCTCGGTTAATCACCTCTTATCACAAGGATTCTCCATATAGGACCAAGGTGATACCTCCTAAATCTTGGGTTTTGGATTTACGAGATAGATCTAAGTGGATGTTAGGATTCTCACTAGGTGTAGTGAGATGGTATCAATCGATCCTGGGGAGAATCACTGGATAGCTTCCAGGGTGGTAAGGTCGACTGAATGTCTGTCACAGGCATTGTATTTACCCTCAGTGGAGGGACGGTATGTTGGAAGAGTTCCAAGCTAGATACCATGGCAAACTAGATGATAAAGGCTGGATACATCGTTACCTAAGATGCTACCAAAGAGGAAGTCTGGGTGTATATTAGTTCATGAGATGAACTTCGTTCCTACCATTGTGTGACAATGGAGATGTGGCTTAGGCCTAGAAACCCCCATCCCATCAGTGACCCAGATATAATCTAAGGCAGTATCACCTGATCATAGATATGGTTGATCCCCAGGGGATCGAGGATAGGAGAGTAGAATCAGAGGACAACATGGCGGATACACTCACAAAGGCCTTTTCCCAGAGAGAGACTTTTATGGGATGGTTGAGTATGAGATACTACAACCACTGCTATATGATGGCCCTAGTGCAAGTGGGAGATTGTTAGTTATATGTATGCCCTAGAGGCCATTACTTTACATGAGATGTACATTGTAGTGGATGCTTGGACATATATAGGGAGGACTTTCTTACTCGACATGATAGTATGCTATCTGGTTACTCTTTATCTTAACATGTATACTGATTGTCTCTCTGTTACATGTTGGTAAAGACCTTAGGATGCATACTTGACTACCTAGATTATGATGGAGATCATACTAATGGAACAAAGGTTGTATGTGAGTACGTCCTTTAATGTCCCTAGTCGTGGGTGTATCGAGACGGGGCATCGATATACCAGAGTAGACTAGCGTGTAGCTTCTCGACCCATATAGATGGGCGATGGATGATCCCATATCCATTGGTGTTTGACATCAGAGATGATATACGGGTGCTCAGTGGAGACTGGGTACACTGGACGGACTCGCCGAGAACTCCCAGATGGTATTATACCTCACGTCAGATAGCAGTTCTCTGGTGACACTGGTACATGTTAGTCTGTCGACCCGAGATCGTCATAGAGTCTTGTGTGATTCCCACTGTGCTTTGATTTCCACCTTACCACGTTCAAGTGAACGTGCAAAATGGTGGTTTTTGGGTACAGTCCCGAGTCACATGGAGGCAATGAGCGATAGGAGGGGATTCGTCTCTCCTGGTAATGGGAGTTGATGTTGCGCTGTGCTCGATTGGCTATAACATGAAGTCCCTGGCCAGGGCTATTTCTGAGATTTACTGGTAAGTGTTATCAGTAGTTTCTCGACCTGTTATGAGCCTCACATTGGCACGACTTATCGAGTTATTGGGGTCTGGCGTTTACCACCTCTGGACATGATATGCGACATATCAAACGAAGAGACCGGACTGTACGGTAAGTGTTACTGATTGGATTCGCAGGAGTATCAGCAGGCTTGCTTGTTGATCTTCTTATCGCTCAATACCCGGGTGGCCGTTACGTTTAATATGCCTCTTGCGGGTTGTGGGTTTTTGATCTGATCATCACCTATTACCGGCTTATTGACGAGTCTTTAGAGTGCTGCTTAGAGGTTTCCAGGCTCAGCCGGAACGGAGTAGGAGCACACATGAGATATGTGCGGGATCGAGATTAATACGTGTATGAGATACCATATTCTATTCTCGCGATTTATTCTTATCGATCGGTTGTGTGTGTATAGCCGGGTTATCGAATTAAGTGTCGATTCGATAAATTGATACACATGATATTAGTCGGTTATATGTGATATAGCCGGATTATTAAATCAAGTGTTGATTTGATAATCTAATGTATAATTATATATTTGATATATTAATTTACATTAACTAGTATTAGATAACTTAAGATTTCTTTTCTCACTTGCTTTGTGCATTAAGTGTATATGTGATATATACTTATGTACATAGTTTGTATCATGCTTGATGATACATGCAAACATGGGTGTGTGTGTGTGACTTACACCATGATAATTAAAATGTCAAGGTTTTTATTTATCTTAATAATTCAAAATTAGTGAGAATTTTGTCATGCTTGGAAGCTTGGAGGAGCTTGAAGCATCTTTGACAAAGTCCACTTGTTTTGTCTCACTTAAGATATTTATTAACCTAACCATTTTAATTAGCCATGGTTTAGTCTCTACAATGGTTAGTATATGACACTAACTCACCCATGAATGCTATTATCACCTCATTAGTTTTCATTCTTCATTTTTCATGGTTGCTTTTCTTCATCTCTTTCCTTCTTCAAACTTACTAGCTCCATGAAACATGAAGAAATATTGTGAGAAAATAAAATCTAAAGTGAGCCCACTTCCTACTTCATCATCCTATATACTTGCTTGGGTAGTAAAGGGTGTTCTCTTCACAAAGTTTTTGACCTAGTGAAGAGGTAGCTTGGGTTTGAGTCTCCTCGACATAGATCATCTTCGGTCTCGAAGATTTCGAGCAAGCTTGTTCATTTCTCCAAGGGAACCCATACTAGAGTTTGGGAGATCTTCGATCGCTGTGAAGGGATTACTACATGGAGCTTTAGAAGTGAAGGACTAGTCTACAAAGGTTGTATTCCTCATTCACTTAGTATAATGGTTGATTACATGTTATATTGTTTAGTTACTCTAGCTTGATCCTAGCTTAGGATTGATTAGCACCTTAGAATTTTTAAATTTGGCATGGTAGTTGCTGTGAAAACTCAGTAGGGTGCTAAGGAATCCCAAGAGTGGTATCAGAGCCAGGCTAGAGTATTAGACGGTGTTTGTTAGATTACAAAACCAAAACTGCTCCGAAACTCGAAACACCAAATATGGTTTCTACCGATTTTTTATTGACCTCAAAAAAATTTTTAAACAACTGCAGAATGTTGTATGTGATATAACATGCACACTAGCAAAATTTGAGGCATTTTGGAGAAAATTTGGCCGGCCACCATACCCCCAATCTCGGCCAAAAACCGAGCTCACCCCCTGAAATTTTTCCCGTATTCCAGTCTCTGGGTTTTGGTGTTTCAGGTGTTGTTTGTTTTTGCTAATTTTGCTTGAGATGTAATCTTACACTATAAACAATTCGGAGTGTTTCATATTCGTAGTTTAACGTTGTATTTGGGTTTTAACAAGTTATCTAGGTGAAGTTAAAAAGTTCGATCGAATGTCAAAAACTCATCTTTCCAAGTTTAACGTATTCGGAAAAACATGCAAGTAATTCTTTGGACCCTCTAGAAGAATGAAACCCTAACTCGACTATTTTGGATTGCGGAACCGCGGTCATACCCTAGGGTTTGTCGCAGTTCCTTGGCGACATGAGTTAGGCTTGGGTTTGCCCTTCTACGATTGGTCCATAGGTACTGCGGCATGTTCCGGGTATTATTAAAACTGTGCTCAAGCGTTGAGCTGTCGGGAAATTGTGGGACTTTGATGAATCGATCAAAAAGTTTAACGTCGTCCGGATATCATGTGATGGGATACAATAATTGGAATCAATCTAGTTGCATGCAAGTTTAACATTTCGGCCTCGGACGGAGTCGGGAATCTTGTTGAATTACCCGACTTCCTTTGAAAAGTGTTTTCATGGTTGAGACCTAAAAGTAAAATTTGCATTGTTAGGCATGAAATCCAGAATATATGATATTCCGAGTTTATGATGTCTAAGGGCAGTACGGATTCCAATTGTTGTAGTTTTTCACTTTCTTTTCTGCGACCATAAGTGTAATATGTGGTGTATTGCCGGTTTCGTTGCTATATGTCAACGACAATTGGGATACGCAGATTTACTTATGTTGATGACATGTGATGTTATGTGTTACTTGGATATGTTATATTGGATCGTCGTGTTTGAATAGCTGGGGGTTTTATGTGAGATGAAAGTTTTTCATTTTCATTCATGTAAAAACTTGTATGTAATATTCTTTTATTGGGGAACTTCCGGGTTGAGGAAGATGTCACCGTTGATGTATATTATTTACTTTTCTGCATTAGGATAGACCCAAGGAGGGGAGCACAAGTACTAGATTCCAGTGGGAGACCATCTCGAGGCGTCGAGTCTGGGTCTCCTAACTCTAGAATTGGTAGGGTTTCTTGCCGCTCTCGTAGGGGTCTAGGGATATGGGTTTGGCTATTCATCACGACCGTAGAATCCGTGTTTTATACAGGCTTAATATAAAACCCGAAAATCCTAGTATATCCAATATTTCATATGTTGTTTTCTGCTGCAATATCTGTGATGTGATCATTTGATATGTTGAGATAGATACTGTATATAGTATATATGATATATTATATAGACGTTGCTTATGTTTTACACCCGTGCTAGCCCTGCCCCGCTCTGTCGTTAGTTACCTAACCTAACGGTGCATGACGGGACATCGAGGAGAATGCGGATGGCATAAGCGTACGTTGTATTTATCTGTGATGCTTAGGTACCTTAAATGATGGGACATCCATTAATGTGATTAATGAAAGAAAAGAAACTTAAAGATGTTGTAGAAACTTGTTTTAAAAACTGGTAGCTCTAGTTCTTGATTTGCATAGCGGTATTCTTTATAGAATATCCAACACTTTATTCGATAAGGAAAGAGCCAAGATCCCTTTACCGGGAGTGACCTCTTTAGCGAAACTAGCAGATGCTATAAACTCGGTTTGTCTTTTGATTGCTTTTATAGTTTTTGCTTTGCATAGCGGTATTTGTGAAATATCCTGCACGTCATTCGATGAGGAAAGAGCCGAGATCCCTTCACCGGGAGTGACCTCTTTAGCAAAACTAGTAAAAGCCTCAAAAACACTCCTTTTCAAAATCACTCAATTCTACAACGATATCAAGTTCATTACGCAAAAGGTTTTCTTTAAAACCTGTGATAGCCCTCCGTCATTTCAGATAAGTACTTCATTGTATTAATGCTACGTTTGTTGGCTTTCGTCAAGGCATAGTGTGCGGTAGCTATTTATGCTTATCTGCAAAAGCATATGATGCAATTGAGTTAGGGTAGTCATGCGACTTTGTTGGCTTTCGTCAAGGGTCGTGCGGGTGGGTTTAATTCAATCAAGAAATGTACGGGTTGAACTTGACTAGCGGCTTATGGTTTGTTGGCTTTCGTCAGGGTCATAGGATGCTAGGGGCAAAATATTATCGGGAATTTCAAGTGTTGAAATTTACAATGAGATTGTATACCTTCTATGAGATAGTTGGATCCCGATACCCACTGTGAGTAATTGTTACTCCTGGGAGAGTTTTACACATTACAATTAGCCGATCAAGTAGGTGTCTAGAAAGGTGTCAACGGGGTTACTCCCATGGGAAAACGAGGTTTACATTAATTAGGTCCGTGCGAAAGCACGGGGAATCTCCCTCAAATTACCGGCACTGGCCTGACTGAAAGATTGGCAAAATTATAAAGTGTAATTAATCCCGGCCAATCTTTCCTTTTAGGGTTTGGAGTAAGATTTGATAAAAATAGTGGGAGCCATCTTGATTAGATAAAATAAACACCAATTTAATCTTGCAAGAGCATACACAGAGTGTTTTCTTCTCTCTTTCTCCAGGTAGCGACCATGTCACGCCTTAATCAAGATAATAATATGGATGTATTGACCGAACCTGCTTGTTATTGTAAGTCCACGTTGCTCACCCCGGTTCTTACGGGGAGACGGAAACGGCGATTTCAATTTATTTAGCACAAGGCAACATGGACTCTAAAGCGAGGATCTTGGCTAAACTAGAAACTAGCAAACAAGTAGAGGCTTTAACTACTATGCTGTAGAAAATATACCTCACGAAACCGGTCCTTCGGGTCTTCTCTCCGCTGTCCGGCTCGTCCATCCACGCTCCGAGGGTCGATCCGGATCTTGGTCACCTCCGCGGCCTTCTTGAGTCGAAGACGATCCACTCGAGAGATGTACACCGAGCTCCACCTCAAGCCGAGGCAACTAGGGAAACGAGATCGCTAATCTAGATGCCATAGATTGTATAGAAGAGAAAGATGGAAGTGTTTGTCTATGTGGATTCTTTTTCTCTCAACACATAAGATCAAAAGAATTTATCAAGAGGAGGAAGAAAGACGAGATCAAGCAACCATGGAGCTTTTCTTTTCTTCTCACTTTCAAGAGAGAGAATGAGAAAAGAATAATGAAAAAAAAATTAACTAAAGAAAGTGAACCATGGTTGCAATAATACACCAAAACCATCATTACTAATCCTATCATGATAAAGTTGATGGCACAAATGAATTGACCATTTTCATAACTCAAGAAATAAAAAGAAAATCAAAGAAGAGTGTAGACCTCTCTTGAAGGTCAATGGTCAACTCCGGTCAACGGGTCAACAAAGTCAAGAGAGGTCTAGGTGGTCAAATGGTCAATGCAATTAGCCATCACTAAACTATCACTAAAAGGATTAGTAAACAATGTCTTCGGCTCATAATGGTTTTGATCGAACGAATTGCCAAAACCCCAATGAGCCTGCCACATAACGGTTTTGGCCGAACCAACTGCCAAAACCCTAATGGGGCACCTCCTACTTTATCGCTCCTCAAAACTGTGCATACACACCCGCATCCGCATTCCGTAGAATGCGAATGCACAGAAGATAAAACAAATCCATCCGTGCAATACTAGGATCTGGCTTAAACCAAAGCCCACTAGTCTTGCTTGCCCGAACAGCATACGCACACAAGTGCACGTAAGTGATCGCAGCCCTGCCGTAAAACCATACGGCCTCTACACGTTTTGCTCAGTGCAGGGAAACTCTCTGGGTGGGACTCTAAAGACTCGACACTACGCTGGCAGTGGGTTTAACCACAGACCGCAAGCGGCACTAGCTGTACGTAACGGTCCCCAGGTAGATGTCGATAAGAAGGTCGATGAGGTAAACCCATCCGAACTCCTACTGAGCCTGTATGTGACAATCTCCGTACAGTCTGGTCTGTTCGTCTGATACATCGCATGGCGGGCCTAGGGGGTGGTGAACGTCAGTCCCCTAATAGCGGTACAAGTCTTGTCAGAGTATAGCCCAGAACACCCTAAGATAACACTGGAAACCTACCAGTATATCTCGCTTGCCCTGGCCAGGGACTACTTGTGTAATGGCTCTCCTAGACACAGCGCGATGTCAACCCCCAATACCGGGAGAGACGAATCCTGTCTAACCGTCACTGCCTCCAAGTGCTTCGGGACTGCACCCAACTACTACCTGTTTGCACGACTCCTTTGAGCCGTGGTAGGGTAGTAATCTAAGTACAGTTGGAACACACTCGAGACGAAGTGACAGTATCAAGTCGGCGGACTAAGCTGTACTCATGTCACCTAGGAACTGATAACTGACGATAGGTATAATACCAACCAACAGTTCCCGACGAGTCCTGTCCAGTGTACTCGTAACCTAACGAGCACCCGCATACTATCTCAAGTACGACGTACTGACGGCTGTGGGACAGACCGTCTCCTCCGCTGGGATGAGAAGCGCATACGCTAGTCTACTCCGGAGTATCGATGCCCTTTCTCGATAGTCCTACGACTAGGGACCTGTATAATGATGTGCTTATGGATTACCCAGCCCCCACGAGTATGACTGCCATCACAACGCTGGTAATCAAGCAAAGATCCTAAGGGCTCTACTAATATGTATATATAAGCGATATGCTAAAAGAAACACATGCACATATTGAAGTAGAGACAAACCAAGTAGCATACTACCATTTTGAGCAAGATTGTCTATACAATTGTCAATATCCCAAGCTTCCATTAAGTAATATACAAGCTAGTATGATACAGTAATGGCCTCTAGGGCATATACACTAACAATCTCCCACTTGCACTAAGGCCATGTACTGGCGTATCGAAGACCTATCATCTCGACCAGCCGCTCGAACTGAGTCTGGGGTAGGGCCTTCATGAGTGGATCTGCTGTGTTGTTCTCCGTATTTACTCTCTTCACCTCGATCTCCCGGCGATCTACGATGTCCCTGATCAGGTGGTACCGCCTCAAAATGTGCCTGGACTTCTGATGGGACATGGGTTCCTTCGCTAAAGCTATAGTGCTGTTGTTGTCGCAATACAGCGGTATTGGATCAACAATGGTAGGAACCATCTGAAGCTCCGTGAGGAACTTCTTCATCCAGACAGCTTCCTTTGCGGCATCGCAAGCAACTATGTACTCCGCTTCCATAGTTGAGTCTGCAACGGTCTCCTGCTTGGAACTCTTCCAGCAAACCGCCCCTCCATTGAGGGTAAAGACATAACCCGACATGGACTTGGAGTCATCCTTGTTACTCTGGAAGCTGGAGTCAGCAAAGGCCTCGAGCTGGAGGTCTTTTCCGCCATACACCAAGAACATCTCCTTAGTCCTTCTCAAGTACTTGAGAATGTTCTTTACCGCTATCCAGTGTTTCTCCCCTGGGTTTGACTGATACCGGCTTACAACGCTCAATGCGTATGCTACATCTGGTCTGGTACATAACATCGCATACATTATAGAGCCTACCGCAGAAGCGTAGGGTATAATAGACATGCGATCCCTTTCCAAATCAGTCTTGGGAGACATCTCTTTGGAGAGGGTGATCCCGTGACAAGCCGGTAAATTTCCGCGCTTGGAATCTTCCATACTGAATCTTTTCAGTATGGTGTCGATGTACCTTGACTGTGAAAGTCCCAACATCCTCTTAGATCTATCACGATAGATCTGGATCCCCAGAATGTAGTTGGCATCGCCCAGGTCCTTCATGGAGAACCTCTGCGACAAGAATCCTTTGACTGACTATAGCATAGGAATATCATTTCCTATTAGGAGAATGTCATCCACGTACAAGACGAGGAATACCACAGTTCTCCCTACAATCTTACTGTAAATGCATGGTTCATCTGGGTTTTTGATAAATTCGAATTCCTTGACAGTATCATCAAAGCAGATGTTCCAACTCCGCGATGCCTGCTTAAGTCCATAGATGGACTTTAGCAACTTGCACACTTTACCGCTGCTCCCACTCTGAATGAATCCCTCTGGCTGATCCATATAGACGCACTCTTCCAAATTTCCATTTAGGAAAGCCGTCTTTACGTCCATCTGCCAGATTTCATAATCGTGGAAGGCAGCAATGGCAAGAAGGATCCGAATGGATTCAGCATAGCCACTGGAGAAAAGGTCTCGTCATAGTCCAAACCAGGTCTTTGACGAAAACCCTTTGCAACAAGTCTAGCTTTATAGGTCTCAACCTGCCCATCTATACCAATCTTCTTTCTGAAGATCCATTTGCAACCTACGGGTTTTACCCCTTCTGGAGCAAAGTCCAAAGTCCAAACTTTGTTGGTGTACATGGACTCCATCTCGGCCCGCATTGCATCCAGCCATTTTACCTAGTCGCCGCTCTGAATGGCTTGCTGGAAGCTAGTAGGCTCACCATAGTCCATAGTGCAATCCTCTCTATTCCCGTCTATGAGAAAACCGTAGTATCTCTCGGGCGGATGAGACTGCCTACTACTCCTGCGGAGTGGCGCAGGGATGTCCGGTTCTCTTGAAACTTCTGGTTCTTCCAAGCTTTCAGTAATAGCTTGTGGTTCTAGAATTTCTTCCAGTTCTACTACACTCCCACTTGCTTCTCTTTCTAAAAACTGATGTTCCAGAAAGTGGGCATGACGAGAAACAAAAACCTTTTATTCTTCTGCGTAATAGAAAAAATACCCCTGGAGTTCTTTGGGTATCCCACAAACTTACACAGTACTGAGCGTCCCTCGAGCTTGTCCGCATGCTGCTTTTTTACAAAAGCTGGACATCCCCATATCTTCATATACTTAAGACAGGGTTTCTTCCCACACCACATCTGATATGGTGTGGTAGGCACAGTCTTGGAGGGAACCTTGTTCAAAAGATATGCAGCTGATTCTAGTGCATAACCCCAGAAGGATCGCTGCAACTCAGCCTTACTCATCATGGATCGAACCATATCCAATAGAGTTCGATTCCTCCTTTCCGATACACCATTGTGTTGTGGTGTGTATGGAGGAGTAAGCTGAGAGAGAATTCCATTCTCTTTTAAGTAGCCCAGAAACTCGGCACTTAAGTATTCACCACCTCGATCAGATCTCAGTGTCTTGATACTTTTGCCTGTTTGTTTTTCAACTTCATTCTTGTATTCCCGAAATTTCTCAAAGGCATCGGATTTGTGCTTCATCAAGAAGACATGCCCATACCTAGAGAAATCATCTGTGAAAGTAATGAAGTATGAATAACCACTTTGCGCATGTGTAGACATTGGACCACACACATCACTGTGTATGAGTCCCAAGAGCTCGCTTGCTCTTTCTCCGTGTCCAGTGAACGGAGTCTTTGTCATTTTTCCCATGAGACAGGATTCACAAGTGGCATAAGACTGGTACTCGAACGGATCCAAGTATCTTTATTTATGTAACTTTGTCAACCGTGTCTCATTAATGTGACCCAGTCTACAATGCCATAAGAAAGCCTGATTTAATTCCGGAGACTTTCTTTTAAGTGTGTTCTGGACACTAAAGACCCGAGCTTGATCCAAAACGTATATACCGTTTTTCAATGTACCTGACCTAATCAGAACTTGATTTAGGTGGATGTTTACTACATCGCTTACAAAAGTAAAGTCATATCCTTCTTTAGAAAGTAAGGATACAGATATGATATTACAAGTCGCACCTGGTACATAAAAACAGTCATGCAGAATCAATATCTGCCCAGTTGTCAGTCCTAGATGATATTCCCCTACGGATTCAGCATACATGCTCATTCCGTTAGCAACCTTGAGAGTCATATCACCTTTCTTCATAACCCTACGGTTTCTCAGAGCCTGTAACGAATTACAGATGTGAGATCCTGATCCGGTATCCAATACCCAGGAAGTAGGGTTAACTGACATACAGTTCTCAATTACAAACACACCCGAAGCCGAAGCCACAACATGCTTCGAATTCTGGCTACTGGCTTTGCAAGCCCTGCAATCCTTCTGCCAATGTTCATTCCTGTAACAATAGGAACATCCCTCTTTTCCTACATCTAGTCCTGAAACTTCTGCCCTTCTCTTTCTTTCTACTTCCCTGGTTTCCTTCAGGGTAGTAGGTAGAGACTGTTGAACTAAGTTAGCATCTGACCCGTTCTTCAACGTGGTCTTCAGGTCCGTGAGCTCAAAAGAGCTGGTCTCTGTAAGGACGTTGCCCCCTACAGTGTTAGTTATGTATATGCCCTAGAGGCCATTGTTGTACATATGATGTATATTATGATGGATGCTTAGATATATACAGAGAGGACTTTCTTGCTCGTCATGATAGTATGCTATTTGGTTTCACTTTATCTTAACATGTTGACTTGTATTGGTTTACTGTTTTTCTTTCACATGTTGATAAAGCCCTTAGGATCTGTACTCGACTACTGGGATTATGATGAGATCATACTAGTGGGGCCATAGTAGTCGATGAGTACATCCTATAACTGTTCCTAGTCGAGGGTATATCGAGACAGGGCATCGATACACCAGAGTAGACTAGCGTATACGCATCTTGACCCATATGATGGGCGATGGATGATCCTATATCCATCGGTGTTTGACATCGGAGATGGGGTATGGGTGCTCAGTGGAGACTGGGTACACTGGACGGACTCGCCGAGAACTCCCAGATGGTGATATACCACACGTCAGATGGCAGTTCTCTGGTGACACTGGTACAGGGTAGTCTGTAGACCCGAGATCGTCATAGAGTCTTGTGTGATTCCCACTGTGCTTTGATTTCCACCTTACCACTTCCAAGAGGGCGTGCAAAACGGTGGCTTTTGGGTACAGTCCCGAATCACATGGATGCAATGAGCGATAGGAGGGGATTCGTCTCTCCCGGTATAGGGAGTTGATGTTGTGCTGTGTTCGATTGGCTATAACTGGAAGTCCCTGGCCAGGGCTGATATAGAGATTTACTGGTAAGTGTAACTAGTAGTTTCTCGACCTGTTATGAGCCACACATCGACACGACTTATAGGTTATTGGGGTCTGACGTTTACCACCCCTAGACTTGATATGCGACATATCAGACGAACAGACCGGACTGTACGGGAGTGTTACTGATTGGATTCACAGGAGAACGCACATGCTAGCTTGTTGATCTTCTGATCGCTCAATACCTGGGTGGCTGTTACGTTTAGCTGCCGCTTGCAGCTTGTGGGTGTTTGATATGATCATCACCCGCTACCGGCGTATTGACGATTCTTTAGAGTCCTACACAGAGGTTTCTTGGCTCAGGAGAAACGGAGTAGAGGCACATATGTGATATGTGCAGGACTGAGAATAATGCGATATGAGATACCGTATTATATTCTCGCGATATTTAGATATGAACCGGGTCATCGGATCAAGTGTTGATTCGATGAATCGGTACATGATATATTAGTCGGTAATATTCGATATAGCCGGATCGTCGGATCAAGTGTTGATTCGATGATTTAATGTATAATAATATATATATTGGCTCGCTTTATTATTTCATTTTCTCACTGGGTGATACATTGATATATATGCGATATATGTTAATTGTATTATTTTCTTTTGTTGCAAATATATAATATATATGTGATATATATTATTGTGACATGATATGATTTATTATTAAACATGTTTAATGATGATTAAATGGGATTAGGGTTTGATTAGGGTTAGCTTCTTCTTGCACCTTCTAGAAGCTTTGTTTTTGTCATGCATAAGATATTATGGTTGATATTTTTTGCATGACTCATAACTTAACCTAACCAAACCCTAACTCTAGTTTATTCTGTACAAATTCTTAGCCACTCATCCTTGACCATGGTTCAATATCAATCATATAGATTTCTTTTCTATTCATCACAAAAGGAATTATCATTTCCATTATCATCTTCTTCTCTCTTGATTTTGAGCTCACTAGAAATTCCATTTGTGATGATAAATTGTGAGAAAGTAAATTAAAAAGAAAGCATAATTACTACTCCCTCATCCTCATCTCATCTAGCCCATGAGATTAGGGTGTTCATCTCTTTAGAGTGAGAAAGCTTGGGTTATTGCAACTTCGACGTAGATCATCGGAGATTCGGAACACTTCAAGCTAGCATGGATCGTTCGAGTCGTGGAGCCTCTCTTGAGTCCGGGAGATCGAGGATCGCGGCGAAGGGACTTCTACTCGGAGCTTGTGAAGCGAAGGAGCGGACTACAAAGGTTGTAATCCTTCACACTTAGATAAAAAGATATTATCTTGCATGCTTAACCCTAATAATCTAGCAAAGACCGCGGCGCTGTAGGGTTCCTAGGCACTCTTGTGAAGTTTCATAAGGCATCAAACATGCCCGGATAAAATTTTAGACGTGCCGAACATGATACCAGTGGTATCAGAGCCTAGCTAGAGCATTAGGCGTCGTGTTTACGAAGTTAAAACTCTGATCGAACCCGAACCGACAAAATTTACCCCCTCTCTGGAAATTTTTCAAATCTGGGATTTTTCTGAATTAAAAATACCTAAAAAAATCAGAAGGGAATTCTAAGAATTACCATGAAACACGGGCCCACAAATCCACTAAACCGCGGCGGAACCGCGGCGGGAACCTGCTTCCCGCGACGGTTCCGCGGCCAAATTTTGGAATTGTGACACGTGGCTTCATGTTAATATCCGTAGGTGCTTGTTGATGCTTCTGGGTATTTTTAAAGTGACTCAAGTGTTGAATATTCTGGGGTTTGTTTTGTAATCGTAGATTCGATCAGAAAAATTTAAATTCGTTGTTATTTCCGAATATTTAAAAACTGTTAAACTGTTTAAACGGATATCATTAACCCACTTTATCCCGGCACGGCAAACTTTCAAGTGTTGAATTTTTATCGGGTTTAAATCTTTCGAAAAAATTGTACAAGTTAAGCGGTGGACCCTCTAGAAGACAACAAACCTTAACTCGATTATGTGACCGTCTTGAACTGCCTTTTGAACCTTAGGGTTTGGGGCAGTACGGCGTGCCACATGTGAGGCGTTGGCTTGACCCTTCTACGGCTGGATCACCGATACTGTGACATATTCTGGGATTATTTGAACTCCGCTCAAGTGTTGAGCAATTTAGGAAATTTTGGGTATTTGATTATCTGTTCGGAAAGTTTAATACTGTCTAGTTATCTGGAATGTGATACAATATGTGGAATTCATATAGTTAGGCATGAAATGCGAAGTATGTGATATTTCGGATTTATGATGTCTAAAGTGAATGTGGATTCCAAATATTGTAGTTTTACACTTTCTTTTCTGTGACCGTAAGTGTAATATGTGATATCGCCGGTTTCGTTGCTATATGTCAACGACAATTAGGATGCGCGTATTTACTTACGTTGATGATATGAGATAATATGTGTTGCTGTGATATGTTATATTGGATCGTCGTGTTCTGAATAGCCGGGGTTTTTATGTGAGATGAGGGTTCTATTTTCATTCATGTAAAATTCATTTGTAATGTAATATTCTTTTATTTGGGGCACTTCCAGGTTGAGGTTGATGTCACCCTTGTATATTATTTACTTTTCCGCATTAGGTAGACCCAAGGTGGGGAGCACAAGTAACCGGGTTCTAGGGTCCAGTGGGAGGCCATCTCGAGGAGTCGAGACCGGGTCTCCTAACCCTAGAATTGGCAGTGTTACTTGCCGCTCTCGTAGGGGTCTTGGGATGTGGGTTTGGCTATTCGTCGCGACCGTGGAATCCGTGTTTTATACAGGCTATTATTGAAAGCACGGACGTCCGAGTATATCCAATATTTCATATATGTTCTTCTGCTGCAATGTTCTGTGATGAGATCATATTACTGCCTGAGACGAATGCTTATACTATATATATATGCTGATATATAAATATTACTGCTTTCGTTTCTTCTGTGATGCTTAGGAAGCATAAGCTGATGGGATTTTTATTAATGAGATTAATAAAAAGAAAAGAAACCTAAAGATGTTGTAGAATCAAAATTTTATAAAAAGGGCAGCTACAGCTTTGCTTTGCATAGCGGTATATATGATATATCCTGCACCTTATTCGATGAGGAAAGAGCCGAGATCTCTTCACCGGGAGTGACCTCTTTAGCGAAACTGGCAGATGCTACAAAACTCACGGTTTAGTTTTTGACAGCTTATATAGTTCTTGCTTTGCATAGAGGTATATATGATATATCCTGCACCTTATTCGATGGGGAAAGAGCCGAGATCTCTTCACCGGGAGTGACCTCTTTAGCGAAACTAGAAGCCTAAAAAACACTCCTTTTCAAAATTCACATGATTCTACGACGATATCAAGTTCATTACGCTCAAGGTTTTCTGAAAAACCTGCGTAGCCCTCCGTCATTTCAGATAGATATTATTTAGTATTCGTGCTATGTTTGTTGACTTAGTCAAGGCGTAGTGTACGGTAGCTAAGTAGTGTTTATATGCTAGAAACATGAGATGTGATTGGATTAGGGTGTTCACACGGCCTTGTTGACTCAGTCAAGGGTCGTACGGGTGGGTTTAATTCAATCGAGAAATGTACGGGTTGAACTTGACTTGCGATTTATGGTTTGTTGACTTAGTCAAGGTCATAGATCGCTAGGAGCAAAATATTATCGGGAATTTCAAGTGTTGAAATTTGCAATGAGATTGCATACCTTCTATGAGATAGTTGGATCCCGATACCCACTGCGAGTAAGAGTTACTCCTGGGAGAGTTTTACACAGGGCAATTAGTCGATCAAGTAGGTGTCTAGAAAAGTGTTAACGGGGTTACGCCTCTGGGAAAACGAGGTTTACTTTAATTAGGTCCGTGCGAAAGCACGGGGAACCTCCCTCAAAGTACCGACACTGATCTGGCTGAAAGATTGACGAAATTGTAGGGTGTAATTAATCCCGGCTAATCTTACCTTTTAGGGTTTGAAGGTAGATTTGATAAAAACAGTGGGAGACATCCTGATTAGATAAGATAATAACCAATCTAATCTTGCAAGAGCATACGCTAAAGTGTTTTCTTCTCTCTCCCTCCAGGTAGCGACCATGTCAGGCCATAATCAAGATAATAATATGGATATATTGACTGAACCCGCTTATTATACTGAGCAGGGGAACGTTGGACCCGTTCTTTCTTATAAGAGTTATAAGACTGAACAGGAAACAGGAGAATATCTGGATTCTCACGCCACCCAAAAGAACATGCATGTTGATGCATCTTCTTCAGGTGTGTTAGTTATTGAGAACTGTTTCTCAGTTCACCCTACAGCCTGGGTATTGGATACCGGATCAGGATCCCACATATGTAAAATGTTACATGGGCTACGTAAAGGTAGAGAACTGGGAAAAGGTGATCATTCCGTTCAAGTAGGGAATGGTGCAAGTATTGCAGCCAAAGCAGTTGGCGAATATCACCTTGTATTGCCAAGTTGTAATACACTGATTCTAAATGAGTGCTATTATATACCGAACATGATGTGCAACATTATATCAGTTTCTTTATTAAGTAAAGAAGGATATAATTTTGTAGTACAGGATAATGTTATGAACATATTCCTAGATCAAAAGTTGATTGCATCAGGCTCGTTACATAATGGCATATTCATTCTAAATCAGAATACAGTCCTCAATATACAAAACACACACAAGAGGAAAAGTTCAGAAATGAACGAATCCTTCTTGTGGCATAGTAGACTTGGCCATATCAATGAGACACGGATAGCTAAGTTATATAAAAATGGATATTTGAATTCATTCGAATTTTCATCATATGATACTTGCCTTTCATGTCTCAAAGGAAAAATGACCAAAGCTCCGTTTAGTGGACACGGAGAAAGAGTTACCGAACTCTTAGGATTGGTACATAGTGATGTATGCGGTCCCATGTCTACGCATGCCAGGAACAGTTCTTCCTACTTCATTACATTCACTGACGATCTCTCTAGATACGTGCATGTGTTCCTGTTGAAATACAAGTCTGAAGCTTTTGAGAAATTCAGAGAATATAAGCACGAAGTAGAAAAACAAACGGGCAAAAGTATTAAGATCCTTCGATCTGATCGAGGAGGAGAATACTTAAGCAATGAGTTCCTAGATTATCTAAAAGAGAATGGGATTCTCTCTCAGCTTACTCCTTCTTATACACCACAGCACAACGGTGTATCGGAACGAAGGAATCTGACCCTATTAGATATGGTGCGATCTATGATGAGCGAAGCTGAGTTACCTATTTCCTTCTGGGGGTATGCGCTTGAGACAGCCATATACATATTGAATCTAGTTCCGTCTAAATCTGTACCTACCACACCATATGAGATATGGAGTGGGAAGAGACCATATTTTAAACGAGTTAAGATATGGGGTTGTCCGGCCTATATCAAAAGACAAAATCCGGACAAACTCGAGGCACGATCAGTTCTTTGCAAATTTGTTGGATATCCAAAGAATTCTCAAGGATATTTGTTCTACCACGCTGAGGAACAAAAAGTGTTTGTTGCTCAACATGCCACCTTTTTGGAAAAGGAATTTCTTGCAAAAGAAATTAGTGGCAAAGAGGTAGAGCTGGAAGAGGTTCCAGAAACACAAATTGCAACTGAAGATTTAGTAGAACCAGAGGATTCAGAAGTACCCGACGAACCCCAGCCTCTCCGCCGATCTAGTAGGGTTTCTCGTCCACCTGAGAGATACTACGGTTTTCTCATTGATGGTGGAAGCGAGGATTGCATCATGGATGATGATGACCCGACTAGTTTCGAGCAGGCCATCACGAGTGGTGACTCTGTGAAATGGCTGGATGCAATGCGATCTGAGATGGAATCCATGTACACCAACAAAGTATGGACTTTGGAAAATGCTCCTGAAGGGGTAAAACCCATAGGGAGCAAGTGGATCTTTAAAAAGAAATTTGGTGTAGATGGAAAAGTTGAGACTTTCAAAGCTAGACTTGTAGTAAAGGGTTTTCGTCAAATACCAGGTGTGGATTATGACGAAACTTTTTCTCCAGTGGCTTTGCTTAAGTCCATCCGGATCTTACTTGCCATTGCTGCATACCATGACTACGAAATCTGGCAAATGGATGTTAAGACCGCATTTCTAAATGGTGATTTAGAAGAGAGCGTGTACATGACTCAGCCAGAGGGCTTCGTAGATAGTGGGAGCAGCGGAAAGGTGTGCAAGCTGCTTAAATCCATTTATGGGTTAAAGCAAGCATCGCGGAGTTGGAGCATCTGTTTTGATATTGTAGTCAAAGAGTTTGACTTCATCAAAAATATAGATGAACCTTGTATCTATAAGAAGGTAGCAGAGGGTAAGGTTGTCTTCCTCGTATTGTACGTGGATAACATACTCTTGATAGGAAATGATATTCCTATACTGCAATCAGTCAAGCTCTTCTTATCACAGAGATTCTCAATGAAAGATCTAGGTGATGCCTCCTGCATATTGGGAATCATGATCTATAGAGATAGATCTAAACGGATACTGGGATTGTCCCAATCCAGGTACATTGACACCATACTAAAGAGGTTTAGTATGGAAGAATCCAAGCGTGGGAACCAACCCACGATCTCTGGACTCACTCTCTCCAAAGAGATGTCTCCCAAGACTGATTTGGAGAGAGCTCGCATGCAAGGGATACCCTATGCTTCGGCAGTAGGCTCTATCATGTATGCAATGCTATGTACCAGACCCGATGTAGCATACTCACTAAGTGTAGTGAGTCGGTATCAAGCAGATCCTGGAGAGAGTCACTGGACAGCTGTGAAGAACATTCTCAAGTACTTACGAAGGACTAAGGAGATGTTCTTGGTATATGGTAACGGAAAACTCCATGTGGAGTCCTTTACCGATTCTAGCTTCCAAAGTGATAAGGACGACTCTAAGTCGCACTCGGGATTTGTTTTTACACTCAATGGAGGGGCGGTATGTTGGAAGAGTTCCAAACAGGATACTGTTGCAGACTCGACGATGGAGGCTGAATACATCGCTGCCAACGATGCTGCCAAGGAGGCTATCTGGATAAAGAAGTTCATTAGTGAACATGGTGTGGTTCCATCCATTGAGCATCCAATACCTCTGTATTGCGATAACAATGGAGCTGTGGCTTTGGCCAAGGAACCCAGATCCTATCAGAAGTCCAGACATATTCTGAGGCGGTATCACCTGATCAGGGAGATAGTTGATCGCCGGGAGATCGAGGTCAGGAGAGTAGATACGAAGGACAACACTGCGGATCCACTCACGAAGGCTATTCCCCAGATACAGTTTGAGAGATTATTCGGGATGCTAGGTATGAGATACTACAGCAGCTGGCCTTAGTGCAAGTGGGAGATTGTTAGTTATGTATATGCCCTAGAGGCCATTGTTGTACATATGATGTATATTATGATGGATGCTTAGATATATACAGAGAGGACTTTCTTGCTCGTCATGATAGTATGCTATTTGGTTTCACTTTATTTTAACATGTTGACTTGTATTGGTTTACTGTTTTTCTCTCACATGTTGATAAAGCCCTTAGGATCTGTACTCGACTACTGGGATTATGATGAGATCATACTAGTGGGGCCATAGTAGTCGATGAGTACATCCTATAACTGTTCCTAGTCGAGGGTATATCGAGACAGGGCATCGATACACCAGAGTAGACTAGCGTATACGCATCTTGACCCATATGATGGGCGATGGATGATCCCATATCCATCGGTGTTTGACATCGGAGATGGTGTACGGGTGCTCAGTGGAGACTGGGTACACTGGACGGACTCGTTGAGAACTCGCAGATGGTGATTTACCACACGTCAGATGGCAGTTCTCTGGTGACACTGGTACAGGGTAGTCTGTAGACCCGAGATCGTCATAGAGTCTTGTGTGATTCCCACTGTGCTTTGATTTCCACCTTACCACATCCAAGAGGGTGTGCAAAACGGTGGCTTTTGGGTACAGTCCCGAATCACATGGAGGCAATGAGCGATAGGAGGGGATTCGTCTCTCCCGGTATAGGGAGTTGATGTTGTGCTGTGTTTGATTGGCTATAACTGGAAGTCCCTAGCCAGGGCTGATATAGAGATTTACTAGTAAGTGTTACTAGTAGTTTCTCGACCCGTTATGAGCCACACATCGACACGACTTATCGGTTACTGGGGTCTGACGTTTACTACCCCTAGACTTGATATGCGACATATCAGACGAACAAACCGGACTGTACGGGAGTGTTACTGATTGGATTCACAGGAGAACGCACAGGCTAGCTTGTTGATCTTCTGATCTCTCAATACCTGGGTGGCTGTTACGTTTAGCTGACCGCTTGCAGCTTGTGGGTGTTTGATATGATCATCACCTGCTACCGGCGTATTGACGATTCTTTAGAGTCCTACACAGAGGTTTCTTGGCTCAGGCGAAACGGAGTAGAGGCACATATGTGATATGTGCAGGACCGAGAATAATACGATATGAGATACCGTATTATATTCTCGCGATATTTAGATATGAACCGGGTCATCGGATCAAGTGTTGATTCGATGAATCGGTACATGATATATTAGTCGGTAATATTCGATATAGCCGGATCGTCGGATCAAGTGTTGATTCGATGATTTAATGTATAATAATATATATATTGGCTCGCTTTATTATTTCATTTTCTCACTGGGTGATACATTGATATATATGCGATATATGTTAATTGTATTATTTTCTTTTGTTGCAAATATATAATATATATGTGATATATATTATTGTGACATGATATGATTTATTATTAAACATGTTTAAGGATGATTAAATGGGATTAGGGTTTGATTAGGGTTAGCTTCTTCTTGCACCTTTTAGAAGCTTTGTTTTTGTCATGCTTAAGATATTATGGTTGATATTTTTTGCATGACTCATAACTTAACCTAACCAAACCCTAACTCTAGTTTATTCTCTACAAACTCTTAGCCACTCATCCTTGACCATGGTTCAATATCAATCATATAGATTTCTTTTCTATTCATCACAAAAGGAATTATCATTTCCATTATCATCTTCTTCTCTCTTGATTTTGAGCTCACTAGAAATTCCATTTTGTAGGGTTCTTAGGCACTCTCAAGAGGTCTCACAAGGCATCAACCATGCCAATTTCAAAATTTAACGGTGCCGAGAAACCCTAGACTAGATCGTTGGCTAGAAGTTTAGGCGATAAAATGAAACTAGTTTACAACTAAACTAAAAGAACGGATATACAACCTTTGTAGATCCGGTCCTCCACCTCCATAGCTCCGCAATGAAGTCTCCTCGCTGTCCAAGTCGAACCCCGGGCTCTAGCGTCGGCTTCATCGGAGAATGGACGGGCTAGGTTGTAAGTCTACGCTAGCGCCCCGGCCGTCTACAGATGCCAAATGCGGAACAAAAAACTTTTAACTGGCGCTATCGTATACTTTAACCCGGATCTGTCATTATTGCTAACTAACAAACTGTAAAGAGTATAGAAAGGTTATACCGAACGATCCGAGTCCTTCGTTCTTCAACCATCATCCCACGCTCCGTTGTGGCTGCTCCGATCTCGTCGATCTCCGATATCCTCGTCGAGGTGGCACCACATCACCGATTCTTTAAACGGGCTCCCGCCTCTGACTTGAGGCAACTCGATTGTCAAGTTTGCTAAAAGAGACGACCAAGAATGATGTAGAGAATGAGTAGATGACTTTGTCTCACTTTGTCCAAGTCCATGGAAGATCGGTTAATGAAGTTGCCGTGGGAATTGGGTGATGGAATGAAATGGACTGTAAAATTCCATGCACCCCAAATACTATCATATCTTTTCTACAAATGAAAACATCAGGTAGTGAGAGAGAGAGAGGGGGCCGGCCTCATATAGGGAGGGGGGTGAGTGTAGGAACCAAGTGGTGACCCTAAGATGAAGCTTATCATGAAGAAAATATCTTAACAAGAACAAAATGTATTAATGTCAAAGCATGAGTCATAATCACTTAGTCATCACATAATAAATGCAATTAAAGGTTCATGAACCTAGTCATCATCCTTGTCATCACTTCTAGAAACTTCTAGAACACTGACTCACCTCATCCAAGAAAAGATAAATCCGCCTTTAACCAAATGTTAAAAGACGGCTGATAGAAAACTGGAAACTGGCAACTTCCAAAAGTGATCTTTAAACGACTTTCAGGATAACCCCGAAACTGTATAAATATACCCGCATTTGTATTACGACCGAATACAAATGCAACTGAGACAAAGATATTATACCTACTCAATATAATACTCGGATCCGGCTTAAACCAAAGCCGACCAGTATCATCTGCCCGAAAAATAACACGTGCGTAAACGCACGTGCATTTTCCGAACCCTGCCATAAAACCATACGGCCTCTACAACGTTTCGCCCGAACTTGGGAAACTGTCTGTGGGGAACTCTAATGACTCGTCAGTACCCTGACAGTGGGTTTAACCACAAACCGTCAGCGGCACTAGCAATGTGTAACGGCTGCCCATGGACTGACCTCAAGGGATGCCGATGAGCGCATTCATCCGGAAAACCCTACTGAGCCTAACAGTGACAATGTATATACAGTCCGGTCCGTTCGTCTATGAGTATCGCATATCTGCCTAGGGGGCTAGTAACGTCAGACCCCCAATAGTAGTATAAGTCGTGTCGGAGTGAAGCCCAATAACACCCTGAGATACTACTGGACTACCTACCAGTAAATCTCCTGCCATGGCCATGGACTTTGTGTAATGGCTCTCCTAGACACAGCACGACCTCGCCCCCAATACCGGGAGAGACGAATCCCCTGCCGATCCGCTCATGTGCCTCCATATGGCTCGGGAATGTACCCAAAAACTACCTGTTTGCACGACTCCTTTGAGCCGTGGTAGGGTAGAAATCAAAGCACAGTGGGAACTCACACGAGACAAATGACGACCTCAGGTCGATGAACTAACCTGTACACATGTCACCAGGGAACTGCTATCTGACGGTAGATATAATACTAACTAGCAGATTCCCGGCGAGTCCTGTCCGGTGTACTCATAACCCAATGAGCACCTGTATACATCTTAGGTGATCCAACTGACACCAGTGGCTTGTGAGACCGGCCACCGCCCCTCGTCGGGGTCTCGACTGTACACACTAGTCTACTCCGGAGTATCGATGCCCTGTCTCGAAACTCCCACGACTAGGGACCACAATTAAGGATATGCGTATAAACCACCCAACTCTTACGTATATGATCGCCATCATACTGTTGGTGGTAAAGCAAGATCCTAAGGGCTCTATCAAAGTGTAACATGTAATCAGTCACCTGATCATGTATACGACTGATAAAGGCAAACCAGATAGCATACTATCATCTTGAGTAAGACTGTCCTACCGGTATAGGTCCTCCGCAATCATTGCAATCACGTACCTGCGATCCAATAATTGACTATGAGGGCACTATCTCCAACATAGGTCATCGACGACGATGCCGAAGATGATCTACGTCGAGGCATCACTAGATCAAGCTCCAACTTCACCAAGTCAAGAAACTTGTGAAGAAAACACACTCTACTACTTGGCAAGAGGTAGAGGATGAAGAAATAGGAAGTGGGTAGACTTTAGAATTGGATTTCTCACTTGTTTCATCAATCCACCATTGATGAAGTCAAGCTTCTTCATGGAAGAAGAAGAAGAAGATGATAATGTTATGATAAGTTATTAAAATGAAAAGGAAAATGAATACTTATCATAATACTAACCTTAGTTTAGTGTAGAGAATAGACCATGGTTAGATATGATGGTTAGGGTTAAGCAAGTGACAAGAATGGTGGACTTAGTTAAAGCTTCATGAAGCTTCAACATGCATCCAAAGAAAGCCACCATTCTTCTTTATGCTTATTATTTTCCAAAAAGAATAAATAGATAAATAAATGAATAAATAAGTAAATGGAAAAACAAAACCCTAACCATTAGTTTAACCATGGTACATTCTTTACACTTAACCAAGTAAACATGTATCATCAAACATGATACAATCATTTGCACAAAAAGTATATCACATATACAACTTGTACATCCAAGTGAGAAAATCCATTTAAAGTGAACCAATACTAGTTAATGCAAAGTAATATATCAAATATATAATTATACATTAAATCATTAAATCAACACTTGATTTAACGATCCGGTCATATCGCATATAACCGACTAGTATCCAATGTATCGGCTTATCGAATCAATCCTTGATTCGATAACTAGGTTATATCTCATACAAACATTCGATACATTCATCGCGAGAATAGAATACAGTATCACATACACGCATTATTCTCGGTCCCGCACATATCTCATATGCGCTCCTATTTCGTTTCGCTTGAGCCAGGAAACCTCTGTGTAGGACGCTAAAGACTCGTCAATACGCCGGCAGCAGGTGATGATCATATCAAACACCCACAAGCCGCAAGCGGTCTGCTAAACGTAACGGCCATCCGGGTATTGAGCGATCAGAAGATCGACGAGCAAGACCCGCTCACACTCCAGTGAATCCAACCAGTAGCACTACCGTACAGTCCGGTCTGATCGTCTGATATGTCGCATATCTCGCCTAGGGGTGGTAAACGTCAGGCCCCAATAGCTCGATAAGTCGTGTTGATATGAGGGTCATAACGGGTCGAGAAACTACTGGTAACACTTACCAGCAATTCTCTGATCAGCCCTGGCCAGGGACTTCCTGTTATAGCCAATCGAACACAGTGCAACATCAACTCCTTATACCGGGAGAGACGAATCCCCTCCTATCGCTCATTGCCTCCATGTGACTCGGGACTGTACCCAAAAACCACCGTTTTGCACACCCTCTTGGACGTGGTAAGATGGAAATCAAAGCACAGTGGGAACCACACAAGACTCTATGACGATCTCGGGTCTACAGACTACTCTGTACTAGTGTCACCAGAGAACTGCCATCTGACGTAAGGTATAATACCATCTGGGAGTTCTCGGCGAGTCCGTCCAGTGTACCCAGTCTCTACTGAGCACCCGTATATCATCTCTGATGTCAAACACCAATGGATATGGGATCATCCATCGCCCATCTGTATAGGTCGAGAAGGTACACGCTAGTCTACTCTGGTATATCGATGCCCCATCTCGATATACCCACGACTAGGGACTTTGAAGGATGTACTTACGGACTACCATGTCCCCACTAGTATGATCCGCATCATAGTCCAGGTAGTCAAGTACACATCCTAAGGGCTTTACCAACATGTAATAGAGAGACAATCTGTGTACACGTTAAGGTAAAGAGCAACCAGATAGCATACTATCATGTCGAGCAAGAAAGTCCTCCCTATATATGTCCCAGCATCCACTACATTATACATCCAATGTACAGTAATGGCCTCTAGGGCATACATATAACAACAATCTCCCACTTGCATTAGGGCCATCTGTAGCAGTGGTTGTAGTATCTCATACTCAACCATCCTATAAAAGTCTCTCTCTGGGAATAGGCCTTCGTGAGTGGATCCACCGTGTTGTCCTCTGAGTCTACTCTCCTAACCTTGATCCCTTAGAGATCAACCATCTCCATGATCAGGTGATACTGCCTTAGAATATGTCTGGATCACTGATGGGACCTGCATTCCTTGGCATAAGCCACAACTCCATTGTCACACAATGGGAGGAACATAGTTCATCTCATGAACCAATATACACCCAAACAGCTTCTTTGGTAGCATCTTTAGTAGCGATGTATCCTGCCTTTATCGTCTAGTATGTCACGGTATCTAGCTTGGAACTCTTCCAACATACCGTCCCTTTACTGAGGGTAAAGACAATGCCTGCGACTGACATTCAGTCTTCTTTATCACCCTGGAACACTTCCAGTGATTCTTCCCAGGATCGATTGATACCATCTCACTACAACTAGTGATAATCCTAACATCCAATTAAATCTATCTCATAGATCCAAAACTCAGGATTTAGGAGGTATCATTTTGATCCTATATGGAGAATCCTTGTGATAAGCGGAGATTGATCGAGCGTAGCATAGGAAACTCCTTCCCTATCAAGAGTATGTCATCCACGTACTCTACGAGGATAACCACCATACTCCCTACTACCCTTTTGTTTATACAAGGTTCATCTACCATTTTGATGATGTCAAACTCTTTGACTACTACATCAAAACAGACGTTCCAACTCCGCGATGCCTATTTTATCACATAAAACATCTTGCACACGTTTCCGCTGCTCCCACTGTCTACAAAGCCCTCTGGCTGTGTACTTACAGATGCACACTTCTAAAACACCATCTAGAAAAGCAGTCATGACACCCAACCACCAGATATCGTAGTCATGGTATGTAGCCGTGACAAGTAGGATCTGGATGGACTTAAGCATAGCTACTTGAAAAGGTTTCATCACTATCCACGCCTGGTCAATGATGCAAACCTTTAACAAGTCTAGCTATGAAAGTCTCAACTTTTCCATGTACACCAAGTAATCTTCTCAAGATTTACTTGCTCCTGATGGGGATTTAACCCTTCAGATATAGCAACCAAAGTCCATACTTTGTTGGTGTATAAGGATTCCATCTCAGATCGCTAAGCATCCAGCCATTCTTACAGAGTCTCACTCCTGATGGCCAGCTCGAAACTAGTTGGGTCATCATCTCATGATGCAATCCTCGCTCCCACTGTCATAGAGAAACCGAAGAATCTCTCAGGTGGGTGAGGAACCCTACTAGATCGGCGGAGAGGCTGAGGTTCGTTGGAATCTACTGAATCCTTCGGTTCTACCAAATCATCTGCTGTAGTTTGTATAGCTGAAACACTTCCAGTTCTACATAACTAATCTTGCCTCGATCTTGTCCGGATTTTGCTTTTAGACATAGGCCGGAAAACCCCAAATCTTAACCAAATTAAGATATGGGCTCTTCCCATTCTATATCTTATATGGAGTGGTAGGCAACTGATTTGATTTGAACCCTATTTAGTAGGTATGCAACTTCTCAAGTGCATAACTCCCAAAAGGAAACAGGTAACTCAGTAGTACTCATCATAGAGCACACCATATCAAATAGGGTGTATCTGCTCTGCCCCGATATACCATCGTGCTATGGTGTATACGGAGGAGTAATGCTGAGAGAGAATCTCATTCTCCTTTAGAATAGTCCAGGATTTTCGTGCTCAAGTATTCTCCTCCTCGATCACATCAAAGAACATAATACTTATACCCGTATTTTGGTTCTCTACTTCTAACTTATATTCTATGAATATCTCAAAAGGTTCGGACTTGTGTTTCAACAAGAACATAGATCTGAATCTCGAGAGATTATCAGAGAACGTAATGAAGTACAAAGAACCGGTCTTGGCATGTGTAGACAGGGGACCTACATACATCAAGATGTATCATCCCAAGAGTTCACTAACTCTTTCTCTGTTTCCATTAAACAGAGCTATGGTCATCTTATCTTTGTGACATGACTGGCGAGTTTCACAAGATGTAAATCCAAACTAATTTAAATATGCATCTTTATGTAACTCCAGCTAGTCGGGTCGCATTGATATGACCTAGTCTACAATACCTCAAGAAGGATCCGTCCATTTCTGAACTCTTCTTCTTGTGTGTGTTCTATATACTAAGAACTGTAGTTTGATTTAGAACATCAATGCTTTTAGATAACGTGCATGAACCGATCAACTTTTGATATAGGAAATGTTCAAAACATTATCCAACAATACAAAATTATATCCTTTCTTTACTAATAAAGAAACTGATATGATTTTGTATATCAGGTTCAGTATCTAATAACATTCGTTCAGAATCAATGTATTGGTAATACAGAGTGACAGTGACCAACAGACGTGGCTGCAACACTTGCCCCGTTTTCTGCCTCATGAAACTTATCACCCGTTCTCAGTTTTTCTACCCTTTTGTAGCCCTATGTCACAGATTACATATCTGGGATCCTGATCCGGTATCATATACCCAGGATTCGGAGGATACTGAGAAACAGTTCTTTGTAATGAACACACCCGAAGATGATGCATCATATGCACTTTCTTCGTTTGGGCGGCACGGGAATTCTGGTATTCCCCAATTTCCTGCTCTGCCTTATAACAATTATAAGTTGGAGCGGGACCAACGTTCCCAGCTCAGTATAACAAGCGGGTTCGGTCAATAATCCGTATTATTATCTTGATTAAGGCGTGATATGGTCGCTACCAGAAGAGAGAGAGACGAAAACACTCAGCGTGCGCTCTTGCAAGAATAGATTGGTTATTATTTTATCTAATCAGGATGGATCCCACTGCTTTTTATCAAATCTTCCTTCAAACCCTAAAAGGAAAGACTAGCCGGGATTAATTACACACTACAAGTTCGCCAATCTTTCAGCCAGGCCAGTGTTGGTACTTTGAGGGAGGTCCCCCGTGCTTTCGCACGAACCTAATTAATGTAAACCTCGTTTTCCCAGAGGCGTAACCCCGTTGACACCTTTCTAGACACCTACTTTATCGGCTAATTGTAATGTGTAAAACTCTCCCAGGAGTAACTCTTACTCGCAGCGGGTATCGGGATCCAACTATCTCATAGAAGGTATGCAAACTCATTGCAAATTTCAACACTTGAAATTCCCGATAATATTTTGCCCCTAACCTCCTATGACCTTGACAAAGGCCAACAAACCATAGGATGCTAGTCAAGTTCAACCCGTCATTTCCTGATTGAATTAAACCCACCCGCACGGCCCTTGACAATGGCCAACAAGGTCGCACGACTACCCTAACTCAATCTGCATCATATGCATAAGCAGATAAGCACCGGTCAGCTACCGCACACTATGCCTTGACAAAGGCCAACAAACGCAGCACGAATACTAACTACTACTTATCTGAAATGACGGAGGGCTACGACAGGTTTTTCTAAAAAACTATTGCGTAATGAACTTGATATCGTTGTAGGATCGAATGAATTTTGAAATGGAGTGTCTTTGAGGCTTTTCTAGTTTTGCTAAAGGAGTCACTCCCGGTGAAGGGATCGTCGGTCCTTTCCTCGTCGAATAAGGTGCGAGATATATCATATATATCACTGTGCAAAGTAAAAACTCTTAAAAGCAATCAAAAGACAAACCGAGTGTGTAGCATCTGCCAGTTATTGCTAAAGGAGTCACTCCCGGTGAAGGGATCTCGGTCCTTTCCTTATCGAATAAGGTGCAGGATATATCACATATACCGCTGTGTAAAGCAAGAACTGTAGCTACCTGTTTTATTTTGAAATTCGATTCTACAACATCTTAGGTTTCTTTTGTTTCATTAATCACATTAATGAAGTCCCATCATTTATGTACCTAAACATCACAGATAAATACGACGTACACTTATGCCATCCGCATTCGCCTCGATGTCCCCTCGTGCACCGTTAGGTTAGGTAACTAACGGCAGAGCGGGGCAGGGCTAGCGCGGGTGTAAAACATAAGTAACGTCTATATAATATATCATATATACTATATACTGTATCTATCACAGAACATCACATGATCACATCACAGATATCGCAGCAGAAGAAACATATGAAATATTGGATATACTAGGACGTCCGTGTTTTCAATACGAGCCAGTATAAAACACGGATTCCACGGTCGTGATGAATAGCCAAACCCACACCCCTAGACCCCTACGAGAGCGGCAAGCAACCCTACCAATTCTACAGTTAGGAGACCCGGACTCGACTCCTCGAGTTGGTCTCCCACTGGACTCCAGAACCCGGTTACTTGTGCCCTCCTCCTTGGGTCTATCCTAGTGCGGAAAAGTAAATAATATACAAACGGTGACCACTTCCGCAACCTGGAAGTGCTCCAATAAAAGAATATTACATACAAGTTTTTACATGAATGAAAATGAAAAACACTCATTTCACATAAAAAACCCCCGGCTATTCAAACACGACGATCCAATATAACATATCCAGCAACACATAACATCACATGTCATCAACGTAAGTAAATATGTCCATCCCAATTGTCGTTGACATATAGCAACGAAACCGGCGATATCACATATTACACTTACGGTCATAGAAAAGAAAGTGTAAAACTACAACAGTTAGAATCCGCAATCTGCATAGACATCGCATGCCTAATCTAATGAATTACTTAGACATCACATGCCTAACAGTTATAAACTCCGCATTTTAGTCTCATTATCGAAAACACTTTTCAATATCAAGTCGAGGAATTCAACAAGATTCCCGATATCCTGATCGAATGCTCGTCGCAAACTTTAGTAGACGACCGCACCCCCGATACCGTCGACGAAGTGCACCAAGGCGGAACACCGCTACCGCGAGCACCTGGACGGATGCTTTCGGCGACGGGGTTCTCCTACAGTCACTTGGTCGGGGCTATGGGGTGAGGCTGTCTATTAAGTTTATCCAGCGAGTATCCGCGTACGCTACGTGATTGCAACGGACTTTTGATCACATCAAAATTCCTTGGCAACCGATCAAGTGAGACTAAACTGCTATGTTTATAATATTCATTCAGTTATCACATAACTTTTGTGAATTCCAATTGTTGTATCACATTCCGGATAAACAGAAAATGTTAAACTTTCCGATCGAACAATCGAACACCCAAGTTTTCCCGATACAGATCAATACATGAAACAAGTCTAAAAACATTCAGTTCGTGCCTCAGTACCAACGGTCCAGCCGTAGAAGGGTCAAGCCAACGCCTCACATGTGGTACGCCGTACTGCCCCAAACCCGAAGGTTCAAAGGGCAGTTCAAGACGGTCATATAATCGAGTTAAGGTTTGTTGTCTTCTAGAGGGTCCATCGCGTTACTTGCACTACTTAGAACGTCTTTAAATCACGGAAAAATCCAGCACTTGGAAATTTCCCGACAGGGGAAAAATTGGGTATTTATATCCGGTCGAACTTTTTAACATATTCTAAAATTTATCCGGAAAGCCAAATAGACAAAATCTGATAAACCCGATCGAATCATCGAAGCTCCAAAACATCCCAGATTATTCAACTCTTGAATAAATATTAAAAATACCGAGAGAACTCATCAATGTTAAATAGGAATTACTGTGCAAAAGTCAACGCAAGAGGAGACCATACGGCCGCGGAACCGCCGCACATGCCAAGCCCGTGCCGCGGTTCCGCGGTGGTTTAATTGAATTAGGCCCCCGTATTTCACAGTAATTCATATAAAACCCTGCTTAATTTTCTGCATATTTTTAATGTGGAAAAATGCACAGTTTTGAAAAAAAGACAGAGAGCATGGGAAAAATGGGGTTTCGGGTTCGATCGGGATTCAAACGTCGTCTAGACTTCGCCTAAGGCTCTAGCTAGGCTCTGATACCACTGTAGGGTTCCTAGGCACTCTCAAGAGGTCTCACAAGGCATCAACCATTGATGCTTATTATTTTCCAAAAAGAATAAATAGATAAATAAATGAATAAATAAGTAAATGGAAAAACAAAACCCTAACCATTAGTTTAACCATGGTACATTCTTTACACTTAACCAAGTAAACATGTATCATCAAACATGATACAATCATTTGCACAAAAAGTATATCACATATACAACTTGTACATCCAAGTGAGAAAATCCATTTAAAGTGAACCAATACTAGTTAATGCAAAGTAATATATCAAATATATAATTATACATTAAATCATTAAATCAACACTTGATTTAACGATCCGGTCATATCGCATATAACCGACTAGTATCCAATGTATCGGCTTATCGAATCAATCCTTGATTCGATAACTAGGTTATATCGCATACAACCATTCGATACATTCATCGCGAGAATAGAATACGGTATCACATACACGCATTATTCTCGGTCCCGCACATATCTCATATGCGCTCCTATTTCGTTTCGCTTGAGCCAGGAAACCTCTGTGTAGGACGCTAAAGACTCGTCAATACGCCGGCAGCAGGTGATGATCATATCAAACACCCACAAGCCGCAAGCGGTCTGCTAAACGTAACGGCCACCCGGGTATTGAGCGATCAGAAGATTGACGAGCAAGCCCGCTCACACTCCAGTGAATCCAACCAGTAACACTACCGTACAGTCCGGTCTGATCGTCTGATATGTCGCATATCTCGCCTAGGGGTGGTAAACGTCAGACCCCAATAGCTCGATAAGTCGTGTCGATATGAGGCTCATAACGGGTCGAGAAACTACTGGTAACACTTACCAGCAATTCTCTGATCAGCCCTGGCCAGGGACTTCCTGTTATAGCCAATCGAACACAGTGCAACATCAACTCCCTATACCGGGAGAGACGAATCCCCTCCTATCGCTCATTGCCTCCATGTGACTCGGGACTGTACCCAAAAACCACCGTTTTGCACGCCCTCTTGGACGTGGTAAGATGGAAATCAAAGCACAGTGTGAACCACACAAGACTCTATGACGATCTCGGGTCAACAGACTACTCTGTACTAGTGTCACCAGAGAACTGCCATCTGACGTAAGGTATAATACCATCTGGGAGTTCTCGGCGAGTCCGTCCAGTGTACCCAGTCTCTACTGAGCACCCGTATATCATCTCTTATGTCAAACAACAATGGATATGGGATCATCCATCGCCCATCTGTATAGGTCGAGAAGGTACACGCTAGTCTACTCTGGTATATCGATGCCCCGTCTCGATATACCCACGACTAGGGACTTTGAAGGATGTACTTATGGACTACCATGTCCCCACTAGTATGATCCGCATCATAGTCCAGGTAGTCAAGTACACATCCTAAGGGCTTTACCAAAATGTAATAGAGAGACAATCTGTGTACACGTTAAGGTAAAGAGCAACCAGATAGCATACTATCATGTCGAGAAAGAAAGTCCTCCCTATATATGTCCCAGCATCCACTACATTATACATCCAATGTACAGTAATGGCCTCTAGGGCATTCATATAACTAACACATTTATGATGATAAATTGTGAGAAAGTGAATTAAAAAGAAAGCATAATTACTACTCCCTCATCCTCATCTCATCTAGCCCATGAGATTAGGGTGTTCATCTCTTTAGAGTGAGAAAGCTTGGGCTATTGCAACTTCGACGTAGATCATCGGAGATTCGGAACACTTCAAGCTAGCATGGATCGTTCGAGTCGTGGAGCCTCTCTTGAGTCTGGGAGATCGAGGATCGCGGCGAAGGGACTTCTACTCGGAGCTTGTGAAGTGAAGGAGCGGACTACAAAGGTTGTAATCCCTCACACTTAGATAAAAAGATATTATCTTGCATGCTTAACCCTAATAATCTAGCAAAGATCCCGGCTTTGGGTTGTTCGGCATGTCTAAAATTTTATCCGGGCATGTTTGATGCCTTATGAACCTTCACAAGAGTGCCTAGGAACCCTACATACAGATGACCTGATAGCCAACCTCGCTGGAAGCAATTCGTTTGAGGTCTCATATCTTGCGATACGAGATTGCTCTCCATATAAATCTTTGTTATGGAGGAAGATAGAAACTGAGTCCATCTTCTCGTGCTGCCTCTGGTATGCACCATCAACTGAGGCTAACACGAGGCACTTGGCTTTCGCACAGTCTTCTTCCGATGTCTCGTGGATATGAATATCCATGACAGGGGAAACTGGACCTGAGACGGCAGGGGTTGGATCAGTCAAGAGGTGTCCCAGCTTGTCATGGGCAATGGACATCTGGACAGACCTTTTCCAGTCATAACAGTCAGATTCAGTCATTTTATTATCTAGATGTAACCTAGGTGCGGTCACTGGGTCGCTGCAATTAAGAGAGAGAGAAGAAAACACTCAGCATGATGCTCTTGCAAGTTTAGATTGGTTTTTTAATTTATCTAAACAGGATGTCTCCCACTGTCTCTCGAATCCCTCCTCAAACCATAAAGGAAGAATTAGTCAGGATCAATCTCACCGTACAATACTTGCTTAACCGTTCAGCCAGGCCAGTGTCGGTACTTCGAGGGAGGTTTTCCAACGCTTTCGCGAAGTTCCTTAATTAAGTAACCTCTTTTCCCTGTGGGCGTAGCCCCGCTAACACCTTTCTAGACACCTACTTGGTTTATAGCATTGATCGTTAAGCGAGAAAGTTCCCGAGGAGTAGCATATACTCACAGTAGGATCGGGATCTAAATATCATTGCATGACAAAACTGAAGGAATCCTACCAGAATCATCACACTCCAAATGGTATGCAACATTAGCAAGTTTCAGTACTTTTGAAACTCCCGATGTGGATTTTTGCCCCATGTTCTTATGACCTTGACGAAGGCCAACATATCATAAGCCACATGTCAAGTTCTACCCGTCATTGTCCAGGTTAATTTGAACCCACCCGTACATACCCTTGACGAAGGCCAAAATAGTAGTACGACTGTCCCAAACCAACGCATCTATCTATGCTACAGATAAATATTCAGCAGCTACCAATCACTATGCCTTGGCGAAGGTCAAAATACATAGCTTGAATACTACTGAATATTTAACCGAAATGACGGAGGGCTACGAATGGTTTTAGCGAAACCGTGAACGTAGTGAACTTGATATAATCGATGGAACGAGATAGCTTTTAAAAGGAGCGGTTCAAGCTCCGCGTTTAAAAAGTTGGTTTTTGAAAAGAACCGAGTGGTTTTGAAAGTGTTCCAACGACTTTTACTTGGTTTATTTTCTTGCATTAATTCCAATGTGTCCCATCATTTAATCCTACCATTGCAGAAAACAACCAAAATATGGTGTATGCTTATGCCATCCGCATTCGCCACGGGGCTCCGTCATCACCCGTTAGCTTACTTAACTAACGACAGAGCGGGGGCTGGACTAGCGCGGATGCAAAACATAAGCAACACCTAAATAGATATCCTATATAGATATATAACAATGATAGCCATTACAGATTACAGATGAACACTTTGGATATACTAGGAATCCGCGATCCGTTCGAGCCTGTAGCGAAACGCAGATTACACGGTCGCGATGAATAGCCAAACCCCACCCTAGACCCCTACGGGTGAGGTAAACTACCCGTCAAGTACCCGAAGCGAAGCAACCTCCCTCAACCCGTGAGTAGGCCACTCGGCACTTCGAGATACCCGGTAGTTTGTGCACCCCTCCTTGGGTCTATCCTAGGAGCAAAAATAGTAAAAAGAAATTATACAATGACGGTTACAACCCCGACCTGGTTGTGCGGCCATACAAATAATATTACATCAATTTACAAATTTTACAATGAATGAAAGAAAAAGAAACTCTCATTTCACATCCATTCCCGGCTATTCATCCGCGACAATCCAACGAGTTCATACACAAACCATCAACAATACAGATCACAGATATGTATAACCCCCACTAATCGACGTATAGCGATTAGCAGACGTTCAATACATATATCACATCACAGATAATATCCATTAGCCAAAGTGTACGGAATATCGATCAAAATACGGATTTTTAACCATCCCAAAAGTCAATTTGCTCTCTGGAAATTCTGGGTAGAAAAAACATGTATTAAAAATCACAAAACAGCCAAATAAAAACACTGCAAAAAACCCGGTCCACGACCGAGTCAAATCGGCCGCGGAACCACGGCAAGAAGCATGCTATTGCCGCGGAACCGCGGCGGTTTGATCGGTTCAGGGGACTGTTTTTCTGCAGTGGTTTTAGAAAACCCTGAGACGAATTTTCATGTATGTTAAATTAATTTTTGAACAGTATAAAAATTCGACAGAAAGTTGGTTTTGGTCGGATGTGTTTTGCGACTTTTTCCGATCGATATTCTTAACACTTTGCTAACTTGCTAGTTTATATTTAGCTAGGCTCTGATACCACTATAAGTCCACGTTGCTCACCCCGGTTCTTACGGGGAGGCGGAAATGGCGATTTCAATTTATTTAGCACAAGGCAACATGGACTCAAAAGCGAGGATCTTAGCTAAACTAGAAACTAGCAAACAAGTAGAGGCTTTAACTACTATACTGTAGAAAATATACCTCACAAAACCGGTCCTTCGGGTCTTCTCTCCGCTGTCCGGCTCGTCCATCCATGCTCCGAGGGTCGATCCGGATCTTGGTCACCTCTGTGGCCTTCTTGAGTCGAAGACGATCCACCCGAGAGATGTACACCGAGCTCCACCTCAAGCCGAGGCAACTAGGGCAACGAGATCGCTAATCTAGATGTCCTAGATTGTGTAGAAGAGAAAGATGGAAGTGTTTGTCTATGTGGATTCTTTTTCTCTCAACGCATGAGATCAAAAGAATTTATCAAGAGGAGGAAGAAGGAGGAGATCAAGCAACCATGGAGCTTTTCTTTTCTTCTCACTTTCAAGAGAGAGAATGAGAAAAGAATAATGAAAAAAATTAACTAAACAAAGTGAACCATGGTTGCAATAATACACCAAAACCATCATTACTAATCCTATCATGATAAAGTTGATGGCACAAATGAATTGACCATTTTCATAACTCAAGAAATAAAAAGAAAATCAAAGAAGAGTGTAGACCTCTCTTGAAGGTCAATGGTCAACTCCGGTCAACGGGTCAACAAAGTCAAGAGAGGTCTAGGTGGTCAAATGGTCAATGCAATTAGCCATCACTAAACTATCACTAAAAGGATTAGTAAACAATGTCTCCGGCTCATAATGGTTTTGACCGAACGAATTGCCAAAACCCCAATGAGCCTGCCACATAACGGTTTTGGCCGAACCAACTGCCAAAACCCTAATGGGGCACCTCCTCCTTTATCGCTCCTCAAAACTGTGCATACACACCCGCATCAGCATTCCATAGAATGCGAATGCACAGAAGACAAAACAAATCCATCCATGCAATACTAGGATCTGGCTTAAACCAAAGCCCACTAGTATTGCCTGCCCGAACAGCATACGCACACAAGTGCACGTAAGTGATCGCAGCCCTGCCGTAAAACCATACGGCCTCTACACGTTTCGCTCAGTGCAGGGAAACTCTCTGTGTGGGACTCTAAAGACTCGACACTACGCTGGCAGTGGGTTTAACCACAGACCGCAAGCGGCACTAGCTGTACGTAACGGTCCCCAGGTAGATGTCGATAAGAAGGCCGATGAGGTAATCCCATCCGAACTCCTACTGAGCCTGTATGTAACAATCTCCGTACAGTCCGGTCTGTTCGTCTGATACATCGCATGGCGGGCCTAGGGGGTGGTGAACGTCAGTCCCCTAATAGCGGTACAAGTCGTGTCGGAGTGTAGCCCAGAACACCCTGAGATAACACTGGAAACCTACCAGTATATCTCGCTTGCCCTGGCCAGGGACTACTTGTGTAATGGCTCTCCTAGATACAGCGCGATGTCAACCCCCAATACCGGGAGAGAAGAATTCTGTCTAACCGTCACTGCCTCCAAGTGCTTCGGGACTGCACCCAACTACTACCTGTTTGCACGACTCCTTTGAGCCTTGGTAGGGTAGTAATCTAAGTACAGTGGGAACACACTCGAGGCGAAGTGACAGTGTCAAGTCGGCGGACTAAGCTGTACTCATGTCACCTGGAAACTGATAACTGACGTTAGGTATAATACCAACCAATAGTTCCCAACGAGTCCTGTCCAGTGTACTCGTAACCTAACGAGCACCCGCATACTATCTCAAGTACGACGTACTGACGGCTGTGGGACAGACTGTCTCTCCCGCTGGGATGAGAAGCGCATACGCTAGTCTACTCCGGAGTATCGATGCCCTGTCTTGATAGTCCTACGACTAGGGACCTGTATAAGGATGTGCTTATGGATTACCGAGCCCCCACGAGTATGACTGCCATCACAACGCTGGTAATCAAGCAAAGACCCTAAGGGCTCTACTAATATGTATATATAAGCGATATGCTAAAAGAAACACATGCACATATTGAAGTAGAGACAAACTAAGTAGCATACTACCATTTTGAGCAAGATTGTCTATACAACTGTGAATATCCCAAGCTTCCATGAAGTAATATACAAGCTAGTATGATACAGTAATGGCCTCTAGGGCATATACACTAACAGTTATACTGAGCTGGGAAACGTTGATCCCGCTCCAACTTATAATTGTTATAAGACCGAGCAGGAAATAGGGGAATACCAGGATTCCTGTGCCACCCAAACGAAGAAAGTACATGATGATGCATCTTCTTCAGGTGTGCTTGTTACAAAGAGTTGTTTCTCAGTATCCTCTACGTCCTCGGTATGAGATACCAGATCAGGATCCCATATATGTAATCTGTTACATGGGCTACAGATATGGAGAGAACTGAGAATGGATGATAAAGTTTCAAGAGTTGGAAACGGTGCAATTGTTGCAGCCAAGTTATTGGCAGTTATCACCCTGTATTATCAAATACATTGATTCTGAACGAATGTTATTAGATACCGAACCTGATATACAACATCATATCAGTCTCTTTATTTAGTAAAGAGGGATATAATTTTGTATTGTTGGATAATGTTTTGAATATTTCCTATATCAAGAGTTGATCGGTTCGGGCACGTTATCTAAAAGCATATACGTTCTAAATTAAACTACAGTTCTTAACGTACAGAACACACACAAGGGGAAGAGTTCAGAAAGGAATGTATCCTTCTTGAGGCATTGTAGACTAGGTCATATTAATGCGATCCGACTAGCTAAGTTACATTAAGATGCATATTTAAATCAGTTTGAATTTACATCTTGTGAAATATGCCAGTCATGTCACAAAGATAAAATGACCATAGCTCCGTTTACTAGAAACAGAGAAAGAGTTAGTGAAATCTTAGGATTGATACATGATGATGTATTTAGGTTCCCTGTCTATACATGCCAGGACCGATTCTTTGTACTTCTTTACATTAACTGATGATCTCTCAAGATTCGGACATATGTTCCTATTGAACACAAGTTTGAAGGTTTTGAGAAATTCAAAGAATATAAGTCAGAAGTAGAGAACCAAAATAAGTATTTTGTCCTATGATGAGATCAGGGAGGAGAATACTTGAGCACGGAATTCCTGGACTATTCTAAAGGAGAATGAGATTCTCTCTCAGCATTACTCCTCCGTATACACCACAGCACAACGGTGTATCGGGGTGGAGCAATCGCACCCTATTCGATATGGTGCGCTCTATGATGAGTACTACTGAGTTACCTATTTCCTTTTGGGAGTTATGCACTTTAGAAGTTGCATACCAATTGAATTGGGTTCCAACCAAATCAGGTGCCTACCACTCTATATGAGATATGGTATGGGAAGAGCCTATGTCTTAATTGAGTTAAGATTTGGGGTTGTCCGGCCTAAGTCAAAAGCAAAATCCGTACAAGCTCGAGGCAAGGTCAGTTCTGTGGAAGTTTGTTGGATATCCCAAGCATTCGCAAAGGAATATCTTTTACCGTACCGAGGAACAAAAAGTGTTTTATTTCTCTGCATGCCACCTTTTTTAGAAAAGGAATTTATTTTGGAAAGAAATTTGTGGTCATGAGGTAGAACTGGAAGGAGTTCCAGCTATACAAACCGAAGCTGATGATTTGGTAAAACCGTAGAATTTAATAGTTCCCAACGAACCTCAGCCTCTCCGCCGATTTAGTAGGTTCCTCATCCACTTGAGAGATACTTCGGTTTTCTCTATGACAATGGGAGCGAGGATTGCATCATGAGATGATGACCTAACTAGTTTCGAGCAGGCCATCAAGAGTAGGGACTCTGTAAGAATGACTGGATGCTAAGCGGTCTGAGATGGAATCTATATACACCAACAAAGTATGGACTTTGATTGCTATATCTGAAGGGTTAAATTCCCATCAGGAGCAAGTATATCTTAAGAAGATTACTTGGTGTAGATGGAAAAGTTGAGACTTTCAAAGCAAGACTTGTTGTAAAAGGTTTTCGTCATCGACCAAGTATGGATTATGATGAAACCTTTTCTCCAATGCCTATGCTTAAGTCGATCCGGATCCTACTTTCCATTGCTACATACCATGACTATGATATCTGGTGGTTGGGTGTCATGACTACTTTTCTAAATATTGATTTAGAAGAGAGCGTCTATAAGTACACCACCGAGGGCTTCATAGATAGTGGGAGCAGCGGAAACGTGTGCAGGTTGCTTTATGGATTAAAGCAGGCATCGTGGAGTTGGAACATCTGTTTTGATGCGATAGTCAAAGAGTTTGACTTCATCAAAATAGTAGATGAACCTTGTATAAACAAAAAGGTAGTAGAGAGTAAGGTGGTCTTCCTCGTATTGTACATGGATAACATACTCTTGATAGGAAAGGAATTTCCTATGCTACATTCGGTCAATCACCTCTAATAACAAGGATTCTCCATATAGGATCAATGTGATACCTCCTAAATCCTGGTTTTTGGATCTATGAGATAGATCTAAGTGGATGTTAGGATTCTCACTAGGTGTGGTGAGATGGTATCAATCGATCCTGGGGAGAATCACTAGATAGCTTCCAGGTGGTAAGGTCGACTGAATGTCAGTCATAGGCATTGTATTTACCCTCAGTAGAGGGACGGTATGTTGGAAGAGTTCCAAGCTAGATACCGTGGCAAATTAGACGATAAATGTTGGATACATCGCTACCTAAGATGCTACCAAAGAGGAAGTCTGGGTGTATATTAGTTCATGAGATGAACTTCGTTCCTACCATTGTGTGACAATGGAGTTTTGGCTTAGGCCTAGGAAGCCCCATCCCATCAGTGACCCAGATATAATCTAAGGCAGTATCACCTGATCATAAAGATGGTTGATCTCCAGGGGATCGAGGTTAAGAGAATAGACTCAGAGGACAACACGGCGGATCCACTCACAAAGGCTTTTTCCCAGAGAGAGACTTTTATGGGATGGTTGAGTATGAGATACTACAACCACTGCTATATAATGGTCCTAGTGCAAGTGGGAGATTGTTAGTTATATGTATGCCCTAGAGGCCATTACTGTACATGAGATGTACGTTGTAGTGGATGCTTGGACATATATAGGGAGGACTTTCTTGCTCGACATGATAGTCTATCTGGTTACTCTTTATCTTAACATGTACACTGATTGTCTCTCTATTACATGTTGGTAAAGACCTTAGGATGCGTACTTGACTACCTAGATTATGATGGAGATCATACTAGTGGGACAAAGGTAGTCTGTGAGTACGTCCTTTAATGTCCCTAGTCGTGGGTGTATCGAGACGGGGCATCGATATACCAGAGTAGACAGGCGTGTAGCTTCTCGACCCATGTAGATGGGCGATGGATGATCCCATATCCATTGGTGTTTGACATCAGAGATGATATACGGGTGCTCAGTGGAGACTGGGTACACTGGACGGACTCGCCGAGAACTCCCAGATGGTATTATACCTCACATCAGATGGCAGTTCTCTGGTGACACTGGTACAGGTTAGTCTGTCGACCCGAGATCGTCATAGAGTCTTGTGTGATTCCCACTGTGCTCTGATTTCCACCTTACCACGTTCAAGAGAACGTGCAAAACGGTGGTTTTTGGGTACAGTCTCGAGTCATATGGAGGAAATGAGGGATAGGAGTATGGGGTGAGCTTATCACCTTAGCAAAGTTTTGGCAAGCATCAATCATGCTACTTTAAATTTTTTGGGGTGCTAAACAAACCCTAACCAAGATCTTAACTAGAGACTTAGGGTAAACATGCATGTAAACAACTTTACATCTAAGAGTTTGGGATTACAACCTTTATAGTCCGTTCCTTCACTTCAAAAGCTCCGTGTTGAGGTCCCTTCGCTACGATCATCTAGTACCCGGACTCAAGAGAGGCTCCATGAAGAGAAAGATGCAAACTTGCTTTCAATCTTCAACTACTAAGATGATCTACCTTGAAGAATCTCAAACCCAAGCTCTTACTTCACTAATCAAGTATTAGCAAAGCAAACACCCTAATCTAAGTGGCTAGAATAGATGAGGATGATGAAGTAGGAATTTAGCTCTCCTTTGTTTTCAATTTCTCACTCATTATCATCATATGTCAAAAAGCTAGAAAGCTTTTTCATGCAAGAAGAAAGAAGAAGAAGAAGCAATTCCTTTTGTGATGAATAATGAATTAATTGTTGTGGTTACCATTGCAACCATGGGTTAAGAATGAAGACTTAACCCATGTAGAGAGTTAACTAGAGTAAAGGGTTTGGGTTAGGTTAGAAAATATCAACACAAAATATCTTAGCAAAAAACAAAAGGAAGCTTCATGCAAAAAGCTAACCCAAATGCTAACCCAAATCAAACCCTAACTTGTTTAATCTCCACAAATCATGTTGCATTTGTAACCCTAACTTGTTGCAATATTATATATCACATATATAATATATTTTTGTAACAAAATAAAATAATACAATTAACATATATCACATATATATCAATGTATTATCCAAGTGAGAAACATAATCTTTAACTGAGCTTATATTAGTTAATGTAACTTAATATATCACATATATAATTATACATTAAATTATCGAATCAACACTTGATCCGATAATCCGGCTATATCGCATATAACCGACCAATATATTTTGTATCAGTTCATCGAATCAACACTTGATTCGATGACCCGGCTATATCAGATATACCCGGCCGATATCATATATCGCGAGAATGGAATACGATATCTCATATCATAATATTCTCGGTCCCGCACATATCACATATATGCTCCTACTCTGTTTTGCCTGAGCCAGGAAACCTCTGTGTAGGACTCTAAAGAATCGTCAATACGCCGGCAGTAGGTGATGATCATATCAAACACCCATAAGCTGCAAGCGGTCAGCTAAACGTAACAGCCACCCAGGTATTGAGCGATCGGAAGATCAACAAGCAAGCCTGTACATTCTCCTGTGAATCCAATCAGTAACACTCCCATACAGTCCGGTCTCTTCGTCTGATATGTCGCATATCTCGCCTAAGGGTGGTAAACGTCAGACCCCAGTAGCTTGATAAGTCGTGTCGATATGAGGTCTATAACAGTTCGAGAAACTACTGATAACACTTACCAGTAAATCTCAGCAACCCTAGCCAGGGATTTCCAGTTATAGACAATCGAACACAGCGCAACATCAACTCCCTATATCGGGAGAGACGAAACCCCTCCTATCGCTCATTGCCCCTATGTGATTCGGGACTGTACCCAAAAGCCACCGTTTTGCACGCCCTCTTGGACGTGGTATGATGGAAATCAAAGCACAGTGGGAATCACAAAAGACTCTATGACGATCTCTGGTCTACAGACTAACCTGTACCAGTGTCACCAGAGAACTGCCATCTGACATGAGGTATAATACCATCTGGGAGTTCTCGGCGAGTCCGTCCAGTGTACCCAGTCTCCACTGAGCACCCGTATACCTTCTCTGATGTCAAACACCAATGGATATGGGATCATCCATCGCCCATCATATGGGTCAAGAAGCACATACGCTAGTCTACTCTGGAGTATCGATGCCCTGTCTCGGTACTCCCACGACTAGGAACATTTGAAGGATGTACTTGGCGACTACACTGTCCCCACTAGTATGATCTGCATCATAGACCTGGTAGTCAAGTACTCATCCTAAGGGCTTTATCAACATGTGACATAGAGATAATCAGAGTACATGTTAAGATAAAGTGTAACCAGATAGCATACTATCATGTCGAGCAAGAAAGTCCTCCCTATATATGTCCAAGCATCCACTACAATATACATCGTATGTATAGTAATGGCCTCTAGGGCATACATATCACTAACAATCTCCCACTTACACTAGGGACATCATATAGCAGTGGTTGTAGTATCGCATACCCAACAATCAGCTGTGGTTGAAGTATCTCATACTCAACCATCCCATAAAAGTCTCTACTCGGAAATAGGCCTTTGTGAGTGGATCCGCGCTGTTGTCCTCTGTGTCTACTCTCCTAACCTCGTTCTTCCTGGAGATCAACCATCTCCATGATCAGGTGATACTGCCTAAGAATATGTCTGGATCTCTGATGGGACGGGGGTTCCTAGGCATAAGCCATAACTCCATTATCACACAATGGTAGGAACGAAATTCATCTCATGAACTCATATATATCAAGACTGCCTATTCGGTAGCATCCTTGGTAATGATTTATCTTGTCTTTAATCGTCTAGTAAGTCATGGTATCTAGCTTGGAACTCTTCCAACATACCGTCCCTCCACTGAGGGTAAAGACAATGCCTGCCACTGACATTCAGTCGTCCTTATCACCCTGGAACTTTTCCAGTGATTCTCCCCAGGATCGATTGATACCATCTCACTACAACTAGTGAGAATCCTAAAATCCAATTAGATCTATCTCATAGATCCATAACTCAGGATTTAGGAGGTATCACCTTGATCCTATATAGAGAATCTTTGTGATAAGAGGAGATTGACCGAGCGTAGCATAGGAAACTCCTTCCCTATCAAGAGTATGTCATCCACATACTATACGCGGATCACCACCATACACTCTACTATCTTTTTGTATATACAAGGTTCATCTACCATTTTGATGAAGTCAAACTCTTTGACTACCATATCAAAACAGACGTTCCAACTCCACGATGCCTGATTTATCCCATAAAATATCTTGCACACGTTTCCGCTGCTCCCACTGTCTACGAAGCCGTCTGGCTGTGTACTTATAGACGTTTTCTTCCAAATCAATATTTATAAAAGCAGTCATGACACCCAACCGCCAGATATTGTAGTCATGGTATGTAGCCGTGGCAAATAGGATCTGGATGGACTTAAGCATAGCTTTGAAAGTCGCAACTTTTCCATGTACACCAAGTAATCTTCTCAAGATATACTTGCTCCTGATGGGGATTTAACCCTTCAGATAAAGCAACCAAAGTCCATACTTTGTTGGTGTATAAGGATTTCATCTCAGATCGCTAAGCATCCAGCCATTCTCACAGAGTCCCCACTCCTGATGGCCTGCTCGAAACTAGTTGGGTCATCATCTCATGATGCAATCCTCTCTCCCACCGTCATAGAGAAACCGAAGTATCTCTCAGGTGGATGAGGAACCCTACCAGATCGGCGAAGAGGCTGAGGTTCGTTGGAAACTATTGAATCCTCCGGGTTTACCAAATCATCAGCTGCAGTTTGTATAGTTGGAACTCCTTCCAGTTCTACCTCATGACCACTAATTTCTTTACAAGAAATTCCCTTTTTCTCAAAAAGTGGTATGTCGAGAAATAAAACATCTTTTGTTCCTCGGTATGGTAGAAGATATTCCCTTGCGAATGATTGGGATATCCAACAAACTTCCACAGAACTGACCTTGCCTCGAGCTTGTCCGGATTTTGCTTTTGACATAGGCCGGACAACCCCAAATCTTAACATCTTTAAGAGATGGGCTCTTTCCATACCATATCACATATGGAGTGGTAGGTATTTAATTTGGTTGGAACCCTATTCAATAGGTATGCAACTTCTCAAGTGCATAACCCCAAAAGAAAATAGGCAACTCAGTAGTACTCATCATAGAGCACACCATATCACATAGGGTGCGATTGCTCCGCCCCGATATACCGACGTGCTGTGGTGTATACGGAGGAGTAATGCTGAGAGAGAATCTCATTCTCCTTTCTTTAGAATAGTCCAGGAATTCCGTGCTCAAGTATTCCCCTCCTTGATCACATCAGAGGACATAATACTTATACCCGTTTTTGGTTCTCTACTTCTAACATATATTCTGTGATTATCTCAAAAGTTTCGGACTTGTGTTTCAATAGGAACATATGTCTGAACCTTGAGAGATCATCAGTGAATGTAATGAAGTATAAAGAACCTGTCCTGGCATATGTAGACATGGGACTATCATACATCATCATGTATCTTTCCCTAGAGTTCACTAACTCTTTCTCTGTTTCCAATAAACGGAGTTGTGGTCATCTTATCTTTGTGACATGACTGGCAAGTTTTACAAGATGTAAATCCAAACTAATTTAAATATGCATCTTTATGTAACTTCAGCTAGTCGGGTCGCATTGATATGACCTAGTCTACAATGCCTCAAGAAGGATTCGTTCCTTTCTGAACTCTTCCTCTTGTGTGTGTTCTTTACGTTAAGAACTGTGGTTTGATTTAGAACGTTTATGCTTTTAGATAACGTGCCTGAACCGATCAACTCTTGATATAGGAAATGTTCAAATCATTATCCAACAATACAAAATTATATCCTTCTTTACTAATAAAGAGACTGATATGATGTTGTATATCAGGTTCGGTATCTAATAACATTCCTTTAGAATCAATGTATTCTGGTAATACAGAGTGAAAACTGCCAACAGACTTGGCTGCAACACTTGCATCATTTCCAACTCTTGAAACTTATCACCCGTTCTCAGTTCTCTACCTCTCTGTAGCCCATGTAACAAATTACATTTGCAGGATCCTGATCCGGTATCTCATACCTAGGACGTAAAAGATACTGAGAAACAGTTCTCGGTAATGAACATACCCGAAGATGATGCATCGGCATGCACTTTATTCGTTTGGACGGCACGGGAATACTGGTAATCCCCTATTTCCTGCTCTGTCTTATAACAATTATAAGTTGGAGCGGGACCAACGTTCCCCAGCTCCATATAACAAGCGGGTTCGGTCAATACATCCGTATTATTTTCTTGATTAAGGCGTGACATGGTCGCTACCTGGAGAGAGATAGAAGAAAACACTCAGCGTATGCTCTTGCAAGATTAGATTGGTTATTAATATATCTAATCAGGATGTCTCCCACTGTTTTAGTCAAATCTTCCTTCAAACACTAAAAGGAAAGACTAGCCGGGATTAATTACACGCTACAAGTTCGCCAATCTTTCAGCCAGGCTAGTGCCGGTACTTTGAGGGAGGTTCCCCGTGCTTTCGCACGGGCCTAATTAAAATAAACCTCGTTTTCCTAGAGGCATAACCCCATTGACACCTTTCTAGACACCTACTTGATCGGCTAATTGTAATGTGTAAAACTCTCCCAGGAGTAACTCTTACTCGCAGCGGGTATCGGGATCCAACTATCTCATAGAAGGTATGCAATCTCATTGCAAATTTTAACTCTTGAAATTTCCAATAATTCTTCTGCCCCTAACGTGCTATGACCTTGACAAATGCCAAACAACCCATAGTCCGCTAGTCAAGTTCAACCTGTACATTTCCTGATTGAATTAAACCCACCCGCACAACCCTTGACGAATGCCAAACAACGCCGTACGAATACCCTAATCCAATCGCATCATATGCTAACAGATAAGCACTACTTAGCTACCGTACACTTCGCCTTGACGAATGCCAAACTACCGCAGCACGAATACTAAGTAGTACTTATCTGAAATAACGGAGGGCTACGACAGGTATTTAAGAAAACCCTTTGCGTAATGAACTTGATATCGTTGTAGAATCGAGTGATTTTAAATGGAATGTTTTTGAGGTCTTTTCTAGTTTTGCTAAAGAGGTCACTCCTGGTGAAGGGATCTCGGCTCTTTCCTTATCGATTAAGGTGTAGGATATTTCACAAATATCACTATGCAAAGCAAAAACTATAAAAACGATCAAAAGACAAACTGAGTTTGTAGTATCTGCTAGTTTCACTAAAGTGGTCACTCCCGGTGAAGGGATCTCGGCTCTTTCCTTATCGAATAAGGTGCTAGATGTTCTACAAGGAACACCGCAATGCAAAGCAAGAACTAGAGCTACCTGTTTTTGAGACAAGTTTCTACAACATCTTTAGGTTTCTTTTAGTTTCATTAATCTCATTAATGAAATCCCATTTTATTATGCTTCACAAGCATCACATTTGAAACGAAATCAGCAATATACAATATATCTCATATATATAATATAAACATTCGTCTCAGGCAGTAATATGATCTCATCACAAACATTGCAGCAGAAGATAACATATGAAATATTGGATATACTAGGATTTCCGTGTTTTATGCGAGCCTGTATAAAACACGGATTCCACGGTCGCGATGAATAGCCAAACCCACATCCCTAGACCCCTACGAGAGCGGCAAGCAACCCTACCAATTCTAGAGTTAGGACACCCGGTCTCGACTCCTCGAGATGGTCTCCCACTGGACCCTAGAACCCGGTTACTTGTGCTCCCCGCCTTGGGTCTATCCTAATGCGAAAAAGTAAATAATATACAATGGTGACATCATCCTCAACCCGGAAGTGCCCCAATAAAAGAATATTACATACAATGAATTTTACATGAATGAAATTGAAAAACTCTCATCTCATATAAAACCCCCGGCTATTCAAAACACGACGATCCAATATAACATATCACAGCAACACATAACATCGCATGTCATCAACGTAAGTAAATATGCGTATCCCAATTGTCGTTGATGTAAAGAAAATAGAGTGAAGGAAAACTTAACTTTAAAAAAAAGTGATTATGGTAAAATAAAGTCACATTAAAACATTTTAAAACATCAAATTTTCCTGAAAATTTCGGCATTGTCTCCTTTGTAAATACTGGCCCCAAATGGGTACAAAACAAGAATAAATACAAGAAATGAATAAAGGAATCCCCAAGCGGGAGCTAGCTCTTTTCCAATGGCGGAATCACAACCACACGCAATATATATATATATATATATATATATATATATATATATATATATATATATATATATATATATATATATAGTAGAGCAAATAAGCATACAAAAGCATGAGGAAAGAAAATGTCACGTCGGCTCAAGTGAGCTCGACACCAGAGAACAACACAAAAACTAATCTCACGGTCACATCTCTAGGTCACATAATACAATGGTAGGAGCGGTAGATGGAGAATATTGTTAGTTATATTTATGCCCTGGAGGCCATTACTGTACATGGGATGTATAATGTAGTGGATGCTTGGACATATATAGGGAGGACTTTCTTGCTCGACATGATAGTATGCTATCTGGTTGCTCTTTATCTTAACATGTACACTTATTGTCTCACTCTCACATGTTTTTCCTTAAGTTGTGTACTTGACTACTAGGACAATGATGAAGATCATACTAGTGGGGCCAAGGGTAGTCCACAAGTACACCCTATAACTGTTCCTAGTCGTGGGAGTATCGAGACAGGGCATCGATACTCTAAAGTAGACTAGCGTATAGCTTCTTGACCCATATGATGGGCGATGGATGATCCCATATCCATTGGCGTTTGACATCAGAGAAAGTACACGGGTGCTCAGTGGAGACTGGGTACACTGGACGGACTTGCCGAGAACTCCTAAATGGTATTATATCTATCGTCGGATAGCAGTTCTCTGGTGACACAGGTACAGGTTAGTTTGTAGACCCGAGATCATCATAGAGTCTTGTGTGATTCCCACCGTGCTTTGATTTCTACTATACCACGGTCAAGAGATTGTGCAAAAAGGTGGTTTTCGGGTACAGTCCCGAGTCACATGAAGGCAATGAGCGATAGGAGGGGTTTCGTCTCTCCCAGTATTGGGAGTTGATGTTGCGCTATGCTCGATTGGCCATAACAGGAAATCCCTGTCCAGGGTTGCTGAGATTTACTGGTAAGTGTTATCAATAATTTCTCGAACCGTTATGGACCTTGCATCTGCATGACTTATCAGGCTATTGGGGTCTGACGTTATACCACCCCTAGGATGTGATATGCGACATATCATACGAAGAGACCGGACTGTACGGTAGTGTTACTGACTGGATTCACAGGAGTGTGAGCAGGCTTGCTTGTTGATCTTCTGATCTCTCAATAACCGGGTGGCCGTTACATTTAGCAGACCGCTTGCGGCTTTGTCACGACCCGAAAGTACGAAACGTGACCGGCACTTAAATTACGAAATGTCTAAAGACATAACGTAATCTAAGAAAGCCGAAGCCCAGAAATCTAAACTATTTAAAAGAAGAAGTGTAGGAAAACAGGTTTAAAAGCAACATCAAATTTTCTCAAAAATTTCGGCAGAGTCTACTTTGTAAAAACTGGCCCCAAATGGATACAAACAAGAATAATATATACAAGCAATAATAAAAGGCATCCCTAAGCGGGAGCTAGCTCTTCGCCAATTGGCGATCACAACCACGCAAGCAAAATAATATACAACTCCGAAGGGCGGGGAACAAAACTCAGAAGAAGACCAAAATCCACCAGAAAACCATAATAATACAAGCGCGACTCTAAGATCGAAAGAAAAACAACTGGTCTTCTAAATATATCAAATAATACAGGTCTGGTTGATGGAGCTTACTAGATACAACTGAAATAAATAAAGGTACAATGGCGGTCACGATACAAGTGAACCAACCTACCAAGCAATCACCCTGAATGAAGTGGTGTGTCAACAAGCCGCCCAGGGAAACCTGTACATTTGAACCTGTAAGAAAATTTGGCACAACGGGGGTGAGTTGCCAACTCATGAGTAGAAGACATCTGCGAGTAGAAATCGCATACACAACGATCTCCTAAGTCATAATAATATACTTACATAACACTAGTCATCTAATAGGGACAGGGTAATAATCTATGCATAAGTGCAATGCTCAGTGCATCGTGTCAGTGTCACTAAACAGTAATATATCACATATCTGATGTATGAATGCATCATGAATGAGAAAATCAACCATGAAATCTGAATAATCTGATATAAGAAAAACATCAATGGATCTTGTATAATAAAACTGAAACCTCATCAGTGAAATCGACAGAAATCCGTGTCAAGCATCGACACAAAACAGGTATATCTCAAAATCTTAAAATCTCATATCTATGTATCTCAAATCTCAATATCTCTGTATCTCAAATCTCAATATCTCTGTATCTCGGGCTCTGGCAGTCCGGATCGGCCCATATCATCCAATCTCACGACCACAGTCGATATCCTCCGGATATCCGCCGCATCAAAAATAACAACAATAACTGGTCGGTAGTGCGCCTCTGCCGGGCTCAGCGCCATCATCTGCGATCTTCTTGCCCCAGGGTACCGCAACGGGTCCACCATGTACCCGCAGACGGTGAATCCCCCTCCTCGAATCGGGTATATAATACTGCTCAAGAACCGAGAAAACTCATGGTGGACGGCATACACATCACATCATGAGAAAACCGCAATTTTTCTTTGAAAAGAACAATAAGTTATGAAATTGTTGCGGTTTTCCCCAAAATCCAGAAATCTCATAAAAATCCAAATCCCAAAATCCTGAGTAAATAAATAATAAGTATCGGCATAAGCCCCACAAAACTGTATGACAGTATGAATATATAAATGCATGAAGTGTCTGAGTAAGCAATGCAATATCTAAACTAGCACATGAAGCAAGCGTACTAAAATATGTTTAAACTACTAATTAGCAGCTATACTAAATGAAGTAGCTTTTCCTAAAGTGTGCGCAACATGGCAATTACCGATGATGATGTGTGTGAGCCGGCAAATAAGTGTACGTGGAACATGCGCATCATCGGTAATGGTGCTTGTGTCCTAACATATGGAATCATAACAGTTAAAGAACATATGTATAAACATGCAGTATAATGAGAATAACATGAATATAATAGAGAAGGAGTAATAACCGCAATACCGAAGAATAAACATTTCTACTATACGAGTTATACCGTTTTGGTGTTTGAAATAGTACGAATCGTGGTTTTTAGAAAAATAGGGCTACGGTGTTTTTGAGAAAAGATACATCCTTTGAAAATCCGTAGTATCCCCCAGTTGTATTTTTGAAAATGCTCACGATTAGTTGGTTTTGAAATTAGGTATGACTCGAGCCTAAACTAGCATCTACCTAAACCACCAATAGACTAACTAAGGAACTAGTCGAAAGGGTAAGAAAAGTCCACCTAAAGTCCGAGTCGATACCTTTAGGAGTCGGCGATCCAGCCTCAATAGCGTCACGTACATAGTACGACTTCCTCGAGTCCAGAGTGAGGATCAATCATCATATCTATACCTAATACGGTAAAATCGATCGTACGGCGTCCTAAATTCGGGGTACGGGTCAACTATCATATATACATCATCATTCATATGGTATCATCAACAAACAATATCATGATCTGGCTACTGATCTATAGTCTCATACATTCTAATGTCATTCTACATTTTATCGTATATATACATATATATTTTCTCATCGCCTAACGATCCGCTATAAAATCATAACATATCTCGTATCATAACTCGATCATATATCAAATATCTCACGGCATCATGCCCAGTCATATCGACTCATCCCCAAGTATCATATAACATCCTCATGTCACACGTATATGTTGTATATATGTATGTGTGTGTGTGTGTATGTATTTATGTATAGAAACCTACACACATTCATACACACACACACACACATACCCCAAGTCAAGTGTATGTGTGTGCGTGTGTGTGTCTGCGTGAAACCTATGAATTACCTCCAAGGTAATCATCCTCTGGTTGAGTCTTTCTAAATCAAGCTAATCCTACTTAAGGTCTTCAATAGTACCCTACTCGCCAAAATCCAAGGTCATGTCTGACTCAAAATAATAATACGCAATAACCTTACTCTACGTTTGCGGGGGTGCTATATGGCATCCACCCGACTTTCCCCGTAGATATATATCTACTCACCTGGTCCTTGCTTGCCAAAGTCGATGCCCCCATCCTTTTCTTCATCATCTGATGTCCATATGAGAGGTACCTATATGCCAACATATATAATATCGTAAACCGAAATTGTGGATAAAACCCCAAACGACACACAAAACGCGCATAGGTTAAAACCTATGACCCGTTCATACAAAAGAACCAAGTAACCTTCGACATCGGCGCACAAATGCCAATTGATCGAGATAAAACCAAAATGTACAAATCGTGGTTTCAAAACTCACTAATTATATATGAAATAAGGTTTAAATCATCAAAACCTTAAAATAATTGAAATCGATTTATTTCCGAAAACCTAGAAAGTATCAAATAACCGTTTTAGTTCGAAACTTGATATTTAAACAAATATAGTGGCCGCAATACTCACTAAATATCATAACTAGATCATATAAACCATTTCTATAATTTAATCTCATCAATTTGTATTAAACCATAAAATTTAATTTGCAATTTTATCCAATTTTAACAATTTCCAAGTAACAATACACAAAACAACAACTAAACTAAGTTTTGCATGATCTAAGGTGTTAAACAACCATTTATAATGTTAATGATGTGATGAAAACCCTATCTAGATTTTAATCCCACATTTTTAATTAATTTCTAAAACCTAGTTTGCAAATTATGCAACTTGGACCAATTAATTGTAACAATTTGAAATTTAACAACTAAACTAGGTTTTGCATATTTTAAGATGTTAATTTATACATTGCATACTTAATGATGAATTAAAAATCCTAACTTGATTTAAAAACCTTTTCTTGAATTTTTTTTATTTTGAAATTAAGGTTATAATAATATCTAATTAAAATTAGATTTAAACATACAATTAACAAGTAACAAATTTGGATGAATCTTTATACCTCAAGATCAAGAGATCAAACATGAAAATCATAGCCTCCAAAGTTCCAACTTTCCTCCAAGATCCATACTAGATAGGCCATAGAATAATGGATAGAGATTGGATTTGGAATTTGTGATGTTTTTTGTTTTGAGTTTTGGATGAAATTTTGAAGATTTTTGAAGTGAGAATGAGAAGAGAAAATGGGAGAGGGGGTTGTTCTAGGTCTCGGCCAAACACGAGTGGGGTTTTATGTGAGTGAGTGAAAGAAAGAGAGAGAGAGGAATGTGTAGTGTTGTGTAGAAGTGTGTAAAAAACGCCTTTAATTAATACATCTTTTTGCTTTATCATTTAATTTTAGAAGTGGACAAAGAAGTGAGGAATTGGGGACATGGGCAGCTCAAGGCTCGGCCAAGGGTGTGTGTGTGGATATGTAGAAAATTTTTATTTTTTATTTTTGTGAAGAAACCCTCCCCATTATTACATCTATTAAGTCTTTACAAAAATTATTTGTTTTTAATTTATTTCCTAATTTATTTCACTCTAGAATTCTCTAGAATTTTGAAGACAAATCAAGAAGATAAAAGCATGCTACCAACTTAATTCTCATATGTCAAGGCTCACTTTTGTAAAATTAACCCATTCCAATTTGTAATTTACACTAATTAATGTATAATTAAAAGCTTATGTTAATATTAAAAATAATTAATTAAGGAAAAATATTTAAGTAAACTAATAATTTATAAGTCACTAAATATTATCAATTACTAGCAATTATATAGTTAAAATAGGAGTATTTAAATCTATATTGAAAAATAATTGTAGTTGAGTTTTACGGAAAATACGGTTTATTTTACCGATTATCAGAATATTCACCTAAAGGATTGTATTTATCTAATTATTTATTTATTTAATTTTTAAAATGTTATAGGCTTGTGGATGATTGATATGATCATCATCTACTGTCGGCGTATTGACGAGTCTTTAGAGTCCTAGACAGAGGTTTCCTGATTCATGCGAAACGGAGTAGGTGCACATATGTGATATGTGCGGGACCAAGATTAATGCGTGTATGTGATATCGCATTCTATTCTTGCGTTATGTTACATTTGATATTAGTCGGTTATATGTGATATAGCTGGATTATTAAATCAAGAGTTGATTTAATAATTTAATGTATAATTATATATTTGATATATTACATTACATTAACTAATATTAGCTCACTTAAGTATTCATTTTTCTCATTTATGATACATTGATATATATGTGATATATATTAAATGTATTGTTTTCTTTTTACACAAAATATATATGTGATATATATTGTTGTGACATGCTAGGTTACACATGCAACATGGATGTATGAGACTCTCACCATGCTAGGGCTAATGTTAGGGTTTAATTGTAACACCTTAGGATGTGTTTAGTGGCTATTTATATTTAAATAAAGAGTTTTTAATAAAAAGTTTACCAAATTGAGTTTCAAATATTTTTCCCAATTTAATAAATATTTTTCTAGAATTTTCCTAGGCTTGCACATACATGTGCATGTAAACTAGGGTTTAAAAATGAGGTAATACCATGATTAGCAACCATGGTGGGTTTAATCATGGGGATTAAGTCTTTTGGGTTTTAATTAAGTTTAATTAGTTATTTGATGGTTGCTTTAATTTGAATTTCCCTTTTGAGTGTTGACTTGGTGAGAATGAGAGAGAGAGAATGCATCATGGCAAAAGCCATGCTTGCATTTAATGAAGAGAGAGAGTAGAGGGGTTGGCATTTGGAGTTATGATTCCCTCTTATTCTTGTGTTCTTTTCTCTCAACCCCACTCTCACACTCACACACCCACACCATCTCAGCAGCAGCAGCAACAAGCATCCACAGCAGCAGCAGCAGCAACCATCTCAGCAGCAACAGCAAGCATCACAGCAGCAGCACCAGTGAGCAGCAGTAGCAGCAGTGAGCAGCAGCAACAGCCACAACTCCAGCTGCAGCTCCTTCCCTCCACTTCTTCTTCTTCCTCCAGCTCCCTAGGGTCGAATGTGGGGTATACTTCCTGAACTTACTCCCTAGTTTGCTTATTTAGTGTAGCTTAGCTTCGATTAGTGTTTTTGGTGCGTTTTAGTGCGATATGTGGTGATTAGTGGGAACCATGACCAAGTGATGTATGATTTGGTTTTAGTAAGTTGATGGAGTGTTGTTAGGGCCATATTAACCCAGCTTAGCCCCCAATTGCACTAAAATACCACCAAATCCCTATTTGATGCAAATTCATCGTTTTAAAGCAAATTTTGACTTTCTGTAATCTGCTATCGACCCAGTGAGTTCAGAATAAATTTGAGATGACCGCAGTATAGTGGTTAGGTGCTGATCCCCCAGGTAGAACCCGACCCAAATACGACTTGTTCAGGCCGCCGGAATATTGTTTCTGGCCACAAATTACGGCCAGATAGGGAGGGTTTGGGTTGGGGTTTGGCCCTATAGGTGTCTGCTGCTATCTTTAGACTCATGGAATGTATAATTTTGTGTGATTCTTGCCGTAGGAAAATCTGGAGCTAGTTACCCCATTTCTCGTATTTTAAACCTTCGCGACACGCGTGATACGCATGTGGTTTGGGGTTTCTGCGTATCGCGACGCGTCGGGGTAGTTTTAGGCGCGTAATCACACGTTTTTGTGTATCGCGCACACGCACGCTTGAATTGCGACACGGGTTTCTAGTTTGACCTTAATGTCACGATTTTGTGGATTTGAGCTTATGTGTGATATATTGTGTGATTCTAGGTTCGCAGGCGAGTGAGACGGACGCTGCGAAGAAAGGGAAGCAAGTCGTCGGCTACACTTAGCACGAGACTTCGGTGAGTAGATTTAACATCTACGGGGATATCGCCCGCATAACGTTATGCGTCAGTGCTGATAGGACCTTATAGTTATATATTGCATTTACCTACATTGACTGTCATGTATACTATTGTTGCATACTGTATTCCCTGCTATATGTGTGTAAACTTAGAATTGATAAAACACCGCACTATTACTAATGGTTCATGTTGCACGAGCACTAATCTACTTGTTACACACACACCGTTAGTAATTGCCATGACACACTCACTGTAGAATTGCCATGATTATATTGCTGTAGTTCATTTCATATATGATTCGTTATGATTTTCATAGAAATTGGGAGCCGCAAGATGTCTTTGAAAACTGAAACTATTTTAAAAAACGGTTCTCCCTTGTTCCTACATTATGACTTGATGTACATAGCACATCGCATTTGATTTACTCATTGGTGTTGGATTTCCATGTGATTTCTGGTTTTGAGGACCGTGGAATTAATTAAAGAAAAGATGCACTATTTGAAAACCCGGTTCCTCGTGATATGATATTTTGGTGCGTCCACCATGCGTTTTCTCGGTGCTGAGACGTGTGCTTGAAACCCGATTCGAGGAGTTGGATGATCCGTTTGCGGGTTCGTGGTGGACCCGGTATGGTTTCCCGGGGCGAGAAATGTTTTTCGTGGAGTAGACGATGAGCCTGGCAGGGTGGCGAGTACCTACCGATGATTGGTTGGACCCGGCGGTTATCCGGAGGATACCGACCAGAGTCGAGAGATGGATGCGGGATGATCCGTACTGCCGGGGCCGAGGGCCGATACCGCAGACGGAGCCCGTGGGCTGATCCGGACTGACGGAGCCCGATATATGAGGATTTGCGTGTCGATGCTGGACACGAGTATTTTATGATATTTTGAGTGCCGATGTTGGGCACTCATGATTCTCAGAGATTTACAGGATTTGAGGGCCGATGGGAGTGCCGGTGCCTGAGTTTATTTGGGATTTGGGTGCAGTTTGGGGCACCGATTATTTTTCCATGTTGATATTTCCATGTAGATGTTGTTTATCCCATGCTCAGCATTGTTTATCGTGCATTTCATCCTGTATTCGTTTTACCCGACAGAGCATTTGCATGATTATTGCACCTACTGCTTGTCGCATATAGATCTTACTTGCTGGCATATGATAGAGTAGCGCAGTACGTGCATGCTCGCGATTACCTTTATATATTATCTCTATTCACGAGTTGGCAACTCACCCCCGTTGTGCCACAGTATTTGCAGATTGCCCTTCAGAGTAGTCGCGGCAGGCTGCCTTTTGTATCTTTTGGCTACAGATACCACTACAGTTGGTGCGAGAGCTGTTTTGCTTTTAGGTGGGTTGTGGTATCTGATTACTTTTATTGTACCCCTTTTTGTATCTATTATTCTCCATCTACCATATATGTACTGGACTTAGTGACAGTGTGAGGACGATGATGTATATATTTTGTATTCTGGTGTCGAGCTCGTGGGAGCCGACTGTTTTTACATGCAGTTATTATTCTGTGATGTTTACTATTGCTCATTCTTTGCTACGGCGTCGTATATTACTCTTGTGATGATGGTTTCCGCCGTTGGGCGTGATTGCTCCCGTTTGGGAATGTTTTGTTTCATTATATCTCATTTTCACTTATATCCTAGTTTATACCCGGTCTCGGGGTTACTTTTACAAAGGAAATGCTGTAAAAATTATTTAAATGATGACGTAACTTTAAAAGAACTTATTGAACTATTTAAGGTTTTCTAAATGTCTTAATTAAATGTTTTCAACACTCGCTATTTTTAAATGGTTTTGATTTTTGGGTTCGGCTTACTTAGTCGCGTTACGCCTGTAGACATAGCGTGGTTAAGTGCCGGTCACGAGTCGAAATATTCGAGTCGTGACATTAATATTTATTCTTAAGTAATTACAAATTAGTGGAGATATTTTGATGGTTGGAAGCTTGGAGAAGCTTGAAAATAACCATTGACTTAGTCCACTCTTTTGTTTTTCTTAAGATATTTATCAACCCAACCATTAACCATACACAATGGTTAACTCACTCTAAAGGTTAGTGTATATGATATACTTACCCAAGGTTGCATTTAAAACCTAATGATTTATTCTTTCATCACTTGAACTTCATCTTCTTCTTCCTTATTTTAAGCTTTCTAGCTTTTGTGAAAGTGATGATAGATTGTGAGAAAAATAAATCTAAAGAGAGCTCACTTCCTACTTCATCATCCTCTACTATTAGCCATTTAGTTTAGGGAGTTTGCTTCACTATTCTCACCATTAGTGAATTCAGGGTTACCTAGCACGGCAGCAAGGTTTCGGGAGGTATCGTCCATGCCAAATTAAAATTTTGCCGTTCTAGCTAACCCTAAATATTGAATCGTTTACTAGAAATCGACGGAATGTAAATGAAAACACTTTGCAATTAAAATAGAACAAGGAATACAACCTTTGTAGACCGGTCCTTCACTTCATTAACTCCGTGTAGTCATCCCTTCGCTGCGATCATGAACTCCGGGCTCTAGAGAGGCTCCACAAGAAGAATAGAACAAGCTTGCTTCGAAGACTTCGAGGCCGAAGATGATCTACGTTGAGGAGACACTAACCCAAGCTATCTCTTCACTAATTATGTAATTAGTGAAGCAAACACCCTATACTAAATGGCAAGTAGTAGAGGATGATGAAGTAGGAAGTTTGCTCACTTTTTAAATGATTTTCTCACTCATTTTCCATCAACTCCATTGAAGCTAGAAAGCTTTGAGGAAGAAGAAGAAGATAACTCTTATGATGAATGAATAAAAAATCATGAGGTTAGAAAATAAACCATGGTGAGTATATGCCATCCCTTAACCCTTGTAGAGAGTTAACCATGGCTAGCTATGATGGTTAGGTTTGTAAATATCTTAAGCTAAACAAAACTAGAAGACTAAGTCAATGCAACCACAAGCTTCTCAAAGCTTCTTGCCATGACAAAGTCTAACTTATTTTTGAATAACTTTAAATAAATAAAACCCTAGATAATCCGTAGCATGGTGTAAGTCATACACACACCCATGTCCATGTATCATCAAGCATGACACAAAATAATGTACACTTGCATATATCACATATATACAATGTGCACAAACCAAGTGAGAAAAGAAATCTTAAGTGAGCTAATATTAGTTAATGTAATGTAATATATCAAACATATAATTATACATTAGATTATCAAATCAACTCTTGATTTAATAATCCGGCTATTTCACATATAACTGACTAATATCATATGTAACAACTTATCAAATCAACACTTGATCCGATAACCCGGCTATATCGCATATAACCGACCAATGTCACAAATCGCGAGAATAGAATACGGTATCTCATATCGTATCAATCTCGGTCCAACACATATCACATATGTGCTCCTACTCCATTTCGCTTGAGCCAGGAAACCCCTGTGTAGGACTCTAAAGACTCGTCAATACGTCGGCAGTAGGTGATAATCATATCAAATATCCACAAGCCGCAAGCGGTCTGCTAAACATAACGGCCACCCGGGTATTGAGCGATCAGAAGATCAACAAGCAAGCTTGCCCATACTCCTGCGAATCCAATCAGCAACACTACCGTACGGTCCGGTCTCTTCATCTGATATGTCGCATATCTCGTCTAGGGGTGGTAAACGTCAGACCCCAGTAACTCGATAAGTCATGCCGATGTGAGGCTCATAACGGGTCGAGAAACTACTGATAATACTTACCAGTATATCTCTGAAGCAGCCCTGGCCAGGGACTTCCTGTTATAGCCAATCGAGCATAGCGCAATATCAACCCCCAATACCGGGAGAGACGAAACCCCTCCTATCGCTCATTGCCTCCATGTGACTCGGGACTGTACCCAAAAGCCACCGTTTTGCACGTTCTCTTGAACGTGGTAAGCTGGAAATCAAAGTACAGTGGGACGCACACAAGACTCTATGACGATCTCGGGTCTACAGACTAACCTGTACCAGTGTCACCAAGGAACTGCCATATGACGTTAGGTATAATACCATCTGGGAGTTCTCGGCGAGTCCGTTCAGTGTACCCAGTCTCCACTGAGCACCCGTATACTGTCTCTAATGTCAAACACCAATGGATATGGGATCATCCATCGCCCATCTGCATGGGTCGAGAAGTTATATGCTAGTCTACTCTGGTATATCGATGCCCTGTCTCGATACATCCACGACTAGGAATATTTGAAGGATGTACTTAACGACTACTCTGTCCCCACTAGTATGATCTGCATCATAGTCCTGATAGTCAAGTACTCATCCTAAGGGCTTTACCAACATGTAATATAGAGGCAATCGGTGTACATGTTAAGATAAAGTGCAACCATATAGCATGCTATCATGTTGAGCAAGAAAGTCCTCCCTATATATGTCCAAGCATCCACTACAATATACATCGTATGTACAGTAATGTCCTCTAGGGCATACATATCACTAACAATCTCGCACTTGCACTAGGGCCATCTGTTGTAGTATCTCATACCCGACAATCAGCAGTGGTTGTAGTATCTCATACACAACCATCCCATAAAAGTCTCTCCTAGGAATAGGCCTTTGTGAGTGGATCCGCTGTGTTGTCCTCTGTATCTACTCTTCTTAACCTTGATCTCCCTGGAGATCATCTATCTCTACGATCAGGTGATACTGCCTAAGAATATGTCTGGATCTCTGATGGGACGGGGGTTCCTAGGCATAAGCCACAACTCCATTGTCACACAATGGTAGGAACGAAGTTCATCTCATGAACTTATATACATCCAGACTACCTCTTTGGTAGCATCCTTGGTAGCAATGTATCTGGCCTTTATCATCTAGTTTGTCACGGTATCTAGCTTGGAACACTTCCAACATACCGTCCCTCTACTGAGGGTAAAGACAATGCAGGTGACTGACATTCAGTCGACCTTACCACTCTGGAAGCTATCCAGTGATTCTCCCCAGGATCGATTGATACCATCTCACTATACCTAGTGAGAATCTTAACATCCATTTAGATCTATCTCACAGATCCAAAACCAAGGATTTAGGAGGTATCACCTTGATCCTATATGGAGAATCCTTATGATAAGAGGAGATTGACCGAGTGTAGCATAGGAAACTCCTTTCCTACCAAGAGTATGTCATCCACATACAATACGAGGATCGCCACCATACTCCCTACTACCTTTTTGTATATACAAGGTTCATCTACCATTTTGATAAAGTCAAACGCTTTGACTACTACATCAAAACAGATGTTCCAACTCCGCGATGCTTGCTTTAACTCATAAAGCAACTTGCACATGTTTCCGCTGCTCCCACTGTCTACGAAGCCCTCTGGCTGTGTACTTATAGACGCTCTCTTCTAAATCACAATTTAGAAAAGCAGTCATGATACCCAACCGCTAAATATCGTAGTCATGGTATATAGCAATTGGAAGTAGGATCCAGATGGAGTTAAGCATAGGCACTAGAAAAGCTTTCATCATTATCCACACCTGGTCGATGACGAGAACCTTTTACAACATTCTTAGCTTTGAAAGTATCAACTTTTCCATGTACACCAAGTAATCTTCTCAAGATATACTTGCTCCTGATGGGGATTTAACCCTTCAGATAAACGAACCAAACTCCATACTTTGTTGGTGTATATGGATTCCATCTCAGATCACTTAGCATCCAGCCATTCTCACAGAGTCCCCACTCCTGATGGCCTGCTAGAAACTAGTTGGGTCATCATCTCATGATGCAATCCTCGTTCCCACTGTCATAGAGAAAACCGAAGTATCTCTCAGGTGGGTGAGGAACCCTACCAGATCGGTGGAGAGGCTGAGGTTCGTCGGGAACTATTAAATCCTCTGGTTCTACCAAATCATCAGCTGCAGTTTGTATAGCTGGAACTCCTTCCAGTTCTACCTCATGACCACTAATTTCTTCACAAGAAATTCCCTTTCTAAAAGGTGGCATACTGAGAAATAAAACACTTTTTGTTCCTCAGTGTGGTAGAATATATTCCCTTGCGAATGCTTGGGATATCCAACAAACTTCCACAGAACTGACCTTGCCTCGAGCTTGTTCGGATTTTGCTTTTGATATAGGCCGGACAACCCCAAATCTTAACTTTCTTAAGAGATGGGCTCTTCCCATACCATATCATATATGGAGTTGTAGGCACTTGATTTGTTTGGAACCCTATTCAATAGGTATGCAGCTCTCAAGTGCATAACCACTAAAAGGAAATTGGCAACTTAGTAGTACTCATCATAGAGCACACCATATCACATAAGGTGCGATTGCTCCACCCCGATATACCAACGTGTTGTGGTGTATACGGAGGAGTAATGCCGAGAGAGGATCTCATTCTCCATTAGAATAGTCCAGGAATTCCGTGCTCAAGTATTCTCCTCCCTGATTACATCAAAGGACATAATACTTATACCCATTTTGGTTCTCTACTTCTGACTTATATTCTTTGAATTTCTAAAAATGTTCAGACTTGTGCTTCAACAAGAACATATGTCAGAATCTTAAGAGATCATCAGTGAATGTAATAAAGTACAAAGAACCGGTCCTGGCATGTGTAGACATGGGACCTACATACATCATCATGTATCAATCCCAAGAGTTCATCTAACTCTTTCTTTGTTTCCAATAAACGGAGCTATGGTCATCTTATCTTTGTGACATGACTGGCAAGTTTTAAAAGATGTAAATTCAAACTGATTTAAATATGTATCTTTATGTAACTTAGCTAGTCGGGTCGCATTGATATGACCTAGTCTACAATGCCTCAAGAAGGATTCGTTCATTTCTGAACTCTTCCTCTTGTGTGTGTTTTGTACGTTAATAACTGTGGTTTGATTTAGAACGTATATGCTTTTAGATAACGTGCCTGAACCGATCAACTCTTGATATAGGAAATGTTCAAAACATTATCCAACAATACAAAATTATATCCTTCTTTACTAAATAAAGATACTGATATGATGTTGTATATCAGGTTCGGTATCTAATAGCATTCGTTCAGAATCAATGTATTTTGGTAATATAAGGTGATAACTGCCAACAAGCTTGGCTGCAACACTTGCACCGTTTCCGACTCTAGAAACTTATCACCCATTCCCAGTTTTCTACCTATCTGTAGACCATGTAACATATTACATATGCGGGATCCTGATCCAGTATCTCATACCCAGGACGTAGAGAAAACTGAGAAACAGTTCTCGGTATTGAACACACCCGAAGAAGATGTATCATCATACACTTTCTTCGTTTGGGCGACACGGGAATCCTGGTAATCCCCTATTTCCTGCTCGATCTTATAACAATTATAAGTTGGAGCGGGACCAACGTTCCCCAGTTCAATATAACAAGCGGGTTCGGTCAATACATCCATATTATTATCTTGATTAAGGCGTGATATGGTCGCTATCTGAAGAGAGAGAGAGAGAGAAGAAAACACTCAGCGTATGCTCTTGCAAGATTAGATTGATTATAAATTTATCTAATCAGGATGGCTCCCACCGTTTTAGTCAAATCTTCCTTCAAACCCTAAAAGGAAAGACTGGCCGGGATTAATTACACGTTACAAGTTCGCCAATCTTTCAGCTAGGCCAGTGCCGGTACTTTAAGGGAGGTTCCCAATGCTTTCGCACGAACCTAATTAAAATAAACCTCGTTTTCCCATAGGCATAACCCCGTTAACACCTTTCTAGACACCTACTTGATCGGATAATTGTGATGTGTAAAACTCTCCCAGGAGTAACTCTTACTTGCAGTGGGTATCGGGATCCAACTATGTTATAGAAGGTATGCAATCTCATTGCAAATTTCAACACTTGAAATTCCTGATAATATTTGGCCCCTAGCATCTATATGACCTTAATATAGTCAGCAAATCATATGTGCTAGTCAAGTTCAACCCGTCATTTCCTGATTGAATTAAACCTACCCGCACGACCTTTAACATAGTTAACAAAGTCGCACGACTACCCTAATCCAATCGCATCATATGCTTATGCAGATAAGCATTAATTAGCTACCGCACACTATGCTTTAACATAGTCAACAAACATAGCACTAATACTAACTAGTACTTATCTGAAATGACGGAGGGCTACGACAGGTTTTTAAGAAAACGTTTTGCGTAATGAACTTGATATAGTCGTAGAATCGAGTGATTTTTTGAAAAGGAGTGTTTTTGAGGGTTTTACTAGTTTTGCTAAAGAGGTCACTCCCGGTGAAGGGATCTCGGATCTTTCCTTATCGAATAAGGTGCAGGATATTTCATAAATACCACTATGCAAAGCAAAAACTATAAAAGCAATCAAAAGACAAACCGAGTTTGTAGCATCTGCTAGTTTCGCTAAAGAGGTCACTCCCGGTGAAGGGATCTCGGCTCTTTTCTTATCGAATAAGGTGCTGGATATTCTACAAGGAATACCGCTATGCAAAGCAAAAACTAGAGCTACCGGTTTTTAAAACAAGTTTCTACAACATTTTTAGGTTTCTTTTATTTCGTTAATCTCATTAATGAATTCCCATTTTAATATGCTTCCCAAGCATCACATATGAAACGAAAGCAACAATATAATATATATATATATATATATATATATATATATATATATATATATATATATATAAGCATTCGTCTCAGAATATAATCAATGATCACATCACAGAATATCGCAGTAGAATAAAACATATGAAATATTGGATATACTAGGATTTCCGTGTTTTAGATTAAGCCTGTATAAAACACGGATTCCACGGTCGTAATGAATAGCCAAACCCACATCCCTAGACCCCTATGAGAGCGGCAAGCAACCCTATCAATTCTAGAGTTAAGAGACGCGGTCTCGACTCCTCAAGATGGTCTCCCACCGGACTCTAGAACCCAGTTACTTATGCTCCCCGCCTTGGGTCTATCCTAATGCGGAAAAGTAAATAATATATAATGGTGACATCATCTTCAACCCAGAAGTGCCTCAATAAAAGAATATTACATACAATGAATTTTACATGAATGAAAATGAAAAACTCTCATCTCACATAAAACCCCCGGCTATTCAATCACGACGATCCAATATAACATATCACAGCAACACATAACATCACATGTCATCAACGTAAGTAAATATGCGTATCCCAATTGTCGTTGACATATAGCATCAAAACCGGCGATACACCACATATTACACATACGGTCGCAGAAAAGAAAGTGAAAAACTACAACAGTTGGAATCCGCAACCACCTTAGACATCACATACCTAAACAAATGAATTCCTTAGACATCACATGCCTAACAATTATAAACCCCAAATTTTAGTCTCGATCTCGAAAAAACTTTTCAATATCCAGTCGGGCAATTCAACAAGATTCCCGACATCCTGATCGAATGCTCGTCGGAAACTTTAGTAGATGACCGCACCCCCCAATGCCTTTGACGAAGTGCACTAAGGCAGAACACCGCTGCCGCGAGCACTTGAACGGATGCTTTTGGTGACGGGGTTCCCCTACACTCACTTGGTCGGGGTTATGGGGCATGGCTATCTAATATGGTTACCCGGCGAGTATCCGCGTACACTACGTGATTGCGACGGACTTTTGATCGCATCAAAATTCTGTGGCAACCGATCAAATGAGACTAAATTGCTAGATTTATAACATTTAAATTAGTTATCTAATAACTACTTGTGGATTCCAAATATTGTATCCAATCATATGATACCCGTACGAACGTTAAACTTTTTGATCGATTCATCAAAGTCCCACAATTTCCCTACAGCTCAACACTTGAGCACAGTTTAATAATACCCAGAATATGCCACAGTACCTATGCACCAGCCGTACAAGGGCAAACCCAAGCTTCACGCATGTCACCACGGAATTGCGGCAAACCCTAGGGTATGATCGGGGTTCCGTGATCCAAAAAGTCGAGTTAGGGTTTCATTCTTCTAGAGGGTTCATAGAATTACTTACATGTTTTTCCGAATACGTTAAACTTGGAAAAATGGGTTTTTGACATTCGATCGAACTTTTAAACTTCGCCTTGACAATATGTGAAGAACCCGAAACAATGTTAAAATTATGAATATGAAACACTCTGAATTGTTTATAGTGTAAGATTACATCACATGCAAAATTAGCAAAAACAAACAACACTTGAAACATCAAAACAAAGCCACTGGAACACAGTCAAAAATTCACAAGGTTCTGCTCGGATTTGGCCGAGATTGGGGGTATGGTGGTCGGCCAAAATTGCATGAAACCCCCTCAAATTTTCACAGTGTTCATATTATATCATATACAACACTCTGTACTTGTTTAAAAAAATTTTAGACAATTATTTAAAATAGACAGAAACCTCATTTTGGCGTTTCAAGTTTCGGAGTATTTCGGTTTCATAATCTTAACAAAATCCGTATAAATTTCTAGCATGGCTCTGATACCACTGCAGGGTTACCTAGCACGGCAGCAAGGTTTTGGGAGGTATCTGTTGGAGATAGTGCCCTCATAGTCAATTATTGGATCGCAGGTACGTGATTGCAATGATTGCGGAGGACCTATCCCGGTAGGACAGTCTTACTCGAGATGATAGTATGCTATCTGGTTTGCCTTTATCAGTCGTGTACATGTTCAGGTGACTGATTGCATGTTACACTTTGATAGAGCCCTTAGGATCTTGCTTTACCACCAACAGTATGATGGCGATCATATAAGTGAGAGTTGGGTGGTTTATATGCATATCCTTAATTGCGGTCCCTAGTCGTGGGAGTTTCGAGACAGGGCATCGATACTCCGGAGTAGACTAGTGTATACAGTCGAGACCCCGACGAGGGGCGGTGGCCGGTCTCACAAGCCACTGGTGTCAGTTGGATCACCTAAGATGTATACAGGTGCTCATTGGGTTATGAGTACACCGGACAGGACTCGCCGGGAATCTGCTAGTTAGTACTATACCTATCGTCAGATAGCAGTTCCCTGGTGACATGTGTACAGGTTAGTTCATCGACCTGAGGTCGTCATTTGTCTCGTGTGAGTTCCCACTGTGCTTTGATTTCTACCCTACCACGGCTCAAAGGAGTCGTGCAAACAGGTAGTTTTTGGGTACAGTCCCGAGCCATATGGAGGCACGTGAGCGGATCGGCAGGGGATTCGTCTCTCCCGGTATTGGGGGCGAGGTCGTGCTGTGTCTAGGAGAGCCATTACACAAAGTCCATGGCCATGGCAGGAGATTTACTGGTAGGTACTCCAGTAGTATCTCAGGGTGTATTTGGGCTTCACTCCGACACGACTTATACTGCTATTGGGGGTCTGGCGTTACTAGCCCCATAGGCGGATATGCGATACTCATTGACGAACGGACCGGACTGTATATATATTGTCACTGTTAGGCTCAGTAGGGTTTTCCGGATGAGTGCGCTCATCGGCATCCCTTAAGGTCAGTCCATGGGCAGCCGTTACGCATAGCTAGTGCCGCTGACGGTTTGTGGTTAAACCCACTGCCAGGGTGCTGACGAGTCATTAGAGTCCCACACAGACAGTTTCCCAAGTTCGGGCGAAACGTTGTAGAGGCCGTATAGTTTTATGGCAGGGTTCGGAAAATGCACGTGCGTTTATGCACGTGTCGATTTTCGGACAGGTGATACTGGTCGGCTTTGGTTTAAGCCGGATCCGAGTATCATATTGAGTAGGTATAATATCTTTGTCTCAGTTGCATTTGTATTCGGTCGTAATACAAATGCGGGTATATTTATACAGTTTCGGGGTTATCCTGAAAGTCGTTTCAGGATCACTTTTGGAAGTTGCCAGTTTCCAGTTTTCTATCAGCCGTCTTTTAACATTCGGTTAAAGACGGATTTATCTTTTCTTCTGATATGAGTGAGTCATCATTCTAGAAGCTTCTAGAAGTGATGATGAGGCTAATTGGTGTTGTGTTCTAATTGGTTGCATTTATTACTTGATGAGGTGTTATTAGTGAGTCATTGTTTTCTTTAATGATTCTTGTTTTGGTTAAGATCTTTTGTGAGAAGCTTTTCTCTTATAGTCACCACCTTTGCTCCTACACTCACCCTCCTCATTCTATATATATGATAAGCCTCCTCTCTCTCTTATTCACTCTCACTTGATGTTTCATTTTAGAGAGAAAAGATTATGATAGGTTTTATCGGTGTATGGAATTTCACAGTCCATTTCATTCCATCACCCGATTCCTTCGGCAACTTCATTAACCGATCGTCCACGGATTTGGACGAAGTGAGACAAAGTCATCTACTCATTCTCTACATCAATCTTGGTCGTCTCTTTTAGCAAACTTGACGATCGAGTTGCCTCAAGTCAGAGGCGGGAGCCCGTTTAAAGAACCGATCATGTGGTGCCACCTCGACGAGGATATTGGAGATCGAAGAGATCGGAGCAGCCGCAACGGAGCGTGGGATGATGGTTGAAGAACGAAGGACTCGGATCGTTCGGTATAACATTCCTGCACTCTTTACAGTTTGTTAGTTTAGCAATAATGGCAGATCCGGGTTAAAGTATACGATAGCGCCAGTTAAAAAGTTTTGTTCCGCATTTGGCGTCTGTAGACTGCCGGGGCACTAGCGTAGACATACAGTGGTATCAGAGCCTCACCATTTTGCTATGCTAACTTGTGCTAACGCGTTTAAAACTTCGATCGAACCGAAAAACAAAAATTGCAAAATTCCTACCTGACAGTTTCTGTTAATTTTAAACGGTCTCAAAATTTATTTCTGGATGTCTTAAAAATCTGTGCAGGGAATTTTAAGAGCCACGACAAAATTTTGGGTCGTGATCCCTCCAAGCCACCGCGGAAGGGCGGCCAAACCCATGGTTTGGCCGCGCATCCGCGGCCACGTGGGGAGCACGTGCTCCCAAATTTGGTCAGTGGGTTTTCTGTTAGATTTTGTGATTTTTGGTATATATCTTTTTGGCCCAGGTTTTGTTACTGTTCACCAGTAAGCAGTGGGGCCCACTTTTTGATATTTGGACTTTGGTCGATCGTAATTTAAACACGTTAGTTTACAGTGCTTACATTATATCTCCGACCGGGAATGTCATTTGATCGGTAAACCGCGTTTGATTGCTATAGTTCTTTTAGACGGGTTTGCGAACGTGACATTCGCGTTGATGTTCTGTGTTGTGCTGTGATGTTGCGGATTTGTCGTGGTGGATAGCAGTGTGCAATGGTAGTACAGTTTGTGTTTATTTGTACATTTGATATTGCGGGGCGAGCGTCCAACTTGTGGACTGCCGTCACTGCCTGTTGTATAATATTCTTTTGGGGCACGACCAGGTTGCGGTCATGTACCTATTGTACTATTTTTCATTACTGTACTAGGTTTTACCCCGAGACGGAGTGCACGGATAGCCGGGTTCGGGAGAGCAACGGGTCCGCATTTCATGGCTTTGAGAGGCAGAGGGTCCCCACTCTAGAATTGGCAGACTATTCGCCGCACTCGTAGGGGGTACAGGTTGACCCAAGGAGGGGTGCTCAATTTACCGGATTCCGTGAAGTGCCGGGTGTTCCATTCACTATGCTGTGGGGACTACCTCGCTTCAGGTTTTGGCGGGTAACTTGCCGCACCCGTAGGGGTCTAGGTTTCATTGCACAGGCTATCCACACGACAGGGGAACGTCGAGTTTCAGCAGCGGCTCTGTGAAACTCGGGGATCCCAGATTATCTGTATTGTTCTGTGATGCTTATTACTTTTCTGTATTGTTGCATATTATCACGCCTGGAGTGATTATGTATATTGGTTTATATACTATTAGATGTTGTATATGTTTTACACCCGCGCTAGTCCAGTCCCCGCTCTGTCGTTAGTTAAGTAACCTAACGGGTGATGACGGGACCCAGTGACGAATGCGGATGGCATATACGTACATTTTATTTTCGTTCTTTTTTGGTGTGATTGATTGATGGGACTGCGTTGATTCTGATCAATGCAAAGTAAAACAAACCTGTTTGAGTTGTTGGAACAATTTTAAAAAGATGTTATTACAAAGGCGTTTCTTTTTGTTATGCATAGCGGTATTCGGTGTGAATATCCAGCACCTCATTCGACGAGGCAAGGGCTGATATCCCTTCACCGGGAAAGACCCCTTGGACAGAAGTTTGCGTCAGGGTAATAACTTTACTATAGTCGATTACATGTTGCTTTGCATAGCGGTATTCAGTGGAATATCCTGCACCTCATTCCACGAGGAAAGAGCCGAGATCCCTTTACCGGGAATGACCTCTTTAGCAAAAGGTTTTCGCTACTATATTTTAAAAAGCTATCAGGTTCCTTCAGCGATATCAAGTTCACTACGCTAAAGGTTTTTCGCCAAAAACCAGCCGTAGCCCTCCGTCACTTCTTTTGGGTATTCAGTAGTATTCAAGCTATGTATTTTGACCTAACGCCAAGGCATAGTGTTTGGTAGCTGCTGGGTATTCAATTGTTGCATAGATAGATGAGTTGGTTTGGGACAGCCGTTCTGCCATTTTGACCTAACGCCAAGGGCATGTGCGGGTGGGTTCAAATTAACAAGATAGTGATGGGTAGAACTTGGCATGTGACTTATGACATTTTGACCTAACGCCAAGGTTATAAGAGCATGGGGCAAAAATAATATCAGGAGTTTCTAAAGAAACTGAAACTTGCCGAGTGTGCGCATACCTTCTGGAGTATGAGTAACGCGGATGCATTCCATCACGTTATCATGCGATGAGAGTTGGATCCTGATTCCCACTGATGAGTTGGTTTACTCTTCGGGTGATCCCGATTGATTCTTCTTTAGGTTTGGAGGAGAATTTGACAGGACAGTGGGAGGTTTCCGGATTAGATAAAATGATGACCATTCTGATCTAGGTTAGAGTGCACGCTGAGTGTTTCTTTTCTCTCTCTCTCTTTGGCAGCGACCTTTGACCGACCCTAGACTATGACTCAGTGACCAGGTTGACCGAACCTTCTTAAAATACTGGCTTTTGGATTGTCTATGTTGCATAAGTCATTGCCACTCCTTCTTCTACCCTTTGAATTTCTCAGAACACCCGTATTACTACGGATATCCACTTCCATTGGATAGAGCCATCGGATGGTTATATACGAACTCGAAGGGACTTCTTCGGGGATGGATCCAGGTTCAGGAGAAATAGAATTGGTTTATTCAGTTGTCTTTTATTATCACCTTCTCTCAGGTTGCGAGAGCTCCTTGGTTTAGGAGAGTACACCTATTACGCTTATTGGATAGTCTTATTCCAAACCATAGGCTGGTGCCGAAAGGTAGGGAATGAAGAAAACCAATTAGCCTAAGTAGGGTGTGCAGAAGGTAATATGTAAAGACAAAATAAAGGGATTAGAAAGAGGGCAAAGTAAATTGCGACTGATATCATTCACGACCAAAACCGCGTACTTCATCGCCGCTCCTATTTCACCTTTAAAAGAATAAGGTATTATTCAGTTGTCTTTTATCGTCACCTTCTCTCGAGATGCGAGTACTCCTTGGTTTAGGAGGGTACACCTATTATGCTTACTGGATAGTCTTCTTCCAAACCATAGGCTGGTGCCGAACGGTAGGGAAGGAAGAAAACCAGTTAGCCTAACGATGGTGTACAGAAGGTAACGACTAAAGACAAATAAAGGGATTTGGAGAGACGGCAATAAAGTATACGGTTGAAGTCATGAATTGGATTATGGAAGAGGCATTGCTATGAATACCAGGATACCCCTACGAAACATTTTCATGTTTCAGTGCATTGTTAAAGGAAAAACTGTTTTCCCGATTAGACACTTACTCCAAGGGTATGTATTTACCAGGTTTCATTCTCATATCTGTATGGTTTTACAGATGATGAGTGGGAGTAAGATATTGGGAATTAGGTGATTATCCTCATTATATCGGAATTCGTTGTAATTGGTGATATTTGAGGAAATCGCCAGGGTACAGTTTTCTACCTACGACGCACAGGTTTTGAGTTGTTTAACTCAGCGGACTTATACAGAGTATTGTATGTTGTCCAAGTATCCTTCAGGACAAAGGGGTAGGTCCTCGTACTATGTTCTGTTTACTTATAACTTCTCTAGTATTTAGACGAGTGTTTCGTAGAAATACAAGGTCTAAGTTTTGAGAAGTTGTGGGTATAAGAATAAAGTAGAGAACCAGGTATCACAAGTATCGGGATTCTTCAAAGAGATCGAAGATGTAGATTCTTATGATTGGTATTCAGATGATAGTGATGGTTTTGAGAAACGTCTTTCTCTTTTAGGTTACTCATAATTGGATGGATTCCTAAGTTGAGTAATGCTGATTAGCCTCTTTCCATTAAGTTGATATGCACTGGAGACAGCTGCATGGTTTGAATATGGTTCCAATTAAATAAGTGCCAAAGTTTCTATATTGGATATAAAATAGTTCGTACGTTAAAAGAAATTAAGGTACGGGGAGTTGTCCAGCTTATGATTAAAACCAGACACTGGGTAACTCAGGGCACGTTTCTGTAATGGCTGTTTGTGGGTTGACCCTGGCTATGACGAGGGTTGATATTCTACTATTTGGAAGATCAATAGTGATATTGTTCTTGACTCGCCACAGTTTTAGTAAAATGGATCTTTTTCAGAAAACAGTAGTGGGAGTATGGTAGAACTGGAAGTGATTCCAGAACCGCGAACGATTACGGAAAATTTAATAGGACCTATATATTCAATCAGGTTTGACATTCCAATAGCCACTCCGCAGGTATGGTAGGTAACCTCAGACGCCCGAGAGGTACTTCGGTAGCCTCAGAGACGGTGACAGGGAGGTTCTTATCTACCAAGACTTGACACTACTGTTGTTCCAGGATATGAGACCCGGTAGGAGGGTTGTCGTAGTCAGTGGGAGCAACGGAAGCATAGTGGGCAAGATGCTTAAATCTATTGATAGACTTGAGCAGTTATAGCGGAGATAGATCATCTAATTTTGATGTGACAGTCATGGGTTTGACTTCAATCAGAATAGGAGATGGATCAGTTAAGAAGGTAGTAGGGTGTGATGTCATGGTATCTGGATGACATACATAGAGTGGGAAGTAAAATTCCTATACTACGATCGGTTGTACTGTGATCGTCACACAGTTGTTTCTCCAGACAGGATATGGATATAATATTTGACATTCTGGTTTCTAGATCTATGGTTTTTGATCTGGATTTGGGTAGTTTCCCAATGTGGGTACTTTGACAGATATTCTAATGGTTTTTGGAATAGTTGACTCCTAGCATGGTGGTGTACCTGCAGGTGAGGGAGTCCCCTCTCTAAAGGTGTCGTATAGACTAAAGGGGAGAGGTATGTGCATGATTGGCAGATCACTTGCTTAGGCAATTGAGTCAATCATGAGATGTCAAGTACCACACCAGATGTTGTTTTTGCACAAGATGCAATAAGTTTGAATTAATCCAATCCTAGAGAGACATAAGGAAGCAGTTATAGAACATAAGTGCATGTTCTACGGATTTGATGACGGCAGCCTCCTTCGGGAGACGATTATCATTCCAGGCTTCAAAGGTGACATGGTTGACAGAGTGATTGTCAGAGTTATAGTTTTTCCCTCTGACGAAGAGGGACAGTATTATGGACAGGTGGTCCAAGAGGATACTGTGGGAATCAAGGTGCCCGATACTGATTAGGTTCAGTGATCGATTCAGTCTAAGAAGTTTGGATATGGAGTTCATTTATGAACTAAGGTCCCATCAGATATCCAGACATGTTCTAAGACAGGTATTACTCAATTCGGGAGATGGTTTTCTCCGCGAACTTGAGATTAAGAGAGATATAGAAAGATACTTCTAGGCGGATCCACTCACTGAGGCTATTTCTCGAACACAATAGTTTTACAAACGGGCTTTGTGAAACTGATTAGTAGAGGAGTTGGATGTTCGGTTTCACACGGGCTGTGAGTAGTCGACATCGCAATATTAGCCTTGAGTGCAAGTGGGAGATTGTTGGAGATAGTGCCCTCATAGTCAATTATTGGATCGCAGGTACGTGATTGCAATGATTGCGGAGGACCTATCCCGGTAGGACAGTCTTACTCGAGATGATAGTATGCTATCTGGTTTGCCTTTATCAGTCGTGTACATGTTCAGGTGACTGATTGCATGTTACACTTTGATAGAGCCCTTAGGATCTTGCTTTACCACCAACAGTATGATGGCGATCATATAAGTGAGAGTTGGGTGGTTTATATGCATATCCTTAATTGCGGTCCCTAGTCGTGGGAGTTTCGAGACAGGGCATCGATACTCCGGAGTAGACTAGTGTATACAGTCGAGACCCCGACGAGGGGCGGTGGCCGGTCTCACAAGCCACTGGTGTCAGTTGGATCACCTAAGATGTATACAGGTGCTCATTGGGTTATGAGTACACCGGACAGGACTCGCCGGGAATCTGCTAGTTAGTACTATACCTATCGTCAGATAGCAGTTCCCTGGTGACATGTGTACAGGTTAGTTCATCGACCTGAGGTCGTCATTTGTCTCGTGTGAGTTCCCACTGTGCTTTGATTTCTACCCTACCACGGCTCAAAGGAGTCGTGCAAACAGGTAGTTTTTGGGTACAGTCCCGAGCCATATGGAGGCACGTGAGCGGATCGTCAGGGGATTCGTCTCTCCCGGTATTGGGGGCGAGGTCGTGCTGTGTCTAGGAGAGCCATTACACAAAGTCCATGGCCATGGCAGGAGATTTACTGGTAGGTACTCCAGTAGTATCTCAGGGTGTATTTGGGCTTCACTCCGACACGACTTATACTGCTATTGGGGGTCTGGCGTTCTAGCCCCCTAGGCGGATATGCGATACTCATTGACGAACGGACCGGACTGTATATACATTGTCACTGTTAGGCTCAGTAGGGTTTTCCGGATGAGTGCGCTCATCGGCATCCCTTAAGGTCAGTCCATGGGCAGCCGTTACGCATAGCTAGTGCCGCTGACGGTTTGTGGTTAAACCCACTGCCAGGGTGCTGACGAGTCATTAGAGTCCCCCACAGACAGTTTCCCAAGTTCGGGCGAAACGTTGTAGAGGCCGTATAGTTTTATGGCAGGGTTCGGAAAATGCACGTGCGTTTACGCACGTGTCGATTTTCGGACAGGTGATACTGGTCGGCTTTGGTTTAAGCCGGATCCGAGTATCATATTGAGTAGGTATAATATCTTTGTCTCAGTTGCATTTGTATTCGGTCGTAATACAAATGCGGGTATATTTATACAGTTTTGGGGTTATCCTGAAAGTCGTTTCAGGATCACTTTTGGAAGTTGCCAGTTTCCAGTTTTCTATCAGCCGTCTTTTAACATTCGGTTAAAGACGGATTTATCTTTTCTTCTGATATGAGTGAGTCATCATTCTAGAAGCTTCTAGAAGTGATGATGAGGCTAATTGGTGTTGTGTTCTAATTGGTTGCATTTATTACTTGATGAGGTGTTATTAGTGAGTCATTGTTTTCTTTAATGATTCTTGTTTTGGTTAAGATCTTTTGTGAGAAGCTTTTCTCTTATAGTCACCACCTTTGCTCCTACACTCACCCTCCTCATTCTATATATATGATAAGCCTCCTCTCTCTCTTATTCACTCTCACTTGATGTTTCATTTTAGAGAGAAAAGATTATGATAGGTTTTATCGGTGTATGGAATTTCACAGTCCATTTCATTCCATCACCCGATTCCTTCGGCAACTTCATTAACCGATCGTCCACGGATTTGGACGAAGTGAGACAAAGTCATCTACTCATTCTATACATCAATCTTGGTCGTCTCTTTTAGCAAACTTGACGATCGAGTTGCCTCAAGTCAGAGGCGGGAGCCCGTTTAAAGAACCGATCATGTGGTGCCACCTCGACGAGGATATTGGAGATCGACGAGATCGGAGCAGCCGCAACGGAGCGTGGGATGATGGTTGAAGAACGAAGGACTCGGATCGTTCGGTATAACATTCCTACACTCTTTACAATTTGTTAGTTTAGCAATAATGGCAGATCCGGGTTAAAGTATACGATAGCGCCAGTTAAAAAGTTTTGTTCCGCATTTGGCGTCTGTAGACTGCCGGGGCGCTAGCGTAGACTTACAGTATCGTCCATACCAAATTAAAATTTTGCCGCTCTAGCTAACCCTAAACATTGAATCGTTTACTAGAAATCGACGGAATGTAAATGCAAACACTTTGCAATTAAAGAGAACAAGGAATACAACCTTTGTAGACCGGTTCTTCTCTTCATTAGCTCCGTGTAGTCATCCCTTCACTGCGATCATGAACTCCGGGATCTAAAGAGGCTCCACAAGAAGAATAGAACAAGCTTGCTTCAAAGACTTCGAGACCGAAGATGATCTACGTCGAGGAGACACTAACCCAAGCTATCTCTTCACTAATTATGGAATTAGTGAAGCAAACACCCTATACTAAATGGTAAGTAATAGAGGATGATGAAGTACGAAGTGTTGGATATATGTATGCCCTTGAGGCCATTATGTGATAGTTGATGTATCTATACATGTATATATATTCAGTTTACATTCTTGCTCGACATGATAGTATGCTATCTGGTTTCTCTTTATCTGACATGTTGATTTGATCATGCTTTTATTTCATTCATACATGCTGATAAAGCCCTAAGGATATCGGCTTGACTACTCTGATTATGATGCAGATCATACTAGTGGGACATCTGTAGTCTATAAGCATATCCTAAAATGTCCCTAGTCGGAGGTGTATTGAGACGGGGCATCGATATACCAGAGTAGACTAGCGTATATGATACTAGGCCCATGTGATGGGCGACGGATGTTCCCACATTCGTCGATGTTTGACATCAAGATCATATACGGGTGCTCAGTGGTGACTGGGTACACTGGACGGACTCGCCGAGAACTCCTATATGGTATTATATCTATCGTCGAATAGCAGTTCTCAGGTGACACTGGTACAGGTTAGTCTGTAGACCCGAGATCGTCATGGAGTCTTGTGTGTTCTCCCACTGTACTTTGATTGCCACCCTACCACGGCTCTACTGAGTCGTGCAAACAGGTGGCCATTGGGTACAGTCCCGAGACACACGAAGGCAATGAGCGATAGGAGGGGTTTCGTCTCTCCCGGTATTGGGAGTTGATGCTGTGCTGTGCTCGACTGGTTATAACAGCAAGTCCCTGGCCAGGGCTGCTGAGATTTACTGATAAGTGTTATCAGTAGTTTCTCGATCTGTTATAGACCATTCACCGACACAACTTATTGAGTTATTGGGGTCGACGTGACCATCCCTAGGCTCGATATGCAGCATATCTGACGAAGAGACCGGACTGTACGGTAGTGTTGCCAGATGGCTCGATGGGAGTTGTAGCAGGTTCGCTTGTTGTCTTCTGATCGCTCAATACCCGGGTGGCCGTTACGTTTAGCTGACCTCTTGCGGCTTGAGGGCACTTGATATGATCATTACCCTCTGCCGGAGTATTGACGAGTCTTAGAGTCCCACAGAGGAGTTACCCAGTCCAGGCGAAACGTTGTGGTGCGCATATGCGATATGCGCATACACCCGATTGAAATGTGCGTATACGATACCGAACATTGATCGGGTGAATTGCTTTTGGTGGGGTCATATGAGATATGACCGGATTGATAAATCAAGTGTTGATTTATCATTTAACCATAAGTTGTCTCACTTGAAACCTTTCTAGGGTTTGATGGATGTATGCATGCATGAATGTGTTTCTATTTTTCTTTTCTAGTTTCATGCACATGTAGATGTGCATACATGTATACATACATACATCAAACCATCATGGTTGATTATATATGGAAATGGTGGCAATATAAGCTTCACACCATAGATTATACAATGGATAATTATTTAATTTTGGTTTTAAAAAGAAAATGAAAAAGGAAAGGATAATTATGCTAGTTTCTACATGCTTCTTTTTACCTAACCATGTTCACCTACCACTAAACCATGGTTATCATTTCCTTTATCATTCTAAACCCAAGTTAAATTAATCATCCATCTTTTAATCATGGTTGGAGTCAAGAAGGATAAAATATATATATAGTGATATTTATTTTCTTTTAGAGGTTAACCTTATGGTTATCACTTTTATCTCTTGAAAGAAAAAGCCACCATTTTCATCCTCCTTCTTCTTCTTCTCTCTAGTTCTTTTCTAGTGAGTGATACACAACAAAAGAAAGGTTTTTGAAGTGAGATTCAAAGCCACAACAACATTCTACACAAGCTTAGCCGTTTTGTTTAGAGTGTTATCTTCGGTTTGACGAAGTAGTGAGCTTGGACGGATATCTCCGCGGTGGATCATCGTGGACACAAAAGGACACCAAGAGGACCTCGTCTCAACACCAAAGAGCCTAAGGAGCGAATCAAAAACGGGAGCTACAAAGGTTGTAGCATTCAAACCCTAATTTTTGTTAGCTTAAAGTTTGATAAACCTAACTTTCTAGGATCGATTCCTATGCTTGTTAGTTTAGCACCATAAAAATGAAAACTTTAGGTCATGTGATGCTTGTAATCTCTTCATAGGGTGCTAATCTAACCTTACAGGAAGTTTGCTCACTTTATAAATGATTTTCTCACTCATTTTCCATCAACTCCATTGAAGCTAGAAAGCTTTGAGGAAGAAGAAGAAGATAACTCTGATGATGAATGAATAAAAAATCATGAGGTTAGAAAATAAACCATGGTGAGTATATGCCATCCCTTAATCCTTGTAGAGAGTTAACCATGGCTAGCTATGATGGTTGGGTTTGTAAATATCTTAAGCTAAACAAAACTAGAAGACTAAGTCAATGCAACCATAAGCTTCTCAAAGCTTCTTTCCATGACAAAGTCTAACTTATTTTTGAATAACTTTAGATAGATAAAACCCTAGATAATCCGTAGCATGGTGTAAGTCATACACACACCCATGTCCATGTATCATCAAGCATGACACAAAATAATGTACACTTGCATATATCACATATATACAATGTGCACAAACCAAGTGAGAAAAGAAATCTTAAGTGAGCTAATACTAGTTAATATAATATAATATATCAAATATATAATTATACATTAGAAATCAACTCTTGATTTAATAATCTGGCTATTTCACATATAACCAACTAATATTATATGTAACAACTTATCGAATCAACACTTGATCCGATAAACCGGCTATATCGCATATAACCGACCAATCTCACAAATCGCGAGAATAGAATACGGTATCTCATATCGTATCAATCTCATTCCCGCATATATCACATATGTGCTCCTACTCCATTTCGCTTGGGCCACGAAACCCCTGTGTAGGACTCTAAAGACTCGTCAATACGCCGACAGTAGGCGATGATCATATCAAACACCCACAAGCCGCAAGCGGTCTGCTAAACGTAACGGCCACCGGGGTATTGAGCGATTGGAAGATCAACAAGTAAGCCTACTCATACTCCTACGATTCCAATCAGTAACACTACCGTACAGTCCGGTCTCTTCGTCTGATATGTCGCATATCTCGTCTAGGGGTTGTAAACGTCAGACCCCAGTAACTCGAGAAGTCATGCCGATGTGAGGCTTATAATGGGCCGAGAAACTACTGATAGCACTTACCAGTATATCTCTGAAGCAGCCCTGGCCAGGGACTTCCTGTTATAGCCAATCGAGCATAGCACAACATCAACCCCCATTACCGGAAGAGACAAAACCCCTCCTATCGCTCATTGCCTCCATGTGACTCGGGAATGTACCCAAAAGCCACCGTTTTGCACGTTCTCTTGAACATGGTAAGGTGGAAATCAAAGCATACTGGGAATCACACAAGACTCTATGACGATCGCGGGTCTACAGACTAACATGTACCAGTGTTACCAGAGAACTGCAATCTAACGTTGGGTATAATACCATCTGGGAGTTCTCGGCGAGTCCGTTCAGTGTACCCAGTCTCCACTGAGCACCCATATATTGTCTCTGATGTCAAATACCAATGGATATGGGATCATCCATCGCCCATCTGCATGGGTCGAGAAGCTATACGCTAGTCTACTCTGGTATATCGATGCCCTGTCTCGATACACCTACGACTAGGAACATTTGAAGGATGTACTTAACGACTACTCTGTCCCCACTAGTATGATTTTCATCATAGTCCTGGTAGTCAAGTACCCATCCTAAGGGCTTTACCAACATTTAATATAGATACAATCAGTGTACATGTTAAGATAAAGTGCAACCAGATAGCATACTATCATGTCGAGCAAGAAAGTCCTCCCTATATATGTCCAAGCATCCACTACAATATACATCGTATGTACAGTAATGGCCTCTAGGGCATACATATCACTAACAGTAAAGAGGTAGCATGAGCTCATGTCTCCTCGACGTAGATCATCTTCGGCCTCGAAGACATTGAGCAAGCTTGTTCGTTTCTTCAAGTGAACCCTCTCTAGAGTCCGGGAGTTCACCATTCGCAGCGAAGGGACTACAACATGGAGCTTTAGAAGTGAAGTACCGGTCTACAAAGGTTGTATTCCCTCATTCACTTAGTTGTAAAGTGTTTACATATCGTTTTGTCGGATTTTCTAGTATCGATTCTAGGGTTAGGGTTAGATAGAACGGCAAAAAATTTAAATATGGCATGGATGATGCTTCCCGAAACCTTGCTGCCGTGATAGGTAACCCAACAGTGGTATCAAAGCCAAGCTAGAAAATTAGACGATGTTTGCTAGGATTACGAAACCGAAACTACTCCGAAACACCCGATACGAAAACATAGTTTCTGTCGATTTTAAAAGGTCCTCAAAAATTTTTTTAAACAACTGAAGAATGTTGTATGTGATATGACATGAACATAGAACAAAATTGAAGCATTTTGTCCAGAATTAGGCCGGCCACATATAGGAAAAATCCGGTGTGCTCGGCCATTTCATGGAGTTTTAGCTTCGATTTTTTCCTGTGTTCCAGTCTCTGGGTATAACACCCTAGAATGTGATTAGGGGTTATTATGCTTTAATGTGTGGTTTTTAGTAAAAAGTTTACCAAATCGGTTTTCAAATATTTTATCCGTATTTATGAACATTTTATTAGAATTTAATTTGGACTGCACACACATGTGCATGTTAACTAGGGTTAAGTTTAGGGTTAAACCATGTTTAGATAACCATGGTGGACTAACCCATTTAATTAGGTTAATAGGATTTAATTAAGTGTATTAGTTTTTCTAAATATAATTAGTTTTGTTTGGGAGTTGACTTAGGTTGGAGAGAGAGAGAGAGAGCATGATGGCTTGAGCATGCTTGATAATTAATGAGGAGAGAGAGAGAAGGTTGACTCTCACTTCTCATTTCTTTCAAACTCTCTTTCTCACTCATTCTCACATCTCTCTCCCTCTCATTTTCTCTCTCTCACACACACAGCAGCAGCAGCAGATGCAACACCAGCAGCAACAAGTAACAATAATAGCAGGAAAGCAGCAGCAGCAAAAACAGCAGCAACAACAGCAGCTCAGTAGCAGCAGCAGAGCTCACCCCCTTTCTCCTTCTTCTTGCACCTAGGATCAAGTGAGGTATAATTTTTAAACTTAATTCCTTTCTTTTGCTAAACATTGTAGGGATTCTATGCACGCGCACAAGGGTCTACGAGGCATCAACCATGCCCGATTGAAAAATTAGCCGTTCCGAACAACCCGAAGCCGGATCTTTAAACTAGAGTTTAGGCGAAAACTTACATGATAAACACTTTAACACTAACTGAGAGGGATTACAACCTTTGTAGATCCGGTCCTTCACTTCATTAGCTCCGTGTTGTGGTCCCTCCGCTGCGATCATCGGGTTCCGGACTCTCGAGAGGTTCCACGAAGAGAAAGATGCAGTCTTCCTTCCGATCTTCGATACAAAGATGGTATACCTTGAAGTTTCATTAACACAAGCTAACACTCACTAAAATTGAGTGAACACTCTCATCTAAAGGGCAAGGGAAGATGAGGATGATGAAGTAGGATTTTTGCTCTCTTTATTTATCTTTTTCTCACATTTATTCATCACTTGGAAAAAAGCTAGTAAGCTTTTTTCATGAAGAAAGAAGAAGGAAGAAGATGAAGAATGAATAGAATTCCTTTTGTGATGAATAATGCAAAGGAGATAATGATGAATAATGCAACCATGGTTGACTAAACCTTTGTAGAGAATTAACCAAGGCTAGGGTTTGCGTTAGGTTAAGAATGAGTCACTTGAAAATATCTTTTCCAAAACAAAAAAGAAAAACTTCTAGAATCTACTAGAAGTCATTAACCCAAATCAAACCCTAATCTTGATTAATCTTTACTAAACATGTTGCATTAGTTATCATATCATGTTACAATATTATATATCACATATATAATATTTATTGTAACCAAATAAAATAATACATTTAACATATATCGCATATATATCAATGTATTACCCGAGTGAGAGAAAGAATCTTTTAGTGAGCTAATATTAGTTAATGTAATTTAATATATTATATATATTATTATACATTAAATTATCGAATCAACACTTGATCCGACAATCCGGCTATATCACATATAACCGACTAATATTTATCCGTACCGATTTATCGAATCAACACTTGATCCGATGAACCGGCTGATATCATATATCGCGAGAATCCAATACGGTATCACATACCGCATTATCCTCGGTCCCGCGCATATCACATATGTGCTCCTACTCCGTTTTGCCTAAGCCAAGAAACCTCTGTGTAGGACTCTAAAGAATCGTCAATACGCCGACAGTAGGTGATGATCATATCAAACACCTACAAGCTGCAAGCGGTCAGCTAAACGTAACAGCCACCCAGGTATTGAGCGCTCAGAAGATCAACAAGCAAGTCTGTACATTCTCCTGTGAATCCAAACAGTAACACTCCCGTACAGTCCGGTCTCGTCGTCTGATATGTCGCATATCTCGCCTAGGGGTGGTAAACGTCAGACCCCAGTAGCTCGATAAGTCGTTTCGATATGAGGTCTATAACAGTTCGAGAAACTACTGATAACACTTACCAGTAAATCTCAGCAACCCTGACCAGGGATTTCCGGTTATAGCTAATCGAACACAGCACAACATCAACTCCCTATACCGGGAGAGACGAATCCCCTCCTATCGCTCATTGCGTCCATGTGATTCGGGACTGTACCCAAAAGACACCTTTTTGCATGCCCTCTTGGACGTGGTATGATGGAAATCAAAGCACAGTGGGAATCACTCAAGACTCTATGACGATCTCGGGTCAACAGACTACTCTGTACCAGTGTCATCGGAGAACTGCCATCTGACGTGAGGTATAATACCATCTGGGAGTTCTCGGCGAGTCCGTCCAGTGTACCCAGTCTCCACTGAGCACCCGTACACCATCCTTGATGTCAAATACCGATGGATATGGGATCATCCATCGCCCATCATATGGGTCAAGATGCGTATATGCTAGTCTACTCTGGTGCATCGATGCCCTGTCTCGATACACCCTCGACTAGGAACAGTTATAGGATGTACTCATCGACTACCATGGCCCCACTAGTATGATCTCATCATAGTCCCAGTTGTCGAGTACATATCCTAAGGGCTTTATCAACATGTAATATAGAGACAATCAGAGTACATGTTAAGATAAAGTACAACCAGATAGCATACTATCATGTCGAGCAAGAAAGTCCTCCCTATATATATCCAAGCATCCATTACAATATATATCGTATGTACAGTAATGGCCTCTAGGGCATACATATAACTAACAATCTCCCACTTGCACTAGGGCCATCTGTTGTGGTATCACATACCCAACTATTAGCTGCGGTTGAAGTATCTCATACTAAACCATCCCGTAAGAGTCTCTACTGGGAAAAAGGCCTTTGTGAGTGGATCCGCACTGTTGTCCTCTGCGTCTACTCTCCTAACCTCGATCTCCCTGGAGATCAACCATCTCCATAATCAGGTGATACTGCTTAAGAATTATATCTGGATTTCTGATGGGACGTTAGTTCCTTGGCTAAAGCCACAACTCCATTGTCACACAATGGTAGGAACGAAGTTCATCGCATGAACTTATATATATCCAGACTGCCTCTTTGGTAGTATCCTTGGTAACGATGTATCTTGCCTTTAATCATCTAGTAAGTCACGGTATCTATCTTGGAACTCTTCCAACATACCGTCCCTCCACTGAGGGTAAAGACAATGTCTGCGACTGACATTTAGTCGTACTTATCACCCTGGAACCTTTCCAGTGATTCTCCCCAGGATCGATTGATACCATCTCACTACAACTAGTGAGTATCCTAACATCCAATTAGATTTATCTCATAGATCCAAAACACAGGATTTAGGAGGTATCTTTTTGATCCTATATGGAGAATCGTTGTGATAAGCGGAGATTGACCGAGCATAGCATAGAAAACTCCTTCCCTATCAAGAGTATGTCATCCACGTACTCTACGAGGATCACCACCATACTCTCTACTACCTTTTTGTATATGCAAGGTTCATCTACCATTTTGATGAAGTCAAACTCTTTGACTACCACATCAAAACAGATGTTCCAACTCCGCGATACCTGCTTTATCCTATAAAGCATCTTGCACACGTTTCCGCTGCTCCCACTGTCTACGAAGCCCTCTGGCTGTGTACTTATAGATGATCTTTTCTAAAACATCATTTAGAAAAGCAGTGATGACACCCAACCACCAGATATCGTAGTCATGGTATGTAGCCGTGGCAAGTAGGATCTGGATGGACTTAAGCATAGATCCTTAGAAAAGGTTTCAACATAATCCATACCTGGTCAATGATGCAAACCTTTAACAAGTCTAGCTTTGAAAGTCTTAACTTTTCCATGTACACCAAGTAATCTTCTCAAGATATACTTGCTCCTGATGGGGATTTAACCCTTCAGATAAAGCAACCAAAGTCCATACTTTGTTGGTGTATAAGGATTCCATCTCAGATCGCTAAGCATCCAGCCATTCTTAAAGAGTCCCACTCCTGATGGCCAGCTCGAAACTAGTTGGGTCATCATCTCATGATGCAATCCTCGCTCCCACTATCATAGAGAAACCGAAGTATCTCTCAGGTGGGTGAGGAACCCTACTAGATCGGCGGAGAGGCTGAGCTTCGTTGGAAACTATTGAATCCTTCGGTTCTACCAAATCATCAGCTGCAGTTTGTATAGCTGGAACCTTTCCAGTTCTACATAACAGACCTTGCCTCGAGCTTGTCCGGATTTTGCTTTTAGACATAGTCCGGACAACCCCAAATCTTAACAAACTTAAGATATGGGCTCTTCCCTTTCCATATCACATATGAAGTGGTAGGCAACTGATTTGATTTGAACCCTATTCAATAGGTATGCAACTTCACAAGTGCATAACTCCCTAAAGGAAATAGGAAACTCAGTAGTACTCATCATAGAGCACACTATATCACATAGGGTGCTATTGCTCCGCCCCGATACACCGACGTGCTGTGGTGTATATGGAGGAGTAATGCTGAGAGAGAATCTCATTCTCCTTTAGAATAGTCCAGGAATTCCGTGCTCAAGTATTCTCCTCCTTGATCTCATCAAAGGACATAATACTTATACCCGTATTTTGGTTCTCTACTTCTAACTTATATTCTGTGAATATCTCAAAAGCTTCGGACTTGTGTTTCAACAGGAACATATGTCTGAATCTTGAGAGATCATCAGAGAATGTAATGAAGTACAAAGAACCGATCTTGGCATGTGTAGACAGGGGACCTTACATACATCAACATGTATCAATCCCAAGAGTTCACTAAATCTTTCTCTGTTTCCTATAAACAGAGCTGTGGTCATCTTATCTTTGTGACATGACCGGCAAGTTTTCACAAGATGTAAATTCAAACAGATTTAAATATGCATCTTTGTGCAACTTAGCTAGTCGGGTCGCATTGATCTGACCTAGTCTACAATACCTCAAGAAGGATCCGTTCATTTCTGAACTCTTCCTCTTGTGTGTGTTCCGTATACTAAAGAACTGTAGTTTGATTTAGAACATCAATGCTTTTAGATAACGTGCCTGAACCGATCAACTTTTGATATAGGAAATGTTCAAAACATTATCCAACAATACAAAATTATATCCTTTCTTTACTAATAAAGAGACTGATATGATGTTGTATATCAGGTTCGGTATCTAATAACATTCGTTCAGAATCAATGTATTCTGGTAATACAGGGTGACAGTGACCAACAGACTTGGCTGCAACACTTGCACCATTTTCTGTCTCATGAAACTTATCACCCGTTCTTAGTTCTCTACCTATCTAGCCCATGTAACAAATTACATATGTAGGATCCTGATCCGGTATCAAATACCCAGGACGTAAAGGATACTAAGAAACAATTCTCTGTAATGAACACACCCGAAGAAGATGCATCAGCATGCACTTTCTTCGTTTGGGCGGCACAGGAATTCTGGTAATCCCCAATTTCCTGCTCTGTCTTATAACAATTATAAGTTGGAGCGGGACCAACGTTCCCCAACTCAGTATAACAAGCGGGTTCGGTCAATACATCCGTATTATTATCTTGATTAAGGCGTGATATGGTCGCTACCTGGAGAGAGAGAGAAGAAAACACTCAGCGTATGCTCTTGCAAGATTAGATTGGTTATCTAATATATCTAATCAGGATGTCTCCCACTGTTTTAGTCAAATCTTCCTTCAAACCCTAAAAGGAAAGACTAGCCGGGATTAATTACACGCTACAAGTTCGCCAATCTTTCAGCCAGGCCAGTATCGGTACTTTGAGGGAGGTCCCCCGTGCTTTCGCACGAACCTAATTAAAGTAAACCTCATTTTCCCAGAGGCGTAACCCCGTTAACACCTTTCTAGACACCTACTTGATCGGCTAATTGTAATGTGTAAAACTCTCCCAGGAGTAACTCTTACTCGCAGCGGGTATCGGGATCCAACTATCTCATAGAAGGTATGCAATCTCATTGCAAATTTCAACACTTGAAATTCCCAATAATATTTTGCCCCTAGCGTCCTATGACCTTGACGGAGGTCAACAAACCATAGGCTACTAGTCAAGTTCAACCCGTCATTTCCTGATTGAATTAAACCCACCCGCACGACCCTTGATGGAGGTCAACAAGGACGCACGACTACCCTAATCCAATCTGTATCATATGCATAAGCAGATAAATACTAGTCAGCTACCGCACACTACGCCTTTGTAGGGTTCCTAGGCACTCTTGTGAAGGTTCATAAGGCATCAAACATGCCCGGATAAAAATTTAGACGTGCCGAACAACCCAAAGCCGGGATCTTTGCTAGATTATTAGGGTTAAGCATGCAAGATAACAACTTTTTATCTAAGTGTGAGGGATTACAACCTTTGTAGTCCGCTCCTTCGCTTCACAAGCTCCGAGTAGAAGTCCCTTTGCCGCGATCCACGATCTCCCGGACTCAAGAGAGGCTCCACGACTCGAACGATCCATGCTTGCTTGAAGTGTTCCAAATCTCCGATGATCTACGTCGAAATTTCAATAACTCAAGATTTCTCACTCTAAAGAGATGAACACACTAATCTCATGGGCTAGATGAGATGAGGATGAAGGAGTAGTATTTATGCTTTCTTTTTAATTCACTTTCTCACAATTTATCATCAAAAATGGAATTTCTAGTGAGCTCAAAATCAAGAGAGAAGAAGATGATAATGGAAAATGATAATGATAATTCCTTTTGTGATGAATAGAAAAGAAAACTATATGATTGATATATCAACCATGGTCAAGGATGAGTGGCTAAGAGTTTGTAGAGAATAAACTAGAGTTAGGGTTTGGTTAGGTTAAGTTATGAGTCATGGAAAAATATCAACCATAATATTTTAACCAAGACAAAAGCAAAGCTTCTAGAAGGTGCAAGAAGAAGCTAATCCTAATCAAATCCTAATCCAATTTAATCATCCTTAAACATGTTTAATAATAAATCATATCATGTCACAATAATATATATCACATATATATTATATATTTGCAACAAAAGAAAATAATACAATTAACATATATCGCATATATATTAATGTATCATCCAGTGAGAAAATGAAATAATAAAGCGAGCCAATATTAGATAGTGTAATACAATATATCATATATATTATTATACACTAAATCATCGAATCAACATTTGATCTGACGATCCGGCTATATCGAATATTACCGACTAATATATCATGTACTGATTCATCGAATTAACACTTGATCCGATGACCCGGTTCATATCTAAACATCGCGAGAATATAATACGGTATCTCATATCGCATTATTCTCGGTCCTGCACATATCACATATGCGCCTCTACTCCGTTTCGCCTGAGCCAAGAAACCTCTGTGTAGGACTCTAAAGAATCGTCAATACGCCGGTAGCAGGTGATGATCATATCAAACACCCACAAGCTGCAAGCGGTCAGCTAAACTTAACAGCCACCCAGGTATTGAGCGATCAGAAGATCAACAAGCTAGCCTGTGCGTTCTCCTGTGAATCCAATCAGTAACACTCCCGTACAGTCCGGTCTGTTCGTCTGATATGTCGCATATCAAGTCTAGGGGTGGTAAACGTCAGACCCCAGTAACCGATAAGTCGTGTCGATGTGTGGCTCATAACGGGTCGAGAAACTACTAGTAACACTTACCAGTAAATCTATATATCAGCCCTGGCCAGGGACTTCCAGTTATAGCCAATCGAACACAGCACAACATCAACTCCCTATACCGGGAGAGACGAATCCCCTCCTATCGCTCATTGCCTCCATGTGATTCGGGACTGTACCCAAAAGCCACCGTTTTGCATGCCCACTTGGACGTGGTAAGGTGGAAATCAAAGCACAGTGGGAATCACACAAGACTCTATGACGATCTCGGGTCTACAGACTACCCTGTACCAGTGTCACCAGAGAACTGCCATCTGACGTGTGGTATATCACCATCTGGGAGTTCTCGGCGAGTCTGTCCAGTGTACCCAGTCTCCACTGAGCACCCGTACACCATCTCTGATGTCAAACACCGATGGATATGGGATCATCCATCGCCCATCATATGGGTCTAGATGCGTATACGCTAGTCTACTCTGGTGTATCGATGCCCTTTCTCGATATACCCTCGACTAGGAACAGTTATAGGATGTACTCATCGACTACAATGGACCCACTAGTATGATCTCATCATAATCCCAGTAGTCGAGTACAGATCCTAAGGGCTTTATCAACACGTGAGAGAAAAACAGTAAACCAATACAAGTCAACATGTTAAGATAAAGTGAAACCAAATAGCATACTATCATGACGAGCAAGAAAGTCCTCTCTGTATATATCTAAGCATCCATCATAATATACATCATATGTACAACAATGGCCTCTAGGGCATATACATAACTAACAGCCTTGACGGAGGTCAACAAACGTAGCACGAATACTAAGTAGGACTTATCTGAAATGACGGAGGGCTACGACAGGTTTTTAAGAAAACCTATTGCGTAATGAACTTGATATCGTCGTAGAATTGAGTGATTTTAAATGGAGTGTTTTTGAGGCTTTTCTAGTTGTAACGTTTTGAAAATCGTTTCGGTGAAATTTCGAAAAAACGGTAAAATAAGGGGGTTTTCTGTAAAAAGTCAAAATGCAAATATCTTTATTATAAAATTAAATATACATATTCTAGCTATGTAATTGCTAGTATTTGGTGTTTATTGAGCCACTGGTGAAATTTCGAATTTTCTGAAAAAATTTCCGAAATTAATTATTTTAATATTATTTTAAGCCGTCACTAATACATTTAATTGGGGAAAATTACAAATTGGAATGAGTTGAAAAAAATTTTGTGCATCATAAAACATTAAATAAAATTTTATCATGCGGTTTTTGAAATGAAATCATTTGCCAAAACGGTTTAGAAAATATCGAAGAAAAAGGTTTTTTTTAGTGTAAATGGATGTTTGGGGTATTGTATTTATCATTTTCCATCACCCCACACCCATACCCACACTCACACACACCCATTTATTTCTTCCCTTGGCTGAATTCAGCAGCCCCCACCCATTTTCCCCACTTGAATTTCAAAGAAAAGAAAAGAAAAGAAATGAGAATGGATAAAAGAGTTGGTATTTGGTTGACTTGGACTTTTCCCTCACCATACCTCACACCACACTCCCTCTCTCCTCTCCCCCACCTGCAATGGCCGAGCCCCCCCCCCTTCCATTTCAGCCCCTTCATTCTTCATCTCTTTCTCTTTAAAAAAAAAATTCATCAAAAATGCTTGAAAATCCACAAAAAATGAAGCAAAAATCCAAATCAAAATCCACCTCCTACCCATTTTTCCTTGGCTACCATAGCATGGATCTAGGGATTTAGATTTCAATTTGGGAGTCTAACTGTGCTTGTGTGATCTTCAAATTTATTTGGGTATAATTCTAACCTTTTTGTTAAATTGTTGTTAATTGCTTTAAGTTAGCTTAATTAAGTGTTTAATTAGGTTTAATTGCTAGTTTGGAAAATTTATGAGTTAGGGTTTGAATTCAAATATGGTTATTGTCACTTGTTTAAGTTTACAAAGTGTATTTTGGCATGTGAGGGCATGGAAAACCTAATCTAGTTGCTATTATGTAAATTGTTGCATTTAAATTGTCCAAATCAAGTTTTTAAGCAAACTGGGTTTTTGAAATTTGATTAAGTAATGGAGATAAAAATCTAATTAGGGTATTCATGGCATTATTAACATTTTAAAGTGTAGTTTAATACTTTAGTTCATGAAAATCCAAGCTAGATTGTGGTTTGTGCATTTTTTTGCTATAAAATTGTTAAAATTTGGGTATATTGTAAACTAGAATTTTGGAATTATGGAAATTGATGAGAATAAATTATAGGAATGGTTTATATGACTTTGTTATGATATTTAGTGAATATTGTGGCCGCTAGATTCGTTTAAATATCAAGATGTTGTATTAAAGCGGTTAATTTTTCTTATTAGGTTTTCGGAAAAATAGCTTTAAAGCGAATTTGAAGTTTTGGTGATTATAACCCTATTTTATATATATAATTAAGGTGTTGTGAAACTACGATTGATACGTTTGAGTTTTTCTCGATGGTTTGGCGTTTGTACGCCGACGTCGAGGGTTTTTGGGTTGATTTGTGAAAGCAACCATAGGTTTTGACCTATGTGGGATTCACGTGTCGTTTTTGGGTCATGAGTCGGATTTTAATACGACACGATGCGTTATGATATGTAGGTACCCCATGTGGACTTCGAGACGACAAACAAGCGCGTGGCGACGTCGGCACCGGCTAGCGAGGACCAGGTGAGTAGATTTATATCTACGGGGAGAAGTCGGGTGGATGGCGTATAGCACCCCCGCAGTCCGTAGTGTAGCTCATATATATATGTTTATATAGGTGTTTTATGATACGAGAATGTTCATTCATGTTATGTTTATGTGTTCATGGAGTACCATTGGGTTAGTTCCGAAACCCTGGAGTAGTTGTTATACCCACATACGCACACACGGACTTGCATACTTTACTTTCTTGTGCGCGGATTGGGATGTGTATATATGTATATATGCGTGGGTATGGGACTATGCATATGTACATTCATATACGCATGCATGGATAATGAGGATAGTACTTGGGATTTAAGATGAGTCGATGAGATTTGATATGAGGCCGTGAGATCGGTGATATAGCAGGGTTCGTATTTGAGATACGACATGACGTTGTAGCGGGTCCTTGACGTAGTGTTTCACACACGTGCATGCATACTTAGGCGGTATCAGTATTGTACTAGACGTAGATCAGTACCCCGATCATGATATTTGATAAAGAGGATACCCGATGAATAGTATGATGAATGTGATATTGACCCGTACCCAGATTTTGGATGCCGTACGACGGATTTACGTACGAGCTATATATTGATGATTGATCCGCACTCTTGACTTGGGAGTCCTGATTATAGATATGGTATCGGATATGATATTATTGAGGCGGGATCACCGACTATACATATACAGGTATGTATATGTATCGACTCAGATGATAGGCGGTTTCCTTACCTGTAGTTCAGCTTGTTAGTTCAGCCGTATAGTTTAGTGTAGATGTTAGACTAGATTAGATTTCTACCTATTTCAAAACTAACGGATCGTGGGTATTTTAAAAGACAGGTCAAGGGATCTACGGATATTTCAAAAGACGTATCCATTATTAAAACCACCATAGCACTTATTTTCAAAACCCCACGATTCGTGTTATTTCAAAGGGCACCATTGTTTAGTATTTAGCTCCCGCTCATTATTGTTGTTCGCTCCGCATCGCATGCTTATATTATGATTCATATCCTATAATTAATATCATGCTGTTAGGACACCAGCACCATTACCGATGACGCGTATGTACCACGTACACTTACTTGCCGGCTCACACACATTTTCATCGGTAATTGCCATGTCACGAATACTTTAGAAAATACTATTTCATTTGACATAGGTTGTTAGCTAATAGTTTAGACATGATATTAGTGTACTTGCCTTATATGCTAGTTAGACATTGTAGTTATTGCCTGCTACTTCATGCATGTTACTATTCACTGTTGTGTCGCATTCATGGATTCCCATGCCTATATTCACTGTTTACATGTTATTGATGACTTGGATTCGGATTTCATGAGATTTCTTGGATTTGGAGGAAAACCGCAAAAACATAAATAAACCTTTTCTCTCTTTTAAAATAAAAAGTGCGGTTTTCCCATGATGTATGAGTCGTCTACCATGAGTTTGCTGATGGATTTCGAGACCCGATTCGAGGAGTGGAGGAACCGTTTCGGGTACATGGTGCGCCCGGTGCGGTACCCCGGGGCAAGAGGATCGTGTTGTTGACGTTGAGCCTGGCAGGGGAGCACTACCGACCGGTGATTTTTCCCGACGCGTCGGATATCCGGAGGATACCGTCGTGGTCTTGAGATGGATGGTAGGGGCCGGTCTGGACTGACGGCGCCCTAGATATTGTGATTGAGACATTAAGATTTTGAGATATTGAGGTACAGAGATTGTGACACAGAGATATCGAGATATTTGGATACTTATTTTGTGTCGATGCTGGGCACTGTCTTATGCTGATTTCATTTATGGTACCTCCTATTTAAAATACAGAAATCTCACTGATTTATGAAAGTAGCTTTATTCAGTACATGCATTCTGTTTCATGCATTCATACATCATCCATATGATATATTGCTACCTGAGGCACTGACACGGGCCCATGAGATTACTCTCGGTTAGATATTACCCTAGCCATTGTTATAGGCTGCATGTTATACATATATTTGAGGATATATTATGATCGTTGACCTAGGATTGCGTTGTTCATGCGGTTTCTGTTCGTAGATGTTTTTCTACTCACGAGTTGGCAACTCACCCCCGTTGTGCCACAGTTTTTTGCAGGGTTTGCCATACAGGTCTCTTTACGGCTTTGCTGGCACTGCTTCTTTTGGGTGACTTGCTAGTAGGTGGGTTTATTGGTATCATACCCATCATATTACTTTGTATAATATTATTCAGTTGTATCTAGTAAATTCCATCAACCAAACATGTATTTATTTGAGATAGAGACCAGTGATGTTTATTCTTTCGACCTTAGAGTCGCGCGTTGTATTTCTGCGGATTTCTTGTTGTTTTGAGTTTCCATTTGAGTTTTGATCCTCGCCCTTGGCGTTGTATATTATATTGCTTGTGTAGTTATGACCGTCGATTGATGAAGAGCTAGCTCCCGCTTGGGGATGCCTTTTATTGATTTCGTATACTATGCATGTTGTATCCCGTTTGGGGGCCAGTATTTACGAAGGAGACTCTGCCGAAATTTTCAGTAAATATTTGATGTTTTCAAAAAAACGCATAATTCGGCTTATGCTATTAAAACTACTTGATTTGAATTGGTTTTCCTTCACTCTACTACTTTTCTTGGTTTGGATTTCTGGGTTTTTGGCTTACTTAGATTACGTACGCCTCGAGACGTTTCGTAGTTTAAGTGTCGGTCATGTTCCATACTTTCGGGACGTGACAAAGTTGGTATCAGAGCGTTAGGTTTTACCTTCGGAGCGTAGGATGACCCTTGGTTGATGGAATAGGTGACTAAAGTAGAGTGACGTACCGTGGGTATGTTCCGCGGCATACTTACGATACGCTACTCCACTTAAGAAGCCTTAGGATGTACATTTCTTTGCTCAGTATTATATTCATTCCGATCTAGCCTCATCAGTACCTGTTATGGTTTTGCTGCCATGATTACGGGCAGGGAGAGCTACGGCTAGAGTTGCGGTCAGCACGAGCTCGTCACGAACGAGGACTGACCTGGGCGTAATTCCGGCGACACACGATTGCGGAGATGTGTCTTTTTACTGTGTTTTCGCGCCACGAGCGTTTGGCGGATCGCCTTTATGAGATTACTTGGATGTGCTGATCGACACTAGAGGATTGAGCCACTGACAGAGGCCAGCCAGATTTTGATGACCGTTGGTGTATTGCTTACTCATGATGATTGAGGCACTGTTCAGCGTGCAGACGAGTGAGCCAGTTGTTGCTGCGAGCAACGAGATATCGCCCCAGATATTGGAGCTATTGCGGGACGAGTTGTACTAATAGATGATAGAAGGTTGCTAGTCACCTGACTAGGACGGGTGGTTCGTTCGCCTACCCGATGCGAGGTCATCAGATAGATTGATTCCAGCTAGAGACGACTTCACGCGGAGACGTTGAGAGTCGACAGAGACGATCGAATGTCAGAAACCTACTATTCCAAGTTTAAAGTAATCGGAAGGACAGGCAGGCAATTCTATGGTCCCTCTAGAAGAATGAAACCCTAACTCGACTTAATGACCGTGTGAAAGCCTTTGAACCTTCGGGTTTGCGGCAGTTCTACAGCGCCATTAGTGAGGCTTGGGTTTGCCCTTCTACGGCTGGACCACCGATGCTGTGGTATGTACTTGATACTATTAAACCGTGCCCAAGATGTTGAGCTCTTGGGGGATTATGAGGTTTTGACGACTCGATCGGATGGCTCGACTTAATTCGGATGCTAGGTGGTGAGATGCATTTCTTGGGAGACTCCCGATACGAGGATAGCCATTGGAGCTCAGTCCATGCAGCAGCGACGAGACGAGTCTAAAGCAGACGACATTAGAGAAAAATGAAGTAAGAGGTTCGTACCAGATCTAGATGAGATGACGTTCCACTCCGCCGACATCAGAGATGCGATGCGCATGCCGAGGCATGGTACTTGGATTTACCTTCCAGAAGGAGTCGCAATGAGTATGCAGTCGTTCCAGAGCAAGATGCAGATATAGGAAAGGACGATGACTTCCGGACAGTTGGCAGAGACGAGACATGGAAGAGACCGTGAGCAGGATTCCTTCCAGGACACTGCTGCAATGATACTTGCACCCAGGATCAGATGTGTCACGTACATTCAGAGAGCCAGAGGCCGACGCCAGTGATATGCTGTCTTACGAGTGGTCGCGATGATTGACAGAGAGATGACCAGAGAAGTGCCATAACGGGATCATCCCCGTTAGCACACCTGACAGGGCCGATGAGCCGATGGACCGAGAGATTGGTAATTCACAGTGAAGACCTTGACCCAGGAGTGGTCATTGTTATGTACACCAGCAGGCCAGAGTTCATGATCATCGACGAGACGTCCCACTAGTGACCGCGACAGTTGGCCCGAGATTCTTAGAGGATGCACTTGAGCGGTACTATTCCGCCATTATTGATTTCGATGTTTTGGGTGATTTATTTGCATGATTTGATTTTGATGATTGAGGATTTACGATCTTTGCACAGTGTTGAACTTGATATCGTTTTCATGCTTTTGGTTTCACATGCTTGTGATTTTACGGTTTTAGACATTTGAGTTGATTTTGTGCGTATGCACGCACACGATTTGGTTCCTGCACTCTGTATAGTTTATATATGCTTGCAGTGCAGTGATACGCCTTTTGTGCACTTAGATGCACTGGACTTCGATTTCAATTGTGATACTCGATATTTGTTTTGTGCATCTTGTGCACCTGATTTGATTTTGCGCATGTTCGGCGCTTGATATTGGATTTCATGATTTCATGCATGATGGATGCCCCTGGTTTTGGGTTTTCGCGCATGTTGAGCACATGTCTTGAGATGCGATTTTGGTGCACACCAGATGCACTAAATCGAGATTTTTTCGTGCATGTCAGATGCACCTGATTTTGCTGTTAAGCACACACGTTGCCTACGACAGATGCTTTGTGCACACCCGATGCACTTAGATCTTGTTTCTGTGCACTTGTATGGCATGTATATGGATTTTGATTGCCGTGCGCACCAGATGCACGTAGTATTCATACGCGTATTTTGGGATTGATTTCTTATAGAGCAGTACGATTTTTTTATGATAATTGCGATGTGTTTTCGTACTAAGCAGGACTAGTTAGAGGACAGTACCTGAATATATTTTGCATGCATTGATAGTTATTGAAGGGAATTCCAAAAAGCGAACTATAGTCTCAGTATTTACCTACGTGTCTGATATGACGCGAAACGTTTAAAACAAGGAAAACCCTTCTAAATTGTTTCCCAAAACGGCGGAACGTACATTTCAAACAAAGGTATATATGTATATAGTTATTTTCTTATGATAGACGTCCGCCACTGTGCAGTGTTATGTGCATTGCACAGCAACTTAAAGGATTTGGCATGCATTTCCTCCTGATATTTGCATGTATAGTTCCGATTTATAGCATATCGGTCTTGCTTGAGATTTGGCATTCGTGTCTTCACCTTGACTCCGATGATTGCGGGATGCTTGACGGAGTTTTGATTTCGAGTTATCTACTCATTACTCATGCGCATGCATTGCGCTATGATGTGTTTATGTATTTATGATTTCGGAGCCCCGGCGATTTGATGGTTTTGACTGAAATATTTTAGTGTTTGGGGAGGAGTTTTAATTTAAATTCAGGGACCGAATTTCTTTAAGGGGAGAAGATTGTAACGTTTTGAAAATCGTTTCGGTGAAATTTCGAAAAAACGGTAAAATAAGGAGGTTTTCTGTAAAAAGTCAAAATGCAAATATCTTTATTATAAAATTAAATATACATATTCTAGCTATGTAATTGCTAGTATTTGGTGTTTATTGAGCCACTGGTGAAATTTCAAATTTTCTGAAAATTTTTCCGAAATTAATTATTTTAATATTATTTTAAGCCGTCACTAATACATTTAATTGGGGAAAATTACAAATTGGAATGAGTTGAAAAAAATTTTGTGCATCATAAAACATTAAATAAAATTTTATCATGTGGTTTTTGAAATGAAATCGTTTGCCAAAACGGTTTAGAAAATATCGAAGAAAAAGGCTTTTTTTTAGTGTAAATGGATGTTTGGGGTATTGTATTTATCATTTTCCATCACCCCACACCCATACCCATACTCACACACCCCCATTTATTTCTTCCCTTGGCTGAATTCAGCAGCCCCCACCCATTTTCCCCACTTGAATTTCAAAGAAAAGAAAAGAAAAGAAAAGAGAATGGATAAAAGAGTTGGTATTTGGTTGACTTGGACTTTTCCCTCACCATACCTCACACCACACTCCTTCTCTCCTCTCCCCCACCTGCAATGGCCGAGCTCCCCCCTCCATTTCAGCCCCTTCATTCTTCATCTCTTTCTCTTTAAAAAAAAATTCATCAAAAGTGCTTGAAAATCCACAAAAAATGAAGCAAAAATCCAAATCAAAATCCACCTCCTACCCATTTTTCCTTGGCTACCATAGCATGGATCTAGGGATTTAGATTTCAATTTGGGAGGCTAAGTGTGCTTGTGGGATCTTCAAATTTATTTGGGTATAATTCTAACCTTTTTGTTAAATTGTTGTTAATTGCTTTAAGTTAGCTTAATTAGGTGTTTAATTAGGTTTAATTGCTAGTTTGGAAAATTTATGAGTTAGGGTTTGAATTCAAATATGGTTATTATCACTTGTTTAAGTTTACAAAGTGTATTTTGGCATGTGAGGGCATGGAAAACCTAATCTAGTTGCTATTATGTAAATTGTTGCATTTAAATTGCCCAAATCAAGTTTTTAAGCAAACTAGGTTTTTGAAATTTGATTAAGTAATGGAGATAAAAATCTAATTAGGGTATTCATGGCATTATTAACATTTTAAAGTGTAGTTTAATACTTTAGTTCATGAAAATCCAAGCTAGATTGTGGTTTGTGCATTTTTTTGCTATAAAATTGTTAAAATTTGGATATATTGTAAACTAGAATTTTGGAATTATGGAAATTGATGAGAATAAATTATAGGAATGGTTTATATGACTTTGTTATGATATTTAGTGAATATTGTGGCCGCTAGATTCGTTTAAACATCAAGATGTTGTATTAAAGCGGTTAATTTTTCTTATTAGGTTTTCGGAAAAATAGCTTTAAAGCGAATTTGAAGTTTTGGTGATTCTAACCCTATTTTATATATATAATTAAGGTGTTGTGAAACTACGATTGATACGTTTGAGTTTTTCTCGATGGTTTGGCGTTTGTACGCCGACGTCGAGGGTTTTTGGGTTGATTTGTGAAAGCAACCATAGGTTTTGATCTATGTGGGATTCACGTGTCGTTTTTGGGTCATGAGTCGAATTTTAATACGACACGGTGCGTTATGATATGTAGGTACCCCATGTGGACTTCGAAACGACAAGCAAGCGCGTGGCGACGTCGGCACCGGCTAGCGAGGACCAGGTGAGTAGATTTATATCTACGGGGAGAAGTCGGGTGGATGGCGTATAGCACCCCCGCAGTCCGTAGTATAGCTCATATATATATATGTTTATATAGGTGTTTTATGATACGAGAATGTTCATTCATGTTATGTTTATGTGTTCATGGAGTACCATTGGGTTAGTTCCGAAACCCTAGAGTAGTTGTTATACCCACATACGCACACACGGACTTGCATACTTTACTTTCTTGTGCGCGGATTGGGATGTGTATATATGTATATATGCGTGGGTATGGGACTATGCATATGTACATTCATATACGCATGCATGGATAATGAGGATAGTACTTGGGATTTAAGATGAGTCGATGAGATTTGATATGAGGCCATGAGATCAGTGATATAGCAGGGTTCGTATTTGAGATACGACATGACGTTGTAGCGGGTCCTTGACGTAGTGTTTCACACACGTGCATGCATACTTAGGCGGTATCAGTATTGTACTAGACGTGGATCAGTACCCCGATCATGATATTTGATAAAGATGATACCGGATGAATAGTATGATGAATGTGATATTGACCCGTACCCAGATTTGGGATGCCGTACGACGGATTTACGTACGAGCTATATATTGATGATTGATCCGCACTCTTGACTTGGGAGTCCTGATTATAGATATGGTATCGGATATGATATTATTGAGGCGGGATCACCGACTATACATATACAGGTATGTATATGTATCGACTCAGATGATAAGCGGTTTCCTTACCTGTAGTTCAGCTTGTTAGTTCAGCCGTATAGTTTAGTGTAGTTGTTAGACTAGATTAGATTTCTACCTATTTCAAAACTAACGGATCGTGGGTATTTTAAAAGACAGGTCAAGAGATCTACGGATATTTCAAAAGACGTATCCTTTATTAAAACCACCGTAGCACTTATTTTCAAAACCCCACGATTCGTGTTATTTCAAAGGGCACCATTGTTTAGTATTTAGCTCCCGCTCATTATTGTTGTTCGCTCCGCATCGCATGCTTATATTATGATTCATATCCTATTATTAATATCATGCTGTTAGGACACCAGCACCATTACCGATGACGCGTATGTACCACGTACACTTACTTGCCGGCTCGCACACATTTTCATCGGTAATTGCCATGTCACGAACACTTTAGAAAATACTATTTCATTTGACATAGGTTGTTAGCTAATAGTTTAGACATGATATTAGTGTACTTGCCTTATATGCTAGTTAGACATTGTAGTTATTGCCTGCTACTTCATGCATGTTACTATTCACTGTTGTGTCGCATTCATGGATTCCCATGCCTATATTCACTGTTTACATGCTATTGATGACTTGGATTCGGATTTCATGAGATTTCTTGGATTTGGAGGAAAACCGCAAGAACATAAATAAACCTTTTCTCTCTTTTAAAATAAAAAGTGCGGTTTTCCCATGATATATGAGTCGTCTACCAAGAGTTTGCTGATGGATTTCGAGACCCGATTCGAGGAGTGGAGGAACCGTTTCGGGTACATGGTGCGCCCGGTGCGGTACCCCGGGGCAAGAGGATCGTGTTGTTGACGTTGAGCCTGGCAGGGGAGCACTACCGACCGGTGATTTTTCCCGACGCGTCGGATATCCGGAGGATACCGTCGTGGTCTTGAGATGGATGGTAGGGGCCGATCTGGACTGACGGCGCCCTAGATATTGTGATTGAGACATTAAGATTTTGAGATATTGAGGTACAGAGATTGTGACACAGAGATATCGAGATATTTGGATACTTGTTTTGTGTTGATGCTGGGCACTGTCTTATGCTGATTTCATTTATGGTACCTCCTATTTAAAATACAGAAATCTCACTGATTTATGAAAGTAGCTTTATTCAGTACATGCATTTTGTTTCATGCATTCATACATCATCCATATGATATATTGCTACCTAAGGCACTGACACGGGCCCATGAGATTATTCTCGGTTAGATATTACCCTAGCCATTGTTATAGGCTGCATGTTATTCATATATTTGAGGATATATTATGATCGTTGACCTAGGATTGCGTTGTTCATGCGGTTTCTGTTCGTAGATGTTTTTCTGCTCACGAGTTGGCAACTCACCCCCGTTGTGCCACAGTTTCTTGCAGGGTTTGCCGTACAGGTCTCTTTACGGCTTTGCTGGCACTGCTTCTTTCGGGTGACTTGCTAGTATGTGGGTTTATTGGTATCATACCCATCATATTACTTTGTATAATATTATTCAGTTGTATCTAGTAAATTCCATCAACCAAACATGTATTTATTTGAGATAGAGACCAGTGATGTTTATTCTTTCGACCTTAGAGTCGCGCGTTGTATTTCTGCGGATTTCTTGTTGTTTGAGTTTCCATTTGAGTTTTGATCCTCGCCCTTGGCGTTGTATATTATATTGCTTGTGTAGTTGTGACCGTCGATTGACGAAGAGCTAGCTCCCGCTTGGGGATGCCTTTTATTGATTTCGTATACTATTCATGTTGTATCCCGTTTAGGGGACAGTATTTACAAAGGAGACTGCCAAAATTTTCAGTAAATATTTGATGTTTTCAAAAAAAACGCATAATTCGGCTTATTCTATTAAAACTACTTGATTTGAATTGGTTTTCCTTCACTCTACTACTTTTCTTGGTTTGGATTTCTGGGTTTTCGGCTTACTTAGATTACGTACGCCTCGAGACGTTTCGTAGTTTAAGTGTCGGTCATGTTCCGTACTTTCGGGACGTGACACTAGTTTTGCTAAAGGGGTCACTCCCGGTGAAGGGATCGTCGGCCCTTTCCTCATCGAATAAGGTGCAGGATAATTCATAAATACCACCATGCAAAGAAAGAACTATAGAAGCAATCAAAAGACAAACCGAGTTTGTAGCATATGCTAGTTTCACTACAGAGGTCACTCCCGGTGAAGGGATCTCGGCTCTTTCCTTATCGAATTGGGTGCTGGATGTTCTACAAGGAACACCGCTATGCAAAGCAAGAACTAGAGCTACCAGTTTTTAAACAAGTTTCTACAACATCTTAGGTTTCTTTTAGTTTCATTAATCTCATTAATGAAGTCCCATTTTTATTGTGCTTCACAAGCATCACATTTGAAACGAAATCTGCAATATAACATATATCTCATATATATAATATAAACATTCGTCACAGGCAGTAATATGATCTCATCACAGAACATTGCAGCAGAAGAACATATATGAAATATTGGATATACTAGGACATCCGTGTTTTCAATACGAGCCTGTATAAAACACGGATTCCACGGTCGCGATGAATAGCCAAACCCACATCCCTAGACCCCTACGAGAGCGGCAAGCAACACAGCCAATTCTAGGGTTAGGAGACCTGGTCCCGACTCCTCGAGATGGTCTCCCACTGGACCCTAGAACCCGGTCACTTGTGCTCCCCTCCTTGGGTCTACCTAATGCGGAAAAGTAAATAATATACATCAATGGTGACATCTTCCGCAACCTGGAAGTGCCCCAATAAAAGAATATTACATACAAATTTTTACATGAATGAAAAAGAAAAACTCTCATCTCACATAAAAACCCCGGCTATTCAAAACGCGACGATCCAATATAACATATCACAGCAACACATAATATCTCATATCATCAACGTAAGCAAGTATGCGTATCCCGATTGTCGTTGATGTATAGAAATGAAGCCGGCGATACACCACATACTACGCTTACGGTCACAGAAAAGAAAGTGTAAAACTACAACAGTTGGAATCCGCAACCTCCTTAGACATCGCATGCCTAACCAAATGAATTCCTTAGACATCGCATGCCTAACAATTATAAACCCCGCATTTTAGTCTCATTATCGAAAACTCTTTTCAATATCAAGTCGGGCAATTCAACAAGATTCCCGACATCCTGATCGAATGCTCGTCGCAAACTTTAGTAGACGGCCGCACCCCCAGATGCCGTCGACGAAGTGCACTAAGGCGGAACACCGCTGCCGCGATCACCCGAACGGATGCTTTTGGCGACGGGGTTCTCCTACAGTCACTTGGTCGGGGCTATGGGGCGTGGCTGTCTATTAAGTTTACCCGGCGAGTATCCGCGTACGCTACGTGATTGCGACGGACTTTTGATCACATCAAAATTCCGTGGCAACCGATCATCTGAGACTAAACTGCTAGATTTATAATATTTAAATTAGTTATCTCATAACTTTTTGTGGATTCCAAATATTATATCACATTCCAGATAAAACAGAAAATGTTAAACTTTCCGATCGAACAATCAAACACCCAAGATTTCCCCAAAATATCTCAACACTTGAAATCAGTTTAAAAACATCCATCACATGACACAGTACCAATGGTCCAGCCGTAGAAGGGTCAAGCCAACGCCTCACATGTGGCACGCCGTACTGCCACAAACCCTAAGGTTCAGAAGCAGTTCAAGACGATCACATAATCGAGTTAAGGTTTGTTGTCTTCTAGAGGGTCCACCGCGTTACTTGCACGACTTAGAACGTTCTTAAACTCGAGAAAAAAATCAAACTTTTGAAAAATTTTCCGACTGGGGAAAAAGTGAGTTATTGATATCCGTTCGAACTTTTTAACAGATTCTAAAAATTATCCGGACAAACTAAACAAAGTTAAAATATCCGATCGAAACAACGAGTCCCCAATACAACCCAGAAATCTCAACACTTGAGTAGAATTAAAAATTCCCAGAAGAATCAGGAATCACATACGGAGGTTACTATGCAAAATTGAAAACATGAGGCAACTTTTTGGTCGCGGAACCGCCGCCAATACCATGGTACGGCCGCGGTTCCGCGGCGCTTTAGAGGAATTGGAGGCACGTGCTTCACAGTAACTCATGTAATTCCCTGCTGATTTTTTGAGTATTTTTAATATGAAAAAAATCACAGTTTTGAAAATTTTCCAGAAACTAGGGTATATCGGGTTTTCCGGGTTCGATCGGACTTTAAACTTCGTCTAGACTTCGCCTAAAGCTCTAGCTTGGCTCTGATACCACTGTAGGGTTGCTATGCACGCGCACAAGGGTCTACGAGGCATCAACCATGCCCGATTGAAAAATTATCCGTGCCGAACAACCCGAAGCCGGATCTTTAAACTAGAGTTTAGGCGAAAACTTACATGCTAAACACTTTAACACTAAGTGAGAGGGATTACAACCTTTGTAGATCCGGTCCTTCACTTCATTAGCTCCGTGTTGTGGTCCCTTCGCTGCGATCATCGTGTTCCGGACTCTCGAGAGGTTCCACGAAGAGAAAGATGCAGTCTTGCTTCCGATCTTCGATACAAAGATGATCTACCTTGAAGTTTCATTAACACAAGCCAACACTCACTAAAATTGAGTGAACACTCTCATCTAAAGGGTAAGGGAAGATGAGGATGATGAAGTAGGATTTTTGCTCTCTTTATTTATCTTTTTCTCACATTTATTCATCACTTGGAAAAAAGCTAGTAAGCTTTTTTCATGAAGAAAGAAGAAGGAAGAAGATGAAGAATGAATAGAATTCCTTTTGTGATGAATAATGCAAAGGAGATAATGATGAATAATGCAACCATGGTTGACTAAACCTTTGTAGAGAATTAACCAAGGCTAGGGTTTGGGTTAGGTTAAGAATGAGTCACTTGAAAATATCTTTTCCAAAACAAAAAAGAAAACCTTCTAGAATCTACTAGAAGTCATTAACCCAAATCAAACCCTAATATTGATTAATATTTACTAAACATGTTGCATTAGTTATCATATCATGTTGCAATATTATATATCACATATATAATATTTATTGTAACCAAATAAAATAATACATTTAACATATATCGCATATATATCAATGTATTACCCGAGTGAGAAAAAGAATCTTTTAGTGAGCTAATATTAGTTAATGTAATTTAATATATCATATATATTATTATACATTAAATTATCGAATCAACACTTGATCAGACAATCCGGCTATATCACATATAACCGACTAATATTTATCCGTACCAATTTATCGAATCAACACTTGATCCGATGAACCGGCTGATATCATATATCGCGAGAATCCAATACGGTATCACATACCGCATTATCCTCGGTCCCGCACATATCACATATGTGCTCCTACTCCGTTTTGCCTGAGCCAAGAAACCTCTGTGTAGGACTCTAAAGAATCGTCAATACGCCGGCAGTAGGTGATGATCATATCAAACACCTACAAGCTGCAAACGGTCAGCTAAACGTAACAGCCACCCAGGTATTGAGCGCTCAGAAGATCAACAAGCAAGCCTGTACATTCTCATGTGAATCCAAACAGTAACACTCCCGTACAGTCCGGTCTCGTCGTCTGATATGTCGCATATCTCGCCTAGGGGTGGTAAACGTCAGACCCCAGTAGCTCGATAAGTCATGTCGATATGAGGTCTATAACAGTTCGAGAAACTACTGATAACACTTACCAGTAAATCTCAGCAACCCTGGCCAGGGATTTCCGGTTATAGCCAATCGAACACAGCACAACATCAACTCCCTATACCGGGAGAGACGAATCCCCTCCTATCGCTCATTGCCTCCATGTGATTCGAGACTGTACCCAAAAGACACCTTTTTGCATGCCCTCTTAGACGTGGTATGATGGAAATCAAAGCACAGTGGGAATCACACAAGACTCTATGACAATCTCGGGTCAACAGACTACTCTATACCAGTGTCACCGGAGAACTGCCATCTGACGTGAGGTATAATACCATCTGGGAGTTCTCGGCGAGTCCGTCCAGTGTACCCAGTCTCCACTGAGCACCCGTACACCATCCATGATGTCAAACACCGATGGATATGGGATCATCCATCGCCCATCATATGGGTCAAGATGCGTATACGCTAGTCTACTCTGGTGCATCGATGCCCTGTCTCGATACACCCTCGACTAGGAACAGTTATAGGATGTACTCGTCGACTACCGTGGCCCCACTAGTATGATCTCATCATAGTCCCAGTAGTCGAGTACATATCCTAAGGGCTTTATCAACATGTAATATAGAGACAATCAGAGTATATGTTAAGATAAAGTACAACCAGATAGCATACTATCATGTCGAGCAAGAAAGTCCTCCCTATATATGTCCAAGCATCCATTACAATATACATCGTATGTACAGTAATGGCCTCTAGGGCATACATATAACTAACAAACATGTGGTTATCTAAGCTTAAATTAGTGTTTAATGTGATTTTAGTGCTAGATTTGTGAATTTAAGTGGAGATTTGGCCAAGTGAGGATTATTATGGTTAGTGTAGCTTAACTGAGTGTTAATAAGGCCATCTAAACCATGTTTTGAACCAGATTTCATTAAAATACCATAGGGTTTCAAATTAGTGTAATTTAACGTTTTAATGTAAATTTTTAGCCTTTTTAAGATCTGCTATTGACCCGAGTGCTTCAGGTAAAATCTGAGTTAACTTGAGCATACTCTTTAGACCTAGATCACACACACACAGAACATGAGAACCCTGACCCACTTTTTGGCCGCAATTTTATTCATTCTGGCCGCAAATTATGGCCAGATCGTGGTGTCTGGTGTTGGGGTTCGGTCTGTGGGAGTCTGCTGTATAATTAGGGTTTTTGGTATATGTAACTTTTTATATTTTCACTTGAGTCAAAATATGGAACTTAAAACCCTTTTTTCGATACTTTTTAACTCATGTGACACGTGTGTTTTGTGTGTTGGGTCTGTGGTGCACTGCGCGACACAGCGAGTCGGGGTGGTTTCTGGTGAGGTTACACACGTTTTGACATATCGAGTGCACACGCGTTTAGTTTCCAACGCGAGTTTTTCCTTTGATCGTGATATCGCATTTTTGCAGGTTTTTAGCCTTATGTGTATTACTTCTATATTTTTAGGGTCGATTGCGGAGACGTCGGACGCAACGCAGAAGGGAAAAGCGGTGGTTGGACCCGGCTAGCAAGAGATCACGGGTGAGTAGATGTAACATCTACGGGAGGAAATCGTTTGGATGGCGCAAGACGCCCGGTAGTTTGGATAGTTTAAAAGACTTCTAGTGGTACTAGTATTTATGAGTATAGTGCCTAGTTATCTATTTTGCTGCATTGCATGATCTTTTATATCCATATATGTGATAGTTCATCATGTAGAACCTATTGAACCATTAAAACGAATTACGCGACACGTGTAATATCTAACTTGCTTCGTTTATTATATATATAAATATATATATATATATATATATATATATCTGTGCAAACTCATCTCATAGGACACTTGCACCATTACCATGGTTTTATGCAGCACGAGCACTATTCATGCGGACACACACACCTTGGTAATTGCTATGCCACAAACACTAGATAACTTGTTTAAACCGGAATCTAGAATAATTTCACCATATAGGACGTGTAAACCTGTGCTAATGCATTTAAATTCCTCAGGATGAACATGTAGGATAGCCATTCATATGCATGTACCTCATTACATCATTCGTTCATGCCTAGTCTATTAGTCATACATTGCAGTTTGACTTGTTGATACCATAGGCATTCATTATCATTGACATGTGCACTTATGATGATTTTCTTGAGGATTTCAGCACTTGAGATTTATGAGATTTCTGGATTTTGGGGGAAAATCGCAAGAATTTATAAACTTATTATCCTTCTAAAAATATGCAAGTTGCGTTTTTCTAGTGATGTAAGTGTTGTCCACCATGAGTTTTCATGTTTTCTGTTGGTATTCGAGATCTGATTCGAGATGTGGATGAACCGTCTCGGGTACATGGTGGGCCCGGTAAGATACCCCGGGGCAATAAGCTCGAGTTGTAGACGATGAGCCTGGTAGGGGAAGACTACCTATCGGTGATTGTTGGCGCGGCGGATATGATACCGACCGTGGCCGTGAGATATGGATACTTTGAGATGGGTCAGCCGAACGGCTGGGGCCTGAGATACTGTGATATGGACAAATGAGATTTGAGATAGTTGTTTGAGGTGTCGATGCTGGACACGGATTTATGTTGATTCTATTGATATTATGCTGATATTTCAAAAGAGTTTTCTAAGAAGAAAATAATGATTTTTTATATCAACATATTCATATCACGAGTTGATTCATTTTGCATACATACCTCCTAGTACATCATTCCAGATAGTATTGTACATTGATTCATTTGCATACATACCTGCTAGCATATCATACCATATCAGTATTGTTGATGTTACGACACTTGCGTGCATACTTACGATAGCCTCTATGGATGTTATTTATTACTCACGAGTTGGAAACTCGCCCCCGTTGTGCCACAGCCTTTTTGCAGGTCCGCTCCGTCAGCACAGTAGCGGCGGACGCACTTGCTCCTTTTGCTTCTTTTGCCCCTTTTGCCTGGGCTTGAGACTTTTGCTCGTAGGTGGGTTGTGATATTTTTTTGTTTCCACCTTGTATGTTCATTGTATCTAGAGTACTCCATCTACTGTATCTGCTATTTTTATTGATATATATTGACCTAGAGACGAGACAGTGAGATTTGTGGACTTTTATGTTATTTCTCTGGGTCGAGCTCACTTGAGCCGACATGATGTTTATTACTTGTGCCTTTTATGCTTATTTCGCACATTGATGATTTTTATTGCGTGGGATTTGAGTCCACTTTGGCGAAGAGCTAGCTCCCGTTTGGGGATGCCTTATTTCATATTATTCATATATTCCTGTTTTGTACCCGTTTGGGGGCCAGTATTTACAAACGAAACTCTGCCGAAATTTTCGGAAAAATGGATGTTGCTTTTAAAAAGCTTGATGTGACTTATTTGATTAAAATCGCTTTCAATAAACTGGTTTTTTTTTCACTCTATTGCTTAAATGGGTTTTGATTTCTGGGCTATGGCTTACTTAGATTGCGTACGCCTTGAGACGTTTCGTAATTTAAGTGCCAGTCGCGTTCCGTACCTTTCGGGTCGTGACACTGGGTTTTGGGATTTCAGGTGTTGTTTGTTTTTGCTAAATTTGCATATGATGTTAACTTTCTGCAAAGGCAACTCGGAGTGTTTCGTATTCGTAATTCTAACATGTATTCGGGTTATTTAGACGATATTAAAAAGTTCAAACGGATATCTATAATCCAATTTTTTCCCCGCTGGAAATTTTTCAAGAGTTGGATTTTTTCCGAGTTTAAAATTTTCAGAAAATCTTGCAAGCGATTATGTGGACCCTCTAGAAGAACGAAACCCTAGCTCGATTCTGTGACCATCAAAAACGCCACTAAACCCTAGGTTTTGTGGTAGTTTAGCGGCGCCACGGGTGAGGCATTGGTTGACCCTTCTATGGCTGGTTCATAGGAGCTGTGGCATGTTCTGGGTGCTTTTTAAACTCCGTTCAAGTGTTGAGCTTGTTGGGAAATTTTGGGTCCTTACTTATTCGATCGAAAAGTTTAATATCGTCTAGTTATCTGTGATTGTAATACAATATTTAGAATCCACAAATAGTTATGAGATAACTAGTTTGAATTTTATAAATCTAGCAGTTTAGTTTCAATTGATCGGTTGCCACGGGATTTTGATGTTGATCAAAAGTCCGTCGCAATTACGTAGTGTACGCGGATACTCGTCGGGTAACCTTACTATATAGACATGCCACATAGCCCCGACCAAGTGACTGTAGGAGAACCCCATCACCAAAAGCATCTGTTCGGGTGCTCACGGCAGCGGTGTTCCGCCTTAGTGCACTTCGTCGACGGCATCGGGGGTGCGACCGTCTAATAAAGTTTCCGACGAGCATTCGATTGGGTTATCGGGAATCTTGTTGAATTACCTGATAGGTTATTGAAAGTATTTTCAATATCGAGACTAAAATACGGGGTTTATAATTGTTAGGCATGTGATGTCTAAGGAATTCATTTTGTTGGGCAAGAAATCCAAAGTGTTAGTTATATATATGCCCTAGAGGCCATTGTTGTACATATGATGTATATTATAGTGGATGCTTGGATATATATAGAGAGGAATTTCTTGCTCGATATGATAGTATGCTATCTGGTTTTACTTTGTCTTAACATGTTGACTTGTATTGTGTTACTGTCTTGCTCTCACATGTTGACAAAGCCCTTGGGATATGTACTTGACTACTAGCACTATGATGCAGATCATACTAGTGGGGCCAGGGTAGTCCAAGAGTACATCATATAATTGTTCTTAGTCGAGGGTGTATATTCCAGAGTAGACTAGCGTATACGAATCTTGTCCCATAAGATGGGCGATGGATGATCCCACATACATTGGTGTTTGACATCAAAGATGGTGTACGGGTGTTCAGTGGAGACTGGGTACACTGAACGGACTCGCCGAGGAATCCTAGATGGTATTATATCTATTGTCAGATAGCAGTTCTCTGGTGACACTGGTACAAGTTAGTCTGTAGACCCGAGATCGTTATAGAGTCTTGTATGATTCCCACTGTGCTTTGATTTCCACCTTACCACGTTCATAAGAACGTGCAAAATGGTGGCTTTTGGGTACAGTCCCGAATCACATGGAGGCAATGAGCGATAGGTGGGGTTTCGTCTCTCCCGGTATTGGGAGTTGATGTTGCGCTGTATTCGATTGGCTATAACTGGAAGTCCTTGGCCAGGGCTGATATGGAGATCTACTGGTAAGTGTTATCAGTAGTTTCTCGACCCGTTATGAGCCTCACATCGACACGACTTATCGGTTACTGGGGTCTGACGTTTACCACCCCTAGACTGGATATGTGACATATCAGACGAATAGACCAGACTGTACGGTAGTGTCACTGATTGGATTCACGGGAGTGTGAGCAGGATTGCTTGTTGATCTTCTGATCGCTCAATACCCGGGTGGCCGTTACGTTTTGCTGACCGCTTGCGGCTTGTGGGTGTTTGATATGATCATCACATACTGCCGGCGTATTGACGAGTCTTTAGAGTCCTACATAGAGGTTTCCGAGCTCAGGCGAAACGGAGTAGGAGCACATATGTGATATGTGCGGGAACGAGATTAATACGATATGTGATACCGTATTCTATTCTCGCAATATGTGATATCGGCCGGGTATATGTGATATAGCCAGGTTATAGGATCAAGTGTTGATTCAATAAACTGATGCATATTATATTCGTCGGTTATATGTAATATAGCCGGATTATTAAATCGGGTATTGATTTAATAATTTAATGTATAAATATATATGTGATATATTACATTACATTAACTAATATAAGCTCACTTAAATGATTCTTTTTCTCACTTAGGATGCATTGATATATATGTGATATATGTTAAATGTATTCTTTTCTTTTGTTACAAAATATTATATTTGTGATATGTGATATTGTAACATGTTAGGGTTACACATGCAACTAGGGTTTATGTGAACTAAACCATGCTTTGTAATTAGGGTTAGTTTTATTTGTTTTAGATAATTCAAATTTGTGGATTAATGCATGAGATATTTTTCTTGTTGACTTAGTCCACTCTCTTGATATTTCTAAGATATTTGTTAACCTAACCCTAACCACTTTGCCATGGTTAATTCTCTACAAGGGTTAAGCATGACATGCTTAACCCTTGGTTCCATTTCTAACCTCAACAATTATTCATTCATCACTTGCTTCTTCTTCTTCTTCCTCATTGCAAAAGCTTGCTAGATTTTTCCAAGTGATGAAGTGAAGTAAGAAAAAGAAAACTAAAGAGAGCAAAATCCCTACTTCATCATCCTCTTCTATACTAGCCATAGAGATTAGTGTGTTAGCTCACTAATCTCTAATTAGTGAAGTGATTGCTTAGGTTTGTGTTTCCTCAAGGTAGATCATCTTGGATTATGAAGTCTTCAAGCAAGGATGCCTCACTCACCTCATGGAGCCTCTCTAGAGTCTGGGAGCTTGATGATCGCAGCGAAGGGACCACAACTTGGAGCTTATGAAGCGAAGGAACGGACTACAGAGGTTGTAATCCCTATCACTTATAAGTAAAGTTGTTTTCTTTAAGTTTTCCGCATGATTCTCTAGTATCGATTCTAGGTTAGGGTTATCTAGAACGGCAAAAATTTGAAATTGGCATGGACGATGCCACCCGAAACCTTGCTGCCGTGCTAGATATCCCAACACAAAGTATGTAATACATCGGGTTTATGATATCTAAGGTAGTTGCGGATTCCAACTGTTTTAGTTTTTCACTTTCTTTTCTGCGACCATAAGTGTAATATGTGGTGTATCGCTGGTTTCGGTGCTATATGTCAACGACAACTGGGATAAGCATATTTACTTACGTTGATGACATGTGATGTTATGTGTTGCTGTGATATGTTATGTTGGATAGTCCTGTTCTGAATAGCCGGGGTTTTTTTATGTGAGATGAGAGTTTTTCATTTCATTCATGTAAAAGCTTGTATGTAATTTTATTTTATTGGGGCACTTCCGGGTTGAGTTTGATGTCACCATTGATGTATATTATTTACTTTTCCGCATTAGGATAGACCCATGGCGGGGAGCACAAGTAACCGGGTTCTAGGGTCCAGTGGAAGACCATCTCGAGGAGTCGAGACCGGGTTTCTTAACTCTATAATTGGTAGGGTTGCTTGCCGCTCTCGTAGAGGTATAGGAATGTGGGTTTGGCTATTCATCGCGACCGTGGAATCCGTATTTTATAATGGCTTAATTTAAAATAAGGAAATCTTAGTGTATCCAATATTTCATATGTTATCTTCTGCTGCTCTGCGATGTCATCATTGTGATATGTTCAGACGAATGCCTATATTATATATATGAGATATAATTAATATTATTGCTTTCATTTCATATGTGATGGTTAGGAAGCATAATAAATAGGACTTCATTAATGAGATTAATGAAATAAAAGAAACCTAAAGATATTGTAGAAACTTGTTCAAAAAATGGTAGCTCTAGTTCTTAGTTTGCATAGCGGTATTCCTTGTAGAATATCCAGCACCTTATTCGATAAGGAAAGAACCGAGATCCTTTCACCAGGAGTGACCTCTTTAGCGAAACTAGCAGATGCTACAACCTACTCGGTTTGTCTTTTAATTGCTTCTATAGTTTTTGCTTTGTATAGTGGTATTTATGAAATATCCTGCAACTTATTCGATAAGGAAAGAGCCGAGATCCCTTCACCGGGAGTGACCTCTTTAGCAAAACTAGTAAAAGCCTCAAAAACACTCCTTTTCAAAATCACTCGATTCTACAATGATATCAAGTTCATTACGCAAAGGGTTTTCTTAAAAATCTGTCGTAGCCCTCCGTCATTTCAGATAAGTACTACTTAGTATTCGTGCTACATTTGTTGGCCTGCGTCAAGGCGTAGTGTGCGGTAGCTAACTAGTGCTTATCTGCAGCATACGATTGTTAGTTATGTATATGCCCTAGAGGCCATTATTGTACATATGATGTATATTGTATTGGATGCTTGGATATATATAAAGAGGACTTTCTTTCTCGATATGATAGTATGCTATCTGGTTGCTCTTTATCTTAACATGTTGACTTGTATTGGGTTATTGTCTTACTCTCACATGTTGATAAAGCCCTTAGGAAATGTACTTGACTACTAGGACTATGATGCAGATCATACTAGTGAGGCCAGGATAGTCCACGAGTACATCCTATAATTGTTCCTAGTCGAGGGTGTATCGAGACAGGGCATCGATACTCCAGAGTAGATTAGCGTATACGCATCTTGACCCATATGATGGGCGATAGATGTGTAAGTCTACGGTAGCGCCCCGGCCATCTTTCCGAGGTCAAAATGCGGAAACGATTTTTCAAACTAGAAAATTGGCGCTATCGTATGCTTAAAACCCGGATCGAACCATTAACCCACTACTAGCTACAAGAGAAAGGGTTGGAAAGTTATACCGATCGATCCGTGTCCTTCGGTCTTTGGCCACTATCCCAAGCTCCTCGCGGCATCTCCGGTCTCGATCTCCTCGTCGGAAAGGGCACCACATCTACGAGTCTTTTTACGGGCTCCCGCTTCATCCGAAGCAACTCGGGCATGAAGTGTGCTAGCCGACGTGTCCAAGGTGTTGTAGAGAATGTTTGTGATCACTTTGTCTCTTGCATCCATTGATTTGGATGGAGGTTAGAGATGAAGCCATTGATGGATATAAAGAGCTAGAGGAAAAAGAAAAAGAAGAAACTCTTTTCTTTTGTTGTTCTTGTATGAGAAATGAGAGAGAGAGTAGAATAATATGAGAGCCAACCTCACCCTTGTCTGTCCCTCTCTCTCCTCTCATCAAATCAAGACACAAATCAATCCACTAATGTGACATTTTTCACAAAAAAGAGACCATGAGTCATAATATATGTCTATGTCACATTTAATGCATTTCATGATGAATTCTAGCTCATTATTTCCACCATCCAAACATTAATCCAAATGTTTGGCACAATAAAAAGATACGGTAACATCTAAAGTAAACTCGTGACGGATTACAAGGATACCCCTCACCTGTATATACATACCTGCATCCGCATTCCGACTGAATGCGAATGCGACGAGACTAAAGTAATCCAACAAATCTAATACTAGGATCCGGCTTAAACCAAAGCCCACTAGTATGATCCGTCCGATCAAGATCCGTGCACTACCGCACGAATAAGATCGAACCCTGCCATATATCATACGGCCTCTACAACGTTTCGCCCGAAACTTGAGAAACTGTCCTTGGGGGACTCTAAAGACTCGTCAATACTTTGGCTGTGGATTTAACTACTAGCACGTCAGAGGTATTAGCCGTACGTAACGAGCTACCAGGTATTGACCAAAAGGGAGGTCGATGAGCGAACTCATCCTGACACCCTACTGACCTTGTCAGTGACAATATCCGTACAGTCCGGTCCGTTCGTCTATAAGCATCGCATGTCGGGCCTAGGGGGTTGGTAAAAGTCAGACCCCCAAAATCGGTACAAGTCGTGTCGGAGTGTAGCCCAGAACACCCTGAGATACTACTGGAATACCTACCAGTAAATCTCCTGCCTTAGCCAAGGACTCGTGTAATGGCTCTCCTAGACACAGCACGATCTCACCCCCAATACCGGGAAAGACGAAACCCCTGCCGATCCGCTCACTGCCTCCATGTGGCTCGGGACTGTACCCAACTAAAACCTGTTTGCACGACTCCTTTGAGCCGTGGTAGGGTAGCAATCAAAGTACAGTGGGAACTCACACGAGAAAAATGACGATCTCAGGTCGATGAACTAACCTGTACACATGTCACCAGGGAACTGCTATCTTACGTCAGGTATAATACCAACCAGCATGTTCCCGGCGAGTCCTGTCCGGTGCACTCATAACCCAATGAGCACCTGTATACATTTTAGGTGAACCAACTGACACCAATGGCTTGTGAGACCGGCCACCGCCCCTCGTCGGGGTCTCGACTGTATACACTAGTCTACTAATGGAGTATCGATGCCCAGTCTCGAAACTCCCATGACTAGGGACCTTTAAAGGATGTGCTTATAGACCCCATCTCCCACGTATATGATCGCCATCATACTGTTGGTCGTCAAGCAAGAATCCTAAGGGCTTTATCAGCGTGCAATAGCGACCTGTAAGGTCACCTAAAGCAGTACACGATGATAAAGACAAACCATGGTAGCATACTATTCTCCATCAACGTGTAATAGTGAACCACAATGTCACCTAAATCATGTACACGATGATAAAGACAAACAAGACAGTATACTAACCTCTCGAGTAAGACTGTCCTACCGGTATAGGTCCTCCCTCAATCATTGCAATCACGTGCCTGTGATCCAATAATTGACTCTGAGGGCATTATATCCAACAATCTCCTACTTGCACTCAAGGCTAATTATTGCGATGTCGCATACTCACAGCTCGTGTGATACCGAACACCCAACTTCTCTACTAATCAGTCTCACAAAGCTCGTTTGTGAAACTATTGCGTTTGAGGAATAGCCTCAGCTAGTGGATTCGCCCTGATGTTTCTTTCTATGTCTCTCTTTATCTCAAGTTCGCGGAGAAAGCCATCTCCCGAAATGAGCAATACCTATCTTAGAATATGTCTGGATATCTGATGGGACCAAGTTCATAAATGAACTCCAAATCCAAACTTCTTAGACTGTATCGTCAACTGAAAACAATCAGTATCCTGCGCCATGCCTCCCTCAGTATCCGCTTGGACCACCTGTCCAAAATACCGCCCCTCGTCAGAGGGAAAACTATAACTCTGACAGCCACTCTGTCATCCAGGTCACCTTGGAAGCCTGGAATGATAACTGTCTCCCAAAAGAGGCTATTGTTATCATATCCCTAGAACATCCACTTATGTTCTCAAACTGCTTCCGAACGTTTCTCCAGGATAGGATTAATATCAACTTATTGCATCTAGTGCAAAAACAACGTCTGGTGTGGTACTTGATATCTTATGATCAACTCAATTGCCTAAGCAAGTGATCTGCCAATCATGCACATCCCTCTCCCCTTTAGTCTGTAAGACACCTTCAGAGAGGGCGACTCTATCACCTGCAGGTACACCACCATGCCAGGAGTCATCCATTCTAAAACACCTTTAGAATGCTGTCAAAGTACCCAAATTGGGAAACTACCTAAATCTAGATCTAAAAGCATAGATCTAGTAACCAGAATATCTGATATTATATCTATATCCTATGTGGAGAAACCATTGTGTAACAACCAAAGTATAACCGATCATAGTATAGGAATTTCACTTCCTACTCTGTGTATGTCATCCATGTACCAGGACATCACACCCTACTACCTTCTTAACAGATCCATCCCCTATTCTGATGAAGTCAAATCTGTGACTGTCACATCAGAAATAGATGATCTATCTCCACTATATCTGCTTTAGTCTATAAATAGACATAAGCTACCTGTCCACTATGCTTCCGCTGCTCCCACTGACTACGACAACCCTCTGGCAGAGTCATATACACGTACACTTCTAAAGCTAGTTTAAAACGATGCTATACTCATCCTCCTGCCGGGTCTCACAGTCAGGAACAATAGCAATGGCAAGTCTGGGTAAACAAGAACCTCCCTGTCACCGTCCTTGAGGCTACTGGAGTACCTCTCGGGTGCCTGAGGTTACCCACTATATCTGCGGAGTGGCCAATGGAATGTCAAACCAGATTGAATCTTTAGGTTCCTAAAAAATTTTCAGTAATCGTTTGCGGTTCTGGAATCACTTCCAGTTCTACCATACTCCCACTATTGTTTCTGAAAAAAATCCATTTTACTAAAACTGTGGCGAGTTAAGAACAATATCACTATGATCTTCCAGATGGTAGAAAGTCAACCCTCGTCAAAGCCCGGGTCAACCCACAAACAGCCATTATAGAAACGTGCCTTGAGTTGTTCAGAGTCTGGTTTTAAGCATAAGCCGGACAACTCCCCGTACCTTAACATTGTTAAGATATGAACTATTCTATATCCAATATAGAAACAGATGCACTGATTTAATTGGAACCAGATTCAAATCATGCAGCTGTCTCCAGTGTATGTCAACTAAATGGAAGAAGGCCGATCAACATTACTCAACTTAGGAATGGTTCCAATTATGAGTAACCTGAAAGAGAAGCAGGTTCTCTTAATCATTATATCAACTGAATACCATACACAAGTATCTACATTTTCGATCACCTTGAAGAATCCTGATACTTGCAATACCTGGTTCTCTACTTTATTCATATACCTATAACTTCTCAAAACTTAGACCTTGCATTTCTACGAAATACATGTCTAAGAACCAGAGAAGTCACAAGTAAACAGAATATAGTACGAGTACCAACCCCTCTGTCCTCATGTACATTGGACAATATACAATACTCTGTATAAGTCCCCTGAGTCTAATAACTCATTCCTTGTGTGTCGTAGGTTGAAAACTGTACTTATGGTTAAGAAGAATTACACCGCTGTTTAATGCTCCTTACCTAATCATCCACTGATATAGGTAAATGTCATAGACATAATTTCAAAAAGTTATATCTCACTTTATAAAAATAAACGTACAGATATATCAATTTGAAATTGGTGCATAACAACGGATATTCAAAACCAAATATTTACCGTCCGGCAAACAACCCAGGTGATTTCCTCAAATATCACCAATTACAACGAATCCTGATATAATGAGGATGATCACCAAATTCCCAATAACTTACTCCCACTCATCATCTGTAAAACCATACAGATGTGAGAAACAAACCTGGAAAATACATACCCTGGAGCAAGGACTAATTGGGAAATCAGTTTTCTTTTAACAGTACACAGTGAAACTGAAACATGAATATGTTTCGAAGGAGTATCCGGGTATTCCTAGTAATGCCTCTTCCATTATCAGATTCACAACTGTAACCGTATATTTCTTCGCCATCTCTCCAAATCCTTTTATATGTCTTTAGTCAATACCTTCTGCACACCCCTTTAGGCCAAATGGTTTTCTTCCTTCCCTACCGTTCGGCACCAGCCTATGGTTTGGAAGAAGACTATCCAATAAGCATAATGGGTGTACTCTCCTAGTCCTAGGAGTACTCGTAATCTGAGAGAAGGTAAAGATAAAAGACAACTGAATAAACCTTATTCCTATTTCTCCTGAACCAGAATCCATCCCTGAACTGGAACAAGTTCCTTCGAGTTCGTATATAACCATACGATGGAGTATCCAAATAACTGTGGATCTTCATAGTGATACGGAGAGTTCTGGAGAAATACAAAGGTGATGTAGGATTGGCGAAGAAATACTTGGTTTGGTCGTGAATAGCAGTCGCAATTTACTTTGCCCTCTTACTAATCCCTTTATTTGTCTTTACTTAATACCTTCTGTACACCATCGTTAGGCTAATTGGTTTTCTTCATTCCTTACCGTTCGACACCCGCCTATGGTTTGGAAGAAGACTATCCAATTAGCGGAATAGGTGTACTGTCCTAATCCAAGGAGCACTCACAATCTGAGAGAAGGTAAAAGGAAAAGACAACTGAATAGTCCTATTCGTTTTCTCTAGAACCGGAAACCATCCTCGAATCTGAAACAAGTTCCTTCGAGTTCTTATATAACCATACGATGGTTTTATCCAATGGAAGTGGATGTTCGTAGTAATACGGGGTGTTCTGGAGAAAAGGGTAAAAGTAGGAGTGGCAATGAGGTATGCAACTCTGACAATCCAAAAGCCAGTGTTTTAAGAAGGTTCGATTAACTTGGTCACCGAGTCATAGTCAAGAGTCGGGTCATGTTCGCTGCCAAAGAGAGAGAGTGTCACGACCCGAAAGAGCACGTGACTGGCCCTTGAACCATATGAAGCCTATAGGACTCCATCTGATCCAAGTAAGCCAAAAGCCCAGAAATCTAAAACCATTTTTGAGAATAAGTAAAGAAAACTGGTTTAAAGAAGTGAAGAAATACAGGTTTGAAATCAAGGTTTTTAAATAACTAAGCCGAAGGTACGTTTTGAAAACAATAAAGTCTTTTCTAAAAATTTCGGCAGAGTTTCTTTTGAAAAACTGGCCCCGAATGGGGTACAACAAGTATAACAATATGTATGCAATGATAATGGCATCCCCAAGCGGGAGCTAGCTCTTCGTCAATCGACGGTCACAACCACATATGCAGCAATAATATACAACGCCTAGTGGCGAGGATCAAATCCAAAGAAAACTCAAAAGCAATAAGAAAAAAACGCAATACTACTAAGCGCGACTCTAAGGTCGAAATAATACATCACTAGTCTAGGTCTGAAACAATACAAGTTTTGGTTGATGGAAATTCTAGATACAATGAAATAAATAAATACAATGGTGGTTCTTGATGCGAAAGAATCCACCTACCAAAGCAAGTCACCCGCAAGAAGAAAGTGTGCCAGAAATGCCGCAATAGAACCTGTACGGCAGAACCTGCAAGAACTGTGGCACAACGGGGGTGAGTTGCCAACTCGTGAATAGAAACATCTACAAGCAGAAACCGAATGCAAGACATAAACCTAAGTCAACGATCAATAATATAATCCACAAGAGTACATCTGAGTGTAATAGGGTGGCAAGGTAACATCTAATCATGTATGTAGTGCCAGGTACTCAGGTAATCACATGTCATCAGTGTAAGGTATGTCTGCATGAAGTAACCATGAAGAAATATCAATGATATCAATACACATATATTAGCGTCCCATACCACTAATATTGGTGTAAGGGTATATATAACAGCGCCCTCATACCCTGTTATATATACAAATAAAGTATGATCAATGTAAAACCAGTCTGTATATGATCCAAGTCTGTATATAATCCATGTCTGTAAGTATGTGGAACCCGTCCACTCGTCACCCACTGACGATAAGCATCAAGTATGCAAGTATGAGGATATAAACAATATCATGGAAAAACATCATGAAAACCCGTGCCTAGCATCGACACGTAAATCCTCATCCATATGGGGCTCCGTCGGCGGTATCGGCCCTCGGCCCCCGGCAGTACGAGTCAACCCATGTCCATCTCTGGGCTCCGTCTGCGGTATCGGCCCTCGACCCCCGGCAGTACGGGTCATCCCATCTCTCGACTGCGGCCGGTATCCTCCAGATATCCGCCGAGCTCAAATACAATCACCGGTAGGTACTCGCCCGCCTCCAGGCTCAATCGGCAAACCCATCGATAATCTCGCCGAGGGGAACCATACCGGGCCCACCACGAACCCGCAAACGGATCATCACCTCCTCGAATCGGGTTTCAAGCACACGTCTCAGCACCGAGAAAACGCGTGGTGGACGCACCGAAATATCATATCACGAGGTACCGGGTTTTCATAAAAGTGCATCTTTTCTTAAATAACCCCACGGTCCTCAAAAACCAGAAATCACATGAAAATCCAACATCAGGAAGTAAATCCAATGCGATGTGCTATGCAGTCAATCCATGACGTATGCGACATGTAAAGAACAGTAATCATATCGGAAATCATGCAACATGGAATAGTAATGTGCATATGTCGAAGGAAGAATCATCTCATGAATGCAATAGTACTACAGTGTAGTGGCATGGCAATTATCGATGATGAAGTGTGTGAGCCGGCAAATAGTGTACGTGGAACATACGCATCATCGATAATGGTGCTGGTGTCCTAACAGCATGATAATAATATAGCAATGAACATATGTCAGCAATGCGAATAGCATGAAGATGCAGAAATCTAGTAGTCAACACCACAGTGAAGTATCTACTATGCAACTACACCTAAGTATCAGGTCAAACAGGAGGGGTAGGTGTGGAAACCACCTAAATCTGAGTCGGTATATATATAAAGATATATAGTCGGTGATCTCGCCTCAATGTCATATCATAAGATATCCTCGAGTTATGAGTGCGGATCTATCATCAATATCGGCACGTACGGTAAATCATCGTACGGCATCCCCAAAAGCTGGGTAGGGGTCAACATCTCACTGTCTCATCACATAACAGATATCACCATCATCAGAAATATAGTCTGGAGTACTACTCTATGTCTAGTACAAAACGGTAACATCAGTAAAGTATGCATGCGGGGGTAAACACATATCCCAAGCCCGCAAGAATCACAAGTCATATCCCACATATGAATCGTATCAAATCACCGATCCCAGGGCACCAAGCCCACATCATCGACTCATCTCCAAAGTCATCACATATCATCAATCATAGTGCAAGTACAAGTGATAAGCAAGGGTGTGTGTATAGGTGTAATTCTATCCTAGGGTTCGCGACTATGAACTGCACTAGTCACTTCTAACCCTGTACTATCCATAATACACCTAATATCACGATAACTACATAATAATCTATCTACGGACTGCGGGGGTGCTATACGCCATCCACCCGACTTCCCCCTGTAGATATAATCTACTCACATTGCTTCTCGTGTGCCAAAGCCGATGTCGCTATCTTCACCTTCTTTGCCTCAACATCACGCGGGGTACCTACAAGTATATCACAATGCTAAAGCACATGAAAATCACATCGGAAACCAAAATAGCACACGCTACCCGTATAGGTAAAAACCTATCGACTCGCATGTAAACACAATCAAAATTCACTTGTCGTTGACGTCCAAACGCCACCCGACAGGAATGAATCACCAAATACCAAAATCCATGCTAAAACAAGTCCCAAATTATACACCAACATAGGAAAATCAACCCAGATTTCACCCTAGATGGAATCAGTCAAAACTAGACATACTCAGGGTCAAAACTAGAGGAAATGGGGGCATGCACAGAAAACGAGGCAATTCCTTAAAATACCTTATTTTAGAATTTTCCATAATTTTTCCCCATTTATCTGTATTTAATTATACCAGAATATTAAAATATTCATTAAAATAATATTAAATTATAAAATTTCCCAAAAATCATATTTTATTATTTTGAAGACGTTACAATCTACCCCCCTTAAAGAAATTCGGTCCCCGAATTTAAATTTAAACCCCCAAATACTAAAATATTTCAATACAAATTCCAAGTCATCGGGGCTCCGAAATCATCTATATATAAAACATCATAGCGCAATGCATGCACATGAGTACTGAGCAGATAACTCAAAAGCAACACTCCATCAAGCATCCGCAATCATCGGAGTTATGGTAACGACACAATGTCAAATCCAATACAAAATCAATATGATATGGACCAAGACTATACATGTAGACACCCAATCTATACATGTAATTAGCTGATGCAACTGTATGCCAAATCTTTTTAAGTCGCTGTGCGATACGCGTAACACTGCACAGTGGCGGACGTTTCTCATAAGAAAATAACTATATATGTGTATATATATCCTTTGTTTAATAAGCACGTTCCACCATTTTGAAAATAATCAGAAGGGTTTCCTTGTTTTTAAAACGTTTTGTGTCATATCGGACACGTAGGTATATACTGAGACTATAGCTCGCTTTTCGGAAATCCCTTCGATAACTATCGATGCATGCAAAATATATCCAGGCACTGTCCACTGACTAGTCCTGCTCAGTATGAAAGCAAATATCCCACATCATAAAAATGTACTGCTCCAAAAGGAATAAATTCCAAAAATGCACATAACACCACCCTGTGCGTCTGACGCGCACGGAAATCAAAATCCATATATGCGCTAAACATGTGCACAAAACAACATCTAGGTGCAACGGGTGTGTACGAAGCATCTGTCATAGACAACATGTGTGCCTGACAGCCAAAACAGGTGCATCTGAAATGCACGAAGAATCTCGATTTAGTGCATCTGGTGTGCCCCAAAATCGTATCTCAAAACATGCGCCCAACATGCGCGAAAATCCAAATCGGTGCATCCATCATGCACGAATGAAAATCTAGACCCTGCGCACTCAATATGCACGGAATCACAAAATCCAATAGCAACGTCGAATATGCGTAAGTCAAACCCCAAAGCACGGAGTGCAAGAATCCACATCAATATCACAATCAAAATCGACATACCGAAAGGCATCAAATCGAAGTCAGGTGCAATCGTAATGCACAAAATATAAATCCGGTGCAACAAAGGCACGAAATATAAATCTGATGCGATAAACGCAAGAAACATAAAACTGGTGCGACAAATGCACGAAGTATAGAACTGGTGCATCCCATGCACAAATACCAAGCAATAACTCAAATACGTAAGCAGCAACACCAAGTGTATCCAGATATGAAGAAAATCATAAACGTGTGCAGCTGCGGGCACAAAACACATATCGATGCACTACAAGTACATATAAGCTATACCGAGTGCAAAATCAAAACACTAAAATTACATGAAACTCTGCTGGAAACGTAAATCAAATCACCAGCATAAAATAGGCATGAAATCGCAATCAACAGCTCAAGAGTAATAACTATGTACAAGGTATAAATACCCAGTAGGTGCAACCATGGTGCACAAAATCAAATATCATGAAACTCAGTCATCAAAACTAAATCATGCAAACAGAACGCCCAAAATACCGAAATCCAAAATGACGGATACGTGATAATCGAATCACAAAATCACAAATCATAAATACCGTCGTCGGTAGTTCCTCCTTCAAGGTCGAGAAGGAGTCGGTGCAATCCACTGCTAGCAGCGCAGGATATCTACCTGCCTCTTGCTCACGATCTGGCGTCCTCTGGCTCTCTGGGTCCTTATCTTCTCCGTGGATTTCCAATCTCACAGTCAACCGGCTCATCGGCCCTGTCAGATGTGCTAACGGGGACGATTCCGTTCTGGCACTTCTCTGGTCACCTCTCGGTCAAACCTCACGACCACTCGTAAGGCAGCATATCACTGGCGTCGGCCTCTGGCTCTCTGAAAGCACGTCACACATCTGATCCTGGGTGCAATCATCATGGCAGCAATGTCCTGGAAGGGATCCTGCTCAAGGTCTCTTCCAAGCATGCCTATGCCGATCTGTACAGAGGCTGGCCTTCCTGCACAACCTCTTCTCGCTCAAAAGACACCTGTGTCCTCAGCACAATATTTTCTCGGAAACTGGTCACATCCCAACGTCTCTGTAAGCATATCAGGTCTCTAGTCTCGACGGGAAGCAATGACAGCTCGTCAGTGTCTCACACGAACCTCTTGTTCCACCTGTATCTATCGCCGTCCATTATGGCGTCATGCTAAGCTACGATGCACCGCACTGTTCTCGGCCGCAGTCAATTTGAAGTCTCTCGTACGGACTCGAAATCGCGTACTCTGTAGCTTCATCATTCCGTAGAAGATGTCAGGCCGAACTGGTCCTCGGGAACACGTCCCAACCATTGGAGGAATACTTATCACTCGTCCGTCCTTGGTCAATCCGCAACGCATCTGGGTAAGTTCCTTTATCCGAACTTAGTCGACTACCCCGTCGACAATGCCGAACTCTGTCCTGCTGAGTGTGCGCAATACGACCACTCCTGGTCTAGGTCTTCTCGTATCGTACTCCAGAAAGGTCCTGTCGAGGTTCCTTCTCAAATCTCAAACCTGCCGAAATGCCCGGAAGTCGTCATCCGATGCTGAAGCTAAAGCTCATTCCGGAACGGCTGCATACATATTGCGCTTCTTTCTGGAAGATCTATCCACATACCACGCCTCGGGGTGCGTATCACATCTCTGATGTCAGCGGAGTGGGACGTCATCTCGTCGAAATATCTTGCGAACTCTTTTCTTCACTATGCGTCAATGTCGACTGATTCGGACTCGTCTCATCATGGCTGCATGTACTGTGCTCCAACGGCTATGCTCGCATCTGGAGTCTCCCAAGCAGTGTCCCATCACGATATCCGAAGATGTCGAACCATCCGATCGACTCGCCAGATCCTCATAATCCCCCAAGAGCTCACATCTCGGGTACAGTTTAATAGTATCGAGTACATGCCACAGCGTCGGTGGTCCAGCCGTAGAAGGGCAAACCCAAGCCTCACTAATGGCGCCGAGGAACCGCCGCAAACCCGAAGGTTCAAAGGCTTTCACACGGTCATTAAGTCGAGTTAGGGTTTCATTCTTCTAGAGGGTCCATAGAATCACCTGCATGTCTTTCCGTATACTTTAAACTTGGAAAATAGGTTCCTGACATTCGATCGTCTCTATCGACTCTCAACGAACCTGCGTGAAGTCGTCTCTATCTGGAATCGATCCACCTGATGACTCGCATCGGGTAGGCAAACTCACCACACGTCCTAGTCATTCATCCTCGGTGACTAGCGACTCGCTATCATAACTCCAAGAACATGCTCATGCTGCAGTAGCTCCAACCATCTGGGCGATATCTCGTCATTTGCAGTAGCAACTGGCTCATACGCCTGTACGCCGAACGCCTCAATCCTCCAGGAAAGGAAATACATAAGCGGTCATCTCTGAGTCGGTCTGCTCTAGATCTGAGTAAGACTCTCCACACTGGAAATCTTCAACTCATCTGGGCCCGCTCTGGCGCAAAATCGGACGAATCACCTTCGTCTCTCAAATCGGGTAGACTAGCTATCATCAGTCGCATGACTGCCCGAAAGCTCCGGCAATCTCAGCTCGTAAGCTCCGAAAGCAACATCCTGTCAATCTCAGCCACAGCTGGTCCATCTGTCTGCACGGTAGGCGACATCACAATCTCTGAGATATGCTGTACATCAACAGTCTTCTCTCAACTGGCAGCTCTAACAATGGCCCGATCATCCGGTGCAAGACCAAGCACTCGCCTCCACTAGAGGTCACAATCACCAACACTAACTCGAGACGTTCCCATGTCACCAGAAAACACAATGGTCGGCCCTCGTACCAAACGAGCTCACACCGGCCGTAACCCTAGCAGCAGCCCAAACTGCGCTCAAACATGGCGACAGGAACCTCAGTCGAGTATCAAAGAGAGCACATCAATGGCAAGAAAGGAAACAACAGATCCAAAGTGGATACATGATCATACGAAGGAACAGCATCAATGGAGGTATGATCATGAAACTAATAGAATCGGGGATCTCAAATGGATGTATAATCCAGGATATGAAGAGAATCACTGATCTCGAAAGTATGTACATCCTATGGTTCCTTAAGCGGAGTGGTGTGTCGTAAGTATGCCGCGGAACATACCAACGGTACGTCACTCTACTTTAGTCACCTAATCCATCAACCAAGGGTCATCCTAATACGACGAATGTTCGGGTCGAATACCCCCTCGACCAAGTCTAAGTTCCGTAAGGTCAAGCCTAAGTTTCGTATATAAACAACGCCCTAGGCTCCACATAGTCAAACTCAGACTCGAACCAAGGTCAACCTAGCGCTCTGATACCAACTTTGTCACGACCCGAAAGAGCACGTGACTGGCCCTTGAACCATATGAAGCCTATAGGACTCCATCTGATCCAAGTAAGCCAAAAGCCCAGAAATCTAAAACCATTTTTGAGAATAAGTAAAGAAAACTGGTTTAAAGAAGTGAAGAAATACAGGTTTGAAATCAAGGATTTTAAATAACTAAGCCGAAGGTACGTTTTGAAAACAATAAAGTCTTTTCTAAAAATTTCGGCAGAGTTTCTTTTGAAAAACTGGCCCCGAATGGGGTACAACAAGTATAACAATATGTATGCAATGATAATGGCATCCCCAAGCGGGAGCTAGCTCTTCGTCAATCGACGGTCACAACCACATATGCAGCAATAATATACAACGCCTAGTGGCGAGGATCAAATCCAAAGAAAACTCAAAAGCAATAAGAAAAAAACGCAATACTACTAAGCGCGACTCTAAGGTCGAAATAATACATCACTAGTCTAGGTCTGAAACAATACAAGTTTTGGTTGATGGAAATTCTAGATACAATGAAATAAATAAATACAATGGTGGTTCTTGATGCGAAAGAATCCACCTACCAAAGCAAGTCACCCGCAAAAAGAAAGTGTGCCAGAAATGCCGCAATAGAACCTGTACGGCAGAACCTGCAAGAACTGTGGCACAACGGGGGTGAGTTGCCAACTCGTGAATAGAAACATCTACAAGCAGAAACCGAATGCAAGACATAAACCTAAGTCAACGATCAATAATATAATCCACAAGAGTACATCTGAGTGTAATAGGGTGGCAAGGTAACATCTAATCATGTATGTAGTGCCAGGTACTCAGGTAATCACATGTCATCAGTGTAAGGTATGTCTGCATGAAGTAACCATGAAGAAATATCAATGATATCAATACACATATATTAGCGTCCCATACCACTAATATTGGTGTAAGGGTATATATAACAGCGCCCTCATACCCTGTTATATATACAAATAAAGTATGATCAATGTAAAACCAGTCTGTATATGATCCAAGTCTGTATATAATCTATGTCTGTAAGTATGTGGAACCCGTCCATTCGTCACCCACTGACGATAAGCATCAAGTATGCAAGTATGAGGATATAAACAATATCATGGAAAAACATCATGAAAACCCATGCCTAGCATCGACACGTAAATCCTCATCCATATGGGGCTCCGTCGGCGGTATCGGCCCTCGGCCCCCGGCAGTACGAGTCAACCCATGTCCATCTCTGGGCTCCGTCTGCGGTATCGGCCCTCGACCCCCGGCAGTACGGGTCAGCCCATCTCTCGACTGCGGCCGGTATCCTCCAGATATCCGCCGAGCTCAAATACAATCACCGGTAGGTACTCGCCCGCCTCCAGGCTCAATCGGCAAACCCATCGATAATCTCGCCGAGGGGAACCATACCGGGCCCACCACGAACCCGCAAATGGATCATCACCTCCTCGAATCGGGTTTCAAGCACACGTCTCAGCACCGAGAAAACGCGTGGTGGACGCACCGAAATATCATATCACGAGGTACCGGGTTTTCATAAAAGTGCATCTTTTCTTAAATAACCCCACGGTCCTCAAAAACCAGAAATCACATGAAAATCCAACATCAGGAAGTAAATCCAATGCGATGTGCTATGCAGTCAATCCATGACGTATGCGACATGTAAAGAACAGTAATCATATCGGAAATCATGCAACATGGAATAGTAATGTGCATATGTCGAAGGAAGAATCATCTCATGAATGCAATAGTACTACAGTGTAGTGGCATGGCAATTATCGATGATGAAGTGTGTGAGCCGGCAAATAGTGTACGTGGAACATACGCATCATCGATAATGGTGCTGGTGTCCTAACAGCATGATAATAATATAGCAATGAACATATGTCAGCAATGCGAATAGCATGAAGATGCAGAAATCTAGTAGTCAACACCACAGTGAAGTATCTACTATGCAACTACACCTAAGTATCAGGTCAAACAGGAGGGGTAGGTGTGGAAACCACCTAAATCTGAGTCGGTATATATATAAAGATATATAGTCGGTGATCTCTCCTCAATGTCATATCATAAGATATCCTCGAGTTATGAGTGCGGATCTATCATCAATATCGGCACGTACGGTAAATCATCGTACGGCATCCCCAAAAGCTGGGTAGGGGTCAACATCTCATTGTCTCATCACATAACAGATATCACCATCATCAGAAATATAGTCTGGAGTACTACTCTATGTCTAGTACAAAACGGTAACATCAGTAAAGTATGCATGCGGGGGTAAACACATATCCCAAGCCCGCAAGAATCACAAGTCATATCCCACATATGAATCGTATCAAATCACCGATCCCAGGGCACCAAGCCCACATCATCGACTCATCTCCAACGTCATCACATATCATCAATCATAGTGCAAGTACAAGTGATAAGCAAGGGTGTGTGTATAGGTGTAATTCTATCCTAGGGTTCGCGACTATGAACTGCACTAGTCACTTCTAACCCTGTACTATCCATAATACACCTAATATCACGATAACTACATAATAATCTATCTACGGACTGCGGGGGTGCTATACGCCATCCACCCGACTTCCCCCTGTAGATATAATCTACTCACATTGCTTCTCGTGTGCCAAAGCCGATGTCGCTATCTTCACCTTCTTTGCCTCAACATCACGCGGGGTACCTACAAGTATATCACAATGCTAAAGCACATGAAAATCACATCGGAAACCAAAATAGCACACGCTACCCGTATAGGTAAAAACCTATCGACTCGCATGTAAACACAATCAAAATTCACTTGTCGTTGACGTCCAAACGCCACCCGACAGGAATGAATCACCAAATACCAAAATCCATGCTAAAACAAGTCCCAAATTATACACCAACATAGGAAAATCAACCCAGATTTCACCCTAGATGGAATCAGTCAAAACTAGACATACTCAGGGTCAAAACTAGAGGAAATGGGGGCATGCACAGAAAACGAGGCAATTCCTTAAAATACCTTATTTTAGAATTTTCCATAATTTTTCCCCATTTATCTGTATTTAATTATACCAGAATATTAAAATATTCATTAAAATAATATTAAATTATAAAATTTCCCAAAAATCATATTTTATTATTTTGAAGACGTTACAGAGAGAAAAGAAACACTCAGCGTGCACTCTAACCTAGATCAGAATGGTTATCACTTTATCAAATCAGGAAACTTCCCACTGTAACCTCAAATTTTTCTGCAAAACTGAAAGAAGAATTAGTTGGGATCACCCGAGGAGTAAACCAACTCATCAGTGGGAATCGGGATCCAACTATCATCGCATGATAACATGATGGAATCCACTCACGTTATCACACTCCAAAAGGTATGCGCATATCTGGCAAGTTTTAGTTTCTTCAGAAACTCCTGATGTGATTTTTACCCCATGCTCTTATGACCTTGACGAAGGCCAACATATCATAAGTCACATATCAAGTTCTACCCATCATTATCCAGGTTAATTTGAATCCACCTGTACATACCCTTGACGAAGGCCAAAATAGTAGTACGACTGTCCCAAACTAACGCATCTATCTATGCAGCAGAAAAGTAACAAATAGCTACCATACACTATGCCTTGACGAAGGCCAACATACATAGCATGAATACTAAGTGCTACCTTTCTGAAATGACGAAGGGCTACGAATGGTTTTTGGCGAAAAACCTTTAACGTAATGAACTTGATATCGTTGAAGGAACCAGATAGCTTTTTATAAAAATATAGTGGCGAAAACCTTTGCTAAAGAGGTCACTCCCGGTGAAGGGATCTCGGCTCTTTCCCCATAGAATGAGGTGCAGGATATTCCAACTGAATACCACGATGCAAAGCAAAAGGAAATCGGCTATAGTGAAGTTATTACCCTGACGCAAACTTCTGTCCAAGGGGTCATGATTGATGCGAAAAAGTGTTTGTAGAATAACCGCAATCAATAACGGTGTCGCGTGTGTGTGATTTAAAATTGGTTTGTTTTGAAAAAAGTGGGACTCAAGACAAATTACTCTAAAATGCACAAGCAACCCTAGAACTAAGGTCACCTAGGTCCAGTCTCTAGACCGCTCCTAGACTTCCAAAGGACAAGCCGCAGGATCAATCCTCTACCGCCTCTGTACTACCCTTGTAGTCAGGTAAGTGCCAGGTAAGTGGGAAGGAACCACAGTAATGGGCCTAATTAAAAACCACTAGCCTTTGACACACTTGCCTAGGCACTACAAAAGTAATGCGGATAAGCGATAGATTACCCACGACCTTCCTCTGTCCTTATTGAGCGCGACAGTCTTTAGAGTCTGGTCTAGATATTTTTTAAATTAATGAAGGGTTGATCTAGATGCTCGGTTTGTGATTTGTGGGGCTTAGGAAGGGTGATGAAATCCCCACCTAATCTTGATTTGGACTTTGCCCCTTAAAGTCCGTATTAAAATATGCAAAACAAAACCAATCACAAAACTTTTGCAAAAAGATTTTTTTTAAGCAGCGCTATTTTGCAAAGAATCCTGCAGAAAATAGATTTTATTGAATTTTAGAGGAAAGAGAAAGAGTTAGGAAAGATACCAAAGAAGTTTGGAACCCTAGATCTCATGTTTCCTTAAGTCTGTGACTCCAGATCTCCTTGCAAAAATTCACGCACAAATCGTTAAATATGCAATTTGCAGTTTTGTTTTATTATGATATAGATCGTATAAGAATTCAACATAAATAGTAAGAATAAAAAATTATGCACGTATCCCTGGCAACGGCGCCATTTGATTGATGTGAAAAAAGTGTTTGTAGAATAACCGCAATCAATAACGGTGTCGCGTGTAGCTAGACCGAGATGAGTACGGGTCGTCCTCAGGGAAACGTTGAATCTTTTACTCTTACTATAGACATGTTGAAAAAAGAGAGGAGGAATAAAGAATTTTGTCAATGGTTTCTAGATCTACGTTAACCACTAATGCAGAATATAGATCTAGATTATTTATGGATGTAGCTAATATAATAAGGGGGCTTGTAGGGTTCGTTAGGATTTAGTAGTTATGGACGATTAATTAAAAGTTACCCATTTTATCCTTTAATAGATTTAAAACTAGAACGACGGTGATGCGTGTAGATTAGGGTTTCTGGAGGGAAAAGGAATCCCACTCTTACCCCTATCTCGACACGGAACTCCGTTCATATCTAGCCTTTACCAAAATAATCATTAATCTAATCTCTAATCGCGGTCGCGGCTAACAATGAATTGGTAGCGCGCCCGATTAGGATGTTAATAATTCTTTTGATAAAGTTTATAAACTTTATAGGACTTAAAAAGAGTTTAGGGATGTTTATCATCCATTAGCCTACCCTAATCCTACGAACCCTAACAAGCGGAGAATTACTCGCGCATGTTGGGAGAAAAAGAGATGGAGAGAAAATGCATAATTAAACTACGAAGAAATAGAATAAGAAGAAGAAAGCTACCTTTATTAATCAACAATATTCATTACACTTTGATTCCTTAGAAAATGATTACAATTTCTAGTTGCTTCTCGATCTCTTCTAAGGAGGTAGATGAACCGTTGATGATCAGCCTGGATGCATGAGCTGTCTTGGACTTCGTGATCTCTTCGGCTTGATGCCTTCTAATTTTAGCCCTTGGTCCTTTATATAGCCCTCAAAGAAGAAAACTAGTTACCATATATGGTGACTTCCTAATATGGTGACTTTCCATGCCTGGATTCTGAGTCCCTGTCAGTATTGAATTTATGATTTTGGCAGATTTTTTTGATCCTGACATCTTGAACATCTTGATCTCTTGACCTAAGCTAAATCTTGCACAATATCTCTATGAATAATGTTAGTTTATTTATTAAATTAGAGAGAGTATCTTAATCACTATATATGGTAATAAATGTTTAAGAAACTTGATTAAGAATATTTAATATGCTATGCACTTTATATGGTAATAAATCTTTAAGAAACATGATTAAGAATATTTGATATGCTATGCATCTTTTAATTACTAAAATATTATGCATATATTTTGAAATATTATTCTAACCATCTGTATGATATTATATCTTTTAAGAATTGTGATTAGAATATTTGATATGATATGCATATTTTCAATTACAAAAATATTATATAAATATAAAATGCCTATATTTTCCTTCATAATATTAATTATAATATATAAACATATGGCAAATAGTATTTTGCAGATAAATCCAAATGTGTTTAATATTTATAATAAACACCTTTTATTATTTAAGAAATGTAAGGAAAATACTTATACCAAAGTGCAATATTTTCAATTGAACAGGTCACTCCCGGTGAAGGGATCTCGGCCCTTGCCTCGTCGACTGAGGTGCTGGATATTCATAACCGAATACCACTGTGCAAAACAAAAGAGAACGTCCTTGCAATAACAGCTTTTTTTTTTGAAAAATGTTCCAACAACATCATAATAGGTTTGTTTAGCTTGCATTGATCTGAATCAATACAGTCCCATCAATTGATACAAAAGAATGAAAATACGATGTACGTATATGCCATCCGCATTCGCCACTGGGTCCCGTCATCACCCGTTAAGTTACTTAACTAACGACAGAGCAGGGACTGGACTAGCGCGGGTGTAAAACATATACAACATCTACTAGTATATATATCAATATATAATATTCGCTCAAAGCGTGATAAAATGCAACATCACAGAAATGTAACAAGCATCACAAAACAATACAGATAGTCTGGGATCCCCGGGTTTCATAGAGCCGCTACTGAAACCCGACGTTCCCTTGGTCGTGTGGATAGCCTGTGCAATGAAATCCTAGACCCCTACGGGCGCGGCAAGTTACCCGCCAAAAGCTGAAGCGAGGCAGCCCCCTTCAACAACATGAATGGACCACCCAGCACTTCACGGAATCCGGTAACTTGAGCACCTCTCCTTGAGTCAACCTGTACCCCCTACAAGTGCGGTGAATAGCCCGCCAATTCTAGAGTAAAGCCCCCTCTGTCTCAAAGCCATGAGATGCGGGCATGTTTCCCTCTAGAACACGGCTATCCGTGCACCCCACCATGGGGTAATCCTAGTACAGAAAGTAAAATATATAAAACGGGTACATTGACCTTAGCCCGGTCGTGCCCCAAAAGAATAATATACAAACAGGCAGTGACGGCAGTCCACATGTCGGACGCTCGCCCCTCAATATCAAATATACAAATACAACCAAACTGTACTACCATTGCACCAGGCTATCCACCACGACAAATTCGCAACATCACAGCACAACACAGAACATCAACGTGAGTGTCACGTTCGGAAATCCATCTAAAAGGGCTATAGCAATTAGACAGGATTTACCGATCAAATGGCATTCACGGTCGCAGATATAATGTAAATATTGTGAACTAACATGTTTAAAATTTTCGATCGACAAAAATTCCCGAAGTGGGCCCCAAACACAATACCCAGTACTCAAATAAATCTGGGCCCAAAATAAAATTACCAGAAACCCCTTTTTCAAGTCAGGAATCACTGTAGGAAAAATGGTCCAGAGACGTTACTGTTCTGCGGCGGAACCGCGGCCAAAAGGGGGTTACTGCCACGGTTCTGCGGCACTACGGTGACATCATGCAACCATTTTTCTGCAGTGTTCTCTAAAAACCCTGCCTGATTTTCTGCAACACACCAAATAATTTTTTGACAACAGAAAAATTTCGACAGAAACTGATGACTTGGAAACGCGGTTTTTGAAATTTTCGTTCGATCGAAGTTCTAAACACGTTAGAGCAAGCTAGAAAAGGTTAATGGCGTGGCTCTGATACCATGTAAGTCTACGGTAGCACCCCAGCCGTCTTTCCGAGGCCAAAATGCGGAAATGAAAACTTTTTCAAACTAGAAAACCGGCGCTATCGTATGCTTAAAACCCGGATCGAACCATTAACCCACTACTAGATACAAGAGAAAGGGTTGGAAAGCTATACCGATCGATCCGTGTCCTACGGTCTTTGGCCACCATCCCAAGTTCCTCGCGACATCTTCGGTCTCGATCTCCTCGTCGGAAAGGGCACCACATCTACGAGTCTTTTTACGGGCTCCCGCTTCATCCGAAGCAACTCGGGCACGGAGTGTGCTAGCCGACGTGTCCAAGGTGTTGTAGAGAATGTTTGTGATCACTTTTTCTCTTGCATCCATTGATTTGGATGGAGGTTAGAGATGAAGTCATTGATGGATATAAAGAGCTAGAGGAAGAAGAAAAAGAAGAAACTCTTTTCTTTTGTTGTTCTTGTATGAAAAATGAGAGAGAGAGTAGAATAATATGAGAGCCAACCTCACCCTTGGCTGCCCCTCTCTCTCCTCTCATCAAATCAAGACACAAATCAATCCACTAATGTGACATTTTTCACAAAAAAGAGACCATGAGTCATAATATATGTCTATGTCACATTTAATGCATTTCATGATGAATTCTAGATCATTATTTCCACCATCCAAACATTAATCCAAATGCTTGGCACAATAAAAAGATACGGCAACATCTAAAGTAAACTCGTGACGGATTACAAGGATACCCCTCACCTGTATATACATACCTGCATCCGCATTCCGACTGAATGCGAATGCGACGAGACTAAAGTAATCCAACAAATCTAATACTAGGATCCGGCTTAAACCAAAGCCCACTAGTATGATCCGTCCGATCAAGATCCGTGCACTACCGCACGAATAAGATCGAACCCTGCCATATATCATACGGCCTCTACAACGTTTCGCCCGAAACTTGAGAAACTGTCTGTGGGGGACTCTAAAGACTCGTCAATATTTTGGCTGTGGATTTAACCACTAGCACGGCAGAGGTATTAGCCGTACGTAACGAGCTACCAGGTATTGACCAAACGGGAGGTCGATGAGCGAACTCATCGTGACACCCTACTGAGCCTGTCAGTGACAATATCCGTACAGTCCGGTTCATTCGTCTATGAGCATCGCATGTCGGGCCTAGGGGATTGGTAAAAGTCAGACCCCGAAAAGCGGTACAAGTCGTGTTGGAGTGTAGCCCAGAACACCCTGAGATACTACTGGAATACCTACCAGTAAATCTCCTGCCTTGGCCAAGGACTTCATGTAATGGCTCTCCTAGACACAGCACGATCTCACAACCAATACCGGGAGAGACGAAACCCCTACCGATCTGCTCACTGCCTCCATGTGGCTCAGGACTGTACCCAACTAAAACCTGTTTGCACGACTCCTTTGAGCCGTTGTAGGGTAGTAATCAAAGTACAGTGGGAACTCACACGAGACAAATGACGATCTCATGTCAATGTACTAACCTGTACACATGTCACCAGGGAACTGCTATCTGACATCAGGTATAATACCAACCAGCATGTTCCCGGCGAGTCCTGTCCGGTGTACTCATAACCCAATGAGCACCTGTATACATCTTAGGTGAACCAACTGACACCAATGGCTTGTGAGACCGGCCACCGCCCCTCGTCGGGGTCTCGACTGTATACACTAGTCTACTAATGGAGTATCGATGCCCAGTCTCGAAACTCCCATGACTAGGGACCTTTTAAGGATGTGCTTATAGACCCCAGCTCCTATGTATATGATCGCCATCATACTGCTGGTCGTCAAGCAAGAATCCTAAGGGCTCTATCAGCGTGCAATAGCGACCTGTAAGGTCACCTAAAACAGTACACGATGATAAAGACAAACCATGGTAGCATACTATTCTCCATCAACGTGTAATAGTGAACCACAATGTCACCTAAAGCATGTACACGATAATAAAGACAAACCAGATAGTATACTAACCTCTCGAGTAAGACTGTCCTACCGGTATAGGTCCTCCCTCAATCATTGCAATCACGTGCCTGTGATCCAATAATTGACTCTGAGGGCATTATATCCAACAGGATGATCCCATATCCATTGGTGTTTGATATCAAAGATGGTGTACGGGTGCTCAGTGGAGACTGGGTACACTGAACGGACTCGCCGAGAACTCCTAAATGGTATTATACCTATCGTCAGATAGCAGTTCTCTGGTGACACTGGTACAGGTTAGTCTGTAGACCCGAGATCATCATAGAGTCTTGTGTGATTCCCACTGTGCTTTGATTTCCACCTTACCATGTTCATGAGAACGTGCAAAACGGTGGCGTTTGGGTACAGTCCCGAATTACATGGAGGCAATGAGCGATAGGAGGGGTTTCGTCTCTCCCGGTATTGGGGGTTGATGTTGCGCTGTGTTCGATTGGCTATAACTGGAAGTCCCTGGCCAGGGCTGATATGGAGATCTACTGGTAAGTTTTATCAATAGTTTCTCGACCCGTTATGAGCCTCACATCTACACGACTTATCGGTTACTGGGGTCTGACATTTACCACCCCTATACTGGATATGCGACATATCAGACAAAGAGACCGAACTGTACGGTAGTGTTACTGATTGGATTCACAGGAGTGTGTACATGCTTGCTTGTTGATCTTCTGATCGCTCAATACCCGGATGGCTGTTACGTATAGCTGACCGCTTGCAGCTTGTGGATGTTTAATGTGATCATAACCTACTGCCGGTGTATTGACGAGTCTTTAGAGTCCTACACAGAGGTTTCCTGGCTCAGGCGAAACGGAGTAGGAGTACATATGTGATATGTGCAGGACCGAGATTGATATATGTATGTGATACCGTATTCTATTCTCGCGATATGTGATATCGGCCGGGTATATGTGATATAGCCGGGTTATCGGATCAAGTGTTGATTCGATAAAATGATACATATTATATTAGTCGGTTATATGTAATATAACCGGATTATTAAATCAAGTATTGATTTAATGATTTAATGTATAATTATATATGTGATATCTTATATTACATTAACTAATATAAGCTCATTTAAGTAATTCTTTTTCTTACTTAGGATGCATTGATATATATGTGATATATGTTAAATGTATTCTTTTCTTTTGTTACTAAATTATATATATGTGATATGTATAATTGTAACATGCTGGGTTATGCATGCAACTAGAGTTTATGAGACTTATACCATACTTTTAATTAGGGTTAGGTTTTTAATAAACATTTTAGATAATTAAAAATGTGGATTTATGCTAAGATATTTTCTTCTTGTTGACTGAGTCCACCATTTGGATATTTCTAAGATATTTATTAACCTAACCCTAACCCTAACCTATGGTTTATTCTCTACATGAGTTAACCATGATATTTACTAACTCACCATGGTTGCATTATTAACCCAAGCTCATTTTAGTACTTCATCACTTCATCTTCTTCTTCCTCCATAAAAAACTTGCTAGCCTTTTCATTTGTGATGAAATAAAGTGAGAAAAAGAAAACTAAAGAGAGCAAAATTCCTACTTCATCCTCCTCTTCTATACTAGACATATAGATTAGTGTGTTAGTTCACTAGTTCCTAATTAGTGAAGAGATAGCTTGGGTTTGTGACTCCTCAAGGTAGATCATCTTGGATAGTGAAGTCTTCAAGCAAGCATGGAGCATTCATCTCATGGAGCCTCTCTAGAGTCCGGGTGCTTGATGATCGCAGCGAAGGGACCATAACTCGAAGCTTATGAAGCAAAAGAACGGACTACAAAGGTTGTAATCTCTATCACTTAGAAGTAAAGTTGTTTGCTTTAAGTTTTCCGCATGATTCTCTAGTATCGATTCAAGGTTAGGGTTAGATAGAACTGCAAAATTTTAAAATTGACATGGACGATGCCACCTGAAACCTTGTTGCCGTGCTATACAACCCAACAGTGGTATCAGAGCCTAGTTAGAGAATTAGACGGATATGTTTGGTTACGAAACCGAAATGAATCCGAAACTTGAAACCAAATTACCTAGTTTCTGTCGAATTTGAAAAATGCTCTAAATTTTTTTTAAATAACTGCAGAATGTTATATGTGATATAACATAAACATCACCAAAATTTAGAGAGCTTTTGATCATTTTTGGCCGACCACAATAGGCTAAAATACGGCGAGCTCGGGTGGATTTTGGAGTTTTGGCTTCAAATTTTGGTGGTGTTCCAGTATATGGGTTTTAGGGTTTCAGGTATTGTTTGTTTTTGCTAAAATTGTATGTAATGTTAATTTTCTGCATAGGCAACTCAGACTGTTTCATATTCATAATTCTAGTTTGTTTTCGGGTTATTTAGATGGTGTTAAAAAGTTCGAACGGATATCAATAACTCACTTTTTCCCTTACTGGAAATTTTTCCAAGTGTTGGATTTTTCCTTAGTTTAAAACTTTCAGAAAATTATGCAAGCGATTTTGTGGACCCTCTAGAAGAACGAAACCCTAACTCGATTATATGACTGTCAGAACAGCCACTAAACCCTAGGGTTTACAGTAGTTCAGCGGTGCCACATGTGAGGCATTGGTTGACCCTTCTACGGCTGGTTCATAGGAGCTGTGGCATGTTCTAAGACTTTTTGAACTTCGCTCAAGTGTTGAGCTCAATTGTGAAATTTTGGGTGTTTGTTTATTCGATCGGAAAGTTTAATATTGTCTAGTTATCTGGAATGTGATACAATATGTGGAATTCATATAGTTAGGCATGAAATCCGTAATATGTGATATTTCGGGTTTATGATGTCTAAGAAGATTGTGGATTCCAAATGTTGTAGTTTTCTACTTTCTTTTCTGTGACCGTAAGTGTAATATATGGTATATCGCCTATTTCGTTGCTATACATCAACGACAATTGGGATACGCATATTTACTTATGTTGATGACATGTGATGTTATGTGTTGCTGTGATATGTTATATTGGATCGTCGTGATTTGAATAGCCGGGGGTTTTATGTGAGATGAGGGTTTTTATTTTCATTCATGTAAAATTCTATGTATTTAATATTCTTTTATTGGGGCACTTCCGGGTTGAGGATGATGTCATCATTGTATATTATTTACTTTTCCTCATTAGGATAGACCTAAGGAGGGGAGCACAAGAAACCGGGTTCTAGGGTCCAGTGGGAGGCCATCTTGAGGAGTCAAGACCGGGTCTCCTAACCCTAGAATTGGTAGGGTTGCTTGCCGCTCTCGTAGGGGTCTAGGGATATGGGTTTGGCTATTCATCGCGACCGTGGAATCCATGTTTTATACAGGCTCAAAACAAAAACACGGACCTCCTAGTATATCCATATGTTATCTTCTGCTGCTGATATTCTGTGATGTGATTATTTTATATGTGTGAGACGAATGCTTTATTATTGTATATATATAATATATAATAAACGTTGCTTATGTTTTGCACCCGTGCTAGTCCCGCCCCGGTATGCCATTAGTTAAGTAAGCTAACGGTGCATAACGGGACACTGTGGAGAATGCGGATGGCATAAGTGTACGTTGTATTTTCGTTTCTTCTGTGATGCTTAGGAAGCATAAATGATGGAACTTCATTAATGAGATTAATGAAAGGAAAAGAAACCTAAAAGATGTTGTGGAATCAAATTTTAAAAAGGGTAGCTCTAGTTTTTGCTTTGCATAGCGGTATTCCTTGTAGAATATCCAGCACCTTATTCGATAAGGAAAAAGCCGAGATCCCTTCACCGGGAGTGGCCTCTTTAGAGGAACTAGCAGATACTACAACTCACTCGGTTTTGTTTTTGATTGCTTTTGTAGTTCTTGCTTTGCATAGTGATATTTGTGAAATATCCTGTACCTTATTCGATAAGGAAAGAGCCGAGATCCCTTCACCGGGAGTGACCTCTTTAGCGAAACTAGTAAAAGCCTCAAAAACACTCCTTTTCAAAATCATTTGTTTCTGCAACGATATCAAATTCATTACGTTCATGGTTTTCATAAAAAAAACCGCGTAGCCCTCCGTCATTTCAGATAAGTAATATTTAGTATTTGTGCTGCGTTTGTTGGCCTGCGTCAAGGCGTAGTGTGCGGTAGCTAACTACTGTTTATCTGTAACATAAGATGAAATTGGATTAGGGTAGTCGTACGACTTTGTTGTCCTGCGTCAAGAGTCGTGCGGGTAGGTTTAATTCAATCAGGAAATGACGGGTTGAACTTGACTAGCGGACTATGGTTTGTTGGACTGAGTCAAGGTCATAGGACGCTAGGAGTAAAAGTATTATCAGGAATTTCAAGTGTTGAAATTTGAAATGAGATTGCATACCTTCTACGAGATAGTTGGATCCTCATACCCACTGCAAGTAAGAGTTACTCCTGCGAGAGTTTTACACATTACAATTAGCCGATCAAGTAGGTGTCTAGAAAGGTGTTAACGGGGTTACACCCCCAGGAAAACGAGGTTTATTTTAATTAGGTCCGTGCGAAAGCACGGGGAACCTCCTTCAAAGTACCAACGTTGGCCTGGCCGAAAGATTGGCTAACTTGTACGGTGTAATTAATCCCGGCTAGTCTTGCCTTTTAGGGTTTGAAGGAAGATTTGACTAAAACAGTGGGAGCCATCCTGATTAGATAAAATAATAACCAATCTAAACCTGCAAGAGCACACGCAGAGTGTTTTCTTCTCTCTCTCTCTCTCTCTCTCTCTCTCTCTCCTGGTAGCAACCATGTCATGCCTTAATCAAGATAATAAATGGATGCATTGACCGAACCTGCTTATTATACTGTGCTAGGAAACGCTGGTTCCGCTCTATCTTATAACTGTTATAAGTCCGAGCAGGAAATAGAGGAATATCCAGATTCCCATGCCACCCGATCAAAGAAAGTATATATTGATACATCTTCTTCAGGTGTATTCATTACCGAGAACTGTTTTTCAGTATCCTCTACGTCCTGGGTATGTGATACCGGATCAGGATCCCGCATATGAAAGATGTTGCATGAGCTACAGAAAGGTAGAGAACTGAGAATGAGTGATATGTCTCTAAGTGTTAAAGAATGGTGCAATTGTTGCAGCCAAGTCTGTTGGCAGATATCACCTTGTATTGATCCATTGATTCTGAACGAATGTTATTACATACCGAACCTAATATAAAACATTACATCGGTTTCTTTAATGAGTTAAAGAAGAATATATTTATATATTGGAGGATAATATTGGGAACATTTTCCTGAATCAAGAGTTGATTCAATCAGGCACGTTATATAATAGCATATACGTTCTAAATCAAACCACAGTTCAAAGTATATAGAACACACACAAGAGGAGTAGTTCAGAAATGAACGAATCGTTCTTGTGGCATTGTAGACTAGGTCATATCAATGTGACACGACCAGCTAAGTTACATAAAGATAAATATGAGAATTTGTTCGAATTTTCATCTTATGATACTTTCCAGTCTTGTCTCAAAGGTAAAATGACCAATACTCCGTTTACTGGAATCAGAGAAAGAGTTACTGAACACTTGGGACAGATACATGATGATGTATACGGTCCTATATCTACAAATGCTAAGGTTGGTTCTTTGTACTTCATTATATTCGCTGATCATCTCTCGAGATTCGGACATATGTTCCTATTGAAACACAAGTCTGAAACTTTTGAGAAATTCAAGGAATATAAGCTTGAAGTTGAGAACCAGACGGGTGGAAGTATTAAGTCCTACGATGTGAACAAGGAGGAGAATACTTGCGCATGGAGTTCCTGGAGTTTCTAAAAGCAGAATGTGATTCTCTCTCAGCTTACTCCTTTGATTACACCACAGCACAATGGTGTATCGGGGCGGAGGTATCGCGCCCTATGAGATATGGCGTGCTCTATGATGAGTACTGCTGAGTTACCTGTTTCCTTTTGGTGTTATGCACTTGATAAGTTGCATACCTATTGAATGGGGTTCCATCCAAATCAGGGCCTACCACTATATATGAGATATGGAATGGGAAGAGACCATGTCTTAAATGAGTTAAGATATGGGGTTGTCCGGTCTATGTTGAAAAACAGAATTCGGACAAGCTCGAGGCAAAGTCAGTTCTATAAGTTTTTTAGGATATTCCAAACATTTGCGAGGGAATATCTTCTACCACTCTGAGGAACAAAAGGTGTTTTGTTTCTCAGCATGCCACCTTTTTAGAAAAGGGATTTCTTGTGAAGAAATTAGTTGTCATGATGTAGAACTGGAAGGAGTTCCAGCTAGATAAAGTAACAGTTGATGATTTGGTGAAACCAAAGGATTCAATAGTTTCCAATGAACCTCAGCCTCTCCGCGAATCTGGTAGGGTTCCTCATCCACTCGAGAGATACTACGGTCTTCTCGGTGACAGTGGAAGCGAGGAATGCATCATGGTAGATGATGGCCCAACCAGGTTCAGGCAGGCCATCACGAGTGGCGACTCTATGAAATGGCTGGATGCTATGCGATCAAAGATGGAATCCATGTACACCAACAAAGTATTACTTTGCATGTTGCACCTGAAGGGATAAAACCCATTGGGAGCAAATGGATCTTGAGAAGATTCTTGGTATAGATAGAAAAGTTGAGACTTTCAAAGCTATGCTTAAGTCCATCAGGATCAATACAAGCATCGCGGAGATGGAACATCTGTTTTGATGTGACAGTCAAAGAGTTTGACTTCATCAAAATGGTAGATGAACCTTGTATATACAAGAAAGTTGTAGAGAGTAAGGTTGTCTTCCACGTATTGTACGTAGATGACATACTCTTGATAGGAAATGGTTTCCTATGCTACACTCGGTCAAGCTCCTCTTATCACGAGGATTCTCAATAGAAGATCTAGAAGATATCTACTACATCTTGTGGATTATGATCTATGGTGATAGATCTAAGTGGATGTTGGGAGTGTCCTAAATCTAGATACATTAACACCATACTAAAGGGGTTTAATATGGAAGATTCTAAGCGTGGTAGTTCGCCCACTTACTCATGGATCACTCTCTCCAAAACTGTTTTGGAAAGAGCTCGCGTGCAAGGGATACCCTATGCTTCAACAGTAGGCTCTATCATGTGTGCGATGTTATGTACCAGACTAGATATAGATGACTCACTAGGTGTAATGATCAGGAATCAATCGGACCTTGGGAGAATCACTGGACAGCTATGGAGGACATTCTTAAGTACTTGAGAAGCACAAAAAGAAAGTTCTTGGTTCAAGCTCCCAGAAGTGATAAGGACGACTGGGAGTCAGTCAGAGGCATTGTCTTTACCCTCAGTAGAGGGACGGTATGTTGGAAGAGTTCCAAGCTAGATACCGTGACATACTAGACAATAAAGGCTGAATACATTGCTACCAACGATACTACCAAAGTGGTTGTCTGGAAAATTCTTGTTCATAAGATGAACAATGTTCCTACCATTGAGCGTCCAATAATTGTTATTGTGACAACAATGGAGTTGTGGTTTTGGCCTAGGAACACCGGTCCCATCAGCGATTCAAACATATTCTGAGGACAGTATCACCTGATCAAGGAGATGGTTGATCTCCAAGGGATCGAGGATAGGAGAGTGGACTTTGAGGTTAACACGGTGGATCCACTCACCGAGGCTTGCTTCCCCAAATACTATTTGAGAGATTTTGGGATGGTTGAGTATGGGATACTACAACCACTGCTATATTGTTAGGTATTGGATACTACAACAGATGACCTTAGTGCAAGTGGGAGATTGTTAGTTATATTTATGCCCTAGAGGCCATTACTGTACATGGGATGTATAATGTAGTGGATGCTTGGACATATATAGGGAGGACTTTCTTGCTCGACATGATAGTATGCTATCCGGTTGCTCTTTATCTTAACATGTACACTTATTGTCTCGCTCTCACATATTGATAAAGCCCTTAGGTTGTGTACTTGACTACCAGGACTATGATGGAGATCATACTAGTGGGGCCAAGGGTTGTCCATAAGTATATCCTATAATTGTTCCTAGTTGTGGGAGTATCGAAACAGGGCATCGATACTCCAGAGTAGACTAGCGTATACGCTTCTCGGCCCATATGATGGGTGATGGATGATCCCATATCCATTGGTGTTTGACATCAGAGAAGGTACACGGGTGCTCAGTAGAGACTGGGTACACTGGACGGACTCGCCGAGAACTCCTAGATGGTATTATACCTATCGTCGGATAGTAGTTCTCTGGTGACACTGGTACAGGTTAGTCTATAGACCCGAGATCGTCATAGAGTCTTGTGTGATTCCCACCATGCTTTAATTTCCACCATACCACGGTCAAGAGATCATGAAGAAAGGTGGTTTTTGGGTACAGTCCCGAGTCATATGAAGGCAATGAGCGATAGGAGGGGTTTCGCCTCTCCTGGTATTGGGAGTTGATGTTGCGCTATGCTCGATTGGCCATAACAGGAAATCCCTGGTCAGGGTTGCTGAGATTTACTGGTAAGTGTTATCAGTAGTTTCTCGAACCGTTATGGACCTTGTATCGGAATGACTTATCAGGCTATTATGGTCTGATGTTATACCACCCCCAGGCTGTAATATGCGACATATCAGACGAAGAGACCGGACTGTACGGTAGTGTTACTGATTGGATTCGCAGGAGTGTGAGCAGGCTTGCTTGTTGATCTTCTGATCACTGAATACCCGGGTGGCCGTTACGTTTAGCAGACCGCTTGCGGCTTGTGGGTGTTTGATATGATCATCACCTACTGCCGGCGTATTGACGTGTCTTTAGAGTCCTACACAGAGGTTTCCTGGTTCATGCGAAATGGAGTAGGTTCACATATATGATATGTGCGGGACCGAGATTAATGCGTGTATGGGATACCGCATTCTATTCTCACGTTATGTTACATTTGATATTAGTCGGTTATTTGTGATATAGACGGATTATTAAATCAAGAGTTGATTTAATAATTTAATGTATAATTATATATTTGACATATTACATTACATTAACTAATATTAGCTCACTTAAGTATTCATTTTTCTCACTTATGATACATTGATATATATGTGATATATGTTAAATGTATTGTTTTCTTTTTGCACAAAATATATATGTGATATATATTGTTGTGACATGCTAGGTTACACATGCAACATGGATGTTGTTAGTATGCCTAGTAACCCAACAGTGGTATCAGAGCCTAGCTAGAGCATTAGGCGATGTGTTAACGAAGTTAAAACACCGATCGAACCCGAAAACGTCAAAACGACCCCCTCTCTGGACTTTTATCAAAATCTGGGTTTTTTCAGAATTAAAAATACCTAAAAAAAATAAGCAGGGTTTTTTATGAATTACGGTGCAAATTTGATGACGTAATATGTACGTACCGCCGCGGTTCCGCGGCAATACCCTGCTTGTGCCGCGGAACCGCGGCCGTACAGTGATAATGGGCTTTTCTGTTTGTACTGTAATGTTCAATTCTTCTGTTGGATTTTTATGGGTATTTTAAATTTGACTCAAGTGTTGAGTATTAAGGGGTTTATTTTGTAATTGTCGATTCGATCGGGAATCTTAAATTCGTTATTGTTTTCCGGATAATTTAGAAAGTACTAAAATGTTCGAACGGATATCATTAACTCAATTTTTCCCGGCACGAAAAACATTTAAGTGTTGAATTTTTCTCGGGTTTAAATCTTTCGGAAAAACGTGCATGTGATGCGATGGACCCTCTAGAAGACAACAAACCTTAACTCGATTATGTGACCGTCTTGAACTGCCCTTTGAACCTTAAGGTTTGGGGCAGTACGGCGTGCCACATGTGAGGCGTTGGCTTGACCCTTCTACGGCTGGACCGTTGCTACTGTGACGTATTCTGGAATTTTTGAACTCCGCTCAAGTGTTGAGCTATTTAGGAAATCTTGGGTATTTGAATATTCGATCGGAAAGTTTAATACTGTCTATTTATCTGGAATGTGATACAATATGTGGAATTCCCACAGTTTGGCATGAAATCCGAAATATGTGATATTTCGGATTTATGATGCCTAAAGAGATTGTGGATTCTAAATGTTGTAGTTTTACACTTTCTTTTCTGTGACCGTAAGTGTAATATGTGATATCGTCGGTTTCGTTGCTATATGTCAACGACAATTGAGATGCGCATATTTACTTACGTTGATGACATGTGATGTTCTGTGCTGCTGGATATGTTATATTGGATCGTCGCGTTCTGAATAGCCGGGTTTTTTTTATGTGAGATGAGAGTTTTTATTTTCATTCATGTAAATTTAAATGTATGTAATATTCTTTTATTGGGGCACTTCCGGGATGAGGTTGATGTCACATTTTGTATATTATTTACTTTTCCGCACTAGGATAGACCCAAGGAGGAGAGCACAAGTAACCGGGTTCTGGAGTCCAGTGGGAGACCAACTCGAGGAGTCGAGTCCGGGTATCCTAACTCCAGAATTGGTAGGGTTGCCTGCCGCTCTAGTAGGGGTCTAGGGGTGTGGGTTTGGCTATTTTTCGCGACCGTGGAATTCGTGTTTTATAGAGGCTCAAAATAAAACACGAACGTCCTAGTATATCCAATGTTTCATATGTTTCTTCTGCTGTGATATCTGTGATGTGATCATTTGATGTTCTGTGATAAATACTGTATATAGTATATATGATATATTATATAGGCGTTACTTATGTTTTACACCCGCGCTAGCCCTGCCCCGCTCTGCCGTTAGTTACCTAACCTAACGGTGCACGAGGAGACATCGAGGCGAATGCGGATGGCATAAGTGTACGTCGTATTTATCTGTGATGTTTAGGTGACTTAAATGATGGGACTTCATTAATGTGATTAATGAAAGAAAAGAAACCTAAAAGATGTTGTAGAATCAAATTTTTCAAAAATGGTAGCTACAGTTTTGCTTTGCATAGCGATATATATGATATATCCCGCACCTTATTCGATGAGGAAAGAGCCGAGATCTCTTCACCGGGAGTGACCTCTTTAGCAAAACTGGCAGATGCTACAACACTCGGTTTGCTTTTGATTGCTTTTGGTGTTTTGCTTTGCATAGTGATATATATGATATATCCCGCACCTTATTCCATAAGGAAAGAGCCGAGATCCCTTCACCGGGAGTGACCTCTTTAGCAACACTAATAAAAGCCTCAAAATCACTCCATTTCAAAATTCACTCGATTCTACAACGATATCAAGTTCATTACGCAATAGGTTTTTAGAAAAACCTGTCGTAGCCCTCCGTCATTTCAGATAAGTCCTACTTAGTATTCGTGCTACGTTTGTTAACCTCCGTCAAGGCGTAGTGTGCGGTAGCTAACTAGTATTTATCTGCTTATGCATATGATGCAGATTGGATTAGGGTAGTCGTACGACCTTGTTGACCTCCGTCAAGGGTCGTGCGGGTAGGTTTGATTCAATCAAGAAATGGCGGGTTGAACTTGACTTGCACCCTATGGTTTGTTGACCTCCGTCAAGGTCATGGGATGCTTGGGGCAAAATATTATCGGGAATTTCAAGTGTTGAGATTTGCAATGAGATTGCATACCTTCTATGAGATAGTTGGATCACGATACCCACTGCGAGTAATTGTTACTCCTGGGAGAGTTTTACACAGGACAATTAGCCGATCAAGTAGGTGTCTAGAAAGGTGTCAACGGGGTTACGCCTCTGGGAAAACGAGGTTTACTTTAATTAGGTCCGTGCAAAAGCACGGGGAACCTCCCTCAAAGTACCGACACTGGCCTGGCTGCAAGATTGGCGAAGTTGTAGGGTGTAATTAATCCCGGCTAGTCTTTCCTTTTAGGGTTTGAAGGAAGATTTGATAAAAACAGTGGGAGCCATCCTGATTAGATAAAATAATAACCAATCCGATCTTGCAAGAGTATACGCTAAAGTGTTTTCTTCTCTCTCTCTCCAGGTAGCGACCATATCATGCCTTAATCAAGATAATAATATGGATGTATTGACCGAACCCGTATGTTATACTGTGCTGGGGAACGTTGGTTCCGTTCTTTCTTATAAGAGTTATAGGACTGAAGAGGATATAGGGGAATACCAGGATTCCTGTGCCACCCGTATGAAGAAAGTACATGTTGATGCATTTTCTTCGGGTGTATTCGTTACGGAGAATTGTTTCTCCATTTCCTCTACGTCCTGGGTATTAGATACCGGGTCAGGATCCCATATATGTAATCAGTTGCATGGGCTTAGGAAAGGTAGAGAACTTGGAGAAGGTGATAAAGACATAAGGGTTGGAAATGGTGCAATTATTGCAGCTAAAACCGTCGGAGAATATCACCTTGTATTGCCAACTGGTAATACATTAATTCTGAATGAATGCTATTACATGCCGAACCTGATATGCAACATTACAAACAAGCTTAAGATATAGGCTCTTCCCTTTCCATATCACATATGAAGTGGTAGGCAACTGATTTGATTTGAACCCTATTCAATAGGTATGCAACTTCTCAAGTGCATAACTCCCAAAAGGAAATAGGAAACTCAGTAGTACTCATCATAGAGCACACCATATCACATAGGGTGCTATTGCTCCGCCCCGATACACCGACGTGCTGTGGTGTATACGGAGGAGTAATTCTGAGAGAGAATCTCATTCTCCTTTAGAATAGTCCAGGAATTCCGTGCTCAAGTATTCTCCTCCTTGATCACATCAAAGGACATAATACTTTTACCCGTATTTTTGGTTCTCTACTTCTAACTAATATTCTGTGAATATCTCAAAAGGTTCTGACTTGTGTTTCAACAGAAACATATGTCTGAATCTTGAGAGATCATCAGAGAATGTAATGAAGTACAAAGAACCGGTCTTGGCATGTGTAGACAGGAGACTTTCATACATCAGCATGTATCAATCCCAAGAGTTCACTAACTCTTTCTCTGTTTCCAATAAACAGAGCTATTGCCATCTTATCTCTGTGACATGACTGGCAAGTTTCACAATATGTAAATTCAAACTAGTTTAAATATGCATCTATATGTAACTTAGCTAGTCGGGTCGCATTGATATGACCTAGTCTACAATACCTCAAAAAGGATCCGTTCATTTCTGAACTCTTCCTCTTGTGTGTGTTCTGTAAACTAAGAACTGTAGTTTGATTTAGAACGTCAATTCTTTTAGATAACGTGCCTGAACCGATCAACTCTTGATATAAGAAATGTTCAAAACATTATCCAACAATACAAAATTATATCCTTCTTTACTAATAAAGAGATCGGTATGATTTTGTATATCAGGTTCGGTATCTAATGACATTTGTTCAGAATCAATGTATTCTGGTAATACAGGGTGATAGTGACCAACAGACTTGGCTGCAACACTTGCACCGTTTTCTGTCTCATGAAACTTATCACCCGTTCTCAGTTCTCTACCTATCTGTAGCCCATGTAACAGATTACATATGCGGGATCCTGATCCGGTATCACATACCCAGGACGTAAAGGATACTGAGAAACAGTTCTGTGTAATGAACACAGCCGAAGATGATGCATCAACATGCATTTTCTTCGTTTGGGCGGCACGGGAATTCTGGTAATCCCCAATTTCCTGCTCTGTCTTATAACAATTATAAGTTGGAGCGGGACCAACGTTCCCCAGCTCAGTATAACAAGCGGGTTCGGTCAATTCATCCGTTTTATTATCTTGATTAAGGCGTGATATGGTCGCTACCTGGAGAGAGAGAGAAGAAAACACTCAGCGTATGCTCTTGTAAGATTAGATTGGTTATATATTATATCTAATCAGGATGTCTCCCACTATTTTTGTCAAATCTTCCTTCAAACCCTAAAAGGAAAGACTAGCCGGGATTAATTACACGCTACGAGTTCGTCAATCTTTCAGCCAGGCTAGTGTCGGTACTTTGAGGGAGGTCCCCCGTGCTTTCGCACGAACCTAATTAATGTAAACCTCGTTTTCCCAGGGGCGTAACCCCGTTGACACCTTTCTAGACACCTACTTGATCGGCTAATTGTAATGTGTAAAACTCTCCCAGGAGTAACTCTTACACGCAGCGGGTATCGGGATCCAACTATCTCATAGAAGGTATGCAATCTCATTGCAAATTTCAACACTTGAAATTCCCAATAATATTTTTCCCCAAGCAATCTATGACCTTGACAAGGTCAACAAACCATAGACCGTAAGTCAAGTTCAACCCGTCATTTCCTGATTGAATTAAACCCACCCGCACGACCCTTGACAAGGTCAACAAAGTCGCACGACTACTCTAATCCAATCGCATCATATGCTTATACAGATAAGCAGTAATCAGCTACCGCACACTACGCCTTGACAAGGTCAACAAACGCAGCACGAATACTAACTATTACTTATCTGAAATGACGGAGGGCTACGACAGGTTTTTAAGAAAACCTTTTGCGTAATGAACTTGATATCGTCGTAGAATCGAGTGATTTTAAATGGAATGTTTTTGAGGCCTTTCTAGTTTTGCTAAAGGGGTCACTCCCGGTGAAGGGATCGTCGGCCCTTTCCTCATCGAATAAGGTGCAGGATATTTCACAAATATCACTATGCAAAGAAAAAACTATAGAAGCAATCAAAAACAAACCGAGGGGTGTAGCATCTGCCAGTTATCGCTAAAGGAGTCACTCCCGGTGAAGGGATCTCGGTCCTTTCCCTATCGAATAAGGTGCTGGATGTTCTACAAGAAACACCGCTATGCAAAACAAGAACTAGAGCTACCAGTTTTTAAACAAGTTTCTACAACATCTTAGGTTTCTTTTATTTCATTAATCTCATTAATGAAGTCCCATTTTAATATGCTTCGCAAGCATCACATTTGAAACGAAATCTGCAATATAACATATATCTCATATATATAATATAAATATTCATCTCAGGCAGTAATATGATCTCATCACAGAACATTGCAGCAGAAGAAACATATATGAAATATTGGATATACTAGGACGTCCGTGTTTTCAATACGAGCCTGTATAAAACACGGATTCCACGGTCGCGATGAATAGCCAAACCCACATCCCTAGACCCCTATGAGAGCGGCAAGCAACACAGCCAATTCTAGGGTTAGGAGACCCGGTCCCGACTCCTCGAGATGGTCTCCCACTGGCCCTAGAACCCGGTTACTTATGCTCCCCTCCTTGGGTCTACCTAATGCGGAAAAGTAAATAATATACAACGGTGACATCTTCCGCAACCTGGAAGTGCCCCAATAAAAGAATATTACATATAAGTTTTTACATGAATGAAAAAGAAAAACTCTCATCTCACATAAAACCCCCGGCTATTCAAACGCGACGATCCAATACAACATATCACAGCAACACATAATATCTTATATCATCAACGTAAGCAAGTATGCGTATCCCGATTGTCGTTGATGTATAGCAACGAAACCGGCGATACTCTACATACTACGCTTACGGTCACAAAAAAGAAAGTGTAAAACTACAACAGTTGGAATCCGCAACCACTTTAGACATCGCATGCCTAACCAAATGAATTCCTTAGACATCTCATGCCTAACAATTATAAACCCCGCATTTTAGTCTCATTATCGAAAACTCTTTTCAATATCAAGTCAGGCAATTCAACAAGATTCCCGACATTATGATCGAATGCTCGTCGCAAACTTTAGTAGACGGCCGCACCCCCGGATGCCTTCGATGAAGTGCACTAAGGCGGAACACCGCTGCCGCGAGCACCCGAACGGATGCTTTTGGCGACGGGGTTCTCCTACAGTCACTTGGTCGGGGCTAAGAGGTGTAGCTGTCTATTAAGTTTATCCGGCGAGTATCCGCGTACGCTACGTGATTGCGACGGACTTTTGATCACATCAAAATTCCGTGGCAACTGATCATTTGAGACTAATCTGCTATGTTTATAATATTCAAATTAGTTATCTCATAACTTTTTGTGGATTCCAAATATTGTATCACATTCCAGATAAAACAGAAAATGTTAAACTTTCCGATCGAACAATCAAACACCCAAGATTTCCCCAATATATCTCAACACTTGAAATCAGTTTAAAAACATCCATCACATGCCACAGTACCAATGGTCCAGCCGTAGAAGGTTCAAGCCAACGCCTCACATGTGGCATGCCGTACTGCCCCAAACCCTAAGGTTCAAAAGGCAGTTCAAGACGGTCACATAATCGAGTTAAGGTTTGTTGTCTTCTAGAGGGTCCACCGCGTTACTTGCACGACTTAGAATGTTCTTAAACACGAGGAAAAATCCAACTTTTGAAAAATTTTCCGACAGGGGAAAAAGTGAGTTATCGATATCCGCCCGAACTTTTTAACAGTTTCTAAAATTATCCGGACAAACTAAACAAAGTTAAATTATCCGATCGAATCAACGATTCCCCAATACAACCCTTGAAAACTCAACACTTGAGTGGAATTAAAATATTCCCAGAAAAAAATAACAAGAAAGGGCCTAAAAATAATTACATGAAATTTCAGGGACTAAGTCCAAATTTTGGCCGCGGAACCGCCGCAAAACTCATGGTTTGGCCGCGTTTACGCGGGCAAATTTTTGAATTAGAGGTTCGTACTTCACAGTAATTCTTAGTTTTTCCTGCTTGTTTTTCTGAGCATTTTTAATTCAGAAAATATCAACTTTTTAAAAAATGTACAGAGAGGGTTCCGTGTCGGGGTTTCGGCGTTCGATCGGACTTTAAACTTCGTCTAGACTTCGCCTAAATCTCTAGCTTGGCTCTGATACCACTGTAGGGTTGCGAAGCATGCGCACAAGGGTCTACGAGGCATCAACCATGCCCGATTAAAAATTTAGCCATGCCGAACAACCCGAATACGGATCTTTAAACTAGAGATTAGGCGAAAACAAACATGCTAAACATTTTAACACTAAGTGAGAGGGATTACAACCTTTGTAGATCCGGTCCTTCACTTCATATGCTCCGTGTTGTGGTCCCTTCACTGCGATCATCGGGTTCCGGACTCTCGAGAGGTTCCACGAAGATAAAGATGCAACCTTTGCTTCCGATCTTCGATACAAAGATGATCTACCTTGAGGTTTCGTTAACACAAGCTAACACTCATGAAATGATGTGAACACCCTCATCCAAATGGCAAGGGAAGATGAGGATGATGAAGTAGGATTTTTGCTCTCTTTATTTATCTTTTTCTCACATTTATTCATCACTTGGAAAAAAGCTAGCAAACTTTTTCTATGAAGAAAGAAGAAGGAAGAAGATGATGAATAATAGAATTATGATAGAATTCCTTTTGTGATGAATAATGCAAAGAAGATAATGATCAATAATGCAACCATGGTTAACATAACCTTTGTAGAGAATTAACCAAGGCTAGGGTTTGGGTTAGGTTAAGAATGGGTCACTTGAAAATATCTTTTCCAAAACAAAAAAGAAAACCTTCTAGAATCTACTAGAAGTCATTAACCCAAATCAAACCCTAATCTTGATTAATCTTTACTAAACATGTTGCATTAGTTATCATATCATGTTACAATATTATATATCACATATATAATATTTATTGTAACCAAATAAAATAATACAATTAACATATATCGCATATATATCAATGTATTACCCGAGTGAGAAAAAGAATCTTTTAGTGAGCTAATATTAGTTAATGTAATTTAATATATCATATATATTATTATACATTAAATTATCGAATCGACACTTGATCCGACAATCCGGCTATATCGCATATAACCGACTAATATTTATTCGTACCGATTCATCAAATCAACACTTGATCCGATGACCCGGCTGATATCAAATATCGCGAGAATGGAATATGGTATCTCATATCATATTATCCTCGGTCCCGCACATATTGTTAGTTATATGTATGCCCTAGAGGCCATTACTGTACATTGGATGTATATTGTAGTGGATGCTGGGACATATATAGGGAGGACTTTCTTGCTCGACATGATAGTATGCTATTTGGTTGCTCTTTACCTTAACGTGTACACAGATTGTCTCTTTATTACATGTTGGTAAAGCCCTTAGGATGTGTACTTGACTACCTGGACTATGATGCGGATCATACTAGTGGGGACATGGTAGTCCATAAGTACATCCTTCAAAGTCCCTAGTCGTGGGTATATCGAGACGGGGCATCGATATACCAGAGTAGACTAGCGTATACCTTCTCGACCCATACAGATGGGCGATGGATGATCCCATATCCATTGGTGTTTGACATCAGAGATGATATACGGGTGCTCAGTAGAGACTGGGTACACTGGACGGACTCGCCGAGAACTCCCAGATGGTATTATACCTTACGTCAGATGGCAGTTCTCTGGTGACACTGGTACAGAGTAGTCTGTTGACCCGAGATCGTCATGGAGTCTTGTGTGGTTCCCACTGTGCTTTGATTTCCATCTTACCACGTCCAAGAGGGCGTGCAAAATGGTGGTTTTTGGGTACAGTCCCGAGTCACATGGAGGCAATGAGCGATAGGAGGGGATTCGTCTCTCCCGGTATAGAGGGTTGATGTTGCGCTGTGTTCGATTGGCTATAACCGGAAATCCCTGGCCAGGGTTGCTGAGATTTACTGGTAAGTGTTACCAGTAGTTTCTCGAACTGTTATAGACCTCATATCGACACGACTTATCGAGCTATTGGGGTCTGACGTTTACCACCCCTAGGCAAGATATGCGACATATCAGACGATCAGACCGGACTGTACGGTAGTGTTACTGGTTGGATTCACTGGAGTGTGAACGGGCTTGCTCGTCGATCTTCTGATCGCTCAATACCCGGGTGGCCGTTACGTTTAGCAGACCGCTTGCGGCTTGTGGGTGTTTGATATGATCATCACCTGCTGCCGGCGTATTGACGGGTCTTTAGAGTCCTACACAGAGGTTTCCTGGCTCAAGAAAAACGAAATAGGAGCGCATATGAGATATGTGCGGGACCGAGAATAATACCAGTATGTGATACTGTATTCGATTCTCGCGATTTGTAACATTGATCGGTTATATGCGTTATAGCCGGGTTATCGGATCAAGTGTTGATTCGATAAGTTGTTACTATTGATATTAGTCGGTTATATGCGATATGACCGGATCGTTAAATCAAGTGTTGATTTAATGATTTAATGTATAATTATATATTTGATATATTACTTTGCATTAACTAGTATTGGTTCACTTTAAATGGATTTTCTCACTTGGATTGTGCACATTGTATATGTGATATACTTTTGTACACAAGTTTGTATCATGTTTGATGATACATGCTCACTAGGGTTTGTGTAAAGATTAAACCATGGTTATTTAAATGGTTAGGGTTTTGATTTTCATATCCATTTATTCATTTGTTTATTAATTTCTTTTTGGCAAAAGAAATGAAAATGGTGGCTTGATTTGTATGCTTATTGAATCTTCATGAAGGTTTGACTAAGTCACCATTTTTGTCTCATGCTTAACCCTAACCATTCCTTTTAACCATGATTCATTCTCTACACTTAACCATGGTTTTGAATATGATAAGTATTGATTTTCTTTTTCATTTAAAATTAACTTATCATATTCTTCATCTTCTTCTTCTTCTTCACTTCAAGAAAAAGCTTGAAAGCTTTAATGGCAAAGTGAGAAAAAGAGTGAGAAATCCAATTCTAAAGTGAACCCACTTCCTATTTCTTCATCCTCTACCTCTTGCCAAGTAGTATAGGGTGTTTCCTTCACAAGTTTTCATGGCTTAGTGAAGGTGGAGCTTGATCTAGTGATGCCTCGACGTAGATCATCTTCGGCACGTCGTCGATGACCTAGCCCGCTTTTTCTCCGATAAAGCCGACGCTAGAGCCCAGGATTTGATATGGACAGCGAGGAGAATTCATTGCGGAGCTATGGAGATGGAGAAACGGATCTACAAAGGTTGTATGTTCGTTTACTTTTAGTTAAAGTAGTTAACTAGTCGCTTTATCGCCTAAACATCTAGCCAACGATCTAGTCTAGGGTTTCTCGGCACCGTATTTTTAGAAATTGGCATGGTTGATGCCTTGTGAGACCTCTTGTGCGTGCCTAGGAACCCTACAATGGTATCAGAGCCTAGCTAGAGCCTTAGGCGAAGTCTAGACGACGTTTGAAATCCGAACGAACATCGAAACCCATTCCCAAAATGCTCTCTGGAAATTTTCTAAAATTTTGGATTTTTGTCAATTAAAAATTTGCAGAAAAATAAGCAGGGTGTTATTTGAATTACTGTGAAATACGAGGGCCTAAATCGACTTTTCCACCGCGGAACCGCGGCACAAGCTAGGCATGTGCGGCGGTTACGCGGCCTTACTGTTCCCTTGTCTGATGATTTCTGCACAGTAACTCATATAATTTAATGCTATATTTTCTGGGGTATTTTTATTGTGACTCTACAGAAGAGTAATCTGGGGTACTATTGGGAATCAAAGATTTGATCGGATTATCAAATTTCGTCTTTGTGTTATTCCGGATAATTTTTTGAATATGTTAAAAAGTTCGACCGGATATAAATACCCAATTTTTCCCCTGTCGGGAAATTTCCAAGTGTTGGATTTTTCCGTGGTTTAAAGACGTTCTAAGTAGTGAAAGTAACTCGATGGACCCTCTAGAAGACTACAAACCTTAACTCGATTATGTGACCGTCTTGAACTGCCCTTTGAACCTTCGGGTTTGGGGCAGTACGGCGTGCCACATGTGAGGCGTTGGCTTGACCCTTCTACGGCAGGACCGTTGGTACTGAGGCACGAACTGAATGTTTTTAGACTTGTTTCATGTGTTGATCTGTATCGGGAAAACTTGGGTGTTCGGTTGTTCGATCGGAAAGTTTAACATTTTCTGTTTATCCGGAATGTGATACAATAATTGGAATTCACAAATAGTTATGAGATAACTGAATGAATGTTATAAACATAGCAGTTTAGTCTCACTTGATTGGTTGCCACGGAATTTTGATGTGATCGAAAGTCCGTCGCAATCACGTAGCGTACACGGATACTCGCCGGATAAACTTAATAGACAGCTACACCCCATAGCCCCGACCAAGTGACTAAAGGAGAACCCCGTCGCCGAAAGCATCCGTTCGGGTGCTCGCGGTGGCGGTGTTCCGCCTTGGTGCACTTAGTCGACGGAGTCGGGGGTGCGGCCGCCTACTGAAGTTTACGACGAGCATTCGATCGGTCTTTCGGGAATCTTGTTGAATTGCCCGACTTGATATTGAAAAGAGTTTTCGATAATGAGACTAAAATGCGGAGTTTATAATTGTTAGGCATGCGATGTCTAAGTAATTCATTTGATCAGGCATGCGATGTCTGAGGTGGTTGCGGATTCCAACTGTTGTAGTTTTACACTTTCTTTTCTGTGACCGTAAGTGTAATATGTGATATCGCCGGTTTCGTTGCTATATGCCAACGACAATTGGGATGCATATATTTACTTACGTTGATGACATGTGATGTTATGTGTTGCTGGATATGTTATATTGGATCGTCGTGTTTGAATAGCCGGGGGTTTTTTTGTGAGATGAGTGTTTTTCATTTTCATTCATGTAAAAACTTGTATGTAATATTCTTTTATTGGGGCACTTCCAGGTTGCGGAAGTTGTCACCGTTGATGTATATTATTTACTTTTCCGCACTAGGATAGACCCAAGGAGGAGAGCACAAGTAACCGGGTTCTGGAGTCCAGTGGGAGACCAACTCGAGGAGTCGAGTCCGGGTCTCCTAACTCCAGAGTTGGTAGGGTTGCTTGCCGCTCTCGTAGGGGTCTTGGGGTGTGGGTTTGGCTATTCATCACGACCGTGGAATCCGTGTTTTATACTGGCTAGTATTCAAAACACGGACGTCCTAGTATATTCAATATTTCATATGATTCTTCTGCTGCGATATCTGTGATGTGATCATGTGATGTTCTGTGATAGATACAGTATATAGTATATATGATATATTATATAGACGTTACTTATGTTTTACACCCGCGCTAGCCCTGCCCCGCTCTGCCGTTAGTTACCTAACCTAACGGTGCACGAGGGGACGTCGAGGCAAATGCGATGGCATAAGTGTACGTCGTATTTATCTGTGATGTTTAAGTACATAAATGATGGGACTTCATTAATGTGATTAATGAAATAAAAGAAACCTAAGATGTTGTAGAATCAAATTTCAAAATAAAACAGGTAGCTACAGTTCTTGCTTTGCACAGCGGTATATATGATATATCCTGCACCTTATTCGATAAGGAAAGGACCGAGATCCCTTCACCGGGAGTGACTCCTTTAGCAATAACTGGCAGATGCTACACATTCGGTTTGTCTTTTGATTGCTTTTAAGTGTTTTTGCTTTGCACAGTGATATATATGATATATCCTGCACCTTATTCGATGAGGAAAGGACCGACGATCCCTTCACCAGGAGTGACTCCTTTAGCAAAACTAGAAAAGCCTCAAAAACACTCCATTTCAAAATTCATTCGATCCTACAACGATATCAAGTTCATTACGCAATAGGTTTTCAGAAAAACCTGTCGTAGCCCTCCGTCATTTCAGATAAGTACTAGTTAGTATTCGTGCTACGTTTGTTGACTATGTTAAGGCGTAGTGTGCGGTAGCTAATTAGTGCTTATCTGTATAAGCATATGATGCGATTGGATTAGGGTAGTCGTGCGACTTTGTTGACTATGTTAAGGGTCGTGCGGGTGGGTTTAATTCAATCGGGAAATGACGGGTTGAACTTGACTAGCACTTATGATTTGTTGACTATGTTAAGGTCATATAGCTGCTAGGGGCAAAATATTATCGGGAATTTCAAGTGTTGAAATTTGCAATGAGATTGCATACCTTCTATGAGATAGTTGGATCCCGATACCCGCTGCGAGTAAGAGTTACTCCTGGGAGAGTTTTATACATTACAATTAGCCGATCAAGTAGGTGTCTAGAAAGGTGTTAACGAGGTTACGCCTCTGGGAAAACGAGGTTTACATTAATTAGGTTCGTGCGAAAGCACGGGGGACCTCCCTCAAAGTACCGACACTGGCCTGGCTGAAAGATTGGCGAACTTGTAGTGTGTAATTAATCCCGGCTAGTCTTTCCTTTTAGGGTTTGAAGGAAGATTTGATAAAAAGCAGTGGGAGCCATCGTGATTAGATAAAATAATAACCAATCTATTCTTGACAGAGCGCACGCTGAGTGATTTCTTCTCTCTCTCTCCAGGTAGCGACCATATCACGCCTTAATCAAGATAATAATACGGATTATTGACCGAACCCGCTTGTTATACTGAGCTGGGGAACGTTGGTCCCGCTCCAACTTATAATTGTTATAAGATCGAGCAGGAAATTGAGGAATACCAGATTTCCCGTGCCGCCCAAACGAAGAGAGTGCATGCTGATGCATCATCTTCGGGTCTGTTCATTACAAAGAACTGTTTCTCAGTATCCTCCGCATCCTGGGTATATGATACCGGATCAGGATCCCAGATATGTAATCTGTTACATAGGGCTACAAAAGGGTAGAAAAACTGAGAACGGGTGATAAGTTTCATGAGGCAGAAAATGGGGCAAGTGTTGCAGCCAAGTCTGTCGGTCACTGTCACCCTGTATTACCAATACATTGATTCTGAACGAATGTTATTAGATACCGAACCTGATATACAAAATCATATCGGTCTCTTTATTAGTAAAGAAAGGATATAATTTTGTATTGTTGGATAATGTTTTGAACATTTCCTATATCAAAAGTTGATCGGTTCAGGCACGTTATCTAAAAGCATTGATGTTCTAAATCAAACTACAGTTCTTAGTATATAGAACACACACAAGAGGAAGAGTTCAGAATTGAACCATTCCTTCTTGAGGTATTGTAGACTAGGTCATATCAATGCGACCCGACTAGCTGGAGTTACATTTAGATGCATATTTAAATCAGTTTGAATTTACATCTTGTGAAACTCGCCAGTCATGTCACAAAGATAAAATGACCATAGCTCTGTTTATTGGAAACAGAGAAAGAGTTAGTGAACTCTTGGGTTGATACATGTTGATGTATGTAAGGTCCCCTGTCTATACATGCCAAGACCGGTTCTTTGTACTTCATTACGTTCTCTGATGATCTCTTTAGATTCAGACATATGTTCCTGTTGAAACATAAGTCCGAACCTTTTGAGATATTCATAGAATATAAGTTAGAAGTAGAGAACCAATACGGGTATAAGTATTATGTCCTTTGATGTGATCGAGGAGGAGAATACTTGAGCACGGAAATTCTGGACTATTCATAAGGAGAATGAGATTCTCTTTCAGCATTACTCCTCCGTATACACCATAGCACGATGGTATATCGGGGCGGAGCAATAGCACCCTATTCGATATGGTGTGCTCTATGATGAGTACTACTGAGTTACCTATTTCCTTTTGGGAGTTATGCACTTGAGAAGCTGCATACCTATTGAAAATGGTTCAAATCAAATCAGTTGCCTACCACTTCATATTTGATATGATATGGGAAGAGCCCATGTCTTAAGCTAGTTAAGATTTAGGGTTGTCCGGCCTATGTCTAAAAGCAAAATCCGGACAAGCTCGAGGCAAGGTCTGTAATGTACAACTGGAAAGGTTCCAGCTATACAATTTGCAGCCGATGATTTGATAAAACCAAAGGATTCAGTAGATTCCAACGAACCTCAGCCTCTCCGCCGATCTAGTAGGGTTCCTCACCCACCTGAGAGATACTTCGGTTGCTCTATGACAGTGGGAGCGAGGATTGCATCATGAGATGATGACCCAACTAATTTCGAGCTGGCCATCAGGAGTAAGACTCTGTAAGAATGGCTGGATGCTTAGCAATCTGAGATGGAATCCATGTACACCAGCAAAGTATGGACTTTGGCTGCTATATCTGAAGGGTTAAATCCCCATCAGGAGCAAGTATATCTTGAGAAGATTACTTGGTGTAGATGGAAAAGTTGCGACTTTCAAAGCTAGACTAGTTAAAGGTTTTCGTCATCGACCAGGCGTGGATAATGATGAAGCCTTTTCCAGTACCTATGCTTAAGTCCATCCAGATACTACTTGCCACGGCTACATACCATGACTACGATATCTGGCGGTTGGGTGTCATGACTGCTTTTCTAAATGATGTTTTAGAAAAGTGCGACTATAAGTACACAGTCAGAAGGCCTCGTAGACAGTGGGAGCAGCGGAAACGTGTGCAAGATGCTTTATAGGATAAAGCAGGCATCGCGGAGTTGGAACATCTGTTTCGATGGATTTGTCAAGGAAGTTGACATCATCAAAATGGTAGATGAACCTTGTATATACAAGAAGGTAGTAGGGAGTATGGTGGTGATCCTCGTAGAGTACGTGGATGACATACTCTTGATAGGGAAGGAGTTTCCTATGCTACGCTCGATCAATCTCCGCTTATCACTCTGATTCTCCATATAGGACCAAAGTGATACCTACTAAATCCTGGATTTTGGATCTATGAGATAGATCTAAATGGATGTTAGGAATCTCACTAGTAGTAGTGAGATGGTATCAATTGATCCTGGGGAAAATCACTGGAAGGGTTCCAGGGTGATAAAGACGACTGAATGTCAGTCGCAGGCATTGTCTTTACCCTCAATCGAGGGACGGTATGTTGGAAGAGTTCCAAGCTAGATACCGTGACATACTAGACGATAAAGGCATGATACATCGCTACTTAAGATGCTACCAAAGAGACTGTTTGGATGTATAATGGTTCATGAGATGAACTATGTTCCTACCATTGTGAGACAATGGAGTTGTGGCTTATGCCAAGGAACGTCCGTCCCATTAGTGATCCAGACATATTCTAAGGCAGTATCACCTGATCATGGAGATGGTTGATCTCTAAGGGATCGAGGTTAGGAGAGTAGACTCAGAGGACAACACGGCGGATCCACTCACGAAGGCCTATTCCCAGAGAGAGACTTTTATGGGATGGTTGAGTATGAGATACTACAACCACTGCTACAGATGGCCCTAGTGCAAGTGGGAGATTGTTAGTTATATGTATGCCCTAGAGGCCATTACTGTACATTGGATGTATATTGTAGTGGATGCTGGGACATATATAGGGAGGACTTTCATGCTCGACATGATAGTATGCTATCTGGTTGCTCTTTACCTTAACGTGTACACAGATTGTCTCTCTATTACATGTTGGTAAAGCCCTTAGGATGTGTACTTGACTACCTGGACTATGATGCGGATCATACTAGTGGGGACATGGTAGTCCATAAGTACATCCTTCAAAGTCCCTAGTCGTGGGTATATCGAGACAGGGCATCGATATACCAGAGTAGACTAGCGTATACCTTCTCGACCCATACAGATGGGCGATGGATGATCCCATATCCATTGGTGTTTGACATCAGAGATGATATACGGGTGCTCAGTAGAGACTGGGTACACTGGACGGACTCGCCGAGAACTCCCAGATGGTATTATACCTTACGTCAGATGGCAGTTCTCTGGTGACACTGGTACAGAGTAGTCTGTTGACCCGAGATCGTCATGGAGTCTTGTGTGGTTCCCACTGTGCTTTGATTTCCATCTTACCACGTCCAAGAGGGCGTGCAAAACGGTGGTTTTTCGGTACAGTCCCGAGTCACATGGAGGCAATGAGCGATAGGAGGGGATTCGTCTCTCCCGGTATAGAGGGTTGATGTTGCGCTGTGTTCGATTGGCTATAACCGGAAATCCCTGGCCAGGGTTGCTGAGATTTACTGGTAAGTGTTACCAGTAGTTTCTCGAACTGTTATAGACCTCATATCGACACGACTTATCGAGCTATTGGGGTCTGACGTTTACCACCCCTAGGCAAGATATGCGACATATCAGACGATCGGACCGGACTGTACGGTAGTGTTACTGGTTGGATTCACTGGAGTGTGAGCGGGCTTGCTCGTCGATCTTCTGATCGCTCAATACCCGGGTGGCCGTTACGTTTAGCAGACCGTTTGCGGCTTGTGGGTGTTTGATATGATCATCACCTGCTGACGGCGTATTGACGAGTTTTTAGAGTCCTACACAGAGGTTTCCTGGCTCAAGTAAAACGAAATAGGAGCGCATATGAGATATGTGCGGGACCGAGAATAATACCAGTATGTGATACTGTATTCGATTCTCGCGATTTGTAACATTGATCGGTTATATGCATTATAGCCGGGTTATCGGATCAAGTGTTGATTCGATAAGTTGTTACTATTGATATTAGTCGGTTATATGCGATATAACCGGATCGTTAAATCAAGTGTTGATTTAATGATTTAATGTATAATTATATATTTGATATATTACTTTGCATTAACTAGTATTGGTTCACTTTAAATGGATTTTCTCACTTGGATTGTGCACATTGTATATGTGATATACTTTTGTACACAAGTTTGTATCATGTTTGATGATACATGCTCACTAGGGTTTGTGTAAAGATTAAACCATGGTTATTTAAATGGTTAGGGTTTTGATTTTCATATCCATTTATTCATTTGTTTATTAATTTCTTTTTGGCAAAAGAAATGAAAATGGTGGCTTGATTTGTATGCTTATTGAATCTTCATGAAGGTTTGACTAAGTCACCATTTTTGTCTCATGCTTAACCCTAACCATTCCTTTTAACCATGATTCATTCTCTACACTTAACCATGGTTTTGAATATGATAAGTATTGATTTTATTTTTCATTTAAAATTAACTTATCATATTCTTCATCTTCTTCTTCTTCTTCACTTCAAGAAAAAGCTTGAAAGCTTTAATGGCAAAGTGAGAAAAAGAGTGAGAAATCCAATTCTAAAGTGAACCCACTTCCTATTTCTTCATCCTCTACCTCTTGCCAAGTAGTATAGGGTGTTTCCTTCATAAGTTTTCATGGCTTAGTGAAGGTGGAGCTTGATCTAGTGATGCCTCGACGTAGATCATCTTCGGCACTTCGTCGATGACCTAGCCCGCTTTTTCTCCGATGAAGCCGACGCTAGAGCCCGGGATTTGATATGGACAGCGAGGAGACTTCATTGCGGAGCTATGGAGGTGGAGAAACGGATCTATAAAGGTTGTATGTTCGTTTACTTTTAGTTAAAGTAGTTAACTAGTCGCTTTATCGCCTTAACATCTAGCCAACGATCTAGTCCAGGGTTTCTCGGCACCGTATTTTTTGAAATTGGCATGGTTGATGCCTTGTGAGACTTCTTGTGCGTGCCTAGGAACCCTACACATATCACATATGTGCTCCTACTCCGTTTTGCCTGAGCCAAGAAACCTCTGTGTAGGACTCTAAAGAATCGTCAATACGCCGGCAGTAGGTGATGATCATATCAAACACCCACAAGCTGCAAGCGGTCAGCTAAACGTAACAGCTACCCAGGTATTGAGCGCTCAGAAGATCAACAAGCAAGCCTGTACATTCTCCTGTGAATCCAAACAGTAACACTCCCGTACAGTCCGGTCTCGTCGTCTGATATGTTGCATATCTCGCCTAGGGGTGGTAAACGTCAGACCCCAGTAGCTCGATAAGTCGTGTCGATATGAGGTCTATAACAGTTCGAGAAACTACTGATAACACTTACCAGTAAATCTCAGCAACCCTGGCCAGGGATTTCCGGTTATAGCCAATCGAACACAGCACAACATCAACTCCCTATACCGGGAGAGACGAATCCCCTCCTATCGCTCATTGCCTCCATGTGATTTGGGACTGTACCCAAAAGCCACCTTTTTGCACGCCCTCTTGGACGTGGTATGATGGAAATCAAAGCACAGTGGGAATCACACAAGACTCTATGACGATCTCGGGTCAACAGACTACTCTGTACCAGTGTCACCGGAGAACTGCCATCTGACGTGAGGTATAATACCATCTGGGAGTTCTCGGCGAGTTCGTCCAGTGTACCCAGTCTCCACTGAGCACCCGTACACCATCCTTGATGTCAAACACCGATGGATATGGGATCATCCATCGCCCATCATATGGGTCAAGGTGCGTATACGCTAGTCTACTCTGGTGCATCGATGCCCTGTCTCGATACACCCTCAACTAGGAACAGTTATAGGATGTACTCGTCAACTACCGTGGCCCCACTAGTATGATCTCATCATAGTCCCAGTAGTCGAGTATATATCGTAAGGGCTTTATCAACATGTAACATAGAGACAATCAGAGTACATGTTAAGATAAAGTACAACCAGATAGCATACTATCATGTCGAGCAAGAAAGTCCTCCCTATATATGTCCTAGCATCCACTACAATATACATCGTATGTACAGTAATGGCCTCTAGGGCATTCATATAACTAACATTTCTTACAAAAGAGATTAATGGCTCTGAGGTAGAACTGGAAGAGGATCCAGCTGTACAAACCACAACAGAAGATTTAGTAGAACCAAAGGATTCGGTAGTTCCCGATGAACCCCAGCCACTCCGCCGATCTAGTAGGGTTCCTCACCCACCTGAGAGATACTACGGTTTTCTCATAGATGGTGGGAGCAAGGATTGCATCATGGTTGATGATGACCCAACTAGCTTCGAGCAGGCCATCACAAGTGGGGACTCAGTGAAATGGTTGGATACAATGCGGTCCGAGATGGAATCCATGTACACCAACAAAGTATGGACTTTGGAAGATGCTCCTGAAGGGGTAAAACTCATTGGAAGCAAGTGGATCTTCAAGAAAAAAACTTGGTGTAGATTGGAAAGTGGAGACTTTCAAAGCTAGACTTGTTGCAAAGGGTTTTCGTCAAAGACCAGGTGTGGACTATGACGAAACCTTTTCTCCAGTGGCTATGCTTAAATCCATCCGGATCATGCTTGCCATCGCTGCATGTCATGACTGCGAAATCTGGCAAATGGATTTTAAGACCGCCTTTCTAAACAGTGATTTAGAAGAGTGCGTGTACATGACTCAGCCAGAGGGCTTCGTAGATAGTGGGAGCAGCGGGAAGGTGTGCAAGCTGCTTAAATCCATTTATGGATTAAAGCAAGCATCGCGGAGTTGGAACATCTGCTTTGACGTCGTTATCAAATAGTTCGATTTCGTCAAAAACGTAGATGAACCTTGTATCTACAAGAAGGTGGCAGAGAGTAAGGTTGTCTTCCTCGTATTGTACGTGGACGACATACTCTTGATAGGAAATGACATTCCTATGCTGCAATCGGTCAAGCTCTTCTTATCACAAAGATTCTCAATGAAAGATCTTGGTGATGCCTCCTGCATATTGGGAATCAGGATCTATAGAGATAGATCTAAAAGAATATTGGGATTGTCCCAGTCCAGGAACATTGACACCATACTAAAGAGGTTTAGTATGGAAGAGTCCAAACGTGGGTTTTTACCCACGATCTCAGGGCTCACTCTCTCCAAAGAGATGTCTCCCAAGACTGATTTGGATAGAGCTCGCATGCAAGGTATACCCTATGCTTCGGCTGTAGGCTCTATCATGTACGCGATGCTATGTACCAGACCTGATGTAGCATACTCACTAAGTGTAGTGAGTAGGTATCAATCTGATCCTGGAGAGAGTCACTGGACAGCTGTGAAGAGCATTCTTAAGTACTTGCGAAGGACTAAAGAGATACTCTTGGTGTATGGTAACGGAGAACTCCAAGTGGAGTCCTTTACCGATTCAAGCTTCCAGAGTGATAAGGACGACTCTAAGTCGCAGTCGGGATTTGTCTTTACCCTTTACGGAGGGGCGGTTAGCTGGATGAGTTCCAAGCAGGAAACCGTGGCAGACTGGATGATGGAGGCTGAAAACATCGCTGCCAACGATACTGCCAAAGAGACTGTCTGGATCAAGAAGTTCATTACTGAACTTGGAGTGGTTCCATCCATTGAGAATCCAATACCTTTGTATTGCGATAACAATGGAGCGGTGTCTTTAGCCAAGGAACCCAGGTCCCATCAGCGATCCAGGCATATTCTGAGGCGGAATCACCTGATCCGGGAGATAGTTGATCGCCTGGAGATCGAGGTCAGGAGGGTTGACTCGAAGAACAACATAGCGGATCCACTCGCGAAGGCCATTCTCCAGATACAGTTTGAGAAACTCTTCGGGATGCTCGGTATGCGATACTATAGCAGCTGGCCATAGTGCAAGTGGGAGATTGTTAGTTGTATGTATGCCCTAGAGGCCAGTATTGTACATATGATGTATATTATATTGGATGCTTGGACATATATAGAGAGGACTTTCTTACTCGATATGATAGTATGCTATCTGGTTGCTCTTTATCTTAACATGTATACTTGTCTCTTGATACTGCTTTATAGTTACATGTTGGTAAAGCCCTTAGGATGAGTACTTGACTACCTGGACTATGATGTGGATCATACTAGTGGGGACATGGTAGTCCATAAGTACATCCATCAAAGTCCCTAGTCGTGGGTGTATCGAGACGGGGCATCGATATACTAAAGTAGACTAGCATATACGCTTCTCGACCCATGAGATGGGCGATGGATGATCCTATATCCATTGGTGTTTGACATCAGAGATGGTATACGAGTGCTCAGTAGAGACTGGGTACACTGGACGGACTCCCCGAGAACTCCAAGATGGTATTATACCTCACGTCAGATGGCAGTTCTCTGGTGACACTTGTGCAGGTTAGTCTGTAGACCCGAGATCGTCATAGAGTCTTGTGTGATTCCCACCGTGCTTTGATTTCCACCTTACCACGTCCATGAGGGCATGCAAAATGGTGGTTTTTGGGTACAGTCCCGAGTCACATGGAGGCAAATGAGCGATAGGAGGGGTTTTGTCTCTCCCGGTATTGGGGGTTGATATTGCGCAGTGCTCGATTGGCCGTAACAAGGAAGTCCCTGGCCAGGGCTGATTTAGAGATTTACTGGTAAATGTTACCAGTAGTTTCTTGACCCGTTATGAGCCTCACATCGGCACGACTTATCAGTTATTGGGGTCTGACGTTTACCACCCCTAGACTTGATATGCGACATATCAGACGAGGAGACCGGACTATACGGGAAGTGTTACCGGCAGGCTTTTACAGGAGTTGGAGCGGGCTTACTTGCTGATCTTCTGATCGCTCAATACCCGGGTAGCCGTTACGTCCAGCTAGTACCGCTGACGGCTTGTGGGTGCTTGATGTGATCATCACCTACTGCCGGCGTATTGACGAGTCTTTAGAGTCCTACATAGAGGTTTTACTGGCTCAGGCAAAACGAAATAGGAGCACGTATGTGATATGTGCGGGACCGAGAATAATGCGTGTATGTGATACCGTATTCTATTCTCCCGACTCTTTGTATCGGACGGTTATATATGATATAGCCGGGTTATCGAATCAAGTGTTGATTCGATAAATCGATACAATGAATGTTAGTCGGTTATATGAGATATGACCGGATTATTAAGTCAAGTGTTGATTTAATAATTAAGTGTATAATTGTATATTAGATATACTTGTATGCATATTACTTAATGGAAGCTTAGGATATTCACAGTTGTATATACAGTATTGCTAAAAATGGTAGTATGCTACTTGGTTTGTGTCTACTTTAATATGTGCATATGTTTCTTGTAACGTATCACTCATACATATTAGTAGAGCCCATAGAATCTTTGCTTGATTACCAGCGTTGTGATGGCAGTCACACTAGTGGGGGCTGGGTAGTCTGTAAGCAACATCCTATACAGGTCCCTGGTCGTTGGATTACCGAGATAGGGCATCGATTTTCCGGAGTAGACTAAGTGTGTACGCTTCTCATCCCAGTTGGGGATATGGTCTGTCCCATAGCCATCAGTACGTCGTACTGGAGATAGTATACAGGTGCTCGTTAGGTTACGGGTACACCGGACAGGACTCGTAGGGAAACTGTTAGATGGTATTATACCCGTCGTCAATTAATTGTTCCCTGGTGACATGAGTACAGCATAGGCTGCAGACTTGACACTGCTACTTCGCCTCGAGTGTGTCCCACTGTTCTTAGATTGCTACCCTACCACACCCAAAGGAGTCGTGCAAACAGGTAGCAGTTGGGTGCAGTCCCGAGCACTTGGAGGCAGTAGTGGTTAGACAGGATTCGTCTCTCCCGGTATTGGGAGATGATATCGCGCTGTGTCAGAGAGCCATTACGCAAAGTCCCTGGCCAGGGCAAGCGAGATATACTGGTAGGTTCCAGTAGCTTCTCAGGGTGTAATGGGCTTCGCTCCGACACGACTTATACAGCTATTAGGGGACTGACGCTTGCCGCCCCCTAGGCTTGATATGCGATAGTCTTAGACGAACAGACCGGACTGTACGGAGATTGTCACATCAGGCTCAGTAGGAGTTCGGATGGTTTTCCTCATCAGCCTTTTTATCGACATCTACCTGGGGACCGTTACGTACAGCTAGTGCCGCTTGCGGTCTGTGGTTAAACCCACTGCCACCGTAGTGTCGAGTCTTTAGAGTCCCACACAGAGAGTTTCCATTCTCCAGGCGAAACGATATAGAGGTCGTATGGTTTTACGACAAGGGTTCGGACCCGTACGTGTGTTTACGCACGTACGACTTTTCGGACAGTTTTTACTAGCCGGCTTTGGTTTAAGCCAGATTCTAATATCGGGTTATTGGATTTATACAGTCTAAAGTTTTTCCGTGTTTTCACGGATTGGAGGGGCGTTCTCGTAATTTGTCGGGAAGCATCTAGAAGAGTGGTGACTAAGGGGTTAAGGTGGCATGAGCATTAAATGCTTAATGACTTATTTGTGTGATTCATCCTTTGTATTAAATGATGCATTAATTAGTTAGTGAGTCATTTTTGATGAATCACACTAGGTGAATGAATCAACCATGATGATTAATCATATATATTTATTTATTTGATAAATTGTTATGGTTGTTAAATTCACATGAGCTCATTATTCATTCTCATTCTAATGCTTACCTTCTCTCTCCTCAAGCTCACTCTCTCTTCAAACCCTAACCCTAACCTCTCATGTGTTGAGATCAAGGGTTAGCTGGACTAATACTTTCATAACCTCACTCTATATCCCCTAGGTAGCTTAGATTAGCACTTTGAGCAACCTAGTTATCTCAAGTTTAGAGATCAAACTTGGTTTAGAAACTTTCGAGTGGATCGTCTTTGACTCGAGGAGGCCGTTGAGGTGCCGATGTTCCAAGGAGCCTACGAGGAGTGGAGGACAGCGATGAAGACCCGAAGGACAAGTAACGTGAGGTATAACTTCGAATCCGAGTAGTTAAACCTCTAGTAGATAGTTAGCAATGGTTTAGATATGATTCATGCGCTCAAGTCCGTGTTACGAAGCTTTGATAATCGTTTTTCATATATTCCGCCTTCCCGCAAGTTAGTTGGGTGCGTGACATGGACTTACAGTGGTATCAGAGCCAACTAAACCATTACTAGCTTGTTAGCAACTAATTATAAGTTCGATCGACGGAAAACACGAAAACAAAACCCTGAAAATTCCAAGTTTCTGTTAATTTTAAACCTGTCTGAAAAATTATTTGATATGTCTTAAAAATCACAGCAGGGAATTTTATGAATTCTGGGAAAATACGAGTGCACAAAACGACAAGACAGACAGTGCTTTGGGCCGCGGATCCGCCGCCGAGTCAACTCGGTTTTGACTCGTATTTTCACTGTTATTCGTTTTTTGTGGTGTTTTGTCTTCCTGTATATACTGTTTCTGCCAGGTTACTTCAGTGATGGTTTGCTTTTGGGGTAGACACGGAATATGGTATTCGATCGATGTTCTAAGATATTTGCTAACTGGGTCTTTATCTGTAATGTTTAATGTGTTCGTAAACCTCCCCTAACTGCTAGTATGTCGGTTGGCAGGGGGTTGCACATTTCTGTAATGTTTACTGTTTGTGTATATGAACTTGATTGGGATGTTGTGATGATTAGCCGGGGTTTGAAATGTGTTTTATATTCATTCATTCGATGTAAATGTAATATGATGTAATATTCTTTTGCGGGGCACATCCAGGTTGCGGTTGTAGCCACCGTTGTATTATTTTTTTTTACTGTTTTTGCTCCTAGGATAGACCCAAGATGGGGTACACAAACTACCGGGTACGTTGAAGTGTTTAGTGGCTTACTCACGTTGCTGAGGAAGACCGCTTCACTTCGGGTACTTGGCGGGTAGTTTGCTGTACCAGTAGGGGTCTGGGTGGGGTAATGGCTATTCATCACAACTGTGTAATCCGTATTTTGTTGCAGGCTCAAAGCAAACGCGGATTGCTTGTATATCCAATAAAGTTCATCTGTGATATGGAATGCTTATTATTGCGTCTGACGAATGTACAATATCTATATATAAATAGCTATTAGACGTCACTTATGTTTTACACCCGCGCTAGCCCAGCCCCCGCTCTGTCGTTAGTTAAGTAACCTAACGGGTGATGACGGGACCCCGTGGCGAATGCGGATGGCATAAGAGGACGTGGTATTTTCGTTGTTTTCTGCAATGATAAGATTAATGATGGGACGCATTATTATAATGCAAAGAAAATAAACAAAAGTTTAATCGTTGGAACAAATTTAAAAGAAACCACTCGGTAATTTTAAAAGAGCAGATTTTTTAATTGCAGAGCTTTAACCACTCCTTTTAAAAAGTATCAGGTTCCTTCGATTATATCAAGTTTACTACATTCACGGTTTTGCCAAAACCATTTGTAGCCCTCCGTCATTTCATATAGATAGTCAATAGTATTCAAGCTGTGTTTGTTGACTAAAGTCAAGGCACAGTGTTTGGTAGCTGTTGGGTATTTATATGTAGCATAGATAGATGCGTTGGTTTGGGACAGTCGTATTACCTTATTGACTAAAGTCAAGGGTATGTACAGGTGGGTTCAAATTAACCTGGATAATGACGGGTAGAACTTGACATGTGACTTATGATTTGTTGACTAAAGTCAAGGTCATAAGAGCATGGGGCAAAAATCAATATTGGGAATTTCTAAAAGAACTGAAATTTGCACAGATATGCATACCATTTTGGAGTTTGATGAATGTTGGTAGGATTCCTTCAACATTATCATACGATGATATTTTGGATCCCGATCTTACTGTGAGTATATACTACTTATCAGGAGATTCGTCACTTAACGATCAATGCTATAAACCAAGTAGGTGCCTAGAAAGGTGTCAGCGGGGCTACGCCCCCAGAGAAAAGAGATTCTTTAATTAAGGAACTTCGCGAAAGCGTTGGAAAACCTCCCTCGAAGTATCGACACTGGCCTGGCTGAACGGTTAAGCAAGTATTGTACGGTGAGAATAGTCCTGGCTAATTCTTCTTTTATGGTTTGAGGAAGGATTCGAGAAACAGTGGGAGCCATCCTGTTTAGATAAACTTAAAAACAATCTAAGCTTGTAACAACATCATACTAAAGTGTTTTCTTCTCTCTCTCTCTAAATTGCAGTGACCTTGTGACCACACATAGGTTACATCTAGATAATAATTTGACTGAATCTGACTTATATGACTGGCAAAAATTTATCCAGATGTCCATTGCCTGTGACAAGCTGGACTACCCTATTGAGGGACATTCCTATTGTTATGGGATTGGGCATTGGCAGAATGATTGCAGGGCTTTAGAATCCGGTAGCCAGGATACGAAGCATGTTGCGGCTTCAACTTCGGGTGTGTTTATGATAGAGAACTGTATGTCAGTTAACCCTACTTCCTGAGTATTGGATACCAGGTCAGGATCTCACATCTGTAATTCATTACAGGCTCTGAGAAACCGTTGGGTTATTGGGAGAGGTGATATGACTCTCACAGTTGCTAACGGAATGATCATGGACGCTGAATCCGTAGGGAATATCATCTTGGACTGACAACTGGGCAGATATTGATTCTGCGTAACTGTTTTTATGTACCAGATACTACTTGTAATATCATATCTGTATCCTTACTTTCTAAAGAAGGATATGATTTTACTTTTATAAGAGATGTGGTTCACATCCATCTAAATCAAGTTATGATTGGGTCAGGTACATTACAAAACGGAGTATACGTATTAAATCAAGCTCATATTTTCAGTGTCCAGAATACACTTAAAATAAAGTCTCCGGAATTAAATCAGGATTTCTTATGGCATTGTAGACTAGGTCACATCAATGAGAGAAGGTTGACTAAGTTACATAGAGAAGGATATTTGAATCCATTCGAATATCAATCTTATGCTACTTGTGAATCTTGTCTCATGAGAAAGATGACAAAGACTCCGTTTTCTGGACACGGAGTAAGAGCAAGCGAGCTCTTGGGACTCGTACACAGTGACGTGTGCGGTCCAATATCTACACATGCGCGAGGTGGTTATTCCTACTTCATTACTTTTACGGATGATTTCTCTAGGTATGGATATATCTTCTTAATAAAGCATAAATCCGAGACCTTTGAGAAATTCCAAGAATACAAGAATGAAGTACAAAAGCAAACCGGCAAAAGTATCAAGACACTGAGATCTGATCGAGGTGGTGAATACTTAAGTGCCGAGTTCCTAGGTTACTTAAAAGAGAATGGAATTCTCTCTCAGCTTACTTTTCCATACACCCCATAACATAACGGTGTATCGGAGAGACGGAACCGAACTCTATTGGATATGGTTCGTTCCATGATGAGTAACGCTGAGTTACCGCGATCATTCTGAGGATATGCACTAGAATCAGCTGCATATCTTTTGAACCGAGTTCCAACCAAGACTGTGCCTACCACACCATATCAGATGTGGAGTGGAAAGAAACCCTGTCTTAAGTATCTTAAGACATGGGGATGTCCAGTTTTTGTAAAGAAGCAGCATGTGGACAAACTCGAGGCACGCTCAGTACAGTGTAAGTTTATGGGATATCCAAAGAACTCCATGGGATATTGTTTCTATTACGCAGAGAAACAAAAGGTTTTTGTTTCTCAACATGCCCGCTTCTTGGAAACTGAATTTTTGGAAAATCAGAAGAGTGGGAGCGAAATAGAACTGGAAGAAATTCCAGAACCACAAAACATTACTGAAAGTATGGTAGAACCAGAGGTTCAAGAAGAACTGAACATCCCGACGCCACTCCGCAGGAGTAGTAGGCAGTCTCATCCGCCCGAGATATACTACGGTTTTCTTATTGACGGGGATAGAGAGGATTGCACTATTGACTATGATGAGCCTACTAGCTTCCAGCAAACCATTCAGAGTGGTGACTCAGTAAAATGGCTGGATGCAATGCGGACCAAAATAGAGTCCATGTACATTAACAAAGTATGGACTTTGGACATTGCTCCAGAAGGGGTAAAACCCGTAGGATGCAAATGGATCTTCAGAAAGAAGATTGGTATAGATGGACAGGTTGAAACCTATAAGGCTAGACTTGTTGCAAAGGGTTTCCGTCAAAGACCTGGTTTGGACTATGACGAAACTTTTTCTCCAGTGGCTATGCTGAAATCCATTCGGGTCCTTCTTGCTATTGCCCCTTCCACGATTATGAGATCTGGCAGATGGACGTAAAGACGGCCTTTCTAAATGGAAATTTGGAAGAAAGCGTCTATATGGATCATCCAGAGGGATTCATTCAGAGTGGGAGCAGCGGTAAAGTATGCAAGCTGCTTAAGTCCATTTATGGACTAAAGCAGGCATCGCGGAGTTGGAACATCTGTTTTGACGATGCTGTCAAGGAATTTGACTTTATCAAAAATCCAGATGAACCATGCATATACAGTAAGAATGTAGGGAGAGCTGTAGTATTCCTCGTCTTGTACGTGGATGACATTCTCCTAATAGGAAATGATATTCCTATGTTACAGTCAGTCAAAAGATTCTTGTCACATAAATTCTCCATGAAAGACCTGGGTGGGGCCACCTACATTCTGGGGATCCAGATCTAACGTGATAGATCAAAGCGGATGTTGGGACTTTCGCTGTCCAGGTACATAGACACCATATTGAAAAGATTCAGTATGGAAGATTCTAAGCGCGGTAATCTATCGGCTTGTCACGGAATCACCCTCTCTAAAGATATGTCTCCCAAGACTGATTTGGAAAGGGATCGCATGTCGATTATACCCTACGCTTCAGCGGTAGGCTTATGCAATGTTATGTACCATACCAGATGTAGCATACGCATTGAGCGTAGTAAGCCGGTATCAAGCAAACCCAGGGGAGAATCACTGGATAGCAGTAAAGAAAATTCTCAAGTACCTAAGGAGGACTAAGGAGATGTTCTTGGTGTATGGCAGAAAAGACCTCCAGATGGAAGCCTTTGCCGACTCCGGCTTCCAGAGTGACAAAGATGACTCCAAGTCCATGTCGGGTTATATCTTTACCTTCAATGGAGGGGCGGTCTGTTGGAAGAGTTCCAAACAGGAGACCGTTGCTGACTCAACGATGGAAGCAGAGTACATAGCTGCTTGCGATGCCGCAAAAGAAGCAGTCTGGATGAAGAAGTTCCTCACAGAGTGCATAGCTGCTTGCGATACCGCAAAAGAAGCAGTCTGGATGAAGAAGTTCCTCACAGAACTTCAGGTGGTTCCTACCAGTGTTGATCCAATGCCTCTGTATTGTGACAACAACGGCGCTATAGCTTTAGCGAAGGAACCCAGGTCCCATCAGAAGTCCAGACACATCTTAAGGCGGTACCACCTGATCAGGGAGATTGTAGATCGCCGGAAGATCGAGGTGAAAAGAGTAGAGACAGAGAATAACATAGTTGATCCATTCACAAAGGCCCTTCCTCAGACGCAGTTCGAGAGGCTATTCGAGATGATAGGTCTACGATATGCCAGCTCATGGCCCTAGTGCAAGTGGGAGATTGTTAGTGTATATGCCCTAGGGGCCATTATTGTATCATACTTGTATGTATATTACTTAATGGAAGCTTGGGATATTCACAGTTGTACATACAGTCTTGCTAAAATTGGTAGTATGCTACTTGGTTTGTGTCTACTTTAATATGTGCATATGTTTCTTGTAACGTATCACTCATACATATTAGTAGAGCCCATAGGATCTTTGCTTGATTACCAGCGTTGTGATGGCAGTCACACTACTGGGGGCTGGGTAGTCTGTAAGCAACATCCTATACAGGTCCCTGGTCGTTGGATTATCGAGATAGGGCATCGATATTCCGGAGTAGACTAAGTGTGTACGCTTCTCATCCCAGTTGGACAGATGGTCTGTCCCACAACAATCAGTACATCATACTAGAGATAGTATACAGGTGCTCGTTAGGTTACGGGTACACCGGACAGGACTCGCAGGGGAACTGTTAGATGGTATTATACCCGTCGTCAGTTAACTGTTCCCAGGTGACATGAGTACAGCATAGTCCGCAGACTTGACACTGCTACTTCGCCTTGAGTGTGTCCCACTGTTCTTAGATTGCTACCCTACCACGGCTCAAAGGAGTCGTGCAAACAGGTAGCAGTTGGGTGCAGTCCCTAACACTTGGAGGCAGTAGTGGTTAGACAGGATTCGTCTCTCCCGGTATTGGGAGATGATATCGCGCTGTGTCAGAGAGCCATTACGCAAAGTCCCTGTCCAGGGCAAGCGAGATATACTGGTAGGTTCCAGTAGCTTCTCAGGGTGTAATGGGCTTCGCTCCGACACGACTTATACAGCTATTAGGGGACTGACGCTTGCCGCCCCCTAGGCTTGATATGAGATAGTCTTAGACGAACAGACCGGACTGTATGAAGATTGTCACATCAGGCTCAGTAGGAGTTCGGATGGTTTTCTTCATCAGCCTTCTTATCGATATCTACCTGGGGACCATTACGTACAGCTAGTGCCGCTTGCGGTCTGTGGTTAAACCCATTGCCAGCGTAGTGTCGAGTTTTTAGAGTCCCACACAGAGAGTTTCCATTCTCCAGGTGAAACGATATAGAGGTCGTATGGTTTTACGACAAGGGTTCGGACGCGTACGTGTGTTTACGCACGTACGACTTTTCGGACAGTTTTTACTTGCCGGCTTTGGTTTAAGCCAGATTCTAGTATCGGGTTATTGGATTTATACAGTCTAAAGTTTTTCCGTGTTCTCACGGATTGGAGGGGCGTTCTCGTAATTTGTCGGGAAGCTTCTAGAAGAGTGGTGACTAAGGGGTTAAGGTGGCATGAGCATTAAATGCATAATGACTCATTTGTGTGATTCATCCTTTGTATTAAATGATGCATTAATTAGTTAGTGAGTCATTTTTGATGAATCACACTAGGTGAATGAATCAACCATGATGATTAATCATATATATTTATTTATTTGATAAGTTGTTATGGTTGTTAAATTCACATGAGCTCATTATTCATTCTCATTCTAATGCTCACCTTCTCTCTCCTCAAGCTTACTCTCTCTTCAAACCCTAACCCTAACCTCTCATGTGTTGAGATCAAGGGTTAGTTAGACTAATACTTCCATAACCTCACTCTATATCCCCTAGGTAGCTTAGATTAGCACTTTGAGCAACCTAGTTATCTCAAGTTTAGATATCAAGGTTGGTGTAGGAACTTTCGGGTGGATCGTCTTTGACTCGAGGAGGCCGTTGAGGTGCCGATGTTCCAAGGAGCCTACAAGGAGTGGAGGACAGCGATGAAGACCCGAAGGACAAGTAACGTGAGGTATAACTTCGAATCCGAGTAGTTAAACCTCTAGTAGATAGTTAGCAATGGTTTAAATACGATTCATGCGCTCAAGTCCGTGTTACGAAGCTTTGATAATCGTTTTTCATATATTCCGCCTCCCCGCAAGTTAGTGGGGTGCGTGACATGGACTTACATGTGATACCGTATTCTATTCCCGCGACTCTTTGTATCGGACGGTTATATATGATATATCCGGGTTATCGAATCAAGTGTTGATTCAAAAAATCGATACATTGAATGTTAATCGGTTATATGAGATATGACCGGATTATTAAGTCAAGTGTCTATTTAATAATTAAGTGTATAATTGTATATTAGGTATACTAGTTTACATTTACTAACACTTGTTCACTTTAGGTTTTTTCTCACACTTGCACACTTGAATATATATATATATATATATATATGATATATATATTAAAAGTGTTTTCTTTTGTATCATGGTTGATGATACACTAAACATGGGTGTACAAGACACACACCATTCTATTTTTAAATGGTGGTTTACATTTATTTAAGGTAATTACAAATTAGTGGAATTTTTTCATAAGCATGAAGCTTGTAGAAGCTTGTGGATGCTTTGAAAAAGTCCACTTGTTTTGTTTTACCTTAGATCTTTGTTTAACCTAACCATTTAAAAATAGAATGGTGTGTGTCTTGTACACCCATGTTTAGTGTATCATCAACTATGATACAAAAGAAAACACTTTTAATATATATATCATATATATATAAATATATATATATATATATTCAAGTGTGCAAGTGTGAGAAAAAACCTAAAGTGAACAAGTGTTAGTAAATGTAAACTAGTATATCTAATATACAATTATACACTTAATTATTAAATCGACACTTGACTTAATAATCCGGTCATATCTCATATAACCGACTAACATTCATTGTATCGATTTATCGAATCAACACTTGATTCGATAACCCGGCTATATCATATATAACCGTCCGATACAAAGAGTCGCGAGAATAGAATACGGTATCACATACACGCATTATTCTCGGTCCCGCACTGTTGGAGATAGTGCTCTCAGAGTCAATTATTGGATCACAGGCACGTGATTGCAATGATTGAGGGAGGACCTATCCCGGTAGGACAATCTTACTCGAGATGATAGTATGCTATCTGGTTTATCTTTATCATCGTGTACTGCTTTAGGTGACCTGGCATGTCGCTATTACACGTTGATAGAGCCCCTAGGATTCTTGCTTGACTGCCGGCAGTATGATGGCGACCATATACGTGGGAGCTGGTAGTCTATAAGCACATCCTTAAAAGGTCCCTAGTCGTAGGAGTTTCGAGACAGGGCATCGATTCTCCAGAGTAGACTAGTGTATACAGTCGAGACCCCGACGAGGGGCGGTGGCCGGTCTCACAAGCCAATGGTGTCAGTTGGTTCATCTAAGATGTATACAGGTGCTCATTGGGTTATGAGTACACCGGACAGGACTCGCCGGGAACATGCTAGTTGGTCTTATACCTGACGTCAGATAGCAGTTCCCTGGTGACATGTGTACAGGTTAGTTCATCGACCTGAGGATCGTCATTTGTCTCGTGTGAGTTCCCACTGTGCTTTGATTACTACCCTACCATGGCTCAAAGGAGTCGTGCAAACAGGTTTTAGTTGGGTACAGTCCCGAGCCACATGGAGGCAGTGAGCGGATCTGCAGGGGTTCGTCTCTCCCGGTATTGGGGGTGAGGTCGCGCTGTGTCTAGGAGAGCCATTACGCAAAGCCCTCGGCCGAGGCAGGAGATTTACTGGTAGGTATTCCAGTAGTATCTCAGGGCGTTCTGGGCTACACTCCGACACGACTTGTACCGCTTTTGGGGGTCTGACTTTTACCAACCCCCTAGGCCCGCCATGCGATGCTCATAGACGAACGGACCGGACTGTACGGATATTGTCACTGACAGGCTCAGTTGGGTGTCGGGGTGAGCTTCCTCATCGACGTCCCTTTTGGTCAATAGCTGGTGGCCCGTCACGTATTGGCTTATACCTCTGACGTGCTAGTGGTTAAATCCACAGCCATAGTATTGACGAGTCTTTAGAGTCCACCACACTTACAGTTACTCAAGCTTTCGGGCGAAACGCTGTAGAGGCCGTATGGAGATATGGCAAGGTCCGATCAGATACGTGCGGTATTGCACGGATCAGGATCGGACAGTTTTGTACTAGTGGCCGTATAGTTATATGGCAGGGTTCGATCTGATACATGCGGTATTGCACGGATCAGGATCGGACGGTTTTTACTAGGCGGCTTTGGTTTAAGCCGGTCCTAGTTTAGTACAGTGTAGATTTTGTCTCATTGCATTTGTATCCGGTCGGAATACAGATGCGGGTGTGTATGCACAGTATCGGGGTTTTCCTGTAATTTATTACGGGACCAGTTTTCTGGAGTTGCCAGTTTGCATTCCGTCCCGGCCGGTTTTCCTTTGTTCTTTCCCGGCCGGACTTTTCTGATGGAGGGGGTAATTTGCAGTTTTGCAAATTACATTTGGTGGAGGTTTTATTTGTAAGGTGATTTATTATGATAACATTTTTAGATACCATTCATTTCATGCTTTATTGTGAAATGATTGGATTTGAGGTTGATGTGAGTTTGTGATGATTATGTTTGGATATAGTCACCACTTGCTTTTACTACCATGACCTTCCTTCTATGGTTGTGTTTTAGTATTCCCTTCTCCACCATTTTTCTCACTTGATGAAAAATGGATGATAAGTTTTTCATGAGAGGAAAAAGAAAGAGAGAAGAAGAAGAAGAAGAGAGCTTCATCTTGAGAGTTTCATCCATGATCTCATTTTCTTGCTAGAAAAATGCAAGCACCATTTTTCTATTCTTGATTCCTCCATCACCATGGCAACAAACCCCAAAGAGACATACCCTCTACACTACACATTCTACAGCATATCTTGAGCATGTCGAGTTGCCGGCTTCATGCGCGAGTTGCCTCGGTATTGAGGCGGGAGCCCGTAAAAGAAGAAGGCGATGTGGTGCCCTTTCCGGCGAGGAGGCGACGATGTGGAGGCAACACTTTCCGCGGGAGATCGGGACGATGACGAGAAGACCGGAGGACTCGGATCACTCGGTATACTTCTCACCCTATCTCTTGATTGCTAGCATTAGGTTAATGGTTACGATCCGGGTTTTCTTTGTCCGCGGTAGCGCCGGTTTCCGAGTAAGGAAAAAATTTTGATTCCGCATTTTGGCCTCGAGCAAGAGGCCGGGGCGCTGCCATGGCGCAACATGGTATCAGAGCCACGCCATTAACCTTACCTAGCTTCGTTTGATGTGTTTGCGTTTCCGATCGACCGAAATTTCCAAAAACCGTATTTTTCTAGCACATCAGTTTCTGTCGAAATTTTTTGAAGTCCAAAAATTTTTCAGGTGGTCTCAGAATGATGTGCAGGGAGTTCTAAGAACACTGCAAAAATTTGGTGACACGACTCGTCCGTACGACCGCGGAAGGGCGGCTAAAAGCCCCTTTTGGCCGCGCTTCCGCCGCAGTAGTGTGGGATCGTTTCATTACTTTTTTGCAGCGGGCTTATGGGCTTAAATTAGGGGTTTTGGAATATTAAAATTGGGCCCAGGTTTTCTGTAAGTGCTACAGTTTTGTTTGGGGGCCCACTTGTTAATTTTTGGTCAATCGGAAAATTTTAAACACATTATTTCACAGTATTTACATTATATCTGCGACCGTGAATGTCACTCGATCGGTAAATCCGGTCTAACTGCTATAGCCCGGTTAGACGGATTTGCGAACGTGACTTTCACGTTGATGTTCTATGTTTATGCTGTGATGTTGCGGATCGGTCGTGGGGGATAGCCTGGATGCAATGCTAGTACAGTGCTGTTGTATTATGTACATTTGATATTGCGGGGCGAGCGTCCGACATGTGGACTGCCGTCACTGCCTGTTTGTATTATTCTTTTGGGGCACGACCTGGTTGCGGTCGATGTACCCGGTGTATGTATATTTTACTTTCTGTACTAGGATTACCCCGCGGTGGAGTGCACGGATAGCCGGGTTCTAGGGGGCAACGGGCCCGCATCTCATGGCATTGAGACGGAGGGGGCTTCACTTTAGGATTGGCGGGCTATTCGCCGCACTCGTAGGGGGTACAGGTTGACCCAGGAGGGGTGCCCAAGTTACCGGATTCCATGAAGTGTTGGGTGGTCCATTCACGGAGCTGAAGGGGGCTGCCTCGCTTCAGGTTTTGGCGGGTGACTTGCCGCGCCCGTAGGGGTCTAGGATTTCATTGCACAGGCTATCCACACGACCAGAGGAACGTCGGGTTTCAGCAGCGGCTCTATGAAACCCGGGGCTTCCAGATATCTGTATTGTTCTGTGATGCTGTACATTTCTGTGATGTTGCATTTTATCACGCCTTGAGCGAAATATAATATATTGGTATATATATTAGTAGATGTTGTATATGTTTTACATCCGCGCTAGTCCAGTCCCCGCTCTGCCGTTAGTTAGCTAACCTAACGGGTGATGACGGGACCCAGTGGCGAATGCGGATGGCATATACGTACGTCAGTATATTTTCGTTCTTTGTGGTGTGATTAATTGATGGGACTGCGTTGATTCGGATCAATGCAAGATAAACAAACCTATTCTGATGTTGTTGGAACATTTTTCAAAAAGCTGTTATTGCAAGAACGTTCACTTTTGTTTTGCATCGTGGTATTCATTTGGAATATCCTGCTCCTCAGTCGACGAGGCAAGGGCCGAGATCCCTTCACCGGGAGTGACCCCTTGGACAGAAGTTTACGTCAGGGCATTAACTTCACTATAGCCGATTACTTTTGCTTTGCATCGTGGTATTCAGTTGGAATATCCTGCACCTCATTCTACGGGGAAAGAGCCGAGATCCCTTCATCGGGAGTGACCTCTTTAGTAAAGGTTTTCGTCACTATATTTTCATAAAAGGCTATGCAGTTCCTTCAACGATATCAAGTTCATTACGCTAAAGGTTTTTCGCCAAAAACCAGCCGTAGCCCTCCGTCATTTCCTACGGGTATTATTTAGTATTCATGTTGCGTTTGTTGACCTAGTCAAGACGTAGTGTTCGGTAGCTAAGTGGTACTTGTTTGTTGCATAAGTGGGATTGGTTAGGACAGTCGTGCGGCCTTGTTGACCTAGTCAAGGGCACGTACGGATGGGTTTAATGCAATCCAGAATAATGACGGGTTGAACTTGACTGGCGGTTTATGGTTTGTTGACCTAGTCAAGGTCATAAACCGCTTGGGGTAAAAATTACATCGGGAGTTTCAAAAGAACTGAAACTTGCCAGGCATGCGCATACCTTCTGGAGTGTGGTGACTTGAGTGGATTCAGTCAAGTTATCATGCGATGATAAGTTGGATCCCGATTCCCACTGATGAGTTATTTTACTCCTCGGGTGACCCCGACTAGTTCTTCTTTCAGGTTTGGAGGAGAATTTGAGGTACAGTGGGAGGTTTCCAGATTAGATAAAGTGATAACCATTCTGATCTAGGTTAGAGTGCACGCTGAGTGTTTCTTTTCTCTCTCTCTTTGGCAGCGACCATTGACCCGACCCTGGACTATGACTCAGTGACCAAGTTGACCGAACCTTCTTAACACAGGCTTTTGGATTGTCAGAGTTGCAGACCACATTGCCACTCCTACTTTTACCCTTTTCTCCAGGACACCCCGTATTACTACGAACGTCCACTTCCATTGGACAAAACCATCGTATGGTTAGATACGAACTCGAAGGACTTCGAGGATGGTTTCTGGTTCTGGAGAAAACGGATAGGATTATTCAGTTGTCTTTTCTTTTCACCTTCTCACATTACGAGTACTCCTTGGTTTAGGAGATAGTACACCTATTACGCAAATTGGATAGTCTTCTTCCAAACCTTAGGCTGGTGCCGACCGGTAGGGAATGAAGAAAACCAATTAGCATAACGATGGTGTGCAGAAGGTATTAAGTTAAGACAAAGCAAGGGATTAGAAGGAGGGCAAAGTAAATTGCGACTGATATTCACGACCAAACCAAGTATTTCTTCGCCAATCCTAAACCACCTTTGTATTTCTCCAGGACACTCCGTGTCATTACGAAGATCCACAGTTTATTGGATACTCCATCGTATGGTTATATACGAACTCGAAAGGAACTTGTTCCAGTTCGGGGATGGATTCTGGTTCAGGAGAAATAGGAATAAAGTACATTCAGGTGTCTTTTATCTTCACCTTCTCTCGCGTTGCGAGTGTTTCTAGGATTAGGACAGTACACCCTTTATGCTTTTTGGATAGTCTTCTTCCAAACCATAGGCTGGTGCCGAACGGTAGGGAAGGAAGAAAACCATTTGGCCTAAAGGGGTGTGCAGACGGTAATGACTAAAGACATATAAAGGGATTTGGACAGATGGCAAAGAGATATACGGTTACAGTTGTGAATCTGGATGATGGAAGAGGCATTACTAGGAATACCAGGATACCCCAACGAAACATTTCAATGTTTCAGCTTCACTGTGTACTGTTAATGGAAAACTGATTTCCCGATTAGACACTTACTCCAGGGTATGTATTTACCAGGTATGATTCTCACATCTGTATGGTTTTACAGATGATGAGTGGGAGTAAGTTATTGGGAATTAGGTGATCATCCTCATTGTTTGAGGAAGTCACCTGGGTTGTTTGCCGGACGGCAATTATTTGGTTTTGAATATCCGCGGTTATGCACCAATTTCAAATTGATATATCTGTACGTCTATTTTTATAGAGTGAGATATACCTTTTGAAGTTATGTCGATGACATTTACCTATATCAGTGGATGGTTAGGTAAGGAGCATTAAACGGCGGTGTAATTCTTCTTAACCATAAGTACAGTTTTCAACCTACGACACACAGTGAATGAGTTATCAGACTCAAGGGACTTATACAGAGCATTGTATGTTGTCCAGTGTCCATTAGGACAGAGGGGTTGGTCCCCGTACTATATTCGGTTTACTTATGACTTCTCTAGTTTTTTAGACAAGTGTTTCGTAGAAACACAGGGTCCGAATTTTGAGAAGTTATAGGTATTTGGATAAAGTAGAGAACCAGGTATTGCAAGTATCGGGATTCTTCAAAGAGATCGAAGATGTAGATACTTGTGTATGGTGTTCAGTTGATAGTAAGGATTAAGAGAACTGGCTTCTCTTTCAGGTTACTCATAATTGGAAGCATTCCTAAGTTGAGTAACGCTGATCGGCCTCCTTCCATTTGGTTGACATGCACTGGAGACAGCTGCATGATTTGAATCTGGTTCAATTAAATCAGTGCCTCTGGTTCTATGTTGGATATAGAACAGTTCATATCTTAACGTTGTTAAGGTACGGGGAGTTGTCCGGCTTATGCTTAAAACCAGACACTGGACAACTCAAGGCACGTTTCTGTAATGGCTGTTTGTGGGTTGACCCAGGCTATGACGAGGGTAGACTTTCTACCATCTGGATGAACAATAGCAATATTGTTCTAGACTCGCCACAGTTTTTATTAAAAATGGATTTTTTCAGAAAAAGTAGTGGGAGTATGGTAGAACTGGAAGTGATTCCAGAACCACAAACGATTACTGAAGATTTGATAAGGAACCTAAAGATTCAATCTGGTTTGACATTCCATTGACCACTCCGCAGATACGGTGGGTAACTTCAGGCACCCGAGAGGTACTACGGTAGCCTCAAGGACGGTGACAGGGAAGTTCTTGTTTACCCACACTTGCCATTGCTGTTGTTCCAGGCTGCGAGACCCGGCAGTAGGATGAATATAGCGTCGTTCTAAACTAGCTTTAGAAGTGCACGTCTATATGACTCTGGCAGAGGGTTGTCGTAGTCAGTGGGAGCAACGGAAGCATTGGTGGACATCAGGCTCATGTCTATTTATAGACTAATGCAGATGTAGCGGAGATAGATCATCTATTTCTGATGTGACAGTCATAGGTTTGACGTCATCAGAATAAGGGGTGGATCTGTTGAGAAGGTAGTAGGAAGTGATATTCCTATACTACGATCGGTTATACTTTGGTCGTCACACAGTGTTTTCTCCACATAGGACTTGGATATTATATCAGACATACTGGTTACTAGATCTATGGTTTTAGATCTAGATTTGGGTGGTTTCCCAATCTGGGTACCTTGACAGCATTCTATGAGTATTTAGAATGGACGACTCCTGGCACGGTAGTATACCTGCAGGTGATGGAGTCACCCTCTCTAAAGGTGTCTTACAGACTAAAGGGGAGAGGGATGTTCATGATTGGCAGATCACTTGCTTAGGCAATTGAGTCAATCATGAGATGTCAAGTACCACACCAGATGTTGTTCTTGCAGTAGATGCAATAAGTTGATATTGATCCAATCCTGGAGAAACAGTCGGAAGCAGTTTTAGAACATAAGTGGATGTTCTAGGGATATGATAACGACAGCCTCATTTGGGAGACAGTTATCATTCCAAGCTTCCAAGGTGACATGGACGACAAGGAGGTTGTCAGAGTTATAGTTTTCCTTCTGACGAGGGGCAGTATTTTGGACAGGTGGTCCAAGGCAATACTGAGGGTGGCCTGGCGCAGGATACTGATTAAGTTCAGTTGACGATACAGTCTAAGAAGTTTGGATTTGGAGTTCATTTATGAGCTAGGTCCCATCAGACATCCAGACATTCTAAGACAGGTATTGCTCATTTCGGGAGATGGCTTTCTCCGCGAACTTGAGATATAGAGAGACATAGAAAGAAGCATCACAGCGGATCCACTCACTGAGGCTATTCCTCGAACGCAATAGTTTCGCAAACGAGCTTTGTGAGACTGACTAGTAGAGGAGTTGGGTGTTCGGTATCACACGGGCTGTGAGTATGCGGCATCGCAATAATTAGCCTTGAGTGCAAGTGGGAGATTGTTGGAGATAGTGCCCTCAGAGTCAATTATTGGATCACAGGCACGTGATTGCAATGATTGAGGGAGGACTTATCCCGGTAGGACAATCTTACTCGAGATGATAGTATGCTATCTGGTTTATCTTTATCATCGTGTACTGCTTTAGGTGACCTGGCATGTCGCTATTACACGTTGATAGAGCCCCTAGGATTCTTGCTTGACTGCCGGCAGTATGATGGCGACCATATACGTGGGAGCTGGTAGTCTATAAGCACATCCTTAAAAGGTCCCTAGTCGTAGGAGTTTCGAGACAGGGCATCGATTCTCCAGAGTAGACTAGTGTATACAGTCGAGACCCCGACGAGGGGCGGTGGCCGGTCTCACAAGCCACTGGTGTCAGTTAGTTCACCTAAGATGTATACAGGTGCTCATTGGGTTATGAGTACACCGGACAGGACTCGCCGGGAACATGCTAGTTGGTCTTATACCTGACGTCAGATAGCAGTTCCCTGGTGACATGTGTACAGGTTAGTTCATCGACCTGAGGATCGTCATTTGTCTCGTGTGAGTTCCCACTGTGCTTTGATTACTACCCTACCACGGCTCAAAGGAGTCGTGCAAACAGGTTTTAGTTGGGTACAGTCCCGAGCCACATGGAGGCAGTGAGCGGATCTGCAGGGTTCGTCTCTCCCGGTATTGGGGGTGAGGTCGCGCTGTGTCTAGGAAAGCCATTACGCAAAGCCCTCGGCCGAGGCAGGAGATTTACTGGTAGGTATTCCAGTAGTATCTCAGGGCGTTCTGGGCTACACTCCGACACGACTTGTACCGCTTTTGGGGGTCTGACTTTTACCAACCCCCTAGGCCCGCCATGCGATGCTCATAGACGAACGGACTGGACTGTACGGATATTTTCACTGACAGGCTCAGTTGGGTGTCGGGGTGAGCTTCCTCATCGACGTCCCTTTTGGTCAATAGCCGGTGGCCCGTCACGTATTGGCTTATACCTCTGACGTGCTAGTGGTTAAATCCACAGCCATAGTATTGACGAGTCTTTAGAGTCCACCATACTTACAGTTACTCAAGCTTTCGGGCGAAACGCTGTAGAGGCCGTATGGAGATATGGCAAGGTCCGATCAGATACGTGCGGTATTGCACGGATCAGGATCGGACAGTTTTGTACTAGTGGCCGTATAGTTATATGGCAGGGTTCGATCTGATACGTGCGGTATTGCACGGATCAGGATCGGACGGTTTTTACTAGCCGGCTTTGGTTTAAGCCGGTCCTAGTTTAGTACAGTGTAGATTTTGTCTCATTGCATTTGTATCCGGTCGGAATACAGATGCGGGTGTGTATGCACAGTATCGGAGTTTTCCTGTAATTTATTACGGGACCAGTTTTCTGGAGTTGCCAGTTTGCATTCCGTCCCGGCCGGTTTTCCTTTGTTCTTTCCCGGCCGGACTTTTCTGATGGAGGGGGTAATTTGCAGTTTTGCAAATTACATTTGGTGAAGGTTTTATTTGTAAGGTGATTTATTATGATAACATTTTTAGATACCATTCATTTCATGCTTTATTGTGAAATGATTGGATTTGAGGTTGATGTGAGTTTGTGATGATTATGTTTGGATATAGTCACCACTTGCTTTTACTACCATGACCTTCCTTCTATGGTTGTGTTTTAGTATTCCCTTCTCCACCATTTTTCTCACTTGATGAAAAATGGATGATAAGTTTTTCATGAGAGGAAAAAGAAAGAGAGAAGAAGAAGAAGAGAGCTTCATCTTGAGAGTTTCATCCATGATCTCATTTTCTTGCTAGAAAAATGCAAGCACCATTTTTCTATTCTTGATTCCTCCATCACCATGGCAACAAACCCCAAAGAGACATACCCTCTACACTACACATTCTACAGCATATCTTGAGCATGTCGAGTTGCCGGCTTCATGCGCGAGTTGCCTCGGTATTGAGGCGGGAGCCCGTAAAAGAAGAAGGCGATGTGGTGCCCTTTCCGGCGAGGAGGCGACGATGTGGAGGCAACACTTTCCGCGGGAGATCGGGACGATGACGAGAAGACCGGAGGACTCGGATCACTCGGTATACTTCTCACCCTATCTCTTGATTGCTAGCATTAGGTTAATGGTTACGATCCGGGTTTTCTTTGTCCGCGGTAGCGCCGGTTTCCGAGTAAGGAAAAAATTTTGATTCCGCATTTTGGCCTCGAGCAAGAGGCCGGGGCGCTGCCGTGGCGCAACACGCACATATCACATACGTGCTCCTATTTCGTTTTGCCTAAGCCAGTAAAACCTCTATGTAGGACTCTAAAGACTCGTCAATACGCCGGCAGTAGGTGATGATCACATCAAGCACCCACAAGCCGTCAGCGGTACTAGCTGGACGTAACGGCTACCCGGGTATTGAGCGATCAGAAGATCAGCAAGCAAGCCCGCTCCAACTCCTGTAAAAGCCTGCCGGTAACACTTCCCGTATAGTCCGGTCTTCTCGTCTGATATGTTGCATATCAAGTCTAGGGATGGTAAACGTCAGACCCTAATAACCGATAAGTCGTGCCGATGTGAGGCTCATAACGGGTCGAGAAACTACTGGTAACACTTACCAGTAAATCTCTAAATCAGCCCTGGCCAGGGACTTCCCTGTTACGGCCAATCGAGCACAGCGCAACATCAACCCCCAATACCGGGAGAGACGAAACCCCTCCTATCGCTCATTGCCTCCATGTGACTCGGGACTGTACCCAAAAACCACCGTTTTGCACGCCCTCATGGACGTGGTAAGGTGAAAATCAAAGCACAGTGGGAATCACACAAGACTCTATGACGATCTCCGGTCTACAGACTAACCTGCACAAGTGTCACCAGAGAACTGCCATCTGACGTGAGGTATAATACCATCTTCGAGTTCTCGGCGAGTCCGTCCAGTGTACCCAGTCTCTACTGAGCACCCTATACCATCTCTGATGTCAAACACCATTGGATATGGGATCATCCATCGCCCATCTCATGGGTCGAGAAGCGTATACGCTAGTCTACTCTGGTATATCGATGCCCCGTCTCGATACACCCACGACTAGGGACCTTGAAGGATGTACTTATGGACTACCATGTCCCCACTAGTATGATCCACATCATAGTCCAGGTAGTCAAGTACTCATCCTAAGGGCTTTACCAACATGTAACTATAAAGCAGTATCAAGAGACAAGTATACATGTTAAGATAAAGAGCAACCAGATAGCATACTATCATATCGAGCAAGAAAATCCTCTCTATATATGTCCAAGCATCCAATATAATATACATCATCTGTACAATACTGGTCTCTAGGGCATACATACAACTAACAGATGTATGAGACTCACACCATGCTAGGGTTAATGTTAGGGTTTAATATTTATTCTTAAGTAATTACAAATTAGTGGAGATATTTTTATGGTTGGAAGCATGGAGAAACTTGAAGATAACCATTGACTTAGTCCACTCTTTTGTTTTTCTTAAGATATTTATCAACCCAACCATTAACCATACACAATGGTTAACTCTCTACAAGGGTTAGTGTATATGATATACTCACCCAAGGTTGCATTTAAAACCTAATGATTTATTCTTTCATCACTTGAGCTTCATCTTCTTCTTCCTCATTTTAAGCTTTCTAGCTTTTGTGAAAGTGATGATAGATTGTGAGAAAAATAAATCTAAAGAGAGCTCACTTCCTACTTTATCATCCTCTACTATTAGCCATTTAGTTTAGAGTGTTTGCTTCACTATTCTCACCATTAATGAAGAGGTAGCATGATGTCACGTCCCGAAAGTACGGAACATGACCGGCACTTAGGCTACAAACGTCTCAAGGCGTGCGTGCTCTAAGTAAGCCGAGCCCAGAAATCCAAACCAAGAAAAGTAGTAGAGTGTAGGAAAACCATGATAAATCAACCAGTAACAACATAATATACAACGCCTAAAGGCGAGGATCACAACAGAAAGGAAACTCAACAACAAGAAATCCATAGAAATATAACGTGCGACTCTAAGGTCGAAAGAATAAACATCACTGGTCTCTATCTCAAATAAGTATATGTTTGGTTGATGGAACTTCTAGATACAACTGAATATAATATACAATGTATAATGATGGGTACGATACAAATAACCCACCTACTAGCAAGTCACCTGAAAGAAGCTGTGCCCGCAAAGCCGTAATGAAACCCGTACGGCAACACCTGCAAGAAACTGGGGCACAACGGGGGTGAGTTGCCAACTCGTGAGTAGAAAAAGATCTACGAACAGAAAATCGCATGTATGACGCAATCCTAGGTCATACGATCATAATATATAATCCTCAATATATAACCAGCAACCTATAACAAGACTAGGGTAAATATCTCACCCAAGTATAATCCCATGTGCCCGTGTCAGTGCATCAGGTGGCAATGTATCATATGAATGATGTATGAACGCATGAAACAGAATGCATGTACTGAAGAAAACTGCTTTCATAAATTTGTGAGATTTCTGTATTTTTAAAATGAGGTATCATAATGAAATCAACATAAACAGTGCCTAGTATCGGCACAAAACATAAATCTCAATATCTCGATATCTCTGTATCACAATCTCTGTACCTCAATATCTCAAATCTCAATGTCTCAATCATAATATCCAGGGCGCCGTCAGTCCAGATCGGCCCCTACATCCATCTCATGACTACGACGGTATCCTCCGGATATCTGAAGTGTCGGGTAAAATCACCGTTCGGTAGTGCTCCCCTGCCAAGCTCAACGCCATCTCCTGCGATCTTCTTGCCCCGGGGTACCGTACCGGGTCCACCATGTACCCACAATCGGTCTCATCCGCCTCCTCGAATCGGGTTTCACATGTCGCTCTCAGCACCGAGAAAACACATGGTGGACGCACTGAAATATCATATCAAGGGTAACCGGGTTTTTAAAACATTTACATAATCTCTTTGAAATACTCACGGTTCCCAAATCCAGGAAATATCATGGAAATCCGAATCATCAATAGCATGTAAACCATGAATATAAGCATGAGAATCCATGAATGCAGCATATAATGAATAACAGTATGCATGATGTGACAAGTAATAACTACAATGTCAAGCTGGCGTATAAGGCAAGCATACTAATATCATGTCACTACTAGCTAACAAGCTAAATCAAGCAATAATGTTCTCTAAGTGTGCGTGACATGGCAATTACCGATGAAGATGTGTGTGCACCGGCAAATAAGTGTACGTGGTACATACGCATCATCGGTAATGGTGCTGGTGTCCTAACAGCATGATATCAATAATGAAATGTGAATCACAATAAGTATGCGATGCAGAGCAACAATAATAAAGTGCGGGAGCTGAATACTAACACAATGATGGCTGAACTGCATCTAATGTCATAAGAGTCCTATAGCTACACCAACTATAAGGCTGAGTTAATAGGTTATCTGTAGGTAAGGTAAACCGCCTAACCTCTGAGTCGATATATAAATATACATATATATATATAGTCGGTGATCCCGCCTCGATAATATCACATCCGATAACATATCTCTATAATCAGTCATTCCCAAATCAAGAGTGCGGATCAAACATCAATCTATAGCTCGTACGTAAATCCGTCGTACGGCATCCCCAAATCTGGGTACGGGTCAATAACATATTCGTCATATTATTCATCTAGTATTCTCTTTATCAAGATCATCATCTGGGGTACTGACCTACGTCTAGTACAATGCTAATATCATCACTATAATCAAGATCTGACTATTGATCGACAGTCTCGTATAAATCGATATCATCATCATATATCGTCACAGAAGAGTATACATCGCCGAATGCGGCCTATCATAAGTATCTTGCCATATCATATCATATCACATCCTATCTTGTATCAAAATCACATGTCGATCATTTTACATATATATATCACTATGCACATGGCATCGTCATCCAAGACCCGCTATCATATCAGGACGTATATCAAGTACGAACCCTGCCAATTACCGATATCATAATCTCATATCAACTCTCATCGACTCATCTCAATCCCAAGTATCATCCTCAAATCCGTATGTGAACACATAGTCCCATACCCATGTGACCACATATCTATATAGAATCGCGTCTATGCACATATGAAGTAAGGATGTATGCAAGCATGTATGTGTGTATATGTATGTGTAGTGCACCCACTACCTAGGGTTCTCGCTGTTAGTGTATATGCCCTAGAGGCCATTACTGTATCATACTAGTTTGTATATTACTTAATGGAAGCTTGGGATATTCACCGGGATATTCACCTTGTATAAACAATCTTGCTCAATATAGTAGTATGCTACTTGGTTTGTTTCTACTTCAATGTGTACTTGTGTTTATTTCAGTATATCACTTATACGCATTAGTGGAGCCCTTAGGATCTTTGCTTGATTACCAGCGTTGTGATGGCAGTCACACTAGTGGGGGCTGGGTAATCTATAAGCACATCCTTATACAGGTCCCTAGTCGTAGGACTATCGAGACAGGGCATCGATACTCCGGAGTAGACTAGCGTATGCGCTTCTCATCCCAGTGTGGGAGATGGTCTGTCCCACAGCCATCAGTACGTCATACTGGAGATAGTATACGGGTGCTCGTTGGGTTACGAGTACACTGGACAGGACTCGTCGGGAACTGACAGGTTGGTATGATACCTATCGTCAGTTATCAGTTCCCAGGTGACATGAGTACAGCTTAGTCCGCTGACTTGACACTGGCACTTCGCCTCAAGTGTGTTCCCACTGCACTTTGATCACTACCCTACCACGGCTCAAAGGAGTCGTGCAAACAGGTGGTGGTTGGGTGCAGTCCCGAAGCACTTAGAGGCAGTGACGGTTAGACAGGATTCGTCTCTCCCGGTATTAGGGGTTGACATCGCGCTGTGTCTAGGAGAGCCATTACACTAGTAGTCCCTGGCCAGGGCAAGCGAGATATACTGGTAGGTTCCAGTGTTATCTCAGGGTGTTTTGGGCTTCACTCCAGCACGCTTGTACCGCTATTAGGGGACTGACGTTTTACCGCCCCCTAAGCCCGACATGCGATGTATTAGACGAACAGACCGGACTGTACGGAGACTGTCACATTCAGACTCAGTAGGAGTTCCGATGGGGTTTCACCTCGTTAGCCTTCTTGTCGACATCTACCTGGGGACCGTTACGCACAGCTAGTGCCGCTTGCGGTCTGTGGTTAAACCCACTGCCAGCGTAGTGTCGAGTCTTTAGATTCCCACACAGAGGGTATTCGCCTCTGGGCAAAACAGAGTAGAGGTCGCATGGTTTTGCGACAGGGTTCGTTCTCATCCGCGCACTTGTGCACGTTTGGAGTCCGGACGGATTTTACTGGTTGGCTCTGGTTTGAGTCAGATACCGGTATATGTTTTGGGGTTGCTTTTATCTCTCAGTATTCATGTTCCTCGGAACAAGAATGCAGGTGTGTATGCACAGTTATTTGAGGAGGAGGAAGATGACTTTCATTAGGGTTTCGGAACGGGTGCGCATGCACAGTTGACAGTCGTCTTTTTTCCAAACCCTAATGGATTTATGTTTTATCAATTAATAATATTAATAAAATGAAAAAGTGTCATGGTTGGTTTTTTGTTGACTTGTTGACCATGGTTGAAGTTTTGACCATCATCATTACAAATGAAGATGCTCTTTGATTCTAGCAAATTCATTAAATGTTTGAAATGATAGTGGTCATTCTAAAACTTTCCATCAACCTTTTCATTTTCATCATTATTATTATTTGATAATTCTTTTTCTTTTGCATTATGGTTGCAAGATAGCAAAAGAGAGCTCATTATCTCATTTAGCTTCTCTCTCCTCACTTCATCTTCTTCTTCCTCTAGCAAAAGAGAACCCTTCTCATGTGTTGAGAATCCCTCTCTTTAAAAAGAAAAGCACCCCTTAGACACTCTCTACTCACTCTAGGATCAAGGGTTTAGCAAGCCGGAGATTCTAGTTCACTCCAAGTTCGAGAAAGAGCCCAAAGGTTGAACCCTCGAGGTGGATCCATCTTCGACGGAAGAAGGCGACAAGAAGAGAACCATCAACCTCTACAAAAGTTTGAAGAAGAAGGAGTTCAAGTTTAGGTATAACCATCTTCATCCGAGTAGCTAAATCTCTTTAGCAAGTTTGCTAGTTTAGTTTAGACACGATCCCGACCTTGTTTAGTCCATGTTCCCTCTTGCGATAAAAATTTGTTTTTTATACCGTTTCCGCCTCCCCGTAAGCACCGGGGGTCGCAACGTGGACTTACAGTGGTATCAGAGCCTAACTAAACTTAAACTAGCTTGGTAGTGAAGTGTAACGAAGTTCGGAACCGAAAAAATCCAAAAACCAAACTTTTTCAAAATCCTAGTTTCTGTTAAAAAATTTTCTGGTCAAAACAAGATTTGTTATACACCTAAATTCGGCTCAGGGTTTTGTGTGAACACCCAAGAAAAACGATCCCCTAATTCGTTCAAACCGCCGCGGATCCGCGGCCTCACCTATTCATTAAGCCGCGGATCCGCCGCCGTTTAGAGTCTTCTGGTGATCGTCTTTCGTGCATTGTGTCTCTGTATTGGTTTTGGGATTTTTAAAATATGTTATATGTGCCCAGATTCTCCAGAACAGAAATTTACTTTTGGGGTCCTATAATTTCGTATTTTTTCCGAACTTCACTACACTTTGACTATGATGGTTATATCTGTGATGTTTGCATGTATTGAACGTCGGCTAATCGCTATAAGTCGATTAGTCGGGGTTATACATGATCTTTGTTTGATATTGGAATGTGTATATGAATGTGTTGGACTGTCGCAGGTGAATAGCCGGGGTGGATGTGAGATGAGCTTTTGTTTTTCTTTCATTCATTTGTAAATGTAAATTGATGTAATATTATTATTTGTTTGGCCGCACAACCGGGTCGGGGTTGTAGCCGTCATTGTATAATTCTTTTTACTGTTTTTGCTCCTAGGATAGACCCATGGAGGGGTGCACAAACTGCCGAGTACTTGGCGGGTAGTTTGCCGCACCCGTAGGGGTCTTGGGTGGGGTATTTGGCTATTCACCGCGACCGTGTAATCCGCTTTTCGTTACAGGCTCGAACGGATTGCGGATTCCTAGTATATCCAATGCATTCATCTGTGATCTGTAATGTCTACTATTGCTATATCTATAACTATTTAGGCGTTGCTTATGTTTTACAGCCGCGCTAGCCCAGCCCCCGCTCTGTCGTTAGTTAAGTAACCTAACGGGTGATGACGGGGCCCCGTGGCGAATGCATATGGCATAAGCGTACGTTATATTTTGGTTGTTTTCTGCAATGGTAGGATTAAATGATGGGACGCATTAAAAGTACTAATGCAAGAATATCACGCATTAAAAGAACTAATGCAAGATAATAAACCAAGTTGAAATCGTTGGAACACTTTCGAAAAACCACTCGGTTCTTTTCAAAACTAACTTTTAAATGCGGAGTTTGAGCCACTCCTTCTAAAAGCTATCTCGTTCCATCGATTATATCAAGTTCACTACGTTCACGGTTTCGCCAAAACCATTCGTAGCCCTCCATCATTTCAGTTAAATGTACGGTAGTATTCAAGCTATGTATTTTGACCTCACGCCAAGGCATAGTGATTGGTAGCTACCGGATATTTATCTGTTGCATAGATAGAATGCGTTGGTTTGAGACAGTCGTACTGCCATTTTGGCCTACGTCAAGGGTAGGTACGGGTGGGTTCAAATTAACCGGGATAATGATGGGAAGAACTTGACATGTGACTTATGACATTTTGACCTCACGCCAAGGTCATAAGAGCATGGGGCAAAAATCCACATCGGGAGTTTCATAAGTACTGAAACTTGCTAGATTTGCATACCATTTGGAGTGTGGTGATTCTGGTAGGATTCCTTCAGTTTCGTCACGCGATGATATTTGGATCCCGATCCTACTGTGAGTATATCTACTCCTCGGGAAATTTCTCACTAAACGATCAATGCTATAAACCTAGTAGGTGCCTAGAAAGGTGTTAGCGGGGCTACGCCCCCAGGGAAAAGAGGTTATTTAATTAAGGAACTTCGCGAAAGCGTTGGAAAACCTCCCTCGAAGTACCGACACTGGCCTGGCTAAACGGTTAAGCAAGTATTGTACGGTGGGATTGATCCCGACTAATTCTTCCTTTATGGTTTGAGGAGGGATTCGAGAGACAGTGGGAGCCATCCTGTTTAGACAAATTAAAAACCATTCTAAACTTGCAAGAGCATCGTGCTAAAGTGTTTCTTCTCTCCCCCCTGCAGCGACCAAATCGAAATGACTGGACTTAAGTTACTTCTAGATAAAAACATATTGACAGGGCCAAACTACAAAGATTGGTTCAGGAATGTCAAAATGGCAATCACTTACGACAAGCTGGGGTATCTTCTTACCACCAAAGCTCCCCCCGTCCCAGGTCCCACCTCCAGCGTCGCGGATAAGGAAATCCGTAAGACTTGGGAGATTGATTGCGCGAAGGCCAAATGCCTCGTGCTTGCCTCTATGGACAACGAACACCAGAGGAGGCACGAGAATATGGATTTGGAATCCAGATTTCTTCATACAAAAGAACTGTATGGAGAGCAGTCTCGTATCACAAGATACGAATTGTCGAAGAAGTTATTTTCGGCAAGGTTGGCCGTCGGATCATCGGTAGCGGACCACGTGCTTAAGATGATTGGCTACATTGAGGAGCTCGCGGAACTTGGGACCACGTTGGAAAGTGAACTCTATACGGATTTAATCCTCCAGTCCCTTCCATCCACTTACGCCCAGTTCATACTGAACTTCAACTTACAAGAAAAGGAAGTTGAACTTTCAGAACTCCTCAACTTGCTGAAAAGCGCAGAGGGCACCCTACAGAAAGGTAGGGAAACACCCGCTTTGTTTGTAGGAGGATCTTCTTCCTCTAGGTCCAAGGCGAAAGCCAAGGGAAAGAGGAAGAAAGCCCCCGCCAAACCAAGAGGCGGTGTTAGTAAAGTGGGTACGAAGGGAAAGGAAAAGGCAACAAAGATTGCGGGGAAGCTTGTGGGAAAGGAGGAATGCTTCTATTGTCATAAGAGTGGACACTGGAAGAAAGATTGCAGGGCTTGGATGGCCAAGACACAGGAACTGAAGCAGGTTGCGGCTTCAGCTTCAGGTGTGTATGTTATTGAAAACTGTCTTTCTATAAACTCTACTTCCTGGGTATTGGATACCGGATCAGGATCTCATATCTGTAATTCTTTGCAGGCGTTGAGAAACCGTAGGGTTTTGAAGGCAGGTGACATGACCCTCAGAGTTGCGAACGGAGCTAGCATGGATGCTAAAGCCGTGGGGGACTATCACCTGGGAATGTTAGATGGGCATATTTTGGTTTTGCGTAATTGCTTTTTTGTACCCAACGCAACTTGTAATATCATTTCTGTATCTTTGGTTTCTAAAGAAGGTTATGAATTTGCGTTTGTAAGTAATGTTGTAAACATTCACCTTAATCAAGTTCTGATTGGGTCAGGTACACTGAGCAATGGTATATACGTATTAAACCAACCACAGATTTTCAATGTCCAGAATACACACAAAAGAAAGTCTCCAGAAATCAATCAGGCTTTCTTATGGCATTGTAGACTGGGTCACATCAATGAGAGAAGGTTGACTAAGTTACATACAGAAGGGTATTTGAATCCGTTCGAATATCAATCATATGCCACTTGTCAATCCTGTCTCAAAGGAAAGATGACAAAGACTCCGTTCACTGGACACGGAGTAAGAGCGAGCGAGCTCTTGGGGCTCGTACACAGCGACGTGTGCCGTCCAATGTCTACACTTGCGCGAAGCGGTTTTTCTTACTTCATTACTTTTACGGATGATTTTTCGAGGTTCGGACATGTCTTCTTAATGAAACATAAATCCGAAGCTTTTGGAAAATTCCAGGAATATAAGAATGAGGTAGAAAAACAAACCGGCAAAAGTATCAAGATTCTAAGATCGGATCGAGGTGGAGAATACTTGAGTGCCGAGTTCCTGAACTACTTAAAAGAGAACGGAATTCTCTCTCAGCTTACTCCTCCATACACTCCGCAACATAACGGTGTATCGGAGAGACGGAACCAAACCCTATTGGATATGGTACGGTCCATGATGAGTAACGCTGAGTTACCGCGATCATTCTGGGGGTATGCGCTAGAATCAGCTGCGTACCTTTTGAACCGAGTTCCTACTAAGACTGTGCCTACCACACCATATGAGTTATGGAGTGGGAAGAAACCCTATCTTCAGTACCTGAAGATCTGGGGATGTCCGGCTTTTGTCAAAAAGCAGCATGCGGACAAACTCGAGGCACGCTCAGTACTATGCAAGTTTGTGGGATACCCAAAGAACACCAGGGGGTATCTTTTCTACTACGCAGAGGAACAAAAAGTCCTTGTTTCTCGTAATGCCCACTTTCTAGAACACCAGTTCTTAGAAAAGGAAATTAGTGGGAGCGCAGTAGAACTGGAAGAAATTCCAGAACCACAAACTATTACTGAAAGCTTAGTGGAACCAGAGGGTTCAAATGAACAGGACATTCCTACGCCGCTCCGCAGGAGTAGTAGGCAGTCTCATCCGCCAGAGAGATACTGCGGTTTTCTCATAGACGGGGATAGAGAGGATTGCATCATAAATCATGATAAGCCTACTAGCTTCCAGCAGGCCGTTCAGAGCGTTGACTCGGTAAAATGGCTGGATGCAATGCGGACCGAAATGGAGTCCATGTACACCGACAAAGTATGGACGTTGGACATTGCTCCAGACGGGGTAAAACCCGTAGGATGCAAGTGGATCTTCAAAAGGAAGATTGGTGTAGATGGACAGGTTGAGACCTATAAAGCTAGACTAGTAGCAAAGGGTTTCCGTCAAAGACCTGGCTTGGACTATGACGAAACCTTTTCTCCAGTGGCTATGCTGAAATCCATTCGGATCCTTCTTGCCATTGCTTCCTTCCACGATTATGAGATTTGGCAGATGGACGTAAAGACCGCTTTTCTAAATGGAAATTTAGAGGAGTGTGTCTATATGGATCAGCCAGAGGGCTTCATGTAAGTGCACGGCGGCGCCCCGGCCGTCAATCCGACGGCCAAACGCGGAAACGGTGATAAACTTTAATTTTGCGGACTTTGCAAACCGGCACCACCGCGCACTAAACCCCGGATCGTGCCATTAAACTAGTCTAAGCTAACAAGAGAATGAGTTAGAGATATACCGACTGATCCGAGTCCTCCGGTCTTCATCTCCACTCCGATCTCCTCGCGGGATCTCCGTCCGTCTCCTCCTCGTCGGAAAGGGCACCACGAAGCCGGGAACTTTTACGGGCTCCCACCTCAATACCGAGGCAACTCGGGCGCGAAGTAGGCTACCCGACGCGTCCAAGATATGCTGTAGGAAGTGTAGTGTAGAATGCATGTCTCACTTTGGAGTATTGGTTGCCATTTGAAGATGGAGGAATGAAGGTATGAAAAATGGTGCTTTCATTTTTCCTTGTATCAAAAATGAGATGAATGAATGAAGCTCTCTCAAAGATGAAGATCAAGCTCTCTCCTTTTCTCTTTTTCTTTTCTCAACCATGAATAATCATCTCTCTCATTTAGAAATGGTGGAGGGAAAAACAATATGAAGCAAGAAGGGAGGTGAGTGTAGTAAAAGGAGGAGGGTGATCACATCCAAACATAATTATCACAAAACTCAAATCAAACCTCACTTCATATCAAATCTAATCTAATCTCATAAATGCATGAAAAGCAAAGATGCTTATCATATCAAACCATATGCAAATAAGTCCCCCACAAAGTGTTATTTGCAAAACTGCAAATAACCCCCTCCATCAGAAAAGTCCGGCCGGGAAAGAACAAAGGAAAACCGGCCGGAACGGAATGCAAACTGGCAACTCCAGAAAACTGGTCCCGTAATAAATTACAGGAAAACCCCCATACTATGCATACACACCCGCATCTGTATTCCGTCCGGATACAAATGCAATGAGACAAAATCTACACTGTACTAAACTAGGACCGGCTTAAGCCAAAGCCGGCTAGTAAAATCCGTTCGATCCTGATCCGTACAATACCGCACGTATCTGATCGAACCCTGCCATATAACCATACGGCCACTAGTACAAACCGTCCGATCCTGATCCGTGCAATACCGCACGTATCTGATCGGACCCTGCCATATCTCCATACGGCCTCTACAGCGTTTCGCCCGAAAGCTTGAGTAACTGAAAGTGTGGTGGACTCTAAAGACTCGTCAATACTATGGCTGTGGATTTAACCACTAGCACGTCAGAGGTATAAGCCAATACGTGACGGGCCACCAGCTATTGACCAAAAGGGACGTCGATGAGGAAGCTCACCCCGACACCCAACTGAGCCTGTCAGTGACAATATCCGTACAGTCCGGTCCGTTCGTCTATGAGCATCGCATGGCGGGCCTAGGGGGTTGGTAAAAGTCAGACCCCCAAAAGCGGTACAAGTCGTGTCGGAGTGTAGCCCAGAACACCCTGAGATACTACTGGAATACCTACCAGTAAATCTCCTGCCTTGGCCAAGGACTTCGTGTAATGGCTCTCCTAGACACAGCGCGACCTCACCCCCAATACCGGGAGAGACGAACCCCCGAAGATCCGCTCACTGCCTCCATGTGGCTCGGGACTGTACCCAACTAAAACCTGTTTGCACGACTCCTTTGAGCCGTGGTAGGGTAGTAATCAAAGTACAGTGGGAACTCACACGAGACAAGTGACGATCCCCAGGTCGATGAACTAACCTGTACACATGTCACCTGGGAACTGCTATCTGACGTCAGGTATAAGACCAACTAGCATGTTCCCGGCGAGTCCTGTCCGGTGTACTCATAACCCAATGAGCACCTGTATACATCTTAGGTGAACCAACTGACACCAGTGGCTTGTGAGACCGGCCACCGCCCCTCGTCGGGGTCTCGACTGTATACACTAGTCTACTCTGGAGAATCGATGCCCTGTCTCGAAACTCCAACGACTAGGGACCTTTTAAGGATGTGCTTATAGACTACCAGCTCCCACGTATATGATCGCCCTCATACTGCCGGTAGTCAAGCAAGAATCCTAGGGGCTCTATCAACGTGCAATAGCGACATGTCAGGTCACCTAAAGCAGTGCACGATGATAAAGGTAAACCAGATAGCATACTATCATCTCGAGTAAGACTGTCCTACCGGGATAGGTCCTCCCTCAATCACTGCAATCACGTGCCTGTGATCCAATAATTGACTCTGAGGGCACTATCTCCAACAATCTCCCACTTGCACTCAAGGCTAATTATTGCGATGTCGCATACTCACAGCCCGTGTGATACCGAACACCCAACTCCTCTACTAGTCAATCTCACAAAGCTCGTTTGCGAAACTATTGCGTTCGAGGAATAGCCTCAGTGAGTGGATCCGCCTAGATGTTTCTATCTATGTCTCTCTATATCTCAAGTTCGCGGAGAAACCCATCTCCCGAAATGAGCAATACCTGTCTTAGAATGTGTCTGGATGTCTGATGGGACATAGCTCATAAATGAACTTCAAATCCAAACTTCTTAGACTGTATCGTCAACTGAACTTAATCAGTATCCTACGCCATGCCACCCTCAGTATTGCCTTGGATCACCTGTCCAAAATACTGCCCCTCGTCAGAAGGAAAACTATAACTCTGACGATCACCATGTCGTCCATGTCACCTTGGAAGCCTGGAATGATACCTGTCTCCCTAATGAGGCTGTCGTTATCATATCCCTAGAACATCTACTTATGTTCTAAAACTGCTTCCTACCGTTTCTCCAGGATTGGATTAATGTCAACTTATTGCATCTAGTGCAAGAACAACATCTGGTGTGGTACTTGACATCTCACGATTGACTCAATTGCCTGAGCAAGTGATCTGCCAATCATGCACGTCCCTCTCCCCTTTAGTCTGTAAGACACCTTTGGAGAGGGTGACTCCATTACCTGCAGGTACACTACCGTGCCAGGAGTCGTCCATTCTAAATACCCTTAGAATGCTGTCTAAGTACCCTGATTGGGAAACCACCCAAATCTAGATCTAAAACCATAGATCTAGTAACCAGTATGTCTGATATAATGTCCAAGTCCTTTGTGGAGAAAACACTGTGTGACGACCAAAGTATAACCGATCGTAGTAAAGGAATTTCTTTTCCTACTCTGTGTATGTCATCCAAATACCAGGATATCACACCCTACTACCTTCTCAACAGATCCATCTCCTATTCTGATGAAGTCAAAACCATGACTGTCACGTCAGAAATAGATGATCAATCTCCGCTACATCTGCTTTAGTCTATAAATAGACATAAGCCTGATGTCCACCAATGCTTCCGCTGCTCCCACTGACTACGACAACCCTCTGGCAGAGTCATATAGACGTACACTTCTAAAACTAGTTTAGAATGACGCTGTACTCATTCTCCCGCCGGGTCTCGCAGCCTGGAACAACAGCAATGGTAATTATGAGTAAACAAGAACTTCCCTGTCACCGTCCTTGAGGCTACCGTAGTACCTCTCGGGTGCCTGAAGTTACCCACCTTATCTGCGGAGTGGCCAATGGAATGTCAAATCAGATTGAATCTTTAGGTTCCTTATCAAATCTTCAGTAATCGTTTGCGGTTCTGGAATCACTTCCAGTTCTACCATACTCCCACTGCTGTTTTTGAAAAAATCCATTTTTAATAAAACTGTGGCGAGTCTTGAACAATATTTCTATTGATCTCCCAGATGGTAGAAAATCAACCCTCGTCATAGCCTGGGTCAACCCACAAACAGTCATTACAGAAACGTGCCTATGAGTTATCCAGAGTCTGGTTTTAAGCATAAGCCGGACAACTCCCCGTACCTTAACATCGTTAAGATATGAACTGTTCTATATCCAATATAGAATCAGAGGCACTGATTTAATTGAACCAGATTCAAATCATGCAGCTGTCTCCAGTGCATGTCAACAGAATGGAAGGAGGTCGATCAGCGTTACTCAACTTAGGAATACTTCCAATTATGAGTAACCTGAAAGAGAAGTAATTTCTCTTTATCATTACTATTAACTGAATACCATACACAAGTATCTACATCTTCGATCACTTTGAAGAATCCCGATACTTGCTATACCTGGTTCTCTACTCTATTCAAATACCTATAACTCCTCAAAACTTAGACCCTGTGTTTCTACGAAACACATGTCTAAGAACTAGAGAAGTTAAAAGTAAACAGAATATAGTATGAGGACCAACCCCTCTGTCCTAATGGACACTGGATAACATACAATACTCTGTATAAGTCCGCTGAGTCTAACAACTCTTTCACTGTGTGTTGTAGGTTGAAAACTGTACTTATGGTTAAGAAGAATTACACCGCTGTTTAATGCTCCTTACCTAACCATCCACTGATATAGGTAAATGTCATCGACATAATATCAAAAGGCATATCTCACTCTATGAAAATAGACGTACAGATATATCAATTTGAAATTGGTGCACATCAACGGATATTCAAAACCAAATATTTGCCGACCGGCAAACAGCCCAGGTGATTTCCTCAAATATCACTGATTCCAACGAATCCCGATATAATGAGGATGATCACCCAATTCCCAATAACTTACTCCCACTCATCATCTGTAAAACCATACAGATGTGAGAATCAAACCTGGTAAATACATACCCTGGAGTAAGTATCTAATCGGGAAATCAGTTTTCTTTTAACATTACACAGTGAGACTGAAACATTGAAATGTTTCGATGGGGTATCCCGGTATTCCTAGTAATGCCTCTTCCAGATTCACGACTGTAACCGTATAGTTCTTTGCCACCTCTCCAAATCCCTTCATATGTCTTTAGTCTTTACCTTCTGTACACCCCTTTAGGCCAAATGGTTTTCTTCCTTCCCTACCGTTCGGCACCAGCCTATGGTTTGGAAGAAGACTATCCAAAAAGCATAAAGGGTGTACTGTCCTAATCCTAGGAGCACTCGCATCGCGAGAGAAGGTGAAGATAAAAGACACCTGAATATACTTTATTCCTATTTCTCCTGAACCAGGATCCATCCCCGAACTGGAACGAGTTCCTTTCGAGTTCGTATATAACCATACGATGGATTATCCAACAAAATGGGATCTTCGTAATGATACGGAGTGTCCTGGAGAAATACAAAGGTGATTTAGGATTGGCGAAGGAATACATGGTTTGGTCGTGAATATCTGTTGCAATTTACTTTGCCCTCTTACTAATCCCTTACTTTGTCTTAACTTAATACCTTCTGTACACCGTTTAAGCTAATTGGCTTTCTTCCTTCCCTACCGGTCGGCACCAGCCTATGGTTTGGAAGAAGACTATCCAATTTGCGTAATAGGTGTACTACTCCTAAACCAAGGAGTACTCGCAACCTGAGAGAGGGTGAAAAGAAAAGACAACTGAATAGTCCTATCCGTTTTCTCCAGAACCGGAAACCATCCTCGAATAAATCCCTTCGAGTTCGTATCTAACCATACGATGGTTTTGTCCAATGGAAGTGGACGTTCGTAGTAAAACGGGGTGTCCTGGAGAAAAGGGTAAAAGCAGGAGTGGCAATGAGGTTTGCAACTCTGACAATCCAAAAGCCGGTGTTATGAAGGTTCGGTCAACTTGGTCACTGAGTCAAAATCTTAGGGTCGGGTCAATGGTCGCTGCCAAAGAGAGAGAGAAAAGAAACACTCAGCGTGCACTCTAACCTAGATCAGAATGGTTACCAATTTATCTAATCTGCAATCCTCCCACTGTACCTCAAATTCTCCTCCAAACCTGAAAGAAGAATTAGTCGGGGTCACCCGAGGAGTATACTAACTCATCAGTGGGAATCGGGATCCAACTCTCATCGCATGACAACGTGACGGAATCCGCTCACGGTATCACACTCCAGAAGGTATGCGCATATCTGGCAAGTTTCAGTACTTTTGAAACTCCCGATGTGGATTTCTGCCCCATGCTCTTATGACCTTGACTTTGGCCAACATATCATAAGTCACATGTCAAGTTCTACCCGTCATTCTCCAGGTTAATTTGAATCCACCCGTACATACCCTTGACTTTGGCCAACATGGCAGTACGACTGTTCCAAACCAACGCATCTATCTATGCTGCATATGAATAACCAACAGCTACCAAACACTGTGCCTTGACTTTGGCCAACATACACAGCTTGAATACTATTGACTATCCATATGAAACGACGGAGGGCTACGAATGGTTTCTGGCGAAAACCTTTAACGTAATGAACTTGATATCGTCGAAGGAACGGATAGCTTTTAAAAATATAGTGACGAAAACCGTTGCTAAAGAGGTCACTCCCGGTGAAGGGATCTCGGCTCTTTCCCCGTAGAATGGGGTACAGGATATTCCAAATGAATACCGCGATGCAAAGCAAAAGTAATCGGCTATAGTGAAATCATTGCCCTGACGCAAACTTTTGTCCAAGGGGTCACTCCCGGTGAAGGGATCTCGGCCCTTGCCTCGTCGACTGAGGAGCAGGATATTCCAACTGAATACCACGGTGCAAAACAAAAGTGAACGTCCTTGCAATAACAGCTTTTTGAAAAGTGTTCCAACAACATCAGATTAGGTTTGTTTTTAAACTTGCATTGATCCGAATCAATGCAGTCCCATCATTTGATCACACCAAAAAGAACGAAAATATACTGATGTACGTATATGCCATCCGCATTCGCCACTGGGTCCCGTCATTACCCGTTAGGTTAGCTAACTAACGACAGAGCGGGGACTGGACTAGCGCGGATGTAAAACATATACAACATCTACTAATATATATACCAATATATTATATTTCGCTCAAGGCGTGAAAGAAATGCAACATCACAGAAATGTACAGCATCACAGAACAATACAGATATCTGGGATCCCCGGGTTTCACAGAGCCACTACTGAAACCCGACGTTCCCCTGGTCGTGTGGATAGCCTGTGCAATGAAAACCTAGACCCCTACGGGCGCGGCAAGTCACCCGCCAAAACCTGAAGCGAGGCAGCCCCCTTCAGCTCCGTGAATGGACCACCCAGCACTTCACGGAATCCGGTAACTTGGGCACCCCTCCTGGGTCAACCTGTACCCCCTACGAGTGCGACGAATAGCCTGCCAATCCTAGAGTGAAGCCCCCTCCGTCTCAAAGCCATGAGATGCGGGCCCGTTGCCCTCTAGAACCCGGCTATCCGTGCACCCCTCCGCGGGGTAATCCTAGTACAGAAAGTAAATTATACATACACCGGGTACATCGACCGCAACCAGGTCGTGCCCCAAAAGAATAATACAATCAGGCAGTGACGGAAGTCCACATGTCGGACGCTCGTCCCGCAATATCAAATGTACATGATACAACAACACTGTACTAGCATTGCATCCAGGCTATCCCCACGACCGATCCGCAACATCACAGCATAAACATAGAACATCAACGTGAAAGTCACGTTCGCAAATCCGTCTAACCGGGCTATAGCAGTTAGACCGGATTTACCGATCGAGTGACATTCACGGTCGCAGATATAATGTAAATACTGTGAAAAATGTGTTTAAAATTTTCCGATTGATCAAACCTTAACAAGTGGGCCCCCAAACAAAACTGTAGCACTCACAGAAATCCTGGGCCCAATGTTAATATTCCAAAACCCATAATTTAAGTCCAGGAGGCCTCTGAAAAAAAATGGTGAAGTGATCTCCACAGTGTGCGGCGGAAGGGCCGCGGGAAGGGGGTTTTCACGGCGGTTCCGCGCTCCCACTGTGGAGTTACTTCGTCGAATTTTTACAGAGCCCTTAGTTTTTCTAGTACATCAATATTTTACAACCTGAAAAATTTTTCGAGACCAAAAATTTTCAACAGAAACTGATGCGTACTAAGATGCAGTTTTGGAACATTCGATCGATCGAAATAGAAAAACACATTACACCAAGCTAGACTATGTTAATGGCGAGGCTCTGATACCACTGTAAGTGCACGGCGGCGCCCCGGCCGTCAATCCGACGGCCAAACACGGAAACGGTGATAAACTTTAATTTTGCGGACTTTGCAAACCGGCACCACCGCGCACTAAACCCCGGATCGTGCCATTAAACTAGTCTAAGCTAACAAGAGAATGAGTTAGAGATATACCGACTGATCCGAGTCCTCCGGTCTTCATCTCCACTCCGATCTCCTCGCGGGATCTCCGTCCGTCTCCTCCTCGTCGGAAAGGGCACCACGAAGCCGGGAACTTTTACGGGCTCCCACCTCAATACCGAGGCAACTCGGGCGCGAAGTAGGCTACCCGACGCGTCCAAGATATGCTGTAGGAAGTGTAGTGTAGAATGCATGTCTCACTTTGGAGTATTGGTTGCCATTTGAAGATGGAGGAATGAAGGTATGAAAAATGGTGCTTTCATTTTTCCTTGTATCAAAAATGAGATGAATGAATGAAGCTCTCTCAAAGATGAAGATCAAGCTCTCTCCTTTTCTCTTTTTCTTTTCTCAACCATGAATAATCATCTCTCTCATTTAGAAATGGTGGAGGGAAAAACAATATGAAGCAAGAAGGGAGGTGAGTGTAGTAAAAGGAGGAGGGTGATCACATCCAAACATAATTATCACAAAACTCAAATCAAACCTCACTTCATATCAAATCTAATCTAATCTCATAAATGCATGAAAAGCAAAGATGCTTATCATATCAAACCATATGCAAATAAGTCCCCCACAAAGTGTTATTTGCAAAACTGCAAATAACCCCCTCCATCAGAAAAGTCCGGCCGGGAAAGAACAAAGGAAAACCGGCCGGAACGGAATGCAAACTGGCAACTCCAGAAAACTGGTCCCGTAATAAATTACAGGAAAACCCCCATACTGTGCATACACACCCGCATCTGTATTCCGTCCGGATACAAATGCAATGAGACAAAATCTACACTGTACTAAACTAGGACCGGCTTAAGCCAAAGCCGGCTAGTAAAATCCGTTCGATCCTGATCCGTACAATACCGCACGTATCTGATCGAACCCTGCCATATAACCATACGGCCACTAGTACAAACCGTCCGATCCTGATCCGTGCAATACCGCACGTATCTGATCGGACCCTGCCATATCTCCATACGGCCTCTACAGCGTTTCGCCCGAAAGCTTGAGTAACTGAAAGTGTGGTGGACTCTAAAGACTCGTCAATACTATGGCTGTGGATTTAACCACTAGCACGTCAGAGGTATAAGCCAATACGTGACGGGCCACCAGCTATTGACCAAAAGGGACGTCGATGAGGAAGCTCACCCCGACACCCAACTGAGCCTGTCAGTGACAATATCCGTACAGTCCGGTCCGTTCGTCTATGAGCATCGCATGGCGGGCCTAGGGGGTTGGTAAAAGTCAGACCCCCAAAAGCGGTACAAGTCGTGTCGGAGTGTAGCCCAGAACACCCTGAGATACTACTGGAATACCTACCAGTAAATCTCCTGCCTTGGCCAAGGACTTCGTGTAATGGCTCTCCTAGACACAGCGCGACCTCACCCCCAATACCGGGAGAGACGAACCCCCGAAGATCCTCTCACTGCCTCCATGTGGCTCGGGACTGTACCCAACTAAAACCTGTTTGCACGACTCCTTTGAGCCGTGGTAGGGTAGTAATCAAAGTACAGTGGGAACTCACACGAGACAAGTGACGATCCCCAGGTCGATGAACTAACCTGTACACATGTCACCTGGGAACTGCTATCTGACGTCAGGTATAAGACCAACTAGCATGTTCCCGGCGAGTCCTGTCCGGTGTACTCATAACCCAATGAGCACCTGTATACATCTTAGGTGAACCAACTGACACCAGTGGCTTGTGAGACCGGCCACCGCCCCTCGTCGGGGTCTCGACTGTATACACTAGTCTACTCTGGAGAATTGATGCCCTGTCTCGAAACTCCAACGACTAGGGACCTTTTAAGGATGTGCTTATAGACTACCAGCTCCCACGTATATGATCGCCCTCATACTGCCGGTAGTCAAGCAAGAATCCTAGGGGCTCTATCAACGTGCAATAGCGACATGTCAGGTCACCTAAAGCAGTGCACGATGATAAAGGTAAACCAGATAGCATACTATCATCTCGAGTAAGACTGTCCTACCGGGATAGGTCCTCCCTCAATCACTGCAATCACGTGCCTGTGATCCAATAATTGACTCTGAGGGCACTATCTCCAACACTTCATTCAAAGTGGGAGCAGCGGAAAGGTGTGCAAGTTGCTTAAGTCCATCTATGGACTAAAGCAGGCATCGCGGAGTTGGAACATATGTTTTGATGAGACGGTCAAGGAATTTGGCTTTATCAAAAATCCAGATGAACCATGCATCTATAGTAGATTTGTAGCGAGAACTGTAGTATTCCTCGTTTTATACGTGGATGACATTCTCTTAATAGGAAATGACATTCCTATGCTACAATCTGTCAAGGGGTTCTTGTCACAAAGGTTCTCCATGAAAGACCTGGGTGATGCCTCATACATCCTGGGGATCCGGATCCATCGTGATAGATCCAAGAGGATATTAGGACTTTCTCAGTCCAGGTACATCGACACCATAGTGAAGAGATTCAGTATGGAAGATTCCAAGCGCGGTAACCTACCGGCTTGTCACGGGATCACCCTCTCTAAAGAGATGTCTCCCAAGACTGATTTGGAGAGGGATCGCATGTCTATTATACCCTACGCTTCTGCGGTAGGCTCTATAATGTATGCGATGTTGTGTACCAGACCGGATGTAGCTTATGCACTGAGTGTGGTAAGCCGGTATCAGTCAAACCCTGGGGAGAAACACTGGATAGCGGTAAAGAACATTCTCAAGTACCTGAGAAGGACTAAGGAGATGTTCTTGGTGTATGGCGGAAAAGACCTCCAGATCGAGGCCTTTGCTGACTCCAGCTTCCAGAGTGACAAGGATGATTCCAAGTCCATGTCGGGTTTTGTCTTTACCCTCAATGGAGGGGCGGTGTGTTGGAAGAGCTCCAAACAGGAAACCGTTGCGGACTCGACTATGGAAGCGGAATATATCGCTGCATCTGATGCCGCAAAAGAAGCTGTCTGGATGAGGAAGTTCTTGAAAGAACTTCAGGTGGTTCCGTCCATTGTTGACCCAATACCTCTGTATTGCGACAACAACGGGGCTATAGCTTTAGCGAAGGAACCCAGGTCCCATCAGAGATCCAGGCACATCTTAAGGCGGTATCACCTGATCAGGGAGATCGTGGATCGCAAGGAGATCGAGATTCGGAGGATTGCTTCAGAAGAGAACACTGCAGATCCACTCACCAAGGCCCTACCCCAGACTCAGTTCGAGCGGCTGATCGAGATGATAGGTCTTCGATACGCCAGTACATGGCCTTAGTGCAAGTGGGAGATTGTTAGTGTATATGCCCTAGAGGCCATTACTGTATCATACTAGTTTGTATATTACTTAATGGAAGCTTGGGATATTCACCTTGTATAAACAATCTTGCTCAATATAGTAGTATGCTACTTAGTTTATTTCTACTTCAATGTGTACTTGTGTTTATTTCAGTATATCACTTATACGCATTAGTGGAGCCCTTAGAATCTTTGCTTGATTACCAGCGTTGTGATGGCAGTCACACTAGTGGGGGCTGGGTAATCTATAAGCACATCCTTATACAGGTCCCTAGTCGTAGGACTATCGAGACAGGGCATCGATACTCCGGAGTAGACTAGCGTATGCGCTTCTCATCCCAGTGTGGGAGATGGTCTGTCCCACAGCCATCAGTACGTCGTACTGGAGATAGTATACGGGTGCTCGTTGGGTTACGAGTACACTGGACAGGACTCGTCGAGAACTGACAGGTTGGTATTATACCTATCGTCAGTTATCAGTTCCCAGGTGACATGAGTACAGCTTAGTCCGCTGACTTGACACTGGCACTTCGCCTCAAGTGTGTTCCCACTGCACTTTGATCACTACCCTACCACGGCTCAAAGGAGTCGTGCAAACAGGTGGTGGTTGGGTGCAGTCCCGAAGCACTTGGAGGCAGTGACGGTTAGACAGGATTCGTCTCTCCCGGTATTGGGGGTTGACATCGCGCTGTGTCTAGGAGAGCCATTACACGAGTAGTCCCTGGCCAGGGCAAGCGAGATATACTGGTAGGTTCCAGTGTTATCTCAGGGTGTTTTGGGCTTCACTCCGGCACGACTTGTACCGCTATTAGGGGACTGACGTTTTACCGCCCCCTAGGCCCGACATGCGATGTATTAGACGAACAGACCGGACTGTACAGAGACTGTCACATTCAGACTCAGTAGGAGTTCCGATGGGGTTTCACCTCGTCAGCCTTCTTGTCGACATCTACCTGGGGACCGTTACGCACAGCTAGTGCCGCCTGCGGTCTGTGGTTAAACCCACTGCCAGCGTAGTGTCGAGTCTTTAGAGTCCCACACAGAGGGTATTCGCCTCTGGGCAATACAGAGTAGAGGTCGCATGGTTTTGCGACAGGGTTCGTTCTCATCCGCGCACTTGTGCACGTTTGGAGTCCGGACGGATTTTACTGGTTGGCTCTGGTTTGAGTCAGATACCGGTATATGTTTTGGGGTTGCTTTTATCTCTCAGTATTCATGTTCCTCGGAACAAGAATGCAGGTGTGTATGCACAGTTATTTGAGGAGGAGGAAGATGACTTTCATTAGGGTTTCGGAACGGGTGCGCATGCACAGTTGACAGTCGTCTTTTTTCCAAACCCTAATGGATTTATGTTTTATCAATTAATAATATTAATAAAATGAAAAAGTGTCATGGTTGGTTTTTTGTTGACTTGTTGACCATGGTTGACTTGTTGACCATGGTTGAAGTTTTGACCATCATCATTACAAATGAAGATGCTCTTTAATTCTAGCAAATTCATTAAATGTTTGAAATGATAATGGTCATTCTAAAACTTTCCATCAACCTTTTCATTTTCATCATTATTATTATTTGATAATTCTTTTTCTTTTGCATTATGGTTGCAAGATAGCAAAAGAGAGCTCATTATCTCATTTAGCTTCTCTCTCCGCACTTCATCTTCTTCTTCCTCTAGCAAAAGAGAACCCTTCTCATGTGTTGAGAATCCCTCTCTTTAAAAAGAAAAGCACCCCTTAGACACTCTCTACTCACTCTAGGATCAAGGGTTTAGCAAGCCGGAGATTCTAGTTCACTCCAAGTTCGAGAAAGAGCCCAAAGGTTGAACCCTCGAGGTGGATCCATCTTCGACGGAAGAAGGCGACAAGAAGAGAACCATCAACCTCTACAAAAGTTTGAAGAAGGAGTTCAAGTTTAGGTATAACCATCTTCATCCCAGTAGCTAAATCTCTTTAGAAAGTTTGCTAGTTTAGTTTAGACACGATCCCGACCTTGTTTAGTCCATGTTGCCTCTTGCGATAAAAATTTGTTTTTTATACCGTTTCCGCCTCCCCGTAAGCACCGGGGGTCGCAACGTGGACTTACACTCGCGACACTAAATCATCCAAGTCCACCAATTATCCATCCTAAACATCAATAATTTCCCAAACAATATATAATAAGTACAGGTGTGTATACGCATCCGTATACATCACCACGGACTGCGGGGTTGCTATACGCCATCCACCCGATTTCTCCCTGTAAATATAAATCTACTCACATTTCCTTATCCGTGCCGGTGCCGATGTCGCCATTTGCATCTCCAACGCTCCGACGCCACGTGGGGTACCTACAAGGATATCACACGCTAAAACACATGAAAACCATGTCGGAAACCAAAATGGTGCACGCTATGCCGATAGGTAAGAACCTACAGCCTTGCGTGCAAACACGGCCAATAACCCTCTGCCGTTGGCGTTCAAACGCCACCCGACAGAAACATATCATCGAATATCAAAAATCATACAAAAACAAGTCGTAAATCATGCGCCAACTCCTGAAAATCAACCCAGATTCTATCCTGGTTGGAACCAGACAAAACTAGACATACCTAGGGTCAGGTTTACATGAAATAAGTCTGTGCACGCAAAACGAGGGGGTTCCCTACTGCTCTGGCCGAAAATTGCGACCAGAGGGAATATATCTGCGGCCGGGGTAAATAGTTGGGGGCTAGGGTTTTGGGTATTGGTTTCTACCTACCTGCATACCTCACTGCCAAGTCAATATTATTTTAGGGTATCTCGGGTTGTAGCAGATTCCAGAAAGGTCACAAAATCGACAAAAACGCTAATTTACACCAAGTCGAACAATCTGGTATTTTTGCTGGAATCTGGGGAAATTCTGGGGTGAACTGGTCTCAAACACACCTAATAAGGTTATACCAACCATCAAAACCAACACTTGGTCAAGTATCACTCAAATTTATCTAAACTAGCACTAATCTACTTAATAACACTAAGTTTTCAGTTTTACGACCATAATCAAGCAAGAAAGGAGTTGAGTTGCAAGATTATACCTCAGGGGGTTCTAGGATGAAGGAGAAGGGAAGGAGGAAGGGCTGTTGCTGCTGAAGTGGGCTGCTGTTGCTTTTGCTTTGGCTGCAGCTGCTGCTTGTAATCTGTTTTCTTCTTCTCTGTTGCAGCAGCTACTGCTGTTGTTGTTTTTGTTGGGGTGTTGGTTTTTCTGAAGTTGTGGTATGGTGTTGTTGGTGTGTTGGTTTGTGGTGAGGTTGAAGTAGGATGGGGGTGTGGTGTGGTTTTGAATGGAGTTGTTGTTGCTGTGGCTGCAGCTGCTGCTTGCAGTTCTCTTTCTTTCCCTTTCCTTTTTTTTCTTGTGTTGCAGCAGCTGATGGAGGGGGGTGTAGTATTTGTGGTGAAGTGTGGTGTTGTGTGAATGTGAGAGATGTGAGAGATGAGAGATGTGAGTGTGAGAGAGTGAGAGGGAGAGATGTGAGAGATAAAAGTTTTGAAGTGAAAGGAGGGTGATGAGTTTTGAATTGAGATGAGGTGACATAACCTAGGAGCCACCTCCCTCTCTCTCTTGATGAAAGCTAGCATGACCACCATCATGGCTCTCTCTCTCTCTCTCTCTCTCTCCTAGCCACAAGTCAACCCCCACTTAATCCAATTCCTAAACAAGTTAAACCCTTAATTAAACTAATTATCTTAACCAAAAGGTTAACCCATCATGGTCATCTACATGGTTCAACCTAGGCTTAACATGGGTCCAAAATATGGAACAAGTGTGGAAAATGTTATGTGCACATTTTTGCACAAAAAGCCAAAAATCCAATTAGCGATTTTTAATCGCGATTAACATTAAAATAGCATATAATCCATCATAAAAACTGTAAAATGGCATATTTCCACAAAATAACCTATTTTTGAATTTCCATAATTTTCTCCGGAATTTTCACCATTTATCGGTATTTAGTTATACCGGAATATTAAAATATTCACTAAAAATTAATATTTAATTATGAAATTTCCCAAAAATAATATTTTATTTTTTTGAAATTTTACAGTCTTCCCCCCTTAAAGAAATTCGGTCCTCGAATTTAAATTTAAACCCCTAAATTCTAAAACATTTCAATAAAATGTCCAAATCACCGGGGCTCCGAAACCATCAATACATAAAATGCATCGTAGCGCAATACATGCGCATGAGTAACGAGAAGATAACTCGAAATCAAAACTCCGTCAAGCATCTCGCAATCATCGGAGTCAAGGTGAAAACACGAATGCCCAATCCAAAGCAAAACCGATATGCTAGAAATCGGAACTATACATGTAAATATATGAAGGAAATGCATGCCAAAATTCTTTAAAGTCGATGTACAATGCGCATAACACTGCACAGTGGCGGACGTCTCTATAAGAAAATAGCCATATACGTATGTATCTTTTGTTTAATATGTACGATCCGCCGTTTTGAAAACAATTTAGAAGGGTTCCCTTTTTTAAACGTTTCGTGTCATATCGGACACGTATGTAATAATGAGACTATAGCTCGCTTTTGGAAATCCCTTTGAAATCTATCAATGCATGCAAAACATACTCAGGTACTGTCATCTGACTAGTCCTGCTCAGTACGAAAAACAAATCGCAATATCATAAAAATGTATTGCTCCATAAGAAATCAATCCCAAAAGTGCATATGAAAACCCTGTGCGTCCGGTGCGCACGGAAATCAAAATCCATGAATGTGCCATACATGTGCACAGAAACAAGCTCAAGGTGCAACAGTTGTGCACACAACATCGGTCATAGGCAACGTGTGTGCCTAACAGCAAAATCAGGTGCATCTGTCATGCACGAAAAATCTTGATTTAGTGCATCTGGTGTGCACCAAATCGCATCTTATATCCTGCACCCAACATGCGCTAAAAATCCAAATCCAGTGCATAAAGTACACAAAACAAATATCGAGCATCACCATCGAAATCGAGTCCAGTGCATCCAAGTGCACAAAATACATGTCACTGCACTGCAAGAATATGTAAACTATATAAGTGCAAAAACCAAATCGTGTGCGTGCATACGCATAAAATCAACTCCACTGTAAGAAACCCCATAAAATCATAAACATGTGAAACCAAGTCACGGAAACGGTATCAAGTGCAACAACTGGGCGAAAATCGTAAATACTCAGTAAATGCAACCATGGTGCATGAAAACAAATATCATGAAGCCCAATCATCAAATCAGTCATGCGAATAGATCGCCCAAAATACCGAAATCAAGTATGGCGGAGTAGTCCCGCTCAAGCGCATCCTCCAAGAATCTCTGGCCAACTTTCATGCTCACTCATAGCATATCTCATCGACGATCCTGAACTATGGCCTACTGGTGTGCGTAATATGACCACTCCTGGGTCCAAGTCTTCTCTGTGGATTACCAATCTCACGATCCATCGGCTCATCGGCCCTGTCAGACGTGCTAACGGGGACGATTCCGTTTTGGCACTTCTCTGGTCATCTCTCGGTCAATCATCGCGACCACTCTTAAGGCAGCATGTCACTGACGTCGGTCTCTGGTTCTTTGAATGTACGTGACACATCTGATCCTGGATGCAAGTATCATTGCAGCAGTGTCCTGGAAGGAATCCTGCTCAAAGTCTCTTCTGATCTTGCCTATGCCGAACTGTACGGAGGCGGGTACTCTTGCATAAACTCTTCTTGCTTAATGGACATATGCGTCCTCAGCACCACATTCTCTCAGAAATTGGTCGCATCCCAACGCCTCTGTAAGCATATCAGGTCTCTGGTCTCGACGAGAAGTAATGACAGCTCATCAGCGTCTCGCACGAACCTCTTGTCCCGCTTGTCTGTACCATCGTCCACTTCGACGTCACGTCTCTATCTGCGCACTGCAACGTTCTCGGTTACGATCAATCTGAAGTCTCTCTCAAATCTCTTTTCTGCCAAATTGCCCAGAAGCCATCATCCTTTTCTGGAGCTAATTCTTGTTCCGGAACGGCTGCATACTCATTGCGACTCCTTCTGGAAGGTATATCCAGTACTATGCCTCGGCATGCGCATCGCATCTCTGATGTCGGCGGAGTGGAACGTCATCATATCCAGATCTTGTACGAACCTCTTACTCCACTTTCCTCTAATGTCGACTACTTCGGACTTGTCTCGTCCTGGCTGCATGGACTGAGCTCCAGCGGCTATCCTCGTATCTGGAGTCTCCCAAGAAATGCATCTCACCATCTAGCATCTGAATTAAGTCGAGCCATCCGATCGATTCGTCAAAACCTTATAATCACCCAAGATCTCAATATCTTGGGTACAGTACAATAGTATCGAGTACATACCACAGCATCGGTGGTCCGGCCGTAGAAGGGCAAACCCAATCCTCACTAATGGCGCCGCAGAACTGCTGCAAACCCTAAGGTTCAAACGCTTTCACACGGTCATTAAGTCGAGTTAGGGTTTCATTCTTCTAGAAGGACCATAGAATTGCCTGCATGTCTTTCTGAATACTTTAAACTTGGAATAATAGGTTACTGACATTCGATCATCTCTGTCGACTCTCAACGTCTCCGCGTGAAGTCGTCTCAGCTGGAATCAATCTATCTGATGACCTCGCATCGGGGTAGCGAACGAACCACACGTCCTAGTCATTCATCCTTGGTGACTAGCGACCTTCTATCATCTCTTAGTACAACTTGTACTGCAATAGCTCCAACATCTGGGCTATATTTCGTCGTTCGCAACAATAACTGGCCCACTCGTCTGCACGCTGAACTGTGCCTCAATCATCATGAATAAGCCGCACATCAACGATCATCAAAATTTGGCTGGCCTCTGTCACTGGCTCAATCCTCTGGTGCTGATCTGCACGTCTGAGTAATCTCATACAGCGATCCATCCACGCTCGTGGCACGAAAACACAGTAAAAGGACACATCTCTATAATCGTGTGTCGCCGGAATCATGCCATGGTCAGTCCTCATTCGTGACGAGCTCGTGCTGACCGCAACTCTAGCCGTAGCTCTCCCTACCCGTCATCGTGGCAGCAAAACCATAACTGGTACCGATGAGGCTAGATCAGGAATGAACATGATACTGAGCAAAGAAATGTACATCCTAAGGCTTCTTAAGTGGAGGGCGTGTCGTAAATATGCCGCGGAACATACCAACGGAACGTCACTCTACTTTAGTCACCTATTCCATCAACCAAGGGTCATCCTACGCTCCGAAGGTAAAACCTAGCGCTCTGATACCAACTTTGTCACGTCCCGAAAGTACGGAACATGACTGGCACTTAGGCTACGAACGTCTCAAGGCGTACGTGCTCTAAGTAAGCCGAGCCCAGAAATCCAAACCAAGAAAAGTAGTAGAGTGTAGGAAAACCATGATAAATCAACCAGTAACAACATAATATACAACGCCTAAAGGCGAGGATCACAACAGAAAGGAAACTCAACAACAAGAAATCCATAGAATTATAACGTGCGACTCTAAGGTCGAAAGAATAAACATCACTGGTCTCTATCTCAAATAAGTACATGTTTGGTTGATGGAACTTCTAGATACAACTGAATATAATATACAATGTATAATGATGGGTACGATACAAATAACCCACCTACGAGCAAGTCACCTGAAAGAAGCTGTGCCCGCAAAGCCGTAATGAAACCCGTACGGCAACACCTGCAAGAAACTGGGGCACAACGGGGGTGAGTTGCCAACTCGTGAGTAGAAAAAGATCTACGAACAGAAAATCGCATGTATGACGCAATCTTAGGTCATACGATCATAATATATAATCCTCAATATATAACCAGCAACATATAACAAGACTAGGGTAAATATCTAACCCAAGTATAATCCCATGTGCCCGTGTCAGTGCATCAGGTGGCAATGTATCATATGAATGATGTATGAATGCATGAAACAGAATGCATGTACTGAAGAAAACTGCTTTCATAAATTTGTGAGATTTCTGTATTTTTAAAATGAGGTATCATAATGAAATCAACATAAACAGTGCCTAGCATCGGCACAAAACATAAATCTCAATATCTCGATATCTCTGTATCACAATCTCTGTACCTTAATATCTCAAATCTCAATGTCTCAATCATAATATCCAGGGCGCCGTCAGTCCAGATCGGCCCCTACATCCATCTCATGACTACGACGGTATCCTCCGGATATCTGACGTGTCGGGTAAAATCACCGGTCGGTAGTGCTCCCCTGCCAGGCTCAACGCCATCTCCTGCGATCTTCTTGCCCCGGGGTACCGCACCGGGTCCACCATGTACCCGCAATCGGTCTCATCCGCCTCCTCGAATCGGGTTTCACATGTCGCTCTCAACACTGAGAAAACACATGGTGGACGCACTGAAATATCATATCAAAGGTAACCGGGTTTTTAAAACATTTACATAATCTCTTTGAAATACCCACGGTTCCTAAATCCAGGAAATATCATGGAAATCCGAATCATCAATAGCATGTAAACCATGAATATAAGCATGAGAATCCATGAATGCAGCATATAATGAATAACAGTATGCATGATGTGACAAGTAATAACTACAATGTTAAGCTGGCGTATAAGGTAAGCATACTAATATCATGTCACTACTAGCTAACAAGCTAAATCAAGCAATAATGTTCTCTAAGTGTGCGTGACATGGCTATTACCGATGAAGATGTGTGTGCGCTGGCAAATAAGAGTACGTGGTACATACGCATCATCGGTAATAGTGCTGGTGTCCTAACAGCATGATATCAATAATGAAATGTGAATCACAATAAGTATGCGATGCAGAGCAACAATAATAAAGTACGGGAGCTGAATACTAACACAATGATGGCTGAACTGCATCTAATGTCATAAGAGTCCTAGCTACACCAACTATAAGGCTGAGCTAATAGGTTATCTGTAGGTAAGGTAAACCGCCTAACCTCTGAGTCGATACATAAATATACATATATATATATATAGTCGGTGATCCCGCCTAGATAATATTACATCCGATAACATATCTCTATAATCAGTCATTCCCAAATCAAGAGTGCGGATCAAACATCAATCAATAGCTCGTACGTAAATCCGTCGTACGGCATTCCCAAATCTGGGAACGGGTCAATATCATATTCGTCATATTATTCATCCAGTATTCTCTTTATCAAGATCATCATCTGGGGTACTGACCTACGTCTAGTACAATGCTAATATCATCACTATAATCAAGATCTGACTATTGATCGACAGTCTCGTATAAATCGATATCATCATCATATATCGTCACAGAAGAGTATACATCGCCGAATGTGGCCTATCATAAGTATCTTGCCATATCATATCATATCACATCCTATCTTGTATCAAAATCACATGTCGATCATTTTACATATATATATCACTATGCACATGGTATCGTCATCCAAGACCTGCTATCATATCAGGACGTATATCAAGTACGAACCCTGCCAATCACCGATATCATAATCTCAGATCAACTCTCATCGACTCATCTCAATCCTAAGTATCATCCTCAAATCCGTATGTGAACACATAGTCCCATACCCATGTGACCACATATCTATATAGAATCCCGTCTATGCACATATGAAGTAAGGATGTATGCAAGCATGTATGTGTGTATATGTATGTGTAGTGCACCCACTACCTAGGGTTCTCATGATACTAAATCATCCAAGTCCACTAATTATCCATCCTAAACATCAATAATTTCTCAAACAACATATAATAAGTATAGGTGTGTATACGCATCCGTATACATCACCACAGACTGCGGGGGTGCTATACGCCATCCACCCGATTTCTCCCCGTAGATATAAATCTACTCACCTTTCCTTATCCGTGCCGGTGCCGATGTCGCCATTTGCATCTCCAACGCTCCGACGCCACGTGGGGTACCTACAAGGATATCACACGCTAAAACACATGAAAACCATGTCGGAAACCAAAATGGTGCACGCTATGCCGATAGGTAAGAACCTACAGCCTTGCGTGCAAACACGGCCAATAACCCTCTGCCGTTGGCGTTCAAACGCCACCCAACAGAAACGTATCATCGAATATCAAAAATCATACGAAAACAAGTTGTAAATAATGCGCCAACTCATGAAAATCAACCCAGATTCTATCCTGGTTGGAACCAGACAAAACTAGACATACCTAGGGTCAGGTTTACATGAAATAGGTCTGTGCACGCAAAACGAGGGGGTTCCCTACTGCTCTGGCCGAAAATTGCGGCCAGAGGGAATATATCTGCGGCCGGGGTAAATAGTTGGGGGCTAGGGTTTTGGGTATTGGTTTCTACCTACCTGCATACCTCACTGCCAAGTCAATATTATTTTAGGGTATCTCGTGTTGTAGCAGATTCCAGAAAGGTCACAAAATCGACAAAAACGCTAATTTACACCAAGTCGAACAATCTGGTATTTTTGCTGGAATCTGGGGAAATTCTGGGGTGAACTGGTCTCAAACACACCTAATAAGGTTATACCAACCATCAAAACCAACACTTAGTCAAGTATCACTCAAATTTATCTAAACTAGCACTAATCTACTTAATAACACTAAGTTTTCAGTTTTACGACCATAATCAAGCAAGAAAGCAGTTGGGTTGCAAGATTATACCTCAGGGGGTTCTAGGATGAAGGAGAAGGGAAGGAGGAAGGGTTGTTGCTGCTGAAGTGGGCTGCTGTTGCTATTGCTTTGGCTGCAGCTGCTGCTTGTAATCTGTTTTCTTCTTCTCTGTTGCAGCAGCTACTGCTGTTGTTGTTTTTGTTGGGGTGTTGGTTTTTCTGAAGTTGTGGTATGGTGTTGTTGGTGTGTTGGTTTGTGGTGAGGTTGAAGTAGGATGGGGGTGTGGTGTGGTTTTGAATTGAGTTGTTGTTGCTGTGGTTGCAGCTGCTGCTTGCAGTTGTCTTTCTTTCCCTTTCTTTTTTTTTCTTGTGTTGCAACTGCTGATGGAGGGGGGTGTAGTATTTGTGGTGAAGTGTGGTGTTGTGTGAATGTGAGAGATGTGAGAGATGTGAGAGATGAGAGATGTGAGTGTGAGAGAGTGAGAGGGAGAGATGTGAGAGATAAAAGTTTTGAAGTGAAAGGAGGGTGATGAGTTTTGAATTGAGATGAGGTGACATAACCTAGGAGCCACCTCCCTCTCTCTCTTGATGAAAGCTAGCATGACCACCATCATGGCGCTCTCTCTCTCTCTCTCTCTCTCCTAGCCACAAGTCAACCCCCACTTAATCCAATTCCTAAACAAGTTAAACCCTTAATTAAACTAATTATCTTAACCAAAAGGTTAACCCATCATGGTCATCTACATGGTTCAACCTAGGCTTAACATGGGTCCAAAACATGGAACAAGTGTGGAAAATATTATGTGCACATTTTTGCACAAAAAGCCAAAAATCCAATTAGCGATTTTTAATCGCGATTAACATTAAAATAGCATATAATCCATCATAAAAACTGTAAAATGGCATATTTCCACAAAATAACCTATTTTTGAATTTCCATAATTTTCTCCGGAATTTTCACCATTTATCGGTATTTAGTTATACCGGAATATTAAAATATTCACTAAAAATTAATATTTAATTATGAAATTTCCCAAAAATAATATTTTATTTTTTTGAAATGTTACACATGAGCTCAAGTCTCCTCGACGTAGATCATCTTCGGCCTCAAAGACATTGAGCAAGTTTGTTCGTTTCTTCAAGTGAACCATCTCTAGAGTCCGGTAGTTCACCATTCGTAGTGAAGGGACTACAACATGGAGCTTTATAAGTGAAAGACCGGTCTACAAAAGTTGTATTCCCTCATTCACTTAGTTGTAAAGTGTTTACATATCGTTTCGTCGAATTTTCTAGTATCGATTCTAGGGTTAGGGTTAGCTAGAACAGCAAAAAATTTAAATATGGCATGGATGATGCCTCCCGAAACCTTGCTGCCGTGATAGGTAACCCAACAATACTAGATACAAATAATAATACAAAGTGGATCAAATGTATCCTCGCAACCCACCTATGAGCAAAACCGCAAGTCCAAGCAAAAGAAGAAGTACACCCGTCGCTACTATGCTGACGGGTCGGACCTGCAAGATACTGTGGCACAACAGGGGTGAGTTGCCAACTCGTGAGTAGTAAGTAACATCAATAAGGCTATCGTAAGCATGTAAGCAAATGCGTCACATCCGACATATATCAATATGATACGATGTACTAGCATGAATGCAACATGAATGCATAATCAAACACGAAACTTGAACATGTCTGGTATGAGAAAATCATTATTCTTATCTTAGAAAAACCTCTGTGTAATAAACCGAAGTATCATCAATGAACTCAACAGAAAATCCGTGTCAAGCATCGACACAATATATGTATATCTCAATGTCTCAATATCTTATTATCTCAATGTCTCGGGCTCCGTCAGTCCGGATCGGCCCAGCTCTGTTAGTGTATATGCCCTAGAGGCCATTACTGTATCATACTAGTATGTATATTACTTGATGGAAGCTTGGGATATTCACAGTTGTATATACAATCTTGCTCGAAATGGTAGTGTGCTACTTGGTTTGTCTCTACTTCAATATGTGCATGTGTTTCTTTTAGCATATCGCTTATATACATATTAGTAGAGCCCTTAGGATCTTTGCTTGATTAACAGCGTTGTGATGGCGCTCACACTCATGGGGGTTGGGTAATCCATAAGCACATCCTTATACAGGTCCCTAGTCGTTGGACTATCGAGACAGGGCATCGATACTCCGGAGTAGACTAGCGTATGCGCTTCTTATCCCAGCGTGGGAGACGGTCTGTCCCACAGCCGTCAGTACGTCGTACTTGAGATAGTATGCGGGTTCTCGTTAGGTTACGAGTACACTGGACAGGACTCGTCGGGAATTGTTGGTTGGTATTATACCTATCGTCAGTTATCAGTTCCCAGGTGACATGAGTACAGCTTAGTCCGCTGACTTGACACTGTCACTTCTCCTCGAGTGTGTTCCCACTGTACTTTGATTACTACCCTACCACGGCTCAAAGGAGTCGTGCAAACAGGTAGTAGTTGGGTGCAGTCCCGAAGCACTTGGAGGCAGTGACGGTTAGATAGGATTCGTCTCTCCCGGTATTGGGGGTTGACATCGCGCTGTGTCCAGGAGATCCATTACACAAGTAGTCCCTGGCCAGGGCAAGCGAGATATACTGGTAGGTTTCCAGTGTTATCTCAGGGTGTTCTGGGCTACACTCCAACACGACTTGTACCGCTATTAGGGGACTGACGTTCACCGCCCCCTAGGCCCGCCATGCGATGTATCAGACGAACAGACCGGACTGTACGGAGACTGTCACATACAGGCTCAGTAGGAGTTCAGATGGGGTCACCTCGTCAGTCTTCTTATCGGCATCTACCTGGGGACCGTTACGTACAGCTAGTGCCGCTTGCGGTCTGTAGTTAAACCCACTGCCAGCGTAGCGTCGAGTCTTGAGTCCCACACAGAGAGTTTTTCGCCTTTAGGCAAAATGAGTAGAGGTCGCATGGTTTTGCGACAGGGTTCGTTCACATCCGCGCACTTGTGCACGTTTGCTGTCCGGACAGCTTATACTAGCGGGCTTTGGTTTAAGCTGGATCCTAGTATATGATTTGGGATTGGTTTTATCTCATTGTATTCGTGTTCCTCGGATCACGAATACGGGTGCGTATGCACAGTTGACTGAGACAGAGGGAGAGGACTTTGATTAGGGTTAATGACCATTGTCATTTTCTTAACCCTAATGCTTATGTGTGTATTATAAATAATTGATATTAGTTATATATAATTGTGCATGGTTAGGGTTGTTGACCTTTTGACCATTCTTGACTTGTTGACCTAGGTTGACACTTTGACCATCATCTTTCCATATAAAAGATGCTCTTTGATCCTTGCAATTTGCATTAAATATGAAATGATAATGGTCATGTCTTGATTAAGCCATGACAATTATCTTGCTAATTATCAATTTACAATAATTCACACATATATGTGAGAATGATTCTTTATTCTCTCATTCTATCATATAGTTTCTCTCCCCTCCTCTTCCTCTCTCTCAAGCTCTCCCCTCTCATGTGTTGAGAAACACTTGAGCTTGAGATAAACCTCTCCAAAGCAATCTCTACTCTCATCTAAGGTTCTAGGATTAGCACTTCTGGCACCTTAGTTACTTCTAGCTTGAAGTTGAAGCCAAAGGTTGAGGCTCTCGGGTGGATCCTTCTTCGACTAGAGAAGGCGACAAGGTGATCTCTTTCTTCCACTCCAAGGAGCAAGGAGAGAAGGACATAAAGCCCTAGGTATAACCATTTTTCCATGTAGCTAATTTCTAGTTAGCTTTTAGTTAGTTTTTGTTTAGCAAAGATCCTCCTTAAGCTAGTCCATGTTGCCTAGTTCGATAAAAATCCAATTTTTATTCCGTTTTCCGCCTCCCCGCAAGCACCGGGGTGGGCAACGTGGACTTACAAGCTCATCAAATCTCACAACTACGGTCGGTATCCTCTGGATATCCACCGCGCCAGAAATCACCGGTAGGTAGTCTGCCCCTGCCAGGCTCATCGTCATCCCCACAAAAACACTCTCGCCCCGGGGTACCATACTGGGTCCACCATGTACCCGAGACGGTTCATCCTACTCCTTGAATCGGGTCTCGAAAACTAACAGAAATCAGAAAAACTCATGGTGGACGACACATACATTATAGCACGAGAAAACCGCAACTTTCATTTTTTTTAAATGATAATAAGTTTATAAATTCTTGCGGTTTCCCCCCAAAAATCCAGAAATCTCATAAGTACTGAAATCCTCAAGAAGAATCATGATATTTAAACATGTCGGTGAAGATCAATATCTAAGATATCGATAACATACGATGTGATGCATGACTAGAAAACTATGTATGAAAGATGATGCAATGAGTTATATATATATGACTAGCAATCCTATGTATCCATCCTGATGAAATGAATATACAACTTCCAGTTTACATATCATATGTGATGCAAATGTTTTTTATGCTAATCTAAACAAGTTCTAAAGTGTTCGTGGCATAGCAATTACCAAAAGCGTGTGTGTATTCGCACGAATAGTGCACATGCAGCATGAACCAATGGTAATGGTGCAAGTGTCCTAGGTAGTGACATAATATGTTAAAAGATGCGATGCATGATATGAATGGTTTAAAGCTACGCATATAGATGCAAGAACTACTAATAATCCTAACCATCAGGTTACGCATAAAGATGCAAGAACTACTAATAACCCTAACTATCAGGTGTCTTGCGCCATCCAGACGATCCTCCATAGATGTGTAATCTATTCACCGGGACGCCTCAGCTACTCGGATCCGATCATAGTCTTTCCTTTCTGAGTCGCGTTCAATATCTCTACAATCGATCCTAGAATCGTACACAAGTAAATAAGAGAATAGATATATAAATAGTCGCAGACACAAACAATACAATTCAACCAACGCACACTAACTAGACGCCCATGCACTTGGTGCACAAAACACGCTCGCGACAACGCCACAAACCATAACTAGGTCGCTATACGTGACAACCACCAAGCCTAGAACCCGATCACACCAATCGCGCATTCACAACACACTAAATATTTTAGGGATTAGGTTATAGATCATTCCAACCCCAAACTTATTTAAAATCGATTTATTAGAAAAACCTAGTAACCAACAATTAACCATTTTAGTGCAAATTTAGATGTTTTAGCAAATCCAGTGGCTACAATGTTCACTTAATATCTTAATTAGACTACACAATTATTTACTAAATTTTAATCTCACCTATTTACATTAATCATGAATTTAGTTTGCAAGAATATTTAATTAGGATAATTTAAAAGTAACAATTAGCAAATTAACAACTAGATTAGATTTTGCAAGTCTTAAGATACTAAACTACACATTGTAACCATAATCAAGTTATAAAAACCTTAACTTGAACCCAAACCCTTCTCTTGAAAATCTCAAACTTGCAATTAGAACCAAATTAACACTTAAAAAATTTAGATTAAAGCAATTAACCAATAAATTAACCATTGGGTTGAAATTTATACCTCAAAGATTTATAGATCCAACTTGCAAACTAGCCTCCCAAAATAGTTTCATGCGTCAAGATCCAAGTTAAATTAGGTCAAGAACTTTTGGGTGAAGGTTTAACTATGAATTTGTGAGAAGTTGTGTGGATTTTTGATGGAATTTTGAGGAATTTTGAGGTGGAAATGAGGTGGAGAAAATAGGGAGAGGGGGCTGCCAAATTTCGGCCATGAGGTGAGGGAGAGAAAGAGAGAGTGAGGCATGTGTGTGTGTTTGTGTGGAAACATCCCCCCATCATATCATATATTAACTCATTTCTTATTTATTTTATTTTCAAATAAATCCTAGACTTTTCTAGAACCATGAAGACAAATTAAAGAACAAAAAAATATGTTACAAACTAGCTATTAGTTGTCATGGTGCACAAGTGTGTGATTAACCCATTCTAATTTGTAATAACCACTAATTAAAAGTATAAGTGAAAGCTTAAAACAATATTTAAAAATAATTAATTTAGAAAAATATTTAAGTAAACTAGAAAATTTATAAGTGACTAATTAAATACCAAATACTAGCAATTACATAGCTAAAATGGGTATGCTTAAGTCTATGTTGAAAATAATTATAATTATGTTTTACGGAAAACACGAGTTATATTACCGATTATCGGACAATTAACCTAAACGATTTTTAAAACGTTACAACATGTCATCAACGTAAATAAATATGTGTAGTCTTGATGTCGTTGACGTATAGCAACGAGATCAGGGATACACCACATATTACACTTACGGTCGCAGAAAAGAAATAAAAACTACAATAATTAGAATCCGCATAATCATTAGACATCATAAACCCGGTATCTCATATCTCGGATTTCATGCCTAACCTAATAAATCTTGCATTTAAGTCTCGAATTGAAAACACTTTTCAATAACAAGTCGGGTAATTCAACAAGATTCCTGATTAAATGGTCGAATGCTCGTCGGGAACTTTAGTAGATTGCCACACCCCCGATACCGTCAACGAAGTGCACTTGGGTGGAACACCATGGCCGCGAGCACCCGAGTGGATGCTTTTGGTTACGGTGTTCTCCTAAAGTCACTTGGTCGGGGCTATGGGGCGTGGCTATCTAGAAGTGTTTCCCGGCGACTATTCGCGTACAATACGAGATTGCGACGGAGTTTTAATCCGAATCGAAACTCCATGAAAACCAATCAAATGAGACTAAAAATGCTAGATTTACAAAACACAAACTAGTTTTCGCAAAACTAATTAATGTGGATTCCAAAAATTGTATCACATATCATTATAATCTAGACGACGTTAAACATTTCGATCGATTTATCAAACACCCACAAATCATAGAGATCTCAACAACTTGAGCATCACTAAAAATACCCAGAAAGTGCCAAATATAACAATGGAGCAGCGCAAGAAAAATGACCCCATAATACCATAAACTTGCGGCGGAACCGCGGCCAAAATGGGGTTTAGGCCGCGGTTCCGTAGTGCTTTGTTGGCATTTGGGGCTCGTACTTCTTGGGGCTCCATAAAATACCCTGCACAATTTTCTGCATATTTTTAATCTCGAAAATTTCAACTTTTGAAAAATGGACAGAAACTTAGAAAATATGCGGGTTTCGAAACTTGATCGAACACTTTAATGTCGTAATGACTTCCTCTAATGTTCTAGCCTGGCTCTGATACCATGAAAGTGTGTCTTAGCACTTATACTAGGTTTTCACATACATCAAGTATGCAATTTTAAAAAATCTAGAGGTCTAAGCTACACTAACCTAGAATCGAACTAGAGAATTAGGGTTTGTAAGCAAGTAAACAAGTTTTACACTAAGTGAATAGAAAATATAACCTTTGTAGACCGGTCCTTCTCTTCTAAAGCTCCAAATAGTAGTCCCTAGAACTCTTCTTAGGCTGCACTTAGTGAAAGGAACGAGCTTGCTTCGTAGTCTTCGATGCCGAAGATGATCCATCTTGAAGTCTCTATAACTCAAGTTAATGCTTCACTAATCAAGTATTAGCAAAGCTAACAACCTAAACTAATGGGCTAAATGAGTTTAGGTTGATGAAGTAGGATTTTTGGCTCATTTAGAAATATATTTCTCTTTTTCTATTCTAACTCAAGAAAAACTAGAGAGGAAGAAGATGAACTTGGGTGAGAAAATATATTTCAAGTGATAATGAGAGAGTTAACCATGGGCTAAAGATGAGGGTTGGGTGAAGAAATATCTAGAGTAAAACAAAATAAGTGGGATGAGTCATGGCTTCTACATGCTTCAACAAGCATCTAAGCCATGCTCATTTCCAACTCATTATTTAATTTTCCTCTTTATAAATAATCACCCTAATTATCTTTATCCTTGGTGTGAATCTCATACATCCATATTCTATGTATCATCCACCATGACACAATAGTAACTTTTATATATATATATATATATATATATATATATATATATATATATATATAACAAGAGAATAAAATCTTTAGTGAGCACAATATTAGTTAATATATAAATATAACAAATATAAATATATATTAAATTATTAAATCAACACTTGATTCAATAATCTGGTTATATCATATATAACTGACTAATATCATTTATATGTATATCAAATTATCAAATCAACACTTGATTCAATAACCCGATCATATCACATATAACCGACAATATTCAATATACTATATCAAATCAACACTTGATTCAATAATCCGGTCATATCATATATAACCGGCCAATATCAAATATATATATATATACACACACACATACATACATATATATAACATATCATTGAATCAACACTTGATTCAACAATCCGGTTATATCACATATAACCTAACCGATATCAAATATCGCGAGATTAGAATACGGTATCACATACTCGTATTTAATCAAGCTCCCGCACATATCATTATATGTGCCCTACTTTGTTTCTCTTGAGCTAGGAAACCTCTGTGTGGGACTCTAAAGATTTGTCAATACGCCAGTAGTAGGTAATGATCACATTAGTTACCCATAAGCCGTCAGCGGTACTAGCTGGATGTAATGGCTACCCAGGTATTGAGCGAATAGAAGATCAACAAGCAAGCTTATCCAAACTCCCGCAAAGCCTATAAGCAACACTTACCGTACAATCCGATCTCTTCTTCTGATATGTCACATATCGAGTCTAGGGGTGGAATCGTCAGACCCCGGTAACTTGATAAGTCATGCCGATATGTGGCCTATAACCGTTCGAGAAACTACTGCTAATACTTACCAGTAAATCTCATCAGCCCTAGCCAAGGACTTGCTGTTATAGCCAATCGAGCATAGCGCAATATCAACTCCCTATACTGAGAGAGACGAAACCCCTCCTATCGCTCATTGCCTCCATGTGACTCGGGACTGTACCCAAAATCCACCTGTTTGCACGACTCATTTGAGCCATGGTAGGGAGGAAATCAAAGCACAATGGAAACCACACAAGACTCTATGACGATCTTGGGTCTACAGACTAACCTGTACAAGTGTCACTGGAGAATTGCTATCTGACGATAGGTATGGTACCATCTAAGAGTTCTCGGCGAGTCCTGTTCGGTGTACCCATTCTCTAATGAGCACCTGTATACAATCTTTGATATCAAACACCAATGGATGTGGTATCAACCATCGCCCTATACAGGGTACACACTAGTCTACGCTGGAATATCGATGCCCTATCTCGATATCCCCTCGACTAGGAACTGTTAAAAGATGTGCTTGTGGACTACACAAGCCCCACTAGTATGATCTGCATCATAGTCCTGGTAGTCAAGTTAACATCTTAAGGGATTTATCAACATGTATCAGAGAGACAATATAATAATAAGTGTACATGTTAATATAAAGTGCAACCAGATAGCATACTATCGTGTCGAGTAAGAAAGTCATCTATATATATATATGTGTGTGTGTGTGTGTGTGTGTGTCCAAACATCCACTATAATATACAAAAATGGCCTCTAGGGCATACATATCACTAACAGGACAGGACTAGCACGGATGCAAAACATATATAGCATCTGCTAAATATATAATATATATAGCAGCACTCGTCTCACGCATGATATCAAGTAACATCACAGAAGCATCACAGCAGTAGCAAACACAGTATGGAAATGCGGATAATTAAGGGAAAATACATTTCAATGGAGCTAAATATGAAATGCAATTTTCTCGATCGTGTGGATAGCCCGTAGTATCAGATCCTAGACCCCTACGAGTGCGGCAAGCCACCCGCCAATTCCAGAAGCGAGGCAACCCCAATCAACGTGGGCTACCCAGCACTTTCAAAATCCGGTGACTTAGGCACCCCTCTGCGGGTCAATCATATACCCCTTACGAGTGCGGCGAATAACCCGCTAATTCTAGAGTAAGACATCCCGATCTCAACACCATGAGATGGAGGTGTGTTGCCCTCTAGAACCCAGCTATTCAAGCACTCCGCCATGGAGTAATCCTAGTGCGTGTGATGAAAAAACTGAATATACAATGGTGACTACGTTCGCTACCTGGATGCGCCCCAAAGAATAATACAAGCCGCAGTGACGGCAGTCCACATGTCGGACGCTTGACACACAATATGAATATACATTACATCATAGAAAATTATATTTAATACTACACACTCCGGGCTATCCATCGCGACAAATCCAACATGACCATAACCATTAAGCAATATCCATCACAGAACATGCAAACTTGTGAGTATCAATTCCGTAACCCTGTCTAAATCATACATATAGCAATTAGACGATATTTTACCAAACGTTATGATACACACAACCATCACAAACACATAAACTATGACCATAGAAATCATCATAAGCGAATGTACACTTGAAATTCCGAACGACGAAAATCAAGCGCAAATCAACATCCAAAAAACCAAACTTTTTGCCAACACCAAGAGTCCGAACGACCCGTCCAACCCTCCAGGAACTCCCCAGGGTTCCCGCAATCAGCCTCCAGGTTCTTGGTCCGAACCAAGAGCCCGCGGGGATCGCAAAAATTGCAAATAAGTTTAGTTTGCGACTGTTTTGGACAGCCTTCAAAAATCAGTTTTGAGCATGGAAAAACAGTGACTAAACCATATAAAATTTTGAAAATTTGGCTTCCTGACACTCTACGGGTCACCCACGATCTCCTACAGAGTCCCCGTTACAAAACGAGAGCTCCAAGGATCAAGAACAAGAACAAAAACTCGGTTTAGGGGCTGGAATTTGCTGCTGAAAACTGCAGTTTGAAAGCGAAGAAAACGATGGAATTCTTTGGTCAAAGAAGCTAGTTTAGGCGTATGGATTGCCTTTGATACAATTGAAAGTTCCTTGTGCCCTCTCCGCTAACCCGCAGCCAATACGGAATCCAAAAACAAAAATTTTCATGGTACTATAAACTTACACCCAAGAATCTATAGGGTTAGCTTAGCACCTTGTGAAGGTTTTGGCAAGTATCAAAACTGCTATATTAAAAATTTTAGGGTGCTAAACAAACCAACCAAATAATCGAACTAGAGAATTAGGGTTAACATGTATGTAAACAACTTTACAACTAAGTGATTGTTAGTTATATATATGCCCTAGAGGCCATTACTGTACATACGATGTATATTGTAGTGGATGCTTGGATATATATAGGGAGGACTTTCTTGCTCGACATGATAGTACGCTATCTAGTTACTCTTTATCTTAACATGTACTCTGATTGTCTCTATGTTACATGTTGATAAAGCCCTTAAGATGAGTACTTGACTACCAGGACTATGATGCGGATCATACTAGTGAGGACAGTGTAGTCGTCAAGTACATCCTTCAAATGTTCCTAGTCGTGGAAGTACCGAGACAGGGCATCGATACTCCAGAGTAGACTAGCGTATGCGCTTCTTGACCCATATGATGGGTGATGGATGATCTCATATCCATTGGTGTTTGACATCAGAGAAGGTATACGGGTGCTCAGTGGAGACTGGGTACACTGGACGGACTCGCCGAGAACTTCCAGATGGTATTATACCTCACGTCAGATGGCAGTTCTCTGGTGACACTGGTACAGAGTAGTCTGTAGACCCAAGATCGTCATAGAGTCATGTGTGATTCCTACTGTGCTTTGATTTCCATCATACCACGTCCAAGAGGGCGTGCAAAAAGGTGGCTTTTGCGTACAGTCCCGAATCACATGGAGGCAATGAGCGATAGGAGGGGATTCGTCTCTCCCGGTATAGGGAGTAGATGTTGTGCTGTGTTCGATTGGCTATAACTGGAAATCCCTGACCAGGGTTGCTAAGATTTACTGGTAAGTGTTATCAGTAGTTTCTCGAACTGTTATAGACCTCATATCGACACGACTTATCAAGCTATTGGGGTCTGACGTTTACCACCCCTAGGGGAGATATGCGACATATCAGACGAAGAGACCGGACTGTACGGGAGTGTTACTGACTGGATTCACAGGAGAATGTACAGGCTTGCTTGTTGATCTTCTGAGCGCTCAATACCTGGGTGGCTGTTACGTTTAGCTGACCGCTTGCAGCTTGTGGGTGTTTGATATGATCATCACCTACTGCCGGCGTATTGACGATTCTTTAGAGTCCTACACAGAGGTTTCTTGACTCAGGCAAAACGGAGTAGGAGCACATATATGATATGTGCGGGACCGAGAACAATACGTGTATGTGATACCGTATTAGATTCTCGCGATATGAGATATCGGCCGGGTATATGTGATATAGCCGGGTCATCGGATCAAGTGTTGATTCGATGAACTATACAGATTATATTAGTCGGTTATTTGTGAAATAGCCGGATTATCGGATCAAGTGTTGATTTTATAATTTAATGTATAATTATATATTTGATATATTAAATTGCATTAACTGATATAAGCTCACTAAAAGATTCTTTTTCTCACTCGGGTAATACATTGATATATATGTGATATATGTTAATTGTATTATTTTATTTTGTTACAATATATATTATATATGTGATATATAATATTGTAACATGTTATTATTACTAATGCAACATGATTAGTGGAGATTAAACAAGGTTAGGGTTTGATTTGGGTTAGCTCATTCTTGAAGCTTCTAGAAGCTTTCTTTTTGTTTTTGCAAAGATATTTTGCAAGATATTTCCAAACCCAACCCACACCCTTTAACCCTAGTTAAGACTCTACAATGGTTAGCCTATCATCTTTAACCATGGTTGCATAAGTAATTATCAACACAATTCATTATTCATCAAAAATGATTATTCATTTTCTTCTTCCTTGAGTTCTTGTGGAAAAGCTTTCTAGCTTTTTCAAAGGTGATGAAAATGAGTAAGAAATCGAAAACAAATGAGAGCTAAAATCCTACTTCATCATCCTAATCTATCCTAGCCATTTAGATTAGGGTGTTCACTTCATTTAGTGAGTGAGAGCTTGTGTTAATGAAACTTCAAGATAGATCATCTTTGTTATCGAAGATCGGAAGCAAGCTTGAATCTTTCTCTTCGAGGAGCCTCTCGAGAGTCCAGAACTTGATGATCGCAGCGAAGAGACCTCAACACGGAGCTTTAGAAGTGAAGGACCGGACTACAAAGGTTGTAATCCCAAACTCTTAGTGTTAAAGTGTTTAACATGCTTTGTTTCGTCTAATCTCTTGTTTAAAGATCTTGGTTAGGATTGTTCGGCACGGCTAAATTTTAAATCGAGCATGGTTGATACCTTATAGACCCTTGTGCGTGTGCCTAGTAACCCTACAGTGGTATCAGAGCCAAGCTAGAGCTTTAGGAAAAATCTAGGCGAAGTTTAAAGTCCGATCGAACCCGGAAACCCCGATTTATACCCTTTTTTGGAAATTTTTCAAAAGTTGATATTTTTCATATTAAAAATACTCAAAACAATCAGCAGGGAATTCTATGGAGACCTCTGAAAAACGACACCCTAAGTCCACTATAGCTCCGCGGAACCGCGGCCAAACTGGGGTATTGGCGGCGGTTCCGCGGCAAGAACTGAGAGTTAGGGTTTCAATTTTCTACAGCAACGTCCATATGTGTTTCCTGATGTTTCTGGGAATTTTTAATTCTTACTCAAGTGTTGAGTTTTCTGGGTTGTATTGGGAGCTCGTTGATTCGATCGGATAATTTAACTTCGTTTTAAGTTTTTTCCGGATAATTTTAGAAATTGTTAAAAAGTTCGAACGGATATCAATAACTCACCTTTTTCCCCTGTTGGAAAATTTTTCAAAAGTTGGATTTTTTCTCGAGTTTGAAACTTCCGGAAAATCATGCAAGTAACGCGGTAGACCCTCTAGAAGAACACAAATCTTAACTCGATTATGTGACCGTCTGAACTGCCTCTGAACCTTAGGGTTTGGGGCAGTACGGCGTTGCCACATGTGAGGCGTTGGGTTGACCCTTCTACGGCTGGACTATTGGTATTGTGGCATGTGATGGATATTTTTTGAACTCCGCTCAAGTGTTGAGCTATTTGGGAAATCTTGGGTGTTTGATTATTCGATCGGAAAGTTTAACACTGTCTTTTTATCTGGAATGTGATACAATATTTGGAATCCACGGGTAGTTATGAGATAACTAATTTGAATGTTATAAATCTAGCAGTTCAGTCTCAGATGATCGGTTGCCACGGGATTTTGATGTGATCAAAAGTCCGTCGCAATCACGCAGCGTACGCGGATACTCGCCGGGTAAACTTAATAGATAGCCACGCCCCATAGCCCCGACCAAGTGACTGTAGGAGAACCCCGTCGCCAAAAGCATCCGTTTGGGTGCTCGCGGCGGCGATGTTCCGCCTTAGTGCACTTCGTCGACGGCATCCGGAGGTTCGGCCGTCTACTAAAGTTTGCGACGAGCATTCGATCAGGATGTTGGGAATCTTGTTGAATTGCCCGACTTGATATTGAAAAGTGTTTTCGATAATGAGACTAAAATGCGGAGTTTATAATTGTTAGGCATGCAATATCTAAGGAATTCATTTGGTTAGGAATGCGATGTCTAAGGAGGTTGCGGATTCCAACTGTTGTAGCTTTACACTTTCTTTTCTGTGACCGTTAGCGTAGTATGTGGTGTATCGTCGGCTTCGTTGCTATACATCAACGACAATCGGGATACGCATACTTGCTTACGTTGATGATATGAGATATTATGTGTTGCTGTGATATGTTATATTGAATCGTCGCGTTTTGAATAGGCGGGGGTTTTATGTAAGATGAGAGTTTTTTATTTTCACTCATGTAAAATTCATTTGTATGTAATATTCTTTTATTGGGGCACTTCCGGGCTGAGAATGATGTCACCATTGTATATTATTTACTTTTCCGCATTAGGTAGACCCAAGGCGGGGAGCACAAGTAACCGGGTTCTAGGGTCCAGTGGGAGACCATCTCGAGGAGTCGAGACCGGGTCTCCTAACCCTAGAATTAGCAGTGTTGCTTGCCGCTCTCGTAGGGGTCTAGGGATGTGGGTTTGGCTATTCATCGCGACCGTGGAATCCGTGTTTTATACAGGCTCGTACTAAAACACAGACCTCCTAGTATATCCAATATTTCATATATGTTCTTCTGCTGCAATATTCTGTGATGAGATCATATTACTGCCTGAGACGAATGTTTATATTATATATATGAGATATATGTTATATTGCATATTTCGCTTCAAATGATGATGCTTGTGAAGCACAATAAAAATGGGACTTCATTAATGAGATTAATGAAATAAAAGAATCCTGAAGATGTTGTAGAAACTTGTTTAAAAACTGGTAGCTCTAGTTCTTGCTTTGCATAGCGGTGTTCCTTGTAGAACATCCAGCACCTTATTCGATAAGGAAAGAGCCGAGATCCCTTCACCGGGAGTGACCTCTTTAGCGAAACTAGCAGATGCTACAAACTCGGTTTGTCTTTTGATTGCTTATATAGTTTTTGCTTTCCATAACGATATTTGTGAAATATCCTGCACCTTATTCGATGAGGAAAGAGCCGACGATCCCTTCACCGGGAGTGACCTCTTTAGCAAAACTAGAAAAGGCCTCAAAAATATTCCATTTAAATTCACTCGATTCTACAACGATATCAAGTTCATTACGCAAAGGGTTTTCTTAAAAACCTGACGTAGCCCTCCGTCATTTCAAATAAGGACTGTTTAGTATTCGTGCTACGTTTGTTGGCCTTTGTCAAGGCGTAGTGTGCGGTAGCTGAATAGTACTTATCTGCTTATGCATATAATGCAGATTGGATTAGGGTAGTCGTACGACCTTGTTGGTCTTTGTCAAGGGTCGTGCGGGTTGGTTTGATTCAATCAGGAAATGACGGGCTGAACTTGACTAGCAGCCTATGGTTTGTTAGCCTTTGTCAAGGTCATAGGATGCTAGGGGTAAAATATTATTGGGAATTTCAAGTGTTGAAATTTGCAATGAGATTGCATATCTTATATGAGTTAGTTGGATCCCGATACCCGCTGCGAGTAAGAGTTACTCCTGGGAAAGTTTTACATATTACAATTAGCCGATCAAGTAGGTGTCTAGAAAGGTGTTAACGGGGTTACGCCTCTGGGAAGACAAGCTTTATTTTAATTAGTTCCGTGCGAAAGAGCGGGGAACCTCCCTCAAAGTACCGGCACTGGCCTGGCTGAAAGATTGGCGAACTTGTAGCGTGTAATTAATCCCGGCTAGTCATTCCTTTTAGGGTTTGAAGGAAGATTTGACTAAAATAGTGGGAGCCATCCTGATTAGATAAATTGAAAACTAATCTAATCTTGTAAAAGCGCACGCTGAGTGTTTTCTTCTCTCTCTCTCTCTCCTGGTTACGACTATGTCATGCCTTAATCAAGATAATAATACGGATGTAATTGACCGAACTCGCTTGTTATACTGCGCTAGGGAACGTCGGTCCCGCTCCAACTTATAATTTTTATAAGATAGAGCAGGAAATAGGGGATTACCAGAATTCCCGTGCCGCCCAAACGAAGAAAGTACATGCTGATGCACCTTCTTCGGGTATGTTCATTACCGAGAACTGTTTCTCAGTATCCTTTACGTCCTGGGTATGAGATACCGGATCAGGATCCCGCATATGTAATTTGTTACATAAGCTACAGAAAGGTGGAGAACTGAGAACAGGTGATAAGTTTCATGAGATAGAAATGGTGCAAGTGTTGCAGCCAAGTCTGTTGGTAGTTATCACCCTGTATTATCAGAATACATTGATTCTGAACGAATGTTATTAGATACCGAACCTGATATACAAAATCATATCGGTCTCTTTATTAGTAAAGAAGAATATAATTTTGTATTGTTGGATAATGTTTTGAACATTTCCTATATCAAGAGTTGATCGGTTAAGGCACGTTATCTAAAAGTATAGACGTTCTAAATCAAACCACAGTTCGTAACGTACAAAACACACACAAGAGGAAGAGTTCAGAAATGAACGAATCCTTCTTGAGACATTGTAGACTAGGTCATATCAATGCGACCCGACTAGTTGAAGTTACATATAGATGCATATTTAAATTAGTTTGAATTTACATCTTGTGAAACTTGTCGGTCATATCACAAAGATAAGATGACCACAGCTCTGTTTATTGGAAACAGAGAAAGAGTTAGTGAACTCTTGGGATTGATACATGTTGATGTATGAAAGGCCCCTGTCTACACATGCCAAGACCGGTTCTTTGTACTTCATTACATTCACTGATTATCTCTCAAGATTCGGACATATATTCCTGTTGAAACACAAGTCTGGACCTTTTAAGAAATTCAATGAATATGAGTTAGAAGTAGAGAACCAAAAACGGGTATAAGTATTATGTCCTTTGATGAGATCAAGGAGGAGAATACTTGAGCACGAAAATCCTGGACTATTCTATAGGAGAATGAGATTCTCTCTCAGCATTACTACTCCGTATACACCATAGCATGATGGTATATCGGGGCGGAGCAATAACACCCTATGCGATATGGTGTGTTCTATGATGAGTACTACTGAGTTTCCTATTTCCTTTTGGGAGTTATGCACTTGAGAAGCTGCATACCTATTGAATAGGGTTCAAATCAAATCAGTTGCCTACCACTTCATATGTGATATGGAATGGGAAGAGCCCATATCTTAAGTTTGTTAAGATTTGGAGTTGTCCAACCTATGTCTAAAAGCATAATCCGGACAAGTTCGAGGCAAAGTCAGATCTGTAGAAGTCTGCTGGATATCTCAAGCATACGCAAGGGAATATCTTCTACCTAACCAAGGAACAAAAGATGTTTTGTTTCTCAACATGCCACCTTTGTGAAAGGGAATTTCTTGTGAAGAAATTATTGGTCATGAGGTAGAACTGGAAAGAGTTCCATCTATACAAACTGCAGCTGATTATTTGGTAGAACCAAAGGATTCAATAGTTTCCAACGAATCTCGGCCTCTCCGCCGATCTAGTAGGGTTCCTCACCCATCTGAGAGATACTTCGGTTTCTCTATCACGGTGGGAGTGAGAATTGTATCATGAGATGATGACCCAACTAGTTTCGAGCTGGCCATCAGGAGTGGGACTCTGTAAGTATGGCTGGATGCTTAGCGATCTGAGATAGAATCCTTATACACCAACAAAATATGGACTTTGGTTGCTTTATCTGAAGGGTTAAATCCCCATCAGGAGCAAGTATATCTTGAGAAGATTACTTGGTGTACATGGAAAAGTTAAGAGTTTCAAAGCTATGCTTAAGTCCATCCAGATCCTACTTACCACTGCTACATACCATGACTATGATATCTGGCGGTTGGGTGTCATGACTGTTAGTTGTATGTATGCCCTAGAGGCCAGTATTGTACAGATGATGTATATTATATTGGATGCTTGGACATATATAGAGATGACTTTCTTGCTCGATATGATAGTATGCTATCTGGTTGCTCTTTATCTTAATATGTATACTTGTCTCTTTATACTGTCTTAGAGTTACATGTTGGTAAAGCCCTTAGGATGTGTACTTGACTACCTGGACTATGATGCGGATCATACTGGTGGGGACATGGTAGTCCATAAGTACATCCTTCAAGGTCCCTAGTCGTGAGTGTATCGAGACGGGGCATCGATACACCAGTGTAGACTAGCGTATACGCTTCTCGACCCATGAGATGGGCGATGGATGATCCCATATCCATTTGTGTTTGACATCAGAGATGGTATACGGGAACTCAGTGGAGACTGGGTACACTGGACGGACTCGCCGAGAACTCCCAGTTTGTATTATACCTCACGTCAGATGGCAGTTCTCTGGTGACACTTGTACAGGTTAGTCTGTAGACCCGAGATCGTCATAGAGTCTTGTGTGATTCCCACTGTACTTTGATTTCCACCTTACCACATCCATGAGGGTGTGCAAAACAGTAGTTTTTGGGTACAGTCCCGAGTCACATAGAGGCAATGAGCGATAGGAGGGGTTTCGTCTCTCCCGGTATTGGGGGTTGATATTGCGCTGTGCTCGATTGGCCGTAACAGGGAAGTCCCTGGCCAGGGCTGATTCAGAGATTTGTTGTTAAGTGTTACCAGTAGTTTCTCGACCCGTTATGAGCCTTACATCGGCACGACTTATCAGTTATTGGGGTCTGAAGTTTACCTCCCCTAGACTTGATATGCGACATATCAGACGAGGAGACCGGACTGTACGGGAAGTGTTGCCGATTGGCTCGACAGGAGTTGTAGCAGGTTCGCTTGTTTTCTTCTGATCGCTCAATACCCGGGTGGCCGTTACATTTAGCTGACCGCTTGCGGCTTGGGGGTGCTTGATATGATCATCACCCACTACCGGCGTATTGACGAGTCTTAGAGTCCCACAAAGGAGTTACCTAGTCCAGGCGAAACGTTGTGGTGCGCGTATGCGATATGCGCATGGACCCGATTAAAATGCGCGTATTGGATACCGTATATTGATCGGGCGGCTTGCTTTTGGTGGGGTCATATGTGATATGGCCGGATTGATAAATCAAGTGTTGATTTATCATTTAACCATTAGTTTTCTCACTTGAAATCTTTTCTTGTACATGATGGATGTATGCATGCATGTATGCTTTCTTTCTTTTAGTTTCATGCACATATGGATGTGCATACATACATACATACATACATACATACATCATCCTTCATAGTTGATTACACATTGAAAATGGTGGCAATATAAGACTCACACCATGGTTTAAACATATGGATTATTATTTAATTTTTGTTAAAACAAAAGAAAAGAAGAAAAGGATAATTCTTGGTTAGTTTCTGCACTCTTCCTTAAACCTAACCATGCTCACCTACTTCTAACCATGGGTTAACCTTCTCTTTGTGTTTTAACTCAAATTAAATGATATCTTAAACATTTAACCATGGTTTGAGATGAGAAGAAATAAATATATATACATATATTTTCTTTTTCTTTTTCAAGAGTTATCTTTTTACTCTTGTTAAAAGAAAGCCATCATCTTCTTCCTCCTTCACCATTTGCTCTATAGACATTTGTAGTGAGCAATATACTTATCAAGTTAGGTTTTTGAAGTGAGAAAAGCCACCACAACATCATTCTACACAAGTTTAGCCCACTTGTTTAGAGTGTTATCTTCATTTCTTCTCTTGAATTGCGAAGTTGCTAGCTTGGACAAAGCGGACTCCGGGTGGATCATCGGTGACCTAAAGGAGTTCAAGCGGAGCTTTTCCAAACCCCAAGTAGCCAAGGAGTCTAGCGTAGAGAGCTACAAAGGTTGTACTCTCAAAACCCTAGCTTTTCTTTCATGAGATGATATGCATATTTTGAAACCCTAATTATTCTAGGAACGATTCTATGTTTGTTAACTTAGCACCCTAAAAATTCAATCTTTGGTACATGTGATGCTTCCAAACCCTTCATGAGGTGCTAGGTTAACCCAACATTGGTATCAGAGCCGACCTAGAACATTAGGCGACACTTCTACGAAGTAAAAACTCCGATCGAACCAAAATACGACGTTACGGGACCCTCTCTGGACATTTTTTAAAACCTGGTTATTTTCAGAATTAAAAATATGTAAAAAATTAAGCAGGTAAATATAAGAATTACTGTTAAAAACGATGAAGTGAACAGTCATTCTTGCCGCGGAAACGCGGCCGTACACATCAATCACTGCATGATTTTTATACAGTAATGCTTGCTTCTGCTTGTATATTTTTTAGGGTATTTTTAATCTGAATTTTTTGCTGTTTGTTCTGGAGATGGTTTTGGACTCGCCGATTCGATCGGAATTTTGATTTCGTGTCTTTTCCGGGTAAATTAGAAAGTATTGAAGTGTTCGAACGAGTATCATTTGCTCACTTTTCACGGGGTTTAAATCTTATGGAGATACGTGCAAGTTTTGTGGTGGACCCTCTAGAAGACAACAAACCTTAACTCGATTATGTGACCGTCTTGAACTGCCTTTTGAACCTTAGGGTTTGGGGCAGTACGGCGTGCCACATGTGAGGCGTTGGCTTGACCCTTCTACGGCTGGACCGCTACTACTGTGTCACACTCCGGGTTTTTGAACTCCGCTCAAGTGTTGAGCTTTAGGGAATCTTGGGTATTTGATTATACGTTCGAAAACTTTAATACTGTCTGTTTATCTGGAATGTGATGCAATATGTGGAATTCATATAGTTGGACATGAAATACGAAGTATGTGATATTTCGCATTTACGATGTCTAAAGAGAATGTGGATTCCAAATATTGCAGTTTTACACTTTCTTTTCTGTGACCGTAAGTGTAGTATGTCGATATCGCCGGTTTCGTTACTATACATCAACGACAATTGGGGTACGCATACTTACTTACGTTGATGATATATGATATTATGTGTTGCTGAGATATGATGTGCAGGATTGTCGCAATTGAATAGCCGGGGGGTTTATGTGAGATGAGAGTTTTATATTTTCATTCATGTAAATTTAAATATAATGTAATATTCTTTTATTTGGGGCACTTCCGGGTTGAGGTTGATGCCACCAGTGTTGTATATTATTTACTTTTCCGCATTAGGATGGACCCAAGGAGGGGAGCACAGGTGACCGGGTTCTGGGGTTCAGTGGGAGGCCATCTCGAGGAGTCGAGACCGGGTCTCCTAAACTCCAGAATTGGTAGGGTCGCTTACCGCTCTCGTAGGGGTCCAGGGTGTGGGCTTGGCTATTCATCGCGACTGTGGAATCCGTATTTTCTATTGTTGGCTAAATACTAAATACGGACGTCCTAGTATATCCCACATTATATCTATGTTTCTGCTGCGATATCCGTGATGTGATCATTTGATATGTTGTGATGGATACAGTATATAGTATATATGATATATTATATAGACGTTACTTATGTTTTGCACCCGCACTAGCCCTGCCTTGCTCTGTTGTTAGTTACCTAACCTAACGGTGCACGAGGGGACATCGAGGCAAATGCGGATGGCATAAGTGTACGTCGTATTTATCTGTGATGTTTAGGTGACTTAAATGATGGGACTTCATTAATGTGATTAATGAAAGAAAAGAGACCTAAAAGATGTTGTAGAATCAAATTTTTAAATAAAAGGGTAGCTACAGTTTTGCTTTGCATAGCGGTATATATGATATACCCTGCACCTTATTCGATGGGGAAAGAGCCGAGATCCCTTCACCGGGAGTGACCTCTTTAGCAAAACTGGCAGATGCTACAACACTCGGTTTGACTTTTGACTGCTTTTGGAGTTTTGCTTTGCACAGTGATATATATGATATATCCCGCACCTTATTCGATGAGGAAAGAGCCGAGATCCCTTCACCGGGAGTGACCTCATTAGCAAAACTAATGAAAGCCTCAAAATCACTCCATTTCAAAATTCACTCGATTCTACAACGATATCAAGTTCATTACGCTCATGGTTTTTCTGGAAAAAACCTGCGTAGCCCTCCGTCATTTCAGATAAGTACTACTTAGTATTCATGCTGCGGTAGTTTAGCTTCCGTCAAGGTGTAGAGTATGGTAGCTAACTAGTACTTATCTGCTAGCATATGATGCGATTGGATTAGGGTATTCGTACGGCGTAGTTTGGCCTTCGTCAAGGGTCGTACGGGTGGGTTTAATTCAATCAAGAAATGACGGGTTGAACTTGACTAGCGCCCTATGGGTAGTTTGGCCTCCGTCAAGGTCATGGGACGCTAGGGGCAAAAGCATTATCGGGAATTTCAAGTGTTGAAATTTGCAATGAGATTGCATACCTTCTATGAGATAGTTGGATCCCGATACCCACTGCGAGTAATTGTTACTCCCGGGAGAGTTTTACACAGGACAATTAGCCGATTAAGTAGGTATCTAGAAAGGTGTCAACGGGGTTACGCCTCTGGGAAAATGAGGTTTTCTTTAATTAGGTCCGTGCGAAAGCACGGGGAACCTCCCTCAAAGTACCGACACTGGCCTGGCTGAAAGATCGGCGAAGTTGTAGGGTGTAATTAATCCCGGCTAGTCTTTCCTTTTAGGGTTTGAAGGAAGATTTGATAAAAATAGTGGGAGCCATCCTGATTAGATAAAATAATAACCAATCTGATCTTGCAAGAGCATACGCTAAAGTGTTTTCTTATCTCTCTCTCCAGGTAGCAACCATGTCATGCCTTAATCAAGATAATAATATGGATGTATTGAACGAACCTGCATGTTATACTGTGCAGGGGAACGTTGGACCCGTTCTTTCTTATAAGAGTTATAAGACTGAACAGGGAATAGGAGAATATCTAGATTCTCAAGCCGCCCATAAGAACATGCATGTTGATGCATCTTCTTCAGGTGTGTTAGTTATTGAGAACTGTTTCTCAGTTCACCCTACGTCCTGGGTATTAGATACCGGATCAGGATCCCACATATGTAAATTATTACATGGGCTACGGAAAGGTAGAGAACTGGGAAAAGGTGATCATTCCGTTTAAGTAGGGAATGGGGCAAATGTTGCAGCCAAAGCAGTTGGCGAATATCACCTAGTATTACCAAGTGGTAATACACTGATTCTAAATGAATGCTATTATATACCAAACATGATGTGCAACATTATATCAGTTTCTTTATTAAGTAAAGAAGGATATAATTTTGTAGTAAAGGATAATGTTATGAATATATTCCTAGATCAAAAGTTGATTGCATCAGGCTCGTTACATAATGGTATATTCATTCTAAATCAAAATACAGTCCTCAATATACAAAACACACACAAGAGGAAAAGTTCAGAAATGAACGAATCCTTCTTGTGGCATTGTAGACTTGGTCATATCAATGCGACACGACTGGCTAAGTTACATAAAGATGGATATTTGAATTCGTTCGAATTATCATCTTATGATACTTGCCATTCATGTCTCAAAGGCAAGATGACCAAAACTCCGTTTACGGGACACGGAGAAAGAGTTACGGAACTCTTGGGACTGGTACATAGCGATGTATGCAATCCCATGTCTACACATGCCAGAGATGGTTCTTCCTACTTCATTACATTCACTGACGATCTCTCAAGATTCGGATATGTGTTCCTAATGAAACAAAAGTCTGAAGCTTTTGAGAAATTCAGAGAATATAAACACGAAGTAGAGAACCAAACGGGCAAAAGTATTAAAATCCTTCGATCTGATCGAGGAGGAGAATACTTAAGCAATGAGTTCCTAGATTATCTAAAAGAGAATGGGATTCTCTCTCAGCTTACTCCTCATTATACACCACAGCACAACGGTGTATCGGAGCGGAGGAATCGCACCCTATTAGATATGGTGCGCTCTATGATGAGTACAGCTGAGTTACCTATTTCCTTCTGGGGATATGCACTGGAGACAGCTGCATACCTATTGAATAGAGTTCCAACCAAATCAGTGCCTACCACTCCATATGAGATATGGAATGGTAAGAGACCATGTCTTAATTTTATTCAGATATGGGGTTGTCCGGCCTATGTTAAAACACAAAATCCGGGCAAGCTCGAGGCAAGGTCTGTTCTATGTAAGTTTGTTGGATATCCCAAACATTCGCGAGGGTATATCTTCTACCACTCCGAGGAACAAAAGGTATTTGTTTCTCGACATGCCACTTTCTTAGAAAAAGGTTTTCTTATGAAACAGACTAGTGGCATTGAGGTAGAACTAGAAGAAGTTCCAGCAGAACAAACTACAACAGATGATTTGGTAAAACCAGAGGATTCAGTAGTACCCAACGAACCCCAGCCTCTCCGCCGATCTAGCAGGGTTTCTCATCCGCCTGAGAGATACTGCGGTTTTCTCATTGATGGTGGAAGCGAAGATTGCATCATGGAAGATGATGACCCAACTAGCTTCGAGCAGGCCATCACGAGTAGGGACTCAGTGAAATGGCTGGATGCAATGCGGTCCGAGATGGAATCCATGTACACCAACAAAGTATGGACTTTGGAAGTTGCTCCTAAAGGGGTAAAACCCATTGGGAGCAAGTGGATCTTCAAGAAAAAACTTGGTGTAGATGGGAAAGTGGAGACTTTCAAAGCTAGACTTGTTGCAAAGGGTTTTCGTCAAAGACCAGGTGTGGACTATGACGAAACCTTTTCTCCAGTGGCTATGCTTAAATCCATCTGGATCATGCTTGCCATCGCTGCATATCATGATTACGAAATCTGGCAAATGGATGTTAAGACCGCCTTTCTAAACGGTGATTTAGAAGAGTGCGTGTACATGACTCAGTCAGAGGGCTTCGTAGATAGTGGGAGCAGCGGGAAGGTGTGCAAGCTGCATAAATCCATTTATGGATTAAAACAAGCATCACGGAGTTGGAACATCTGCTTTGACGTCGTTATCAAAGAGTTTGATTTCGTCAAAAACGTACATGAACCTTGTATCTACAAGAAGGTGGCAGAGAGTAAGGTTGTCTTCCTCGTATTGTACGTGGATGATATACTCTTGATAGGAAATGACATTCCTATGCTGCAATCGGTCAAGCTCTTCTTATCACAAAGATTCTCAATGAAAGATCTTGGTGATGCCTCCTGCATATTGGGAATTAGGATCTATAAAGATAGATCCAAACGGATATTGGGATTGTCCCAATCCAGGTACATTGACACCATACTAAAGAGGTTTAGTATGGAAGAATCCAAGCGTGGGAACTTACCCACGATCTCTGGAGTCACTCTCTCCAAAGAGATGTCTCCCAAGACTAATTTGGAGAGAACTCGCATGCAAGGGATGCCCTATGCTTCGGCTATAAGCTCTATCATGTACGCGATGCTATGTACCAGACCTGATGTAGCATACTCACTAAGTGTAGTGAGTAGGTATCAAGCTGATCCTGGAGAGAGTCACTGGACAGCTGTGAAGAGCATTCTCAAGTACTTACGAAGGACTAAAGAGATGCTCTTGGTGTATGGTAACGGAGAACTCCAAGTGGAGTCCTTTACCGATTCGAGCTTCCAGAGTGATAAGGACGACTCTAAGTCGCAGTCGGGATTTGTCTTTACCCTTTACGGAAGGGCGGTTAGCTGGAAGAGTTCCAAGCAGGAAACCGTGGCAGACTCGACGATGGAGGCTGAATACATCGCTGCCAACGATGCTGCCAAAGAAGCTGTCTGGATCAAGAAGTTCATTACTGAACTTGGAGTGGTTCCATCCATTGAGCATCCAATACCTTTGTATTGTGATAACAATGGAGCGGTGGCTTTGGCCAAGGAACCAGGTCCCATCAGCGATCCAGGCATATTCTGAGGCGGTATCACCTGATCCGGGAGATAGTTGATCGACGGGAGATCGAGGTCAGGAGGGTTGACACGAAGAATAACACAGCGGATCCACTCACGAAGGCCATTCCCCAGACACAGTTTGAGAGACTCTTCGGGATGCTCGGTATGCGATACTACAGCAGCTGGCCCTAGTGCAAGTGGGAGATTGTTAGTTGTATGTATGCCCTAGAGGCCAGTATTGTACAGATGATGTATATTATATTGGATGCTTGGACATATATAGAGATGACTTTCTTGCTCGATATGATAGTATGTTATCTGGTTGCTCTTTATCTTAACATGTACACTTGTCTCTTTATACTGTCTTAGAGTTACATGTTGGTAAAGCCCTTAGGATGTGTACTTGACTACCTGGACTATGATGCGGATCATACTAGTGGGGACATAGTAGTCCATAAGTACATCCTTCAAGGTCCCTAGTCGTGGGTGTATCGAGACGGGGCATCGATACACCAGTGTAGACTAGCGTATACGCTTCTCAACCCATGAGATGGGCGATGGATGATCCCATATCCATTGGTGTTTGACATCAGAGATGGTATACGGGTGCTCAGTAGAGACTGGGTACACTGGACGGACTCGCCGAGAACTCCCAGTCGGTATTATACCTCACGTCAGATGGCAGTTCTCTGGTGACACTTGTACAGGTTAGTTTGTAGACCCGAGATCGTCATAGAGTCTTGTGTGATTCCCACTATACTTTGATTTCCACCTTACCACGTCCATGAGGGCGTGCAAAATGGTGGTTTTTGGGTACAGTCCCGAGTCACATGGAGGCAATGAGCGATAGGAGGGGTTTCGTCTCTCCCGGTATTAGGGGTTGATGTTGCGCTGTGCTCGATTGGCCGTAACCGGGAAGTCCCTGGCCATGGCTGATTCAGAGATTTGCTGGTAAGTGTTACCAGTAGTTTCTCGACTCGTTATGAGCCTTACATCGGCACGACTTATCAGTTATTGGGGTCTGACGTTTACCACCCCTAGACTTGATATGCGACATATCAGACGAGGAGACCGGACTGTACGGGAAGTGTTGCCGATTGGCTCGACGGGAGTTGTAGCAGGTTCGCTTGTTTTCTTCTGATCGCTCAATACCCGGGTGGCCGTAACATTTAGCTGACCGCTTGCGGCTTGGGGGTGCTTGATATGATCATCACCCACTGCCGGCGTATTGACGAGTCTTAGAGTCCCACAAAGGAGTTACCTAGTCCAGGCGAAACGTTGTGGTGCGCGTATGCGATATGCGCATGGACCCGAGTAAAATGCGCGTATTGGATACCGTATATTGATCGGGCGGCTTGCTTTTGGTGGGGTCATATGTGATATGGCCGGATTGATAAGTCAAGTGTTTATTTATCATTTAACTATTAGTTTTCTCACTTGAAATCTTTTCTTGTACATGATGGATGTATGCATGCATGTATGCTTTCTTTCTTTTAGTTTCATGCACATATGGATGTGCATACATACATACATACATACATCATCCTTCATGGTTGATTACACATTGAAAATGGTGGCAATATAAGACTCACACCATGGTTTAAACATATGGATTATTATTTAATTTTTGTTAAAACAAAAGAAAAGAAGAAAAGGATAATTCTTGGTTAGTTTCTGCACTCTTCCTTAAACCTAACCATGCTCACCTACTTCTAACCATGGGTTAACCTTCTCTTTGTGTTTTAACTCAAATTAAATGATATCTTAAACATTTAACCATGGTTTGAGATGAGAAGAAATAAATATATATACATATATTTTCTTTTTCTTTTTCAAGAGTTATCTTTTTACTCTTGTTAAAAGAAAGCCATCATCTTCTTCCTCCTTCACCATTTGCTCTATAGACATTTGTAGTGAGCAATATACTTATCAAGTTAGGTTTTTGAAGTGAGAAAAGCCACCACAACATCATTCTACACAAGTTTAGCCCACTTGTTTAGAGTGTTATCTTCATTTCTTCTCTTGAATTGCGAAGTTGCTAGCTTGGACAAAGCGGACTCCGGGTGGATCATCGATGACCTAGAGGAGTTCAAGCGGAGCTTTTCCAAACTCCAAGTAGCCAAGGAGTCTGGCGTAGGAAGCTACAAAGGTTTTACTCTCAAAACCCTAGCTTTTCTTTCATGAAATGATATGCATATTTTGAAACCCTAATTATTCTAGGAACGATTCTATGTTTGTTAACTTAGCACCCTAAAAATTCAATCTTTGGTACATGTGATGCTTCCAAACCCTTCTTGAGGTTCTAGGTTAACCCAACAATGACTGCTTTTCTAAATGTTGATTTGGAAGAGAGCGTCTATAAGTACACAGCCAGAGGGCTTCGTAGACAGTGGGAGCAGCGGAAACGTGTGCATGTTTTATTTGATAAATCAGGCATCGCGGAGTTGGAACGTCTGTTTTGATATGGTAGTCAAAGAGTTTGACTTCATCAAAATGGTAGATGAACCTTGTATATACAAAAAGGTAGTAGGGAGTATGGTGGTGATCCTCATAGAGTACGTGGATGACATACTCTTTATAGGAATGGAGTTTCCTATGCTACGCTCGGTCAATCTCCACTTATTACAAGGATTCTCCATATAGGATCAAAGCGATACCTCCTAAATTTTGGGTTTTGGATCTATGAGATAGGTCTAATTGGATGTTAGCATACTCACTAGTTGTAGTGAGATGGTATCAATCGATCCTGGGGAGAATCACTGGAAAGGTTCCAGGGTGATTAGGTCGACTGAATGTCAGTCGCAGGCATTGTCTTATACCCTCAGTGGAGGGACGGTATGTTGGAAGAGTTCCAAGCTAGATACCGTGACTTACTAGACGATTAAAGGCAAGATACATCGTTACCAAGGATGCTACCAAAGAGGCAGTCTGGATATATAAGTTCATGATATGAACTTCGTTCCTACCATTGTGTGACAATGGAGTTGTGGCTTATGCCAAGGAACCCCCGTCCCATCTGAAATCCAGATATAATTCTTAGGCAGTATCACCTGATCATAGAGATGGTTGATCTCCAGGGAGATCGAGGATAGGAGAGTATACACAGAGGACAACAGCGCGGATCCACTCACAAAGGCCTTTTTCCCAGTAGAGACTATTTATGGGATGGTTGAGTATGAGATACTTCAACCATAGCTAATAGTTTGGTATGTGATACCACAACAGATGGCCCTAGTGCAAGTGGGAGATTGTTAGTTATATATATGCCCTAGAGACCATTACTGTACATACGATGTATATTGTAGTGGATGCTTGGACATATATAGGGAGGACTTTCTTGCTCGACATGATAGTACGCTATCTGGTTACTCTTTATCTTAACATGTACTCTGATTGTCTCTATGTTACATGTTGATAAAGCCCTTAGGATGTGTACTTGACTACCAGAACTATGATGCGGATCATACTAGTGAGGACAGTGTAGTCGTCAAGTACATCCTTCAAATGTTCCTAGTCGTGGGAGTACCGAGACAGGGCATCGATACTCTAGAGTAGACTAGCGTATGCGCTTCTTGACCCATATGATGGGCGATGGATGATCTCATATCCATTGGTGTTTGACATCAGAGAAGGTATACGGGTGCTCAATGGAGACTGGGTACACTGGACGGACTCACCGAGAACTCCCAGATGGCATTATACCTCACGTCAGATGGCAGTTCTCTGGTGATACTGGTACAGAGTAGTCTGTAGCCCCGAGATCGTCATAGAGTCTTGTGTTATTCCCACTGTACTTTGATTTCCATCATACCACGTCCAAGAGGGCGTGCAAAAAGGTGGCTTTTGGATACAGTCCCGAATCACATGGAGGCAATGAGCGATAGGAGGGGATTCGTCTCTCCCGGTATAGGGAGTAGATGTTGCGCTGTGTTCGATTGGCTATAACTGGAAATCCTTGGCCAGGGTTGCTGAGATTTACTCATAAGTGTTTGTAACGTTTTAAAAGTAATTAAATAAATAATTAAATGAATAAAAGTGTTTAAGTGAATTTTAGGATTTTCGGTAAAGTAAAATGTAATTTTCGTAAAACCAAACCGGGATTGTTTTTCATTATAATTTTAAAAATATCTATTTTAATTATGAAATTACTAGTAAATGGTGTTTATTTAGCCACTTATAAATTTTTAGTTTAATAAAATATTTTTCCTAAATTAATTATTTTAAATATTAACATAAGCTTTATTTTTACACTAAATTAGTGTAAATTACAAATTTAGATGGTTTTAATTTGTAAAAATGAACCATGGCATATTAGAATTTAGTGTGTATCATGCAAAATTTATTTGCAAATTTTTCCTTGTTTCTAGATCTTTCTTGAGTTATTTTAGAAAAGAATTAAAAGAAAATGAATAAAGCATGAAAAGACATTAAGATGATGACATTTTGGAGAAGTTTCTACACCATTCCTCATGTGTTTCTCCCTCTTCCCCTTATTGTGGCCGGCCTCCCCATCACCATGGCTGCCCCCCCCCCCCATTTTCCACCTCATTTTTATTCAAAAATCATCCAAAATACATCAAAAATTCAATTAAAATTCCACAAAATCCTATATATTTTTCTACCCTTCTATTCTTGCTCATATTTACATGGATTTTGGAATGGGATAGCATACATTTTGGAGGCTCATTTCTTGTTTGGATTTCATATTTTTGGAGGTATAATTTCTTTCTTTTGATTTATTGTTATTAGATGTTCAATTAAGCTTAATTAGATTTAATGAATTAATTCTATGTTTTTTTTAAAAATTCAAGTTAGGGTTTGTAAATTCAAGTTATGATTTTTGTTAATTATTTAGGGTTATAATAGTTAGTTTAACACTTTTAGAATTGGAAAATATTGCATGGTTGTTGAATTGTAAATTTTTCATTGAAAATTGTTTAAATTAGGAATTTTTGCTAACTAGGTTTCTATAAAACCTAATTATTGGTGAAATAAATCTCAATTAATATTTGTAATACTATATTTTGGTCTTAATAAGAGTTTTAACTTGTTGGTGGAATGGAAAACTTAAATTGATTGCTAGTTTCTATGGATAATTGATAAATTGTGATAAAAATTGTTATTTTTGTAAACTAGATTTTAGAAATTCCTAAATAAATGAGATTAAAAATATAATTATGGTTTCATTATATCATTATCATCATGAATTGTGGTTTAAGTCACTAATTTATGCAAAATCATGTTTTGTGGTGGAATTGTTGTGTTTTGCTTGAAAAATGTTGAAAATTGTTAAAGGGTGCAAACTAGAAATTTCAAATCTATATAAATTTGTGTAATAAAAATATAGTAATAGTTTGTATAGTCTAGTTATGCTATTTAATGAGTTTTATGACCATTGGTTTCAGTTAAATGTCAAGTTTTGTTGAAAAACGGTAAACTGGCATTTTCGGGTTTTACGAAATTGGACGGTTTGATAGATTTTAGGGTTTCGATGGATTTAATCATGATTTATAGTATAAGTAATGTGTTTTAAAACTACAAGTTGTTTGTTGATGTTTATCTCGATCCATCGGAGTTTGTACGCCGATATCGAGCGGTATTTGGTTCTTTTGCGTGGACGGGACATAGGTTTTAACCTATGCTTGTTCCTTGTATCGTTTGACTTTTGTATGTGATTCGGTTTACGATGTTATTTATATGTTTGCGTTTAGGTACCCTTCAAGTGGACTACGGGCGATGAAGAGGAGGATCGCGACACCGTCGTCGGCAGACATGGACCAGGTGAGTAGATGTATATCTACGGGGGGAAGTCGGGTGGATGGCGTTTAGCACCCCCGCAACATAGAATAGGAATAGTACTTATTGACATAAGGAAACCAGATGTGACCCTAGATTCTTAATGAGTAGGACCCTAGTAATGACCCTAGGCTGGACTAGACCGATTTAGGAAAAGCATACCAGAGGATGAATACCTTGGAGGAGGTTCGTAGGTTTCAGATAGAAACACACACGCACACACTGGAACACGTCATAGTGTATACGTGCATGTGTATATATATAGAACTAGGTATAGGTATATATATATACAACACATACATGGGATTCATTGATGCGATATGATATCTGAGGTATGATAAAACAGTATAACTGGGCTTGATGCCGTGATTCTTGACTATACAGTCGTATTAAGTGTTAGCGGATCATTAGAGAATGAGATGATGAACAGGTATATATAAATTATAATGGGTAGTGATAATATTGAGATACACGGGACTCTAAAATAGTACCTGGACTGCAACTTGTGACAGATCACGATATGAAATATGTACAACCTGATTACGACATTATATAGGTGTGACCTGATGCCGATATTATATAGGTGTGACCTGATGCCGATATTATATAGGTGTGACCTGATGCCGATATCATATAGGTGTGACTTGATGACGACATGATTTCAGTATGACTTAATCACAATATGAAATATGTGACATAATATTTCTGAGGATAAACTAATGATGCATATTACGATGCCAATGATATATGATTGATGTATGGGATTACGGTTTAGCACCTTGATCATGAGATATGTTGATGATGACATTATACGAATGATGAGGCACCTAGGAGATACTTGACCCGTACCCCGATATTGGGATGTCGTGCGATGGATTTTACCGTACGAGGCATGGATATGAGGATTGATCCGCACTCTTGATTTGAGGAAGCCGTACTACGTATGTGACGCTATTGAGGCTGTATCGCCGACTATTAGGGATATTGATTCAGACCTTAGGTAGACTCTTATTTCTATTGACTAGTTCTTAGGTTTAGTTTTCCTTAGGAGGTTAGATGGACACTAGGTTAGGTTCGAGTCATATAGTGGTAGTAGTATTAGTATATTAAATGAGTAGGTAATATACATTCGTATTTACTTTCGCATTGTATCATAATGTTGCATGTTCATACATATGTTGCTATAAACAGTATAAACCTTACCTGTTAGGACACCAGCACCATTACCGATGATGCGCATATTCCACGCACACTTATTTGCCGGCTCACACACATCATCATCGGTAATTGCTATGTCACGTACACTTTAGATCATATTATCTTTTATTGATAAAATCAGTTAACAACTAAACCGATATAATATTGTGATTACTCTCTGATGTTAGTATAGACATGATATTCATTACTTAGACATTCCTGCATTCATATTTTCATGTTATCGCACAGTATTATGAGCATATGCCGACATTTATCATATACTACTCATGGTTTTGAGATTTGGATTTCTGTGAGATTTCTGGATTTTTAGGGAAAACCGCAAGAATATATATAAAAACTTCTCTCTCTCTCCTCCTCTCTTTTTAAAAATAAGATGCGGTTTTCTCGTGATATATGTGTCGTCCACCATGAGATTTCGTGTTTTCTGATGGATTTCGAGACCCGATTCGAGGAGTGGATGAACCGTCTCGGGTACATGGTGGGCCCGGTATGGTACCCCGGGGCAAGAAGATCGAGTTGTAGACGATGAGCCTGGCAGGGGAAGGCTACCTACCGGTGATGTCTGGCGCGGCGGATATCCGGAGGATACCGACCGTTGTCGTGAGATTTGATGATATGGGCCGATCCGGACTGACGGAGCCCGAGATATTGAGACTATGAGACTTGAGATTTACATGTTTGTGTCGATGCTTGACACGGATTTCTATGGATTTCATTGTTGAGATTTCAGATTCTTATACACATTTTACTGTGATAACAGCTAAAAGATTTCTTATACAGACATATCTGGATTTCAGGATTTGGTTATTTTACATTCATGGTGCATGCATATCCATTCATATGACATAGTACTATATGAGGCACTGACACGAGCACAGAGTATTTGCTTTTACACGTAGTATTACCCTGTATTACTAGGTGATTAGGACTTAGTGGTGTATTACTATGACCTAGGATAGCGTCGTGCATTCGATTTCTTTTCGTAGATGTCTTCTACTCACGAGTTGGCAACTCACCCCCGTTGTGCCAAATTTTATTACAGGTTCGATGTACAGGTTTTCTTGGCAGATTGCTGGCACATGATTTCCTTCCGGGTGATTTGCACGGTAGGTTGGTTCACTTGTATCTGTATTATTTCATTTGTATCTAGAAAGCTCCATCAACCATACTTGTATTAATTGATAAGTTTATTGGACCAGTCTTTTATTTCGACCTTAGAGTCGCGCATGTATTGTTCTGATTTGGTGGATTTGTTTTCTTTTGAGTTTTGAGCCACGCCCTTTGGCGTTGTATATTATTGTGCTTGTTGTGGTTGTTTCTGCCTGTTGGCGTTGAGCTAGCTCCCGTTTGGGGATGCTTTTTATTGTTTATGCATATTATACCTGTTGTAGCCCGTTTGGGGGCCAGTTTTTACAGAGGAGACTCTGCCGAAATTTTTGGAAAAATTTGATGTTGCTTTTAAACTTGTATTCTACATGTTTTCTTCTTCTTCTTCTTCTTCTTCTTTTATGGTTTAGATTTCTGGGCTTCGGTTTACTTAGGTTACGTTGCGCCTCTAGACGTTTCGTAATCTAAGTGCCGGTCATGTTCCGTACTTTCGGGTCGTGACAAAGTTGGTATCAGAGCGCTAGGTTTAACCTTGTATAAGTCTAGGTGACCCTTGGTTGATGGAGTAGGCGATTTAGGTAGAGTAACGTACCGTGGGTATGGTCCGCGGCATACTTACGATACGCTATTCTGCTTAAGGAGCCTTAGGATGTACATTTGTTTGCACCGTATTTCATTCGTTCCTTTGATCTATCTTCGTCGATGTCGGATGGTGGTTTCTGTTACCACGGGCAGAGGGAGCTGCGGCTCGAATGCGATAACCATTAGAGTATTGGTTATTCTTGAGGATTGAAGCATTGCTTAGAGTGCGGACGAAGGGTATTCATATGCCGTCCGGATGAAGTTAAAGGGTTCGAACGATTATCAGGAAACCATTTTCCCAAGTTTAAAGTATTCGGAAGAACATGCAGGTATTTCGATGGACCCTCTAGAAGAATGAAACCCTAACTCGACATAATGACCACGAGAACGCCCTTGAACCTTAGGGTTTACGGCAGTTTCGCAGTGCCATTAGTGAGGCTTGGGTTTGCCCTTCTACAGCTGGATCATCGATGCTGGGGTATGTACCGGATATTTTTAAACTGTACTTGAGTGTTGAGCTCTCGGGAAATTATGGTATTTTGATGGATCGATCGAAAAGTTTAATGTAGTCCGGATATCAAGTGAAGGGATCGACTACGTGGGAGACTCTAGATATGAGTATTGCCGTTGGTAGCGCAGTCAGCACAGCTACGAAGAGACGAGTTCGAAGCAGCCGACATCAGAGGAAAGAGGCGGAAATTGACGATCGTGTTTACGATTGTGATTTAGTGATTTTAATTTCATATTTTCTGTTATTGGATTTTGGCATTTTGAGGAGTTCGTTTTACGATTTGTATTTCATATGTGTACCTTCATTTCATTCTATTTGTGTTTCATATATCAGTTGTATTGATGTGTTTAGTACACACCCAGTACACTTGATTAGGTTTTATATATTTTGAGATTTTTGATTTGATTTCGTGCATAGGGGTTACACATGATTCTTACATATGTTTCGACCTAGTTTTCATGCATTTTTGTACTGTGATTTTGATTTTGATATTCGATTTATGTTTTCTTGCACCATGTGCACCTGATTAGGATTCTTGCGCATACTTGGCGGACTTGATGCGATTTTGTGCACACCAGATGCACTAAATCGGGGTTTTGTGCAGATTAGATGCACCTGATTTTGAGTCGTGCACGCCCGATGCACTTGACAGATGTTTTTGGTTCACACCTGTTGCACTTAGTTTTGTTGTTGTGTGTATTCGTGGTATCTGTATTTGGTTTCGATTTCAGTGCGCACCGGACGCACATGATATTTTATTGATGTGATTGGGATTGATTTTAGTTTGAGCAGTATGTTTTCATAACCATTACTATTTGATTTAGTAACCAGGCGGGACGTGTATGTTAAATAAAGGATATATATATATAGCTATTTTTTTAAAATAAACGTCCGCTACTTATGCCGTGACACGTGCATCACACGGCGATTTTCAAAAAGGGGTTTTTGCATATTTCCTTATTCAGATATTTGAACGGCTTTACTATGATGCGCACTATATATAAGTTATAGATTGAGGTATATTAAGATGGTTTTCATATTGGGTTTTGATATTTTATTCTCGTCATAACTCCGATGATTGCATTATGCTTGACGGAGTTGATTTTTGTTATGTATTGATAATTTCGGAGCCCCGACGATTTGAGTGTTTGCTAAACGTTTTAGTGTTTGGAGGGGGAGTTTTAATTTAAATTCGGGGACCGAATTTCTTAAAGGGGGGAAGATTGTAACGTTTTAAAAGTAATTAAATAAATAATTAAATGAATAAAAGTGTTTAAGTGAATTTTAGGATTTTCGGTAAAGTAAAATGTAATTTTCGTAAAACCAAACCGGGATTGTTTTTCATTATAATTTTAAAAATATCTATTTTAATTATGAAATTACTAGTAAATGGTGTTTATTTAGCCACTTATAAATTTTTAGTTTAATAAAATATTTTTCCTAAATTAATTATTTTAAATATTAACATAAGCTTTATTTTTACACTAAATTAGTGTAAATTACAAATTTAAATGGTTTTAATTTGTAAAAATGAACCATGGCATATTAGAATTTAGTGTGTATCATGCAAAATTTATTTGCAAATTTTTCCTTGTTTCTAGATCTTTCTTGAGTTATTTTAGAAAAGAATTAAAAGAAAATAAATAAAGCATGAAAAGACATTAAGATGATGACATTTTGGAGAAGTTTCTACACCATTCCTCATGTGTTTCTCCCTCTTCCCCTTATTGTGGCCGGCCTCCCCATCACCATGGCTGCCCCCCCCCCCCCCCATTTTCCACCTCATTTTTATTCAAAAATCATCCAAAATACATCAAAAATTCAATTAAAATTCCACAAAATCCTATATATTTTTCTACCCTTCTATTCTTGCTCATATTTACATGGATTTTGGAGTGGGATAGCATACATTTTGGAGGCTCATTTCTTGTTTGGATTTCATATTTTTGGAGGTATAATTTCTTTCTTTTGATTTATTATTATTAGATGTTCAATTAAGCTTAATTAGATTTAATGAATTAATTCTATGTTTTTTTTAAAAATTCAAGTTAGGGTTTGTAAATTCAAGTTATGATTTTTGTTAATTATTTAGGGTTATAATAGTTAGTTTAACACTTTTAGAATTGGAAAATATTGCATGGTTGTTGAATTGTAAATTTTTCATTGAAAATTGTTTAAATTAGGAATTTTTGCTAACTAGGTTTCTATAAAACCTAATTATTGGTGAAATAAATCTCAATTAATATTTGTAATACTATATTTTGGTCTTAATAAGAGTTTTAACTTGTTGGTGGAATGGAAAACTTAAATTGATTGCTAGTTTCTATGGATAATTGATAAATTGTGATAAAAATTGTTATTTTTGTAAACTAGATTTTAGAAATTCCTAAATAAATGAGATTAAAAATATAATTATGGTTTCATTATATCATTATCATCATGAATTGTGGTTTAAGTCACTAATTTATGCAAAATCATGTTTTGTGGTGGAATTGTTGTGTTTTGCTTGAAAAATGTTGAAAATTGTTAAAGGGTGCAAACTAGAAATTTCAAATCTATATAAATTTGTGTAATAAAAATATAGTAATAGTTTGTATAGTCTAGTTATGCTATTTAATGAGTTTTATGACCATTGGTTTCATTTAAATGTCAAGTTTTGATATAAAACGGTAAACTGGCATTTTCGGGTTTTACGAAATTGGACGGTTTGATAGATTTTAGGGTTTCGATGGATTTAATCATGTTTTATAGTATAAGTAATGTGTTTTAAAACTACAAGTTGTTTGTTGATGTTTATCTCGATCCATCGGAGTTTGTACGCCGATATCGAGCTGTATTTGGTTCTTTTGCGTAGACGGGACATAGGTTTTAACCTATGCTTGTTCCTTGTATCGTTTGACTTTTGTATGTGATTCGATTTACGATGTTATTTATATGTTTGCGTTTAGGTACCCTTCAAGTGGACTACGGGCGATGAAGAGGAGGATCGCGATACCGTCGTCGGCAGACATGGACCAGGTGAGTAGATGTATATCTACGGGGGGAAGTCGGGTGGATGGCGTTTAGCACCCCCGCAACATAGAATAGGAATAGTACTTATTGACATTAGGAAACCAGATGTGACCCTAGATTCTTAATGAGTAGGACCCTAGTAATGACCCTAGGCTGGACTAGACCGATTTAGGAAAAGCATACCAGAGGATGAATACCTTGGAGGAGGTTCGTAGGTTTCAGATAGAAACACACACGCACACACTGGAACACGTCATAGTGTATACGTGCATGTTTATATATATAGAACTAGGTATAGGTATATATATATACAACACATACATAGGATTCATTGATGCGATATGATATCTGAGGTATGATAAAACAGTATAACTGGGCTTGATGCCGTAATTCTTGACTATACAGTCGTATTAAGTGTTAGCGGATCATTAGAGAATGAGATGATGAACAGGTATATATAAATTATAATGGGTAGTGATAATATTGAGATACACGGTACTCTAAAATAGTACCCGGACTGCAACTTGTGACTGATCACGATATGATATATGTACAACCTGATTACGACATTATATAGGGGTGACCTGATGCCGATATTATATAGGTGTGACCTGATGCCGATATCATATAGGTGTGACTTGATGACGACATGATTTCAGTATGACTTAATCACAATATGAAATATGTGACATAATATTTCTGAGGATAAACTAATGATGCATATTACGATGCCAATGATATATGATTGATGTATGGGATTACAGTTTAGCACCTTGATCATGAGATGTGTTGATGATGACATTATACGAATGATGAGGCACCTAGGAGATACTTGACCCGTACCTCGATATTGGGATGTCGTGCGATGGATTTTACCGTACGAGGCATGGATATGAGGATTGATCCGCACTATTGATTTGAGGAAGCCGTACTACGTATGTGACGCTATTGAGGCTGGATCGCCGACTATTAGGGATATTGATTCATACCTTAGGTAGACTCTTATTTCTATTGACTAGTTCTTAGGTTTAGTTTTCCTTAGGAGGTTAGATGGACACTAGGTTAGGTTCGAGTCATATAGTGGTAGTAGTATTAGTATATTAAATGAGTAGGTAATATACATTCGTATTTACTTTCGCATTGTATCATAATGTTGCATGTTCATACATATGTTGCTATAAATAGTATAAACCTTACCTGTTAGGACACCAGCACCATTACCGATGATGCGCATATTCCACGCACACTTATTTGCCGGCTCACACACATCATCATCGGTAATTGCTATGTCACGTACACTTTAGATCATATTATCTTTTATTGATAAAATCAGTTAACAACTAAACCGATATAATATTGTGATTACTCTCTGATGTTAGTATAGACATGATATTCATTACTTAGACATTCCTGCATTCATATTTTCATGTTATCGCACAGTATTATGAGCATATGCCGACATTTATCATATACTACTCATGGTTTTGAGATTTGGATTTCTGTGAGATTTCTGGATTTTTAGGGAAAACCGCAAGAATATATATAAAAACTTCTCTCTCTCTCCTCCTCTCTTTTTAAAAATAAGATGCGGTTTTCTCGTGATATATGTGTCGTCCACCATGAGATTTCGTGTTTTCTGATGGATTTCGAGACCCGATTCGAGGAGTGGATGAACCGTCTCGGGTACATGGTGGGCCCGGTATGGTACCCCGGGGCAAGAAGATCGAGTTGTAGACGATGAGCCTGGCAGGGGAAGACTACCTACCGGTGATGTCTGGCGCGGCGGATATCCGGAGGATACCGACCGTTGTCGTGAGATTTGATGATATGGGCCGATCCGGACTGACGGAGCCCGAGATATTGAGACTATGAGACTTGAGATTTACATGTTTGTGTCGATGCTTGACACGGATTTCTATGGATTTCATTGTTGAGATTTCAGATTCTTATACACATTTTACTGTGATAACAGCTAAAAGATTTCTTATACAGACATATCTGGATTTCAGGATTTGGTTATTTTACATTCATGGTGCATGCATATCCATTCATATGACATAGTACTATATGAGGCACTGACACGAACACGGAGTATTTGCTTTTACACGTAGTATTACCCTGTATTACTAGGTGATTGGGACTTAGTGGTGTATTACTATGACCTAGGATAGCGTCGTGCATTCGATTTCTTTTCGTAGATGTCTTCTACTCACGAGTTGGCAACTCACCCCCGTTGTGCCAAATTTTATTACAGGTTCGATGTACAGGTTTTCTTGGCAGATTGCTGGCACATGATTTCCTTCCGGGTGATTTGCACGGTAGGTTGGTTCACTTGTATCTGTATTATTTCATTTGTATCTAGAAAGCTCCATCAACCATACTTGTATTAATTGATAAGTTTATTGGACCAGTCTTTTATTTCGACCTTAGAGTCGCGCATGTATTGTTCTGATTTGGTGGATTTGTTTTCTTTTGAGTTTTGAGCCACGCCCTTTGGCGTTGTATATTATTGTGCTTGTTGTGGTTGTTTCCGCCTGTTGGCGTTGAGCTAGCTCCCGTTTGGGGATGCTTTTTATTGTTTATGCATATTATACCAGTTGTAGCCCGTTTGGGGGCCAGTTTTTACAGAGGAGACTCTGCCGAAATTTTTGGAAAAATTTGATGTTGCTTTTAAACTTGTATTCTACATGTTTTCTTCTTCTTCTTCTTCTTCTTCTTTTATGGTTTAGATTTCTGGGCTTCGGTTTACTTAGGTTACGTTGCGCCTCTAGACGTTTCGTAATCTAAGTGCCGGTCACGTTCCGTACTTTCGGATCGTGACAGTGTTATCAGTAGTTTCTCAAACTGTTATAGATCTCATATCGACACGACTTATCAAGCTATTGGGGTCTGACGTTTACCACCCCTAGGCGAGATATGCGACATATCAGACGAAGAGACCGGACTGTACGGGAGTGTTACTGACTGGATTCACAGGAGAATGTACATGCTTGCTTGTTGATCTTCTAAGCGCTCAATACCTGGGTGGTTGTTACGTTTAGCTGACCGCTTGCAGCTTGTGGGTGTTTGATATGATCATCACCTACTGCCGGCGTATTGACGATTCTTTAGAGTCCTACACAGAGGTTTCTTGATTCAGGCAAAACAGAGTAGGAGCACATATATGATATGTGCGGGACCGAGAACAATACGTGTATGTGATACCGTATTAGATTCTCGCGATATGAGATATCGGCCAGGTATATGTGATGTAGCCGGGTCATCGGATCAAGTGTTGATTCGATGAACTATACAGATTATATTAGTCGGTTATTTGTGAAATAGCCGGATTATCGGATCAAGTGTTGATTTTATAATTTAATGTATAATTATATATTTGATATATTAAATTGCATTAACTGATATAAGCTCACTAAAAGATTCTTTTTCTCACTCGGGTAATACATTGATATATATGTGATATATGTTAATTATTATTTTATTTTGTTACAATATATATTATATATGTGATATATAATATTGTAACATGTTATTATTACTAATGTAACATGATTGGTGGAGATTAAACAAGGTTAGGGTTTGATTTGGGTTAGCTCATTCTTGAAGCTTCTAGAAGCTTTCTTTTTGTTTTTGCAAAGATATTGTGCAAGATATTTCCAAACCCAACCCACACCCTTTAACCCTAGTTAAGTCTCTACAATGGTTAGCCTATCATCTTTAACCATGGTTGCATAAGTAATTATCAACACAATTCATTATTCATCACAAATGATTATTCATCTTCTTCTTCCTTGAGTTCTTGTGGAAAAGCTTTCTAGCTTTTTCAAAGGTGATGAAAATGAGTGAGAAATAAAAAATAAATGAGAGCTAAAATCCTATTTCATCATCCTAATCTATCTTAGCCATTTAGGTTAGGGTGTTCACTTCATTTAGTGAGTGAGAGCTTGTGTTAATGAAACTTCAAGGTAGATCATCTTTGTTATCGAAGATAGAAAGCAAGCTTGCATCTTTCTCTGCTTGGAGTCTCTCGAGAGTCCGGAACTTGATGATCGCAACGAAGAGACCTCAACACGGAGCTTTAGAAGTGAAGGACCGGACTACAAAGGTTGTAATCCCAAACTCTTAGTGTTAAAGTGTTTAACATGCTTTGTTTTGCCTAATCTCTAGTTTAAAGATCTTGGTTAGGGTTTTTCGGCACGACTAAATTTTAAATCGGGCATGGTTGATACCTTATAGACCCTTGTGCGTGTGCCTAGTAACCCTACAGTGGTATCAGAGCCAAGCTAGAGCTTTAGGCGAAGTTTAAAGTCCGATCGAACCCGGAAACCCCGATTTATACCCTTTTCTGGAAATTTTTCAAATGTTGATATTTTTCATATTAAAAATACTCAAAAAAATCAGCAGGGAATTCTATGGAGACCTGTGAAAAATGACACCCTAAGTCCACTATAGCGCAGCGGAACCGCTGCCAAACTGGGGTATTGGCGGCGGTTCCGCGGCAAGAACTGAGAGTTAGGGTTTCAATTTTCTACAGTAACGTCCGTATGTGTTTCCTGATGCTTCTGGGATTTTTTAATTCTTACTCAAGTGTTGAGTTTTCTGGGTTGTATTGGGAGCTCGTTGATTCGATCGGATAATTTAACTTCGTTTTAAGTTTTTTCCGGATAATTTTAGAATCTGTTAAAAAGTTCGAACGGATATCAATAACTCACTTTTTCCCCTGTCGGAAAATTTTTCAAAAGTTGGATTTTTTCTCGAGTTTGAAACTTCCGGAAAATCATGCAAGTAATGCGGTGGACCCTCTAGAAGAACACAAAACCTTAACTCGATTATGTGACCGTCTGAACCGCCTCTGAACCTTAGGGTTTGGGGCAGTATGGCGTTACCACATGTGAGGCGTTGGCTTGACCCTTCTATGGCTGGACCATTGGTACTGTGGCATGTGATGGATATTTTTTGAACTCCGCTCAAGTGTTGAGCTGTTTGGGAAATCTTGGGTGTTTGATTATTCGATCGGAAAGTTTAACACTGTCTTTTTATCTGGAATGTGATACAATATTTGGAATCCACGAGTAGTTATGAGATAACTAATTTGAATGTTATAAATCTAGCAGTTCAGTCTCAGATGATCGGTTGCCACGGGATTTTGATGTGATCAAAAGTCCGTCGCAATCACGTAGCGTACGCGGATACTCGCCAGGTAAACTTAATAGATAGCCACGCCCCATATCCCCGACTAAGTGACTGTAGGAGAACCCCGTCGCCAAAAGCATCCGTTCGGGTGCTCGCGGCAGCGGTGTTCCGCCTTAGTGCACTTCATCGACGGCATCCGGGGGTTCGGCCCTCTACTAAAGTTTGCGACGAGCATTCGATCAGGATGTTGGGAATCTTGTTGAATTGCTCGACTTGATATTGAAAAGTATTTTCGATAATGAGACTAAAATGCGGAGTTTATAATTATTAGGCATGCGATGTCTAAGGAATTCATTTGGTTAGGCATGCGATGTCTAAGGAGGTTGCGGATTCCAACTGTTGTAGTTTTACACTTTCTTTTCTGTGACCGTAAGCGTAGTATGTGGTGTATCGCCGGCTTCGTTGCTATACATCAACGACAATCGGATACGCATACTTGCTTACGTTGATAATATGAGATATTATATGTTGCTGTGATATGTTATATTGGATCGTCGCGTTTTGAATAGCCGGGGGTTTTATGTAAGATGAGAGTTTTTTATTTTCATTCATGTAAAATTCATTTGTATGTAATAATCTTTTATTGGGGCACTTCCGGGCTGTGGATGATGTCACCATTGTATATTATTTACTTTTCCGCATTAGGTAGACCAAAGGCGGGGAGCATAAGTAACCGGGTTCTAGGGTCCAGTGGGAGACCATCTCGAGGAGTCGAGACCGGGTCACTTAACCCTATAATTGGCAGTGTTTCTTGCCGCTCTCGTAAGGGTCTAGGGATGTGGGTTTGGCTATTCATCGCGACCGTGGAATCCGTGTTTTATACAGGCTCGTACTAAAACACAGACCTCCTAGTATATCCAATATTTCATATATGTTCTTCTGCTGCAATGTTCTATGATGAGATCATATTACTGCCTGAGACGAATGTTTATATTATATATATGAGATATACGTTATATTGCAGATTTCATTTCAAATGATGATGCTTGTGAAGCACAATAAAAATGGGACTTCATTAATGAGATTAATGAAATAAAAGAAACCTTAAGATGTTGTAAAAACTTGTTTAAAAACTGGTAGCTCTAGTTCTTGCTTTGCATAGCGGTGTTCCTTGTAGAACATCCAGCACTTTATTCGATAAGGAAAGAGCCGAGATCGCTTCACCGGGAGTGACCTCTTTAGCGAAACTAGCAGATGCTACAAACTCGGTTTGTCTTTTGATTGCTTATATAGTTTTTGCTTTGCATAGCGATATTTATGAAATATCCTGCACCTTATTCGATGAGGAAAGAGCCGACGATCCCTTCACCGGGAGTGACCTCTTTAGCAAAACTAGAAAAGGGCTCAAAAACATTCCATTTAAATTTACTCGATTCTACAACGATATCAAGTTCATTACGCAAAGGGTTTTCTTAAAAACCTGACGTAGCCCTCCGTCATTTCAGATAAGGACTGTTTAGTATTCGTGCCGCATTTGTTGGCCTTTGTCAAGGCGTAGTGTGCGGTAGCTGAATAGTACTTATCTGCTTATGCATATGATGCAGATTGGATTAGGGTAGTCGTACGACCTTGTTGGCCTTTGTCAAGGGTCGTGCGGGTGGGTTTGATTCAATCAGGAAATGACAGGCTGAACTTGACTAGCAGCCTATGGTTTGTTGGCCTTTGTCAAGGTCATAGGACGCTACGGGTAAAATATTATTGGGAATTTCAAGTGTTGAAATTTGCAATGAGATTGCATACCTTCTATGAGATAGTTGGATCCCGATACCCGCTGCGAGTAAGAGTTACTCCCGGAAAAGTTTTACACATTACAATTAGCCGATCAAGTAGGTGTCTAGAAAGGTGTTAACGGGGTTACGCCCCTGGGAAGACGAGGTTTATTTTAATTAGGTCCGTGCGAAAGCGCGGGGAACCTCCCTCAAAGTACCGGCATTGGCCTGGCTGAAAGATTGGCGAACTTGTAGCGTGTAATTAATCCCGGCTAGTCTTTCCTTTTAGGGTTTGAAGGAAGATTTAACTAAAACAGTGGGAACCATCCTGATTAGATAAATTTGATGACCAATCTAATCTTGTAAAAGTGCACGCTGAGTGTTTTCTTCTCTCTCTCTCCTGGTTACGACTATGTCACGCCTTAATCAAGATAATAATATGGATGTAATTGACCGAACCCGCTTGTTATACTGCGCTAGGGAACGTTGGTCCCGCTCCAACTTATAATTTTTATAAGACAGAGCAGGAAATAGGGGATTACCAGAATTCCCGTGCCGCCCAAACGAAGAAAGTACATGCTGATGCACCTCCTTCGGGTATGTTCATTACCGAGAACTGTTTCTCAGTATCCTTTACGTCCTGGGTATAAGATACCGGATCAGGATCCCGCATATGTAATTTGTTACATGGGCTACAGAAAGGTGGAGAACTGAGAACGGGTGATAAGTTTCATGAGATAGAAACGGTGCAAGTGTTGCAGCCAAGTCTGTTGGTAGTTATCACCCTGTATTATCAGAATACATTGATTCTGAACGAATGTTATTAGATACCGAACCTGATATACAAAATCACATCAGTCTCTTTATTAGTAAAGAAGACTATAATTTTGTATTGTTGGATAAAGTTTTGAACATTTCCTATATCAAGAGTTGATCGGTTTATGTTGGAGATAGTGCCCTCAGAGTCAATTATTGGATCATAGGCACGTGATTGCAATGATTGATGGAGGACCTATCCCAGTAGGACAGTCTTACTCGAGATGATAGTATGCTATATGGTTTATCTTTATCATCGTGTACTGCTTTAGGTGACCTGAGATGTCGCTATTACACGTTGGTAGAGCCCCTAGGATTCTTACTTGACTACCAGCAGTATGATGGCGATCATATACGTGAGAGCTGGCGGTCTATAAGCACACCCTTAAAAGGTCCCTAGTCGTAGGAGTTTCGAGACAGGGCATCGATACTCCATTAGTAGACTAGTGTATACAGTCGAGACCCCGACGAGGGGCGGTGGCCGGTCTCACAAGCCACTGGTGTCAGTTGGTTCACCTAAGATGTATACAGGTGCTCATTGGGTTATGAGTACACCGGACAGGACTCCCCGGGAACCTGCTAGTTGGTCTTATACCAGATGTCAGATAGCAGTTCCCTGGTGACATGTGTACAGGTTAGTTCATCGACCTGAGATCGTCATTTGTCTCGTGTGAGTTCCCACTGTGCTTTGATTACTACCCTACCACGGCTCAAAGGAGTCGTGCAAACAGGTTTTAGTTGGGTACAGTCCCGAGCCACATGGAGGCCGTGAGCGGATCTGCAGGGGTTCGTCTCTCCCGGTATTGGGGGTGAGGTCGCGCTGTGTCTAGGAGATGTAAGTCGATGTAGTACACCCCAGTACTTATGGGGAGGCGGAATTTACAAAAACTTATCAAGTTTAAACAACGAACATCGACTAACCGCTTGAATCGAAGCTAAACTCTAAATAACCATATTCTAAAGTTTCATCTCACAAGTGATTAGGGATTATACCTAATGAAACCGGTCCTTCTTCTTTACGTCCTCCTTTGTTCTCCTCGGCCTTCTCTAGGTAGTAGACGATCCACCCGAGAGCGAAACTCCAAGCTAAACCTCTAACTTGAGGTAACTAATCAACTTTGATTGCTAATCAAAGATGAAAGGATGATAAAGAGTGAAGGTTATGGATTGTTTAGTCTAACTAATCCTTTGATCTCAACACATGAGGATTAAGGATTAGGGTTTGAAGATGAGAGCTTGAGGAGAGAGAATGTGAGATATGATAATGAGAGAAGAGAGAGAGTGTATCATAATATTATGAAGCATTCTTATTATCAAATAATCAATAAAGGAAATGAATAAGCATGCTTCACAAAATATCTTGTGATGATTCATTAACATGAGTCATTAAGCAATAAATGTGCATTAATGAAGTGAATGAATCACCACCATGACTCACTCTCTTATCCAAAAGAAACCTCCTTAGTCACATCTTCTAGAAGCTTCTCGAGTAATTACGAGAACGCCCCTCCGATCCGTAAAAATACGGAAAAACTTTAGACTGTAAAAATCCAATAACCGGATACCAGTAACTGGCTTAAACCAAAGCCGACTGGTAAAAACTGTCCGAAAGTCGTACGCGCGTAAACGCACGTATGCGTCCGAACCCTTTGTCGCAAAACCATGCAACCTCTATATCGTTTCGCCTGGAGTAGGAAACTCTCTGTGTGGGACTCTAGAGACTCGACTACTACGCTGGCAGTGGGTTTAACCACAGACCGCAAGCGGCACTAGCTGTACGTAACGGTCCCCAGGTAGTTGTCGATAAGAAGGCCGATGAGTAAACCCATCCGAACTCCTACTGAGTCTGATGTGACAATCTCCATACAGTCCGGTCCGTTCGTCCATGACTATCGCATATCGGGCCTAGGGGGGCGGCAAGCGTCAGTCCCCTAATAGCGGTATAAGTCGTGTCGGAGTGAAGCCCATTACACCCTGAGAAACTGCTGGAACCTACCAGCAAATCTCGCTTGCCCTGGCCAGGGACTTTGCGTAATGGCTCTCTGACACAGCACGATATCTTCTCCCAATACCGGGAGGGACGAATCCTGTCTAACCGCCACTGCCTCCAAGTGCTCGGGACTGCACCCAACTGCTACCTGTTTGCACGACTCCATAGAGCCGTGGTAGGGTAGCAATCTAAGAACAGTGGGATACACTCGAGGCGAAGTAGCAGTGTCAAGTCTGCGGACTACGCTGTACTCATGTCACCTGGGAACTGTTTACTGACGACTGGTATCAAACCAACCAACAGTTCCCTGTGAGTCCTGTCCGGTGTACCCGTAACCTAACGAGCACCTGTATACTATCTCCAGTACAACGTACTGATGGCTGTGGGACAGACCATCTCCCCAACTGGGATGAGAAGCGTACACACTAGTCTACTCCGGAGTATCGATGCTCTGTCTCGATAATCCAACGACCAGGGACCTGAATAAGGATGTGCTTGTAGACTACCCAGCCCCCACTAGTGTGACTGCCATCACAACGCTGGTAGACAAGCAAGATCCTAAGAGCTCTATCAATACGTATACTCACATATTAAGATAGAAAAACCAAGTAGCATACTACCATGTTTAGCAAGACTGTTATATACATGTGAATATCCCAAGCTTCCATTAAGTAATATACAAGCTAGTATGATACAGTAATGGCCTTCTAGGGCATAAACACTAACAATCTCCCACTTGCACTAGGGCCATGTACTGGCATATCGTAGACCAATGATCTCGAGTAGCCTCTCGAACTGAATCTGAGGAAGGGCCTTCGTGAATGGATCAGCAATGTTCTCTTCTGAAGCAACTCTCCGAACCTCGATCTCCTGACGATCAATGATCTCCCTGATCAGGTGATACCGCCTCAAGATGTGTCTGGACTTCTGATGGGACCTTGGTTCCTTCGCTAAAGCTATAGCTCCGTTGTTGTCGCAATACAGAGGTATTGGATCAACTATGGTAGGAACCACCTGAAGTTCTGTTAGGAACTTCTTCATCCAGACTGCTTCTTTTGCGGCATCGCAAGCAGCTATATACTCCGCTTCCATCGTCGAGTCAGCAACGGTGTCCTGCTTGGAGCTCTTCCAGCACACCGCCCCTCCATTGAGGGTAAAGACATAACCCGACATGGACTTGGAATCGTCCTTATCACTCTGGAAGCCGGAATCAGCAAAGGCCTCCAACCTGAGGTCTTTTCCGCCGTAAACCAAGAACATCTCCTTAGTCCTCCTCAGGTACTTGAGAATGTTCTTTACTGCTATCCAGTGTTTCTCCCCTGGGTCTGACTGATACCGGCTTACCACGCTCAGTGCGTAAGCTACATCTGGTCTGGTACACAACATCGCATACATTATAGAGCCTACCGCAGAAGCGTAGGGTATAATAGACATGCGTTCCCTTTCCAAATCAGTCTTGGGAGACATCTCTTTGGAGAGGGTGATTCCGTGACAAGCCGGTAGATTACCGCGCTTAGAATCTTCCATACTGAATCTTTTCAGTACAGTGTCGATATACCTGGACTGCGAAAGTCCCAACATCCTCTTGGATCTATCACGATAGATCCGGATCCCCAGAATGTAAGAGGCATCACCCAGGTCTTTCATGGAGAACCTGTGTGACAAGAATCCTTTGACAGATTGTAGCATAGGAATGTCATTTCCTATCAATAGAATGTCATCCACATACAAGACGAGGAATACGACACTTCTGGCCACAACTTTACTATATATGCACGGTTCATCTGGATTTTTGATAAAGTCATATTCTTTGACTGTCTCATCAAAACAGATGTTCCAACTCCGCGATGCCTGCTTTAGTCCATAAATGGACTTAAGCAGCTTGCATACTTTCCCGCTGCTCCCACTCTGATTGAAACCCTCTGGCTGATCCATATAGACGCTCTCTTCTAAATTTCCATTCAGAAAAGCCGTCTTTACGTCCATCTGCTAGATTTCATAATCATGGAAGGCAGCAATAGCAAGAAGGACCCGAATGGATTTGAGCATAGCCACTGGAGAAAAAGTTTCGTCATAGTCCAAACCAGGTCTTTGACGAAAACCCTTTGCAACAAGTCTAGCCTTATAGGTTTCCACCTGTCCATCTACACCAATCTTTTTCTTGAAGATCCATTTGCATCCTATGGGTTTTACCCCATCTGGAGCAAAGTCCAAAGTCCATACTTTGTTGGTGTACATGGACTCCATTTCGGTCCGCATTGCATCTAGCCATCGTACCGAGTCGCCGCTCTGGATGGCCTGCCTGAAGTCAGTAGGTTCATCATCATCTATGATGCAATCCTCTCTATCCCCATCTATGAGAAAACCGTAGTATCTCTCAGGCGGACGAGACGGCCTACTACTCCTGCGGAGGGGTGCGGGAATGTTCTGTTCTTCTTGAACCTCTGGTTCTACCAAACTTTCAGTAGCAGTTTGTGGTTCTGGAATTTCTTCCAGTTCTATTTCGCTCCCACTTGATTCCTTTTCTAAAAATTGATGTTCTAGAAAATGGGCATTACGAGAAACAAATACCTTCTGTTCCTCTGCGTAATAGAATAGATATCCCCTGGAGTGCTTTGGATATCCCACAAACAAACACTTTACTGATCGTGCCTCGAGCTTGTCCACATGCTGCTTTTTAACAAAAGCTGGACATCCCCAAATCTTTATATACTGTAGATGGGGTTTCTTCCCACTCCACATCTGATATGGAGTGGTAGGCACAGTCTTGGTAGGTATCATGTTCAAAAGATATGCCGCTGATTCTAGCGCATGTCCCCAGAAAGATCGCGGTAACTCAGCATTACTCATCATGGATCGTAATTTCTCTTTTAGGTAACCTAGGAACTCGGCACTCAAGTATTCTCCACCTCGATCAGATCTAAGTGTCTTTATACTTTTGCCGGTTTGGTTTTCTACTTCATTCTTATACTCTTGGAATTTCTCAAAAGCCTCGGATTTATGTTTCATCAGATAAATGAATCCGTATCTTGAGTAATCATCCGTGAAAGTAATGAAATAGGAAAAACCACCTCTTGCATGTGTAGACATTGGACCGCATACATCGCTGTGTATGAGTCCTAAGAGCTCGCTCGCTCTTACTCCTTGTCCAGTGAATGGAGTCTTTGTCATCTTTCCTTTGAGACAAGATTGACAAGTGTCATAAGTTTGATATTCGAACGTGTCCAAATATCCTTCTCTATGCAACTTAGTCAACCTTCTCTCATTGATGTGACCCAGTCTACAATGCCATAAGAAAGCTTTATTTAAATCTGGAGACTTTCTTTTTAGTGTGTTCTGGACATTGAAAATTTGGAGTTGGTTTAACACATATATGCCGTTATTTAGAGTACCGGACCCAATCAAACCATGATTAAGGTGGATGTTGACAACATCTCTTACAAACGTGAAATCATAACCTTTATTTGATAACAAGGAAACTGATATGATATTACACGTTAAGCTGGGTACAAAATAACAGTTATGTAAAACCAAAATGTGTCCACTCGTCAATCCTAGGTGATAATCCCCGACGGACGCAGCTCCCACGCTAGCTCCGTTAGCAACCCTGAGGATCATATCACCTTCCTTCAGCACTCTACGGTTTCTCAGTGCCTGCAATGAATTGCAAATATGAGATCCTGATCCGGTATCCAATACCCAGGAAGTAGAGTTGATCGACAGACAATTCTCAATTACAAACACACCTGAAGTCGAAGCCACAGCTTGCTTCGGTTCCTGGTTCTTGGCGTTCCACGCCTTGCAATCCTTCTTCCAGTGCCCTTTCCTGTGACAATGGAAGCACTCATCCAGGCCAACTACCGGTGCTGTAAACTTTTTCTTTCCCTTCTTTCCCACCTTACTAACACCTCCTCTAGGTCTGGGTGCGGCCTTCTTCTTCCTTCCTTTGGCTCTAGCCTTGGACCCGGAAGAAGATGAACCGCCAACAAACATAGCGGGTGTTTCCCTTGCCTTCTGCAAGGTGCCCTCTGCACTCCTTAACATGTTTAGGAGTTCCGCAAGTTCAACTTCTTTTCCTTGAAGATTGAAGTTGAGGATAAACTGGGTGTAGGTGGGAGGAAGGGACTGGAGAACAAGGTCTGTATAGAGCTCATTATCCAAAGTCGTCCCAAGGTCCGCGAGCTCTTCAATATAGCCGATCATCTGTAGGACATGTTCACCTACTGATGACCCGACAGCCAACCTCGCTCGAAACAGTTTCTTAGAGGTCTCGTATCTTGCTATACGAGATTGCTCTCCATAAAGTTCCTTTGTATGGAGAAATATGCCATCTAGGGACATATCCTCGTGCCTCCTCTGATGTTCATTGTTCATCGAGGCAAGCACGATGCACTTGGCTCTCGCGCAATCTAAATCCCAGGTTTTGCGGATTTCCTTATCCGCATTGCTGGATTTGGGACCAAGGACAGCAGGTGCTGTAGCGGTGAGGACGTACCCCAGTTTGTCATAGGTCAAAGCCATCTTGACATTCCGCAGCCAATCTTTATAGTTTGGCCCCGTCAGTATATTTTTCTCTAAAAGTAACTTAAGTCCAGTCATTTTCAGGGTCGCTGCAATTAGGAGAGAGAGAGAAGAAAACTCTTTAGCATGATGCTCTTGCAAGTTTAGAGTGGTTTTTAGTTTATCTAAACTGGATGGCTCCCACTGTTTCTCGAATCCTTCCTCAAACCATAAAAGAAGAATTAGCCAAGACTATTCTCACCGTACAATACTTGCTTAACCGTTCAGCCAGGCCGGTGTCGATACTTCGAGGGAGGTTTTCCAACGCTTTCGCGAAGTTCCTTAATTAAATAACCTCTTTTCTCTGGGGGCGTAACCCCGCTGACACTTTTCTGGACACCTACTAGGTTTATAGCATTGATCGTTAAGCGACGAATATCCTGATAAGTAGCATATACTCACAGTAGGATCGGGATCCAAATATCATCGTATGATAATGTTGAAGGAATCCTACCAACATTCATCAAACTCCAAATGGTATGCATCTCTTTGCAAATTTCAGTTTCTTTAGAAATTCCCGATATAAGTTTTTGCCCCATGCTCTTATGACCTTGGCGTTAGGTCAAAATGTCATAAGTCACATGTCAAGTTCTACCCATCATTATCCTGTCAGTTTGAACCCATCCGTATATATCCTTGACGTTCGGCCAAAATGATAATACGACTGTCCCAAACTAACTCATCTATCTATGCAACAAATGAATATCCAGCAGCTACCAAACACTATGCCTTGGCGTTAGGTCAAAATACATAGCTTGAATACTACTGAATACCCAGATGAAATGACGGAGGGCTACGAATGGTTTTGGCGAAACCGTGAACGTAGTGAACTTGATATAACCGAAGGAACCTGATAGCTTTTAAAAGGAGTGGTTAAGACTCCGCATTTAAAAATATCTGTTTTAAAAATAACCGAGTGGTTTCTTTTAAATTGTTCCAACGATTTAAACTTTGGTTTGTTTTACTTTGCATTATAGATAATGCGTCCCATCATTAACCTATCATTGCAGAAAACAACGAAAATATAACGTCCTCTTATGCCATCCGCATTCGCCACGGGGTCCCGTCATCACCCGTTAGGTTACTTAACTAACGACAGAGCGGGGGCTGGGCTAGCGCGGGTGTAAAACATAAGTGACGTCTAAATAGCTATAATAAATATAGATATTTTACATTCGTCTGACGCAATGATATTCATTCCAGAACACAGATAAACAATATTGGATTTGCAAGCAATCTGTATTTCTTTTGAGCCTGCAAGAAAAGACAGATTACACAGTTGTGATGAATAGCCGTTTACCCCACCCTCGACCCCTACGGGTACGGCAAACTACCCACCCGGCAGTCTGTGTACCCCACCTTGGGTCAGTCCTAGGAGCAAAAACAGTAAAGTGAAATAATACAACGGTGGCAACGACCGCAACCTGGAAGTGCCCCGCGAAAATAATATTACAACAAATTACATTTACAACAAATGAATTAAACAATAACCCTTTGCTAACCCCGGCTATACACCACAACAGTCCAATACAGTTTATATGCACAAACAGATATAACCATTTCAGAAATGTGCAACCCCCTGCCAACCGACATACTAGCAGTTGGGGGAGGTTTACGAACACATCAAACAATCACAGATATAATCCAATACGCAAATACTGTACAATTCGATCGAATAAACAACATCAATATTGCTCTAAAATCTGCTCTGTTAAACAGTAACCTGAGCAATAATTAAATATTCCAGAAAACCCCAAATATCACAGGGGACCCACCCAAAAAAATTGAGCCCATGACTCGGCAACTCGGCCGCGGAAGCGCGGCGGATCGGTGGGATCCGCCGCGCTTCCGCGGCGCTTTAGTCGAATCATTGGCTCGAATTTCTTGGGTGTTCTCCTGTGGTCATGTCAAGCTCTCTGAACACACCAGAAAAATTTTAGGACTTCATTTTAAGTTCGACAGAAACTAAACAGAATTAGGGTTTTCCGGCTTCGTTTTTTCGTTCGAAATTCGTACAAATTTGCGATTAAGTTATTTAGTGTTTAGCGAGGCTCTGATACCACTGTAAGTCGATGTAGTACACCCCAGTACTTATGGGGAGGCGGAATTTACAAAAACTTATCAAGTTTAAACAACGAACATCGACTAACCGCTTGAATCGAAGCTAAACTCTAAATAACCGTATTCTAAAGTTTCATCTCACAAGTGATTAGGGATTATACCTAATGAAACCGGTCCTTCTTCTTTACGTCCTCCTTTGTTCTCCTCGGCCTTCTCTAGGTAGTAGACGATCCACCCGAGAGCGAAACTCCAAGCTAAACCTCTAACTTGAGGTAACTAATCAACTTTGATTGCTAATCAAAGATGAAAGGATGATAAAGAGTGAAGGTTATGGATTGTTTAGTCTAACTAATCCTTTGATCTCAACACATGAGGATTAAGGATTAGGGTTTGAAGATGAGAGCTTGAGGAGAGAGAATGTGAGATATGATAATGAGAGAAGAGAGAGAGTGTATCATAATATTATGAAGCATTCTTATTATCAAATAATCAATAAAGGAAATGAATAAGCATGCTTCACAAAATATCTTGTGATGATTCATTAACATGAGTCATTAAGCAATAAATGTGCATTAATGAAGTGAATGAATCACCACCATGACTCACTCTCTTATCCAAAAGAAACCTCCTTAGTCACATCTTCTAGAAGCTTCTCGAGTAATTACGAGAACGCCCCTCCGATCCGTAAAAATACGGAAAAACTTTAGACTGTAAAAATCCAATAACCGGATACCAGTAACTGGCTTAAACCAAAGCCGACTGGTAAAAACTGTCCGAAAGTCGTACGCGCGTAAACGCACGTATGCGTCCGAACCCTTTGTCGCAAAACCATGCAACCTCTATATCGTTTCGCCTGGAGTAGGAAACTCTCTGTGTGGGACTCTAGAGACTCGACTACTACGCTGGCAGTGGGTTTAACCACAGACCGCAAGCGGCACTAGCTGTACGTAACGGTCCCCAGGTAGTTGTCGATAAGAAGGCCGATGAGTAAACCCATCCGAACTCCTACTGAGTCTGATGTGACAATCTCCATACAGTCCGGTCCGTTCGTCCATGACTATCGCATATCGGGCCTAGGGGGGCGGCAAGCGTCAGTCCCCTAATAGCGGTATAAGTCGTGTCGGAGTGAAGCCCATTACACCCTGAGAAACTGCTGGAACCTACCAGCAAATCTCGCTTGCCCTGGCCAGGGACTTTGCGTAATGGCTCTCTGACACAGCACGATATCTTCTCCCAATACCGGGAGGGACGAATCCTGTCTAACCGCCACTGCCTCCAAGTGCTCGGGACTGCACCCAACTGCTACCTGTTTGCACGACTCCATAGAGCCGTGGTAGGGTAGCAATCTAAGAACAATGGGATACACTCGAGGCGAAGTAGTAGTCTCAAGTCTGCGGACTACGCTGTACTCATGTCACCTGGGAACTGTTTACTGACGACTGGTATCAAACCAACCAACAGTTCCCTGTGAGTCCTGTCCGGTGTACCCGTAACCTAACGAGCACCTGTATACTATCTCCAGTACAACGTACTGATGGCTGTGGGACAGACCATCTCCCCAACTGGGATGAGAAGCGTACACACTAGTCTACTCCGGAGTATCGATGCTCTGTCTCGATAATCCAACGACCAGGGACCTGAATAAGGATGTGCTTGTAGACTACCCAGCCCCCACTAGTGTGACTGCCATCACAACGCTGGTAGACAAGCAAGATCCTAAGAGCTCTATCAATACGTATACTCACATATTAAGATAGAAAAACCAAGTAGCATACTACCATGTTTAGCAAGACTGTTATATACATGTGAATATCCCAAGCTTCCATTAAGTAATATACAAGCTAGTATGATACAGTAATGGCCTTCTAGGGCATAAACACTAACAGGAGAGCCATTACACAAAGCCCTCGGCCGAGGCAGGAGATTTACTGGTAGGTATTCCAGTAGTATCTCAGGGTGTTCTGGGCTACACTCCGACACGACTTGTACCGCTTTTGGGGGTCTGACTTTTACCAACCCCCTAGGCCCGCCATGCGATGCTCATAGACTAACGGACCGGACTGTACGGATATTGTCACTGACAGGCTCAGTAGGGTGTCAGGATGAGTTCGCTCATCGACGTCCCTTTTGGTCAATAGCTGGTGGCCCGTCACGTATTGGCTTATACCTCTGACGTGCCAGTGGTTAAATCCACAGCCATACTATTGACGAGTCTTTAGAGTCCACCACACATTCAGTTACTCAAGTTTCGGGCGAAACGCTGTAGAGGCCGTATGGAGATATGGCAGGGTCCGATCAGATACGTGCGGTATTGCACGGATCAGGATTGGACAGTTTGTACTAGTGGCCATATGGTTATATGGCAGGGTTCGATCAGATACGTGCGGTATTGCACGGATCAGGATCGGACGGATATTACTAGTCGGCTTTGGTTTAAGCCGGATCCTAGTATAGTACAGTATAGATTTTGTCTCTTTGCATTTGTATCCGGTCGGAATACAGATGCGGGTGTGTATGCACAGTATCGGGGTTTTCCTGTAATTTATTACGGGACCAGTTTTCTGGAGTTGCCAGTTTGCATTCCGTTCCGGCCGGTTTTCCTTTGTTCTTTCCCGGCCGGACTTTTCCGATGGAGGGTGTTATTTGCAAGTTTGCAAATAACATATTGTGGAGGGGTTTCTTGCATATGGATTGATTATGATGGCATCTTTTCTTTTCATACATCATTTCTTTCTTTATTTGTGATTAGAGTTGGATTTGATTTGGAAATGACATGGTTATCATTTCTTTTGGATGTGGTCACCTCTTGCTTTTCCTACACTCACCTTCCTTCTTGTTTTTGAGTTTCTTCCTCCACCTTTTGTTCAAGAGAGAATGAGAGGTTCATTTGGAGAGCAATGGCATTTTTCCTTCATCTCATTCTTCTTGTTTTGGAAAAATGAAAGCACCATTTTTCTTAACCTCATTCCTCCATCACCAATGGCAACTTCACTACCCCAAATGAGACAACCATTCTACACTAGCCTACAGCATATCTTGGACGCGTCGGCTAGCCAACTTCGCGCCCGAGTTTCCTCGGTCTAGAGGTGGGAGCCCGTAAAAGAATCCGGCTACGTGGTGCCCTTTCCGACGAGAAGACGACGAATGGTGATTCCGTGGGAGATCGGGACGATGACGAGAAGACCGGAGGACTCGGATCACTCGGTATACTTCTCTACCCTTCTCTTGTTAGCTAGTATAGGTTAATGGTTAACGATCTGGATTTTATTGTCCGCGGTAGCGCCAGTTTCCAAGTAAGGAAAATTTTTGATTCCGCATTTTGGCCTCGGTAAGACGGCCGGGGCGCTGCCGTGGCGCAACAGTTTAGGCATGTTATCTAAAAGTATAGATGTTCTAAATCAAACCACAGTTCGTAACGTACAAAACACACACAAGAGGAAGAGTTTAGAAATGAACGAATCCTTCTTGAGGTATTGTAGACTAGGACATATCAATGCGACCCGACTAGTTAAAGTTACATATAGATGCATATTTAAATTAGTTTGAATTTACATCTTGTGAAACTTGCCGGTCATATCACAGAGATAAGATGACCACAACTCTGTTTATTAGAAACAGAGAAAGAGTTAGTGAACTCTTGGGATTGATACATGTTGATGTATGAAAGCCCCCTGTCTACACATGCCAAGACCGGTTCTTTATACTTCATTACATTCACTGATTATCTCTCAGGATTCGGACATATGTTCATGTTGAAACACAAGTCTGAACCTTTTGAGAAATTCAATGAATATGAGTTAGAAGTAGAGAACCAAAAACGGGTATAAGTATTATGTCCTTTGATGAGATCAAGGAGGAGAATACTTGAGCACGAAAGTACTGGACTATTCTATAAGAGAATGAGATTCTCTCTCAGCATTACTCCTCCGTATACACCATAGCACGATGGTATATCGGGGCGGAGCAATAATACCCTATGCGATATGGTGTGCTCTATGATGAGTACTACTGAGTTTCCTATTTCCTTTTGGGAGTTATGCACTTGAGAAGCTGCATACCTATTGAATAGGGTTCAAATCAAATCAGTTGCATACCACTTCATATGTGATATGGAATGGGAAGAGCCCATATCTTAAGTTTGTTAAGATTTGGGGTTGTCCAGCCTATGTCTAAAAGCATAATCCGGACAAGCTCGAGGCAAAGTCAGATCTGTGGAAGTTTGTTGGATATCCCAAGCATACGCAAAGGAATATCTTCTACCTAACCGAGGAACAAAAGATGTTTTGTTTCTCAACATGCCATCTTTGTGAAAGGGAATTTCTTGTGAAGAAATTATTGGTCATGAGGTAGAACTGGAAAAAGATCCAGCTATACAAACTGCAGCTGATGATTTGGTAGAACCAAAGGATTCAATAGTTTCCAACGAACCTCAGCCTCTCCGCCGATCTAGAAGGGTTCCTCACCTACCTGAGAGATACTTCGGTTTCTCTATCACAGTGGGAGCAAGAATTGCATCATGAGATGATGACCCAACTAGTTTCGAGCTGGCCATCAGGAGTGGGACTCTGTAAGTATGGCTGGATGCTTAGCGATCTGAGATGGAATCCTTATACACCAACAAAGTATGGACTTTGGTTGCTTTATCTGAAGGGTTAAATCCCCATCAGGAGAAAGTATATCTTGAGAAGATTACTTGGTGTACATGGAAAAGTTAAGACTTTCAAAGCTATGCTTAAGTCCATCCAAATCCTACTTGCCACTGCTACATACCATGACTATGATATCTGGCGGTTGGGTGTCATGACTGCTTTTCTAAATGTTGATTTGGAAGAGAGCGTCTATAAGTACACAGCCAGAGGGCTTCGTAGACAGTGGGAGCAGCGGAAACGTGTGCAAGATGTTTTATGTGATAAATCAGGAATCGCGGAGTTGGAACATCTGTTTTGATGTGGTAGTCAAAGAGTTTGACTTCATCAAAATGGTAGATGAACCTTGTATATACAAAAAAGTAGTAGGGAGTATGGTGGTGATCCTCATAGAGTACGTAGATGACATACTCTTGATAGGAAAGGAGTTTCCTATGCTACGCTCAGTCAATCTCTACTTATCACAAGGATTCTCCATATAGGATCAAAGCGATACCTCCTAAATCCTGGGTTTTGGATCTATGAGATAGGTCTAATTGGATGTTAGCATACTCACTAGTTGTAGTGAGATGGTATCAATCGATCCTGCGGAGAATCACTGGAAAGGTTCCAGGGTGATAAGGTCGACTGAATGTCAGTCGCAGGCATTGTCTTATACCCTCAGTGGAGGGACGGTATGTTGGAAGAGTTCCAAGCTAGATACCGTGACTTACTAGACGATTAAAGGCAAGATACATCGTTACCAAGGATGCTACCAAAGAGGCAGTCTGGATATATAAGTTCATGAGATGAACTTTGTTCTTACCATTGTGTGACAATAGAGTTGTGGCTTATGCCAAGGAACCCCCGTCCCATCTGAAATCCAGATATAATTCTTAGGCAGTATCACCTGATCATGGAGATAGTTGATCTCCAGGGAGATCGAGGATAGGAGAGTAGACACAGAGGACAACAGCGCGGATCCACTCACAAAGGCCTTTTTCCCAGTAGAGACTATTTATGGGATGGTTGAGTATGAGATACTTCAACCACAGCTAATTGTTGGGTATGTGATACCACAACAGATGGCCCTAGTGCAAGTGGGAGATTGTTAGTTATATATATTCCGTAGAAGCCATTACTGTACATACGATGTATATTGTAGTGGATGCTTGGACATATATAGGGAGGACTTTCTTGCTCGACATGATAGTACGCTATCTGGTTACTCTTTATCTTAACATGTACTCTGATTGTCTCTTTGTTACATGTTAATAAGCCCTTAGGATGAGTACTTGACTACCAGGACTATGATGCGGATCATACTAGTGAGGACAGTGTAGTTGTCAAGTATATCCTTCAAATGTTCCTAGTCATGGGAGTACCGAGGCAGGGCATCGATACTTCAGAGTAGACTAGCGTATGCGCTTCTTGACCCATATGATGGGCGATGGATGATCTCATATCCATTGGCGTTTGACATCAGAGAAGGTATACGGGTGCTCAGTGGAGACTGGGTACACTGGACGGACTCGTTGAGAACTCCTTGTTGGTATTATACCTATCGTCAGATAACAGTTCTCTGGTGACACTGGTACAGATTAGTCTGTAGACCCGAGATCGTCATAGAGTCTTGTGTGATTCCCACTGTGTTTTGATTTCCACCTTACCACGTTCAAGAGAACATGCAAAATGGTGGCCTTTAGGTACAGTCCCGAATCACATGGAGGCAATGAGCGATAGGAGGGGATTCGTCTCTCCCGGTATAGGGAGTAGATGTTGCGCTGTGTTCGATTGGCTATAACTAGAAATCCCTGGCTAGGGTTGCTGAGATTTACTGGTAAGTGTTATCGGTAGTTTCTCGAACTGTTATAGACCTCATATCGACATGACTTATCAAGCTATTGGGGTCTGATGTTTACCACCCCTAGACGAGATATGCGACATATCAGACGAAGAGACCGGACTGTACAGGAGTGTTACTGACTGGATTCATAGGAGAATGTACATGCTTGCTTGTTGATCTTCTGAGTGCTCAATACCTGGGTGGCTGTTACGTTTAGCTGACCGCTTGCAGCGTGTGGGTGTTTGATATGATCATCACCTATTACCGGCGTATTGACGATTCTTTAGAGTCCTACACAGAGGTTTCTTAACTCAGGAAAAATGGAGTAGGAGCACATATATTATATGTGCGGGACTAAGAACAATACGTGTGTGTGGTACCATATTAGATTCTCGCGATATGAGATATCGTCCGGGTATATGTGATATAGCCGGGTCATCGGATCAAGTGTTGATTCGATGAACTGATACAGATTATATTAGTCGGTTATTTGTTAAATAGCCGGATTATCGGATCAAGTGTTGAATCGATAATTTAATTTATAATTATATATTTGATATATTAAATTACATTAATTGATATAAGCTCACTAAAAGATTCTTTTTCTCACTCGGGTAATACATTGATATATATGCGATATATGTTAATTGTATTATTTTTTTTGTTACAATATATATTGTATATGTGATATATAATATTGTAACATGTTATAATTACTAATGCAACATGATTAGTGGAGATTAAACAAGCTTAGGGTTTGATTTGGGTTAGCTCATTCTAGAAGCTTCTAGAAACTTTCTTTTTGTTTTTGGAAAGATATTTTGCAAGATATTTCCAAACCCAACCCACACCCTTTAACACTAGTTATGTCTCTACAATGGTTAGCCTATCATCTTTAACCATGGTTGCATAAGTAATTATCAACACAATTCATTATTCATCACAAATGATTATTCATCTTCTTCTTCCTTGAGTTCTTGTGGAAAAGCTTTTTAGCTTTTTCAAAGGTGATGAAAATGAGTGAGAAATCGAAAACAAATGAGAGCTAAAATCCTACTTCATCATCCTAATCTATCCTAGCCATTTAGATTAGGGTGTTCACTTCATTTAGTGAGTGAGAGCTTTTGTTAATGAAACTTCAAGGTAGATCATCTTTGTTATCGAAGATCGGAAGCAAGCTTGCATCTTTCTCTTCGTGGGGCCTCTCGAGAGTCCGGAACTTGATGATCGCAACGAAGAGACCTCAACACGGAGCTTTAAAAGTGAAGGACCGGACTACAAAGGTTGTAATCCCAAACTCTTAGTGTTAAAGTGTTTAACATGCTTTGTTTCGCCTAATCTCTAGTTTAAAGATCTTGGTTAGGGTTGTTCGGCACGGCTAAATTTTAAATCGGGCATGGTTGATGCCTTATAGACCCTTGTGCGTGTGTCTAGTAACCCTACAGTGATTAGGAATTACAACCTTTGTAGTCCGCTCCTTCACTTGACAAGCTCCAAGTAGCGGTCCCTTCGTTGCGATCAACGAGCTCCCGAACTCTTGAGAGGCTCCACAAGATATATGATGCATCCTTACTTGAAGTCTTCAAAGTATATGATAATCTACCTCGAGGAAATACGGTCTCAAGCTCTCTCTTCACTAATACGGAATTAGTGAAGCTAACACACTAATCTATATGGCTAGTATAGAATAGGATGATGAAGTAGGATTTTTTCTCACTTTAGAATTTAATTTCTCACTCTTTTCTTTTATCTCCTCAAAGTCAAAAGAGAATAAAAATGAGATGAGGAAGAAGAAGATGAATGAATGAGATGAGGATAGAAATACAACCATAGGTTAGTTTATGTGAATACCTAACCCATGTAGAGAGTTAACCATGGCTATGTGTCATGGTTGGGTTAGAAAATATTTTAAGCAAAACAAAAAGGGTGGACTTTGTCAATGGTTATCAACAAGCTTCATGAAGCTTCCACCATGACTCATTTCCATATTTTTGAATTACTTAAGAATTTAAACCTAAACATTATATTTAACATGGTATAATTCTTATACATCCATGATGCATGTATAACCTAGCATGTTACAATATTATATACACATATATAATATTTATATAACAATAGAAAACAATACAATAAACATATATCACATATATGTTAAATGTATCATAAGTGAGAATAATAAATACTTAAGTGAGCATAATATATATATATATATATATATATATATCATTTTATCGAATCAACACTTGATCCGATAACCCGGCTATATCACATATAACCGGCCGATATCTCATATCGTGAGAATAGAATATGGTATCACATACACGTATCAATCTCGATCCCGCACATATCGCATATGTGCTCCTACTCCATTTTGCCTGAGCCAGAAAACCTCTATGTAGGACTCTAAAGACTCATCACTACGCCGACAGTAAGTGATGATCACATCAAACACAAACAAGCCGCAAGCGGTCAACTAAACGTAACGGCCACCCGGGTATTGAGCGATCAGAACATCAACAAGCAAGTCTGCTCTAACTCCTGTAAATCTAATCAGTAACAGTACCATACAGTCCGATCTCTTCATCTGATATGTCGCATATCCAGTCTAGGGGTGGTAAACGTCAGACCCCAGTAACCGATAAGTCGTGCCGATATAAGGTCCATAACAGTTCGAGAAACTACTGATAACACTTACCGGTAAATCTCAGCAACCCTGGTCAGGGATTTCCAGTTATGGCCAATCGAGCACAGTGCAATATCAACCCCCAATACCGGAAGAGACGAAACCCCTCCTATCGCTCATTGCCTCCATGTGATTCGAGACTGTACCCAAAGGCCACCATTTTGCACGTTCTCTTGAACGTGGTAAGGTGGAAATCAAAGCACAGTGGGAATCAGTCTTGGATGTGATCACAGGGAAGGGGGGTCTACAGACTAATCTGTACCAGTGTCACCAGAGAACTGTTATCTGACGATAGGTATAATACCAACAAGGAGTTCTCAGCGAGTCCGTTCAGTGTACCTAGTCTCTACTGAGCACTCATATACCATCTTTGATGTCAAATATCAATGGATGTGGGATCATCCATCGCCTATCATATAGGTCATGATGTGTATACGCTAGTATACTCTGGAGTATCGATGCCATGTCTCGATACACCCTCGACTAGGAACAGTTATAGGATGTACTTGTGGACTACCCTGGCCCCACTAATATGATCTGCATCATAGTCCTAGTAGTCAAGTACATATCCTAAGGGCTTTATCAACATGTGAGAGCAAGACAGTAACACAATATAAGTCAACATGTTAAGACAAAGAGCAACCAAATAGCATACTATCATATTGAGCAAGAAAGTTCTCTCTATATATATCCAAGCATCAACTATAATATACATCATATGTACAATAATGGCATCTAGAGCATATACATAACTAACAATCTCCCACTTGCACTAAGGCCAGCCGTTGTAGTATCTCATACCCAACATCCCGAAGAGTCTCTCAAATTGTATCTCGGGAATAGCCTTCGTGAATGGATCCGCGGTGTTATCCTTTGTGTCTACTCTCCTGACCTCGATCTCCCGGCGATCAACTATCTCCCGACTCAGGTGATACTGCCTCAGAATATGTCTGGATCTCTGATGGGATCTGGGTTCCTTGGCCAAAGCCACAGCTCCATTGTTGTCACAATACAAAGGTATTGGATGCTCAATGGACGGAAGCTCTCCAAGTTCGTTTATGAACTTCTTCATCCAGACAGCCTCTTTGGCAGTATCGTTGGCAGCGATATATTCAGCCTCCATTGTCGAGTCTGTCACGGTTTCCTGTTTGGAACTCTTCCAACAAACTGCCCCTCCATTGAGGGTAAAGACAAATCCCGAGTGCGACTTAGAGTCGTCTTTATCACTTTGGAAGCTCGAATCGGTAAAGGACTCCACCTGGAGTTCTCCGTTACCATACACCAAGAACATCTCTTTAGTCATTATCAAGTACTTGAGAATGTTCTTCACAGCTGTCCAGTGACTGTCTCCTTGATCTGCTTGATACCTACTCACTACACTTAGTGAGTATGCTACATTGGATCTGGTACATGGCATCGCGTACATGATAGAGCCTACTGTCGAAGCTAAGGTATCCCTTGCATGCGAGCTCTCTCCAAATCAGTCTTGGGAGACATCTCTTTGGAGAGAGTGAGTCCAAAGATCGTGGGTAAATTCCCACGCTTAGATTCTTCCATACTAAATCTCTTTAGTATGGTGTCTATGTACCTAGATTAGGACAATCCCGGTATCCTCTTAGATCTATCTCTATAGATCTTAATTCCCAAAATGCAGGAGGCATCACCTAGATCTTTCATTGACAATCTTTGTGATAAGAAGAGCTTGACCGAGTGCAGCATAGAAACATCATTTCCTATCAAGAGTGTGCATCCACGTACAATACGAGGAAGACAACCTTACCCTCTGCCATCTTCTTGTATATACAAGGTTCATCTACGTTTTTGATGAAGTCAAACTCTTTGACTGCAATATCAAAACAGATGTTCCAACTCCGTGATGCCTGTTTTAACCCGTAGATGGATTTAAGCAGCTTACACACCTTTTCGCTGCTCCCACTGTCTATGAAGCCCTCTGGCTGAGTCATATACATGCATTCTTCTAAATCACCATTTAGAAAGACGGTCTTAACATCCATTTGCCAGATTTCGTAGTCATGGTGTGCAACAATGGCAAGTAAGATCCGGATGGACTTAAGCATAGCCACTAGAGAAAAGGTTTCTTCATAATCCACACCTGGTCGTTGACGAAAAACCTTTGCAACAAGTCTAGTTTTGAAAGTCTCAACTTTTCCATATACACCAAGTTTCTTCTTAAAGATCCATTTGCTCCCAATGGGTTTTACCCCTTCAGGAGCAACTTCCAAAGCCCATACTTTGTTAGTGTACATGGATTCCATCTCAGATCGCATTGCATCCAGCCATTTCACAGAGTCTCCACTCGTGATTGCCTACTCGAAGCTAGTTGGATCATCATCTTCCATGATGCAGTCATCGCTCCCACCATCGATGAGAAAACCGTGGTATCTCTCAGGTGGATGAGGAACCCTACTAGATCGGCGAAGCAGCTGAGGTTCGTCAGGGTCCACTGAATCCTCTAGCTCTACCAAATCTTCTGTCGTAGTTCGTATTGCTGGAACTTCTTCCAGTTCTACCTCCTCGCCACTAATTTCCTTTGCAAGAAATTCCTTTTCTAAAAAGGTGGCATGTCGAGAAACAAACCCTTTTGTTCCTCAGTGTGGTAGAAGATATACCCTTGTGAGTTTTTGGGATATCCTACAAACTTGCACAGGACAGACCTTGCCTCGAGTTTGTCCGGATTGTGCCTTTTGACATATGCCGGAAAACCCCATATCTTAACATAATTAAGAGATGGTCTCTTCCCCTTCCATATCTCATATGGAGTGGTAGACACTGATTTGGTAGGAACCATATTCAATAGGTGTATGGCTGTCTCAAGCGCATACCCTCAGAAGGAAATAGGCAACTCAGCAGTGCTCATCATAGAGCGCACCATATCTAATAGGGTGCGATTCCTCCGTTCCGATACACCGTTGTATTGTGGTGTATAAGGAGGAGTAAGCTGAGAGAGAACCCATTCTCTTTTAAATAGTCTTGGAACTAATTGCTCAAGTATTTTCCTCCTCAATCAGATCGAAGGATCTTAATACTTTTACCCATTTGGTTCTCGACTTCATGCTTATATTCTTTAAATTTCTCAAAAGCTTGAAACTTGTGTTTCAGCAGGAATACATATCCGTATTTTGAGAGATCGTCAGTGGATGTAATGAAGTACGAGAAACCATTCCTGGCATGTGTAGACATGAGACCACATACATCACTATGTATCAGTCCCAAGAGTTCCTTAACTCTTTCTCCGTGTCCACTAAACGGAGTTTTGGTTATTTTTCCTTTGAGACATGAATGGCAAGTTTCATAAGATGATAATTCGAACGGATTCAAATATCCATCCTTATGCAACTTAGCTAGTCGTGTCGCATTGATATGACCTAGTCTACAATGCCACAAGAAGGATTCGTTCATTTCTGAACTATTCCTCTTGTGTGTGCTTTGTACGTTAAGAACTGTGGTTTAATTTAGAATGTATATGCCATTATTTAACGAGCCTGATCAGGAAGATGTTCATAACATTATCATGTACTACAAAATTATATCATTATTTACTTAATAAAGAAACTGATATAATGTTGAATATCATGTTCGATATGTAATGGCATTCGTTCAGAATCAATGTATTACCACTTGGTAATACAAGGTGATATTCGCCAACTGCTTTGGCTGCAACATTTGTACAATTCCCTACTTTTATAGAATGATCGCCCATTCCCAGTTCTCTACCTTTCTTTAGCCCATGCAACATATTACATATGTGGGATCCTGATCCGGTATCTAATACCCAGGACGTAGAGTGAACTGAGAAACAGTTCTTGATAACAAACACACCCGAAGAAGATGCATCAGCATGCTTATTCTTCGTTAGGGCGGCGTGGGAATCCGGATGTTCCCCTATTTCCTACTCAGTGTTATAGCAATTATAAGAAAAAACGGAACCAACGTTCCCCTGCTCAGTATAACAAGCGGGTTCGGTCAATACATCAATGTTATTATCTTGATTAAGACGTGACATAGTCGCTACCTGAAGAGAGAGAAGAAAATACTTTATTGTATGCTCTTACAAGATTAGATTGGTTATTATCTTATCTAATCAGGATGACTCCCATTGTTTTAATCAAATCTTCCTTCAAAAAACCCTAAAAAGGAAAGACTAGCTAGGATTAATTACAGTCTACAACTTTGCTAACCGTTCAGCCAGGTCAGTGCCGGTACTTTGAGGGAGGTTCCCTATGCTTTCGTACGGACCTAATTAAGATAAACCTCATCTTCCCTTAAGAGTAGCCCCATTAACACCTTTCTAGACACCTAATGGTTTAGCTAATTGTAAAGTGTAAAAACTCTCCCAGGAGCAACTCTTGCTTGCAGCGGGTATCGGGATCCAACTATCTCATAGAAGGTATGCAATCTCATTGCAAATTTCAACACTTGAAATTCCCGATAATACTTTTACCCCTAACGTACTATGACCTTGACGAAAGCCCACAAACCATAGTCCGCTAGTCAAGTTTAATCCGTACATTTCATGATTAAATTAAACTCACCTACATGACCCTTGACGAAAGCCAACAAAGCTGTATAACTACCCTAATCCAATCGCATTATATGCTGCAGATAAGCAGTAAGTAGCTATCGCGTACTACGCCTTGACGAAAGCCAACAAACGTAGCACGAATACTAAATATTACTTATCTGAAATTTCGGAGGGTTACACAGGTTTTTAAGAAAACTTTTTGCGTAATGAACTCGATATCGTTGTAGAAACTAGTGATTTTGAAAAGGAGTGTTTTTTAGGCTTTTAGTAGTTTCGCTAAAGAGGTCACTCCCGGTGAAGGGATCTCGGCTCTTTCCTTATCGAATAAGGTGCTGGATATTCTACAAGGAATACTGCTATGCAAAACAAGAACTATAGAAGCAATCAAAAAACAAAACCGAGTGAGTTGTAGTATCTTCTAGTTTCTCTAAAGAGGTCACTCCCGGTGAAGGGATCTCGGCTCTTTTCTTTATCGAATAAGGTGCTGGATATTCTACAAGGGATACCGCTATACAAAGCAAAAACCAGAGCTACCCTTTTTGAAAATTTGATTCTACAACATCTTATAGATTTCTTTTCTTTTCATCAATCTCATTAATGAATTCCCATCATGCTTCCTAAGCATCACAGAAGAAACGAAAGCAATAATATTTATATATCATATATATATATATATATATAGTATAAGCATCCGTCTCACGCATATAAAATGATCACATCACAGAATATCAGCAGCAGAAGAATCACATATGAAATATTGGATATACTAGGAATTCCGTGTTTTATTTAAGCCAGTAAAAACGCGGATTCCACGGTCATGATGAATAGCCAAACCCACATCACTAGACCCCTACGAGAGCGGCAAGCAACCATACCAATTCTAGAGTTAGGAGACCCGGACTCGACTCCTCGAGTTGGTCTCCCACTGGACTCTAGAACCCGGTTACTTATGCTCCCCACCTTGGGTCTATCCTAATGCGGAAAAGTAAATAATATACAATAATGGTGACATCATCCTCAACCCGGAAGTGTCCCAATAAAAGAATATCACATACAATTAATTTTACATGAATGAAACTAAAAACTCTCATCTCACATAAAACCCCCGATTATTCTAATCATGACGATCCAATATAACATATCACAGCAACATATAACACCATATGTCATCAACGTAAGTAAATATGCGTATCCCAATTGTCGTTGATGTATAGCAACGAAATCGGCGATACACCACATATTATACTTACGGTCGCAAAAAAGAAAGTGAAAAACTACAACATTTGGAATCCACAATTACCTTAGACATCATAAACCCGAAATATCACATATTACGGATTTCATGCCTAACTATATGAATTTCACATATTGTATCATATTCACAGATAACTGGACGAAGTTTAAACAATTCGATCGAATTAACGAATTCTCAAATTTCCCAGAATCTCAACACTTGAGCATAGTTAAAATTAATTAGAGATATACCACAATACCTACGGACCTACAGCTGAAGGCCCGACCTAAGCCTCTCAAGTGGCGCCGTGGATCCGCCGCCAAAACCATGTTTTAGCCGTGGATCCCCGGTTACTTAGACAAGTTAGGGTTTCGTTCTTCAAGTGTGTCCATAGAATTCCCTGTATGATTTTCTAAATATTTTTAACATGGAAAAATCCAACTTTTTGAAAAATTTCCAGAGAGGGGGTCTAAAATGGGTTTTCGGGGTTCGATCTGAATTCTAACTTCGTCTAGACAACCTCTAATGCTCTAGCTTGGCTCTGATACCACTGTAGGGTTAGCTTAGCATCTTGTGAAGGTTTTGACAAGTATCAAACATGCTATATTAAAATTTTTAGGGTGCTAAACAAACCAACCAAATAATCGAACTAGAGAATTAGGGTTAACATGTATGTAAACAACTTTACAACAAGTGATTAGGGATTACAACCTTTGTAGTCCGCTCCTTCACTTCACAAGCTCTAAGTAGTGGTCCTTTCGCTGCGATCAATGAGCTCCCGAACTCTTGAGAGGCTCCACAAGATATATGATGCATCTTTACTTGAAGTCTTCAAAGTCTATGATGATCTACCTCGAGAAAATACGGACTCAAACTCTCTCTTCACTAATACGGAATTAGTGAAGCTAACACACTAATCTATATGGCTAGTATAGAATAGGATGATGAAGTAGGATTTTTGCTCACTTTAGAATTTAATTTCTCACTCTTTTCTTTTATCCCCTCAAAGTCAAGAGAGAATAAAAATGAGATGAGGAAGAAGAAGATGAATGCATGAGATGAGGATAGAAATGAAACCATAGGTTAGTATATGTGAATACCTAACCCATGTAAAGAGTTAACCATGGCTATGTGTCATGGTTGGGTTAGAAAATATCTTAAGCAAAACAAAAAGGGTGGACTTTGTCAATGGTTATCAACAAGCTTCCATCATGACTCATTTCCACATTTTTGAATTACTTAAGAATTTAAACCCAAACATTATATTTAGCATAGTATAATTCTCATACATCTATGTTGCATGTATAACCTAACATGTTACAATATTATATATCACATATATAATATTTATGTAATAATAGAAAACAATATAATAAACATATATCACATATATGTTAAATGTATCATAAGTGAGAATAATAAATACTTAAGTGAGCATAATATATATATATATATCATTTCATCGAATCAACACTTGCTCCGATAACCCGGCTATATCACATATAACCGGCCGATATCTCATATCGCGAGAATAGAATACGGTATCACATACGCGTATCAATCTTAATCCCGCACATATCACATACGTGCTCCTACTCTGTTTTGCCTGAGCCAGGAAACCTCTATGTAGGACTCTAAAGACTCGTCAATACGCCGGCAGTAGGTGATGATCATATCAAACACCAACAAGCCGCAAGCGGTCAGCTAAACATAACGGCCATCCGGGTATTGAGCGATCAGAAGATCAACAAGCAATTCTGCTCTAACTCCTGTAAATCCAATCAGTAACACTACCGTACAGTCCGGTCTCTTCATCTGATATGTCGCATATCCAGTCTAGGGGTGGTAAATGTCAGACCACAGTAACCGATAAGTTATGCCGATATGAGGTCCATAACAGTTCGAGAAACTACTGATAACACTTACCAGTAAATCTCAGCAACCCTGGCCAGGGATTTCCAGTTATGGCCAATCGAGCACAGCGCAAGATCAATCCCCAATACCGGAAGAGACGAAACCCCTCCTATCGCTCATTGCCTCCATGTGATTCGGGACTGTACCCAAAGGCTACCGTTTTGCACGTTCTCTTGAACATGGTAAGTTGAAAATCAAAGCACGGTGGGAATCACACAAGACTCTATGACGATCTCGGGTCTACAGACTAACATGTACCAGTGTCACCAGAGAACTGCTATCTGACGATAGGTATAATACCAACAAGGAGTTCTCGGTGAGTTCGTTCAGTGTACCCAGTCTCCACTGAGCACCCGTATACCATCTTTGATGTCAAATACCAATGGATGTGGGATCATCCATCGCCTATCATATGGGTCATGATGCGTATACGCTAGTCTACTCTGGAGTATCGATTCCCTGTCTCGATACACTCTCGACTAGGAACAGTTATATGATGTACTTGTGGACTACCCTGACCCCACTAGTATGATCTGCATCATAGTCCTAGCAGTCAAGTACATATCCTAAGGGCTTTATCAACATGTGAGAGCAAGACAGTAACACAATATAAGTCAACATGTTAAGACAAAGAGCAACCAGATAGCATACTATCATATTGGGAAAGAAAGTCCTCTCTATATATCCAAGCATCCACTATAATATACATCATATGTACAACAATGGCCTCTAGGGCATATACATAACTAATAGAATCTAAACCAAACACCTAAACTAAAATACAAACAAGAAAAAAATCACAATCTTTATAGCGTGATCATTTGCTCCATTTTGTGTTGGACTGTAACACTTTGAAATTTCGTTAGAATGTTTTTCGTGTTAATTAGTATTTGTGCGTGTTATTATATATGTGTACATAGGATTATTAATTATTTTTTAGTCGTATTACCCTAATTGGGAAAATTTCCATTATGTAGTGTACACTTGCACACTTAGCATTTTGTGACTTAGGTTTTAAAGTGTTAGCATGTTAACCATTCTTTGTTGCATGGTTCATTGTTATCCCCATCCTTTTTCCAAGTCAAAAACCCTTTTTAAAATTCAAAATTTCAATTAAAATATGAAGCATGGTGTTAGGTGAGAACCCTTGACTTTTGACCCATTTTTTTCCTTCTCCCTTCTCTCTCTTTTCTTATTTTTGGAAATTCTGCAGAGAGGCAGCAGCAACATCAGAAATTCATCACCTTTTTCATTCCATTTTCACTTCTCTTTGTTCTCTACACAAAACCCTACCCAAAATCCCTTTTCCCTTCACAAAAACAATGGGAAAATGACCTTTTGGGGGAGTTCGATGGCGAATCTAGACACTTTAGGCTAGAGCTGGGGATTTTGGTGTTTCTTAAGGTCTTTTGAAGGTAATAACTCATGTTTAACACCCTTTTCCCATATCTTGTAGTATTTTTAGCAAAATATCACATTTTTGTGCATTTTTAGTGCTATTGAAGGGATTTAGTGATGATATGTTAAAAGTAACATTTTTATGACTTGATTAGCTTGGTAATGTGTTGTTAGTGTGTATTTAGACTTAGGTTTGCTTCAGGTTCCACAAAAAATACCCTAAAGTATTGTCTTAGTGCTAAATTGGACTTTTTAACTAGAACTTGGGTTCTGTTAGATCTGCTTGTGCCCGGTTTATTTCAGAACGATTTTGGATTTACTGTAGCATATACAGGGGGTTTAGAGTGCACACACAAAACCGGGGGACCCACCTCCCTACCCAAGCCGCCGGAAAATGCATTCTGGTCGCAAATTGCGGCCAGATGGGTGAGTTGGGGGTTGGGGTTTGGGCCACTGGAGTCTACATCTATGTGGAGTGTTTTGGTATATATATTTTTGTAATATTTGTTCTGTATCAAAATCTGGAGTTGAATACCCTATTTCCCGTATTTTTACTCTTTCGCGACACGCGTGATACGTGTGTATGGGTTTGGGGTTTCTGCGTATTGCGACGCGTCGGAGTGACTTTAGGCGCGTAATCACACGTTTTAGCATATCGCGCACACGCGCGCTTGGTTCACGACGCGAGTTACTAGTTTGGCTTTAATGTCGTGTTCGGGTGACTTCGAGCTTATGTGTGATATATTGTGTAATTCTAGGTTTGCAGGCGAGTACGATGGACGCCGCTCAGAAGAGGAAACAGGTTGTCGGCTATACCTAGCGAGAGACTACGGTGAGTAGATTTAACATCTACGGACATATCGCCCGCATGGCATTCTACGTCAGGGCTGATAGGACCTTATAGCTATATTTCCATACATTGATTGTTCATGGCTATTATTTAGTGCATACCGCACTCCCTGCTATATGTATATAAACTAGAATTGATAGAACACCGCACCATTACTAACGGTTCAAGTTGCACGAGCACTATCCTGCATGTTACACACACACCGTTAGTAATTGCCATAACACTCACACTGTAGAATTTCCATGATCATTATGCTGTAGCTCATCTTTTATGTGACTTGACATGATATTCATACTTGTGCCATATACATCACACATATTCATACTTGGACACATATACATCGCATATCCATACTTGTGCCACATACATCACATATATTCGTACTTGGGCGCATATACATCATGTGTCTACATTAGTGCACATGTACATTGCTATATTCACTTTGCGTACTTATTCATTCGCACATCCATACCTATACCCATATTCATATGTTACATACCTGGATGATATTGACTTGATGTTAAACTAAGGGACCGCAAGCGGTATTTTCAAAATGGGATCTTTTAAAAGAGCGGTTCTCCCTTTCTTTTACCCTTAGTGTCATACGACACATTGCATGGATTTACGCATTGGATTTGATTTATGTGATTTCTGGATTTGGGAACCGGAGTACTATTTTAAGAAAACACGCACTATTTAAAATCACGGTTTCCCTTGATGTGATATTTGGGTGTGTCCACCATGAGTTTTCTCGGTTCCAGAGAGCTTGTGTGAGTATACCCGATTCGAGGAGAGGTAGGCACCGATTGCGGGTACATGGTGGACCCAGTACGGTACCCCGGGGCGAGAAGACTCGTATTGTTAGACGGTGAGCCCGGCGGAGGGACTACTACCTACCGGTGATTGGTTGAACCTGGCGGTTATCCGGAGGATACTGACCAGAGTCGAGAGATGGATGCGGGATGATCCGTATTGCCGGGGCCAAGGGCCGATACCGCAGACGGAGCACGTAGGCTGATCCGGACTTACGGAGCCCGATATATGAGGATTTGCGTGTCGATGCTGGACACGAGTATTTTATGATATTTTGAGTGCCGATGTTGGGCACTCGTGATTCTCAGAGATTTACAGGATTTGAGGGCCGAGGAGAATGCCGGCGCCTGAGTTGATTTGGGATTTGGGTGCAGTTTTGGGCACCGATTATTTTCCACGATTGATATTCCGTGTAGATGTTGTTTATCCCATGCTCAGTGTTGATTATCATGTATCTCATCCTGTAGTTATTTTACCTGACAGAGCATTTGCATGATTATTGCACCTACTGCTTGTCGTATATAGATTTATCTGCTGGCTTATGATAGATTAGCACAGTACGTGCATGCTCGCGATTACCTTTATATGTTATTTCTATTCACGAGTTGGCAACTCACCCCCGTTGTGCCACGGTATTTGCAGGTTGCCCCTCAGAGTAGTTGCGGCAGGCTGCCTTTTTACATCTTTTGGCTACAGACACCACTACAGTTGGTGCGAGTGCTATTTTGCTGTTAAGTGGGTTTTGGTATCTGGATATTTTATTGTATACCTTTTGTATCTAGTATTCTCCATCTACCATATATGTACTTGACTTAGAGACAGTGTGAGGACGATGATGTATATATATATGCTGTTATTATTTGTGATGTTCTTATTTATCGCTCATTCTTCGCTACGGCGTCGTATATTACTCTTGTGATGTTGTTTACCGCCGTTGGGCGTGTTTGCTCCCATTTGGGGATGCTTTATTTCATGATATATCTTGTCACTCATATCCTGTTTTGTACCCGATTTCGTGGTTACTTTTACAAAGGAAATACTGCCAAAATTATTGTAAGGATAATTTAACTTTAAAAAGAACTTTATTGAACTATTTAAGGTTTTCTAAATGTTTTAATTGAATATTTTCAACACTCACTACTTTTAAATGGTTTTGATTTCTGGGTTCGGCTTACTTAGTCGTGTTACGCCTGTAGACGTTGCGTGGTTAAGTGCCGGTCACGAGTCGAAATATTCGGGTCGTGACAAAGTTGGTATCAGAGCGTAGGTTTTACCTTCGGAGTGTAGGATGACCTTGGTATGATGGAGTAGGTAGCTGAAGCAGGGTGGCGTAGCGTGTGTATGTTCCGCGGCATACTCACGACACGGTAATCCGCCAAAGCGACCTTAGGGCTTATTGATTTAAATTCCTTCTTGAGTATATACATTCTTGCGATTCGATTTCCGTATCCTTATCGAATCCTACTTTTCCTTTCAGCCATTATGCCGCCAAAGACTACTAGGGCACAGAGAGCGGCCGCGAGGGCCGAGATTCAAGTTGATTCGTCTGAGACGAGGACAGATCCGGGTAGTACACCAGTTGTGCCCGAGCAGGCTGTTCCTTCCGTGACTGATCAGATTGCCATGTTAGGGGATTGTATGCAGGAGATGCGCCAGACGGTAAGATCCAGTATGCAGAAGATGCGCCAGGTGATGGGATCTCTAGTTGAGACACTTCGAGCGCAGCGACCAGAGGTAGTTCTACCCGTTGCGGAGACCACGGTGGTACCCACAGTACAGGCAGTTTTCCCTGCAACTACAGAGGTTATTACAGTATCGCTGTCAGAGTTTATGAGGCTGAAGCCTCCAGTCTTCACAGGCACCGATACAGCCGAGGACCCACAGTCTTTCATCGATAGGATGGCTCGGATATGCCGTTCCCTCAGGTGCGCAGATGCGAGATGGGTTGAGTTCGCGAGTTTTCGCCTGGAAGGTCTTGCGCAGAAATGGTGCGAATCAGTTGAGAAGGGCAGAGCAGCAGGTCTTCCTCCTATGACCTGGACGGAGTTTGTGACAGTATTTCTAGCCTGTTTTCTTCCCCAAAGTGTTAGGGATGCCCGAGCACGCAGATTTAAGTCCTTGCGCCAGACGCCCGAGATGGCAGTGGCAGAGTACGATGTGTTGTTCACAGAGCTATCTATTTATGCTCCGTACCTAGTGGCGACTGAGGAGATGCAAGTCAAGAGATTTGTCCGAGGCTTGCTTACCCCGCTATTCCTTGCGATCAGCTCCCAGCATTATGAGACCTATGCCGCAGCGGTAGACGCAGCCCTATTAGTCGAGGAGCGTCTTGCTGAGACTTCGGTAGTTCCAGAGCCGAAGAGGGTTCATGCTGATACCGCAGCTCAGAGACATCCATTCAGACGCCGTGATAGACGTTGTACAGGTGGCAGAGACTCGGGACGAGGTCAGATGTTTAGCTCATACCCCCAGGAGGGTCAGCAGTCGTCCCGTGGATGTTTTGGATGTGGTAGTCTTCATCACCGCATCAAAGATTGTACCGAGACACGCAGGAGGGAGCAAGCCGTACCTCATGTCACACTTCCACCTTCTCCACCCTAGAGGGCGTTACCGGTTGTACCCACGGTTGCTCTGCGTCCGACCCATGCACAGAGAGGCCGTGGTCGCGGAGGGTTTGTTCATAGAGGGCGAGGCGGTCGAGGCAGAGGACAGCCAGCCACCGGCAGAGTACAGCCAGTTGCTAGTAGGGGACCGCCAGTTGCAGGTGGAGGACAGGCACGAGTTTTTGCTTTGACGCATCAGGACGCGCAGGCATCCAATGCGGTGGTCTCAGGTATCCTTCCAGTATGTTCTGTTGATGCACACGTGTTATTCGATCCCGGATCCACGCACTCGTACGTATCCACACACTTTGTGCCGAGTTTGGGTAGAGAGTCCGGTTTGCTTGATCAGCCGCTTGTGGTGACTACTCCTGTGGGAGAGTCGTTTGTTGCTAGGCACGTGTTCCGATCCTGTACCGTCCGTATTGGCGAAAGAGAGTTTCCTGTCGATTTGATCCTTCTTGAGATGTTGGACTTCGACATTCTGTTGGGCATGGATTGGTTAGCCACGTGCTATGCTTATATAGATTGCCGCGAGAAGACAGTTGGATTTTGTTTTCCCGGCGAGTCGGTTTTTGTTGTGTTGGGGGACCGTGGTGCCACCCCTCATAGTGTGATTTCTTCTTTTCGCGCTGGACAGCTTTTGAGGAAGGGATGTCAGGGATTTCTCGCCTATATTTGCGATACTAGAGCTACAGAGGTTCCGATGGATCAGATTCCAGTTGTTAGCGAGTTCCCTGATGTGTTCCCTGACGAGCTTCCTGGGCTCCCGCCCGAGCGTGATATTTCTTTCTGTATTGATTTGGTTCCTGGCACGGGGCCTATTTCTATACCGCCTTATCGGATGGCCCCGGCGGAACTTCGAGAATTGAAGGGTCAATTGCAAGATTTGCTGGATAAGGGACTTATTCGACCCAGTGTTTCTCCTTAGGGTGCTCCAGTCTTGTTTGTCAAGAAGAAGGACGGCAGTATGCGTTTGTGTATCGACTACCGCCAGCTGAACAGGGTGACAGTGCGGAACAAGTATCCTTTGCCACGCATCGACGATTTGTTCGACCAGCTTCAGGGGGCAGGATACTTTTCGAGGATCGATTTTCGATCAGGCTACCATCAGCTGCGGGTTCGACAGGAGGATATTCCTAGGACAGCTTTCCGCACGCGCTACGGCCATTACGAGTTTCTGGTGATGTCGTTCGGACTCACCAATGCGCCAGCAGCATTTATGGACCTGATGAACCGTATTTTCCGGCTGTATCTTGATCTGTTCATCATAGTATTCATTGACGATATTCTGGTGTATTCTCGGAGTAGAGAGGAGCACGAGCAGCACCTGCGGATTACACTGCAGACCTTGAGGGAGCATCAGCTTTTCACCAAATTCTCTAAGTGTGCTTTCTGGCTGGACAGCGTAGACTTCTTGGGGCATGTGATTTCACGAGACGGTATACGTGTAGACCCCGAGGAAGATCGAGGCCGTTCAGAGTTGGCCTAGACCCACATCAGTTACGGAGATTCGCAGCTTTCTAGGGCCAGCCAGCTACTACAGGCGATTCGTGCAGGACTTCTCCCGTATTGCTACACCGTTGACCGGGTTGACCTGGAAGGGAGTTCCTTTCGTTTGTACCGAGGAGTGTGAGCACAGTTTTCAGCAGTTACGGGCTCTACTGACTACGGCACCAGTATTATCATTGCCTTCAGGATCAGGCGGATTTGTGGTATATTGTGATGCTTCTCTAGTGGGGCTAGGGTGCGTATTGATGCAGCATGACAGGGTGATCGCGTATGCTTCGCGGCAATTAAAGAAACATGAACAAAATTACCCCACTCACGATTTGGAGATGGATGCAGTGGTCTTTGCACTTAAGATCTGGCGACGCTACCTGTATGGCGAGTCGTGCCAGATATTCACTGATCACAAGAGCTTAAAGTATATATTTCAGCAGCGAGACCTGAACCTTAGACAGCGCCGATGGATGGAGTTAGTGGAGGATTACGATTGCGAGATCTTGTACCACCCGGGCAGGGCTAATGTAGTGGCGGATGCTTTGAGCAGGAGGCCCGGGGGTAGTCTTTCTTGTTTGAGCACAGTGCAGAGGCAGTCGTCGGCAGATTGGCAGATCTTATGCGACAGCCGGGTACAGTTCGAGTTTACGCCGATCGGAGGACAGATTGCGCATGTTCGTGCACGTCCACAGTTGCTTGACCGTATACAAGAGGCACATCACAGTGATGACCGATGTTCAGAGATTAGGACACAGATTGGACAGAGCAGATTTCCCGAGTTCATGATCGATGATCAGGGGATACTACGATTTGGGGCTAGACTGTGCATACCAGATGCTGAGGGATTGCGGCGCGAGATTCTTGAGGAGGCACATCGATCGGTATACAGTATTCATCCCGGTTCCACCAAGATGTACCATGACATGAGAGGTGTTTACTGGTGGGACGGAATGAAGAGAGACATCGCAGATTTTGTGTCGAGATGCCTGACTTGTCAGCAAGTCAAGGCTGAGCACCAGAGGCCCGCGGGAGAGCTACAGCCGTTACCCATTCCGGAGTGGAAATGGGAGCAGATTTTTATGGACTTCATTGTGGGTCTACCCAGGACTAGTCGAGGGTATGACTCCATCTGGGTGATCGTGGATCGTTTGACGAAAACGGCTCACTTCCTACCGGTGAAGACAACTTTCGGATTTGCCAGTATGCCCAGATATACATTGATGAGATTGTACGACTGCACGGAGTTTCGATGTGTATCATGTCTGACAGAGGCACCCAGTTTACCAGCCGACTATGGCAGAGGCTTCAGGAGGCTTTGGGCACTCGTTTGAGTTTTAGCACAGCATTTCATCCGCAGACCGACGGACAGTCAAAGCGGACTATTCAGACTCTCGAGGACATGCTCAGAGCGTGCGTATTAGATTTCGGAGGTAGCTGGGATCATCATTTACCCTTAGTAGAGTTCTCCTACAATAACAGCTACGAGGAGACCATTCAGATGGCACCGTTTGAGGCTCTTTATGGGAGGAGATGCAGATCGCCCACCTGTTGGACAGAGCTCAGTGAGAGCAGTATCTTAGGGCCCCAGATTGTTGAGGAGACGACCGCGAAGATCCAGTTGATTCGCGATAGGATGAGAGCAGCCCAGAGTAAGCAGATATCTTATGCGGACTGTCGACGGCGCAGACTTGAGTTTTCTGTTGGTGATCATGTTTTCTTGAGGGTCTCCCCAATGAAAGGTGTGATGATTTGGGAAGAAGGGGAAGCTTAGTCCCAAATATGTGGGCCCCTTCGAGATCTTCGAGTGTGTTGGTGCGGTTGCGTATCGGTTAGCCCTTCCGCCCAGTTTTCCAGATGTGCACCCCGTATTTCACGTTTCGATGCTCCGCAGATATCTTTATGATCCTTCTCATGCAATTCAGCACCCGACGATCCAGCTTGAGCGCGACCTTTCCTATGCAGAGCAGCCGGTGATGATCTTGGATCGACAAGTGAAGAAATTGAGGTCGAAAGAGATACCGTCCGTCAAGGTACTTTGGCGTGGTCCGAACAAAGAGAAGGCCACTTAGGAGACTGAGAGCGAGATGAGGAGGAGGTATCCCCGTCTTTTTGAAGGTACGTATAGTTAAATTTTTAAATTTGGGGACCGAATTTCTTTAAGGGGGGTAGATTGTAACACTTTGAAATTTCGTTAGAATGTTTTTCGTGTTAATTAGTATTTGTGCGTGTTATTATATATGTGTATATAGGATTATTAATTATTTTTTAGTCGTATTACCCTAATTGGGAAAATATCCATTATGTAGTGTACACTTGCACACTTAGCATTTTGTGACTTAGGTTTTAAAGTGTTAGCATGTTAACCATTCTTTGTTGCATGGTTCATTGTTATCCCCACCCTTTTTCCAAGTCAAAAACCCTTTTTAAAATTCAAAATTTCAATTAAAATATGAAGCATGGTGTTAGGTGAGAACCCTTGACTTTTGAGCCATTTTTTTTCCTTCTCTCTTCTCTCTCTTTTCTCATTTCTGGAAATTCTGCAGAGAGGCAGCAGCAACATCAGAAATTCATCACCTTTTTCATTCCATTTTCACTTCTCTTTGTTCTCTACACAAAACCCTACCCAAAATCCCTTTTCCCTTCACAAAAACAATGGGAAAATGACCTTTTGGGGGAGTTTGATGGCGAATCTGGACACTTCAGGCTAGAGCTGGGGATTTTTGTGTTTTTTAAGGTCTTTTGAAGGTATTAACTCATGTTTAACACCCTTTTCCCATATTTTGTAGTATTTTTAGCAAAATATCACATTTTTGTGCATTTTTAGTGCTATTGAAGGGATTTAGTGATGACATGTTAAAAGTAACATTTTTATGACTTGATTAGCTTGGTAATGTGTTGTTAGTGTGTATTTAGACTTGGGTTTGCTTCAGGTTCCACAAAAAATACCCTAAAGTATTGTCTTAGTGCTAAATTGGACTTTTTAACTAGAACTTGGGTTCTGTTAGATCTGCTTATGCCCGGATTATTTCAGAACGATTTTGGATTTACTGTAGCATATACAGGGGGTTTAGAGTGCACACACAAAACCGGGGGACCCACCTCACTACCCAAGCCGCCGGAAAATGTATTCTGGTCGCAAATTGCGGCCAGATGGGTGAGTTGGGGGTTGGAGGTTGGGCCACTGGAGTCTGCATCTATGTGGAGTGTTTTGGTATATATATTTTTGTAATATTTGTTCTGTATCAAAATCTGGAGTTGAATACCCTATTTCCCGTATTTTTACTCTTTCGCGACATGCGTGATACGTGTGTGTGAGTTTGGGGTTTCTGCGTATCGCGACGCGTCGGAGTGACTTTAGGTGCGTAATCACACGTTTTAGCGTATCGCGCGCGCGCTTGGTTCAGGACGCGAGTTACTAGTTTGGCTTTAATGTCGTGTTTGGGTGACTTCGAGCTTATGTGTGATATATTGTGTAATTCTAGGTTCGCAGGTGAGTACGACGGATGCCGCGCAGAAGGGGAAATAGGTTGTCGACTATACCTAGCGAGAGACTACGGTGAGTAGATTTAACATCTACGGGGATAACTCCCGCATGGCGTTCTACGTCAGGGCTGATAGGACCTTGTAGCTACATTTCCATACATTGACTGTTCATGGCTATTATTTAGTGCATACCGCACTCCCTGCTATATGTATATAAACTAGAATTGATAGAACACCACACCATTACTAACGGTTCAAGTTGCACGAGCACTATCCTGCATGTTACACACACACCGTTAGTAATTGCCATGACACTCACACTGTAGAATTTCCATGATCATTATGCTGTAGCTCATCTTTTATGTGACTTGACATGATATTCATACTTGTGCCATATACATCATACATATTCATACTTGGACACATATACATCGCATATCCATACTTGTGCCACATACATCACATATATTCGTACTTGGGCGCATATACATCATGTGTCTACATTAGTGCACATGTACATTGCTATATTCACTTTGCGTACTTATTCATTCGTACATCCATACCTATACCCTTATTCATATGTTACATACCTGGATGATATTGACTTGATGTTAAACTACGGGACCGCAAGCGGTATTTTCAAAACGGGATCTTTTAAAAGAGCGGTTCTCCCTTTCTTTTACCCTTAGTGTCATACGACACATTGCATGGATTTACGCATTGGATTTGATTTATGTGATTTCTAGATTTGGGAACCGGAGTACTATTTTAAGAAAACACGCACTATTTAAAAACCCGGTTTCCCTTGATATGATATTTGGATGCGTCCACCATGAGTTTTCTCGGTTCCAGAGAGCTTGTGTGAGTATACCCGATTCAAGGAGAGGTAGGCACCGATTGCGGGTACATGGTGGACCCGATACGGTACCCCGGGACGAGAAGACTCGTATTGTTAGACGGTGAGCCCGGTAGAGGGACTACTACCTACCGGTGATTGGTTGAACCTGGCGGTTATCCGGAGGATACTGACCAGAGTCGAGAGATGGATGCGGGATGATCCGTACTGCCGGGGCCGAGGGCCGATACCGCAGACGGAGCCCGTGGGCTGATCCGAACTTACGGAGCCCGATATATGAGGATTTGCGTGTCTATGCTGGACACGAGTATTTTATGATATTTTGAGTGCCGATGTTGGGCACTCGTGATTCTCAGAGATTTACAGGATTTGAGGGACGAGGAGAGTGCCGGCGTTTGAGTTGATTTGGGATTTGGGTGAAGTTTTGGGCATCGATTATTTTCCACGATTGATATTCCGTGTAGATGTTGTTTATTGTTAGTTATATGTATGCCCTAGAGGCCATTACTGTACATTGGATGTATGTTGTAGTGGATGCTGGGACATATATATGGAGAACTTTCTTGCTCGACATGATAGTATGCTATCTGGTTGCTCTTTACCTTAACATGTACACAGATTGTCTCTCTATTACATGTTGGTAAAGCCCTTAGGATGTGTACTTGACTACCTGGACTATGATGCGGATCATACTAGTGGGGACATGGTAAGTCCATAAGTACATCCTTCAAAGTCCCTAGTCGTGGGTGTATCGAGACGGGGCATCGATATACCAGAGTAGACTAGCGTGTACCTTCTCGACCCATACAGATGGGCGATGGATGATCCCATATCCATTGGTGTTTGACATCAGAGATGATATACGGGTGCTCAGTAGAGACTGGGTACACTGGACGGACTCGCCGAGAACTCCCAGATGGTATTATACCTCACGTCAGATGGCAGTTCTCTGGTGACACTGGTACAGAGTAGTCTGTTGACCCGAGATCGTCATAGAGTCTTGTGTGGTTCCCACTGTGCTTTGATTTCCATCTTACCACGTCCAAGAGGGCGTGAAAAACGGTGGTTTTTGGGTACAGTCCCGAGTCACATGGAGGCAATGAGCGATAGGAGGGGATTCGTCTCTCCCGGTATAGGGGGTTGATGTTGCGCTGTGTTCGATTGGCTATAACAAGAAATCTCTGGCCAGGGTTGCTGAGATTTACTGGTAAGTGTTACCAGTAGTTTCTCGAATTGTTATAGACCTCATATCGACACGACTTATCGAGCTATTGGGGTCTGACGTTTACCACCCCTAGGCGAGATATGCGACATTTCAGACGATCAGACCGGACTGTACGGTAAGTGTTACTGGTTGGATTCACAGGAGTGTGAGCGGGCTTGCCCGTCGATCTTCTGATCGCTCAATACCCGGGTGGCCGTTACGTTTAGCAGACCGCTTGCGGCTTATGGGTGATTGATATGATCATCATCTGCTGCCGGCGTATTGACGAGTCTTTAGAGTCCTACACAGATGTTTCCTGGCTCAAGCAAAACGAAATAGGAGCGCATATGAGATATGTGCGGGACCGAGAATGATACCAGTATGTGATACTGTATTCGATTCTCGCGATTTGTGACATTGATCGGTTATATGCGATATAGCCAGGTTATCGGATCAAGTGTTGATTCGATCAATTGTTACTGTTGATATTAGTCGGTTATATGCGATATGACCGGATCATTAAATCAAGTGTTGATTTAATGATTTAATGCATAATTATATATTTGATATATTACTTTGCATTAACTAGTATCGGTTCACTTAAGATGGATTTTCTCACTCGGATGTGCGCATTGTATATGCGATATACTTTTGTGCACTTGATTGTATCATGTTTGATGATACATGCTTAATTGGTTAAGTGTAAAGAATTCAACCTTGGTTAAGTATATGGTTAGGTTTTTATTTATTTATCCATTCATTTATCTATTTCATTTTGGATTAATAAAGAGAGAAGAAAACAAAATGGTTGCTTTAATTCATGAAGTTTCTTGAAGCTTCATGCAACTTTGACCATTTTGTCTTCATCTCCTTAACCTAACCATTCACTAACCTTAGTCTATTCTCTACACCTAACTATGGTTGGAATTATGATAAGAATTCATTTTCTTTTCTATTTGAAATAACTTATCATAACTTCATCATCTTCTTCTTCTTCTTCAAGATGAAGAAGCTTCACTTCATCAATGGTGAATTGAGCAAATGAGTGAGAAATCCAAATCTAAAGAGAACCCACTTCCTATTTCTTCATCCTCTACCTCTTGCCAAGTAGTAGAGTGTGTTTCCTTCACAAGTTTTCTTGACTTGGTGAAGTTGGAGCTTGATCTAGCGATGCCTCGACGTAGATCATCTTCGGCATCGTCGTCGATGACCTAGCCCGCTTCTTCTCCGATGAAGCCGACGCTAGAGCCCGGGATTGCATGAGGACAGCGGAAAGGACTTCATCACGGAGCCGTGGAGGTGGAGGACCGGATCTACAAAGGTTGTATTTCCGTTTAAACTTTAGTTAAGTTATTAACTAGTTTCATTTTCGCCTAGATTTCTAGCCAACGATCCGTAGTCGGGTTTCTCGGCACCGCAATTTTTTGAAATTGGCATGGTTGATGCCTTGTGAGACCCCTTGTGAGTGCCTAGGAACCCTACAGTGGTATCAGAGCCTAGCTAGAGCCTTAGGCGAAGTCCCGACGGAGTTTGAAGTCCGAACGAACCGAAACCCCATAATTTCCATGCTCTCTGGACTTTTTCTGAAAACGTGGATTTTTCCAAATTAAAAATTGCCAAAAAATTCAGCAGGGAATCCTATGAGTTACTGTGAAGCACGTGGCTCTAAATCGACCAACGAGCCGCGGAACCGCGGCCCCACCCTGGGTTTCGCGGCGGTTCCGCGGCCATGTTGGTGATTTATACCACGTGTCTTGCACAGTAATTCTTGTGTCAAAGTGCTGAGTCTTCTAGAAATTTTTATTTTTTATTCAAGAGTTGAATTTTTTGCGTTGTTTTGGGGATTCGGTGTTTCGATCGGAGTATCAAATTTTGTCTGTGTGGCTTTCCGGATAAATTTTAGAATATGTTAAAAAGTTCGACCGGATATAAATACCCAATTTTTCTCCTGTCGGGAAATTTCCAAGTGTTGGATTTTTCCGTAGTTTAAAGACGTTCTAAGTAGTGCAAGTAACTCGATGGACCCTCTAGAAGACAACAAACCTTAACTCGATTATGTGACCGTCTTGAACTGCCCTTTGAACCTTCGGGTTTGGGGCAGTACGGCGTGCCACATGTGAGGCGTTGGCTTGACCCTTCTACGGCTGGACCGTTGGTACTGAGGCACGAACTGAATGTTTTTAGACTTGTTTCATATGTTGATCTGTATCGGGAAAACTTGGGTGTTCGATTGTTCGATCGGAAAGTTTGACATTTTCTATTTATCCGGAATGGGATACAATAATTGGAATTCACAAAAGTTATGAGATAACTGAATAAATGTTATAAACGTAGCACTTTAGTCTCACTTGATCGGTTGCCACGGAATTTTGATGTGATCAAAAGTCCGTCGCAATCACGTAGCGTACGCGGATACTCGCCGGATAAACTTAATAGACAGCCTCACCCCATAGCCCCGACCAAGTGACTGTAGGAGAACCCCGTCGCCGAAAGCATCCGTCCGGGTGCTCGCGGTAGCGGTGTTCCGCCTTGGTGCACTTCGTCGACGGTATCAGGGGTGCAGCCGTCTACTGAAGTTTGCGACGAGCATTCGATCAGGATGTCGGGAATCTTGTTGAATTGCCCGACTTGATATTGAAAAGTGTTTTCGATAATGAGACTAAAATGCGGGGTTTATAATTGTTAGGCATGCGATGTCTAAGTAATTCATTTGGTCAGGCATGCGATGTCTGAGGAGGTTGCGGATTCCAACTGTTGTAGTTTTACACTTTCTTTTCTGTGACCGTAAGTGTAATATGTGATATCGCCGGTTTCATTGCTATATGTCAACGACAATTGGGATGGACATATTTACTTACGTTGATGACATGTAATGTTATGTGTTGCTGGATATGTTATATTGGATCGTCGTGTTTGAATAGCCGGGGTTTTTTATGTGAGATGAGTGTTTTTCATTTTCATTCATGTAAAAACTTGTATGTAATATTCTTTTATTGGGGCACTTCCAGGTAGCGGAAGTTGTCACCTTTTGTATATTATTTACTTTTCCGCACTAGGATAGACCCAAGGAGGAGGGCACAAGTAACCGAGTTCTGGAGTCCAGTGGGAGACCAACTCGAGGAGTCGAGTCTGGGTCTCCTAACTCCAGAATTGGTAGGGTTGCTTGCCGCTCTCGTAGGGGTCTAGGGGTGTGGGTTTGGCTATTCATCGCGACCGTGGAATCCGTGTGTTATACTGGCTCGTATTGAAAACACGGACGTCCTAGTATATCCAATATTTCATATAATTCTTCTGCTGCGATATCTGTGATGTGTTCATGTGATGTTCTGTGATAGATACTGTATATAGTATATATGATATATTATATAGCCGTTACTTAAGTTTTACACCCGCGCTAGCCCTGCCCCGCTCTGTCGTTAGTTACCTAACCTAACGGTGCACGAGGGGACATCGAGGCGAATGCGGATGGCATAAGTGTACGTCGTATTTATCTGTGATGTTTAGGTATTTAAATGATGGGACTTCATTAATGTGATTAATGAAATAAAAGAAACCTAAGATGTTGTAGAATCGAATTTCAAAATAAAACAGGTAGCTATAGTTCTTGCTTTACACAGTGATATATATGATATATCCTGCACCTTATTCGATGAGGAAAGGACCGAGATCCCTTCACCGGGAGTGACTCCTTTAGCAATAACTGGAAGATGCTACACATTCGGTTTGTCTTTTGATTGCTTTTAAGTGTTTCTGCTTTGCACAGTGATATATATGATATATCCCGCACCTCATTCGACGAGGAAAGGACCGACGATCCCTTCACCGCGAGTGACTCCTTTAGCAGAACAAGAAAAGCCTCAAAAGCACTCCATTTTAAAATCATTTGATTCTACAACGATATCAAGTTCATTACGCAATAGGTTTTCAGAAAAATCTGTCGTAGCCCTCCGTCATTTCAGATAAGTACTAGTTAGTATTCGTGCTACGGTTGTTTGGCCTCCGTCAAGGTGTAGTGTACGGTAGCTAACTAGTGCTTATCTGCTAGCATATGATGCGATTGGATTAGGGTATTCGTACGGCGTTGTTTGGCCTCCGTCAAGGGTCGTGCGGGTGGGTTTAATTCAATCAGGAAGTGACGGGTTGAACTTGACTAGCGGACTATGGGTAGTTTGGCCTCCGTCAAGGTCATAGCACGCTAGGGGCAAAATATTATCGGGAATTTCAAGTGTTGAAATTTGCAATGAGATTGCATACCTTCTATGAGATAGTTGGATCCCGATACCCGCTGCGAGTAATTGTTACTCCTGGGAGAGTTTTACACATTACAATTAGCCGATCAAGTAGGTGCCTAGAAAGGTGTCAACGGGGTTACGCCTCTGGGAAAATGAGGTTTACATTAATTAGGTTCGTGCGAAAGCACGGGGGACCTCCCTCAAAGTACCGACACTGGCCTGGCTGAAAGATTGGCGAACTTGTAGTGTGTAATTAATCCCGGCGAGTCTTTCCTTTTAGGGTTTGAAGGAAGATTTGATAAAAAGCAGTGGGAGCCATCCTGATTAGATAAAATAATAACCAATCTATTCTTGCAAGAGCGCACGCTGAGTGTTTTCTTCTCTCTCTCTCTCTCCTGGTAGCGACCATGTCACGCCTTAATCAAGATAATAATACGGATTATTGACCGAACCCGCTTGTTATACTGAGCTAGGGAACATTGGTCCCGCTCCAACTTATAATTGTTATAAGACAGAGCAGGAAATTGGGGAATACCAGATTTCCCGTGCCGCCCAAACGAAGAGAGTGCATGCTGATGCATCATCTTCGGGTGTGTTCATTACAAAGAACTGTTTCTCAGTATCCTCCGAATCTTGGGTATATGATACCGGATCAGGATCCCAGATATGTAATCTGTTACATAGGGCTACAAAAGGGTAGAAAAACTGAGAACGGGTGATAAGTTTCATGAGGCAGAAAACGGGGCAAAAGTTGCAGCCAAGTCTGTCGGTCACTGTCACCCTGTATTACCAATACATTGATTCTGAACGAATGTTATTAGATACCGAACCTGATATACAAAATCATATTGGTCTCTTTATAAGTAAAGAAAGGATATAATTTTGTATTGTTGGATAATGTTTTGAACATTTCCTATATCAAAAGTTGATCGGTTCAGGCACGTTATGTAAAAGCATTGATGTTCTAAATCAAACTACAGTTCTTAGTATATAGAACACACACAAGAGGAAGAGTTCAGAATTGAACCGTTCCTTCTTGAGGTATTGTAGACTAGGTCATATCAATGCGACCCGACTAGCTGGAGTTACATATAGATGCATATTTAAATCAGTTTGAATTTACATCTTGTGAAACTCGCCAGTCATGTCACAAAGATAAGATGACCATAGCTCTGTTTATTGGAAACAGAGAAAGAGTTAGTGAACTCTTGGGATGATACATGTTGATGTATAAAGGTCCCCTGTCTACACATACCTGGTAAGGTTCTTTGTACTTCATTACATTCTCTGATAATCTCTCGAGATTCAGACATATGTTCTTGTTGAAACACAAGTCTGAACCTTTTGAGATATTCACAGAATATAAGATAGAAGTAGAGAACTGATACGGGTATAAGTATTATGTCCTATGATGAGATCAAGGAGGAGAATACTTGAGCACGGAAATCCTGGACTATTTTAAAGGAGAATGGGTTTCTCTCTCAGCATTACTCCTCCGTATACACCATTGCACGATGGTATGTCGGGGCGGAGCAGATACACCCTATTTGATATGGTGTGCTCTATGATGAGTAATACTGAGTTACCTTTTTCCTTAGGGGGTTATGCACTTGAGAAGTTGCATACCTATTGAATAGGGTTCCAATCAAATCAGTTGCCTACCGCTTCATATGTGATATGGAATGGGAAGTGTTAGTGTATATGCCCTAGAGGCCATTACTGTATCATACTAGTTTGTATATTACTTAATGGAAGCTTGGGATATTCACCTTGTATAAACAATCTAGCTCAATATAGTAGTATGCTACTTGGTTTGTTTCTACTTCAATGTGTACTTGTGTTTATTTTACTATATCACTTATACGCATTAGTGGAGCCCTTAGGATCTTTTGCTTGATTACCAGCGTTGTGATGGCAGTCACACTAGTGGGGGCTGGGTAATCTATAAGCACATCCTTATACAGGTCCCTAGTCGCAGGACTATCGAGACAGGGCATCGATACTCCGGAGTAGACTAGCGTATGCGCTTCTCATCCCAGTGTGGGAGATGGTCTGTCCCACAGCCATCAGTACGTCGTACTGGAGATAGTATACGGGTGCTCGTTGGGTTACGAGTACACTGGACAGGACTCGTCGGGAACTGACAGGTTGGTATTATACCTATCGTCAGTCATCAGTTCCCAAGTGACATGAGTACAGCTTAGTCCGCTGACTTGACACTGGCATTTCGCCTCGAGTGTGTTCCCACTGCACTTTGATCACTACCCTACCACGGCTCAAAGGAGTCGTGCAAACAGGTGGTGGTTGGGTACAGTCCCGAAGCACTTGGAGGCAGTGCCGGTTAGACAGGATTCGTCTCTCCCGGTATTGGGGGTTGACATCGCGCTGTGTCTAGGAGAGCCATTACACGAGTAGTCCCTGGCCAGGGCAAGCGAGATATACTGGTAGGTTTCCAGTGTTATCTCAGGGTGTTTTGGGCTTCACTCTGACTCGACTTGTACCGCTATTGGGGGACTGACGTTTTACCGCCCCCTAGGCCCGACATGCGATGTATCAGACGAACAGACCGGACTGTACGGAGACTGTCACATTCAGACTCAGTAGGAGTACAGATGGGGTTTCACCTCGTCAGCCTTCTTGTCGGCATCTACCTGGGGACCGTTACGCACAGCTAGTGCCGCTTGCGGTCTGTGGTTAAACCCACTGCCAGCGTAGTGTCGAGTCTTTAGAGTCCCACACAGAGGGTATTCGCCTCTGGGCAAAACAGAGTAGAGGTCGCATGGTTTTGCGACAGGGTTCGTTCTCCTCCGCGCACTTGTGCACGTTTGGAGTCCGGACGGATATTGCCAGCAGGCTCTGGTTTGAGCCGGATACTGGTATATGTTTTGGGTTTGCTTTTATCTCACAGTATTCATGTTCCTCGGAACAAGAATGCAGGTGTGTATGCACAGTTATTTGAGGAGGAGGAAGATGACTTTCATTAGGGTTTCGGAACGGGTGCGTATGCACAATTGACGGTTATCATTTTCCAAACCCTAATGGATTTATGGATTATCTATTAATAATAGTAATTAAATGAGAATTATGTTATGGTTGATTTTGTTGACTTGTTGACCATGGTTGACTTGTTGACCATGGTTGAATGTTGACCACCATCATGCTTTGTAAAGATCCTCCTTGATTCATGCTTACATTTCATTTAATGAAGTATGATAGTGGTCATTCCAAATTACCATCAACTATTCTTATTTTGAATTATTATTATTTAGATAATTCTTTTTCTTTTGGCATTATGGTTGCAAGAAAGAAAAAGATAGCTCATTATCTCATTTAGCTTCTCTCTCCTCTCTTCATCTTCTTCTTCCTCTAGCAAAAGAGAAACCTTCTCATGTGTTGAGAATCCTTCTCTTTTAAAAGAAAAGCACCTCTTAAACACACTCTACTCATTCTAGGTTCAAGGTTTAGCAAGCCGGAAACCCTAGTTCACTCAAAGCACGAGAAAGAGCCCAAAGGTTGAACTCTCGAGGTGGATCCATCTTCGACGGAAGAAGGCTACTAGGCAAGAACCATCAACCTCTACAAGGTTTGAAGAAGAAGGAGTTCAAGTTTAGGTATAACCTTCATCCGAGTAGCTAAGTCTCTTTAGCATGTATGCTAGTTTAGTTTAGACACGATCCCGACCTTGTTTAGTCCATGTTGCCTCTTGCGATAAAAATTTGTTTTTTATACCGTTTCCACCTCCCCGTAAGAACCGGGGGTCACAATATGGACTTACAGTGGTATCAGAGCCTAACTAAACTTAAACTAGCTTGGTAGTGAAGTGTAACGAAGTTCGGAACCGAAAAAGTCACAAAACCGGAAAAACAAAACCCTAAGTTTCTGTTGAAATTTTTTCTGCTCTAAATGAAAAACTTTATACTTGTAAATTCGGCTCAGGGTTTTGTGTGAACACCCAAGAAAAACGATGCCCTAATTCATCCAAACCGCCGCCCTTCCGCCGCACGAGGTAGGCATGTGCCGCGGAAGCGCCGCGGTTTGTCTTCTTCTGTGCATCGTTTTTCGTGCAGTGTGTGTCTGTGTTGGTTTTGGGATTTTTAAAATATATTATATGTGCCCAGATTTTCCAGAAAAGAAATTTACTTTTGGGGTCCTATAATTCCGTATTTTTTCCGAACTTCACTGCACTTTGACTATGATGGTTATATCTGTGATGCTTGCATGTATTGAACGTCGGCTAATCGCTATAAGACGATTAGTCGGGGTTATACATGATCTGTGTTTGATATTGGAATGTGTATATGAATGTGTTGGACTGTCGCGGGTGAATAGCGGGGTGGATGTGAGATGAGCTTTTGTTTTTCTTTCATTCATTGTAAATGTAAATTGATGTAATAATTATTATTTGTTTGGCCGCACAACCGGGTCGGGGTTGTAGCCGTCATTGTATAATTCTTTTTACTGTTTTTGCTCCTAGGATAGACCCATGGAGGGGTGCACAAACTGCCGGGTACTTGGCGGGTAGTTTGCCGCACCCGTAGGGGTCTTGGGTGGGGTATTGGCTATTCACCGCGACCGTGTTATCCGCTTTTCGTTTCAGGCTCGAAAGGATTGCGGATTGCTAGTATATCCAATGTATTCATCTGTGATCTGTAATGTCTATCATTGCTTTCTATTTAGGCGTTGCTTATGTTTTACAGCCGCGCTAGCCCAGCCCCCGCTCTGTCGTTAGTTAAGTAACCTAACGAGTGATGACGGGACCCCGTGGCGAATGCGAATGGCATAAGCGTACGTCATATTTTGGTTGTTTTCTGCAATGGTAGGATTTAAATGATGGGACGCATTAAAAGTACTAATGCAAGAATATCACGCATTAAAAGAACTAATGCAAGATAATAAACCAAGTTAAAATCGTTGGAACACTTTCGAAAAATCACTCGGTTCTTTTCAAAACTAACTTTTAAATGCGGAGTTTAAGCCACTCCTTCTAAAAGCTATCTCGTTCCATCGATTATATCAAGTTCACTACGTTTACGGTTTCGCCAAAACCATTCGTAGCCCTCCGTCGTTTCATATGAATATTCAACGGTATTCAAGCTGTGTTTGTTGGCCTTAGTCAAGGCACAGTGTTTGGTAGCTGGTGGGTATTCATATGTTGCATAGATAGAATGCGTTGGTTTGGGACAGTCGTATTGCCTTGTTGGCCATAGTCAAGGGTAGATACGGGTGGATTCAAATTAACCTGGATAACGACGGGTAGAACTTGACATGTGACTTATGATTTGTTGGCCTTAGTCAAGGTCATAAGAGCATGGGGCAAAAATCCACATCGGGAGTTTCATAAGTACTGAAACTTGCTAGATTTGCATACCATTTGGAGTGTGGTGATTCTGGTAGGATTCCTTCAGTTTCGTCACGCAATGATATTTGGATCCCGATCCTACTGTGAGTATATGCTACTCCTCGGGAAATTTTTCACTAAACGATCAATGCTATAAACCTAGTAAGTGCCTAGAAAGGTGTTAGCGGGGCTACGCCCCCAGGGAAAAGAGGTTATTTAATTAAGGAACTTCGCGAAAGCGTTGGAAAACCTCCCTCGAAGTACCGACACTGGCCTGGCTGAACGGTTAAGCAAGTATTGTACGGTGGGATTGATCCTGACTAATTCTTCCTTTATGGTTTGAGGAGGGATTCGTGAGACAGTGGGAGCCATCCTGTTTAGACAAATTAAAAACCATTCTAAACTTGCAAGAGCATCGTGCTAAAGTGTTTCTTCTCTCCCCCCTGCAGCGACCAAATCGAAATGACTGGACTTAAGTTGATTCTAGATAAAAACATATTGACAGGGCCAAACTACAAAGATTGGCTCAGGAATGTCAAGTTGGCAATCACTTACGACAAGCTGGGGTATCTTCTTACCACCAAAGCTCCCCCCGTCCCAGGTCCCACCTCCAGCGTCGCGGATAAGGAAATCCGTAAGACTTGGGAGATTGACAGCGCGAAGGCCAGGTGCCTCGTACTTGCCTCGATGGACAACGAACATCAGAGGAGGCACGAGAATATGGATTTGGAATCCATATTTCTTCATACAAAAGAACTGTATGGAGAGCAGTCTCGTATCGCAAGATACGAAGTGTCGAAGAAGTTGTTTTCGACAAAGTTGGCCGTCGGATCATCGGTAGCGGACCACGTGCTTAAGATGATTGGCTACACTGAGGAGCTCGCGGAACTTGGGACCACGTTGGACAGTGAACTCTACACGGATATAATTCTCCAGTCCCTTCCATCCACTTACGCCCAGTTCATACTGAATTTCAACTTGCAAGAAAAGGAAGTTGAACTTTCAGAACTCCTCAACATGCTGAGGAGCGCAGAGGGCACCCTACAGAAGGGTAGGGAAACACCCGCTTTGTTTGTAGGAGGATCTTCTTCCTCTAGGTCCAAGGCGAAAGCCAAGGGAAAGAGGAAGAAAGCCCCCGCCAAACCAAGAGGCGGTGTTAGTAAAGTGGGTACGAAGGGAAAGGAAAAGGCAACAAAGATTGCGGGGAAGCTTGTTGGAAAGGAAGAATGCTTCTATTGTCATAAGAGTGGACACTGGAAGAAAGATTGCAGGGCTTGGAAGGCCAAGACACAGGAACTGAAGCAAGTTGCGGCTTCAGCTTCAGGTGTGTATGTTATTGAAAACTGTCTTTCTATAAACTCTACTTCCTGGGTATTGGATACCGGATCAGGATCTCATATCTGTAATTCTTTGCAGGCATTGAGAAACCGTAGGTTTTTGAAGGCAGGTGACATGACCCTCAGAGTTGCGAACGGAGCTAGCATGGATGCTAAAGCCATGGGGGACTATCACCTGGGAATGTCAGATGGACATATTTTGGTTTTGCGTAATTGCTTTTTTGTACCCAACGCAACTTGTAATATCATTTCTGTATCTTTGGTTTCTAAAGAAGGTTATGAATTTGAGTTTGTAAGTAATGTTGTAAACATTCACCTTAATCAAGTTCTGATTGGGTCAGGTACACTGAGCAATGGTATATACGTATTGAACCAACCACAGATTTTCAATGTCCAGAATACACACAAAAGAAAGTCTCCAGATATCAATCAGGCTTTCTTATGGCATTGTAGACTGGGTCACATCAATGAGACACGGTTGACTAAGTTACATAAAGAAGGATACTTGGATCCGTTCGAGTATCAGTCTTATGCCACTTGTGAATCTTGTCTCATGGGAAAGATGACAAAGACTCCGTTCACTGGACACGGAGAAAGAGCGAGCGAGCTCTTGGGACTCGTACACAACGACGTGTGCGGTCCAATGTCTACACATGCGCGAAGCGGTTATTCATACTTCATTACTTTCACAGACGATTTCTCTAGGTATGGACATGTCTTCTTAATGAAGCACAAATCCGAGGCCTTTGAGAAATTTCGGGATTACAAGAATGAAGTTGAAAAACAAACAGGCAAAAGTATTAAGATTCTAAGATCGGATCGAGGTGGAGAATACTTGAGTGCCGAGTTCCTGGACTATTTAAAAGAGAATGGAATTCTCTCTCAGCGTACTCCTCCATACACTCCGCAACATAACGGTGTATCGGAAAGGAGGAATCGAACCCTATTGGATATGGTTCGTTCCATGATGAGTAAGACTGAGTTACCGCGATCTTTCTGGGGTTATGCACTGGAAACAGCTGCACATCTCTTGAACCAAGTTCCTACTAAGACAGTGCCTACCACACCATATCAGATGTGGAGTGGGAAGAAACCCTGTCTTAAATCCTTTAAGACATGGGGATGTCCGGCTTTTGTAAAAAAGCAGCATGCGGACAAGCTCGAGGCACGCTCAGTACAGTGCAAGTTTGTGGGATACCCAAAGAACTCCAAGGGGTATCTTTTCTACTACGAAGAGGAACAAAAAGTTCTTGTTTCTCGTCATGCCTACTTCTTGGAAACTGAGTTTTTGGAAAATCAGATAAGTGGGAGCGCAGTAGAACTGGAAGAAGTTCCAGAACCACAAACCATTACTGAAATCTTAGAGGAACCAGAGGGTTCGAAAGAACAGGACATTCCTACGCCGCTCCGAAGGAGTAGTAGGCAGTCTCATCCGCCCGAGAGATACTACGGTTTTCTCATAGACGGGGATAGAGAGGATTGCATCATAGATTATGATGAGCCTACTAGCTTCCAGCAGGCTGTTCAGAGCGTTGACTCGGTAAAATGGCTGGATGCAATGCGGACCGAAATGGAGTCCATGTACACCAACAAAGTATGGACGTTGGACATTGCTCCAGACGGGGTAAAACCCGTAGGATGCAAGTGGATCTTCAAAAGGAAGATTGGTGTAGATGGACTGGTTGAGACCTATAAAGCTAGACTTGTAGCAAAGGGTTTCCGTCAAAGACCTGGCTTGGACTATGACGAAACCTTTTCTCCAGTGGCTATGCTGAAATCCATTCGGATCCTTCTTGCCATTGCTGCCTTCCACGATTATGAGATTTGGCAGATGGACGTAAAGACCGCTTTTCTAAATGGAAATTTAGAGGAGTGTGTCTATATGGATCAGCCAGAGGGTTTCATTCAGAGTGGGAGCAGCGGAAAGGTGTGCAAGTTGCTTAAGTCCATCTATGGACTAAAGCAGGCATCGCGGAGTTGGAACATCTGTTTTGATGAGACGGTCAAGGAATTTGACTTTATCAAAAATCCAGATGAACCATGCATCTATAGTAGATTTGTAGCGAGAACTGTAGTATTCCTCGTTTTATACGTGGATGACATTCTCTTAATAGGAAATGACATTCCTATGCTACAATCTGTCAAGGGGTTCTTGTCACACAGGTTCTCCATGAAAGACCTGGGTGATGCCTCATACATCCTGGGGATCCGGATCCATCGTGATAGATCCAAGAGGATATTAGGACTTTCTCAGTCCAGGTACATCGACACCATAGTGAAAAGATTCAGTATGGAAGATTCCAAGCACGGTAACCTACCGGCTTGTCACGGGATCACCCTCTCTAAAGAGATGTCTCCCAAGACTGATTTGGAGAGGGATCGCATGTCTATTATACCCTACGCTTCTGCGGTTGGCTCTATAATGTATGCGATGTTGTGTACCAGACCGGATGTAGCTTATGCACCGAGTGTGGTAAGCCGGTATCAGTCAAACCCTGGGGAGAAACACTGGATAGCGGTAAAGAACATTCTCAACTACCTGAGAAGGACTAAGGAGATGTTCTTGGTGTATGGCGGAAAAGACCTCCAGATCGAGGCCTTTGCTGACTCCAGCTTCCAGAGTGACAAGGATGATTCCAAGTCCATGTCGGGTTTTGTCTTTACCCTCAATGGAGGGGCGGTGTGTTGGAAGAGCTCCAAACAGGAAACCGTTGCAGACTCGACTATGGAAGCGGAATACATCGCTGCATCTGATGCCGCAAAAGAAGCTGTCTGGATGAGGAAGTTCTTAAAAGAACTTCAGGTGGTTCCGTCCATTGTTGACCCAATACCTCTGTATTGCGACAACAATGGGGCTATAGCTTTAGCGAAGGAACCCAGGTCCCATCAGAGATCCAGGCACATCTTGAGGCGGTATCACCTGATCAGGGAGATCGTGGATCGCAAGGAGATCGAGGTTCGGAGGGTTGCTTCAGAAGAGAACACTGCAGATCCATTCACCAAGGCCCTACCCCAGACTCAGTTCGAGTGGCTGATCGAGATGATAGGTCTTCGATACGCCAGTACATGGCCTTAGTGCAAGTGGGAGATTGTTAGTGTATATGCCCTAGAGGCCATTACTGTATCATACTAGTTTGTATATTACTTAATGGAAGCTTGGGATATTCACCTTGTATAAACAATCTTGCTCAATATAGTAGTATGCTACTTGGTTTGTTTCTACTTCAATGTGTACTTGTGTTTATTTTACTATATCACTTATACGCATTAGTGGAGCCCTTAGGATCTTTTGTTTGATTACCAGCGTTGTGATGGCAGTCACACTAGTAGGGGCTGGGTAATCTATAAGCACATCCTTATACAGGTCCCTAGTCGCAGGACTATCGAGACAGGGCATCGATACTCCGGAGTAGACTAGCGTATGCGCTTCTCATCCCAGTGTGGGAGATGGTCTGTCCCACAACCATCAGTACGTCGTACTGGAGATAGTATACGGGTGCTCGTTGGGTTACGAGTACACTGGACAGGACTCGTCGGGAACTGACAGGTAGGTATTATACCTATCGTCAGTCATCAGTTCCCAGGTGACATGAGTACAGCTTAGTCCGCTGACTTGACACTGGCATTTCGCCTCGAGTGTGTTCCCACTGCACTTTGATCACTACCCTACCACGGCTCAAAGGAGTCGTGCAAACAGGTGGTGGTTGGGTGCAGTCCCGAAGCACTTGGAGGCAGTGCCGGTTAGACAGGATTCGTCTCTCCCGGTATTGGGGGTTGACATCGCGCTGTGTCTAGGAGAGCCATTACACGAGTAGTCCCTGGCCAGGGCAAGTGAGATATACTGGTAGGTTTCCAGTGTTATCTCAGGGTGTTTTGGGCTTCACTCCGACACGACTTATACCGCTATTGGGGGACTGACGTTTTACCGCCCCCTAGGCCCGACATGCGATGTATCAGACGAACAGACCGGACTGTACGGAGACTGTCACATTCAGACTCAGTAGGAGTACAGATGGGGTTTCACCTCGTCAGCCTTCTTGTCGGCATCTACCTGGGGACCGTTACGCACAGCTAGTGCCGCTTGCGGTCTGTGGTTAAACCCACTGCCAGCGTAGTGTCGAGTCTTTAGAGTCCCACACAGAGGGTATTCGCCTCTGGGCAAAACAGAGTAGAGGTCGCATGGTTTTGCGACAGGGTTCGTTCTCCTCCGCGCACTTGTGCACGTTTGGAGTCCGGACGGATATTGCCAGCAGGCTCTGGTTTGAGCCGGATACTGGTATATGTTTTGGGTTTGCTTTTATCTCACAGTATTCATGTTCCTCGAAACAAGAATGCAGGTGTGTATGCACAGTTATTTGAGGAGGAGGAAGATGACTTTCATTAGGGTTTCGGAACGGGTGCGTATGCACAATTGACGGTTATCATTTTCCAAACCCTAATGGATTTATGGATTATCTATTAATAATAGTAATTAAATGAGAATTATGTTATGGTTGATTTTGTTGACTTGTTGACCATGGTTGACTTGTTGACCATGGTTGAATGTTGACCACCATCATGCTTTGTAAAGATACTCCTTGATTCATGCTTACATTTCATTTAATGAAGCATGATAGTGGTCATTCCAAATTACCATCAACTATTCTTATTTTGAATTATTATTATTTAGATAATTCTTTTTCTTTTGGCATTATGGTTGCAAGAAAGAAAAAGATAGCTCATTATCTCATTTAGCTTCTCTCTCCTCTCTTCATCTTCTTCTTCCTCTAGCAAAAGAGAAACCTTCTCATGTGTTGAGAATCCTTCTCTTTTAAAAGAAAAGCACCTCTTAAACACACTCTACTCATTCTAGGTTCAAGGTTTAGCAAGCCGGAAACCCTAGTTCACTCAAAGCACGAGGAAGAGCCCAAAGGTTGAACTCTCGAGGTGGATCCATCTTCGACGGAAGAAGGCTACTAGGCAAGAACCATCAACCTCTACAAGGTTTGAAGAAGAAGGAGTTCAAGTTTAGGTATAACCTTCATCCGAGTAGCTAAGTCTCTTTAGCATGTATGCTAGTTTAGTTTAGACACGATCCCGACCTTGTTTAGTCCATGTTGCCTCTTGCGATAAAAATTTGTTTTTTATACCGTTTCCGCCTCCCCGTAAGAACCGGGGGTCGCAATATGGACTTACAGGAAGAGCCCATATCTTAAGTTAGTTAAGATTTGGGGTTGTCTGGCCTATGTCTAAAAGCAAAATCCGGACAAGCTCGAGGCAAGGTATGTAATGTACAACTGGAAAGGTTCCAGCTATACAACTTGCAGCCGATGATTTGATAAAACCAAAGGATTCAGTAGATTCCAACGAACCTCAGCCTCTCTGCCGATCTAGTAGGGTTCCTCACCCACCTGAGAGATACTTCGGTTTCTCTATGACAGTGGGAGCGAGGAATGCATCATGAGATGATGACCCAACTAGCTTCGAGCTGGCCATCAGGAGTGAGACTCTGTAAGAATGGCTGGATGTTTATCGATCTGAGATGGAATCCTTATACACCAACAAAGTATGGACTTTGGTTGCTATATCTGAAGGGTTAAATCCCCATCAGGAGCAAGTATATCTTGAGAAGATTACTTGGTGTACTTGGAAAGGTTGAGACTTTCAAAGCTAGACTTGTTAAAGGTTTTCGTCATCAACCAGGCATGGATAATGATGAAACCTTTTCCAGTGCCTATGCTTAAGTCCATCCGGATCCTACTTGCCACGGCTACATACCATGACTACGATATCTGGCGGTTGGGTGCCATGACTGCTTTTCTAAATGATGATTTAGAAGAGTGCGTCTGTAAGTACACAGCCAGAGGGCTTCGTAAACAGTGGGAGCAGCGGAAACGTGTGCAAGATGTTTTATCTGATAAAGCAGGCATCGCGGAGTTGGAACATCTGTTTTGATGGATTAGTCAAAGAGTTTGACATCATCAACATGGTAGATGAACCTTGTATAAACAAAAAGGTAGTAGGGAGTATGGTGGCAATTCACGTAGAGTACGTGGATGACATACTCTTGATAGGGAAGTAGTTTCCTATGCTACGCTCGATCAATCTCCGATTATCATAAAGATTCTCGAAATAGGATCAAAGTGATACCTACTAAATCCTGGATTTTGGATCTATGAGATAGATCTAATTGGATGTTAGGAATCTCACTAGCTGTAGTGAGATGGTATCAGTTGATCCTGGGGAGAATCACTGGAAGTGTTCCAGGGTGATAAAGACGACTGAATGTCAGTCGCAGGCATTGTCTTTACCCTCAATCGAAGGACGGTATGTTGGAAGAGTTCCAAGCTAGATACCGTGACATACTAGACGATAAAGGCAGGATACATCGCTACTTAAGATGCTACCAAAGAGGCTGTTTGGATGTATAATGGTTCATGAGATGAACTATGTTCCTACCATTGTGAGACAATGGAATGGTGGCTTATACCAAGGAACGCCGGTCCCATCAGTGTTCCAGACTTATTCTAAGGCAGTATCACCTGATCATGGAGATGGTTGATCTCCAAGGTGATCGAGGCAAGGAGAGCAGACTCAGAGGATAACACGGCGGATCCGCTCACGAAGGCCTATTCCCAGAGAGAGACTTTTATGGGATGGTTGAGTATGAGATACTACAACCACTGCTACAGATGGCCATAGTGCAAGTGGGAGATTGTTAGTTATATGTATGCCCTAGAGGCCATTACTGTACATTGGATGCATATTGTAGTGGATGCTGGGACATATATATGGAGGACTTTCTTGCTCGACATGATAGTATGCTATCTGGTTGCTCTTTACCTTAACATGTACACAGATTGTCTCTCTATTACATGTTGGTAAAGCCCTTAGGATGTGTACTTGACTACCTGGACTATGATGCGGATCATACTAGTGGGGACATGGTAAGTCCATAAGTACATCCTTCAAAGTCCCTAGTCGTGGGTGTATCGAGACGGGGCATCGATATACCAGAGTAGACTAGCGTGTACCTTCTCGACCCATACAGATGGGCGATGGATGATCCCATATCCATTGGTGTTTGACATCAGAGATGATATACGGGTGCTCAGTAGAGACTGGGTACACTGGACGGACTCGCCGAGAACTCCCAGATGGTATTATACCTCACGTCAGATGGCAGTTCTCTGGTGACACTGGTACAGAGTAGTCTGTTGACCCGAGATCGTCATAGAGTCTTGTGTGGTTCCCACTGTGCTTTGATTTCCATCTTACCACGTCCAAGAGGGCGTGCAAAACGGTGGTTTTTGGGTACAGTCCCGAGTCACATGGAGGCAATGAGCGATAGGAGGGGATTCGTCTCTCCCGGTATAGGGGGTTGATGTTGCGCTGTGTTCGATTGGCTATAACAGGAAATCTCTGGCCAGGGTTGCTGAGATTTACTGGTAAGTGTTACCAGTAGTTTCTCGAATTGTTATAGACCTCATATCGACACGACTTATCGAGCTATTGGGGTCTGACGTTTACCACCCCTAGGCGAGATATGCGACATATCAGACGATCAGACCGGACTGTACGGTAAGTGTTACTGGTTGGATTCACAGGAGTGTGAGCGGGCTTGCCCGTCGATCTTCTGATCGCTCAATACCCGGGTGGCCGTTACGTTTAGCAGACCGCTTGCGTCTTGTGGGTGATTGATATGATCATCATCTGCTGCCGGCGTATTGACGAGTCTTTAGAGTCCTACACAGATGTTTCCTGGCTCAAGCGAAACGAAATAGGAGCGCATATGAGATATGTGCGGGACCGAGAATGATACCAGTATGTGATACTGTATTCGATTCTCGCGATTTGTGACATTGATCGGTTATATGCGATATAGCCGGGTTATCGGATCAAGTGTTGATTCGATCAGTTGTTACTGTTGATATTAGTCGGTTATATGCGATATGACCGGATCATTAAATCAAGTGTTGATTTAATGATTTAATGCATAATTATATATTTGATATATTACTTTGCATTAACTAGTATCGGTTCACTTAAGATGGATTTTCTCACTCGGATGTGCGCATTGTATATGCGATATACTTTTGTGCACTTGATTGTATCATGTTTGATGATACATGCTTAATTGGTTAAGTGTAAAGAATTCAACCTTGGTTAAGTATATGGTTAGGTTTTTATTTATTTATCCATTCATTTATCTATTTCATTTTGGATTAATAAAGAGAGAAGAAAACAAAATGGTTGCTTTAATTCATGAAGTTTCTTGAAGCTTCATGCAACTTTGACTATTTTGTCTTCATCTCCTTAACCTAACCATTCACTAACCTTAGTCTATTCTCTACACCTAACTATGGTTGGAATTATGATAAGAATTCATTTTCTTTTCTATTTGAAATAACTTATCATAACTTCATCATCTTCTTCTTCTTCTTCAAGATGAAGAAGCTTCACTTCATCAATGGTGAATTGAGCAAATGAGTGAGAAATCCAAATCTAAAGAGAACCCACTTCCTATTTCTTCATCCTCTACCTCTTGCCAAGTAGTAGAGTGTGTTTCCTTCACAAGTTTTCTTGACTTGGTGAAGTTGGAGCTTGATCTAGCGATGCCTCGACGTAGATCATCTTCGGCATCGTCGTCGATGACCTAGCCCGCTTCTTCTCCGATGAAGCCGACGCTAGAGCCCGGGATTGCATGAGGACAGCGGAGAGGACTTCATCACGGAGCCGTGGAGGTGGAGAACCGGATCTACAAAGGTTGTATTTCCGTTTAAACTTTAGTTAAGTTGTTAACTAGTTTCATTTTCGCCTAAATTTCTAGCCAACGATCCGTAGTCGGGTTTCTCGGCACCGCAATTTTTTGAAATTGGCATGGTTGATGCCTTGTGAGACCCCTTGTGAGTGCCTAGGAACCCTACATTTATCCTATGCTCTGCATTGATTATCATGTATCTCATCCTGTAGTTATTTTACCTGACAGAGCATTTGCATGATTATTGCACCTGCTGCTTGTCGCATATAGATTTATCTGCTGGCTTATGATAGATTAGCACAGTACGTGCATGCTCGCGATTACCTTTATATGTTATTTCTATTCACGAGTTGGCAACTCACCCCCGTTGTGCCATAGTATTTGCAGGTTGCCCCTCAGAGTAGTCGCGGCAGGCTGCCTTTTTACATCTTTTGGCTACAAATACCACTACAGTTGGTGCGAGTGCTATTTTTCTGTTAGGTGGGTTGTGGTATCTGGATATTTTATTGTATACCTTTTGTATCTAGTATTCTCCATCTACCATATATGTACTTGATTTAGAGACAGTGTGAGGACGATGATGTATATATATATATGCTGTTATTATTTGTGATGTTCTTATTTATCGCTCATTCTTCTACGGCGTCGTATATTACTCTTGTGATGTTGTTTACCGTCTTTGGGCGTGTTTGCTCCCTTTTGGGAATGCTTTATTCATGATATATCTTGTCACTTATATCCTGTTTTGTACCCAATTTCGGGGTTACTTTTATAAAGGAAATGCTGCCAAAATTATTGTAAGGATAATTTAACGTTAAAAAGAACTTTATTGAACTATTTAAGGTTTTCTAAATGTTTTAATTGAATATTTTCAACACTCACTACTTTTAAATGGTTTTGATTTCTGGGTTCGGCTTACTTAGTCGCGTTACGCCTGTAGACGTTGCGAGGTTAAGTGCCGGTCACGAGTCGAAATATTCGGGTCGTGACATGGACTCTAGCATGCTCTCAAGAGCTTCGGATCACGCTTGCAGTCCGGTCTCCCTTCACTGAAGATGATCCACCCGAGAGAACCAAGTTCAAGCTTCAACTTCATCCATGAAGTAACTAAAGATCCTTAAATGCTAATCTAGGATGCTTAGTTATATGTGTGAGTGTTCTAATGATTTTTCTTTTTCTTAATCCTCTTGAATCTCAACACATGAGAATGTAGAGCAAGAAGAAGAAGAAGGAGCCATGGAAGAGAGAGTTGCCAGAATGGTGAAATGAATAAAATCCTTCACAAATTCAAACATGCTTCAACACTTTTGTAAAAAGATTTTTTTTTTTCCATTTTAAAACTACAACCATGCTTGAATAGTATTTGCAAATGTACCATAAATTCATTTGCCCATACCCTCCACCATTTCTCTTTTCCATCACGTTTCTTAATTTCTTAAATAAAAAACCTTGAAATGAGTTGTTGTTCTTCCAGAAGTATTCTTGTATAAATACGATTGGGGTTGTTTATTTACAATAGGCCCATGAACACTGTTTGGGCCCCATTGGGCACGGTCCAAACATCTATAACTCAATTGGAATGCGGGGGCACCAACATAATTTACCAAAACACCCTCGATCCCCATAGCTCCCCCAAATTAATTTCTATTCCCCCGTACTTCCCTCCAATTCTCTGGCCCCCAAAGAAAAGAAAAGAGGGCAAAACCCTAGAAAGCAAAGAGAAGGTTGGTAGGAACCAAGGGATGGCGAAGGGGGAGGACGGGGAGGAGTTCAGGGGGGAGGTGGAGGAGAGGCTGATAAACGAGGAGTACAAGATCTGGAAGAAGAACACGCCTTTCCTGTACGACCTGGTGATCACCCACGCCCTGGAGTGGCCCTCCCTCACCGTCCAGTGGATGCCCGGCCGAGAGGAGCCCTCGGGGAAGGACTACTCCCTCCAGAAGATGATCCTCGGCACCCACACCTCCGACAACGAGCCCAACTACCTCATGCTCGCCCAGGTCCACCTCCCCTTAGACGACGCCGAGAACGACTCCCGCCAATACGACGACGACCGCTCCGACCTTGGCGGCTTCGGCTCCGCCACCGGCAAGGTTGTGCCCATTCATTTTTAATTCATCATCATGAAACTTTTACTCCCAAACCCTAGGCTAGGGAAATCTACCTATTTGTTTTTAAAGATGCTCTGTCTCTAATATTTTGTACCTCTTTTCAAATCAGTGGTAGCTGCTTGCAGTTTGCTGCACATGGCCTGCCTTACATGACCAATACAATCGCTTATTGCACCATCTCTAACTCAAAACTTCTCAACATTTTCTGGCAGGTGCAAATAATTCAGCAGATAAACCATGAGGGAGAGGTCAATAGAGCTCGCTATATGCCTCAGAACCCTTTTATAATTGCAACAAAGACGGTTAGTGCAGAGGTGTACGTATTTGATTACAGCAAACATCCGTCGAAGCCTCCTTTGGATGGTGCATGCAATCCTGATTTGAGGTTGAAAGGCCACAACTCTGAAGGATATGGTTTATCATGGAGTGTTTTTAAACAAGGCCATCTGCTGAGTGGTTCAGATGATGCCCAAATATGCCTGTGGGACATCAATGCAACACCCAAAAATAAGTCTCTTGATGCCCTTCAAATATTTAAGGTTAGGTCCTTATAAATCCTTTCTTTGGGTTTTCTAATGTTCTTTAATTATAGTTGATTGATATCACATCACATACTGGTTCTTTTTGTACTATTATTTTCTGCTATTGACATAGTTTAGACAACTATTTAATGGAGTAATCATGGGTACAATAGATACATCAAAGCGTGCTGTCAAATGAAGACAGGATTCTCCAAGCCTATATTTCTAAAAGTCTTGATTAACTAATTGGATATAGGCATTGCAGTCAAACATTTAGCAATGACTTCTCTCTATTGGCAACAAAGGAACGGCATATAGAACAGTGGAGCCTAGTTTCCTACAGATTCTCGGCGTCTCAAATTTTTTACGCTCTTGAACATGATTTGATATGGTTTTACTCAAACCATATCATTTAATTGTTGAGGTTGCTGATTCATTTTTCTAAAATAGATACATGAAGGTGTTGTTGAAGATGTTGCTTGGCATTTGAGGCATGAATACTTGTTTGGCTCAGTCGGTGATGATCAGCATTTGCTAATCTGGGATCTTCGAACACCAACAGCTAACAAGCCTATCCAGTCTGTGGTTGCTCATCAAGGTGAGGTAGGTGATCCCTCCTCCCCTAATCAACTAATAATCTATGTTACTTCTCTAATTACAGGGTTCCATTTTAGAGATCTGCAATAAGTATACACCATGATAAGTAATAGGCACAATTTATTTGCAAATTCATACGCGATTGGTTTTTTGCATGATGTTCTGACATTATATATTATTTCTTTTTTCTTTCCTTGCATAATCATACAGTTTTAGGCAACATTGTTAAGTTGTCCTAAAACTTCTCTCGGGATAAAGGGAAATTAGTGTTAGACATGCAGGTAAGGTTGGTGTGTCCGTGTGTGATAATATTTCACTGAAAATCTGGTATCTTTCTAATATAATTTATCCAAAGGAGCCTTTCATTATGCTGGTTTCTAATATTGGTCAGCTGCGCCCTCATCATACGTGTCTTTTAGCAGTGTATCTCTTATTTTCCCTTTTCTAGTGGTGATTATCTTTTGTATTTCTTTCCGTGGGCGAGGGTGCCGCCAATGGTGGGTTGGGTGCTTGACTTTCTCAACAAGCATCTATTTATATCTTAATCCACTTTATTATTGAATATGCTTGTTTATTTCAGGTATTGGTAAAACTTGTCCGCTTAGACACTTGCATTTGATCTGCGCAAGTTCGGCTAGAGTTGGATTTTCAATGCTTTTCGTCACTGACAAGTCTTTCACGTGCTGAACTTCTTCCCCATTGGTTCAACTTTTTCAAATAAATTGCTTAGTTTTTGAGGTGTATGTGATAACTCAGATGGTGTTGACTAATGCTGATGGGACAGAGGTATATTGAAGTTATATATGAAAGCAATAGGATGATAGAATGTAAGGACCGATTTACCAAAACACGTTTACCTACAAATTTGTACCAAAATGGGGCATGTGGTGGATGGAGATTTTCATGGAAACCAGTCAAAGACTTGGACTTCTCAAATGTAGGCTGTTCCTTACATATTACAAGCTGCTTGATTACATTCGGTGATATTGGGTTTCAATATGTAAGGGAGTTCTAGGATACAGTAACACGATGGCTTTCACGGTCATGTACCAATCTGTATTCTATTAGGGAGTAGGGATTGATGGGAAAACTAGAAGGGCGTCGTTAATAACATAGTAATTAGAGGACAATGTAGCTTGATCAAAATAGCATTGATGTATGGTTGAACTTCAAACAGCAAGCACTGGTGGTACTGATTATTATTTTGTGGTGGATATATGGTAAAACTAGAATGGTAGAATTATTAACATAAGGTTTTTTTAATATCTCACCCCCAAAATTTCTATATTTCTAAATTTCACTCCCAAAAATTCATATTTCTAAATTTCACCCCTAAAACCTTAAAGAAGTTCATAAATCTCCCTTGGTCATTTTTGCAAAGTATCTTATATAAAATTCTGGTACTCTAATTAATATACCGTTAAGTGACCGCTAAAAGACAAAAATACCCTTCAAAGTCATCTTCTTCCTTTTCAATTTCAAGTTAGGGTTAGAGTTTCTCTTCAATTTCAAATTAGGGTTTTTCTTTACATATTAAATTAGGGTTTTTCCTCTTCACATATTCATTAGTTGCAAATATATAGACTAGATTATGCTCATCTTTTTTACCAATTTTGACAACTTCAAAAATAAAAACTGATCTTAACTTTCAAATTCTATAAAAAAAAATACCCCACAATGAGGTTAAAGATGAAAGAAGAGGAAAGACCGAACGAGTCTTGTAATTTTTAAGGGGGGAGAAAAAGGAAACATACTTATAACGCAAGTTCTGATTAAAACAATCCAACCCTAGTTAAATTCGGACGTAACAAGATAAATATCTGATTTTTTGGTTCACAGAGAAGTTTTAGGGGTGAAATTTGGAAATATGAATTTTTAGGGGTGAAATTTAGAAATATGGAAGTTTTGGGGGAGAGATAAAAAAAAACCTTAACATAAATGATAAGAGGACAATGAAGCTTGATAATTGCACTAATGCATGGTTTAGTTTTCTTCATCCTCTATGAAGTATGGATTGAGACGTCTAATCATGACCACATAGACCATATGAGGATCACTGGGGAAAAGTGATGTGTGTCAATCTGGTCTTTATGAACATTCATTGGTACATAATATTAGAATTTTTGATTTACCTTCAGGATGCTTTTTGATAGTAATGAATGGATGATATAAAATAGTGACCCTCGCAATAGGATTTAGAAATTACTGGTGACGTAGCATTGCCAAGATGACTATACTACCCCCCCCCCCCAACCAACCGATTTATGCTCATATCAGAAAGGAAGGAAGAAAAAGTGTGTTAATGCCACTAGCATACCTTCTAGCCAGTAATTAAGGCATCTACAAATGTCCTCTTGCAGCAAATAGTTATAAAAAAAATAACAAAATATATCATAAAGAAGAAAATAGTTATCACCGTCGTCATTGCCAACTTTCTCTTGTAAAAATGAGGCAGGCAATGAGAGCTACTATGTATTTGACAACGATCCATTAAAACTTGGGCAGCATTTCTATTATCAGTTGCTATTGACGTTAACTCTCTCAGTTTGGATCAAATCACTAGATAAACAAATATTGACGACAGAGGGCTAAGGGCTTTATGCAGGTTTTAGATATGGGACTTTGTTAGTACTTTCCTAGAGGGCCTTTATGGAAAAAATGTAGATATGGTCATCTTTCAAATTAGACAGCCTCAGGAGAATATCTTAGATTTTTTTTGATACACAGGAGTATATGTTGGATGGATTAGAATAATTTCTTTATTTTCGAATCTTTTGCAAAATATAGAAGTATAAAGATATCCTAGATTTCTTTTATGAAATAGCCAGATTGGTAGCTTGGAACCCATGCTACCGGTATTGTCATTCGAAATTATGCCTTCATCGCATAATTTATTCGAATGGAAGTTGAGTTCGCCAATGTCTGCCTTACCATTTCTCTATCTTGTTGTCTATTTTCTCCATTCGTCTTGTTTGTTACACCGGTCTCGCCAACCTAAGTAACTATCATACAGTGTAAGAGAATCTTTGGAAATTGGATTTATCTTTGAGGTATGATATAATTCCATCCTGAAGACCAAATGTATTGGATTCGTCTCTGAACGTTAAACACTTCACATGGGAAATTTATCTGGATGTCATACACGCTAATCTCTTTTCTTCCTTCATGCGAACTTCTAGGGCATTGCCCCTTTGATTAGGTATCCTATGCAATAAAACTATAAGTCAAACTTCTTAAAGTGAAATATTGGGTATCCTGTGCAATAGAACTATAAATCAAAGTTCTTAAAGTGAAATATTGGGCATCTTTAATTATAGATTGGCCATCTCAAAAGCATTATGATATAATTTTGTGATCTATGGCATGTGATGTGGAATATTTAATACTAGAGACTTTGAACACTTTTCTATGTTATTTTAAATCTCGTTCCTTTCAGATCTTCCTTGCAATATGCAGCCTTCTTTTTGGGTGTAAAGACAGCCGATGAATCGTCTGAAATTTTCATGAAGCTACCTTTTTTTAAAATATATATTATATCTTCTGTATCAATTACTTGACGTATCAATTTCTCTTATCTGCACGTTTTAGAAAAAAATCTCCGAAAAGGTTGTTTCTGCTAAACAAATTTGCAATGCTTCTCACACCTAAAGGTTATTATTATTTTTTATCATCAAATATATTAATGAGTTGTAACCTGTAAGCCATGAGCTCATGGAAAATTGACTTAGTGTAGTTCAGGTTAGCACGATCAAAGCATTACCACATACCAGCAGTAATTGATAAGTTAGGGTCTCTTCAAACAGTAGTACTGTGCATCTGATGCTCGCAGCACATCGTCAAATAATAATCTTAATAGAAAAAATAAAATCATTTTTAAATTTTAAAAATGCATGCAACTATAAATACAACATACTAACTAAAAAGTGTTGAATGAGGGATAAGGTTCTTCACATGCACACTAATGTTTTCTGACATCCGAATTCATATATCTTTTTTGGCTTTCCTTAAACATCTCTATCGATCTATTGCAAGATTATGATGCCACTTGATAATTGTAATGCCATAACACTATGCTTTTCGTAGGTTAATTGCTTGGCATTCAACCCCTTCAACGAGTGGGTGGTTGCTACAGGTTCAACTGATAAAACCGTCAAGTTGTTTGACCTCCGTAAACTGAATATCGCCCTTCACACCTTTGATTCTCACAAGTAAGCATTCAACCACATTGTATTTCTATTATTTATATCATGCAAGACAAATGTTCACAATTTCTAAACTTCGGATCCATAGAGAGGAGGTTTTCCAAGTGGGATGGAGCCCGAAGAATGAAACAATTCTAGCTTCTTGCTGTCTCGGGAGGAGGCTTATGGTGTGGGACCTTAGCAGGTACTTTCCCAAACCCTTTTTTTATGAAAATAATTTCTTGACTTTTGTTTGGAATATAAGGGATTAAGTTCATATTCATTGCATTAGATATTTCTTTCCTAAGTATCTGATACAATCTGCTAAAAAAACAAAGCGAGAGTTTATGTAAATAGGAGAATCTTAAATCAAAAGGTCTAGTGAAGAGAGAATATCAGACCCATGAGTGGTAAAGTCAGTGAGGACAAGTTAAAATGTTCACAGAAAAAGTTGCTTCAAGGTGCAACAATAATTGGGCTGATGAAAGCAATATCTTGATGTGTTCATTTAGCAAATGTTAGAGGCTGTTTCCATTGACGTGTTCATTTAGCAAATGGAGGCTGTTTCCATTAGAGCTAGGAACTATAAAGTTATTTACGGTGAAAATAGTGAGATGGATGGTGAAATTAGGGAAACAATTTAAGTGTGTAAGGTTCCCGTAGAATCCCCATTTGAAATAAAATCGTAGAAGCAGCTTATCCACCACCGTCCGGATGCGATACATGGACGGTTGAGATCGAAAGAAAATTCAACTCATATTTTTAAGACTATCATTTTTCTTTTGTTAAATCTCAACCGTCCGTGTATCACACCACGAACGGTGGAAAAGCCGCAGCTATGATTTTTCTTCAAATGGGGATTCTTCAGGAATCTTATCCACACTAAACAAGAAAAAAACTAAAGAGTTACTTCCAACTTCCCAGCTAATAATAATTGGCTCATAAATTAAAATTGTGAATTGGCTGCTTCCTTTTTTACACTTTTTGCTGGTGTTGCTGTAAAAAAAATTAGTCTTCTTTTGCTTTCTCTTGAATTTCTAATTAGATTAATGCAACCAAACTTTTCCTATGGAGAAAAACTTGTGCAAATTTAGTAGCAGATGCCATTTACTTGTGAAAAACAAAGTGCCCTTGTACAACTTCATATATGTCAGTTCATATATGCCATTTCATAGAGGAGTTCTAATGCGTCTCCATACACAAGGGTAATGTAGAAAAAATTTCGAAGGCCGGCCAAATGGTTGTCATTCGCGCGCGCACGGCATGGAGGGAGGAGGGGCCACATATTGCAAATCAAAAAAATAATTCCCAAGTTCAAAATCTAATATCCAACACCATTACAACTGTCCCTCTTCAAAAACAAATAAGGGTTTTCTAATATTGGACCTCCAAATTGTTGGTATTCCTAAATACAATCTCCTATAATATATATTGTAGAAAAGACCCTCAAATCATCTCCATTGTCTATTATAAGAGACCAACTATTATTGTTTAGCCGATAAATGAGAATAAATGGTTGGTTAACTTAATGACTACAAAAAAAGATTCTATTAATTGCATTCCTTTTCTGTAATAATCTATTTATTACCATCTTGTCATTACCTGCAAAGTACAAGTTGTGGCATCATGTCAAAACTAAATTTCAAATCCGGCTCTCTTCTACAGGATCGATGAGGAACAGACACCAGAGGACGCAGAGGACGGCCCACCAGAGCTCCTGTTCATACACGGCGGTCACACAAGCAAGATATCCGACTTTTCTTGGAACCCGTGCGAGGACTGGGTCGTTGCCAGCGTTGCCGAAGATAACATCCTGCAGATATGGCAAATGGCCGAGAACATCTACCACGATGACGACGACGTAATGCCGCCTGATGAACCACCAAAAGCCACCTAATGGTTTCTAAAATAGAATGTCGAGCATGATCTGCTGTTTTTTTTAACTTGTTTTCTTAAGGTTTATGTGTATTCAGGTATGGTTGTAGTCGGAATCTGGCTTGAACTTCATGTATTCCCCCCGCACTTTTTACTAATTTAAGAGTTAGTAATAGCATCATGGTTATTAATCTTGGATCAAAGTAAATCTGTTTTATTTTGTTTTTAAATGTTTTTTTTATTTGGACAAATTGCAGAAAGTGCCCAAACGTTTGTGCATATATCTATTAGACCTTGGTGATTATTGGATCACAAAATGGTTCACATATTCAATCTTCTGATTTATTTGTGATGATGGAAAAATGTGCGAGTTGGAATATGTTTCATGTGTTTGCTTTTGACTTCCTGCTTGTGTATACGGGAAGTCGTGTAGCCTTGCTTTTGCTGTATTGTACTGCTGATATTCTTCTCTTTTTGTTTTTTAATAAAGTTTATAAGATGGAAACAAAATGTCGCGTTTCTTCTAAATAATACTATGATATGTTCTTAAAATTTTATCATCATCAATTTAATAAGCCTCATTACTGCGATTTCCTTGGAACTGAAAATCTATTTAGGATAGTTCTGGTTTTCGCATATATACAGAATGCCATCCATGTAAGCACATGTTTTTTCTTAGTTCCAGGAAAAGTTCTATTTTATCAAATAAATTTCAACTAGGCATATTTTCATAGTTACTTGTTTGAAAGAGAATTTTTATAAAAAAATGAGCTTTTCTTAAATTAAAAAAACAACCAAGCTATATTTCCAGCTAATACAACCATCATTCAAGAGCCGAGTTATGATAACAAGTTCAGAGAACTACAGAATAAATAAATAAAGTATATACTAAAGCTAGCAATAATTGATGAAGAGATGCATGCACGTTGGCAGGAGAAATGGAATAAGTAGAATTTTCCGCAAAAGAGGGTCTACAAGGTCCAGGCTGTTCGTACAGAAAGGACGGATATGATGGTGTGCGATTTCGTACTTTTCCGCAAAAGAGGGTCTACAATGGTGTCTGTTCCCCCTTCTCTTTTTTTCGTGGTAAATTGTCACAAAGCCCTCCGGCCCGCTTCAAACTTGTGTAAAAGCCCCTAGGCTTTTTGCTCTTGTTTAAATACCCACGGGAGTCAAAACCCCATGTATACCAGTTGCCTGTAATATCTAAGCAGTTGTCGCCAATAATATCTAACAAATTCGGCGTTTTTTATAAAGATTTTGAACAGTAGGTCCTTCCTAACAATTTCAAAAATTACAGGAGATTTTAGACAACTATGGAGGACGGGTTGTTGTTTTCCCGAAAAAGGAAAAGATAATGGATAATCAATTCTATGATGTCAAATATAGAAGAAATGCAATGGAAGTTTTTCCCCCAGAACAAAGACAAGGCAGTAAATACACCAGACAAAAGGCTTAATTCAAACTCAACCTAAGGTTATAGTCTTTTTACTAAACTGCAAGTTGCTATAAAAAAATTCAGTATTTGTCTAAACTGTTTTTTTAAAGATGTTTTCTTTAACTATCTAACATAACGGCGACAGAATTTGTACGATGGTGTTGTGGTAGTTTAGTAAATACGGATTACTATGAATGCTTTTTCTAGCTACTTGTTTTACCAAAGTTTTGATGGTTTATTCAAAGGAAAAACATAGCTTAATAATGTTAACCGCCAAGTATATATATATACAAAAAAACAATAGTATCAACCAGCGAAAGAAAAATTACAGCGCTGCCAACACTAGAATTATAATTCTAATACTCATACAGAGAAAGTCATTGGATCCATCCCATCTTATTGGATTCCGAAATTTAGATGAATTAAGATTGGGTAAATCCAACATAACATTCTTCATTGATACGCCATCTAACATATATGTTACCTACAAAATGGTTTATTTTATGTTAGTTTCGACATGAACTAGATACCACATTTCAGCTAGTCAGAAACTAACTTACAGATGGCGGATGCTGATGCATATATTGAGAAGTTACATACTGATTGAGTTGAAACATGTATTAAAAGATTCTTTATGTATCAGGTTCTTTTAAATATCTGAATTTTTGGGTCCAATCTGCAACATAAGCTTTTATCCCATATTTTTAATGCCAGAGTCCTTAATTAGAGATAATGATGGTGATGATGACATTTTAGGTAAACAGATTTGATTAATTATGAAGTTGCTATAGCATTTGATTAACTTGTAATTTGCAGCCAACAGATGAAAGTGAGAGATTTATTAACTTTTAAACTGGAGCTCAATGGATCTACCCAGGGCCAGTGACAGTATCAAGTGCCCATACCAAACAATTTATATAACAAATCTTTTGGCCATTTGTCAAACAACAACTTCACTCACCTAATGACTCCAAATGTGGAAATAAACAAACAAGCAAATAAATAAGGGTATTGCCAAAACCCCCAAAGCATCGACCAAAAACCCCGGTCCCGAAACGCTCGTCAAAAAACCCCTAAAACAATTTTCAGTTGTAAAAAAACCATGCTTGCGGTATCTGTATAATTGCTTGCTATATCCTGTTATTATGCGATATCTATTCAGTTGCTTGCAATAGCAACCATCTATACCCAAAAATTTGGGAGGGTTTCTGACCAAGTTTCGAGGCCGCTTGGTTGGTGTTTTTGAAAAGTTGCCCAATTAATATTGTGATTTTGCTAACCTTTCTCTCTCCTCTGTACTCCACTCTGTCTCTCTCTCTCTCTATACTGGGTTCATAATCTCAGCCGGCCGAACCCAAAATAATCAAAAACTCTTCTCTCTTCTGAACACGCAACCCATTTTGCTAAATACCAACAGCTTGTTCTTGGACTTCATAATTCATCAATAGGTGAGGTTTTTTTTTTAAATGTAAAATTCTACATCATTGGCATAGATTCTGTTTACCCCTTGTAAACGTTGTTTTAGTGATCTCTGTGTCCTTTTCATGATGTTTTCATGCAGATTGGATCTGTGAAAAGCTGTTCCTGTTTACCCCTTTATCTTTCATTGCATCTGTTTTGGTAAGCATAAAGTAGAATAAGGAACGCCCATGTGGGTATTTGTTGAGAAAAGTTGATATATTTTGTCAAAATTGGATTTTTAGTTTGATACTTGAGGGGTTTCTTCTGTTTATATGAAGATTTGGGGCAATTCAATAGTTGGGTAATTTTGTAGATAGCTCAAATCTTTGTGGAAATTCTTGATTTGGAAAGATTCAGCTTTTTTCTGATTGTTGCAAAGAATGGAGTTTTATTGGTGTCTTTTATTGGTTATCATGTCTTTTTCAATGAGAATTGGGGAAGCTCAAGTGAAGCCATTATTGATCAACTGTGGATCTAATTCTAGTACAAATGCTGATGGTAGAAAATGGGTTGGAGATTTATTTCCTGGAAATAATTTCACACTGATTTCTCCTGGGATAATCGTATCAACTAACACATCTGATGTGAGATCACCCTATGGAGCTTTGTACGAAACCGCCCGAATTTTTAACGCAACATCAAGCTACAACTTCAGTATGGTCTCTGGTTTCTATTATCTCCGGCTTCATTTCTATCCTTTTTCCTTGGAGAAGTTTGATGCCGACGGCTCCTCATTTGATGTGAGGGCTGGCAATATCAAACTTGTTTCGAAATTCAATGTTACCAATGAGATTTTGTGGAAGAACATGAGAAATATCTCGAATTCAACTTCTTTGGTGAAAGAGTATTTGATCGGTGTTGATGATGAAGGATTTGAGCTTGACTTTGATCCCAATGAAAGATCCTTTGCCTTTGTGAATGCCATTGAAGTAGTCCCAATTCTTAATGATTTGTTTGCTGATTCCGTGAAAACAGTTGGCGGCAATGATTTAAAGCCTTCTTTAAGTTTGGAAAATCGAGGGATTGAAACTATGTATCGGTTGAACGTTGGAGGAACCGAAATAGAATCGAGCAAGGACTCGAATCTATCGAGGAATTGGGAGTCAGATGAAAAATTTATGTTTGCTGTGAACGCTGCAACTAATATCAGTACTACTTCTGATATTAGCTATTCTTCAACCAACGATTCCTTGATTGCACCTCTACTGATTTATGACACAGCAAGAACAATGATAAACAACCACGTCGTTGAGAAAAAGTTCAATATATCTTGGAAATTCGATGTGGATCCAAATTTCGACTACTTGATTCGCCTCCACTTTTGCGAGTTTGTCTATGACAAGCCCAACCAAAGAATTTTCAAAATCTACATAAACAACAAAACAGCAGAAGATAACTATGATGTGTTTGTTCGCGCTGGAGGCATGAACATAGCTTATCACCAAGATTTTCTTGACACAGTCCCACAACAAACCGACACCCTCTGGGTCCAACTAGGGCCTGATTCCTTGAACGGTGCTTCTGACACCGATGCAATACTTAATGGGCTGGAGATATTTAAGCTTGACCGCAGTGGGAACCTTGCTCATGTTCTGAGTAGGATTGATGTCGGTGGAGATGGAGGAGGGCCTAATACTAATAAGGCAAAGAACAAGTCTTTATTGGGAGCTATTGTCATTGGAATATTTATAGTGTTGAGCTTGGTAGTTGTTTGTGTTGGTTTCATTTGTTTCTATAGCCATCGGAAGAAAGCAATTCATGTGAAAGAGAATCCGAATCCGAATCCAAATGGTATTTGGCGCCCGCTCTTTCTTGGGATCACTGGAAGCACGACAAATGCACGTGCACAGGCTTGTAAGTCGACTTCCAATGGAAATGGGTCAAGGATGGGGAAAACATTCACATTCGCGGAAATCAAATCTGCGACCAAAAACTTCGATGAGTCCTTGGTCATTGGAACAGGAGGCTTTGGCAAAGTCTACAAGGGAGAGATCAACGGGGGCTTGGTGGCGATAAAGCGAGCCCACCCAAATTCTCAACAAGGGCTAAAGGAGTTCGAAACGGAGATCGAGATGCTTTCAAAGCTACGACATCGCCATCTAGTCTCAATGATTGGCTACTGCGATGAGCAAAGCGAGATGATCTTGGTTTACGAGTACATGGCCAATGGGACTTTAAGAAGCCATCTCTTCGGAAGTGAGCTTCCACCACTTACATGGAAACAACGAATCGAAGCATGCATCGGTGCTGCTCGTGGGCTCTACTACCTTCACACGGGTGCTGAGAGGGGCATAATCCATAGAGATGTTAAAACCACAAATATTCTACTAGACGACTCCTTTGTTGCAAAAGTGGCTGACTTTGGCTTGTCAAAAGATGGACCTGCCCTAGACCAAACTCATGTCACCACTGCGGTTAAAGGAAGCTTCGGATATCTCGACCCTGAATATTTCCGAAGGCAGCAACTCACTCAAAAATCCGACGTGTATTCTTTTGGTGTAGTGCTTTTTGAAGCTGTATGTGCACGTCCAGTGATAAATCCGACTTTGCCTAGAGATCAAATCAATCTTGCAGAATGGGCTCTTCTGTGGCAGAGGAAGCAATCACTCGAGAAAATTGTGGACCCTAAACTTGATGGGGGTTACTCGATCGAGTCGCTGAAGAAATTTGGAGAGATTGCAGAGAAATGCCTTGCCGACGACGGAAAAGAGCGGCCTACAATGGGTGAAGTGTTGTGTCATCTTGAGTATGTTCTTCAGTTGCATGAAGGGAATCAAAATGGAGATGTAGAATCGATTTCGATGAGCGAGGTGAGAGCTACTGATAAATCTTTTAGTTTACCGCAAATAAAAGAAGGAGACAAAGAGGCTGGTCTCGAAGGAAATAGCATCCACTAAAAATTTATTGCGAGATTTAGAAGATAGTTTGAAAATGTTGTGTAATTTGTTTAAATAGTTGTATTGTAATTTTATTCATTGTTGAAGTTGCTTTTATTTGTAATCTTTTCCAAACATGGGTTAATATCATTTTGATATTTTGTTTCTCGAGCGATGTCTGTTTTGTGCACCTAATTTATTTTTCTTTTGGCAATTTTGGCATTGATCTTAATGTTCATTGTTTAGATCAATTATGATGAAGGGTGATTCATTGTAAGTGACCCTTCTCATTTTGCTAGAATTAGCATATATTACGTACTTCATATACCTGAAAAGTGTTGTGTTATTTGTCCAAGGATTTGTAATTGCATTTTCCTTTGTGATCTTTTGCAAATGGACTTGCACTCTTAATTGTTATATTGGTGCATTGATCTTAGTGTAAGTTTCTGATAATATATACATGTGATAAATTTTGACAACTATATATACCCGAATTAGATGAACCTCTTGCATTAAGTTTGTTGAAACTAATTTTCAACTTATTTGGATGTTTAAAATTAATTACTTCTCATAGGATTCAAATTTTAATCATTATTGGATAACATATATATATACTAAAAATTCTCATTTTGTGTTGAAACTGCTTGTCACATTAATCAATTAGATTACCATTATAATTTATTTTAAAAAATTTAATGGAAATAAATAAGTTAATTATCTATAACATTTCAGAAAAAACCAGTGTACTTTTTCTGTTGCATTTTCTTATCTTGTCAAAACTAATATTTAGGATATTTTTGAATATTTTAAATTTTAATAAAAATATCCAAATTTAACAAATCCTTATAAAGTCATACAACTATTTTCTTAAAAACAGAAAGTAAATCTTTTATATCATTTTTTTGAAGAAAATGCCTTTGGCATTTCCTTTTGGTATAAAAATCCAGAGGGTCAAACCATGGCTGGTAAAGGATAATTTTTCATAATAAAGTATTTTAATTATATAGAAATTAAAAGTGTGGACAAAATGATATTTTTATCTTCTTTTAGATCTTTCAATCCATTATCTTCCAACTCAAATTTTTTTTAAATTTCATATTCTGTCATCTTTCAACTCAATATTTTACCAATTCCATAACATATTCTCTTCCAACTCATTTTTTTAAAATCAATTTTATAACTCATTATCTTCCATCTTAATTTTTCTTCAATTCCATAATCCATCATCTTATTACTCAATTATTCCAATTCTCACAGTCCATTGTTAATTTCCTTTTATCATCAATTTACTACAACACATCATCTTTTTCTTCTTTGTTAACTCTCAGTACGTAAATACAATACATACAATCAAAACAACAGAAATACCATGTATCTGCTCTAAACATTTACCGATAAACCTGATCCAATTGGTGGGATTGTTATCTTCACCTACATCACGTTGTAGATCCGGTCTCTTATGCCTCCACGCAAACTGTTGGGTCACGGCAGCGCTCCGACCATCAAACCGTGGCCAAATGCGGAACAAAAATTTACTAAACTAGCGCTACCATTACACGATATCCGGATCTACCTTAAACCCTAAACTAGCAAGCTATATATAAGAAGTTAGATGGTTATACCGAGTTGATCAGTGTCCTTCAGTCTTCAACCATCATCCCCACGCTCCTAGAGGCTCCTTGATCGAGTTTGGTTGCCGGACTTCCTCCATCTACGATGGTCCACCTGAGGGAAACGGCGCAAACTTCAGCCTTGTCGAGCGAGGCAACCGACACTCCAAGGTTGCTAGCAATGGAGAGTGGAGGTGTAGGAATGTGTCACTATATTTTTCTCTCATCACCTTTGCTCAAGGGAGCAACCATAGAAGATGAAGGATATGAGGAAACAATGGCATGAGCAACTCAACAATTGGCTAAGTGATGAAGTGAGAATGAGAGTGTAGAACAATGAAGCAAGTGAAGAAAAATGATCAAGTTCACACCAAAGCTAGTGGCTGCCTTCTCTCTCTCATCCACAAAATATCTCATCTCAATTTGCAAATAAACAATTCCAAGTCATACCTATGACCCATGCTCATGCCACCTCACTCCTCCACCTCATTTGTGAAACAAATGAATTTCCAAAAATGGAAAATCATTCAAATGAGGTGTCCACTTCTAGAAGCTATTCCGTATAAATACGGAATACTTTCCTGTACATGTATCGAAATATATATACGCGTATTCGTACAAAAATACGAATAGCCATGAGAGAAAACGAATAGTGAACAATAATACTAGAATACATTTATATAAATACATATTATTAAATCAAAACCTGATTTAATAATCCGGCTTAATCCTAAACCGCTAGTATTATCAACGTCCGATTAAAGTCTGCGCAGCATGTGCACATATTTAATCGGACACCTGTATGTATCAACATACGTCATCTACACCATATCGCCTGAACCGTGAAAACCCTCTATATGGGACTCTAAAGACTCGTCAATACGCTGGCAGTGGGTTTAATCACAAGCACGTCAGTGACACTAGCTGTACGTAACGGCTACCTAGGTATTGAGCGAAAGGGAGGCCGACGAGCAAACTCATCCTGAATCCCTACTGAGCCTGACAGTGACAATATCCGTACAGTCCAGTCTGTTCGTCCAAGAGTATCGCATATCGAGTCTAGGGGGTGGATAAAGTCAGACCCCTAACAACGCAACATTTAGTGTCAGCATGAAACCCATCACCACCTGAGAAGCTATCGATCCTAGATCGGTAATTCTCGTCCACCATGACCATGGATTTCTCGTGATGGCCACCCGTGCACAACGCGACATCAACCCCCAATACCAGGAGAGACGAATCCCTGATGATCCGATCATTGCCTCCATGTGGCTCGGGACTGTACCCAACTAAAACCTGTTTGCACGACTCCTTTGAGTCGTGGTAGGGTAGTAATCAAAGCACAGTGGGAACTCACATGAGACAATGACGATCTCAGGTCGACGGACTAACCTGTACACATGTCACCTGGAAACTGCTATCTGACAATAGGTATAATACCAACTAGTATGTTCCCGGCGAGTCTGTCCAGTGTACTCATAACCCAATGAGCACCTGTATACTATCTTAGGTGAACAAACTAACACCAATGGTTTGTGAGACCTGGCCACCGCCCCTCGTCGGGGTCTCGATCGGTATACACCAATCTACACTGGAGTATCGATACCCAGTCTCGATACTCCCACGACTAGGGACATTTAAGGATGTGCTTATAGACCCTCAGCTCCTACGTATATGATCGTCATCATAATGCTAGTAGTCAATCAAGAATCCTATGGGCTCTATCAACATGTAATAGTGATGATAAAGACAAACCAGTTAGTATACTATCATCTCGAGTAAGACTGTTCTACCGGTATAGGTCCTTGTTCAGTTGAAAATATTGCAGTTTGGTATGATTATTTTCCTTACATTTCTTAAATAATAAAAGGTGTTTATTATAAAAAAAACATATTTGGGTTTATCTGCAAAATACTATTTACCATATGTTTTTATATTATAATTAATTTTATGAAGGAAAATATATCCATATAATATTTATAAGATATTTTGATAATTTAAATTTGCATATCATATCAAATATTCTAGTCAATATTCTTAAGATATAATATCATACAAATGGTTAGAATAATATTTCAAAATATATGTAATTAATAGATGCATATCTTACCAAATATTCTTAATCAAGTTATTTTTACCATACAAAGTGATTAAGATACTATCTCTAATTCTACTAAAATTATTTATTGAGATATTGTGCAGAAATTATATCAGGTCTGAAATCAAGGAAATTCGAGCTAGCAAGATCAAATCTGCCTAGATATTCAAATAAATTGAAGAAGTCAATTCTGGCAGTGATTTAGAGAAGTTTTCCAAAATCCAGATATTCAGAAGATCACCAAGTGTTAACAAGAAAAATCTCCAGAAAAATGAAGCCCCAACTCCACCAATCCGCCGCCCAACCGCGGTCAAACCCCAACAAGTGCGGCGGATCCACGACATTATTGAGGAATTGGAAATTTAGATTTTCCGTGGAAGATTTTCTGGGATTTTCCTAACTTATGGAATCTAGGGTTTTTCAGTTTCTGTGACTATAAATAAGACCGAGAGCTCACTTGGAAAAACCATCAAGCCGACGAGATCACGAAGTCTAAGACGGTTCACGCATCCTGGCTGATCATCACCTGTTCATCTACCTCCTTCAGAAGAGACCGAGAAGCAAACTAGGTTTTTGTAATCATTTTCTAAAGGAACAAAAGTGTATTTGATCAAGTTGATTAATAAAGGTAGTTGTTTTCTTATATTGTTTTACTTTTCTGCATTTTACATTATGTTTTCCCTCTCTGTCTTTTCTTCTTCTATTCCCAATATGCGTGAGTAATTCCCCGCTTGTTAGGGTTCATAGGATTAGGGTAGATCAATGGATGATTAAAATCTTTTAACTCTTTTTATGTCCTATAAAATTTATAAAGTTTGTCAAAAGAATTGTTAACATCCTAATCGGGCGCGCTATCAATTCATTGGTAGTCACGACCGCGATTTGAGATTAGATTAACAATTGTTTTGGTAAAGGCTAGACATGAACGGAGATCCATGTAAAGATAGGGGTTAAGAGTGGGAACCCCACTCCCTCCGAAAACCCTAAATCTACATGCATCACCGTCGATCTAGTTTTAAATCTATTAAATGATAAAAAGAGTAATCTTTAATTAATCATCCATGACTACTAAATCTTAACGAACCCTACAAGCCTTTTTCTTATATAATTTACATCAGTAATTAATTTAGATCTTAAATAAACTATTCTCTTCTCTTCGGTTATTTTATTCAACACGTCTAAAGTAAGATAAAAAGATTCCACATTTCCCTGCGGACGACCCGTACTCATCTCGGCTAGCTATAAGTGACACTGTTATTGATTGCGGTTATTCTACAAACACTTTTTCACATCAATCAAATGGCGCCGTTGCCGGGAATATGTGCATAATTTATTTTTCTTACCATTCGTGTTGAATTCTTATTCGATTCATATCATAAATAAACAAAACTGCAAATCATATATTTAACGATTATTGTGTGAATTTTGCAAGGAGGTCTGGAGTCACAGACTTGAGGAAACAGAGTGCCAGAGACATTCATTAAGATCCAGAGGAGCAAAGAAGGCCACGTAGCAAAAATCTCCACCACATCTCCCAAGTCGGCGGCGGAACCACGGCAAGAAGGAACAATTGGCGGCGGAATTAGGGATTTAGGCTTCCAAATTTCTCTGGTATATTTCTCAATTCTTTCTCTCTCCTCTGAAATCCAATAAAATATCTTTTCTGCAGGATTCTTTGCAAAATATCGCCGTTCAAAAAATCTTTTTTGCAAGTTTTGTTTTGTGGTTTATTTTTGCATATTTTAATGCAGACTTTAAGGGGCAAGACCAAAATTCAGATTAAGTGGGATTTTATCACCCTTCCTAGGCCCCGCAAATCATAAAACGAGCATCCGCATCTGTAAGTCCACGGTAGCGTCCCGATAGTCTAACATACGCCAATATGCGGAACAAAACTTTTACGACTAGCGCTATCGCGTACTATAACCCGGATCTGCCATTAAAGCTAAACTAACAAATTATAAAGTGGGTAGAAATGTTATACCGAACGATCCGAGTCCTTCGGTCTTCAACCATCATCCCACGCTTTTTTTGCGGCGGCTTCGATCTTCTGAAACTCCAGTCTCGTCGTCCAGGTGGCACCACATCGACGGATCTTTAAACGGGCTCCCGCCTCTGTACCGAGGCAACTCGATCGTCAAGTTTGCTAAAAGAGACGACCAAGATGATGTAGAGAGTGAGTAGAACACTTTGTCTCGTTACCTCCAAGGCTATGGACGAACGGTTAATGAAGTTTCCAATTGGAATTGTGATGGAATGAACTAAGAAACTTCCATACACCAAACTATTATAATCTTTTCAAGCAAAATCAAATGAACAACCATTAACCTCACAATGAGGGGCCGACCACTTTGTAGAGGGAGGGAGGTGAGTGTAGGAGCTAGGAGGGTGATCATAAGGAAATGAAAGAATGAGTCACAATTTATACCTAGTATGAACTCATTAAAGAAAACTATGATTCACCTTAACACATCATCACAACAATTAATGCCTTAACAATGAATCACCAAAACATTAAATGCTAACCATGAGTCGCCAAATCTAGAACCTTCTAGAACCATGACTCACCCAAGAAAAGATAAATCCGTTTTTAACCGAATGTTAAATACGGGTGCTAGAAAACTGGAAACTGGCAACTTCCAAAAGTGATCTTGAAACGAATTTCAGGATAACCCCTTAACAGTATAAACATACCCGCATTTGTATTACGACCGAATACAAATGCAACTGAGACAAAGATATTATATCTACACAGTATAATACTGGGATCCGGCTTAAACCAAACCCTACCAGTACTATCTGCCCGAAAAATGACACGTGCGAAAACGCACGTGCATTTTCCGAACCCTGCCATAAATCCATACAGCCTCTACAACGTTTCGCCCGAACTGGGGAAAGTGTTTGTGGGGGACTCTAATGACTCATCAATACACTGGCACTGGGTATAACCACTAGCACGTCAGAGGTACAAGCTGTACGTAACGGTTTGCCTATGTATTGATTGGAAGGGAAGCTGACGAGCGAACTCATCTATAAACCCTACTGAGCCTGATAGTGACAATATCCGTACAGTCCGGTCCATTCGTCTATGAGTATCGCATATTAGGCCTAAGGAGTCGGTAAACGTCAGACCCCCAATAGCTGAATAAGTCGTGTCAGAGAGCAGCCTAGAATACCTTGAGATACTACAGGAATACCTTCCAGTAAATCTCCATTACCCTGGCCAGGGATTTCGTGTAATGGCTCTCCTAAACACAGCGCGATCTTACCTCCAATACCGGGAGAGACGAATCCCCGAAGATCTGCTCACTGCCTCCATGTGGCTCGGGACTGTACCCAAAATATACCTGTTTGCACGACTCCTTTGACCCGTGGTAGGGTATAAATCAAAGTACAGTTGGAACTCACACGAGACAAATGACGACCTCAGGTCGATGAACTAACCTGTACACATGTCACCAGGGAACTGCTATCTGACGATATGTATAATACCAACTAGCATGTTCCCGGCGAGTCCTGTCCGGTGTACTCATAACCCAATGAGCACCTGTATATATCTTAGGTGATCCAACTGACACCAATGGCTTGTGAGACCGGCCACCGTCCCTCGTCGGGGTCTCAAATGTATACACTAGTCTACTCTGGAGTATCGATGCCCTGTCTCGAAACTCCCACGACTAAGGACACTTTAAGGATGTGCTTATAGACCCCAGCTCCCATATATATGATCGCCATCATACTGCTGGTAGTCAAGCAAGAATCCTATGGGCTCTATCAACATCTACATGATGATAAAGACAAACCAGATAGCATACTATCATCTCGAGTAAGACTGTTCTATCGGTATAGGTCCTCCTTCAATCATTGCAATCACATACCTTGAAGGGTTCCTAAGCACTCTCAAGAGGTTCCACAAGGCATCAACCATGCCAAAATCAAATTTTTCTTGTGCCGAGAAATCCTAATGCTAGATCGTTAACTAGAGGCAAAGGCGAAACAAGCAAGCAAACAACTTTATTGCTAAGAGTGAACGGAAATTACAACCTTTGTAGATCTGGTCCACCACTTTCTTGGCTCCGTGATGACGTCCCTCCGTTGCAACCATCAGAATCCTAGACTCTCGCGGTGGTTTCATTGGAGAAAAGATCGGGCTAGGTCGTCGACTTCGATGCCGAAGATGATCTACGTCGAGGCAACTCAAGATCAAGCTCCAACTTCACCAAGTCATGAAACTTGTGAAGAAAACACCCTATACTACATGGCAAGTGGTAGAGGATGAAGAAATAGAAGTGGGTTCACTTTGGATTTTGATTTCTCACTTGGAATCATCACTTGATCATTTTCAAGCAAAGGTTTTCTTTTTCTCTCTCTTGAAGAAGAAGAAGAATGAAAAAGAATTATGAATTAAATCCAAAAAGAAAAATGAAGTGATGGTTATCATAATGCAACCATGGGTGAGGCTAACTCATGTAGAGAATGAACTAGGGTTTAGGTAAATGGTTAGGGTTAAGAAAAGAAACAAAATGGTCAAGCTTTCAAAGCTTCATGAAGCTTCAACAAAATCCAAAGAAAGCCACCATTTCATTTCTTTCCAAAATGAATAAGGAAAATAAATAAAAACAAATGAAAAACCCAACCATTAACCTAAAGATGGTATAAAGCAAACATACACCCAAGTTTGCATGTATCATCAAACATAATACAAACTAGTGCACAAAACTATATCATATATACAATGTGCACATCAAGTGAGAAAATCCATCTTAAGTGAACCAATACTAGTTAATGTAAAGTAATATATCAAATATATAATTATACATCAAATCATTAAATCAACACTTGATTTAATGATCCGGTCATATTGCATATAACCGACTAATATCCAATGTATCGACTTATCGAATCAATCCTCGATTCGATAACTAGGTTATATCGCATACAACCAATCGATACATTCATCGCGAGAATAGAATAAGGTATCACATACACGCATTATTCTCGGTCCTGCACATATCTCATATGCGCTCCTATTTCGTTTCGCTTGAGCCAGGAAACCTCTGTGTAGGACTCTAAAGACCCGTCAATACGCCGGCAGCAGGTGATGATCATATCAAACACCCACAAGCCGTAAGCGGTCTGCTAAACGTAACGGCCACCCGGGTATTGAGCGATCAGAAGATCAACGAGCAAGCCCGCTCAAACTCCTGTGAATCCAACCAGCAACACTTACCGTACAGTCCGGTCTGTTCGTCTGATATGTCGCATATCTCACCTAGGGGTGGTAAACGTCAGACCCCAGTAGCTCGATAAGTCGTGTCGATATGAGGTCTATAACAGTTCGAGAAACTACTGATAACACTTACCAGTAAATCTCAGCAACCCTGGCCAGGGATTTCCGGTTATAGCCAATCGAACACAGCACAACATCAACTCCCTATACCGGGAGAGACGAATCCCCTCTTATCGCTCATTGCCTCCATGTGATTCGGGACTGTACCCAAAAACCACCGTTTTGCACGCCCTCTTGGACGTGGTAAGGTGGAAATCAAAGCACAGTGGGAATCACACAAGACTCTATGACGATCTCGGGTGTACAGACTAACCTGTACCAGTGTCACCAGAGAACTGCCATCTGACGTAAGGTATAATACCATCTGGGAGTTCTCGGCGAGTCCGTCCAGTGTACCCAGTCTCCACAGAGCACCCGTATATCATCACTGATGTCAAACACCAATGGATATGGGATCATCCATCGCCCATCTGTATGGGTCGAGAAGGTATACGCTAGTCTACTCTGGTATATCGATGCCCCGTCTCGATACACCCACGACTAGGGACCTTGAAGGATGTACTTATGGACTACCATGTCCCCACTAGTATGATCCACATCATAGTCCAGGTAGTCAAGTACACATCCTAAGGGCTTTACCAACATGTAACAGAGAGACAATCAGTGTACACGTTAAGGTAAAGAGCAACCAGATAGCATATTATCATGTCGAGCAAGAAAGTCCTCCCTATATATGTCCAAGCATCCACTACAATATACATCCTATGTACAGTAATGGCCTCTAGGGCATACATATAACTAACAATCTCCCACTTGCACTAGGGACATCTGTAGCAGTGGTTGTAGTATCTCATACTCAACCATCCCATAAAAGTCTTTCTCTGGGAAAAGGCCTTTGTGAGTGGATCCGCCGTGTTGTCCTCCGAGTCTACTCTCCTAACCTCGATCACCTTAGAGATCAGCCATCTCCATGATCAGGTGATACTGCCTTAGAATATGTCTGGATCTCTGATGGGATGGACGTTCCTTGGCATAAGCCACAACTCCATTATCACATAATGGAAGGAACTAAGTTCATCTCATGAACAAATATACATCCAGACTGCCTCTTTGGTAGCATCTTAAGTAGCGATGTATCCAGCCTTTATCTTCTAGTATGCCACGGTATCTAGCTTGGAACTCTTCCAACATACCGTCCCTTTACTGAGGGTAAAGACAATGCCTGTGACCGACTTTCAGTCGTCCTTATCACCCTGGAACCCTTCCAGTGATTCTCCCCAGGATCATTTGATACCATCTCACTACAACTAGCGAGTGTCCTAACATCCAATTAGATCTATCTCATAGATCCAAAACCCAGGATTTATTAGGTATCACCTTGATCTTTTATGGAGAATCCTTGTGATAAGCGGAGATTGACCGAGCGTAGCATAAGAAACTCCTTCCCTATCAAGAGTATGTCATCCACGCACCCTACGAGGATCACCACCATACTCCCTACTACCTTTTTGTATATACAAGGTTCATCTACCATTTTGATGATGTCAAACTCTTTGACTCCCACATCAAAACAGACGTTCCAACTCCGCGATGCCTGCTTTATCCTGTAAAGCAACTTGCACATGTTTCCGCTGCTCCCACTGTTTACGAAGCTCTCTGGCTGTATACTTATAGACGTTCTCTTCTAAATCAGTATTTAGAAAAATAGTCATGACACCCAACCACCAGATATCGTAGTCATGGTATGCAGCAATGTTAAGTAGGATTCGGATGGACTTAAGCATAGGAACCGGAAAAGGTTTCATCATTATCCATGCCTGGTCGATGACAAAAACCTTTAACAAGTCTAGCTTTGAAAGTCTCAACTTTTCCATCTACACTAACTAATCTTCTCAAGATATACTTGCTCCTGATGGGGATTTAACCCTTCAGATATAGCAACCAAAGTCCATACTTTGTTGGTGTATATGGATTCCATCTCAGATCGCTAAGCATCCAGCCATTCTTACAGAGTCCCTACTCTCGATGGCCTGCTCGAAACTAGTTGGGTCATCATCTCATGATGCAATCCTCGCTCCCACTGTCATAGAGAAACCGAAGTAACTCTCAGGTGGGTGAGAAACCCTACTAGATCGGCGGAGAGGATGAGGTTCGTTAGAATCTATTGAATCTTCTGATTCTACCAAATCATCAGCTGCAGTTTGTATAGCTGGAACATTTCCAGTTCTACATAACAGACCTTGCCTCGAGCTTGTCCGGATTTTGCTTTTTAGACATAGGCCGGACAACCCCAAATCTTAACTAACTTAAGATATGGGCTCTTCCCTTTCCATATCTCATATGAAGTGGTAGGCAACTGATTTGATCGGAACCTTATTCAATAGGTATGCAACTTCACAAGTGCATAACTCCCAAAAGGAAATAGGTAACTCAGTAGTACTCATCATAGAACACACCTTATCATATAGGGTGTGATTGCTCCGCCCCGATACAACGTTGTGCTGTGGTGTATTCGGAGGAGTAATGCTGAGAGAGAATCTCATTCTCCTTTAGAATAGTCCAGGAATTCCATGCACAAGTATTCTCCTCCCTGATCTCATCATAGGACATAATACTTATACCCATATTTTGGTTCTCTACTTCTAACTTATATTCTGTGAATATCTCAAAAGGTTCGGACTTGCGTTTCAACAGGAACATATGTCTGAATCTAAAGAGATCATCAGAGAATGTAATGAAGTACAAAGAACCGGTCTTGGCATGTGTAGACAGGGGATCTTACATACATCATCATGTATCAGTCCCAAGAGTTCACTAACTCTTTCTCTGCTTCCAATAAACAGAGCTATGGTCATCTTATCTCTGTGACATGATTGGCAAGTTTCACAAGATGTAAATTCAAACTAATTTAAATATGCATCTTAATGTAACTTTAGCTAGTCGGGTCGCATTGATATGACCTAGTCTACAATGCCTCAAGAAGGATTCGTTCATTCTGAACTCTTCCTCTTGTGTGTGTTCCGTATACTAAGAACTGTAGTTTGATTTAGAACATCAATGCTTTGAGATAACGTGCCTGAACCGATCAACTTTTGATATAGGAAATGTTCAAAACATTATCCAACAATACAAAATTTTATCATTTCTTTACTAATAAAGAGACTGATATGATTTTGTATATCAGGTTCGGTATCTAATAACATTCGTTCAGAATCAATGTATTTGGAATACAGCGTGACAGTGACCAACAGACTTGGCTGCAACACTTGCACCGTTTTCTGTCTCATGAAACTTATCACCCGTTCTCAGTTCTTTACCTATCTATAGCCCATGTAACAGATTACATATGCGGGATCCTGATGCGGTATCATATACCCAGGACGTAAAGGACATTGAGAAACAGTTCTCTGTAATGAACACACCCGAAGATGATGCATCGGTATGCACTTTCTTCGTTTGGGCGGCACGGGAATTCTGGTATTCCCTTATTTCCTGCTCTGTCTTATAACAATTATAAGTTGGAGCGGGACCAACGTTCCCCAGCTCAGTATAACAAACGGGTTCGGTCAATATATCCGTTTTATTATCTTGATTAAGGCGTGACATGGTCGCTACCTGGAGAGAGAGAGAAGAAAACACTCTGCGTGCGCTCTTGCAAGATCAGATTGGTTATTATTTTATCTAATCAGGATGGCTCCCACTGTTTTTATCAAATCTTCCTTCAAACCCTAAAAGGAAAGACTAGCCGGGATTAATTACACGTTACAAGTTCGCCAATCTTTCAGCCAGGCCAGTGTCGGTACTTTGAGGGAGGTTCCCCGTGCTTTCACACGGACCTAATTAATGTAAACCTCGTTTTCCCAGAGGCGTAACCCCGTTGACACCTTTCTAGACACCTACTAGATCGGCTAATTGTAATGTGTAAAACTCTCCCAGGAGTAACTCTTACTCGCAGCGGGTATCGGGATCCAACTATCTCATAGAAGGTATGCAATCTCATTGCAAATTTCAACACTTGAAATTCCTGATAATATTTTACCCCTAGCATGCTATGACCTTGACGCATGCCAAACAACGCCGTACGAATACCCTAATCCAATCGCATCGTATGCTAGCAGATAAGCACTAGTTAGCTACCGTACACTACGCCTTGACGCATGCCAAACTACCGCAGCACGAATACTAAGTAGTACTTATCTGAAATGACGGAGGGCTACGCAGGTTTTTAAGAAAACCATGAGCGTAATGAACTTGATATCGTTGTAGAATCAAATGATTTTAAAATGGAGTGCTTTTGAGGCTCTTCTAGTTTTGCTAAAGGGGTCACTCTCGGTGAAGGGATCGTCAGCCCTTTCCTCATCGAATAAGGTGCAGGATATATCATATATATCACTGTGCAAAGCAAAAACTATAGAAGCAATCAAAAGACAAACCGAGGGTTGTAGCATCTGCCAGTTATTGCTAAAGGGGTCACTCCCGGTGAAGAGATCTCGGCCCTTTCCTTATCGAATAAGGTGCAGGATGTTCTACAAGGAACACCGCGATGGAAAGCAAGAACTGTAGCTACCTGTTTTTGAAAATTCGATTCCACAACATCTTTTAGGTTTCTTTTCTTTCATTAATCATATTAATGAAGTCCCATCATTTAAGCACCTTAACATCACAGATAAATACGACGTACACTTATGCCATCCGCATTCGCCTCGATGTCCCCTCGTGCACCGTTAGGTTAGGTAACTAACGGCAGAGCGGGGCAGGGCTAGCGCGGGTGTAAAACATAAGTAACGTCTATATAATATATCATATATACTATATACAGTATTTATCACAGCATATCAAATGATCACATCACAGATATCGCAGCAGAAGAAACATATGAAATATTGGATATACTAGGACGTCCGTGTTTTCAATACGAGCCAGTATAAAACACGGATTCCACGGTCGCGATGAATAGCCAAACCCACACCCCTAGACCCCTACGAGAACGACAAGCAACCCTACCAATTCTAGAGTTAGGAGACCCGGACTCGACTCCTCGAGTTGGTCTCCCACTGGACTCCAGAACCCGGTTACTTGTTCCCTCCTCCTTGGGTCTATCCTAGTGCGGAAAAGTAAATAATATACAAATGTGACAACTTCTGCAACCTGGAAGTGTAGGGTTCCTAGGCACTCTCAAGAGGTCTCACAAGGCATCAACCATGCCAATTTCAAATTTTACAAGTGCCGAGAAACTCTAATACGGATCGTTAACTAGAATTTTAGGCGAAACAATAAACTAGTTAACAACTTAACTAAAGATAAGAAGCTACAACCTTTGTAGATCCGGTTATCCACTTCCTTAGCTCCACGTAGTCGTCCTCTCGCTGTCCAAGTCGGATCTCGGACTCTAGCATCGGCTTCATCGGAGAAATGAACAGACTAGTCGTCGGCTACGATGCCGAAGATGATCTACGTCGAGGTTACACAAGATCAAGCTCCAACTTCACCAAGTTGTGAAACTTGTGAAGAAAACATCCTATACTACTTGGCAAGAGGTAGAGGGTGAAGAAATAGGAGGTGGGTTCACTTTAGAATTGGATTTCTCACACTTTTGCTCAAGATGCCATTAATGGTGACAAGCTTTTTCTTGAAGAAGAAGATGATGAAGAAGATAGAATATGATAAGTGTTAAAGAATAATTGAAAAAGAATTCATTCTTATCATATTCTTAACCATAGTTAAGTGTAGAGAATGAACTAGGGTTAGTTCAAATGGTTAGGGTTAAGCATGAGACAAGAATGGTGACTAAGTCAAAGCTTCATGAATCTTCAACTAAAAACAAACAAAGCCACCATTCATGTTTATCTATCAAAAATGAATAAACAAATAAATAAATGAATAAGCAAAACCCTAATCATCAATTTAACCATGGTTTAATTCTTTACACTTAACCAAATAAGCATGTATCATCAAACATGATACAATCATGTGCACAAAAGTATATCACATATACAACTTACACATCCAAGTGAGAAAATCCATTTAAAGTGAACCAATACTAGTTAATGCAAAGTAATATATCAAATATATAATTATACATTAAATCATTAAATCAACACTTGATTTAACGATCCGGTCATATCGCATATAACCGACTAGTATCCTATGTATCGGCTTATCGAATTAATCCTTGATTCGATATCTAGGTTATATCACATATAACCAATTGATACATTCATCGTGAGAATGAAATACGGTATCACATACACGCATTATTCTCGGTCCTGCACATATCTTATATGCGCTCCTATTTCGTTTCGCTTGAGCCAGGAAACCTCTGTGTAGGACTCTAAAGACTCGTCAATACGCCGGCAGCAGATGATGATCATATCAAGCACCCACAAGCCGCAAGCGGTCTGCTAAACGTAACGGCCATCCGGGTATTGAGCGATCAGAAGATCGACGAGCCAGCCCGCTCACACTCCTGTGAATCCAACCAGTAACACTTACCGTACAGTCCGGTCTGTTCGTCTGATATGTCGCATATCAAGTCTAGGGGTGGTAAACGTCAGACCCCAATAACCGATAAGTCGTGCCGATGTGAGGCTCATAACGGGTCGAGAAACTACTGGTAACACTTACCAGCAAATCTCTGATCAGCCCTGGCCAGGGACTTCCCTGTTACGGCCAATCGAGCACAGCGCAACATCAACCCCCAATACCGGGAGAGATGAAACTCCTCCTATCGCTCATTGCCTCCATGTGACTCGGGACTGTACCCAAAGACCACCGTTTTGCACGCCCTCATGGACGTGGTAAGGTGGAGATCAAAATACAGTGGGAATCACACAAGACTCTATGACGATCTCGGGTCTACAGACTAACCTGTACAAGTGTCACCTGAGAACTGCCATCCGACGTGAGGTATAATACCATCTGGGAGTTCTCGGCGAGTCCGTCCAGTGTACCCAGTCTCCACTGAGCACCCGTATACCATCTATGATGTCAAACACCAATGGATATGGGATCATCCATCGCCCATCTCATGGGTCGAGAAGCGTATACGCTAGTCTACACTGGTATATCGATGCCCCGTCTCGATACACCCACGACTAGGGACCTTGAAGGATGTACTTATAGACTACCATGTCCCTACTAGTATGATCTGCATCATAGTCCATGTAGTCAATTACACATCCTAAGGGATTTACCAACATGTAACTATAAGACAGTTCAAAGAGACTAGTATACATGTTAAGATAAAGAGCAACCAGATAGCATACTATCATATCGAGCAAGAAAGTCATCTCTATATATGTCCAAGCATCCAATATAATATACATCATCTGTACAATACTGGCCTCTAGGGCATACATACAACTAACAATCTCCCACTTGCACTAGGGCCAGCTGCTGTAGTATCGCATACCGAGCATCCCGAAGAGTCTCTCAAATTGTATCTGGGGAATGGCCTTCGTGAGTGGATCCGCCGTGTTTTTCTTCGTATCAACCCTCCTGACCTCGATCTCCCGGCGATCAACTATCTCCCGGATCAGGTGATACCGCCTCAGAATATGCCTGGATCGCTGATGGGACCTGGGTTCCTTGGCCAAAGCCACCGCTCCATTGTTATCACAATACAAAGGTATTGGATGCTCAATGGATGGAACCACACCAAGTTCAGTAATGAACTTTTTGATCCAGACAGCCTCTTTAGCAGCATCATTGGCAGCGATGTATTCAGCCTCCATCGTCGAGTCTGCCACGGTTTCCTGCTTGGAACTCTTCCAGCTAACCGCCCCTCCGTAAAGGGTAAAGACAAATCCCGACTGCGACTTAGAGTCATCCTTATCACTTTGGAAGCTCGAATCGGTAAAGGACTCCACTTGGAGTTCTCCGTTACCATACACCAAGAGCATCTCTTTAGTCCTTCGCAAGTACTTGAGAATGCTCTTACAGCTGTCCAGTGACTCTCTCCAGGATCAGCTTGATACCTGCTCACTACACTTAGTGAGTATGCTACATCGGGTCTGGTACATAGTATCGCGTACATGATAGAGCCTACAGCCGAAGCATAGGGTATTCCTTGCATGCGAGCTCTCTCCAAATCAGTCTTGGGAGACATCTCTTTGGAGAGAGTGACTCCAGAGATCATGGGCAAGTTCCCACGCTTCGATTCTTCCATACTAAACCTCTTTAGTATGGTGTCTATGTACCTAGATTGGGACAATCCCAATATCCGTTTGGATCTATCTCTATAGATCCTAATTCCCAAAATGCAGGAGGCATCACCAAGATCTTTCATTGAGAATCTTTCTGATAAGAAGAGCTTGACTGATTGCAGCATAGGAATATCATTTCCTATCAAGAGTATGTCGTCTACGTACAATACGAGGAAGACAACCTTACTCTCTGCCACCTTCTTGTAAATACAAGGTTCATCTGGGTTTTTGACGAAATCAAACTCTTTGATAACGACGTCAAAGCAGATGTTCTAACTCCGCGATGCTTGCTTTAATCCATAAATGGATTTAAGCAGCTTGCACACCTTCCCGCTGTAAGTCTACGGTAGCGCCCCGGCCGTCTACAGACGCCAAATACGGAACAAAAACTTTTTAACTGGAGCTATCGTATACTTTAACCCGGATCTGCCATTATTGCTAAACTAACAAACTGTAAAGAGTGTAGAAAGGTTATACCGAACGATCCGAGTCCTTCGTTCTTTAACCATCATCCCACGCTCCGTTGCGGCTGCTCCGATCTCATCGATCTTCGATCTGCTCGTCCAGGTGGCACCACGTCACTGATTCTTTAAACGGGCTCCCGCCTCTGACTCGAGGCAACTCGGTCGTCAAGTTTGCCAAAAGAGACGACCAAGAATGATGTAGAGAATGAGTGGAATACTTTGTCTCGCTTCGTCCAAAACCATGGACGAACGGTTAATGAAGTTGCCGTGGGAATCGGGTGATGGAATGAAATGAGCTGTGAAATTCCATGCACCCCAAAATCTATCATATCTTTTTCAACCATCTTTTTCAAGTGAGAGAGAGAAAGAGAGGAGGGGAAAGGGGCCGGCCATATTTAGGGAGGAGGAGGGTGAGTGTAGGAGCAAAGGGGGTGAGCATAAGGATAAATATCAACAACAAATATCCTTAAGCAAAACAAAACTCATTAATGAAATGAATGACTCACTAAACCTAGTCATCCATTCATTAATGCAACCAATGAAAACACAACACCAATTAACCAAGTAATCACCTTCTAGAACCTTCTAGAAGTATGACTCACCCTCATCCAAGAAAAGATAAATCCGTCTTTAACCGAATGTTAAAAGACGGCTGATAGGAAACTGGAAACTGGCAACTTCCAAAAGTGATCCCGAAACGACTTTCAGGATAACCCCGTAACTGTATAAAAATACCTGCATTTGTATTACGACCGAATACAAATGCAACTGAGACAAAGATATTATATCTACTCAATATAATACTCGGATCCGGCTTAAACCAAAGCCGGCCAGTATCATCTGCCCGAAAAATAACACGTGCGTAAACGCACGTGCATTTTCCGAACCCTGCCATAAAACCATACGGCCTCTACAACGTTTCGCCCGAACTTGGGAAACTGTCTGTGGGGGACTCTAATGACTCGTCAGTACCCTGACAGTGGGTTTAACCACAAAACGTCAGCGGCATTAGCAATGCGTAACGGCTGCCCATGGACTGACCTCAAGGGAGGCCGATGAGCGAACTCATTCGGAAACCCTACTGAGCCTAACAGTGATAATGTATATACAGTCCGGTCCGTTCGTCAATGAGTATCGCATATCTGCCTAAGGGGCTAGTAACGTCAGACCCCCAAAAGCAGTATAAGTCGTGTCGGAGTGTAGCCCAATAACACCTTGAGATACTACTGGAGTACCTACCAGTAAATCTCCTGCCACGGCCGTGGGCTTTGTGTAATGGCTCTCCTAGACACAGTACGATCTCGACCCCAATACCGGGAAAGACGAATCCCCTGCCGATCCGCTCACGTGCCTCCATATGACTCGGGACTGTACCCAAAAGCTACCTGTTTGCACGACTCCTTTGAGCCGTGGTAGGGTAGAAATCAAAGCACAGTGGGAACTCACACGAGACAAATGACGACCTCAGGTCGATGAACTAACCTGTACACATGTCACCAGGGAACTGCTATCTGACGATAGATATAGTACTAACTAGCAGATTCTCGGCGAGTCCTGTCCGATGTACTCATAACCCAATGAGCACCTGTATACATCTTAGGTGATCCAACTGACACCAGTGGCTTGTGAGACCGGCCACCGCCCCTCGTCGGGGTCTTGACTGTATACACTAGTCTACTCTGGAGTATCGATGCCCTGTCTCGAAACTCCCACGACTAGGGACCACAATTAAAGATATGCGTATAAACCACCCAACTCTCACGTATATGATCGCCATCATACTGTTGGTAGTAAAGCAAGATCTTAAGGGCTCTATCAAAGTGTAACATGTAATCAGTCACCTGAACACGTACACGACTGATAAAGGCAAACCAGATAGCATACTATCATCTCGAGTAAGACTGTCCTACCGGTATAGGTCCTCCGCAATCATTGCAATCACGTACTTGCGATCCAATAATTGACTATGAGGGCACTATCTCCAACAATCTCCCACTTGCACTCAAGGCTAATTATTGCGATGTCGACTACTCACAGCCCGTGTGAAACCGAACATCCAACTCCTCTACTAATCAGTTTCACAAAGCTCGTTTGTAAAACTATTGTGTTCGAGAAATAGCCTCAGTGAGTGGATCCGCCAGGATGTTTCTTTCTATGTCTCTCTTAATCTCAAGTTCGCGGAGAAAGCCATCTCCCGAATTGAGTAATACCTGTCTTAGAATATGTCTGGATATCTGATGGGACCTTGGTTCATAAATGAACTCCAAATCCAAACTTCTTAGACTGTATCGAAAACTGAACCTAATCAGTATCCGGCACCATGCCTCCCACAGTATCTGTAAGTCCATATTGCGACCCCCGGTGCTTACGGGGAGGCGGAAACGGTATAAAAAACGAATTTTTATCGCAAGAGGCAACATGGACTAAATATGGTCGGGATCGTTGTCTAAACTAAAACTAGTATTCTAGCTAAAGAGAGTTAGCTACTATGGAAGATGGTTATACCTAAACTTGAACTCCTTCTTCTTCAAACCTTGTAGAGGTTGATGGTTCTCTTTACGTCGCCTTCTCCCGTCGAAGATGGATCCACCTCGAAGGTTCGACTTTGGGCTCTTCCTCGATCTTTGAGTGAACTAGGGTTTCCGGTTTGCTAAACCTTCATCCTAGAATGAGTAGAGAGAGATTAGGGTTTGCTTTTCTTTCTAAAGAGAATGATTCTCAACACATGAGAAGGTTTCTCTTTTCAAGAGGAAGAAGAAGATGAAATGAGGAGAGAGAGAGGTTATGATAGAATGAGCTCAATTATTTCTTTCTTGCAACCATATTGCAAAAGAAATGAATTATCTAAATGATAATAATTGAAATAAGAATAGTTGATGGTAATTTTGGAATGACCACTATCATGCTTCTTTAAATGAAGTGTAAGTATGAATCAAGGAAGACTTTCAAGGCATGAAAGTGGTCAATGGTCAACAAGTCAACCAAGGTCAACAAGTCAACAAAAAACAACCATAACATAATTCTCATTTAATTACTATTATTAATAGATAATATATAAATCCATTAGGGTTTGGAAAATGATAACTGTCAACTGTGCATACGCACCCGATCCGAAACCCTAATGAAAAACCTCATTCTCCGCCTCAAGCAACTGTGCATACACACCTGCATTCTCGTTCCGAGGAACAAGAATACCAAGATATAAAAGCAACCCCCAAAACATATACCAGTATCTGGCTCAAACCAGAGCCTGCCAGTGTAATCCGTCCGGACTCCAAACGTGCATAAGTGCGCGGATGAGAACGAACCCTGTCGCAAAACCATGCGACCTCTACTCTGTTTTGCCCAGAGGCGAATACCCTCTGTGTGGGACTCTAAAGACTCGACACTACGCTGGCAGTGGGTTTAACCACAGACCGCAAGCGGCACTAGCTGTGCGTAACGGTCCCCAGGTAGATGCCGACAAGAAGGCTGACGAGGTGAAACCCCATCTGAACTCCTACTGAGTCTGAATGTGACATTCTCCGTACAGTCCGGTCTGTTCGTCTGATACATCGCATGGCGGGCCTAGGGGGCGGTAAACGTCAGTCCCCCAATAGCGGTACAAGTCGTGCCGGAGCGAAGCCCAAAACACCCTGAGATAACACTGGAAACCTACCAGTATATCTCGTTTGCCCTGGCCAGGGACTACTCGTGTAATGGCTCTCCTAGACACAGCGCGATGTCAACCCCCAATACCGGGAGAGACGAATCCTGTCTAACCGTCACTGCCTCCAAGTGCTTCGGGACTGCACCCAACCACCACCTGTTTGCACGACTCCTTTGAGCCGTGGTAGGGTAGTGATCAAAGTGCAGTGGGAACACACTCGAGGCGAAGTGCCAGTGTCAAGTCAGCGGACTAAGCTGTACTCATGTCACCTGGGAACTGATGACTGACGATAGGTATAATACCAACCTGTCAGTTCCCGACGAGTCCTGTCCAGTGTACTCGTAACCCAACGAGCACCCGTATACTATCTCCAGTACGACGTACTGATGGCTGTGGGACAGACCATCTCCCACACTGGGATGAGAAGCGCATACGCTAGTCTACTCCGGAGTATCGATGCCCTGTCTCGATAGTCCTGCGACTAGGGACCTGTATAAGGATGTGCTTATAGATTACCCAGCCCCCACTAGTGTGACTGCCATCACAACGCTGGTAATCAAGCAAAGATCCTAAGGGCTCCACTAATGCGTATAAGTGATATAGTAAAATAAACACAAGTACACATTGATGTAGAGACAAACCAAGTAGCATACTACTATTTTGAGCAAGATTGTATATACAAGGTGAATATCCCAAGCATCCATTAAGTAATATACAAACTAGTATGATACAATAATGGCCTCTAGGGCATATACACTAACAATCTCCCACTTGCACTAAGGCCATGTACTGGCGTATCGAAGACCTATCATCTCGATCAGCCGCTCGAACTGAGTCTGGGGCAGGGCCTTGGTGAATGGATCTGCAGTGTTGTCTTCTGAAGCTACTCTCCGAACCTCGATCTCCTTGCGATCCACGATCTCCCTGATCAGGTGATACCGCCTCAAGATGTGCCTGGATCTCTGATGGGACCTGGGTTCCTTCGCTAAAGCTATAGCCCCATTGTTGTCGCAATACAGAGGTATTGGATCAACAATGGATGGAACCACTTGAAGTTCTTTCAAGAACTTCCTCATCCAGACAGCTTCTTTTGCGGCATCAGATGCAGCGATGTATTCCGCTTCCATCGTCGAGTCTGCAACGGTTTCCTGTTTGGAACTCTTCCAACACACCGCCCCTCCATTGAGGGTAAAGACAAAGCCCGACATGGACTTGGAATCATCCTTGTCACTCTGGAAGCTGGAGTCAGCAAAGGCCTCGATCTGGAGGTCTTTTCCGCCATACACCAAGAACATCTCCTTAGTCCTCCTCAGGTACTTGAGAATGTTCTTTACCGCTATCCAATGTTTCTCCCCAGGGTTTGATTGATACCGGCTTACTACACTCAGTGCATAAGCTACATCCGGTCTGGTACACAACATCGCATACATTATAGAGCCTACCGCAGAAGCGTAGGGTATAATAGACATGCGATCCCTCTCCAAATCAGTCTTGGGAGACATCTCTTTAGAGAGGGTGATCCCGTGACAAGCCGGTAGGTTACCGCGCTTGGAATCTTCCATACTGAATCTTTTCACTATGGTGTCGATGTACCTGGACTGAGAAAGTCCCAATATCCTCTTGGATCTATCACGATGGATCCGGATCCCCAGGATGTATGAGGCATCACCCAGGTCTTTCATGGAGAACCTGTGTGACAAGAACCCCTTGACAGATTGTAGCATAGGAATGTCATTTCCTATTAAGAGAATGTCATCCACGTATAAAACGAGGAATACTACAGTTCTCGCTACAAATCTACTATAGATGCATGGTTCATCTGGATTTTTGATAAAGCCAAATTCTTTGACCGTCTCATCAAAGCAGATGTTCCAACTCCGCGATGCCTGCTTTAGTCCATAGATGGACTTAAGCAACTTGCACACCTTTCCGCTGCTCCCACTCTGAATGAAGCCCTCTGGCTGGTCCATATAGACACACTCCTCTAAATTTCCATTTAGAAAAGCTGTCTTTACGTCCATTTGCCAGATCTCATAATCGTGGAAAGCAGCGATGGCAAGAAGGATCCGAATGGATTTCAGCATGGCTACTGGAGAAAAGGTTTCGTCATAGTCCAAGCCAGGTCTTTGACGGAAACCCTTTGCTACCAGCCTAGCTTTATAGGTCTCAACCTGTCCATCTACACCAATCTTCCTTTTGAAGATCCACTTGCATCCTACGGGTTTTACCCCGTCTGGAGCAATGTCCAACGTCCATACCTTGTTGGTGTACATGGACTCCATTTCGGTCCGCATTGCATCCAGCCACTTCACTGAGTCAACGCTCTGAACGGCCTGCTGGAAGCTAGTAGGCTCATCATAATCTATGATGCAATCCTCTCTATCCCCGTCTATGAGAAAACCGTAGTATCTCTCGGGCGGATGAGACTGCCTACTACTTCTGCGGAGTGGCGTAGGAATGTCCTGTTCTTCCGAACCCTCTGGTTCCACTAAACTTTCAGTAATAGTCCGTGGTTCTGGAATCTCTTCCAGTTCTACTGCGCTCCCACTTATTTCCTTTTCTATGAACTGGTGTTCTAGAAAGTGGGCATGACGAGAAACAAGAACTTTTTGTTCCTCTTCGCAGTAGAAGAAATATCCCTTGGAATTCTTTGGATATCCCACAAACTTGCACAGTACTGAGCGTGCCTCGAGTTTGTCCGCATGCTGCTTTTTGACAAAAGCCGGACTTCCCCATATCTTAATGTGATTAAGATGGGGTCTCTTCCCACACCACATCTCAAATGGCGTAGTAGGCACAGTCTTAGTGGGAACTCGGTTCAAAAGGTATGCGGCTGATTCTAGCGCATATCCCCAGAATGATCGCGGCAACTCAGCGTTACTCATCATGGACCGAACCATATCCAATAGGGTTCGGTTCCGTCTCTCCGATACACCGTTATGTTGCGGAGTGTATGGAGGAGTAAGCTGAGAGAGAATACCATTCTCTTTTAAGTAATTCAGGAATTCGGCACTTAAGTATTCTCCACCTCGATCCGATCTTAGAATCTTAATACTTTTGCCGGTCTGTTTCTCTACTTCATTCTTATACTCCTGGAATTTTTCAAAAGCCTCAGACTTATGTTTCATTAAGAAAACATAACCGTACCTTGAGAAGTCATCCGTAAAAGTAATGAAGTAAGAATGTCCGCTTCGGGCATGTGTAGACATTGGACCGCACACGTCACTGTGTACGAGTCCCAAGAGCTCGCTCGCTCTTTCTCCATGTCCAGTAAACGGAGTCTTTGTCATCTTTCCTTTGAGACAGGATTGACAAGTGGCATACGACTGATATTCGAACGCATTCAAATACCCTTCTGTATGTAACTTGGTCAACCTTCTCTCATTGATGTGACCCAATCTACAATGCCATAAGAAAGTCTGGTTTATTTCTGGAGACTTTCTTTTGTGTGTATTCTGGACATTGAAAATCTGTGGTTGGTTCAATACGTATATACCATTACTCAATGTACCTGACCCAATCAGAACTTGATTAAGGTGAATGTTTACAACATTACTTACAAACGCAAATTCATAACCTTCTTTAGAAACTAAAGATACAGAAATGATATTACAAGTTGCGTTGGGTACAAAAAAGCAATTACGCAAAACCAAAACATGTCCATCTGACATTCCCAGGTGATAGTCCCCCACGGCTTTAGCATCCATGCTAGCTCCGTTCGCAACTCTGAGGGTCATGTCACCTGCCTTCAAAACACTACGGTTTCTCAACGCCTGCAAAGAATTACAGATATGAGATCCTGATCCGGTATCCAATACCCAGGAAGTAGAGTTTATAGAAAGACAGTTTTCAATAACATACACACCTGAAGCTGAAGCTGCAACCTGCTTCAATTCCTGTGTTCTGGCCTTCCAGGCCCTGCAATCATTCTTCCAGTGTCCTTTCTTATGACAAAAGAAGCATTCTTCCTTATCCACAAGCTTCCCAGCTATCTTTGTTGCTTTTCCTTTTCCCTTCGTATCCACTTTACTAACACCGCCCCTTGGTTTGGCGGGGGCTTTCTTCTTCTTTCCCTTGGCTTTCGTCTTGGACCTAGAAGAAGACGATCCTCCTACAAACAAAGTGGATGTTTCCCTACCTTTCTGTAGGGTGCCCTCTGCGCTCCTCAGCAGGTTGAGGAGCTCTGAAAGTTCAACCTCCTTTTCTTGTAGGTTGAAATTCATTATAAACTGGGCGTAAGTGGAAGGAAGGGACTGGAGAACTATATCCGTATATAGCTCACTCTCCAATGTGATCCCTAGGTCAGCGAGCTCCTCAATGTAGCCGATCATCTTTAGCACGTGCTCGGCTACTGATGATCCGACGGCCATTCTTGTCGAAAACAACTTTTTCGACGCTTCGTATCTTGCGATACGTGATTGCTCTCCATACAGTTCTTTTGTATGAAGCAATATGGACTCCATGTCCATATTCTCATGCCTCCTCTGATGTTCGTTGTCCATCGAGGCAAGCAGGAGGCACTTGGCCTTCGCGCTATCAATCTCCCAAGTCTTGCGGATTTCCTTATCCGCGACGCTGGAAGTTGGACCAGGGACAGGGGGAGCTTTGGTGGTAAGAAGATACCCCAGCTTGTCATAAGTGATTGCTATCTTGACATTCCTGAGCCAATCTTTGTAGTTTGGCCCTGTCAGCTTGTTTTTATCTAGGAGTAACTTAAGTCCAGTCATGTTGATTGGTCGCTGCAATTAGGAGAGAGAAGAAGAAACACTCAGCATGATGCTCTTGCAAGTTTAGAGTGGTTTTTAATTTGTCTAAACAGGATGGCTCCCACTGTTTCTCAAATCCCTCCTCAAACCATAAAGGAAGAATTAGTCAGGATCAATCCCACCGTACAATACTTGCTTAACCGTTCGGCCAGGCTGGTGTCGGTACTTCGAGGGAGGTTTTCCAACGCTTTCGCGAAGTTCCTTAATTAAAGAACCTCTTTTCCCTGGGGGCGTAGCCCCGCTAACACCTTTCTAGGCACCTACTAGGTTTATAGCATTGATCGTTAAGTGAGAAATTTCCCGAGGAGTAGCATATACTCACAGTAGGATCGGGATCCAAATATCATTGCGTGACGAAACTGAAGGAATCCTACCAGAATCATCACACTCCAAATGGTATGCAAATCTAGCAAGTTTCAGTACTTATGAAACTCCCGATGTGGATTTTTGCCCCATGCTCTTATGACCTTGACTTTGGCCAAAATATCATAAGTCACATGTCAAGTTCTACCCGTCATTATCCAGGTTAATTTGGATCCATCCGTATCTACCCTTGACTTTGGCCAAAATGGCAGTACGACTGTCCCAAACCAACGCATCTATCTATGCTACACATGAACACCCAACAGCTACCAATCACTGTGCCTTGACTTTGGCCAACATACACAGCTTGAATACTATTGACTATTCATGCGAAACGACGGAGGGCTACGGATGGTTTTGGCAAAACCGTGAACGTAGTGAACTTGATTTGGTCGATGGAACGAGATAGCTTTTAAATGGAGTGGCTCAAACTCCGCATTTAAAAATTGGTTTTGAAAAGAACCGAGTGGTTTTTTTTTGAAAGTGTTCCAACGATTTTAACTTGGTTTATTATCTTGCATTAGTTCTTTTAATGCGTGATATTCTTGCATTAGTACTTTTAATGCGTCCCATCATTTAATTCCTACCATTGCAGAAAACAACCAAAATATGACGTACGCTTATGCCATTCGCATTCGCCACTGGGCCCCGTCATCACTCGTTAGGTTACTTAACTAACGACAGAGCGGGGGCTGGGCTAGCGCGGCTGTAAAACATAAGCAACGCCTAAATAGAAAGCAATGATAGACATTACAGATCACAGATGAATACATTGGATATACTAGCAATCCGCAATCCTTTCGAGCCTGAAACGAAAAGCGGATAACACGGTCGCGGTGAATAGCCAATACCCCACCCAAGACCCCTACGGGTGCGGCAAACTACCCGCCAAGTACCCGGTAGTTTGTGCACCCCTCCATGGGTCTATCCTAGGAGCAAAAACAGTAAAAAGAATTATACAATGACGGCTACAACCCCGACCCGGTTGTGCGGCCAAACAAATAATAATTATTACATCAATTTACATTTACAATGAATGAAAGAAAAACAAAAGCTCATCTCACATCCAACCCCGGCTATTCACCCGCGACAGTCCAACACATTCATATACACATTCCAGCACATTACAGATCATGTATAACCCCGACTAATCGACTTATAGCGATTAGCCGACGTTCAATACATGCAAACAACACAGATATAACCAATATAGCCAAAGTGCAGTGAAGTTCGGAAAAATACGGAATTATAGGCCCCCAAAAGTAAATTTTAGTTCTGGAAAATCTGGGCATATAATATATATCCTAAAAATCCCAAAATCAACAAATAAAGACACTGCACGAAAATCGATGCAGAGGGGACATCAAGTCGCGGCGGTTCCGCGGCGGCCAAGAAGGCTCACGCGGCGGAAGGGCGGCGGCTTAGATGAATCTCTGTGTCGTTTTTCATGGGTGTTTTTAAAAAACCCTGAGATGAATTTACAAATATAAAGTTTTTCATTTTGAGCCCAAAAAAATTCAACAGAAACTCAGGTTTTGGAAAAATACGGTTTTTGGGTTTTTTACGGTTCCGAACTTCGTTACACTTCACTACCAAGCTAGTTAAAGTTTAGTTAGGCTCTGATACCACTGTAAGTCCATATTGCGACCCCCGGTGCTTACGGGGAGGCGGAAACGGTATAAAAAACGAATTTTTATCGCAAGAGGCAACATGGACTAAATATGGTCGGGATCGTTGTCTAAACTAAAACTAGTATTCTAGCTAAAGAGAGTTAGCTACTATGGAAGATGGTTATACCTAAACTTGAACTCCTTCTTCTTCAAACCTTGTAGAGGTTGATGGTTCTCTTTACGTCGCCTTCTCCCGTCGAAGATGGATCCACCTCGAAGGTTCGACTTTGGGCTCTTCCTCGATCTTTGAGTGAACTAGGGTTTCTGGTTTGCTAAACCTTCATCCTAGAATGAGTAGAGAGAGATTAGGGTTTGCTTTTCTTTCTAAAGAGAATGATTCTCAACACATGAGAAGGTTTCTCTTTTCAAGAGGAAGAAGAAGATGAAATGAGGAGAGAGAGAGGTTATGATAGAATGAGCTCAATTATTTCTTTCTTGCAACCATATTGAAAAAGAAATGAATTATCTAAATGATAATAATTGAAATAAGAATAGTTGATGGTAATTTTGGAATGACCACTATCATGCTTCTTTAAATGAAGTGTAAGCATGAATCAAGGAAGACTTTCAAGGCATGAAAGTGGTCAATGGTCAACAAGTCAACCAAGGTCAACAAGTCAACAAAAAACAACCATAACATAATTCTCATTTAATTACTATTATTAATAGATAATATATAAATCCATTAGGGTTTGGAAAATGATAATTGTCAACTGTGCATACGCACCCGATCCGAAACCCTAATGAAAAACCTCATTCTCCGCCTCAAGCAACTGTGCATACACACCTGCATTCTCGTTCCGAGGAACAAGAATACCAAGATATAAAAGCAACCCCCAAAACATATACCAGTATCTGGCTCAAACCAGAGCCTGCCAGTGTAATCCGTCCGGACTCCAAACGTGCATAAGTGCGCGGATGAGAACGAACCCTGTCGCAAAACCATGCGACCTCTACTCTGTTTTGCCCAGAGGCGAATACCCTCTGTGTGGGACTCTAAAGACTCGACACTACGCTGGCAGTGGGTTTAACCACAGACCGCAAGCGGCACTAGCTGTGCGTAACGGTCCCCAGGTAGATGCCGACAAGAAGGCTGACGAGGTGAAACCCCATCTGAACTCCTACTGAGTCTGAATGTGACATTCTCCGTACAGTCCGGTCTGTTCGTCTGATACATCGCATGGCGGGCCTAGGGGGCGGTAAACGTCAGTCCCCCAATAGCGGTACAAGTCGTGCCGGAGCGAAGCCCAAAACACCCTGAGATAACACTGGAAACCTACCAGTATATCTCGTTTGCCCTGGCCAGGGACTACTCGTGTAATGGCTCTCCTAGACACAGCGCGATGTCAACCCCCAATACCGGGAGAGACGAATCCTGTCTAACCGTCACTGCCTCCAAGTGCTTCGGGACTGCACCCAACCACCACCTGTTTGCACGACTCCTTTGAGCCGTGGTAGGGTAGTGATCAAAGTGCAGTGGGAACACACTCGAGGCGAAGTGCCAGTGTCAAGTCAGCGGACTAAGCTGTACTCATGTCACCTGGGAACTGATGACTGACGATAGGTATAATACCAACCTGTCAGTTCCCGACGAGTCCTGTCCAGTGTACTCGTAACCCAACGAGCACCCGTATACTATCTCCAGTACGACGTACTGATGGCTGTGGGACAGACCATCTCCCACACTGGGATGAGAAGCGCATACGCTAGTCTACTCCGGAGTATCGATGCCCTGTCTCGATAGTCCTGCGACTAGGGACCTGTATAAGGATGTGCTTATAGATTACCCAGCCCCCACTAGTGTGACTGCCATCACAACGCTGGTAATCAAGCAAAGATCCTAAGGGCTCCACTAATGCGTATAAGTGATATAGTAAAATAAACACAAGTACACATTGAAGTAGAGACAAACCAAGTAGCATACTACTATTTTGAGCAAGATTGTATATACAAGGTGAATATCCCAAGCATCCATTAAGTAATATACAAACTAGTATGATACAGTAATGGCCTCTAGGGCATATACACTAACAGTATCCTCTTGGACCACCTGTCCATAATACTGTCCCTCTTCGTCAGAGGGAAAAACTATAACTTTGACAATCACTCTGTCATCCATGTCACCTTTGAAGCCTGGAATGATAACCGTCTCCCGAAAGAGGCTGCCGTTATCAAATCCGTAGAACATGCACTTATGTTCTAAAACTGCTTCCTTATGTTTCTCCAAGATTGGATTAATACAAACTTATTGCATCTAGTGCAAAAACAACACTTGGCGTGGTACTTGACATCTTATGATTGACTCAGTTGCCTATGCACATCATGCACGTCCCTCTCCCTTTTAGTCTGTAAGACACCTTTAGAGAGGGTGACTCCATCACCTGCAGGTACACCACCATGCTAGGAGTCATTTATTCTAAAAACCATTAGAATACAGTCAAAGTACCCACACTGGGAAACTACCCAAATCCAGATCTAAAACCATAGATCTAGAAACCAGAATGTCAAATATTATATCCATATCCTGTCTGGAGAAACAACTGTGTGACGACCACAATACACCCGATCGTAGTATAGGAATTTTACTTCCTATTCTGTGTATGTCATCCAGATACCATGACATCACACCCTACTACCTTCTTAACAGATCCATCCCCTATTCTGATTGAAGTCAAACCCATGACTGTCACATCAAAATTAGATGATCTATCTCCGCTATAACTGCTCAAGTCTATAAATAGACATAAGCAACTTGCCCACTATGCTTCTGCTGCTCCCACTGACTACGACAACCCTCCTACCGGGTCTCATAGCCTGGAACAACAGTAGTGTCAAGTCTGGGTAGATAAGAACCTCCCTGTCACCGTCCTTGAGGCTACCGGAGTACCTCTCGGGTGTCTGAGGTTACCCACCATATCTGCGGAGTGGCTATTGGAATGTCAAACCTGATTGAATATATATGTCCTATTAAATTTTCCGTAATCGTTCTGGAATCACTTCCAGTTCTATCATACTCCCACTACTGTTTTCTGAAAAAGATCCATTTTACTAAAACTGTGGCGAGTCAAGAACAATATCACTATTGATCTTCCAAATGGTAGAATATCAACCCTCGTCATAGCCAGGGTCAACCCACAAACAGCCATTACAGAAACGTGCCCTGAGTTATCCAGAGTCTGGTTTTAAGCATAAGCTGGACAACTCCCCGTACCTTAACATCTTTTAAGGTACGAACTATTCTATGTCCAATATAGAAACTTTGGCACTTATTTAATTGGAACCATATTCAAATCATGCAGCTGTCTCCAGTGCATATCAACTTAATGGAAAGAGGCTAATCAGCATTACTCAACTTAGGAATCCATCCAATTATGAGAAACCTGAAAGAGAAACACGTTTCTCAAAACTATCACTATTATCTGAATACCAATCATAAGTATCTACATCTTCGATCTCTTTGAAGAATCCCGATACTTGTGACACCTGGTTCTCTACTTTATTCTTATACCCACAACTTCTCAAAACTTAGACCTTGTATTTCTACGAAACACTTGTCTAAAAACTAGAGAAGTTATAAGTAAACAGAACATAGTACGAGGACCTACCCCTTTGTCCTGATGGACACCGGACAACATATAATACTCTGTATAAGTCCGCTGAGTTTAATAACTCAAAACCTGTGCGTCGTAGGTTGAAAACTGTACCCTGGCGATTTCCTCAAATATCACCAATTACAACGAATTCTGATATAATGAGGATAATCACCTAATTCCCAATAACTTACTCCCACTCATCATCTGTAAAACCATACAGATATGAGAATGAAACCTGGTAAATACATACCCTGGAGTAAGTATCCAATCGGGAAAACAGTTTTCCTTTAACAATGCACTGAAACATGAAAATGTTTCGTAGGGGTATCCTGGTATTCATAGTAATGCCTCTTCCATAATCCAATTCATGACTATAACCGTATATTTCACTGCCATCTCTCCAAGTCCCTTTATTTGTCTTTAGTCATTACCTTCTGTACACCATCGTTAGGCTAAATGGTTTTCTTCCTTCCCTACCGTTCGGCACCAGCCTATGGTTAGGAAGAAGACTATCCAGTAAGCATAATAGGTGTACCCTCCTAAACCAAGGAGTACTCGCAACTGAGAGAAGGTGATGATAAAAGACAACCGAATAATACCTTATTCTTTTAAAGGTGAAATAGGAGTGGCGACGATGTACGCGGTTTGGTCGTGAATGATAACAGTCGCAATTTACTTTGCCCTCTTTCTAATCCCTTTATTTTGTCTTTACATATTACCTTCTGCACACCCTACTTAGGCTAATTGGTTTTCTTCATTCCCTACCTTTTGGCACCTGCCTATGGTTTGGAAGAAGACTTTCCAATAAGCGTAATAGGTGTACTCTCCTAAACCAAGGAGCTCTCGCAACCTGAGAGAAGGTGATAATAAAAGACAACTGAATAAACCAATTCTATTTCTCCTGAACCTGGATCCATCCTCGAAGAAGTCCCTTCGAGTTCGTATATAACCATACGATGGATCTATCCAATAGAAGTGGATGTCCGTAGTAATACGGGTGTTCTGAGAAATACAAAGGGTAAAAGAAGGAGTGGCAATGACTTATGCAACTTAGACAATCCAAAAGCCAGTATTTTAAGAAGGTTCGGTCAACTTGGTCACTAAGTTATAGTCTAGGGTCGGTCAAAGGACACTACCAAAGAGAGAGAGAAAAGAAACACTCTGTGTGCACTCTATCCTAGATCAGAATGGTTATCACTTTATCTAATCCGGAAACCTCCCACTGTCCTGTCAAATTCTCCTCCAAACCTGAAAGAAGAATTAATCGGGATCACCCGAAGAGTAAACCAACTCATCAGTGGGAATCGGGATCCAACTCTCATCGCATGATAACGTGATGGAATGCATCCACATTACTCATACTCCAGAAGGTATGCGCATACTTGACAAGTTTCAGTTTCTTTAGAAACTCCCGATATGATTTTTGCCCCATGCTCTTATAACCTTGGCGTTAGGTCAAAATGTCATAAGTCACATGCCAAGTTCTACCCATCACTATCTTGTTAATTTGAACCCACCCGCACATGCCCTTGGCGTTAGGTCAAAATGGCAGAACGGCTGTCCCAAACCAACTCATCTATCTATGCAACAAATGAATACCCAGCAGCTACCAAACACTATGCCTTGGCGTTGGTCAAAATACATAGCTTGAATACTACTGAATACCCAAAAGAAGTGACGGAGGGCTACAGCTGGTTTTTGGCGAAAAACCTTTAACGTAGTGAACTTGATATCGCTGAAGGAACCTGATAGCTTTTTAAAATATAGTGGCGAAAACCTTTTGCTAAAGAGGTCATTCCCGATGAAGGGATCTCGGCTCTTTCCTCGTGGAATGAGGTGCTGGATATTCCACTGAATACCGCGGTGCAAAGCAACTTGTAATCGACTATAGTGAAGTTATTACCCTGACGCAAACTTTTGCCCAAGGGGTCAGTCCCGGTGAAAGGATATCGGCCCTTGCCCCGTCGAATGAGGTGCAGGATATTCCACTGAATACCGCTATGCATAACAAAAGGAAACGTCTTTGCAATAACACTTTTTAAATTTGTTCCAATAACTGTAAACAGGTTTGTTTTACTTTGCATTGATAAGAATCAACGCAGTCCCATCAATCAATCACACCAGAAAAGAACGAAAATAAAATGTACGTATATGCCATCCGCATTCGTCACTGGGTCCCATCATCACCCGTTAGGTTACTTAACTAACGACAGAGCGGGGACTGGACTAGCGCGGGTGTAAAACATATACAACATCTAATAGTATATAAACCAATATACAATAATCGCTCCAGGCGTGATAATATGCAACATTACAGAAAAGTAATAAGCATCACAGAGCAATACAGATAATCTGGGATCCCCGGGTTTCACAGAGCCGCTGCTGAAACCCGACGTTCCCCTGTCGTGTGGATAGCCTGTGCAATGAAACCTAGACCCCTACGGGTGCGGCAAGTTACCCGCCAAAACCTGAAGCGAGGAAGCCCCCTACAGCAAAGTGAATGGACCACCCTGCACTTCACGGAATCCGGTAATCTTGGGCACCCCTCCTTGGGTCAACCTGTACCCCCTACGAGTGCGGCGAATAGTCTGCCAATTCTAGAGTGATGCCCCTCTGCCTCTCAAAGCCATGAGATGCGGACCCGTTGCCCCTCAGAACCCGGCTATCCGTGCACTCCGTCGCGGGGCAAAACCTAGTACAGTAATGAAAATAGTACAACAAGTACATCGACCGCAACCTGGTCGTGCCCCAAAAGAATATTATACAACAGGCAGTGACGGCAGTCCACATGTTAGACGCTCGCCCCGCAATATCAAATGTACAAATAAATCCAAACTGCACTATCATTGCACACTGCTATCCACCACGACAAATCCGCAACATCACAGCACAACACAGAACATCAACGCGAATGTCACGTTCGCAAACTCGTCTAAAAGAACTATAGCAATCAGACGCGGTTTACCGACCAAATGACGTTCCCGGTCGGAGATATAATGTAAGCACTGTAAACTAACATGTTTAAATTTCGATCGACTAAATATCACAAATTGGGCCCCACGAACAACTGGTGAACAGTAACAAAATCTGGGCCCAAAATATATATACCAAAAACCCCAATTTCCAACATAGAATACGCTGTAGAAAATTGAGTGAGTGATCTCACTTTCCTGCGGCGGATCCGCGGCCAAACCTATGCTTGGGCCGCGGAACCGCGGCGGAACAGTCGAATCACTTGCTCGAATTTCTCCAGTATTCTAAAAAAACCCTGCTTGATTTTCTGGTATGGTCAAAATGACATTTGGACCAGTTTGAAAATTAACAGAAACTTTAATCTTGAAAATTGTAGTTTTTGAAAATCCGGTTCGATCGATGTTTTAAACGCCTTAGCACAAGTTAGTATAGCAAAATGGTGAGGCTCTGATACCACTGTAAGTCTACGGTAGCGCCCCGGCCGTCTACAGACGCCAAATGCGGAACAAAAACTTTTTAACTGGCGCTATCGTATACTTTAACCCGGATCTGCCATTATTGCTAAACTAACAAACTGTAAAGAGTGTAGAAAGGTTATACCGAACGATCCGAGCCTTCGTTCTTTAACCATCATCCCACGCTCCGTTGCGGCTGCTCCGATCTCATCGATCTTCGATCTGCTCGTCCAGGTGGCACCACGTCACTGATTCTTTAAACGGGCTCCCGCCTCTGACTTGAGGCAACTCGGTCGTCAAGTTTGCCAAAAGAGACGACCAAGAATGATGTAGAGAATGAGTGGAATACTTTGTCTCGCTTCGTCCAAAACCATGGACGAACGGTTAATGAAGTTGCCGTGGGAATCGGGTGATGGAATGAAATGAGCTGTGAAATTCCATGCACCCTAAAATCTATCATATCTTTTTCAACCATCTTTTTCAAGTGAGAGAGAGCAAGAGATGAGGGGAAAGGGGCCGGCCATATATAGGGAGGAGGAGGGTGAGTGTAGGAGCAAAGTGGGTGAGCATAAGGATAAATATCAACAACAAATATCCTTAAGCAAAACAAAACTCATTAATGAAATGAATGACTCACTAAACCTAGTCATCCATTCATTAATGCAACCAATGAAAACACAACACCAATTAACCAAGTCATCACCTTCTAGAACCTTCTAGAAGTATGACTCACCCTCATCCAAGAAAAGATAAATCCGTCTTTAACCGAATGTTAAAAGACGGCTGATAGGAAACTGGAAACTGACAACTTCCAAAAGTGATCCCGAAACGACTTTCAGGATAACCCCGTAATTGTATAAAAATACCCGCATTTGTATTACGACCGAATACAAATGCAACTGAGACAAAGATATTATATCTACTCAATATAATACTCGGATCCGGCTTAAACCAAAGCCGGCCAGTATCATCTGCCCGAAAAATAACACGTGCGTAAACGCACGTGCATTTTCCGAACCCTGCCATAAAACCATACGGCCTCTACAACGTTTCGCCCGAACTTGGGAAACTGTCTGTGGGGGACTCTAATGACTCGTCAGTACCCTGGCAGTGGGTTTAACCACAAAACGTCAGCGGCATTAGCAATGCGTAACGGCTGCCCATGGACTGACCTCAAGGGAGGCCGATGAGCGAACTCATTCGGAAACCCTACTGAGCCTAACAGTGATAATGTATATACAGTCCGGTCCGTTCGTCAATGAGTATCGCATATCTGCCTAAGGGGCTAGTAACGTCAGACCCCCAATAGCAGTATAAGTCGTGTCGGAGTGTAGCGCAATAACACCCTGAGATACTACTGGAGTACCTACCAGTAAATCTCCTGCCACGGCCGTGGGATTTGTGTAATGGCTCTCCTAGACACAGTACGATCTCGCCTCCAATACCGGGAGAGACGAATCCCCTGCCGATCCGCTCACGTGCCTCCATATGGCTCGGGACTGTACCCAAAAGCTACCTGTTTGCACGACTCCTTTGAGCCGTGGTAGGGTAGAAATCAAAGCACAGTGGGAACTCACACGAGACAAATGACGACCTCAGGTCGATGAACTAACCTATACACATGTCACCAGGGAACTGCTATCTGACGATAGATATAGTACTAACTAGCAGATTCCCGGCGAGTCCTGTCTGGTGTACTCATAACCCAATGAGCACCTGTATACATCTTAGGTGATCCAACTGACACCAGTGGCTTGTGAGACCGGCCACCGCCCCTCGTCGGGGTCTTGACTGTATACACTAGTCTACTCCGGAGTATCGATGCCCTGTCTCGAAACTCCCACGACTAGGGACCACAATTAAGGATATGCGTATAAACCACCCAACTCTCACGTATATGATCGCCATCATACTGTTGGTAGTAAAGCAAGATCTTAAGGGCTCTATCAAAGTGTAACATGTAATCAGTCACCTGAACACGTACACGATTGATAAAGGCAAACCAGATAGCATACTATCATCTCGAGTAAGACTGTCCTACCGGTATAGGTCCTCCGCAATCATTGCAATCACGTACCTGCGATCCAATAATTGACTATGAGGGCACTATCTCCAACAATCTCCCACTTGCACTCAAGGCTAATTATTGCGATGTCGACTACTCACAGCCCGTGTGAAACCGAACATCCAACTCCTCTTCTAATCAGTTTCACAAAGCTCGTTTGTAAAACTATTGTGTTCGAGAAATAGCCTCAGTGAGTGGATCCGCCAGGTTGTTTCTTTCTATGTCTCTCTTAATCTCAAGTTCGCGGAGAAAGCCATCTCCCGAATTGAGTAATACCTGTCTTAGAATATGTCTGGATATCTGATGGGACCTTGGTTCATAAATGAACTCCAAATCCAAACTTCTTAGACTGTATCGAAAACTGAACCTAATCAGTATCCGGCACCATGCCTCCCACAGTATCCTCTTGGACCACCTGTCCATAATACTGTCCCTTTTCGTCAGAGGGAAAAACTATAACTCTGACAATCACTCTGTCATCCATGTCACCTTTGAAGCCTGGAATGATAACCGTCTCCCGAAAGAGGCTGCCGTTATCAAATCCGTAGAACATGCACTTATGTTCTAAAACTGCTTCCTTATGTTTCTCCAAGATTGGATTAATACAAACTTATTGCATCTAGTGCAAAAACAACACTTGGCGTGGTACTTGACATCTTATGATTGACTCAGTTGCCTATGCACATCATGCACATCCCTCTCCCTTTTAGTCTGTAAGACACCTTTAGAGAGGGTGACTCCATCACCTGCAGGTACACCACCATGCTAGGAGTCATTTATTCTAAAAACCATTAGAATACAGTCAAAGTACCCACACTGGGAAACTACCCAAATCCAGATCTAAAACCATAGATCTAGAAACCAGAATGTCAAATATTATATCCATATCCTGTCTGGAGAAACAACTGTGTGACGACCACAATACACCCGATCGTAGTATAGGAATTTTACTTCCTATTCTGTGTATGTCATCCAGATACCATGACATCACACCCTACTACCTTCTTAACAGATCCATCCCCTATTCTGATTGAAGTCAAACCCATGTCTGTCACATCAAAATTAGATGATCTATCTCCGCTATAACTGCTCAAGTCTATAAATAGACATAAGCAACTTGCCCACTATGCTTCTGCTGCTCCCACTGACTACGACAACCCTCCTACCGGGTCTCATAGCCTGGAACAACAGTAGTGTCAAGTCTGGGTAGATAAGAACCTCCCTGTCACCGTCCTTGAGGCTACCGGAGTACCTCTCGGGTGTCTGAGGTTACCCACCATATCTGCGGAGTGGCTATTGGAATGTCAAACCTGATTGAATATATATGTCCTATTAAATTTTCCGTAATCGTTCTGGAATCACTTCCAGTTCTACCATACTCCCACTACTGTTTTCTGAAAAAGATCCATTTTACTAAAACTGTGGCGAGTCAAGAACAATATCACTATTGATCTTCCAAATGGTAGAATATCAACCCTCGTCATAGCCAGGGTCAACCCACAAACAGCCATTACAGAAACGTGCCCTGAGTTATCCAGAGTCTGGTTTTAAGCATAAGCTGGACAACTCCCCGTACCTTAACATCTTTTAAGGTACGAACTATTCTATGTCCAATATAGAAACTTTGGCACTTATTTAATTGGAACCATATTCAAATCATGCAGCTGTCTCCAGTGCATATCAACTTAATGGAAAGAGGCTAATCAGCATTACTCAACTTAGGAATCCATCCAATTATGAGAAACCTGAAAGAGAAACACGTTTCTCAAAACTATCACTATTATCTGAATACCAATCATAAGTATCTACATCTTCGATCTCTTTGAAGAATCCCGATACTTGTGACACCTGGTTCTCTACTTTATTCTTATACCCACAACTTCTCAAAACTTAGACCTTGTATTTCTACGAAACACTTGTCTAAAAACTAGAGAAGTTATAAGTAAACAGAACATAGTACGAGGACCTACCCCTTTGTCCTGATGGACACCGGACAACATATAATACTCTGTATAAGTCCGCTGAGTTTAATAACTCAAAACCTGTGCGTCGTAGGTTGAAAACTGTACCCTGGCGATTTCCTCAAATATCACCAATTACAACGAATTCTGATATAATGAGGATAATCACCTAATTCCCAATAACTTACTCCCACTCATCATCTGTAAAACCATACAGATATGAGAATGAAACCTGGTAAATACATACCCTGGAGTAAGTATCCAATCGGGAAAACAGTTTTCCTTTAACAATGCACTGAAACATGAAAATGTTTCGTAGGGGTATCCTGGTATTCATAGTAATGCCTCTTCCATAATCCAATTCATGACTATAACCGTATATTTCACTGCCATCTCTCCAAGTCCCTTTATTTGTCTTTAGTCATTACCTTCTGTACACCATCGTTAGGCTAAATGGTTTTCTTCCTTCCCTACCGTTCGGCACCAGCCTATGGTTAGGAAGAAGACTATCCAGTAAGCATAATAGGTGTACCCTCCTAAACCAAGGAGTACTCGCAACTGAGAGAAGGTGATGATAAAAGACAACCGAATAATACCTTATTCTTTTAAAGGTGAAATAGGAGTGGCGACGATGTACGCGGTTTGGTCGTGAATGATAACAGTCGCAATTTACTTTGCCCTCTTTCTAATCCCTTTATTTTGTCTTTACATATTACCTTCTGCACACCCTACTTAGGCTAATTGGTTTTCTTCATTCCCTACCTTTTGGCACCTGCCTATGGTTTGGAAGAAGACTTTCCAATAAGCGTAATAGGTGTACTCTCCTAAACCAAGGAGCTCTCGCAACCTGAGAGAAGGTGATAATAAAAGACAACTGAATAAACCAATTCTATTTCTCCTGAACCTGGATCCATCCTCGAAGAAGTCCCTTCGAGTTCGTATATAACCATACGATGGATCTATCCAATAGAAGGGGATGTCCGTAGTAATACGGGTGTTCTGAGAAATACAAAGGGTAAAAGAAGGAGTGGCAATGACTTATGCAACTTAGACAATCCAAAAGCCAGTATTTTAAGAAGGTTCGGTCAACTTGGTCACTAAGTTATAGTCTAGGGTCGGTCAAAGGACACTACCAAAGAGAGAGAGAAAAGAAACACTCTGTGTGCACCCTATCCTAGATCAGAATGGTTATCACTTTATCTAATCCGGAAACCTCCCACTGTCCTGTCAAATTCTCCTCCAAACCTGAAAGAAGAATTAATCGGGATCACCCGAAGAGTAAACCAACTCATCAGTGGGAATCGGGATCCAACTCTCATCGCATGATAACGTGATGGAATGCATCTGTTAGTTATATGTATGCCCTAGAGGCCATTACTGTACATTAGATGTATATTGTAGTGGATGCTGGGACGTATATAGGGAGGACTTTCTTACTCGACATGATAGTATGCTATCTGGTTGATCTTTACCTTAACGTGTACACTGATTGTCTCTCTGTTACATGTTGGTAAAGCCCTTAGGATGTGTACTTGACTATCTGGACTATGATGCGGATCATACTAGTGGGGACATGGTAGTCCATAAGTACATCCTTCAAAGTCCCTAGTCGTGGGTGTATCGAGACAGGGCATCGATATACCAGAGTAGACTAGCGTGTATCTTCTCGACCCATACAGATGGGCGATGGATGATCCCATATCCATTGGTGTTTGACATCGGAGATGATATACGGGTGCTCAGTAGAGACTGGGTACACTGGACGGACTCGCCGAGAACTCCCAGATGGTATTATACCTCACGTCAGATGGCAGTTCTCTGGTGACACTGGTACAGAGTAGTCTGTTGACCCGAGATCGTCATAGAGTCTTGTGTGGTTCCCACTGTGCTTTGATTTCCATCTTACCACGTCCAAGAGGGCGTGCAAAACGGTGGTTTTTGGGTACAGTCCCGAGTCACATGGAGGCAATGAGCGATAGGAGGGGATTCGTCTCTCCCGGTATAGGGAGTTGATGTTGCGCTGTGTTCGATTGGCTATAACAGGAAATCCCTGGCCAGGGTTGCTGAGATTTACTGGTAAGTGTTACCAGTAGTTTCTCGAAGTGTTATAGACCTCGTATCGACACGACTTATCGAGCTATTGGGGTCTGACGTTTACCACCCCTAGGCGAGATATGCGACATATCAGACGATCAGACCGGACTGTACGGTAGTGTTACTGGTCGGATTCACTGGAGTGTGAGCGGGCTTGCTCGTCGATCTTCAGATCGCTCAATACCCGGATGGCCGTTACGTTTAGCAGACCGCTTGCGGCTTGTGGATGCTTGATATGATCATCATCCGCTGCCGGCGTATTGACGAGTCTTTAGAGTCCTACACAGAGGTTTCCTGGCTCAAGCGAAACGAAATAGGAGCGCATATGAGATATGTGCGGGACCGAGAATAATGCGTGTATGTGATACCGTATTCCATTCTCGCGATAAATGTATCGAATGGTTGTATGTGATATAACCTAGTTATCGATTCAAGCGTTGATTCGATAAGCCGATATATTGTATACTAGTCGGTTGTGTGCAACATAACCGGGTCATTGAATCAAGTGTTGATTTAATGATTTAATGCATAATTATATATTTGATATATTACTTTGCGTTAACTAGTATTGGTTCACTTTATATGGATTTTCTCACTTGTAATGTGCACATTGTATATGTGATATACATTTGTACATTAGCTTGTATCATGTTTGATGATACATGATTGTTTAAGTGTATGTTAAGAATAAACCATGGTTATTTATATGATTAGGGTTTTATTTCCTTATCTTATTTATTTATCTATTTATTCATTTTGGAAATAATTAGAAAAGGCATGAAAAGAAAATGGTGGCTAATTTTGTTTCATATTGAAGCTTCTTGAAGACTTTGACCTAGTGACCATTTTGTTCTTATCCTTAACCCTAACCATTCTATTAACCATGGTATTTTCTCTACACTTGACTAAGGTTGAATATATGATAAGTATTGATTTACTTTTCTTTTTAATTTAACTTATCATAACTATTATCTTCTTCTTCTTCATTCTTCAAGTGAAGAAAACCAAGCTTCATCAATGGTGATTGATGTTTTTGAGTGAGAAATCCATTTCCAAAGTTTACCCACATCCTATTTCTTCATCCTCTACCTCTTGCCAAGAAGTAGAGTGTGTTTCCTTCACAACTTTTCACGGTTTGGTGAAGGTGGAGCTTGATTCATCGATGCCTCGACGTAGATCATCTTCGGCATGGACATCGACGACCTAGCTTGCCCATTCTCCGACGAAGCCGACTCTAGAGCCCGGATTTGATTTGGACAGCGGAGACGACCTCGTTGCGGAGCTTTGGAGATGGAGCAAACGGATCTACAAAGGTTGTATTTCCGTATTTTCTTTAGCTAAGTTGTTAGCTAGCTTTCTTTTCGCCTAGACATCTAGTTATAGATCCGTACACTAGGGTTTGTAGGCACCATAATTTTTTGAAATTGCCATGGTTGATGGCTTGGGAGACCTCACTAGGGTGCCTAGGATCCCTGCAGTGGTATCAGAGCCTAGCTAGAGCCTTAGGCGATCCCCGGACGGAATTAGAAACCCGATCGAACCCGAAATCCCAAACCTTACATGCTCTCTGTACTTTTTTCAAAACTGTTGATTTTTGGCAATTAAAAATATCCAGAAAAACAAGCAGGCTTTTTTAAGAATTACTGTGAAATTTGGTAGCCTAATTCCACCAAAGCGCGGCGGAAGCGCCGCATAAAGGGGGTTTGTGCGGCGGAAGCGCCGCCAATCAGAAGCCGACACGTGTCATTTTTCACAGTAATTCCCATAATCCAGTGCTGGTTTTCCTGGAATATTTAAACTGAACTCAAGAGTTGAGTTGTTCTGAGTTGTTTTGGGAATCATTGTTTCGATCGGAAAGTCTAATTCTGTCCATGTGTTTTCCGGATAAATTTTAGAATATGTTAAAAAGTTCGACCGGATATAAATACCCGATTTTTCCCCTGTCGGGAAATTTCCAAGTGTTGGATTTTTCCGTAGTTTAACGACGTTCTAAGTAGTGCAAGTAACGCGATGGACCCTCTAGAAGACAACAAACCTTAACTCGATTATGTGACCGTCTTGAACTGCCCTTTGAACCTTCGGGTTTGGGGCAGTACGGCGTGCCACATGTGAGGCGTTGGCTTGACCCTTCTACGGCTGGACCGTTGGTACTGAGGCACGAACGGAATGTTGTTAGACTTGTTTCATGTGTTGATCTGTATCGGGAAAACTTGGGTATTCGATTGTTCGATCGAAAAGTTTAACATTTTCTGTTTATCTGGAATGGGATACAATAATTGGAATTCACAATAGTTATATGATAACTGAATGAATATTATAAACGTAGCAGTTCAGTCTCACTTGATCGGTTGCCACGGAATTTTGATGTGATCAGAAGTCCGTCGCAATCACGTAGCGTACGCGGATATTCGCCGGTAAACTTAATAGACAGCCTCACTCCATAGCCCCGACCAAGTGACTGTAGGAGAACCCCGTCGCCGAAAGCATCCGTTCGGGTGCTCGCGGTAGCGGTGTTCCGCCTTGGTGCACTTTGTCGACGGCGTCGGGGGTGCGGCCGTCTACTGAAGTTTGCGACGAGTATTCGATCAGGATGTCGGGAATCTTGTTGAATTGCCCGACTTGGTATTGAAAAGTGTTTTCGATTTTGAGACTAAAATGCGGGGTTTATAATTGTTAGGCATGTGATGTCTAAGGAATTCATTTGGTCAGGCATGCGATGTCTGAGGTGGTTGCGGATTCCAACTGTTGTAGTTTTACACTTTCTTTTCTGTGACCGTAAGTGTAATATGTGATATCGCCGGTTTCGTTGCTATATGTCAACGACAATTGGGATGCGCATATTTACTTACGTTGATGACATGTGATGTTATGTGTTGCTGGATATGTTATATTGGATCGTCGTGTTTGAATAGCCGGGGGTTTTTATGTGAGATGAGTGTTTTTCATTTTCATTCATGTAAAAACTTGTATGTAATATTCTTTTATTGGGGCGCTTCCAGGTTGCGGAAGTTGTCACCGTTTGTATATTATTTACTTTTCCGCACTAGGATAGACCCAAGGAGGAGGGCACAAGTAACCGAGTTCTGGGGTCCAGTGGGAGACCAACTCGAGGAGTCGAGTCTGGGTCTCCTAACTCCAGAATTGGCAGGGTTGCTTGCCGCCCTCGTAGGGGTCTAGGGGTGTGGGTTTGGCTATTCATCACGACCGTGGAATCCGTGTTTTGTACTGGCTCGTATTGAAAACACGGACGTCCTAGTATATCCAATATTTCATATGATTCTTCTGCTGCGATATCTGTGATGCGATCATGTGATGTTCTATGATAGATACTAGATATAGTATATATGATATATTATATAGACGTTACTTATGTTTTACACCCGCGCTAGCCCTGCCCCGCTCTGTCGTTAGTTACCTAACCTAACGGTGCACGAGGGGACATCGAGGCGAATGCGGATGGCATAAGTGTACGTCATATCTATCTGTGATGTTTAGGTACTTAAATGATGGGACTTCATTAATGAGATTAATGAAATAAAAGAAACCTAAGATGTTGTAGAATCGAATTTCAAAATAAAACAGGTAGCTACAGTTCTTGCTTTGCATAGCGGTATATGTGATATATCCTGCACCTTATTCGATAAGGAAAGGACCGAGATCCCTTCACCGGGAGTGACTCCTTTAGCAATAACTGGCAGATGCTACACATTCGGTTTGTCTTTTGATAGCTTTTAAGAGTTCTGCTTTGCACAGTGATATATGTGATATATCCCGCACCTCATTCGACGAGGAAAGGACCGACGATCCCTTCACCGGGAGTGACTCCTTTAGCAAAACTAGAAAAGCCTCAAAAGCACTCCATTTTAAAAATCATTTGATTCTACAACGATATCAAGTTCATTACGCAATAGGTTTTTATAAAAACCTGACGTAGCCCTCCGTCATTTCAGATAAATCCTGTTTAGTATTCGTGCTGCGTTTGTTGACCTTGTCAAGGCGCAGTGTGCGGTAGCTAACCAGTATTTATCTGCTTATGCATATGATGCAGATTGGGTTAGGGTAGTCGTGCGGCCTTGTTGACCTTGTCAAGGGTCGTGCGGGTGGGTTTGATTCAATCAAGAAATGACGGGTTGAACTTGACTTGCGGTCTATGGTTTGTTGACCTTGTCAAGGTCATAGATCGTTTGGGGCAAAATATTATCGGGAATTTCAAGTGTTGAAATTTGCAATGAGATTGCATACCTTCTATGAGATAGTTGGATCCCGATACCCGCTGCGAGTAAGTGTTACTCCTGGGAGAGTTTTATACATTACAATTAGCCGATCAAGTAGGTGTCTAGAAAGATGTCAACGGGGTTACGCCTCTGGGAAAACGAGGTTTACATTAATTAGGTTCGTGCGAAAGCACGGGGGACCTCCCTCAAAGTACCGACACTGGCCTGGCTGAAAGATTGGCGAACTTGTAGTGTGTAATTAATCCCGGCTAGTCTTTCCTTTTAGGGTTTGAAGGAAGATTTGATAAAAAGCAGTGGGAGACATCCTGATTAGATAAAATAATAACCAATCTATTCTTGTAAGAGCGCACGCTGAGTGTTTTCTTCTCTCTCTCTCCTGGTAGCGACCATATCACGCCTTAATCAAGAAAATAATACGGATTATTGACCGAACCAGCTTGTTATACTGAGCTGGGGAACGTTGGTCCCGCTCCAACTTATAATTGTTATAAGACAGAGCAGGAAATTGGGGAATACCAGATTTCCCGTGCCGCCCAAACGAAGAGAGTGCATGCTGATGCATCATCTTCGGGTGTGTTCATTATACAGAACTGTTTCTCAGTATCCTCCGCATCCTTGGTATATGATACCGGATCAGGATCCCAGATATGTAAAATGTTACATAGGGCTACAAAAGGGTAGAAAAACTGAGAACGGGTGATAAGTTTCATGAGGCAGAAAACGGGGCAGGTGTTGCAGCCAAGTCTGTCGGTCACTGTCACCCTGTATTACCAATACATTGATTCTGAACAAATGCTATTAGCTACCGAACCTGATATACAAAATCATATCAGTTTCTTTATTAGTAAAGAAATGGTAAAATTTTGTATTGTTGGATAATGTTTTGAACATTTCCTATATCAAAAGTTGATCGGTTCAGGCACGTTATCTAAAAGCATTGATGTTCTAAATCAAAATACAGTTCTTAGTATACGGAACACACACAAGAAGAAGAGTTCAGAAATGGACGGATCCTTCTTAAGGTATTGTAGACTAGGTCATATCAATGCGACCTGACTAGCTGGAGTTACATTTAGATGCATATTTAAATCTGTTTGAATTTACATCTTGTGAAACTCGCCAGTCATGTCACAAAGATAAGATGACCATAGCTCTGTTTATTGGAAACAGAGAAAGAGTTAGTGAACTCTTGGGATGATACATGTTGATGTATGTAGGTCCCCTGTCTACACATACCAAGACCGGTTCTTTATACTTCATTACGTTCTCTGATGATCTCTTTAGATTCAGACCTATGTTCCTGTTGAAACACAAGTCCGAACCTTTTGAGGTATTCACAGAATATAAGTGAGAAGTAGAGAACCAAAATACGGGTATAAGTATTATGTCCTTTGATGAGATCGAGGAGGAGAATACTTGAGCATGGAATTCCTGGACTATTCTAAAGGAGAATGAGATTCTCTCTCAGCATTACTCCTCCGTATACACCATAGCACGTTGGTATGTCGGGGCGGAGCAATTGCACCCTATTCGATATGGTGTGCTCTATGATGAGTAAAACTGAGTTACCTATTTCCTTTTGGGAGTTATGCACTTATGAAGCTGCATACCTATTGAATTAGGGTTCGAATCAAATCAAAGCCTACCGTTTCATATGTGATATGGAAAGGGAAGAGTCTATATCTTAAGTTAGTTAAGATTTGGGGTTGTCTGGCCTATGTCTAAAAGCAAAATCCGGACAAGCTCGAGGCAACGTCTGTAATGTACAACTGGAAAGGTTCCAGCTATACAAATGACAGCAGCTGATTTGGTAAAACCAAAGGATTCAGTAGAAACCAACGAACCTCAGCCTCTCCGCCGATCTACTAGGGTTCCTCACCCACCTGAGAGATACTTCTGTTTCTCTATGACAGTGGGAGCGAGGATTGCATCATGAGATGATGACCCAACTAGTTTCGAGCTGGCCATCAGGAGTGGGACTCTATAAGAATGGCTGGATGCTTAGCGATCTGAGATGGAATCCTTATACACCAACAAAGTATGGACTTTAGTTGCTATATCTGAAGGGTTAAATCCCCATCAGGAGCAAGTATATCTTGAGAAGATTACTTGGTGTAGATGGAAAAGTTGAGACTTTCAAAGCTAGACTTGTTAAAGGTTTTCTTCATTGACCAGGCGTGGATAATGATGAAACCTTTTCCAATACCTATGCTTAAGTCCATCCAGATCCTACTTGCCACGGCTACATACCATGACTACGATATCTGGCGGTTGGGTGCCATGACATATTTTCTAAATGATGTTTTAGAAGAGCGTGTCTATAAGTACACAGCCAGAGGGCTTCGTAGACAGTGGGAGCAGCGGAAACGTATGCAAGATGTTTTATAAGATAAAGCAGGCATCGCGGAGATGGAACATCTGTTTTGATGGATTAGTCAAAAAAGTTGACATCATCAAAATGGTAGATGAACCTTGTATAAACAAAAAGATAGTAGGGAGTATGGTGGTGATCCTCGTAGAGTACGTGGATGACATACTCTTGATAAGAAAGGAGTTTCTTATGCTACGCTCGATCAATCTCCGTTTATCACAATGATTCTCCATATAGGATCAAGGTGATACCTGCTAAATCCTGGATTTTGGATCTATGAGATAGATCTAAGTGGATGTTAGGAAACTCACTAGTTGTAGTGAGAAGGTATCAATCGATCCTGGGGAGAATCACTGAAAGTGTTCCAGGGTGATAAAGACGACTGAATGTCAGTCGCAGGCATTGTCTTTACCCTAAGTAAAGGGACGGTATGTTGGAAGAGTTCCAAGCTAGATACCGTGACATACTAGACGATAAAGGCACGATACATCGCTACTTAAAGATGCTACCAAAGAGGATGTTTGGATGTATAATGGTTCATGAGATGAACTATGTTCCTACCATTGTGAGACAATGGAGTTGTGGCTTATGCCAAGGAACGTCCGTCCCATCAGTGATCCAGACATATTCTAAGGCAGTATCACTTGATCATGGAGATGGTTGATCTCCAGAGTGATCGAGGCAAGGAGAGTAGACTTAGAGGATAACGCAGCGGATCCACTCACGAAGGCCTATTCCCAGAGAGAGACTTTTATGAGATGGTTGAGTATGAGATACTACAACCACTGCTACAGATGGCCCTAGTGCAAGTGGGAGATTGTTAGTTATATGTATGCCCTAGAGGCCATTACTGTACATTAGATGTATATTGTAGTGGATGCTGGGACGTATATAGGGAGGACTTTCTTACTCGACATGATAGTATGCTATCTGGTTGATCTTTACCTTAACGTGTACACTGATTGTCTCTCTGTTACATGTTGGTAAAGCCCTTAGGATGTGTACTTGACTATCTGGACTATGATGCGGATCATACTAGTGGGGACATGGTAGTCCATAAGTACATCCTTCAAAGTCCCTAGTCGTGGGTGTATCGAGACAGGGCATCGATATACCAGAGTAGACTAGCGTGTATCTTCTCGACCCATACAGATGGGCGATGGATGATCCCATATCCATTGGTGTTTGACATCGGAGATGATATACGGGTGCTCAGTAGAGACTGGGTACACTGGACGGACTCGCCGAGAACTCCCAGATGGTATTATACCTCACGTCAGATGGCAGTTCTCTGGTGACACTGGTACAGAGTAGTCTGTTGACCCGAGATCGTCATAGAGTCTTGTGTGGTTCCCACTGTGCTTTGATTTCCATCTTACCACGTCCAAGAGGGCGTGCAAAACGGTGGTTTTTGGGTACAGTCCCGAGTCACATGGAGGCAATGAGCGATAGGAGGGGATTCGTCTCTCCCGGTATAGGGAGTTGATGTTGCGCTGTGTTCGATTGGCTATAACAGGAAATCCCTGGCCAGGGTTGCTGAGATTTACTGGTAAGTGTTACCAGTAGTTTCTCGAAGTGTTATAGACCTCGTATCGACACGACTTATCGAGCTATTGGGGTCTGACGTTTACCACCCCTAGGCGAGATATGCGACATATCAGACGATCAGACCGGACTGTACGGTAGTGTTACTGGTCGGATTCACTGGAGTGTGAGCGGGCTTGCTCGTCGATCTTCAGATCGCTCAATACCCGGGTGGCCGTTACGTTTAGCAGACCGCTTGCGGCTTGTGGATGCTTGATATGATCATCATCCGCTGCCGGCGTATTGACGAGTCTTTAGAGTCCTACACAGAGGTTTCCTGGCTCAAGCGAAACGAAATAGGAGCGCATATGAGATATGTGCGGGACCGAGAATAATGCGTGTATGTGATACCGTATTCCATTCTCGCGATAAATGTATCGAATGGTTGTATGTGATATAACCTAGTTATCGATTCAAGCGTTGATTCGATAAGCCGATATATTGTATACTAGTCGGTTGTGTGCAACATAACCGGGTCATTGAATCAAGTGTTGATTTAATGATTTAATGCATAATTATATATTTGATATATTACTTTGCGTTAACTAGTATTGGTTCACTTTATATGGATTTTCTCACTTGTAATGTGCACATTGTATATGTGATATACATTTGTACATTAGCTTGTATCATGTTTGATGATACATGATTGTTTAAGTGTATGTTAAGAATAAACCATGGTTATTTATATGATTAGGGTTTTATTTCCTTATCTTATTTATTTATCTATTTATTCATTTTGGAAATAATTAGAAAAGGCATGAAAAGAAAATGGTGGCTAATTTTGTTTCATATTGAAGCTTCTTGAAGACTTTGACCTAGTGACCATTTTGTTCTTATCCTTAACCCTAACCATTCTATTAACCATGGTATTTTCTCTACACTTGACTAAGGTTGAATATATGATAAGTATTGATTTACTTTTCTTTTTAATTTAACTTATCATAACTATTATCTTCTTCTTCTTCATTCTTCAAGTGAAGAAAACCAAGCTTCATCAATGGTGATTGATGTTTTTGAGTGAGAAATCCATTTCCAAAGTTTACCCACATCCTATTTCTTCATCCTCTACCTCTTGCCAAGAAGTAGAGTGTGTTTCCTTCACAACTTTTCACGGTTTGGTGAAGGTGGAGCTTGATTCATCGATGCCTCGACGTAGATCATCTTCGGCATGGACATCGACGACCTAGCTTGCCCATTCTCCGACGAAGCCGACTCTAGAGCCCGGATTTGATTTGGACAGCGGAGACGACCTCGTTGCGGAGCTTTGGAGATGGAGCAAACGGATCTACAAAGGTTGTATTTCCGTATTTTCTTTAGCTAAGTTGTTAGCTAGCTTTCTTTTCGCCTAGACATCTAGTTATAGATCCGTACACTAGGGTTTGTAGGCACCATAATTTTTTGAAATTGCCATGGTTGATGGCTTGGGAGACCTCACTAGGGTGCCTAGGATCCCTGCAGCATCCACATTACTCATACTCCAGAAGGTATGCGCATACTTGACAAGTTTCAGTTTCTTTAGAAACTCCCGATATGATTTTTGCCCCATGCTCTTATAACCTTGGCGTTAGGTCAAAATGTCATAAGTCACATGCCAAGTTCTACCCATCACTATCTTGTTAATTTGAACCCACCCGCACATGCCCTTGGCGTTAGGTCAAAATGGCAGAACGGCTGTCCCAAACCAACTCATCTATCTATGCAACAAATGAATACCCAGCAGCTACCAAACACTATGCCTTGGCGTTGGTCAAAATACATAGCTTGAATACTACTGAATACCCAAAAGAAGTGACAGAGGGCTACGGCTGGTTTTTGGCGAAAAACCTTTAACGTAGTGAACTTGATATCGCTGAAGGAACCTGATAGCTTTTTAAAATAAAGTGGATAAAACCTTTTGCTAAAGAGGTCATTCCCGATGAAGGGATCTCGGCTCTTTCCTCGTGGAATGAGGTGCTGGATATTCCACTGAATACCGCGGTGCAAAGCAACTTGTAATCGACTATAGTGAAGTTATTACCCTGACGCAAACTTCTGCCCAAGGGGTCAGTCCCGGTGAAAGGATATCGGCCCTTGCCCCGTCGAATGAGGTGCAGGATATTCCACTGAATACCGCTATGCATAACAAAAGGAAACGTCTTTGCAATAACACTTTTTAAATTTGTTCCAATAATTGTAAACAGGTTTGTTTTATTTTGCATTGATAAGAATCAACGCAGTCCCATCAATCAATCACACCAGAAAAGAACGAAAATAAAATGTACGTATATGCCATCCGCATTCGTCACTGGGTCCCGTCATCACCCGTTAGGTTACTTAACTAACGACAGAGCGGGGACTGGACTAGTGCGGGTGTAAAACATATACAACATCTAATAGTATATAAACCAATATACAATAATCGCTCCAGGCGTGATAATATGCAACATTACAGAAAAGTAATAAGCATTACAGAGCAATACAGATAATCTGGGATCCCCGGGTTTCACAGAGCCGCTGCTGAAACCCGACGTTCCCCTGTCGTGTGGATAGCCTGTGCAATGAAACCTAGACCCCTACGGGTGCGGCAAGTTACCCGCCAAAACCTGAAGCGAGGCAGCCCCCTACAGCAAAGTGAATGGACCACCCTGCACTTCACGGAATCCGGTAATCTTGGGCACCCCTCCTTGGGTAAACCTGTACCCTTTACGAGTGCGGCGAATAGTCTGCCAATTCTAGAGTGAGGCCCCTCTGCCTCTCAAAGCCATGAGATGCGGACCCGTTGCCCCTCAGAACCCGGCTATCCGTGCACTCCGTCGCGGGGCAAAACCTAGTACAGTAATGAAAATAGTACAACAGGTACATCGACCGCAACCTGGTCGTGCCCCAAAAGAATATTATACAACAGGTAGTGACGGCAGTCCACATGTTGGACACTCGCCCCGCAATATCAAATGTACAAATAAATCCAAACTGCACTATCATTGCACACTGCTATCCACCACGACAAATCCGCAACATCACAGCACAACACAGAACATCAACGCGAATGTCACGTTCGCAAACCCGTCTAAAAGAACTATAGAAATCAGACGCGGTTTACCGACCAAATGACGTTCCCGGTCGGAGATATAATGTAAGCACTGTAAACTAACATGTTTAAATTTCGATCGACTAAATATCACAAAGTGGGCCCCACGAACAACTGGTGAACAGTAACAAAATCTGGGCCCAAAATATATATACCAAAAACCCCAATTTCCAACATAGAATCCACTGTAGAAAATTGAGTGAGTGATCTCACTTTCCTGCGGCGGATCCGCGGCCAAACCTATGCTTGGGCCGCGAAACCGCGGCGGAACAGTCGAATCACTTGCTCGAATTTCTCCAGTATTCTAAAAAAACCCTGCTTGATTTTCTGGTATGGTCAAAATGACATTTGGACTAGTTTGAAAATTAACAGAAACTTTAATCTTGAAAATTGTAGTTTTTGAAAATCCGGTTCGATCGATATTTTAAACGCGTTAGCACAAGTTAGTATAGCAAAATGGTGAGGCTCTGATACCACTGTAAGTCTACGGTAGCGCCCCGGCCGTCTACAGACGCCAAATGCGGAACAAAAACTTTTTAACTGGCGCTATCGTATACTTTAACCCGGATCTGCCATTATTGCTAAACTAACAAACTGTAAAGAGTGTAGAAAGGTTATACCGAACGATCCGAGTCCTTCGTTCTTTAACCATCATCCCACGCTCCGTTGCGGCTGCTCCGATCTCATCGATCTTCGATCTGCTCGTCCAGGTGGCACCACGTCACTGATTCTTTAAACGGGCTCCCGCCTCTGACTCGAGGCAACTCGGTCGTCAAGTTTGCCAAAAGAGACGACCAAGAATGATGTAGAGAATGAGTGGAATACTTTGTCTCGCTTCGTCCAAAACCATGGACGAACGGTTAATGAAGTTGTCGTGGGAATCGGGTGATGGAATGAAATGAGCTGTGAAATTCCATGCACCCCAAAATCTATCATATCTTTTTCAACCATCTTTTTCAAGTGAGAGAGAGCAAGAGAGGAGGGGAAAGGGGCCGGCCATATATAGGGAGGAGGAGGGTGAGTGTAGGAGCAAAGAGGGTGAGCATAAGGATAAATATCAACAACAAATATCCTTAAGCAAAACAAAACTCATTAATGAAATGAATGACTCACTAAACCTAGTCATCCATTCATTAATGCAACCAATGAAAACACAACACCAATTAAGCAAGTCATCACCTTCTAGAACCTTCTAGAAGTATGACTCACCCTCATCCAAGAAAAGATAAATCCGTCTTTAACCGAATGTTAAAAGACGGCTGATAGGAAACTGGAAACTGGCAACTTCCAAAAGTGATCCCGAAACGACTTTCAGGATAACCCCGTAACTGTATAAAATTACCCGCATTTGTATTACGACCGAATACAAATGCAACTGAGACAAAGATATTATATCTACTCAATATAATACTCGGATACGGCTTAAACCAAAGCCGACCAGTATCATCTGCCCGAAAAATAACACGTGCGTAAACGCACGTGCATTTTCCGAACCCTGCTATAAAACCATACGGCCTCTACAACGTTTCTCCCGAACTTGGGAAACTGTCTGTGGGGGACTCTAATGACTCGTCAGTACCCTGGCAGTGGGTTTAACCACAAAACGTCAGCGGCATTAGCAATGCGTAACGGCTGCCCATGGACTGACCTCAAGGGAGGCCGATGAGCGAACTCATCCGGAAACCCTACTGAGCCTAACAGTGACAATGTATATACAGTCCGGTCCGTTCGTCATTGAGTATCGCATATCTGCCTAAGGGGCTAGTAACGTCAGACCCCCAATAGCAGTATAAGTCGTGTCGGAGTGTAGCCCAATAACACCCTGAGATACTACTGGAGTACCTACCAGTAAATCTCCTGCCACGGCCGTGGGCTTTATGTAATGGCTCTCCTAGACACAGTACGATCTCGCCCCCAATACCGGGAGAGACGAATCCCCTGCCGATCCGCTCACATGCCTCCATATGGCTCGGGACTGTACCCAAAAGCTACCTGTTTGCACGACTCCTTTGAGCCGTGGTAGGGTAGAAATCAAAGCACAGTGGGAACTCACACGAGACAAATGACGACCTCAGGTCGATGAACTAACCTGTACACATGTCACCACGGAACTGCTATCTGACGATAGATATAGTACTAACTAGCAGATTCCCGGCGAGTCCTGTCCGGTGTACTCATAACCCAATGAGCACCTGTATACATCTTAGGTGATCCAACTGACACCAGTGGCTTGTGAGACCGGCCACCGCCCCTCGTCGGGGTCTTGACTGTATACACTAGTCTACTCCGGAGTATCGATGCCCTGTCTCGAAACTCCCACGACTAGGGACCACAATTAAGGATATGCGTATAAACCACCCAACTCTCACGTATATGATCGCCATCATACTGTTGGTAGTAAAGCAAGATCTTAAGGGCTCTATCAAAGTGTAACATGTAATCAGTCACCTGAACACGTACACGACTGATAAAGGCAAACCACATAGCATACTATCATCTCGAGTAAGACTGTCCTACTGGTATAGGTCCTCCGCAATCATTGCAATCACGTACCTGCAATCCAATAATTGACTATGAGGGCACTATCTCCAACACCCGCTGCTCCCACTGTCTACGAAGCCCTCTGGCTGAGTCATGTACACGCACTCTTCTAAATCACCATTTAGAAAGGCGGTCTTAACATCCATTTGCCAGATTTCGTAATCATGATATGCAACGATGGCAAGCATGATCCGGATGGATTTAAGCATAGCCACTGGAGAAAAGGTTTCGTCATAGTCCACACTTGGTCTTTGACGAAAACCCTTTGCAACAAGTCTAGCTTTGAAAGTCTCCACTTTCCCATCTACACCAAGTTTTTTCTTGAAGATCCACTTGCTCCCAATGGGTTTTACCCCTTCAGGAGTAACATCCAAAGTCCACACTTTGTTGGTGTACATGGATTCCATCTCGGACCGCATAGCATCCAGCTATTTCACTGAGTCCCTACTCGTGATGGCCTGCTCGAAGCTAGTTGGGTCATCATCCTCCATGATGCAATCCTCGCTCCCACCATCCATGAGAAAACCGTAGTATCTCTCAGGTGGGCGAGGAACCCTACTAGATTGGCGGAGAGGCTGAGGTTCATTTGGAGCTACTGAATCTTCTAGTTCCACTAAATCTTCAGTTACGGTTTGTGTATCTGGAACCTCTTCCAGCTCTACCACTTTGCCACTAATTTCTTTTTCAAGGAATTCCTTTTCTAAAAAGGTGGCATGTTGAGCAACAAACACTTTTTGTTCCTCACTGTGGTAGAAAAAATACCCATATGAGTTCTTTGGATATCCCACAAACTTGCAAAGAACAGACCGTGCCTCGAGCTTGTCCGGATTTTGTCTTTTGACATAGGCTGGACAACCCCATATCTTAAATCGTTTAAGATATGGCCTCTTCCCACTCCATATCTCATATGGTGTGGTAGGTACAGATTTAGATGGAACTTGATTCAATAGGTATGCTGCTGTCTCCAGCGCATATCCCTAGAAGGAAATAGGTAACTCAACTGTGCTCATCATAGAGCGCACCATATCTAATAGGGTGCGGTTCCTCCGTTCTGATACACCGTTGTGCTGTGGTGTATATGGAGGAGTCAGCTGAGAGAGAATCCCATTCTCTTTTAGGAAGTCCAGGAATTCATTGCTTAAGTATTCACCTCCTCGATCAGATCGAAGGATTTTAATACTTTTTCCGGTTTGGTTTTCAACTTCTTGTTTATATTCTCTAAATTTCTCAAAAGCTTCTGATTTGTGTTTCATCAAGAACACATATCCGAATCTAGAGAGATCGTCAGTGAATGTAATGAAGTACGAAGAACCATCCCTGGCATGTGTAGACATGGGACCGCATACATCACTATGTATCAGTCCCAAGAGTTCGGTAACTCTTTCTCCGTGTCTCGTAAATGGAGTTTTGGTCATCTTGCCTTTGAGACATGACTGGCAAGTGTCATAAGATGAAAATTCGAATGGTTTCAAATATCCATCCTTATGTAACTTAGCTAGTCGTGTCGCATTGATGTGACCCAGTCTACAATGCCATAAGAAGGATTCGTTCAGTTCTGAACTCTTCCTCTTGTGTGTGTTTGTTATACTTAGAACCGTGGATTGATTTAGAACATAAATGCCATTGCATAACGTGCACCCAACCAACTTTTGGTTACGGAAAATGTTCATAACATTATCCTGTAATACAAAATTATATCCCTCTTTACTCAATAGAGAGACTGATATAATGTTGCATATCAGGTTCGGCAAGTAATAGCATTCGTTCAGAACCAATGTATTACCAGTTGGTAATGCAAGGTGATATTCCCCGACAGTCTTAGCTGCAACAACTGCACCATTTCCAACTCTAATGTCTTTATCACCTTCTCCAAGTTCTCTACCTTTCCTGAGCCCATGTAACTGATTACATATATGGGATCCTGACCCGGTATCTAATACCCAGGACGTAGGGCAAATGGAGAAACAGTTCTCTGTAACGAACACACCCGAAGAAAACGCATCAACATGTACTTTCTTCAAGCGGGTGGCATGGGAATCCTGGTATTCCCCTATATCCTGTTCAGTCCTATAACTCTTATAACGGAACCAACGTTCCCCAGCACAGTATAACATGCGGGTTCAGTCAATATATCCATATTATTATCTTTATTAGGGCATGAATGGTCGCTACCTGGAGAGAGAGAGAAGAAAACACTTTAGCGTATGCTCTTGCAAGATCAGATTGGTTATTATCTTATCTAATCAGGATGGCTCCCACTGGTTTTTATCAAATCTTCCTTCAAACCCTAAAAGGAAAGACTAGCCGGGATTAATTACACACTGCAAGTTCGCCAATCTTTCAGCCAGGCCAGTGTCGGTACTTTGAGGGAGGTCCCCCGTGCTTTCGCACGAACCTAATTAATGTAAACCTCGTTTTCCCAGAGGCGTAACCCCGTTGACACCTTTCTAGACACCTACTTGATCGGCTAATTGTAATGTGTAAAACTCTCCCAGGAGTAACAATTACTCGCAGCGGGTATCGGGATCCAACTATCTCATAGAAGGTATGCAATCTCATTGCAAATTTCAACACTTGAAATTCCCGATAATATTTTGCCCCAAACGATCTATGACCTTGACAAGGTCAACAAACCATAGACCGTAAGTCAAGTTCAACCCGTCATTTCTTGATTGAATCAAACCCACCCGCACGACCCTTGACAAGGTCAACAAGGCCGTACGACTACCCTAATCCAATCTGCATCATATGCATAAACAGATAAATACTGGTCAGCTACCGCACACTGCGCCTTGACAAGGTCAACAAACGCAGCACGAATACTAGTCAGGACTTATCTGAAATGACGGAGGGCTACGTCAGGTTTTTCTGAAAACCTATTGCGTAATGAACTTGATATCGTTGTAGAATCGAATGAAGTTTTTGAAATGGAGTGATTTCGAGGCTTTTCTAGTTTTGCTAAAGGGGTCACTCCTGGTGAAGGGATCGTCGGCCCTTTCCTCGTTGAATGAGGTGCGGGATATATCATATATATCGCTGTGTAAAGCAAAACTCCAAAAGCAATCAAAAGCAAACCGAGTGTGTAGCGTCTGTCAGTTATTGCTAAAGGAGTCACTCCCGGTGAAGGGATCTCGGTCCTTTCCTCATCGAATAAGGTGCAGGGTATATCATATATACCGTTATGCAAAGCAAAACTGTAGCTACCCTTTTTTTGTTTAAAATTTGATTCTACAACATCTTTTAGGTTTCTTTTCTTTCATTAATCACATTAATGAAGTCCCATCATTTAATTCACCTAAACATCACAGATAAATACGACGTACACTTATGCCATCCGCATTCGCCTGGATGTCCCCTCGTGCACCGTTAGGTTAGGTAACTAATGACAGAGCAGGGCAGGGCTAGTGCGGGTGCAAAACATAAGTAACGTCTATATAATATATCATATATACTATATACATTATCTATCACAGAACATCACATGATCACATCACAGATATTGCAGCAGAAGAAACATATGAAATATTGGATATACTAGGACGTCCGTGTTTTCAATACGAGCCAGTATAAAACATGGATTCCACGGTCGTGATGAATAGCCAAACCCACACCCCTAGACCCCTATGAGAGCGACAAGCAACCCTACCAATTCTAGAGTTAGGAGACCCGGACTCGACTCCTCGAGATGGTCTCCCACTGGACCCTAGAACTCGGTTACCTATGCTCCCCTCCTTGGGTCTATCCTAGTGCAGAAAAGTAAATAATATACAAAGGGTGACATCTTCCGCAACCTGGAAGTGCCCCAATAAAAGAATATTACATACAAGTTTTTACATGAATGAAAATGAAAAACACGCATCTCACACAAAAACCCCCGGCTATTCAAACACGACAATCCAATATAACATATCCAGCAACACATAACATCACATGTCATCAACATAAGTAAATATGCGCATCCCAATTGTCGTTGACATATAGCAACGAATCCGGCGATATCATATATTACACTTACGGTCACAGAAAAGAAAGTGTAAAACTACAACAGTTGGAATCCGCAACCTCTTTAGACATCGCATGCCTAATCAAATGAAATACTTAGACATCACATGCCTAACAATTATAAACCCCGCATTTTAGTCCCATTATCGAAAACTCTTTTCAATATCAAGTGAGACTAAACCGCTAGATTTATAACATTCATTCAGCTATCTCATAACTGTTTGTGAATTCCAATTATTGTATCCCATTCCGGATAAATAGAAAATATTAAACTTTCCGATCGAACATTCGAACACCCAAGTTTTCCCGAAGCCGTTCAACACATGAAATAAGTTCAAAGACATTCACTTCATGCCTCAGTACCAACGGTCCAGCCGTAGAAGGGTCAAGCCAACGCCTCACATGTGGCACGCCGTACTGCCCCAAACCCGAAGGTTCAAAGGGCAGTTCAAGACGGTCATATAATCGAGTTAAGATTTGTTGTCTTCTAGAGGGACCATCGCGTTACTTGCACTACTCAGAACGTCCTTAAACCACAGAAAAATCCAACACTTGGAAATTTTTCCGGCAGGGGAAAAGTTGGGTATTTATATCCGGTCGAACTTTTTAACATATTCTAAAGTTATCCGGAATCCACATAGACAAAATCTGATAATCCGATCGAATCATCGAATCCCCAAAACAACCCCAGAAAATTCAACTCTTGAATAAATATTAAAAATTCCCATAAAACTCAGCACTGTGAAATAGGAATTACTGTGCAAATATGGAGGGCTGACGTCACCAGAGAGCCGCGGAACCGCCGCAGAAGCTAGGCTTCTGCCACGGTTCCGCCGCATGTTTGAGGTATCATTGGTCAAATTTTGCACCGTAATTCTTATAATTCCCTGCTGAATTTTTTAAGCATTTTTAATCTGGAAAAAACCCAGTTTACGGAAAAAGTCCAGAGAGCAATTTGTTTTTAGGGTTTCGGTTCGATCGGGTTTCAAACGTCGTCTACACTTCGCCTAAGGCTCTAGCTAGGCTCTGATACCACTGTAGGGTTCCTAGGCACTCTCAAGAGGTCTCACAAGGCATCAACCATGCCAATTTCAAATTTTACAAGTGCCGAGAAACTCTAATACGGATTGTTAACTAGAATTTTAGGCGAAACAATAAACTAGTTAACAACTTAACTAAAGATAAGAAGCTACAACCTTTGTAGATCCGGTTATCCACTTCCTTAGCTCCACGTAGTCGTCCTCTCGCTGTCCAAGTCGGATCTCGGACTCTAGCATCGGCTTCATCGGAGAAATGAACAGACTAGTCGTCGGCTACGATGCCGAAGATGATCTACGTCGAGGTTACACAAGATCAAGCTCCAACTTCACCAAGTTGTGAAACTTGTGAAGAAAACACCCTATACTACTTGGCAAGAGGTAGAGGGTGAAGAAATAGGAGGTGGGTTCACTTTAGAATTGGATTTCTCACACTTTTGCTCAAGATGCCATTAATGGTGGCAAGCTTTTTCTTGAAGAAGAAGATGATGAAGAAGATAGAATATGATAAGTGTTAAAGAATAATTGAAAAATAATTCATTCTTATCATATTCTTAACCATAGTTAAATGTAGAGAATGAACTAGGGTTAGTTCAAATGGTTAGGGTTAAGCATGAGACAAGAATGGTGACTAAGTCAAAGCTTCATGAATCTTCAACTAAAAACAAACAAAGCCACCATTCATGTTTATCTATAAAAATGAATAAACAAATAAATAAATGAATAAGCAAAACCCTAATCATCAACTTAACCATGGTTTAATTCTTTACACTTAACCAAATAAGCATATATCATCAAACATGATACAATCATGTGCACAAAAGTATATCACATATACAACTTGCACATCTAAGTGAGAAAATCCATTTAAAGTGAACCAATACTAGTTAATACAAAGTAATATATCAAATATATAATTATACATTAAATCATTAAATCAACACTTGATTTAACGATCCGGTCATATCGCATATAACCGACTAGTATCCTATGTATCGGCTTATCGAATCAATCCTTGATTCGATATCTAGGTTATATCGCATATAACCAATCGATACATTCATCGCGAAAATGAAATACGGTATCACATACACTCATTATTCTCGGTCCTGCACATATCTCATATGCGCTCCTATTTCGTTTCGCTTGAGCCAGGAAACCTCTGTGTAGGACTCTAAAGACTCGTCAATACGCCGGCAGTAGATGATGATCATATCAAGCACCCACAAGCCGCAAGCGGTCTGCTAAACGTAACGGCCATCCGGGTATTGAGCGATCAGAAGATCGACGAGCCAGCCCGCTCACACTCCTGTGAATCCAACCAGTAACACTTACCGTACAGTCCGGTCTGTTCGTCTGATATGTCGCATATCAAGTCTAGGGGTGGTAAATGTCAGACCCCAATAACCGATAAGTCGTGCCGATGTGAGGCTCATAACGGGTCGAGAAACTACTGGTAACACTTACCAGCAAATCTCTGATCAGCCCTGGCCAGGGACTTCCCTGTTACGGCCAATCGAGCACAGCGCAACATCAACCCCCAATACCGGGAGAGACGAAACCCCTCCTATCGCTCATTGCCTCCATGTGACTCGGGACTGTACCCAAAGACCACCGTTTTGCACACCCTCGTGGACGTGGTAAGGTGGAGATCAAAGTACAGTAGGAATCACACAAGACTCCATGACGATCTCGGGTCTACAGACTAACCTGTACAAGTGTCACCTGAGAACTGCCATCTGACGTGAGGTATAATACCATCTGGGAGTTCTCGGCGAGTCCGTCCAGTGTACCCAGTCTCCACTGAGCACCCGTATACCAAACACCAATGGATATGAGATCATCCATCGCCCATCTCATGGGTCGAGAAGCGTATACGCTAGTCTACACTGGTATATCGATGCCCCGTCTCGATACACCCACGACTAGGGACCTTGAAGGATGTACTTATGTACTACCATGTCCCCACTAGTATGATCTGCATCATAGTCCATGAAGTCATTTACACATCCTAAAGGCTTTACCAACATGTAACTATAAGACAGTTCAAAGAGACTAGTATACATGTTAAGATAAAGAGCAACCAGATAGCATACTATCATATCGAGCAAGAAAGTCATCTCTATATATGTCCAAGCATCCAATATAATATACATCATCTGTACAATACTGGCCTCTAGGGTATACATACAACTAACAGGAAGTGCCCCAATAAAAGAATATTACATACAATAAATTTTACATGAATGAAAATAAAAACTCTCATCTCACATAAAAACCCCCCGGCTATTCAAACACGACGATCCAATATAACATATCCAGCAACACATAACATCACATGTCATCAACGTAAGTAAACATGCATATCCCAATTGTCGTTGACATATAGCAACGAAACCAGCGATATCACATATTACACTTACGGTCACAGAAAAGAAAGTGTAAAACTACAACAGTTGGAATCCGCAATCTCCTTAGACATCGCATGCCTAATCATCTGAATTCTTTAGACATCACATGCCTAACATTTATAAACCCCGCATTTTAGTCTCATTATCGAAAACACTTTTCAATATCAAGTCGGGCAATTCAACATGATTCCCGACATTCTGATCGAATGCTCGTCGCAAACTTCAGTAGGCAGCCACACCCCCGATGCCGTCGACGAAGTGCACCAAGGCGGAACACCGTTGCCACGAGCATCCGAACGGATGCTTTCGGCGACGGGGTTCTCCTACAGTCACTTGGTCGGGGCTATGGGGCGTGGCTATCTATTAAGTTTTACCGGCGAGTATCCGCGTACGCTACGAGATTACGACGGACTTTTGATCACATCAAAATTCCGTGGCAACCGATCATTCGAGACTAAAGTGCTATGTTTATAACATTCAAATCAGTTATCTCATAACTACTTATGGATTCCAATTATTGTATCACATTCCAGATAAATAGAAAATGTTAAACTTTCCGATCGAACAATCAACCACCCAAGTTTTCTCGAAACAGATCAACACATGAAATAAGTTCAAAAACATTCACTTCATGCCTCAGTACCAATGGTCCAGCCGTAGAAGGGTCAAGCCAACGCCTCACATGTGGCACGCCGTACTGCCCCAAACCCTAAGGTTTAAAGGGCAGTTCAAGACGGTCACATAATCGAGTTAAGGTTTGTTGTCTTCTAGAGGGACTATCGCGTTACTTGCACTACTTAGAACGTTATTAAACTTCGGAAAAATCCAACAATTGGAAATTTCCCGGCAGGGGAAAGATTGGGTATTTTTATCCGGTCGAACTTTTTAACACTTTCTAAAATACCCGGAAAAACACATAGACGAAGTTAAACTTTCCGGTCGAATTTTCGAAGTCCCAATACAACCCAGAAAATTCAACTCTTGAGTAGAAGTTAAAAATTCCCAGAAAATACAACACTTAAATATAGAAATTACTGTGCAAGCCACGTGGAAAGATTCATCAATTTGGCCGTGGAACCGCCGCCAAAGTCAGGGTGGGGCCGCGGTTCCGCGGCTCTTTAGACGATTTATGGTCACGTGCTTCACAGTAACTCTTAGAACACCCTGCTGAATTTTTTGACAATTTTTAATTCCCAAAAATCCAAAATTCCAGAAAATTTCCAGAGAGGGATTTTGAATTAGGGTTTCGGGTTCGATCGGGTTTCTAACTTCGTCTACTCATCGCCTAAGGCTCTAGCTAGGCTCTGATACCACTGAAGGGTTCCTAGGCACTCTCAAGAGGTTCCACAAGGCATCAACCATGCCAAAATCAAAATTTTCTTGTGCCGAGAAACCCTAATGCTAGATCGTTAACTAGAGGCAAAGGCGAAACAAGCAAGTAAACAACTTTATTGCTAAGAGTGAACGGAAATTACAACCTTTGTAGATTCGGTCCACCACTTCCTTGGCTCCGTGATGACGTCCCTCCGCTGCAACCATCGGAATCCTGGACTCTCGCGGTGGTTTCATCGGAGAAAAGATCGGGCTAGGTCGTCGACTTCGATGCCGAAGATGATCTACGTCGAGGCAACTCAAGATCAAGCTCCAATTTCACCAAGTCATGAAACTTGTGAAGAAAACACCCTATACTACATGGCAAGTGGTAGAGGATGAAGAAATAGGAAGTGGGTTCACTTTGGATTTTGATTTCTCACTTGGAATCATCACTTGATCATTTTCAAGCAAAGGTTTTCTTTTTCTCTTGAAGAAGAAGAAGAAGAAGAAGAAGAACGAAAAAGAATTACGGATTAAATCCAAAAAGAAAAATGAAGTGATGGTTATCATAATGCAACTATGAGTGAGGCTAACTCATGTAGAGAATGAACTAGGGTTTAGGTAAATGGTTAGGGTTAAGGAAAGAAACAAAATGGTCAAGTTTTCAAAGCTTCATGAAGCTTCAACAAAATCCAAAGAAAGCCACCATTTCATTTCTTGCCAAAATGAATAAGGAAAATAAATAAAAACAAATGAAAAACCCAACCATTAACCTAAAGATGGTATAAAGCAAACATACACCCAAGTTTGCATGTATCATCAAACATGATACAAACTAGTGCATAAAACTATATCATATATACAATGTGCACATCAAGTGAGAAAATCCATTTTAAGTGAACCAATACTACTTAATGTAAAGTAATATATCAAATATATAATTATACATCAAATCATTAAATCAACACTTGATTTAATGATCCGGTCATATTGCATATAACCGACTAATATCCAATGTATCGACTTATCGAATCAATCCTCGATTTGATAACTAGGTTATATAGCATACAACCAATCAATACATTCATCGCGAGAATAGAATACGGTATCACATACACGCATTATTCTCGGTTCCGCACATATCTCATATGCGCTCCTATTTCGTTTCGCTTGAGCCAGGAAACCTCCGTGTAGGACTCTAAAGACTCGTTAATACGCTGGAAGCAGGTGATGATCATATCAAACACCCACAAGCCGCAAGCGGTCTGCTAAACGTAACGGCTACCCGGGTATTGAGCGATCAGAAGATCAACGAGCAAGCCCGCTTACACTCCTGTGAATCCAACCAGCAACACTTACCATACAGTCCGGTCTGTTCGTCTGATTTGTCGCATATCTCGCCTAGGGGTGGTAAACGTCAGACTCCAGTAGCTCGATAAGTCGTGTCGATATGAGGTCTATAACAATTCGAGAAACTACTGATAACACTTACCAGTAAATCTAAGCAACCCTGGCCAGGGATTTCCGGTTATAGCCAATCGAACACAGCGCAACATCAACTCCCTATACCGGGAGAGACGAATCCCCTCTTATCGCTCATTGTCTCCATGTGATTCGGGACTTTACCCAAAAACCACCGTTTTGCACGCCCTCTTGGACGTGGTAAGGTGGAAATCAAAGCACAGTGGGAATCACACAAGACTCTATAACGATCTCGGGTCTACAGACTAACCTGTACCAGTATCACCAGAGAACTGCCATCTGACGTAAGGTATAATACCATCTGGGAGTTCTCGGCGAGTCCGTCCAGTGTACCCAGTCTCCACTGAGCACCCGTATATCATATCTGATGTCAAACACCAATGGATATGGGATCATCCATCGCCCATCTGTATGGGTCGAGAAGGTATACGCTAGTCTACTCTGGTATATCGATGCCCCGTCTCGATACACCCACGACTAGGGACCTTGAAGGATGTACTTATGGACTACCATGTCCCCAGTAGTATGATCCGCATCATAGTCCAGGTAGTCAAGTACACATCCTAAGGGCTTTACCAACATGTAACAGAGAGACAATCAGTGTACACGTTAAGGTAAAGAGCAACCAGATAGCATACTATCATGTCGAGCAAGAAAGTCCTCCCTATATATGTCCAAGCATCCACTACAATATACATCCTATGTACAGTAATGGCATCTAGGGCATACATATAACTAACATACCTGCGATCCAATAATTGACTTAGAGGGCACTATATCCAACAATCTCCCACTTGCACTTACGGCTAATTATTGCGACGTCGCGTACTCACAGCTCGTGTGATACCGAGCATCCAACTCCTCTACTAATCAGTTTCACAAAGCTCGTTTGTAAAACTATTGTGTTCGAGAAATAGCCTCAGTGAGTGGATCCGCTTCGGTGTTTCTTTCTGTATCTCTCTATATCTCAACCTTGCGGAGAAAACCATCTCCCGAATTGAGTAATACGTGTCTTAGAATATGTCTGGATATCTAATGGGACCTAGTTCATAAATGAACTCCAAATCCAAACTTCTTAGACTGTATTAATCACTGAAACTAATCAGTGTCCAGCACCATGCCTCCCACAGTATCCTCTTGGACCACCTGTCCATAATACTGTCCCTCGCCTGAGGGAAAACTATAACTCCGACAATCACTCTGTCATCCAGGTCACCTGTGAAGCCTGGAATAATAACCGTCTCCCGAAGGAGGCTGCCGTTATCTAATCCGTAGAACATGTACTTATGCTCTATAACTGCTTCCGTATGTTTCTTTAGGATTGGATTAATTATAAACTTATCGCATCTAGTGCAAAAACGACATCTGGTGTGGTACTTGACATCTCACGATTGACTCAATTGCCCAAGCAAGTGATCTGTCAATCATGTACGTCCCTCTTCCCTTTAGTCTGTAAGACACTTTTAGAGAGGGTGACTCCATCACCTGCAGGTACACCACCATGCCAGGAGTCTTCTATTCTAAAATACTATTGGAATACTGTCAAAGTACCCACATTGGGAAACTACCCAAATCTAGATCTAAAAACCATAGATCTAGTAACCAGAATGTCAGATATTATATCCATATCCTTTGTGGAGAAACAACTGTGTGATGACTACAGTACAACCGATCGTAGTTTATGAATTTTACTTCTTACTCTGTGTATGTCATCAAATACCAGGACATAACACCCTACTACCTTCTTAACAGATCCATCCCCTATTCTGATGAAGTCAAACCCATGACTGTCATATCAAAATTAGATGATCTATCTCCGCTATAATTGCTTAAGTCTATAAATAGACATAAGCTACTTGCCTACTATGCTTCCGCTGCTCCTACTGACTACGACAACCCTCTGGCAGAATAATATATACGTACAATTCTAAAACTAGTTTAGAACGACGCTATACATATCCTCCTGCCGGGTCTCATAGTCTGGAACAACAGTAGTGTCAAGTCTGGGTAAACAAGAACCTCCCTGTCACCGTCCTTGAAGCTACCTGAGTACCTCTCGGGTGTCTGAGGTTACCCACCATATCTGCGGAGTGGCTATTGGAATGTCAAACCTGATTGAATATATAGGTCCTATTAAATTTTCCGTAATCGTTTGCGGTTCTGGAATCACTTCCATTTCTACCATACTCCCACTACTGTTTTCTGAAAAAATCCATTTTAATAAAACTGTGGCGAGTCAAGAACAATATCACTATTGATCTTCCAGATGGTAGAAAATCAACCCTCATCAAAGCTAGGGTCAATCCACAAACTGTCATTACAAAAACGTGCCTTGAGTTTTCCAGTGTCCGTTTTTAAGCATAAGCTGGACAACTCCCCTTACCTTAACATCGTTAAGATATGAAACAATCTATATCCAATATAGAAACATAGGCACTTATTTAATTGGAACCAGATTCTAATCATGCAGCTGTCTCCAGTGCATATCAACTTAATGGAGAGAGGCTAATTAGCATTACTCAACTTAGGAATGCATCTAATTATGAGTAACCTGAAAGAGAAATAAGTTTCTCTAAACCATTACTATCAACTGAATACCAATCACAAGAATCTACCTCTTCGATTTCTTTGAAGAATCCCGATACTTACGATACATGGTTCTCTACTTTATTCCTATACCCACAACTTCTCAATACTTAGACATTGTATTTCTACGAAACACTTGTCGAAAAACAAGAGAAGTCATAAGGAAACAGAACATAGTATGAGGACCTACCCCTTTGTCCTGACGGACACTGGACAACATACAATACTCTGTATAAGTCCGCTGAGTTGAATAACTCAAAACCTGTGCATCGTAGGTTGAAAACTGTCCCCAGGCGATTTCCTCAAATATCACCAATTACAACGAATTCTGATATAATGAGGATGATTACCTAATTCCTAATAACTTGCTCCCACTCAACATCTGTAAAACCATACAGATGTGAGAATCATACCTAGTAAATACATACCCTGGAGTAAGTATCTAATCGGGAAATCAGATTTCAATTAACAATGCACAGTGTAACTGAAACATGAAAATGTTTCGAAGGGGTGTCCTGGTATTCTTAGTAATGCCTCTTCCATAATCCAATTCATGACTTTAACCGTATATCTCCTTGCCATCTTTTCAATTCCCTTTATTTTTTTTTTAGTCGTTACCTTCTGTACACCATCATTAGGCTAAATGGTTTTCTTCCTTCCCTACCGTTCGGCACCAGCCTATGGTTTGGAAGAAGACTATCCAGTAAGCATAATAGGTGTACCCTCCTAATCCTAGGAGTACTCGATGTTAGTTATATGTATGCCCTAGAGGCCATTACTGTACATGAGATGTATATTGTAGTGGATGCTGGGACATATATAGGTAGGACTTTCTTGCTCGACATGATAGTACGTTATCTGGTTGCTCTTTATCTTAACATGTATACTTATTGTCTCTCTGTTACATGTTGATAAAGCCTTTAGGATGTGTGCTCGACTTCCAGGACTATGATGTAGATCATACTAGTGGGGCCTGGGTAGTCAATGAGTACATCCTTCAATATTCCTAGTCGTGGGAATATCGAGATGGGGCATCGATATTCCAGAGTAGACTAGCGTATATCTTCTCGACTCATGTGATGGGCGATGGATGATCCCATATCCATTGGTGTTTGACATCAGAGATGGTATGCGGGTGCTCAGTGGTGACTGGGTACACTGAACGGACTCGCCGAGAACTCCCAGATGGTATTATACCTCACGTCAGATGGCAGTTCTCTGGTGACACTGGTACAGCTTAGTCTGTTGACCCGAGATCGTCATAGAGTCTTGTGTGTCTCCCACTGTGCTTTGATTTCCACCCTACCACGGCTCTACTGAGTCGTGCAAACAGGTGGTTTTTGGGTACAGTCCCGATTCACATGGAGGCAATGAGCGATATGAGGGGATTCGTCTCTCCCGGTATTGGGGGTTGATGTTGCGCTATGCTCGACTGGCCATAACTGGAAATCCCTGGCCAGGGTTGCACTGATTTACTGGTAAGTGTTATCAGTAGTTTCATGCTTGTTATGGACCTTACATCGGCATGACTTATCAAGCTACTGGGGTCTGACGTTTACCACCCCTAGGCGAGATATGCGACATATTAGACGAACAGACCGGACTGTGCGGTAAGTGTTACTGGTTGGATTCGCAGGAGTATGAGCAGGCTTGCTCGTTGATCTTCTGATCGCTCAATACCCGGGTGGCCGTTACGTTTAGCAGACCGCTTGCGGCTTGTGGGTGTTTGATATGATCATCATCTACTGCCGGCGTATTGGTGAGTCTTTAGAGTCCTACACAGGGGTTTCCTGGCTCAAGCGAAATGAAATAGGAGCGCATATGAGATATGTGCGGGACCGAGAATAATACTAGTATGTGATACTGTATTCTATTCTCGCGATTTGTATCATTGGGCGGTTATATGAGATATAGCCGGGTTACCGAATCAAGTGTTGATTCGATATATTGATACACTAGATATTAGTCGGTTATATGCGATATGACCGGATCATTAAATTAAGTATTGATTTAATGATTTAATGTATAAATATATATTTGATATATTACTTTACATTAACTAGTATTTGTTCACTTAAGATTGATTTTCTCACTTGATGTGCACAAGTTGTATATGTGATATATTTTTGTGCACTAGTTTGTATCATGTTTGATGATACATGCAAACTTGGGTGTATGTATGACTTACACCATGTTTAGGTTAATGGTTAGGGTTTTATTTGTTTTATTTATTTTGGCAAAAATTAAAATGGTGGTTTTCTTTGTTTTAGGCTTGAAGCTTCATGAAGGTTCTTAGCATCTTTGAAAAAGTCTAACCATTTTGTTTTATGCTTTGACCTAACCATCAACCTAAACTCTAGTTTAGTCTCTACAATAGTTAACTCACCTATGGTTGCAAGATGATAGACTTCACTTGATTTATTCTTTTTCAATTATTCATTTTTTTATTCATTCTTTTCTTTCTTCTTCTTCTTCTTCAAGAAGAAGAAAGCTTGCTTGAAAATTTTAAGTGAAGATTTAGAGTGAGAAATCCAAATCCAAAGTGAACCCACTTCCTATTTCTTCATCCTCTACTACTTGCCATGTAGTATATGGTGTTCTCTTCACAAAGTTTTTGACCAAGTGAAGGAATAGCTTGAGTTTGAGTCTCCCCGACGTAGATCATCTTCGGCCTCGAAGTCAACGACCTAGCCCGCTCATTTCTCCGATGAAACCAACGCTAGGGTCCGGGATCCCGATGATCGCAGCGAAGGGACGTCAACACGGAGCTTTAGAAGTGAAGGACCGGATCTACAAAGGTTGTAATCTTTTTCACTTGTAGTAAAGTAGTTTACTAGCTTATTATTTCGCCTAATCTCTAGTTAACGATCTTGCATAGAGTTGTTAGGCACATAAAAATTTGATTTTGGCATGGTTGATGCCTTGTGGAACCTCTTGAGTGTGCCTAGAAACCCTACAGTGGTATCAGAGCCTAGTTAGAGCTTTAGGCGAAGTGTTGACGAAGTTAGAAACCCGATCGAACCTCGAAACCCTAAACAAAACCCTTCTCTGTACATTTTTCAAAACAGTGGATTTTTGTGAATTAAAAATGCTCAGAAAATAGAGCAGGGAATTCTAAGGAATACTGCAGAAAACGACAACCTAAGGCTACAGTAGCGCCGCGGAACCGCGGCTATACCCTACTTGTTGCGGCGGTTCCGCGGCCGTATGTGATGATTAGGCAATTATTTTTCTTCAGTTATCTCCGTAAGTGTTTCCACTGTTTTCTGGGAACTTTTAATTTATGCTCAACAGTTGAGTTTTCTGGGTTGTTTTGGGGACTCGATGTTTCGATCGGATTGTTTAACTTTGTTTATGTTTTTCCGGGTAATTTTAGAACGTGTTAAAAAGTTCGACCGAATATAAATAACCCACTTTTTCCCCTGCCGGGAAATTTCCAAGTGTTGGATTTTTCCGTAGTTTAAGAATGTTCTAAGTAGTGCAAGTAACTCGATGGTGCAGGGATCCAAGGCACACAAATGAGGTCTCACATGGCATCAACCATGCCAATTTCAAATTTTATAAGTGCCGAGAAACCCTAATACAGATCGTTGACTAGAGATTAGGCGAAACAAGCAACTAGTTAACATCTTAACTAAGAGTGAACGAAAATACAACCTTTGTAGATCCGGTCTTCCACCTCTATAGCTCCGTGATGAAGTCCCTCCACTGTACGCATCGGATCCCGGACCCTCGCGGTGGTTTCATCAAAGAAATGATCGGGCTAGGTCGTCGACTTCGATGCCGAAGATGATCTACGTCGAGGCAACACAAGATCAAGCTCCAACTTCACCAAGCCATGAAACTTGTGAAGAAAACACCCTATACTACTTGGCAAGTGGTAGATGATGAAGAAATAGGAAGTGGGTTCACTTTAGAATTGGATTTTCACTCTTTTTCTCAAGTCACCATTGAAGCTAGCAAGCTTCTTTCTTCTTGAATAAGAAGAAGAAGAAGATAATATGATAAGAATAATTGGAAAATAGAAAATAAGGTGATTCTTATCATATCTCAACCATGGTCAAGTGTAGAGAATAAACTAGGGTTATGTTTAATGGTTAGGTTTAAGGAATAAAACAAAATGGTCAAAGCTTTTTCAAAGCTTCATGAAGCTTCAACAAAATCCAAAGAAAGCCACCATTTTATCTTAAGCCAAAATTAAATAAATAAATAAATAAATAAAGCAAATGAAACCCTAACCATTAACTAACCATGGTTTAATCAAACATACACCCAAGTTTGCATGCATCATCAAACATGATACAATCTTGTGCACAAAAATATATCACATATACAATGTGCACAATCAAGTGAGAAAAACATCTTAAGTGAACCAATACTAGTTAATGCAAAGTAATATATCAAATATATAATCATGCATTAAATCATTAAATCAACACTTGATTTAACGATCCGGTCGTATCACATATAACCGACTAATATCCAATGTATCGACTTATCGAATCAATCCTTGATTCGATAACTAGGTTATATCGCATACAACCATTCGATACATTCATCGCGAGAATAGAATACGGTATCACATACTGGTATTATTCTCGGTCCCGCACATATCTCATATGCGCTCCTATTTCGTTTCGCTTGAGCCAGGAAACCTCTGTGTAGGACTTTAAAGACTCGTCAATACGCCGGCAACAGGTGATGATCATATCAAACACCCACAAGCCGCAAGCGGTCTGCTAAACGTAACGGCCACCCGGGTATTGAGCAATCAGAAGATCGACGAGCAAGCAAGCTCACACTCCTGTGAATCCAACCAGTAACACTTACCGTACAGTCCGGTCTGATCGTCTGATATGTCGCATATCTCGCCTAGGGGTGGTAAACGTCAGACCCCAATAACTCGATAAGTCATGTCGATATGAGGTCTATAACAGTTCGAGAAACTACTGGTAACACTTACCAGTAAATCTCAGCAACCCTGGCCAGGGATTTCCGGTTATAGCCAATCGAACACAGTGCAACATCAACTCCCTATACCGAGAGAGACGAATCCCCTCCTATCGCTCATTGCCTCCATGTGATTCGGGACTGAACCCAAAAACCACCGTTTTGCACGCCCTCTTGGACGTGGTAAGGTGGAAATCAAAGCACAGTGGGAATCACACAAGACTCTATGACGATCTCGGGTCAACAGACTAACCTGTACCAATGTCACCAGAGAACTGCCATCTGACGTAAGGTATAATATCATCTGGGAGTTCTCGGCGAGTCCGTCCAGTGTACCCAGTCTCCACCGAGCACCCATATATCATTTCTGATGTCAAACACCAATGGATATGGGATCATCCATCGCCCATCTGTATGGGTCGAGAAGGTATACGCTAGTCTACTCTGGTATATCGATGCCCCGTCTCGATGCACCCACGACTAGGGACCTTGAAGGATGTACTTATGGACTACCATTTCCCTACTAGTATGATCCACATCATAGTCCAGGTAGTCAAGTACACATCCTAATGGCTTTACCAACATGTAACAGAGAGACAATCAGTATACACGTTAATGTAAAGAGTAACCAGATAGCATACTATCATGTCGAGCAAGAAAGTACTCCCTATATATGTCCCAGCATCCACTACAATATACATCCTATGTACATTAATGGCCTCTAGGGCATACATATAACTAACAATCTCCCACTTGCACTAGGGCCATCTGATAGCAGTGGTTGTAGTATCTCATACTCAACCATCCCATAATAGTCTCTCTCTGGGAAAAGGCCTTTGTGAGTGGATCCGCCGTGTTGTCCTCTGAGTCTACTCTCCTAACTTTAATCACCCTGGAGATCAACCATCTCCATGATCAGGTGATGCTGCCTCAGAATACGTCTGGGTCACTGATGGGACTGTGGTTCCTAGGCCAAAGCCACACTTCCATTGTCACACAATGGTAGGAACAAAGTTCATCTCATGAACAAATATACACCCAGACTTCCTCTTTGGTAGCATCTTAAGTAGCGATGTATCCAGCCTTTATCGTCTAGTATGCCACGGTATCTAGCTTGGAACTCTTCCAACATGCCATCCCTTTACTGAGGGTAAAGACAATGCCTGTGACTGACATTCAGTCGTCTTTATCACCCTGGAACCCTTCCAGTGATTCTCCCCAGGATCGACTGATACCATCTCACTACATGTAGTGAGTATCCTAACACCCAATAACATCTATCTCATAGATGAAAACTCAGGATTTAGGAGGTATCACTTTGATCCTATATGGAGAATCCTTGTGATAAGTGGAGATTGACCGAGCGTAGCATAGGAAACTCCTTCCCTATCAAGAGTATGTCATCCACGTACTTTACGAGGATCACTACCATACTCCCTACTACCTTTTTGTTTTTACAAGGTTCATCTACCATTTTGATGATGTCAAACTCTTTGACTAACACATCAAAACAGACATTCCAACTCCGCGATGCCTGCTTCATCACATAAAACATCTTGCATACGTTTCCGCTGCTCCCACTGTCTACGAAGCCCTCTGGCTGTGTACTTATAGACGCTCTCTTCCAAAACATCATTTAGAAAATCAGTCATGGCACCCAACCGCCAGATGTCATAGTCATGGCATGTAGCCGTGGCAAGTAGGATCTGAATGGACTTAAGCATAGCCACTAGAAAAGGTTTCATCATTATCCACGCCTGGTCGATGACGAAAACCTTTAACAAGTCTAACTTCGAAAGTCTAAACTTTTCCATCTATACCAAGTAATCTTCTCAAGATATACTTGCTCCTGATGGGGATTTAACCCTTCAGATAAAGCAACCAAAGTCCATACTTTGTTGGTGTATAAGGATTCCATCTCAGATCGATAAACATCCAGCCATTCTTACAGAGTCACACTCCTGATGGCCAGCTCGAAACTAGTTGGGTCATCATCTCATGATGCAATTCTCGCTCCCACTGTCATAGAGAAACCGAAGTATCTCTCAGGTGGGTAAGGAACCCTACTAGATCGGCGGAGAGGCTGAGGTTTGTTGGAAACTATTGAATCCATTGGTTCTTCCAAATCGTCAGCTGCCAGTTTGTATAGCTGGAACATTTTCAGTTCTACATAATAGATCTTGCCTCGAGCTTGTCCGGATTTTGCCTTTTAGACATAGGCCGGACAACCCCAAATCTTAACAAACTTAAGATATGGGCTCTTCCCTTTCCATATCTCATATGAAGTGGTAGGCAACTGATTTGATTGGAACCCTATTCAATAGGTATGCAACTTCATAAGTGCATAACTCCCAAAAGGAACTAGGTAACTCAGTAGTACTCATCATAGAGCACACCTTATTATATAGGGTGTGATTGCTCCGCCCCGATACAATGTTGTGCTGTGGTGTATTCGGAGGAGTAATGCTGAGAGAGAATCTTATTCTCCTTTAGAATAGTCCAGGATTTCCGTGCTCAAGTATTCTCCTACTTGATCTCATCAAAGGACATAATACTTATACCCGTATTGGTTCTCTACTTCTAACTTATATTCCGTGAATATCTCAAAAGGCTCGGACTTGTGTTTCAACAGGAACATATGTCTGAATCTTGAGAGATTATCAGAGAATGTAATGAAGTACAAAGAACCGGTCTTGGCATGTGTAGACAGGGGACCTTACATACATCAACATGTATCAATCCCAAGAGTTTACTAACTCTTTCTCTGTTTCCAGTAAACAGAGCTATGGTCATCTTATCTCTGTGACATGACTGGCAAGTTTTCACAAGATGTAAATTCAAACAGATTTAAACATGCATCTATGTGCAACTTAGCTAGTCGGGTCGCATTGATATGACCTAATCTACAATACCTCAAGAAGGATCCGTTCATTTCTGAACTCTTCCTCTTGTGTGTGTTCTGTATACTAAAGAACTGTAGTTTGATTTAGAACATCAATGCTTTTAGATAACGTGCCTGAACCGATCAACTTTTGATATAGAAAATGTTCAAAACATTATCCAACAATACAAAATTTTATCATTTCTTTACTAATAAAGAGACTGATATGATTTTGTATATCAGGTTCGGTATCTAATAACATTTGTTCAGAATCAACGTATTTGTAATACAGGGTGACAGTGACCAACAGACTTGGCTGCAACACTTGCCCCGTTTTCTGCCTCATGAAACTTATCACCCGTTCTCAGTTCTGTACCTTTCTGTAGCCCTATGTAACAGATTACATATCTGGGATCCTGATCCGGTATCAAATATCCAGGACGTAGAGGATATTGAGAAACAGTTCTGTGTAACGAACACACCTGAAGATGATGCATCATATGCACTTTCCTCGTTTGGGCGGCACGGGAAATCTGGTATTCCCCAATTTCCTGCTCTGTCTTATAACAATTATAAGTTGGAGCGGGACCAACGTTCCCCAGCTCAGTATAACAAGAGGGTTCGGTCAATATCCGTATTATTATCTTGATTAAGGCGTGACATGGTCGCTACCTGGAGAGAGAGAGAAGAAAACACTCTGCGTGCGCTCTTGCAAGATCAGATTGGTTATTATTTTATCTAATCAGGATGGCTCCCACTGCTTTTTATCAAATCTTCCTTCAAACCCTAAAAGGAAAGACTAGCCGGGATTAATTACACGCTACAAGTTCGCCAATCTTTCAGCCAGGCCAGTGTCGGTACTTTGAGGGAGGTGCCCCGTGATTTCGCACGGACCTAATTAATGTAAACCTCGTTTTCCCAGAGGCGTAACCCCGTTGACACCTTTCTAGACACCTACTTGATCGGCTAATTGTAATGTGTAAAACTCTCCCAGGAGTAACAATTACTCGCAGCGGGTATCGGGATCCAACTATCTCATAGAAGGTATGCAATCTCATTGCAAATTTCAACACTTGAAATTCCCGATAATTTTGCCCCTAGCGTCCTATGACCTTGACGCAGGCCAACAAACCATAGTGCGCTAGTCAAGTTCAACCCGTCATTTCCTGATTGAATTAAACCATCCGCACGACCCTTGACGCAGGACAACAAAGTCGCACGACTACCCTAATCTAATCTGCATCATATGCATAAACAGACAAATAATAGTTAGTTACCGCACACTACGCCTTGACGCAGGCCAACAAACGTAGCACGAATACTAACTACTACTTATCTGAAATGACGGAGGGCTACGACAGGTTTTTAAGAAAACCTATTGCGTAATGAACTTGATATCGTTGTAGGATCGAATGATTTTAAAATGGAGTGTTTTTTTGAGGCTTTTCTAGTTTTTCTAAAGGGGTCACTCCCGGTGAAGGGATCGTCGGCCCTTTCCTCGTCGAATGAGGTGCGTGATATATCATATATATCACTATGCAAAGCAGAAACTATAGAAGCAATCAAAAGACAAACCGAGTGTGTAGCATCTGCCAGTTATTGCTAAAGGGGTCACTCCCGGTGAAGAGATCTCGGCCCTTTCCTCATCGAATAAGGTGCAGGATGTTCTACAAGGAACACCGCGATGCAAAGCAAGAACTGTAGCTACCTGGTTTTTGAAAATTCGATTCCACAACATCTTAGGTTTCTTTTCTTTCATTAATCACATTAATGAAGTCCCATCATTTAAGTACCTAAACATCACAGATAAATACGACGTACACTTATGCCATCCGCATTCGCTTTGATGTCCCCTCGTGCACCGTTAGGTTAGGTAACTAACGGCAGAGCGGGGCATGGCTAGCACGGGTGTAAAACATAAGCAACGTCTATATAATATATCATATATACTATATACAGTATTTATCACAGAACATATCAAATGATCACATCACAGATATCGCAGCAGAAGAAACATATGAAATATTGGATATACTAGGACGTCCGTGTTTTCAATACGAGCCAGTATAAAATACGGATTCCACGGTCGCGATGAATAGCCAAACCCACACCCCTAGACCCCTATGAGAGCGGCATGCAACCCTACCAATTCTAGAGTTAGGAGACCCGGACTCGACTCCTCGAGTTGGTCTCCCACTGGACTCCAGAACCCAGTTACTTGTGCTCCCCTCCTTGGGTCTATCCTAGTGCGGAAAAGTAAATAATATACAAAGGGTGACATCTACCGCAACCTGGAAGTGCCCCAATAAAAGAATATTACATACAAGTTTTTACATGAATGAAAATGAAAAACACCCATCTCACATAAAACCCCCCCCGGCTATTCAAACACGACGATCCAATATAACATATCCAGCAACACATAACATCACATGTCATCAACGTAAGTAAATATGCGCATCTCAATTGTCCTTGTCATATAGCAACGAAACCGGCGATATCACATATTATACTTACGGTCACAGAAAAGAAAGTGTAAAACTACAACAGTTGGAATCCGAAACCACCTTAGACATCGCATGCCTAAACCAATGAATTCCTTAGACATCACATGCCTAACAATTATAAACCCCGCATTTTAGTCTCGTTATCGAAAACTCTTTTCAATATCAAGTCGGGCAATTCAACAAGATTCCCGACATCCCGATCGAATGCTCGTCGCAAACTTCAGTAGACGGCTGCACCCCCAATGCCGCCGACGAAGTGCACCAAGGCGGAACACCGCTGCCGCGAGCACCCGAACGGATGCTTTCGGCGATGGGGTTCTTCTATAGTCACTTGGTCGGGGCTATGGAGTGAGGCTGTCTATTAAGTTTACCCGGCGAGTATCCGCGTACGCTACGTGATTGCGACGGACTTTTGATCGCATCAAAATTCCGTGGCAACCGATCAAGTGAGACTAAAGTGCTATGTTTATAACATTCATATCAGTTATCTCATAACTTCCTGTGGATTCCAAGTATTGTATCCCATTCCAGATAAATAGAAAACGTTAAACTTTCCGATCGAACATCCAAACACCCAAGTTTTCCCGATAACAGCTCAACTCTTGAAATAAGTTCAAAAACATCCATTTCATGCCACAGTACCAACGGTCCAGCCGTAGAAGGGTCAAGCCAACGCCTCAAATGTGGCTCGCCGTACTGCCCTAAACCCTAAGGTTTAAAGGGCAGTTCAAGACAGTCACATAATCGAGTTAAGGTTTGTTGTCTTCTAGAGGGATCATCGCGTTACTTGCACTACTTAGAACGTCATTAAACTACGGAAAAATCCAACAATTGGAAATTTCCCGGCAGGGGAAAAAGTGGGTATTTATATCCGGTCGAACTTTTTAACATATTCTAAAATTACCCGGAAAAACACATAGACAAAGTTTGAAATTTCCGATCGAATCATCGAAGCTCCAAAACACCCCAGAAAACTCAACTCTTGAGTGCAAATTAAAATTTCCCAGAAAACTCAGCACCTGAAGAAACAAATTACTGTGCAAAAATTGAAAGCTGATCTCATAATTTGGCCGCGGAACTGCCGCAGAAGCCAAGCTTCTGCCGCGGTTCCGCCGCGCTTTTGGCACATCTTTTGGTCGTTTTTGCACCGTAATTCTTAAAACTCCCTGCTGAATTTTTAAAGAATTTTTAATCTGGAAAAAACCCAGTTTTGAAAAAATGTCCAGAGAGGGGTCATGGATTGGCGTTTCGGGTTCGATCGGGTTTCTAACTCCGTCTACACATCGCCTAAGGCTCTAGCTAGGCTCTGATACTACTGTAGGGATCCTAGGCACACAAATGAGGTCTCACATGGCATCAACCATGCCAATTTCAAATTTTATAAGTGCCGAGAAACCCTAATACGGATCGTTGACTAGAGATTAGGCGAAACAAGCAACTAGTTAACATCTTAACTAAGAGTGAACGAAAATACAACCTTTGTAGATCCGATCCTCCACCTCCATAGCTTCGTGATGAAGTCCCTCCGCTGTACCCATCGGATCCCGGACCCTCGCGGTGGTTTCATCGAAGAAATGATCGGGCTAGGTCGTCGACTTCGATGCCGAAGATGATCTACGTCGAGGCAACACAAGATCGAGCTCCAACTTCACCAAGCCATGAAACTTGTGAAGAAAACACCCTATACTACTTGGCAAGTGGTAGAGGATGAAGAAATAAGAAGTGGGTTCACTTTAGAATTGGATTTCTCACTCTTTTTCTCAAGTCACCATTGAAGCTAGCAAGCTTCTTTCTTCTTGAAGAAGAAGAGGAAGAAGAAGATAATATGATAAGAATAATTGGAAAATAGAAAATAAGGTGATTCTTATCATATCTCAACCATGGTCAAGTGTAGAGAATAAACTAGGGTTAGGTTTAATGGTTAGGTTTAAGGAATAAAACAAAATGGTCAAAGCTTTTTCAAAGCTTCATGAAGCTTCAACAAAATCCAAAGAAAGCCACCATTTTATCTTAAGCCAAAATAAAATAAATAAATAAATAAATAAAGCAAATGAAACCCTAACCATTAACTAACCATAGTTTAATCAAACATACACCCAAGTTTGCATGCATCATCAAACATGATACAATCTTGTGCACAAAAATATATCACATATACAATGTGCACAATCAAGTGAGAAAAACATCTTAAGTGAACCAATACTAGTTAATGCAAAGTAATATATCAAATATATAATCATGCATTAAATCATTAAATCAACACTTGATTTAACGATCCGGTCGTATCACATATAACCGACTAATATCCAATGTATCGACTTATCGAATCAATCCTTGATTCGATAACTAGGTTATATCGCATACAACCATTCGATATATTCTTCGCTAGAATAGAATACGGTATCACATACTGGTATTATTCTCGGTCCCACACATATCTCATATGCGCTCCTATTTCGTTTTGCTTGAGCCAGGAAACCTCTGTGTAGGACTCTAAACACTCGTCAATACGCCGGCAGCAGGTGATGATCATATCAAACACCCACAAGCCGCAAGCGGTCTGCTAAACGTAACGGCCACCCGGGTATTGAGCGATCAGAAGATCGACGAGCAAGCCCGCTCACACTCCTTTGAATCCAACTGTAACACTTACCGTACAGTCCGGTCTGATCGTCTGATATGTCGCATATCTCGCCTAGGGGTGGTAAACGTCAGACCCCAATAACTCGATAAGTCGTGTCGATATAAGGTCTATAACAGTTCGAGAAACTACTGGTAACACTTACCAGTAAATCTCAGCAACCCTGGCCAGGGATTTCCGGTTATAGCCAATTGAACACAGCGCAACATCAACTCCCTATACCGGGAGAGACGAATCCCCTCTTATCGCTCATTGCCTCCATGTGATTCGGGACTGTACCCAAAAACCACCGTTTTGCATGCCCTCTTGGACGTGGTAAGGTGGAAATCAAAGCACAGTGGGAATCACACAAGACTCTATGATGATCTCAGGTTAACAGACTAACCTGTACCAGTGTCACCAGAGAACTGCCATCTGACGTAAGGTATAATACCATCTGGGAGTTCTCGGCGAGTCCGTCCAGTGTACCCAGTCTCCACTGAGCACCCGTATATCATCTCTGATGTCAAACACCAATGGATATGGGATCATCCATCGCCTATCTGTATGGGTAGAGAAGGTGTACGCTAGTCTACTCTGGTATATCGATGCCCCGTCTCGATACACCCACGATTAGGGACCTTGAAGGATGTACTTATGGACTACCATGTCCCCACTAGTATGATCCGCATCATAGTCCAGGTAGTCAAGTACACATCCTAAGGGCTTTATCCAACATGTAACAGAGAGACAATCAGAATACACGTTAAGGTAAAGAGTAACCAGATAGCATACTATCATGTCGAGTAAGAAAGTCCTCCCTATATATGTCCCAGCATCCACTACAATATACATCCTATGTACAGTAATGGCCTCTAGGGCATACATATAACTAACAGATGGACCCTCTAGAAGACAACAAACCTTAACTCGATTATGTGACCGTCTTGAACTGCCTTTTGAACCTTAGGGTTTAGGGCAGTACGGCGTGCCACATGTGAGGCGTTGGCTTGACTCTTCTACGACTGGACCGTTGGTACTGTGGCATGACGTGGATGTTTTTAAACTTATTTCATGTGTTGAGCTTTTCGGGAAAACTTGGGTGTTTGATTGTTCGATCGGAAAGTTTAACATTGTCTATTTATCTGGAATGTGATACAATATTTAGAATCCACAAATAGTTATGAGATAACTGTTTTGAATATTATAAACATAGCACTTTAGTCTCAATTGATCGGTTTCCACGGAATTTTGATGCGATCAAAAGTCCGTCGCAATCACGTAGCGTACGCGGATACTCGCCGGGTAAACTTAATAGACAGCTACACCCCATAGCCTCGACCAAGTGACTGTAGGAGAACCCCATTGCCAAAAGCATCCGTTCGGGTGCTCGCGGCAGCGGTGTTCCGCCTTAGTGCACTTCGTCGACGGCATCCGAGGGTGCGGCCGTCTACTAAAGTTTGCGACGAGCATTCGATCAGGATGTCGGGAATCTTGTTGAATTGCCCAACTTGATATTGAAAAGAGTTTTCGATTTTGAGACTAAAATGAGGGGTTTATAATTGTTAGGCATGCGATGTCTAAGGAATTCATTTGGTTAGGCATGCGATGTCTAAGGAAATTGCGGATTCCAACTGTTGTAGTTTTACACTTTCTTTTCTGCGACCGTAAGTGTAATAAGTGTTATCGCCGGTTTCGTTGCTATATGTCAACGACAATTGGGATACACATATTTACTTACGTTGATGACATGTGATGTTATGTGTTGTTAGATATGTTATATTGGATCGTCGTGTTTGAATAGCCGTTTTTTTTTTTTATGTGAGATGAGTGTTTTTTCATTTTTCATTCATGTAAAAAACTTGTATGTAATATTCTTTTATTGGGACACTTCCGGGTTGAGGATGATGTCACCATTGTATATTATTTACTTTTCCGCATTAGGATAGACCCAAGGCGGGGAGCACAAGTAACCGGGTTCTAGGGTCCAGTGGGAGACAATCTCGAGGAGTCGAGTTCGGGTCTCCTAACTCTAGAATTGGTAGGGTTGCTTGCCGCTCTCATAGGGGTCTAGGGGTGTGGGATTGGCTATTCATTACGACCGTGGAATCCGTGTTTTATACAGGCTCAAAATAAAACACGGACGTCCTAGTATATCCAATATTTCATATGATATTTTCTGCTGCGTTATCTGTGATGTGATTATGTGATTTGTTCAGATAGATATTGTATATAGTATATATGATATATTATATAGACGTTGCTTATGTTTTACACCCGCGCTAGCCCTACCCCGCTTTTCCGTTAGTTACCTAACCAAACGGTGCAGACGGGACATCGAGGCGAATGCGGATGGCATAAGCGTACGTTGTATTTATCTGTGATGTTTAGGTGGACTTAAATGATGGGACATTCATTAATGAGATTAATGAAAGAAAATAAACCTAAAAGATGTTGTGGAATCGAATTTCAAAAATAAAATTAGGTAGCTCTAGTTGTTGCTTTGCATAGCGGTGTTCCTTGTAGAACATCCAGCACCTTATTCGATAAGGAAAGAGCCGACGATCCCTTCACCGGGAGTGACCTCTTTAGCAATAATTAGCAGATGCTACAACCTTCGGTTTGTTTTTTGATTGCTTTTCTAGTTCTTGCCTTGCATAGTGGTATTGTGAATATCCTGCACCTCATTCGACGAGGAAAGAGCCAAGATCCCTTCACCGGGAGTGACCTCTTTAGCGAAACTAGCAAAAGCCTAAAAAACACTCCATTTAAAAACCATTTGATTCCGCAACGAGATCAAGTTCAAAGCGTTAAAGGTTTTCATAAAAACCATCCGCAACCCTCCGTCATTTTAGGAAGTAGAGTACTTAGTATTCGTGCTGTGTTTGTTAACCATAGTCAAGGCACAGTGTACGGTAGCTAAGTGATCTTTTCCCACACCGCATATGATGCGATTAGTTAGGACAGTTGCGTGGCTTTGTTGACCTTAGTTAAGGGTCATATGGGTGGGTCTAATTAATCATGAAATGACGGGTAGAACTTGACTAGTGCGTAAAAACCTTTATCGGGAGTTTCAAGTGTTGAAATTTGCAATGAGATTGCATACCTTCTATATGATAGTTGGATCCCGATACCCACTGCGAGTAATTGTTACTCCTGGGAGAGTTTTGCACTTTGCATTTAGCTGATCAAGTAGGTGTCTAGAAAGGTGTCAACGGGGTTACGCCCCTGGAAAAACGAGGTTTATTTTAATTAGGTCCGTGCGAAAGCACGGGGAACCTCCCTCAAAGTACCGGCACTGGCCAGGCTGAAAAATTGGCGAACTTATAGAGTGTAATTAATTCCGGCTAGTCTTTCTTTTTAGGGTTTGAAGGAAGATTGGATAAAAACAGTGGGAGCCATCCTGATTAGATAAAATATATAACCAATCTAATCTTGCAAGAGCGCACGCAGCGTGTTTTCTTCTCTCTCTCCAGGTAGCGACCATGTCACGCCTTAATCAAGATAATAATATGGATGTATTGACCGAACCCGCTTGTTATACTGAGCTGGGGAACGTTGGTCCCGCTTCAACTTATAATTGTTATAAGACAGAGCAGGAAATTAGGGAAATACCAGAATTCCCGTGCCGCCCAAATGAAGAAAGTGCATGCTGATGCATCATCTCCGGGTGTGTTCATTACAAAGAACTGTTTCTCTGTATCCTCTACGTCCTGGGTATGAGATACCGGATCAGGATCCCGCATATGTAATCTATTACATGGGCTACAGAAAGGTAGAGAACTGAGAACGGGTGATAAGTTTCATGAGACAGAAAACGGTGCAAGTGTTGCAGCCAAGTCTGTTGGTCACTATCACCCTGTATTACCTGAATACATTGATTCTGAACAAATGTTATTAGATACCGAACCTGATATACAACATCATATCAGTTTCTTTATTAGTAAAGAAGGATATAATTTTGTATTGTTGGATAATGTTTTGAACATTTCCTATATCAAGAGTTGATTGGTTCAGGCACGTTATCTAAAAGCATTGATGTTCTAAATCAAACTACAGTTCTTAGTATACAGAACACACACGAGAGGAAGAGTTCAGAAATGAACGGATCCTTCTTGAGGCATTGTAGACTAGGTCATATCAATATGATCCGACTAGCTGAAGTTACATTTAGATGCATATTTAAATGAGTTTGAATTTACATCTTGTGAAACTTGCCGGTCATGTCACAGAGATAAGATGACCACAACTCCGTTTATTGGAAACAGAGAAAGAGTTAATGAACTCTTAGGATTGATACATGCTGATGTATGAAGGTCCCCTGTCTACAAATGCCAAGACCGGTTCTTTGTACTTCATTACATTCTCTGATGATCTCTCAAGATTCAGACATATGTTCCTTTTGAAACACAAGTCCGAACCTTTTGAGATATTCACAGAATATAAGTTAGAAGTAGAGAACCAAAATACGGGTAAAAGTATTATGTCCTTTGATGTGATCAAGGAGGAGAATACTTGAGCACGGAATTCCTGGACTATTCTAAAGGAGAATGAGATTCTCTCTCAGCATTACTCCTCCGTATACACCACAACACGTCGGTGTATCGGGGCGGAGCAATAGCACGCTATCTGATATGGTGTGCTCTATGATGAGTACTACTGAGTTACCTGTTTCCTTTTTGGGGGTTATGCACTTAAGAAGCTGCATACCTATTGAATTAGGTTCGAATCAGATCACTGCCTACCACTCCATATAAGATATGGTATGGGAAGAGCCCATCTCTTAAGCAAGTTAAGATTTGGGGTTGTCCGGCCTATGTCAAAAGCAAAATCCGGACAAGCTCGAGACAAGGTCAGTTCTGTAGAATTGGAAGGATTTCCAGCTATACAAACTACAGCTAATGATTTGATAGAACCAAAGGATTCAGTAGTCTCCGACGAACCTCAGCCTCTCCGCCGATCTAGTAGGGTTCCTCATCCGCCTGAGAGATACTTCGGTTTCTTGATGACAGTGGGAGCGAGGATTGCATCATGAGATGATGACCCAACTATTTACAAGCAGGCCATCAAGAGTGGGGACTCTGTAAGAATGGCTGGATGCTTAGCGATCTGAGATGGAATCCATGTACACCAACAAAGTATGGACTTTGGCTGCGATATCTGAAGGGTTAAATCCCCATCAGGAGCAAGTATATCTTGAGAAGATTGCTTGATGTAGATGGAAAAGTTGAGACTTTCAAAGCTAGACTTGTTAATGGTTTTCATCATCGACCAGGCGTGGATAATGATGAAACCTTTTTCCAGTGGCTATGCTTAAGTCCATCCAGATTCTACTTGCCATTGCTACATACCATGACTACGATATCTGGTGGTTGGGTGTCATGACTACTTTTCTAAATACTGATTTAGAAGAGAACGTCTATAAGTACACAGCCAGAGGGCTTCGTAAACAGTGGGAGCAGCGGAAACGTGTGCAAGTTGCTTTACAGATTAAAGCAGGCATCGCGGAGTTGGAACGTCTGTTTTGATGTGGTAGTCAAAGTGTTTGACTTCATCAAAATGGTAGATGAACCTTGTACATACAAAAGGGTAGTAGAGAGTAGGGTGGTGATCCTCGTAAAGTACGTGGATGACATACTCTTGATAGGGAAAGAGTTTCCTATGCTACGCACGGTCAATCTCCTCTTATCACAAGGATGCTCCAAATAGGATAAAGGTGATACCTCCTAAATCCTGGGTTTTGGATCTATGACATAGATCTAATTGGATGTTAGGATTCTCACAAGTTGTAGTGAGATGGTATCAATTGATCCTGGGGAGAATCACTGGAAAAGTTCCAGGGTGATAAGGACGATTGAATGTCCGTCGCAGACATTGTCTTTACCCTCAGTGGAGGGACGGTATGTTGGAAGAGTTCCAAGCTAGATACCGTGACACACTAGACGATAAAGGCTGGTGACATCGCTATCAAAGATACTACCAAAGAGGAAGTTTGGGTGTATATTAGTTCATGAGATGAACTAGGTTCCTACCATTGTGTGACAATGGAAGTGTGGCTTTGGCCCAGGAACCCCGGTCGCATCAGTGACCCAGACATATTCTGAGGCAGCATCACCTGATCATGGAGATAGTTGACCTCCAGGGAGATCGAGGTTAGGAGAGTAGACTCAGAGGACAACACGGCGGATCCACTCACAAAGGCCTTTTTCCAAGAGAGAGACTTTTATGGGATGGTTGAGTATGAGATACTACAACCACTGCTACAGATGGCCCTATTGCAAGTGGGAAATTGTTAGTTATATGTATGCCTGTTCATATCATAATATTGCATTTTGTATTCCCCATTCTTATGCATTTTACAATGAAAACAGGTGCTTTTGACCCATGTCTGCTACATGTTACAGGTTACAGGTTACAGGTTCTGGGAGCAAAAACAGAGAAAAACACAAAAGACGACACAAAAGAAGGACTTTTGACCAACAATTAGGAAGATCTTAGTAAAGCCCAGCAGAAGAACGGTTCACCACCAACAAGGCAACGCAAGATCCAAATTTGAAAGAAAGACGGTTAAAAGATCCATTGCAAAGTGTTCACTGAAGATCTGGAATTAATACAGAAGCCCAATTGATAAGAGGAATAAAGAACCAAGAAGCCCAGAGTAACCTAAAGAAGCCCAGGAAAAACCATGAAAAGAACCCATTATTGGGCCGCGGAACCGCGGCCCAAGCGCACCATTGCCGCGGTTCCGCGGCCCTTTAAAGCCTTCATGGAAAGAAAATTTGACCTAAATGTTCTGAAGGCTGTGGAAAGATTTTCTGGGGGTATATTTGTAACTATAGACATGCGGAGCAATTGTAAACCTAGGGTTTCTATGTCCTATAAATAGAACCCAAAGCCTTGTATTTTCTTATACCTCCCTTCATTAATAAATTTCAGAATTCTTTTGGAGAGCATCAAATTGTAAGTTCTTTATTTTCTGCCTTAGGTTAATTTTCTATTCTTGCCCTAGTTAATTTTTTATTCTCTGCCTTAGATAAATGTTTTTAAATTCCCTAATGAGTGAGTAGTTTCCTCGCTTGTTAGGGTTAGGAATAGGGAAGGATTTGAGAGATGAAGATCTCTCATCTCTTTTCGTTGCCAAACTTTTATGAATATTAGAACTCCATGCATACCTTCTTATTCCGCTCCCTACGGCACTCTACCCTCGAGGTAACGGTGATTCCGTAGTCTAAAGGCCCAGATTTTAAGGTTTTCCATGGAGGTTAGGTTAAAGATTAAGAAAGGAAGGACAAGGATCTAGAGGAAGAATCAATCTTCCCAATCATCCTAATCCCCTTTGTTAAGATTTACCATAACACTAATATGAAATATTTAATTAAAGGCAATGGAAAGAGATGTAGATCTTTGTTTACCAAATTTTCCCTAAACCTAATCCTAGCAAGTTTCTAATCCTAGTATCATACAACTTCAATTTTTAGATTTAATAATTAATCCGAACACCCTTCGGAATTAACTCGTAAGCGCGAATCGGAAACTCACAAAATCCCTGTGGACCGACCCGTATTCACCGGCTAGCTTCATGCGACGCCGTTCTTGATTGCGGTTACAAATATTTTTGATCTATCTTTTAGAAAGCGCAAGCACTATAAATCATTCAATCAAATGACGCCGTTGTCGGGGATGGCGTAGAACTTTCCTTTTCGCAATTTCGGGTTAATCATAAAATTTTAAAAAATCATAAAAATCTAAAAAATCCAAAAAAATATAAAAAATATTTCATCTGTTATTTTTGGAAGGGATACTGTGTTGTTTGAATTTTTGCAGGATATACAGAATCGGATCTGGAAAATTCCAGAAAGCGAAACAGAAATAGGGTATCGGAAGAGAAGGGATTTTAAAAAAACAGAAAAGCACAAAAATTTTGGAGACCCAAATTCCCTAACCCCCCGCGATTCCGCGGCCAAAACCCACGTTAGGCCGCGGAGCCGCGGCCATCTAGTCGAATCAGAGCTTACAAAAAATTTTGGGGATCCGTTCTGTCCAGAGGGCCGCGGAACCGCGGTGTTAGTGCTCTATTGCCGTGGAAGGGCGGCGATCTAGTGGCATCTTCTTATGAAAATTTTTCTGTAAGCTTCTCTGTTCCTCCTCTGTAAATTTTGAAATATATTTTCTAGAAATTCCTGCAAGATTTTGCGCACATTAAAAAATATATTCTCTTCCAAATAACAATCTTGTGCAGGATTTTTGGGCCCCGCTCAAAATTGAAATTGATTGCAAATAATCTTTTTTGTTGCATATCTTTTCTCGAATATCTTTTTGCAACAATTTTTTCCAAATAAAGATTCTTGTGATATGCTTCAAATAATAACCAATTGCAAGTAATATTTTGCTGTTGCATATCTTTTCTATAAAATATTTTGCTGTTGCATATCTTTTCTCTAAAATCTTTTTGCAAAAAAATTTTTTCCAAATAAAGAGAAAGAAAAAAATCAATGAAAAATGAAAATAAAAAGGACAAATATTTTATAGAACTTGCAAAATTTTTTAGCCGCAAATAAATCCTTGCACCACCCAACCTTCCTTCTTGTCACCTTTCTTCTTCTAACATGGGTACCCCACACAATAAATCATTAGCCGAACTTTGGTATCCCGAACCTAATTTTGCGTCATTCGGCAATTTGTTCGATCAATTTAAAGACGATCCTTCCATGCCTAAAATATCTTTGAAAGATCAAATAGAGACGTCTAGGAGAAACAATTCGACTTTTCAACCCACTTTGTGTCAACCAAATCAATCTTTACCACCTCCATATGTTGATACCACTTTTTCAAGTCTTTCTGTCACTCCTAAGCCGATGTCTATTGCTGAGCATATTGCTCAATCTCGCAGTCGATCTTTCACCCCTCTCCACTCATCTAGTTCTAGGGATCCACATGACTATTCACCTTTTTATCCATATGTTGACCCTACCCCTGTCCAATCACCCACTTCCTACCAGTCCTACCCGATTTTTCCACCGTCACTAGACAATGTTTCTACACAGCCATTAGGGAGTTTCACATATCCAAACAATTTCGAATCTTTTACCGAAACTCCCTTACTACCCAAGTCTAGTTTGGAAGAGGCGTTGGAGGCGTATATCACAGCAACAAACAAAATGGTTAGGAATGTGGAAGCGTCCGTGGCCGCCCTTATGCAACCTGCTGAACCGCTAGCTAGTTTCCCGCTAGCCCCAAATTTTTCAATGTATGAGGAGGCGGTTGGACAGAATGAGAATGTGAGAGGATTTCCAAATCAAACCTACCCTTACCCAATCGAAGCCCACAACTCCAGTTTTCCATCGAATGTCCGAAATGATTCACAAGTTCAAAATAAAAACGAGTTATACGACTTTGTAGTGTTTGATTTGCTAAATTGTGAGGAACCCCCTTCGAGTGAAACAGCACCTAATCCGTTTGACCTTTACACTTCCACTCTAGAACCTACATTGATAAACATCCATGCTTTTGAGGAGGTGTCTAAAGAAATTGACTTTCACTTGATTGAGGATATAGACGCCGGGAATATTTCGGATGATGAACCTGTCGATTTAATTGAAATTTTATGTTCAAATCATCATCCTGAGTTATTGAATGTTTCTCCCGAATCTCATATGCGTCTTGATTTTGATGATAATGGCATGGATGAGTTGAATATTGAGGAGAATTATGAGGATAATATTGAGGAGAGTGGTGAGGATCATATTGAGCTTGAACCATTTTTCTTTGATGTGTCGGATTTTCCAATTCATCCTCTTGAACCTTTACCTAAATCACCCTCCCTCCTTTCCATCGTTCCGACCATACTTGAAGACTGTGAGCTTGAAATTTTTTCCTTTGAATCCGATACTGTTCTCACAGATGATAACACTTACGGGTGTTTCACTTTTTCGGACGATGTTGATGACTCACCGCCCGAGTTTGAGTCCTTTATATTTTCAGATGAGCCATCAGACTCGGTTGATTATACTAGTTTCGAACCATTAATGGAATCTTTCAAGTTCGAAACAGTTTACTACGGTGAGAAAGATACTATCCCTCAATCACTCCCTTTCGTCCTTCCTATTGTTCCGACCGTGCAAGTGACCGTTACGCCTTCATCTCCTATACCAAGTTCGGCATACCCATGTTTTCTTGCGAATCTTGAGGGATTTGACCCCATTTCCCGACGGGTGGATAGGTTAGCGCAATCGCTTAGAACATATCGGTCATCACATATTGCGCTAATTTATTCGCTCAATTTACACCCTCAAGATCGTACTCCACTTCCTTCTTCTTTTCGCCATTCTTCTCCCCCACCGAGACCATATTCTACTATTCTTCTTTCCACACGGTCTCGCGTGCTTCTCATTTTTTTGCACCAACTATACCATTTCCACGATAAGATTTTTGAATGGTTGGTGTTAACCTTTGGCTTGTGTAAGGCCAAGCTTAAGTTTGGGGGGAACCTTTGTATATATGTATATATTTTTTGTATTCTTTTTCTATAAAAAAATAAAAAAAAATTTCAAAACATTAAAAAATATAAAAAAATAATTTTGTAAATAAATAAACAGGGGAGTGCCGAAAATTTTAACCCTCTTGGTGCAGCATGACAGTGAGGCCACTGTCAAGTTTAAGTTTGGGGGTATGCTCGGTACGTCTTCTTCCTTCGCATTCATTTGTACATATTTTTGCATTTGCATACTTATTTTAAAACCCATAAAAATTTAAATTTTTTTAAAAATTATAAAAATCATTGTATTCAATTTTGCTTATTAGATTTGAGTTTGACAAATAGGTTAACTAGCTAGGAACAACTAGATCTTAGACTTAGTGAATTAAAAACCCAAAAAATAACATTCCTTAAAGTTTAACGGTAGAAAGTATATGCCTTGTAGTTTATTTAGAAATAGGTAAATTTTGGGTTCACTTCTTGGGCTAAGTCGAAACAAGGGAAGAGTATTGATGTTCTTATTAGAGTATAAGTTTGAAAAATAGTTCCTAGCTTAAGTCTAGATTCTGAAAATATATATCCTACAATTTGCACAATCACGCACCTTGAAACTTGGAATAGTAGAAGAGACCTTGAAATGCTCTTGTCTAAAGTCCTTAGTACAATGAAAATAAAAGAAAAAAAAAGTGAATAAAGAAAAAATGGACACTGGTTTTTGTGATTACTTAAGGCTGTAAAAAATAGAAAAATATTTAGCAAGGGTGCTTCATCACCTAGTGTCTTAGACCAACTGGTTTGGGAGTCACTGCTAAAGCCTTGGATGTTGCAAAACTAGGAAGTACGCTTTAAAGTGCTAACACATTTTGTAATCGGTCGTTGGTACCTCAAGAAGTATTAACGGTCGCATGAAGGATGTGTAAGCGAAATTCAATTAAAAATTCACCTACTAATAAGTACTTTGGACAGCGGACAAGAGTATGATTGCTTGATTTGAATTTCCAAAGTGTAGGGGTGATATATACACACACGTGGGGATATGTGATTGGAGTTTAGATGAGAGAAAGGAATGAAGAATAGAACTTGTATCTTTAGTAAGGTTGATAAAAATTCCTAAGTCGAGATGGAATCCTAGAAGGAAAACTTAAGAGATGCCGAAAGCTAAGTAGGTCTACATAACATATATAATCTTAAGATAAATAATGAGGAAGTGTGAAGAATGTGGGTGGATAATTTGTGAGTCAAAAGATAATAGAATTCCTTGTTAGAAAACCTAATTGGAAAACAAAAGTCGAAAGCCGAATTGATAGGATTTTTTGGGTGTAATCCGCTGAAAACCCTCAGGAGACAACACTCCTCCTACTAGGGACACCTAGAGGTTTAACGGCTTGTTGCACGTGCTCAGTGCAATCGCGTTTCCCTGCGAAAGTGCGGCTAGGTTAGATTTTTATCGAGAATAAATAAAATAATAAGTTTGCTCGAGGACGAGCAAAAGATAAGTTTGGGGGTATTTGTTCATATCATAATATTGCATTTTGTATTCCCCATTCTTATGCATTTTACAATGAAAACAGGTGCTTTTGACCTATGTCTGCTACATGTTACAGGTTACAGGTTCTGGGAGCAAAAACAGTGAAAAACACAAAAGACGACACAAAAGAAGGACTTTTGACCAACAATTAGGAAGATCTTAGTAAAGCCCAGCAGAAGAACGGTTCACCACCAACAAGGCAACGCAAGATCCAAATTTGAAAGAAAGACGGTTAAAAGATCCATTGCAAAGTGTTTACTGAAGATCTGGAATTAATACAGAAGCCCAATTGATAAGAGGAATAAAGAACCAAGAAGCCCAGAGTAACCTAAAAAAGCCCAGGAAAAACCATGAAAAGAACTTACTATTGGGCCGCGGAACCGCGGCCCAAGCGCACCATTGCCGCGGTTCCGTGGTCCTTTAAAGCCTTCATGGAAAGAAAATTTGACCTAAATGTTCTGAAGGCTATGGAAAGATTTTCTGGGGGTATATTTGTAATTATAGACATGCGGAGCAATTGTAAACCTAGGGTTTCTATGTCCTATAAATAGAACCCAAAGCCTTGTATTTTCTTATGCCTCCCTTCATTAATAAATTTCAGAATTCTTTTGGAGAGCATCAAATTGTAAGTTCTTTATTTTCTGCCTTAGGTTAATTTTCTATTCTTGCCCTAGTTAATTTTTTATTCTCTGCCTTAGATAAATGTTTTTAAATTCCCTAATGAGTGAGTAGTTTCCTCGCTTGTTAGGTTAGGAATAGGGAAGGATTTGAGAGATGAACATCTCTCATCTCTTTTCGTTGCCAAACTTTTATGAATATTAGAATTCCATGCATACCTTCTTATTCCGCTCCCTATGGCACTCTACCCTCGAGGTAACGGTGATTCCGTAGTCTAAAGGCCCGGATTTTAAGGTTTTCCATGGAGGTTAGGTTAAAGATTAAGAAAGGAAGGACAAGGATCTAGAGGGAGAATCAATCTTCCCAATCATCCTAATCCCTTTTGTTAAGATTTACCATAACACTAATATGAAATATTTAATTAAAGGCAATGGAAAGAGATGTAGATCTTTGTTTACCAAATTTTCCCTAAACCTAATCCTAGCAAGTTTCTAATCCTAGTATCATAAAACTTCAATTTTTAGATTTAATAATTAATCCGAACACCCTTCGGAATTAACTCGTAAGCGCGAATCGGAAATTCACAAAATCCCTGTGGACCGACCCGTATTCACCGGCTAGCTTCATGCGACGCCGTTCTTGATTGCGGTTACAAATATTTTTGATCTATCTTTTAGAAAGCGCAAGCACGCTGAATCATTCAATCAATGCCCTAGAGGCCATTACTGTACATGAGATGTATATTGTAGTGGATGCTGGGACATATATAGGTAGGACTTTCTTGCTCGACATGATAGTACGCTATCTGGTTGCTCTTTATCTTAACATGTATACTTATTGTCTCTCTGTTACATGTTGATAAAGCCCTTAGGATGTGTGCTCGACTTCCAGGACTATGATGTAGATCATACTAGTGGGGCCTGGGTAGTCAATGAGTACATCCTTCAATGTTCCTAGTCGTGGGAATATCGAGATGGGGCATCGATATTCCACAGTAGACTAGCGTATATCTTCTCGACCCATGTGATGGGCGATGGATGATCCCATATCCATTGGTGTTTAATATCAGAGATGGTATGCGGGTGCTCAGTGGTGACTGGGTACACTGAACGGACTCGCCGAGAACTCCTCGATGGTATTATACCTCACGTCAGATGGCAGTTCTCTGGTGACACTGGTACAGCTTAGTCTGTTGACCCGAGATCGTCATAGAGTCTTGTGTGTCTCCCACTGTGCTTTGATTTCCACCCTACCACGGCTCTACTGAGTCGTGCAAATAGGTGGTTTTTGGGTACAGTCCCGATTCACATGGAGGCAATGAGCGATAGGAGGGGATTTGTCTCTCCCGGTATTGGGGGTTGATGTTGCGCTATACTCGACTGGCCATAACTGGAAATCCCTGGCCAGGGTTGCACTGATTTACTGGTAAGTGTTATCAGTAGTTTCATGCTTGTTATGGACCTTACATCGGCATGACTTATCAAGCTACTGGGGTCTGACGTTTACCACCCCTAGGCGAGATATGCGACATATCAGAGGAACAGACCGGACTGTGCGGTAAGTGTTACTGGTTGGATTCGCAGGAGTGTGAGCAGGCTTGCTCGTTGATCTTCTGATCGCTCAATACCCGGGTGGCCGTTACGTTTAGCAGACCGCTTGCGGCTTGTGGGTGTTTGATATGATCATCACCTACTGCCGGCGTATTGACGAGTCTTTAGAGTCCTACACAGGGGTTTCCTGGCTCAAGCGAAACGAAATAGGGACGCATATGAGATATGTGCGGGACCGAGAATAATACCAGTATGTGATACTGTATTCTATTCTCGCGATTTGTATCATTGGGCTGTTATATGAGATATAGCCGGGTTACCGAATCAAGTGTTGATTCGATACATTGATACACTAGATATTAGTCGGTTATATGCGATATGACCGGATCATTAAATCAAGTATTGATTTAATGATTTAATGTATAAATATATATTTGATATATTACTTTACATTAACTAGTATTTGTTCACTTAAGATTCATTTTCTCACTTGATGTGCACAAGTTGTATATGTGATATATTTTTGTGCACTAGTTTGTATCATGTTTGATGATACATGCAAACTTGGGTGTGTGTATGACTTACACAATGTTTAGGTTAATAGTTAGGGATTTATTTGTTTTATTTATTTTGGCAAAAATTAAAATGGTGGCTTTCTTTGTTTTAGGCTTGAAGCTTCATGAAGCTTCTTAGCATCTTTGAAAAAGTCTAACCATTTTGTTTTGTGCTTTGACCTAACCATCAACCTAAACTCTAGTTTAGTCTCTACAATAGTTAACTCACCCATGGTTGCAAGATGATAGACTTCACTTGATTTATTCTTTTTCAATTATTCATTTTTTTATTCATTCTTTTCTTTCTTCTTCTTCTTCTTCAAGAAGAAGAAAGCTTGCTTGAAAATTTTAAGTGAAGATTTAGAGTGAGAAATCCAAATCCAAAGTGAACCCATTTCCTATTTCTTCATCCTCCACTACTTGCCATGTAGTATAGGGTGTTCTCTTCACAAAGTTTTTGACCAAGTGAAGGAATAGCTTGAGTTTGAGTCTCCCCGACGTAGATCATCTTCGGCCTCGAAGTCAACGACCTAACCCGCTCATTTCTCCAATGAAACCAACGCTAGGGTCCGAGATCCCGATGATCGCAGCGAAGGGACGTCAACACGGAACTTAAGAAGTGAAGACCGGATCTACAAAGGTTGTAATCCCTTTCACTTGTAGTAAAGTAGTTTACTAGCTTATTGTTTCGCCTAATCTCTAGTTAACGATCTTGCATAGAGTTGTTAGGCACATAAAAATTTGATTTTGGCATGGTTGATGCCTTGTGGAACCTCTTGAGTGTGCCTAGGAACCCTACACTCGCAACTTGAGAGAAGGTGATGATCAAAGACAACTGAATAAACCTTATTCCTATTTCTCCTGAACCATAATCCATCCTCGAAAAAATATCCTTCGAGTTTGTTTATAACCATACGATGGATTTATCCAATGGAATTGGATGTTCGTAGTGATACGGGTTGTTCTGGAGAAATTAAAGGTGAAGTAGGAGTGGCGATGAAATACGTGGTTTGGTCGTGAATGTTAGTAGTCGCAATTTACTTTGCCCTCTTTCTAATTCCTTTATTTTTCTTTACATATTACCTTCTTTACACCCTACTTTGGCTAATTGGTTTTCTTTATTCCCTACCTTTCGGCACCTGCCTATGGTTTGGAATAAGATTATCCAATAAGCGTAATAGATGTACTCTCCTAAACCAAGGAGCCCTCGCAACCTGAGAGAAGGTGATAATAAAAGACAACTGAATAAACCAATTCTATTTCTCCTGAACCTGGATCCATCCTCGAAGAAGTCCCTTCGAGTTCGTATATAACTGTACGATGGATCTATCCAATGGAAGTGGATATCCGTAGTAATACAGGGTGTTCTGAGAAATACAAAGGGTAAAAGAAGGAGCTGCAATGACTTATGCAACTAGGACAATCCAAAAGCCAGTAAATTAAGAAGGTTCGGTCAACTTTGGTCACTGAGTTATAGTCTAGGGTCGGTCAAAGGTCGCTGCCAAAAGAGAGAGAGAGAAAAGAAACACTCTGCGTGCACTCTAACCTAGATCAGAATGGTTATCACTTTATCTAATTAGGAAACCTTCCACTGTAATCTCAAATTCTCCTCCAAACCTGAAAGAAGAATTAGTCGGGATCACCCGAAGAGTAAACCAACTCATCAGTGAGAATCGGGATCCAACTATCATCGCATGATAACTTGATGGAAGCCACTCAAGTTAACACACTCCAGAAGGTATGCGCAAGTCTGGCAAGTTTCCTGTATGTTTGAAACTCCTGATATAATTTTTATCCCATGCACTTATGACCTTGACGTAGGCCAACAAATCATAAGCCACACGTCAAGTTCTACCCGTCGTTGTCCTGATTAATTTAGGTCATCGTACATGCTCTTGACGTAGGCCAACAAGCCTGTACGTCTGTCCTAAACTAATGCATCTATCTATGCAACAAATGAATACCCAGCAGCTACCAAACACTATGCCTTGACGTAGGCCAACAAACATAGCTTGAATACTACTGACCATCCATAAGAAATGACGGATGATTACGGCTGGTTTTTGGCGAAAAACCTTTAACGTAAAGAACTTGATCTCGTTGAAGGAACCTGATAGAATTTTATAAAAAACATAGTAGTGAAAACCTTTTGCTAAAGAAGTCACTCCCGGTGAAGGGATCTCGGCTCTTTCCTCGTGGAATGAGGTGCAGGATATTCCAACTGAATATCTCTATGAAAAACAAAAGGAAACGTCTTTGTAATAACTCCCTTTTAAAATTTGTTCCAACAACATCAAATATATGTTTGTTTAATCATGCATTGATAAGAATCAACGCATTCCCATCATTTAATCACACCAGAAAAGAACGAAAATAAAATGTACGTATATGCCATCCGCATTCGTCACCGGGTCTCATCATCACCCGTTAGGTTACTTAACTAACGACAGAGCGGGGGCTGGACTAGCGTGGGTGTAAAACATATACAACATCTAATAGTATATAGACTAATATACAATATGTTGGATATATGTATGCCCTAGAGGCCATTATATGATAGTGGTTGTATCTATACATGTATATATATATTCAGTATGCATTCTTGCTCGACATGATAGTATGCTATCTGGTTCTTCTTTATCTGACATGTTGATTTGATCATGCTTTTATTCATACATGCTGATAAAGCCCTGAGGATATCGGCTTGACTGCTCTGATTGTGATAGAGATCATACTAGTGGGACATCTGTAGTCTATAAGCATATCCTGGAAAGTCCCTAGTCGTAGGTATATCGAGACGGGGCATTGATATACCAGAGTAGACTAGCGTACATGATACTAGACCCATACGATGGGCGATGAATGTTCCCACATTCATCGATGTTTGACATCAAGATCATGTACGGGTGCTCAGTGGTGACTGGGTACACTGGACGGATTCACCGAGAACTCCTATATAGAATTATATCTATCGTCGGATAGCAGTTCTCAGGTAACATTGGTACAGGTTAGTCTGTAGACCCGAGATCGTCATAGAGTCTTGTGTGTTCTCCCACTGTACTTTGATTTCCACCCTACCACGGCTCTACTGAGTCGTGCAAACAGGTGGCTGTTGGGTACAGTCCCGAGACACACGAAGGCAATGAGCGATAGGAGGGGTTTCGTCTCTCCCGGTATTGGGAGTTGATGCTGTGCTGTGCCCGACTGGTTATATCAGTAAGTCCCTGGCCAGGGCTGCTGAGATTTGCTGATAAGTGTTATCAGTGGTTTCTCGATCTGTTATAGACCATTCACCGGCATGACTTATTGAGTTATTGGGGTCGACGTGACCATCCCTAGGCTCGATATGCAGCATAACTAACGAAGAGACCGGACTGTACGGTAGTGTTGCCGGTTGGCTCGATGGGAGTTGTAGCAGGTTCGCTTGTTTTCTTCTGATCGCTCAATACCCGGGTGGCCGTTATGTTTAGCTGACCGCTTGCGGCTTGGGGGTACTTGATATGATCATTACCCTATGCCGGTGTATTGACGAGTCTTAGAGTCCCACACAGGAGTTACCTAGTCCAGGCGAAACGTTGTGGTGCGCGTATGCGATATGCGCATGGACCCGATTAAAATGCGCGTATATGATACCGTACATTGATCGGGCGGCTTGCTTTTGGTAGGGTCATATGTGATATGGCCGGATTGATAAGTCAAGTGTTGATTTATCATTTAACCATTAGTTTTCTCACTTAAAACCTTTTCTTGGATGATGGATGTGTGCATGCATGTATGTTTTTCTTTCTTTCTTTCTTACTAGTTTCATGCACATTTGGATGTGCATACATACATACATACATACACCCATCTATCATGGTTGTTTATATATGGAATAAGATGGCAATATTAGACTCACACCATGGTTGAATATATGGATTATTGTTTGATTTATTGTTTAAAACAAAATAGAAAAGATGAGGATAATTCTTGCTTGCTTCTACATTCTTCTTTAAACCTAACCATTCTCACCTACCCTAACCTTGAGTTATCCTTCTCTTTGTGTTCTAAAACTCAAGTTAAATAATGTCTCCATCATTTAACCATGGTTCATAGTGAGAAGAAATAAAATATATAAAGATATATTTCATTTTTCTTTTCATGGTTATCATTCTACTCTTGATAAAATAAAAAGCCATCTTCTTCCTCCTTCACCATTTTGCTCTCTAGTTTTTTCTAGTGAACAAAACACACATAAAGAAAGGTTTTTGAAGTGAGAATCTAAACCACAATATCATTCTACACAAGTTTAGCCAACTTGTTTAGAGTGTTCTCTTCGATTCTCATCTTGATTATCGAAGTTGCGAGCTTGGACGGGGAACTCCGGGTGGATCGTCGTGGACGTGAGAGGACTTCAAGAGGACCTTCTTCCAACACCCAAGAGACCAAGGAGTCCAGCAAAAGGGAGCTACAAAGGTTGTAGTCTCGAAACCCTAATTCTATTAGCTTTAAGTTTTGTAACCCTAATTTTCTAGGATCGATTCCTTTGCATGCTTGTTTAGCACCATCAAAATCCAAACTTTGTGACATGTGATGCTTCAAAACTATACATAAGGTGCTAGGCAAACCTTTCATTGGTATAAGAGCCGACCTAGAACATTAGGCGACGCTTTTAGGAAGTAAAAATCCCGATCGGACAAAAATACGCCTTTTTTAGACCCTCTTTGGACAAATTTTAAAATCTGACCTTTTTCAGAATTAAAAATACTTTAAAAAATACAGCAGGGAAAACTAAGAAATATGGTGAAATTCGATGCCGTGAACAGTTCAAATGGCCGCGGAACCGCGGCAATTACTTGCTTAGGCCGCGGCTCCATGGCCGTACAGTGGTATCATTGCATGAAAATTACACTATAATTCTTATGTCTGCTTGTACAGTGTTTTAGGTATGTTTAATCTGAATATAGTACTGTATTTTCTGGAGATGGTTTTGGACGCGTAGATTCGATCGGAATTTTCATTTCGTTGTTTATCCGGGTAAATTAGAAAGTATTGAAGTGTTTGAACGAGTATCATTTGCTTACTATTCACGGGGTTTAAATACTTTGGAGATACGTGCAAGTCTTTTTGTGGTGGACCCTCTAGAAGACAACAAACCTTAACTCGATTATGTGACCGTCTTGAACTGCCCTTTGAACCTTAGGGTTTGGGGCAGTACGGCGTGCCACATGTGAGGCGTTGGCTTGACCCTTCTACGGCTGGACCGCTATTACTATGTCACACTCCGGATTTTTTTGAACCCTGCTCAAGTGTTGAGCTTTAGTGAATCTTGGGTACTTGATCGTTCGTTCGAAAACTTTAATACAGTCTGTTTATCTGGAATGTGATACAATATGTAGAATTCATATAGTTTAGGCATGAAATACGAAATATGCGATATTTCGCATTTATGATGTTTAAAGAGAATGTGGATTCCAAATATTGTAGTTTTACACTTTCTTTTCTGTGACCGTAAGTGTAGTATATTCGATATCGCCGGTTTCGTTGCTATACATCAACGACAATTGGGGTATGCATACTTACTTACGTTGATGGTATGAGATATTATGTGTTGCTGAGATATGATGTGCAGGATTGTCGCGATTGAATAGACGGGGGGTTTTATGTGAGATAAGAGTTTTATATTTTCATTCATGTAAATTCAAATGTAATGTAATATTCTTTTATTTGGGGGCACTTCCGGATTGAGGTTGTGTCACCAGTGTTGTATATTATTTACTTTTCCGCATTAGGATGGACCCAAGGAGGGGAGCACAGGTGACCGGGTTCTGGGGTTCAGTGGGAGGCCATCTCGAGGAGTCGAGACCGGGTCTCCTAAACTCCAGAATTGGTAGGGTCACTTGCCGCTCTCGTAGGGGTCCGGGTGTGGGCTTGGCTATTCATCGCGACTGTGGAATCCGTATTTTCTATTCTGGCTAAATACTAAATACGGACGTCCTAGTATATCCCACGTTATATCTATGTTTCTGCTGCCTGTGTTCTGTGATATCTGAGACGAATGACATATTATATATATGATATATAGTAGACATTGCTTATGTTTTACACCCGCGCTAGTCCCGTCCCAGTATGCCGTTAGTTAAGTAACCTAACGGTGCATAACGGAACATTGCGGCGAATGCGAATGGCATAAGCGTACGTGTTATTTTCGTTTCTTTTTTGTGATTGGCTTAAGGACTTAAATGATGGGATTACATTAATGTGATTAATGTAAAGAAAATAAACCTAAAAAGATGTTGTAGAATCGGATTTAAAAACCACTCGGCTATTTATGAAAAAGCTATATTTCAAAACTGCGGAGCTTAAGCCACTCCTTTTGAAAACCATTTGATTCTACAACGATATCAAGCTCAAAGCGTTAAAGATTTTCTTAAAAATCATCCGCAACCCTCCGTCATTTTAGGAAGTAGAGTACTTAGTATTCGTGCTACGTTTGTTGACCTTAGCCAAGGCGTAGTGTAGGGTAGCTAAGTGATGTCTTCCTACAAATGCATATGATGCAGATTAATTAGGACGGGCATATGACTTTGTTGACCTTAGCCAAGGGTCATGTGAACCGGTCTAATTAATCAAGAAATGACGGGTAGAGCTTGACTAGTACTCGTGATTTGTTGACCTTGTAGGGTTCCTAGGCACTCTAGTGAGGTCTCACAAGGCATCGATCATGCCAATTTCAAAAATTCTAGTGCCGAGAAACCCTAATGTACGGATCGTTTGCTAGATGTCTAGGCGAAATACTAACTAGTTAACACTTAACAAAGGGAATACGGAATTACAACCTTTGTAGATCCGTTTGTCCACCTCCATAGCTCCGCAACGAAGTGCCTTCGCTGTCCAAGTGAACTCCCGGGCTCTAGCGTCGGCTTCGTCGAAGAATAAGCAAGCTAGGTCGTCGATGTCCATGCCGAAGATGATCTACGTCGAGGCATCGCTAAATCAAGCTCCAACTTCATCAAGTCCAAAAACTTGTGAAGAGAACACACTCTACTACTTGGCAAGAGGTAGAGGATGAAGAAATAGGAAGTGGGTAGACTTTAGATTTGGATTTCTCACTCATTTCCATCAATCACCATTGATGGACCTTGCTTTCTTCACTTGTTGAAGTGAAGAAGAAGAAGTAGAATATGATAAGTATTATGATAAGAATTAAAGAATAAACAAAAAATCCATTCTTATCATAATTCTCACCATGGTTAGGTGTAGAGAATTAACTTGAGTTAATAGAATGGGTTAGGGTTAAGCATGAGACAAAATGGTGACTAAGTCAAAAGTTCATGAAGCTTCATGAAAGAAAACAAAAGAAGCCACCATTCTATTTTATGCAATTTATTTTCCAAAAATAAAAACAAATGAATAAATGAATAATCAAATAAAAACCCTAACCATTTCTTTAACCAAGGTTCAATTCTTTACACAAACCCTAATTTGCATGCATCATCAAATATGATACAAACAAGTGCACAAAATCATATCGCATATGCAATGCGCACATCCGAGCGAGAAAATCCATTTAAAGTAAACCAATACTAGTTAATGCAAAGTAATATATCAAATATATAATTATGCATCAAATCATTAAATCAACACTTGATTTAACGATCCGGTCATATCGTATATAACCGACTAGTATGCAATGCATCGGTTTATCGAATCAATCCTTGATTCGATAACTAGGGTATATCGCATATAACCTAATCGATACATTGATCGCGAGAATGAAATACGGTATCACATACACGCATTATTCTCGGTCCCGCACATATCTCATATGCGCTCCTATTTCGTTTCGCTTGAGCCAGGAAACCTCTGTGTAGGACTCTAAAGACTCGTCAATACGCCGGCAGCAGGTGATGATCATATCAAACACCCACAAGCCGCAAGCGGTCTGCTAAACGTAACGGCCACCCGGGTATTGAGCGATCTGAAGATCGACGAGCAAGCCCGCTCACACTCCAGTGAATCCGACCAGTAACACTACCGTACAGTCCGGTCTGATCGTCTGATATGTCGCATATCTCGCCTAGGGGTGGTAAACGTCAGACCCCAATAGCTCGATAAGTCGTGTCGATACGAGGTCTATAACACTTCGAGAAACTACTGGTAACACTTACCAGTAAATCTCAGCAACCCTGGCCAGGGATTTCCTGTTATAGCCAATCGAACACAGCGCAACATCAACTCCCTATACCGGGAGAGACGAATCCCCTCCTATCGCTCATTGCCTCCATGTGACTCGGGACTGTACCCAAAAACCACCGTTTTGCACGCCCTCTTGGACGTGGTAAGATGGAAATCAAAGCACAGTGGGAACCACACAAGACTCTATGACGATCTCGGGTCAACAGACTACTCTGTACCAGTGTTACCAGAGAACTGCCATCTGACGTGAGGTATAATACCATCTGGGAGTTCTCGGCGAGTCCTTCCAGTGTACCCAGTCTCTACTGAGCACCCGTATATCATCTCCGATGTCAAACACCAATGGATATGGGATCATCCATCGCCCATCTGTATGGGTCGAGAAGATACACGCTAGTCTACTCTGGTATATCGATGCCCTGTCTCGATACACCCACGACTAGGGACTTTAAAGGATGTACTTATGGACTACCATATCCCCACTAGTATGATCCGCATCATAGTCCAGGTAGTCAAGTACACATCCTAAGGGCTTTACCAATATGTAACAGAGAGACAATCAGTATACACGTTAAGGTAAAGAGCAACCAGATAGCATACTATCATGTCGAGCAAGAAAGTCCTCCCAATATATGTCCCAGCATCCACTACAATATACATCCAATGTACAGTAATGGCCTCTAGGGCATACATATAACTAACAGACCATAGCCAAGGTCACGAGTATTAGGGGTAAAAATCATATCGGGAATTTCAATAGTTGAAATTTGCAATGAGATTGCATACCTTCCATGTGATGGTTGGATCTCGATCCCACTGTGGGAAATAGTTGCTCCTAGGAGAGTTTTACAGTTTACAATTAGCTAACTCATTAGGTGTCTAGAAAGGTGTTAACGGGGCTCCGTCTCTGGGAAAACGAGGTTTACTTTAATTAGGTCCGTGTGAAAGCACGGGGAACCTCCCTCAAGTACCGACACTGGCCTGGCTGAACGGTTAGCGAAGTTGTAGACTGTAATTAATCCTGGCTAGTTTTTCTTTTTAAGGTTTGAAAGAAAAACTCGATAAAAGCAGTGGGAAACATCGATTTGACAAGATAATAACCAATCTGATCTATGCAAGAGCTTTCGCTGAGTGTATTCTTTTCTCTCTCTTAATGGCAGATACCCATGACTGGACTTAAGCTTTTACTAGATAAAAACAAACTGAATGGGACCAACTATAAAGACTGGCTGAGGAATCTGAAAATCGCCTTGACTTATGATAAAGTATCATATGTCCTCACGGCTTCAGCCCCGCCCGTCCCAGGTACAAAATCCTCAGTTGCGGACATTGAAGTCCGCAAGACATGGGACCCTGACTGTGCCACGGCAAAATGCCTCACGCTTGCATCAATAGACAACACACATCAAAAGCAGCATGAGGATATGGACATTCAAGATATATTGCTCCATAGAAAGGAGTTGTATGGAGAGCAATCCCGCGTATTACGATATGAAGCATCAAAGAAATTGTTTCAGATGCGAATGGCCCCTGGCACACCAGTAGGAGACCATGTTCTGAAGATGATAGCTCTTATAGAAGAGCTTGAGGACCTTGGATGGACGATGGACAATGAACAATATATAGATATTATTCTGCAGTCCCTTCCCTCCACCTTTGCTCAGTTCATAGTGAACTTCAACATGCATAGCATGGAGAAGGAACGCCCTGAACTCCTTAACATGTTAAGGAGTGCAGAGAGCACCATGAAGTCAGCAAGAACTCCCGTTATGACTGTTGGACAATCTTCTTCTTCTCGCCCGAAAGCTAAGGCCAAGGGAAAGAAAAAGAAGAAGCCCACCAATCCTAAAGGAGGAGTTAAAAAGGTGAAAGGAAAGGAAAAGTCTAAGGCTGGAGACTTAGGGAAGGGCGAATGTTTTCATTGCCACAAGACATGACATTGGAAGCGCAACTGCACGGAGTACTTAAGTCTCAAGAAGAAGCATGCTGATGCTTCTGCTTCAGGTGCGTTTGTGACAGAAAACTGTTTTTCAATAAACTCTACTTCCTGGGTATTAGATACTGGTTCAAGTTCTCACATTTGCAATTCTTTGCAGGGGCTGAGAAATAGCAAGGTTTTGAAGACAGGTGACCATACTCTCCGCGTTGGAAATGGTTCCAATGTACATACAGTCGCAGTGGGAGAGTATCACTTGGGGTTGCCATCTGGATGTATTTTGGTTTTGAATCCATGTTATTTTGTACCAGGTATGCTATGTAATATAATATCCGTTTCTTTGTTGGACAATGAAGGATATAATTTTGTATTGTAGAACAATGTTATGAACATTCACCTGAATCAAATGTTGGTTGGGTCTGGTACGCTTAATAACGGAATATATGTCCTAAATCAACACACAGTTTTCAGTATACAACACACTGATAAAAGAAAACTTTCAGAATTTAATGAAACTTTTCTTTGGCACTGTAGACTTGGTCATATTAACGAAACAAGACTAAACAAGTTACACAAAGATGGATATTTAAACTCTTTTGAATATAAATCTTATGCGACTTGCCAGTCTTGTATTAAGGGTAAAATTTCCAAAACTCCGTTTACCGGACACGGAGAAAGAGCCACTCAGCTCCTAGGCTTCATACATAGTGATGTATGTGGGCCAATGTCTACACAGGTTAGAGGCGGTTTTTCATACTTCATTACATTCACTGACGATTTCTCAAGATTCGGTCATGTATTTTTATTAAAGCACAAGTCCGAAGCTTTCGAGAAATTCATTGAATATAAACAAGAAGTAGAAAAACAAACCGGCTTGAGTATCAAAATGCTTCGATCAGATCGAGGTGGTGAGTATCTCAGTACAGAATTTGCAAACTTCCTAAAAGAGAATGGGATTCTCTCTCAGCTCACTCCCCCTTACACACCACAACACAACGGTGTGTCAGAACGACGGAATAGGACCCTATTAGATATGGTCCGGTCCATGATGAGTGACTCTGAGTTACCCGTCTCGTTTTGGGGGCATGCATTGGAGACTGCAGCATTTCTGCTAAACAGGGTTCCAACCAAAACCGTATCTACCACGCCATATGAGATATGGCATGGGAAGAGACCATCTCTTAAGAGAATTAAGATTTGGGGTTGCCCGGCCTATGTTAACAGAATCCGGACAAACGCGAGACACGGTCAGTCATGTGTAACTTTGTGGGATATCCAAAGAATTCTTATGGATATCTATTCTACCACAAAGAGGAACAAAAAGTGTTTGTTTCTCAACTTGCCACATTCTTATAAAAAGAGTTTTTTACAGATAAAGATGATGTCAAGGTGGTGGATCTAGAAGAGGTTCTAGAGACACAAACTACAAATGACGATTTGGTTGAGCCGGCTGTTGCAACAGAAACTGAAGAACCTCGGCCACTCCGTAGGTCTGGTAGGACTTCTCGCCCACCAGAGAGGTACTACGGTTTCCTCATTGATGGTGACAGAGAAGACTGTATCATGGATGATGATGATCCTACCAGTTTTCAGCAAGCTATCACGAGTAGAGACTCTGTGAAGTGGCTGGATGCCATGAGATCCGAAATGGAGTATATGTACACCAACAAAGTTTGGACTTTGGACGTTGTACCCCCTGGGGTAAAACCTGTGGGGTGCAAATGGATCTTTAAAAGAAAGATTGGTGTAGATGGGCAGGTGGAGACCTATAAGGCAAGACTTGTGGCGAAGGGTTTTCGTCAAAGACCAGGTTTGGACTATGACGAGACTTTTTCTCCCGTAGCCATGCTTAAATCCATTCGGATCCTACTTGCTATTTCTGCTCACTACGACTATGAAATCTGGCAGATGGACGGTAAAACTGCATTTCTAAATGGAAATTTAGAAGAATGCGTTTATATGGATCAGCCAGAGGGCTTCATTGACAGTGGGAGCAGCGGGAAAGCATGTAAATTGCTTAAATCCATATATGGGTTAAAGCAGGCATCACGGAGTTGGAACATCTGTTTCGATGATGTCATCAAAGAGTTTGATTTCATCAAAAATCCAGATGAACCTTGTGTTTATAAGAAGGCTGTAGGGAGAGCTGTCACATTCCTCGTATTGTACGTGGACGACATTCTTCTGATAGGAAATGATATTCCTATGCTACAGTCGGTCATATCTTTCTTATCACTGAGGTTCTCCATGAAGGACCTAGGTGATGCCACATACATTCTGGGCATAAGGATCTATAGGGATAGATCCAAAAAGGTATTGGGATTGTCCCAAACCAGGTACATTGACACCATCCTAAAAAGGTTTAGTATGGAAGATTCCAAGCGGGGTGCCTTACCCGCTTGCCATGGGGTCACTCTCTCCAAGGATTCTTGTCCAAAGACCGATGAAGAGAGGGCTCGCATGAGTGTTATACCCTATGCTTCGGCAGTAGGATCTATAATGTATGCGATGTTATGTACACGCCCAGATATAGCTTATGCACTTAGTGTTGTAAGCAGGTATCAATCCAACCCAGGGGAGAATCACTGGACAGCTGAGAAGAACATTCTTAAGTACTTACGAAGGACTAAAGAATTGTTCTTGGTGTATGGTAATGGAGATTTCCAAATGGAGGCCTTTACCGATTCGAGCTTCCAGAGTGATAAGGACGACAGCAAATCTATCTCTGGGTTTGTATTTACCCTCAATGGAAGGGCGGTGAGTTGGAAGAGTTCCAAACAAGATACCGTTGCTGACTCTACGATGGAAGCTGAGTACATTGCTGCAAATGATGCTTCCAAGGAAGCCGTCTGGATGAAGAAGTTCGTCTCGGAGCTAGGAGTAGTTCCAACCATTATTGATCCAATACCTTTGTATTGTGATAATAATGGGGCTATGGCATTAGCCAAGGAGCCCAGATCCCATCAGCGGTCCAGACACATCCTGAGGCGTTTTCATTTGATCCGGGAGATTGTAGATCGCCACGAGATCGAGATTAGGAGGGTAGACACAAAGAATAACGCCGCGGATCCATTCACCAAGGCCCTCCCTCATCCGCAGCATGAGCGACTTTTTGAGATGTTGGATATGAGATACGCCAATAACTGGCCTTAGTGCAAGTGGGAGATTGTTGGATATATGTATGCCCTAGAAGCCATTATATGATAGTGGTTGTATCTATACATGTATATATATATTCAGTATGCATTCTTGCTCGACATGATAGTATACTATCTGGTTCTTCTTTATCTGACATGTTGATTTGATCATGCTTTTATTCATACATGCTGATAAAGCCCTGAGGATATCGGCTTGACTGCTCTGATTGTGATAGAGATCATACTAGTAGGACATCTGTAGTCTATAAGCATATCCTGGAAAGTCCCTAGTGTAAGTCGATGTACTTCACCCCAGAACTTGTGGGGAGGCGGAATTTTCGAAAACGATCATGTTTAAAGAACGAACATCGACTAACCGCTTAAATCGAAGCTAAACTACAAATAACCGTACAGAAAGAGTTTCATAACTATTGTGTTTAGGGATTATACCTAATGAAACCAGTCCTTCGTCTTTACGATCTCCTTATTCTCCTCGGCCTTCTCTAGGTAGTAGACGATCCACCCGAGAGCAAAACTCCAAACTAAACCTCTAACTTGAGGTAACTAATCTTCTTGGATTGCTAATCAAAGAAGATAGAATGAAATAGAGTGATGGTTATGGATTGATTAGTCTTTCTAATCCTTTGATCTCAACACATGAGGTGTAAGGATTAGGGTTTGAAGATGAGAGCTTGAGGAGAGAGAATGTGAGAGTAAATTATGAGATAAGATTGTGAGTATCATAACATATTATGAAGCATTCTCATTAAAGAATAAATGAATAAATGTGATGAATAAGCATGCTTCATAAATGTTAAGTGGTGATTCAGTAGCATGAGTCATTAATCATTTATGGTGCAATAATGACAATGATGAATCACTCTCATGACTCACAAATCTTATCCAAAGTATATGCCACCTAAACCTCCTTAGTCACCATCTTCTAGAAGCTTCTCGCACAATTACGAGAACGCCCTTCCAATCCGCAAAAATACGGAAAAACTTTAGACTGTAAAAATCCAATAACCGGATACCAGTAACTGGCTTAAACCAAAGCCGACTGGTAAAAACTGTCCGAAAGTCGTACGCGCGTAAACGCACGTATGCGTCCGAACCCTTATCGTAAAACCATACGACCTCTATATCGTTTCGCCTGGAATAGGAAACTCTCTGTGTGGGACTCTAGAGACTCGACTACTACGCTGGCAGTGGGTTTAACCACAGACCGCAAGCGGCACTAGCTGTACGTAACGGTCTCCAGGTAGTTGTCGATAAGAAGGCCGATGAGGAAACCCATCCGAACTCCTACTGAGTCTGATGTGACAATCTCCATACAGTCCGGTCCGTTCGTCCAGGACTATCGCATATCCGGCCTAGGGGGCGGCAAGCGTCAGTCCCCTAATAGCTGTATAAGTCGTGTCGGAAGGAAGCCCATTACACCCTGAGAAACTACTGGAACCTAACAGCAAATCTCGCTTGCCCTGGCCAGGGACTTTGCGTAATGGCTCTCTGACACAGCGCGATATCTACTCCCAATACCGGGAGGGACGAATCCTGTCTAACCGCCACTGCCTCCAAGTGCTCGGGACTGCACCCAACTGCTACCTGTTTGCACGACTCCTTTGAGCCGTGGTAGGGTAGCAATCTAAGAACAGTGGGACACACTCGAGGCGAAGTAGCAGTGTCAAGTCTGCGGACTATGCTGCACTCATGTCACCTGGGAACTGTTCACTGACGACTGGTATAAAACCAACCAACAGTTCCCTGTGAGTCCTGTCCGGTGTACCCGTAACCTAACGAGCACCTGCATACTATCTCCAGTACGACGTACTGACGGCTGTGGGACAGACCATCTCCCCAACTGGGATGAGAAGCGTACACACCAGTCTACTCCGGAGTATCGATGCTCTGTCTCGATAATCCAACGACTAGGGACCTGAATAAGGATGTGCTTGTAGACTACCCAGCCCTCACTAGTGTGACTTCCATCACAACGCTGGTAGTCAAGCAAGATCCTAAGAGCTCTATCAATACGTATACTCACACATTAAGATAGAGAAAACCAAGTAGCATACTACCATGTTTAGCAAGACTGTTATATACATGTGAATATCCCAAGCTTCCATTAAGTAATATACAAACTAGTATGATACAGTAATGGCCTTCTAGGGCATAAACACTAACACCTAGTCGTAGGTATATCGAGATGGGGCATTGATATACCAGAGTAGACTAGCGTACATGATACTAGACCCATACGATGGGCGATGAATGTTCCCACATTCATCGATGTTTGACATCAAGATCATGTACGGGTGCTCAGTGGTGACTGGGTACACTGGACGGACTCACCGAGAACTCCTATATGGAATTATATCTATCGTCGGATAGCAGTTCTCAGGTAACATTGGTACAGGTTAGTCTGTAGACCCGAGATCGTCATAGAGTCTTGTGTGTTCTCCCACTGTACTTTGATTGCCACCCTACCACGGCTCTACTGAGTCGTGCAAACAGGTGGCTGTTGGGTACAGTCTCGAGACACACGAAGGCAATGAGCGATAGGACGGGTTTCGCCTCTCCCGGTATTGGGAGTTGATGCTGTGCTGTGCCCGACTGGTTATATTAGTAAGTCCCTGGACAGGGCTGCTGAGATTTGCCGATAAGTGTTATCAGTGGTTTCTCGATCTGTTATAGACCATTCACCGGCACGACTTATTGAGTTATTGGGGTCGACGTGACCATCCCTAGGCTCGATATGCAGCATATCTGATGAAGAGACCGGACTGTACGGTAGTGTTGCCGGTTGGCTCGACGGGAGTTGTAGCAGGTTTGCTTGTTTTCTTCTGATCGCTCAATACCCGGGTGGCCGTTACGTTTAGCTGACCGCTTGCGGCTTGGGGGTACTTGATATGATCATTACCCTTTGCCGGCGTATTGACGAGTTTAGAGTCCCACATAGGAGTTACCTAGTCCAGGCAAAACGTTGTGGTGCGCGTATGCGATTTGCGCATGGACCCGATTAAAATGCGCGTATATGATACCGTACATTGATCGGGCGGCTTGCTTTTGGTAGGGTCATATGTGATATGGCCGGATTGATAAATCAAGTGTTGATTTATTATTTAACCATTAGTTTTCTCACTTAAAACCTTTTCTTGGATGATGGATGTGTGCATGCATGTATGTTTTTCTTTCTTTCTTTCTTACTAGTTTCATGCACATTTGGATGTGCATACATACATACATACATACACCCATCTATCATGGTTGTTTATATATGGAATAAGATGGCAATATAAGACTCACACCATGGTTGAATATATGGATTATTGTTTGATTTATTGTTTAAAACAAAATAGAAAAGATAAGGATAATTCTTGCTTGCTTCTACATTCTTCTTTAAACCTAACCATTCTCACCTACGTCTAACCTTGAGTTATCCTTCTCTTTGTGTTCTAAAACTCAAGTTAAATCATGTCTCCATCATTTAACCATGGTTCATAGTGAGAAGAAATAAAATATATAAAGATATATTTCATTTTTCTTTTCATGGTTATCATTCTACTCTTGATAAAATAAAAAGCCATCTTCTTCCTCCTTCACCATATTGCTCTCTAGTTTTTTCTAGTGAACAAAACACACATAAAGAAAGGTTTTTGAAGTGAGAATATAAACCACAACATCATTCTACACAAGTTTAGCCAACTTGTTTAGAGTGTTCTCTTCGATTCTCATCTTGATTATCGAAGTCGCGAGCTTGGACGGGGAACTCCGGGTGGATCGTCGTGGACGTGAGAGGACTTCAAGAGGACTTTCTTCCAACACCCAAGAGACCAAGGAGTCCAGCAAAAGGGAGCTACAAAGGTTGTAGTCTCGAAACCCTAATTCTATTAGCTTTAAGTTTTGTAACCCTAATTTTCTAGGATCGATTCCTTTGCATGCTTGTTTAGCACCATCAAAATCCAAACTTTGTGACATGTGATGCTTCAAAACTATACATAAGGTGCTAGGCAAACCTTTCACAATAATCGCTCCAGGCGTGATAACATGCAACATTACAGAAAAGTAATAAGCACCACAGAACAATACAGATAATCTGGGATCCCCGGGTTTCACAGAGCCGCTACTGAAACCCGACGTTCCCCTGGTCGTGTGGATAGCCTGTGCAATGAAACCTAGACCCCTACGGGTGCGGCAAGTTACCCGCCAAAACCTGAAGCGAGGTAGTCCCCACAACATAGTGAATGGAACACCCGGCACTTCATGGAATCCGGTAAATTGAGCACCCCTCCTTGGGTCAACCTGTACCCCCTACGAGTGCGGCGAATAGTCTGCCAATTCTAGAGTGAGGTCCCTTTGCTTCTCAAAGCCATGAGATACGGACCCGTTGCCCTCCAGAACCCGGTTATCCGTGCACTCCTTCACGGGATAAACCTAGTACAGAAATAAAAATATGTACAACGTGTACATCGACCTCAACCCGGTCGTGCCCCAAAAGAATATTATACAATAGGCAGTGACGGCAGTCCACAAGTCGGACGCTCGCCCCGCAATATCAAATGTACAAATAAATCCAAACTGCACTATCATTGCACCCTGCTATCCACCATGACAAAACCGCAACATCACAGCACAACACAGAACATCAACGCGAATGTCACGTTCGCAAACCCGTCTAAAAGAACTATAGCAATCAGACACGGTTTACCGATCAAGTGACATTCCCGGTCGGAGATATAATGTAAATACTGTAAACTAACACGTTTAAATTTCGATCGACAAAATTTCCCGAAGTGGGCCCCACAAACATCTGCTGTACAGTAACCAAAACTGGGCCCAAAAGAATAGTACCAAAAACCACAATTCCTTGTATAGAAGCCCCTGTACAATTTTGGTGCACTGTTCCCACTAAACCGCCGTGGATGCGCGGTCAAACCCTAGGTTTGACCGCGGATCCGCGGTGGTTAAGTGGGATCACGTGACCAAATTTGTATGGATTGCTTAGAAAAGTCTGCTTGTTTTTCTGTGACATGCAAAATAATTTTTAGAACAGTTTAAAAATCAACATAAACTTTAACACATGAAATTGCGATTTTCGAAAATCCGATCGATCGATGTTTTAAACGCGTTAGCACAAGTTAGTATAGCTTAATGGTGAGGCTCTGATACCACTGTAAGTCCACGGTAGTGCCCCGGCAGTCTAACAGACGCCAATATGCGGAACAAAACTTTTACGACTGGCGCTATCGCGTACTATAACCCGGATCTGCCATTAAAGCTAAACTAACAAATTATAAAGTGGGTAGAAATGTTATACCGAACGATCCGAGTCCTTCGGTCTTCAACTATCATCCTACGCTTTTTTTGCGGCGGCTTCGATCTTCTGAAACTCTAGTCTCGTCGTCCAGGTGGCACCACGCCGACGGATCTTTAAACGGGCTCCTGCCTCTGAACCGAGGCAACTCGATCGCCAAGTTTTCTAAAAGATACGACCAAGATGATGTAGAGAATGAGTAGAACACTTTGTCTCGTTATGTCCAAGGCTATGGACGAACGGTTAATGAAGTTGCCAATTGGAATTGTGATGGAATGAACTAAGAAACTTCCATACACCAAACTATCATAATCTTTTCAAGCAAAATCAAATGAACAACTATTAACCTCACAATGAGGGGCCAACCACTTTGTAGAGGGAGGGAGGTGAGTGTAGGAGCTAGGAGGGTGATCATAAGGAAATGAAAGAATGAGTCACAATTTACACCTGGTATGAACTCATTAAAGAAAACTATGATTCACCTTAACACATCATCACAACAATTAATGCCTTAACAATGAATCACCCAAACATTAAATGCTAACCATGAGTCACCAAATCTAGAACCTTCTAGAACCATGACTCACCCAAGAAAAGATAAATCCGTCTTTAACCGAATGTTAAATACGGGTGATAGAAAACTGGAAACCGGCAACTTCCAAAAGTGATCCTGAAACGAATTTCAGGATAACCCCGTAACAGTATAAACATACCCGCATTTATATTACGACCGAATACAAATACAACTGAGACAAAAATATTATATCTATACAGTATAATACTGGGATCCGGCTTAAACCAGAGCCTACCAGTACTATCTGCCCGAAAAATGACACGTGCGAAAACGCACGTGCATTTTCCGAACCCTGCCATAAATCCATACAGCCTCTACAACGTTTCGCCCGAACTTGGGAAAGTGTCTGTGGGGGACTCTAATGACTCATCAATACACTGTCACTGGGTAAAACCACTAGCACGTCAGAGGTACAAGCTGTACGTAACGGTTTGCCTATGTATTGATTGGAAGGGAAGCTGACGAGCGAACTCATCTATAAACCCTACTGAGCCTGATAGTGACAATATCCGTATAGTCCGGTCCATTCGTCTATGAGTATCGCATATTAGGCCTAGCGAGTCGGTAAACGTCAGACCCCCAATAGCTGCATAAGTCGTGTCAGAGAGCAGCCCAGAACACCCTGAGATACTACTGGAATACCTTCCAGTAAATCTCCATTACCCTGGCCAGGGATTTCGTGTAATGGCTCTCCTAAACACAGCGCGATCTCACCCCTAATACCGGGAGAGACGAACCCCCGAAGATCTGCTCACTGCCTCCATGTGTCTCGGGACTGTACCCAAAATATACCTGTTTGCACGACTCCTTTTACCCGTGGTAGGGTATAAATCAAAGTACAGTGGGAACTCACACGAGACAAATGACGACCTCAGGTCGTTGAACTAACCTGTACACATGTCACCAGGGAACTGATATCTGACGATATGTATAATACCAACTAGCATGTTCCCGGCGAGTCCTGTCCGGTGTACTCATAACCCAATGAGCACCTGTATACATCTTAGGTGATCCAACTGACACCAATGGGTTGTGAGACCGGCCACCGCCCCTCATCGGGGTCTCGAATGTATATACTAGTCTACTCTAGAGTATCGATGCCCTGTCTCGAAACTCCCACGACTAGGGACACTTTAAGGATGTGCTTATAGACCCCAGCTCCCACATATATGATCGCCATCATACTGCTGGTAGTCAAGCAAGAATCTTATGGGCTCTATCAATATCTACATGATGATAAAGACAAACCAGATAGCATACTATCATCTCGAGTAAGACTGTTCTATCGGTATAGGTCCTCCCTCAATCATTGCAATCACGTACCTGCGATCCAATAATTGACTTAGAGGGCACTATATCCAACAGCATCAACCCTACATTAATTAAAAAATATCTAGATAAGACTCTAAGGACTGTCGCGCTTAAATAGGATAGAGGAAGGTCGTGGGTAATCTATCGCTTATTCACATTACTTTTGTGGTGTCTAGGCAAGTGTGTCGAAGGCAAGTGGTTACTTAATTTGGCCCACTATTTTCGGTGATTCGTATAGCGGATACCTCCCACTTACCTGGCCACAAGAGTAGTAAAGAGGTGGTAGAGGATTGATCCTGCGGCTTGTCCTTTGGAAGTCTAGGAGCGGTCTAGAGACTTGACCTAGGTAACCTATTGTTAGTTGTATGTATGCCCTAGAGGCCAGTATTGTACAGATGATGTATATTATATTGGATGCTTGGACATATATAGAGATGAATTTCTTGCTCGATATGATAGTATGCTATCTGGTTACTCTTTATCTTAACATGTATACTAGTCTCTTTAAACTGTCTTATGGTTACATGTTGATAAAGCCCTTAGGATGTGTACTTGACTACCTGGACTATGATGCAGATCATACTAGTGGGGACATGGTAGTCCATAAGTACATCCTTCAAGGTCCCTAGTCGTGGGTGTATTGAGACGGGGCATCGATATACCAGAGTAGACTAGCATATACGCTTCTCGACCCATGAGATGGGCGATGGATGATCCCATATCCATTGGTGTTTGACATCAGAGATGGTATACGGGTGCTCAGTGGAGACTGGGTACACTGGACGGACTCGCCGAGAACTCCCAGATGGTATTATACCTCACGTCAGATGGCAGTTCTCAGGTGACACTTGTACAGGTTAGTCTGTAGACCCGAGATCGTCATAGAGTCTTGTGTGATTCCCACTGTGCTTTGATCTCCACCTTACCACGTCCATGAGGGCGTGCAAAACGGTGGTCTTTGGGTACAGTCTCGAGTCACATGGAAGCAATGAGCGATAGGAGGGGTTTCGTCTCTCCCGGTATTGGGGGTTGATGTTGCGCTGTGCTCGATTGGCCGTAACAGGGAAGTCCCTGGCCAGGGCTGATCAGAGATTTGCTGGTAAGTGTTACCAGTAGTTTCTCGACCCGTTATGAGCCTCACATCGGCACGACTTATCGGTTATTGGGGTCTGACGTTTACCACCCATAGACTTGATATGCAACATATCAGACGAACAGACCGGACTGTACGGTAAGTGTTACTGGTTGGATTCACAGGAGTGTGAGCGGGCTAGCTCGTCGATCTTCTGATCGCTCAATACCCGGATGGACGTTACGTTTAGCAGACCGCTTGCGGCTTGTGGGTGCTTGATATGATCATCATCTGCTACCGGCGTATTGACGAGTCTTTAGAGTCCTACACAGAGGTTTCCTGGCTCAAGCGAAACGAAATAGGAGCGCATATGAGATATGTGCAGGACCGAGAATAATGCGTGTATGTGATACCGTATTCCATTCTCGCGATGAATGTTTCGATTGGTTATATTCGATATAACCTAGATATCGAATCAAGGATTGATTGGATAAGCCGATACATAGGATACTAGTCGGCTATATGCGATATGACCGGATCGTTAAATCAAGTGTTGATTTAATGATTTAATGTATAATTATATATTTGATATATTACTTTGCATTAACTAGTATTGGTTCACTTTAAATGGATTTTCTCACTTGATGTGCAAGTTGTATATGTGATATACTTTTGTGCACATGTTTGTATCATGTTTGATGATACTTGCTTATTTGGTTAAGTGTAAAGAATTAAACCATGGTTAATTTGATGATTAGGGTTTTGCTTTTCATTTATTTATTTGTTTATTTATTTTGAAAAGATTATGATAAGAATGGTGGCTTTCTTTGTTTCTTATTGAAGCTTATTGAAGCTTTGACTTTCTAACCATTCTTGTCTCATGCTTAACCCTAACCATTTGAACTAACCCTAGTTCATTCTCTACACTTTACCATGGTTAGCTTATGATAAGTATTGATTTATTTTCATTTTAATTCAACACTTATCATATTCTTTTCTTCTTCTTCATCATCTTCTTCTTCAAGAAAAGCTTAAGTCCATCAATGGCAACTTGAGCAAAAGTGAGAGAAATCCAATTCTAAAGTGAACCCACCTCCTATTTCTTCACCCTCTACCTCTTGCCAAGTAGTATAGGGTGTTTTCTTCACAAGTTTCACAACTTGGTGAAGTTGGAGGTTGAACTTGTGATGCTTCGACGTAGATCATCTTCGGCACGAAGCCGACGACCTAGTCCGCCCATTTCTCCGATGAAGCCGACGATTGAGTTCAGGATTCGAGATGGACAGCAAGAGGACGCCTACGTGGAGCTAAGGAAGTGGAGAACCGGATCTAGAAAGGTTATAGCCTCTCTCCTTTAGTTAAGATGTTAACTAGTTTCATTTTTCGCCTAAATATCTAGTTAACGATCCGTATTAGGGTTTTTCGGCACCCGTAATTTTTGAAATTGGCATGGTTGATGCCTTGTGAGACCTCTTGAGAGTGCCTAGGAACCCTACAGTGGTATCAGAGCCTAGCTAGAGCCTTAGGCGAAGTCTAGACGACGTTTGAAACCCGATCGAACTGAAACCCTAATTCCCGATATGCTCTCTGGACTTTTTCTAAAATCTGGGATTTTTCCATATTAAAAATGCTTAAAAAATTCAGCAGGGAAATCTAAGAATTACGATGAAAAATTTATCCCATGAACAGTAAAGAGTGCGGCGGAACCATGGCAGAAGCCTGGCTTCTGCGGCGGTTCCGCGGCAATATGATGACATCATCACTCCCGTTTTGCACAGTAATTACTATTTTATTATGCTGAATTTTCTGGGAGTTTTTAATTTGACTCAAGAGTTGAGTGTTCTGGGGTTGTATTGGGAATCGACGATTCGATCGGATTATCAAATCTTGTCTATGTGGCTTTCCGGATAACTTTAGAATATGTTAAAAAGTTCGACCGGATATAAATACCCAACTTTTCCCCTGCCGGAAAATTTCTAAGTGTTGGATTTTTCTGTGGTTTAAGGACGTTCTGAGTAGTGCAAGTAACGCGACGGTCCCTCTAGAAGACAACAAACCTTAACTCGATTATGTGACCGTCTTGAACTGCCCTTTGAACCTTCGGGTTTGGGGCAGTACGACGTGCCACATGTGAGGCGTTGGCTTGACCCTTCTACGGCTGGACCGTTGGTACTGAGGCATGAAGTGAATGTCTTTGAACCTATTTCATGTGTTGGACGGTTTCGGGAAAACTTGGGTGTTCGAATGTTCGATCGGAAAGTTTAATATTTTCTATTTATCCGGAATGGGATACAATAATTGGAATTCACAAACAGTTATGAGATAACTGGATGAATGTTATAAATCTAGCGGTTTAGTCTCACTTGATATTGAAAAGAGTTTTCGATAATGAGACTAAAATGCGGGGTTTATAATTGTTAGGCATGAGATGTCTAAGTATTTCATTTGATTAGGCATGCGATGTCTAAAGAGGTTGCGGATTCCAATTGTTGTAGTTTTACACTTTCTTTTCTGTGACCGTAAGTGTAATATGTGATATCGCCAGTTTCGTTGCTATATGTCAACGACAATTGGGATACACATATTTACTTACGTTGATGACATGTGATGTTATGTGTTGCTGGATATGTTATATTAGATCGTCGTGTTTGAATAGCCGGGGGTTTTTATGTGAGATGAGTGTTTTTCATTTTCATTCATGTAAAAACTTGTATGTAATATTCTTTTATTTGGGGCACTTCCAGGTTGCGGAAGTTGTCACCTTTTGTATATTATTTACTTTTCCGCATTAGGATAGACCCAAGGAGGGGAGCACAAGTAACCGGGTTCTGGGGTCCAGTGGGAGACCAACTCGAGGAGTCGAGTCCGGGTCTCCTAATCCTAGAATTGGCAGGGTTGCTTGCCGCTCTCGTAGGGGTCTAGGGGTGTGGGATTGGCTATTCATCACGACCGTGGAATCCGTGTTTTATACTGGTTCGTATTGAAAACACGGACGTCCTAGTATATCCAATGTTTCATATGTTTCTTCTGCTGCGATATCTGTGATGTGATCATGTGATGTTCTGTGATAGATACAGTATATAGTATATATGATATATTATATAGATGTTACTTATGTTTTGCACCCGCACTAGCCCTGCCCTGCTCTGTCGTTAGTTACCTAACCTAACGGTGTACGAGGGGACATCGAGGCGAATGCGGATGGCATAAGTGTACGTCATATCTATCTGTGATGTTTAGGTATTTAAATGATGGGACTTCATTAATGTGATTAATGAAAGAAAAGAAACCTAAGATGTTGTAGAATCAAATTTTAAACAAAACAGGTAGCTACAGTTCTTGCTTTGCATAGCGGTATATATGATATACCCTGCACCTTATTCGATGAGGAAAGGACCGAGATCCCTTCACCGGGAGTGACTCCTTTAGCAATAACTGAAAGATGCTACACACTCGGTTTGACTTTTGATTGCTTCTATAGTTTCTGCTTTGCACAGTGATATATATGATATATCTCGCACCTCATTCGACGAGGAAAGGGCCGACGATCCCTTCACCGGGAGTGACCCCTTTAGCAAAACTAGAAAAGCCTCAAAATCACTCCATTTCAAAACTTCATTTGATTCTACAACGATATCAAGTTCATTACACTCATGGTTTTTTCTGAAAGAACCCGCGTAGCCCTCCGTCATTTCAGATAGATATTATTTAGTATTCGTGCTATGTTTGTTGACTTAGTCAAGGCATAGTGTATGGTAGCTAAATTATGTTTATCTGTAACAACATGAGATGTGATTGGATTAGAGCATTCGCACGACCTTGTTGACTCAGTCAAGGGTCGTACGGGTGGGTTTAATTCAATCGGAAAATGTACGGGTTGAACTTGACTTGCGATTTATGGTTTGTTGACTTAGTCAAGGTCATAGATCGCTAGGGGCAAAAGCATTATCGGGAATTTCAAGTGTTGAAATTTGCAATGAGATTGCATACATTCTATGAGATAGTTGGATCCCGATACCCACTGCGAGTAAGAGTTACTCCTGGGAGAGTTTTGCACACTACAATTAGCCGATCAAGTAGGTGTCTAGAAAGGTGTCAACGGGGTTACGCCTCTGGGAAAACGAGGTTTACTTTAATTAGGTCCGTGCGAAAGCACGGGGAACCTCCCTCAAAGTACCGACACTGGCCTGGCTGAAAGATCGACGAAGTTGTAGGGTGTAATTAATCTCGGCTAGTTTTTCCTTTTAGGGTTTGAAGGAAGATTTGATAAAAACCAGTGGGAGCCATCCTGATTAGATAAGATAATAACCAATCTGATCTTGCACGAGCATACGCTAAAGTGTTTTCTTCTCTCTCTCTCCAGGTAGCGACCATTTCATGCCTTAATCAAGATAATAATATGGATGTATTGACCGAACCCGCATGTTATACTGTGCAGGGGAACGTTGGACCCGTTCTATCTTATAAATGTTATAAGACTGAACAGGAAACAGGAGAATATCTAGATTCTCACGCCGCCCAAAGGGAGAACGTGCATGATGATGCACCTTCTTCGGGTGTGTTTGTTATTGAGAACTGTTTCTCAGTTCACCCTACGTCCTGGGTATTAGATACCGGATCAGGATCCCATATATGTAAGCAGTTACATGGGCTACGGAAGGGTAGAGAACTGGGAAAAGGTGATCATTCCGTTCAAGTAGGGAATGGGGCAAATGTTGCAGCCAAAGCAGTTGGCATATATCACCTGGTATTACCAAATGGTGATACACTAGTCCTGAATGAGTGCTATTATATACCGAACATGATGTGCAACATTATATCAGTTTCTTTATTAAGTAAAGAAGGATATAATTTTGTAGTAAAGGATAATGTTATGAACATATTCCTAGATCAAAAGTTGATTGCATCAGGCTCGATACATAATGGCATATTCATTCTCAATCAAAATACAGTCTTCAATATACAAAACACACACAAGAGGAAAAGCTCAGAAATGAACGAATCCTTCTTGTGGCACTGTAGACTTGGCCATATCAATGAGACACGACTAGCTAAGTTGCATAAGAATGGATATTTGAATTCATTCGAATTATCATCTTATGACACTTGCCATTCATGTCTCAAAGGAAAAATGACCAAAACTCCGTTTACGGGACACAGAGAAAGAGTTACAGAACTCTTGGGATTGGTGCATAGTGATGTATGCGGTCCTATGTCTACACACGCCAGAAATGGTTCTTCCTACTTCATTACATTCACTGACGATCTCTCTAGATATGGGCATGTGTTCCTGTTGAAACACAAGTCTGAAGCTTTTGAGAAATTCAAAGAATATAAGCACGAGGTAGATAACCAAACGGGCAAAAGTATTACGATTCTTCGATCTGATCGAGGAGGTGAATACTTAAGCAGTGAATTCCTGGATTATCTAAAAGAGAATGGGATTCTCTCTCAGCTTACTCCTCCTTATACATCACAGCACAACGGTGTATCGGAACGAAGGAATCGCACCCTATTAGATATGGTGCGTTCAATGATGAGCAATGCTGAGTTACCTATTTCCTTTTGGGGGTATGCGCTTAAGACAGCCATATACCTATTAAATCTGGTTCCGTCTAAATCTGTACCTACCACACCATATGAGATATGGAGTGGGAAGAGACCATATTTTAAATGAATTAAGATATGGGGTTGTCCGGCCTATGTCAAAAAGCAAAATCCGGACAAACTCGAGGCACGATCAGTTCTTTGCAAGTTTGTGGGACATCCTAAGAATTCTCAAGGATATTTTTTCTACCAAGCTGAGGAACAAAGAGTGTTTGTTGCTCAACATGCCACCTTTTTGGAAAGGGAATTTCTTGCAAAAGAAATTAATGGCAAAGAGGTAGAGCTGGAAGAGGTTCCAGCACCACAAACTGCAACTAATGATTTAGTAGAACCAGAGGATTCAGTGGTGCCCGACGTATCCCAGCCTTTCCGCCGATCTAGTAGGGTTTCTCGTCCACCTGAGAGATACTACGGTTTTCTTATTGATGGTGGTAGTGAGGATTGCATCATGGAGGATGATGACCCAACTAGCTTCGAGCAGGCCATCACGAGTGGGGACTCAGTGAAATGGCTGGATGCTATGCGGTCCGAGATGGAATCCATGTACACCAACAAAGTATGGACTTTGGAAGTTGCTCCTGAAGAGGTAAAACCCATTGGGAGCAAGTGGATCTTCAAGAAAAAACTTGGTGTAGATGGGAAAGTGGAGACTTTCAAAGCTAGACATGTAGCAAAGGGTTTTCGTCAAAGACCAGGTGTGGACTATGACGAAACCTTTTCTCCAGTGGCTATGCTTAAATCCATCCAAATCATGCTTGCCATCGCTGCATATCATGACTACGAAATCTGGCAAATGGATGTTAAGACCGCCTTTCTAAATGGTGATTTAGAAGAGTGCGTGTACATGACTCAGCCAGAGGGCTTCGTAGACAGTGGGAGCAGTGGGAAGGTGTGCAAGCTGCTTAAATCCATTTATGGATTAAAGCAAGCATCGCGGAGTTGGAACATCTGCTTTGACGTCGTTATCAAAGAGTTTGATTTCGTCAAAAACCCAGATGAACCTTATATTTACAAGAAGGTGGCAGAGAGTAAGGTTATCTTCCTCGTATTGTACGTGGACGACATACTCTTGATAGGAAATGATATTCCTATGCTGCAATCGGTCAAGCTCTTCTTATCACAAAGATTCTCAATGAAAGATCTTGGTGATGCCTCCTGCATATTGGGAATTAGGATCTATAGAGATAGATCCAAACGGATATTGGGATTGTCCCAATCCAGATACATTGACACCATACTAAAATGGTTTAGTATGGAAGATTCCAAGCGTGGGAACTTGCCCACGATCTCTGGAGTCACTCTCTCTAAAGAGATGTCTCCCAAGACTGATTTGGAGAGAGCTCGCATGCAAGGGATACCCTATGCTTCGGTTGTAGGCTCTATCATGTATGCGATGCTATGTACCAGATCCGATGTAGCATACTCACTAAGTGTAGTGAGCAGGTATCAAGCTGATCCTGGAGAGAATCACTGGACAGCTGTGAAGAGCATTCTCAAGTACTTGCGAAGGACTAAAGAGATGCTCTTGGTGTATGGTAACGGAGAACTCCAAGTGGAGTCCTTTACCGATTCGAGCTTCTAGAGTGATAAGGACGACTCTAAGTCGCAGTCGGGCTTTGTCTTTACCCTTTACGGAGGGGCGGGTAGCTGGAAGAGTTCCAAGAAGGAAACCGTGGTAGACTCGACGATGGAGGCTGAATACATCGCTGCCAACGATGCTGCCAAAGAGGCTGTCTGGATCAAGAAGTTCATTACTGAACTTGGAGTGGTTCCATCCATTGAGCATCCAATACCTTTGTATTGCGATAACAATGGAGCGATGTCTTTGGCCAAGGAACCCAGGTCCCATTAGCGATCCAGGCATATTCTGAGGCGGTATCACCTGATCCGGGAGATAGTTGATCGCCGGGAGATCGAGGTCAGGAGGGTTGACATGAAGAACAACACGGCGGATCCACTCACGAAGGACATTCCCCATATACAGTTTGAGAGACTCTTCGGGATGCTCGGTATGCGATACTACAGCAGCTGGCCCTAGTGCAAGTGGGAGATTGTTAGTTGTATGTATGCCCTAGAGGCCAGTATTGTACAGATGATGTATATTATATTGGATGCTTGGACATATATAGAGATGACTTTCTTGCTCGATATGATAGTATGCTATCTGGTTACTCTTTATCGTAACATGTATACTAGTCTCTTTAAACTGTCTTATGGTTACATGTTGATAAAGCCCTTAGGATGTGTACTTGACTACCTAGACTATGATGCAGATCATACTAGTGGGGACATGGTAGTCCATAAGTACATCCTTCAAGGTCCCTAGTCGTGGGTGTATCGAGACGGGGCATCGATAAACCAGAGTAGACTAGCATATACGCTTCTCGACCCATGAGATGGACGATGGATGATCCTATATCCATTGGTGTTTGACATCAGAGATGGTATACGGGTGCTCAGTGGAGACTGGGTACACTGGACGGGCTCGCCGAGAACTCCCAGATGGTATTATACCTCACGTCAGATGGCAGTTCTCTGGTGACACTTGTACAGGTTAGTCTGTAGACCCGAGATCGTCATAGAGTCTTGTGTGATTCCAACTGTGCTTTGATCTCCACCTTACCATGTCCATGAGGGCGTGCAAAACGGTGGTCTTTGGGTACAGTCCCGAGTCACATGGAGGCAATGAGCGATAGGAGGGGTTTCGTCTCTCCCGGTATTGGGGGTTGATGTTGCGCTGTGCTCGATTGGCCGTAACAGGGAAGTCCCTGGCCAGGGCTGATCAGAGATTTGCTGGTAAGTGTTACCAGTAGTTTCTCGACCCGTTATGAGCCTCACATCGGCACGACTTATCGGTTATTGGGGTCTGACGTTTACCACCCCTAGACTTGATATGCGACATATCAGACGAACAGACCGGACTGTACGGTAAGTGTTACTGGTTGGATTCACAGGAGTGTGAGTGGGCTAGCTCGTCGATCTTCTGATCGCTCAATACCCGGATGGCCGTTACGTTTAGCAGACCGCTTGCGGCTTGTGGGTGCTTGATATGATCATCATCTGCTACCGGCGTATTGACGAGTCTTTAGAGTCCTACACAGAGGTTTCCTGGCTCAAGCGAAACGAAATAGGAGCGTATATGAGATATGTGCAGGACCGAGAATAATGCGTGTATGTGATACTGTATTCCATTCTCGCGATGAATGTATCGATTGGTTATATTCGATATAACCTAGATATCGAATCAAGGATTGATTCGATAAGCCGATACATAGGATACTAGTCGGTTATATGCGATATGACCGGATCGTTAAATCAAGTGTTGATTTAATGATTTAATGTATAATTATATATTTGATATATTACTTTGCATTAACTAGTATTGGTTCACTTTAAATGGATTTTCTCACTTGATGTGCAAGTTGTATATGTGATATACTTTTGTGCACATGTTTGTATCATGTTTGATGATACTTGCTTATTTGGTTAAGTGTAAAGAATTAAACCATGGTTAATTTGATGATTAGGGTTTTGCTTTTCATTTATTTATTTTTTTATTTATTTTGAAAAGATTATGATAAGAATGGTGGCTTTCTTTGTTTCTTATTAAAGCTTCATGAAGCTTTGACTTTCTAACCATTCTTGTCTCATGCTTAACCCTAACCATTTGAACTAACCCTAGTTCATTCTCTACACTTTACCATGGTTAGCTTATAATAAGTATTGATTTATTTTCATTTTAATTCAACACTTATCATATTCTTTTCTTCTTCTTCATCATCTTCTTCTTCAAGAAAAGCTTAAGTCCATCAATGGCAACTTGAGCAAAAGTGAGAGAAATCCAATTCTAAAGTGAACCCACCTCCTATTTCTTCACCCTCTACCTCTTGCCAAGTAGTATAGGGCGTTTTCTTCACAAGTTTCACAACTTGGTGAAGTTGGAGCTTGAACTTGTGATGCCTCGACGTAGATCATCTTCGGCACGAAGCCGACGACCTAGTCCGCCCATTTCTCCGATGAAGCCGACGATTGAGTTCGGGATTCGAGATGGACAGTGAGAGGATGCCTACGTGGAGCTAAGGAAGTGGAGAACCGGATCTACAAAGGTTGTAGCCTCTCTCCTTTAGTTAAGATGTTAACTAGTTTCATTTTTCGCCTAAATATCTAGTTAACGATCCGTATTAGGGTTTCTCGGCACCCGTAATTTTTGAAATTGGCATGGTTGATGCCTTGTGAGACCTCTTGAGAGTGTCTAGGAACCCTACACCTTAGTTCTGGGGTTGATTGTGCATTTTTGTGTGATTTGTCTTAAGTCCGACACTTTTCAAAACAAACCAATTTTTAAATAACACACACGCTGCCACTTGCACTAAACCCACTTAGTGCATGCTCGGCTGGACACGGGATTCTAGCGCCCGTCTTGTCCGCATTTCGGCTATCGACTCTGAAGTCGGTGCTTCTTCATCTTCTTTTTCCCCTCCACCCACGACATCTCCCGAAATGGATGGATCTCCATCGGGATTGAACGATACCACTCTTCCACCACCCGTAGGTCTGCAGAACCCACCGCGCATCTCTCTCCAAGAAAGATGCTATCCTATACGTGGTCCCCTTTCTACTTGTTTATCCATTCCACCAGCCAATGGGGATAATTTTGAAATTAAACCCCACTTCATCAACCTGTTACCCAAATTTCATGGGCTCGAGTCTGAAGACGCGTACGTTTTTATCACAAAATTCGAAAACGTATACGCAATGATGGGTACATCACAACTTTCTGTGGATGCAATGCGCTTGCGTCTTCTCCCTTTCACCTTGTGTGACTTAGCAGAAAAATGGCTTTATAACACTGCCGCATACTCTATTACCAATTGAGACGAATTCGTGATAGTATTCCTTAAGAAATTTTACGCCAACCATAAGACCGCCCGTGTTCGGAGCAAAATCAACCAGTTTACCCAGCTTTCCAATGAACCATTTTGGAAATGCTTTGAACGGTTAAAGGATCTTCTTGTCAAATGTCCTCATCATGGAATAAAGAGATGGGATTTGTGCCGAATTATATATGAGGGCATTAATCCCGCGATAAAGTAAATGCTTGAAACCATGTGTCAATGTCATTTCATGTCCAAAGACGATGGTGAAGCTTAGAAATATCTGGAAGATCTCGCTGAACACACCTTGCAGTGGGAAAGCGTTAGACCACAACCATATAAAGGAGGTGTCTATCGGCTCGATGCTTCCATCGCAGTAAAAGCCGAAATGGCAGCGATACAAAAGAAACTCGAGGCTATAGAGAGCAAATTCTCATCAGTCTCCCTAAACCAGGTTACGCTTCCCAAAACCATATGTGGTTGCTGTTCCGATCCATCACATTTGACGGAAGAATGTCCTATGAATGCACCGTTTCATGGTCAAGAACACACCAACGCTATTTTTCAGCAGCGATCTAGAAATGATCCTTATTCTTCCACATACAATCAGGGGTGGAGGAATCATCCTAACTTTGCTTGGAACCAAAACCAAACTCAGAATCAAAACCAGTTCCAAAGAAATTACCAAAGACCTCCTCCACAGCAACAGCAACCACCACAACAGAGTCAGTACCCCTTTCAATCACAAAATTTTCAAAATCCGGTCAACAATTCTGTACCTTCCAATAATTCTTTCCAAACGACCAATACCGATAACTCCTCTTCACTCGTACAAACTTTGGATTTGTTTATGAAACATTCCATCCAAATGTCGGCTGATATGAGGTCTTCTATTGATACCATAAAGAAAGATTCCGCCTCCCACGATGAGAGTATTAAATTAATAGAAGCCCAAATTGCACAGTTGAATGCCGCGATGAGTGCGAGAGAAAAAGGGAAACTCCCATCTCAACCGCTACCGAATCCTGGTCACTCAAAAAACCATAATGTGAGTGCCGTTACTACGTTGAGATCAGGAAGAGTGCTGGATAACCGAGTGGGTGAACAAGTTGATGACGTTAGTGATACCAATGATACCCCGGCTTCTACTTCTTCCCCTAATTCGTCTAGTCTCCCACCTACTTCCGAGCTTATTCTACGTTTCCCACTAGGTTCGAACCCTCCGTCGAGTCTCCCTAAAACGATTCCCACTCTAATTTGTTAGTTATATGTATGCCCTAGAGGCCATTACTGTACATGTGTTGTATATTGTAGTGGATGCTTGGACATATATAGGGAGGACTTTCTTGCTCGACATGATAGTACGCTATCTGGTTGCTCTTTATCTTAACATGTACTCTGATTGTCTCTATGTTACATGTTGATAAAGCCCTTAGGATGAGTAATTGACTACCAGGACTATGATGCGGATCATACTAGTGGGGACAGAGTAGTCGCCAAGTACATCCTTTAAATGTTCGTAGTCGTAGGTGTATCGAGACAGGGCATCGATATACCAGAGTAAACTAGCGTATGCGCTTCTTGACCCATATGATGGGCGATGGATGATCCCATATCCATTGGTGTTTGACATCATAGAAGGTATACGGGTGCTCCGTGGATACTGGGTACACTGGACGGACTCGCCGAGAACTCCCAGATGGTATTATACCTCACGTCAGATGGCAGTTCTTTGGTGACACTGGTACAGGTTAGTCTGTAGACCCGAGATCGTCATAGAGTCTTGTGTGATTCCCACTGTGCTTTGATTTCCATCATACCACGTCCAAGAGGGCATGCAAAAAGGTGGCTTTTGGGTACAGTCCCGAATCACATGGAGGCAATGAGCGATAGGAGGGGTTTCGTCTCTCCCGGTATAGGGAGTTGATATTGCGCTGTGTTCGATTGGCTATAACTGGAAATCCCTGGCCAGGGTTGCTGAGATTTACTGGTAAGTGTTATTAGTAGTTTCTCGAACTGTTATGGACCTCATATTGACACGACTTATCAAGCTACTGGGGTCTGACGTTTACCACCCCTAGGCGAGATATGAGACATATCAGACGAAGAGACCAGACTGTACAGGAGTGTTACTGGTTGGATTTACGGGAGAATGTACAGGCTTGCTTGTTGATATTCTGATTGCTCAATACCTGGGTGGCTGTTACGTTTAGCTGACCGCTTGCAGCTTGTGGGTGTTTGATATGATCATTACCTACTGCCGGCGTATTGACGATTCTTTAGAGTCCTACACAGAGGTTTCCTGGCTCAGGCAAAACGGAGTAGGAGCACATATGTGATATGTGCGGGACCGAGAATGATGCGTGTATGTGATACCGTATTAGATTCTCGCGATATGAGATATCGGCCGGGTATATGTGATATAGCCGGGTTATCGGATCAAGTGTTGATTCGATGAACTGATACAGATTATATTAGTCGGTTATTTATGAAATAGCCGGATTATTGGATCAAATGTTGATTCGATAATTTAATGTATAATTATATATTTGATATATTAAATTACATTAACTAATATAAGCTCTCTAAAAGATTCTTTTTCTCACTCGGGTAATACATTGATATATATGCGATATATGTTAATTGTATTATTTTATTTTGTTACAATAAATATTGTATATGTGATATATAATATTGTAACATGTTATGGTTATAAATTCAACATGATTAGTGGAGATTAAACATGGTTAGGGTTTGATTTGGGTTAAACTTTCTAGTAGCTTCTAGAAGCTTTGCTTTTGTTTTAAGCAAATATATTTATTATGATATTTTGTGAGATATTTGTTTAACCCAACCCAACCCTTTAACCCTAGTTAACTATCTACAATGGTTAGCTTTTCTTTTATCAACCATGGTTGCATTTCTAACCTCACTATGGATTCATTCATCATATAAGGTTTTGATTATTCTTTTTCTTCTTCCTTGGTGAAAAGCTCTCTAGCTTTTTTCTTTGTGATGAAAATGAGTGAGATTAAGAAAACAAATGAGAGCTAAATTCCTACTTTATCATCCTAATATATTCTTGCCAATTAGATTAGGGTGTTCACTTCATTTAGTGAGTGAGAGCTTGTGTTAAAGAAACTTTAAGGTAGATCATCTTAGTTATCGAAGATCGGAAGCAACCTTGCATCTTTCTCTTCGTGGAGCCTCTCTAGAGTCCGGGAACTTGATGATCGCAGTGAAGGGACCACAACACGGAGCTTATGAAGCGAAGGACCGGACTACAAAGGTTGTAATCCCAAACTCTTAGAAGTAAAGTTGTTTACTTGCTTTGTTTCGCCTAGTCTCTAGTCTAAGATCTTGGTTAGGGTTGTTCGGCACGTCTAAATTTTAAATCGGGCATGGTTGATGCCTTGTAAAACCTTGTGAGAGTGCATAGTAACCCTACAGTGGTATCAGAGCCAAGCTAGAGCTTTAGGCGAAGTCTAGGCGAAGTTTAAAGTCCGATCAAACCCCGAAACCCCGACACGAACCCCTTCTCTGGAAATTTTTAAAAATGTTGATTTTTTCATATTAAAAATACCTAGAAAAATAAGCAGGAAAATCTAAGAATTACTGTGAAATACGATACCCTAACTCCATCTTTGGAGCGTGGAACTGCGGCCAAACCATGGGTTTGGCGGTGGTTCCGCGGCCATAATGAGGAGTCTGGGGCTCATACTCCATGGTATGATTCTTAGGTACTTTTTCTTGATTCTGGGAATTTTTAATTTTACAAAAGTGTTGAGTTTTCTGGAGATCTTTTGTATTCGTTGATTCGATCGGAAAGTTTAACTTCGTTTAAGTTTTTTCCGGGTAATTTAGAATGTGTTAAAAAGTTCGAACGGATATCAATAACTCACTTTTTCCCCTGTCGGAAAATTTTCAAAAGTTGGATTTTTTCTCGAGTTTGAAACTTTCGGAAAATCGTGCAAGTAACACGGTGGACCCTCTAGAAGAACACAAATCTTAACTCGATTATGTGACCGTCTGAACCGCCTCTAAACCTTAGGGTTTGTGGCAGTACGGCGTTGCCACATCTGAGGTGTTGGTTTGACCCTTCTACGGCTGGACCATTGGTACTGTGGCATGTGATGGATGTTTTTAAACTAATTTCAAGTGTTGAGAACAATTTGGGAAATCTTGGGTGTTTGTTTATTCGATCGGAAAGTTTAACATTGTCTATTTATCTGGAATGTGATACAATATTTGGAATCCACAAGTAGTTATGAGATAACTAATATGAATGTTATAAATCTAGCAGTTTAGTCTCATTTGATCGGGTGCCACGGGATTTTGATGTGATCAAAAGTCCGTCGCAATCACGTAGCGTACGCGGATACTCGTCGGGTAAACTTAATAGATAGCCACGCCCCATAGCCCCGACCAAGTGACTGTAGGAGAACCCCATCGCCAAAAGCATCCGTTCGGGTCCTCGCGGCAGCGGTGTTCCGCCTTAGTGCACTTCGTCAATGGCATCCGGGGGTGCGCCCGTCTACTAAATTTTGCGACGAGCATTCGATCAGAATGTCGGGAATCTTGTTGAATTTCCCGACTAGATATTGAAAAGTGTTTTCGAGATCGAGACTAAAATGCGGGGTTTATAATTGTTAGGCATGCGATGTCTAAGGAATTCATTTGGTTAGGCATGAGATGTCTAAGGAGGTTGCAGATTCCAACTGCTGTAGTTTTACACTTTCTTTTCTGTGATCGTAAGCGTAGTATGTGGTGTATCGCCGATTTCGTTGCTATACATCAACGACAATCGGGATACACATACTTGCTTACGTTGATGATATGAGATATTATGTGTTGCTGTGATATGCTATATTGGATCGTCGTGTTTTGAATAGCCGGGGGTTTTATGTGAGATGAGTGTTTTTCTTTTTCATTCATGTAAAATTCATTGTATGTAATATTCTTTTATTGGGGCATTTCCGGGCTGAGGATGATGTTACCATTGTATATTATTTACTTTTCCGCATTAGGTAGACCCAGTTGGAGATAGTGCCCTCAGAGTCAATTATTGGATCACAAGCACGTGATTGCAATGATTGAGAGAGGACCTATACCGTTAGAACAGTCGTACTCAAGATGATAGTATGCTATCTGGTTTATCTTTATCATCTTGTACTGTTTCAGGTGACCATACAGGTCACTATTGCACGTTGATAGAGCCCTTAGGATTCTTGCTTGACGGCCAGCAGTATGATGGCATCATATATGTGGGAGCTGGGGTCTATAAGCACAGCCTTAAAAGGTCCCTAGTCGTGGGAGTTTTCGAGACAGGGCATCGATACTCCAGAGTAGACTAGTGTATATAGTCGAGACCCCGACGAGGGGCGGTGGCCGGTCTCATAAGCCACTGGTGTCAGTTGGTTCACCTAAGATGTATACAGGTGCTCATTGGGTTATGAGTACACCGGAAAGGACTCGCCGGGAACATGCTAGTTGGTCTTATACCAGATGTCAGATAGCAGTTCCCTTGTGACATGTGTACAGGTTAGTTCATCGACCTGAGATCGTCATTTGTCTCGTGTGAGTTCCCACTGTACTTTGATTACTACCCTACCACGGCTTAAATGAGTCGTGCAAACAGGTTTTAGTTGGGTACAGTCCCGAGCCACATGGAGGCAGTGAGCGGATCTGCAGGGGTTCGTCTCTCCCGGTATTGGGGGTGAGGTCGTGCTGTTTCTAGGAGAGCCATTACACAAAGCCCTCGGCCGAGGCAGGAGATTTACTGGTAGGTATTCCAGTAGTATCTCAGGGTGTTCTGGGCTACACTCCGACACGACTTGTACCGCTTTTGGGGGTCTGACTTTTACCAACTCCCTAGACCCGCCATGCGATACTCATAGACGAGCAGACCGGACTGTACGGATATTGTCACTGACAGGCTCAATAGGGTGTCAGGATGAGTTCGCTCATCGACGTCCCTTTTGGTCAATACCTGGTAGCCCGTTACGTATGGCTAATACCTCTGACGTGCTAGTGGTTAAATCCACAATCAAAGTATTGACGAGTCTTTAGAGTCCCCCACAGACCGTTTTCTCAAGTTTCGGGCGAAATGCTGTAGAGGCCGTATGGAGATATGGCAGGGTTCGATCTTATACGTGCGGTATTGCACAGATCAAGATCGGGCGGATAATACTAACGGGCTTTGGTTCAAGCCGGATCCTAGTATTGTATAGTGTAGATTTTGTCTCTTTGCATTTGAATTCGATCGGAATACAAATGCAGGTATGTATATACAGTCGCGGGGTTTTCCTGTAATTTATTACGGGATCAGTTTTTTGAAGTTGCCAGTTTGCATTCCGTTTCGGCCAGTTTTCCTTTGTTCCTTCACGGCCGGATTTTTCTGATGGAGGGGCTAATTTGCAAATGTGCAAATTAGCTTTGTGGAGGGGGTTTCTTGTAAATGGAGAGATTATGATAATTCTAAGCATCTTTGCTTTTTCTTGCATCATGGTTAGCATTAATGAGATAAGAATTGATTTGGATTAGATTAGAAATGGATGTGACATTGTAACCTCATTATCATCACATTTGTTATGATCACCTCTTGCTTTTACTACACTCACCTCCCTTCTTTGCTTTTGCTCTCTCCTCTTCATTCTTATCTAGGGGCCGGCCACTTCTTGTGGGGGAGAGGATTAATTTTTGGTGTGGGAAAAATTCTTGTTGTCATTTTTTGCATACACCAAAAATCCCAAGCTCATTTTCCATTGTTCATTCCTCCATCATTATGGAAACTTCATATCCGCGAGAGACAAACCATCCTACACTTCACCTACAGTATTCTTGGGCACGTCGGCTCGCCAACTTTGTGCCCGAGTTGCCTCGGTCCAGAGGTGGGAGCCCGTAAAAGAACCCGGAGATGTGGTGCCCGTTCCGACGAGGAGATGAAGACCGGAAATGCCGCGAGGAGCTTGGGATGGTGGCCGAAGACCGAAGGACACGGATCGATCGGTATATCCCTCTATCCCTTCTCTTGATAGCTAGTTATTGGTTGATGGTTCGATCCGGGTTTTAAGCATACGATAGCGTCGGTTTTCAAGTTAAGAAAAATTTTCGTTTCCATATTTTGGCCTCGGAAAGACGGCCGGGACGCTACCGTAGCCCTACATGGTATCAGAGCCACGCCATTAATCTAGTCTAGCTTGCTCTAACATGTTTACAAGTTCGATCGAACGGATTTTCCAAAAACCGCGTTTCCATGTCGTACTTTCTGTCGAATTTTTCTGCGCTCTAAAAATTATTTGGTATATTAGAAAATTACGTGCAGGGTTTTTTTATGAATTCTGTGAAAATTTGGTATGCTGATGTTACTGTAGTGTGGCGGATCAGCGGCCAAAACCACGTTTTGGCCACGGATCCGCCGCCGTTCTGTGGTCAAACTGTACCAAATTTTTACAGTGGCTCTCTGATATGGAAATAGGGTTTCTGGTATATTCGTTTTGGGTCTAGATATTTTTGAGTGCTACAGTTGTGCTTGGGGCCCACTTCGGGAAATTTAGTCGATCGAAAATTTTAAACATGTTAGTTCACAGTATTTACATTATATCTGCGACCGTGAATGTCATTTGATCGGTAAATCCTGTCTAACTGCTATAGCCCTTTTAGACGGATTTACGAACGTGACATTCACGTTGATGTTCTGTGTTGTGCTGTGATGCTGCGGATTGTCGTGGGGATAACCTGGATGCAGTGGTAGTACAGTTTTGGTATTTTATGTACATTTGATATTGCGGGGCGAGCGTCCGACATGTGGACTGCTGTCACTGCCTGTTTGTATATTATTCTTTTGGGGCACGACCGGGCTGAGGTCGATGTACCCGTTGTATGTATATTTTACTTTCTGTACTAGGATTGCCCCGTGGAGGGGTGCACGGATAGCCGGGTTCTAGAGGGCAACGGGCCCGCATCTCATGGCGTTGAGACGGAGGGCGCTTCACTCTAGAATTGGCAGGCTATTCGACGCACTTGTAGGGGGTATAGGTTGACCCAGGAGGGGTGCCCAAGTTACCGGATTCCGTGAAGTGCTGGGTGGTCCATTCACGTCGTTGAAGGGGGCTGCCTCGCTTCAGGTTTTGGCGGGTAACTTGCCGCGCCCGTAGGGGTCTAGGATTTCATTGCACATGCTATCCACACGACCAGGGGAACGTCGGGTTTCATTAGCGGCTCTGTGAAACCCGGGGATCCCAGATATCTGTATTGTTCTGTGATGCTTATTACATTTCTGTGATGTTGCATTTTATCACGCCTTGAGCGAATATTATATATTGATATATATACTAGTAGATGTTGTATATGTTTTGCATCCACGCTAGTCCAGTCCCCGCTCTGTCGTTAGTTAAGTAACCTAACGGGTGATGACGGGACCCAGTGGCGAATGCGGAAGGTATATACGTACATCATTATTTTCGTTCTTTATTGGTGTGATCAATTGATGGGACTGCGTTGATTCGGATCAATGCAAGCTAAACAAACCTATTCTGATGTTATTGGAACAATTTTCAAAAGGATGTTATTGCAAGGACGTTCTCTTTTGTTTTGCACAGTGGTATTCGGTTATGAATATCCAGCACCTCAGTCGATGAGGTAAGGGCCGAGATCCCTTCACCGGGAGTGACCCCTTGGACAGAAGTTTGCGTCACGGTAATAGCTTCACTATAGCCGATTACTTTTTGCTTTGCATCATGGTATTCAGTTGGAATATCCTGCACCTCATTCTACGGGGAAAGAGCCGAGATCCCTTCATCGGGAGGACCTCTTTAGCAAAAGTTTTCGTCACTATATTTTTATAAAAAGCTATGCAGTTCCTTCAACGATATCAAGTTCATTACGTTAAAGGTTTTTCGCCAAAAACCAGCCGTAGCCCTCCGTCATTTCTTACGGGTATTATTTAGTATTCGTGTTGCGTTTGTTGACTCCGTCAAGGCGTAGTGTACAGTAGCTAAGTGGTGCTTGTTTGTAGCATGAATATGGAATTGGTTAGGACAGTCGTGCGGCCTTGTTGACTCCGTCAAGGGCACGTACGGGTGGGTTTAATGCAATCTAGATAATGACGGGTTGAACTTGACTAGGACTCTTTGATTTGTTGACTCCGTCAAGGTCACTTGGGTCCTAGGGGTAAAAATCACATCGGGAGTTTCTAAAGAAACTGAAACTTGCCAGGCATGCGCATACCTTCTGGAGTGTGATAACGTGAGTGGATTCCGTCACGTTATCATGCGATGATAGTTGGATCCCGATTCCCACTGATGAGTTGGTTTACTCCTCGGGTGATCCCGACTAATTCTTCTTTCAGGTTTGGAGGAGAATTTGATTATACAGTGGGAGGTTTCCCGATTAGATAAATTGATAACCATTCTGATCTAGGTTAGAGTGCACGCTGAGTGTTTCTTTTCTCTCTCTCTTTGGCAGCGATCATGACCCGACCCTTGACTATGACTCAGTGACCAAGTTGACCGAACCTTCTTAAACACTGGCTTTTGGATTGTCAGAGTTGCAAACCTCTTTGCCACTCCTACTTTTACCCTTTTCTCCAGAACACCCCGTATTACTACGAACATCCACTTCCATTCGATAAAACCATCGTATGGTTATATACGAACTCGAAGGAATTTATTCGAGAATGGTTTCTGGTTTTGGAGAAAATGAATATGACTATTCAGTTGTCTTTTCCTTTTACCTTCTCTCAGGTTGCGAGTGCTCCTTGGATTAGGGCAGTACACCCATTACGCAAATTGGATAGTCTTCTTCCAAACCATAGGCTGGTGCCGACCGGTAGGGAATGAAGAAAACCAATTAGCCTAACGATGGTGTACATAAGGTATTAAGTAAAGGCAAATAAATGGATTAGTAAGAGGGCAAAGTAAATTGCGACTGCTATTCTTAACCAAACCAAGTATTTCATTACCACTCCTATTTCACCTTTGTATTTCTCCAGAACACTCCGTATCACTACGAAGATCCACAGTTATTTAGATACTCCATCATATGGTTATATACGAACTCGAAAGGAACTTGTTCCAGTTCGGGGATGGATTCTGGTTCGGGAGAAATAGGAATAAGGTTTATTCGGTTGTCTTTTATCTTCACCTTCTCTCGCATTGCGAGTGCTCCTAGGATTAGGACAGTACACCCATTATGCTTATTGGATAGTCTTCTTCCAAACCATAAGCTGGTGTCGAACGGTAGGGAAGGAAGAAAACCATTTATTCTAACGACGGTGTACAGAAGGTAATGACTAAAGACATATAAAGGGATTCGGAGAGATGGAAAAGAAATATACGGTTACATTTGTGAATCTGGATAATGGAAGAGGCATTACTAGGAATACCCGGATACCCCTACGAAACATTTCAATGTTTCAGTTTCACAGTGTACTGTTAAAAAAAACTGATTTCCCATTTAGACACTTGCTCCAGGGTATGTATTTACCAGATATGATTCTCACATCTGTATGGTTTTACAGATGATGAGTGGAAGTAAGTTATTGGGAATTAGGTGATCATCCTTATTATATCGGAATTCGTTGTAATTGGTGATATTTGAGGAAATCACCTGGGTAGTTTGCCGGACGGCAAATATTTGGTTTTGAATATCCGTTGTTGTGCACCAATTTCAAATTGATATATCTGTACGTCTATTTTTATAGAGTGAGATATACCTTTTTGAAATTATGTCTATGACATTTACCTATATCAGTGGATGGCTAGGTAAGGAGCATTAATATAGCGGTGTAATTCTTCTTAACCATAAGTACAGTTTTCAACCTACGACACACAGGGAATGAGTTATTAGACTCAGAGAACTTCTACAGAGTATTGTATGTTGTCCAGTGTCCATGAGGACAGAGGGGTTGGTTCTCGTACTATATTCGGTTTACTTATGACTTCTCTAGTTTTTAGACAGGTGTTTCGTAGAAACACAGGGTCTAAGTTTTGAGAAGTTATAGGTATATGAATAAAGTAGAGAACCAGGTAATGCAAGTATCGGGATTCTTCAAGGTGATCGAAGATGTAGATACTTGTGTATGGTGTTCAGTTGATAGTAATGATTGAGAGAACTTGCTTCTTTTTCAGGTTACTCATAATTGGAAGCACTCCTAAGTTGAGTAATGCTGATCGGCCTCTTTCCATTTAGTTGACATGCACTAGAGACAGCTGCATAATTTGAATCTGGTTCAATTAAATCAGTGCCTCTGTTTCTGTATTGGATATAGAACAGTTCATATCTTGACATTGTTAAGGTACATGGAGTTTTCCAGCTTATGCTTAAAACCAAACACTGGACAACTCAAGGCACGTTTCTGTAATGGCTGTTTGTGGGTTGACCCGGGCTATGACGAGGGTTGACTTTCTACCATCTGGAAGATCAATAGTGATATTGTTCTTGACTCGCCACAGTTTTAATAAAAATGGATTTTTTCAGAAAACAGTAGTGGGAGTATGGTAGAACTAGAAGTGATTCCAGAACCGCAAACGATTACTGAAAATTTGATAAGAACCTAAAGATTCAATCTGGTTTGACATTCCATTGGCCACTCCGCAGATATGGTGGGTAACCTCAGGCATTTGAGAGGTACTTCGGTATGCTCAAAGACGGTGACAGGGAGGTTCTTGTTTATCCAGATTTGACACTACTGTTGTTCCAGGCTATGAGACCTGGCAGGAGGATGAGTATAGCGTCGTTCTAAACTAGCTTTAGAAGTGTACGTGTATATGACTCTGCCAGAGAGTTGTCGTAGTTAGTGGGAGTAGAGGAAGCATAGTGGACAAGTGGCTTATGTCTATTTATGGACTAGAGCGGATATAGCGGAGATAGATCATCTATTTCTGATGTGACAGTCATAGGTTTGACTTCATCAGAATAAGGGATGGATCTGTTAAGAAGGTAGTAGGGTGTGATGTCCTGTTATTTGAATGACATACACAGAGTAGGAAGTGAAATTCCTATACTACGATCGGTTATACTTTAGTTGTCACACAGTGGTTTCTCCACATAGGACTTGGATATAATATCAGACATTCTGGTTACTAGATCTATGGTTTTAGATCTAGATTGGGTAGTTTCCCAATCTAGGTACTTATACACCATTCTAAAGGTGTTTTAAAATGGACAACTCCTGGCACGGTAGTGTACCTACAGGTGATGGAGTCACCCTCTCTAAAGGTGTCTTACAGACTAAAGGGGAGATGGATGTGCATGATTGGCAGATCACTTGCTTAGGAAATTGAGTCAAACATGATATGTCAAGTACCACACCAGATGTTGTTTTTGCACTAGATGCAATAAGTTGATATTGATCCAATCCTGGAGAAACATTCAGAAGCAGTTTTAGAACATAAGTGGATGTTCTAGGGATATGATAACGGCATCCTCCTTCGGGAGACAGTTATCACTCCAGGCTTCGAAGGTGACATGGATGACAGAGTGTCTGTCAGAGTTATAGTTTTCCCTCTGATGAGGGGCAGTCTTTTGGACAGGTGGTCCAAGAGGATACTGAGGGAGGTATGGCGTAGGATACTGATTAAGTTCAGTTGACGATACAGTCTAAGAACTTTGGATTTGGAGTTCATTTATGATCTAGGTCCCATCAGATATCCAGACACATTCTAAGATAAGTATTGCTCATTTCAGGAGATGGCTTTCTCCTCGAACTTGAGATAAAGAGAGACATAGAAAGAAACATTAGAGCGGATCCACTCACTGAGGCTATTCCTCGAACGAATTAGTTTCGCAAGAAGGTTTTTGTGAGACTAATTAGTAGAGGAGTTGGGTGTTCGGTATCACACGGGCTGTGAGTATGCGTCATCGCAATAATTAGCCCTCAAAGTCAATTATTGGATCAAAAGCACGTGATTGCAATGATTGAGAGAGGACCTATACCGTTAGAACAGTCTTACTCAAGATGATAGTATGCTATCTGGTTTATCTTTATCATCGTGTACTGTTTTAGGTGACCTTACAGGTCACTATTGCGCGTTGATAGAGCCCTTAGGATTCTTGCTTGACGACCAGCAGTATGATGGCGATCATATACGTGGGAGCTGGGTCTATAAGCACATCCTTAAAAGGTCCCTAGTCGTGGGGGATTTCGAGGCTGTTAGTTATGTATATGCCCTAGAGGCCATTGTTGTACATATGATGTATATTATAATGGATGCTTGGTTATATATAGAGAAGACTTTCTTGCTCGTCATGATAGTATGCTATTTGGTTTCACTTTATCTTAACATGTTGACTTGTATTGGTTTACTGTTTTACTCTCACATGTTGATAAAGCCCTTAGGACTTGTACTCGACTACTGGGACTATGATGAGATCATACTAGTGGGGCCGCGGTAGTCGATGAGTACATCCTATAACTGTTCCTAGTCGAGGGTATATCGAGACAGGGCATCGATACACCAGAGTAGACTAGCGTATACGCATCTTGACCCATATGATGGGCGATGGATGATCCCATATCCATCGGTGTTTGACATCAGAGATGGTGTACGGGTGCTCAGTGGAGACTGGGTACACTGGACGGACTCGCCGAGAACTCCCAGATGGTGATATACCACACGTCAGATGGCAGTTCTCCGGTGACACAGGTACAGGGTAGTCTGAAGACCCGAGATCGTCATAGAGTCTTGTGTGATTCCCACTGTGCTTTAATTTCCACCTTACCACGTCCAAGAGGGCGTGCAAAACGGTGGCTTTTGGGTACAGTCCCGAATCACATGGAGGCAATGAGCGATAGGAGGGGATTCGTCTCTCCCGGTATAGGGAGTTGATGTTGTGCTGTGTTCGATTGGCTATAACTGCAAGTCCCTGGCCAGGGCTGATATAGAGATTTACTGGTAAGTGTTACTAGTAGTTTCTCGACCCGTTATGAGCCATACATCGACACGACTTATCGGTTACTGGGGTCTGACGTATACCACCCCTAGACTTGATATGCGACATATCAGACGAACAGACCGGACTGTACGGGAGTGTTACTGATCGAATTCACAAGAGAACGCACAGGCTAGCTTGTTGATCTTCTGATCGCTCAATACCTGGGTGGCTGTTACGTTTAGCTGACCGCTTGCAGCTTGTGGGTGTTTGATATGATCATCACCTGCTACCGGCGTATTGACGATTCTTTAGAGTCCTACACAGAGGTTTCTTGGCTCAGGCGAAACAGAGTAGTGGCACATATGTGATATGCGCAGGAGCGAGAATAATGCGATATGGGATACCGTATTATATTCTCGCGATTTATGGATATGAATCGAGTCATCGGATCAAGTGTTGATTCGATGAATCGGTACATGATATATTAGCCGGTTATATTCGATATAGCCGGATCGTCGGATCAAGTGTTGATTCGATGATTTAATATATAATAATATATATGATATATTATTATATTAACTAATATTGGCTTACTTTATTATTTCATTTTCTCAGTGGATGATACATTGATATATATGAGATATATGTTAATTGTATTATTTTCTTTTGTTGCAAATATATAATATATATATGATATATATTATTGTGACATGATATGATTAATTGTTAAACATGTTTAAGGATGATTAATTGAGTTTAGGGTTTGATTAGGTTTAGATGCTTCAAGTTCCTTCTAGAAGCAATTTTCTTTTGTCATTTGTAAAGATATTTTGTGATGACACATTATTAACTTAACCAAACCCTAACTCTAGTTGTTTCTCTACTTGTTCTCATCCAATCATCCTTGACCATGGTTAATAATTCAATCATATGTTTATATTTCTATTCATCACAAAAGAAAATGATGATCATTATCTTTTGATTATCCATTATCTTCTTCTTCTTCTCTCTTGAAGAAGCTCTCTTGAAAATTCTTATGTGATGAAAGATTATGAGAAAATGATATTAAAAGAAAGCAAAATCACTACTCTCTCATCCTTATCTCATCTAGCCCATGTGATTAGGGTGTTCTTCTCTTTTGAGTGAGAAAGCTTGAGTCGAAGCAACTTCAAGGTAGATCATCGGAGATTTGGATTACGACAAGCTAGAATGGATCGTTCGAGTCGTGGAGCCTCTCATGAGTCCGGGAGATCGTGGATCGCGGCAAAGGGACTTCTACTCGGAGCTTGTGAAGTGAAGGAGCGGACTACAAAGGTTGTAATCCCTCACACTTAGATAAAAGTTATCATCTTGCATATAAAACCCTAATAATCTAGCAAAGATCCCGGCTTTGGGTTGTTCGGCACGTCTAAAATTTAATCCGGGCATGTTTGATGCCTTATGAACCTTCACAAGAGTGCCTAGGAACTCTACAGTAGTATCAGAGCCTAGCTAGAGCATTAGGCGATGTGTTTACGAAGTTAAAACTCCGATCGAACGCGAAACGACGAAAAAAACCCCTCTCTGGAAATTTTTTAAAATTTAGGATTTTTCTGAATTAAAAATATGTAAAAAAATCAGCAGGCAATTATAAGAATTACCATAAAATCCGAGCCCCTAATTCCACCAAACAGCGGCGGAAGCGCGGCAAACGCATGGCTTGCGCGGCGCTTCCGCGGCGGAACAGTAAGATCTTGACACGTGGCTTTGATGGTAATTCCCGTAGGTACTTGCTGACCATTCTGGATATTTTTATTCTGTTCCAGGTGTTTAAAATTCTGGGGTTTGTTTTGTAATAGTAGACTCGATCGGAATATTTAAGTTCGTATTTCTTTCCGGATATTTAGAAATTGTTAAACTAGTTGAACGGATATCATTAACTTACTGTTTCCCGGTACGGCAAACTTTCAAGTGTTGAAATTTATTCGGGTTTAAATCTTTCGGAAAATTGTACAAGTTAACTGGTGGACCCTCTAGAAGACAACAAACCTTAACTCGATTATGTGACCGTCTTGAACTGCCTTTTGAACCTTCGGGTTTGGGGCAGTACGGCGTGCCACATGTGAGGCGTTGGCTTGACCCTTCTACGGCTGGATCACTGGTACTGTGACATATTCTGGGATTATTTAAACTCCGCTCAAGAGTTGAGCACTTTGGGAAATTTTGGGTATTTGATTATCTGTTCGGAAAGTTTAGTTCTGTCTATTTATCTGGAATGTGATACAATATGTGGAATTCATACAGTTAGGCATGAAATGCGGAATATGTGATATTTCGGATTTACGATGTCTAAAGTGATTCTGGATTCCAAATATTGTAGTTTTACACTTTCTTTTCTGTGACCGTAAGTATAATATGTGATATCGCCGGTTTCGTTGCTATATGTCAACGACAATTGGGATGCGCATATTTACTTACGTTGATGATATGAGATATTATGTGTTGCTGTGATATGTTATATTGGATCGTCGCGATCAGAATAGCCGGGGGTTTTATGTGAGATGAGGGTTCTTATTTTCATTCATGTAAAATTCATTTGTAATGTAATATTCTTTTATTTGGGGCACTTCCAGGATGCGGTTGCTGTCACCAGTGTATATTATTTACTTTTCCGCATTAGGTAGACCCAAGGAGGGGAGTACAAGTAACCGGGTTCTAGGGTCCAGTGGGAGGCCATCTCGAGGAGTCGAGACCGGGTCTCCTAACCCTAGAATTGGCAGTGTTACTTGCCGCTCTCGTAGGGGTCTTAGGATGTGGGTTTGGCTATTCGTCGCGACCGTGGAATCCGTGTTTTATACAGGCTCGTATTGAAAACACGGACGTCCTAGTATATCCAATATTTCATATATGTTCTTCTGCTGCAATGTTCTGTGATGAGATCATATTACTGCCTGAGACGAATGCTTATACTATATATATATGCTGATATATAAATATTACTGCTTTCGTTTCTTCTGTGATGCTTAGGAAGCATAAGCTGATGGGATTTTTATTAATGAGATTAATAAAAGAAAAGAAACCTAAAGATGTTGTTGAATCAAAAACTTTATAAAAAGGGTAGCTACAGTTTTGCTTTGCACAGTGATATATACGATATATCCTGCACCTTATTCGATGAGGAAAGGACCGAGATCCCTTCACCGGGAGTGACTCCTTTAGCGAAACTGGCAGATGCTACAAAACGCGGTTTGTCTTTTGATTGCTTTAAGTGTTTTGCTTTGCACAGTGGTATATATGATATATCCTGCACCTTGTTCGATGAGGAAAGGGCCGACGATCCCTTCACCGGGAGTGACCCCTTTAGCGAAACTAAGAAAAGCCTCAAAACACTCCTTTTCAAAAACTACATGATTCTACAACGATATCAAAGTTCATTACGCTCAGGGTTTTTCTGAAAAACCTGCGTAGCCCTCCGTCATTTCAGATAAGTAATATTTAGTATTCGTGCTACGGTAGTTTGGCATGCGTCAAGGCGTAGCGTACGGTAGCTGATTATTACTTATCTGCAGCATGAGATGCGATTGGATTAGGGTATTCGTGCGGCGTTGTTTGGCATGCGTCAAGGGTCGTACGGGTGGGTTTAATTCAATCACGAAATGTACGGGTTGAACTTGACTAGTGGACTATGGGTTGTTTGGCATGCGTCAAGGTCATAGCACACTAGGGGTAAAAGCTTTATCGGGAATTTCAAGCGTTGAAATTTGCAATGAGATTGCATACCTCCTATGAGATAGTTGGATCCTGATACCCACTGCGAGTAAGAGTTACTCCTGGGAGAGTTTTACACAGGACAATTAGTCATTCAAGTAGGTGTCTAGAAAAGTGTTAACGAGGTTACGCCTCTGGGAAAACGAGGTTTACTAATTAGGTCCGTGCGAAAGCACGGGGAACCTCCCTCAAAGTACCGACACTGATCTGGCTGAAAGATTGACGAAATTGTAGGGTGTAATTAATCCCGGCTAATCTTACCTTTTTGGGTTTTAAGGTAGATTTGATAAAAACAGTGGGAGACATCCTGATTAGATAAGATAATAACCAATCTAATCTTGCAAGAGCATACGCTAAAGTGTTTTCTTCTCTCTCTCTCCAGGTAGCGGCCATTTCAGGCCATAATCAAGATAATAATATGGATGTATTGACTAAACCTTTTTATTGTACTGAGCAAGGGAACGTTGGACCCGTTCTTTCTTATAAGAGTTATAAGACTGAACAGGAAACAGGAGAATATCTAGATTCTCACGCCGCCCAAAAGAACATGCATGTTGATGCATCTTCTTCAGGTGTGTTAGTTATTGAGAACTGTTTCTCAGTTCACCCTACGTCCTGGGTATTAGATACCGGATCAGGATCCCACATATGTAAACAGTTACATGGGCTATGTAAAGGTAGAGAACTGGGAAAAGGTGATCATTCCGTTCAAGTAGGGAACGGTGCAAGTATTGTAGCCAAAGCAGTTGGCGAATATCACCTTGTATTACCAAGTCGTAATACACTGATTCTAAATGAGTGCTATTATATACCGAACATGATGTGCAACATTATATCAGTTTCTTTATTGAGTAAAGAGGGATATAATTTTGTAGTACAGGCTAATGTTATGAACATATTCCTAGATCAAAAGTTGATTGCATCAGGCTCGTTACATAATGGCATATTCATTCTAAATCAGAATACAGTTCTAAATATACAAAACACACACAAGAGGAAAAGTTCAGATATGAACGAATCCTTCTTGTGGCATTGTAGACTTGGTCATATCAATGCGACACGACTGGCTAAGTTACATAGAGATGGTTATTTGAATCCGTTCGAATTATCATCTTATGATACTTGCCATTCATGTCTCAAAGGAAAAATGACCAAAGCTCCGTTTAGTGGACACGGAGAAAGAGTTACCGAACTCTTAGGACTGGTACATAGTGATGTATGCGGTCCCATGTCTACGCATGCCAGGAACGGTTCTTCCTACTTCATTACGTTCACTAACGATCTCTCTAGATTCGGACATGTATTCCTGATGAAACACAAGTCTGAAGCTCTTAAGAAATTCAGAGAATATAAACACGAAGTAGAGAACCAAACGGGCAAAAGTATTAAGATTCTTCGATCTGATCGAGGAGGTGAATACTTAAGCGGTGAATTCCTAGATTATCTAAAAGAGAATGGGATTCTCTCTCTGTGTACTCCTCCTTATACACCACAGCACAACGGTGTATCTGAGCGGAGGAATCGCACCCTATTAGATATGGTGCGCTCGATGATGAGTACAGCTGAGTTACCTATTTCCTTCTGGGGGTATGCGCTTGAGACAGCCATAGACCTATTGAATAGAGTTCCTACCAAATCTGTGCCTACCACTCCATATGAGATATGGAAAGGGAAGAGACCACATCTTAATTATATTAAGATATGGGGTTGTCCGGCCTATGTCAAAAGACAAAATCCGGACAAACTCGAGGTAAGATCAGTCTTATGTAAGTTTGTAGGATATCCCAGAAATTCACAAGGGTATATCTTCTACCACCCCGAGGAACAAAAGGTGTGTGTTTCTCGACATGCTACTTTCTTAGAAAAAGGTTTTCTTATGAAACAGAATAGTAGTATTGAGGTAGAACTGGAAGAGGTTCCAGCAACACAAACTATAACAGAAGACTTGGTTGAACTAGAGGATTCAGTAGTACCCGACGAACCCCAGCCTCTCCGCCGATCTAGTAGGGTTTCTCATCCACCTGAGAGATACTACGGTTTTCTCATTGATGGTGGAAGCGAGGATTGCATCATGGATGATGATGAACCGACTAGTTTCGAGCAGGCCATCACGAATGGTGACTCTGTGAAATGGCTGGATGCAATGCGATCTGAGATGGAATCCATGTACACCAACAAAGTATGGATTTTAGAAAATGCTCCTGAAGGGGTAAAACCCATTGGGAGCAAGTGGATTTTTAAAAAGAAATTTGGTGTAGATGAAAAAGTTGAGACTTTCAAAGCTAGACTTGTAGCAAAGGGTTTTCGTCAACGTCCAGGTGTGGATTATGACGAAACCTTTTCTCCAGTAGCTATGCTTAAGTCGATCCGGATCTTACTTGCCATTGCTGCATATAATGACTACGAAATATGGCAAATGGATGTTAAGACCGCCTTTCTAAACGGTGATTTAGAAGAGTGCGTGTACATGACTCAGCCAGAGGGCTTCGTAGATAGTGGGAGCAGCGGAAAGGTGTGCAAACTGCTTAAATCCATTTATGGGTTGAAGCAAGCATCGCGGAGTTGGAACATCTGTTTTGATGTTGTAGTCAAAGAGTTTGACTTCATCAAAAATATAGATGAACCTTGTATCTATAAGAAGGTGGCAGAGGGTAAGGTAGTCTTCCTCGTATTGTACGTGGATGACATACTCTTGATAGGAAATGATATTCCTATGCTGCAATCAGTCAAGCTCTTCTTATCACAGAGATTCTCAATGAAAGATCTAGGTGATGCCTCCTGCATATTGGGAATCATGATCTATAGAGATAGATCTAAAAGGATACTGGGATTGTCCCAATCCAGGTACATTGACACCATACTAAAGAGGTTTAGTATGGAAGAATCCAAGCGTGGGAACCAACCCACGATCTCTGGACTCACTCTCTCCAAAGAGATGTCTCCCAAGACTGATTTGGAGAGAGCTCGCATGCAAGGGATACCCTATGCTTCGGCAGTAGGCTCTATCATGTATGCGATGCTATGTACCAGACCCGATGTTGCATACTCACTAAGTGTAGTGAGTCGGTATCAAGCAGATCCTGGAGAGAGTCATTGGACAGCAGTGAAGAACATTCTCAAGTACTTACGAAGGACTAAGGAGATGTTCTTGGTGTATGGTAATGGAGAACTCCAGGTGGAGTCCTTTACCGATTCCAGCTTCCAAAGTGATAAGGACGACTCTAAGTCGCATTCGGGTTTTGTCTTTACCCTCAATGGAGGGGCGGTATGTTGGAAGAGTTCCAAACAGGATACCGTTGCAGACTCAACGATGGAGGCTGAATACATCGCTGCCAACGATGCTGCCAAAGAGGCTGTCTGGATCAAGAAGTTCATTAGTGAACTTGGTGTGGTTCCATCCATTGAGCATCCAATACCTCTGTATTGCGATAACAATGGAGCTGTGGCTTTGGCCAAGGAACCCAGGTCCCATCAGAAGTCCAGACATATTCTGAGACGGTATCACCTGATCAGGGAGATAGTTGATCGCCGGGAGATCGAGGTCAGGAGAGTAGATACGAAGGATAACACTGCGGATCCATTCACGAAGGCTATTCCCCAGATACAGTTTGAGAGATTATTCGGGATGCTAGGTATGAGATACTACAGCAGCTGGCCTTAGTGCAAGTGGGAGATTGTTAGTTATGTATACGCCCTAGAGGCCATTGTTGTACATATGATGTATATTATAATGGATGCTTGGTTATATATAGAGAAGAATTTCTTGCTCGTCATGATAGTATGCTATTTGGTTTCACTTTATCTTAACATGTTGACTTGTATTGGTTTACTGTTTTACTCTCACATGTTGATAAAGCCCTTAGGACTTGTACTCGACTACTGGGACTATGATGAGATCATACTAGTGGGGCCGCGGTAGTCGATGAGTACATCCTATAACTGTTCCTAGTCGAGGGTATATCGAGACAGGGCATCGATAAACCAGAGTAGACTAGCGTATACGCATCTTGACCCATATGATGGGCGATGGATGATCCCATATCCATCGGTGTTTGACATCAGAGATGGTGTACGGGTGCTCAGTGGAGACTGGGTACACTGGACGGACTCGCCGAGAACTCCCAGATGGTGATATACCACACGTCAGATGGCAGTTCTCCGGTGACATAGGTACAGGGTAGTCTGAAGACCCGAGATCGTCATAGAGTCTTGTGTGATTCCCACTGTGCTTTGATTTCCACCTTACCACGTCCAAGAGGGCGTGCAAAACGGTGGCTTTTGGGTACAGTCCCGAATCACATGGAGGCAATGAGCGATAGGAGGGGATTCGTCTCTCCCGGTATAGGGAGTTGATGTTGTGCTGTGTTCGATTGGCTATAACTGGAAGTCCCTGTCCAGGGCTGATATAGAGATTTACTGGTAAGTGTTACTAGTAGTTTCTCGACCCGTTATGAGCCATACATCGACACGACTTATCGGTTACTGGGGTCTGACGTATACCACCCCTAGACTTGATATGCGACATATCAGACGAACAGACCGGACTGTACGGGAGTGTTACTGATCGGATTCACAGGAGAACGCACAGGCTAGCTTGTTGATCTTCTGATCGCTCAATACCTGGGTGGCTGTTACGTTTAGCTGACCGCTTGCAGCTTGTGGGTGTTTGATATGATCATCACCTGCTACCGGCGTATTGACGATTCTTTAGAGTCCTACACAGAGGTTTCTTGGCTCAGGCGAAACAGAGTAGTGGCACATATGTGATATGCGCAGGAGCGAGAATAATGCGATATGGGATACCGTATTATATTCTCGCGATTTATGGATATGAATCGAGTCATCGGATCAAGTGTTGATTCAATGAATCGGTACATGATATATTAGCCGGTTATATTCGATATAGCCGGATCGTCGGATCAAGTGTTGATTCGATGATTTAATATATAATAATATATATGATATATTATTATATTAACTAATATTGGCTTACTTTATTATTTCATTTTCTCAGTGGATGATACATTGATATATATGCGATATATGTTAATTGTATTATTTTCTTTTGTTGCAAATATATAATATATATATGATATATATTATTGTGACATGATATGATTAATTGTTAAACATGTTTAAGGATGATTAATTGAGGTTAGGGTTTGATTAGGTTTAGATGCTTCAAGTTCCTTCTAGAAGCAATTTTCTTTTGTCATTTGTAAAGATATTTTGTGATGACACATTATTAACTTAACCAAACCCTAACTCTAGTTGTTTCTCTACTTGTTCTCATCCAATCATCCTTGACCATGGTTAATAATTCAATCATATGTTTATATTTCTATTCATCACAAAAGAAAATGATGATCATTATCTTTTGATTATCCATTATCTTCTTCTTCTTCTCTCTTGAAGAAGCTCTCTTGAAAATTCTTATGTGATGAAAGATTATGAGAAAATGATATTAAAAGAAAGCAAAATCACTACTCTCTCATCCTCATCTCATCTAGCCCATGTGATTAGGGTGTTCTTCTCTTTTGAGTGAGAAAGCTTGAGTCGAAGCAACTTCAAGGTAGATCATCGGAGATTTGGATTACGACAAGCTAGAATGGATCGTTCGAGTCGTGGAGCCTCTCATGAGTCCGGGAGATCGTGGATCGCGGCAAAGGGACTTCTACTCGGAGCTTGTGAAGTGAAGGAGCGGACTACAAAGGTTGTAATCCCTCACACTTAGATAAAAGTTATCATCTTGCATATAAAACCCTAATAATCTAGCAAAGATCCCGGCTTTGGGTTGTTCGGCATGTCTAAAATTTAATCCGGGCATGTTTGATGCCTTATGAACCTTCACAAGAGTGCCTAGGAACCCTACAGAAGCCGGGCATTGACACCCCAGAGTAGACTAGTGTATACAGTCGAGACCCCGACGAGGGGCGGTGGCCGGTCTCACAAGCCACTGGTGTCAGTTGGTTCACCTAAGATGTATACAGGTGCTCATTGGGTTATGAGTACACCGGACAGGACTCGCCAGGAACATGCTAGTTGGTCTTATACCAGACGTCAGATAGCAGTTCCCTTGTGACATGTGTACAGGTTAGTTCATCGACCTGAGATTGTCATTTGTCTCGTATGAGTTCCCACTGTAATTTGATTACTACCCTACCACGGCTCAAAGGAGTCGTGCAAACAAGTTTTAGTTGGGTACAGTCCCGAGCCACATGGAGGTAGTGAGCGGATCTACAGGGGTTCGTCTCTCCCGGTATTGGGGGTGAGGTCGCTCTGTTTCTAGGAGAGCCATTGCACAAAGCCCTCGGCCGAGGCAGAAGATTTACTGGTAGGTATTCCAGTAGTATCTCAGGGTGTTCTGGGCTACACTCTGACACGACTTGTACCGCTTTTAGTGGTCTGACTTTTACCAACCCCCTAGGCCCGCCATGCGATACTCATAGACGAACGGACCGGACTGTACGGATATTGTCACTGACAGGCTCAGTAGGGTGTCAGGATGAGTTCGCTCATCGACGTCCCTTTTGGTCAATACCTGGTAGCCCGTTACGTATGGCTAATACCTCTGACGTGCTAGTGGTTAAATCCACAACCAAAGTATTGACGAGTCCTTAGAGTCCCCCACAGACCGTTTTCTCAAGTTTCGGGCGAAACGCTGTAGAGGCCGTATAGAGATATGGCAGGGTTCGATCTTATACGTGCGGTATTGTACGGATCAAGATCGGACGGATAATACTAGCGGGCTTTGGTTTAAGCCGGATCCTAGTATTGTACGGTGTAGATTTTGCCTCTTTGCATTTGTATTCGGTCGGAATACAAATGCGGGTATGTATATACAGTCGCGGGGTTTTCCTGTAATTTATTACGGGATCAGTTTTTTGAAGTTGCCAATTTGCATTCCGTTTCGGCCAGTTTTCCTTTGTTCTTTCACGGCCGGATTTTTCTGATGGAGGGGCTAATTTGCAAATGTGCAAATTAGCTTTGTGGAGGGGTTTTTTGTAAATGGAGAGATTATGATAATTCTAAGCATCTTTGCTTTTTCTTGCATCATGGCTAGCATTAATGAGATAAGAATTGATTTGGATTAGATTAGAAATGGATGTGACATTGTAACCTCATTATCATCACATTTGTTATGATCACCTTTTGCTTTTACTACACTCACCTCCCTTCTTTGCTTTTGCTCTCTCCTCTTCATTCTTATCTAGGCGCCGGCCACTTCTTGTGGGGGAGAGGATTAATTTTTGGTGTGGGAAAAATTCTTGTTGTCATTTTTTGCATACACCAAAAATCCCAAGCTCATTTTCCATTGTTCATTCCTCCATCATTATGGCAACTTCATATCCGCGAGAGACAAACCATCCTACACTTCACCTATAGTATTCTTGGGCACGTCGGCTCGCCAACTTCATGCCCGAGTTGCCTCGGTCCAGAGGTGGGAGCCCGTAAAAGAACCCGGCGATGTGGTGCCCGTTCCGACGAGGAGATGAAGACCGGAGATGCCGCGAGGAGCTTGGGATGGTGGCCGAAGACCGAAGGACACGGATCGATCGGTATAGCCCTCTATCCCTTCTCTTGATAGCTAGTTATAGGTTGATGGTTCGATCCGGGTTTTAAGCATACGATAGAGCCGGTTTTCAAGTTAAGAAAAATTTTCGTTTCCGCATTTTGGCCTCGGAAAGACGGCCGGGGCGCTACCGTAGCCCTACAGACCCAAGGCGGGGAGCACAAGTAACCGGGTTCTAGGGTCTAGTGGGAGACCATCTCGAGGAGTCGAGACCGGGTCTCCTAACCCTAGAATTGGCATTGTTGCTTGCCGCTCTCGTAGGGGTCTAGAGATGTGGGTTTGGCTACTCATCGCGACCGTGGAATCCGTGTTTTATACATGCTCGTATTAAAACACAGACATCCTAGTATATCCAATATTTCATATGTTATTCTTCTGCTGCAATGTTTTGTGATGAGATCATATTATTGCCTGAGACGAGTGTTTATATTATATATATGAGATATATGTTATATTGCAGATTTCGTTTCAAAAGTGATTCTTGTGAAGCATAATAAAATGGGACTTCATTAATGAGATTAATGAGACTAAAAGAAACCTAAAGATGTTGTAGAAACTTGTCTAAAAAACTGGTAGTTCTAGTTCTTGCTTTGCATAGCGGTGTTCCTTGTAGAACATCCAGCACCTTATTCGATAAGGAAATAGCCGAGATCCCTTCACCGGGAGTGACCTCTTTAGCGAAACTAGCAGATTCTACAAACTCGGTTTGTCTTTTGATTGTTTTTATAGTTTTTGCTTTGCATAGTGATATTTGTGAAATATCCTGCACATTATTCGATAAGGAAAGAGCCGACGATCCCTTCACTGGGAGTGACCTCTTTAGCAAAACTAGAAAAGGCCTCAAAAACATTCCTATTAAAATCACTCGATTCTACAACGATATCAAGTTCATTACGCAAAGGGTTTTCTTAAAAGCCTGTCGTAGCCCTCCATCATTTCAGATAAGTACTACTTAGTATTCGTGCCGCGGTAGTTTGTCCCCCGTCAAGGCGCAGTGTACGGTAGCTAACCAGTGCTTATCTGCTAGCATACGATGCGATTGGATTAGGGTATTCGTACGGCATAGTTTGGCCTCCGTCAAGGGTCGTGCGGGTGGGTCTAATTCAATCAGGAAATGATGGGTTGAACTTGACTAGCGAACTGTGGGTAGTTTGGCCTCCGTCAAGGTCATAGAACGCTAGGGGTAAAATATTATTGGGGATTTCAAGAGTTGAAATTTGCAATGAGATTGCATACCTTCTATGAGATAGTTGGATCCCGATACCCGCTGTGAGTAAGAGTTACTCCTGGGAGAGTTTTACACATTACAATTAGCCAATCAAGTAGGTGTCTAGAAAGGTGTTAACGGGGTTACGCCCCTGGGAAAACGAGGTTTATTTTAATTAGGTCCGTGCGAAAGCACGGGAAACCTCCCTCAAAGTACCGGCACTGGCCTGGCTGAAAGATTGGCGAACTTATAGGGTGTAATTAATCCTGACTAGTCTTTCCTTTTAGGGTTTGAAGGAAGATTTGACTAAAACAGTGGGAGACATCCTAATTAGATATATTAATAACCAATCTAATCTTGCAAGAGCATACGCTGAGTATTTTCTTCTTTCTCTCCTGGTTACGACTATGTCACACCTTAACCAAGATAATAATATGGATGTATTGACCGAACCCGCTTGTTATACTGCGCTAGGGAACGTTAGTCCCACTCCAACCTATAATTGTTATAAGACAGAGCAGGAAATAGGGGATTATCAGAATTCCCGTGCCACCCAAACGAAGAAAGTGCATGCTGATGCATCTTCTTCGGGTGTGTTCATTACCAAGAACTGTTTCTCAGTATCCTTTACGTCCTGGGTATGAGATACCGGATCAGGATCCCGCAAATGTAATTTGTTACACGGGCTACAGATAGGTAGAGAACTGAGAACGGGTGATAAGTTTCAAGAGTTGGAAATGATGCAAGAGTTGCAGCCAAGTTTGTTGGCAGTTATCACCCTGTATTATCAGAATACATTGATTCGGAACGAATGTTATTAGATACCGAACCTGATATACAACATCATATCAGTCTCTTTATTAGTAAAGAAGGATATAATTTTGTATTGTTGGATAATGTTTTGAACATTTCCTATATCAAGAGTAGATCAGTTCAGCCACGTTATCTAAAAGCATAGACGTTCTAAATCAAACCACAGTTCTTAACGTACAGAACACACACAAGAGGAAGAGTTCAGAAATGAACGAATCCTTCTTGAGGCATTGTAGACTAGGTCATATCAATGCGACTCGACTAGATGAAGTTACATATAGATGCATATTTAAATTAGTTTGAATTTACATCTTGTGAAACTTGCCGGTCATGTCACAGAGATAGGATGACCACAGCTCCGTTTATTGGAAACAGAGAAAGAGTTAGTGAACACTTGGGATTGATACATGCTGATGTATGAAAGTCCCCTGTCTACACATTCTTTGTACTTCATTACATTCACTGATGATCTCTCAAGATTCAGACATATGTTCCTGTTGAAACACAAGTCCGAAACTTTTGAGATAATCACAGAATATAAGTTAGAAGCAGAGAACTAAAAACGGGTATAAGTATTATGTCCTTTGATGAGATCAAGGAGTAGAATACTTGAGCACGGGATTCCTGGACTATTCTAAAGGAGAATGAGATTCTCTCTCAGCATTACTCCTTCGTATACACCACAGCACGTCGGTGTATCGGGGCAGAGCAATCACACCCTATTTGATATGGTGCGCTCTATGATGAGTACTACTGAGTTTCTTATTTCCTTTTGGGAGTTATGCACTTTTGAAGCTGCATACCTATTGAATAGGGTTCCAATCAAATCAGTTGCGTACCACTCCATATGTGATATGGAATGGGAAGAGCCCATATCTTAAGTAAGTTAAGATTTGGGGTTGTCCGGCCTATGTCTAAAAGCAAAATCCGGACAAGCTCGAGGCAAAGTCAGTTCTGTGGAAGTTTGTTGGATATTCCAAGCATTCGCAAGGGAATATCTTCTACCAAACCAAGGAACAAAAGATGTTTTGTTTCTCAGCATGCCACCTTTGTGAAAGGGAATTTCTTGTGAAGAAATTATTGGTCATGAGGTAGAACTGGAAAGAGTTCCAGCTATACAAACTGCAGCTGATGATTTGGTAGAACCAAAGGATTCAATAGTTTCCAACGAACCTCGGCTTCTCCTCCGATCTAGTAGGGTTCCTCACCCACCTGAGAGATACTTCGGTTTTCTCTATGACGGTGGGAGCGAGGATTGCATCATGAGATGATGACCCAACTAGTTTCGAGCAGGCCATCAGGAGTGGGACTCTGTGAGAATGGCTGGATGCTTAGCGATCTGAGATGAAATCCTTATACACCAACAAAGTATGGACTTTGGTTGCTTTATCTGAAGGGTTAAATCCCCATCAGGAGCAAGTATAACTTGAGAAGATTACTTGGTGTACATGGAAAAGTTGAGACTTTCAAAGCTATGCTTAAAGTGCATCCAGATCCTACTTGCCACGGCTACATACCATGACTATGATATATGGCGGTTGGGTGTCATGATTGCTTTTCTAAATGATAATTTGGAAGAGAGCGTCTATAAGTACACAGCCAGAAGGCTTCGTAGACAGTGGAGCAGCGGAATCGTGAGCAAGATGTTTTATGTGATAAATCAGGCATCGCGGAGTTGGAACGTCTGTTTTGATGTGGTAGTCAAAGAGTTTGACTTCATCAAAATGGTAGATGAACTTTGTATATACAAAAAGGTAGTAGAGAGTATGGTGGTGATCCTCGTAGAGTACGTGGATGACATACTCTTGATAGGGAAGGAGTTTCCTATGCTACGCTCGGTCAAACTCTTCTTATCACAATGATTCTCCATATAGGATCAAGGTGATACCTCCTAAATCCTGGGTTATGGATCTATGGGATAGATCTAATTGGATGTTAGGAATCTCACTAGTTGTAGTGAGATGGTATCAAACGATCCTGGGGAGAATCACTGGAAAGGTTCCAGGGTGATAAGGACGACTGAATGTCAGTCGCAGGCTTTGTCTTTACCCTCAGTGGAGGGACGGTATGTTGAAAGAGTTCCAAACTAGATACCGTGACTTACTAGAAGATTAAAGGCAAGATACACCGTTACCGAGGATGCTACTAAAGAGGCAGTCTGGATATATTTTAGTTCATGAGATGAGCTTCGTTCCTGCCATTGTGTGACAATGGAGTTGTGACTTATGCCAAGGAACCCCCGTCCCATCTGAGATCCAGACATATTCTTAGGCAGTATCGTCTGATCATAAAGATGGTTGATCTCCAGGGAGATCTAGGTTAGGAGAGTAGACACAGAGGACAACAGCACGGATCTACTCACAAAGGCCAATTTCCCAGTAGAGACTTTTATAGGATGGTTGAGTATGGGATACTTCAACCACAGCTGATTGTTGGGTATGAGATACTACAACAGATGACCCTAGTGCAAGTGGGAGATTGTTAGTTATATGTATGCCTTAGAGGCCATTACTGTACATGCGTTGTATATTGTAGTGGATGCTTGGACATATATAGGGAGAACTTTCTTGCTCGACATGATAGTACGCTATCTGGTTGCTCTTTATCTTAACATGTACTCTGATTGTCTCTATGTTACATGTTGATAAAGCCCTTAGGATGAGTACTTGACTACCAGGACTATGATGCGGATCATACTAGTAGGGACAGAGTAGTCGCCAAGTACATCCTTTAAATGTTCCTAGTCGTAGGTGTATCGAGACAGGGCATCGATATACCAGAGTAGACTAGCGTATGCGCTTCTTGACCCATATGATAGGCGATGGATGATCTCATATCCATTGGTGTTTGTCATCAGAGAAGGTATACGGGTGCTCAGTGGATACTGGGTACACTGGACGGACTCGCCGAGAACTCCCAGATGGTATTATACCTTACGCCAGATGGCAGTTCTTTGGTGACACTGGTACAGGTTAGTCTGTAGACCCGAGATCGTCATAGAGTCTTGTGCGATTCCCACTGTGCTTTGATTTCCATCATACCATGTCCAAGAGGGCATGCAAAAAGGTGGCTTTTAGGTACAGTCCCGAATCACATAGAGGCAATGAGCGATAGGAGGGGTTTCGTCTCTCCCGGCATAGGGAGTTGATGTTGCGCTGTGTTTGATTGGCTATAACTGGAAATCCCTGGCCTGGGTTGCTGAGATTTACTGGTAAGTTTTATCAGTAGTTTCTCAAACTGTTATGGACCTTATATTGACATGACTTATCAAGCTACCGGTGTCTGACGTTTACCACCCCTAGGCGAGATATGCGACATATCAGACGAAGAGACCGGACTGTACGGGAGTGTTACTGGTTGGATTCACGGTAGAATGTACATGCTTGCTTGTTGATCTTCTGATTGCTCAATACCTGGGTGGCTGTTACGTTTAGCCGACCGCTTGCAGCTTGTGGGTGTTTGATATGATCATTACCTACTGCCGGCGTATTGACGATTCTTTAGAGTCCTACACAGAGGTTTCCTGGCTCAGGCAAAACAGAGTAGGAGCACATATGTGATATGTGCGGGACCGAGAATGATGCGTGTATGTGATACCGTATTAGATTCTCGCGATATGAGATATCGGCCGGGTATATGTGATATAGCCGGGTCATCAGATCAAGTGTTGATTCGATGAACTGATACAGATTATATTAGTCGGTTATTTGTGAAATAGCCGGATTATCGGATCAAGTGTTGATTCGATAATTTAATGTATAATTATATATTTGATATATTAAATTACATTAACTAATATAAGCTCACTAAAAGATTCTTTTTCTCACTCGGGTAATACATTGATATATATGCGATATATGTTAATTGTATTATTTTATTTTGTTACAATAAATATTGTATATGTGACATATAATATTGTAACATGTTATGGTTATAAATGCAACATGATTAGTGGAGATTAAACATGGTTAGGGTTTGATTTGGGTTAAACTTTCTAGTAGTTTCTAGAAGCTTTGCTTTTGTTTTAAGCAAAGATATTTGTTATGATATTTTGTTAGATATTTGTTTAACCCAACCCAACCCTTTAACCCTAGTTAACTCTCTACAATGGTTAGCTTTTCTTTTATCAACCATGGTTGCATTTCTAACCTCACTATGGATTCATTATTCATCACAAAAGGTTTTGATTATTATTCATCTTCTTCCTTGGTGAAAAGCTCTCTAGCTTTTTTCTTTGTGATGAAAATGAGTGAGATTAAGAAAACAAATGAGAGCTAAATTCCTACTTCATCATCCTAATATATTCTTGCCAATTAGATTAGGGTGTTCACTTCATTTAGTGAGTGAGAGCTTGTGTTAAAGAAACTTCAAGGTAGATCATCTTAGTTATCGAAGATCGGAAGCAAGCTTGCATCTTTCTCTTCGTGGAGCCTCTCTAGAGTCCGGGAACTTGATGATCGCAGCGAAGGGACCACAACACGAAGCTTATGAAGCGAAGGACCGGACTACAAAGGTTGTAATCCCAAACCCTTAGAAGTAAAGTTGTTTACTTGCTTTGTTTCGCCTAATCTCTAGTCTAAGATCTTGGTTAGGGTTGTTCGGCACATCTAAATTTTAAATCGGGCATGGTTGATGACTTGTAGAACCTTGTGAGAGTGCATAGTAACCCTACACAATTCTGGGATCGAATCCTTCCCCACAAACTTCTCCATAAATGTTGGACCCAAAACTTATTGATAAAGCTCCATTTCCAAACAGATTGAGGGCCAACAAACCTAACCCACAAATGGAGAAGATTGTAGAAATGTTTAAGCAAGTTAACGTAAATATTCCTCTCCTAGATGCTATTCAGCTAGTCCCATCTTATTCAAGAATCCATAAAGACTTGTGCACTAGGAAAAGAAAAACTCAAGTGCCGAAAAAAGTTTTCATGACTAGTAATGTTAGCACAACTTTTACCCAGCAATTACTAAAGAAACGTAAGGACCCTGGATGTCCTACCATCTCTATTTCTATTGGGGGTAAAAATATTAATTGTGCTTTACTCGACCTTGGCGCTAGTGTTAACTTACTTTCATACTCTGTCTACGAGCAGTTAGGGATTGGAGAGTTGAAACCTGCCCATTGTACTCTCCAGATGGCAGACCGATCAATCACCAAACCTAGGGGTGAGCTTGAGGATGTGTTGATAAAAGTCGGGGAATTTATATTCCCTGTGGACTTTATTGTTTTAGATACACAACCTGTAGCAAACCCACGGAACCAAATTCCGATGATTCTTGGTCGACCCTTCTTAGCTACTTCCAATGCTGTCATTAATTGCCGAAATGGTTCCATGAACCTATCCTTTGGGAAAATGACAATTGAGCTTAACATTTACAAGGTAGGAAGTCAACCATCTGAACTTTCTACTCATTTGCTTGATGTTTGTTCTGTCCACGAGATAGCTCCCGAAAGCTGTATGGTTGAGGAACTTTGCTTTGATGAACTCGACGACATTAGCACATCATTGTTTGATCTTGAACAGTATCATAGTGAGGACACCTTTGACGACTCTATTATCGAGTTCAAAAATTTGGACGCGTCGCAAAATTCAGTAGCGCTTTCCGAGTCAATATCCTATACAAGTTATGAACCTCTTAGGGAGTCCGAATATCATTCCCTTACCCCTCCTTCTATCGTCTCTCCGCCGACTCTAGAACTCAAACCGCTACCTTCTCATCTTAAATATGCATATTTAGGTGAGAATGAGTCTCTGCCCGTGATCATATCCGCTTCTCTAGCTTTGGAGCAAGAGAATGCTCTTTTGACGGTATTGAGATCGAATCAACAAGCATTTGGTTGGACAATGGCGGACATCAAAGGGATTAGTCCCTTGATTGTTGAACATCATATACATTTGATGGATGAAGCCAAACCAAACCGAGACCCACAAAGATAGTTAAATCCCGTAATGAAGGAGGCGGTAAAGAAAGAAATCGTCAAGTGCCTAGATAGTGGTATAATCTACCCAATATCTGATAGCCAATGGGTAAGTCCTATTCATGTAGTCCCTAAAAAGTCTGGCATCACGGTCATAACTAATGAGGCTAATGAGTTGATCCAAACACGTACCCAAACTGGGTGGCGCGTATGTATTGATTATAGGAAACTCAATGCCGCAACGAGGAAAGATCACTTCTCTCTACCTTTCATTGACCAGATGTTGGAACGATTAGCTGGACACGAATACTTTTGTTTCTTAGACGGATACTCTGTCTATAACCAGGTCCCCATCACCGAAAAGGATCAAGATAAAACAACATTTACTTGTCCTTTCGGTACTTTTGCTTATAGATGCATGCCCTTTAGGTTATGCAACGCACCCGCTACATTTCAGCGGTGTATGATGGGGATATTCTCAGACATGGTCGAGAATTTTCTGGAGATATTTATGGACGATTTCTCTATATTCGGAGACTCCTTTGAGGAATGCCTTCGTTATCTTGATGCGGTTCTTACCCGCTGTAAGGATAAGAACTTAACTTTGAATTGGGAAAAATGCCATTTTATGGTCCAAGAAGGTATTATCCTTGGACATATAATTTCACGAAAAGGCATTGAGGTAGACAGAGCTAAAATAGATGTCATCCAAAACCTCTCTCATCCCAAATGCGTCAGAGATATATGATCCTTCCTTGGTCATGCATGATTTTATAGGAGATTCATTAAGGACTTTAACAAAATTGCTAGACCCTTAACTCTTCTCTTGGCCAAGGATACAAGTTTTCACTTCGATTCGGATTGTGATGCTACTTTTGAATCACTTAAAAGATCTTTCACTACAGCCCCCGTTCTATCATCTCCGGATTGGAACCACCCGTTCGAGCTTATGTGTAATGCATCAGATTTTGCCATTGGTGCAGTCTTAGAACAACACATTGATAAGATGCCACATGTAATTTACTATTTAAGTAGGACTTTGAACGATGCTCAAATTAATTATACAACTACCGAGAAAGAACTCTTGGAAGTTGTATTTGCATTAGAAAAATTCAGGCCTTACTTGATTGGCTCGCCAATAGTTGTTTACACCGATCACTCCGCCCTACGACACCTCTTATCGAAGAAGGATGCTAAATCCAGGCTAATACGTTGGATCCTATTGTTACAAGAGTTTGATCTCGTTATAAAGGACAAGAGTGGATGTGAAAACGTAGTAGCCGACCATCTTTCACGCATCTCTTCTTCACAAACGGTGACCTTGCCGATAAACGACTCATTTCTTGATGAACAGCTCTTGAACGTATTCTGCGAACCATGGTTCGGGGATATTGTGAATTATCTGGCTACGGGACTTATTCACAGCGATTGGTCGAAACAAGACAATCTTCGATTTCTATCCCAAGTAAAACACTTTTACTGGGATGAACCTTATTTGTGTAAGTATTTTCCCGATCAAATCATTCGCAGATGTGTCCCTAACGATGAATTCAAGAGTGTGTTGTCTTTTTGCCATGATTAGGCATGCGGTGGTCACTTTGGTCCACGTAAAACGGCGGAGAAAGTTTTGCAATGTGGCTTTTATTGGCCGACATTATTTAAAGATGCATATGATCATTGCAAAACTTGCTCACGGTGTCAACACTTGGGTCTGATTTCACGAAGAAATGAGATGCTGCTCCAACCTATCTTGGTTGTGGAGATATTCGATGTTTGGGGTATTGATTTTATGTGCCCTTTTCCCAATTCTTTTGGGTATTTATATATCTTGTTAGCGGTTGATTATGTCTCAAAATGGGTGGAAGCAATACCGTGTCACACTAATGACAACAAGGTTGTCATTAAGTTCCTTAAAGAAAATATCTTTTCGCGATTCGGATATTCTCGCGCTATAATTAGCGACAACGGGATACATTTCTGTAATCGGTCTTTCGAGGCCTTGATGAGGAAATATGCAATCAACCACAAACTTTCCACGCCCTATCATCCACAAACAAGCGGGCAAGCTGAGATTTCCAATAAGCAGATCAAACAGATTTTGGAGAAGACGGTTTCTACAAACCGTAAAGATTGGTCAACAAAATTGACAGATGCTCTTTGGGCATTTCGTACCGCTTATAAGACCGATCTTGGTATGTCTCCATACCGCATTGTGTTTGGAAAGGCTTGCTACCTTCCTGTCGAGATCGAACATAAGGAAATATGGGCCATTAAAGAGCTAAACTTCGATTTTGACCAAGCCGGCAGCTATCGGAAGCTGCAGTTAAATGAGCTAAGTGAACTCTGTGATGAAGCTTACGACAATGCGATGATAGTAAAGAACCAGACCAAAGTGTTCCATGATAAAAACCTTTTTAGAAAAACTCTTACACCGGGACAACAAGTCCTTCTTTACGATTCATGACTCCATCTTCATCCGGGTAAACTAAAATCTCGTTGGAAAGGACATTTTGTGGTGCGGAGTGTATACCCGCACGGGGCAGTAGAAGTTGAAAATGTAAAAAACGGTTCTATTTTTAATGTAAATGGGCATAGATTAAAACCGTATTTTTCTGCTGACCCAGCGGAGGAGCTCCTGTTTTTACAGGAGCCACTTTACCATAACTAAATTTCCTCCACCTCACCTTCATGTCTGGTTACATTGTCTCATCTTTGAATGGAGGTGAGTGGAAAATGACTTAACTGAATATCCGTGCATGCCAAAGTACATGTTTGGGGGTAGTTTTCATCTAACTATTATTTTACCCCTATAATTTTCTCTCCCCAAGTCTATAGATTTATACGCTCAAAGAATAACATCAGTGAGGACACTGCTGAAAACAGGTTTGGGGGGAGGTTTGTATTCACTGAATTATCTTTTGGCGTTAGGCATTTAAAAAAAATTTATTTGTGATAATAAAGGTTAGAAAGTGAAAATTTACATATGAAAGATTGGAATTGAGTTAAGAAAAGCAAGAAAGTTAGATGTTTTCTTAAATGAAACTAGTAATAAGTAGTTATGAGCCGTTGTCCCAAGGGTTAGTAAGATGAAGGAAATTACGAATCTGAGGATAAAATTAAGTCTGAAAAATAGTCCTTATTCTTGACGCCAAACATTTTAACGTTGATACCCTACTATACGCACTTACACACATCTTGAAACTTGGGATAGTAGAGGATACCTTGAAATGCTCTTGTCTAAAAGCCTTAGTATGAAAAAAAAGTATAAATGGTGAAGGAAAAAAATGAACACTGGTTTTGTAATTACCAAGGTAGCATAAAAAAAAATATAGCGATGGTGCTTTATCACCCAGTGCCTTAGACCAATTGGTTTGGGAGCTACTGCTAAGCCTTAGATGTTGCGAAACAAGGAATTATGCCTAAATGCACGAGCACATTTTGTAATCGGTCCGTTAGTACCTCAAGAAGTATTAATGGTCACATGAAGAATGTGTGAACAATTTTTTGAAAATATTCACCAACTATAAAGTACTTTGGAAAATGGACAAGAGTATGATAGCTTGAATTGAATTCTCTAAGTATAGGGATGCCTTTTACACACACGTAGGGGTATATGATCGATGTTTGGATAAAAGATTGGGAGGAAGAATAAAGGCGATGTTTTATTGAGAGATGATGTAATTTCTAATATATTTTCATGACCATTAAGATAGGGCTCATGACAACTGAAAAGCTAGTATAGTTGGAAACTCTTATTTTCAAGTTCTTTCTTTTAATTCATATCTTTGTATGTAACTTTCACCATCTTCCCTTTATTATAGGATTTTGTGGGTGTAATCCGCCGAAAACCCTCAGGAGATAACACTCCTCCTACTAGGGACACCTAGAGGTTTACCGACTTGTTGCACATGCTCAGTGCAATCGTGTTTGCCTACGAAAGTGTGCTATTTAGGTTTTTCTTTTTCTTTTTCTTCTTCTTTTGAATAACTAGTTTGCTCGGGATGATCAAAGTTAAGTTTGGGGGTATTTGTTCAGTAGAAAATATTGCACTTTGGTATGATTATTTTCCTTACATTTCTTAAATAATAAAAGGTGTTTATTATAAAAAATAAAACATATTTGGGTTTATATGCAAAATACTATTTACCATATGTTTATATATTATAATTAATTTTATGAAGGAAAATATATGCATATAATATTTATAAGTTATTTTGATAAATTAAATTTGCATATCATATCAAATATTCTAGTCAATATTCTTAAGATATAATATTATACAAATAGTTAGAATAATATTTCAAAATATATGTAATTAACAGATGCATATCTTACCAAATATTCTTAATCAAGTTTCCTAAAATATTTTTACCATACAAAGTGATTAAGATACTATCTTTAATTCTACTAAGATTATTTATTGAGATATTGTGCAGAAATTATATCAGGTCTGAAATCAAGGAAATTCGAGCTAGCAAGATCAAATCTGCCGAGATATTCAAATAAATCGAAGAAGTCAATTCTGGCAGTGATTTAGAGAAGTTTTCCAAAATCCAGATATTCAGAAGATCACCAAGTGTTAACAAGAAAAATCCCCAGAAAAATGAAGCCCCAACTCCACCAATCCGCCGCCCAACCGCGGTCAAACCCCAACAAGTGCGGCGGATCCACGACATTATTGAGGAATTGGAAATTGAGATTTTCCGTGGAAGATTTTCTGGGATTTTCTTAACTTATGGAATCTAGGGTTTTTCAGTTTCTGTGACTATAAATAAGACCGAGAGCTCACTTGGAAAAACCATCAAGCCGACGAGATCACGAAGAGACGGTTCATGCATCCTGGCTGATCATCACCTGTTCATCTATCTCCTTCAGAAGAGATCGAGAAGCAAACTAGGTTTTTGTAATCATTTTCTAAAGGAACAAAAGTGTATTTGATCAAGTTGATTAATAAAGGTAGTTGTTTTCTTATATTGTTTTACTTTTCTGAATTTTACATTATGTTTTCCCTCTTTGTCTTTTCTTCTTCTATTCCCAACATGCGTGAGTAATTCCCCGCTTGTTAGGGTTCATAGGATTAGGGTAGGTCAATGGATGATTAAAATCTTTTAACTCTTTTGTCACGATCCGAAAGTACGGAACGTGACCGGCACTTAGATTACGAAACGTCTAGAGGCGCAACGTAACCTAAATAAGCCGAAGCCCAGAAATCTAAACCATATAAAAAAAGAAGAAGTAATGGAAAACATGAAGAAAACAAGTTTAAAAGTATTATCCAATTTTCTCAAAAATTTCGGCAGAGTCTCCTTTGTAAAAACTGGCCCCAAACGGGTACAACAAGTATAATATACACAAACAATAAAAAGCATCCCCAAACGGGAGCTAGCTCTACGCCAAAACACGGAAACAACCACACAAATGCACAATAGTATACAACGCCAAAGGGCGAGGCTCAAAACTCAAAAGAAAACAAAACCACCAGATCAGAATAATACATGCGCGACTCTAAGGTCGAAATAAATAACTGGTCCAATAAACTTATCAAGTAATACAAGTATGGTTGATGGAGCTTACTAGATACAAATGAAAGAATAAAAGTACAATGGTGGTTCAGATACAAGTGAACCAACCTACCGTGCAAATCACCCTGAATGAAATGATGTGCCAGCAAGCTGCCAGGGAAACCTGTACATCGAACCTGTAATAAAATTTGGCACAACGGAGGTGAGTTGCCAACTCGTAAGTAGAAGATATCTGCGAAAAGAAATCGAATGCACAACGCTATCCTAGGTCATAATAATATACTAATATACTACTAGTCATCAAGTAAGACAGGATAATACGCTACGTGTAAGTGCAAATGCTCCGTGCTCGTATCAGTGCCTCATATAGTTCTATGTCATATGAATGAGTATGCATACACCATGAATGTAAAATAACCAATCCTGAAATCTAGATATATCTGTATAAGAAATCTTTAGCTTTTATCATGGTAAAATGTGTATAGAAACCTGAAATATCAACGATGAAATCCATGGAAATCCGTGTCAAGCATCGACACAAAACATGTAAATCTCAAGTCTCAATACCTCATAGTCTCAATATCTCGCGTTCCGTCAGTCCGGATCAGCCCATATCATAAAATCTCACGACAACGGTCGGTATCTTCCGGATATCCGCCGCGCCAGACATCATCGGTAGGTAGTCCTTCCCTGCCAGGCTCATCGTCTACAACTCGATCTTCTTGCCCCGGGGTACCATACCGGGTCCACCATGTACCCGAGACGGTTCATCCACTCCTCGAATCGGGTCTCGAAATCGAACAGAAAACATGAAATCTCATGGTGGACGACACATACATCACGAGAAAACCGCATCTTATTTTAAAAAGAGAAGAGGAGAGAGAGAGAAGTTTTATATATTCTTGCGGTTTTCCCCAAAAATCCAGAAATCTCATAAAAATCCAAATCTTAAAATCATGAGTAAGTATATGATAAGTGTCGGCATATGCCCATGATACTGCATGATAACATGAAAATATGAATGCATGAATATCTAAGTGATAAATATCATGTCTCTACTAACATCAGAAAGTAATCACAATATTATATCGGTCTAGTTGTTAACTGATTCTATCAATAAAAGATAATATGATCTAAAGTGTACGCGACATAGCAATTACCGATGATGATGTGTGTGAGCCGGCAAATGAGTGTGCGTGGAATATGCGCATCATCGGTAATGGTGCTGGTGTCCTAACAGGTAAGGTTTATACTGATTATAGCAGCATATGTAAGAACATGCATCATTATGATTCCAGTGTGAAAGTAAGACGGATGTATGTTATCCACTCATTTGATATACCATTACCACTACCATTATATGACTCGAACCTAATCTAGTGTCCACCTAACTTCCTAAGGAACAAAACCTAAGAAACTAGTCAATAAGAAACAAGAGTCTACCTAAGGTCTGAATCAATATCTCCAATAGTCGGCGATCCGGCCTCAATAGCGTCACGTACGTAGTACGGCTTCCTCGAATCAAGAGTGCGGATCAATCATCATATTTATGCCTCGTACGGTAAAATCCATCGTACGACATCCCAATATCAGGGTACGGGTCAAGTATCTCCTAGGTGTCTCATCATTAGTATAATGTCATCATCAACACATCTCATGATCAAGGTGCTAAACTGTGATCGCATACATCAATCATATATCATTGCCATCATAATAAGAATCATTAGTTTATTCTCAGAAATATCATGTCATATGTATCATATCGTCCTCAAGTCACACCTCTATGATATCGACATCAGGTCACACCTATATGATGTCGTAATCAAGTCATACATATGCCATATCGTGATCAATCACAAGTTACAGTCCGGGTACTATTTTAGAGTCCCATGTACCTCAATATCATCACCACCCATTATAATTTAAGTATACATGTTCATTATCTCATTCTCTAATGATCTGCTAACACTTAATACGACTGTATAGCCAAGAATCACGGCATCAAGCCCAGTTACACTGTTTCATCATACCTCGGATATCATATCACATCAATGTATCCCATGTACGTGTTGTATATATATATACCTATACCTCGTCCTATATATATACACATGCACGTATACACCATGTCGTGTTTCAGTGTGTGCGTGTGTGTGTTTCTACCTGAAACCTATGAACCTCTTCCAAGGTATTCATCTTCTGATATGTCTTCCTAAATCAGTCTAGTCCAGCCTAGGGTCATTACTAGGGCCCTACTCATTAAGAATCTAGGATCACATCTGGTTTCCTAATGTCAATAAGTACTATTCCTATTCTACGTTGCGGGGGTGCTAAACGCCATCCACCCGACTTCCCCCCGTAGATATGCATCTACTCACCTGGTCCATGTCTGCCGAAGACGGTGTCGCCATCCTCCTCTTCATCGCCCGCAGTCCACGTGAGGGGTACCTAAATGCAAACGTATAAATAGCATCGTAAACTGAATCACATACAAAAGTCAAAACGATGCAATGAACCAGCATAGGTTAAAACCTATGTCCCGTCCACGCAAAAGAACCAAATATCGCTCGATATCGGCGTACAAACTCCGATGGATCGAGATAAACATCAAGAAATAACTCGTAGTTTCAAAACACATTACTTATATTATAAAACATGATTAAATCCATCGAAACCCTAAAATCCATCAAACCGTCCAATTTCGTAAAACCCGAAAATGCCAATTTACCGTTTTTCATCAAAACTTGACGTTTAAATGAAACCAATGGTTATAAAACTCATTAAATAGCATAACTAGACTATACAAACCATTACTATATTTTTATTACACAAATTTGTATTAATTTGAAATTTCTAGTTTGCAACCTTTAACAATTTTCAACATTTTTCAAGCAAAATACCACAATTCCGCCACAAAACATGATTTTTCATGAATTAATGTATTAAACCACAATTCATGATGATGATGATTTAATGAAATCATAAGTTATATTTTTAATCTCATTTATTTAGGAATTTCTAAAATCTAGTTTACAAAATAGCAATTTTTATCACAATTTATCAATTATCAATAGAAACTAGCAATCAATTTAAGTTTCCACTCCACCAACAAGTTAATACCCTTATTAAGACCACAATATAGTGTTACAAATATTAATTGAAATTTTATTTCACCAAAAATTATGTTTTATAGAAACCTAGTTAGCAAAATTCCTAATTTAAACAATTTTAAATGAAAAATTACAATTCAACAACCATGCAAGATTTTTCCAATTCTAAAAGTGTTAAACTAACTATTATAACCCTAATTAATTAATAAAAATCATAACTTGAATTTACAACCCTAACTTGAATTTTAAAAATTGAACATAGAATTAATTCATTAAATCTAAACATGCTTAAAAGAAACATCTAATAACAAATAAACAAAAGAAGGAAATTTATACCTCCAAAATATGAAATCCAAACAAGGAAATGAGCCTCCAAAATGCATGCTTTCCATCTCCAAAATCCATATAAAAATGAGCAAGGAATAAAGGGTATGAAATAAATAGGATTTTGTGGATTTTTATTGAATTTGTAAAGGATTTTTGATGAATTTTGGAGCAAAATAAAATGAGCAAAATGGGGGCTACCATGGGGGGTGAGGCCGGCCATTTTTGGAGACGAGGGAGAGAAGGAAGAGAGTGACAAAAGTTGTGTAGAAGTCTCTACCAAAATATCACTTCATTATGTCTTTTCATGCATTTATTTATTTTTCTTTTATTTCTTTACTATAGCAACTCAAGAAAACTCTAGAAAATAGGAAAAATTTGCAAATAAATTTTGCATGATACACAATAAATTCTAACATGCCATGGTTCATTTTTACAAATTAAAACCATTCAAATTTGTAATTTACACTAATTTAGTGTAAAAATAAAGCTTATGTTAATATTTAAAATAATTAATTTAGGAAAAATATTTAATTAAACTAAAAATTTATAAGTGGCTAAATAAACACCATTTACTAGTAATTACATAATTAAAATAGGTATTTTTGAAATTATAATGAAAACAATCACGGTTTGGTTTTACGAAAAATACAATTTACTTTACCGAAAATCATAAAATTCACTTAAACAATTTTATTCATTTAATTATTTATTTAATTATTTTTTAAAACGTTACATCTTTTTACGTCCTATAAAATTTATAAAGTTTGTCAAAAGAATTGTTAACATTCTAATCGGGCGCGCTATCAATTCATTGGTAGTCACGACCGCGATTTGAGATTAGATTAACAATTATTTTGGTAAAGGCTAGACATGAACGGAGATCCATATAAAGATAGGGGTTAAGTGTGGGAACCCTACTCCCTTCGAAAACCTTAAATCTACATGCATCACCGTCGATCTAGTTTTAAATATATTAAAGGATAAAAGGAGCAATCTTTAATTAATCATCCATGACTACTAAATCTTAACGAACCCTGCAAGCCTTTTTCTTATATAATTTACATCAGTAATTAATTTAGATCTTAAATAAACTATCCTCTTCTCTTCGTTGATTTTATTCAATACGTCTAAAGTAAGATAAAAAGATTCCACGTTTCCCTGCGGATGACCCGTGCTCATCTCGTCTAGCTACAAGCGACACCGTTATTGATTGCGGTTATTCTACAAACACTTTTTCACATCAATCAGTCCTCACCCAATCATCATAATCACCTGCCCGCGACTATGATAATTGCCTTGAGGGCACTATAGCCAACAATCTCCCACTTGCACTTAAGGCCAATTATTGCGGTGTCGCATACTCACAGCTCGTGTGATACCGAACACCCAACTTCTCTACTAATCAGTTTCGCAAAGTCCGTTTGCGAAACTATTGCGTTCGAGAAATAGCCTCAGTGAGTGGATCCGCTCCAATGTTTCTTTCTGTATCTCTATATCTCAACTTCGCGGAGAAATCTATCTCCCGAAATGAGCAATACCTGTCTTCGAATTTGTCTGGATTTCTGATGGGACCCAGTTCACAAATGAACTCCAAATCCAGCAAACTTCTTAGACTGTATCGTCCACTGAATTTAATCAGTATCCCGCGCCATGCCTTTCCTCAGTATCCGCTTGGACCACCTGTCCAACATACTTTCCCTCAAAAGAGAGAAAACTATAATTCTGACAGTCACTCTGTCATCCAGGTCACCTTAGAAGCCTGAAATGATAACAATCTCCTTAAGGAGGCTGCCGTTACCATATCCCAAGAATATTCATTTATGTTTATAAACTGCTTCCCAACATTTCTCCAGGATTGGATTAATATATGTTTATTGCAGCTAGTGCAAAAACAACATCTGGTGTGGTACTTGACATTTCATGACTAAATCAATTGCCTAAGTAAGTGATATGCTAATCATGCAGATCGCTCTCCCCTTTAGTCTGTAAGACAACTTTAGAGAGGGTGACTCCATCACCTGTAGGTACACCACCATGCCATGAGTCGTCCATTTTAAAATCCCTTTAGAATAATGTCAAAGCACCCAGATTTAGATACTTCCTAAATCTAGATCTAAAACCATAGATCTAGTAACCAGAAACCCTGATATTATATCCATATCCTATGTGGAGAAACAACTTTGTGACAACCACAGTATAACCGATCGTAGTATAGGAATATCTCTTCCTATCAAATGCATGTTATCCTAATACCTGGACATCACTCTCTACTACCTTCTTAGCAGATCTATCTCCTATTCTGATGAGGTCAAGGCCTATGACTGTCACATAAAAAAAAGATGATTTATTTCCGCTATACCTTCTTTAGTCTATAAATAGACATAAGCTACTTGCCCACTATGCTTCCGCTGCTCCTACTGACTACAACAACCCTCTGGCAAAGTCATATACATGTGCACTTCTAAAGCTAGTTTAGAACGACGTTATACTCATCCTCCTGCCGGGTCTTATAGTCTAGAACAACAGCAATGGCAAGTCTGGGTAAACAAGAACCTCCCTGTCACCGTCTCTGAGAAGACCGAAGTACCTCTCGGGTGCTTGAGGTTACCTACCAAAATCTGCGGAGTGGCTAATGGAACGTCGAAAACAATTGAATCCTTAGGCTCTATTAAATCTTCAGTGATCGTTTGCGGTTCTGGAACCACTTCCAGTTCTACCATACTCCCAATTCTGTTTTTCTGAAAAAATCCATTTTACTAAAACTGTGGTTAGTCAAGAACAATATAAATATTGATCTTCTTGATGGTAGAAAGTTAACCCTCGTCAAAGCCCGGGATAACCCACAAACTACCATTACTGAAACGTGCCTCGAGTTTATCCGGATTCTGGTTTTAAGCATTAGCCGGACAACTCCCTATACCTTAACATCGTTAAGATATAAATTGATTATATATATACACACACACACACACACACACACACACACAATATAGAAACAAAAGCACTAATTTAATTGGAACCAGATTTAAATCATGCAGCTGCCTCCAGTACATATCAACCAAATGGAAGGAGGCCATTTAGCATTACTCAATTAGGAGTGAATCCATACATGAGTAACCCGAAAGAGAAGCAAGTTCTCAAAACCATTACAATCAACGAAATACCAAACACAAGTATCCACATCTTCAACTACCTCGAAGAATCATGATACTTCCAACAAATGGTTCTCTACTTTATTCTTATACCTATAACTTCTCGAAATCCGAACCTTGCATTTCTATGAAATACTTGTCTAAAATTAGAGAAGTCATGAGTAAACAGAATATAGTACGAGTACAAACCCTATTATCCTAATAGACACTGGACAACATACAATACTTTGTATAAGTCCCCTGAGTTTAACTCAAATCCTGTGCGTTGTAGGTTGAAAAACTGTACTATAGTTAAGAAGAATTACACCGCTCTTGAATTCACTTTACCTAATCACCAACTGATATAGGTAAATATCACAGACATAATATCAAAAAGTTATATCCCACTTTATAAAATAAACGTACAGATATATCAGTTTGAAATTGGTGCATAATAGCGGATATTCAAAACCAAATATTTGCCATCCGAAAAAATCCAGATGATTTCCTCAAATATCACCAATTATAACGAATTCCGATATAATGAGGATCTAATCACCCAATTCCCAATATCTTACTCCCACTCACCATCCGTAATAACATACAGATGTGAGAAACTGATCTGGTAAACACATACCTTGGAGTTAGATTCCAATTGGGAAAACAGTTTTTAATTAACATTGCACAGTGAAACTGAAACACGAAAATGTTTCGAAGGGGTAACCGGGTATTCCTAGTAACGCCTCTTCTACTATCCTAGTTCATGACAGTAACCATATACTTATCCGCCCTCACTCCAATCCCTTTATTATGTCTTTACTTATTACTTTCTGTACACCTTCTTTAGGCTAATTGGTTTTCTTCCTTCCTTACCCTTCGGCACCAGCCTAAGGTTTGGAAAAAAACTATCCAATAAGCGCAATAGGTGTACTCTCCTAATCCTAGGAGCCTTCGCAACCTGAGAGAAGGTAATAGGAAAAGATATCTGAATAATCCTATTCTATTTCTCCTGAACCGGAAACCATCATCGAATCTGGAACGAATTCCTTTGGTTCGTATGTAACTATACGATGGAATATCCAATAGAAGTGGATATCCGTAGTAATACGGAGTGTTCTAGAGAAATCCAAAGTGGATGTGGGAGTGGCAGGGGTATACACGGGTTTGTCGTGAATGATGGTGGTCGCAATTTTCTTTGCCCTTAATCTAATCCCTTTATATGTCTTTACTTATTACCTTTTGTACACCACACTTAGGCTTAATTGGTTTTCTTCCTTCCCTACATATCGGCACCTGGTTTGGAAGAAGACTATCCAATAAGCTTAATAGCTCTCCTAATCCTAGGAGCCATCATAACCTGCGAGAAGGTAAAGGGAAAAAGTCAACCGAATAATCTTATTCAATCTCTCCAGAACCAGAATCCATTCTCGAATCTGGAACAAGTTCTTTTGAGTTCATATGTAACTATACGATGGATTTATCCAATGGAAGTGGATGTTCGTAGTGATACTGGGTGTTCTGGAGAAATGCAAAGGTGATATAGAAGTGGCAATGATATATGCAACACCGTGACATTCCAAAAGCCAAAGTGTTTTAAGAAGGTTCGGTTAACTTGGTTTATGAGTTTTAGTCTAGGTCTGGCCATGGTCGCTGCCAAAGAGAGAGAAAAATGAAACACTCAGTGTGCACTTTAAGCTAGATCAGAATGGTTAATCACTTTATCTAATCTGGATGGCTCCCACCGTTTCCTCGAATTCTCCTCCAAACCAAAAAGGAGAATTAGCTGGGATCATCTAAAATCACCCGAGGAGTAATCCTACTCATCAGTGGGAATCGGGATCCAACTATCATCGCATGATAACATGATGGAAGTCACTCAAGTCACCACACTCCAGAAGGTATGTGCAAGCCTGGCAAGTTTCCTGTATATTTGAAAACCCCGATGTGATTTTTAACCCAAGTAGCTTATGACCTTGACAGATGCCAACAAATCATAAGTTGCAAGCCAAGTTCTACCCGTCATTGTCCTGATTAATTTAGACCGACCTGATCAGTCGAAAATAGTGCATTCTCAACACGTTAATTTCCTTACTTTTATCATTCATATATATGTGCTTATTGTAATTATAACACGGATTACGAATTCATATGGAAAATACCAAATAACCTGTGTTATAGTTATAATCGACATTCTAAAGGGAAATTAAGTGTTTATTACTACTTGCAGTGATCTGTATATATCAACCCTTGTCTCAAGATTGTGTGCAGGAAATTCTCCAAATAAAAGAGCCGGAACTGCTAAAAGTGCTGATAAAATACACCAAGTCCAAGACTTGTGATCTGGCAGTAAACAAGAAAGTATAAAAATATTCCAGAAATCAGGAAACATCCTTAAAGCCAACACCAGAATACCCTGAAATTTCTATGCAGCAAAACCATCAAACGACCACGGATCCGCGGCCGAGTCAGGACGATCCGCGGTGGATCCGCGGCCGAGTTGACTCATCGGCAGTGACATTTTTTTCCAGAGACCTCCTTTTAACGGCCAAGCTTCTCCAAGACGCTTTGGATTATGTAGATTTCTCCAGAATCTTCCCTTCTAACAGCCAAGCTTCTCATGCAAGCTAGCCAACTACCTTCATCTAGAAACTTCTCATAACAACCTAGCTTCCAAGGGAAGCTATACCTAGCTTCTAAGGGAAGCCAAAGGGAAAGACTATAAAAAGGCACTTGGGGCTTCATTGAAAAGGTTATTGAATATTGAGCCAAATTTCCATAAGTTGAGTGACACAACTTGCAATTCAAAACCCTAGCGCCAAATCCATTTCAAAAAGCCAAATCAAGATTCATCGAGTACCAAATCGAGCAAGCATCCAACGAGCCTTTTGAAGCAACGCCGATCTTCATCCGAGCAAGAGGTCCAAGACGATCTGCGACTCAAGAAGACGATGCGAAGCTAGTTCGATGATTTAGTTCTTCCTCAAATCTTGTATTCTTTGAGTGTATAGTAACGAAACATCGAATAATAAAAGGTGAAGATTTTTATTCTTGCTTTCTATTCATTCTCGCATTATGATATTCTTCGTTCTTGATTGTTTTATGATGATGCGTGAGTAAATTCTCCGCTTGTGGAGGATCCGAGAGAATTGATAGATCTATTGATGATCAAATCTTTATTCTAATTCTTAATTCCTATGAGATTTGTGAACCTTAGCAAAATGAATCGTTGATGACCTAATTTGGAGCGAAATAACTTCTTGATTATTTCATTGCAAATTAGGGATCAAATTATCGGTGATTTTCTTTGCTAGAGGCTAGATCCGAATGATTATGATTGAAAAGACAAGGGATAGTGAAGGAGAGACCCTAGTTTCTTCAACTGATCCCTAATCTTCAATCATCATCATCAATCTAGCTACAAATATTCAATAGATAAGATTAGGAATTATTATATTCATCATTAGCTATTAACTTAATCGGATCCTACAAGCTATTTTTCAAATCTTGATAATTCAATTGGTTTGGGACATTTCTTGATTCTTGATTCTAGATCATTATTTTCTTTATGTTTCTTGAAATTCAAACTCATAAATCTTGAATCAATTTTCTTGCAAATTTCTTTTATCCTTTAATTTTCAACTCAACTAAAACGACTATGAACGAATCACACTTTCCCTGTGGACGATCCGCATTCACCGACGAACCTACAATAGACACCGTCAATTGATTGCGGTTTTTATAAATTTCTTTGGTTGTGATATATTTTACATTTTCCAAACACGACACGGAAATTTGAGATCAATCAAATGGCGCCGTTGCCGGGGATAGTGTGCTAATTTGTTCGTTTTTTGTAATTTGAGTTGGAAAATTTATTATTCCATCAGTTTTTTTAGATCAAAATTCGTAACAAGCGCTTAATGATTTTTTGTGAATTGTTGCAAGGAGATCTGGAATCTGTGGAGCGAGAGGAAAAATTTTCAGAGCATCTCAGGGAGCTCAGTGAGGCAACAGAAGCATCTGTACCAATTTTTGTGCAGGGATATTGTCATCTTGAGGCGGAACCGCAGCACATTGCTGCAGTTGGCGGCGGATACGCGGTGCTTTGAAGGCTTCAGTGCACCAAAATTCTTAGGTCCATTTATGTCTTTCTTATCTCCTCTCTGATCTGCTCCATTAACCAATTTCTGCAGGTTTCTTTGCAAAAATTCGCAGCACCGCAAAAAAGAAAAATTGTTGCGTGTTTGATCTTGGTTGTTTGCATTTTTTAACACGGAAATTAAGGGGCACGACCAAAATTCAGATTAGGTCGGGATTTCATTACCCGTCCTAAGCCCCAAAAATCACAAACTTGCATCCGCATCACCCTCATTAACTAAAAAAATATCTAGACAAGGCTCTAAGGACCGTCGTGCTCACTTAGGACTGAAGGGGGTCATGGGTAATCTATTGCTTATCCGCGTTTCTTTTGTGGTGTCTAGGCAAGTGTGTCTAAGACAAGTGGTTATATAATTAGGTCCACTACTTGCGTAGTGGAGAACCACCCACTTACCTGGCCACAAAAGGGGCAAAGAGGCGGTAGAGGATCTATCTTACGACTTGTCTTCTGGAAGCCTAGGAGCGGTCTAGAGACTTGACCTAGGTGACCATTAGATTTAGGGTTGCTTGTGCATTGGTTGTGTGAATTTTTCAAAAATCCGTCTTTTTCAAAACAAACACCAATCTCATCTTTTTCTTAATTATCACAACGCTGCCACTTATGCTAAACCATTTAGTGCATGCTCGGCTGGACACGGGATTCTAGTGCCTGTCTTGTCCGCGTTCCTTCTATCGACTCTGAAGTCGGTATTTCTACGTCTACTTTTGCTACACTCACTACCACACCCACTTCGATGGATGGTTCTCCATCGAACTTCTTTACCACTACTCTGCCATCGTTCGCAGGTGCGCAGAATCCACCACGCATTTCTCTCCAAGTGAGATGTTACCCTATGCGAGGTCTTCTTTCGACCTGTCTCACCATTCCACCAGCCAATGGGGACAACTTTGAAATAAAACCCCAATACATCAATCTTTTACCCAAATATCATGGTCTCAAGTCTGAGGACGCATACGTCTTTATTACCAAATTTGAAAATGTATGTGCTATGATGGGTACTTCACAACTTTCTGTGGATGCTATGAGATTGCGTCTTCTCCCATTTACCTTGTACGATATAGCCAAGAAGTGGCTTTATAACACAGCCACACATTCTATTTCGAATTGGGGAGAATTCGTAACAGCTTTCCTAAAGAAATTCTACCCTAATAATAAAACAGCTCGAGTCCGTAGAGAAATAAATCAATTTACCCAGCTTCCAAATGAACCATTCTCGAAGTGTTTTGAACGCTTCAAGGATCTGTTAGTTCAATGTCCTCATCACGGAATTCCTAGATGAGATCTGTGTAGAATCATCTATGAGGGCATCAATCCTACCACTAAACAGAACCTTGAATCCATGTGTCAAGGCACCTTCATGAATAAAGATGATGGTGAAGAATGGAGATTTTTAGAAGATTTCACCGAAAAATCTTTACAGTGGGAGAGTGTAAACCAGTCATCGTCTAGGGGTGGCATTTATCAAATTGATGTTTCCATAGGAGTTAGAGCTGAAATGGCAGCAATGCAAAAGAAACTCGAAGCTATGAAACATAAATTTTTAGCAGCCTCCCTAAATCAGATGTCACTTTCCAAAACTGTCTGTGGATGCTGTTCTGATCCATCTCATCTTACGGAAGAATGTCCTTTAAATTCTCCGTTTCAAGGTCAAGAGCATACCAATGCTTCTTTCTAACAAAGAACTAGAAACGATCCGTATTCTTCCACTTATAATTAGGGTTGGAGGAATCACCCTAACTTTGCTTGGAACCAACAACAAACTCAAACCACGGTTTCAAACCAAAATAATTTCCAAAGGGTCCCTCCACCACAACAGTAACCACTTCAACTGACTCAGCACCCCTATCAATCAAAAAACTTTCAAAATCTGGTCAACACTTCTACACCGTCTAGTTCTTTGCAGTTGACCGGTACTGATGAATCCTCTTCACTCGCACAAACCATGAATTTGCTTTTGACAAATTTCATGCAAGTTTCGGCTGAAATAAAGACTTCTGTCGATAAAATCCAGAAAAACTTTGACTCCCATAGTGAGAGTATTAAATCGATGGAAGCACAAATTGCACGAATAAATGCCGAAATGAGTGCTAGAGAGAAAGGGAAACTTCCGTCTCAACCCATACCAAATCCTGGGCATTCACAACACTACAATGTGAATGCCATCACAACGTTGAGATCTGGAAGAGTGATGAACTATCACGTTGGGGAAGAGATTGATAATCATGAAGAATTAATCAATAATACCCCGGCTGAGACTTTCCCTTCCACATCCACTTCTACTTCTAATCCTACTTTATCTACCTCACCATTTTCTAGCGAGCCTATTCTCCGTTTTCCTCAAGGCTCGACACCTCTGCATACCTCTTCTACTCCACCAAAGACGATCCCCACTCCTATTCTGGGATCAGTTCCACACACACTACCTTCTCCAATGTTGGACCCAGCTCTTATTGCTAAAGCTTCTTATCCGAATCGGTTAAGGGGGTAACAAATCTAGTCCACATATGGAGAAGATTATGGAAATGTTCAAACAAGTTAACATAAATATCCCTCTCCTAGATGCTATTCAACAAGTCCTCGCTTATGCAAAAATTCTTAAGGACTTGTGCACTAGGAATATGAAGACTCAAGTGCCTAAAAAGGTTTTCATGACTAATAATGTTAGCACTGCTTTTACCCCACAGTTACTAAAGAAACGTAAGGACCCAGGATGTCCTACAATATCGATTTCTATTGGGGGTAAGAACAATAACCGTGCTTTACTTGACCTTGGCGCAAGTGTTAACCTGCTTCCATACTCTGTTTACGAGCAGTTAGGGATTGGAGAGTTAAAACCAGCTCATTGCACTCTCCAAATAGCAGACCATTCAATCACCAAACTTAAGGGTGAACTGGAGGATATGTTGATAAAATTTGGGGAATTCATATTCCCTGTGGACTTTATTGTTCTCGATACACAACCTGTAGCAAACCTACAGAACCAAATTCCGGTGATTTTGGGTCGACCATTCCTTGCCACTTCCAAAGCTGTCATTAATTGTCGAAACAGTTCAATGAACCTATCTTTTGGAAAAATGACAATTGAACTGAACATCTATAAAATTGGAAGTCAGCCGTCTGAACCCTCTGCTCATATACTTGATGTCTGTTCTGCCCACGAGATTGCTCCCGAAAGTTGCGAAGTAGATGAACTTCGCTTTGAAGATCTCGAGGACACTAGCACATCAATGTTTGATCTGTCACATCTTAGCGAGGACACATTTTCCACGTTTGAGTCTGAAACTCTTTACTCTTCACCTTCCGAGTCTGTATCTTATGTAGGATACGAGCTTCTCCTTGACTCCAAATATCATTCGATGACCCCACGTTCTATAGTATCTCCGCCTGCATTAGATCTCAAACTTTTACCTTCTCACCTTAAATATGCATATTTAGGTGAGAATAAGTCTTTACCTGTAATCATTTCAGCTTCTCTAGCCTCAGAGCAAGAGAACGCTCTTTTGACGGTATTAAGATCTAATAGGCAGGCGTTTGGTTGGACTATGGCTGACATCAAATGGATTAGTCCCTTGGTTGTTGAACATCATATACATCTGATGGATGAAACCAAGCCAACCTGAGAACCACAGAGACGGTTAAATCCCGTCATGAAGGATGCGGTGAAGAAAGAGATCGTCAAATGCCTTAACAATGGTATCATTTACCCAATCTCCGATAGCCAATGGGTAAGTCCTATTCATGTCGTCCCTAAGAAATATGGCATCACGGTTATAACAAATGAGGCAAATGAGTTAATCCAGACATGCACTCAAACTGTGTGGCGTGTATGTATTGATTATAGAAAACTCAATGCCGCAACGAGGAAAGACCACTTTCCTCTACCTTTTATTGACCAGATGCTGGAACGCTTAGCTGGACGAGATTATTACTGCTTTATGGACGGATACTCTGGCTATAACCAGGTCCCTATTGCCAAAAAGGATCAAGACAAGACCACATTTACTTGTCCTTTTGGTACTTTTTCTTATAGACGCATGCCCTTTGGGTTATGCAATGCTCCCGCTACATTTCAGCGGTGTATGATGGGGATATTCTCGGACATGGTCGAGAATTTTCTGGAGATTTTCATGGACGATTTCTCGATATTTGGAGATTCTTTTGCTGACTGCCTATCTCATCTTGACGCGGTTCTTACTCGTTGTAAAGAGAAGAACTTAATCTTGAATTGGGAAAAATGTCATTTCATGGTCTAAGAGGGAATTGTGCCTGGACATGTGATTTCACGAAAAGGCATTGAGGTTGACAAAGCTAAAATAGATGTCATTCCAAACCTACCTCATCCCAAATGCGTCAAGGATATACGATCTTTTCTTGGCCATGCAGGCTTTTACAGGAGATTCATTGAGGATTTTAGCAAAATTGCTAGACCCTTAACTCTTCTCTTGGCCAATGACACAACTTTTCACTTTGACTCGGATTGTGAGGCAGCCTTTGACTCACTGAAACACTCTCTCACTAAAGCCCCCGTTCTATCTTCTCCAGATTGAAACCACCCTTTTGAGCTTATGTGTGATGCATCAGATTTTGCAGGTGGTGCAGTTTTAGGACAGCACATTGAAAAGATGCCACATGTGATCTATTATGCAAGTAAAACCCTGAACGATGCTTAAATTAACTATAAAACTACCGAAAAAGAACTTTTGGCAGTTGTATTTGCATTAGAAATATTCAGGCCTTATTTGATTGGCTCACCAATTGTTGTGTACACTGACCACTCCGCCTTGAAACATCTTTTGACGAAGAAGGATGCTAAAGGTAGGCTAATACGTTGGATCCTTCTATTACAAGAATTTGATCTTGTTATTAAAGATAAGAAAGGATGTGAAAATGTTGTAGCCGACCATCTGTCTTGCATCACTTCTTCACCTATGACCCTGCCGGTCAATGATTCTTTTCCAGACGAATAACTCTTGAATGTATCCACTGAACCTTGGTTCGGGGATATTGTGAATTATATTGCTACAGGGCTTATTCCATGTGAATGGCCGAAACAGGAAAAACATCGATTTCTATCCCAAGTAAAACATTTTTACTGGGATGAACCGTATCTGTTTAAGTATTGTCCTGACCAGATCATTTGCAGATGTGTCCCTAATGATGAATTCAAGAGTGTTCTATCTTTTTGTCATGAGCAGGCATGTGGAGGTCATTTCGGTTCTCGAAAGACGGCGGAGAAGGTTTTGCAATGCAGTTTTTATTGGCCAACTTTGTTCAAAGACTCATTTGATCATTGCAAAACCTGTGCACAGTGTCAACACACGGGTAGGATTTCTTGGAGAAATGAGATGCCACTTCAACCCATCTTAGTGGTTGAAATTTTTGACGTTTGTGGTATAGATTTTATGGATCCTTTTCCCAACTCTTTAGGGAATCTGTACATATTGCTTGCGGTTGATTATGTCTCGAAATGGGTTGAAGCTATTCCTTGTCGCACCAATGACCAAAAGGTTGTCATTAAGTTCTTAAAAGAAAACATCTTTTTGCGATTTGGACACCCACGCGCTATCATTAGCGATAACGGGACACATTTCTGCAATCGGTCTTTCAAGACTTTGATGCGGAAATATGCAATCAACCACAAAATTTCCACACCCTATCATCCCCAAACAAGCGGGCAAGCTGAGATTTCAAACAGACAAATTCTGGAGAAAACAGTTTCTAAAAATCGAAAAGATTGGTCAACCAAATTGACGAATGCTCTTTGGGCGTTCCGTACTGCATATAAAACCGATCTAGGTATGTCTCCTTACAGACTAGTGTTTGGAAAGGCTTGTCACCTTCCGGTCGAGATTGAGCACAAAGCAATGTGGGCCATTAGAGAACTTATCTTTGACTTACATCAAGCTTGCAACTTTCGGAAGCTGCAATTAAACGAGTTAAGCGAACTCCGCGATGAAGCTTATGATAATGCTGTAATTATAAAGAATCGGACTAAGGTATTTCACAATAAAAACATTTTGAGAAAAACTTTTACACCGGGTCAACAAGTCCTTCTTTATGATTCACGACTCCATCTTCATGCGGGTAAGCTACGATCTCGGTGGAAAGGACCTTTTGTTGTGCGGTATGTATACCCGCACGGGGCAGTTAAGGTAGAAAATATTGAAAACGGTACAATTTTTAAAGTAAATGGTCATAAACTAAAACCGTACTTTTCCACTAACCTCTTGGAGGAGCTCCTGTTTTTACAGGAGCCGCTTTATATTGACTAATTTTCCTCCACCTCACCTTCATGACATGGTAATTTTTTCACATCTTTAGAATGGAGGTGAGTCAATTTGTAAATAAATTTTAGAAAAAATATAAAAAAATATAAAACAAAATCATAAAAAGTTTTTTTTACATAAATAAAAGAATAAGTTTGGGGGAGATTTTCCACAATCATATTTCATGTCCCCTTTAACAAATTTTTGCCTTCCAAGTTTACAGGTTTCTGTTCACAGATGGCAACAGTGAGGACACTGTTGGAAACAAGTATGGGGGAGGTTTGTGCTTATTTGCGCATCATTTTGCATCATATTTTGCATAAGCACAAAATATTTAAAACATATAAAAATTTAAAAAATTTAAAAAGATAAAAATATTTAATATTTAATAAGATAATAAAAGATTAGATAGTGAAAAATTACATCCAAAAGATTAGAAAAATTTAAGAAAACCTAGAAAGTTAGAAGTTTTCTCAGACGAAACTAGTAATAAGTAGTTATGAGCCGTTGTCCCAAGGGTTAGTAAGATGAAAGAAGTCACTAATCCGAGGATAAAAATAAGTCTGAAAAATAGTTTCTATTCTGGAAGTCAAGCATTTGAATGTTGACACCCTATTATTCGCACTTACACACGTCTTGAAACTTAGGATAGTAGAGGATACCTTGAAATGCTCTTGTCTAAAAGTCAAAGTATGAAGGAAATAATAAATGGAAAATAAAAGATAAAATGGTGAAAACAAAAATGAACACTGGTTTTGTTATCACTAAGGCAGCAATAAAAAATATAGCAAGGGTGCTTCATCACCTAGTGCCTTAGACCAACTGGTTTGGGAGTCACTGCTAAGCCTTAGGTGTTGCAAGACAAGGAAAATACTAATACACCTATTCAGCAAGCACATGAGTAATCGGCCGGTTAGTACCTCAAGAAGTATTAACGGTCGCATGAAAAATGTGTGAGCAAATTCATCTAAATATTCATCAATTAAAAAGTACTGAGGTAGATGGACAAGAGTATGATAGCTTGAATTGAATTCTCCGAGTGTAGGGATGTCTTTTACACACACGTGGGGGTATATGATTAATGTTTGGAAGAAAGGTAGGAATGAAGAATAAAGACAATGTTTTATTGAGGGATGATGTGATTTCTAATATCTTTTCATGACTATTAAGATAGGGCTCATGACAACCGAAAAGCTAATATTAGTTGGAAACTCTAATTTTCAAAGTCTTTCTTTTATAGTTCTTATCTTTATATGTAACTTTCACAGTCTTCCTTTTATTATTGGATTTTGTGGGTGCAATCCACTGAAAACCCTCAGGAGACAACAATCCTCCTACTAAGGACACCTAGAGGTTTAAAGGCTTGTTGCACGTGCTCAGTGCAATCGTGTTGCCTATGAAAGTGTGCTAGTTAGCTTTTCTCTTTCTTTATTATCTTCTTTTTTTTAAATAAAGATGTTTGCTCGAGACGACCAAAATTAAGTTTGGGGGAATTTGATCAGTCGAAAATAGTGCATTCTCAACACATTAATTTCCCTACTTTTATCATTGATATATAGGTGCTTATTGTAATTATAACACGGATTACGAATTCATATGGAAAATACCAAATAACCTGTGTTATAGTTATAATTGACATTCTAAAGGGAAATTAAGTGTTTATTACTACTTGCAGTGATCTGTATATATCAACCTTTGTCTCGAGATTATGTGCAGGAAATTCTCCAGGTAAAAGAGCCGGAACTGCTAAAAGTGTTGATAAAATATACCAAGTCCAAGACTTGTGATCTGGCAGTAAACAAGAAAGTATAAAAATATTCCAGACATCAGGAAAAATCCTTAAAGCCAACACCAGAATACCCTGAAATTTCCATGCAGCAAACCCATCAAACGGCCGCGGATCCGCGACCGAGTCAGGCCGATCCGCGGCGGATCCGCGGCCGAGTTGACTCATCGGCGCGATAATTTTTTCTAGAGACCTCCTTTTAACGGCTAAGCTTCTCCAAGACGCTTTGAATTGTGTAGATTTCTCCCGAAGCTTCCCTTCTAATAGCCAAGCTTCTCATATAAGCTAGCCAACTACCTTCATCTAGAAACTTCTCATAACAACCTAGCTTCCAAGGAAAGCTATACCCAGCTTCTAAGGGAAGCCAAAGGGAAAGACTATAAAAAGGCACTTAGGGATTCATTAAAAAGGTTGTTGAATATTGAGCCAAATTTTCACAAGTTGAGTGACACAATTTGCAATTCAAAACCCTAGCCCCAAATCCATTTCAAAAAGCCAAATTAAGATTCATCGAGTACCAAATCGAGCAAGCATCCAACGAGCCTTTTGAAGCAACGCTGATCTTCATCCGAGCAAGAGGTCCAAGACGATCCGCGACTCAAGAAGACGATGCGAAGCTAGTTCGATGATTTAGTTCTTCCTCAAATCTTGTATTCTTTGAGTGTATTGTAACGAAACATCGAATAATAAAAGGTGAAGATTTTTATTCTTGCTTTCTGTTCATTCTCGCATTATGATATTTTTCGTTCTTGATTGTTTTATGATGACGCATGAGTAAATTCTCCGCTTGTGGAGGATCCGAGAGAATTGATAGATCTATTGATGATCAAATCTTTATACTAATTCTTAATTCTTATGAGATTTGTGAACCTTAGCAAAATGAATCGTTGATGACCTAATTTGGAGCGAAATAAATTCTTGAGTATTTCGTTGCAAATTAGGGATCAAACTATCGGTGATTTTCTTTGCTAGAGGCTAGATCCGATTGATTATGATTGAAAAGACAAGGGATAGTGAAGGAGAAACCCTAGTTTCTTCAACTGATCCCTAATCTTCAATCATCATCATCAATCTAGCTACAAATATTCAATAGATAAGATTAGGAATTATTAGATTCATCATTAGCTATTAACTCAATCGGATCCTACAAGCTATTTTTCAAATCTTGATAATTCAATTGGTTTGGGACATTTCTTGATTCTTGATTCTAGATCATTATTTTCTTTATGTTTCTTGAAATTCAAACTCATAAATCTTGAATCAATTTTCTTGCAAATTTCTTTTATCCTTTAATTTTCAACTCAACTAAAACGACTACGAACGAATCACACTTTCCATGTGGACGATCCGCATTCACCGACGAACCTACAATAGACACCGTCAATTGATTGCGGTTTTTATAAATTTCTTTGGTTGTGATATATTTTACATTTTCTAAACACGACACGGAAATTTGAGATCAATCACCACCCGTACTCGCCCTTGACGGATACCAATAAGGCTGCATAACTGTCCTAGATTATTGCATATCCATGCTATATAAAAGCAACACATAACTACCGCACACTATGCCTTGACGGAAGCCAAAAAACATAGCACGAATACTAGGCGCTGCTTTTCTGAAATGACGGAGGGCTACGACTGTTTTTGGCGAAAAACCTTTAACGTAATGAACTTGATATTGTTGAAGCAATCCAAGTGGTTTTTACAAATGTATAGTGGCGAAAAATTTTGCTAAAGAGGTCACTCCCGGTGAAGGGATCTCGGCTCTTTCCTCATCGAATGAGGTGCAGGATATTCCAAACTGAATACCACGATACAAAGCAAAAAAATCGACTATAGTAAAGTTATTAAGTTGACGCAAACTTCTGCCTAAGGGGTCACTCTCGATGAAGGGATCTCGGCCCTTGCCCCGTCGAATGAGGTGCTGGATATTTATAACCGAATACCACTGTGCAAAGCAAAAGAGAACGTCTTTAATGTCAGTTTTTTAAAAACTTGGTTCTAACAACATCATATAGGTTTGTTTTATCCTTGCATTGATAAGAATTAATGCAGTCCAATCAATTAATCACACCAGAAAAGAACGAAAATATGACGTACGTATATGCCATCCGCATTCGCCACTGGGTCCCGTCATCACCCGTTAGGTTACTTAACTAACGATAGAGCGGGGAATGGACTAGCACGGGTGCAAAACATATACAACATCTACTAGTATATATATAAATATTTATAACAATCATCCCAGGCATGATATAAAGGAACATCACAGAAGCATCACAGAAGTAACACAGAATGGTGGATAATCCTGGAGCCCCAGGTTTCACTTGAGCCGCAAATGAGGCCCGACGTTCCCTGTTGTGTAGATAGCCTGTGCAATGGTAACCTAGACCCCTACTAGTGCGGAAAGTTACCCGCCAAAACCAGAAGTGAGGAAACCCTCTTCAACAACGTGAATGGGCCACCCAGCACTTCACGGAATCCGGTAACTTGAGCACCCCTCCGTAGATCAACCTATACCCCCTATGAGTGCGGAGAATAGCCCGTTAATTCTAAAGTGAGGTCCCCTCCATCTCAACGCCATGAGATGCGGACCCGTTGCCCTATAGAACCCGGCTATTCGTGCACTCCACCGCGGGGTAATCCTAATACAGAAAAGAAAATAATATACAAGGGTGACATCGACCTCAACCCGGTCGTGCCCCAAATGAATAATATACAAACTTGCAGTGACAGCAGTGCACATGTCGGACGCTCGCCCCGCAATATCAAATGTACAAATGAAACTAAACTGTACTAACATTGCACCATAGCTATCCATCACGACGATCCAACTAACATCACAGGACAACACAGAACATCAACGTGAATGTCACGTTCGCATACCCGTCTAAAAGAACTATAGCAATTAGACAAGTTGTACCGATCTAATGACATTCACGGTCGTAGATAGTAATGCATGTACCGATAAACATTTAAACAGTGTTAAAACATCGACTTCGAAACACCCCGAATTGCCCCCGAACAAGAGATAAAATAATATCAAAAATGGGAAAAACAAACAATACCACTGAACCAAGATTCCAGAGACCAGACAACACCCAAAATACGAAGCCCAAAATCCCTACTATGGACAGCCTGCTCGGTTTTTGAGCCAATGTGCTCGGGTCAAATTGCATGGAATGGGTTCGTATTTGGGGTATGTTCTATTGGTCACTCAATAAGTCTTCTGCAGCTGCTAGAAATTATTTTTGAAGACTTTGAAAATTGACAGAGACTGAAATTTGCAGTGCATTGTTTATGGGTTGTTTCGATTTTGATACTTTAACATTGTCTAAACTTGCTAGCTAAGGGTTTAAAGGCTGGCTTTGATACCATGTTGGGTCACGACAGCACCCTGGCTATCAAACCGTGGCCAAATGCGAAACAAAAATTTACTAAACTGGCGCTACCATTACCTGATGCCTGGATCTACCTTAAACCCTAAACTAGCAAGCTATATATAAGAAGTTAGATTGTTATACCGAGTTGATCCGTGTCCTTCGGTCTTCAACCATCATCCCCAAGCTCCTAGAGGCTCCTTGATCGAGTTTGGTTGCCGGTCTTCCTCCATCTACGATGATCCGCCTGAGGGAAACGGCGCAAGCTTCAGCCTCGTCGAGCGAGGCAACCGACGCTTTAAGGTTGCTAGCAATGGAGAGTGGAGGTGTAGGAATGTATCACTATATTTTTCTCTCATCACCTTTGCTCAAGGGAGAAACCATAGAAGATGAAGGAGGTGAGGAAACAATGGCATGAGCAACTCAAAAATTGGCTAAGTGATGAAGTGAGAATGAGAGTGTAAAACAATGAAGCAAGTGAAGAAAAATGACCAAGTTCACACCAAAGCTAGTGGCTGCCCTCTCTCTCTCATCCACAAAATATCTCATCTCAATTTGCAAATAAACAATTCCAAGCCATACCTATGACCCATGCTCATGCCACCTCACTCCTCCACCTCATTTGTGAAACAAATGAATTTCCAAAAATGGAAAATCATACAAATGAGGTTTCCACTTCTAGAAGCTATTCCGTATAAATACGGAATACTTCCCGGTACATGTATCGAAATACATATACGCATATTCATACAAAAATACGAATATCCAAGAGAGAAAACGAATAGTGAGCAATAATACTAGAATACATTTATATAAATACATATTATTAAATCAAAACCTGATTTAATAATCCGGCTTAATCCTAAGCCGCTAGTATTATCAACCGTCCGATTAAAGTCTGCATAGCATGTGCACATATTTAATCGGACACCTGTATGTACCAACATACGTCATCTACACCATATCGCCTGAACCGTGAAAACCATGTGTGTGACTCTAATGACTCGTCAATACGCTGGCAGTGGGTTTAACCACAAGCACGTCAGTGGCACTAGCTGTACGTAACGTCTACCCAGGTATTGAGCGAAAGGGAGGACGGCGAGCAAACTCATCCTGAACCCCTACTGAGCCTGACAGTGACAATATCCATACAGTCCGGTCTGTTCGTCCAAGAGTATCGCATATCGAGTCTAGGGGGTAGATAAAGTCAGACCCCTAACAACGCGACATTTAGTGTCGGTATGAAACCCATCACCACCTGAGAAGCTATCGATCCTAGATCGGTAATTGTCGTCCACCATGGCTATGGATTTCTGGTGATGGACACCCGTGCATTACGCGGCATCAACCCCCAATACCGGGAGAGACGAATCCCCGAAGATCCGATCACTGCCTCCATGTGGCTCGGGACTGTACCCAGCTAAAACCTATTTGCACGACTCCTTTGAGCCGTGGTACGGTAGTAATCAAAGAACAGTGGGAACTCACACGAGACAAATGACGATCTCAGGTCGACAGACTAACCTGTACACATGTCACCTGGGAACTGCTATCTGACAATATGTATAATACCAACTAGCACATTCTCGGCGAGTCCGTCCAGTGTACTCATAACCCAATGAGCACCTGTATACTATCTTAGGTGAACAAACTAACACCAATGGCTTGTGAGACCTGGCCACTGCCCCTCGTCGAGGTCTCGATTAGTATACACTAGTCTACACTGGAGTATCGATGCCCAGTCTCGATACTCCCACGACTAGGGACATTTAAGGATGTGCTTATAGACCCTCAGCTCCCATGTATATGATCGCCATCATAATACTGGTAGTCAAGCAAGAATCCTATGGGCTCTATCAATATGTAATAGTGATGATAAAGACAAACCAGATAGCATGCTATCATATCGAGTAAGACTGTTCTACCAGTATAGGTCCTCACTCAATCATCATAATCACCTGCCCACGACTATGATAATTGCCTTGAGGGCACTATAGCCAACACAAACGACCGGAGGGAAACCGTGCTTTTAAGAAGCGAGAATCTCCTACGTGATCTCCTCGCAAGCCAACCGTGGTATAATAGGATGAAGAAGGGGACGGCGACTCTCTTGATTTTCTCTCTAGAAAACTCTTTGTAAATACTGTATGTCTCTCATATAAAACCCTAGCCTCTCATATATGAATATATAGGATACCCACTCATATAGGCGGGTATTGGGCTGGTTTGGGTCCAATGGCCAACATACTCCCACTCGTACATTCGAATGGGTGCCGTCCATAGCTCTCTGAACTGGTTCTATGAATCAATTGTCTCTCTGAGACTCTCCTCCTTCTCTTCATTGTTCTTACCCACACATGTTGGTACTGTGTGGACCGTTAAGAACCTGTAAGAGGGTAGCCTTGCAGTTAGATCCGTTAGGACCGACACAAGGATCTTTCTAAAAGAAAACAACATAAACCAAAATATATGTTAGGCTCGCGAATTCTCATACCCCAGATCATATCAGAAGTGTCTGTCGAAATACTTTCGATCCCTTTCAGAAGCGTACTTGAACATCGCGGTCTTCCCTTGATTCATCGCACTCTTAAGCCTTGCCACCATAGAGTCAATAAGAGTTGTGCTTGCGATGCAATCAGGAGACATTCTAATCGATTTTCTTCCGGCTTTAAATAGTTAGGTATGCTATTCACCCGTATTCCTAACACTGCCCGTATGTGCGGTATATTGTCATCACAGTAGGAAATAACAGCCAAAATAGTAGACACACATAATATGCCTACCCAGACAGTCCAGTGCCGTTAAGGGTATATAGACTGCCCGTTCTTCCGTGAAAGAGGTCGTCATAAGGGCTAACATGGTAAGGAAGATGGGAACCATTTCTCAATCTCTTTATATGCACGATCCAAGCGCACGTCGTATGGAAACGTGCTATGGTATAAAATTCTTTTCCTAAGAGCGTACACCATTAAAGTTATACCGTACGGACTCAATTCCAATCACCATGTGATTGACTTACCCGGTCATATCGCCCTGCGATATGACTGGGATCTCCCGACTAGTGTTTATGCCCTAGAAGGCCATTACTGTATCATACTAGTTTGTATATTACTTAATGGAAGCTTGGGATATTCACAATTGTATTGACAGTCTTGCTAAAAATGGTAGTATGCTACTTGGTTTGTGTCTACTTTAATATGTGCATATGTTTCTAGTAACGTATCGCTTATACATATTAGTAGAGCCCTTAAGATCTTTGCTTGATTACCAGCATTGTGATGGCAGTCACACTAGTAGGGGCTGGGTAGTCTATAAGCAACATCCTATACGGGTCCCTAGTCATAGGATTATCGAGACAGGGCATCGATACTCCGGAGTAGACTAGTGTGTACGCTTCTCATCCCAGTTGGGGAGATGGTCTGTCCTACAGCCATTAGTACGTCGTACTGGAGATAGTATACAGGTGCTCGTTAGGTTACGGGTACACCGGACAGGACTCGCCGGGAACTGCAGGTTGGATTTATACCCATCGTCAGATAGCGGTTCCCAGGTGACATGAGTACATCTTAGTCCGTCGACTTGACACTGCTACTTCGCATCGAGTGTGTTCCCACTGTTCTTAGATTACTACCCTACCACGGCTCAAAGGAGTCGTCCAAACAGGTAGTCGTTGGGTGAAGTCCCGAAGCACTTGGAGGCAGTGGCGGTAAGACAGGATTCGTCTCTCCCGGTATTGGGGGTTTGCGCTGTGTATGGAGAGCCATTACGCAAAGTCCCTGGCCAGGGCAAGCGAGATTTACTGGTAGGTTCCAGTAGTTTCTCAAGGTGTAATGGGCTGCACTCCGACATGACTTATACCACTATTAGGGGTCTGACGTTTACTGCCCCCATAGGCCCGATATGCGATAGTCCTAGACGAACATACTGGACTGTACGGAGATTATCACATCAGGCTCAGTAGGAGTTCGGATGGGTTTCCTCATCGGCCTTCTTATCGACATCTACCTGGGGACCGTTACGTACAGCTAGTGCCGCTTGCGGTCTGTGGTTAAACCCACTGCCAGCGTAGTGTCGAGTCTTTAGAGTCCCACACAGAGAGTTTTCCTACTTCGAGCGAAACGATATAGAGGTCGTATGGTTTTACGACAGGGTTCGGACGCATACGTGTTTTTACGCACGTACGATGTTCGGACAGTTTTTACTAATCGGCTTTGGTTTAAGCCGGATTCTAGTATCGGATTATTGGATTTATACAGTCTAAAGTTTTTCCGTGTTTTCACGGATAGGAGGGGCATTCTCATAATTTGTCGGGAAGCTTCTAGAAGGATGATGACTTGGAGGCTAAGGCGGCATTTGCATTTATTGGATTAATGAGGCATGAGAGTGAATCATCCATGGAGTTAATGTTGCATTAATGTTTTAAATGACTAATGAGATGAATCACTCAATGAATTAATGAAGCATGATGACACATATTTATTTGTTATTCCTTTTAATAAAATCATATACTTCATATATTCAAATGATATCATTCATCCAAGAGGATTCTTATTTTCACCTTCTCTCTCCTCAAGCTCTCTCTCTTCAAACCCTAACCCTAACCTCTCATGTGTTGAGATCAAGGGTTAGCAAGACTTATTAATCCATAATCCTACTCTATATCCCCTAAGTTGCTTAGATTAGCACTTTGAGAAACCTAGTTACCTCAAGTTAGAGGTCAAGCTTGGAGTAGGAGCTCTCGGGTGGATCGTCTTTGACTCGAGGAGGCCGTTGAGGTGCCGACGTTCCAAAGAGCCTATGAGGAGTGGAGGATAGCGATGAAGACCCAAAGGACAAGTAACGTGAGGTATAACTTCGAATCCGAGTAGTTAAACCTTTCGTAGCTTGCTAGTAATGGTTTAGACACGATCCGTATGCTCAAGTCCGTGTTACGAAGCTTTGATAATTGTTTTTCATATATTCCGCCTCCACGCAAGCTCGTGGGGTGCGTGACATGGACTTACAGTGGTATCAGAGCCAACTAAACCTTTACTAGCTTGTTAGCAACTAATTAGAACTTCGATCGTCGGAAAAACGCGAAAATAAAACCCCAGACCCCTCAAGTTTCTATCAATTTTAAACGTGTCGAAAAAATTATTTGATGTGCCTGAAAATTAACAGCAGGGGAGTACAAGAATTCTGGGAAAATACGAGGACCTAACTCGGTAAGAAGGTCGCGGATCCGCGGCCGAATGGTGATTTTGGCCGCGGATACGCCGCCGAGTCAACCCCGAGTTGACTCGGATTTGCGCAGTAATTCATATTTTGTGGCGTTTTGTTTTCCAGTATATTCTGTTTCTGCCTAGGTTACTTCTGTGCTGGCTTGCATTTAGGGTAGACACGGAAAAAGGTTGTCGATCGATATTCTAAGTTATTTGCTAATCGGGTTTTTATTTGTAATGTTTAATGTGTTTGTAAACCTCCCCTAACTGCTAGTATGTCGGTTGGCAGGAGGTTGCACATTTCTGTAATGATTTTACTGTTTGTGTATATGAACTTGATTGGATCGTTGTGATGATTAGCCGGGGTTTGAGATGGGTTTTTTATTCATTCATTCGATGTAAATTGTAATATGATGTAATATTCTTTTGCGGGGCACATCCAGATTGCGGTTGTAGCCACCGTTGCATTATTTCATTTACTGTTTTTTGCTCTTAGGATAGACCCAAGGTGGGGTACACAAACTACCGGGTACGTTGAAGTGTTTAGTAGCCTACTCACATTGTTAAGGGAGACCGCTTCACTTCGGGTACTTGACGGGTAGTTTGCCGTACCCGTAGGGGTCTAGGGTGGGGTAATGGCTATTCATCACAACTGTGTAATCCATCTTTCGTTGCAGGCTCAAAGGAAACGTGGATTGCTTGTATATCCAATAATGTTCATCAGTGATCTGGAATGCCTATTATTGCGTCTAACGAATGTACAATATCTATATATGATAGCTATTTAGACGTCACTTATTACACCCGCGCTAGCCCAGCCCCCGCTCTGTCGTTAGTTAAGTAACCTAACGGGTGATGACGGGACCCAGTGGCAAATGAGGATGACATAAGAGAACGTTGTATTTTCGTTGTTTTTTGCAATGATAGGTTAATTGATGGGACGTATTATATTAATGCAAAGAAAACAAACCAAACTTGAATCGTTGGAACAAATTTAAAAGAAACCACTCGGTTATTTTAAAAGAGCAGAATTTTTTAATTGCGGAGCTTTAACCACTCCTTTTAAAAAAAAGCTATCAGGTTCCTTCGATTATATCAAGTTCACTACGTTCACGGTTTCGCCAAAACCAGTCGTAGCCCTCCGTCATTTCTTATGGATGGTCAGTAGTATTCAAGCTATGTTTGTTGGCTTTGGTCAAGGCATAGTGTTTGGTAGCTGCCGGGGTATTAATTTGTTGCATAGATAGATGAGTTGGTTTGGGACAGTCGTATTACCTTGTTGGCTTTCGTCAAGGGTATGTACGGGTGGGTTCAAATTAACAAGATAATGATGGGCAGAACTTAACATCTGACTTATGATTTGTTGGCTTTCGTCAAGGTCATAAGAACATGGGGCAAAAATCCACATCGGGAGTTTCTAAAGAAACTGAAACTTGCTAGTATTGCATACCATTTGGAGTTTGATGAATGTTGGTAGGATTCCTTCAACATTATCATACGATGATATTTGGATCCCGATCCTACTGTAAGTATATGCTGCTTATCAGGAGATTCGTCACTTAACGATCAATGCTATAAACCAAGTAGGTGTCGAGAAAGGTGTCAGCGGGGCTTCGCCCCCAGAGAAAAGAGGTTATTTAATTAAGGAACTTCGCGAAAGCGTTGGAAAACCTCCCTCGAAGTACCGACACCGGCCTGGCTGAACGGTTAAGTAAGTATTGTACGGTGAGATCAGTCCTGGCCAATTCTTCTTTTATGGTTTGAGGAAGGATTCGAGAAATAGTGGGAGCCATCCAGTTTAGATTAACTAAAAACTAATCTAAACTTGCAAGAGCATCATGCTAAAGTGTTTTCTTCTCTCTCTTTTATTGCAGCGACCTTGTGACCATGACTAGGTTACATCTAAATAACAATTTGAATGAATCTGACTTATATGACTGGCAAAGGTCTGTCCAAATGTCCATTGCCTATGACAAGATGGACCACCCTATTACTACTCAAGATCCCGCCGTCCCAGGTCCAGTTTCCACCGTCACGGATATGGATATCCGTCAGACAAGGGAAAAGGATAATGTGAATGCCAAATGCCTCATGTTAGCTTCAGTTGATGGTGTATACCAGAAGCAGCACGAGAAGATGGACTTAGTTTCCATCTTTCTCCATAAAAAAGATTTATATGGAGAGCAATCTCATATCGCAAGATATGAGACCTCGAACGAATTAATTCAAGCGAGGTTGGCTGTCGGGTCATCTGTAGGGGACGACGTCCTTACGATGACTAGTTATATTGATGAGCTCAAGGACCTGGAGACCACGTTGGGAAACAGGTCATATGCTGACTTATTTCCACAGTCCCTACCCTCTACTTACACCATGAAAGAAACCAGGGAGACATAAGATCTGCTTAATGAGGGACCTTTTTCTTCTACATCCAGGGCGAAAGCAAAGGGTGAAAAGAAGAAGACCTCTACAAAGCCGATATACGGTGTCAGTAAAGTAGGAGGAAAGGGAAGAGCAAAAGTTTTGGGACTTAGTGTAGCTAAAGAGGGATGTTCCTATTATTATGGGATTGGGCATTGGCAGAAGGATTGCAGGGCTTTGGAAGCCAGTAGCCAGGATACGAAGCATGTTGTGGCTTCGGCCTCGAGTGTGTTTGTAATTGAGAACTGTTTATCAATTAACTCTACTTCCTGGGTACTAGATACCGGAGCAGGATCTCATATCTGTAATTCATTACATGCTTTGAGAAACCGTAGAGTTATCAGGGTAGGCGATTTGTCTCTCAGAGTTGTAAACGGAATGAGCGTGGACGCTGAATCCGTAGGAGAATATCGCCTAGGTTTGACAAGTGGGCAGATATTAATTCTACGTAACTGTTTGTATGTACCTAGTTTGAGTTGTAATATCATATCAGTATCCTCACTTTCAAGAGAGGGATATGATTTTACATTCGTAAGCGATGTAGTTCACATCCACCTAAATCAAGTTCTTATTGGGTCCGGTACATTAGATGACAGTATATACGTATTGAGTCAAGCTCAGGGTTTCAATGTCCAAAACACACTTAAAAGAAAGTCTCCTGAAATAAATCAGGCTTTCTTATGGCATTGTAGACTAGGTCACATCAATGAAACACGATTAACTAAGTTACATAGAGAAGGATATTTGAATCTGTTCGAATATCAATCTTATGCTACTTGTGAATCTTGTCTCCTGGGAAAGATGATAAAGACTCCGTTTACCGGACACGGAGTAAGAGCGAGCGAGCTCTTGGGACTCGTACACAATGACGCGTGCGGTCCAATATCTACACATGCGCGAGGTGGTTATTCCTACTTCATTACTTTTACGGATGATTTCTCTAGGTATGGACATATCTTCTTGATGAAGCATAAATCCGAGGCCTTTAAGAAATTCCAGGAATACAAGAATGAAGTGGAAAACCAAACAGGCAAAAGTATCAAGACACTGAGATCTGATCGAGGTGGTGAATACTTAAGTGCCGAGTTCCTGGGTTACTTAAAAGAGAATGGAATTCTCTCTCAGCTTACTCCTCCATACACACCACAACACAACGGTGTATCGGAAAGGAGGAATCGAACCCTATTGGATATGGTTCATTCCATGATGAGTAAGGCTGAGTTACCGCGATCTTTCTGGGGTTATGCACTAGAATCAGCTGCATATCTTTTGAACAAGGTTCCAACCAAGACTGTGCCTACCACACCATATCAGATGTGGAGTGGGAAGAAACCCTACCTTCAGTACCTGAAGACATGGGGATGTCCAGCTTTTGTAAAAAAGCAGCATTCGGACAAGCTCGAGGCACGCTCAGTACAGTGTAAGTTTGTGGGATATCCAAAGAACTCCATGGGATATTGTTTCTATTACGCAGAAGAACAAAAGGTTTTTGTTTCTCGTCATGCCCACTTCTTAGAAGCTGAATTTTTATAAAATCAGAAAAGTGGGAGCGCAGTAGAACTGGAAGAAATTCCAGAACCACAAGCTGTTACTGAAAGTATGGTAGAACCAGAAGTTTCAGAAGAAAGGGACATACCGGCGCCTATCCGCAGAAGCAGTAGGCAGTCTCATCCGCCCGAGAGATACTACGGTTTTCTCATAGACGGGGATCGAGAAGATTGCATCATTGATAATGATGACCCTACTAGCTTCCAGCAAGCCATTCAGAGCGGCGACTCGGTAAAATGGCTGGATGCAATGCGGACCGAAATGGAGTCCATGTACACTAACAAAGTATGGACTTTGGACATTGCTCCAGATGGGGTAAAACCCGTAGGATGCAAATGGATCTTCAGAAAGAAGATTGGTGTGGATGGACAGGTTGAAACCTATAAGGCTAGACTTGTTGCAAAGGGTTTCCGTCAAAGACCTGGTTTGGACTATGACGAAACCTTTTCTCCAGTGGCTATGCTCAAATCCATTCGGGTCCTTCTTGCTATTGCTGCCTTCCACGATTATGAGATCTGGCAGATGGACGTATAGACGGCCTTTCTAAATGGTAATTTGGAAGAGTGCGTCTATATGGATCAGCTAGAGGGATTTATTCAGAGTGGGAGCAGTGGTAAAGTGTGCAAGCTGCTTAAATCCATTTATGGACTAAAGCAGGCATCGCAGAGTTGGAACATCTGTTTTGATGATACTGTCAAAGAATTCGACTTTATCAAAAATCCAGATGAACCATGCATATACAGTAATATTGTAGGGAGAGTTGTTGTATTCCTAATCTTGTAGGTGGATGGCATTCTCCTAATAGGAAATGATATTCCTATGCTACAGTCAGTCAAAATATTCTTGTTACAGAAGTTCTCTATGAAGGACCTGGGTGATGCCACCTACATTCTGGGGATCCAGATCTTTTGTGATAGATCAAAGAGGATGTTGGGACTTTCACAGTCCAGGTACATAGACACCATATTGAAAAGATTCAGTATGGAAGATTCTAAGCACGGTAACCTATCAGCTTGTCACGGAATCACCCACTCTAAAGAGATGTCTCCCAAGACTGATTTGGAAAGGGATCGTATGTCGATTATACCCTACGCTTCTGCGGTAGGCTCTAAAATGTATGCGATATTATGTACCAGACCAGATGTAGCATACGCATTGAGCGTTGTAAGCCGGTATCAGGCAAACCCAGGGGAGAAGCACTGGATAGCAGTAAAGAATATTCTCAAGTACCTGAGGAGGTTTAAGGAGATGTTCTTGGTGTATAGCAGAAAAGACCTCTAGATCGAGGCCTTTGCCGACTCCAGCTTCCAGAGTGACAAGGATGACTCCAAGTCCATGTCGGGTTATGTCTTTACCCTCAATGGAGGGGCGGTCTGTTGGAAGAGTTCCAAGCATGAGGCCGTTGCTGACTCAACAATGGAAGCGGAGTACACAGCTGCTTGCAATGCCGCAAAAGAAGCTGTCTGGATGAAGAAGTTCCTCACAGAACTTCAGGTGGTTCCTACCAGTGTTGGTCCAATACCTCTGTATTGCGACAACAACGGCGCTATAGCTTTAGCGAAGGAACCCAGGTCCCATCAGAAGTCCAGACACATCTTAAGGCGGTATCACCTGATCAGGGAGATTGTAGATCACCGGGAGATCAAGGTGAAGAGAGTAGATATGGAGAATAACATTGCTGATCCATTCACAAAGGCCATTCCTCAGACGCAGTTCGAGAGGCTATTCGAGATCATAGGTCTGCGATATGCCAGTACATGGCCCTAGTGCAAGTGGGAGATTGTTAGTGTTTATGCCCTAGAAGGCCATTACTGTATCATACTAGTTTATATATTACTTAATGGAAGCTTGAGATATTCACAGTTGTATTGACAATCTTGCTAAAAATGGTAGTATGCTACTTGGTTTGTGTCTACTTTAATATGTGCATATGTTTTTTGTAACGTATTGCTTATACATATTAGTAGAGCCCTTAGGATCTTTGCTTGATTACTAGCGTCGTGATGGCAGTCACACTAGTGGGGGCTGGGTAGTCTATAAGCAACATCCTATACAGGTCCCTAGTCGTAGGATTATCGAGACAGGGCATCGATACTCCGGAGTAGACTAGTGTGTACGCTTCTCATCCTAGTTGGGGAGATGGTCTGTTCCATAGCCATCAGTATGTCGTACTGGAGATAGTATACAGGTGCTCATTAGGTTACGGGTACACCGGACAGGACTCGCCGGGAACTGCAGGTTTGATTTATACCCATCGTCAGATAGCAGTTCCCAGGTGACATGAGTACAGCTTAGTCCGTCGACTTGACAATGCTACTCCGCCTCGAGTGTGTTCCCACTGTTCTTAGATTACCACCCTACCACGGCTCAAAGGAGTCGTGCAAACAGGTAGTCGTTGGGTGCAGTCCCGAAGCACTTGGAGGCAGTGGCGGTTAGACAGGATTCGTCTTTCCCGGTATTGGGGGTTGATATCGCGCTGTGTATGGAGAGCCATTACGCAAAGTCCTTGGTCAGGGCAAGCGAGATTTACTGGTAGGTTCCAGTAGTTTCTCAAGGTGTAATGGGCTGCACTCTGACACGACTTATACCGCTATTAGGGGTCTGACGTTTACCGCCCCCCTAGTCCGATATGCGATAGTCCTAGATGAACAGACTGGACTATATGGAGATTGTCACATCAGGCTCAGTAGGAGTTCGGATGGGTTTCCTTATCGGCCTTCTTATCAACATCTACCTGGGGACCGTTACGTACAGCTAGTGCCGCTTACGGTCTGTGGTTAAACCCACTGCCAGTGTAGTGTCGAGTCTTTAGAGTCCCACATAGAGAGTTTCCCTGCTTCGAGCGAAACGATATAGAGGTCGTATGGTTTTACGACAGGGTTCGGACGCATACGTGTTTTTACGCACGTACGATGTTCGGACAGGTTTTACTAATCGGCTTTGGTTTAAGCCAGATTCTAGTATCGGATTATTGGATTTATACATTCTAAAGTTTTTCCGTGTTTTCACGGATAGGAGGGGCGTTCTCGTAATTTGTCGGGAAGCTTTTAGAAGGATGATGACTTGGAGGCTAAGGCGGCATTTGCATTTATTGGATTAATGAGTCATGAGAGTGAATCATCCATGGAGTTAATGTTGCATTAATGTTTTAAATGACTCATGAGATGAATCACTCTATGAATTAATGAAGCATGATGACCTATATTTATTTGTTATTCATTTTAATAAAATCATATACTTCATATATTCAAATGATATCATTCATCCTGTTAGTTATATGTATGCCCTAGAGGCCATTACTGTACATAGGATGTATATTGTAGTGGATGCTAGGACATATATAGGGAGGACTTTCTTGCTCGACATGATAGTATGCTATCTGGTTGCACTTTACCTTAACGTGTATGCTGATTGTTTCTCTGTTACTTGTTGGTAAAGCCCTTAGGATGTGTACTTGACTACCTGGACTATGATGCGGATCATACTAGTGGGGACATGGTAGTCCATAAGTACATCCTTCAAGGTCCCTAGTCGTGGGTGTATCGAGACGGGGCATCGATATACCAGAGTAGACTAGCGTATACCTTCTCGACCCATACAGATGGGCGATGGATGATCCCATATCCATTGGTGTTTGACATCAGAGATGGTGTACGGGTGCTCAGTGGAGACTGGGTACACTGGACGGACTCGCCGAGAACTCCCAGATGGTATTATACCTTACGTCAGATGGTAGTTCTCTGGTGACACTGGTACAGAGTAGTCTGTTGACCCGAGATCGTCATAGAGTCTTGTGTGGTTCCCACTGTGCTTTGATTTCCACCTTAACACGTCCAAGAGGGCATGCAAAACGGTGGCTTTTGGGTACAGTCCCGAATCACATGGAGGCAATGAGCGATAGGAGGGGATTCGTCTCTCCCGGTATAGGGAGTTGATGTTGCGCTGTGTTCGATTGGCTATAACCGAAAATCCCTGGCCAGGGTTGCTGAGATTTACTGGTAAGTGTTACATGTAGTTTCTCGAACTGTTATAGACCTCATATCGACATGACTTATCGAGTTGTTGGGGTCTGACGTTTACCACCCCTAGGCGAGATATGCGACATATCAGACGATCAGACCGGACTGTACGGTAAGTGTTACTGGTTGGATTCACTGGAGTGTGAGTGGGCTTGCTCATCGATCTTCTGATCGCTCAATACCCAGGTGACCGTTACGTTTAGCAGACCGCTTGCGGCTTGTGGATGTTTGATATGATCATCATCTGCTACCGGCGTATTGACAAGTCTTTAGAGTCCTACACAGAGGTTTCCTGGCTCAAGCGAAACGAAATAGGAGCGCATATGAGATATGTGCGGGACCGAGAATAATGCGTGTATGTGATACCGTATTCCATTCTCGCGATGAATGTATCGATTGGTTGTATGTGATATAACCTAGTTATCGATTCAAGGATTGATTCGATAAGCCGATACATTGGATACTAGTCGGTGATATGCGATATGACCGGATCGTTAAATCAAGTGTTGATTTAATGTATAATTATATATTTGATATATTACTTTGCATTAACTAGTATTGGTTCACTTTATATGGATTTTCTCACTTGTATGTGCAAGTTGTATATGTGATATACTTTTGTGCACATGATTGTATCATGTTTGATGATACATGCTTATTTGGTTAAGTGTATAGAATTAAACCATGGTTAAGATTATGATTAGTGTTTTGCTTATTCTTTTATTTATTCATTCATTTATTTGGAAAAGATTTTGAAGAGAATGGTGGCTTTCTTTGTTTCTTGTCAAAGCTTCATGAAGCTTTGACTTTGTAACCATTCTTGTCTTCATGCTTAACCCTAACCCTTCCAAGTAACCATGGTCTATTCTCTACACACTACCATAGTTAGTATATGATAAGTATTCATTTTCTTTTCCATTTTTAATTAACAATTATCTTATTCTATTTTCTTCATCATCTTCTTCTTCAAGAAAAAGCTTAAGTCCATCAATGGTAACTTGAGCAAAAGTGTGAGAAATCCAATTCTAAAGTGAACCCACCTCCTATTTCTTCAACCTCTACCTCTTTCCAAGTAGTATAGGGTGTTTCCTTCACAAGTTTCTTGACTTGGTGAAATTGGAGCTTGATCTAGTGATTCCTCGACGTAGATCATCTTCGGCATCGTAGTCGACGACCTAGCCCGTCCATTCTCCGATGAAGCCGACGCTAGAGCCCGGGATCCGATGATCGCAGCGAGGAGACTTCACCGCGGAGCCATGGAGGTGGAGAACCGGATCTACAAAGGTTGTATTTCCGTTTACCCTTTAGTAAAGTAGTTTACTAGTAGCTTGATTCGCCTAAAATCTAGTTAACGATCCGTATTAGGGTTTCTCGGCACCCGTAAAATTTGAAATTGGCATGGTTGATGCCTTGTGAGACCTCATTAGTGTGCCTAGGAACCCTACAGTGGTATCAGAGCCTAACTAGAGCCTTAGGCGATGCGTAGACGAAGTTTGAAACCCGAACGAACCCGAAACCCTAAATTTTCACCCTCTCTGGACATTTTTTCAAAACTGGGTTTTTTCCATATTAAAAATTCTTAAAAAATTCAGCAAGAAGATCTAAGAATTATAGTGCAAAACGAACCACTGATTCCCTCAAAGTGCGGCGGAACCGCGGCATTAGCATGGCTAATGCGGCGGTTCCGTGGACTATTTGTCCCTTCAGTCAACAATTTTTGCACAGTAATTCCTCATTTCTGGTGCTGGATTTTCTGGGATTTTTTAATATTTATTCAAGAGTTGAATAATCTGGGGTGTTTTGGAGCTTCGATGATTCGATCGGATTATCACATTTTGTCTATGCGGCTTCCGGATAATTTTTGAATATATTAAAAAGTTCGACCAGATATAAATACCCAACTTTTCCCCTACCGGAAAATTTCCAAGTGTTGGATTTTTCTGTGGTTTAATGACGTTCTATGTAGTGCAAGTAACGCGATGGTCCCTCTATAAGACAACAAACCTTAACTCGATTATGTGACCGTCTTGAACTGCCCTTTGAACCTCCGGGTTTGGGGCAGTACGGCGTGCCACATGTGAGGCGTTGGCTTGACCCTTCTACGGCTGGACCGTTGGTACTGAGGCATGAAGTGAATGTCTTTGAACTTATTTCATGTGTTGAACGGTTTCGGCAAAACTTGGGTGTTCGATTGTTCGATCGGAAAGTTTAACATTTTCTATCTTATCCGGAACGTGATACAATAATTGGAATTCACAATTAGTTATGAGATAACTGAATGAATGTTATAAACATAGCACTTTAGTCTCACTTGATCGGTTGCCACGGAATTTTGATGTGATCAAAAGTCCGTCGCAATCACGTAGCATACGCGAATACTCGCCGGGTAAACTTAATAGACAGCCTCGCTCCATAGCCCCGACCAAGTGACAATAGGAGAACCCCGTCGCCGAAAGCATCCGTTCTGGTGCTCGCGGTAGCGGTGTTCTGCCTTGGTGCACTTCGTCGACGACATCGGGGGTGCGGCCGCCTACTAACGTTTGCGACGAGCATTCGATCAGGATGTCGGGAATCTTGTTGAATTGCCCGACTTGATATTTGAAAAGAGTTTTCGATAAAGAGACTAAAATGCGGGGTTTATAATTGTTAGGCATGCGATGTCTAAGTATTTCATTTGATTAGGCATGCGATGTCTAAAGAGGTTGCGGATTCTAACTGTTGTAGTTTTACACTTTCTTTTCTGTGACCGTAAGTGTAATATGCGATATCGCCGGTTTCATTGCTATATGTCAACGACAATTGGGATGCGCATATTTACTTACGTTGATGACATGTGATGTTATGTGTTGCTGGATATGTTATATTGGATCGTCGTGTTGAATAGCCGGGGGTTTTTTATGTGAGATGAGTGTTTTTCATTTTCATTCATGTAAAAACTTGTATGTAATATTCTTTTATTGGGACACTTCCAGGTTGTGGAAGATGTCACCGTTTGTATATTATTTACTTTTCTGCACTAGGATAGACCCAAGGAGGAGAGCATAAGTAACCGGGTTCTAGGGTCCAGTGGGAGACCAACTCGAGGAGTCGAGTCCGGGTCTCCTAACTCTAGAATTGGTAGGGTTGCTTGCCGCTCTCGTAGGGGTCTAGGGGTGTGGGATTGGCTATTCATCACGACCGTGGAATCCGTGTTTTATACTGGCTCGTATTGAAAACACGGACGTCCTAGTATATCCAATATTTCATATGTTTCTTCTGCTGCGATATCTGTGATGTGATCATATGATGTTCTGTGATAGATACAGTATATAGTATATATGATATATTATATAGACGTTGCTTATGTTTTACACCCGCGCTAGCCCTGTCCCGCTCTGCCGTTAGTTACCTAACCTAACGGTGCACGAGGGGACATCGAGGCGAATGCGGATGGCATAAGTGTACGTCGTATTTATCTGTGATGTTTAGGTACTTAAATGATGGGACTTCATTAATGTGATTAATGAAAGAAAAGAAACCTAAGATGTTGTGGAATCGAATTTCAAAATAAAACAGGTAGCTACAGTTCTTGCTTTGCACAGCGGTATATATGATATATCCTGCACCTTATTCGATAAGGAAAGGACCGAGATCCCTTCATCGGGAGTGACTCCTTTAGCAATAACTGGCAGATGCTACACCCCTCGGTTTGTCTTTTGATTGCTTTTAAGAGTTCTGCTTTGCACAGTGATATATATGATATATCCAGCACCTAATTCGACGAGGAAAGGACCGACGATCCCTTCACCGTGAGTGACTCCTTTAGCAAAACTAGAAAAGCCTAAAAAACACTCCATTTCAAAATTCATTTGATCCTACAACGATATCAAGTTCATTACGCAATAGGTTTTCAGCAAAACATGTCGTAGCCCTCCGTCATTTCAGATAAGTTGTATATAGTATTCGTGCTACATTTGTTGGCTTTCGTCAAGGTGTAGTGTGCGGTAGCTATCCGCTGCTTATCTGATGCATATGATGCGATTGGATTAGGGTAGTCGTGCGGCTTTGTTGGCTTTCGTCAAGGGTCGTGCGGGTGGGTTTAATTCAATCAAGAAATGACGGGTTGGACTTGACTACTAGCCTATGGTTTGTTGGCTTTCGTCAAGGTCATAGGATGCTAGGGGCAAAATATTATCGGGAATTTCAAGTGTTGAAATTTGCAATGAGATTGCATACCTTCTATGAGATAGTTGGATCCCGATACCCGCTGCGAGTAAGAGTTACTCCTGGGAGAGTTTTACATATTACAATTAGCCGATCAAGTAGGTGTCTAGAAAGGTTTCAACGAGGTTACGCCTCTGGAAAAACGAGGTTTACATTAATTAGGTTCGTGCGAAAGCACGGGGGACCTCCCTCAAAGTACCGACACTGGCCTGGCTGAAAGATTGGCGAACTTGTAGTGTGTAATTAATCCCGGCTAGTCTTTCCTTTTAGGGTTTGAAGGAAGATTTGATAAAAAGCACTGGGAGCCATCCTGATTAGATAAAATAAAAACCAATCTATTCTTGCAAGAGCGCACGCTGAGTGTTTTCTTCTCTCTCTCTCCAGGTAGCGACCATTTCACGCCTTAATCAAGATAATAATACGGATATTGACCGAACCCGCTTGTTATACTGAGCTGGGGAACGTTGGTCCCGCTCCAACTTATAATTGTTACAAGACAGAGCAAGAAATTGGGGATTACCAGAATTCCCGTGCCGCCCAAACGAAGAGAGTGCAAGCTGATGCATCATCTTCGGGTGTGTTCATTATATAGAACTGTTTCTCAGTATCCTCCGCATCCTGCGTATATGATACTGGATCAGGATCCCAGATATGTAATCTGTTACATAGGGCTACAAAAGGGTAGAAAAACTGAGAACGGGTGATAAGTTTCATGAGACAGAAAACGGGGCAAGTGTTGCAGCCAAGTCTGTTGGTCACTGTCACCCCGTATTACCAATACATTGATTCTGAACAAATGCTATTAGATACCGAACCTGATATACAAAATCATATCAGTCTCTTTAGTAGTAAAGAAAGGATATAATTTTGTATTGTTGGATAATGTTTTGAACATTTCCTATATCAAAAGTTGATCGGTTCAGGCACGTTATCTAAAAGCATTGACGTTCTAAATCAAACTACAGTTCCTAGTATACAGAACACACACAAGAGGAAGAGTTCAGAAATGAACGAATCCTTCTTGAGGCTTTGTAGACTAGGTCATATCAATGCGACCCGACTGGCTGAAGTTACATTTAAATACATATTTAAATCAGTTTGAATTTACATCTTGTGAAACTTGCCAGTCATGTCATAAAGATAAGATGACCATAGCACTGTTTATTGGAAACAGAGAAAGAGTTAGTGAACTCTTGGGATGATACATGTTGATGTATGTAGGTCCCCAGTCTACACATGCCAACACCAGTTCTCTGTACTTCATTATATTCTCTGATGATCTCTCAAGATTCAGACATATGTTCCTGTTGAAACACAAGTCCGAACCTTTTGAGATATTCACAGAATATAAGTTAGAAGTAGAGAACCAATATACAGGTAAAAGTATTATGTGCTTTGATGAAATCAAGGAGGGGAATACTTGAGTACGGAAATCCTGGACTAGTTTAAAGGGAGAATGAGATTCTCTCTCAGCATTACTCCTCCGTATACACCGTAGCACGATGGTATATCGGGGCGGAGCAATTGCACCCTATGTGATATGGTGTGCTCTATGATGAGTACTACTGAGTTTCCTATTTCCTTTTAGGAGTTATGCGCTTGAGAAGCTGCATACCTATTGAATAGGGTTCCGATCAAATCAGTTGCCTACCACTTCATATGTGATATAGAAAGGGAAGAGCCTATATCTTAAGTTGGTTAAGATTTGGGGCTGTCTGGCCTATGTCTAAAGGCAAAATCCGGACAAGCTCGAGGAAAGGTCTGTTATGTACAACTGGAAAGGTTCCAGCTATACAAACTGCAGATGATGGTTTGATAGAACTAAAGGATTCAATGGTAACCAACGAACCTCAGCCTCTCCGCCAATCTAGTAGGGTTCCTCACCCACCTGAGAGATACTTCGGTTCCTCTATGACAGTGGGAGCGAGGATTGCATCATGAGATGATGACCCAACTAGTTTCGAGCTGGCCATCAGGAGTGGAACTCTGTAAGAATGGCTGGATGCTTAGTGATCTGAGATGGAATCCTTATACACCAACAAAGTATGGACTTTTGTTGCTATATCTGAAGGGTTAAATCCCCATCAGGAGCAAGTATATCTTGAGAAGATTACTTGGTGTACATGGAAAAGTTGAGACTTTCAAAGCTAGACTTATTAAAGGTTTGCATCATTGACCAGGTGTGGATCATGATGAAACCTTTTCTAAGGATCTATGCTTAAGTCCATCCAGATCCTACTTTCCACGGCTACATACCATGACTACGATATCTGGTGGTTGGGTGTCATGACTGCTTTTCTAAATGATGTTTTGGAAGAGAGCGTCTATAAGTACACAGCCAGAGGGCTTCGTAGACAGTGGGAGTAGCGGAAACGTGTGCAAGATGCTTTATAGGATAAAGCAGGCATCGCGGAGTTGGAACATCTGTTTTGATGTTGTAGTCAAAAAGTTTGACTTCATCATAATGGTAGATGAACCTTGTATATACAAGAAGGTAGTAGGGAGTATGGTATTGATCCTCATAGAGTACGTGGATGACATACTCTTGATAGGGAAGGAGTTTCCTATGCTACGCTCGGTCAATCTCCGATTATCACAAGGATTCTCCATATAGGATCAAAGTGATACCTCCTAAATCCTGAATTTTCATCTATGAGATAGATGTAATTGGATGTTAGGATACTCACTAGATGTAGTGAGATGGTATCAATCGATCCTAAGGAGAATCACTGGAAGGGTTCCAGGGTGATAAAGACGACTGAATGTCAGTCACAGGCATTGTCTTTACCCTCAGTAAAGGGACGGTATGTTGGAAGAGTTCCAAGCTAGATACCGTGGCATACTAGACGATTAAGGCTGGATACATCGCTACTTAAGATGCTACCAAAGAGGCTGTCTGGGTGTATATTAGTTCATGAGATGAACTTAGTTCCTCCCATTGTGTGACAATGGAGTTGTGGCTTCTGCCAAGGAACGACCGTCCCATCAGTGATCCAGACATATTCTAAGGCAGTGTCACCTGATCGTGGAGATGGTTGATCTCCAGGGGATCGAGGTCAGGAGAGTAGACTCAGAAGACAACACGGCGGATCCACTCGCGAAGGCCTATTCCCAGAGAGAGACATTTATGGGATGGTTGAGTATGAGATACTGCAACCACTGCTACAGATGGCCCTAGTGCAAGTGGGAGATTGTTAGTTATATGTATGCCCTAGAGGCCATTACTGTACATAGGATGTATATTGTAGTGGATGCTGGGACATATATAGGGAGGACTTTCTTGCTCGACATGATAGTATGCTATCTGGTTGCACTTTACCTTAACGTGTATGCTGATTGTTTCTCTGTTACATGTTGGTAAAGCCCTTAGGATGTGTACTTGACTACATGGACTATGAAGCGGATCATACTAGTAGGGACATGGTAGTCCATAAGTACATCCTTCAAGGTCCCTAGTCGTGGGTGTATCGAGACGGGGCATCGATATACTAGAGTAGACTAGCGTATACCTTCTCGACCCATACAGATGGGCGATGGATGATCCCATATCCATTGGTGTTTGACATCAGAGATGGTGTACGGGTGCTCAGTGGAGACTGGGTACACTGGACGGACTCGCCGAGAACTCCCAGATGGTATTATACCTTACGTCAGATGGCAGTTCTCTGGTGACACTGGTACAGAGTAGTCTGTTGACCCGAGATCGTCAAAGAGTCTTGTGTGGTTCCCACTGTGCTTTGATTTCCACCTTACCACGTCCAAGAGGGCGTGCAAAACGGTGGCTTTTGGGTACAGTCCCGAATCACATGGAGGCAATGAGCGATAGGAGGGGATTCGTCTCTCCCGGTATAGGGTGTTGATGTTGCGCTGTGTTCGATTGGCTATAACCGGAAATCCCTGGCCAGGGTTGCTGAGATTTACTGGTAAGTGTTACATGTAGTTTCTTGAACTGTTATAGACATCATATCGACACGACTTATCGAGTTGTTGGGGTCTGACGTTTACCACCCCTAGGCGAGATATGCGACATATCAGACGATCAGACCGGACTGTACGGTAAGTGTTACTGGTTGGATTCACTGGAGTGTGAGCGGGCTTGCTCATCGATCTTCTGATCGCTCAATACCCGGGTGGCCGTTACGTTTAGCAGACCGCTTGCGGCTTGTGGATGTTTGGTATGATCATCATCTGCTACCGGCGTATTGACGAGTCTTTAGAGTCCTACACAGAGGTTTCCTGGCTCAAGCGAAACGAAATAGGAGCGCATATGAGATATGTGCGGGACCGAGAATAATGCATGTATGTGATACCGTATTCCATTCTCGCGATGAATGTATCGATTGGTTGTATGCAATATAACCTAGTTATCGATTCAAGGATTGATTCGATAAGCCGATACATTGGATACTAGTCGGTGATATGCGATATGACCGGATCGTTAAATCAAGTGTTGATTTAATGATTTAATGTATAATTATATATTTGATATATTACTTTGCATTAACTAGTATTGGTTCACTTTATATGGATTTTCTCACTTGTATGTGCAAGTTGTATATGTGATATACTTTTGTGCACATGATTGTATCATGTTTGATGATACATGCTTATTTGGTTAAGTGTATAGAATTAAACCATGGTTAAGATTATGATTAGTGTTTTGCTTATTCTTTTATTTATTCATTCATTTATTTGGAAAAGATTTTGAAGAGAATGGTGGCTTTCTTTGTTTCTTGTCAAAGCTTCATGAAGCTTTGACTTTGTAACCATTCTTGTCTTCATGCTTAACCCTAACCCTTCCAAGTAACCATGGTCTATTCTCTACACACTACCATAGTTAGTATATGATAAGTATTCATTTTCTTTTCCATTTTTAATTAACACTTATCTTATTCTATTTTCTTCATCATCTTCTTCTTCAAGAAAAAGCTTAAGTCCATCAATGGTAACTTGAGCAAAAGTGTGAGAAATCCAATTCTAAAGTGAACCCACCTCCTATTTCTTCAACCTCTACCTCTTTCCAAGTAGTATAGGGTGTTTCCTTCACAAGTTTCTTGACTTGGTGAAGTTGGAGCTTGATCTAGTGATGCCTCGACGTAGATCATCTTCGGCATCGTAGTCGACGACCTAGCCCGTCCATTCTCCGATGAAGCCGACGCTAGAGCCCGGGATCCGATGATCGCAGCGAGGAGACTTCACCGCGGAGCCATGGAGGTGGAGAACCGGATCTACAAAGGTTGTATTTCCGTTTACCCTTTAGTAAAGTAGTTTACTAATAGCTTGATTCGCCTAAAATCTAGTTAACGATTCGTATTAGGGTTTCCCGGCACCCGTAAAATTTGAAATTGGCATGGTTGATGCCTTGTGAGACCTCATTAGTGTGCCTAGGAACCCTACACATCCAAAAGGATTCTCATTCTCACCTTCTCTCTCCTCAAGCTCTCTCTCTTCAAACCCTAACCCTAACCTCTCATGTGTAGAGATCAAGGGTTAGCAAGACTTATTAATCCATAATCCTACTCTATATCCCCTAGGTTGCTTATATTAGCACTTTGAGATACCTAGTTACCTCAAGTTAGAGTTCAAGCTTGGAGTAGGAGCTTTCGGGTGGATCGTCTTTGACTCGAGGAGGCCATTGAGGTGCCGACGTTCCAAAGAGCCTACGAGGAGTGGAGGACAGCGATGAAGACCCGAAGGACAAGTAACGTGAGGTATAGCTTCGAATCCGAGTAGTTAAACCTTTCGTAGTTTGCTGGTAATGGTTTAGACACGATTCGTGTGCTCAAGTCCATGTTACGAAGCTTTGATAATTGTTTTTCATATATTTCGCCTCCCCGCAAGCTCGTGGGGTGCGTGACATGGACTTACAGTGGTATCAGAGCCAACTAAACCTTTACTAGCTTGTTAGCAACTAATTAGAACTTCGATCGTCGGAAAAACGCGAAAACAAAACCCCGGACCCCTCAAGTTTTTGTCAATTTTAAACGTGTCGAAAAAATTATTTGCTGTGCCTGAAAATTAACAGCAGGGGAGAATAAGAATTCTGGGAAAATACGAGGACCTAACTCGGTAAGACGGCCCCGGATCCGAGTGAGGTGTGAGTGTGTAGAATGGCTCAAGACTATCAATCATGAAGCATGTATTATTTTCTCATAGAAAATAATAGCCATATTTCAATAGTGCATCCAAACCAATAAAAATCTTAATGAGCCATGCTTCACACCCATACCACAAATATCTCTAATTACACTTCATTAATCTATTTTGCAAAAATAGATAATCCAATAATGAGGTGTCCCCTTCTAGAAGCATACCATGTAAAATTACAAGAATGCCTTCACCGAATTTACATACCCGTATTCGTATTCAGAAAAATACGAATACAATGAGATGATAACAATCCAATAATATAATATTAGGATCCGGCTTAAACCAAAGCCCACTAGTATTATCCATCCGAACATCATCCGTGTAGCCAGTATACGTATGTGATCGGAACCCTGCCGTAAAACCATACGGCCTCTACATCGTTTCGCCCGAAGCAGGGAAACCCTCTGCGTGGGACTCTAAAGACTCAACAGTACGCTGGCAGTGGGTTTAATCACAAGTCCGTCAGCGGTACTAGCCACACGTAACGGTTACCCATAAAACACTTTGAAATTTCTGTTAGATTTTTTTTCGTGATAATTAGTAATTGTGCATGTTATTATATATGTGTTCATAGGATTATTAGTTATTTTATTCGGGTTTACCCTAATTGGGAAAAATTTCCCTTTGTAGTGTACACTTGCACACTTAGCAAATTTTTTGACTTAGGGTTTTTGGTATAGCATGTTAACCATTCTTTTGTTGCATGGTTCATTTTAATTTCCCCACCATTTTAATCAAAACAAAACTCTTTTTAGAATTCAAAATCCAAATAAACAATTGAGAGCATGGTGTTAGGTAAAAGGATTGACTTTTGACCCCATTTCCCTCTCTTCTCTCTCTCTTCTCCTCACTTCAGCATTCTGCAGAATTCCAGCATTCTGCAGAATTCCAGCATTCTGCAGAATTCCAGCAGAAAAAACCCCATCTTTATCCATCTTTTCTTCTCCTCTTTCATTTCCTTTTGATCCCTACACAAAACCCTACACAAATCAACACATTTTTCATCACAAAATCATGGAAAAGTGAGCTTTTTGAGGTGTTTGAAGGCGAATCTGCACACTTGAGGAAAAAGCTGGGAATTTTAGTGTTCCATAGGGTGTTTTGAAGGTATTAACTCATGTTAGCATTCCTTTTCCATAAACTTGTAGTATTCTTTAGCAAAAATCTCATTTTTATGCATTTTTAGTAATATTAAAGGATATTTGTGATTCATATGTTAGATTAGGGTTTTGTTAGCTTGGTTAGCTCTATTATGTGTTATTAGAGCTATTTTAGGCCAGGTTTTGTTTCAGTTTGCACAGAAATACCATAATGTATCATTTTAGTGCAAAGTATAGTTTTTAACTAGAATATAGGGTTCTGTAGGATCTGCTACTACCCGAGATGTTTCAGAATGAAATTGGAATTACTGTAGCTTGCGTAGGGGGTATAGAGTGCACACACCAAATCTGGGAGTCCCTCTCCCTAACCAGGCCGCCGAAATAAGCATTCTGGCCGTAATTTGCGGCCAGATGTGGGTGTTTTGGGTTGGGGTTTGGGGTGATGGTGTCTGCTGCTATGTGGGTTATTTTGGTATATATAGTTTTACAATATCATTTCTGTATCAAAATCTGGAGGTGAATACCTATTTTCCCGTATTTTAATCTTCGCAACACGCGTGATACGTGGTTGTGGGTTTTGGGTTTCTGCGTATCGCGACGCGTCGGAGTGGCTTCAGGCGCGTAATCACACGTTTTAGCGTATCGCGCACACGCGCGCTTGGTTCACGACACGAGTTACTAGTTCGGCTTTAATGTCGTGTTTGTCTGACTTCAAGCTTATGTGTGATATATTGTGTAATTCTAGGTTCGCAGGCGAGTACAACGGACGCCGCGCAGAAGGGGAAGCAAGTTGTCGGCTACACGGTGAGCAGATTTAACATCTACGGGGATATCGCCCGCATGGCGTTCTACGTCAGGGCTGATAGGACCTTATAGCTACATTTCCATACATTGACTGTTCATGGCTATTATCTAGTGCATACCGCATTCCCTGCTATAAGTATATAAATTAGAATTGATAGAACACCGCACCATTACTAACGGTTCAAGTTGCACGAGCACTATCCTGCATGTTACACACACACCGTTAGTAATTGCCATGACACCCACACTGTAGAAATTTCATGATCATTATGTTGTAGCTCACCTTCTATGTGACTTGCCATATATTCGCACCTGGGCACATATACATCGCATATTCATACTTGTGCCACATACATCACATATATTCGTACTTGGGCACATATACATCGCATATTCATACCTGTGCCACATACATCACATATATTCATACTTGGGCACATATACATCGCATATTCATACCTGTGCCACATACATCACATATATTCGTACTTGGGCACATATACATCGCATATTCATACTTATGCCACATACATCACATATATTCGTACTTGGGCACATATACATCGCATATTCATACTTTTGCCATTCGTATGTTACATACATGGATGATATTGACTTGATTAAAACTAAGGGACCGTAAGCGGTATTTTCAAAACGGGATCTTTTAAAGAGCGGTTTTCCCTTTCCTTTACCCTTAGTGTCATACAACACATTGCATGGATTTGCGCATTTTTGATTTGATTTATGTGATTTCTGGATTTGGGAACCGGAGTATTATTTTAAGAAAAACACGCACTGTTTAAAAACCCGGTTTCCCTTGATACGATATTTTGGTGCGTCCACCGTGAGTTTTCTCGGTTCCAGAGAGCTTGTGTGAGTATACCCGATTCGAGGAGAGGTAGGCACCGATTGCGGGTAAATGGTGGACCCGGTACGGTACCCCGAGACGAAAAGACTCGTATTGTTAGACGGTGAGCCCGGCGGAGGGACTACTACCTACCGGTGATTGGTTGGACCTAGCGGTTATCCGGAGGATACTGACCAAAGTCGAGATATGGGGGCGGGATGATCCGTACTGCCGGGGCCTAGGGCCGATTCCGCAGACGAAACCCGTGGGCAGATCCGGACTTACGGAGCCCGATATATAAGGATTTGTGTGTCGATCCTGGACACGAGTATTTGATGATATTTTGAGTGCTGGTGTTGGGCACTCGTGATTCTCAGAGATTTACAGGATTTGAGGGCCGAGGAGAGTGCCGGCGTCTGAGTTGATTTGGGATTTGGTTGCAGTTTTGGGCACCGATTATTTTCCATGTTGATATTCCGTGTAGATGTTTATTCCATGCTCAACATTTATTATCATATATCTCATCCTGTAGTTATTTTACCTGTAGAGCATTGCTTGATTATTGCACTTACTGCTTGTCGCATATAGATCTTACTTGCTGGCATATGATAGAGTAGCGCAGTACGTGCATGTTCGTGATTACCTTCATATGTTATCTCTATTCACGAGTTGGCAACTCACTCCCGTTGTGCCGCAGTGCTTGCAGGTTACCCCTCAGAGTAGTCGCGGCAGGCTGTCTTTTTGCATCTTTTGGCTACAGATACCACTACAGTTGGTGCGAGTGCTATTTTGCTGTTAGGTGGGTTGTGGTATCTGGTTACTTTTATTGTTCACACTTTTGTATCTAGTATTATCCATCTACCATATATGTATTTGACTTAGAGACAGTGTGAGGACGACGATGTATATTTTTGGTATTCTGGTGTCGAGCTCATGGGAGCCGACTGTTTGTATGCAGTTATTATTGGTGATGTTTTACTTATGGCTTATCCTTCGCTACGGCGTCGTATATTACTCTTGTGATGTTGTTTACCGCCGTTGAGCGTGTTTGATCCCGTTTAGGGGATGCTTTATTTCATGATATATCTTGGCACTTATATCCTGTTTGTACCCGATTTCGGGGTTACTTTTACAAAGGAAATGCTGCCAACATTATTATAAGGATAACTTAACTTTAAAAAGAAACTTTATTAAGGCCTTCTAGATGTTTTAATTAAATGTTTTCAACACTCGCTACTATTTAATGGTTTTGATTCCTGGGTTTCGGCTTACTTAGTCGCGTTACGCCTATAGACGTTACGTGGTTAAGTGCCGGTCACGGGCCAAACTATCGGGTCATGACAACCCAGGTATCTATCGATAAGAAGGACGACGAGCAAACTCATACATATCCTACTGAGCCTGTCTGTGTCTATCTTCGTAAAGTCCGGTCTGTTCGTCTAAGAGTATCGCATATCGGGCCTGGGGGGCGGCAAGCGTCAGACCCTAAATAGCGCAATCTGTGACAATCTCCGTACAGTCCGGTCTGTTCATCTGAGATACTCGCATATTGGCCTAGGGGGGCGGCAAGCGTCAGACCCTAAATAGCGCAATCTGTGACAATATCTGTACAGTCCGGTCTGTTCATCTAAGAGTATCACATATCGGGCTTAGGGGTCGGCAAGCGTCAGACCCTAAATAGCGCAATCTGTGACAATCTCCGTACAGTCCGGTCTGTTCGTCTGAGATACCCTAAATACTTGCATATTGGGCTGTTACTTATAAAAATAGTCTGAGATACCAGTAAATCTCGACTGCCATGGACAGGGACTTTGTGTAATGGCTTTCCGAACACAACGCGATATCAACCCCCAATACCGGGAGAGACAAATCCTATCTAACCGCTACTGCCTCCAAGTGCTTCAGGACTGCACGCAACTCTACCTATTTGCACGACTCCTTTGATCCGTGGTAGGGTAGTAATCTAAGAACAGCGGGAACACACTCGAGATGAAGTAGCAATGTCAAGTCAACAGACTAAGCTGTACTCATATCACCTGGGAACTGCTACCTAACGATAGGTATAATACCAACCAGTAGTTCCCAACGAGTCCGTCCAGTGTAACTCATAACCTAATGAGCACCTATATACTATCTCCAGTACGACGTACTAATGGCTGTGGGACAAACCATCTCCCCTGCTGGGATGAGAAGCGTATACACTAGTCTACTCTGGAGTATCGATACACCGTCTCAATAATCTTACGACTAGGTACCTGTATAAGGATGTTCTTATAGACTACCCAGCCCCCACTAGTGTGACTGCCATCACAACGCTGGTAGTCAAGCAAAGATTCTAAGGGCTATACCAATATGTATAAGCGACATGCTAAAAGAAACATATGCACATATTGAGATAGAATCAAACCAAATAGCATACTACCATTTCGAGCAAGACTGTTATTATAACTGTGAATATCCCAAGCTTCTAATATATAATATACAATCCAGTATGATACAATAATGGCCTCTAGGGCATATCTCACTAACAATCTCCCACTTGCACTAAGGTCGTGTATTGGCATATCGAAGACTTATCATCTCGATTAGCCTCTCGAACTGTGTCTGAGGGATGGCCTTTGTGAGTGGATATGCAGTGTTGTTCTCCGTGTCTACTCTCCGCACCTTGATCTCCCGGTGATCAACGATCTCCCTAATCAGGTGGTACCGCCTCAAGATGTGTCTGGACTTCTGATGGGACCTTGGTTCCTTCGCTAAAGCTATAGCGCCGTTATTGTCACAATACAGCGGTATTGGATCAACAATGGACAGAACCACCTGAAGTTCTGTCACGAACTTCCTGATCCAGACTTCTTCTTTCGCGGCGTCACATGAAGCGATATACTCCGCTTCCATAATCGAGTCAGCAATGGTGTCCTGCTTGGAGCTCTTCCAACATACCGCCCCTCCATTGAGAGTACAAACATAACTCGACATAGACTTGGAGTCATCTTTGTCACTTTGGAAGCTGGAGTCGGCGAAGGCCTCGACCTGGAGGTCTTCTACCGTACACTAAGAACATCTCTTTAGTCCTTCTCAGGTACTTGAGAATGTTCTTCATTGCTTTCCCGTACTTCTCCACTGGGTTTGACTGATACTTGCTTACAACGCTCGGTGGGTAAGCTACATCTTGTCTGGTACACAACATCGCATACATTATAGAGCCTACCGCAGAAGCATAGGGTATAATAGACACGTGATCCCTTTCCAAATCAGTCTTGGGAGACATCTCTTTGGAGAGGGTGATTTCGTGACAAGCTGGTAAATTACCGCGTTTTGAATCTTCCATACTAAATCTTTTCAGTATGGTGTCGATGTACCTTGACTGTGAAAGTCCTAACATCCTCTTAGATCTATCACGATAGATCTGGATCCCCAGAATGTAGGAGGCATCACCCAGGTCCTTCATGGAGAACCTTTGTGACAAGAATCCTTTGACTGATTGTACCATAGGAATGTCATTCCCTATCAAGAGAATGTCATCTACGTACAAGACGAGAAATACCACACTTCTCGCTACAATCTTACTATAGATGCATAGTTCATCTGGATTTTTGATAAAGTCAAATTCCTTGACCATCTCATCAAAACAGATGTTCCAACTCCGTGATGCCTGCTTTAATCCATAAATGGATTTAAGCAACTTGCACACTCTTCCGCTGCTCCCACTCTCTATGAAACCCTCTGGCCGATCCATATAGACACATTCTTCCAAATTTCCATTCAGAAAAGCGGTCTTTACGTCCATCTGCCAAATTTCGTAATCGTGGAAGGAAGCAATGGCAAGAAATATCCGAATGGATTTGAGCATATCTACTGGAGAAAAGGTTTCATCATAGTCCAAACCAGGTCTTTGACAAAAACCTTTTGCAGCAAGTCTAGCCTTATAGGTTTCAACCTGTCCATCTACACCAATCTTCTTTCTGAAGATCCATTTGCAGCCTACGAGTTTTACCCCTTATGGAGCAATGTCCAAAGTCTATACTTTTTTGGTGTACATAGACTCCATTTCGGTCCGCATTGCATCCAGCCATTTTACCGAGTCTCTGCATTGAATGGTTTGCTGGAAGCTAGTTGGCTCATCATCGTCGATGATGCAATCCTCTCTATCCCCGTTTATGAATACCGTAGTATCTCTCGGGCAGATAGACTACCTACTAGTCCTGCGGAGTGGCGCGAGGATGTCCGGTTCTTTCGAAACTTCTGGTTCCACTATGCTTTCAGTAATAGCTTGTGGTTCTGGAATTTCTTCTAGTTCTATTGCGCTCCTACTTATCTCTTTTTCTAAAAATTGAGTTTCCAATAAAGTGGGCATGCCGAGAAACAAAAACCTTTTGTTCCTCTGTGTAATAGAAAAGCTACCCCCTGGAGTTCTTTGGGTATCCCACAAACTTACACAGTACTGAGCGTGCCTCGAGCTTGTCCGCATGCTGCTTTTTTACAAAAGCTGGACTTCCCCATATCTTTAGATACTGAAGATAGGGTTTCTTTCCACTCTACATCTGATATGGTGTGGAAGGCACAGTCTTGGTAGGAACCTTGTTCAAAAGATATGCAGCTGATTCTAGTGCATAACCCCAGAAGGATCGCGGTAACTCAACGTTACTCATCATAGAACGTACCATATCTAATAAGGTTCAGTTTCGTCTTTCCGATACACCGTTGTGTTGAGGTGTGTATGGAGGGGTAAGCTGAGAGAGAATTCCATTCTCTTTTAAGTAATCCAGGAACTCGAAACTTAAGTATTTACCACCTCGATCAGATCTAAGTGTCTTGATACTTTTGCCAGTTTGTTTTTCCACACCATTCTTATATTCCCGAAATTTCTCAAAGGCCTCGGATTTATGTTTCATCAAGAATACATGCCCATACCTTGAGAAATCATCCGTAAAAGTAATGAAATAGGAATAACCACTTCTTGCATGTGTAGACATTGGATCACACATGTCGCTATGTATGAGTCCCAAGAGCTCGCTCGCTCTTACCCCGTGTCCAGTGAACAGAATCTTTGTCATATTTCCTTTGAGACATGATTGACAAGTTGCATTGGACTGATATTCGAACGGATCCAAATATCTCTCTTTATGTAACTTCTTCAATCGTGTTTCATTGATGTGACCCAGTCTACAATGCCATAAGAAAGCCTGATTTGATTCTGGAGACTTTCTTTTAAGTGTATTCTGGACGTTGAAAACCTAAGCTTGATTTAATACGTATATACCGTTATCTAATGTACCCGACCCAATCAAAGCTTGATTTAGGTGGATGTTGACAACATCTCTTACAAATGTAAAATCATAACCTTCTTTAGAAAGTAAAGATACAGAGGTGATATTACATGTCAGACTGGGTACACACAAACAGTTACGCAAAATCAAAATCTGCCTATTTGTCAATCCTATGTGTTATTCCCCTACGGATATAGCGTCCACGCTCATTCCGTTAGGAACCCTGAGAGTCATATCACCTGCCTTGATAACTCTACGGTTTCTCAAAGCCTGTAATGAATTACAGATATGAGATCCTGATTCGGTATCTAGTACCCAGGAAGTAGAGTTAATTGACAGACAGTTTTCTATCATAAACACACCCGAAGCCGAAGCCACAACGTGCTTTGAATTCTGGTTTCTGGCTTTCCAAGCGTTACGGTCCTTCTGCCAATACCCTTTCCCATGACAATAGAAACATTCCTCCTTCCCTACTGTTAGCCCTGAAACTTTTACCCTGTCCTTTCCCTCTACCTTACTGATACCGCCTATCGTCTTGGTGGAGTCCTTCTTCTCTCCCTTGGATTTCGCCTTGGATCTAGAAGTGGAATATTCTCCAATGAGCAGAGCATGTGTCTCCCTGGATTCCTGCAGGGTGCCCTCAGTGCTCCTCAACATATTGAGGAGTTCTGAAAGTGAAACTTCCTTCCCTTGATGTCACGACCCGGAAAAGGTATGCGACTGGTACTTGAACTATGTGAAGTCTATAGGACCCTACCTAATTCAAGTAAGCCAAAAGACCAGAAATCTAAACTTTTTTAGGGAAAATAATGGAGGTGGAGTTTTGAAAAAAAGGTTTAATGAAATCAGGTTCTTCCTTTAAAACATAAGTAGTTTCATAGGAAAACAATGTTTTGTAACTATCTTAAAAACATGTTTCGTCGTTTGAAATTTGGGCAGCACGTCCTTTGTATATTTTAACCCGAAAGCAATACACAGCAATAATAGGAATATGCATCCCCAAGCGGTAGCTAGCTCTTCACCAATTGGCGGAAACAACCACTCAATGATATAATATACAACGCCGAAGGCGAGGATCAAAACACAGAAAGAAAATAAAGAAACCAAGGCATCATCAAGAAACCAGAAACAATAATAAATATATGAGCGTGACTCTAAGGCCAAAAGAATATATAACTCGAGGTTTCTAAGTCTACAAATATACATAGTCTGATTGATGGAACTTTTAACTAGATATAACTAAAATGAAATATACAAGTATATAATGGTGGTCACGATGCAATGTGTCCTACCTATCAATGCAATCACCCTGAAGGAAGTGGTGTGCCAGCAAGCCGCAACGGAACCTGTGCAGTCAACCTGCAAGAAAACTGTGGCACAATGGGGGTGACTTACCAACTCGTGAGTAGAAGACATCACCGAGTAGAAACCGAATGTATGACTATCTTCTAGGTCATACAGTGCGATACAGTAATAAAAGTAACACGATAATATCGAGTAGCGGTAAAGGTGATAAAATAAGCATATGTGTAAAGCCAAGTACTTGTGTCCGTGTCACAAAGTGGTAACAAGACATATGTAAATGTATGTATGAGTGTAAATGCATCAATCAATGTGTGTCCAGCAACGACACACTAAATCATCATAAAACTTGAGTGCCCATCATCGACACTCAAAAACATCTTGAAAATCGTGTCCATCTGTGATACAATATCCTCATATATCTCGGGCACCGCATCCTCAGGTCGGCCATCAAATCCATGTCATGACTCCGGTCGGTATCCTCCAGATAACCGCCGGGTCTATACTATCACCGGTCGGTAGTGCTCTTCTGCCGGGCTCAATGTCTCTATCTCTCTATAAACATCAATCTTGCCCCGGGTTACCGCACCGGGCACCGGGTCCACCATGTACCCGCAGACGATGTCTCCCTCGCTCCTCGTGGCGGGTAATCATATATCAAATATGCTCTAGAACCGAGAAATCTCATGGTGGATGCCACACATCATATCAAGGGAAAACCATGTTTTTCTTTTAAAAGGAGCATATGTTTTTAGTTTCACATGCGGTTTCCCAAATCCAGAAATCTCATGAAAATAGGAATCTCATAATCATGAGCTAATAATGAACAATGAATATCGACATAGAGCCCAACTGCAGTACATAACCGAAATGTATGTATACAAATATATGTGGCATCTAAGTAAGAAATGCAAAGTCTAAACTAGCATATGATATCATGAATGCAAAACAGTACTACTTAGCTACAATTATCAGTGTACACAATGGAATAGTGGTTACTACAATGTATGTGGCATGGCAATTACATATGCTGATGTGTGTGAGCCGGCAAGAAAGTGTATGTGCAACATACGCATCATCGGTAATGGTGCAGGTTTCTTAGCAGACGAGATCATAACAGAAAGCAAACAGTAAAATCAACAATAAGGTATATAAATCTATATACGAGCCATACCGTTTATCGTTATTAAAAAGCACGAATCATTGTTTTTAGAAAAGTAGGGACTACGGTGTTTTGAGAAAAGAGATGTCTTTTGAAAATCCGTAGCGTCCCTCGGGTTATCCTTTGAAAATACCTACGATTTGTTAGTTTTGAAAATAGGTATGACTCGAGCCTAAGCTAACATTTATATAAGCAACTAAAGACTAAACTAAGAACCGAGTCGAAAGTGATAAGAAAGTCTATAGCATATCCGAGTCGATATATTTAATAGTCGGCGATCCATCCTCATAGCGTCACGTACGGTATAATCTATCGTACGGTATCCTCGAGTCAAGAGTGCGGATCAATCATCATATATGCATCTCGTACGGTATAGTCCATTGTATGGCATCCTCAAAATCGAGGGTACGGGTCAAATATCATATATATCATCATTCGTACAGTATCATCCATCGTACAAAAATCAAAATCAAGGGTACGGATCTAAGGTCACGTACATTCTAATATATCATCAAATCACATGTTATCGCATGTTTCGTGTATTTCGCCCAACGATCCTTTAATATATCATATCATATATGAGGTCTCATTCGATCATGTATCATAACCTCACGACATCACGTCCGATCATAGCGACTCATATCCATATAACATATACTATCTTCATCTCACGTGTATATGTGTGTGCGCATGTGTGTGCGTATGAGACAACATATAACCTAAGGTTCACGACTAAATTTAAAAAGACTAAGGTTACACCTTTCTACGAATATACTGCTCCCGCCAAAAATTTCTGCGCAAAAGAGTCCAAGGTATCAAATGGCAGCGATACGCTTAAGAAAATGCGAACCGGTATCTTCCGGCATGTATTTTGATAAACTCCACAAAGAGGAACTGTTAAATTATGATGGTATTGAAAGCATCTCGAAAATACCTTCGATTTGATATATTATGAGCCTCATAATTCATCCGGGATCAAAAGTTATGAGCAAATGTGTTATGCACATGTGATCTAAAAAAGAAGATGCGAACCAGTATTTTCCGAGCTGTATTTTGACAAACTCCGGAATGCAAAACAGCTAAATTCTGATGGTATTGAAAGCATCTTGAAAAGTCCTTCGATTTGATATATTACGGGCCTCATAATTCATCCGGGATCAAAAGTTATGAGCAAATGTCTATGCATATGTGATCTAAGAAAGAAGATGCGAACCAGTATTTTCCGAGCTGTATTTTGACAAACTCCGGAACGAGAAATGGCTAAATTCTGATGATATTGAAAGCATCTCGAAAAGACCTTCGATTTGATATATTATGGGCCTCATAATTCATCCGAGATCAAAAGTTATGAGCAAATGTGTTATGCACGTGTAATCTAAAATAATGCTCTACTACATGAGGAATGCATTTTTTAGTCCCACATCGGGAAAAGGAGAGATGGCTTCTCTACCACTCCCATATAAATAAGAGGGGATGCCTCTTAGAAAGGGTAGAGTTCAATCCTCAAAGGATTCAATACTCAAAGGAGCTTAGTTCTCCAAGATAGGAGCATGTTCCTCCCCATAATGCGCATATGCGCAAGCGCCACGTGCGCTACGTGCAACGCACGTGTGCCCGCCATGCGGCACCACGTGCAACGCACGTGCGCACTACAGGAAAACATTTAATAATATTAAGTGGAGCCTGTTCTCCATATATAGAAGCCCTGCTTCTTGTTCACACCATAATATTGCATTATTATATTCCTCATTCTTATTCTTTTTATAAATAAACAGGTGCTTTTGACGCATGTCTGCTACATGTTACAGGTTACAGGTTCTTAGACAGAAAATAGTGAAAACGATATAAAGACGATGAAAAAGTGGACTTTGACCAACAAATAGAAGACTCTTGATCAAGCCTACATCAAAGATAAAATTCACAAAGTATAAGGCAACGCAAGGTCCAAGATTAAAAGACGAACGGTTAAAAATCCATTGCAAATTGTTCACTGAAGATCTGGAACCAACCTAGAAGACCAAATGGTAAAAGATATATAGAAATAAGAAGCCCAAGCCAACAGGAAGCAGCCCACAAAACCTCACATTGTGATCTCTCTAAAGGGCCGCGGAACCGTGGCCCAAGCCTGCCATTGCCGCGGTTCCGCGGCCGTCTGATGCCCGTGCTTCGAGAAATTTTACCAAAATTCGCTTGCGGCTCTGAAAAGATTTCCTAAGGGCTATTTTTGTAATTTCAGACATGCGAAACAAATGTAACCCTAGGGTTTCCTATTCTTTATAAATAGGAACTCTAATCATTGTAATTCTTCATGCCTCCCTTTAATGAATAAAATTTAGAAATCTTTTGGAGAGCATTGGTGTTTCTTCTCCATTCAGAAATTCAGATCTGACAACCCTGCATGGATGATTGGAGGGATGCATCTGTAAGTAATTTAATTTCTTGCCCTAGTGTAGATTTAAATTCCTTACCCTAGGTAGATTTAATTTTATGCCGTAGGAACTTATTTAGAGTTAGCTTTGGGGAAGGAATTTGAGAGATGAGATCTCTCATCCCTTTCTTACCCACAAAATATTTACAATAGGACTCCATGTATACATGCACATACCGCTCCCTACGACACTCTATCCCTCGAGGTAGCGGTGATACCGTAGTATAAAGGCTCGGGTGTGATGTTTTCCATGGAGGTTAGGGTAAGGATCTCTAAAGGAAGGACAAGAACCTAGAGGAAGGAACACCTTCCCGAACGGATCTAATCCCTTTATTGATAATTACCATAACTCCTCACAGATCTTCATTCGGGTAAAGAAAGCGTTGAGATTTACTAGCATTTCCAAATCATCCCTAAACCTAGCCCTAGCAAGAATAGATCTAGATAATTAGTATAGATTAATTAGGTTTTTATATTTAATAATTAATCCGAACACCCTTCGGAATTAACTCGTTAGAGCGAATCGGAAATTCACAACATCCCTGTGGACCGACCCGTACTCACCGGCTAGCTGCAAAGCGACGCCGTTCTTGATTGCGGTTACAAATATTTTTGATCTATCTCTTAGAAAGCGCAAGCGCGCTAAATCATTCAATCAAATGGCGCCGTTGTCGGGGATGGCATAGAATTTTCTTTTCGCTATTTCGGGTTAATAATAAAATTAAAAAATTCATAAAAATCTGAAAAATCAAAAATATATAAAAATATATATCATTTGTTATTTTTTGAAGGGATACTTTGTGGTTGAATTTTTGCAGGATATACAAATTCGGATCTGTAGATTTTCAGAAAGCAAAACAGGAAATAAAATATCGGAACAGAAGAAATTTTGAACAACAGAACAGTGCAAATTTTTTGGAGCAGTGAACCCCCCATACCGCCGCGATTCCGCGGCCAAAACCCACCTTAGGCCGCGGAACCGCGGCCGTCTAGTCGAATCAAAGCACCAAAATTTTTCTGGGGCAGTGTTCAGTCAATTTGACCGCGAAATCGTGGTGGGAGACACGTTTTGCCGCGGAAGGGCGGTGGAATAGTGACGTCATCTGACCAACTTTGCACTGTAAGTTCCTCTGTTATTTCTCTTCTGTAATTTTTAATAAATTTTATGAAAATTGCCTGCAGGATTTTGTGCACATTAAAAAAATATATTCCCTTCCAAATAACGATCTTGTGCAGGATTTTTGGGCCCCGTTCAAAATAGAAATTGATTGCAAGTAATCTTTTTTGTTGCATATCTTCTCTCGAATATCTTTTTGCAACAATTTTTTTCCAAATAAAGATTCTTGTGATATGCTTAAAATAATAACCAATTGCAAGTAATATTTTGCTGTTGCATATCTTTTCTATAAAATATTTTGTTGTTGCATATCTTTTCTCTAAAATCTTTTTGCAACAAAATTTTTCCAAATAAAGAGAAAGAAAAAATCAATAAAAAATGAAAATAAAAAGGACAAATATTTTATAGAACTTGCAAAATTCTTTTAGCCCCAAATAAATCCGTGCACCACCCAACCTTCCTTCTTGTCACCTTTCTTCTTCTAACATGGGTACCCCACACAATAAATCATTAGACGAATTTTGGTATCCCGAATCTAATTTTGCGTCGTTCGGAAATTTGTTCTGTCAATTTAAAGACGATCCTTCCTTGCCTAAAATATCGTTGAAAGATCAAATAAAGGCGTCTAGGAGAAACAATTCGACTTTTCAACCCACTTTGTGTCAACCAAGTCAACCTTTACCACGTCCATATGTTGATACCACTTTTTCAAGTCCTTCTGTCACTCTTAGGCCGATGTCCATTGCTGAGCATATTGCTCAATCTCGCAGCCGATCTTTCACCCCACTCCACTCATCTAGTTCTAGGGATCCGCACGATTATTCACCTTTTTATCCACATGTTGACCCTACCCCAGTCCAATCACCCACTTCCTACCAGTCCTACCCGACATTCCCACCTTCACTAGACACTGCTTCTACACAGCCTTTTGCGAGTTTCACATATCCAAACAATTTCGAATCTTTTGCCGAAACCCCCTTACCCCCAAACTTTGTATATATGTATATTTTTTCTGTTTTCTTTTCTATAAAATAGAAATAAAAAAAAAATTCAAAACATTAAAAATATAAAAATTATAAATAAATAAACAGGGGAGTGTCGATTTTTGACCCTCTTGGTTTAGCATGACAGTGAGGAAATTGTCAAGTTCAAGTTTGGGGGTATGCTCGGTAAGTCTTCTTCCTTCGCATTCATTTGTACATATTTTTGCATTTGCATACTTATTTGAAAAACCCATAAAAATTGAAAAATTTCAAAAATTATAAAAAATTATTGTATTCAATTTTGGCCATATTTGATTTGATTTTGACATATAGGTTAACTGGCTAGGAATAACTAGATATTAGACTTAGTGAATTAAAAACCCTAAAAATAACATTCCTTAAAGTTTAACGGTAGAAAGTATATGCCTTGTAGTTTATTTAGAAATAGGCAAATTTTGGGTTCACTTCTTGGGCTAAGTCAAAATGAAGGAAAAATATTGAAGCTTTTATTAGAGTATAAGTTTGAAAAATAGTTCCTAGCTTATGTCTAGATTTTGAAAATGTATACCCTACAACTTGCACAATCACGCACCTTGAAACTTGGAATAGTAGAGGAGACCTTGAAATGCTCTTGTCTAAACTCCTTAGTGTAATGAAAATAAAAAAATATATATCAGTGTGAATAAAGAATAAAAAAATGGACACTGGTTCTTGTGATTACTTAAGGCTGTAAAAATAGAAAAATATTTAGCGAGGGTGCTTCATCACCTAGTGCCTTAAACCAACTGGTTTGGGAGTCAGTGCTAAAAGCTTTAGGTGTTGCAAGACTAGGAGGTACGCTTTAATGTGCAAACACATCTTGTAATCGGTCGTTGGTACCTCAAGAAGTATTAACGGTCGCATGAAGGATGTGTAAGCGAAATTCAATTAAAAATTCACTAATTAATAAGTGCTTTGGACAATGGACGAGAGTATGATTGCTTGATTTGAATTTCCAAGTGTAGGGGTGATTTATACACACACGTGGGGATATGTGATTGGAGTTTAGATGAGAGAAAGGAATGAAGAATAGAATTTGTATCTTTAGTAAGGGTTGATAAAAATTCCTAAGTGGAGATGGAACCCTAGGAAGAAAACTTAAGAAATGCCGAATGCTAGGTAGATCTGCAGAACATATATAATCTTAAGTTAGATGATGAGGAAGTGTGAATAATGTGGGTGGATAATTTGCGAGTCAAAAGATAATAGAATTCCTTGTTAGAAAACCTAATTGGAGAACAAAAGTCAATGGGCCGAGTTGATAGGATTTTGTGGGTGTAATCCGCTGAAAACCCTCAGGAGACAACACTCCTCCTACTAGGGACACCTAGAGGTTTAACGGCTTGTTGCACGTGCTCAGTGCAATCGTGTTTCCCTGCGAAAGTACGGTTAGGATTTTAGTGAATAAAAATAATTTTGCTCGAAGACGAGCAAAAGATAAGTTTGGGGGTATTTGTTCACACCATAATATTGCATTATTATATTCCTCATTCTTATTCTTTTTATAAATAAACAGGTGCTTTTGACGCATGTCTGCTACATGTTACAGGTTACAGGTTCTTAGACAGAAAACAGTGAAAACGATGTAAAGACGATGAAAAAGTGGACTTTGACCAACAAATAGAAGACTCTTGATCAAGCCTACATCAAAGATAAAATTCACAAAGTACAAGGCAACGCAAGGTCCAAGATTACAAGGTGAACGGTTAAAAATCCATTGCAAATTGTTCACTGAAGATCTGGAACCAACCTAGAAGCCCAAATGGAAAAAGATATATAGAAATAAGAAGCCCAAGCCAACAGGAAGCAACCCACAAAACCTCACATTGTGATCTCTCTAAAGGGCCGCGGAACCGCGGCCCAAGCCTGTCATTGCCGCGGTTCCGCGGCCGTCTGGTGCCCGTGCTTCGAGAAATTTTACCAAAATTCGCTTGCGGCTCTGAAAAGATTTCCTAAGGGCTATTTTTGTAATTTCAGACATGCGAAACAAATGTAACCCTAGGGTTTCCTATTCTTTATAAATAGGAACTCTAATCATTGTAATTCTTCATGCCTCCTTTTAATGAATAAAATTTAGAAATCTTTTGGAGAGCATCGGTGTTTCTTCTCCATTCAGAAATTCAGATCTGACAACCCTGCATGGATGATTGGAAGGATGCATCTGTAAGTAATTTAATTTCTTGCCCTAGTGTAGATTTAAATTCCTTGCCCTATGTAGATTTAATTTCATGCCCTAGGAACTTGTTTAGAGTTAGCTTTGGGGAAGGATTTTGAGAGATGAGATCTCTCATCCCTTTCTTACCCACCAAATATTTACAATAGGACTCCATGCATACATGCACATACCGCTCCCTACGGCACTCTATCCCTCGAGCTAGCGGTGATACCGTAGTATAAAGGCCCGGGTGTGATGTTTTCCATGGAGGTTAGGGTAAGGATCTCTAAAGGAAGGACAAGAACCTAAAGGAAGGAACACCTTCTGTTAGTTATATGTATGCCCTAGAGGCCATTACTGTACATTGGATGTATATTGTATTGGATGCTGGGACATATATAGGGATGACTTTCTTGCTCGACATAATAGTATGCTATCTGGTTATCCTTTACCTTAACGTGTTTACTGATTGTCTCTCTGTTACATGTTGGTAAAGCCCTTAGGATGTGTACTTGACTAGCTGGACTATGATGCGGATCATACTAGTGGGGACATGGTAGTCCATAAGTACATCCTTCAAAGTCCCTAGTCGTGGGTGTATCGAGACGGGGCATCGATATACCAGAGTAGACTAGCGTGTACCTTCTCGACCCATACAGATGGGCGATGGATGATCCCATATCCATTGGTGTTTGACATCGGAGATGATATACGGGTGCTCAGTAGAGACTGGGTACACTGTACGGACTCGCCGAGAACTCCCAGATGGTATTATACCTCACGTCAGATGGCAGTTCTCTGGTGACACTGGTACAGAGTAGTCTGTTGACCCGAGATCGTCATAGAGTCTTGTGTGGTTCCCACTGTGCTTTGATTTCCATCTTACCACGTCCAAGAGGGCGTGCAAAACGGTGGTTTTTGGGTACAGTCCCGAGTCACATGGAGGCAATGAGCGATAGGAGGGGATTCGTCTCTCCCGGTATAGGGAGTTGATGTTGCGCTGTGTTCGATTGGCTATAACAGGAAATCCCTGGCCAGGGTTGCTGAGATTTACTGGTAAGTGTTACCAGTAGTTTCTCGAATTGTTATAGACCTCATATCGACACGACTTATCGAGCTATTGGGGTCTGACGTTTACCACCCCTAGGCGAGATATGCGACATATCAGACGATCAGACCGGACTGTACGATAGTGTTACTGGTCGGATTCACTGGAGTGTGAGCGGGCTTGCTCGTCGATCTTCAGATCGCTCAATACCCGGGTGGCCGTTACGTTTAGCAGACCGCTTGCGGCTTGTGGGTGTTTGATATGATCATCACCTGCTGCCGGCGTATTGACGAGTCTTTAGAGTCCTACACAGAGGTTTCCTGGCTCAAGCGAAACGAAATAGGAGCGCATATGAGATATGTGCGGGACCGAGAATAATGCGTGTATGTGATACCGTATTTCATTCTCGCGATCAATGTGTCGAATGGTTGTATGCGATATAACCTAGTTATCGATTCAAGCGTTGATTCGATAAGCCGATACATTGTATACTAGTCGGTTGTGTGCGACATGACCGGATCATTGAATCAAGTGTTGATTTAATGATTTAATGCATAATTATATATTTGATATATTACTTTGCATTAACTAGTATTGGTTTACTTTAAATGGATTTTCTCACTTGGATGCACAAGTTGTATATGTGATATACTTTTTGTGCAAATGTTTGTATCATGTTTGATGATACATGTTAACTTGGTTAAATGTAAAGAATTAAGCCATGGTTAAGATTATGATTAGGGTTTTCTTTTTTTTATTTATGTATTTATTCATTTTTGATAAATGAATAAAAGAAAGAGAAAAGAATGGTGGCTTCTTTTGTTGTTTAGTTAAAGCTTCATGAAGCTTTGACTAAGTCCACCATTCTTATCTCATCCTTAACCCTAACCATACCACTCAACCATGATTAATTCTCTACACTAAACCATGGTTCTAAGATGATAAGAATGGATTATTCTTTTCATTTAAGAATTAAGATAATATAACATTTCTTCTTCTTCTTCCTTGAACTCAAGAAGAAAAAGCTTTCTTCATCAATGGTGAATTGAGCAAACAAGTGAGAAATCCAAATCTAAAGTCTACCCACTTCCTATTTCTTCATCCTCTACCTCTTGCCAAGTAGTAGAGTGTGTTTACTTCACAAGTTTCTTGACTTGGTGAAGTCGGAGCTTGATTTAGCGATGCCTCGACGTAGATCATCTTCGGCATGGACATCGACGACCTAGCTTGCCCATTCTCCGACGAAGCCGACTCTAGAGCCCGGGATGGATTTTGGACAGCGAGGAGACACCGTTGCGGAGCTATGGAGGTGGAGCACCGGATCTACAAAGGTTGTATTTCCGTATTCCTTTAGTTAAGTGTTAGCTAGTTTACTTTTCGCCTAGAAATCTAGCAAACGATCCGTAGTCGGGTCTCTCGGCACCGTTAATTTTTGAAACTGGCATGTTCGATGCCTTGTGAGACCTCATTAGGGTGCCTAGGAACCCTGCAGTGGTATCAGAGCCTTGCTAGAGCCTTAGGCGAAGTCCCGACGGAATTTGAAGTCCGAACGAACCCGAAACCCCGAATCAAACTTGCTCTCTGTCCAGATTTTAAAATTGTGGATTTTTCAAGATTAAAAATATCCAGAAAATCAAGCAGGGTTTTCTAAGAATTACTGTAAATTTCGAGGACCTAATTCCACTTTCCCACCGCGCTTCCGCGGCATGAGCAAGGCTCATGCGGCGGATCCGCGGCATGAGCAAGGCTCATGCGGCGGATCCGCGGCCGTACGGCCACAATATTTAAATTATTTTGTACAGTAATTCTTAGTTTCCAGTGGTGATGTTTCTGGGAATTTTTAATAATTTTTCAAGAGTTGAATTTTCTGCAGTTGTTTTGGGGATTCGTATATTCGATCGGATTATCAAATTTTGTCTGTGTGGCTTTCCGGATAAATTTTAGAATATGTTAAAAAGTTCGACCGGATATAAATACCCAATTTTTCCCCTGTCGGGAAATTTCCAAGTGTTGGATTTTTCCGTAGTTTAACGACGTTCTAAGTAGTGCAAGTAACGCGATGGACCCTCTAGAAGACAACAAACCTTAACTCGATTATGTGACCGTCTTGAACTGCCCTTTGAACCTTCGGGTTTGGGGCAGTACGGCGTGCCACATGTGAGGCGTTGGCTTGACCCTTCTACGGCTGGACCGTTGGTACTGAGGCACGAACTGAATGTTGTTAGACTTATTTCATGTGTTGATCTGTATCGGGAAAACTTGGGTGTTTGACTGTTCGATCGAAAAGTTTAACATTTTCTGTTTATCTGGAATGGGATACAATAATTGGAATTCACAATAGTTATATGATAACTGGATGAATGTTATAAACATAGCAATTTAGTCTCACTTGATCGGTTGCCACGGAATTTTGATGTGATCAAAAGTCCGTCGCAATCACGTAGCGTACGCGGATACTCGCCGGGTAAACTTAATAGACAGCCTCACTCCATAGCCCCGACCAAGTGACTGTAGGAGAACCCCGTCGCCGAAAGCATCCGTCCGGGTGCTCGCGGTAGCGGTGTTCCGCCTTGGTGCACTTCGTCGACGGTATCGGGGGTGCGGCCGCCTACTGAAGTTTGCGACGAGTATTCGATCAGGATATCGGGAATCTTGTTGAATTGCCCGACTTCATATTGAAAAGAGTTTTCGATTTTGAGACTAAAATGCGGGGTTTATAATTGTTAGGCATGCGATGTCTAAGTAATTCATTTTGTCAGGCATGCGATGTCTGAGGTGATTGCGGATTCCAACTGTTGTAGTTTTACACTTTCTTTTCTGTGACCGTAAGTGTAATATGTGATATCGCCGGTTTCGTTGCTATATGTCAACGACAATTGGGATGCGCATATTTACTTACGTTGATGACATGTGTTGTTATGTGTTGCTGGATATGTTATATTGGATCGTCGTGTTTGAATAGCCGGGGGTTTTTTTTATGTGAGATGAGTGTTTTTTCATTTTCATTCATGTAAAAACTTGTATGTAATATTCTTTTATTGGGGCACTTCCAGGTAGCGGAAGTTGTCACCTTTTGTATATTATTTACTTTTCCGCACTAGGATAGACCCAAGGAGGAGGGCACAAGTAACTGGGTTCTGGAGTCCAGTGGGAGACCAACTCGAGGAGTCGAGCTCGGGTCTCCTAACTCTAGAATTGGTAGGGTTGCTTGCCGCTCTCGTAGGGGTCTAGGGGTGTGGGTTTGGCTATTCATCACGACCGTGGAATCCGTGTTTTATACTGGCTCGTATTGAAAACACGGACGTCCTAGTATATCCAATATTTCATATGTTTCTTCTGCTGCGATATCTGTGATGTGATCATGTGATGTTCTCTGATAGATACAGTATATAGTATATATGATATATTATATAGACGTTACTTATGTTTTACGCCCGCGCTAGCGCTGCCCCGCTCTGCCGTTAGTTACCTAACCTAACGGTGCACGAGGGGACATCGAGGCGAATGCGGATGGCATAAGTGTACGTCGTATTTATCTGTGATGTTTAGGTACTTAAATGATGGGACTTCATTAATGAGATTAATGAAATAAAAGAAACCTAAGATGTTGTAGAATCGAATTTCAAAATAAAACAGGTAGCTACAGTTCTTGCTTTGCATAGCGGTATATATGATATATCCTGCACCTTATTCGATAAGGAAAGGACCGAGATCCCTTCACCGGGAGTGACTCCTTTAGCAATAACTGGCAGATGCTACACACTCGGTTTGTCTTTTGATTGCTTTTAAGTGTTTTTGCTTTGCACAGTGATATATATGATATATCCCGCACCTCATTCGACGAGGAAAGGACTGACGATCCCTTCACCGGGAGTGACTCCTTTAGCAAAACTAGAAAAGCCTAAAAAACACTCCATTTCAAAATTCATTCGATCCTACAACGATATAAAGTTCATTGCGCAAAAGGTTTTCTTAAAAACCTGTCGCAGCCCTCCGTCATTTCAGATAAGTAATAGTTAGTATTCGTGCTGCGTTTGTTGACTCAGTCAAGGCGTAGTGTGCGGTAGCTGATTACTGCTTATCTGCAAAGCATATGATGCGATTGGATTAGGGTAGTCGTGCGGCCTTGTTGACTCAGTCAAGGGTCGTGCGGGTGGGTTTAATTCAATCGGGAAATGACGGGTTGAACTTTACTTGCGGTCTATGGTTTGTTGACTCAGTCAAGGTCATAGATCGCTTGGGGCAAAATATTATCGGGAATTTCAAGTGTTGAAATTTGCAATGAGATTGCATACCTTCTATGAGATAGTTGGATCCCGATACCCGCTGCGAGTAAGAATTACTCCTGGGAGAGTTTTATACATTACAATTAGCCGATCAAGTAGGTGTCTAGAAAGGTGTCAACGGGGTTACGCCTATGGGAAAACGAGGTTTACATTAATTAGGTTCGTGCGAAAGCACGGGGGACCTCCCTCAAAGTACCGACACTGGCCTGGCTGAAAGATTGGCGAACTTGTAGTGTGTAATTAATCCCGGCTAGTCTTTCCTTTTAGGGTTTGAAGGAAGATTTGATAAAAAGCAGTGGGAGCCATCCTGATTAGATAAAATAAAACCAATCTATTCTTGCAAGAGCGCAAGCCGAGTGTTTTCTTCTCTCTCTCTCCTGGTAGCGACCATATCACGCCTTAATCAAGATAATAATATGGAATATTGACCGAACCAGCTTGTTATACTGAGCTGGGGAACGTTGGTCCCGCTCCAACTTATAATTGTTATGAGACAGAGCAGGAAATTGGGGAATACCAGATTTCCCGTGCCGCCCAAACGAAGAGAGTGCATGCTGATGCATCATCTTCGGGTGTGTTCGTTACAAAGAACTGTTTCTCAGTATCCTCCGCATCCTGGTATATGATACCGGATCAGGATCCCAGATATGTAAGATGTTACATAGGGCTACAAAAGGGTAGAAAAACTGAGAACGGGTGATAAGTTTCATGAGGCAGAAAACGGGGCAAGTGTTGCAGCCAAGTCTGTCGGTCACTGCCACCCTGTATTACCTGAATACATTGATTCTGAACAAATGTTATTAGATATCGAACCTGATATACAAAATCATATCAGTCTCTTTATTAGTAAAGAAATGATAAAATTTTGTATTGTTGGATAATGTTTTGAACATTTCCTATATCAAAAGTTGATCGGTTCATGCACGTTATCTAAAAGCATTAATGTTCTAAATCAAACTACAGTTCTTAGTATACAGAACACACACAAGAGGAAGAGTTCAGAAATGAACGAATCCTTCTTGAGGCATTGTAGACTAGGTCATATCAATGCGACCCGACTAGCTTGAGTTACATAAAGATGCATATTTAAATCAGTTTGAATTTACATCTTGTGAAACTCGCCAGTCATGTCACAAAGATAAGATGACTATAGCTCCGTTTACTGGAAACAGAGAAAGAGTTAGTGAACTCTTGGGACTGATACATGTTGATGTATGTAGGTCCCCTGTCTACACATACCAAGACCGGTTCTTTGTACTTCATTACATTCTCTGATAATCTTTCGAGATTCAGACCTATGTTCCTGTTGAAACACAAGTCTGAACCTTTTGAGATATTCACAGAATATAAGATAGAAGTAGAGAACCACAATACGGGTATAAGTATTATGTCCTATGATGAGATCAAGGAGGAGAATACTTGAGCACGGAAATCCTGGACTATTCTAAAGGAGAATGAGATTCTCTTTCAGCATTACTCCTCCGTATACACCATTGCACGATGGTATGTTGGGGCGGAGCAGATACACCCTATTTGATATGGTGTGCTCTATGATGAGTACTACTAAGTTACCTTTTTCCTTAGGGTGTTATGCACTTGAGAAGTTGCATACCTATTGAATAGGGTTCCAATCAAATCTGTTGCCTACCACTTCATATATGATATGGTATGGGAAGAGCCCATGTCTTAAGCTAGTTAAGATTTGGGGTTGTCCAGGCTATGTCTAAAAGCAAAATCCGGACAAGCTCGAGGCAAGATCTGTTATGTAGAACTGGAAACGTTCCAGCTATACAAACTGGAGTTGATGATTTGGTAGAACCGAAGGATTCAGTAGATTCCAACGAACCTCAGCCTCTCCGCCGATCTAGTAGGGTTCCTCACCCACCTGAGAGATACTTCGGTTTCTCTATGACAGTGGGAGCGAGAATTACATCATGAGATGATGACCCAACTAGCTTCGAGCTGGCCATCAGGAGTGAGACTCTGTAAGAATGGCTGGATGCTTATCGATCTGAGATGGAATCCTTATACACCAACAAAGTATGGACTTTAGTTGCTATATCTGAAGGGTTAAATCCCCATCAGGAGCAAGTATATCTTGAGAAGATTACTTGGTGTACATGGAAAAGTTGAGACTTTCAAAGCTAGACTTGTTAAAGGTTTTCGTCATCGACCAGGCGTAGATAATGATGAAACCTTTTCCAGTATCTATGCTTAAGTCCATCCAGATCCTACTTGCCACGGCTACATACCATGACTACGATATCTGGTGGTTGGGTGCCATGACTGCTTTTCTAAATAATGTTTTAGAAGAGTGAGTCTATAAGTACACAGCCAGAGGGCTTCGTAAACAGTGGGAGCAGCGGAAACGTGTGCAAGATGCTTTATAGGATTAAAGCAGGCATCGCGGAGTTGGAACATCTGTTTTGATGCCTTAGTCAAAGAGTTTGACATCATCAAAATGGTAGATGAACCTTGTATATACAAAACGGTAGTAGGGAGTATGGTGGTGATCCTCGTAGAGTACGTGGAAGACATACTCATGATAGGGAAGGAGTTTCCTATGCTACGCTCGGTCAATCTCCGCTTATCACAAAGATTCTCCATATAGGATCAAAGTGATACCTACTAAATCCTGGATTTTGGATCTATGAGATAGATCTAATTGGATGTTAGGAAACTCACTAGTTGTAGTGAGATGGTATTAATCGATCCTGGGGAGAATCACTGGAAGTGTTCCAGGGTGATAAAGACGACTGAATGTCAGTCGCAGGCATTGTCTTTACCCTCAGTAAAGGGACGGTATGTTGGAAGAGTTCCAAGCTAGATACCGTGACATACTAGACGATAAAGGCTGGATACATCGCTACTTAAGATGCTACCAAAGAGGCTGTTTGGGTGTATATTGGTTCATGAGATGAACTATGTTCCTCCCATTGTGTGACAATGGAGTTGTGGCTTATGCCAAGGAACGCAGGTCCCATCAGTGATCCAGACATATTCTAAGGCAGTATCACTTGATCATGGAGATGGTTGATCTCCAGGGTGATCGAGGTTAGGAGAGTAGACTCAGAGGACAACACGGCGGATCCACTCACGAAGGCCTGTTCCCAGAGAGAGACTTTTATGGGATGGTTGAGTATGAGACACTACAACCACTGCTACAGATGGCCCTAGTGCAAGTGGGAGATTGTTAGTTATATGTATGCCCTAGAGGCCATTACTGTACATTGGATGTATATTGTATTGGATGCTGGGACATATATAGGGATGACTTTCTTGCTCGACATAATAGTATGCTATCTGGTTAACCTTTACCTTAACGTGAATACTGATTGTCTCTCTGTTACATGTTGGTAAAGCCCTTAGGATGTGTACTTGACTACCTGGACTATGATGCGGATCATACTAGTGGGGACATGGTAGTCCATAAGTACATCCTTCAAAGTCCCTAGTCGTGGGTGTATCGAGACGGGGCATCGATATACCAGAGTAGACTAGCGTGTACCTTCTCGACCCATACAGATGGGCGATGGATGATCCCATATCCATTGGTGTTTGACATCGGAGATGATATACGGGTGCTCAGTAGAGACTGGGTACACTGGACGGACTCGCCGAGAACTCCCAGATGGTATTATACCTCACGTCAGATGGCAGTTCTCTGGTGACACTGGTACAGAGTAGTCTGTTGACCCGAGATCGTCATAGAGTCTTGTGTGGTTCCCACTGTGCTTTGATTTCCATCTTACCACGTCCAAGAGGGCGTGCAAAACGGTGGTTTTTGGGTACAGTCCCGAGTCACATGGAGGCAATGAGCGATAGGAGGGGATTCGTCTCTCCCGGTATAGGGAGTTGATGTTGCGCTGTGTTCGATTGGCTATAACAGGAAATCCCTAGCCAGGGTTGCTGAGATTTACTGGTAAGTGTTACCAGTAGTTTCTCGAATTATTATAGACCTCATATCGACACGACTTATCGAGCTATTGGGGTCTGACGTTTACCACCCCTAGGCGAGAAATGCGACATATCAGACGATCAGACCGGACTGTACGATAGTGTTACTGGTCGGATTCACTGGAGTGTGAGCGGGCTTGCTCGTCGATCTTCAGATCGCTCAATACTCGGGTGGCCGTTACGTTTAGCAGACCGCTTGCGGCTTGTGGGTGTTTGATATGATCATCACCTGCTGCCGGCGTATTGACGAGTCTTTAGAGTCCTACACAGAGGTTTCCTGGCTCAAGCGAAACGAAATAGGAGCGCATATGAGATATGTGCGGGACCGAGAATAATGCGTGTATGTGATACCGTATTTCATTCTCGCGATCAATGTGTCGAATGGTTGTATGCGATATAACCTAGTTATCGATTCAAGCGTTGATTCGATAAGCCGATACATTGTATACTAGTCGGTTGTGTGCGACATGACCGGATCATTGAATCAAGTGTTGATTTAATGATTTAATGCATAATTATATATTTGATATATTACTTTGCATTAACTAGTATTGGTTTACTTTAAATGGATTTTCTCACTTGGATGCACAAGTTGTATATGTGATATACTTTTTGTGCAAATGTTTGTATCATGTTTGATGATACATGTTAACTTGGTTAAATGTAAAGAATTAGACCATGGTTAAGATTATGATTAGGGTTTTCTTTTCTTTATTTATGTATTTATTCATTTTTGATAAATGAATAAAAGAAAGAGAAAAGAATGGTGGCTTCTTTTGTTGTTTAGTTAAAGCTTCATGAAGCTTTGACTAAGTCCACCATTCTTATCTCATCCTTAACCCTAACCATACCACTCAACCATGATTAATTCTCTACACTAAACCATGGTTCTAAGATGATAAGAATGGATTATTCTTTTCATTTAAGAATTAAGATAATATAACATTTCTTCTTCTTCTTCCTTGAACTCAAGAAGAAAAAGCTTTCTTCATCAATGGTGAATTGAGCAAACAAGTGAGAAATCCAAATCTAAAGTCTACCCAGTTCCTATTTCTTCATCCTCTACCTCTTGCCAAGTAGTAGAGTGTGTTTACTTCACAAGTTTCTTGACTTGGTGAAGTCGGAGCTTGATTTAGCGATGCCTCGACGTAGATCATCTTCGGCATGGACATCGACGACCTAGCTTGCCCATTCTCCGACGAAGCCGACTCTAGAGCCCAGGATGGATTTTGGACAGCGAGGAGACACCGTTGCGGAGCTATGGAGGTGGAGCACCGGATCTACAAAGGTTGTATTTCCGTATTCCTTTAGTTAAGGGTTAGCTAGTTTACTTTTCGCCTAGAAATCTAGCAAACGATCCGTAGTCGGGTCTCTCGGCACCGTTAATTTTTGAAACTGGCATGTTCGATGCCTTGTGAGACCTCATTAGGGTGCCTAGGAACCCTGCAGCTTCCCGAACGGATCTAATCCCCTTTATTGATAATTACCAAAACTCCTCACAGATCTTCATTCGGGTAAAGAAAGCGTTGAGATTTACTAGCATTTCCAAATCATCCCTAAACCTAGCCCTAGCAAGAATAGATCTAGATAATTAGTATAGATTAATTAGGTTTTTAGATTTAATAATTAATCCGAACACCCTTCGGAATTAACTCGTTAGAGCGAATCGGAAATTCACAACATCCCTGTGGACCGACCCGTACTCACCGGCTAGCTGCAATGCGACGCCGTTCTTGATTGCGGTTACAAATATTTTTGATCTATCTCTTAGAAAGCGCAAGCACGCTAAATCATTCAATCACTTCTCCTCATAATGCGCATGTGCGCTACGTGCAACGCACGTGTTCTCGCCACGCGCGCACCACATGAGAACATTTAATAATATTAAAAGGAGCCTGTTCTCCATATCTAGAAGCCCTACTTCTCCTCATAATGCGCATGTGCGCCACGTGCAACGCACGTGTGCCCGCCACGCGTGCACCATGCGCAACGCGTGTGCGCACCATATGAGAAATTCAATTATAGGGAGACTCGTTCTCCATAGGAGCTTGCTCCCCCCATAATGCGCATATCCGCAAGATCCATGTGCGCTACGTGCAAATATGAGCGTCCAACACATGCGACGCACGTGCGCCCAACACGTGCGACGCACTTGCGCCCAACACGTGCGACGCACTTGCGCCCAACACGTGCGACGCACGTGCGCGAACTCAAAGAAGCCTTTTTCAGCAGCGAGAAGCTTAAGCTCCAGCATGTTCTTCCTCCCTAATGAGGGAGACATGGTTCAAAGGGTACATCCCTCCACACCTTCGATATATGGCACTGTAATCTCTCAGTGTCGTCGGAGAGGTGATGGGTCCCAACGACCAATGATCCTTCTTTTTAAAATAAAAAAAAGAGAAGAAGAGAGAACATTGACAGAGAAACAGAGAAAGAATTCAGAGAACTCCTAAAAAGAAAGTTTGAGAAGAAATCAGGAAGAAAAAAGGTAAAAACCTTCATAAAATAGAAGAATTTCTTCTAATAGATCATTGATCTAAGAACAAGATCAATGATCTTCATATAATAATAAGTGCTTTGCACTCTTTTATGAACCACTGATTCTCTGAAAACAAGAAAAACAAGAAAAACAAGAAAAAACTTGTTTTCTTTGATCTAAATTGGATCAAGAAATTAAACAGTGCATTGCACTTTTTTATGAACCATTGGTTATAGAATCTTAAAGATTCTCAAGTTATTGAAATAGTGCTTTGAACTTGCAAAAACTGCACTGTTGCGCTCCTGGGTTGGCGCAAGCCACCAGAGAGCTCCACGTGTCAGCGTCTGAACCACTTACGCTATGCGTTTTTAAGATAGAGCCTTGCTCTCTGAAATTGGCGCAACTCACCAGAGCGCGCCACGTGTCAGCAGCGCAAGCGCAACGCACTAGCGCAGCGCACTGCGCTTGCGTGACACGTATCATCACTACAAGCTCTTGCGCTCAGTGATTGGCGCAAAGCGCCTGACAAATGCAAAACATTGTTTACTAAAGGGCCAGGCCCAAATCGAAAAGGCCTAATAGGCTAAAATAAATTGCAATGCAATAAAAGGGTAGAGCCCAAGTAAAATTGATGCTCTGCATCTTTTATAAAAAGGGCAGAGCCCAAATAAAATGCAGAGCCCAGACAAAATTGGTGTTCTGCCTCATTTATAAATGGGCAGAGCCCAAACAAAATAAAAAAGAAAATGCAATGCATTATTTAGAAATTGGCAAAGCCTAACACAGGCCTAATAGGCCGAAGATAAATAAAAACGTTAAACATTTTTCAACTGGACTTAGCCCAATCATGGCCGTAAGTCCTCAAATTAAATTGACTGAGCACAACTGCTCTCTTAAATCAATTTACATCCGGTTCGAGGGTACATCTCCGAACTCCTTTGACTCCTATCGTTGTAATCCTTCAACGACATCAGAGAGGTGATGGGTCCTGACAACCACACATCAACACGGACTGTGGGGTCCTTAAACTCATGGACTTAAGTGTCCTTAAACCAAAACACGGATTGTGGGATCCTTAAACCCGTGGACTTAAGCGTCCTTAAACTACCTATGGACCACCATGTCCCTACACTGGAATATGGACCACCACGTCCCTAAACTGGAAATGGATCTAGACGATCCCGTTAAGTTGATCTTGGTCTCAAATCAGACTAACGTATCCTTAACAAACATTTAAGTTGATCTTAGCCTCAAATACGGCTAACGTATCCTTAAACTAAAACCCAAATCTAAGAAAGTATGGATTTGGACTAATCCACGCCCTACGGGCGACGGCATCACTTAGTCTCCGTACACAATCCACGGACAACCAAAAACAAAACAAACACCCACGACACGAAGTGAAATTCTGGAGAAGGAGAAAGTTGTTACCGCGATGCGGTAGCGTAATTAACTGCAGGGGCTTGCGCCTGCAGGGAAGAGCGTCCCCACAATCAAAAACCCCTCAAGCGAGGGGGAATCTGACGAAGTCTGCTACATCGGTCGCATCCGTCTAAACCTCCGATACACGGTGCCATAAATCAACCTGGCATCTTCGGAGAGGTGGACGGATAAAACCAAATAGCATCTGCCCCGAATCTCAGGCAAGACGTCCTAATTTCGTCGCCGTCGTTCGGAGGGGAACAGATTCTGGCACGCCCGGTGGGACTTTTTCCTCTTTCCACTCCACACTTCGTATGTAGTGTTTTTCCCGCGATCAAATAATCGCGGTGTGTATGTTTTTGGTTGCCCTTAGGGGAGTGGATATTGAAGCCGACATTTCGTCTCTATGAAGAATGGCATTTGCTCCCACCCTAGCAACTCAGGCTCTGTCATACCCGGCGGAGTCAAGTCGATGCTCCCACCTCCCACCCTCGGTGCCTCAATGCCGATGGAGGAAGCCTAGAGGATGTCTGTCGCCCACAGGCAGGCTCCCCAAGCAGCAGCCTTGCCGATGGAATCGGTCCTTAAACAGCTGGCACATGCCAAAGATCACGGTCGACGTAGGGGGAAGAATATTCAAGCTATTCAAGAAATCAATGGCTTCAAATTGCACTAACTGCAACAGCAACTCTCGCTCTGTCCCATCTGGAGGAGTAACCTACGGGCCCTAAGCGGCCTCCCTTTTCACTATGCCAGTGGAGCAGGTAATTCAAGCCACCACTGAGCTCTTCTTCAGGACCATACTCCAGCCAACGAGCTTCAGCGCTCCTGTACCATCGCAAGAAGCTCCCAAGAAGTCGTTTTTCAGCGCTCCCGTGCTTATTTACGTCCTACTTTGCATTATACTATATATAAGCACAAAAAAAAATTGTGATAATAAAAGAGTAGAAAGTGAAAAATTATATTTAAAAGATAGGAATAGTTTAAGAAAAACATGAAAGTTAGATGTTTTCTTAAATGAAACTAGTAATAAGTAGTTATGAGCTGTTGTCCCAAGGTTAGTAAGATGAAGGAAATTACTAATCTGAGGATAAAAATAAGCCTGAAAAATAGTTCCTATTCTGGAAGCCAAACATTTGAACGTTGATACCCTACTATACGCACTTACACACATCTTGAAACTCGGGATAGTAGATGATACCTTGAAATGCTCTTGTCTAGAAGCCAAAGTATGAGGAAAATAAAAGTGGAGAATAAAAGATAAAATGGTGAAAAGAAAAATGAACACTGGTTTTGTTATCACCGAGGTAGCAATAAAAAAATATAGCGATGGTGCTTTATCACCTAGTGCCTTAGACCAACTGGTTTGGGAGCCACTGCTAAGCCTTAGGTGTTGCAAGACGAGGAAAAACACCTAATTAGCAAGCACATGAGTAATCGATCGGTTAGTACCTCAAGAAGTATTAACGGTCGCATGAAGAATGTGTGAGCAAATTCTATCTAAATATCTATTAAAAAGTACTAAGGTAGATGAACAAGAGTATGATTGCTTGAATTGAATTCTCTGAGTGTAGGGATGTCCAGTTCACACACGTAGGGGTATATGATCAATGTTTGGAAGAAAGGTAGGAATGAAAACTAAAGACGATATTTTATTAAAGGATAATATGATTTCTAACATTTTTTTCATGACCATTAAGATAGGGCTCATAGCAACTGAAAAGCTGGTAGAGTTGAAAACTCTTATTTTCAAGATTCTTTCTTTTATAGTTCTTATCTTTATATAACTTTCACCATCTCTCTTTTATCATACGATTTTGTGGGTGTAATCCGCTGAAAACCCTCAGGAGACAACACCCCTCCTACTAGGGATATACCACTGGTGCCGAGTAAGGAAGACCGGGGGCAACTCTCCTTCTGGACTGACTCCGCCGACTCCAACGGCGGAAATTGATGCTGTTGTTCTAACTGGAAACAGCTTTGAACCATTTAGGAAGGTCCACAAGAACTCTCCGACCGCTGTGCTGAAAAGATCTCCTCCACCTATGGAGAGTGCTACAAAGGTGAAGCCGGAAAAGCCCCCTCAACGGCTGTCCTATAAAATCTACAAGGTCTGGTTCAGTTCAGTTCTCCCATCACGGTATACTCGAGACCATCCTTAAAATACTTCATACACTGATGTTGTGTAGAAGGGATGATGTTGTACTCGTGTAACCATGGTCGGCCAAGCAGAGCATTGTAGCATGTCTTGGCGTCTATGACGTGGAACTTAATGTCCGTGATGAGTAGTCCAAAGCGTAGCGTCAGCATCACAGACCCACATCGGTCTTCGAAGCGAGCTCGTACTTGTCACATGATAACAATATCAAAAGAAGAGCCCGAGAATATGGATGACCTTCCCTGGTGCTTCGAAAACAGCAATGATGAGGTGATCTCAGAATTTCCACCAGCACCGAAAGAGCTGGAGGATGGAATACATACTACCGCAGATAACCTCAAGAAGATTGATTTGGGAACGGCAAGTGACCCGCGGCCCACATTCGTCAGCGAGCTGCTATCTGAAGAAAGGGTGGTTGCGTTAAAGGACGTGCTTTTACAGCATAGAGATTGCTTCGCGTGGAACTATTCCGAAATGCCGGGGCTAGATCCAGAAATTGCTGTGCACAGATTGGAGATATCTCCGGACGTCAAGCCGGTCAAACAGGCACCAAGAAGAATGCGGCTCGAGCTTGAGATGAGTATCAATGCTGAGGTCAAGAAGCTGATTGACTCCGGCTTCATCCAGGAAGTTCAATACCCTGAATGGATCACCAACATCGTCCCGGTGATGAAGAAAAATGGGACAGTGCGCATATGCGTGGATTTCCGGGATCTCAATAAAGCCTGCCCGAAGAACGATTTCCCAGTGCCAGTCACCGAACTGATGATAGACAATACGTCCACTCACGAGGTTTTCTCCTTCATGGACGGCTCATCAGGGTATAATCAGATAAAGATGCATCCCGAAGACCAGAAGCACACCGCCTTCAGGACCCCTTTGGGTATATTCTGCTACAAGGTGACGCCCTTCGGTTTAAAGAATGCTGGTGCCACCTATCAGAGGGCCATGACGAAAATCTTTGATGACCTTATACACGAAATCGTCGAAAGCTATATCGACGATCTCGTGGTTAAAAGCAAATCATACGAGGAACATCTCGAGCATCTGAAAACCGTATTTTAACGCCTTCGACTATACAACTTGAAGATGAACCCTCTCAAGTGTGCATTCGGAGTTTCCTCGGGCAAATTCCTGGGATTCATCATCCAACATCGAGGTATTGAGATAGATCCGTCAAAGATCAAGGCGATCATGGAAATGCCTCCGCTAAGGACTCTCAAACAGCTGCGGTCTCTCTAAGGGAAGCTCGCGTATATACGGCGATTTATAGCCAACCTTTCAGGCAAGAGCTGTCCTTACAGCCACCTGATGAAGAAGGGAACCCCGTTCATCTGGGATCATAAATGCCAAGACTTGCTGGACGAAATCAAGCAGTACCTCCAGAATCCGCCAGTGTTAGCTGCTCCGGTTAAGGGAAAACCTCTCATCCTTTATACAACCGCCCTCGAAGGTGCCTTAGGTGCATTATGGGCACAAGAGAACGATCAAAGGAAGGAGAGAGCTCTCTATTACTTAAGTCGAGTTCTACTGGGGGCAGAAAGCAACTATTCCCCTATTGAAAAACACTGCCTGGCGTTGATTTTCGCGATAACAAAGCTCAGGCACTATGCGTTGGCGCATGAGGTCCGTCTCATTTCGAAGGTGGACCCTCTTAAATATTTGATGTCAAAGGCCATACTAACGGGGCGACTCGCTAAATGGGCCCTGCTCTTGATGGAGTTCTCGATAACATATCAACCTCTCAAGGCAGTGAAAGGCCAGGCCATCGCCGACTTCCTCGCTGAGCATCCGATACCTGCCGATTCTCCTCTGAATTGCAAGCTGCCAGACGAACATGCGTTTGACGCAATCGACGGTGGTGATACCCGATGGGAGCTTTATTTCGATGGAGCATCCTCTATGAAGAAGCGCAAACAAAGTACACCCATAATCAAATCGGGGGTAGGCCTTATCTTCGTGACTCCATAAGGAGGGATAATGCGTTTTGCTTTCTCCTTAACAGAACCGAGGACAAACAATGAAGCCGAATACGAAGCTTTGATAGCAGGCCTCGAGATCGCCATCGATATGGAAATTGAAAACCTCCTCATATACGGAGATTCCCAACTGGTCGTTAGTCAAGTAAACGACGACTACCAAACGTGCAAACAAGAGTTGGTGAAGTACGGCAAAAAGGTGCAGCAACTGTTGACCCAAATCCCTTCCTATACTTTGGAAAACATACCGCACGCAGAAAATAGCAAAGCGGACGCATTGGCTAAGCTCGCTAAGGAACTGGCTGATGAGAACCTCGATGACGTAAGAATCGTGGTGCAAAGCCGTCGGATACTTGCCCCAGCGGAAATATCTCCGGAATCATCCGAAGAAAAGGGAGCGACTGAGCAGACGACCCTGCAAATAAAAGATCGGGAAAATACCAAGGATTGGAGAGAAATCTTTATAGACTACTTCAAATACTGTTGAGCGTCCGAAGATGCGTCCTCAAGACATCAGCTTATGAAACGAGCTCTGTCTTTCGCCTTCGTCAATGATACTCTGTACAAGAGGTCATTTGATTCTTTGTGGTTGAGATGTCTGGGACCTGACGAAGCGAAAAGAGTCATTCAGGAAGTTCACGACGGACTCTGCGGTTCTCACCAAGCAGGCCCAAAGATGAAGTTGAAGATCAAACGGATGGGCTACTACTGGCCCACGATGATTCAAGACTGCCTTGAGTATGAGAAGCAGTGCCACTCATGCCAAATTCATGGGGACTTCATCCACCAGCATCCAAATCCACTCCATCCAACGGTGGCTAGCTGGCCATTCGAAATGTGGGGAACTGACATAGTCGGCCCCATCGAACCAGCATCGTCCAAGGGACATCGTTTCATCCTGGCGACGAATGACTACTTCTCCAAATGGGCAGAAGCAGTACCATTAAAAGAAGTGAAGACGGAGAATATCCTCCATTTCTTCAAGACGCACGTCATATATCGGTTTGGAACTCCGCGACAGATCATCTCCGATAACGGGCCTGCTTATTGAAGCCACAAGATCAGTCGCTTCGCGCAACAACACAATATAGACTGGAGATATTCCTCGGTTTATAATCCGCGAGCTAATGGTCTAGCTGAGGCTTTCAACAAGACCTTGACGAAGATCATGAAGAAAACGGTGTCCCGAAATAAGAAGGACTGGCACGAGAGACTATAAGAAGCTCTCTGGGCGTATCGAACTACGTTCAAGACGGCCACGAACACAACGTCGTACGCGTTGGTATTCGGTACAGAAGCAGTACTCCCCCTCGAGATAGAGTTACCCTCTCTACGAGTGGCAGTCCACTACAAGCTGACGGAAGAAGAAAATGCGCATCTTCGGCTTGAGGAACTTGATGCCCTTGATGAAACCCGGCTCATAGCGCAACAAAATCTGGAGGCTTATAAAGCAAAGATGACGCGCTCATATGAAAGATTGATCCGGCCGAGGACATTCCGCCAAGGAGAACTCTTGCTAGTGGTCAAAAGGCCTATGATCCCCAATCGCGCCAAGCGGGGAAAATTCGAGCCAAACTATGAAGTCCCGTACATCATAGACAAGGTCTACCAGGGTGGAGCCTATTTACTCATGGATATGCACGGTGAAAGGCCTTTCAGGCCAATAAATGGTCGCTTCCTAAAGAAATACTATGCTTAGCGAGTTACCGCCTAGGTCAATGATAGATGACGATGACTATGTCCGCTCACTATCTTCCTAAGCTCAAACTTTATAAGCAGTAGCCAGCCTTCTCCTGGATGGACCGAAACGTCCTTAAACTAATGGCGGACCGAAACGTCCTTAAACTAATGAAGGACCGAAACGTCTTTTAACTACTACCACAGCATCCTTAGGCTGACGAGATATATAAAAAAACTATAAAAAAATATAATAATAAAATATAATAAACGGTATGTCCATAAGCAAAATGGGCACGGATGAAAACCCGAAAGGGCTCCGTGAGTAAAAACAGCAGGGCCACCGGCGATTGTTCATGAAAACCCGAAAGGGCGCGACCTCGTAAAAAAAAGAATAAAAAGAATAAAAAAACCGGTATGTCCACAAGCAAAATGAGCACGGATGAAAACCTGAAAGGGCTCCGTAAATAAAAACAGCAGGACTACCGGCGAGTGTTTGTGAAAACCCGAAAGAGCGTAACCTTGTTAAAGGACACTTACAAGGTCCTCTCGACCTTGTAAGGAGAAACCGCCCGCGTGAGATCCTTACGACTCACAAGGGAGCAACACACTTAGGGATCCCCACGATTCCTAAGGAGAAAATACACTTGCGAGATCCTCACAACTCGTAAGGAGAACTCTCTTATGGGACCCTCACGGCTCATAAGATTTGAAAGTCTTAAGTTACAGAGACCTAAACCTGTGCTTAAGCAACCCCCACAACTTCCAATATTGCCCTACAAGTGGTTCAATACTGACCCTTGTATACAATCTACGGGCGCGAATAAACATTTCCCTAACCAAGTCCCATCCGTGACTGGGGATATGTACGCATGATAAACAACCCTTATAAGTCCTCTCGACTTACAAGGAGAAAACCCTCTTATAGGATCCTTACGACTTACAGAGGAACATACACTTGGGAATCCTCACGATTCCTAAGGAGAAAATGCACCTACAAGATCCTCACGACTTGTAGGGAGAAATACCTTTGTGAGACTCTTACGGCTCATGAAGTTAAAAGCCTTAGTCGACAGGACCTTAACCCTGTTCGCTAAGCCACCTTTGTTCGACATCGACAGAGGAAAATGATGATTCGCTCCTGGCAACATCCCAGATGTAGTGGTGCTGATGCCGAAATTGGTGTCTAATTTCAGGTTTACGGCAAAAAGCCGGTAGGCCGCACATGCATACGAAATAGCCGAAATGATTGGGCAACTCGCAATAAAAAGCCGCGAGTAAAAATAAAATAAATAGCCAAAATGATTGGGCACCGCGAAAAATAGCCGAAATGATTGGGCAATCGCGACTTTCGCGATGTAAAAAGCTGAAATGATAGAGCATTGCAGAAAGAAATAAAAAAAATGAAAGAATGAAACTTTTGCCCTGCAGGTAAGTCCATAGTGACCCCTGTATACAATCCATGGGCATAAACAAAAAAAGGAAAGGGGACTACATTTCCCCACCAGGCTGTGTCAAAGGGAAGTCAGATCTCGACGACCATATCTACAGCCTGGAGACCAACAGCGGCGTTCCTCCTCATTCCAGCAGGACACGGACGTGACATCACCAATCGGAGCCACGGTAAAGTCCCCAGTTCCAAGACTCTACGGTTCACAGACAACCTAGAGTGTAATACCTTAGGATGTGTTTAGTGGCTATTTATATTTAAATAAAGGGTTTTTAATAAAAAGTTTACCAAATTGAGTTTCAAATATTTTTCCCAATTTAATAAATATTTTTCTAGAATTTTCCTAGGCTTGCACACACATGTGCATGTAAACTAGGGTTTTAAAATGAGGTAATACCATGATTAACAACCATGGTGGGTTTAATCATGGGGATTAAGTCTTTTGGGTTTTAATTAAGTTTAATTAGTTAATTGATGGTTGCTTTAATTTGAATTTCCCTTTTTAGTGTTGACTTGGTGAGAATGAGAGAGAGAGAGAATGCATCATGGCAAAAGCCATGCTTGCATTTAATGAAGAGAGAGAGTGGAGGGGTTGACATTTGGAGTTATGATTTTCTCTCATTCTTGTGTTCTTTTCTCTCAACCCCACTCTCACACTCACACACCCACACCATCTCAGCAGCAGTAGCAAGCACCCATAGCAGCAGTAGCAAGCATCCACAGCAGCAGCAGCAACCATCTCAGCAGCACCAACAAGCATCACAGCAGCAGCACCAGTGAACAGCAGTAGCAGCAGTTAGCAGCAGCAACAGCCACAACTCCAGCTGCAGTTCCTTCCCTCCACTTCTTCTTCTTCCTCCAGCTCCCTAGGGTCGAGTGTGGGGTATACTTCCTGAACTTACTCCCTAGTTTGCTTAATTAGTGTAGCTTAGCTTCGATTAGTGGTTATTGGTGCGTTTTAATGCAATATGTGGTGATTAGTGGGAACCATGACCAAGTGATGTATGATTTGGTTTTAGTAAGTTGATGGAGTGTTGTTAGGGCCATATTAACCCAGCTTAGCCCCCAATTGCACTAAAATACCAACAGATCCCTATTTGATGCAAATTCTTCGTTTTAAAGCAAATTTTGACTTTCTGTAAACTACTATCAACCCAGTGGGTTCAGAATAATTTTGAGATGACTGCAGTATAGTTGTTATGTGCTGATCCCCCAGGTAAAACCCGACCCCCATACGACTTGTGCAGGCCGCCGAAATATTGTTTCTGGCCGCAATTTGCGGCCAGATGGGGAGGGTTTGGGTTGGGGTTTGGTCCTATAGGTGTCTGCTGCATCCTTTAGACTCGTGGCATGTATAATTTTGTATGATTCTTGCTGCAGAAAAATCTGGAGCTAATTACTCTATTTCTCGTATTAAAAACCTTCGCGACACGCGTGATACGCATGTGGTTTGGGGTTTCTGTGTATCGCGACGCGTCGGGGTAGTTTCATGCGCGTAATCACACGTTTTTGCGTATCGCGCACACGCGCGCTTGATTTGCGACACGGGTTTCTAGTTTGACCTTAATGTCACGATTTTGTGGATTTGAGCTTATGTGTGATATATTGTGTGATTCTAGGTTCGCAGGCGAGTGAGACGGACGCGGCGAAGAAGGGAAAGCAAGTCGTCGGCTACACTTAGCGCGAGACTTCGGTGAGTAGATTTAACATTTACGGGGATATCGCCCACATGGCGTTATGCATCAGGGCTGATAGGACCTTATAGTTATATATTGCATTTACCTAAATTGACTGTTATGTATACTATTGTTGCATACTGCATTCCCTGCCATATGTATGTAAACTTAGAATTGATAGAACACCGCACTATTACTAACGGTTCATGTTGCACGAGCACTAATCTGCATATTACACACACACCGTTAGTAATTGCCATGACACACTCACTGTAGAATTGCCATGATTATATTGCTGTAGTTCATTTCATATATGATTCGTTATGATTTCATAGAAATTGGGAGCCGCAAGATGTCTTTGAAAACTGAAACTATTTTAAAAAGCGGTTCTCCCTTGTACCTACATTATGACTTGATGTACATAGCACATCGCATTTGATTTACTCATTGGTGTTGGATTTCCATGTGATTTCTGGTTTTGAGGACCGTGGAATTAATTAAAGAAAAGATGCACTATTTGAAAACCCGGTTCCTCGTGATATGATATTTTGGTGCGTCCACCACGCGTTTTCTCGGTGCTGAGACATGTGCTTGAAACCCGATTCGAGGAGTTGGATGATCCGTTTGCGGGTTCGTGGTGGACCCGGAATGGTTCCCCGGGACGAGAAATGTTTTCCGTGGAGTAGATGATGAGTCTGGCAGGGTGGCGAGTACCTACCGGTGATTGGTTGGACCTGGTGGTTATCCGGAGGATACTGACCAGAGTCGAGAGATGGATGCGGGATGATCCGTACTGCTGGGGCCGAGGGCCGATACCGCAGACGGAGCACGTGGGCTGATCCGGACTGACGGAGCCCGATATATGAGGATTTGCGTGTCGATACTGGACACGAGTATTTTATGATATTTTGTGTGCCGATGTTGGGCACTCGTGATTCTCAGAGATTTACAGGATTTGAGGGCCGAGGAGAGTGCCGGCGCCTGAGTTTATTTGGGATTTGGGTGCAGTTTGGGGCACCGATTATTCTTCCATGTTGATATTTCCATGTAGATGTTGTTTATCCCATGCTCAGCATTATTTATCATGCATTTCATCCTGTAGTCGTTTTACCAGACAGAGCATTTGCATGATTATTGCACCTACTGCTTGTCGCATATAGATCTTACTTGCTGGCATATGATAGAGTAGCGCAGTACGTGCATGCTCGCGATTACCTTTATATATTATCTCTATTCACGAGTTGGCAACCCACCCCCGTTGTGCCACAGTATTTGCAGGTTGCCCTTCAAAGTAGTCACGGCAGGCTGCCTTTTGCATCTTTTGGCTACAGATACCACTACAGTTGGTGCGAGAGCTGTTTCGCTTTTAGGTGGGTTGTGGTATCTGATTACTTTTATTGTATCCCTTTTGTATCTAGTATTCTCCATCTACCATATATGTACTGGACTTAATGACAGTGTGAGGACGACGATGTATATTTTTTTGGTATTCTGGTGTCGAGCTCGTGGGAGCCGACTGTTTTTATATGCAGTTTATATTTCTGTGATGTTTACTTATTGCTCATTCTTCGCTACGGCGTCGTATATTACTCTTGTGATGATGGTTTCCGCCGTTGGGCGTGAATGCTCCCGTTTGGGAATGTTTTGTTTCATTATATCTCATTTTCACTCATATCCTGTTTTATACCCGGTCTCGGGATTACTTTTACAAAGGAAATGCTGCCAAAATTCTTTAAATGATGACGTAACTTTAAAAGAACTTATTGAACTATTTAAGGTTTTCTAAATGTCTTAATTAAATGTTTTCAACACTTGCTACTTTTAAATGGTTTTGATTTCTGGGTTCAGCTTACTTAGTCGCGTTACGCCTGTAGACGTAGCGTGGTTAAGTGCCGGTCACGAGTCGAAATATTCGGGTCGTGACATAGAGTCAGCCAATGACCTCCGTCTCGGAAACAAGTCAGCCAATGACCTTCGTCTCGGAAACAAGTCAGTCAATGATCTCCGTCTCGGAAACAAGTCAGCCAATGACCTCCGTCGTGGAAATAAGTCAGCAAATGACCTCCGTCGCGGAAACAAGTCAGCCAACAACCTCCGTCTCGGAAACAAGTCAGCCAATGACCCCCGTCGTGGAAACAAGTCAGCCAATGACCCCCGTCTTAGAAACAAGTCAGCCAATGACCTCCGTCGCGGAAACAAGTCAGCCAATGACCTCAGTCTCGGAAACAAGTCATCCAATGACCTCCGTCGCGGAAATAAGTCAGCCAATGACCTCCGTCTCGGAAACAAGTCGCCAATGACCTCCGTTGCGGAAAAAAGTCAGCCAATGACCTCCGTCGCGGAAAAAAGTCAGCCAATGACCTCCGTCGTGGAAAAAAGTCAGCGAACGACCTCCGTCTCGGAAACAAGTCAGCCAACGACCTCTGTCTCGGAAACAAGTCAGCCAATGACCTCTGTTGCGGAAACAAGTCATCCAATGACCTCCGTCGCGGAAACAAGTCAGCCAATGACCTCCGTCTCGGAAACAAGTCAGCCAATGACCTCCGTCGCGGAAACAAGTCAGCCAATGACCTCGGTCTCGGAAACAAGTCAGCCAACGACCTCCGTCTCGGAAACAAGTCAGCCAAGGACCTCCGTCTCGGAAATAAGTCAGCCAACAACCTCCGTCGCGGAAACAAATCAGCCAATGACCTCCTCGTCGGAACAATGCTCCGACCCGGAAACAAGTCAGCCAACGACCTCCCCGTCGGAGCAATACTTCGACTCGGAAACAAGTCAACTCACCAACCACTTACGAGTCCGCTCGACTTGTAAGGGAGAAAATTCTCTTATAAGATCCTTACGACTTATAAGAGAAAACTCACTTAGGAATCCTCACGATTCCTAAGGAGAAAATACACCTACGAGATCCTCTCGATCCGTAGGGAGAAAAGTCTTTATGAGACCCTCACGGCTCATAAAGTTGAAAAGTCTTAGGTGGCAGATCCTACCCCTGTCTTCTAAGCCATTACTGCCCTACAAAGAGGTTAAGATGGACCATCTATGAGCCACACTTGCTAAAGCTACATGCCATTGAAATGGAGAAGTTACTCATGAGCATATAAACTACTTCACACCAGAGTAAAACATAAAGAAATAGAAGGGTGTGGCTCATGGAATTGAGAGTTTGGAACTATATCTTTTAAGAGTCGAGATTTGAGTCAATGATAAATGACGACGCTTGTGTCCGCGCGTTATCTTCTCAGATCAAGTTTCTGAAAGTTATATACCAACCCGAAACTGGTCATATGCTATGCATTACTCTGCACTACTTCACCCATATATATACTTACACGGGCAAAGTAGTGGGGGGCATTTGTTCCCTCCAAAAATTTCTGCGCAAAAGAGTCCAAGGTATCAAATGGCAGCGATACGCTTAAGAAAATGCGAACCAGTATCTTCCGGCCTGTATTTTGATAAACTCCCCAATGAGAAACTATTAAATTATGATGTTATTGAAAGCATCTCGAAAAAAACTTCAATTTGATATATTATGGGCCTCATAATTCATCCGGGATCAAAAGTTATGAGCAAATGTGTTATGCACATGTGATCTAAGAATGAAGATGCGAACCAGTATTTTCTGAGCTGTATTTTGACAAACTCCGGAATGAGAAACAGATAAATTCTGATGGTATTGAAAGCATCTTGAAAAGACCTTCGATTTGATATATTATGGGCCTCATAATTCATCCAGGATCAAAAGTTATGAGCAAATGTCTATGCACATGTGATTTAAGGAAGAATATGCGAACCGGTATTTTCCGAGCTGTATTTTGACAAACTCCGGAATGAGAAATGGCTAAATTCTGATAATATTGAAAGCATCTCAAAAAGACCTTCGATTTGATATATTATGGGCCTCATAATTCATCCGAGATCAAAAGTTATGAGCAAATGTGTTATGCACATGTAATCTAAAATAATGCTCTACTACATGGGGAATGCATTTTTTAGTCCCACGTCGGGAAAAGGAGAGATGGCTTCTCTACCACTCCCATATAAATAAGAGGGGATACCTCTTAGAAAGGGTAGAGTTCAATCCTCAAAATATTCAATACTCAAAGGAGCTTAGTTCTCCAAAGGAGCTTAGTTCTCCAAGATAGGAGCATGCTCCTCCCCATAATGCGTATATGCGCAAGCGCCACGTGTGCCCGCCACGCGCGCACCACGTGCAATGCGCACTACAGGAGAACATTTAATAATATTAGGTGGAGCCTGTTCTCCATATATAGAAGCCCTGCTTCTCCTCATAATGCGCATGTGCGCCACGTGCAACGCACGTGTGCTCGCCACGCGCGCAGCACGTGCAACGCACGTGCGCACCACATGAGAACATTTAATAATATTAAAAAGAGCCTGTTCTCTATATATAGAAGCCCTGCTTCTCCTCATAATGCGCATGTGCGCCACGTGCAACGCACGTGTGCCCGCCACGCGCGCACCATGTGCAACGCACGTGCGCACCACATGAGAATATTCAATTAAAGGGAGACTCGTTCTCCATAGGAGCTTGCTCCCCCCATAATGCGCATATCCGCAAGATCCATGTGCGCTACGTGCAAATATGAGCGCCCAACACGTGCGACGCACGTGCGCCCAACACGTGCGACGCACGTGCGCCAACTCAAAGAACCCTTTTTCAGCAGCGAGAAGCTTAAGCTCCAGCCTGTTCTTCCCCCCTAATGAGTGAGACATGGTTCAAAGGATACATCCCTCCACACCTTCGATATATGACACTGTAATCTCTCAGTGTCGTCGGAGAGGTGGTGGGTCCCAACGACTAATGATCCTTCTTTCTAAAATAAAAAAAAGAGAAGAAGAGAGAACATTGACAGAGAAACAGAGAAAGAATTCAGAGAACTCCTAAAAAGAAAGTTTGAGAAGAAATCAGAAAGAAAAAAAGGTAAAAACGTTCATAAAATAGAAGAATTTTTTCTAATAGATCATTGATCTAAGAACAAGATCAATGATCTTCATATAATAATAAGTGATTTGTACTCTTTTATGAACCACTGGTTCTCTAAAAACAAGAAAAACAAGAAAAACAAGAAAAACTTGTTTTCTTTGGTCTAAATTGGATTAAGAAATCAAACCGTGCCTTGCACTTTTTTATGAACCATTGGTTATGGAATCTTAAAGATTATCAAGTTATTGAAATAGTGCTTTGCACTTGCAAAAACTGCACTGTTGCGCTCCTGGGTTGGCGCAAGCCACCAGAGAGCGCCATGTGTCAGCATCTGAACCACTTGCGCTATGCGCTTTTAAGATAGAGCCTTGCTCTCTGAAATTGGCGCAACTCACCAGAGCGCGCCACGTGTTAGCAGCGCAAGCGCAGTGCACTAGCGCAGCGCACTGCGCTTGAGTGACACGTGTCATCACCACAAGCGCTTGCGCTCAGTGATTGGCGCAAAGTGCCTGACAAATGCAAAACATTGTTTACTAAAAGGGCCAGGCCCAAATCGAAAAGTCCTAATAGGCTAAAATAAATTGCAATGCAATAAAAAGGCAGAGCCCAAGTAAAATTGATGCTCTGCATCTTTTATAAAAAGGGCAGAGCCCAAATAAAATGAAGAGCCCAGACAAAATTGGTGTTCTGCCTCATTTATAAATGGGCAGAGCCCAAACAAAATAAAAAAGAAAATGCAATGCATTATTTAGAAAGGGGCAAAGCCCTAACACAGGCTTAATAGGCCAAAGATAAATAAAAGCGTTGAACATTTTTCAACTGGACTTAGCCCAATCATGGCCATAAGTCCTCAAATTAAATTGACTGAGCACAGCTGCTCTCTTAAATCAATTTACATCCGGTTCGAGGGTACATCTCCGAACTCCTTTGACTCCTATCGTTGTAATCCTTCAACGACGTCAGAGAGGTGACAGGTCATGACAACCACACATCAACACGGACTGTGGGGTCCTTAAACTCATGGACTTAAGCGTCCTTAAACCAAAACATGGATTGTGGGATCCTTAAACCCGCGGACTTAAGCGTCCTTAAACTACCTGTGGACCACCATGTCCCTAAACTGGAATATGGACCACCACGTCCCTAAACTGGAAATGGATCTAGACTATCCCGTTAAGTTGATCTTGGTGTCAAATCAGACTAATGTATCCTTAACAAACGTTTAAGTTGATCTTAGCCTCAAATGCGGCTAACATATCCTTAAACTAAAACCCAAAACCCAAATCTAAGAAAGTACGGGTTTGGACTAATCCACGCCCTACGGGCGACGACATCACTTAGTTTCTGTATACAATCCACGGGAAACCAAAAATAAAACAAACACCTACAACACGAAGTGAAAATTCTGGAGAAGGAGAAACTTGTTACCGCGATGCGGTAGCGTAATTAACTGCAGGGGCTTGCGCCTGCAGGGAAGAGCGTCCCCACAATCAAAACCCCCTCAAGTGAGAGGGAATTTGACGAAGTCTGCTACATCGGCCGCATCCGTCTAAACCTCCGATACACGGTGCCATAAATCAACTTGGCATCTTCGGAGAGGTGGACGGATAAAACCAAATAGCATCTGCCCCGAATCTCAGGCAAGACGTCCTAATGTTGTCGCCGCCGTTCGGAGGGGAACATATACTTATTCTAATCCTACGGTCTCCTAGAAACCCTACTTGCTAGGTATCCAAGCCTCGCATAAAAACACACACACACACACACAATATATAGATATCCAATTCTACGGTTGCGGGGGTGCTATACGCCATCCACCCGACTTTCTCCGTAGATATACATCTACTCACCTCAATTCTCGCTTGCCGAAGTCGATGATGCCTTGTTCTCCCTTGTCTTTCAAAAGTCCACGCGAAGGTACCTACAGTTCAAGCACGTTGTATTGTAAACAAAAATCCAATAAGAAACCCGAATCGAAGTTCATAGAAATCCATATCCAAAACAGATACGACACGCGAAGCGCACCTAGGTTAGAACTGTAGGGTTACCTAGCACGACAGCAAGGTTTGAGGAGGCATCGTCCATACCATTTTCAAAAGTTTGCCATTCTAAACAACCCTAACCCTAGAATCTTAACTAGAGATTTAGACAATCCTTTATGTAAACATCTTTACATCTAAGTGAATATGGAATACAACCTTTGTAGACCGGTCCATCACTTCAAATGCTCCGTATAGAAGTCCCTTCGCTCCAAGTAGTGGTGATCCGGACTCTCCGTAGGCTCCACTAGTCGAAATGAACGAGCTTGCTTAATGATCTTCGAGGCCAAAGATGATCTACTTTGAGGAGACTCTAACTCAGGCTACCTCTTCACTAATGGATGATTTAGTGAAGCAAACAACCTACACTATATAGCTAATATGGTATAGATTGATGAAGTAGGAATTTAGCTCACTTTAGAATATTTTTCCTCACTCTCTTTTTCACCTCAAGAAAACTCAAGTAAAGAACAAGAGATGAAGAAGATGAAGCATCAATGTGAACCATTGGTGAGAAAATATCTAATATAAACTCTTGTAGAGACTTAACTAAAGCCAAGGTAATGGTTAGGTTAAATAATATCTAGAGTAAAACAAAAGTTAGTGGAGATTAGGTCAGGGATTCCAGAAGCTTCTCCAAGCTTCACAACCATGCTAATTTCCACCTATTTTTGTTTTTCTCCAAATAATTAAAACCTCACATTATCTTTGTTTGGATGTGAGTCTCTACACCCAAGTTCCATGTATCATCAAGCATGATACATTTATCAAAATACATTAAATATATATATATATATATATATCATATATGTATATGTATATATATCATATATGTATATGTATATATAAAATGTAAATGAAGAAAAGAAAATTCTTAAGTGAGCTAATTTTAGTTAATGTAAACTAGTATATCAAATATACAATTATACATTAAACTATCAAATCAACACTTGATTTAATAATCCGGCTATATCACATATAACCGACTAAAATCATATGTATCAACTTATCGAATCAACACTTGATTCGATAACCCGACTATATCACATATAACCGACCGATACTATTATCGCGAGAATAGAATACGGTATCACATACTCATACTAATCTCGGTCCCGCACATATCACATATGTGCTCCTACTTCGTTTCGCCTGAGCCAGAAAACCTCTGTGTAGGACTCTAAAGACTCGTCAATACGCCGGCAGTAGGTGATAATCATTTCAAGCACCCACAATCCTTCAGCGGTACTAGCTGGACGTAACGGCTAACCGGGTATTGAGCGATCAGAAGATCAACAAGCAAGCCTGCTCATTCTCCTGTAAAGTCTGTCAGTAACACTACCATACAGTCAGGTCTCTTCGTCTGATATGTCGCATATCCATTCTAGGGGTGGTAAACGTTAGACCCCAGTAACCGATAAGTCGTGCCGATGTGAGGCTCATAACGGGTCGAGAAACTACTGATAACACTTACCAGTAGATCTCCGTATCAGCCCTGGCCAGGGACTTCCTGTTATAGCCAATCGAGCACTGCGCAACATCAACCCCTAATACCGGGAGAGACGAATCCCCTCCTATCGCTCATTGCCTCCATGTGATTCGGGACTGTACCCAAAAGCCACCCTTTTGCACATTCTATTGAACGTGGTAAGGTGAAAATCAAAGCACAGTGGGAATCACACAAGACTCTATGACGATCTCGGGTCTACAAAATAACCTGTACTAGCGTCACCAGAGAACTGCTATATGACTATAGGTATAATACCAATTAGGAGTTCTTGGCGAGTCCGTTAAGTGTACCCAGTCTCCACTGAGCACCCGCATACCATCTTTGATTTCAAGCACCAATGGATGTAGGATCATCCATCGCCCATCATATGGGTTAAGAAGCGTATACGCTAGTCTACTCTGAAATATCGATGCCCTGTCTCGATATACCCTCGACTAGGAACAATTAAAGGATGTACTTATGGACTACCCTGGCCCCACTAGTATGATCTCCATCATAGTCCTAATACTCAAGTACTCATCCAAAGGGCTTTATCAACATGTGAGAGCAAGACAATATCACAATACAAGTCTACATGTTAAGACAAAGAGCAACCAGATAGCATACTATCATGTCGAGCAAGAAAGTCCTCTCTATATATGTCCAAGCATCCACTACAATATACATCATATGTACAATAATAGACTCTAGGGCATAAACATAACTAACAATCTCCCACTTGCACTAAGGCCAGTTGTTGTAGTATCTCATACCCAACATCCCGAAGAGTCTCTCAAATTGTATCTGGGGTATGGCTTTCATGAGTGGATCCGCTGTGTAGTTCTTCGTGTCAACTCTCCTGACTTCGATCTCCCGGCGATCAACTATCTCTCGGATCAGGTGATACCGCCTCAGAATATGCCTGGATTGCTGATGGGACCTGGGTTCCTTGGCTAAAGCCACAGCTCCATTGTTATCACAATACAAATGTATTGGATGCTCGATGGACGGAACCACACCAAGTTCGTTTATGAACTTGTTCATCCAGACAGCCTCTTTGACAGCATCGTTGGCAGCGATGTATTCAGCTTCCATCGTCGAGTCTGCCACGATTTTGTTGGATATAGTGCCCTCAAAGTCAATTATTGGATCGCAGGCACGTGATTGCAATGATTGAGGGAGGACGTATACCGGTAGACTTTGAGGGCATCTATATCCGGTATGCGATACTCATGCACGGCCGCTTTTGGGGGTCTGACGTTTACCAGTCCTCTAGGCCCGATATGCGATACTCATAGACGAATGGACCGGACTGTACGGATATTGTCACTGACAGGCTCAGTAGGGTTTCAGGATGAGTTCGCTCGTCGGCCTCCCTTTGCTCAATACCTTGGTAGCCGTTACGTACAGCTAGTACCACTGACTTGCTTGTGGTTAAACCCACTGCCAGCGTATTGACGAGTCTTTAGAGTCCCCCATAGAAAGTTTCCCAAGTTCGGGTGAAACGTTGTAGAGGCCGTATGGTTTTATGGCAGGGTTCGATCATATACGTGCACTCATGCACATATCATGATCGGACGGATCATACTAGTGGGCTTTGGTTTAAGCCGGATCCTAGTATTAGATTTGTTGGATTATTTTCGTCTTATTGCATTCGTATTCAGTCGGAATGCGGATGCAGGTATGTATATACAGATGAGGGGTATCCCTGTGATCCGTCACGAGTTTACTTTAGAAGTTGCCATTCTCTTTTTGGATTAAACATTTTGGTTTAAATGTTTAATCATGTGGAAATTGTGAGTGCAAGTTTTGTCCTAGAGCTTTGATTATGGCATGTGCTAGTTTGGTGACTCATGGTGTGTTTTCTTGTGCCATGACCATTTTCATGATTGTTTATTGTGTGGGATTGTGATGGGGAGAGAGGGAGGGCAGCCACTATGAGTGGGGCTTGGTCTTGAAATTATTGGAGACAGCTCTCACATTTATCATCCCACACAATAACAAAGCTCCTCTTCTTCTAGCTTCTCCTTGTGCTTACAACTTCCTCTCCCATGGCTTCTTCTTCAACCTCCATCCATACCATCTCATGTGCTGAGAATCAATGGATGTTTAGAGACAAAGTTATCACACACATTCTCTACTTCACCTTGGACATGTCGACTAGCAAACTTCATGTCCGAGTTGCTTCGGTTTTGAAGTGGGAGCCCGTAAAAAGATTCCTTGACGTGGTGTCACTTCGATGAGGAAATCGGAGATCGAGTAAGATCGGAGATGCCGTGAGGAGCTAAGGATGGTGGCTAAAGACCGAAGGACACGGATCGATCTGTATATCCATTCTAACTTTTTTGTAGCTTGCTTGTATAGGGTTAATGGAACGATCCGGGTGAAAGTCTGCGTTAGCGCCAGTTGTAAAAGGTTTTTGTTCCGCGTTTGGCCTCGGGGACGGCTGGGGAGCTACCGTAGACTTACATGGTATCAGAGCCACGCCATTAACCCATACTAGCTTGTTCTAACATGTTTAAAACCTCAATCGAACAAAATTTCCAAAACCGCATTTAAGGTCATGAAGTTTCTGTCAAAATTTTTTTGTGGTCGAAAATTTATTTTCAGTATGTCAGAAAATCGTGCAGGCTTTTCTAAGACCCCTGAAGAAATTTGAAAGCACGATCCCATCATTACGCCGCAGAACCGCGGCAGAACTGGCATGTTTGCCGTGGATCCGCGTTGGAAATGTAGGCTCAGAGCTTCATTTTTCTTTTGGATGTCTTTCATGTGGAATTGTGGTTTCTGGAATATTTTGTTTAGGCCCAGATTTATTTGAGTGCTGGATTTGCACTTGGGGCCCACTTCGAGAAATTTTGTCGATCGAAATTTTGAATACGTTAGTTCACAGTACTTATATTACTATCTGCGACCATGAATGTCATTTGAGCGGTAAATCATGTCTAATTGCTATAGCTCTTTTAGACGGGTTTGCGAACGTGACATTCACGTTGATGTTCTGTGTTGTGCTGTGATGTTGCGGATTTGTCGTGGTGGATAGCTTGGGTGCAATGTTAGTACAATTTAGTTTTATTTGTACATTTGATATCGTGGGGCGACTTCTGACATGTGGACTGCCGTCATTGACTGTTTGTATATTATTCTTTTGGGGCACGACCGGGTTGAGGTCGATGTACCCACTGTACATATTTTCTTTTCTGTACTAGGATTACCCAGTGGTAGAGTGTACGGATAGCTGGGTTCTAGAGGGCAACGGGCCCGGATCTCATGGCTTTGAGATGGAGGGGGCTTCACTCTAGAATTGGCGGGCTATTCGCCGCACTCGTAGGGGATACAGGTTGACCCAAGGTGGGGTGCTCAAGTTACCGGATTCCGTGAAGTGCTGGGTGGTCCATTCATTTTGCTGAAGGGGCTGCCTTGCTTCAGGTTTTGGCGGGTAACTTTCCGCACTCATAGGGGTCTAGGTTTCATTGCACAGGCTATCCACACGACCAGGGGAACGTCGGGTTTCGCTTGCGGCTCAAAGAAAACCCAGGGCTCCCAGATATCTGTATTGTTCTGTGATGCTTATTACATTTATGTGATGTTGCATTTATCACGCCTGGAGCGATTATTATATATTGATATATATACTAGTAGATATTGTATATGTTTTACACCCGCGCTAGTCCAGTCCCCGCTCCGTCGTTAGTTAAGTAACCTAACAGGTGATGACGGGACCCAGTGGCGAATGCGGATGACATATACGTACATTTAAATTTTTTTTCTTTTCTGGTGTGATTAATTGATGGGACTGCATTGATTCTGATCAATGCAAGGAAAACAAACCTATTCGATGTTGTTGGAAATTTTTTCAAAATGCTGTTATTACAATGACGTTTTCATTTGCTTTGCACAACGGTATTCACTTTGGAATATCCAACACCTCATTCGACGAGGCAAGGGCCGAGATCCCTTCATCGTGAGTGACCCCTTGGGCAGAAGTTTGCGTCAGGGTAATAACTTCACTATAGTCGATTACTTTTTGCTTTGCACAGCGATATTCAGTTTAGAATATCCTGCACCTCATTCTACGGGGAAAGAGCCGAGACCCCTTCACCGGGAGTGACCTCTTTAGCAAAGGTTTTCGCTACTATATTTTTGTAAAAAGCTATCCGGTTCCTTCAACGATATCAAGTTCATTACGTTAACAGTTTTTCGCCAAAAACCATTCGTAACCCTCCGTCATTTCAGACGGGTAGCACTTAGTATTCATGCTATGTTTGTTGACCTTCGTCAAGGCATAGTGTATGGTAGCTGCTTGTTACCTTTCTGTTGCATAGATAGATGCGTTGGTTTGGGACAGTCGTACAGCTTTGTTGACCTTCGTCAAGGGCGAGTACGAGTGGGTTCAAATTAACCTGGACAATGACGGGTAGAACTTGACATGCGACTTATGATTTGTCGACCTTCGTCAAGGTTATAAGAGCATGGGGTAAAAATCACATCGGGAGTTTCAAACATACAGGAAACTTGCCAGGCATGCGCATAACTTCTAGAGTGTGATAACGTGAGTGGATTCCATTATGTTATCATGTGAAGATAGTTGGATCCCGATTCCCACTGATGAGTTGGTTTACTCCTCGGGTGATCCCGACTAATTCTTCTTTCAGGTTTTGAGGAGAATTTGAGGATACAGTGGGAGGTTTCCTGATTAGATAAAGTGATTAACCATTCTGATCTAGGTTAGAGTGCACGCAGAGTGTTTGTTTTCTCTCTCTCTTTGGCAGCGACCATGGCCCGACCCTAGACTATGACTCAGTAACCAAGTTAACGGAACTTTCTTAAAACACTGGTTTTTGCATTTTCTGAGTTGCATACATCATTGCCACTCCTTCTTTTACCCTTTGCATTTCTCCAGAACACCTCGTATCACTACGAATATTGACTTCCATTGGATAAATCCATCGTATGGTTATATACGAACTCGAAGGAACTTGTTCAGATTCGAGGATGGATTCTGGTTCTGGAGAGATTGAATAGGACTATTCAGTTGTTTTTTCCTTTACCTTCTCTCAGATTATTAGGGCTCCTAGGATTAGGAGAGGGTACATCTATTACGCTTATTGGATAGTCTTCTTCCAAACTATAGGCATGTGCCGAAAGGTAGGGAATGAAGAAAACCAATTAGCCTAAGTGTGGTGTACATAAGGTAATAAGTAAAGACAAATAAAGGGATTAGAAAGAGGGCAAAGTAAATTGCGACTGCTATCATTCGCGACCAAACCGAGTATCTCATCGCCACTCCTATTTCACCTTTGTATTTCTCTAGAACACCCTGTATCACTACGAACATCTAATTCCATTAGATAAATCCATCGTATGGTTATATACGAACCCGAAAGAACTTGTTCCAGTTCGGGGATGGATTCTGGTTCAGGAGAAATAGGAATAAGGTTTATTCAGTTGTCTTTTATCTTTATCTTCTCTCAGATTGCGAGTGCTCCTAGGATTAGGACAGTACACCTATTACGCTTATTGGACAGTCTTCTTCCGAACCATAGGCTGGTACCGAACGGTAGGGAAGGAAGAAAACCATTTAGTCTAAAGGAGGTGTACAGAAGGTAATGACTAAAGACATATAAAGGGATTTGGAGAGATAGTAAAGAAATATACGGTTACAGTCTTGAATCTGATAATGGAAGAGGAATTACTAGGAATACCCGGAAACCCGTACGAAATATTTTCATGTTTCAGTTTCACTATGTGTTGTTACAGGAAAACTGATTTCCCAATTAGATCCTTACTCCAGGGTATGTATTTACCAGGTTTGATTCTCACATCTGTATGGTTTTACAGATGATGAGTGGGAGTAAGTTATTGGGAATTAGGTGATCATCATCATTATATCGGAATTCGTTGTGATTGGTGAAATTTGAGGAAATCGCCTGTGTTTTTGCCGGACGACAAATATTTGGTTTTGAATATTCATTGTCATGCACCAATTTCAAATTGATATATCTGTACGTTTATTTTATAAAGTGAGATATAACCTTTTGAAATTATGTCCATGACATTTACCTATATCAGTTGATGGTTAGGTATGGAGCATTGAACAGCGGTGTAATTCTTCATAACCATAGTACAGTTTTTAACCTACGATGCACAGGGTTTGAGTTATTCAACTCAGGGGACTTATACAGAGTATTGTATGTTGTCCAGTGTCCATTAGGACAGAGGGGTTTGTCCTCGTACTATATTCTCTTTACTTGTGACTTCTCAAGTTTTAGACAAGTGTTTCGTAGAAATACAAGGTCTAAGTTTTGAGAAGTTATAGGTACATGAATAAAGTAGAGAACCACGTGTTGCAAGTATTGGGATTCTTCAAGGTGATCGAAGATGTAGATACTTGTGTAAGGTATTCAGTTGATAGTAATGGTTGTAAGAAACTTGTTTCTTTTTCAGGTCACTCATAATTGGATGCACTCCTAAGTTGAGTAATGCTGATCGACCTCTCTCCATTTAGTTAACATGCACTGGAGACAGCTGCATAATTTGAATATGGTTCCAATTAAATCAGTGCCTCTGTTTCTATATTGGATATAGAACAGTTAATATCTTAACAATGTTAGGGTATATGGAGTTGTCCGGCTTATGCTTGAAACCAGACTCTAGATAACTCAATGCACTTTTCTGTAATGGCAGTTTGTGGGTTAACCCGGGCTATGACGAAGGTTAACTTTCTACCATCTGGAAGATCAATAGTGATATTGCTCTTGACTCACCATAGTTTTAGTAAAATGAATTTTTTCAGAAAACAGTAGCGGGAGTATGGTAGGACTGGAAGTGATTCCAGAACCGCAAACGATTACTGAAAATTTAATAGGACCTAAAGATTCAATCGGGTTTTCCATTAGCTACTCCGTAAATATGGTGGGTAACCTCAGGCGCCCGAGAGGTACTCCGGTATCCTCAAGGACGGTAACATGGAGGTTCTTGTTTATCCAAACTTGCCATTGCTGTTGTTCCAGACTATGAGACCCGGCAGGAGGATGAGTATAGCATCGTTCTAAACTAGCTTTAGAAGTGCACATGTATATGACTCTGCTGAGGGTTGTCGTAGTCAGTGGGAGCAGCGAAAGCATAGTGGATAAGGTACTTGTGTATATTTATAGAATAAAGCAGATATAGCGGAGATAGATCATCTATTTTTGATGTGACAGTCATAGGTTTTGATTTCATCAGAATAGGGGATGGATCTGTTAAGAAAGTAGTAGGGTGTGATGTCTTGGTATATGGATGGCATACACATAGTAGGAAGTGAAATTCCTATACTACGTCGGTTATACTGTGGTTGTCACACAGTGGTTTCTCCACATAGGATTTGCATATAATATTAGGCATTCTGATCACTAGATCTATGGTTTTAGATCTAGATTTAGGAAGTGTCCCAATCTGGGTACTTAGACAGCATTTTAAAGGTGTTTTAGATTGGACGACTCCTGGTATGGTGGTGTACGTGCAGGTGATGGAGTCACCCTCTCTAAAGGTGTTTTACAGACTAAAGGGGAGAGGGAAGAGCATGATTGGCATATTACTTGCTTAGGAAATTGGGTCGATCATGAGATATCAAGTACCACACCAGATGTTGCTTTTGCACTAGCTGCAATAAGTTGATATTAATCCAATCCTGGAGAAACGTTCGGAAGAAGTTTTATAACATAAGTGGATGTTCTAGGGAGATGATAACGACAGCCTCCTTCGGGAGACATTTATCATTCCAGGCTTCCAAGGTGACCTGGCTGACAGAGTGACTGTCAGAGTTATAGTTTTCCCTCTGACGATGGGCAGTAGTTTGGACAGGTGGTCCAAGCGGATACTGAGGGAGGTATGGCGCAGGATACCGATTAAGTTCAGTTGACGATACAGTCTAAGAAGTTTGGATTTGGAGTTCATTTGTGAACTAGGTCCCATCAGATATCCAGACATATTCTAAGACAGGCATTACTCATTTCGGGAGATGGCTTTCTTCCCGATCTTGAGATTAAGAGAGAAATAGAAAGAAACATCAGGGCGGATCCACTCACAGAGGCTATTTCTCGAACACAATAGTTTCACAAACAAGCTTTATGAGACTGATCAGTAGAGAAGTTGGGTATTCGGTATCACACGGGCTGTGAGTATGCGACATCACAATAATTAGCCTTAAGTGCAAGTGGGAGATTGTTGGATATAGTGCCCTCAAAGTCAATTATTGGATCGCAGGAACGTGATTGCAATGATTGAGGGAGGACTTATACCGGTAGGATAGTCTTACTCGAGATGATAATATGCTATCTGGTTTGCCTTTATCATCATGTACATGCTTTAGGTGACATTATAGCTCACTATTACACGTTGATAGAGGCCTTAGGATTCTTGCTTGACTACCAGCAGTATGATGGCTATCATATACGTGAGAGTTGGGTAGTCTATAAGCACATCCTTAAAGTGTCCCTAGTCGTAGGAGTTTCGAGATTGGGCATCGATACTCCATGAGTAGACTAGTGTATACGATCGAGACCCTGATGAGGGGCGATGGCTGGTCTCACAATCCATTGATGTCAGTTGGTTCACCTAAGACGTATACAGGTGCTTATTGGGTTATGAGTACACCGGACAGGACTCGCCGGGAACATGCTACTTGGCATTATACCTGACGTCAGATAGCAGTTTCCTGGTGACATGTGTACAGGTTAGTCTATCGACCTGAGATCGTCATTTGTCTCGTGTGAGTTCCCACCGTGCTTTGATTACTACCCTACCATGGCTCAAAGGAGTCATGCAAACAGGTTTTAGTTGGGTACAGTCCCGAGCCATATGGAGGCAGTGAGCGGATCGGCAGGGGATTCGTCTCTCCGGTATTGGGGGTGAGATCGAGCTGTGTCTAGGAGAGCCATTACACGAAGTCTTTGGCCAAGGCAAGTGAGATTTACTGGTAAGTATTCCAGTAGTATCTCAGAGTGTTCTGGGCTACACTCCGACATGACTTATACCGCTTTTGGGGGTCTGACGTTTACCAGTCCCCTAGGTCCGATATGCGATACTCATAAACGAACGGACCGGACTGTACGGATATTGTCACTGACAGGCTCAGTATGGTTTCAGGATGAGTTCGCTTGTCGGCCTCCCTTTGCTCAATACCTTGGTAGCCGTTACGTACAGCTAGTACCAATGACGTACTTGTGGTTAAACCCACTGCCAGCGTATTAACGAGTTTTTAGAGTCCCCCACAGAATGTTTCCCAAGTTCCGGCGAAACGTTGTAGAGACCGTATGGTTTTATGGCAGGTTTCGATCATATACGTGCACTCATGCACGGATCATGATCGGACGGATCATACTAGTGGGCTTTGGTTTAAGCCGGATCCTAGTATTAGATTTGTTTGATTACTTTCGTCTCATTGCATTCGTATTCAGTCGGAATGCGGATGCAGGTATGTATATACAGATGAGGGGTATCCTTGTGATCCGTCACGAGTTTACTTTAGAAGTTGCCATTCTCTTTTTGGATTAAACATTTTGGTTTAAATGTTTAATCATGTGGAAATTGTGAGTGCAAGTTTTGTCCTAGAGCTTTGATTATGGCATGTGCTAGTTGTGTGACTCATGGTATGTTTTCTTGTGCCATGACCATTTTCATGATTGTTTATTGTGTGGGATTGTGATGGGGAGAGAGGGAGGGCAGCCACTATGAGTGGGGCTTGGTCTTGAGATTATTGGAGAGAGCTCTCACATTTATCATCCTACACAATAACAAAGCTCTTCTTCTTCTAGCTTCTCCTTGTGCTCACAACTTCCTCTCCCATGGCTTCTTCTTCAACCTCCATCCATACCATCTCATGTGTTGAGAATCAATGGATGTTTAGAGACAAAGTTATCACACACATTCTCTACTTCACCTTGGACATGTCGGCTAGCAAACTTCATGTCCGAGTTTCTTCGGTTTTGAAGCGAGAGCCCGTAAAAAGATTCCTTGACGTGGTGCTACTTCGACGAGGAGATCGGAGATGCCGCGAGGAGCTAAGGATGGTGGCTAAAGGACGAAGGACACGGATCGATCGGTATAGCCATTCTAACTTCTTTGAAGCTTGCTAGTATAGGGTTAATGGAACGATCCGGGTGAAAGTATGCGTTAGCACCAGTTGTAAAAAGTTTTTGTTCCATGTTTGGCCTCGGATAGACGGCCGGGGTGCTACCGTAGACTTACAGGTTTCCTTCTTGGAACTTTTCCAACAAACCGCCCCTCCATTGAGGGTGAAGACAAATCCCGAGACTGACTTATAGTCGTCCTTATCACTCTGGAAGCTCGAATCGGTAAAGGACACCACTTGGAGTTCAACACCAAGAACATTTCTTTAGTACTTCTCAAGTACTTGAGAATGTTCTTCACAGCCGTCCACTGATTCTCTCCTGGATCTTCTTGATACTTACTCACTACACTTAGTGAGTATACTACATCCGGTCTAGTACATAACATCGCGTACATGATAGAGCCTTCTGCCGAAGCATAGGGTATCCCTTGCATGCGAGATCTCTCTAAATCAGTCTTGGGAGATATCTCTTTAGAGAGAGTGAGTCCTGAGATCGTGGGAAAATTCCCATGCTTGGAATCTTCCATACTAAATCTCTTTAGTATGGTGTCTATGTACCTGGATTGGGACAATCCCAGTATCCATTTAGATCTATCTCTATATATCTTAATCCCCAAGATGTAGGAGACATCACCTAGATCTTTCATTGAGAATTTTTGTGATAAGAAGAGCTTGACCGAGTGCAGCATAGGAACATCATTTCCTATCAAGTGTATGCCATCCACGTACAATACGAGAAAGACAACCTTACTCTCTGCCACCTTCTTGTATATACATGGTTCATCTACGTTTTTGACGAAGTCAAACTCTTTGACTACGACATTAAAATAGATGTTCCAACTCCGCGATGCCTGCTTCAACCCGTAGATGGATTTAAGCAGCTTACACACCTTTCCGCTGCTCCCACTGTCCATGAAGCCCTCTGGATGAGTCATGTACACGCACTCTTCTAAATTACTATTTAGAAAGGAGGTCTTCATATCCATTTGCCAGATTTCGTAGTCATGGTATGCAGCAATGGCAAGTAGGATCCGGATGGACTTAAGCATATCCACTAGAGAAAATGTTTCATCATAATCCACACCTGGTCGTTGACGAAAACATTTTGCAATAAGCCTAGCTTTGAGAGTCTCAACTTTTCCATCTACACCAAATTTCTTCTTAAAGATCCATTTGCTCCCAATGGGTTTTACCCTTTCAGGAGCAACTTCCAAAGTCCATACTTTGTTGATGTACATGGATTCCATCTCAGATAGTCTTGCATCCAGCCATTTCATACAGTCCCCACTCGTGATGGCCTGCTCGAAGCCAGTTGGGTCATCATCTTCCATGATGCAATCCTCTCGCCCACCATCAATGAGAAAATTGTAGTATCTCTCAGGAGGATGAGTAAACCTACTAGATCGGTGGAGAGGCTGAGGTTCGTTGGGAACTATCAATTCCTCCAGTTCTACCAAATCTTCTTCTGTAATTTGTGCGGTTGGAACTTCTTCCAGCTCTACCTCTTTGCCACTAATCTCTTTGACAAGAAATTCCTTTTCTAAAAGAGTGGCATGTTGAGCAACAAACACTTTTTGTTCTTCATCGAGGTAGAAATGATATCCATACGAATTGTTTGGATATCCCACAAACTTGCAAAGAATCGACCGGACCTCGAGTTTGTCCGGATTTTGCCTTTTGACATAGGCCGGACAACCCCATATCTTAACTTGCTTAAGAGATGGTCTCTTCCCATTGCATAACTCATATAGAGTGGTAGACACTGATTTGGTTGGAACTCTATTCAATAGGTATGCTGCTGCCTCAAGCGCATAACCCCAAAAGGAAATAGGCAATTCAGCGGTGCTCATCATAGAGCGCACCATATCCAATAGGGTGTGATTCCTCCGCTCCGATACACCGTTGTGCTGTGGTGTATACGTAGGAGTAAGCTGAGAGAGAATCCCGTTCTCTTTTAGATAGTCACGGAATTCCATGCTCAAGTATTCTCCTCCCCGATCAGATCGTAGGATTTTAATACTTTTATCCGTATGGTTATCGACTTCATGCTTATATTTTTTGAATTTCTCAAAAGTTTCAGACTTGTGTTTCAACAGGAACACATGTCCGTATCTTGAGAGATCGTCAGTGAATGTAATGAAGTACGAGGAACCATTCCTGGCATGTGTAGACATGGGACCACATACATCACTATGTATCAGTCCCAAGAGTTCCGTAACTCTTTCTCCGTGTCCAGTAAACGGAGTTTTGGTCATTTTGCCTTTGAGACATGACTGACAAGTTTCATAAGATGATAATTCGAATGGATTCAAATATCCATCCTTATGTAACTTAGCTAGTCGTGTCGCATTGATATGACCTAGTCTACAATGCCACAAGAAGGATTCGTTCATTTCTAAACTCTCCCTCTTTTGTGTGTTTTGTACATTAAGAATAGTAGTTTGATTTAGAACGTATATGCCATTATTTAACGAGCCTGATCCAATCAACTTTTGATTCAGAAAGATGTTCATAACATTATCCTGTACTACAAAATTATATCCTTTTTTACTTAATAAAGAAACTGATATAAGATTGCGTGTCAGGTTCGGTATGTAATAGCATTCGTTCAGAATCAATGTATTACCATTTGGTAATAGAAGGTGATATTCGCCAACTGCTTTGGCTGCAACATTTGCACCATTTCCTACTCTTACGGAATGATCACCCATTCCCAGTTCTCTACCTTTCCTTAGCCCATCCAACATATTACATATATGGGATCCTGATCCGGCCAGGACATAGAGTGTACTAAGAAACAATTCTCGGTAACTAACACACCCGAAGAAGATGCATCAACATTCTCATTCTTCGTTTGGTAGCATGGGAATCCGGATATGCCCCCATTCCCTGCTCGGACTTATGACAATTATAAATTGGAGCGGAACCAATGTTCCCCTGCTCAGTATAACAAGCGGGTTCGGTCAATACATTTATATTATTATCTTGATTATGGCCTGACATGGTCACTACCTAGAGAGAGAGAGAAGAAAACACTTTAGCGTATGCTCTTGCAAGATTAGATTGTTTATTATCTTATCTAATCAGGATGGCTCCCACTGTATTTATCAAATCTTCCTTCAAACCCTAAAAGGTAAGATTATTCGGGATTAATTACTCCTTACTGTTAGTTATATGTATGCCCTAGAGGCCATTACTATACATACGATGTATATTGTAGTGGATGCTTGGACATATATAGGGAGGACTTTCTTGCCCGACATGATAGTATGCTATCTGGTTACTCTTTATCTTAACATGTACACTGATTGTCTCTATATTACATGTTGATAAAGCCCTTAGTATGAGTACTTGACTACCAGGATTATGATGTAGATCATACTAGTGGGGACAGAGTAGTCGGTAAGTACATTCTTCAAATGTCCCTAATCGTGGGTGTATCGAGACAGGGAATCGATATACCAGAGTAGACTAGCGTGTAGCTTCTCGACCCATGTAGATGGGCGATGTATGATCCTATATCCATTGGTGTTTGACATCAGAGATGATATACGGGTGCTCAGTGGAGACTGGGTACACTGGACGGACTCGTCGAGAACTCCTATATGGTATTATACCTATCGTCAGATAGCAGTTCTCTGGTGATACTGGTACAGGTTAGTCTGTAGACCCGAGATCGTCATAGAGTCTTGTGTGATTCCTACTGTGCTTTGATTTCCACCTTACCACGTTCAAGAGAACGTGCAAAACGGTAGCTTTTGGGTACAGTCCCGAATCAGATGGAGGCAATGAGTGATATGAGGGGTTTCGTCTCTCTAGGTATTGGGAGTTAATGTTGCGCGGTGCTCGATTGGCTATAACAGGAAGTCCCTGGCCAGGGCTACTTCAGAGATATACTGGTAAGTGTTATCAGTAGTTTCTCGACCTGTTTTGAGCCTCATATCGGCACGACTTATCGAGTTACTGGGGTCTGACGTTTACCACCCCTAAACGAGATATGCGACATATCAGACGAAGAGACCGGACTGTACGGTAGTGTTACTGATTGGATTCGCAGGAGTGTGAGCAGGCTTGCTTATTGATCTTCTGATCGCTCAATACCCGGGTGGCCGTTACGTTTAGCAGACCGCTTGTGGCTTGTGGGTGTTTGATTGTTAGTTATGTATATGCTTTAGAGGCCATTGTTGTACACATGATGTATATTATAATGGATGCTTGGATATATATAGAGAGGACTTTCTTGCTCGTCATGATAGTATGCTATTTGGTTTCACTTTATCTTAACATGTTGACTTGTATATGTTAACTGTCTTACTCTCACATGTTGATAAAGCCCTTAGGATTTATACTCGACTACTGGGACTATGATGAGATCATACTAGTGGGGCTACCATAGTCGATGAATACATCCTATAACTGTTCCTAGTCGAGGGTGTGTCGAGACAGGGCATCGATACACCAGAGTAGACTAGCGTATACGCATCTTGACCCATATGATGGGCGATGGATGATCCCATATCCATCGGTGTTTTGACATCAAGGATGGTGTACGGGTGCTCAGTGGAGACTGGGTACACTGGACGGACTCGTCGAGAACTCCCAGATGGTGATATACCACACGTCAGATGGCAGTTCTCCGGTGACAATGGTATAGGGTAGTCTGTAGACTCGAGATCGTCATAGAGTCTTGTGTGATTTCCACTGTGCTTTGATTCCCACCTTACCACATCCAAGAGGGCGTGCAAAACGGTGGCTTTTGGGTGCAGTCCCGAATCACATGGAGGCAATGAGCGATAGAAAGGGATTCGTCTCTCCCGGTATAGGGAGTTGATGTTGTGCTGTATTCGATTGGCTATAACTGGAAGTCCCTGGCCAGGGCTGATATAGAGATTTACTGGTAAGTGTTACCAGTAGTTTCTCGACCCATTATGAGCCTCACATCGACACGACTTATCGGTTACTGGGGTCTGACGTATACCACCCCTAGACTTGATATGCGGCATATCAGACGAAGAGACCGGACTGTACGGGAGTGTTATTGATTGGATTCACAGGAGAATGGATAGGCTAGCTTGTTGATCTTCTGATCGCTCAATACCTGGATGGCTGTTACGTTTAGCTGACCGCTTGTAGCTTGTGGGTGTTTGATATGATCATCACCTGCTACCGGCATATTGACGATTCTTTAGAGTCCTACACAGAGGTTTCTTGACTCAGGCAAAACGGAGTAGGGGCACATATGTGATATCTGCAGGACCGAGGATAATGCGATATGAGATACCGTATTATATTCTTGCAATATTTAGATATGAGCCGGGTCATCGGATCAAGTGTTGATTCGATGAATCGGTACATGATATATTAGTCGGTTATATTCGATATAGCCGGATTGTCGGATCAAGTGTTGATTCGATGATTTAATGTATAATAATATATATGATATATTGTATTACATTATCTAATATTGGCTCGCTTTATTATTTCATTTTCTCACCGGGTAATACATTGATATATATGTGATATATGTTAATTGCATTATTTTCTTTTGTTACAAATATATAATATATATGTGATATATATTATTGTGAAATGATATGATTAATAATGGAACATGTTTAGTAGAGATTAAATAAGATTAGGGTTTGATTAGGGTTAGTTGCTTGATGCACCTTCTAGAAGGAATTCCTTTTGTTATGAGTTAGATATTATGGTTGATATTTACTTATGACTCATTCTTTAACCCAACCAAACCCTAACCCTAGTTAATTCTCTACAAGGGTTATCCTTGTCATCCTAAACCATGGTTGCATTATTAATTGATATATTCATTTCATTATTCATCACAAAAGGATTATGCATTTTTTCTTCTTCATCTTCAACCTTGAGGTTTGAGAAAGCTTACTAGGTTTTCCTTTTGTGATGTTTTCATGTGAGAATTTGATATAAAAAGAAAGCATAAATACTAATCCATCATCCTCATCTAATCTAGCCGATTAGATTTGGGTGTTCACCTCATTAGAGTGAGAGAGCTTGAGTTATAGCAACTTCGACGTAGATCATCGGAGAAAAGGAACACTACAAGCTAGCATGGATCGTTCGAGTCGTGGAGCCTCTCTTGAGTCCGGGAGATCGTGGATCGCGACGAAGGGACTTCTACTCGGAGCTTATGAAGCGAAGGAGCGGACTACAAAGGTTTTAATTCCTCACACTTAGTTGTAAAGATGTTTACTTGCATGTTAAACCCTAATAATCTAGCAAAGATCCCGGCTTTGGGTTGTTCAGCACGTCTAAAATTTTATTCGGGCATGGTTGATGCCTTATGAACCCTCACAAGAGTGTCTAGGAACCTTACAGTGGTATCAGAGCCTAGCAAGTTAAAACTCCGATCGAACCCCGAAACGTCAAAACGGACCCCTTTCTGGACATTTTTTAAAAATTTGATTTTTTCTGAATTAAAAATGCTTAAAAATACCAGCAGGGAAATATAAATATTACTGTGCAAAACGAGCTTGCAATCCATATGGACCGCCGCGGAACCGCGACCATACCTTGCTTGGGCCGCGGATCTGCGGTGGCACTGTTGAATTGGGTTTTGTGTTTGCAACAGTAATATCCGTATCTGCTATTTATATTTTCTGGGTATTTTTAATCTGACTCAAGTGTTGAGTGTTCTGGGGTTTATTTTGTAATAGTAGATTCGATCGGAAAATTTAATTTTGTTATGTTTTCTGGATATTTAGAAACTGTTAAAATGTTCGAACGGATATCATTAACTCACTTTTTCCTGGCACGAAAAACTTTCAAGTGTTGAATTTTTATCGGGTTTAAATCTTTCGGAAAAATGTGCAAGTAACGCGGTGGACCATCTAGAAGAACACAAACCTTAACTCGATTATGTGACTGTCTGAACCGCCTCTAAACCTTAGGGTTTGGGGCAGTACGGCGTGCCACATGTGAGGCGTTGGCTTGATCATCGGTACTGTGACATATTCTGGGATTATTTGAACTCCGCTCAAGTGTTGAGCTATTTAGGAAATCTTGGGTATTTGATTATCCGATCGGAAAGTTTGATACTGTCTATTTATCTGGAATGTGATACAATATGTGGAATTCATATAGTTAGGCATGAAATGCGAAGTATGTGATATTTCGGATTTACGATATCTAAAGTGATTGTGGATTCCAAATGTTGTAGTTTTATAATTTCTTTTCTGTGACTGTAAGTGTAGTATGTAGTTGTATTGTCGGTCTTCGTTGCTATACATCAACGACGATTGGTGTATGCATACTTACTTACGTTGATGATATGTGATATTTGGGTTGCTGTGATATGTTATATTGGATTGTCGTGTTCTGAATAGCCGGGGGTTTTATGTGAGATGAGGGTTTTTATTTTCATTCATGTAAAATTCATTTGTATGTAATATTCTTTTATTGGGGCACTTCCGGGATGAGGTTGATGTCACCAGTGTATATTATTTACTTTTCCGTATTAGGTAGACCCAAGGAGGGGAGCACAAGTAACCGGGTTCTAAGGTCCAGTGGGAGGCCATCTCGAAGAGTCGAGACCGGGTCTCCTAACCCTAGAATTGGCAGTGTTATTTGCCGCTCTCGTAGGGGTCTAGGGATATGGGTTTGTCTATCATCGCGACCGTGGAATCCGTGTTTTATACCGGCTCGTATTAAAAACACGGACATCCTAGTATATCCAATATTTCATATATGTTCTTCTGCTGCAATGTTCTGTGATGAGATCATATTACTTCCTGAGACGAATGCTTATACTATATATATATATGCTGATATATATATATTACTACTTTCGTTTCTTCTGTGATGCTTAGGAAGCATAAGCTGATGGGATTTTTATTAATGAGATTAATAAAAAGAAAAGAAACCTAAAAGATGTTGTAGAATCAAAATTTTATAAAAAGAGTAGCTACAGTTTTGCTTTGCATAGCGGTATATATGATATACCCTGCACCTTATTCGATGAGGAAAGAGCCGAGATCCCTTCACCGGGAGTGACCTCTTTAGCGAAACTGGCAGATGCTACAAACTCACGGTTTAGTTTTTGATAGCTTATATAGTCTTGCTTTGCACAGCGGTATATATGATATATCCTGCACCTTATTCGATGGGGAAAGAGCCGAGATCCCTTCACCGGGAGTGACCTCTTTAGCGAAACTAGAAGCCTAAAAAACACTCCTTTTCAAAATCATTCGATTCTACGACGATATCAAGTTCATTACGTTCATGGTTTTCTTAAAAACCAGCGTAGCCCTCCGTCATTTCAGATAAAGACTATTTAATATTCGTGCTGCGTTTGTTAACCTCTGTCAAGGTGTAGTGTGCGGTAGCTGATTAGTAATTATCTTTATAGCATGTGATGTGATTGGATTAGGGTAGTTGTACGACCTTGTTGACCTCTGTCAAGGGTCGTGCGAGTAGGTTTGATTCAATCAAGAAATGACAGGTTGAACTTGACTAGTGCACTATGGTTTGTTGACCTCTGTCAAGGTCATAGCACACTAGGGGCAAAAGCATTATCGGGAATTTCAAGTGTTGAAATTTGCAATAAGATTGCATACCTTCTATGAGATAGATGGATCCTGATACCCACTGCGAGTAAAAGTTAATCCTGGGAGAATTTTACACAGGACAATTTGCCAATCAAGTAGGTGTCTAGAAAGGTGTTAACGAGGTTAAGCCTCTGGGAAGACGAGGTTTATTTTAATTAGGTCCGTGCGAAAGCACGGGGAACCTCCCTCAAGTACCGACACTGATCTGGCTGAAAGATTGACGAAATTATAGGGTGTGATTAATCCCGGCTAATCTTACCTTTTAGGGTTTGAAGGAAGATATGATAAAAATAGTGGGAGATATCCTGATTAGATAAGATAATTACCAATCTAATCTTGCAAGAGCATACGCTAAAGTGTTTCCTTCTCTCTCCTCCAGGTAGCGACCGTGTCAGGACTTAATCAAGATAATAATATGGATGTATTGACTGAACCTGCTTATTATACTGAGCAGGGGATCGTTGGTCCCGTTATTTCTTATAAGAGTTATAAGACTGAGCAGGAAACAGGAGAAAATCTGGATTCTCACGCCGCCCAAACGAGGAAGCATGCTGATGCATATTCTTCGGGTGTATTAGTTATTGAGAATTGTTTCTCAGTTCACCCTACGTCCTGGGTATTAGATACCGAATCGGGATCCCACATATGTAAATTCTTACGTGGGCTACGTAAAGGTAGAGAACTGGGAAAGGGTGATCATTCCATACAAGTAGGGAATGGTGCAAGTATTACAGCCAAAGCAGTTGGCGAATATCACCTAGTATTACCAAGTAATAATACACTGATTCTGAATGAGTGCTATTATATACCGAACATGATGTGCAACATTATATCGGTTTCTTTATTAAGTAAAGAAGAATATAATTTTGTAGTACAGGATAATGTTATGAACATATTCTTGAATTAAAAGTTGATTGCATCAGGCTCGTTACATAATGGCATATTCATTCTCAATCAAAATACAATCCTTAATATACAAAACACACATAAGAGGAAGAGTTCAGAAATGAACGAATCCTTCTTGTGGAATTGTAGACTTGGTCATATCAATGCGACACGGCTAGCTAAGTTACATAAGGATGGATATTTGAATACGTTCGAATTATCATCTTATGATACTTGCCATTCATGTCTCAAAGGTAAAATGACCAAAACTCCGTTTAGTGGACACGGAGAAAGAGTTACGGAACTTTTAGGGCTGATACATAGTGATGTATGTGGTCCCATGTCTACACATGACAGGAACGGTTCTTCCTACTTCATTACATTCACTGACGATCTATTAAGATACGGACATGTGTTCCTGATAAAACACAAGTCTGAAACTTTTGAGAAATTCAGGGAATATAAGCACGAAGTAGAGAACCAAACGGGCAAAAGTATTAAGATCTTTTGATCTGATCGAGGAGGAGAATACTTGAGCAATGATTTTCTAGACTATCTAAAAGAGAATAGGATTCTCTCTCAGCTTACTCCTCCTTATACACCACAGCACAACGGTGTATCGGAGCGGAGGAATCACACCCTATTAGATATGGTGTGCGCTATGATGAGCACTGCTGAGTTGCCTATTTCCTTTTGTGGTTATGCGCTTGAAGCAGCAGCATACTTATTGAATCAGGTTCCATCAATAACTGTACCTACCGCACCATATGAGATATGGAGTGGGAAGAGACTATGTCTTAAACGAGTTAAGATATGGGGTTGTCCGGCCTATATCAAAAGGCAAAATCCGGACAAACTCGAGGCATGATCAGTTCTTTGTAAGTTTATAGGATATCCTAAACATTCAAATGGATATCTATTCTACCATAGTGAACAACAAAAGGTGTTTGTTGCTCAACACGCCACCTTTTTAGAAAAGGAATTTCTTGCAAAAGAGATTAGTGGCTCTAAGGTAGAACTGGAAGAAGTTCCAGCAGAACAAACTACAACAGAAGTTTTGATAGAACCAGAGGATTCAGTAGTTCCCGACGAACCCCAGCCTCTCCGCCGATCTAGTTGGGTTTCTCATCCACCTGAGAGATACTACGGTTTTCTCATTGATGGTGGAAGTGAGGATTGCATCATGGAAGATGATGACCCGACTAGTTTCGAGCAGGCCATCAAGAGTAGTGACTCTGTGAAATGGCTGGATGCAATGCGATCTGAGATGGAATCCATGTACACCAACAAAGTATGGACTTTGGAAAATGCTTCTGAAGGGGTAAAACCCATTGGGAGCAAGTGGATCTTTAAAAAGAAAATTGGTGTAGATGGAAAAGTTAAGACTTTCAAAGCTAGACTTGTTGCAAAGGGTTTTCGTCAACGACCAGGTGTGGATTATGACGAAACCTTTTCACCAGTGGCTATGCTAAAGTCCATCCGGATCTTACTTGTCATTGCTGCATACCATGACTATGAAATCTGGCAAATGGATGTTAAGACCGCCTTTCTAAACGGTGATTTAGAAGAGTGCGTGTACATGACTCAGCCAGAGGGCTTCGTAGATAGCGGAAAGGTGTGTAAGCTGCTTAAATCCATTTATGGGTTAAAGCAAGCATCGCGGAGTTGGAACATCTGTTTTGATATTGTAGTCAAAGAGTTTGACTTCATCAAAAATATAGATGAACCTTGTATTTATAAGAAGGTTGCAGAGAGTAAGGTTGTCTTTCTCGTATTGTACGTCGATGACATACTCTTGATAGGAAATGATGTTCCTATGCTGCAATCAGTCAAGCTCTTCTTATCACAAAGATTCTCAATGAAAGATCTAGGTGATGCCTCCTGCATATTGGGAATCATGATCTATAGAGATAGATCTAAACGGATATTGGGATTGTCTCAATTGTAGGGTTACTAGGCACTCTAATAAGGATCTACAAGGCATCAACCATGCCGGATTAAAATTTTAGCCGTGCCGAATAACTCTAAACAAGATCTTTGCTAGAAAATTAGGTTAACACATGCAAGTTAAAATCTTTAACACTAAGTGAATACGAAATACAACCTTTGTAGATCGGTCCTTCACTTCTTAAGCTCCTTGTAGTAGTCCCTTCGCTGCGATCATCGAACTCCCGGACTCTCGGACGGCTCTATGAGAAGAAGCAACGGAATTGCTTGAAGTCTTCGAGGCCGAAGATGATCTACGTCGAGGGAATACGAACTCAAGCTTCTACTTCACTAACCAAAGAATTAGTGAAGCAAACACCCTAAACTAAAGTTCTAGTCTAGTAGAGGATGGTGAGATAGGAAATGGGTACACTTTAGAATTTCTTTTCTCACATTGATTCTCTCTCTATTTCAAACCCTAGAAAGAAATTTTTAAGGAGGAAGAAGATGAGCTCAAAATGAATATGAAAACTAATCAAGAGAGAGAATGAGCTAACCATGGTGAGTGGGTATCATATACTAACTCATGTAGAGACATTACCATGGCTAATTATAGTGGTTAGGTTAGTTAATATCTTAAGTAAAACAAAACTAGTGGACTAAGTCAATGCAACATAAGCTTCATGAAGCTTCATCCATTTGTGCTCATTATCCATTTGTTTTAGAATTACTTTAAATATAAAAACCTAATACTATAATAAGTATGGTATAAGTCTTATACACCCATGTAATGTGTATCAACAACCATGATACAATTTGTAGACTAATAAATATATATTACAAATATATTAACTTGTGTACAAGTGAGAAAAAATAAATGCTTAAGTGAACCAATGTTAGTTAATGTAAATTAGTATATCACATATACAATTATACACTAAATTATTAAATCAACACTTGACTTAATAATCCGGTTATATCACATATAACCGACTAACATCCAATGTATCGACTTATCGAATCAACCCTTGATTCGATAACTTGGTTATATGGCATATAACCGATCGACATAAACATCGCGAGAATAGAATACGGTATCACATACTCGCATTATTCTCGGTCCCGCACATATCATATATGCGCTCCTATTTCGTTTTGCCTGAGCCAGTACAACCTCTATGTAGGACTCTAAAGACTCGTCAATACGCCGGCAGTAGGTGATGATCATATCAAGCACCCACAAGCCGTCAGCAGTACTAGCTGGACGTAACGGCTACTCGGGTATTGAGCGATTAGAAGATCAGCAAGCAAGCCCGCTCCAACTCCTGTAAAAGCTTGACAGTGACACTACCGTACAATCCGGTCTCCTCGTCTGATATGTCGCATATCAAGTCTAGGGGTGTAAACGTCAGACCCCAATAACCGATAAGTCATGCCGATGTGAGGCTCATAACGGGTCGATAAACTATGGGTAACACTTACCAGTAAATCTCTAAACCAGCCCTGGCCAGGGACTTCCCTATTACGGCCAATCGAGCATAGCGCAACATCAACCCCCAATACCGGGAGAGACGAAGCCCCTCCTATCACTCATTGCCTCCATATGACTCGGGACTATAGGGTTCCTAGGCACACTAGTGAGGTCTCACAAGGCATCAAGCATGCCAATTTCAAATTTTACGGGTGCTGAGAAACCCTAATACGGATCGTTGACTAGAATTTTAGGCGAAATCGAAAACTAGTTAACAACTTAACTAAGTGAACGGAAATACAACCTTTGTAGATCCGTTTCTCCACCTCCATAGCTCCATGATGAAGTCTCCTTGCTGTCCAAATCGAATCCCGGGCTCTAGCGTCGGCTTCATCGGAGAAATGGGCGGGCTAGGTCATCGACTATGATGCCGAAGATGATCTACGTCGAGGCATCACAAGATCAAGCTCCGACTTCACCAAGTCATGAAAAGTTGTGAAGAAAACACCCTATACTACTTGACAAGAGGTAGAGGATGAAGAAATAGGAAGTGGGTTCACTTTAGAATTGGATTTCACTCACTTTTGCTCAAGTTGCCATTTTTGTTAGCAAGCTTTTCTTCATGATAAAGATGAAGAAGAAGAAGAAAGATTATGATAAGTGTTGAATAATCTAGAAAATAAATGAAATACTTATCATACACTAACCTTAGTTGAGTGTAGAGAATAGACCATGGTTAACATGAATGGTTAGGGTTAAGTATAAGACAAGAATGATGATGTAGTCAAAGCTTCATGAAGCTTCAACTAACAAACAAACCAATCCACCATTTATTTATCCTTTCCAAAATGAAAAAGTAAATAAATAAATGAATAAATAAGTAATGGATAAACAAAACCCTAATCATTAGTTTAACCATGGTTTAATTCTTTACACTTAACCAAGTAAGCATGTATCATCAAACATGATACAATCATGTGCACAAAAGTATATCACATATACAACTTGCACATCCAAGTGAGAAAATCCATTTAAAGTGAACCAATACTAGTTAATGCATAGTAATATATCAAATATATAATTATACATTAAATCATTAAATCAACACTTGATTTAACGATCCGGTCATATCGCATGTAACCGACTAGTATCATATGTATCGGCTTATCGATTCAATCCTTGATTCGATATCTAGGTTATATCGCATATAACCAATCGATACATTCATCGCGAGAATGGAATACGGTATCACATACACGCATTATTCTCGGTCCCACACATATCTCATATGCGCTCCTATTTCGTTTCGCTTGAGCCAGGAAAGCTCTGTGTAGGACTCTAAAGACTCGTCAATACGCCGGTAGCAGATGATGATCATATCAAGCACCCACAAGCCGCAAGCGGTCTGCTAAACGTAACGGCCACCCGGGTATTGAGCGATCAGAAGATCGACGAGCAAGCCCGCTCATACTCCTGTGAATCCAACCAGTAACACTTACCGTACAGTCCGGTCTGTTCGTCTGATATGTCGCATATCTTGCCTAGGGGTGGTAAACGTCAGACCCCAATTGCTCGATAAGTCGTGTCGATATGAGGTCTATAACATTTCGAGAAACTACTGGTAACACTTACCAGTAAATCTCAGCAACCTTGGCCAGGGATTTCCGGTTATAGCCAATCGAACACAGCACGACATCAACTCCCTATACCGGGAGAGACGAATCCCCTCCTATCGCTCATTGCCTCCATGTGATTCGGGACTGTACCCAAAAACCACCGTTTTGCACGCCCTCTTGGACGTGGTAAGGTGGAAATCAAAGCACAGTGGTCGGGTCAACAGACTACTCTGTACCAGTGTCACCAGAGAACTGCCATCTGACGTAAGGTATAATACCATCTGGGAGTTCTCGGAGAGTCCGTCCAGTGTACCCAGTCTCCACTGAGCACCCGTACATCATCTCTGATGTCAAACACCAATGGATATGGGATCATCCATCGCCCATCTGTATGGGTCGAGAAGGTATACGCTAGTCTACTCTGGTATATCGATGCCCCGTCTCGATACACCCACGACTAGGGACCTCGAAGTATGTACTTATGGACTACCATGTCCCTACTAGTATGATCCACATCATAGTCCAGGTAGTCAAGTACACATCCTAAGGGCTTTACCAACATGTAGCAGAGAGACAATGAGTATACACGTTAAGGTAAAGAGTAACCAGATAGCATACTATCATGTCGAGCAAGAAAGTCCTCCCTATATATGTCCCAGCATCCACTACAATATACATCCTATATACAGTAATGGCCTCTAGGGCATACATATAACTAACAATCTCCCACTTGCACTTGGGCCATCTGTAGCAGTGGTTGTAGTATCTCATGCTCAACCATCCCATAAAAGTCTTTCTCTGGGAATAGGCCTTCGTGAGTGGATCCGCCGTGTTGTCCTCTGAGTCCGCTCTCCTAACCTCGATCACCCTGGAGATCAACCATCTCCATGATTAGGTGATACTGCCTTAGAATATGTCTGGATCACTGATGGGACGGACGTTCCTTGGCATAAGCCACAACTCCATTGTCACACAATGGGAGGAACTAGGTTCATCTCATGAACTTATATACACCCAGACAGCCTCTTTGGTAGCATCTTAAGTAGCGATGTATCCAGCCTTTATCATCTAGTATGCCACGGTATCTAGCTTGGAACTCTTCCAACATACCGTCCCTTTACTGAGGTAAAGACAATGACTGTGACTGACATTCAGTCGTCTTTATCACCCTGGAACCCTTCCAGTGATTCTCCCCTGGATCGATTGATACCATCTCACTACATCTAGTGAGTATCATAACATCCAATTACATCTATCTCATAGATGAGAACTCAGAATTTAGGAGGTATCACTTTGATCCTTTATGGAGAATTCTTGTGATAAGCGGAGATTGACCGAGCGTAGTATAGGAAACTCCTTCCCTATCAAGAGTATGTCATCCACGTACTCTACAAGGATCACCACCATACTCTCTAGTACCTTTTTGTATATACAAGGTTCATCTACCATTTTGATGAAGTCAAACTCTTTGACTACCTCATCAAAACAGATGTTCCAACTCCGCGATTCCTGCTTTATCCTATAAAGCATCTTGCACACATTTCCGCTGCTCCCACTGTCTACGAAGCCCTCTGGCTGTGTACTTATAGACGCTATCTTCCAAAACATCATTTAGAAAAGCAGTCATGACACCCAACCACCAGATATCGTAGTCATGGTATGTAGCCGTGGCAAGTAGGATCTGGATGGACTTAAGCATAGATATTTAGAAAAAGTTTCATCATGATCCATACCTGGTCAATGATGCAAACCTTTAACAAGTCTAGCTTCGAAAGTATCAACTTTTCCATGTACACCAAGTAATCTTCTCAAGATATACTTGCTCCTGATGGGGATTTAACCCTTCAGATATAGCAACCAAAGTCCATACTTTGTTGGTGTATAAGGATTCCATCTCAGATCGCTAAGCATCCAGCCATTCTTACAGAGTCTCACTCCAGATGGCCAGCTCGAAACTAGTTGGGTCATCATCTCATGATGCAATCCTCGATCCCACTGTCATAGAGAAACCGAAGTAACTCTCAGGCGGGTGAGGAACCCTACCAGATTGGCGGAGAGGCTGAAGTTCGTTGGTTACTACTGAATCCTTTGGTTCTATCAAATCATCATCTGCAGTTTGTATAGCTGGAACCTTTCCAGTTGTACATAACAGACCTTGCCTCGAGCTTGTCCGGATTTTGCTTTTAGACATAGGCCGGACAACCCCAAATCTTAACTAACTTAAGATATGGGCTCTTCCCTTTCCATATCATATATGAAGCGGTAGGCTTCTGTTTTGATTTGAACCCTATTCAATAGGTATGCATCTTCTCAAGCGCATAACTCCCAAAAGGAAATAGGAAACTCAGTAGTACTCATCATAGAGCACACTATATCACATAGGGTGCTATTACTCCACCCCGATATACCATCATGCAATGATGTACTCGGAGGAGTAATGCTGAGAGAGAATCTCATTTTCCTTTAGAATAGTCCAGGAATTCCATGCACACGTATTCTCCTCCCCGATCACATCAAAGAACATAATACTTATACCCGTATTTTGGTTCTCTACTTCTAACTTATATTCTGTGAATATCTCAAAAGGTTCGGACTTGTGTTTCAACAGGAACATATGTCTGAATCTAAAGAGATTATCAGAGAATGCAATGAAGTACAAAGAACCGGTCTTGGCATGTGTAGACAGGGGATCTACATACATCAACATGTATCAATCCCAAGAGTTTACTAACTCTTTCTCTGTTTCCAATAAACAGAGCTATGGTCATCTAATCTTCGTGACATGACTGGCAAGTTTCACAAGATGTAAATTCAAACTGATTTAAATATGCATCTAAATGCAACTTCAGCCAGTCGGGTCGCATTGATATGACCTAGTCTACAATGCCTCAAGTAAGATTCGTTCATTTCTGAACTCTTCCTCTTATGTGTGTTCTGTATGCAAGGAACTGTAGTTTGATTTAGAACGTCAATGCTTTTAGATAACGTGCCTGAACCGATCAACTTTTGATATAGGAAATGTTCAAAACATTATCCAACAATACAAAATTTTATCATTTCTTTACTAATAAAGAGACTGATACGATTTTGTATATCAGGTTCGGTATCTAATAGCATTTGTTCAGAATCAATGTATTGGTAATACAGGGTGACAGTGACCAACAGACTTGGCTGCAACACTTGCACCGTTTTCTGTCTCATGAAACTTATCACCCGTTCTCAGTTTTTCTACCTTTTTGTAGCCCTATGTAACAGATTACATATCAGGGATCCTGATCCGGTATCATATACCCAGGATGCGGAGGATACTGAGAAACAGTTCTATATAATGAACGCACCCGAAGATGATGCATCAGGATGCACTCTCTTCGTTTGGGCGGCACGGGAATTCTGGTAATCCCCAATTTCATGCTCTGTCTTATAACAATTATAAGTTGGAGCGGGACCAACGTTCCCCAGCTCAGTATAACAAGCCGGTCCGGTCAATAATCCGTATTATTATCTTGATTAAGGCGTGATGTGGTCACTACCTGGAGAGAGAGAGAAGAAAACACTCAGCGTGCGCTCTTGCAAGAATAGATTGGTTTTTATTTTATCTAATCAGGATGGCTCCTACTGCTTTTTATCAAATCTTCCTTCAAACCTTAAAAGGAAAGACCAGCCGGGATTAATTACACACTACAAGTTCGCCAATCTTTCAGCCAGGCCAGTGTCGGTACTTTGAGCGAGGTCCCCCGTGCTTTCGCACGAACCTAATTAATGTAAACCTCATTTTCCCAGGGGCGTAACCCTGTTGACACCTATCTAGACACCTACTTGATCGGCTAATTGTTGTAGGGTTCCTAGGCACACTAATGAGGTCTCACAAGGCATCAACCATGCCAATTTTAAATTTTACGGTGCCGAGAAACCCTAGACTAGATCGTTAACTAGAATTTTAGGCGAAACAATAAGCTAGTTAACAACTTAACTATGAGTTGAACGGAAATACAACCTTTGTAGATCTGGTGCTCCACCTCCACAGCTCCGTGATGATGTCTCCTCGCTGCGATCATCGGATCCCGGGCTCTAGCGTCTGCTTCATCGGAGAAAAGGCGGGCTAGGTCATCGACTACGATGCTGAAGATGATCTACGTCGAGGCATCACTAGATCAAGCTCCCACTTCACTAAGTCATGAAACTTGTAAAGAAAACACCCTATACTACTTGGCAAGAGGTAGAGAATGAAGAAATAGGAAGTGGGTTCACTTTAGAATTGGATTTCTCACATGATTTCATCAAGTCACCATTGATGAAGTCTAGGTTTTCTTCTTGAAGAAGAAGAAGAAGAAGATGATGATAATATTATGATAAGTATTCTCAAAAGAATAATAAAAATCATTCTTATCATAATTTAAACCATGGTTAGATGTAGAAAATTAACTAAGGTTAGAAGAATGGTTAGGGTTATGGAGATGAAGACAAAATGGTCACTTTGGTCAAAGTTGCATGAAGCTTCAAGAAGCATCATGAATGAAAGCAACCATTATCTTTTCATTTCTCATTTCTTTTAATCCAAATTATAAAGATAAATGAATGAATAAATAAGTAAAAACCCTTACCATTTACTTAACCAAGGCTTAACTCTTTACACAAACCCTAGCAATCATGTATCATCAAACATGATACAATCAAGTGAGAAAATCCTTTTAAAGTGAACCGATACTAATTAATGCAAAGTAATATATCAAATATATAATTATGCATTAAATCATTAAATCAACACTTGATTCAATGATCCGGTCATATCGTATATATAACCGACTAATATCAACAGTAACAACTTATCGAATCAACACTTGATCCGATATCCCGGCTATATCGCATATAACCGATCAATGTCACAAATCGCAAGAATTGAATACAGTATCACATACTGGTATCATTCTCGGTCCCGCACATATCTCATATGCGCTCCTATTTCGTTTCACTCGAGCCAGGAAACCTCTGTGTAGGACTCCAAAGACTCGTCAATACGCCGGCAGCAGATGATGATCATATCAAACACCCACAAGCCGCAAGCGGTCTGCTAAACGTAACGGCCACCTGGTTATTGAGCGATCAGAAGATCGACGAGCAAGCCCGCTCACACTCCTGTGAATCCAACCAGTAACACTTACCGTACAGTCCGGTCTGTTCGTCTGATATGTCGCATATCTCACCTAAGGGGGGTAAACGTCAGACCCCAATATCTCGATAAGTCGTGTCGATATGAGGTCTATAACAGTTCGAGAAACTACTGGTAACACTTACCAGTATATCTCAGCAACCCTGGCCAGGGATTTCCGGTTATAGCCGATCGAACATAGTGCAACATCAACTCCCTATACCAGGAGAGACGAATCCCCTCCTATCTCTCATTGCCTCCATGTGACTCGGGATTGTACCCAAAAACCACCGTTTTGCACGCCCTCTTGGATGTGGTAAGGTGGAAATCAAAGCACAGTGGGAATCACACAAGACTCTATGACGATCTCGGGTCAACAGACTACTCTGTACCAGTGTCACCAGAGAACTGCCATCTGACGCAAGGTATAATACCATCTGGGAGTTCTCGGCGAGTCCGTCCAGTGTACCCAGTCCCTACTGAGCACCCGTATATCATCTCTGATGTCAAACACCAATGGATATGAGATCATCCATCGCCCATCTGTATGAGTCGAGAAGGTATACGCTAGTCTACTCTGGTTTATCGATGCCCCGTCTCGATATACCCACGACTAGGGACCTTGAAGGATGTACTTATGGACTACCATGTCCCTACTAGTATGATCCGTATCATAGTCCAGGTAGTCAAGTACACATCCTAAGGGCTTTACCAACATGTAACAGAGAGACAATCAGTATACACGTTAAGGTAAAGAGTAACCGGATAGCATACTATCATGTCGAGCAAGAAAGTCCTCCCTATATACGTCCCAGCATCCACTACAATATACATCCTATGTATAGTAATGGCCTCTAGGGCATACATATAACTAACAATCTCCCACTTGCACTAGGGCCATCTGTAGCAGTGGTTGTAGTATCTCATACTCAACCATCCCATAAAAATCTCTCTCTGGGAAAAGGCCTTTGTGAGTGGATCCGCCGTGTTGTCCTCTGAGTCTTCTCTCCTAACCTCGATCACCTTGGAGATCAGCCATCTCCATGATCAGGTGATACTGCCTTAGAATATGTCTGGATCACTGATGGGACGGGTGTTCCTTGGCAAAAGCCACAACTCCATTGTCACACAATGGGAGGAACTAAGTTCATCTCATGAACTAATATACACCCAGACTTCCTCTTTGGTAGCATCTTAAGTAGCGATGTATCCAGCTTTTATCCTCTAGTATGCCACGGTATGTAGCTTGGAACTCTTCCAACATACCGTCCCTTTACTGAGGGTAAAGACAATGCCTGTGACTGATATTCAGTCGTCTTTATCACCCTGGAACACTTCCAGTGATTCTCCTCAGGATCAATTGATACAATCTTACTACAGCTAGTGAGGATCCTAACATCCATTTAGATCTATTTCATAGATCCAAATCCCAGGATTTAGGAGGTATCACTTTGATCCTTTATGGAGAATCCATGTGATAAGCGGAGATCGATCGAGCGTAGTATAGGAAACTCCTTCCCTATCAAGAGTGTGTCATCCACGTACTCTACGAGGATCATCACCATACTCCCTACTACCTTTTTGTTTATACAAGGTTCATCTACCATTTTGATGATGTCAAACTCTTTGACTAATCCATCAAAACAGATGTTCCAACTCCGCGATGCCTGCTTTATCACATAAAACATCTTGTACACGTTTCCGCTGCTCCCACTGTCTATGAAGCCCTATGGCTGTGTACTTATAGACGCTCTCTTCCAAAACATCATTTAGAAAAGCAGTCATGACACCCAACCACCAGATATCGTAGTCACGGTATGTAGCCGTGGCAAGTAGGATCTGGATGGACTTAAGCACAGATCTTTTAGAAAAAGTTTCATCATGATCCACACCTGGTCAATGATGCAAACCTTTAATAAGTCTAGCTTTGAAAGTCTCAACTTTTCCATGTACACCAAGTAATCTTCTCAAGATATAATTGCTCCTGATGGGGTTTAACCCTTCAGATATAGCAACCAAAGTCCATACTTTGTTGGTGTATAAGGATTCCATCTCAGATCACTAAGCATCCAGCCATTCTTACAGAGTCCCACTCCTGATGGCCAGCTCGAAACTAGTTGGGTCATCATCTCATGATGCAATCCTCGCTCCCACATTCATAGAGGAACCGAAGTATCTCTCAGGTGGGTGAGGAACCCTACTAGATCGGCGGAGAGGCTGAGGTTCGTTGGTTACCATTGAATCCTTTGGTTCTATCAAACCATCATCTGCAGTTTGTATAGCTGGAACCTTTCCAGTTGTACATAACAGACCTTGCCTCGAGCTTGTCCGGATTTTGCCTTTAGACATAGGCCAGACAACCCCAAATCTTAACCAATTTAAGATATGGGCTCTTCCCTTTCCATATCACATATGAAGCGGTAGGCAACTGATTTGATTGGAACCCTATTCAATAGGTATGCAGTTTCTCAAGTGCATAACTCCCAAAAAGGAAATCGGAAACTCAGTAGTACTCATCATAGAGCACACCAAATCACATAGGGTGCTATTGCTCCGCCCCGATATACCATCGTGCTATGGTGTATACGGAGGAGTAATGCTGAGAGAGAATCTCATTCTCGTTTAGAATAGTCCAGGATTTCCGTGCTCAAGTATTCTCCTCTTCGATCACATCAAAGGACATAATACTTATACCCGTATTGGTTCTCTACTTCTAGCTTATATTCTGTGTATATCTCAAAAGGTTCGGACTTGTGTTTCAACAGGAACATATGTCTGAATCTTGAGAGATTATCAGAGAATGTAATCAAGTAGAAAGAACCGGTCCTGGCATATGTAGACAGGGGACCTTTCATACATCAACATGTATCATCCCAGGAGTTTACTAACTCTTTCTCTGTTTCCAATAAACAGAGCTATGGTCATCTAATCTTTGTGACATGACTGGCAAGTTTTCACAAGATGTAAATTCAAACTGATTTAAATATGCATCTAAATGTAACTTCAGCCAATCGGATCGCATTGATATGACCTAGTCTACAATGCCTCAAGAAGGATCCGTTCATTTCTGAACTCTTCTTCTTGTGTGTGTTCTATATACTAGGAACTGTAGTTTGATTTAGAACATCAATGCTTTTAGATAATATGCCTGAACCGATCAACTTTTGATATAGGAAATGTTCAAAACATTATCCATCAATACAAAATTTTATCATTTCTTTACTGATAAAGAGACTGATATGATTTTGTATATCATGTTCGGTATCTAATAACATTCGTTCAGAATCAATGTATTCTGGTAATACAGGGTGACAGTGACCAACAGACTTGGCTGCAACACTTGCCCCGTTTTCTGTCTCATGAAACTTATCACCCGTTCTCAGTTTTTCTACCTTTTTGTAGCCCTATGTAACAAATTACATATCTGGGATCCTTATCCGGTATCATATACGCAGGATGCGGAGGATACTGAGAAACAGTTCTTTATAATGAACACACCCGAAGATGATGCATCAACATGCACTCTCTTCGTTTGGGCAGCACGGGAATTCTGGTAATCCCTAATTTCCTTCTCTGTCTTATAACAATTATAAGTTGGAGCGGGTCCAACGTTCCCCAGCTCAGTATAACAAGCGGGTTCGGTCAATATCCGTATTATTATCTTGATTAAGGCGTGAAATGGTCGCTACCTGGAGAGAGAGAGAAGAAAACACTCAGCGTATGCTCTTGCAAGATCAGATTGGTTATTATTTTATCTAATTAGGATGGCTCCCACTGCTTTTTATCAAATCTTCCTTCAAACCCTAAAAGGAAAGACTAGCCGGGATTAATTACACACTACAAGTTCGCCAATCTTTCAGCCAGGCCAGTGTCGGTACTTTGAGGGAGGTCCCCCGTGCTTTCGCACGCACCTAATTAATGTAAACCTCATTTTCCCAGAGGCGTAACCTCGTTAACACCTTTCTAGACACCTACTTGATCGGCTAATTGTAATGTGTAAAACACTCCCAGGAGTAACAATTACTCGCAGTGGGTATCGGGATCCAACTATCTCATAGAAGGTATGCAATCTAATTGCAAATTTCAACACTTGAAACTCCCGATAATATTTTGCCCCAAACGATCTATGACCTTGACAAGGTCAACAAACCATAGACCGTAAGTCAAGTTCAACCCGTCATTTCTTGATTGAATCAAACCCACCCGCACGACCCTTGACAAGGTCAACAAGGCTGCACGACTACCCTAACCCAATCTGCATCATATGCATAAGCAGATAAATACTGGTTAGCTACCGCACACTGTGCCTTGACAAGGTCAACAAACGCAACACGAATACTAAACAGGACTTATCTGAAATGACGGAGGGCTACGACAGGTTTTTATGAAAAACCTATTGCGTAATAAACTTGATATCGTTGTAGAATCAAATGATTTTAAAATGGAGTGTCTTTGAGGCTTTTCTAGTTTTGCTAAAGGAGTCACTCCCGGTGAAGGGATCGTCGGTCCTTTCCTCTTCGAATGAGGTGCGGGATATATCATATATATCACTGTGCAAAGCAGAAACTATAGAAGCAATCAAAAGACAAACTGAGAGTTGTAGCATCTGCCAGTTATTGCTAAAGGAGTCGCTCCCGGTGAAGGGATCTCGGTCCTTTCCTCATCGAATAAGGTGCAGGATATATCACATATACCGCTGTGCAAAGCAAGAACTGTAGCTACCTGTTTTATTTTGAAATTCGATTCCACAACATCTTAGGTTTCTTTTCTTTCATTAATCACATTAATGAAGTCCCATCTTTTAAGTACCTAAACATCACAGATAAATACGACGTACACTTATGCCATCCGCATTCGCCTCAATGTCCCCTCGTGCACCGTTAGGTTAGGTAACTAACAGCAGAGCGGGGAAGGGCTAGCGCGGGTGTAAAACATAAGTAACGTCTATATAATATATCATATATACTATATATAGTATCTATCACAGAACTTCATATGATCACATCACAGATATCGCAGCAGAAGAATCATATGAAATATTGGATATACTAGGACGTCCGTGTTTTCAATACGAGCCAGTATAAAACACGGATTCCACGGTCGCGATGAATAACCAAACCCACACCCCTAGACCCCTACGAGAGCGGCAAGCAACCCTACCAATTCTGGAGTTAGGAGACCCGGACTCAACTCCTCGAGTTGGTCTCCCACTGGACTCCAGAACCCGGTTACTTGTGCTCCCCTCCTTGGGTCTATCCTAGTGCGGAAAAGTAAATAATATACAAAAGGTGACAACTTCCGCAACCTGGAAGTGCCCCAATAAAAGAATATTACATACAAGCTTTTACATGAATGAAAATGAAAAACACTCATCTCACATAAAAAACCCCCGGCTATTCGAACACGACGATCCAATATAACATATCCAGCAACACATAACATCACATGTCATCAACGTAAGTAAATATGCGCATCCCAATTGTCGTTGACATATAGCAACGAAAACGGCGATATCACATATTACACTTACGGTCACAGAAAAGAAAGTGTAAAACTAACACAGTTGGAATCCGCAACCTCTTTAGACATCGCATGCCTAATCAAATGAAATACTTAGACATCGCATGCCTAACAATTATAAACCCCGCATTTTAGTCTCATTATTGAAAACACTTTTCAATATCAAGTCCGGCAATTCAACAGGATTCCCGAAAATCTGATCGAATGCTCGTCGCAAACTTTAGTAGGCGGCCGCACCCCCGACGCCGTCGACGAAGTGCACCAAGGCGGAACACCGCTACCGCGAGCACCCGGACGGATGCTTTCGGCGACGGGGTTCTCCTACAGTCACTTGGTCGGGGCTATGGAGTGAGGCTGTCTATTAAGTTTACCCGGCGAGTATCCGCGTACGCTATGTGATTGCGACGGACTTTTGATCACATCAAAATTCCGTGGCAACCGATCAAGTGAGACTAAAGTGCTATGTTTTTATAACTTCATTCAGTTATCTCATAACTGCTTGTGAATTCCAATTATTGTATCACATTCCGGATAAATAGAAAATGTTAAACTTTCCGATCGAACAATCGAACACCTAAGTTTTCCCGATACAGCTCAACACAAGAAATAAGTCTAAGAACATTCAGTTCGTGCCTCAGTACCAACGGTCCAGCCGTAGAAGGGTCAAGCCAACGCCTCACATGTGGCACGCCGTACTGCCCCAAACCCTAAGGTTCAAAGGGCAGTTCAAGACGGTCACATAATCGAGTTAAGGTTTGTTGTCTTCTAGAGGGACCATCGTGTTACTTGCACTACTTAGAACGTCATTAAACTACAGAAAAGTCCAACACTTGGAAATTTTCCGGCAGGGGAAAAAGTGGGTATTTATATCCGGTCGAACATTTTAACATATTCCAAAATTATCCGGAAAATCACACAGACAAAATTAGACAATCCGATCGAAACACCGAGTCCCCAATACAACCCAGAAAATTCAACTCTTGAATAAATATTAAAAATTCCCAGGAAAACCAGCACTGTTAAGTAGGAGTTACTGTGCAAACTTCAACGCATAAAACGACAAATAGGCCGCGGAACCGCCGCACGGGCCATACTCATGCCGCGGAACCGCGGAGCTTTGATGGAATTAGAGCATCGAAATTTACAGTAACTCTTAGATATTCCTGCTGATATTTCTGCATATTTTTAATTCTCAAAAAACCACGATTTCAGAAAATGTACAGAGAGCATTTTTGGGTTTGGGTTTCGGTTCGATCGGACTTCTAACTCCGTCTACAAATCGCCTAAGCCTCTAGCTAGGCTCTGATACCACTGTAGGGTTCCTAGGCACACTAATGAGGTCTCACAAGTCATCAACCATGCCAATTTTAAATTTTACGGTGCCGAGAAACCCTAGACTTGATCGTTAATTAGAATTTTAGGCGAAACAATAAGCTAGTTAACAACTTAACTATGAGTTGAACGGAAATACAACCTTTGTAGATCCGGTGCTCCACATCCACAGCTCCATGATGATGTCTCCTCGCTGCGATCATCGGATCCCGAGCTCTAGCGTCGGCTTCATCGGAGAAAAGGCGGGCTAGGTCATCGACTACGATGCTGAAGATGATCTACGTCGAGGCATCACTAGATCAAGCTCCCACTTCACTAAGTCATGAAACTTGTGAAGAAAACACCCTATACTACTTGGCAAGAGGTAGAGGATGAAGAAATAGGAAGTGGGTTCACTTTAGAATTGGATTTCTCACATGATTTCATCAAGTCACCATTGATGAAGTCTAGGTTTTCTTCTTGAAGAAGAAGAAGAAGAAGATGATAATATTATGATAAGTATTCTCAAAAGAATAATAAAAATCATTCTTATCATAATTTAAACCATGGTTAGATGTAGAGAATTAACTAAGGTTAGAAGAATGGTTAGGGTTATGGAGATGAAGACAAAATGGTCACTTTGGTCAAAGTTGCATGAAGCTTCAAGAAGCATCATGAATGAAAGCAACCATTATCTTTTCATTTCTCATTTCTTTTAATCCAAATTATAAAGATAAATGAATGAATAAATAAGTAAAAACCCTTACCATTTACTTAACCAAGGCTTAACTCTTTACACAAACCCTAGCAATCATGTATCATCAAACATGATACAATCAAGTGAGAAAATCCTTTTAAAGTGAACCGATACTAGTTAATGCAAAGTAATATATCAAATATATAATTATGCATTAAATCATTAAATCAACACTTTATTCAATGATCCGGTCATATCGTATATATAACCGACTAATATCAACAGTAACAACTTATCGAATCAACACTTGATCCGATATCCCGGCTATATCGCATATAACCGATCAATGTCACAAATCGCAAGAATCGAATACAGTATCACATACTGGTATCATTCTCGGTCCCGCACATATCTCATATGCGCTCCTATTTCGTTTCGCTCGAGCCAGGAAACCTCTTTGTAGGACTCTAAAGAGTCGTCAATACGCCGGCAGCAGATGATGATCATATCAAACACCCACAAGCCGCAAGCGGTCTGCTAAATGTAACGGCCACCCGGGTATTGAGCGATCAGAAGATCGACGAGCAAGCCCGCTCATACTCCTGTGAATCTAACCAGTAACACTTACCGTACAGTCCGGTCTGTTCGTCTGATATGTCGCATATCTCACATAGGGGTGGTAAACGTCAGACCCCAATAGCTCGATAAGTCGTGTCGATATGAGGTCTATAACAGTTCGAGAAACTACGGGTAACACTTACCAGTATATCTGAGCAACCCTGGCCAGAGATTTCCGGTTATAGCCAATCGAACATAGTGCAACATCAACTCCCTATACCGGGAGAGACGAATCCCCTCCTATCGCTCATTGCCTCCATGTGACTCGGGACTGTACCCAAAAACCACTGTTTTGCACGCCCTCTTGGGCGTGGTAAGATGGAAATCAAAGCACAGTGGGAATCACACAAGACACTATGACGATCTCGGGTCAACAGACTACTTTGTACCAGTGTCACCAGAGAACTGCCATCTGACGCAAGGTATAATACCATCTGGGAGTTCTCGGCGAGTCCGTCCAGTGTACCCAGTCCCTACTGAGCACCCGTATATCATCTCTGATGTCAAACACCAATGGATATGGGATCATCCATCGCCCATCTGTATGGGTCGAGAAGGTATACGCTAGTCTACTCTGGTATATCGATGCCCCGTCTCGATATACCCACGACTAGGGACCTTGAAGGATGTACTTATGGACTACCATGTCCCCACTAGTATTATCCGCATCATAGTCCAGGTAGTCAAGTACACATCCTAAGGGCTTTACCAACATGTAACAGAGAGACAATCAGTATACACGTTAAGGTAAAGAGTAACCAGATAGCATACTATCATGTCGAGCAAGAAAGTCCTCCCTATATACGTCCCAGCATCTACTACAATATACATCCTATGTATAGTAATGGCCTCTAGGGCATACATATAACTAATAATTGTAATGTGTAAAACTCTCCCAGGAGTAACTCTTACTCGCAGCGGGTATCGGGATCCAACTATCTCACAGAAGGTATGCAATCTCATTGCAAATTTCAACACTTGAAATTCCCGATAATATTTTGCCCCTAACCTCCTATGACCTTGACAAAGGCCAACAAACCATAGGAAGCTAGTCAAGTTCAACCCGTCAATTCTTGATTGAATTAAACCCACCCGCACGACCTTTGACAAAGGCCAACAAGGTCGCACGATTACCCTAACCCAATCTGCATCATATGCATAAGCAGATAAGCACCAGTTAGCTACCGCACACTACGCCTTGACAAAGGCTAACAAACGCAGCACGAATACTAACTACTACTTATCTGAAATGACGGAGGGCTATGACAGGTTTTTCTGAAAACCTATTGCGTAATGAACATGATATCGTTGTAGGATCGAATGAATTTTGAAATGGAGTGTTTTTTAGGCTTTTCTAGTTTTGCTAAAGGAGTCACTCCCGGTGAAGGGATCGTCGGTCCTTTCCTCGTCGAATGAGGTGCGGGATATATCATATATATCACCGTGCAAAGCAGAAATCTTAAAAGCAATCAAAAGACAAACCGAGTGTGTAGCATCTGCCAGTTATTGCTAAAGGAGTCACTCCCGGTGAAGGGATCTCGGTCCTTTCCTTATCGAATATGGTGCAGGATATATCATATATACCGCTGTGCAAAGCAAGAACTGTAGCTACCTGTTTTATTTTGAAATTCGATTCCACAACATCTTAGGTTTCTTTTCTTTCATTAATCACATTAATTAAGTCCCATCATTTAAGTATACCTAAACATCACAGATAAATACGACGTACACTTATGCCATCCGCATTCGCCTCGATGTCCCCTCGTGCACCGTTAGGTTAGGTAACTAACGACAGAGCGGGGCAGGGCTAGCGCGGGTGTAAAACATAAGTAACGTCTATATAATATATCATATATACTATGTACAGTATCCATCACAGAACATCATATGATCACATCACAGATATCGCAGCAGAAGAATCATATGAAATGTTGGATATACTAGGACGTCTGTGTTTTCAATACGAGCCAGTATAAAATACGGATTCCACGGTCGTGATGAATAGCCAAACCCACACCCCTAGACCCATACGAGAGCGGCAAGCAACCCTACCAATTCTAGGGTTAGGAGACCCGGACTCGACTCCTCGAGATGGTCTCCCACTGGACCCTAGAACCCGGTTACTTGTGCTCCCCTCCTTGGGTCTATCCTAGTGCGGAAAAGCAAATAATATACAAACGGTGACATCTTCCGCAACCTGGAAGTGCCCCCAAAAAAGAATATTACATACAAGTTTTTACATGAATGAAAATGAAAAACACCCATCTCACATAAAAAACCCCGGCTATTCAAACACGACGATCTAATATAACATATCCAGCAACACATAACATCACATGTCATCAACGTAAGTAAACATGCGTATCCCAATTATCGTTGACATATAGCAACGAAACCGGCGATATCACATATTACACTTACGGTCACAGAAAAGAAAGTGTAAAACTACAACAGTTGGAATCCGCAATCTCTATAGACATCGCATGCCTAGTCAAATGAAATACTTAGACATCGCATGCCTAACAATCATAAACCCCGCATTTTAGTCTCATTATCGAAAACACTTTTCAATATCAAGTCGGGCAATTCAACAGGATTCCCGAAAAACTGATCGAATGCTCATCGCAAACTTTAGTAGGTGGCCGCACCCCCGACGCCGTCGACGAAGTGCACCAAGGCGGAACACCGCTGCCGCGAGCACCCGAACGGATGCTTTCGGCGACGGGGTTCTCCTACAGTCACTTGGTCGGGGCTATGGGGTGAGGCTGTCTATTAAGTTTACCCGGCGAGTATCCGCGTACGCTACGTGATTGCGACGGACTTTTGATCACATCAAAATTCCGTGGCAACCGATCAAGTGAGACTAAACTGCTATGTTTATAACATTCATTCAGTTATCTCATAACTACTTGTGAATTCCAATTATTGTATCCCATTCCAGATAAATAGAAAATGTTAAACTTTCCAATCGAACAATCGAACACCCAAATTTTCCCGAAACAGCTCAACACATGAAATAAGTCTAACAACATTCAGTTCGTGCCTTAGTACCAACGGTCCAGCCGTAGAAGGGTCAAGCCAACGCCTCACATGTGGCACGCCGTACTGCCCCAAACCCGAAGGTTCAAAGGGTAGTTCAAGACGGTTACAAAATCGAGTTAAGGTTTGTTGTCTTCTAGAGGAACCATCGCGTTACTTGCACTACTTAGAATGTCATTAAACCTCGGAAAGATCCAATACTTGGAAATTTTCCGGCAGGGGAAAGATTGGGTATTTGTATCCGGTCGAACTTTTTAACATATTCTAAGATTATCCGGAAAAACACATAGACAAAATCAAAAATTCCGATCGAAACATCGAAGCCCCAAAGCATCCTAGAAAACTCAACTCTTGAGTAAATATTAAAAATTCCCAGAATATTCAGCACCTGAAAACATGAATTACTGTGCAAAATTCATAAATTGATGTGACATAATGGCCGCAGAACCGCCGTACAAGCCATGCTTGTGCCGCGGTTCCGCCGCTCTTTAGATGAATCAGCCCCTCGAATTTCACAGTAATTCAAATAGTACCCTGCTGAATTTTTTATCAATTTTTAATTCACAAAAATCCAGATTTTTAGAAAATTTCCAGAGAGCATTTTAGATTAGGGTTTCGATGTTCGTTCGGGTTTCTAACATCGTCTACGCATCGCCTAAGGCTCTAGCTAGGCTCTGATACCACTGTAGGGTTCCTAGGCACACTAGTGAGGTCTCATAAGGCATCAAGCATGCCAATTTCAAATTTTACGGGTGCCGAGAAACCCTAATACGGATCGTTAACTAGAATTTTAGGCGAAATCGAAAACTAGTTAACAACTTAACTAAGTGAACGGAAATACAACCTTTGTAGATCCGTTTCTCCACCTCCATAGCTCCATGATGAAGTCTCCTTGCTGTCCAAATCGAATCCCGGGCTCTAGCGTCAGCTTCATCGGAGAAATGGGCGGGCTAGGTCATCGACTATGATGCCGAAGATGATCTACGTCGAGGCATCACAAGATCAAGCTCCGACTTCACCAAGTCATGAAAACTTATGAAGAAAACACCCTATACTACTTGGCAAGTGGTAGAGGATGAAGAAATAGGAAGTGGGTTCACTTTAGAATTGGATTTCACTCACTTTTGCTCAAGTTGCCATTGTTGTTAGCAAGCTTTTCTTCATGATGAAGATGAAGAAGAAGAAGAAAGAATATGATAAGTGTTGAATAATCTAGAAAATAAATGAAATACTTATCATACACTAACCTTAGTTGAGTGTAGAGAATAAACCATGGTTAACTTGAATGGTTAGGGTTAAGTATAAGACAACAATGATGACATAGTCAAAGCTTCATGAAGCTTCAACTAACAAACAAACCAATCCATCATTTATTTATCCTTTCCAAAATGAAAAAGTAAATAAATAAATGAATAAATAAGTAATGGATAAACAAAACCCTAATCATTAGTTTAACCATGGTTTAATTCTTTACACTTAACCAAGTAAGCATGTATCATCAAATATGATACAATCATGTGCACAAAAGTATATCACATATACAACTTGCACAAACAAGTGAGAAAATCCATTTAAAGTGAACCAATACTAGTTAATGCAAAGTAATACATCAAATATATAATTATACATTAAATCATTAAATCAACACTTGATTTAACGATCCGGTCATATCACATATAACCGACTAGTATCCTATGTATCGGCTTATCGATTCAATCCTTGATTCGATATCTAGGTTATATCGCATATAACCAATCGATACATTCATCGCGAGAATGGAATACGGTATCACATACACGCATTATTCTCGGTCCCGCACATATCTCATATGCGCTCCTATTTCGTTTCGCTTGAGCTAGGAAACGTCCATGTAGGACTCTAAAGACTCGTCAATACGCCGGTAGCAGATGATGATCATATCAAGCACCCACAAGCCGCAAGCGGTCTGCTAAACGTAACGGCCACGCGGGTATTGAGCGATCAGAAGATCGACGAGCAAGCCCGCTCATACTCCTGTGAATCCAACCAGTAACACTTACCGTACAGTCCGGTCTGTTCGTCTGATATGTCGCATATCTTGCCTAGGGGTGGTAAACGTCAGACCCCAATAGCTCGATAAGTCGTGTCGATATGAGGTCTATAACATTTCGAGAAACTACTGGTAACACTTACCAGTAAATCTCAGCAACCCTGGTCAGGGATTTTCGGTTATAGGCAATCGAACACAGCACGACATCAACTCCTTATACCGGGAGAGACGAATCCCCTCCTATCGCTCATTGCCTCCATGTGATTCGGGACTGTACCCAAAAACCACCATTTTGCACGCCCTCTTGGACGTGGTAAGGTGGAAATCAAAGCACAGTGGTCGGGTCAACAGACTACTCTGTACCAGTGTCACCAGAGAACTGCCATCTGACGTAAGGTATAATACCATCTGGGAGTTCTCGGCGAGTCCGTCCAGTGTACCCAGTCTCCACTGAGCACCCGTACATCATCTCTGATGTCAAACACCAATGGATATGGGATCATCCATCGCCCATCTGTATGGGTCGAGAAGGTATACGCTAGTCTACTCTGGTATATCGATGCCCCGTCTCGATACACCCACGACTAGGGACCTCGAAGGATGTACTTATGGACTACCATGTCCCCACTAGTATGATCCGCATCATAGTCCAGGTAGTCAAGTACACATCCTAAGGGCTTTACCAACATGTAGCAGAGAGACAATGAGTATACACGTTAAGGTAAAGAGTAACCAGATAGCATACTATCATGTCGAGCAAGAAAGTCCTCCCTATATATGTCCCAGCATCCACTACAATATACATCCTATGTACAGTAATGGCCTCTAGGGCATACATATAACTAACAGGGACTGTACCTAAAAACCACCGTTTTGCACGCCCTCTTGGACGTGGTAAGGTGGAAATCAAAGCACAGTAGGAATCACACAAGACTCTATGACGATCTCGGGTCTACAGACTAACCTGTACCAGTGTCACCAGAGAACTGCCATCTGACGCAAGGTATAATACCATCTGGGAGTTCTCGGCGAGTCCGTCCAGTGTGCCCAGTCTCCACTGAGCACCTATATATCATCTCTGATGTCAAACACCAATGGATATGGGATCATCCATCGCCCATCTGTATGGGTCGAGAAGGTATACGCTAGTCTACTCTGGTATATCGATACCCCGTCTCGATACACCCACGACTAGGGACCTTGAAGGATGTACTTATGGACTACCCTGTCCCCACTAGTATGATCCGCATCATAGTCCAGGTAGTCAAGTACACATCCTAAGGGCTTTACCAACATGTAACAGAGAGACAATCAGTGTATACATTAAGGTAAAGGGTAACCAGATAGCATACTATCATGTCGAGCAAGAAAGTCCTCCCTATATATGTCCAAGCATCCACTACAATATACATCTCATGTATAGTAATGTCCTCTAGGGCATACATATAACTAACAATCTTCCACTTGCACTAGGGCCATCTGATAACAGTGGTTGTATTATCTCATACTCAACCATCCCATAATAGTCTCTCTCTGGGAAAAAACCTTTATGAGTGGATCCGCCGTGTTGTCCTCTGAGTCTACTCTCCTGACCTCGATCCCCTGGAGATCAACCATCTCCATGATCAGGTGACACTGCCTTAGAATATGTCTGGATCACTGATGGGACGGGCGTTCCTAGGCATTGGACACAACTCCATTATCATACAATGGTAGGAACACAGTTCATCTCATGAACTAATATACACCCAGTCTTCCTCTTTGGTAGCATCTTTGGTAGCGATGTATCCAGCCTTTATCGTCTAGTATGCCACGGTATCTAGCTTGGAACTCTTCCAACATACCGTCCCTTTACTGAGAGTAAAGACAATGCCTGTGACTGACATTCAGTCGTTCTTATCACCCTGGAACCCTTCCAGTGATTCTCCCCAGGATCAATTGATACCATCTCACTACAACTAGTGAGTATCCTAACATCCAATTAGATCTATCTCATAGATCCAAAACTCAGGATTTAGGAGATATCATTTTGATCATGTATGGAGAATACTTGTGATAAGCAGAGATTGATCGAGCGTAGCATAGGAAACCCCTTTCCTATCAAGAGTATGTTATCCACGTACTCTACGAGGATCACCACTATACTCCCTACTACCTTTTTGTATATACAAGGTTCATCTACCATTTTGATGATGTCAAACTCTTTGACTAATTCATCAAAACAGACGTTCCAACTCCGCGATACTTGCTTTTCACATAAAACATCTTGCACATGTATCTGCTTCTCCCACTGTCTACGAAGCCCTCTGACTATGTACTTATAGAATCTTTCTTCTAAAATCTCATTTAGAAAAGCAGTCATGACACCCAACCGCCAGATATCTTAGTCATGGTATGTAGTCGTGGCAAGTAAGATCTGGATGGACTTAAGCATAGGTACTTAGAAAAGGTTTCAACATAATCCATACCTGGTCAATGATGCAAACCTTTAACAAGTCTACCTTTGAAAGTCTCAACTTTTCCATGTACACCAAGTAATCTTCTCAAGATATACTTGCTCCTGATGGGGATTTAACCCTTCAGATAAAGCAACCAAAGTCCATACTTTGTTGGTGTATAAGGATTCCATTTCAGATCACTAAGCATCCAGCCATTCTTACAGAGTCCCACTCCTGATGGCCAGCTTGAAACTAGTTGGGTCATCATCTCATGATGCAATCCTCGCTCCCACTGTCATAGAGAAACCAAAGTATCTCTCATGTAGGTGAGGAACCCTGCTAGATCGGCAGAGAGGCTGAGGTTCGTTGGAAACTATTGAATCCTTTGGTTCTACCAAATCATCAGCTGCAGTTTGTATAGCTGGAACTCTTTCCAGTTCTACCTCATGTCCACTAATTTCTTCACAAGAAATTCCCTTTCACAAAGGTGGCATGCTGAGAAACAAAACATCTTTTGTTCCTCGGTTTGGTAGAAGATATTCCCTTATGAATGCTTGGGATATCCAACAAACTTCTACAGAACTGACTTTGCCTCGAGCTTGTCCGGATTTCGCTTTTAGACATAGGCCGGACAACCCCAAATCTTAACAAACTTAAGATATGGGCTCTTCCCTTTCCATATCTCATATGAAGTGGTAGGCAACTGATTTGATCGGAACCCTATTCAATAGGTATGCAACTTCATAAGTGCATAACTCCCAAAAGGAAATAGGTAACTCAGTAGTACTCATCATAGAGAATACCTTATCATATAGGGTGTGATTGCTCCGCCCCGATACACCGACGTACTGTGGTGTATGCGGAGGAATAATGCTGAGAGAGAATTTCATTCTCCTTTAGAATAATCCAGGAATTCCGTGCTCAAGTATTCTCCTCCTTGATCGCATCAAAGGACATAATACTTATACCCGTTTTGGTTCTCTACTTCTAACTTATATTCTGTGAATATCTCAAAAGGTTCGGACTTGTGTTTCAACAGGAACATATGTCTGAATCTTGAGAGATTATCAGAGAATGTAATGAAGTACAAAGGACCGGTCTTGGTAAGTATAGACATGGGACCTTCATACATCATTATGTATCATCCCAAGAGTTCAGTAACTCTTTCTCTGTTTCTTATAAACGGAGCTATGGTTATCTTATCTCTGTGACATGACCGGCAAGTTTCACAAGATGTAAATTCAAACTAATTTAAGTATGCATCTATATGTAACTTCAGCTAGTCGGGTCGCATTGATATGACCTAGTCTACAATACCTCAAGAAGGATTCGTTCATTTCTGAACTCTTCCTCTTGTGTGTGTTCTGTATACTAAGAACTGTAGTTTGATTTAGAACGTCAATGCTTTTAGATAACGTGCCTGAACCGATCAACTTTTGATATAGGAAATGTTCAAAACATTATCCAACAATACAAAATTATATCCTTCTTTACTAATAAAGAGACTGATATGATGTTGTATATCAGGTTCGGTATCTAACAACATTCGTTCAGAATCAATGTATTCTGGTAATACAGGATGATAGTGACCAACAGACTTGGTTGCAACACTTGCACCGTTTTCTATCTCATGAAACTTATCACCCGTTCTCAGTTCTCTACCTATCTGTAGCCCATATAACTGATTACATATGCGGGATCCTGATCCGGTATCACATACCCAGGACGTAAAGGATACTGAGAAACGATTCTCTGTGATGAACACACCCGAAGAAGATGCATCAGCATGCACTTTCTTCGTTTGGGCAGCACGGGAATTTTGGTAATCCCCAATTTCCCGCTCTGTCTTATAACAATTATAAGTTGGAGCGGGACTAACGTTCCCCTGCTCAGTATAAAAAGCGGGTTCAGTCAATACATCCGTATTATTATCTTGATTAAGGCGTGATATGGTCACTACCTAGAGAGAGAGAGAAGAAAACACTCAGCGTATGCTCTTGCAAGATTAGATTGGTTATCTAATATATCTAATCAGGATGTCTCCCACTGTTTTTTATCAAATCTTCCTTCAAACCCTAAAAGGAAAGACTATCCGGGATTAATTACACCCTACAACTTCGCCAATCTTTCAGACAGGCCAGTGTCGGTACTTTGAGGGAGGTTCCCCGTGCTTTCGCACGGACCTAATTAAAGTAAACCTCGTTTTCCCAGAGGCGTAACCCAGTTGACACCTTTCTAGACACCTACTTGATCGGCCAATTGTAATGTGTAAAACTCTCTCAGAAGTAACAATTACTCACAGTGGGTATCGGGATCTAACTATCTCATAGAAGGTATGCATTCTCATTGCAATTTCAACACTTGAAATTCCCGATAATTTTGCCCCAAACGATCTATGACCTTGACAAGGTCAACAAACCATAGACCGTAAGTCAAGTTCAACCCGTCATTTCTTGATTGAATTAAACCCACCCGCACGACACTTGACAAGGTCAACAAGGCCGTACGACTACCCTAAAACAATCTGCATCATATGCATAAACAGATAAATACTGGTCAGCTACTGCACACTACGCCTTGACAAGGTCAACAAACGCAGCCTGAATACTAAGCAGGACTTATCTGAAATGACGGAGGGCTACGACAGGTTTTTTTGAAAACCTATTGCATAATGAACTTGATATCGTTGTAGAATCAAATGATTTTAAAATGGAGTGTTTTTTAGGCTTTTACTAGTTTCGCTAAAGAGGTCACTCCCGGTGAAGGGATCTCAGCTCTTTCCTCGTCGAATGAGGTGCAGGACATATCATATATATCACTGTGCAAAGAAAGAACTAGAAAAGCAATCAAAAGACAAAACCGAGGGGTGTAGCATCTGCCAGTCATTGCTAAAGGGGTCACTCCCGGTGAAGGGATCTCGGCCCTTTCCTTATCGATACGGTGCAGGATGTTCTACAAGGAACACCGCGATGCAAAGCAAGAACTGTAGCTACCTGTTTTTGAAAATTCAATTCCACAACATCTTTTAGGTTTCTTTTCTTTCATTAATCGTATTAATGAAGTCCCATCATTTAAGTCACCTAAACATCACAGATAAATACGACGGACACTTATGCCATCCGCATTTGCCTCGATGTCCCCTCGTGCACCGTTAGGTTAGGTAACTAACGACAGAGCGGGGCAGGGCTAGCGTGGGTGTAAAACATAAGTAACGTCTATATAATATATCATATATACTATATACAACATTTATCACAACATATCAAATGATCACATCACAGATATAGCAGCAGAAGAAACATATGAAACATTGGATATACTAGGACGTCCGTGTTTTATTTTGAGTCTCTATAAAACACGGATTCCACGGTCGCGATGAATAGCCAAACCCACACCCCTAGACCCCTACGAGAGCGGCAAGTAACCCTGCCAATTCTAGAGTTAGGAGACCCGGACTCGACTCCTCGAGTTGGTCTCCCACTGGACCCTAGAACCTGGTTACTTGTGCTCTCCTCCTTGGGTCTATCCTAGTGCGGAAAAGTAAATAATATACAAATGGTGACATCAACCTCATCCCGGAAGTGCCCCAATAAAAGAATATTACATACATTTAATTTTACATGAATGAAAATAAAAACTCTCATCTCACATAAAACCCCCGGCTATTCAAAACGCGACGATCCAATATAACATATCCAGCAACACATAACATCACATGTCATCAACGTAAGTAAATATGCGCATCCCAATTGTCGTTGACATATAGCAACGAAACCGGCGATATCACATATTACACTTACGGTCGCAGAAAAGAAAGTGTAAAACTACAACAGTTGGAATCCGCAACCTCCTTAGACATCGCATGCCTAACAATTATAAACCCCGCATTTTAATCTTTATATCGAAAACACTTTTCAATATCAAGTCGGGCAATTCAACAAGATTCCCGATATTCTGATCGAATGCTCGTCGCAAACTTTAGTAGACAGCCGCACCCCCGGATGCCGTCGACGAAGTGCATTAAGGCGGAACACCGCTGCCGTGAGCACCCGAACGGATGCTTTTGGCGACGGGGTTCTCCTACAGTCACTTTGTCGGGGCTTTGGGGTGTGGCTGTCTATTAAGTTTATCCGGCGAGTATCCGCGTATTGTACGTGATTGCGACGGACTTTTGATCGCATCAAAATTCCGTGGCAACCGATCATTTGAGACTAAACTGCTATGTTTATAACATTCATATTAGTTATTTCATAACTACTCTTGGATTCCAAATATTGTATCACATTCCAGATAAATAGACAATGTTAAACTTTCCAATCGAATAATCAAACACCCAAGTTTTCCCAAAAAGTTCTCAACACTTGAGGGGAGTTTAAAAACATCCATCACATGCCACAGTACCAATGGTCCAGCCGTAGAAGGGTCAAGCCAACGCCTCACATGTGGCACGCCGTACTGCCCCAAACCCTAAGGTTCAAAAGGGAGTTCAAGACACTCACATAATCGAGTTAAGGTTTGTTGTCTTCTAGAGGGTCCATTGCGTAACTTGCACGATTTAGACGTTCTTAAACAACGGAAAAATTCCAACACTTGGAAATTTTCCGGGTCGGGAAAAAGTGAGTTATTGATATCCGTTCGAACTTTTTGACACGTTCTAAATATCTGGAAATCAAAACGAAATAAAATATTCCGATCGAATCAACGATTACAAAATAAACCCCAGAATACTCAACACTTGAGTCAGGTTAAAAATACTCAGAAACATCATGAAATTAAATAGGAACATTACTGTGCAAAAAGATAAGTGTGACGTCACCATATGGCCGCGGAACCGCCGCGGGAGCCTGCTCGTGCCGCGGTTCCACAGCGCTTTGGGCGCCAAACATTGTCGTTTTGCACAGTTTCCCTTATAATTGCCTGCTGATTTTTTAAAGCATTTTTAATTCAGAAAAATCCCAGTTTTGAAAAATTTTCCAGAGAGGGGTTTACTTTGTCGAATACGGGTTCGATCGGGGTTTTAACTTCGTAAACACATCGCCTAATGCTCTAGCTAGGCTCTGATACCACTGTAGGGTTACTAGGCACTCTAATAAGGATCTACAAGGCATCAACCATGCCGGATTAAAATTTTAGCCGTGCCGAATAACTCTAAACAAGATCTTTGCTAGAAAATTAGGTTAACACATGCAAGTTAAACTCTTTAACACTAAGTGAATACGAAATACAACCTTTGTAGATCGGTCCTTCACTTCTTAAGCTTCTTGTAGTAGTCCCTTCGCTGCGATCATCGAACTCCCGGACTCTCGGACGGCTCCATGAGAAGAAGCAACGGAATTGCTTGAAGTCTTCGAGGCCGAAGATGATCTACGTCGAGGGAATACGAACTCAAGCTTCTACTTCACTAACCAAAGAATTAGTGAAGCAAACACCCTAAACTAAAGTGCTAGTCTAGTAGAGGATGGTGAGATAGGAAATGGGTACACTTTAGAATTTCTTTTCTCACATTGATTCTCTCTCTATTTCAAACCCTAGAAAGAAATTTTTGAGGAGGAAGAAGATGAGCTCAAAATGAATATGAAAACTAATCAAGAGAGAGAATGAGCTAACCATGGTGAGTGGGTATCATATACTAACTCATGTAGAGATATTACCATGGCTAATTATAGTGGTTAGGTTAGTTAATATCTTAAGTAAAACAAAACTAGTGGACTAAGTCAATGCAACATAAGCTTCATGAAGCTTCATGCATTTGTGCTCATTATCCATTTGTTTTAGAATTACTTTAAATATAAAAACCTAATACTATAATAAGTATGGTATAAGTCTTATACACCCATGTAATGTGTATCAACAACCATGATACAATTTGTACGCTAATAAATATATATCACATATATATTAACTTGTGTACAAGTGAGAAAAAATAAATGCTTAAGTGAACCAATGTTAGTTAATATAAATTAGTATATCACATATATAATTATACACTAAATTATTAAATCAACACTTGACTTAATAATCCGGTTATATCACATATAACCGACTAACATCCAATGTATCTACTTATCGAATCAACCCTTGATTCGATAACTTGGTTATATCGCATATAACCGATCGACACAAACATCGCGAGAATAGAATACGGTATCACATACTCGCATTATTCTCGGTCCCGCACATATCACATATGCGCTCCTATTTCGTTTTGCCTGAGCCAGTACAACCTCTATGTAGGACTCTAAAGACTCGTCAATACGCCGGCAGTAGGTAATGATTATATCAAGCACCCCACAAACCGTCAGCGGTACTAGCTGGACGTAACGGCTACCCGGGTATTGAGCGATCAGAAAATTAGCAAGCAAGCCCGCTCCAACTCCTGTAAAAGCCTGACAGTGACACTACCGTACAGTCCGGTCTCCTCGTCTGATATGTCGCATATCAAGTCTAGGGGTGCTAAACGTCAGACCCCAATAATCGATAAGTCATGCCGATGTGAGGCTCATAACGGGTCGAGAAACTTCTGGTAACACTTACCAGTAAATCTCTAAACCAGCCCTGACCAGGGATTTCCCTGTTACGGCCAATTGAGCATAGCGCAACATCAACCCCCAATACCGGGAGAGACGAAACCCCTCTTATCGCTTATTGCCTCCATGTGACTCGGGACTGTACCCAAAAACCACCATTTTGCACGCCCTCTTGGACATGGTAAGGTGGAAATCAAAGCACAGTGGGAATCACACAAGACTCTATGACGATCTCGGGTCTACAGACTAACCTGTACCAGTGTCACTAGAGAACTGCCATCTGACGTAAGGTATAATACCATCTGGGAGTTCTCGGCGAGTCCGTCCAGTGTACCCAGTCTCCACTGAGCACCCGTACACTACTACAAAGAAGGGTTGCCCCTACGGATAAATCCGTAGGGGCAACCCACTGCCCCTACGGATATATACGTAGGGGCGAAAAAATACCCCGTAGGTGCAAAGGCCGCAGGTGCAAATTGAGGCCCTGAACTTGCCCCTACGGTTAAATTATTGCCCCTACGGATATATGTGTAGGTCCAGTTTCCCCTACGGATTAAGCCGTAGGGTATAAGATTTTATATTATTTACGGTTTATTTTAATAAATTACTTGGCCCTACGGATATACCCATAGGGACATGTACTACCCCCTACGGATATATGCGTAGGTACGTTTCCGTAGGGGCACAAATTCAGGATTCCTGATATTTTGCCCCTACGGATAACGCCGTAGGGGAGAGTCAGTGGCCCCTACGGATATATCCGTAGGGGCTTTCCCAACCACCTGGCACTGAGATCTGGGGGAAATATCAGTTACTGCTGATATTTTGCCCCTACGGACATATCCGTAGGGGTAACATGAGTGCCTACGGATTAATCCGTAGGTACATATTGTCTGTAATTTTTTTTAAAAAATGGGCTGCTTGATTTTTTCCCGCCCTGTGCACAATAATATATACATCAATCAAATCATATATTGCAGTATTCATAATCACATCTCACGCATATATATAATATACAAAAGAAACACAAAAACTGAATATGATATAAATACAAACCAATATCAATATCGTTTCAAAATGTAGTACAATGTGTATGATATAAATAAATACATGTTTCAAAAAAATAGAACCAAAAATCTACCCTAGCTCGGTCCAGCTCCACCTCTGAATAACGATAGAATAACGCGCGCCTGCTCCTCGGTCAATAAACTCTGCAATTCGTCGCGAGCGGGAGTCTGAGCGGCATGTGGAGCCGGCGATGTGGTCTGCGCAGCCGCCGTCGAGGTAGTCGCTTGCGGAGCCGCGGCTGTGGGAGTCTGAGTGGGCGGTGGAGCTACAGGAGCTGTCTGCGGAACCGCAGCCGATGTAGTGGCTTGCGGAGCCGCAGCCGAAGGAGATGCGTGTGGAGGCTCGGCCGATCTACCCTGTCGCGTCTGGATATAACGTGTGTAAGAAGCGTGTAAGAACTGTTTATTATTCAAATTCGTATCATTATTAAGTTATTTCGAAACCCTGTTTGGATATCTAGTTTGGAAAAGCGTTGTTTATTTCAATTACATATGTATGTATGATTAATCAAACTTAAGTCTAAAACCAAATAAGCTCAAGCTACTTACTAATTATGGATATGTTGATATGTATATAATATGAAATGATATTTTACTATAAAGTAGTATACATACCAGCATCTCCTTCAACTCCTGAACGCTGGCCCTCAAGCTATCCAGTTCATGATGGACATGCCGGTCACTGGAGACGGAGGAAGTAACCGCCGGGGTGGAGTCCAACCTCATATGGGCCCTGCTAGGGCCCAATCCCAGGCCTCTCCCAACCTCCGTGGTGCCCTCCGTGTGCGGCGTCCAGAACTGGGGTCAACAGCCTCGGATCGTTCTGTCCGGTAAAATCGATCCCCGAGGCCTGGGCCTGCTCAACCGCCCGCTCCTACACCCACATTCGAATTCTTATCATTATCGAGTTATTTCGAAACCCCATTTGGATATCTAGTTTGGAAAACTGTAGTTTATTTTAATTAGATATGTATATGTATGATTAATAAAACATAAGTCTACAACCAAATAAGCTCAGGCTATGTATTGATATTGGATATGTTGATATCTATAATATGACATTATATTTTACTATTAAGTAGTATACATACCAGCATCTCATTCAACTCCTGAACGGTGGCCTTCAAGCTCTCCAGTTCCTGCTGGATACGTCGCTTACTGGAGAGGGAGGAAGTAACCACCGGGGTGGAGTCCAACCTCATATGGGCCCTGCTAGAGCCCAGTCCTCGGCCTCTCTCCCAACCTCCGTGGTGCCGTCCGTGTGCGGCATCCAGGACTGGGGTCAGCAACCTCGAATGCTGCCTTCCCCCTAGCAACTGTCAGAACATTATATTTAGCACATACTGGTCTATAAAATTGACAAGAAATACCAAAATCAACAAATTCAAAGCCTTACCTACAGAGATAGAAGATGAGCTCCTCTGGTATCTGCATGTATCAAAATTTAAATAATATTAATTAATTTCAGTACATACATACTAACAAGGTAAACTCGCATATAACGCTGCTTACACATATGACAGGGAGTGAACAAGCTCTTGTAGATCATCAGGCACAAATCTAATCTCATCAAGCAGCCCATGATAATGAGTTGGACGACTAAGAGCAAAAGGAATGTGTGTATATTTATGATATAGCATTCTAAATCAATATAAATGCCCTATATAATATATAAACATACCTGGAGGAACGGGAGTGGCCTCTGTCCCTGATATGGACGCATCACCAACAACTAGACAATCAAACATTGACAATATAAGTAATTTTGACATAAACAGGCATGGATATCTATAATATTACATTCAAAATGGATATTAGAGAGCGCACCTGCAGTGAGAAATGGTAAAAGTATCACCCAACTAGGGTGTAATTTACAGAATCAGTTGAGACTCTTGAAAGTCATAGAAGAACCCGACCTGCACAAATCTGATGTATGCTTTCCATTGGACACTAAGAAGTCTCTAAAGGGAAAAGCCTATGTGAAAGCCATCATTAGTTCATATCAGAAGATTGATGCTGAAACAGAGAACGAGGAATGTCATTTTTTCCTTCTTCTGCCACATTACTGTCTTCTCCTTCTGCCACATTACTGTCTTCTCCTTCTTATTATGTGCGTGTGCAAATTCAATGGCTATATTGAGAATATGGATTAATAGTGGGTAGGAAAAGTATTTCTCAAATGGCTTTTGCGTCTAAAAACCATAAACTACTAAGTAATGGCATACATAATTTTTTAGTATAAAGGTTGTTATTTTAAGTGTGCGTGCAAATTCAATGAAAGTTAGATTTGAGGATACCCATGTATGAGTTGTATTCTATATATGTGTGTTTCGATTTATGATTTCGCTTAAGTGTAGGGTTGTTTTTACTTAAAGAAGTATCACCATCTACTATATATAAAAAATGTAGCAAACTAGGATTGGTATTCAAATCCCAGTCCAGATTGGTATTCAAAATTTATTTAATTAGTTTGTGATCCACATCATTTGATTCGTTGCTTGAGGCATCAATGTAGGCACAAATATCACTGAAGCAGCCTAAATCACCATATGAACCGGTTGTCGGTTTCAATTCCACCAGAATTAGAATTTCATCCGAACAACTTTCACACAGTAATCGGAACCTGGTCAACAAATTTGTCATGCCCGTTGTGGTTTTACTTATGTACAGTACTTCCACAAAATACGTGTTGTCATTTCTAAATGGAAGTTTCTCAGTGCCACCATAGTAGCAGAAGATGGAATTGTTTATCGCAACTAGATTATGCTAAGCCTCGGATAGATTAGGCAAACATGATCTAGAAGAATATAATTAGCAGAGGAAAAATATAATAAAACAAAACAAAGCGTAGCAAATAAGATAAAATAAAATAAAGATATATAAAATAAAAGAGAAATAAGTTTTCGAGAGGAGAGGTGCAAGATATCATGTGCCACGAAGAAAAGGAGGGCAAAAACAGTGTTGGCATTCATAAGAGGAAAGCTAGACTAACAAGAAGAAATATTACAAATATTACTATGTTTATGAATTATCACAGAAAATCAACCCAGAATCTGCAAGAAAATCAAAAGTATGGCTCAAATATGAGACGGACAAATATCTTTTCCTCTCTTATCTTTTCTTTTTGAAAACAAATACCAGAAGATGTTGACTTTCTGGATAGATAGGAGTGGAAATATGCAAATAAACATGCATGCATGCAGACATTAAAAGATTAATATAACAGAGATTTCTACTGATGATTTGTAAGATGTTATCGCAAGTAGGACAACTGCCAATTCTATGGCTTGTGGCCACCAGCGACTGCTTTCTCACCACAGTAAAAATAATGAGGGACTATAACATATCATGAATTCGATATGCACCGTGATTTCATAGCATATGTCTATTAACCTATAATGTACAAGTTCTCGACGTTGATTGCAGAGGTGCATACAGTCTGAACTAGTAAATATACGTAAGAAGGAAAAAGAAGAAACGATTCATAAATATGGTTGGGCCAGAAACAGACTTAGTCACTGGATGACATATAACTGATATTCCTTGATGTAGAAGTCAATACACCTTTGATAACAAACTCATTCTTTTTTGGGAGATATATGAATAACCGACTCTGACCCTCAGCATTCCATTGAACACATGGAAATCCATCGTATCTCATATCCAGCCACCTCACTTCACCGATCCTATGATCGGCCTCTGGAGGACGCACAGCCCTAGCCGCATCCCCAGCCCCAGCCCCAACCCTAGCCCTAGCCGCATCCCAGCCCTAGCCCCAGCCCGCAGCCCCAGCCGCAGCCCCAATAAAAAATTTGATAAATTGACCCTTCCCTGACCCCGACCCCGAACCCGACCCCGACCACGACCCCGGAGCCCAGCCCCTGCCCCAACCCTAACCCGACCCCGACTGCGACCGTGACCCCAGCCTAACCCCAACTCGCACGCCATGACCCTAAGCCCAAAATAATCCAATAAATTCTTTAACTTACCTCGAGGTTTACTCACCTGAACGGCTGCTGGGGCTGGGGCGACGACCTGAACGGCGGTGGCGACGACCTGAACCGCGGTGGCGACGAGAACTGCAGTGGCGACGAAACCGGCGGTGGCGAAGAGGAGAACAACCTTGGCTTGAAGCCCTAACTTGGGAAAAACTAAGATATTACAAATTACCATTTTTTTTTATCAAATCAATGTTTATCAAAACTCATAAATCCAATAATTCTACAATTTCTTGATATTCGGCTCACCTATAATATAACAATCCATATGCCTAATTAACTAATTAACCTGAAATTTATCGATAAAAGGCATCAAGGTATTTCTAGGAGATTATATAAAATTTAGACACATTCATCAGATCACCATGCAGATCAACATGATAGTATGATAGTTCTAAGTTGATACTCTTTTTCATAATTATAAACATAGATCCATATATAATTAACCATGCTTGAAGCCAAACTCCTATTGTTAACATGAAACATATGCTTTATATTTAAATAAAAGGGATTTCTTAATTTTTATATTAGAACATTGTACATACCTAATTTCCACTTGAAATCGGTATTTTCTTTTATCAGTACTCGTTGACATACAGTAACAAACAGTGTTTGATTAGAAGGACCCAAGATTTTCTCGATCAATAATAATTATAGTAATCAAACTAGGCTAAAATTGCTGGAAATTCTTCTCAGGTTTGCCAAATTCAGCAAACCCCAACCCCAACCTAATCCTAACCCCAGCCCCAGCCCAGCCCAGCCCAGCCCCACCCCAACCCTAACCCCAGCCCCAACCTAACCCTAACCCCAGACCCAGCCCCAGCTAAACCCCAGCCCCAGCCCCAGCCGAGCCCCAACCCCAACCCTAACCCTAACCCTAACATAAACTGAACCCGATGCCTAACCTTAACCCTCATCCCTACCCGAACCCTGAACACTAGCCCTAACATCATCACAATTATGTTTAATTGGAGATTTACTTACCTGTAGACAGTGGAGGAGACGACGGAGACGCTTAGCGGTTGACGACGCACGCAATCGGCGACGAGGAACTCGACGAGGAAGAACGAGGGCGGTAGTGGGCCGAGAACGGAAGGCGGTGGCGGGCTGAGAACGGAGGGCGCGCGGTGGCGACGAAGAGAAAATTGGAGACGCGGGAATGAGAGAAAATTTTGGGAACGAGAGGGAAAGAGATCGAGGCGTAGGGCATTTCTGTGCCTTTTTTTTATTAAATTCCCATTTAGATGCCCCTACGGACATAACCGTAGGTTATTGGATTGCGGCTCCGTAGGGCCAAACAACAAATTAAGATTTAATATTTTTAAATTAAAATGTCGGGCACCGTAGGGACAACCATTTAGCCCTACGGCTTAGTTCGTAGGGGCAAGAAAAATCTGCCCCTACGGATTTCATCATCCGTAGGGGCAACCCCATATTGTAGTAGTGGTATATCATCTTTGATGTCAAACACCAATGGATATGGGATCATCCATCGCCCATCTGTATGGGTCGAGAAGGTATACGCTAGTCTATTCTGGTATATCGATGCCCCGTCTCGATACACCCACGACTAGGGACCTTGAAGGATGTACTTATGGACTACCCTGTCCCCACTAGTATGATCTGCATCATAGTCCAGGTAGTCAAGTACACATCCTAAGGGCTTTAGCAATATGTAACAGAGAGACAATCAGTGTACACGTTAAGGTAAAGGGTAACCAGATAGCATACTATCATGTCGAGCAAGAAAGTCCTCCCTATATATGTCTAAGCATCCACTACAATATACATCTCATGTATAGTAATGGCCTCTAGGGCATACATATAACTAACATCAATCCAGGTACATTGACACCATACTAAAAAGGTTTAGTATGGAAGAATCCAAGCGTGGGAACCTACCCATGATCTCTGGACTCACTCTCTCCAAAGAGATGTCTCCCAAGACTGATTTGGAGAGAGTTCGCATGCAAGGGATACCCTATGCTTCGGCAGTAGGCTCTATCATGTATGCGATGCTATGTACCAGACCTGATGTAGCGTACTCACTAAGTGTAGTGAGTAGGTATCAAGCAGATCCTGGAGAGAGTCGCTGGACAGCTGTGAAGAGCATTCTCAAGTACTTGCGAAGGACTAAAAAGATGTTCTTGGTGCATGGTAACGGAGAACTCCAGGTGGAGTCCTTTACCGATTCAAGCTTCCAGAGTGATAAGGACGACTCTAAGTCGCACTCGGGATTTGTCTTTACCCTCAATGGAGGGGTGGTGTGTTGGAAGAGTTCCAAACATGATACCGTTTCAGACTCGACGATGGAGGCTGAATACATCGCTGCCAACGATACTGCCAAAGAGGCTGTCTGGATAAAGAAGTTCATTAGTGAACTTGGTATGGTTCCATCCATTGAACATCCAATACCTCTGTATTGCGATAACAATGGAGCTGTGGCTTTGGCCAAGGAACCCAGATCCCATTAAAAGTCCAGACATATTCTAAGGCGGTATCACCTGATCAGGGAGATAGTTGATCGCCGGGAGATCGAGGTCAGGAGAGTAGATACGAAGGACAACACTGCGGATCCATTCACGAAGGCTATTACCCAGATACAGTTTGAGAGATTATTCGGGATGCTAGGTATGAGATACTACAGCAGCCGACCATAGTGCAAGTGGGAGATTGTTAGTTATGTATATACCTTAGAGGCCATTGCTGTATATATGATGTATATTATAAAGGATGCTTGGATATATATAGAGAGGTCTTTCTTGCTCGTCATGATAGTATGCTATTTGGTTTCACTTTATCTTAACATGTTGACTTGTATATGTTTACTGTCTTACTCTCACATGTTGATAAAGCCCTTAGGATTTGTACTCGACTACTGGGACTATGATGAGATCATACTAGTGGGGCCACAGTAGTCGATGAGTACATCCTATAACTGTTCCTAGTAGAGGGTGTGTCGAGACAGGGCATCGATACACCAGAGTAGACTAGCGTATACGCATCTTGACCCATATGATGGGCGATGGATGATCCCATATCCATCGGTGTTTTGACATCAAGGATGGTGTACGGGTGCTCAGTGGAGACTGGGTACACTGGACGGACTCGCCGAGAACTCCCAAATGGTAATATACCATACGTCAGATGGCAGTTCTCCGGTGACACTGGTACAGGGTAGTCTGTAGATCCGAGATCGTCATAGAGTCTTGTGTGATTCCCATTGTGCTTTGATTCCCACCTTACCACGTCCAAGAGGGCATGCAAAACGGTGGCTTTTGGGTGCAGCCCCGAATCACATGGAGGCAATGAGCGATAGGAAGGGATTCGTCTCGGCCGGTACAGGGAGTTGATGTTGTGCTGTGTTCGATTGGCTATAACTGGAAGTCCCTAGCCAGGGCTGATATAGAAATTTACTGGTAAGTGTTACTAGTAGTTTCTCAACCCGTTATGAGCTTCACATCGACACGACTTATCGGTTACTGGGGTCTGACGTATACCACCCCTAGACTTGATATGCGACATATCAGACGAAGAGACCGGACTGTACGGGAGTGTTACTGATTAGATCCACAGGAGAATGGATAGGCTAGCTTGTTGATCTTCTGATCGCTCAATACCTGGGTGGCTATTACGTTTAGCTGACCGCTTGCAGCTTGTGGGTGTTTGATATGATCATCACCTGCTACCGGCGTATTGACGATTCTTTAGAGTCCTGCACAGAGGTTTCTTGACTCAGGAAAAACGGAGTAGGGGCACATATGTGATATGTGTAGGACCGAGGATAATGCGATATGAGATACCGTATTATATTCCCTCGATATTTAGATATGAGCCGGGTCATCGGATCAAGTGTTGATTCGATGAATCAGTACATGATATATTAGTCGGTTATATTCGATATAGCCGGATTGTCGGATCAAGTGTTGATTCGATGATTTAATGTATAATAATATATATGATATATTGTATTACATTATCTAATATTGGCTCGCTTTATTATTTCATTTTCTCACCGGGTAATACATTGATATATATGTGATATATGTTAATTGTATTATTTTCTTTTGTTACAAATATATAATATATATGTGATATATATTATTGTGACATGATATGATTAATAATGGAACATGTTTAGTAAAGATTAAACAAGATTAGGGTTCGATTAGGGTTAGTTGCTTCATGCACCTTCTAGAAGGAATTCCTTTTGTCATGAGTAAGATATTATGGTTGATATTTACTTATGACTCATTCTTTAACCCAACCAAACCCTAGCCCAAGTTAATTCTGTTAGTTGTATGTATGCCCTAGAGGCCAGTATTGTACAGATGATGTATATTATATTGGATGCTTGGACATATATAGAGATGACTTTCTTGCTCGATATGATAGTATGCTATCTGGTTGCTCTTTATCTTAACATGTATACTTGTCTCTTTATACTGTCTTATAGTTACATGTTGGTAAAGCCCTTAGAATGTGTACTTGGCTACCTGGACTATGATGCGGATCATACTAGTGGGGACATGGTAGTCGATAAGTACATCCTTCAAAGTCCTTAGTCGTGGGTGTATCGAGACGGGGCATCGATATACCAGGGTAGACTAGCGTATACGCTTCTCGACCCATGAGATGGGCGATGGATGATCCCATATCCATTGGTGTTTGACATCAGAGATGGTATACGGGTGCTCAGTGGAGACTGGGTACACTGGACGGACTCGCCGAGAACTCCCAGATGGTATTATACCTCACGTCAGATGGCAGTTCTCTGGTGACACTTGTGCAGGTTAGTCTGTAGACCCGAGATCGTCATAGAGTCTTGTGTGATTCCCACTGTGCTTTGATTTCCGCCTTACCACGTCCATGAGGGCATGCAAAATGGTGGTTTTTGGGTACAGTCCCGAGTCACATGGAGCCAATGAGCGATAGGAGGGGTTTCGTCTCTCCCGGTATTGGGGGTTGATGTTGCGCTGTGCTCGATTGGCCGTAACAGGGAAGTCCCTGACCAGGGCTGATTAGAGATTTACTGGTAAGTGTTACCCGTAGTTTCTCGACCCGTTATGAGCCTCACATCGGCACGACTTATTTTTTATTGGGGTCTGATGTTTACCACCCCTAAACTTGATATGCGACATATCAAACGAGGAGACTGGACTGCACGGGTAGTGTTTTCGGTTGGCTCGACGGGAGTTGTAGCAGGTTCTCTTGTTTTCTTCTGATCGCTCAATACCCGGGTGGCCGTTACGTTTAGCTGACCGCTTGCGGCTTGGGGGTGCTTGATATAATCATCACCCACTGCCGGCGTATTGACGAGTCTTAGAGTCCCACAAAGGAGTTACCTAGTCCAGACGAAACGTTGTGGTGCACGTATGTGATATGCGCATGGACCCGGTTAAAATACGCGTATGAGATACTGTATATTAATCGGGCGGCTTGCTTTTGGTTGGGTCGTATGTGATATGGCCGGATTGATAAATCAAGTGTCGATTTATCAATTAACCATTAGATTCTCACTAGAAATCCTTTCTTGTATTTTGGGATGTATGCATGCATGTATGCATTCTTTCTTGATTCATGCACATATGGATGTGCATGCACACATACATACATACATACATACATCATCCTTCATGGTTGTATATACATAGAAAATGGTGGCAATATAAGACTCACACCATGGTTTTATATATATGGATATATATTGTATTTGTGTTAAAAACAAAAGAAAAGAAAAGGATAATTCATGGTTTACTTTCTACACTCTTCTTTGACCTAACCATGCTCACCCACCATTTAACCATGGATTAACTTTCCTTTTGTGTTTTAACTCAAATTCAATAATATCTTTATTGTTTATCCATGGTTTGAGATGAGAAGTGGAAAATTTATATACATATATTTTCTATTTTTCCATTAGATATTATCTTTTCTCTTGTTCTAAAAAGGCCATCATCTTCTTACTTCTTCTTCTTTTGCTTTCTAGATTTCTCTAGTGAGAAAATTACTCACCAAGTTAGGATTTTGAAGTGAGAAAAGCCACCACAACATCATTCTACACAAGTCTTGCCCACTTGTTTAGAGTGTTAGCTTCATTTCTTTCTCTTGATCAAGTGAAGTTGCAAGCTTGGACAAGCGGACTCCGGGTGGATCATCGTGGACCTAAAGGAGTTCAAGCGGACCTTTTCCAAACCCCAAGTAGTCGAGGAGTCTAGCGTAGGGAGCTACAAAGGTTGTACTCTCAAAACCCTAGCTTTTCTTACTTGAGATGATGTGTTGTTTTTTGAAACCCTAATTTTCTAGGAATGATTCTTTGTGTGTTCAATTAGCACCCTAAAAAATTTAATCTTTGGTACATGTGATGCTTCCAAACCCTTGATAAGGTCCTAGGTAAACCTAACATTGGTATCAGAGCCGACCTAGAACATTAGGCGACACTTTAGCGAAGTAAAAACTCCGATCGAACCGAAATACGGTTTTTTGGGACACTCTCTGGACAATTTTTCAAAACTGTTATTTTCCAGAATTAAAAATATGTAAAAAATACAGCAGGGAATTATAAGACACACTGTAAAAAATGAAACCCTAATATGCAAATCCCACCGCGGAACCGCGGCTTAAGCTTGCTTAGGCCGCGGCTCTGCGGCCGTACAGAGCCATTAAGGCTTCGTTTTTGTACAGTGAGCTTCTTGTCTTCTTGTAGATGTTTTTGGGTATTTTTAATCTAGTTTCAATGTCATATGTTCGGGAGATTGTTTTGGATTCGGTGATTCGATGGGAATTTTAATTTCGTGCTTTTTTCCGGATAATTAGAAAGTATTGAACTGTTCGAACGAGTGTCGTTTGCTCACTTTTCACGGGGTTTAAATCTTTCGGAAATATGTGCAAGTCTTGTGGTGAACCCTCTAGAAGACAACAAAACTTAACTCGATTATGTGACCGTCTTGAACTGCCTTTTGAATCTTAGGGTTTGGGGCAGTACGGCGTGCCACATGTGAGGCGTTGGCTTCACCCTTCTACGGCTGGACCGCTACTACTGTGCACACTCCGGGTTTTTGAACTCCGCTCAAGTGTTGAGATTTAGGGAATTTTGTGTATTTGATCATTCGTTCGAAAACTTTAATACTATCTATTTATCTGGAATGTGATGCAATGTGTGGAATTCATATAGCTAGACATGAAATACGAAGTATGTGATATTTCGTATTTACGATGTCTAAAGAGAATGTGGATTTCAGATATTGCAGTTTTACACTTTCTTTTCTGTGACCGTAAGTGTAGTATGTCGATATTGCCGGTTTCGTTGCTATACATCAACGACAATTGGGGTACGCATACTTACTTACGTTGATGATATATGATATTATGTGTTGCTGAGATATGGTGTGCAAGATTGTCGCGATTGAATAGCCCGGGGGTTTTATGTGAGATGAGAGTTTTATATTTTCATTCATGTAAATTCAAATGTAATGTAATATTCTTTTATTTAGGGCACTTCTGGGTTGAGGTTGATGCCACCAGTGTTGTATATTATTTACTTTTCCGTATTAGGATGGACCCAAGGAGGGGAGCACAGGTGACCGGGTTCTGGGGTTCAATGGGAGGCCATCTCGAGGAGTCGAGACCGGGTTTTCTAAACTCCAGAATTGGTAGGGTCGCTTGCCGCTCTCGTAGGGGTCCAGGGTGTGGGCTTGGCTATTCATCGCGACTGTGGAATCCGTATTTTCTATTATTGGCTAAATACTAAATACGGACATCCTAGTATATCCCACATTATATCTATGTTTCTGCTGCGATATCTGTGATGTGATCATTTGATATGTTGTGATGAATACAGTATATAGTATATATGATCTATTATATAGACGTTACTTATGTTTTACACCCGCACTAGCCCTGCCCTGCTCTGTCGTTAGTTACCTAACCTAACGGTGCACGAGGGGACATCGAGGCGAATGCGGATGGCATAAGTGTACGTCGTATTTATCTGTTATGTTTAGGTGACTTAAATGATGGGACTTCATTAATGTGATTAATGAAAGAAAAGAAACCTAAAAGATGTTGTAGAATCAAATTTTCAAAAAGGGTAGTTATAGTTTTTGCTTTGCATAGTGATATATATGATATATCCCGCACCTTATTCGATGAGGAAATAGCCGAGATCCCTTCACTGGGAGTGACCACTTTAGCAAAACTGGCAGATGCTACAACACTCGGTTTAACTTTTTGATTGCTTTTGGAGTTTTGCTTTGCATAGTGATATATATGATATGTCATGCACCTTATTCGATGAGGAAAGAGCCGAGATCCCTTCACCGGAAGTGACCTCTTTAGCAAAACTAATAAAAGCCTCAAAATCTCTCCATTTCAAAATTCACTAGATTCTACAACGATATCAAGTTCATTACGCAATAGGTTTTCAGAAAAACCTGTCGTAGCACTACGTCATTTCAGATAAGTCCTACTTAGTATTCGCGCTACGTTTGTTGGCCTGCGTCAAGGCGTAGTGTAAGGTAGCTAACTAGTATTTATCTGTTTGTGCATATGATGCAGATTGGATTAGGGTAGTCGTGCGACTTTGTTGGCCTGCGTCAAGGGTCGTACGGGTGGGTTTAATTCAATCAAGAAATGACGGGTTGAACTTGACTAGCGCACTATGGTTTGTTGGCCTGCGTCATGGTCATGGGACGCTAGGGGAAAAATATTATCGGGAATTTCAAGTGTTGAAATTTTCAATGAGATTGCATACCTTCTATGAGATAGTTGGATCCTGATACCCACTGCGAGTAATTGTTACTCCTGGGAGAGTTTTACACAGGACAATTAGCCGATCAAGTAGGTGTCTAGAAAGGTGTCAACGGGGTTACGCCTCTGGGAAAACGAGGTTTACTTTAATTAGGTCCGTGCGAAAGCACGGGGAACCTCTCTCAAACTACCGACATTGGCCTGGCTGAAAGATCGGCGAAGTTGTAGGGTGTAATTAATCCCGGCTAGTCTTTCCTTTTAGGGTTTGAAGGAAGATTTGATAAAAACAGTGGGAGCCATCCTGATTAGATAAGATAATAACCAATCTGATCTTGCAAGAGCATACGCTAAAGTGTTTTATTCTCTCTCTCTCCAGGTAGCGACCATGTCATGCCTTAATCAAGATAATAATATGGATGTATTGACTGAACCCGCATGTTATACTGTGTTGGGGAACGTTGGTTCCGTTCTTTCTTATAAGAGTTATAGGTCTGAACAGGACATAGGGGAATACCAGGATTCCCATGCCAGCTGAATGAAGAAAGTACATGATGATGCATTTTCTTCGGGTGTGTTCGTTACAGAGAACTGTTTCTCTATTTCCTCTATGTCCTGGGTATTGGATACCGGGTCAGGATCCCATATATGTAATCAGTTACATGGGCTTAAGAAAGGTAGAGAATTTGGAGAAGGTGATAAAGACATAAGAGTTGGAAATGGTGCAATTGTTGCAGCTAAAACCGTCGGGGAATATTACCTTGTATTACCAACTGGTAATACATTGATTCTGAATGAATGCTATTACATGCCGAAGCTGATATGCAACATTATATCGGTTTCTTTGTTGAGTAAAGAGGGATATAATTTTGTATTACAGGATAATGTTATGAACATTTTCCGTAACCAAAAGTTGGTTGGATCAGGCACGTTGTGCAATGGCATTTATGTTCTAAATCAATTAACAGTTCTGAGCATAACAAACACACACAAGAGGAAGAGTTCAGAACTGAACGAATCCTTCTTGTGGCATTGTAGACTAGGTCACATCAATGCGACACGACTAGCTAAGTTGCATAAGGATGGATATTTGAATCCGTTTGAATATTCATCTTATGACACTTGCCAGTCATGTCTCAAAGGCAAGATGACCAAAACTCCGTTTACGGGACACGGAGAAAGAGTTACGGAACTCTTGGGACTGGTGCATAGCGATGTATGCGGTCCCATGTCTACACATGCCAGGGATGGTTCTGCGTACTTCATTACATTCACTGATGATCTCTCTAGGTTCGGGTATGTGTTCCTGATGAAACAAAAATCAGAAGCTTTTGAGAAATTTAGAGAATATAAACAAGAAGTTGAGAACCAAACCGGAAAAAGTATTAAAATCCTTCGATCTGATCGAGGAGGTGAATACTTGAGCAATGAATTCCTGGACTTCCTAAAAAAGAATGGGATTCTCTCTCAGCTGACTCCTCCATATACACCACAGCACAACGGTGTATCGGAACGGAGGAACCGCACCCTATTAGATATGGTGCGCTCTATGATGAGCACGGCTGAGTTACCTTTTTCCTTCTGGGGGGTATGCACTGGAAACAGCTGCAGACCTATTGAATATGGTTCCTACCAAATCCATGCCAACCACTCCATACGAGATATGGAAAGGAAAGAGACCATGTCTTAATTATGTTAAGATATGGGGTTGTCCGGCATATGTAAAAACGCAGAATCCGGACAAACTCGCGGCAAGGTCCATTCTGTGTAAGTTTATTGGATATCCCAAACATTCGCGATGGTATATCTTCTACCACACCGAGGAACAAAAGGTGTTTGTTTCTCGATATGCCACCTTTTTAGAAAAGGAATTTCTTGAAAAAGAGATTAGTGGCAAGGAGGTAGAACTGGAAGAGGTTCCAGCAATACAGACTACGACAGAAGATTTGGTTGAACCGGAGGATTCAGTAGCTCCCAACGAACCTCAGCCTTTCCGCCGATCTAGTAGGGTTCTTCGCCAACCTGAGAGATACTATGGTTTTCTCATGGATGGTGGGAGCGAGGATTGCATCATAGAGGATGATGACCCAACTAGCTTCAAACAGGCCATCACGAGTGGGGATTCAGTGAAATGGCTGGATGCAATGCGGTCCGAGATGGAATCCATGTACACCAACAAAGTATGGACTTTGGAAGTTGCTCCTGAAGGGGGTAAAACCCATTGGGAGCAAGTGGATCTTCAAGAAAAAACTTGGTGTAGATGGGAAAGTGGAGACTTTCAAAGCTAGACTTGTTGCAAAGGGTTTTCGTCAAAGACCAGGTGTGGACTATGACGAGACCTTTTCTCCAGTGGCTATGCTTAAATCAATACGGATCATGCTTGCCATCGCTGCATATCATGACTATGAAATCTGGAAAATGGATGTTAAGACCGCCTTTCTAAACGGTGATTTAGAAGAGTGCGTGTACATGACTCAGCCAGAGGGCTTTGTAGATAGTGGGAGCAGCGGGAAGGTGTACAAGCTGCTTAAATCCATTTATGGATTAAAGCAAGCATTGCGGAGCTGGAACATCTGCTTTGACGTCGTTATCAAAGAGTTTGATTTCGTCAAAAACGTAGATGAACCTTGTATCTACAAGAAGGTGGCAGAAAGTAAGGTTGTCTTCCTCGTATTGTACGTGGACGTCATACTCTTGATAGGAAATGACATTCCTATGCTGCAATCGGTCAAGCTCTTCTTATCACAAAGATTCTCAATGAAAGATCTAGGTGATGCCTCCTGCATATTGGGAATCAGGAACTATAGAGATAGATCTAAAAGGATATTGGGATTGTCCCAATCCAGGTACATTGACACCATACTAAAGAGGTTTAGTATGGAAGAATCCAAGCGTGGAAACTTACCCACGATCTCTGGAGTCACTCTCTCCAAAGAGATGTCTCCCAAGACTGATTTGGTGAGAGCTCGCATGCAAGGGATACCCTATGCTTCGGCTGTAGGCTCTATCATGTACGCGATGCTATGTACCAGACCCGATGTAGCATACTCACTAAGTGTAGTGAGTAGGTATCAAGCTGATCCTGGAGAGAGTCACTGGACAGCTGTGAAGAGCATTCTCAAGTACTTGCGAAGGACTAACGAGATGCTCTTGGTGTATGGTAATGGAGAACTCCAAGTGGAGTCCTTTACCGACTCAAGCTTCCAGAGTGATAAGGACGACTCTAAGTCGCAGTCGGGATTTGTCTTTACCCTTTATGGAGGGGCGGTTAGCTGGAAGAGTTCTAAGCAGGAAACCGTGCTAGACTCGACGATGGAGGCTGAATACATCGCTGCCAACGATGCTTCCAAAGAGGCTGTCTGGATCAAGAAGTTCATTACTGAACTTGGAGTGGTTCCATCCATTGAGCATCCAATACCTTTGTATTGCGATAACAATAGAGCGGTGGCTTTGGCCAAGGAACCCAGGTCCCATCAGCGATCCAGACATATTCTGAGGCGGTATCACCTGATCCGGGAGATAGTTGATCGCCGGGAGATCGAGGTCAGGAGGGTTGACACGAAGAATAACACAGCGGATCCACTCACGAAGGCCATTCCCCAGATACAGATTGAGAGACTCTTCGGGATGCTCGGGAAGCGATACTACAACAGCTGGCCCTAGTGCAAGCGGGAGATTGTTAGTTGTATGTATGCCCTAGAGGCCAGTATTGTACAGATGATGTATATTATATTGGATGCTTGGACATATATAGAGATGACTTTCTTGCTCGATATGATAGTATGCTATCTGGTTGCTCTTTATCTTAACATGTATACTTGTCTCTTTATACTGTCTTATAGTTACATGTTGGTAAAGCCCTTAGGATGTGTACTTGACTACCTGGACTATGATGCGGATCATACTAGTGGGGACATGGTAGTCCATAAGTACATCCTTCCAGGTCTCTAGTCGTGGGTGTATCGAGACGGGGCATCGATATACCAGGATAGACTAGCGTATACGCTTCTCGACCCATGAGATGGGCGATGGATGATCCCATATCCATTGGTGTTCGACATCAGAGATGGTATACGGGTGCTCAGTGGAGACTGGGTACACTGGACGGACTCGTCAAGAACTCCCAGATGGTATTATACCTCACGTCAGATGGCAGTTCTCTGGTGACACTTGTGCAGGTTAGTCTGTAGACCCGAGATCGTCATAGAGTCTTGTGTGATTCCCACTGTGCTTTGATTTCCACCTTACCACGTCCATGAGGGCGTGCAAAACGGTGGTTTTTGGGTATAGTCCCGAGTCACATGGAGCCAATGAGCGATAGGAGGGGTTTCGTCTCTCCTGGTATTGGGGGTTGATGTTGCGCTGTGCTCGATTGGCCGTAACAGGGAAGTCCCTGGCCAGGGCTGATTAGAGATTTACTGGTGAGTGTTACCAGTAGTTTCTCGACTTGTTATGAGCCTCACATCGGCACGACTTATCGGTTATTGGGGTCTGACGTTTACCACCCCTAGACTTGATATGCGAAATATCAGACGAGGAGACCGGACTGCACGGGTAGTGTTGCCAGTTTGCTCGACGGGAGTTGTAGCAGGTTCTCTTGTTTTCTTCTGATCGCTCAATACCCGGGTGGCCGTTACGTTTAGCTGACCGCTTGCGGCTTGGGGGTGCTTGATATGATCATCACCAACTGCCGACGTATTGACGAGTCTTAGAGTCCCACAAAGGAGTTACCTAGTCCAGGCGAAACGTTGTGGTGCGCGTATGCGATATGCGCATGGACCCGGTTAAAATGCGCGTATGAGATACCGTATATTAATCGGGCGGCTTGCTTTTGGTTGGGTCGTATGTGATATGGCCGGATTGATAAATCAAGTGTTGATTTATCATTTAACCATTAGATTCTCACTAGAAATCCTTTCTTGTATTTTTAGATGTATGCATGCATGTATGCATTCCTTCTTGATTCATGCACATATGGATGTGCATGCACACATACATACATACATCATCCTTCATGGTTGTATATACATAGAAAATGGTGGCAATATAAAACTCACACCATGGTTTTATATATATGGATATATATTGTATTTGTGTTAAAAACAAAATAAAAGAAAAGGATAATTCATGGTTTACTTTTTACACTCTTCTTTGACCTAACCATGCTCACCCACCATTTAACCATGGATTAACTTTCCTTTTATGTTTTAACTCAAATTCAATAATATCTTTATTGTTTAACCATGGTTTGAGATGAGAAGTGGAAAATATATATACATATATTTTCTATTTTTCCATTAGACATTATCTTTTCTCTTGTTCTAAAAAGGCCATCATCTTCTTCCTCCTTCTTCTTTTGCTCTCTAGATTTCTCTAGTGAGCAAATTAATCACCAAGTTATGATTTTGAAGTGAGAAAAGCCACCACAACATCATTCTAACAAGTCTTGCCCACTTGTTTAGAGTGTTAGCTTCATTTCTTTCTCTTGATCAAGTGAAGTTGCAAGCTTGGACAAAGCGGACTCCGGGTGGATCATCGTGGACCTAGAGGAGTTCAAGCGTACCTTTTCCAAACCCCAAGTAGTCGAGGAGTCTAGCGTAGGGAGCTACAAAGGTTGTACTCTCAAAACCCTAGCTTTTCTTACTTGAGATGATGTGTTGTTTTTTGAAACCCTAATTTTCTAGGAATGATTCTTTGTGTGTTCACTTAGCACCCTAAAAAATTTAATCTTTGGTACATGTGATGCTTCCAAACCCTTCATAAGGTTCTAGGTAAACCTAACAAATTCTCTACAAGGGTTATCCTTGTCATCCTAAACCATGGTTGCATTATTAATTGATATATTCATTTCATTATTCATCACAAAAGGATTATGCATTTTTTCTTCTTCATCTTCAACCTTGAGCTTTGAGAAAGCTTACTAGGTTTTCCTTTTGTGATGTTTTCATGTGAGAATTTGATATAAAAAGAAAGCATAAATACTACACCATCATCCTCATCTAATCTAGCCGATTAGATTAGGGTGTTCACCTCATTAGAGTGAGAGAGCTCGAGTTATAACAACTTCGACGTAGATCATCGGAGAAAAGGAACACTACAAGCTAGCATGGATCGTTCGAGTCGTGGAGCCTCTCTTGAGTCCGGGAGATCGTGGATCGCGGCGAAGGGACTTCTACTCGAAGCTTATGAAGTGAAGGAGCGGACTACAAAGGTTGTAATCCCTCACACTTAGTTGTAAAGATGTTTACTTGCATGTTAAACCCTAATAATCTAGCAAAGATCCCGGCTTTGGGTTGTTCGGCACGTCTAAAATTTTATTCGGGCATGGTTTATGCCTTATGAACCCTCACAAGAGTGCCTAGGAACCCTACATTGATATGATCATCACCTACTGCCGGCGTATTGACGAGTCTTTAGAGTCCTACACAGAGGTTTCCTGGCTCAAGCGAAACGGAGTAGGAGCACATATGTGATATGTGCGGGACCGAGATTAATACGATATGAGATACCGTATTCTATTCTTGCGATTTGTGACATCGGTCGGTAATTTGTGATATAACCGGGTTATCGGATCAAGTGTTGATTCGATAAGTTGTTATATATGATATTAGTCGGTTATATGTGATATAGCCGGATTATTAAATCAAGTGTTGATTTAATAATTTAATGTATAATTATATATTTGATATATTACATTAAATTAACTAATATTAGCTCACTTAAGTATTCATTTTTCTCACTTGATGATACATTGATATATATGTGATATATGTTAATTGTATTGTTTTGTGCACAAAATATATATGTGATATATATTGTTGTGTCATGCTAGGTTACACATGCAACATGGATGTATGAGACTCACACCATGCTAGGTTAATGTTAGGGTTTCATATTTGTTATTAAGTAAAACAAATTAGTGAGAATTTGTCATGGTTTAAGCTTGGATGAAGCTTATGGATAATCATTGACCAAGTCCACTCTTTTGTCTAGCTTAAGATATTTATTAACCCAAACCCTAACTCTATGCTATGGTTTATTCTCTACATGAGTTAGCCATGATATTATTTTACCATGGTTGCATTTCTAACCTCATGAGTTCATTCTTTAGTTCATCACAACTTCATTTTCTTCTTCCTCTCATTTGAAGCTTTATAGCTTCATGATAAAGTGATGAACTATGTGAGAAAATGAAATCTAAAGTGAGCAAAATTTCTACTTCATCATCCTCTACTACTTGCCATTTAGTATAGGGTGTTTGCTTCACTAATTCTACAATTAGTGAAGAGGTAGCTTGGGTTAGTGTCTCCTCGACGTAGATCATCTTCGGCCTCGAAGACTTCGATGCAAGCATGTTCATTTCTTCATGGAAGCCTCTCTAGAGTCCAGGAGTTCATGATCGTAGCGAAGGGACTACTGCACGGAGCTAATGAAGTGAAGGACTGGTCTATAAAGGTTGTATTCCTTGTTCACATTCCTTTGCAAAGTTGTTTGCTTTATATTACGTCCGATTTCTAGTTAACGACTCTAGTTTAGAGTTACCTAGAACGGCAAAAATTTAAAATTAGCATGGATGATGCCTCCCGAAACCTCGCTGCCGTGCTAGGGAACCCTTCACTTACAAGTTCGCCAATCTTTCAGCCAGGCCAGTGTTAGTACTTTGAGAGAGGTTCCTCGTGCTTTCGCACGGACCTAATTAAAATAAACCTCGTTTTCCCAGGGCCATAACCCCGTTAACACCTTTCTAGACACCTACTTGATTCCCTAATTGTGATGTGTAAAACTCTCCCAGGAGTAATTCTTACTTGCAATGGGTATCGGGATCCAACTATCTCATAGAAGGTATGCAATCTCATTGCAAAATTCAACACTTGAAATTCCCGATAATACTTTTGCTCCTGGCAACTTATGACCTTGGCTATGGTCAACAAATCATAAGCGCTAGCCAAGTTCAACCCGTCATTTTCTGATTGAATTAAACCCACCCGTACGACCCTTGGCTAAGGTCAACAAAGTCGTACGACTACCCTAACCCAATCACATCATATGCAACAGATGAGCAGTAACAGCTACCGTACGCTACGCCTTGGCTATGGTCAACAAACGCAGCACGAATACTGAGCAGTACTTATCTGAAATGACGGAGGGCTACGACAGGTTTTTAAGAAAACCTTTTGCGTAATGAACTTGATATCGTTGTAGAATCGAGTGATTTTGAAAAGGAGTGTTTTGAGGCTTTTGCTAGTTTCGCTAAATAGGTCACTCCCGGTGAAGGGATCTCTGCTCTTTTCTTATCGAATAATGTGCTGGATATTCTACAATGAATACCGCTATGCAAAGCAAAAAACTAGAGCTACCCTTTTTGAAAATTTGATTCTACAACATCTTTTAGGTTTCTTTCTTTTTCATTAATCTCATTAATGAAGTCCCAACATTTATGCTTCATAAGCATCACAGAAGAAACGAAAATACAACGTACGCTTATGCCACCCGCATTCGCCACAGTGTCCCGTTATGCACCGTTAGGTTACTTAATTAACGACATAGCGGGGCGGGACTAGCGTGGGTACAAAACATAAGCAACGTTTATTATATATCAAATATATAATAATAAAGCATTTGTCTCACGCATATAAAGTGATCACATCATAGAATATTAGCAGCAGAAGATAACATATGAAATATTGGATATACTAGGAATTCTGTGTTTTAAATTAAGCCTGTATAAAACACGGATTCCACGGTCGCGATGAATAGCCAAAATCACATCCCTAGACCCCTACGAGAGCGGCAAGCAACCCTACCAATTCTAGAGTTAGGAGATCCGGTCTCAACTCCTCGAGATGGTCTCCCACTAGACTCTAGAACCCGGTTACTTGTGCTCCCTACCTTGGGTCTATCCTAATGCGGAAAAGTAAATAATATACAATAATGGTGACATCAACCTCAACCCGGAAGTGCCCCAATAAAAGAATATTACATACAAAATTTTCACATGAATGAAAATGAAAAACTCTCATCTCACATAAAAACCCCCGGCTATTCAAAACACGACGATCCAATATAACATATCACAGCAACACATAACATTACATGTCATCAACGTAAGTAAATATGCGTATCCCAATCGTCATTGATATATACCAATGAAACCGGCGATACAACACATATTACACTTACGGTCGCAGAAAAGAAAATATAAAACTACAACATTTAGAATCCACAATCACCTTAGACATCATAAACCCGAAATATCACATACTTCGGATTTCATGCCTAACAATATGAATTCCAAATATTGTATCACATTCCACAAATAGCTAGACGATGTTAAACATTCCGATCGAATCAACTAACACACAAAATTTCCCAAAGAGCTCAACACTTGAGCATAGTTTAAAAATACTCAGAACATGCCACAATACCTATGGACCAACCGTAGATGGACCAACCCTTGCCTCACCTATGGCACCGCGGAACTACCGCAAACCCTAGGGTTTGGCGGCGGTTTTTACGGTCATAGAATCGAGTTAGGGTTTTGTTCTTCTAGAGGGTCCATCGCATTACTTGCATGATTTTTGAATGTTCTTTAACTTGGAAAAATCCAACTCTTGGAAAATTTCCATCGAGGGAAAAATTGGGTTATTGATATCCGTTCGATCTTTTTAACGCCGTCTAAATAACCCGAAATAATGTTACAATCACAACTACAAAATACTCCGAATTTCCTTTATAGAAAATTAATATCTCATGCAATTTTAAAAAAAACAACCAACACCTGAAACATCAAAACCCAGAGACCAGAACACCAAACGAATACGAACCACAGAAAGCATCAAAGGGCCGGCCAGCTCGGAAAATGTGGGCATGTCACCTTGTCAAAACCGGCAAAATGGGTTCGTATTTGTTCAGTGTTCATGTTACATCTCATATAACATTCTGCAGTTGCTTAAAATTTTTTTCTAAGCCTTCTAAAAATAGACAGAAACTAGATTTCAATGTTTCAAGTTACGGAGTAGTTTCGATTTTGTAATCTAACAAATATCGTCTAATTCTCTAGCCAGGCTCTGATACCACTGTAGGGTTACCTAGCATGACAGCAAGGTTTCGGGAGGCATCGTCCATACCATTTTCAAAAGTTTTCCATGATAAACAACCCTAACCCTAGAATCTTAACTAGAGATTTAGATAATCCTTTATGTAAACATCTTTACATCTAAGTGAATATGGAATACAACCTTTGTAGACCGGTCCATCACTTCAAATGCTCCGTGTAGAAGTCCCTTCGCTCCAAGTAGTGGTGATCCGGACTCTCCGTAGGCTCCACTAGTCGAAATGAACGATCTTGCTCAATGATCTTCGAGGCCGAAGATGATCTACTTTGAGGAGACTCTAACTCAAGCTACCTCTTCACTAATGGATGATTTAGTGAAGCAAACAACCTACACTATATGGCTAATATGGTATAGATTGATGAAGTAGGAATTTAGCTCACTTTAGAATATTTTTCCTCACTCTCTTTTTCACCTCAAGAAAACTCAAGTAAAGAAAAAAAGATGAAGCATCAATGTGAACCATGGGTGAGAAAATATCTAATATAAACACTTGTAGAGACTTAACTAAAGCCAAGGTAATGGTTAGGTTAAATAATATCTAGAGTAAAACAAAATTTAGTGGAGATTAGGTCAAGGTTTCCACAAGCTTCTCCAAGCTTCACAACCATGCTAATTTCCATCTATTTTTGTTTTTCTCCCAATAATTAAAACCTCACATTATCTTAGTTTAGATGTGAGTCTCTACATCCAAGTTCCATGTATCATCAAGCATGATACATTTATCAAAATACATTAAATATATATATATATATATATATCATATATGTATATATATATATCATATATGTATATATAAAATGTAAATGAAGAAAAGAAAATTCTTAAGTGAGCTAATTTTAGTTAATGTAAACTAGTATATCAAATATACAATTATATATTAAATTATCAAATCAACACTTGATTTAATAATCCGGCTATATCATATATAACCGACTAAAATCATATGCATCAACTTATCGAATCAACACTTGATTCGAAAACCCCGCTATATCACATATAACCGACCGATACTATTATCGTGAGAATAGAATACGGTATCACATACTCGTACTAATCTCGGTCCCGCACATATCACATATGTGCTCCTACTTCATTTTTCCAGAGCCAGGAAACCTCTGTGTAGGACTCTAAAGACTCGTCAATACGCCGGCAGTAGGTGATGATCATATCAAGCACCCACAAGCCGTCAGCGGTACTAGCTGGACGTAACGACTACCTGGGTATTGAGCGATCAGAAGATCAACAACCAAGCCTGTTCATTCTCCTGTAAAGCCTGTCAGTAACACTACCGTACAGTCCGGTCTCTTCATCTGATATGTCGCATATCCAGTCTATGGGTGGTAAACGTCCCTAGTAACCGATAATTCGTGCCGATGTGAGGCTCATAACGGGTCGAGAAACTACTGATAACACTTACCAGTAGATCTCCGTATCATCCATAGCCAGGGACTTCCTGTTATAGCCAATTGAACACTGCGCAACATCAACCCCCAATACCGAGAGAGACGAATCCCCTCCTATCGCTCATTACCTTCATGTGATTCGGGACTGTACCTAAAAGACACCATTTTAGACGTTCTCTTGAATGTGGTAAGGTGGAAAATCAAAGCATAGTGGGAATCACACAAGACTCTATGACGATCTAGGTTCTACTGAATAACCTGTACCAGTGTCACCAGAGAACTGCTATATGACGATAGGTATAATACCAACTAGGAGTTCTCGGCGAGTCCGTTCAGTGTACCCAGTCTCCACTGAGCACCCGCATACCATCTTTGATGTCAAATACCCATGGATGTGGGATCATCCATCGCCCATCATATGGGTCAAGAAGCGTATACGCTAGTCTACTTTGGAATATCGATGCCATGTCTCGATACACTCTCGACTAGGAACAATTAAAGGATGTACTTGTGGACTACCCTGGCCCCACTAGTATGATCTCCATCATAGTCCTAGTAGTCAAGTACTCATCCTAAGGGCTTTATCAACATGTGAGAGCAAGACAGTATCACAATACAAGTCTACATGTTAAGACAAAGAGTAACCAGATAGCATACTATCATGTTGAGCAAGAAAGTCCTCTCTATATATGTCCAAGCATCCACTACAATATACATCATATGTACAATAATGGCGTCTAGGGCATACACATAACTAACAAGAACATATGGTCAACGCGCGCTAAACACCAAAATAATACCTGACGTCGACGTACGAACGTCGAACGACCAAGTCACATTATGAAATTCAAAAATTCACGTTTCAAATATCGGAAAACATTGTTAAAACCCACTCAATATGCTCCCAGAATTTTGCACAGGTATACCGAGACAACACAAACAATACAGTAGCTAGGTTAAGAAGAGTGTGAGCTACAGGAAAACCCCAATATCAGAAGCCAAAATTTGGCCGGCGAGAATGCCTAAAACCCCGGTGTCGTCGGTTCATTAGTGGATTTTGGCTCTCGTTTTTCTACTGTGGTCTCCTAGTGGTCTAAATAGGTCACAGAAGTTGTTTTTTTTTCCTTACAAACATCCCAAGTTGCTCCAGATTCCAATAATCCCCAAAACTTCATAAAACCGACATCGGAAAAAATTCCGACTCAAGTCATGGGGTTTTTATGCCCAGTTTTGATCCAGAATACAATAAAGGGTCTGTGGTCACTAACTACACCTCATATAAACTTTCACAAACCAAAATATACCCTAAACCTCATCTTGAAATATTCCAACATCACTAAACCGAATAGGCTTAATTCTAAATCACTATAGAATATGAGAAACAATAAAAACTTAACTAAAAATATAGGGTTTACCTCATTTGGAAACTCAAGAATTTTCTTGAGTTGCCTAAAGTGCTCAAAGTTGCAACTTGCTCCTACTATCATGCTTGTATTGAGGTTGGGATCATTTTTAGTGAATGTGGCATAAGGTTTTGGCTAGTTTTTTGATGGTGTTTTGTGGTGGAAGAGGAGGTGGAGGAGAGTAAAGGAGAAGGAGAAGATGAAGATTCGAAATGAAGAAAGAATGAATTGAGCCATGGTATCAAGATAACCCCCCTCTCTCACTCTCTTTCTCTCTCTCTCTTCCTATACTCCTATAACCCCTTCACACAAAATATCTCATCTTTAATTTTTTTTATTTTTAAACAAAAATAAAAACCATATATACATGCACATGAAGAAATAAGTCCATGGTTTCATAAAAATATAAAAAGTGGTTGCAACATGTCATGTTGCATGTTATGCACATAAACCAGATTAATGCATAATTAGCGAAATGTTAATCAAGTTTAACATAATTTGCATATAAATAATTTATGAAATGTCTAAATCACATAAATTCTTTCAAAATCAATAATCATATTAATTTTCCAAATATTTTCCAAACTATCAGTATATAATTATACCATTTTATTAAAACTAATTTCCATACTTTAATAATATTCATGAAATTTATTATTTTAATTATTTAAATTCCAAAAGTAATATTTTATTTTTCAGAAATATTACAATCTTCCCCCCTTAAATAAATTCGGTCCCCAAATTTAAATTTAAATCCCCCAATACTTAAAATATTCAGTAAAACAATCACGTCGTCGGGGCTCCGAAATCATGAATACTTAAAACATATCATAACGCAATGCATGCACACGAAAACGGGTGCAAAACTCAAAATCGAAACTCCGTCAAGTGTCATGCAATCATCGGAGTTATGAAAAAAATATAAACGTCAAATCCATTGCGAAAATCAAATATGATATAATTAGGATTATAACATATATACAGTATGCATCTTGTGAAATCATCAAGACAACTAGAATAAAGTGCATTCAAAATCTCTTTTCAAATTGCCGTGCGATGTGCAAATCACGGCACAAGTAGCGAATGTTCTTTGTAAAGAAAATAGCTATATATACACATATACATATCCTTTGTTTAGCATATACGTCCCGCCCTTTTGAAAACGAATTTAGAAGGGTTTTCTTTGTAAAGTTTCATGTCATCAGGGATACGTAGGAAAATATTGAGACTATAGCTCTTTTAGAAAATCCATTCCATAAATATTGATGCATGCAAAAATACTCAGGTACCGTCCTCTGACCGGTCCTGCTCGGTTACTAAACCGTTTAGTACAGAACATAAAACATGCTTCTCGCAAGAAATCAATCCCAAAAATGTATACAAAGAATGCCATGTGTGTCTGGTGCGCACGGAAATCGAAATCAAATGCTGGTGCCACGAATGTGAACAGAATCAAAACTGAGTGCAACGGGTGTGCATGAAAGCATCTGTCAAGTGCAACGGGTGTGACCGGGTGCATCCAATGTGCACGAAAAATCTCGATTAAGTGCATCTGGTGTGCACCAAATCTTATACCATGCGCCAAATATGCGTGAAAATCCAAATCAAATGCGTCAGGTCCACACAAAAACATCTAGTGAAGTAAAGTGCACGAAAATGGACGTCAAGTGCAACGATGCACAAAAACATAATCTAGTGCAATAGATGCACGAAATTTAAATCAAGGGCACTAGGTGCCCGAAATCTCATAAATGTCCCAAATGCGCATAAAAACAACACCGAGCGTGCTAAGGTGTATAAAATCATAAATGTGTGCAGCTGTATGCACAAAATCGATATCAGGTGCAATAGACATGCACAAAAACGAAATCCGCACGACTGATACATAATATACGACTCAAGTGCAACTGTGGTGCACATAGGAAATATCAATCATGAAACAAATCGTCAAAATACTGAAATCCAAAACAACGGAAACGTGATATTCGAATCACTAAATCACAAATCATAAATAACTGTCGTCGATGTGTCCCTCCTCCAATGTCGAAAGGTGTCGGTGCATCTAAGGCTGGCAGAGCAAGAATATCTACTTGCCTCTCGCCCACGGTCCAGCGTCCTCTGCTGTGAAATCCTCATTTCTCCTTATAAATTACCAGTTACATGACTCCTCGGCTCAACAGCCTGATTCAGAGTAATGACGGTAACAGTCCCGTCCTGGTGTTTCTCTGAAGATCTCCTGACCAATTAACATGGTCATTCGTAATGTGTCAAGTCTCTGGCAGTAACGGAGTAGAACGTTAACTCTCAAAGATATCACACGAACCTTTTACTCCGCTTCCCGTCAATATGGACCAGTTCGGAATCGTCTCTTCATAGCTGTGTGGACTGCGCTCCAATTGGTTGTAGTCATATCTAGTGTCTCCTTCGAAGCTACGAACTCGGAATCTCTAATATCCTGTAGAAGGCATCTGGCCGATTACGTCCTCGGGAACTCGTCCAAGCCATTGGAGGAATACGCTTCATTCGTCCTTTCTCGATCAACTCACAATGCATCAGGGTGAGGTCCTTCTATCCGAAACTGGTCAACTTACAGATCTTACATTGGAGGATCCATGAACAATGTCCTTTCTCGATCGATTTACTCTAGATCTGTGTAAGATCCTTCAAACCGAAATTCTTCAACATAACTGAGCATGCGTCGGCGCATCAGATCAGACGAATCATCTCAGTCACTCTATTCAAGATGGACTAACTACCATTTGTCACATCCCCGTGTATAAACTCATGCTGCATTCGCTTCAATAGTCCGGGGGTAATATTTTATCAACTCAGCAACAGCTAGCTAACTGCCCGCACGGTAGACAACGCCTTAGACATATGGAGTAGACGGTGCATCAAAAGTCTTCACATTCTGGCTTGCCTCTAGTAGTGGCCCGATCATATGGTGTAGATCCTGAACGCTCGCATCAACGATAAATCCTAATAAAAAAATGTATCAACGCATTCATACGCCACCGGAATACATCCTGGTCAGTCCTCGTCCATGACGAGCTCGCTCTGATCAAATCTCTAGCTGCAGCTCTCTCTACTCGTGTAGCCAAGGTAACGGGAACCACGATCCGATATCGATGAGGATAGATCATAGGAACGAATAGAAATACAATGCATAAGAAATGTACATCCTAAGGCTACTTAAGTGAAGTAGCGTATCATAAGTATGCCGCGGAACATACACTCGGTACGTCATTCTACTTAAGTCACCTACTCCATCAACAAAGGTGAACCTACACGACAAAAGTTCGGGTCTAATATCCCCTCGGCCAAGTCTAAGTTCCATAAGGTAAAGCCTAAGTTCCAAATATATATACGCCCTAGACTCTGCATAGTCAAACCTAGACTCGAACCTGCAGGGTTGTCTAGCACAGCAGCAAGGTTTCAGGAGGCATCATCTATACAATATTTAAATTTTTGCCGTTCCAGCTAACCCTAACCTTAGAATCGAAACTAGAAAATCCGACGAAACTAAATGTAAGCACTTTACATAAGAAGTGAACAAGGAATACAACCTTTGTAGACCGGTCCTTCACTTCTAAAGCTCCGTGTAGTACTCCCTTCGCTGTGATCATCGAACTCCCGGACTCTAGTGAAGGTTCACATGAAGAAATGAACGGGCTTGCTTAATGCCATCGAAGTCGAAGATGATCTACGTCGAGGAGACTCAAGCTCATGCTATCTCTTCACTAATGGTGAAATTAGTGAAGCAAACACCCTAAACTAAATGGCTAATATGTTACGACCCGAAATAGCACGTGACTTGCACCTGAATCATGTGAAGTCTTTAGGACCCCACCTAATTTAAGTAAGCCAAAAACCCAGAAATCTAAACCATTTAAAAGAGAGAAGGAAAACTTGTTTTAAGCAAGTGTTTTTAACACAATAAATAACATTAAACATTTAAAAGCAACATCATATTTTCCCGAAAATTTCGGCAGAGTCTACTTTGTAAATACTGACCCCCAAATGGGTACAACACATGAAATACATAATAATGAATAAAGCCATCCCCAAGCGGGAGCTAGCTCTACGCCAATTGGCGGAAACAACCACGCAATGCAATATAATATACAACCCGAAGGGCGAGGATCAAAACTTAGAAGAAAACCAACAACTAAAAGAAAACCAGAGAAGAATCATAATAATACAAGCGCGCGACTCTAAGGTCGAAAGAATATACATCGGTCATCTAAATCTATCAATATTACAAGTCTGGTTGATGGAGTTTACTAGATACAACTGAATATAAATAAGTATAATGGTGGTCACGATGTGAGTGAAACCACCTACAAAAGCGATCACCCGGAAAGAAGCAGTGTGCCAGCAAGTTGCAACGAAACCTGTACGGCCAAACCTGCAAGAAACTGTGGCACAACGGGGGTGAGTAACCAACTCGTGAGTAGAAGACATCACCGAGTAGAAATTGCATGTATGACTCTCTCCTAGGTCATACAATAATATCCACAATCTATATAACGTGAAACATCTAATAATGGCGAGGTAAACATCTACTATAGTGTAATACCAAGTGCTCGTATCAATGTCTCAGGTAGCAACATATCACATATATGATGTACGACTAGATTAAAAATGAAAACAGAATACATCTTGTATAAGAAAACTGTTTTCATAACTCAGTGAGATTTCTGTATAAAACCGAAGTATCATCAATGAAATCAATAGAGAATCCGTGTCAAGCATCGACAAAAAACATATATCTCAATATCTCAATGTCTCAATATCTCGGGCTCCGGCAATCCGGACTGGCCCATATAATCAAATCTCAATATTTCGGGCTCCGGCAATCCGGACTGATCCCGGGCTCCGGCAATCTGGACTGGCCCATAATCATCAAATCCCATGAGTATGTCGGTATCCTCCGGATATCCACCGCGTCACAAATAACCGGTCGGTATTGCTCCCCTGTTGGGCTCAACGCCATCATCTGCGACCATCTTGCCCCGAGGTTCCGCACTGGGTCCACCATGCACCCGCAGACGGTTCCTCCTCCTCCTCGAATCGTGTGTATGATACCGCTCAAGAGCCGAGAAAACTCATGATGGACACCTCTCAAGTCATATCACGAGAAAACCACACTTTTTATCTTTTGAAATGAAAACGAGTTTATAAAATCTTTGCGGTTTCTCCAAATCCAGAAATCTCATGGAAAATCCGAAATCTCATAATCAAGAGTCAATAAACAGTGAATACCGGCATAAAGCCCATAATATTACATGACAAATGAATATACACATGCATGGATATCTAAGTAAAGAATGCAATATCTAAACTAGCACGGTAATGATATATCAGAACTATCAGCTAGCAAGCGATATCAATGAAATAATATTCTCTAAAGTGTACGGGACATAGCAATTACCGATGATGATGTGTGTGAGCCGGCAAGCAAGTGATTGTGAACATACGCATCATCGGTAATGGTGCTAGTGTCCTGACAACATGGGTTCATAATAACAAAAGAAAACACAAGTATAAGCATACAATGCGATAAGGACAACATAAATATACAGGAAAAAGGTATAGTAACCGCAACATATAAGAATATACATTTATATATATAAGAGTCATACAGTTTTGGTATTTGAAATAACACGAATCGTGTTTTATAGAAAATAGGGGCTTAAGTGTTTTTAAGAAAATGTACATCCTTTGGAAAATCCGTAGTATCCCTCGGCCTGTCTTTAAGATGCTCACGATTCGTTAGTTTTGAAAAAGAGTATGACTCGAGCCCAGTCTAACATCTACCAATAACTACAAGACTAAACTAAAGAACTAGTCGAAAAGGTAAGGAAATCTACCTAAAGTCCGAGTCGATATATCTAGTAGTCGGTGATCCCGCCTCAATAGCGTCACATATGATAAAATATATATAATACGACATCCTTGAGTCAAGAGTGCGGATCAATCATCATATTTATACTTCATATGGTAAAATCCATCGTACGACATCCCAAAATTGGGGTACGGGTCAACTATCACATTTATCTCATTATACATATGGTATCATCGTCATAATATCATGAAATATGGTACTGATATAAGGTCTAGTACATTCCGATACCATCAACATATATCCGCGTGTGTATGAAAACACATTGCCCAATGATCCACTCATATATCATGTCGTATCTCATAACACGACCCAAATCGCATAACTGATCTTACGGCATCATGCCCAATCATATCGACTCTTCTCCGAGTATCATATACTATCCTCATCACCCATATATATATATATATATATATATATATATATATATATATATATCAACACATCCACACACACACACACACATACATGCGTCATATACACCAAAAACATATCACGTGTGTGCATGTGTGTGTGTAAACCTTACAATAGGGTTCCACAACTATGAAACTAAACTAAAAACACTAACCTTCAATTACGCTATACTAACCCATGATTTCCTAAAGCCGTTCTTGCTAATTATCCCCGTTTCACAACAACACATATTTGAACACATACACACACACACATATCTTATTCGTATGCTACACTATGAAACTGTGGGGGTGCTATACGCCATCCACCCGACTTCCTCCGTAGATATACATCTACTCACATTGATACTTGCTTGCCAAAGTCGATGTCGCTATGCTCTTGCTTGTCGTCCTAAAGTTCACACGGAGGTACCTACATGTCATAACACATCATAACGCATTAAAATTCAATCCAAATCTAAAATGACACGCGAGGTGCCTATAGGTTAGATTTTATAGCCTACGCATGCAAAAGAACCAAACAACACCCCATATCGACGTACAAACGTCAAGTGGTCGAGATAAAACAAAATATCAAAAATTCAAGTCATGAACATCGAGGAAACCAAAACAGAATCATAGAAAACTAGTCCCAGATTTTAATTCAGGTGAAATTAAGTTAAACTAGAAGTATAGTGGAGTTGTATAGGTGGTAAGTGAGCTACAGACCAAACCTAGACACTAGAGACCACAACTCGGCCGGCCACATCCACTGAAAAACCGGCCTGCTCGGCCAAAGCAAGGAGTTAGGGTCTCATACTTGCAGGGTGGTCTCCTAGTGTCTTAATTAGGTTAATAGAGTTGCTAGTTTTTCTTGTTAAGGTCTCGAGTCATACCGGATTCCCTGTAGGCACCATTTATACACAAAACCGATATTTCGATATCTAAATCGTATTTTGAGTTTATTCACTGGTTTCAATCACTAAGGGGGGTTTGTTAATCACCAACAACACTCACTTGCACCTTCACAACACAAAAATCCCCTAAACATCCTCTAGGAATTTTTAACCATCACCAACTACACTAAAAGGATTCTAAACTAGAATGGAAGTTAAGGGAATTCAAATACTACACTAAATGTGAAAGAATTACCTCATTGGCAACTCAAGAAAATTCTTGAGTTGCTCATAGTGCTCAAAATCCAAACTTTCTTGGTTCCCCATACTTGTAGTGAGCTTATGCACATTTTTAATGAAGGGAATGAAGTGTTTTGAGGTGTTTTTGGGATTGAAGTGAGGAGGTAGAGGTAGTGGAAGGAGAGGGACGCCATGGTGAGGGGAGAGGAAGAAGAAATGATGAAGATGATGAAGACAAACACCAATGAGCCAAGGTCAAGAGACCCCTCACCCTCTCTCTCTCATCTCTCTCTTGCCCATACCTCATTTTTTTAATCTTTCTTTTCTTTTCTTTATTTTCCTTTTTCTTTTCCTTTTTCTTTCATTTTAAAACAAGGCCATGCTTGAAAAAAATGAGTCATGGTAGAAAAATGTAACAAGTGTGTAACATGACATGGTGCATATCACATACAAAAATCAAGCTTAATGCACGATTAGTGATAATTAATAAAGCTTAGGCACAAACTTGTATATAATAAATTATGTAATAATTCATAAAATGTCCAAATCTCACGAATTCTTTAAAAATCCGCCTTCATTGTAATTTTTCTGATCTATTGGTATATAATCATACCATAACATTGAAACTAATCTTCATTCGTCAAAATATTCTTAATAATTATTATTTGATTTATTCAAATTCCCAAATATGATATTTTACTTTTCTGAAATGTTACAGTCTTTCCCCCTTAATTAAATTCGGTCCCCGAATTTAAATTTAACCCCTCAAATACTAAAACATTTCAGTAAAATGATCAAGTCGTCGGGGATCCGAAATCATACATACACAAAACATATCGTAGCGCAATACTTGCGCATGAAAAACGAGTGTATAACTCAAAAATCAAAACTTCGTCAAGCATCACGCAATCATCGGAGTTATGGTGAAGATAACAATGTCAAAGTCCAATACGAAAACCGACATGATATACATCAAAACTATAACATGTACATAGTACGCATCGTTGTAATTTCGTCAAAACATCAGAAAGAAATGCATGCCAAACTCTTTTCAAGTTGCTGTGCGATGCGTGTATCACAGCACAAGTAGCAGACGTTTATTGTAAGAAAATAATTATATATATATCCTTTGATTAACATACACGTCCCGCCGTTTTGAAAATAATTTAGAAGGGTTTCCTTTGTAACATGTTTCGTGTCATCTCGGACACATAGGAAAATACTGAGACTATAGCTCCTTTTTGGAAATCCCTTCGATAACTATCGATGCATGCAAAAACACCTAGGTACGGTTCTCAGAACAGTCCGGCTCGGCTACTAAACCAAATAGTAAATATCATAAAAACGTACTGCTCAAAAGAAATCGTACTCAATAGTACATGTAATAATGCCATATGCGTCTGGTGCGCACAGAAATTGAAATCAATGAATGTGCCATACCTGTGTAAAGAAACAAAATCTAAGTGGAACGGGTATGCACGAAAACACCTGTCAAAGGAAACGAGTGTGCCTGACAACAATATCAGGTGCATCTGATATGCACGAAGGATCCCATTTAGTGCATTATGCACCAAAATCGCGTCAAGCGCGTCAAGTATGCGCAAGAATCCAAATCAAGTGCACAAGGTGCACGAAAACAAATATCGAGTATCACAATCGAAATCGACTGTATACAACACATATCAATCCAAATCAGGTATACCGTGGTATATAATCTCACAACCATGTGCATCAGCGTGCACAAAATCGAATCAAAGTACTAAAAGTACATGAAAACTACACCGATGGCACAAGTCAAATCACATACATACCATGGGCATGAAATCAAAATCAAACATTTCGAACGATATCAAATCGAAGTCGAGTGCAACTGTGGTGCACAAAAATCTCAATCATGCAAATAAATCGCCCAAAATACAGAAATCTAAATAACGGACACGTGATATTCGAATCACCAAATCGTAAATCGTATACACTGTCGTTGATGTGTCCTTCCTTCAAAGTCGAGAAGGTGTCGGTGCATCCAAGGCTAGCAGAGCAAGATATCTACTTGCGTCCTTTTTATGGTCTGGCGCCTTATGCCCTTAGGCTCTCGTCTTTCACTGTAGATTGCCAGTTACACAACTCCTCGGCTCAACGGCCCAATTTGGAAACGATGACGGAAACAGTTCCGCTCTGGCACATCCTCTAAAGATCTTTGGCCAACTATCATGGTCACTCATAACATGTCTCGTCGATGATGCTGAACTCTGGCCTACTAGGTGTGCGTAATACGACCGATCCTGGGTCTAAGTCTCCTCGTGTAGTATTCCAGAAAGATTCTGTCGGGGTCTCTCCTAAATCTTGTTCCTGCCGAACTGCCCGGAAGTTATCACCCTTTACTAAATCTATTTCTTGTTCCGGAACGGCTGCATATTCATAACGACTCCTTCTAGAAGATATATCCATATTCAACGCCTCTGCATGCGTATCACATCTTTGATGTCAACGGAGTGGAACGTCATCTTATCAAAATCCCGTGGCAACCGATCAACTGAGACTAAATTGCTAGATTTATAAAATTCAAATTAGTTTTCTTGTGGATCCCAAGTATTGTATCCCATCACATGATATCCGGACGACGTCGAACTTCTCGATTGATTCATCAAAGTCCCATAATTCCCTGAGAGCTCAACACTTGAGCACCGTTTAATAATATCCAGTACATGCTACAGTACCTATGGACCAGCCATAGAATGGAAGACCCAAGAATCATTAACTGCACCGCGGAACTGCCGCAAACCCTAAGGTTCAAAAGCAGTTCCATGGTCATTATGTCGAGTTAGGGTTTCATTCTTCTAGAGGGTTCATAGAATTACTTGCATGTTTTTCCGAATACCTTAAACTTGGAAAAATGGGTTTCTGACATTCGTTCGTTTTCTATCGACTCTCAACGTGCCACGATGAAGTCTTCTCTAGTTGATATCAATCAATCTGATGACCTCACATCGGGGTATGCAAATGAACCACATGTCCTAGTCATTCATCCGTGGTGACTAGCGATCTTCTATAAAATCCCTAAGTATAACTCATGCTGCAATAGCTTCAACATCTGGGGCGATATCTTGTCAGTCGCTGCAACAACTGGCTCATCCGACCGCACGCTAAACAATGCTTCAAACCTCAAGAATAGATGATACATTAACGGTCATCATATTTTAGTCGGCCTCTAGCAGTGGCCCAATCCTCTGGTGCTAATCTGCACGTTCGAGAATCTTAGTAAAAAAATCCATCAAAAAGCTCATGTCGCGAAAAGAAAAAAATAAACGGCACATCTATTGTCAGGACCCGAAATGGCACGTGACTGGCCCTTGAATCATAGGAAGTCTATAGGACCCCATCTAATTCAAGTAAGCCAAAATCCCAGAAATCTAAACCATTTTTAAAGAAAGTGTTTTGTTAAAATAAGCTGAATATGCGTTTTTAAAATCACAAATCTTTTCTGAAAATTTCGACAGAGTTTTCTTTGTAAATAATGGCCCCAAACAGGTACAACATGCATAATATATAAAAGGCATCACCAAGCGGGAGCTAGCTCTTCGTCAATTGACGGTCACAACCACGCAAGTAATATAATATACAACACCAAAGGGCGAGGATCAAAACTCAAAAAGGAAACTCAAAAACATCAAGAAACCATAATAATACAATGTGCGACTCTAAGGTCGAAATAATAAACAACTGGTCTCTAAGTTTAAAAAAATATACATGTCTGGTTGATGGAGTTTACTAGATACAACTGAATAAAAATAAAGTACAATGGTGGTCACGATGCAAGTGAACCCACCTACCAGAGCAATCACCCGGAATGAAAGCGGTGTGCCAGCAAAGCCGTAACGAAACCTGTACGGCAAAACCTGCAAGAAACTATGGCACAACGGGGGTGAGTTGCCAACTCGTGAGTAAATGTAACGCTTTAGATTTAGATTAGTGTTAGTTTAGACGGTAATGCGGGTTTTTGGTAAAAAGTTTACTAATTTGGGTTCCTCACATTTTATAACATTTAATTAATAATTTATTATTATTTGTTATGGCATGCACATACTGTAAGTCCATACTACCTCTCCCGGTACTTACGGGCTTGCGGAATTTGGTGAAAAACAATTTTCTAGAGGCGGTAACATGGACTTAAAACGGATCTTTGTTAAACTATCTACCTAACAACCCAACTACGAGTTGTTAACTACTCGGTTAGGGGGTTATACCTTTCTTTCTTGAACTCCTTCGTCTTCATCTCTTGATGGTGTACGGATCGGCTTCACCCCGTCTTCTCCTTGCGCCGAAGATCGATCCACCCGAAAGCTTCTACCTTTGGCTTCTTCTTCGAACTTTGAAGAAACTAGTTCACTTGGTTTGCTAAACCTTGTGAACTAGAGTGAGTAGAGGAGAGTGATGGGATTTTCTCTATGGTTCTTGCTTTTCAACACATGAGACAAGTGAACCATAGACAAGAGAGAGAGCAAGAGGAAGAGGGTGAGAGCAAGAGAATGAGAGAGCTCAAAACCAAGAGAGAGAAAGACAATGAAAGAATGAGCCTCTCTTTTCTCTTTCACCCTCTCATAATCCAAAAGCATCATGAGCCATAATGTTAATCAAGTATTATGTGATGGTTCATATCATGTTAAAGGCAATATCATTTCCATGCACTCATTTTGCAAACCACAACAAGCAAGCAAAAGTCTTTGCCATGAAATGATAGCCATTGTCATCATGATGGTCAACTAGTCCAACCTAGTCAACCGGTCAACAAAGTCAACCCCTCAACAACCATGTCACTATAATACTTAATTAATATTATTGTTAATTACATATCATATTCTTATTAGGGTTGAGCAAAAAGTCAATAGTCAACAGTCAACGGTCAACAACCCTAATGAGAATCCTCTGCCTCTGTCTCTCCGTCAACTGTGCATACACACCCGCATCCGCGTTCCGAGGAACACGAATACATACTGGATAAAACCAATCCCAAAACGTACACTAGGATCTGGCTTAAACCAAAGCCCGCTAGTGTTAACTGTCCGGACACTGTACGTGCATAAGTGCACGGATGTGACGGAATCCTGTCGCAAAACCATGCGACCTGTCGCAAAACCATGCGACCTCTACTCTTTTGCCTAAAGGCGAATAGCTTTCTGTGTGGGACTCTAAAGACTCGACACTACGCTGGCAGTGGGTTTAACCACAGACCATAAGCGGCACTAGCTGTGAGTAACGGTCCCCAGGTAGATGCCGACAAGAAGACTGACGAGGTGAAACCCATCTGAACTCCTACTGAGCCTGAATGTGACAATCTCCATACAGTCCAGTCTGTTCGTCTGATACATCGCATGGCGGGCCTAGGGGGCGGTAAACGTCAGTCCCCTAATAGCGGTACAAGTCGTGTCGGAGTGAAGCCCAAAACACCCTGAGATAACACTGAAAGCCTACCAGTATATCTCGCTTGCCCTGGCCAGGGACTACTCATGTAATGGCTCTCCTAGACACAGCGCGATGTCAACCCACAATACCGGGAGAGACAAATCCTGTCTAACCGTCACTGCCTCCAAGTGCTTCGGGACTGCACCCAACTACTACCTATTTGCACGACCCCTTTGAGCCGTGGTAGGGTAGTAATCAAAGTACAGTGGGAACACACTCGAGGCGAAGTGACAGTGTCAAGTCAGCGGACTAAGCTGTACTCATGTCACCTGGGAACTGATAACTGACGATAGGTATAATACCAACCGGTCAGTTCCCGACGAGTCCTGTCCAGTGTACTCGTAACCTAACGAGCACCCGCATACTATCTCCAGTACGACGTACTGATGGCTGTGGGACAGACCATCTCCTACTCTGGGATGAGAAGCGCATACGCTAGTCTACTCCGGAGTATCGATGCCCTGTCTCGATAGTCCTGCGACTAGGAACCAGCATAAGGATGTGCTTATAGATTACCCAGCCCCCACGAGTGTGACTGCCATCACAACGCTGGTAATCAAGCAAAGATCCTAAGGGCTCTACTAATATGTATAAGCGATATGCTAAAAGAAACGCATGCACATATTAAAGTAGAAACAAACCAAGTAGCATACTACCATTTTGAGCAAGATTGTCAATACAAGGTGAATATCCCAAGCTTCCATTAAGTAATATACATACTAGTATGATACAGTAATGGCCTCTAGGGCATATACACTAACACATACATGTGCATGTTTATGTGAGGGTGTGTTTGTGTAATATAGATTAGTGACCATGACACTTAACCTAATCTAATCCTTTTCTTTAATCCAATCCTTCCTTTAACCCTTAACCTAAACCCCTTGATATTTTGAGAGAGATATTTGTTTTGGGTTTTGTTTTGGAGAGAAGGTGGCATGGTGACTAATGGTGTGCATTAATGGCTTGCATTAATGTGTGATTTAATGCAAAGGGTTCACTCACCTCAGTCTCACCCTATACCCACCTCCCTCTCTCATTATCCTCACACTCTCTCATTTTCTCTGTATGCAAAATCTGAGATCACATAGCTAGTTTCATGTGTTACGATTACGTGCGTTACGTTATCCGACACAGTTCGTGTACTTTGTGTGGTTTTGCTCTTGGGTTGGTTTCGTAGTGTCGCTACGCACGTTAGCCACAATACGAACACTTGAGAGTATGTTTTGAGTTGGTGCGTCGGTCAAACATAGTTTGTACGTATTTTGGGTCTATTGCTAATATATACTTGTTTCACTGATTTATGTTTTAGGTTCGCAGGCGGGGACTTCGGACGCTGCGAAGAAAGGGAAACAGGTGGTAGGCTTTACTTAACCAGGAGCGTTGGTGAGTAGATTTAACATCTACAGGGGAATCGCCCGCTTGGCGTTATTCGTCTGGGCTAAATTAAATGAAATGACTATTAGTTAGATGTATATAGATACTGATTGTACATGTGTACTTTTGTTGCATATCTCATTTCCTATCGTGCATGGACTTAGTATTAATGAGACACAACACCATTATTGACGGTTCATATTTCACGAGCACTAATTGTATGCTACACACACGCCGTCGATAATTTCCATTACATGCAAAACACCTATACATATGTGATACTGTATTGCTTAAGGACATTGAGACATGATCCTTATTTTCATTGTGCATATGACATATAGAATATCTGTATACCTACATGCTTACACATATGCCTTTACATGCTTACATGCTAGTTACCCATATACCTATATGGTATTGTACCATTAGTGATAGGTATATACACATATGAAACATAACTACATGTACATCCTGCATACATACTTACATATACCTGGAGGGTATTACATTATTATGGATAGGTAGATACACATATCTTGCTATACCAATATGGTTACGCATACCTGGCTATAGCTACATGTTCACCTTTATTTAATGTTGTATGGACTTGGAGAAATTAGGAACCGCATGATATATATATTAACTTGTTGCAGTTAAATAGAGGTTTTTCCTTTATATGCTCATATTACTGTTTCATGTTGCATATATTACATTCATGGATTCCATATGATGTTTCTCTGATATTTTTACTCCTAAGTATATATAACAGTGGAATGGGACGCTGTTATATATGTATGTATATATATATATATATATATATATATTAGTGGAATGGGACGCTAATATATATGTATCGATTCATGCAGTTATACTTATTCATTACTTGATATTTTCTGGATTTGAGGACCGTAGTTGTTTTATGAAATCATGCATTATTTGAAAAACCCGGTTTCTCTTAATATGATATTTCAGCTTCCACCATAAGATTTCTCGATTCTGTGCTTATATATACCCCATGCGAAGAGGTGTCGTGGGCCGTGTGCGGGTATATGGTGGAGCCCGGTTGGTTTCCTGGGGCAAGAAGATCGAAGGTCCATGCCGTTGAGCCCGACTGGGGGTGTTTTCCATCCGGTGATAGTATTTGTACTCGACGGGTATCTGGGGGATATCGATCGAGGTTATGTACGCACATGCCTTGCAGATTTCGGGTGGTTCTTACCCAGGTTCATAGGATGTACGTACATGGCACAGGAGGGCCAGTCCCAGGTGATGGCGCCTCAGTTTTGAGTATTTTGTGTCGATGCTAGACACTTGTTTTCATGATGTTTTTGGGTGTAGATATTGGACACTTAGGTTTCATGAGATATACTCGATATTGGATACTGGTTATATGAGATTTACTTGATATTGTATACTGGATATATGAGATTTACTTGATATTGGACACTCAGGATATATGAGACTTACAGGATATGAGAGCCAATTTGGGGGCTGATTTGAGGAAATTGGGATTTGGATTGTCTTAATGGACTTTGGTCCTACCACGAGGTCAGGATTCCATGGGGATGACATGTTTTATCCCATACTCAGCATTTACGTATCGCCATTTATTGTTCATGTATTTGCAGTACCTGATAGAGTACCTTACATGACTGTTGCATACATATTGCCATTTATTGTTCATGTATTAGCAGTACCTGATAGAGTACCTTACATGACTGTTGCATACATATTGCCATTTATTGTTCATGTATTAGTAGTACCTGATAGAGTACCTTACATGATTGTTGCATACAGATTGTCATATTATTGCTTCGTGCGAGAATTTTTCCGATTTTGTTCCAGATGAGCCGGCGGAGCTTAGGGAGCCTAAGGATCTGCTGCATAGTTGTTTGTTGGGGGACTTGTACATCCATGTGTTTTGCTTTGGGGAGCTCCTATTCTATTCGTCAGGGAGAAAGACGGCAGTTTGAGGTTGTGTGTTGATTGATCGTCAATTGAACCGAGTTACGGTGCGGATAGGTATCCTTTATCTCGCATTGACGATTTGTTCGATCATCTCCAGGGTGCAAGACATTTTTCTATGTTTGCTTTGAGATCGGGTCATCATTGGTTGCGGAATCGGAGTGATGACATTCCGAAGACTGCTTTGTGTGCGCTACGGGCATCATGAGTTCTTGGTGGTGTCGTTGGACTCACCAATGCCCTAGCAGCATTCATGGATGTGATGAACCAGATTTTTTCAGGCCGTTCCTCGACCAGTTGATTGTTGTGTTATTGATGATATTCTGGTCTATTCCAATGTGTTATGAGGAACTTGAGCAGCACTTGAGGATTTGCTTTGCAGACATTGGGAGAGCCCCAGCGGTTTGCTAAATTCTCGGAGTGTTCCTTCAGGCTTGATTGTGTTGACTTCCTAAGGTCTTGTGGTTACGGGCGACTTTGTTGTTCACTGTGATGTTTCGCGAGTGGGGCTCGATTGTGTACTGATGTAGCACGATAGAGTTATCGCTCATGCTTCCCGACAGTTGGAGGAAGTACGAGAAGGACATCCCACTCATGATCTGGAGATGGTCGTGGTGGTCGTGCGTTGAAGATCTGAGGACACTACTTGTACGGAGAGTCGTGTCAGATTTTCACGGACCACCAGATCATAATGTACATCTTCCTACAACGGATTTTGATTGTTGAGACAGCGTCGTTGGATGGAGCTTGTGAAGGATTGTGATTGTGAGATCTTTTATTTCCCATGGCAAGGCGATGTGGCAGTTGATACTTTGAGTCATAGGCCCGGGGGCAGCTTGTTCCAGTTGTGCGCAGTACAGAGACAGTCTTCTGCAGATTTATAGTTCTTGTGCGATCGTGGAGTATAGCTTAAGTTCGGCTCTACTGAGGAGATAACTTGCTCATGTCTGCGCCCGTCCACTTTTACTTAATCGTTTTCGTGAGGCACATCCCACCGATGCTCGTTGTCTATGATACATGAGAATGTTCGGCAGGGTAAAGATTCGGAGTTCTTGATTTGTGACTAGGGTGCGCTACGTTTAGGGACGCATTGTGTGCACCTGATACTCATGGGTAGAGACGCGAAATCCTAGAGCAGGAACATCAGTCAGCTAGTCAGCTTTCTGTGTTCATTCAAGTCCACCAATATGTAGCGTGACTTGTGAGATAGTTACGGGTGGGCAGGGATGAAGAGTGAAGTTTTGGATTTCGTTTTGAGGTGTCTGTCTTGTTGCGAGCTAAGGTTGAGCATTTGAGACCGGCTGGAGAGTTGCAACCTTTAACCGTTCCGGAGTGGGAATGGGAGCAGATCTTCATGAATTTTCGTTGTGGCGTCTACCCAGGTCTAGACACGGTGTGACTCCATTTGGGTGTTTGTTTTCCGGTTATGCTCAGTTTGCTCTGTTGTTCTTCGTTAAGTTTGTGCGTTGCATAGAGTTCCTTCATGTGTTGTATCCAATAGAGGCACCATATTCACTTGCCGTCTTTGGCAGAAACTTCAGGAAGCCTTGGGTACTGGTTGAGCATTAGCTCCGCTTTTCCATCCGCAGGATGATGGTTTGTAAGGGCGAGCTATACAGACTCTGGAGGATATACTTTTGCGTGCGTACTAATTGTTTTTGGCATTTGGGATCGTCACTTGCCATTGTTAGGGTTCTCCATCGATAGCTGTTATCAGGAGATATTCTAATTGGCAACCTTTAGGCTTTGTTTGGTAGGTGGTGTCGATCGCCAGTCTGTTTTTCTGACTCTGCGAGAGTAGGATTTTTGGACCCCAGCTTGTCGAGAGACTTCGGAGATGATCCAGTTGGTTCAGGTCAGGATGAGGACATCCCGGTGCAGACAGAGGTTTTATTCCGACCGTGGTGGCCGCAGACTTGAGTTCGCAGTAGGAGATCATGTATTCCTATGGATTTTCTGATGAATGACGTGTTGAGTTTTGGGAAGCTCGTCCCAGGATTGTAGGTCCTTTTGAGATCCTTAAAGCGAGTTAGTTCCGTTGCCTATAATTTGGCACTTCCACCCAGATTATTGAGTATTCATCCCGTATTCCTTGTGTCGATACTTCTTAAATACCTTCATGACCTTTCTCACATAATTCGGAATCAGACCATTTAGCTTGGACGCGATCTTTTCATTCACCGGAAGCCAATTGTGTTAGTGGTTCGGCAGGTGGAGAAACTTCGGTCAAGAGTCTTGCCATCTGTGGAGAGTTTTCTTGGGCGTAGCCGTATAGTGAGGTGATCACTTGGGAGGCTGCGGGCGAGATTTGGGAGTTTTGTACTCATCTCTTTGAAGGTACGCTTAGTGAGAATTTTAAATTCGGGGACGAATTTTTATAAAGGGGGAGATTGTAACGCTTTAGATTTAGATTAGTGTTAGTTTAGACGGTAATGCGGGTTTTTGGTAAAAAGTTTACCAATTTGGGTTCCTCACATTTTATAACATTTAATTAATAATTTATTATTATTTGTTATGGCATGCACATACATGTGCATGTTTATGTGAGGGTGTGTTTGTGTAATATAGATTAATGATCATGACACTTAACCTAATCTAATCCTTTGCTTTAATCCAATCCTTGCTTTAACCCTTAACCTAAACCCCTTGATATTTTGAGAGAGATATTTGTTTTGGGTTTTGTTTTGGAGAGAAGGTGGCATGGTGACTAATAGTGTGCATTAATGTGTGAATTAATGCAAAGGGTGCACTCACCTCACTCTCACCCTACACGCACCTCCCTCTCTCATTATCCTTATACTCTCTCATTTTCTCTATCTCTTTTCATTTCTCTTCATCTCCCTCAACTCAAACTGAACACTCACTAATCCATCACAAATCCATCACTAAACTTCACAAAATCTTACCAAAATCACTTCTTTTGCCTTGTTTTACCTCTTGGATGCCTTGGAGCTTGGAAAGCTAGGATCTTTGAGCTTGTGGGAGTAGGTAATGATCTCTATCTGTTCTTTTTGTTGTTATAGTGTTGTGTAGTCTTGTAGTTTTAGTTTAGATCGTTTAAGTTTTGTGCAAATATCGTATTTTTAGTGTTGTTTGTGATATCTGTGATCTGCTGTGACCCGAGAGTATACTAGAAAACCAAACAATATAGTTGTGTTGTACCTGAGACCATAGGACTTCAGTGGAAGAACGAGACCCCCTGCTCGGACCATGGCCGGCGACGCAATAGGGAAATCCGGCGACCCCGGTTTTTGGGTAGAGTTTAGATGTGGGTTTTTGTGGGTAGCTGTCTTCTTTGGTTTAGGTGTGTTTGGTCTTGTTTGATTTTTGGGTTTTCTCTGCATGCAAAATCTGGGATCACATAACTAGTTTCTTGTGTTACGATTACGTACGTTACGTTATCCGACACGGTTCGTATACTTTGTGTGGTTTTGCTCTTGAGTTGGTTTCGTAGTGTCGTTACGCACGTTAGCCACAATACGTACACTTGAGAGTATGTTTTGAGTTGGTGCGTCGTTCAAATATAGTTTGTACGTGTTTTGGGTCTATTGCTAATATATACCTGTTTCACTGATTTAGGTTCTTAGGCGGGGACTTTGGACGCTGCGAAGAAAGGGAAATATGTGGTAGGCTTTACTTAGCCAGGACCGTTGGTGAGTAGATTTAACATCTACAGGGGAATCGCTCGCATGGAGTTATGCGTCTGGGCTAGATTAAATGATATGACTATTAGTTAGATGTATACAGATACTGATTGTGCATGTGTACTTTTGTTTCATATCTCATTTCCTATCGTGCATGGACTTAGTATTAATGAGACACAACACCATTATTGATGGTTCATGTTTCACGAGCACTAATTGTATGCTACACACACACCATCGATAATTGCCATGACACGCACAACACCTATACATATGTGATACTGTATTGCTTAAGGACATTGAGACATGATCCTTATTTTTCTTGTGCATATGACATATAGCATACCTGTATACCTACATGCTTACACATATGCCTTGACATGCTTACATGCTAGTTACCCATATAGCTATATGGTATTATACCATTAGTGATAGGTATATACACATAAGAGACATAGCTACATGTACATCTTGCATACATACTTACATATACCTGAAGGGTATTACATCATTATGGATAGGTAGATACACATATCTTGCTATACCAACATGGTTACGCATACCTGGCTATAGCTACATGTTCACCTTTATTTGATGTTGTATGGACTTGGAGAAATTAGGAACCGCATGATATACATATTAACTTGTTGCAGTTAAATAGCGGTTTTTCCTTTATATGCTCATATTACTATTTCATGTTGCATATATTACATTCATGGATTCCATATGATGTTTCTCTGATATTTTTACTCCTAAGTATATATAATAGTGGAATCGGACGATGTTACATATGCATATATATATATATATATATATTAGTGGAAATTGACGCTAATATATATGTATTGATTCATGCAGTTATATTTATTCATTACTTGATGTTTGGTGGATTTGAGGACCGTGGTTGTTTCGGGAAATTATGCATTATTTGAAAAACCCGCTTTCTCTTGATATGATATTTCAGCTTCCACCATGAGATTTTTCGGTTGTGAGCTTATATATACCCCATGCAAGGAGGTGTCGTAGGCCGTGTGCGGGTACATGGTGGAGCCCGGTTGGTTCCCCGAGGCAAGAAGATCGAAGGTCCATGCTGTTAAGCCCGGCTGGGGGCGTTTGCCATCCGGTGATAGTATTTGTACTTGACGGGTATCTATGGGATATCGATCGAGGTTATATACGCACATACCTTGCAGATTTCGGGTGGTGCTTACCCAGGTTCATAGGATGTACGTACATGACACAGGAGGGCCAGTCTCAGGTGATGGCGCCTCAGTTTTGAGTATTTTGTGTCGATACTAGACACTTGTTTTCATGATGTTTTGGGTGTAGATATTGGACACTCAGATTTCATGAGATATACTCGATATTGGATACTGGTTATATGAGATTTACTTGATATTGGATACTGGATATATGAGATTTACTTGATATTGGACACTCAGGATATATGAGACTTATAGGTTATGAGAGCCAATTTGGTGGCTGATTTGAGAAAATTGGGATTTGGATTTTTTTGATGGACTTTGGTCCTACCACGAGGTCATGATTCCGTGGGGATGACATGTTTTATCCCATACTCAGCATTTAAGTATTGCCATTTATTGTTCATGTATTAGCAGTACCAGATAGAGTACCTTACATGACTGTTGCATACATATTGCCATTTATTGTTCATGTATTAGCAGTACCTGATAGAGTACCTTACATGACTGTTGCATACGTATTGCCATTTATTGTTCATGTATTAGCAATACCTGATAGAGTACCTTACATGACTGTTGCATACATATTGCCATTTATTGTTCATGTATTAGTAGTACCTGATAGAGTACCTTACATGATTGTTGCATACAGATTGTCATATTATTGCTTCATGTATTAGTTGTACCTGCTAGTGTACCTTTCATGACTGTTACATTCATATGACATTTATTGCTATTAGTTAGCATATGTTAGATTCGCGCTGTACGTGCATACTTACGATTACCTGCATATGTTATTTAGTTTTCACGAGTTGGCAACTCACCCCCATTGTGCCACAGTGTTTTGCAGATTGTTCCTCAGAGTAGTCATTGGCAGGGCTATTTCCATCTTTCGTATCATCTTTTGCAGCGGATACCGCTTTGGCTGACTGTGCGCAGTTTTGCTATATATGGGTTTTGCGGTTATCCGATATTGTTTATTGTATATTCGTTGTATCCTGTACTCTCCATCTACTACTTTCACGTATGACTTAGAGACTTGGTGTGAGTACGATATTGTATATTATCTTGTGACTTGGAGGTCTTTTATGCAGTTTTATTTATATCGTCTTTTATTTCTTCGCAACGGCGTCGTATATCTATTGTGGTGGTTGTTTTCCGCCTTTGGGCATGTTTCGCTCCTGTTTGGGGATGCTTTACTTATATCTTTGTTGTACCGATTTTTAGGGTTGGTTTTTACAAAGGCGGTGCTGCCCAAATTTTAAAGGAAGAAAAGTTGGACTTTAAAGAATTTGGTTTGAGATTTCAAAAGTTTTGAAAATATTATTATCACTTACTACTTTTGATGATTTAGATTGTTGGGTTTTCGGCTTACTTAAATTGCATTACGCCTGTGGATGTTGCGTAGTTTAAAGACTGTCACGTGCCAATTCCAGGTCGTGACAGTAGAAAATATCACCGAGCAGAAATCGTATGTATGACTCAATCCTGGGTCAATACGATCATAATATAAATCCTCAATATGATAAAGTCTAAAGCATGATAAGGTGGCAAGGGTAAACATCTATGCAAAAGTGTAATACCAAGTGCTCGTGTCAGTGCCTCATGTAGTAACATATCATAAATATGATGTATGAATGTATCGAAATGAAAACAGAATATATCATGAAAGGAAAACTGTTTTCATAATATAGTGAGATTTCAGTATATTTTAAAACAAGGCATCATCAATGAAATCAACATAAATCAGTGTCTAGCATCGACACAAAACATATATCCAAATTTCTAATATCTCGGGCTCCGGCTATCCGGACTGACCCATATCATAAAATCTCAATTCCTCAAAAGTCAATATCTAGGGCTCCGGCTATCCGGACTGTCCCCTAGGCTCCGGCTATCCGGACTGGCCCGACTCCGATCGGTATCCTCCGGATATCCGTCGAGTCACACTAAAATCACCGGTCAGTAGTGCTCCCCTGTCTCAGGCTTAACGCCATCATCTGCGACCTTCTTGCCCCGGGGTACCGCACCGGGTCCACCATGCACCCACAGACGGTTCCTCATCCTCCTCGAATCGGGTGCATCATATCGCTCAAGAGCCGAGAAAACTCATGGTGGACATTTCTCAATCATATAATGAGAAAACCAGAACTTTCATTTTAAAATGATAATCAGTTTATAAAATCCTTACTGTTTCACCAAATCCAGAAATCTCATAGAAATCAGAAATCATAATATCAAGGGTAAATAAACAATGAATTTCATAATATTGGGCTCCGGCAATCCGGACTGGCCCATAATGTCATAGCAGATGAATATATAAATATGCATGAATATCACAGTAATAAATGCAATGTCTAAGCTATCATATAAAAGCAAGCTCACTAGTACCATGTCGAAACTATCAGCTAATATTTTATACTAATGAAGTAGCATTTTCTAATGTGTACGTAATATGGCAATTACCGATGATGATGTGTGTGAACCGGCAAGCAGGTGTACGTAGACCATACGTATCATCGGTAATGGTGCTGGTGTTCTGACAGCATGATTTTAATAATAACTAATTAAAACACAATATAAGCATGCAATGCGATGCAAACAACAATAATATGCAGAACATGAATAATAATGCAACATATAATAATATACATTTATATATGAGTCACACAGTTTGACATTTGAAATAATACGAATCGTGGTGTTTAGAAAATAGGGCTACAGTGTTTTTAATAAAAAGGTACGTCCTTTGAAATATCCGTAGAATCCCTTGGCATGTCTTTAAAATACTCACGATTCGTTAGTTTTGAAATAGGTAAGACTCGAGTCTAATCTAACATCTACAAATAAACTACAGTACTAAACTAACAGACTAATCGAAAAGGGTAAGGAAAACCACCTAAGTCTGAGTCGATATATATATATATATATATTGTTTTTAATAAAAAGGTACGTCCTTTGAAATATCCGTAGAATCGCTTGGCATGTCTTTAAAATACTCACGATTAGTTTGTTTTGAAATAGGTATGACTCGAGTCTAATCTAACATCTACAAATAAACTACAGTACTAAACTAACAGACTAATCGAAAAGGGTAAGGAAAACCACCTAAGTTTGAGTCGATATATATATATATAGTCGGTGATCCCGCTTCAATAGTATCCCATACGATAAACTATATAATATGATATCCTCAAGTCAAGAGTACGGATCTATCATCAATATAGCTCGTACGGTAAATCCATCGTACGGCATCCCAAATCTGGGTACGGGTCGAATATCATATTTATCTCATTATTTATCTGGTATCCTAATCATCACATATCGTGAACAGGGGGTACCGATCTAAGTCTAGTATATTACTGATACCATCTACATAAATATATGCGTGTGTATGAAAACACAACGCCTAAGGACCCGATATAACATCATGTCGTATCTCATAATACGAACCATATCACATCACCAATCTCATGGCATCATGCCCAATCTCATCGACTCATCTCCAAATATCATGTATTATCCTCATCATCCATGTATATGTATACGTATATATATATACACACACACATACATACATACATAGTCCCATACCTATGTGTGTGTATATATATATACATATCCCCATATACATACAAGTAATATAAAATGTATGCGTGAGTGCGTGTGCGTGTAGGTGTAATCTTATTCTAGGGTTCGCAACTAAGAAACTAAATACGACACTATCAACCAATTACTAAGATTAAACTTATGATCTTCTAAGATCAAACTCGATAATCATTTAGTCACATATAACACAAAATTATATATATATATATATCGTATACTACACTACGAACTGCGGGGGTGCTATACGCCATCCACCTGACTTCCCCCGTAGATATAAATCTACTCTCCTTGATCTTCGCTTGCCGATGCCGATGTCTCCACACGCTTTCTTGTCGTCTCGAAGTCCTCGTGAGGGTACCTACATATCATAACACATCGTATAGCATTAAAATCCAATTCGCATTTGAAACGACACACGAATCACTCATAGGTTGAAACCTATGGTCTACTCACGCAAATCAACCAAACAACAACCGATATAGACGTACAAACGTCAAGTGATCGATACCAAACACAAATATCAAAACTCCAATTCATAAACATCGCAAAACATAAAGCAGCAACTTTGAAAACATGCTCCAGATTTTACCCTAAATCAAATTAGCCAATTTTGCATATGTTAAGGGTCTAGTTTACTGGAGATGGAGACATGAACCAAACACGAACCAATTTGGGTGTACCAAGGCCGCAATTTGCGGCCCAAATGCTTAAATCTGCGGCCTGGGTAGGGTGTTTGGGGCTCTGGTCTTCATGGTAGCTTCTAGGTCACCTGCAAGTGTATCACTGTGTTTGCTATATAATTCTTAGGGACCCCGGGTGTTAGCAGATATCTATATACCATCACAAAATCCACAATTTCCCGATATCGGGGTTTCTAGGTTTATGAATTGGGGGTTTACTCTCAGGTTTAGTCCAGTATACTATCGTTAAAGGGGTTGTATAGCCTCTACTAACCTCAATTACATAATCACAACTCAAGAATCCCTCAAACCCTAACTTGAAATTTTCAAAGTCCACTAAACAACACTAAATGTCACACCCCACCCCCAATACAGAGAGTATTGTCCGCTCTGGCCGAAACCGCACGGTTTTATCCTTCGGAGCGAACCGGACCCGACCAGGGGCCACTTCCCATGAGGTCACCCATCCCAGGACTTCCCTGGCCCGAGCACGCTTAACTACGGAGCTCTAAAACTCCTGTAGTGCCAGTTCACTTAAAAGGACCTTCTGTATTGAAGAGTGGTATCATTCCATTTATAGTACAGATATGTCCTCTTTCGGAATGTATTCCAAAGATTCCCCATTGTTGTATAGTGGGTCCCCATGCGTATCTGGTATAAATGGGTATACCGGATAATATATGGGGTATTACATTCACCCCCACTTAGAACAATGGTTCGTCCTCGAACCACAGACCTACTATTGAGGAACCTATATCTGATACCATTCTGTCACACCCCACCCGCAATACATAGAGTATTGTCCGCTCTGGCCGAAACCGCACGGTTTTGTCCTTCGAAGCGAACCGGGCCCGACCAGGGACCACTTCCCAGGAGGTCACCCATCCCAGGACTTCCCTGGCCCGAGCACGCTTAACTACGGAGTTCTCAAACTCCTGTAGTGCTAGTTCACTTAAAAGGCGTCTCTGTATTGAAGAGTGGTATCATTCCATTTATAGTACAGATATGTCCTCTTTCGGAATGTATTCCAAACATTCCCCATTGTTTTATAGTGGGTCCCTATGCTTATCTGATATAAATGGGTATACCGGATAATACTTAGGGTATTACACTAAATCGGTTCTAAACATGCGAGGATACTAAAGTGAATGAAATACAATACTAATGGCAAAGGAATTACCTCATTTGGCAACTCAAGAATTTTCTTGAGTTGCCCCAAGTCTTCAAAATCCAATTTTTCTTGGTCCAAAGGAGTTGTAGTGAGCTTGTGCATGTTTTTAATGAAGTGGAGATGGAGTTTTGAGGTGTTTTTGGTGGTGTTTGTGAAGATGAAGAGGAGGGGGAGTGAGAGGGCAGCCATGGAGGTGAAGAGGAATGAAAATGATGAAGATGAAGAAAGAAACAATGACCAAGGTCCAAGGTTGACCCCTCACCTCTCTCTCACTCTTCTCTCTCTTGCCCATACTCATTATTCTAATATTTCCCTTTTTCTTTTCTTTTCTTTTCTTTTCAATTCATTTTAAAACAAATCAAATCCAAAGAAAAGGAAAACCATGGTAGAAAAAATGTAAAATTGTGAAATAGGATATGGTGCATGTCATGTGCACAAATCAAGCTTAATGCACGATTAGTGATATTTAATCGCGATTAGTATTAAAATTGTATATAATTAATTATAAAATTCATAATTTTCCTAAATCACATAAAACACCTTCATTTCAGAAATTCCTATAATTTTCCAAATATTTCCCGATTTATCGGTATTTAATTATACTGCACTATTAAAATATTCATAATATTCATTATTTAATTATAAAAATTCCCAAAAATAATATTTTATTTTTCTGAAATGTTACAGTCTTCCCCCTTAAAGAAATTCGGTCCCCGAATTTAAATTTAAACCCCTCAAATACTAAAACATTTCAGTAAAATGATCAAGTCGTCGTGGCTCCGAAATCATAAATACGTAAAACATATCGTAGCGCAATGCATGCGCAAGAAAAATAAGTATATACTCAAAATCAAAACTCCGTCAAGTATTCCGCAATCATCGGAGTTATGTCGAAGACACCAATGTCAAAGCCTAATACGAAAACCAACATGATATACATCAAAACTATACATGTAAACATCATTAAAACATATGAAAGGAATGCATGCTAAACTCTTTTCTAATCGCTATGCAATGCGCGTATCACTGCACAGTGGCAGACGTCTATTGTAAGAAAATAACTATATATATGTATATATATATCCTTTGTTTAACATACACGTCCCGCCGTTTTTGAAAATAATTTAGAAGGGTTTCCTTTATTAAATGTCTTGTGTCATCTCGGACACGTAGGTAAATACTGAGACTATAGCTCCTTTTTGAAAATCCCTTCGATAACTATCAATGCATGCAAAAATATATTCAGGTACTGTCCTCTGACTAGTCCTGCTCAGTACTAAAACAAATAGTAAATATCATAAAACGTACTGCTCCAAGGAAATCAATCCCAAAATGTATATAAGAATGCCACGTGCGTCTGGTGCGCAGGGAAATCAAAATCCATGAATGTGCCATACATGTGCACAGAAACAAAATCTAAGTGCAACGGGTGTGCACGAAAACACCTGTCAAGGGCAGCGTGTGTGCCTGACAGCAATACCAGGTGCGTCTAATATGCACGAAGAATCTCGATTTAGTGCATCTGGCGTGCACCAAATCGCATCAAGCGCCCAAGCATGCGCAAGAACCCAAATCAAATGCAAAAGGTGCATGAAAATGAATATCGAGTATCACAATCGAAATCGACGGTATACAACATATCTCAATCCAAATCAAGTATACCATGGTATATAATCTCACAACCATGTGCATCAGTGTGCACAAATCGAATCAAAATACTAAAAGTGCATGAAAGCTATGCCAAAAGAATAAGTTAAATCACATGCATACCATAGGTATGGAATCAAATCAACATCTCGAATGACATCAAATCAAAGTCAAGTGCAACTGTGGTGCACAAAATCTCAATCATGCAAATAATCACCCAAAATACCGAAATCAAAAATGGCGGAAACAGTCCCGCTCTAGCACATCCTCTAAAGATCTCTGGCCAACTGTCATGATCACTCAAAACATATCTCGTCGACCATGCCGAACTCTGTCCTACTGGGTGTGTGTGCTATGACCGATCCTGGGTCCAAGTTTTCTCGTATTGTATTCCAGAAAGATCTTGTCGGGGTCCTTCCCGAATCTCGTTTCTGCCGAACTGCCCAGAAGTCGTCGTCCTTTACTAAATCTGTTTATTGTTCTGGAACGGATGCATACTCATCGCGACTCCTTCTGGAAGATATATCTATATTCAACGCCTCTGCTTGTGTATCACACCTCTGACGTCAGCAGAGTGGAACGCCATCTCATCAAGATCTCGTACGAACCTCTTATTCCACATTCCTCTAATGTAGACTGATTCGGACTCGTCTCTTCGTGGCTGCATGGACTGCGCTCCAACGGCTATACTCGTATCTGAAGTCTCCCAAGCAATGTATCCCATCACATGATATCTGAATGACGTCGAACCTTTCGATCGATTTGTCAAGGCTCCATAATCCCCCAAGAGCTTAACATCTTGAGTACAGTTTAATAGTATTCTAGTACATGCTATAGTACCTATGGACCAGCCGTAGAAGGGCAAACCCAAGCCTCATTAATGGCACCGCTGAACTGCAGTAAACCCTATGATTTCAAAGCGTTTTCATGGTCATTATATCGAGTTAGGGTTTCATTCTTCTAGAGGGTCTACGGAATTACTTGCATGTTTCTCCGAATACTTTAAACTTAGAAAATGGGTTTCTGACATTCGATCGTCCTATATCGACTCTCAACGTACCTGCGTGAAGTCATCTCTAGCTGGAATCAATCAATCTGATGACTTCGCATCGAGTACGCAACGAATCACATGTCCTAGTCATTCCTCCTTGGGTGACTAGCGATCTTCTATCATATCTCTAAGTATAACTCGTGCGGCATTAGCTCAAAACATCTGGGGCGATATCTCATCATTCGCAGCATCAAATGAATCATTCGTCCGCATGCTGAACATGAAAGGTTCCTAGGCACTCCAGTAAGGTCTCACAAGGCATCGGACATGCCAATTTAAAATTTTTGTGCCGAGAAACCCTAGACTACGGATCTTTAGACTAGATATTTAGGCGAAAAGAAAACTTAGTTAACACTTAACTACTAGGATACGGAAATTACAACCTTTGTAGATCCGGATATCCACCTCCACGGCTCCGCAACGAAGTCTTCTCGCTGTACATCATGAATCCTAGACTCTCCGTCGACTTCATCGGGAAAACGTGCGGAATAGGTCGTCGGCTTCGTGTCAAAGACGATCTACGTCGAGGTTGCACAAACTCAAGCTCCGACTTCACAAACTTGTGAAACTTGTGAAGTAAACACCCAAAACAACTTGACAAGAGGTAGAGGGTGAAGAAATAGGAGGTGGGTTCACTTTAGAATTGGATTTATCTCACTAGATCTCAAGTTGTCATTGTTGTAGCAAGCTTGAAGAAGAAGAAGAAGATGAGCTCAAGAAAAAGAATATGAATAAGTCTTGTAATAAAAATAAATTTAAATCAAATACTTATCATAACTTGAACTAGGGTTAAGTGTAGAGAATTAACCATGGTCACTTGGATGGGTTAGGGTTAAGCATGAAGATAAGGATGGTTAGCAAAGTCAAGCTTCATGAGCTTCAATATAAAACAAATAAAGCCACCATTCTTATCTTAATCCATTTCAAAAAATAAATAAACAAATAAATAAATAAATGAATATGCAAAACCCTAATTATCAAATTAACCATGATTAATTCTATACACTTAACTAAATGATCAAATATCATCAAACATGATACAAAAAGGTGCACGAAAGCATATCACATATACAATGTGCATCAAGTGAGAAAAATCCGTTAAAAGTGAACCAATACTAGTTAATACAAAGCAATATATCAAATATATAATTATACATTAAATCGTTAAATCAACACTTCATTCAATGATCCGGTCATGTCGCACATGACCGACTAGTATTCAATGTATCGATTTATCGAATCAATGATTCGATAACTAGGTCATATCGAATATAACCAATCGAAAACATATATCGCGAGAATGAAATGCGGTATCACATACACGCATTATTCTCGGTCCTGCACATATCTCATATGCGCTCCTATTTCGTTTCGCTTGAGCCAGGAAACCTCTGTGTAGGACTCTAAAGACTCGTCAATATGCCGGTAGCAGATGATGATCATATCAAGCACCCACAAGCCGCAAGCGGTCTGCTAAACGTAACGGCCACCCGGGTATTGAGCGATCAGAAGATCGACGAGCTAGCCCGCTCACACTCCTGCGAATCCGACCAGTAACACTTACCATACAGTCCGGTCCTCTTCGTCTGATACGTCGCATATCAGGTCTAGGGGTGGTAAACGTCAGACCCCAATAACCCGATAAGTCGTGCCGATGTGAGGCTCGTAACGGGTCGAGAAACTACTGTAACACTTACCAGCAAATCTCTGATCATCCCTGGCCAGGGACTTCCCTGTTACGGCCAATCGAGCACAGCGCAACATCAACTCCCAATACCGGGAGAGACGAAACCCCTCCTATCGTTCATTGCCTCCATGTGACTCGGGACTGTACCCAAAGACCACCGTTTGCATGCCCTCATAGACGTGGTAAGGTGGAGATCAAAGCACAGTGGGAATCACACAAGACTCTATGACGATCTCGGGTCTACAGACTAACCTGTACAAGTGTCACCTGAGAACTGCTCATCTGACGTGAGTGAATAATACCATCTGGGAGTTCTCGGGGAGTCCGTCCAGTGTACCCAGTCTCCACTGAGCACCCGTACACTCTCTCTGATGTCAAACACCAATGGATATAGGATCATCCATCGCCCATCACATGGGTCGAGAAGCGTATACGCTAGTCTACACTGGTATATCGATGCCCCGTCTCGATACACCCACGACCTAGGGACCTTGAAGGATGTACTTATGGACTTCCATGTCCCCACTAGTATGATCTGCATCATAGTCCAGGTAGTCAAGTACACATCCTAAGGGCTTTACCAACATGTAACTATAAGACAGTATAAAGAGACTAGTGTACATGTTAAGATAAAGAGTAACCAGATAGCATACTATCATATCGAGCAAGAAAGTCATCTCTATATATGTCCAAGCATCCAATATAATATACAACATCTGTACAATACTGGCCTCTAGGGCATACATACAACTAACAATCTCCCACTTGCACTAGGGCCAGCTGTTGTAGTATCGCATACCGAGCATCCGAAGAGTCTCTCAAACTGCGTCTGGGAATGGCCTTTCGTGAGTGGATCCGCGTGTTATTCTTCGTGTCAACTCTCCTGACCTCGATCTCCCGGCGATCAACTATCTCCCGGATCAGGTGATACCGCCTCAGAATATGCCTGGATCGCTGATGGGACCTTGGTTCCTTGCCAAAGCCACCGCTCCATTGTTATCGGTTATCGCAATACAAAGGTATTGGATGCTCAATGGATGGAACCACTCCAAGTTCAGAAATGAACTTCTTGATCCAGACAGCTTCTTTAGCAGCATCGTTGGCAGCGATGTATTCAGCCTCCATCGTCGAGTCTGCCACGGTTTCCTGCTTGGAACTCTTCCAGCTAACCGCCCCTCCGTAAAGGGTAAAGACAAAACCCGACTGCGACTTAGAGTCGTCCTTTTCACTCTGGAAGCTTGAATCGGTAAAGGACTCCACTTGGAGTTCTCCGTTACCATACACCAAGAACATATCTCTAGTCCTTCGTAAGTACTTGAGAATGCTCTTCACAGCTGTCCAGTGACTCTCTCCAGGATCAGCTTGATACCTGCTCACTATGCTTAGTGAGTATGCTACATCGGGTCTGGTACATAGCATTGCATACATGATAGAGCCTACTGCCGAAGCATAGGGTATCCCTTGCATGCGAGCTCTCTCCAAATCAGTCTTGGGAGACATCTCTTTGGAGAGAGTGACTCCAGAGTTCGTGGGTAAGTTCCCACGCTTGGACTCTTCCATACTAAACCTCTTTAGTATGGTGTCAATGTACCTGGATTGGGACAATCCCAAAATCCGTTTGGATCTATCTCTATAGATCCTTATTCCCAATATGCAGGAGGCATCACCAAGATCTTTCATTGAGAATCTTTGTGATAAGAAGAGCTTGACCGATTGCAGCATAGGAATATCATTTCCTATCAAGAGTATGTCGTCCACGTACAATACGAGGAAGACAACCTTACTCTCTGCCACCTTCTTGTAGATACAAGGTTCATCTGGATTTTTGACGAAATCAAACTCTTTGATAACGACGTCAAAGCAGATGTTCTAACTCCGCGATGCTTGCTTTAATCCATAAATGGATTTAAGCAGCTTGCACACCTTCCCGCTGCTCCCACTGTCTACGAAACCCTCTGGCTGAGTCATGTACACGCACTCTTCTAAATCACCGTTTAGAAAGGCGGTCTTAACATCCATTTGCCAGATTTCGTAATCATGATATGCAGCGATGGCAAGCATGATCCGGATGGATTTAAGCATAGCCACTGGAGAAAAGGTCTCGTCATAGTCCACACCTGGTCTTTGACGAAAACCCTTTGCTACAAGTCTAGCTTTGAAAGTCTCCACTTTCCCATCTACACCAAGTTTCTTCTTGAAGATCCACTTGCTCCCAATGGGTTTTACCCCTTCAGGAGCAACTTCCAAAGTCCATACTTTGTTGGTGTACATGGAATCCATCTCAGACCGCATTGCATCCATCCATTTCACTGAGTCCCCACTCGTGATGGCCTGCTCGAAGCTAGTTGGGTCATCATCCTCCATGATGCAATCCTCGCTCCCACCATCTATGAGAAAACCGTAGTATCTCTCAGGTGGGCGAGGAACCCTACTAGATCGGCGGAGAGGCTGGGGTTCATCGGGAACTACGGAATCCTGTGGTTCAACCAAATCTTCTGTTGTAGTCTGTATTGCTGGAACCTCTTCCAGTTCTACCTCAATGCCACTTATCTGTTTCAAAAGAAAACTTTTTTCTAAGAAAGTGGCATGTCGAGAAACAAACACCTTTTGTTCCTCGGGGTGGTAGAAGATATACCCTCGCGAATGTTTGGGATATCCAACAAACTTACATAGAACAGACCTTGCCTCGAGCTTGTCCGGATTTTGTGTTTTAACATAAGCCGGACAACCCCATATCTGAATAAAATTAAGACATGGTCTCTTGCCATTCCATATCTCATATGGAGTGGTAGGCACTGATTTGGTCGGAACTCTATTCAGTAGGTATGCAGCAGTCTCCAGTGCATATCCCCAGAAGGAAATAGGTAACTCAGCTGGACTCATCATAGAGCGCACCATATCTAATAGGGTGCGATTTCTCCGCTCCGATACACCATTGTGCTGTGGTGTATATGGAGGAGTTAGCTGAGAGAGAATCCCATTCTCTTTTAGGAAGTCCCGGAATTCATTGCTCAAGTATTCACCTCCTCGATCAGATCGTAGGATTTTAATACTTTTTCCGGTTTGGTTCTCAACTTCTTGTTTATATTCCCTAAATTTCTCAAAAGCTTCTGATTTGTGTTTCATCAGGAACACATATCCGAATCTAGAGAGATCGTCAGTGAATGTAATGAAGTATGAAGAACCATCCCTGGCATGTGTAGACATGGGACCGCATACATCACTATGTACCAGTCCCAAGAGTTCGGTAACTCTTTCTCCGTGTCCCGTAAACGGAGTCTTGGTCATCTTGCCTTTGAGACATGACTGGCAAGTTTCATAAGATGAAAATTCAAACGGATTTAAATATCCATCTTTATGCAACTTAGCTAGTCGTGTCGCATTGATGTGACCCAGTCTACAATGCCACAAGAAGGATTCGTTGAGTTCAGAACTCTTCCTCTTGTGTGTGTTTGTTATGCTCAGAACCGTTGATTGATTTAGAACATAAATGCCATTGTACAACGTGCCTGATCCAACCAACTTTTGGTTACGGAAAATGTTCATAACATTGTCCTGTAATACAAAATTATATCCCTCTTTACTTAATAAAGAAACCGATATAATGTTGCATATCAGGTTCGGCATGTAATAGCATTCGTTCAGAACCAATGTATTACCAGTTGGTAATACAAGGTGATATTCCCCGACAGTCTTAGCTGCAACAATTGCACCATTTCCAACTCTAATGTCTTTATCACCTTCTCCAAGTTCTCTACCTTTCCTAAACCCATGTAACTGATTACATATATGGGATCCTGACCCGGTATCTAATACCCAGGACGTAGAGCAAATGGAGAAACAGTTCTCAGTAACGAACACACCCGAAGAAAATGCATCATCATGTACTTTCTTCATTCGGGTGGCATGGGAATCCTGGTATTCCCCTATATCCTGTTCATTCCTATAACTCTTATAAGAAAGAACGGAACCAACGTTCCCCAGCACAGTATAACATGCGGGTTCGGTCAATACATCCATATTATTATCTTGATTAAGGCATGAACTGGTCGCTACCTGGAGAGAGAGAGAAGAAAACACTTTAGCGTATGCTCGTGCAAGATCAGATTGGTTTTTATCTTATCTAATCAGGATGGCTCCCACTGCTTTTTATCAAATCTTCCTCCAAACCCTAAAAGGAAAGACTAGCCGGGATTAATTACACACTACAGGTTCGCCAATCTTTCAGCCAGGCCAGTGTCGGTACTTTGAGGGAGGTCCCCCGTGCTTTCGCATGAACCTAATTAATGTAAACCTCGTTTTCCCAGAGGCGTAACCTCGTTAACACCTTTCTAGACACCTACTTGATCAGCTAATTGCAATGTGTAAAACTCTCCCAGGAGTAACTCTTACTCGCAGTGGGTATCGGGATCCAACTATCTCATAGAAGGTATGCAATCTCATTGCAAATTTCAACACTTGAAATTCCCGATAATATTTTGCCCCTAGCGTCCTATGACCTTGACGGAGGCCAAACAACCCATAGTCCGCTAGTCAAGTTCAACCCGTCATTTCCTGATTGAATTAAACCCACCCGCACGACCCTTGACGGAGGCCAAACAACGCCGTACGAATACCCTAATCCAATCGCATCATATGCTAGCAGATAAGCACTAGTTAGCTACCGTACACTGCGCCTTGACGGAGGCCAAACTACCGCAGCACGAATACTAATTAATACTTATCTGAAATGACGGAGGGCTACGCAGGTTTTTCATAAAAACCATGAGCGTAATGAACTTGATATCGTCGTAGAATCAAATGATGTTTTGAAATGGAGTGATTTTGAGGCTTTTCTTGTTTTGCTAAAGGAGTCACTCCCGGTGAAGGGATCTCGGTCCTTTCCTCGTCGAATGAGGTGCAGGATATATCATATATATCGCTGTGCAAAGCAAAAACTCAAAAGCAGTCAAAAGCAAACCGAGTGTGTAGCATCTGCCAGTTATTGCTAAAGGAGTCACTCCCGGTGAAGGGATCTCGGTCCTTTCCTCATCGAATAAGGTGCAGGGTATATCATATATACCGCTGTGCAAAGCAAGAACTGTAGCTACCCTGTTTTATTTTAAAATTCGATTCTACAACATCTTAGGTTTCTTATCTTTCATTAATCACATTAATGAAGTCCCATCATTTAAATACCTAAACATCACAGATAGATATGACGTACACTTATGCCATCCGCATTCGCCTCGATGTCCCCTCGTGCACCGTTAGGTTAGGTAACTAACGACAGAGCAGGGCAGGGCTAGCGCGGGTGTAAAACATAAGTAACGTCTATATAATATATCATATATATCATATACTAAATCCATCACAGAATCGCATCACAGATATCGCAGCAGAATAATCATATGAAATATTGGATATACTAGGACGCCCGTATTTTCAATACGAGCCAGTATAAAACACGGATTCCACGGTCGTAACGAATAGCCAATCCCACACCCCTAGACCCCTACGAGAGCGGCAAGCAATCCTGCCAATTCTAGGGTTAGGAGACCCGGACTCGACTCCTCGAGTTGGTCTCCCACTGGACCCCAGAACCCGGTTACTTGTGCTCCCCTCCTTGGGTCTATCCTAATGCGGAAAAGTAAATAATATACAAAAGGTGACATCTTCCGCTACCTGGAAGTGCCCCAAATAAAAGAATATTACATACAAGTTTTTACATGAATGAAAATGAAAAAACACTCATCTCACATAAAAACCCCCGGCTATTCGAATACGACGATCCAATATAACATATCCAGCAACACATAACATCACATGTCATCAACGTAAGTAAGTATGCATACCCCAATTGTCGTTGACGTATAGCAACGAAACCGGCGATATGAACATACTACACTTACGGTCACAGAAAAGAAAGTGTAAAACTACAACAATTGGAATCCGCAACTTCTTTAGACATCGCATGCCTAACAGATATAAATCCCGCATTTTAGTCTCATTATCGAAAACTCTTTTCAATATCATATGGGACTAAACTGCTAAATTTATAACATTCATCCAGTTATCTCATAACTGTTTGTGAATTCCAATTATTGTATCACATTCCAGATAAACAGATAATGTTAAACTTTCCGATCGAACAGTCGAATACCCAAGTTTTCCCGATACAGTCCAACTCATGAAATAAGTCTAACAACATTCAGTTCGTGCCTCAGTACCGACGGTCCTGCCGTAGAAGGGTCAAGCCAACGCCTCACATGTGGCACGCCGTACTGCCCCAAACCCGAAGGTTCAAAGGGCAGTTCAAGACGGTCACATAATCGAGTTAAGGTTTGTTGTCTTCTAGAGGGTCCATCGTGTTACTTGCACTACTTAGAACGTCGTTAAACTACGGAAAAATCCAACACTTGGAAATTTCCCGACAGGGGAAAAGTTGGGTATTTATATCCGGTCGAACTTTTTAACATATTCTATAATTTATCCGGAAAGCCACACAGACAAAATTTGATATTCCGATCGAAACTACGAATCCCCAAAACAACTGCAGAAAATTCAACTCTTGAAAAATTATTAAAAATTCCCAGAAAAAGAAGCACTGGAATTAAAGAATTACTGTACAAAATTGGATGCCAGAAAAGACAAGTCGGCCGCGCTTCCGCCGCACGAGCCATGCTCGTGCCGCGGAAGGGCGGTGGGAAAGTGGAATCAGGTCCACGAAATTTACAGTAATTCTTAGAAAACCCTGCTTGATTTTCTGGATATTTTTAATCTTGAAAAATCCAAAATTTTAAAATCTGGACAGAGAGCATGTTTGATTCGGGGTTTCGGATTCGTTCGGACTTCAAATTCCGTCTAGACTTCGCCTAAGGCTCTAGCTAGGCTCTGATACCAGTGAAAGGTTCCTAGGCACTCTAGTAAGGTCTCACAAGGCATCGGACATGCCAATTTAAAATTTTTGTGCCGAGAAACCCTAGACTACGGATCTTTAGCCTAGATATTTAGGCGAAAAGAAAACTTAGTTAACACTTAACTACTAGGATACGGAAATTACAACCTTTGTAGATCCGGATATCCACCTCCACGGCTCCGCAACGAAGTCTTCTCGCTGTACATCATGAATCCTAGACTCCTCCGTCGGCTTCATCGGGAAAACGTGCGGAATAGGTCGTCGGCTTCGTGTCAAAGACGATCTACGTTGAGGTTGCACAAACTCAAGCTCCGACTTCACAAACTTGTGAAACTTGTGAAGTAAACACCCAAAACAACTTGGCAAGAGGTAGAGGGTGAAGAAATAGGAGGTGGGTTCACTTTAGAATTGGATTTATCTCACTAGATCTCAAGTTGCCATTGTTGTAGCAAGCTTGAAGAAGAAGAAGAAGATGAGCTCAAGAAAAGAATATGATAAGTCTTGTAATAAAAATAAATTTAAATCAAATACTTATCATAACTTGAACTAGGGTTAAGTGTAGAGAATTAACCATGGTCACTTGGATGGGTTAGGGTTAAGCATGAAGATAAGGATGGTTAGCAAAGTCAAAGCTTCATGAAGCTTCAATATAAAACAAATAAAGCCACCATTCTTATCTTAATCCATTTCAAATAAATAAATAAACAAATAAATAAATAAATGAATATGCAAAACCCTAATTATCAAATTAACCATGGATTAATTCTATACACTTAACTAAATGATCAAGTATCATCAAACATGATACAAAAAGGTGCACGAAAGCATATCACATATACAATGTGCATCAAGTGAGAAAAATCCGTTTAAAGTGAACCAATACTCGTTAATGCAAAGCAATATATCAAATATATAATTATACATTAAATCGTTAAATCAACACTTGATTCAATGATCCGGTCATGTCGCACATGACCGACTAGTATTCAATGTATCGATTTATCGAATCAATGATTCGATAACTAGGTCATATCGAATATAACCAATCGAAAACATATATCGCGAGAATGAAATGCGGTATCACATACACGCATTATTCTCGGTCCTGCACATATCTCATATGCGCTCCTATTTCGTTTCGCTTGAGCCAGGAAACCTCTGTGTAGGACTCTAAAGACTCGTCAATACGCCGGTAGCAGATGATGATCATATCAAGCACCCACAAGCCGCAAGCGGTCTGCTAAACGTAACGGCCACCCGGGTATTGAGCGATCAGAAGATCGACGAGCTAGCCCGCTCACACTCCTGCGAATCCGACCAGTAACACTTACCATACAGTCCGGTCTCTTCGTCTGATACGTCGCATATCAGGTCTAGGGGTGGTAAACGTCAGACCCCAATAACCCGATAAGTCGTGCTGATGTGAGGCTCGTAACGGGTCGAGAAACTACTGGTAACACTTACCAGCAAATCTCTGATCAGCCCTGGCCAGGGACTTCCCTGTTACGGCCAATCGAGCACAGCGCAACATCAACTCCCAATACCGGGAGAGACGAAACCCCTCCTATCGTTCATTGCCTCCATGTGACTCGGGACTGTACCCAAAGACCACCGTTTTGCACGCCCTCATAGACGTGGTAAGGTGGAGATCAAAGCACAGTGGGAATCACACAAGACTCTATGACGATCTCGGGTCTACAGACTAACCTGTACAAGTGTCACCTGAGAACTGCCATCTGACGTGAGGTATAATACCATCTGGGAGTTCTCGGCGAGTCCGTCCAGTGTACCCAGTCTCCACTGAGCACCTGTACACCATCTCTGATGTCAAACACCAATGGATATGGGATCATCCATCGCCCATCACATGGGTCGAGAAGCGTATACGCTAGTCTACACTGGTATATCGATGCCCCGTCTCGATACACCCACGACTAGGGACCTTGAAGGATGTACTTATGGACTACCATGTCCCCACTAGTATGATCTGCATCATAGTCCAGGTAGTCAAGTACACATCCTAAGGGCTTTACCAACATGTAACTATAAGACAGTATAAAGAGACTAGTGTACATGTTAAGATAAAGAGTAACCAGATAGCATACTATCATATCGAGCAAGAAAGTCATCTCTATATATGTCCAAGCATCCAATATAATATACAACATCTGTACAATACTGGCCTCTAGGGCATACATACAACTAACAGAACAGTGCCTCATTCATCAAGAACAGGCGATACACCAACGGTCATCACAATCTGGCTGGTCTCTATCAGTGGCCCAATCCTCTGGTGCTGATCTGCACGTCCGAGAAAGTCGTAACAGCAATCCATCAAATGCTCGTGGCGCGAAAAAATAATAGGACGATACATCTTGCAATCGTATGTCCCTGGAATCGCGCCCTGGTCAGTCCTCGTCCGGGACGAGCTCGTGCTGACGCAACTCTAGCCGTAGCTCTCTCTGCCCGTGTAATCGTGGCAGCAAAACCATAAAATGATATCGATGAGGATAGATCATGAATGAATATAATAATGTGCAAGGAAATGTACATCCTAAGGCTTCTTAAGCGGAGTAGCGTATCGTAAGTATGCTGCGGAACATACACACGGTAAGTCACTCTACTTAAGTCACCTACTCCATCAACCAAGGTCAACCTACGCGACGAAATTTTGAGTCTAATACTCCCTCGACCAAGTGTAAGTTCCGTAAGGTCAAGCCTAGATTCCGTATATATACTAACGCCCTAGGCTCCGCATAGTCAAACATAGACTCGAATCAAGGTTAACCTAGCGCTCTGATACCAACTTCGTCACGACCCGAAATGGCACGTGACTGGCCCTTGAATCATATGAAGTCTATAGGACCCCATCTAATTCAAGTAAGCCAAAATCCCAGAAATCTAAACCATTTTTAAAGAAATTGTTTTGTTAAAATAAGCCGAATATGCGTTTTTAAAATCACAAATCTTTTCTGAAAATTTCGGCAGAGTTTCTTTTGTAAATACTGGCCCCAAATGGGTACAACATGCATAATATATAAAATGCATCCCCAAGCAGTCTTCGTCAATTGACGGTCACAACCACGTAAGTAATATAATATACAATGCCAAAGGGCAAGGATCAAAACTCAAAAAGGAAACTCAAAAACATCAAGAAACCATAATAATACAACGCGCGACTCTAAGGTCGAAATAATAAACAACTGGTCTCTATGGTTAAAAAATATACTTATCTGGTTGATGGAGTTTAGTAGATACAACTGAATAAAAATAAAGTACTATGGTGGTCACGATGCAAGTGAACCCACCTACAAAAGCAATCACCCGGAATGAAAGCGGTGTGCCAGCAAAGCCGCAACGAAACCTGTACGGCAAAACCTGTAAGAAACTGTGGCACAACGGGAATGAGTTGGCAACTCGTGAGTAGAAAACATCACCGAGAAAAAATCGTATAATCCTAGGTCAATACGATCATAATATAAATCCTCAATATGATAAAGTCTGAAGCATGATAAGGTGGCAAGGGTAAACATCTATGCATAAGTGTAATACCAAGTGCTCGTGTCAGTGTCTCAGGTAGTAACATATCATAAATATGAGGTATGGATGTATCGAAATGAAAACAGAATACATCATGAAAGGAAAACTGTTTTCATAATATAGTGAGATTTCTGTATATTTTAAAATGAGGTATCGTCAATGAAATCAACATAAATCAGTGTCTAGCGCGACACAAAATATATATCCAAATATCTAATATCTCGGGCTCCGGCTATCCGGACTGACCCATATCATAAAATCTCAATGCCTCAAATTTCAATATCTAGGGCTCCGGCTATCCGGACTGGCCCCTGGGCTCCGGCTATTCGAACTGGCCCGACTCCGATCGGTATCCTCCGGATATCCATCGAGTTACACTAAAATCACCGGTCAGTAGTGCTCCCTTTTCTCAGGCTCAATACCATCATCTGTGACCTTCTTGCCCCGGGGTACCGTACCAGGTCCACCATGTACCCACAGACGAATCCTCTTCCTCCTCGAATCGGGTGTATCATATCGCTCAAGAGCCGAGAAAACTCATGGTGGACATATCTCAATCATATAATGAGAAAACCCCAACTTTCATTTTAAAATGATAATCAGTTTATAAAATCCTTGCGGTTTCTCTAAATCCAGAAATCTCATAGAAATCCGAAATCATAATATAAAGGGTAAAGAAACAATGAATTTCATAATATTGGGCTCCGGCAATCCGGACTGGCCCATAATGTCATGGGAGATGAATATATAAATATGCATGAAAATCACAGTAATAAATGCAATGTCTAAGCTAACATATAAAAGCAAGCTCACTGGTACCATGTCAAAACTATCAACTAACATTTTATACTATTGAAGTAGCATTTACTAATGTGTACGTAACATGGCAATTACCGATGATGATGTGTGTGAGCCGGCAAGCAGGTGTACGTGGAGCATCGCATCATCGGTAATGGTGCCGGTGTCCTGACAGCATGATTTTAATAATAACTAATGAAAACACAATATAAGCATGCAATGCGATGCAAACAACAATAATATGTAGAACATGAATAATAACGCAATATATAAGAATATACATTTATATATGAGTCACACAGTTTGACATTTGAAATAATACGAATCGTGGTGTTTAGAAAATAGGGCTACAGTGTTTTTAATAAAAAGGTACGTCCTTTGAAATATTCGTAGAATCCCTTGGCATGTCTTTAAAATACTCATGATTCGTTAGTTTTGAAATAGGTAAGACTCGAGTTTAATCTAACATTTACAAATAAACTACAGTACTAAACTAACAGACTAATCGAAAAGGTTAAGGAAAACCACCTAAGTCTGAGTCAATATATATATATATATATATTAGTCGGTGATCCTGCCTCAATAGTATCCCATACGATACACTATATAATATGATATCCTCGAGTCAAGAGTGCGGATCTATCATCAATATAGCTCGTACAGTAAATCCATCGTATGACATCCCAAATCTGGGTACGAGTCGAATATCATATTTATCTCATTATTTATCTGGTATCCTTATCATCACATATCGTGAACAGGAGGTACTGATCTAAGTCTAGTACAATACTGATACCATCTACATAAATATATGCGTGTGTATGAAAACACAACGCCTAAGGACCCGCTATAACATCATGTCATATCTCATAATACGAACCATATCACATCACCGTTCTCGTAGCATCATGCCCAATCTCATTGTAACGCCTTGAAAAGTCATTTTGGTGTTTTCCTGAAAATCGGTGAAAATTCGGTATTTTTCCGAAAACCGTCCTTCTCGTTATTTTGCAGTTTAGGGCTAATTATACCTAAAATGGATAGGTAATTGCTTGTTTTTAGTAGCTAATGAGTTACTTATGAAATTTTGGTCATTTAAAATTTTTTCCCTATTTTTCAATTTTTTAATATTATTTTAAGCCGGTAAGAAAATACATTAAATTAGCGATAAATACAAATTTTTCCGGGCTAATTTTAATCTTTAAAATTAGGTTAATTAAAATCTAGTTGTAACATAAATTTTTAGTATTTTACTTTGATTTTTAACAAATTTTTATGATAGGAAACGAATTTATTGAATTTTAAGCTAAAACTTGCAAACTTCTAGCTTACTAGGCTAATTAAATCTATTTTTCTATCTAGTTATTTTGCTAACCTAATCTAAGAGGTTAATTTTCTTATGTGGGCTTTTAATTGTGTTAATTTAAATTTGTAGTATGGAATTTCATTTGTGATTGCTAATTACAAAAATCAAGAAAAGGGTTTGTGTATGGAAATAGGTTTGAAGCATGGTTATTGTGTTGAAATTATGTGATTGTGGCTAACTAGTTGTGTGGTTGGATGTTTGTGTTGAATTGTGATAACTTTATCGTTAATTATCGATGTTGCACCAAATTAGCAAGTTTTGTGCTTACTAGATTTTTATTTAAATTATGTGATGAATTATTTGTGATAACTTGATTATATTTTTAGCGTATCCTATGACGTTTAGGATGCGTGAGTGCGGAGTTTTGAGTAGTCGGGTTTTAGTTTTGCCGGGTGACCAAATCGGCGATTTTTTGCAGTTTTTGCGTTTTTCGCGTGTGTTCCGCGCACATTGTGCACGTTGTACCTAGCTTGTGAACGTTAGTATTTTCGTTTGAGTTTTGCGTCGTTCTTGATATGTAACCTTATGTTTGGTATTGATGTAAATTCCAGGTTCGGTCGCGGAGACGTCAGACGCGGCTCGAAAGGGGAAAGCGGTGATCGGACGTGACTAGCTAGGGATTCCGGTGAGTAGATGTAACATCTACGGGGGACTATCGTTGGATGGCGCAAGCCGCCCGATAGTTTTAGTAACTTAAAAGATTCTTAATGATGTTAGTAATTAGGGGTGTAATACTTATATGATTATTTGCTGCATCCATGCCTTATATTGACATACATATGCGAACCCATTTTATAGGACACCTGCACCATTGCCAGGGTTTTTATATGCAGCACGAGCACTATTCATGCTTACACACACACCCTGGTAATTGCCATGCCACCACACTAGATAAACTTTAAATTGAAATCTTTTACTAATTGATACTTAAACTTGTGTTATTGCCTTTAATTCCTTAAAATGAAACCGTAGGATTGCTATTCATGTGCATGTACTTCATCATATTAATTGTTCATGCCTAATCTATTAATCACACATTGCAACTTGATTATTGATACCATATGCATTCATTATCATTGATATATGCACTTATGAGGATTTCTTAAGATTTTATGATATTTCTGGATTTCGGGGGAAAGCCGCAAAATTTCTAAACTTATTATATTTTTAAAACATGTAAATTGCAGTTTTCTAGTGATGTAAGTGTCGTCCACCATGAGTTTGCTGTGGTTTTTGAGACCCGTTTCGAGGAGTTGGATGAACCGTCTCGGGTACATGGTGGGCCCGGTAGGGTACCCCGGGGCAAGAAGCTCGTGGTGCTGACGATGAGCCTGGCAGGGGGCGGATTACCTACCGGTGACTTCATTGGGCACGGCGGATATCCAGAGGATACCGACCGGGGCCGCGAGAGGATGGGATATTGATATTGAGATGGGTCAGCCGGATGGCTGAGGCCAGAGACACCATGACATGGATTTATGAGATTTGAGACAGCTTTTAGGTGTCGTTGCTGGACACCGATTCTCGTCGATTCTTTGAGTATTATGCTGGCATTCTAAAAGAGTTTCAAAAACAAAAAGAGATAAAATGTTTCTTATATATACCTATTGAGACCTCAGATATTCATGTTGCATACATATTAGTACACTGATGTTGTATACACACCTGCTAGTGCATCCAGTCATACCTGTATTTTAGATGCTAGGATGCTTGTGTGCATGCATACGATAGCCTTTGTAGATGTTATTTATTACTCACGAGTTGGCAACTCACCCCCGTTGTGCCACAGCCTTTTGCAGGTCCGCTCCGTCAGTACAGTAGCGGCGGGCGCACTTGTTCTTTTGCCTCCTTTGCCTAGACTCGAGGTTTTGCTCCTAGGTGGGTTATATCATTATTTTTGTACCACCTTGTATATTCTTTGTATCTAGTACACTCCATCTACTGTATCTACCAGTATTGTTGTATATTGACCTAGAGATGAGACTGTGAGGTTTGTGGACTTTTATGCTGTATTTTGGGGTCGAGCTCACTTGAGCCGACATGCTGCTTTTCTCATGCTTCCTAATGATTATTTTCGCATGTTGTTGCTTTATATTGCGTGGGATTTGTGACCGCCTTGTGGCGAAGAGCTAGCTCCCGCTTGGGGATGCCCTATTTTGTTGGATTCATATTTATTCTTGTTGTACCCATTTTGGGGGCCAGTATTTACAAAGGAGACTCTGCCGAAATTTTCGGAAAAATTGGTATTGTTTTTAAAAAGGGTTTTACATGACTTATTTGATAAACTCGCTTTCAATTGATTTGGGTTCTCTTCACTCTTTTGCTTAATTGGTTTTGTTTTCTGGGCTTTGGCTTACTTACTTTACGGACGTCTTTAGACGTTTCGTAAACTTAAGTGCCAGTCACGTTCCGTACCCTGCGGGTCGTGACAAAGTTGGTATCAGAGCGATAGGTTTTACCTTTTTGAGTGTAGGATGACCCTTGGTAGATGGAGTAAGTGACTTAAGCAGGGTAACGTAGCGTGCATATGTCCGCGGCATACTTGCGATACAGTACTCTGCCTAAGTGACTTTAGGTTATACTTGCTTGAAATTCCTTCCTCATTTCCGTGTATCCTATGATCCTATTGCACTGTTCTTATTATCCGTTTTCCTGTAACAGCCACTATGCCGCCGAAGGCTACGAGGGCACAGAGGGCTGCCGCCAGAGACGAGATTCGAGCTGGCTCGTCTGAGACTAGGACTGAGCAGGGTGGTATGCCTACGCCGCAGGGACAGACCGATCCACCTTCCCCAGGCCGTATAGATAGGCTCGAGACTGGTATGGAGGAGTTGCGACAGATGATGGGGGGCATGCAGGAGCTACGTCAGATGGTAGGATCCCTAGTTGCAGCCAGTCGTACACCGAGGCCGGATGACGTACCTACTACATCACAGACGACCATGATACCTGCTCCTACTACTACCACCGTGGCTATTCCGGTTTCGCTACAGGATTTCATGAGGCTGAGACCTCCAGTATTCACCGGCACAGAGGCAGCGGAGGACCCACAGACGTTCCTTGACAGTTTAGCCAGGATCTGCCGTTCGCTGAGATGTTCGGATGATCGAAGGGTAGAGCTTGCGAGTTTCCGACTAGAGGGTCTCGCGCAGACATGGTGGGAGTCAGTCTTGAGAGGTCGAGCTGCAGGTCTACCGCCTATGACGTGGGCCGAGTTTACAGCGGTCTTTCTAGCTCGTTTCCTCCCAGAGAGCGTTCGTGACGCCAGAGCTCGTAGCTTCGAGGCCTTAGTCAAGACACCTGGGATGACGGTGTCTGAGTATGACATCCAGTTTACACAGTTATCCCGATATGCTCAGTATTTGGTGGATACCGAAGAGAAGATGGTGAAGAGGTTCGTACAGGGACTTGATGCCCAGCTATATCTTGCCATTGGCGCCCAGCACTACGAAACTTATTCAGCTGCTATGGATACGGCATTACGGATGGAGGCACGCATATCACAGACTTCGGCCATTTCTGGGCCGAAGAGGATTCGCACCGATGTACCGTCTCAGAGGCAGCGTGCCAGATTCTTTCCGAGAGATAGGCCTGGCAGAGGATTTGGACGGGGACAGTTATATGGTTCTTATCCCCAGGGACAGCAGCCATCGCCAGGGTGTTTTGGGTGCGGGAGTCCGCACCATCTTGTCAGAGACTGTCCGGCGAGACGACAGGGAGCGGCGACCGTTCCGCATGTGACCCTACCACCATCACCACCCCCTCCTCAGAGAGCCCTACTTCCTACCACCGGCGATGCTCCACGCCAGTTAGGTGCACCCGGAGGCCGTGGACGCGGCGGTCCTGTTCAGAGAGGACGAGGAGGCAGAGGCCGAGGTCGAGGTCAGCCCGCTATCGGTGGAGGACAGGCCCGAGTTTTTGCTTTGACACCGCAGGATGCGCAGGCATCCAATGCCGTTGTGACAGGTACCTTGCCAGTTTGTTCTTTCGACGCCCGGGTATTATTCGACCCAGGTTCCACACATTCGTACGTCTCTACACACTTTGCACCGATGTTGGGCCGTAAGTCGTCGTCGTTAGATCATCCGCTTGTTGTTAGTATTCCGGTAGGCGAGTCGTTTGTCGCTCGGTTTGTTTTTCGTTTGTGTTCCGTTCGTATCGGGGAGAGGGATTCATCGGTTGATTTGATTCTCCTCGATATGTTGGACTTTGATGTGCTTCTGGGCATGGATTGGCTAGCCACTTGTTATGCTTCAGTGGACTGCCGTGGGAAGGCAGTCAGATTTAGCTTTCCGGGAGAGCCAGTCCTTGTTATTCAGGGAGACTGCAGCGTCACCCTTCCCAGCTTGATTTCGTCTCTTCGCGCTGGTCAGCTCTTGCGGAAGGGATGTCAGGGATTCTTAGCGTATATTTGTGATACTCGAGCTACAGAGGTTCCGTTGGACCAGGTCCCGGTTGTTTGTGAGTTCCCTGATGTTTTCCCTGATGAGCTACCTGGGCTACCACCTGAGCGCGATGTTGAGTTCTGCATTGATTTGATTCCCGGCTCGGGGCCTATTTCTATACCGCCTTATCGGATGGCCCCGGCAGAGCTTCGAGAGCTGAAGGATAAGTTGCAGGATTTGTTAGATAAGGGGCTTATTCGACCGAGTGTTTCTCCGTGGGGTGCTCCGGTCCTGTTTGTCAAGATGAAGGATGGAAGTTTGCGCTTATGTATCGACTACCGCCAGCTGAACAAAGTTACCGTTCGGAACAGATATCCGTTGCCGCGCATTGATGATTTGTTCGACCAGCTTCAGGGTGCGGGGTATTTTTCGAGGATCGACTTGCGATCAGGATACCATCAGCTGCGAGTTCGACAGGAAGATATACCGAGGACAGCTTTCCGCACGCGCTACGGCCACTACGAGTTTTTGGTGATGTCGTTCGGACTCACCAACGCCTCAGCAGCATTCATGGATTTGATGAACCGTACATTCAGGCCGTATCTTGACTTGTTCATCATCGTGTTTATCGACGATATCTTGGTGTACTCCCGGAGCAGAGAGGAGCACGAGCAGCACTTGCGGTTTACGTTACAGACTCTGAGGGAGCACCAGCTGTTCGCAAAGTTCTCCAAGTGTGCATTCTGGCTGGACAGCGTCGGATTCTTGGGTCACGTGGTTACGAGAGACGGCATTTGTGTGGACCCGAAGAAGATTGAGGCTGTTCAGCAGTGGCCCCGACCTACATCGGTTACTGAGATCCGTAGTTTTCTAGGCCTGGCGGGCTACTACAGGCGTTTTGTTCTGGACTTCTCCCGTATAGCTGCACCGTTGACCGGTTTGACCCGGAAGGGAGTTTCTTTCGTCTGGACGGAGGAGTACGAGCGCAGTTTTCAGCAGCTGCGGACATGTTTGACTACGGCGCCGGTATTATCTTTACCTTGGGGATCGGGCGGATTTCTGGTCTACTGTGATGCTTCGCGAGTAGGGTTAGGATGCGTATTGATGCAGCATGGCCGGGTGATCGCTTATGCTTCTCGGCAGTTGAAGAAGCATAAACAGAACTACCCCACTCATGATTTGGAGATGGCTGCAGTGGTCTTTGCACTGAAGATTTGGCGACATTACCTATACGGCGAGTCATGTCAGATATTCACCGATCACAAGAGCTTAAAGTACATATTTCTGCAGCGAGACCTGAACCTCAGACAGCGTCGTTGGATGGAGTTGGTGAAAGACTACGACTGCGAGATCTTATATCACCCCGGCAAAGCGAATGTGGTGGCAGATGCGTTGAGTAGGAGGCCCGGGGGTAGTCTATCCTTTTTGCACGCAGTGCAGAGGCAGTCGTCAGCAGATTGGCAGATGTTATGCGACAGCCGAGTTGAGTTCGAGTTCACTCAGACAGGGGGACAGCTCGTGCATGTTCGTGCACGCCCACAGTTGCTTGACCGTATATATGAGGCACAACGCAGTGACGACCGTTGCTCAGAGATCATGGCACAGATGAGACAGGGCAGATTTTCCGAGTTTGTGATTGACGATCAGGGGATTTTACGATATGGATCTAGACCGTGCGTACCAGATGCTGATGGATTGCGGCGCAACATTCTTGAGGAGGCACACCGATCAGTGTATAGTGTCCACCCCGGTTCCACCAAGATGTACTATGATATGAGAGAGACCTACTGGTGGGACGGGATGAAGAGGGACATTGCGGAGTTCGTTTCGAGATGCCTGACTTGTCAGCAAGTCAAGGCCGAGCACCAGAGGCCCGCAGGAGAGCTACAGCCGTTACCCATTCCAGAGTGGAAATGGGAGCAGATTTCGATGGATTTCGTTGTGGGTCTACCCAGGACCAGTCGAGGGTACGACTCCATCTGGGTGATCGTGGATAGATTGACGAAAGCGGCTCACTTCCTACCAGTGAAGACCACTTTCAGCTTCACTCAGTATGCTCAGCTCTATATTGACGAGATCGTGCGACTACATGGCGTACCGACTTGTATCGTGTCAGATCGAGGCACTCAGTTCACCAGCCGACTTTGGCAGAGACTTCAGGAGGCTTTGGGCACTCGTTTGAGCTTCAGCACAGCGTTTCATCCGCAGACAGACGGACAGTCAGAGCGGACCATTCAGACTCTCGAGGACATGCTCAGAGCGTGCGTTTTAGACTTTGGTGGTAGCTAGGATCGTCATTTACCTCTAGTGGAGTTCTCCTACAACAACAGCTTCCAGGATACTATTCAGATGGCACCTTTCGAGGCATTGTATGGGAGGAGATGCAGATCGCCCGTCTGTTGGACAGAGCTCAGCGAGAGCAGCATTTTGGGGCCGCAGCTTGTTGGGGAGACGACAGCGAAGATACAGTTGATCCGAGACCGGATGAGAGCGGCTCAGAGCAGGCAGAAATCGTATGCGGACAGGCGCCGTCGCAGATTAGAGTTCGCAGTTGGCGACCATGTTTTTCTGAAAGTCTCTCCGATGAAGGGCGTGATGCGTTTTGGACGAAAGGGAAAGCTTAGTCCCAGATTTGTGGGTCCCTTCGAGATTCTCGAGCGTGTCGGCACTGTTGCATATCATTTGGCCCTTCCACCCAGCTTTCCTGATGTTCACCCCGTCTTCCATGTTTCAATGCTCCGCAAGTACCTTCATGACCCTTCGCATGCGATTCAGCACCCGACAGTCCAGCTAGAGCGCGACCTTTCTTTTGCAGAGCAGCCGGTGGCCATTCTGGATCGGCAGGTGAAGAAGCTGAGATCGAAGATAATACCAACCGTCAAGGTCCTTTGGCGTAGCCCGAGCAGCGAGGAGGTTACTTGGGAGACCGAGGGCGAGATGAGGAAGATATATCCCCATCTCTTTGAAGGTACGCGTAGCTATATTTTTAAATTTGGGGACCGAATTTCTTTAAGGGGGAAGATTGTAACGCCTTGAAAAGTCGTTTTGGTGTTTTCCTGAAAATCGGTGAAAATTCGGTATTTTTCCGAAAACCGTCCTTCTCGTTATTTTGCAGTTTAGGGCTAATTATACCTTAAATGGATATGTAATTGCTTGTTTTTAGTAGCTAATGAGTTACTTATGAAATTTTGGTAATTTAAAAAATTTTCCCTATTTTTCAATTTTTTAATATTATTTTAAGCCGGTAAGAAAATACATTAAATTAGCGATAAATAAAAAATTTTTCGGGCTAATTTTAATCTTTAAAATTAGGTTAATTAAAATCTAGTTGTAACATAAATTTTTAGTATTTTACTTTGATTTTTAACAAATTTTTATGATAGAAAACGAATTTATTGAATTTTAAGCTAAAACTTGCAAACTTGTAGCTTACTTGGCTAATTAAATCTATTTTTCTATCTAGTTATTTTGCTAACCTAATCTAAGAGGTTAATTTTCTTATGTGGGCTTTTAATTGTGTTAATTTAAATTTGTAGTATGGAATTTGATTTGTGATTGCTAATTACAAAAATCAAGAAAAGGGTTTGTGTATGGAAATAGGTTTGAAGCATGGTTATTGTGTTGAAATTATGTGATTGTGGCTTACTAGTTGTGTGGTTGGATGTTTGTGTTGAATTGTGATAACTTTATCGTTAATTTTCGATGTTGCACCAAATTAGCAAGTTTTGTGCTTACTAGATTTTTATTTAAATTATGTGATGAATTATTTGTGATAACTTGATTATATTTTTAGCGTATCCTATGACGTTTAGGATGCGTGAGTGCGGAGTTTTGAGTAGTTGGGTTTTAGTTTTGCCGGGCGACCAAATCGGCGATTTTTTGCAGTTTTTGCGTTTTTCGCATGTGTTCCGCGCACATTGTGCACGTTGTACCTAGCTTGTGAACGTTAGTATTTTCGTTTGGGTTTTGCGTCGTTCTTGATATGTAACCTTATGTTTGGTATTGATGTAAATTCCAGGTCCGGTCGCGGAGACGTCAGACGCGGCTCGAAAGGGGAAAGCGGTGATCGGACGTGACTAGCTAGGGATTCCGGTGAGTAGATGTAATATCTACGGGGGACTATCGTTGGATGGCGCAGGCCGTCCGATAGTTTTAGTAACTTAAAAGATTCTTAATGATGTTAGTAATTAGGGGTGTAATACTTATATGATTATTTGCTGCATCCATGCCTTATATTGACATACATATGCGAACCCATTTTATAGGACACCTGCACCATTGCCAGGGTTTTTATATGCAGCACGAGCACTATTCATGCTTACACACACACCCTGGTAATTACCATGACACCACACTAGATAACCTTTAAATTGAAACCTTTTACTAATTGATACTTAAACTTGTGCTATTGCCTTTAATTCCTTAAAATGAAACCGTAGGATTGCTATTCATGTGCATGTACTTCATCATATTAATTGTTCATGCCTAATCTATTAATCACACATCGCAACTTGATTATTGATACCATATGCATTCATTATCATTGATATATGCACTTATGAGGATTTCTTAAGATTTTATGATATTTCTGGATTTCAGGGGAAAGCCGCAAAATTTCTAAACTTATTATATTTTTAAAACATGTAAATTGCGGTTTTCTAGTGATGTAAGTGTCGTCCACCATGAGTTTGCTGTGGTTTTTGAGACCCGTTTCGAGGAGTTAGATGAACCGTCTCGGGTACATGGTGGGCCCGGTAGGGTACCCCGGGGCAAGAAGCTCGTGGTGCTGACGATGAGCCTGGCAGGGGGCGGATTACCTACCGGTGACTTCATTGGGCACGGCGGATATCCAGAGGATACCGACCGGGGCCGCGAGAGGATGAGATATTGATATTGAGATGGGTCAGCCGGATGGCTGAGGCCAGAGACACCATGACATGGATTTATGAGATTTGAGACAGCTTTTAGGTGTCGTTGCTGGACACCGATTCTCGTCGATTCTTTGAGTATTATGCTGGCATTCTAAAAGAGTTTCAAAAACAAAAAGAGATAAAATGTTTCTTATATATACCTATTGAGACCTCAGATATTCATGTTGCATACATATTAGTACACTGATGTTGTATACACACCTGCTAGTGCATCCAGTCATACCTGTATTTTAGATGCTAGGATGCTTGTGTGCATGCATACGATAGCCTTTGTAGATGTTATTTATTACTCACGAGTTGGCAACTCACCCCCGTTGTGCCACAGCCTTTTGCAGGTCCGCTCCGTCAGTACAGTAGCGGCGGGCGCACTTGTTCTTTTGCCTCCTTTGCCTAGACTCGAGGTTTTGCTCCTAGGTGGGTTATATCATTATTTTTGTACCACCTTGTATATTCTTTGTATCTAGTACACTCCATCTACTGTATCTACCAGTATTGTTGTATATTGACCTAGAGATGAGACTGTGAGGTTTGTGGACTTTTATGCTGTATTTTGGGGTCGAGCTCACTTGAGCCGACATGCTGCTTTTCTCATGCTTCCTAATGATTATTTTCGCATGTTGTTGCTTTATATTGCGTGGGATTTGTGACCGCCTTGTGGCGAAGAGCTAGCTCCCGCTTGGGGATGCCCTATTTTGTTGGATTCATATTTATTCTTGTTGTACCCATTTTGGGGGCCAGTATTTACAAAGGAGACTCTGCCGAAATTTTCGGAAAAATTGGTATTGTTTTTAAAAAGGGTTTTACATGACTTATTTGATAAACTCGCTTTCAATTGATTGGGTTCTCTTCACTCTTTTGCTTAATTGGTTTTGTTTTCTGGGCTTTGGCTTACTTACTTTACGGACGTCTTTAGACGTTTCGTAAACTTAAGTGCCAGTCACGTTCCGTACCCTGCGGGTCGTGACACTCATCGACTCATCTCCAAATATCATGTACTATCCTCATCATCCATGTATATGTATACGTATATATATACATAGTTTCATAACTGTGTGTGTGTGTGTGTGTGTATCCCCATATACATAAAAGTAATATAAAATGTATGCTTGAGTGTGTGCGCGTATGGGTGTAATCTTATTCGAGGGTTCGCAACTAAGAAACTAACTACGACACTATCAACCAATTACTAAGATTAAACTTATGATCTTCTATGATCAATCTCGATAATCATTTAGTCCCATATAACACAAATTTATATATAATATATATATATATATCGTATACTACACTACGAACTGCAGGGGTGCTATATGCCATCCACCTGACTTCCACCGTAGATATATATCTACTCACCTTGATCTTCTCTTGTCAATGCCGATGTCACCACGCGCTTGCTTGTCGTCTCGAAGTCCTCATGAGGGTACCTACATATCATAACACATCGTAGCACATTAAATTCCAATTAGCATTCGAAACGACACACGAATCACTCATAGGTTGAAACCTATGGTCTACTCACGCAAATCAACCAAACAACAACCGATATAGACGTACAAACGTTAAGTGATCGATACCAAACACAAATATCAAAACTCCAATTCATAAACATCGCAAAACATAAAGCAGCAACTTTGAAAACATGCTCCAGATTTTACTCTAAGTCAAATTAGCCAATTTTGCATATGTTAAGGTCTAGTTTACTGGAGATGGAGACATGAACCAAACACGGACCAATTTGGGTGTACCAAGGCCGCAATTTGTGGCCCAAATGCTTAAATCTGCGGCCTGGGTAGGGTGTTTGGGGCTCTGGTCTTCAAGGTAGCTTCTAGGTCACCTGCATGTATCACTGTGTTTGCTAAATAATTCCTAGGGTCCCCGGGTGTCAGCAGATATCTATGTACCATCACAAAATCCACAATTTCCCGATACCGGGGTTTATAAGTTTATGAATTGGGGGTTTACTCTCAGGTTTAGTCCAGTATACTATCGTTAAAGGGGTTGTATAGCCTCTACTAACCTCAATTACATAATCACAACTCAAGAATCCCTCAAACCCTAACATGAAATTTTCAAAGTCCACTAAACAACACTAAATCAGTTCTAAACATGCAAGGATACTAAAGTGAATGAAATACAATACTAATGGCAAAGGAATTACCTCATTTGGCAACTCAAGAATTTTCTTGAGTTGCCCCAAGTCTTCAAAATCCATTTTTTCTTGGTCCAAAGGGGTTGTAGTGAGCTTGTGCATGTTTTTAATGAAGTGGAGATGGAGTTTTGAGGTGTTTTTGGTGGTGTTTGTGAAGATGAAGATGAGGGAGGGAATGAGAGGGCAGCCATGGAGGTGAAGAGGAATGAAAATGATGAAGATGAAGGAAGAAACAATGACCAAGGTCCAAGGTTGACCCCTCACCTCTCTCTCACTCTTCTCTCTCTTGCCTATACTCATTATTTTAATATTTTCCTTATTCTTTTCTTTTCTTTTCTTTTCAATTCATTTTAAAACAAATCAAATCCAAAGAAAAGGAAAACCATGGTAGAAAAAATGTAAAAATTTGAAATAGGACATAGTGCATGTCATGTGCACAAATCAAGCTTAATGCACGATTAGTGATATTTAATCGCGATTAGCATTAAAATTGTATATAATTAATTATAAAATTCATAATTTGCCTAAATCACATAAAACACCCTCATTTCAGAAATTCCTATAATTTTCCAAAGATTTCCCGATTTATCGGTATTTAATTATACCGCACTATTAAAATATTCATAATATTTATTATTTAATTATAAAAATTCCCAAAAATAATATTTTATTTTTCTGAAATGTTACATCTATGCAATCGTGTGTCACTGGAATCATGCCCTGGTCAGTCCCCGTCCATGACGAATTATGCTGACCGCAACTCTAGCCGTAGCTCTCTCTCTGCCCGTGTAACCGTGGTAACAGAAACCATAAATCGATATTGATGAGGATAGGTCAAGAAACGAATAGAATACTGTGCAAATAAATGTACATCCTAAGACTTCTTAAGTAGAGTAGTGTATCGTAAGTATGCCGCGGAACATACACACAGTACATAACTTTACTTAAGTCACCTACTCGATCAACCAAGGTCAACCTATGCCACGAAAGTTCGGGTCTAATACCCCCACGACCAAGTCGAAGTTCCGTAAGGTCAAGCCTAGATTCCGAATATGTATACATATACACCCTAGATTCCGCATAGTCAAACCTAGACTCGAACCAAGGTTAAACCTAGTGCTTTGATACCAACTTTTTCACAACCCGAAATAGCACGTGACTGTCACCTGAATCATGTGAAGTCTATAGGACCCCACCTAATTCAAGTAAGCCAAAAACCCAAAAATCTAAACCATTTAAAAGAGAGAAGGAAAACTTGTTTTAAGCAAGTGGTTTTAACATAATAAATAGCATTAAAAATTTAAAAGCAACATCATATTTTCCTGAAAATTTTGGCAGAGTCTACTTTGTAAATACTGGCCCCCAAACGGGTACAACACATGAAATACATAATAATGAATAAAGGCATCCCCAAGCGGGAGCTAGCTCTAAGCCAATTGGCGGAAACAACTACGCAATGCAATATAATATACAACGCCGAAGGGCGAGGATCAAAACTCAGAAGAAAACCAACAACTAAAAGAAAACCAGAGAAGAATCATAATAATACAAGCACACGACTCTAAGGTCGAAAGAATATACACCGGTCTTCTAAATCTATCAATAATACAAGTCTGGTTGATGGAGTTTACTAGATACAACTGAATATAAATAAGTACAATGGTGGTCACGATGCGAGTGAACCCACCTACCAAAGCAATCACCCGGAAGGAAGCAGTGTGCCAGCAAGCTGCAACGAAACCTGTACGGCCAAAACTGCAAGAAACTGTGGCACAACGAAGGTGATTTGCCAACTCGTGAGTAGAAGACATCACCGAGCAGAAATCGCATGTATGACTCTCACCTAGGTCATACAATAATATCCACAATCTATATAACCTGAAACATCTAATAATGGCGAGGTAAACATCTACTATAGTGTAATACCAAGTGATCGTGTCAGTGTCTCAGGTTGCAACATATCACATATATGATGTACGACTGCATTAAAAATGAAAACAGAATACATCTTGTATAAGAAAACTGTTTTCATAACTTAGTGAGATTTCTGTATAAAACCGAAGTATCATCAATGAAATCAATAGAGAATCCGTGTCAAACATCGACACAAAACATATATCTCAATATCTCAATGTCTCAATATCTCGGGCTCCGGCAATCCGGACTGGCCCATATAATCAAATCTCAATATCTCGGGCTCCGGCGATCCGGACTAGCCTAGGGCTCCGGCAATCCGGACTGGCCCATAATCATCAAATCCCATGACTAGTCGGTATCCTCCGGATATCCGCCGCATCATAAATAACCGGTCGGTAGCGCTCCCCTGCCGGGCTTAACGCCATCATCTGCGACCATGTTGCCCCGGGGTACCGCACCGGGTCCACCATGCACCTGCAGACGGTTTCTCCTCCTCTTCGAATCGGGTGTATGATACCGCTCAAGAGCCGAGAAAACTCATGGTGGACACCTCTCAAGTCATATCACGAGAAAACTACACTTTTTATCTTTTGAAATGAAAACGAGTTTATAAAATCTTTGCGGTTTCTCCAAATCCAGAAATCTCATGAAAAATCCGAAATCTCATAATCAAGAGTCAATAAACAGTGAATGCCGGCATAAAGCCCCATAATATTACATGATAAATGAATATACACATGCATTTATATCTAAGTAAAGAATGCAATATCTAAACTAGCACAGTAATGATATATCGGAACTATCAGCTAGCAAGCGATATCAATGAAATAATATTCTCTAAAGTGTACGTGACATGACAATTACCGATGATGATGTGTGTGAGCCGGCAAGCAAGTGATTGTGAACATACGCATCATCGGTAATGATGCTAGTGTCCTGACAGCATGGGTTCATAATAACAAAAGAAAACACAAGTATAAGCATGCAATGCGATAAGGACAACATAAATATATAGGAAAAAGGTATAGTAACCGCAACATATACGAATATACATTTATATATATACGAGTCATACAGTTTTGGTATTTGAAATAGCACGAATTGTGGTTTATAAAAAATAAGGGCTACGGTGTTTTTAAGAAAAGGTACATCCTTTGGAAAATCCGTAGTATCCCTCGGCCTGTCTTTAAGATGCTCACGATTCGTTAGTTTTGAAAAAGAGTATGACTCGAGCCCAGTCTAACATCTGCCAATAACTACAAGACTAAACTAAAGGACTAGTCGAAAAAGTAAGGAAATCCACTTAAAGTCCGAGTCGATATATCTAGTAGTCGGTGATCCCTCTTCAATAGAGTCACATATGATAAAATATATATAATACGACATCCTCGAGTCAAGAGTGTGGATCAATAATCATATTTATATTTCGTACGGTAAAATCCATCATACGGCATCCCAAAATCGGGGTACGGGTCAACTAACACATTTATCTCATTATACATATGGTATCATCGTCATAATATCATGAAATAGGGTACCGATTTAAGGTCTAGTACATTCCGATACCATCAACATATATCCGCATGTGTATGAAAACACATCGCTCAATGATCCACTCATATATCATGTCGTATATCATTACACGACCCAAATCGCATAATTGATCTCACGACATCATGCCCAATCATATCGACTCTCCTCCGAGTATCATATACTATCCTCATCATCCGTGTATACGTATAAGTGTATATATATATATATCAACACATCCACACACACACACACACACACACACACACACACACACATATATACATGCGTCATATACACCAAAAACATATCACGTGTGTGCATGTGTGTGTGTGTAAACCTTACACTAGGGTTCCACAACTATGAAACTAAACTAAAAACACTAACCTTCAATTACGCTACACTAACCCATAGTTTCTTAAAGCTATATATATATATATATCTTATTCGTATGCTACACTACGAAACTGCGAGGTTGCTATACGCCATCCACCCGAATTCCCCCGTAGATACATCTACTCACATTGATCCTTGCTTGCCGAAGTCGATGTCGCCATGGTCTTGCTTGTCGTCCCGAAGTCCACGCGGAGGTACCTACATGTCATAACATATCGTATTGCATTAAAATCCGATCCAAATCCAAAACGATACGTGATGTGCCTATAGGTTAGAACCTATAGCCTACGCATACAAAAGAACCAAACAACACCCCATATCGACGTACAAATGTCAAGTGGTCGAGATAAAACAAAATATCCAAAATCCAAGTCATGAACATCGAGGAAACCAAAACAGAATCTTAGAAAACTAGTCTCAGATTTTAATTCAGGTGAAATCAAGTTAAACTAGCAGTACAGTGGAGTTGTATATGTGGTAAGTGAGCTACCGACCAAACCTAGACACTAGAGACCACAAATTGGCCGTCCACATCTACTGAAAAACCGGCCTGCTCGGCCAAAGCAGGGAGTTAGGGTCTCGTACTTGCAGGGTGGTCTCCTAGTGTCTTAATTAGGTTAATGGTGTTACTAGTTTTTCTTGTTAAGGTCTCGAGTCATATAAGATTCCCTGTAGGCACCATTTATACACAAAACCGATATTTCGATATCTAACTCGTATTTTGGGTTTAGTCGCCGGTTTCAATCACTAAGGGGGGTTTGTTAACCACCAACAACACTTACTTGCACCTTCACAACACAAAAATCCCCTAAACATCCTCTAGGAATTTTCAACCATCACCAACTACACTAAAAGGATTCTAAACTAGAATGGAAGTTAAGGGAATTCAAATACTACACTAAATGTGAAAGAATTACCTCATTGGCAACTCAAGAAAATTCTTGAGTTGCCCCTAATGCTCAAAATCCAAACTTTCTTGGTTCCCCATGCTTGTAGTGAGCTTGTGCACATTTTTAATGAAGGGAATGAAGTGTTTTGAGGTGTTTTTGGGATTGAAGTGAGGAGGTAGAGGTGGTGGCAGGAGAGGGCAGCCATGGTGAGGGGAGAGGAAGAAAAAATGATGAAGATGATGAAGAAAAACACCAATGAGCCAAGGTCAAGAGACCCTTCACCCTCTCTCTCTTCTCTCTCTTTCCCATACCTCATTTTTTTAATCTTTTCTTTTCTTTTCTTTATTTTCCTTTTTGTTTTCCTTTTTCACTCATTTTAAAACAAGGCCATGCTTGAAAAAAGGAGTCATGGTAGAAAAATGTAACAAGTGTGTAACACGACATGGTGCATGTCACATACAAAAATCAAGCTTAATGCACGATTAGTGATAATTAATAAAGCTTAGGAATAAACTTGTATATAATAAATTATATACTAATTCATAAAATGTCTAAATCTCACGAACTCTTTAAAAATCCACCTTCAATGTAATTTTTCCAATCTATTGGTATATAATCATACCATAACATTAAAACTAATCTTCATTCGTCAAAATATTCTTAATATTTATTATTTGATTTATTCAAATTCCCAAATATGATATTTTACTTTTCTGAAAGGTTACATAATAGTAGAGGATGATGAAGTAGGAAGTGGGCTCGCTTTAAATTTATTTTTCTCACAATATTTCATCACCTCTCAAAACCTTAGAAAACCTTTTTCTTGAGCTTATGAAGAAGATGAACAGAGATGAATGAGAGTGAGGTTAGAATTGCAACCATGGTGCGTTAGTATCATACACTAACCTTTGTAGAGAGTTAACCATGGTGTAAGATTAATGGTAAGGTTAGTAAATATCTTAAGCAAGACAAAGGAGTGGACTAAGTCAATGAAACCTACAAGCTTCTACAAGCTTTGAGCCATGACAAAATCTTCACTAATTTTGAATTTTCTTAATGATAAATAAAACCTTAACATAAACCCCAGCATGGTATAAGTCTCATACATACATGTTACATGTGTAACCTAGCATGACACAACAATATATATCACATATATATTTTGTGCCAAAAATAAAACAATACATATATCACATATATGTAAAGTATATCAAATGTGAGAAAAAGAATTACTTAAGTGAGCTAATATTAGTTAATGTAATATAATATATCAAATATATAATTATACATTAAATTATTAAATCAACTCTTGATTTAATAATCCGGCTATATCACATATAACCGACTAATATCAAATGCAACAACTTATCGAATCAACACTTGATCCGATAACCCGGCAATATCACATATAACCGACCAATGTCATAAGTCGCTCGCATTAATCTCGGTCCCGCACATATCACATATGTGCCCCTACTCCGTTTCGCATGAACCAGGAAACTTCTGTGTAGGACTCTAAAGACTCGTCAATACGGCGGCAGTAGGTGATGATCATATCAAACACCTAAAAGCCGCAAGCGGTATGCTAAACGTAACGGCCACCCGGGTATTGAGCGATCAGAAAATCAACAAGCAAGCCTGCTCACACTCCAGCGAATCCAATCAGTAACACTACTGTACAGTCCGGTCTCTTCGTCTGATATGTCGCATATTACAGCCTAGGGGTGGTATAATGTCAGACTCCAATAGCCTGATAAGTCATGCCGATGCAAGGTCCATAACGGTTCGAGAAACTACTGATAACACTTACCAGTAAATCCCTGGCCAGGGATTTCCTGTTATGGCCAATCGAGCATAGCGCAACATCAACTCCCAATACCAGGAGAGACAAAACCCCTCCTATCGCTCATTGCCTCTATGTGACTCGGGACTGTACCCAAAAACCACCTTTTTGCACGATCTCTTGACTGTGGTATGGTGGAAATCAAAGCATAGTGGGAATCACACAATACTCTATGACGATCTCGGGTCTACATGTTAGTTATATGTATGCCCTAGAGGCCATTACTGTACATACGATGTATATTGTAGTGGATGCTAGGACATATATAGGGAGGACTTTCTTGCTCGACATGATAGTATGCTATCTGGTTGTACTTTATCTAAACATGTACTCTGATTGTCTCTATATTACATGTTGATAAAGCCCTTAGGATATGTACTCGACTACTGGGACTATGATGAGATCATACTAGTGGGGCCATGGTAGTCGACGAGTACATCCAATAACTGTTCCTAGTCGAGGGTGTATCGAGACAGGGCATCGATGCACCAGAGTAGACTAGCGTATACGCATCTTGACCCATATGATGGGCGATGGATGTGTTAGTTATATGTATGCCCTAGAGGCCATTACTGTACATTGGATGTATATTGTAGTGGATGCTGGGACATATATAGGGAGGACTTTCTTGCTCGACATGATAGTATGCTATCTGGTTGCTCTTTACCTTAACGTGTACATTGATTGTCTCTCTGTTACATGTTGGTGAAGCCCTTAGGATGTGTACTTGACTACCTGGACTATGATGCGGATCATACTAGTGGGGACATGGTAGTCCATAAGTACATCCTTGAAAGTCCCTAGTCGTGGGTGTATCGAGACGGGGCATCGATATACCAGAGTAGACTGGCGTATACCTTCTCGACCCATACAGATGGGCGATGGATGATCCCATATCCATTGGTGTTTGACATCGGAGATGATATACGGGTGCTCAGTGGAGACTGGGTACACTGGACGGACTCGCCGAGAACTCCCAGATGGTATTATACCTTACGTCAGATGGCAATTCTCTGGTGACACTGGTACAGAGTAGTCTGTTGACCCGAGATCGTCATAGAGGCTTATGTGGTTCCCACTGTGCTTTGATTTCCACCTTACCACATCCAAGAGGGCGTGCAAAACGGTGGTTTTTGGGTACAATCCCGAGTCACATGGAGGCAATGAGCGATAGGAAGGGATTCGTCTCTCCCGGTATAGGGGGTTGATGTTGCGCTGTGTTCGATTGGCTATAACAGGAAATCCCTGGCCAGGGTTGCTGAGATATACTGGTAAGTGCTACCAGTAGTTTCTCGAATTGTTATAGACCTCATATCGACACGACTTATCGATCTATTGGGGTCTGACGTTTACCACCCCTAGGCAAGATAAGCGACATATCAGACGATCAGACCGGACTGTACGGTAGTGTTACTGGTTGGATTCACTGGAGTGTGAGCGGGCTTGCTCGTCGATCTTCTGATCGCTCAATACCCGGGTGGCCGTTACGTTTAGCAGACCGCTTGCGGCTTGTGGGTGTTTGATATGATCATCATCTGCTACCGGCGTATTAACAAGTCTTTAGAGTCCTACACAGAGGTTTCCTGGCTCAAGCGAAACGAAATAGGAGCGCATATGAGATATGTGCGGGACCGAGAATAATGCGTGTATGTGATACCGTATTCCATTCTCGCGATGAATGTATCGAATGGTTATATGCGTTATAACCTAGTTATCGAATCGAGGGTTGATTCGATAAGCCGATACATTGGATATTAGTCGGTTATATGCGAAATGACCGGATCATTGAATCAAGTGTTGATTTAATGATTTAATGCATAATTATGTATTTGATATATTACTTTGCATTAACTAATATTGGTTCACTTTAAATGGATTTTCTCGCTCGGATGTGCGCATTGCATATGCGATATGATTTTGTGCACTTGCTTGTATCATGTTTGATGATACATGCCTTTTGGTTAAGTGTAAAGAATTAAACCTTGGTTAATGAAATGGTTAGGGTTTACTATTTTCTTATTCATTTTACTCATTTATTTATTCTTTTGGAAAAAGAAAAGCAAATGAGAAAATGGTGGCATGTTTTGTTTTGTTCATGAAGTTTCATGAACACTTTGACTTTGTGACCATTTTGTCTCATGCTTAACCCTAACCATTCCACTTAACCCTAATTAATTCTCTACACCTAACTATGGTTGGCTTATGATAAGAATTCATTTTCTTTTCTTTTTGATATAATTCTTATCATAACATTTTCTTCTTCTTCATCATCTTCTTCCATGAAGAAAGCTTCACTTCATCAATGGTGGATTGATGAATAGAGTAAGAAATCCAATTCTAAAGTCTACCCACTTCCTATTTCTTCATCCTCTACCTCTTGCCAAGTAGTAGAGTGTGTTTCCTTCACAAGTTTTCATGGCTTGGTGAAAGTGGAGCTTGATCTAGCGATGCCTCGACGTAGATCATCTTCGGCATGGACATCGACGACCTAGCTCGCCATTTCTCCGACGAAGCCGACGCTAGAGCCCGGGAATTCATTTGGACAGCGAGGGGGCTTCGTTGCGGAGCTATGGAGGTGGAGCACCGGATATACAAAGGTTGTATTTCCATTTAAACTTTAGTTAAGTTGTTAACTAGTTTCATTTTCGCCTAAAAATCTAGCCGACGATCCGTTCTAGGGTTTCTCGGCACCGTTAAAATTTGAAATTGGCATGATCGATGCCTTGTGAGACCTCATTAGGGTGCCTAGGAACCTTTCACTGGTATCAGAGCCTAGCTAGAGCCTTAGGCGAAGCGTAGACGGAGTTAGAAGTCCGATCGACCCGAAACCACGACTTTAAAATGCTCTCTGGACATTTTTGTAAAATGTGGATTTTTGAAAATTAAAAATATGCAGAAAAATCAGCAGGGAATTCTAAGAATTACTATGCAAAAATTACCTAATGATCTTTCTAAAGTGCGGCGGAACCGCGGCATTAGCGTGCTAATGCGGCTGTTCCGCGGCCCTTTTGTCTTATCTCCCATTGAAATTTGCACAGTAACTCCTACTTTTCAGTGCTGGTTTTCCTGGGAATTTTTAATCTGAAATCAAGAGTTGAGTATTTTGGGTTGTATTGGGAGTTCGTACATTCGATCGGATTGTCAAACTTTGTCTATGTATTTTTCCGGATAATTTTAGAATATGTTAAAAAGTTCGACCGGATATAAATACCCAATTTTTCCCTGCCGGAAAATTTCTAAGTGTTGGATTTTTCTGAGGTTTAAAGACGTTCTAAGTAGTGCAAGTAACGCGATGGTCCCTCTAGAAGACAACAAACCTTAACTCGATTATGTGACCGTCTTGAACTGCCCTTTGAACCTTAGGGTTTGGGGCAGTACGGCGTGCCACATGTGAGGCGTTGGCTTGACCTTTCTACGGCTGGACCGTTGGTACTGAGGCATGAACTGAATGTTTTTAGATTTATTTCATGTGTTGGGATGTTTCGGGAAAACGTGGGTGTTTGAATGTTCGATCGGAAAGTTTAACATTTTCTAATTATCTGGAATGTGATACAATAATTGGAATTCACAAGAAGTTATGGGATAACTGAATGAATGTTATAAACATAGCAGTTTAGTCTCACTTGATCGGTTGCCACGGAATTTTGATGTGATCAAAAGTCCGTTGCAATCACGTAGCGTACGCGGATACTCGCCGGGTAAACTTAATAGACAGCCTCACTCCATAGCCCCGACCAAGTGACTGTAGGAGAACCCCGTCGCCGACAGCATCCGTTCGGGTGCTCGCGGTAGCGGTGTTCTGCCTTGGTGCACTTCGTCGACGGTATCAGGGGTGCGGCCGCCTACTGAAGTTTGCGACGAGTATTCGATCAGGATGTCGGGAATCCTGTTGAATTGCCCGACTTCATATTGAAAAGAGTTTTCGATTTTGAGACTAAAATGCGGGGTTTATAATTGTTAGGCATGTGATATCTAAGTAATTCATTTGATTAGGCATGTGATGTCTAAAGAGGTTGCGGATTCCAACTGTTGTAGTTTTACACTTTCTTTTCTGTGACCGTAAGTGTAATATGTGATATCGCCGGTTTCGTTGCTATATGTCAACGACAATTGGGATACGCATGTTTACTTACGTTGATGACATGTGATGTTATGTGTTGCTGGATATGTTATATTGGATCGTCGTGTTTGAATAGCCGGGGGTTTTTATGTGAGATGAGTGTTTTTCATTTTCATTCATGTAAAAACTTGTATGTAATATTCTTTTATTGGGGCGCTTCCAGGTTGCGGAAGTAGTCACCGTTGATGTATATTATTTACTTTTCCGCACTAGGATAAACCCAAGGAGGGGAGCACAAGTAACCGGGTTCTGGAGTCCAGTGGGAGACCAACTCGAGGAGTCGGGTCCGGGTCTACTAACTCCAGAATTGGTAGGGTTGCTTGCCGCTCTCGTAGGGGTCTAGGGGTGTGGGTTTGGCTATTCATCACGACCGTGGAATCCGTGTTTTATACTGGCTCGTATTGAAAACACGGACGTCCTAGTATATCCAATATTTCATATGATTCTTCTGCTGCGATATCTGTGATGTGATCATGTGATGTTCTGTGATAGATACAGTATATAGTATATATGATATATTATATAGACGTTACTTATGTTTTACACCCGCGCTAGCCTTGCCCCGCTCTGTCGTTAGTTACCTAACCTAACGGTGCACGAGGGGACATCGAGGCGAATGCGGATGGCATAAGTGTACGTCGTATTTATCTGTGATGTTTAGGTACTTTAAATGACGGGACTTCATTAATGAGATTAATGAAATAAAAGAAACCTAAGATGTTGTAGAATCGAATTTCAAAATAAAACAGGTAGCTACAGTTTTTGCTTTGCACAGCGGTATATATGATATATCCTGCACCTTATTCGATAGGGAAACGACCGAGATCCCTTCACCGGGAGTGACTCCTTTAGCAATAACTGGCAGATGCTACACACTCGGTTTGTCTTTTGATTGCTTTTAAGAGTTCTGCTTTGCACAGTGATATATATGATATATCCCGCACCTCATTCGACGAGGAAAGGACCGACGATCCCTTCACCGGGAGTGACTCCTTTAGCAAAACTAGAAAAGCCTCAAAAACACTCCATTTCAAAATTCATTCGATCCTACAACGATATCAAGTTCATTACACAATAGGTTTTCAGAAAAACCTGTCGTAGCCCTCCGTCATTTCAGATAAGTACTAGTTAGTATTCATGCTACGTTTGTTGACTATGTTAAGGCGTAGTGTGCGGTAGCTAATTAGTGCTTATCTGCATAAGCATATGATGTGATTGGATTAGGGTAGTCGTGCGACTTTGTTGACTATGTTAAGGGTCGTGCGGGTGGGTTTAATTCAATCGGGAAATGACGGGTTGAACTTGACTTGCGCTTATGATTTGTTGACTATGTTAAGGTCATATAGCTGCTAGGGGCAAAATATTATCGGGAATTTCAAGTGTTGAAATTTGCAATGAGATTGCATACCTTCTATGAGATAGTTGGATCCCGATACCCGCTGCGAGTAAGAGTTACTCCTGGGAGAGTTTTACACATTACAATTAGCCGATCAAGTAGGTGTCTAGAAAAGTGTTAACGAGGTTACGCCTCTGGGAAAACGAGATTTACATTAATTAGGTTCGTGCGAAAGCACGGGGGACCTCCCTCAAAGTACCGACACTGGCCTGACTGAAAGATTGGCGAACTTGTAGTGTGTAATTAATCCCGGCTAGTCTTTCCTTTTAGGGTTTGAAGGAAGATTTGATAAAAAGCAGTGGGAGCCATCCTGATTAGATAAAATAATAAACAATCTATTCTTGCAAGTGCGCACGCTGAGTGTTTTCTTCTCTCTCTCTCCTGGTAGCGACCATATCACGCTTTAATCAAGATAATAATACGGATTATTGACCGAACCCGCTTGTTATACTGAGCTGGGGAACGTTGGTCCCGCTCCAACTTATAATTGTTATAAGACAGAGCAGGAAATTGGGGAATACCAGAATTCCCGTGCCGCCCAAACGAAGAGAGTGCATGCTGATGCATCATCTTCGGGTATGATCATTATACAGAACTGTTTCTCAGTATCCTCCGCATCCTTGGTATATGATACCGGATCAGGATCCCAGATATGTAATCTGTTACATAGGGCTACAAAAGGGTAGAAAAACTGAGAACGGGTGATAAGTTTCATGAGGCAGAAAATGGGGCAAGAGTTGCAGCCAAGTCTGTCGGTCACTGTCACCCTGTATTACCAATACATTGATTCTGAACGAATGTTATTAGATACCGAACCTGATATACAAAATCATATCAGTCTCTTTATTAGTAAAGAAATGGTAAAATTTTGTATTGTTGGATAATGTTTTGAACATTTCCTATATCAAAAGTTGATCGGTTCAGGCACGTTATCTAAAAGCATTGATGTTCTAAATCAAACCACAGTTCTTAGTATAAAGAACACACACAAGAGGAAGAGTTCAGAAATGAACGAATCCTTCTTGAGATATTGTAGACTAGGTCAGATCAATGTGACCCGACTAGCTAGAGTTACATAAAGATGCATATTTAAATTAGTTTGAATTTACATCTTGTGAAACTCGCCAGTCATGTCACAAAGATAAGATGACCATAGCTGCTCCGTTTACTGGAAACAGAGAAAGAGTTAATAAACTCTTGGGATGATACATGTTGATGTATGTAGGTCCCCTGTCTATACATACCAGGACTGGTTCTTTATACTTCATTACATTCTCTGATGATCTCTTTAGATTCAGACATATGTTCCTGTTGAAACATGAGTCCGAACCTTTTGAGATATTCACAGAATATAAGTTAGAAGTAGAGAACCAAAATATGGGTATAAGTATTATGTCCTATGATGAGATCAAGGAGGAGAATACTTGAGCACGGAATTCCTAGATTATTCTAAAGGAGAATGAGATTCTCTCTCAGCATTACTCCTCCGTATACACCATTGCACGATGGTATGTCGGGGCGGAGCAGATACACCCTATTTGATATGGTGTGCTCCATGATGAGTACTACTGAGTTACCTATTTCCTTTAGGGAGTTATGCACTTATGAAGCTGCATACCTATTGAATAGGGTTTGAATCAAATCAGTGCCTACCACTTCATATGAGATATGGAAAGGGAAGAGCCCATATCTTAAGTTAGTTAAGATTTGGGGTTGTTCGGCCTATGTCTAAAAGCAAAATCCGTACAAGCTCGAGGCAAGGTCTGTAATGTAGAACTGGAAAGGTTCCAGCTATACAAATGACAGCAGATGATTTGGTACAACCAAAGGATTCAGTAGATTGCAATGAACCTCAGCCTCTCCGCCGATCTAGTAGGGTTCCTCACCCACATGAGAGATACTTCGGTTTCTCTATGACAGTGGGAGCGAGAATTGCATCATGAGATGATGACCCAACTGGTTTCGAGCTGGCCATCAGGAGTAAGACTCTGTAAGAATGGCTGGATGCTTAGCGATCTGAGATGGAATCCTTATACACCAACAAAGTATGGACTTTGGTTGCTATATCTGAAGGGTTAAATCCCCATCAGGAGCAAGTATATCTTGAGAAGATTACTTGGTGTAGATGGAAAAGTTGAGACTTTCAAAGCTAGACTTGTTAAAGGTTTTCGTCATCGACCAGGCGTGGATAATGATAAAACCTTTTCAAGTAGCTATGCTTAAGTCCATCCAGATCCTACTTGTCACGGCTACATACCATGACTACGATATCTGGTGGTTGGGTGTCATGACTGCTTTTCTAAATGATGTTTTATAAGAGTGCGTCTATAAGTACACAGCCAGAGGGCCTCGTAGACAGTGGGAGCAGCGGAAACGTGTGCAAGATGCTTTATAGGATAAAGCAGGCATCGCGGAGTTGGAACATCTGTTTTGATGGATTAGTCAAAGAGTTTGACATCATCAAAATGGTAGATGAACCTTGTATAAACAAAAAGGTAGTAGGGAGTATGGTGGCGATTCACGTAGAGTACGTGAATAACATACTCTTGATAGGGAAGGAGCTTCCTATGCTACGCTCGATCAACCTCCGCTTATCACAATGATTCTCCATATAGGATCAAAGTGATACCTCCTAAATCCTGATTTTTGGATCTGTGAGATAGATTTAATTGGATGTTAGGATTCTCACTAGTAATAGTAAGATGGTATCAAACGGTCAAAGGGAGAATCACTGGAAGTGTTCCTAGGTGATAAAGACGACTGAATGTCAGTCGCAGGCATTGTCTTTACCCTCAGTACAGGGACGGTATGTTGGAAGAGTTCCAAGCTAGATACCGTGACATACTAGACGATAAAGGAAGGATACATCGCTACTTAAGATGCTACCAAAGAGGCTGTTTGGGTGTATATTGGTTCATGTGATGAACTACGTTCCTACCATTGTGTGACAATAGAAGTGTGGCTTTAGCCAAGGAACGCAGGTCCCATCAGTGATCCAGACATATTCTAAGGCGGTATCACTTGATCATGGAGATGGATGATCTCTAAGTGATCAAGGTTAGGAGAGTAGACTCAGAGGTTAACACGGCGGATCCACTCACGAAGGCCTATTCCCAGAGAGAGACTTTTATGGGATGGTTGAGTATGAGATACTACAACCACTGCTACAGATGGCCCTAGTGCAAGTGGGAGATTGTTTGTTATATGTATGCCCTAGAGGCCATTACTGTACATTGGATGTATATTGTAGTGGATGCTGGGACATATATAGGGATGACTTTCTTGCTCGACATGATAGTATGTTATCTGGTTGCTCTTTACCTTAACGTGTACATTGATTGTCTCTCTGTTACATGTTGGTGAAGCCCTTAGGATGTGTACTTGACTACCTGGACTATGATGCGGATCATACTAGTGGGGACATGGTAGTCCATAAGTACATCCTTGAAAGTCCCTAGTCGTGGGTGTATCGAGACGGGGCATCGATATACCAGAGTAGACTAGCGTATACCTTCTCGACCCATACAGATGGGCGATGGATGATCCCATATCCATTGGTGTTTGATATCGGAGATGATATACGGGTGCTCTGTGGAGACTGGGTACACTGGACGGACTCGCCGAGAACTCCCAGATTGTATTATACCTTACGTCAGATGGCAATTCTCTGGTGACACTGGTACAGAGTAGTCTGTTGACCCGAGATCGTCATAGAGTCTTGTGTGGTTCCCACTGTGCTTTGATTTCCACCTTACCACGTCCAAGAGGGCGTGCAAAACGGTGGTTTTTAGGTACAGTCCCAAGTCACATGGAGGCAATGAGCGATAGGAGGGGATTCGTCTCTCCCGGTATAGGGGGTTGATGTTGCGCTGTGTTCGATTGGCTATAACAGGAAATCCCTGGCCAGGGTTGCTGAGATATACTGGTAAGTGTTACCAATAGTTTCTCGAATTGTTATAGACCTCATATCGACACGACTTATCGAGCTATTGGGGTCTGACGTTTACCACCCCTAGGCAAGATATGCGACATATCAGACGATCAGACCGGACTGTACGGTAGTGTTACTGGTTGGATTCACTGGAGTGTGAGCGGGCTTGCTCGTCGATCTTCTGATTGCTCAATACCCGGGTGGCCGTTACATTTAGCAGACCGCTTGCGGCTTGTGGGCGTTTGATATGATCATCATCTGCTACCGGCGTATTGACGAGTCTTTAGAGTCCTACACAGAGGTTTCCTGGCTCAAGCGAAACGAAATAGGAGCGCATATGAGATATGTGCGGGACCGAGAATAATGCGTGTATGTGATACCCTATTCCATTCTCGCGATGAATGTATCGAATGGTTATATGCGATATAACCTAGTTATCGAATCGAGGGTTGATTCGATAAGCCGATACATTGGATATTAGTCGGTTATATGCGATATGACCGGATCATTGAATCAAGTGTTGATTTAATGATTTAATGCATAATTATGTATTTTATATATTACTTTGCATTAACTAATATTGGTTCACTTTAAATGGATTTTCTTGCTCGGATGTGCGCATTGCATATGCGATATGATTTTGTGCACTTGCTTGTATCATGTTTGATGATACATGCCTTTTGGTTAAGTGTAAAGAATTAAACCTTGGTTAATGAAATGGTTAGGGTTTACTATTTGCTTATTCATTTTATTCATTTATTTATTCTTTTGGAAAAAGAAAAGCAAATGAGAAAATGGTGGCATGTTTTGTTTTGTTCATGAAGTTTCATGAACACTTTGACTTTGTGACCATTTTGTCTCATGCTTAACCCTAACCATTCCACTTAACCCTAATTAATTCTCTACACCTAACTATGGTTGGCTTATGATAAGAATTCATTTTCTTTTCTTTTTGATATAATTCTTATCATAACATTTTCTTCTTCTTCATCATCTTCTTCCATGAAGAAAGCTTCACTTCATCAATGGTGGATTGATGAATAGAGTGAGAAATCCAATTCTAAAGTCTACCCACTTCCTATTTCTTCATCCTATACCTCTTTCCAAGTAGTAGAGTGTGTTTCCTTCACAAGTTTTCATGGCTTGGTGAAGGTGGAGCTTGATCTAGCGATGCCTCGACGTAGATCATCTTCGGCATGGACATCGACGACCTAGCTCGCCATTTCTCCGACGAAGCCGACGCTAGAGCCCGGGAATTCATTTGGACAGCGAGGGGGCTTCGTTGCGGAGCTATGGAGGTGGAGCACCGGATCTACAAAGGTTGTATTTCCATTTAAACTTTAGTTAAGTTGTTAACTAGTTTCATTTTCGCCTAAAAATCTAGCCGACGATCCGTTCTAGGGTTTCTCGGCACCGTTAAAATTTGAAATTGGCATGATCGATGCCTTGTGAGACCTCATTAGGGTGCCTAGGAACCTTTCAGGATGATCCCATATCCATCGGTGTTTGACATCAAGGATAGTGTACGGGTGCTCAGTGGAGACTGGGTACACTGGACGGACTCGCCGAGAACTCCCAGATGGTATTATACCATACGTCAGATGGCAGTTCTCCGGTGACACTGGTACAGAGTAGTCTGTTGACCCGAGATCGTCATAGAGTCTTGTGTGATTCCCACTATGCTTTGATTTCCATCATACCACGTCCAAGAGGGCGTGCAAAAAGGTGGGTTTTGGGTACAGTCCCGAATCACATGGAGGCAATGAGCGATAGGAGGGGATTCGTCTCTCCCGGTATAGGGAGTTGATGTTGTGCTGTGTTCGATTGGCTATAACCGGAAATCCCTGGCCAGGGTTGCTGAGATTTACTGGTAAGTGTTATCAGTAGTTTCTCGAACTGTTATAGACCTCATATCGACACGACTTATCAAGCTACTGGGGTCTGACGTTTACCACCCCTAGGCGAGATATGCAACATATCAGACGACGAGACCGGACTGTACGGGAGTGTTACTGTTTGGATTCACAGGAGAAGTTACAGGCTTGCTTGTTGATCTTCTGAGCGCTCAATACCTGGGTAGCTGTTACGTTTAGCTGACCGCTTGCAGCTTGTAGGTGTTTGATATGATCATCACCTACTGCCGGCGTATTGACGATTCTTTAGAGTCCTACACAGAGGTTTCTTGGCTCAGGCAAAACGGAGTAGGAGCACATATGTGATATGTGCGGGACCGAGGATAATGCGATATGTGATACCGTATTATATTCTCGGGATATTTGATATCAGCCGGGTCATCGGATCAAGTGTTGATTCGATGAATCGGTACGGATAAATATTAGTCGGTTATATGCGATATAGCCGGATTGTCGGATCAAGTGTTGATTCGATAATTTAATGTATAATAATATATTTGATATATTAAATTACATTAACTAATATTTGCTCACTAAAAGATTCTTTTTCTCACTCGGGTAATACATTGATATATATGCGATATATGTTAATTGTATTATTTTATTTTGTTACGATAAATATTATATATGTGATATATAATATTGTAACATGATATGATAAATAATTCAACTTAATTAGTGGAGTTTAAACATGATTAGGGTTTGGATTAGGGTTAAACTTTCTAGATGTTTCTAGAAGGTTTTCTTTTTGTTTTGTGAAAGATATTTGTGTGTGACTCATTCTTAACTCAACCCAAACCCTAACCCTTGGTTAATTCTCTACAATGGTTAAGTGAACCATGGTTGCATAATTGATCATGATCTCCTTTTCCTATTCATCACAAAAAGGATTATCAATATTGTTCATCATCTTCTTCCTTCTTTTTCTTTTCTTGAAATGGTTTCTTGCTTTGATTTTTGTGATGGATAAATATGAGAAAAAGATAAATAAAGAGAGCAAAAATCCTACTTCATCATTCTTATCTTCCCTTGCCATTTAGATGAGGGTGTTCACATCATTTCATGAGTGTTAGCTTGTGTTAAAGAAACTTAAAGATAGATCATCTTAGTATCGAAGATCGGAAGCAAAGGTTGCGTCTTTCTCTTCGTAGAACCTCTCGAGAGTCCGGATCCCGATGATCGCAGCGAAGGGACCACAACACGGAGCATATGAAGTGAAGGACCGGATCTACAAAGGTTGTAATCCCTCTCACTTAGTGTTAAAGTGTTTAGCATGCTTGTTTTCGCCTAATCTCTAGTTTAAAGTTCCGTATTCGGGTTGTTCGGCACGGCTAAATTTTAAATCGGGCATGGTTGATGCCTCGTAGACCCTTGTGCGCGTGCCTAGCAACCCTACACTACAGACTAACCTGTACCAGTGTCACCAGAGAACTGCTATCCGACAATAGATATAATACCATCTAGGAGTTCTCGGCGAGTCCGTCCAGTGTACCCAGTCTCTACTGAGCACCCGTATACCTTCTCTGATGTCAAACACCAATGGATATGGGATCATCCATCGTCCATCATATGGGTCGAGAAGCGTATACGCTAGTCTACTCTGGAGTATCGATACTCTGTCTCGTTACTCCCACGACTAGGAACAATCTAAGGATGTACTTACCGACTACCTCTGCCCCACTAGTATGATCTGCATCATAATCCTGGTAGTCAAGTACTCATCCTAAGGGCTTTATCAACATGTAACGGAGAGACAATAAGTGTACATGTTAAGATAAAGTGCAACCAGATAGCATACTATCATGTCGAGCAAGAAAGTCCTCCCTATATATGTCCAAGCATCTACTACAATATACATCGCATGTACAGTAATGGCCTCTAGGGCATACATATAACTAACAATCTCCCACTTGCACTATGGCCATCTGTTGTAGTATCCCATACTTAACAATTTAGCAGTGGTTGTAGTATCCCATACTCAACCATCCTATAGAAGTCTCTCTAGAGAAAGGCCTTTGTGAGTGGATCCGCCGTGTTATCCTTCGTGTCAACTCTCCTGACCTCGATCCCTTGGAGATCAACTATCTCCCTCATCAGGTGATATTTGCTTCAGAATATGTCTGGAACGCTGATGGGACCAGTGTTCCTAAGCCAAAGCTATAACTCCATTGTTTTCACAATAACAGTTATTGGACGCTCAATGGTAGGAACCTTGTTCATCTCATGAACAAGTAATGTACAGAAAGCCACTTTGGCAGCATCGATGGTAGCAATATATTCAACCTTTATCGTCTAGTAAGTCACAGTATCTAGCTTGGAACTCTTCCAACATACTGTCCCTCCATTAAGGATAAAGACAATTCTTGCGACTGACTCTCAGTCGAACTTATCACTCTGGAAGCTGGAACCAAAAACTTTCTTTTAGTGCTTCTCAAGTACTTAAGAATGTCCTCCACAGCTGTCCAGTAATTCTCCCAAGATCCGATTGATTCCTGATCACTACACATAGTGAGTCATCTATATCTGGTCTGGTACATAACATCGCACACTCTGATAGAGCCTACTGCCGAAGCATAGGGTATCCCTTGCATGTGGGCTCTCTCCAAATCAGTCTTGGAAGACATCTTTTTGGAGAGAGTGATTCCTGAGTAAGTGGACGAACCGCCACGCTTAGAATCGTCCATACTAAACCCCTTTAGTATGGTGTTAATGGACCTGGATTTGGGACACTCCCAACATCCACTTAGATCTATCTCATAGATCATAATCCACAAGATGTAGTAGGTATCATCCAGATCTTCCTTTGAGAATCATCGTGATAAAAGGACCTTGACCGAGTGTAGCATAGGAAACCATTTCCTATCAAGAGTATGTCATCTACGTACAATACATATAAGAGAACTTCACTCTCTATAACCTTCTTGTGTATACAAGGTTCATCTACCATTTTGATGAAGTCAAACTCTTTGACTGTCACATCAAAACAGATGTTCCAACTCCGCGATGCTTGCATTGATCCTGATGGACTTAAGCATAGCTTTGAAAGTCTTAACTTTTCCATCTACACCGAGAATCTTCTCAAGATCCATTTGCTCCCAATGGGTTTTACCCCTTCAGGTGCAACATACAAAGTCATATTTTGTTGGTGTACATGGATTCCACCTTTGATCGCATAGCATCCAGCCATTTCACTGAGTCGCTACTCTTGATGGCCTGTCTGAACCTAGTTGGGCCATCATCTCATGATGCAATCCTCGCTCCCACTGTCATCGAGAAGACCGTAGTATCACTTAAGTGGATGATGAATCCTACCAGATTCACGGAGAGGCTGAGGTTCGTTGGAGACAATTGAATCCTTTGGTTTCACCAAATCATCAGCTGTTAGTTTGTCTAGCTCGAACTTCTTCCAGTTCTACCTCATGACCACAAATTTCTTTACAAGAAATTCCCTTTCTTAAAAGGTGGCATGCTGAGTAACAAAACACCTTTTTCTCCTCATTTAGGTAGAAGATATACCCTCACTAATGTTTGGGATATCTTAACAAACTTATACAGAACTGACCTTGCCTCGAGCTTGTTTAGATTCTGCCTTTCAACATAGGCCGGACAAACCCATATCTTAACTCGTTTAAGACATGGACTCTTCCCATTCCATATCTCATATGTAGTGGTAGGCCCTGATTTGGATGGAACCCCATTCAATAGGTATGCAACTTCTCAAGTGCATAACCCTAAAAGGAAATAGGTAACTCGGCAGTACTCATCATAGAGCGCGCCATATCTCATAGGGTGCGATACCTCCGTCCCGATACACCGTTGTGTTGTGGTGTACTCGAAGGAGTAAGCTGAGAGAGAATCACATTCTCCTTTAAGAAAATCCAGGAACCCCATGCCCAAGTATTCTCCCCCCCGATCACATCGAAGGACTTAATACTTTTACCCGTCTGATTCTTTAACTTCAAGCTTATATTCCTTGAATTTCTCAAAAGTTTCAGACTCGTGTTTCAACAGGAACACATTTTCGAATCTTGAGAGATAGACGATGAATGTAATGAAGTATCAAGAACCAACCTTGGCATATGTAGACATCGGACCGTATACATCATCATGTATCTGTCCCAAGAGTTCACTAACTCTTTCTCTGTTTCCAGTAAACGGAGTATTGGTCATTTTACCTTTGTGACAAGACTGTCAAGTATTATAAGATGAAAATTTGAGCAGATTCTCATATTCATCCTTATGTAACTTAGCTGGTCGTGTCGCATTGGTATGACCTAGTATACAATGCTACAAGAAGGATTCGTTCTTTTCTGAACTACTCTTTTTGTGTGTGTTCTATATACTTTGAACTGTGGTTTGATTTAGAACGTATATGCCATTTCATAACGTGCATGATCCAATCAACTCTTGATTCAGGAAAATGTTCACAACATTATCCTCCAAAACAGAATTATATCCTTCTTTAACTCATTAAAGAAACTGATGTAATGTTGTATATCAGGTTCGGTATTTAATAACATTCGTTTAGAATCAATGTATTAATACAAGGTGATATCTGCCAACTTGCCAGGAGTCGTCTATTCTAAAACACCTTTAGAATACTATCTAAGTACCCGAATTGGGAAACTACCCAAATCTAGATCTAAAACCATAGATCTAGTAACCAGAATGCCTGATATAATATCCAAATCCTATGTGGAGAAACCACTGTGTGACAATCACAGTATAACCGATCGTAGTATAGGAATTTCACTTCCTATAACGTGTATGTCATCCAAATACTAGGACATCACACCCTACTACCTTCTCAACAGATCCATCTCATATTCTGAAGAAGTCAAAGCCTATGACTGTCACATCAAAAATATATGATCTATCTCCGCTATATTTGCTTTAGTCTATAAATAGATATAAGCTACTTGTCCACCATGCTTCCGCTGCTCCCACTGACTACGACAACCCTCTGGCAGAGTCATATATACGTGCACTTCTAAAGCTAGTTTAGAACGACACTATACTCATCCTCCTGCCGGGTCTCATAGTCTAGAACAGCAGTAATGACAAGTCTGGGTAAACAAGAACCTCCCTGTCACCGTCTTTGAGAATACCAAAGTACCTCTCGGGTGCCTGAGGTTATCCACCATATCTGCGGAGTGGCTAACGGAATGTCTAACTTGATTGAATCTTTTGGTCCTATTAAATTTTTAGTAATCGTCTGTGGTTTTGGAATCACTTCCAGTTCTACAATACTCCCAGTACTGTTTTCTGAAAAAGTCTATTTTACTAAAACTGTGGCGAGTCAAGAACAATATAACTATTGATCTTCCAGATAGTAGAAAGTTAACCTTCGTCAAAGCCCGGGTTAACCCACAAACTGCCATTACAGAAACGTGCCTTGAGTTATCTAGAGTCTGGTTTTAAGCATAAGCCGGACAACTCCATAGACCTTAGCATCGTTAAGATATGAGCCATTCTATATACAATATAGAAATAGAGGCATTGATTTAATTGGAACCAGATTCAAATCATGCAGCTGTCTCCAGTGCATGTCAACTAAATGGAGAGAGGCCGATCAACATTACTCAACTTAGGAGTGCATCCAAACATGAGTAACCTGAAAGAGAAACAAGTTTCTCAAAACCATTACTATCAACTGAATACCAAACATAAGTATCTACATCTTCGATCACCTTGAAGAATCCTGATACTTGCAACACCTGGTTCTCTACTTTATTCTTGTACTTATAACTTCTCAAAACTTAGACTTTGAATTTCTACGAAACACATGTCTAAAACTTGAGAAGTCACAAGTAAACAAAATAGAGTACGAGGACCAACCCCTCTGTCCTAATGGACACTGGACAACATACAATACTTTGTATAAGTCCCCCGAGTTTAATAACTCAAACCCTGTGCGTCGTAGGTTGAAAACTGTACTATGGTTATGAAGAATTACACCGCTGTTGAATGCTCCTTACCTAACCATCAACTGATATAGGTAAATGTCATGGACATACTTTCAAAAATTTATATCTCACTTTATAAAATAAAAGTATAGATATATCAGTTTGAAATTGGTGCATAACGATGGATATTCAAAACCAAATATTTTCCATCAGGAAAACCCCCAGGTGATTTCCTCAAATATCACCAATTACAACGAATTCCGATATAATGAGGATGATCACCTAATTCCCAATAACTTACTCCCACTCATCATCTGTAAAACCATACAGATGTGAGAATGAAACCTGGTAAATACATACCCTGGAATAAGGATCTAATTGGGAAATCGGTTTTCTATTAACAACGCATAGTGAATCTGAAACATGAAAACGTTTCGAAGGGATATCCGGGTATTCCTAGTAATGCCTCTTCCATTATCAGATTCATGACTGTAACCGTATATTTCCTTGCCATCTCTCCAAATTCCTTTATTTGTCTTTACTCATTACCTTCTGTACACCACACTTAGGGTAATTGATTTTCTTCCTTCTCTACCGTTGGGCACCAGCCTATGGTTTGGAAGAAGACTATCCAATAAGCATAATAGGTGTACTCTCCTAATCCTAGGAGCCCTCGCAACCTGAGAGAAGGTAAAGATAAAAGACAACTGAATAAACCTTATTCTATTTCTCCAGAACCAGAATCCATTCTCGAGCTGGAACAAGTTCCATTGAGTTCGTATATAACCATACGATGGATTATCCAATAACTGTGGATCTTCGTAGTGATACGGGGTGATCTGGAGAAATTCAAAGGTGAAATAGGAGTGGCGATGATATACGCGGTTTGGTCGTGAATGATAGCAGTTGCAATTTACTTTTCCCTCTTTCTAATCCCTTTATTTGTCTTTACTTATTACCTTCTGTACACCACACTTAGGCTAATTGGTTTTCTTCATTCCCTACCTTCTGGAACCTGCCTATGGTTTGGAAGAAGACTATCCGATAAGCGCAGTAGGTGTACCCTCTCCTAATCCTAGGAGCCCTCACAACCTTAGAGATGGTAAAAGGAAAAGACAACTGAATAGTCCTATTCATTTTCTCCAGATCCGGAAACCATCCTCGAATCTGAAACAAGTTTCTTCGAGTTCGTATGTAACTATATGATGGTCATATACAATAAGTGTGGATCTTCGTAGTGATACGGAATGTTCCGGAGAAAAGCAAAAGGTAAAAGTAGGAGTGGCAATGAAGTATGCAACTCTGACAATCCTAAAGTCGGTGTTTTAAGAAAGTTCGGTTAACTTGGTCACTGAGTTATAGTGTAGGGTCGGGCCATGGTCGCTGCCAAAGAGTGAGAGAAAAGAAACACTCTACGTGCACTCTAACCTAGATCATAATGGTTAATCACTTTATCTAATCAGGATGTCTCCCACTGTATCCTCAAATTCTCCTCCAAACCTGAAAGAAGAATTAATCGGGATCATCTAAATTCACCCAAGGAGTAAACCAACTCATCAGTGGGTATCGGGATCCAACTATCATCGTATGATAACCCGATGGAATCCACTCACGTTATCACACTCCAGAAGGTATGCGCATGCTTGGCAAGTTTCCTGTATGTTTGAAACTCCCGATGTGATTTTTACCCCATGCTCTTATGACCTTGACTAAGGCCAACAAATCATAAGTCACATGTCAAGTTTTACCCATCATTGTCCAGGTTAATTTTAACCCACCCGTACTTGCCCTTGACTAAGGCCAACAAGGCTGTACGACTGTCCCAAACCAACACATCTATCTATGCAACAGAAAATTAACAAATAGCTACCATACACTATGCCTTGACTAAGGCCAACAAACATAGCATGAATACTAAGTGCTACCCGTCTGAAATGACGGAGGGCTACGAATGGTTTTTGGCGAAAAACTTTTAATGTAATGAACTTGATATCGTTGAAGAAACCGGATAGCTTTTTACAGAAATATAGTGGCGAAAACCTTTGATAAAGAGGTCACTCCCGGTGAAAAGATCTCGGCTCTTTCCCCGTAGAATGAGGTGCAGGATATTCCAAACTGAATACCGCAATGCAAAGAAAAAAGTAATCGACAATAGTGAAGTTATAACCCTGACGCAAACTTCTGCCCAAGGGGTCACTCCCGATGAAGGGATCTTGGCCCTTGCCTCATCGAATGAGGTGCTGGATATTCATAACCGAATACCACTGGGCAAAACAGAAGAAAACGTCTTTGCAATAACAGCTTTTTGAAAATTGTTCCAACAACATCGAATAGGTTTGTTTTCTTTATATTGATCTGAATCATCGCTGTCCCATCAATTTATCACACCACAATAGAACGAAAATATGATGTACGTGTTAGTTATGTATATGCCCTAGAGGCCATTGTTGTACATATGATGTATATTATAATGGATGCTTGGATATATATAGAGAGGACTTTCTTGCTCGTCATGATAGTATGCTATTTGGTTTTCCTTTATCTAAACATGTTGACTTATATTAGTTTACTGTCTTACTCTCACATGTTGATAAAGCCCTTAGGATCTGTACTCGACTACTGGGACTATGATGAGATCATACTAGTGGGGCCATGGTAGTCGATGAGTACATCATATAACTGTTCCTAGTTGAGGGTGTGTCGAGACAGGGCATCGATATACCAGAGTAGACTAGTGTATACGCATCTTGACCCATATGATGGGCGATGGATGATCCCAATTCCATCGATGTTTTGACATCAGAGATGGTGTACGGGTGGTCAGTGGAGACTGGGTACACTGGACGGACTCGCCGAGAACTCCCAGATGGTGATACACCTTACGTCAGATGGCAGTTCTCCGATGACACTGGTACAGGGTAGTCTGTAGATCCGAGATCGTCATAGAGTCTTGTGTGATTCCCACTGTGCTTTGATTTCCACCTTACCACGTCCAAGAGGGCGTGCAAAACGGTGGCTTTTGGGTGCATTCCCGAATCACATGGAGGCAATGAGCGATAGGAGGGGATTCGTCTCTCCCGGTATAGGGAGTTGATGTTGTGCTATGTTCGATTAGCTATAACTGGAAGTCCCTGGCCAGGGCTAATATAGAGATTTACTGGTAAGTGTTACCAGTAGTTTCTCGACCCGTTATGAGCCTCACATCGACACGACTTATCGGTTACTGGGGTCTGACGTACAACACCCCTAGACTAGATATACAACATATCAGACGAAGAGACCGGACTGTTCGAGAGTGTTACTGATTGGATTCATAGGAGAATGTACAGGCTAGCTTGTTGATCTTCTGATCGCTCAATACCTGGGTGGCTGTTACGTTTAGCTGACTGCTTGCAGCTTGTGGGTGTTTGATATGATCATCACCTGCTACCGGCGTATTGACGATTCTTTAGAGTCCTACACAGAGGTTTCTTGACTCAGGAAAAACGGAGTAGGGGCACGTATGTGATATGTGCACGACCGAGGATAATGCGATATGAGATACCGTATTATATTCTCGCGATATTTAGATATGAGCCGGGGCATCGGATCAAGTGTTGATTCGATGAATCGGTATATGATATATTAGTCGGTTATATTCGATATAGCCGGATTGTCGGATCAAGTGTTGATTCAATAATTTAATGTATAATAATTTATATGATATATTGCATTACATTATCTAATATTGGCTCGCTTTATTATTTCATTTTCTCACCGGGTAATACATTGATATATATGCGATATATGTTAATTGTATTAATTTCTTTTGTTACAAAATATATTATATATGTGATATATAATATTGTAACATGATATGATTACTAATGCAACATGTTTAGTGGAGATTAAATAAGGTTAGGGTTTGAATTGGGTTATTTCTTTCATGAACCTTCTAGAAGGTTTTCTTATGTCATGAGCTAAGATATTATGGTTGATATTTTCTAGTGACTCATTCTTAACCCAACTCAAACCCTTAGCCTTAGTTAATTCTCTACATGGGTTAGCCTTATCATAGTTGACCATGGTTACATTATTAATCATATATCATTTCATTATTCATCACAAAAGGAATTAATTCATTGTTCATCTTCTTCTTCAACCTTGAGCTTTGAGAAAGCTTTCTAGGTTTTCTTTATGTGATGATTTTTTGTGAGAATTTGATATAAAAAGAAAGCATAAATACTACTCCATCATTCTCATCTAATCTAGCCTATTAGATTAGGGTGTTCACCTCATTAGAGAGAGAGAGCTTGAGTTATAGAAACTTCGAGGTAGATCATCGGAGAAAAGGAAGACTACAAACTAGCATGGATCGTTCGAGTTGTGGAGCCTCTCTTGAGTCCGGGAGATCGTGGATCGCGGCGAAGGGACTTCTACTTGGAGCTTATGAAGCGAAGGAGCGGACTACAAAGGTTGTAATCCCTCACTTTTAGATGTAAAAATGTTTACTTGCATGTTAAACCCTAATTATGTAGCAAAGATCCCGGCTTTGGGTTGTTCGACACGTCTAAATTTTTATTTGGGCATGGTTGATGCCTTATTAACCCTTGTAAGAGTGCCTAGTAACCCTACAGTGGTATCAGAGCCTAGCTAGAGCATTAGGCGACGTGTTTACGAAGTTAAAAGTCCGATCGAACCCCGATACGTCGAAAATGACCCCCTCTCTGGAAATTTTGTAAAAATGTGATTTTTTTTCTGCATTAAAAATACTCAAAAAAATCAGCAGGGAATTCTAAGAGTTTCTGTGCAAAACGACACCAAAATTCCACTAAAGGGCCGTGGAACCGCGGTCGTACCATGCCTTCTGCGGCGGTTCCGCGGCAGCACAGTAGAATTAGGGTTAGCTTTTTGGTACAGTACATCCGTAGGTATTTGTAGCTGCTTCTGGGTATTTTTAATCTGACTCAAGTGTTGAGTGTTCTGGGGATTATTTTGAATTCGATGATTCGATCGGAAAATTTAATTTTATTCTGTTTTCCGGATATTTTAGAAACTGTTAAAATGTTTGAACGGATATCATTAACTCACTTTTTCTCGACACGAAAAACTTTCAAGTGTTGAATTTTTGTTGAGTTTAAATCTTTTAGAAAAACGCACAAGTAACACGGTGGACCCTCTAGAAGAACACAAACCTTAACTCGATTATGTGACCGTCTGAACTGCCTCTAAACCTAAGGGTTTGGGGCAGTACGGCGTGCCACATGTGAGGCGTTGGCTTGACCCTTCTACGGCTGGACCATTGGTACTGTGACATATTCTGGGATTATTTGAACTCCACTCAAGTGTTGAGCTATTTAGGAAATCTTGAGTATTTGATTATCCGATCGGAAAGTTTAATACTGTCTATTAATCTGGAATGTGATACAATATGTGGAATTCATATAGTTAGGCATGTAATGCGAAGTATGTGATATTTCGGATTTACGATGTCTAAAGAGATTGTGGATTCCAAATTTTGTAGTTTTACACTTTCTTTTCTGTGACCGTAAGCGTAGTATGTGGTGTATCGCCGGCTTCGTTGCTATACATCAACGACAATCGGGATACGCATACTTGCTTACGTTGATGATATGAGATATTATGTGTTGCTGTGATATGTTGTATTGGATCGTCGTGTTCTGAATAGCCGGAGGTTTTATGTGAGATGAGGGTTTCTAATTTTCATTCATGTAAAATTCATTTGTATGTAATATTCTTTTATTGGGGCACTTCCGGGATGAGGTTGATGTCACCAGTTTATATTATTTACTTTTCCGCATTAGGTAGACCCAAGGAGGGGAGCACAAGTAACCAGGTTCTAGGGTCCAGTGGGAGGCCATCTCGAGGAGTCGAGACCGGGTCTCCTAACCCTAGAATTGGCAGTGTTTCTTGCCGCTCTCGTAGGGGTCTAGGGATGTGGGTTTGGCTATTCATCACGACTGTGGAATCCGTGTTTTATACAGGCTCGTATTAAAACACGGACATCCTAGTATATCCAATATTTCATATATGTTCTTCTGCTGCAATGTTCTGTGATGAGATCATATTACTGCCTGAGACGAATACTTATACTATATATATGCTGATATATAAGTATTACTGCTTTCGTTTCTTCTGTGATGTTTAGGAAGCATAAGCTGATGGGTTTTTATTAATGAGATTAATAAAAGAAAAGAAACCTAAAATATGTTGTAGAATTAAAACTTTATAAAAAGGGTAGCTACAGTTTTGCTTTGCATAGCGGTATATATGATATACCCTGCACCTTATTCGATGAGGAAAGAGCCGAGATCCCTTCACCGGGTGTGACCTCTTTAGCGAAACTGGCAGATGCTACAAACTCGCGGTTTAGTTTTTGACAGCTTATATAGTTCTTGCTTTGCACAACGGTATATATGATATATCCTGCACCTTATTCGATGGGGAAAGAGCCGAGATCCCTTCACCGAGAGTGACCTCTTTAGCGAAAGTAGAAAAGCCTCAAAGACACTCCTTTTCAAAATCACTTGTTTCTACAACGATATCAAGTTCATTATGCTCATGGTTTTCTGAAAAACCTGCGTAGCCCTCCGTCATTTCAGATAAAGACCATTTAGTATACGTACTACGTTGTTGGCCTGCGTCAAGGCTTAGTGTGCGGTAACTAACTAGTACTTATCTGTAACATGAGATGTGATTGGATTAGGGTAGTCATACAACTTTGTTGGCCTGCGTCAAGGGTCGTACGGATGGGTTTAATTCAATCAAGAAATGTACGGGTTGAACTTGACCAACGGACTATGGTTTGTTGGCCTGCGTCAAGGTCATAGAACGCTAGGGGCAAAAGTATTAATGGGAATTTCAAGTGATGAAATTTGCAATGAGATTGCATACCTCCTATGAGATAGTTGGATCCCAATACCCACTGCGAGTAAGAGTTACTCCTGGGAGATAAAAGGCTTATTCGACCTAGCGTGTCTCCGTGGGGTGCTCCTATCCTGTTCGTCAAGAAGAAAGACAGCAGTTTGCGCTTGTGCATTGATTACTGCCAGCTGAACAGGGTTACCGTACGGAACAGATATCCCTTACCACGTATCGATGATTTGTTTGACCAGCTTCAGGGTGCAGGATACTTTTCTAGGATTGACTTGCGATCGGGTTACCATAAGTTGCGGGTGCGGCAGGAGGATATTCCGAGGACGGCTTTTCGCATACGTTACGGGCACTATGAGTTTTTGGTGATGTCGTTCGGACTCACCAATGCACCAGCCGCGTTTATGGACTTGATGAACCGCATTTTCAGGCCGTATATAGATCTGTTCATCATCGTGTTTATTGATGACATTTTGGTGTATTCCCGGAGCCGAGAGCAGCACTTGCGGATCACATTACAGACTTTGAGGGAGCACCGGCTGTTCGCGAAATTATCTAAGTGCGCGTTTTGGATTGACAGCTTTGATTTCTTAGGTCACGTGATTTCGAGAGATGGTATATGTGTGGACCCGAAGAAGATCGAGGCCGTTCAGCATTGGCCCAGACCAGCATCAGTTACGGAGATCCACAGCTTCCTAGGCCTTGCTGGATACTACCGACGATTTGTTCAGGACTTCTCCTGTATTGCTGCACCATTGACCGGGTTGACCCGGAAGGGAGTTCCTTTTGATTGGACCGAGGCGTGCGAGCATAGCTTCCAGCAGTTGAAGACTCGTCTGACTACTGCACCAGTGTTGTCGTTGCTTTCGGGATCAGGTGGATTCATGGTTTATTGCGACGCTTCTCAAGTGGGACTAGGTTGTGTATTGATGCAGCACAACAGGGTTATTGCGTATGCTTCTCGGCAGCTGAAGACACATGAACAGAACTATCCTGCGCACAATTTAGAGATGGCTGCAGTGGTGTTCGCACTCAAGATCTTGAGACATTACCTATACGGCGAGTCGTGACAGATATTTACGGACAATAAGAGCTTGAAGTACATATTTCACCAGTGAGACCTGAATCTGAGACAGCGCCGTTGGATGGAGCTGGTGAAAGACTATGATTGCGAGATCCTTTACCATCCGGGCAAGGCGAACGTGGTGGCAGATACTTTGAGTCGGAGGCCCGGAGGTAGTTTGTCCTGTTTGAGCGCCATGCAGAGGCAGTCGTTAGCAGATTGGCAAATTCTATGCGACAGCCGAGTGCAGTTTGAGTTCACTCCGACAGAGGGACAGCTTGCGCATATTAGTCCACGTCTGCAGTTGCTTGACTGTATTCAAGAGGCACAACCCAGTGATGACCGTCATTCAGAGATCATAGAGCAGGTTTGGCAGGGCAGAGTTTCCGAGTTCGTGATCGATGATCAGGGGGTACTAAGATTTGGGACTCGATTATGCGTACCAAATTCTGAGGGACTGCGGCGTGAGATTCTTGAGAAGGCCCATAGATCGATATATAGCGCTCATCCCGGATCCACCAAGATGTACCACGATTTACGAGATGTTTATTGGTGGGACGGAATGAAGAAGGACGTCACAGATTTCATGTCGAGATGCTTGACTTGTCAGTAAGTCAAGGCCGAGCACGAGAGGCCCGCGGGAGAGTTGCAGCCTTTGCCCATTCTGGAGTGGAAATGGGAGCAGATTTCTATGGACTTCATTGTGGGTATACCCAGGTCCAGTCGAAGGTAGGACTCCATTTGGGTGATCGTGGATCGTTTGACGAAAGCGGCTCACTTCCTTCCAGTGAAGACCACTTTCGGTTTTGCTCAGTATGCCCGGATTTACATCGATGAGATCGTACGGTTGCATGGCGTCCTGACTTGTATTGTGTCCGACCGAGGCACCCAGTTTACCAGACGACTATGGTAGAGACTTCAGGAGGCGTTGGGCACCCGATTGAGTTTCAGCACAGCATTTCATCCGCAGACCAACGGCCAGTCAGAGCGGACTTTTCAGACTCTCGAGGACATGCTCCGAGCGTGCATTTTAGACTTTGGAGGTAGCTGGGATCATCATTTACCATTAGTGGAGTTCTCCTACAACAACAGCTTTCAAGATACTATTCAGATGACACCTTTCGAGGCCTTGTATGGAAGGAAATGCAGATCGCCCATCTGTTAGACAGAGCTTAGCGAGAGTAGTATATTGGGGCCACAGATTGTTGAGGAGACGACCGCGAAGATACAGTTGATTCGAGACTGGATGAGAGCGGCTCAGAGCAGGCAGAAATCGTATTCGGACAGACGCCGTCACCGACTAAAGTTCGCAGTTGGCGATCATGTTTTTCTGAGGGTCTCTCCGATGAAGGGCGTGATGCGATTTGGGCGAAAAGGAAAGCTTAGTCCCAGATTTGTGGGTCCCTTTGAGATCCTCGAGCGTGTCGGCGCAGTTGCGTATCGTTTGGCTCTTCCACCCAGCTTTCCTGATGTTCACCCCATCTTCCACGTTTCGATGCTCCGCAAGTACCTTCACGACCCTTCTCATGCGATTCAGTACCCGACGGTCTAGCTGGAGCTTGACCTTTCTTTTGCAGAGCATCCGTTGGTCATCCTGGATTGGTAGGTGAAGAAATTGAGATCGAAGATTATACCGACCGTCAAGTTCCTTTGGCATAGCCCGAGCAGTGAGGAGGTCACCTGGGAGACCGAGGACGAGATGAGGAAGAAATATTCCCATCTCTTTGAAGGTATGCGTAGCTAGTTTTTTTTAAATTCGGAGACCGAATTTCTTTAAGGGGGGAAGATTGTAACGCCTTGAAAAGTCGTTTTGATATTTTTCCGAAAATCGGTAAATAATTGGTATTTTTCGTAAATCGCCTTTATAACTATTTTTCAATATAGGCCTAATTATACCTAATTTGGATAGGTAATTGCTAGTATTTAGTACCTAATTTTCGGCTTTGGGTTGTTCGGCACGTCTAAAATTTTATTCGGGCATGTTTGATGCCTTATGAACCTTCATAAGAGTGCCTAGGAACCCTACACAAATTCTCCTCCAAACCTGAAAGTAGAATTAGCCGGGATCACCCGAAGAGTAAACCAACTCATCAGTGAGAATCGGGATCCAACTATCATCGCATGATAACTTGATGGAAGCCACTCAAGTAATCACACTCCAGAAGGTATGCGCATACTTGGCAAGTTTCATTATGTTTGAAACTCCCGATGTAATTTTTGCCCCATGCTCTTATGACCTTGACGAAAGCCAACAAATCATAAGTCACATGTCAAGTTCTGCCCGTCATTGTCCAAGTTAATTTGAACCCACCCGTACATACCCTTGACGAAAGCCAACAAGGTAATACGACTGTCCCAAACCAACACATCTATCTATGCTATAAATGAATACCCCAGCAGTCACCAAGCACTATGCCTTGGCGAAAGACAACAAACATAGCTTGAATACTACTGACTATCCATAAGATACGACGGAGGGCTACGACTGGTTTTTGGCGAAAAAACCTTTAACGTAATGAACTTGATCTCGTTGAAGGAACATGATAGCTTTTTATAAAATATAGTGACGAAAACCTTTGCTAAAGAGGTCACTCCCGGTGAAGGGATCTCGGCTCTTTCCTCGTGGAATGAGGTGCAGGATATTCCAACTGAATACCGTGATGCAAAGCAACTTGTAATCGACTATAGTGAAGTTATTACCCTGACGTAATCTTCTGCCCAAGGGGTCATTCCCGGTGAAGGGATCTCGGCCCTTGCCTCGTTGAATGAGGTGCAGGATATTCCAACTGAATACCGCTATGCAAAACAAAAGTAAACATCTTTGTAATAACACCTTTTAAAATTTGTTCCAACAACTTCAAATATAGGTTTGTTTTATCCTTGTATTGATAAGAATCAATGCAGTCCCATCAATCAATCACACCAGAAAAGAACGAAAAAAAATGTACGTATATGCCATCCGCATTCGCCACTGGGTCCCGTCATCACCCGTTAGGTTACTTAACTAACGACAGAGCGAGGGCTGGACTAGCACGGGTGTAAAATATATACAACATCTAATAGTATATATACCAATATACAATAATCGCTCCAGGCGTGATAATATGCAACATTACAGAAACGTAATAAGCATCACAGAACAATACAGATAATCTGGGATCCCCGGGTTTCACAGAGCCGCTGCTGAAACCCGACGTTCCTCTGGTCGTGTGGATAGCCTGTGCAATGAAACCTAGACCCCTATGGATGCAGCAAGTTACCCGCCAAAACCTGAAGCGAGGTAGTCCCCACAGCATAATGAATGGAACACCCGGCACTTCACGGAATCCGGTAAATTGAGCATCCCTCCTTGGGTCAACCTGTATCCCCTACGAGTGCGGCGAATAGTCTGCCAATTCTAGAGTGAGGTCCCTCTGCCTCTCAAAGCCATGAGATACGGACCCGTTGCCCTCCAAAACCCGGCTATCCGTGCACTCAGGAAAAGGCTCCAGATTCTACCCTAGGTCAAATTGGATAATTTTGCACATGCCAGGGGTCTAATTTACTGGAGATGGGGCTACAGAACCAATACGAGGCAGATTGGTCCAGGTCTAGCCGCAAATTATGGCCAAAGGGATTAAATCTGCGGCCATGGTTAGGAGTTAGGGGCTAGGGTTTTTGTGGTAGCTTCCTGGGTGCCTGCACATCTCTCTGTATTTGCAAAATAATTTTCAGAGTCTCGGGGTGATAGCAGATTTCATATAACCCTCACAGATTCCACAATTTCCCGATATCGGCTTTTCTAAATCCGTATTCCGGGTTTCTAGTCTCTGGTTTAGGTCTTAATTCTAGCACTAGGGGGTTTGTATGGCCTCTACCGAGCTTAATTGCTCACCACAACTCTCAATTTCCAATAACCCTAACTAGAATTTTCATACCCTCACTAAACATTACTATATCGGTTTAAAGTTAATATGGAAGTGAAACCAATAGGAAAACTAAGCTAGTGGTTCAGAAAATACCTCATTTGGAAACTCAAGAAAATTCTTGAGTTGCCCCACGTGGCCAAAACCTTTCCTTTCTTGGTCCAATGTGTTTCCTTTGAGCTTGAGCATCGTTTTTGTGAGATGAGGGTGGGGTTTTGAGTTTCTTAGCATGGAGTTTTTGGGGAGATGAAGAGGGGGGAGAGGGGCAGCAGCAGCAGCAGGAGGAGGAGGGTGAGGAATGAGTGAAGAATGAAGAGGAATGGCCAAGTAAACACACCCTCACCTTTCTCTCTCTCACCCATACCCATTATTCTATTCTTTTCTTTTCTCATTCTCTCTAATTAACAACCATGCAAGAATGCTATAATAAAACATGTAGGAAAGCCATGAGAATATGTAACAAGTGTAAAAATGGAATGGTGCATGTTTTGCACAAAACCCGCTTAAAAACCGATTAGCGATTTTTAATCGCGATTAGCACTAAATTAGCATATAATTACTCATAAAAACTTAAAATTTGCATAATTCACATAAAACACCCTCTTTCTAGTAATTTCTATAATTTTCCAAATTTTTCCCTATTTATCGGTATTTAATTATACCGAAATATTAAAATATTCATTAAAATTAATATTAAATTATAAAAATTCCCAAAAAATAATATTTTAGTTTTTTGAAATGTTACAAGATGTCTCCTAAGACTGATTTGGAGAGAACTCGCATGCAAGGGATACCTTATGCTTCGGCAGTAGACTCTATCATGTACGCGATGCTATGTACCAGACCCGATATTGCATACTCACTAAGTGTAGTGAGTAGATATCAAGCAGATCTTGGAGAGAGTCACTGGACAGCTGTGAAGAACATTCTCAAGTACTTGAGAAGGACTAAGGAGATGTTCTTGGTGTATAGTAACGGAGAACTCCAGGTGGAGTCCTTTACCGATTCAAGCTTCCAAAGTGATAAGGACGACTCTAAGTCGTACTCGGGATTTTTCTTCATGCTAAATGGAGGGGCGGTTTGTTGGAAGAGTTCCAAGCAAGAAACCATAGCAAACTCGATGATGGAGGCTGAATACATCGCTGCCAAAGAGGCTGTCTGGATGAAGAAGTTCATAACTGAACATGGTGTGGTTCCGTCCATTGAGCATCCAATACCTTTATATTGTAATAACAATGGAGCTGTGGCTTTGGCCAAGGAATCCAGGTCCCATCAGAAGTCCAGACATATTCTGAGGCGGTATCACCTGATCCTGGAGATAGTTGATCGCCGCGAGATCGAGGTCAGGAGAGTTGACACGAAGGACAACACTACGGATCCATTCACGAAGGCCATACCCCAGATACAGTTTGAGAGACTCTTCGGGATGTTGGGTATGAGATACTACAACAGCTGGCCTTAGTGTAAGTGGGAGATTGTTAGTTGTATATATGCCCTAGAGGCCATTGTTGTACATATGATATATATTATAGTGGATGCTTGGATATATATAGAGAGGACTTTCTTGCTCGATATAATAGTATGCTATCTGGTTTCACTTTGTCTAAACATGTTGACTTGTATTGGTTTACCGTCTTTCTCTCACATGTTGATAAAGCCCTTAGGATATATACTCGACTACCAGGACTATGATGCAGATCATACTAGTGGGGCCAGGGTATTCTAAGAATACATCTTATCACTGTTCCTAGTCGAGGGTGTATCGAGACAGGGCATCGATACACCAGAGTAGACTAGCGTATACGCATCTTGACCCATATGATGGGTGATGGATGATCCCATATCCATTGGTGTAAGGACATCGGAGACAGTATATGGGTGCTCAGTGGAGACTGGGTACACTGGACGGACTCGCCGAGAACTTCTAGATGGTATTATATCTCACGTCAGATGGCAGTTCTCTGGTGACACTGGTACAGGTTAGTCTGTAGACCCGAGATCGTCATAGAGTCTTGTGTGATTCTGTAACATTTCAGAAAAATAAAATATTACTTTTTGGAATTTTTATAATTTAATATTAATTTTAATGAATATTTTAATATTTCGGTATAATTAAATACCGATAAATGTGGAAAATTTTGGAAAATTATGGAAATTACTAAAAAGAGGGTGATTTATGAGATTCTTGCAAAATATGAAAGTTTATGATTTATTTGACACTAATTTTGTGCTAATCACGATTAGATATCGCTAATCGGGCACTGAACGTGTTTTGTGCACATGACATGCAAAAGACTTTTTGCTACACTTGTTACATTATTCCTATATGATTTTTGGATGTATGGTTATTTGTTTTGGGTTTACTATTGAGGAGAGAAGAAAACATAGAAAAGAAAAGAAAAGAAATGAAAATGATAAGATAATGGGTATGGGCAAGAGAGAGAGGGAGGGTGAGGGGTCAAACCATTAGTCATGGCTCCCATTTCATTCTTCATCATCTTCATCTTTCTTCTTCTTCTTCTTCTCATGGCTACCCCCTCTCTTCCACCTCCACAAAACACCCCAAAACATCATCAAATTTTCATCCAAAGTCCATCCCCTCTTCACAAAAAGTATGCACAAGCTCTGAAGCAACCCTTTGGACCAAGAAAGTTTTCATTTTAGCGCTGTTGAGGATTCAAGAGTGTCTAATGAGGCAATCCCTTCACAATTAGTGTAGTATTTCTTGTGCTTAAGCCTCATTTCAAGTTTAAAATCGATTTGGCAAGGTTTAGTGCACTTTGGACATGTCCATAGAGGGTTATGGTTTAAATTGAGTAGTGTGGCGAACTTGAGTGTGTTTGTTGACCTTAAACCCCCCTACAATGTTTTTAACCCAGAACTTACACTAAACTGTTAGTTATATGTATGCCCTAGAGGCCATTACTGTACATTGGATGTATATTGTAGTGGATGCTGGGACATATATAGGGAGGACTTTCTTGCTCGACATGATAGTATGCTATCTCGTTACTCTTTACCTTAACGTGTACACTGATTGTCTCTCTGTTACATGTTGGTAAAGCCCTAAGGATGGGTACTTGACTACCTGGACTATGATGCAGATCATACTAGTGGGGACATGGTAGTCCATAAGTACATCCTTGAAAGTCCCTAGTCGTGGGTGTATCGAGACGGGGCATCGATATACCAGAGTAGACTAGCGTGTACCTTCTCGACCCATACAGATGGGTGATGGATGATCCCATATCCATCGGTGTTTGACATCAGAGATGATATACGGGTGCTCAGTAGAGACTGGGTACACTGGACGGACTCACCGAGAAATCCCAGATGGTATTATAACTCACGTCTGATGGCAGTTCTCTGGTGACACTGGTACAGAGTAGTCTATTGACCCGAGATCGTCATAGAGTCTTGTGTGGTTCCCACTGTGCTTTGATTTCCATCTTACCACGTCCAAGAAGGCATGCAAAACGGTGGTTTTTGGGTACAGTCCCGAGTCACATGGAGGCAATAAGCGATAGGAGGGGATTCGTCTCTCCCGGTATAGGGGGTTGATGTTGCGCTGTGTTCGATTGGCTATAACAGGAAATCCCTGGCCAGGGTTGCTGAGATATACTGGTAAGTGTTACCAGTAGTTTCTCGAATTGTTATAGACCTCATATCGACACGAGTTATCGAGCTATTGGGGTCTGACGTTTACCACCCCTAGGCAAGATATGCGACATATCAGACGACGAGACCGGACTGTACGGTAGTGTTACTGGTTGGATTCACTGGAGTGTGAGCGGGCTTGCTCGTCGATCTTCTGATCGCTCAATACCCGGGTGGCCGTTACGTTTAGCAGACTGCTTGCGGCTTGTGGGTGTTTGATATGATCATCATCTGCTGCCGGCGTATTGAGGAGTCTTTAGAGTCCTACACAGAGGTTTCCTGGCTCAAGCGAAACGAAATGGGAGCGCATATGAGATATGTGCGGGACCGAGAATAATGCGTGTATGTGATACCGTATTTCATTCTCGCGATGTATGTATCGATTGGTTGTATGCGATATAACCTAGTTATCGAATCAAGGGTTGATTCGATAAGCCGACACATAGGATACTAGTCGGTTATATGCGATATGACCGGATCGTTAAATCAAGTGTTGATTTAATGATTTAATTTATAATTATATATTTGATATATTACTTTGCATTAACTAGTATTGGTTCACTTTAAATGGATTTTCTCACTTGAAGTTCACACATTGTATATGTGATATACTTTTGTGCACTTGATTGTATCATGTTTGATGATGCATGTTTGCTAGGGTTTTTGTGTAAAGATCAAACCATGGTTACATGATAATGGTTAGGGTTTTATTTTATTCACTTATTTATTTATCTATTGATTTTTGGAAAAGAAATGGCAAAAGAAAAGAAAATGGTTGCTAGTTTTGTTTTACATTGAAAGTTCATGAAGCTTTGACTAAGTGACCATTTTGTCTTCATGCTTAACCCTAACCATTCCATCTAACCATGATTTATTCTCTACACTTTACCATGGTTGAATTATGATAAGTATTCATTTATTTTCCTTTTAGAATAATACTTATCATAAGATTATCTTCATCTTCTTCTTCTTCTTCACTTGAAGAAAGCTTGCTTCAACAATGGCAACTTGAGCAAATGAGTGAGAAATCCAATTCTAAAGTCTACCCACTTCCTATTTCTTCATCCTATACCTTTTTCCAAGTAGTAGAGTGTGTTTTCTTCACAAGTTTCTTGACTTGGTGAAGTTAGAGCTTGATCTAGTGATGCCTCGACGTAGATCATCTTCGGTATCGACGTCGATGACCTAGCCCGTCCATTCTCCGATGAAGCCGACGCTAGAGCCCGGGGTTCAACTTGGACAGCGAGGAGTCTTCATTGCGGAGCTATGGAGGTGGAGGACCGGATCTACAAAGGTTGTATATCCGTACTTTTAGTTTAGTTGTAAACTAGTTGCCTGTTTCGCCTAGAATTCTAGCCAACGATCCGTAGTCTAGGGTTTCTCGGCACCGTATTTTTGAAATTGGCATGGTTGATGCCTTGTGAGACCTCTTGAGAGTGCCTAGGAACCCTACAGTGGTATCAGAGCCTAGCTAGAGCCTTAGGCGAAGTCTAGACGGAGTTTGAAATCCGAACGAACCCGAAACCCATTTTCCAAAATGCTCTCTTTCCAATTTTTAAAAATCTGGATTTTTCAATATTAAAAATATGCAGAAAAATCAGCAGGCGATTTTATAGGTTACTGTAAAATTCGAGTCCATAATTCCATCATTCCGCCGCGGTTCCGCGGCACGAGCATGGCTCGTGCGGCAGATCCGCGGCTGTTTTGTCGTATTGTTCATCGATTTTTACGCCATAATTAATAATTTTCAGTGCTGGTTTTCCTGGGAATATTTTAATATTTTTTCCAGAGTTTTATTTTCTGGGTTGTATTGGGGACTCGGTGTATCGATCAGATTATCTAATTTTGTCTATGTGGCTTTCCGGGTATTTTTGAATATGTTAAAAAGTTCGACCGGACAATAATACCCAATTTTTCCCCTGTCGGGAAATTTCCAATTGTTGGATATTTCTATGGTTTAAAGACGTTCTAAGTAGTGCAAGTAACACGATGGACCCTCTAGAAGACAACAAACCTTAACTCGATTATGTGACCGTCTTGAACTGTCCTTTGAACCTTCGGGTTTGGGGCAGTACGGCGTTCCACATGTGAGGCGTTGGCTTGACCCTTCTACGGCTGGACCGTTGGTACTGAGGCACGAACTGAATGTTTTTAGACTTGTTTCATGTGTTGATCTGTTACGGGAAAACTTGGGTGTTCGAATGTTCGATCGGAAAGTTTAACATTTTCTAATTATCCAGAATGGGATACAATAATTGGAATTCACAAAAGTTATGTGATAACTGAATGAATGTTATAAACATAGCAGTTTAGTCTCACTTGATCGGTTGCCACGGAATTTTGATGTGATCAAAAGTCCGTCGCAATCACGTAGCGTACGCGGATACTCGCCGGAAAAACTTAATAGACAGCCTCGCTCCATAGCCCCGACCAAGTGACTGTAGGAGAACCCCGTCGCCGAAAGCATCCGTTTGGGTGCTCGCGGCAGCGGTGTTCCGCCTTGGTGCACTTCGTCGACGGCGTCGGGGGTGCGGCCGCCTACTAAAGTTTGCGACGAGCATTCGATCAGACTGTCGGGAATCTTGTTGAATTACCCGACTTGATATTGAAAAGAGTTTTCGATAATGAGACTAAAATGCGGGGTTTATAATTGTTAGGCATGCGATGTCTAAGTAATTCATTTGGTCAGGCATGCGATGTCGTAGGTGGTTGCGGATTCCAACTGTTGTAGTTTTACACTTTCTTTTCTGTGACCGTAAGTGTAATATGTGATATCGCCGGTTTCGTTGCTATATGTCAACGACAATTGGGATGGACATATTTACTTACGTTGATGACATGTGATGTTATGTGTTGCTGGATATGTTATATTGGATCGTCGTGGTTGAATAGCCGGGGTTTTTTATGTGAGATGAGTGTTTTTCATTTTCATTCATGTAAAAACTTGTATGTAATATTCTTTTATTGGGGCACTTCCAGGTTGCTTAAGTAGTCACCTTTTGTATATTATTTACTTTTCTGCACTAGGATAGACCCAAGGAGGAGGGCATAAGTAACCGGGTTCTGGGGTCCAGTGGGAGACCAACTCGAGGAGTCGAGTCCGGGTCTCCTAACTCTAGAATTGGTAGGGTTGCTTGCCGCTCTCGTAGGGGTCTAGGGGTGTGGGTTTGGCTATTCATCACGACCGTGGAATCCGTGTTTTATACTGGCTCGTATTGAAAACACGGACGTCCTAGTATATCCAATATTTCATATGATTCTTCTGCTGCGATATCTGTGATGTGATCATGTGATGTTCTGTGATAGATACAGTATATAGTATATATGATATATTATATAGACGTTACTTATGTTTTACACCCGCGCTAGCCCTGCCCTGCTCTGCCGTTAGTTACCTAACCTAACGGTGCACGAGGGGACATCGAGGCGAATGCGGATGGCATAAGTGTACGTCGTATTTATCTGTGATGTTTAGGTATTTAAATGATGGGACTTCATTAATGAGATTAATGAAAGTAAAAGAAACCTAAGATGTTGTAGAATCGAATTTCAAAATAAAACAGGTAGCTACAGTTCTTGCTTTGCACAGCGGTATATGTGATATATCCTGCACCTTATTCGATAAGGAAAGGACCGAGATCCCTTCACCGGGAGTGACTCCTTTAGCAATAACTGGCAGATGCTACACACTCGGTTTGTCTTTTGATTGCTTTTAAGTGTTTTTGCTTTGCACGGTGATATATATGATATATCCCGCACCTCATTCGACGAGGAAAGGACCGACGATCCCTTCACCGGGAGTGACTCCTTTAGCAAAACTAGAAAAGCCTCAAAAGCACTCCATTTCAAAATCATTTGATTCTACAACGATATCAAGTTCATTACGCAATAGGTTTTCAGAAAAACCTGTCGTAGCCTTCCGTCATTTCAGATAAGTTGTATATAGTATTCGTGCTGCATTTGTTGGCTTTCGTCAAGGTGCAGTGTGCGGTAGCTATATGCTGCTTATCTGCAAGCATACGATGCGATTGGATTAGGGTAGTCGTGCGGCTTTGTTGGCTTTCGTCAAGGGTCGTGCGGGTGGGTTTAATTCGATCAAGAAATGTACGGGTTGAACTTGACTAGCGGGCTATGGTTTGTTGGCTTTCGTCAAGGTCATAGCACACTAGGGGCAAAATATTATCGGGAATTTCAAGTGTTGAAATTTGCAATAAGATTGCATACCTTCTATAAGATAGTTGGATCCCGATACCCGCTGCGAGTAAGAGTTACTCCTGGGAGAGTTTTACACATTACAATTAACCGATCAAGTAGGTGTCTAGAAAGGTGTTAACGAGGTTACGCCTCTGGGAAAACGAGGTTTACATTAATTAGGTTCGTGCGAAAGCACGGGGGACCTCCCTCAAAGTACCGACACTGGCCTAGCTGAAAGATTGGCGAACTTGTAGTGTGTAATTAATCCCGGCTAGTCTTTCCTTTTAGGGTTTGAAGGAAGATTTGATAAAAGCAGTGGGAGCCATCCTGATTAGATAAAATAAAACCAATCTATTCTTGCAAGAGCGCACGCTGAGTGTTTTCTTTTCTCTCTCTCCAGGTAGTGACCATATCACGCCTTAATCAAGATAATAAAACGGATTATTGACCGAACCCGCTTGTTATACTGAGCTGGGGAACGTTGGTCCCGCTCCAACTTATAATTGTTATAAGACAGAGCAGGAAATTGGGGAATACCAGATTTCCCATGCCGCCCAAACGAAGAGAGTGCATGCCGATGCATCATCTTCGGGTGTGTTCATTATACAGAACTGTTTCTCAGTATCCTCCGCATCCTGGGTATATGATACCGGATAAGGATCCCAGATATGTAATCTGTTACATAGGGCTACAAAAGGGTAGAAAAACTGAGAACGGGTGATAAGTTTCATGGGACAGAAAACGGGGCAAGTGTTGCAGCCAAGTCTGTTGGTCACTGTCACTCTGTATTGTAATACATTGATTCTGAATGAATGTTATTAGATACCGAACCTGATATACAAAATCATATCAGTCTCTTTATTAGTAAAGAAATGATAAAATTTTGTATTGTTGGATAATGTTTTGAACATTTCTTATATCAAAAGTTGATCGGTTCAGGCACGTTATCTAAAAGCATTGATGTTCTAAATCAAACTACAGTTCTTAGTATACAGAACACACACAAGAGGAAGAGTTCAGATATGAACGAATCCTTCTTGAGGCATTGTAGACTAGGTCATATCAATGCGACCCGACTAGCTGAAGTTACATGTAGATGCATATTTAAATCAGTTTGAATTTACATCTTGTGAAACTTGCCAGTCATGTCACAGAGATAAGATGACCGTAGCTCCGTTTACTGGAAACAGAGAAAGAGTTAATGAACTCTTGGGACTGATACATGATGATGTATGTAAGGTCTCCAGTCTACACATGCCAGGACTGATTCTTTATACTTCATTATATTCTCTTATAATCTCTCAAGATTCAATCATATGTTCCTGTTGAAACATGAGTCCGAATCTTTTGAGATATTCACAGAATATGATTTAGAAGTAGAGAACCAAAATACGGGTAAAAGTATTATGTCCTTTGATGAGATCAAGGAGGAGAATACTTGTGCATAGAATTTCTGGACTATTCTAAAGAAGAATGAGATTCTCTATCAGCATTACTCCTCCGTATACACCACAGCACAACGTTGTATCAGGGCAGAGCAATCACACCCTATATGATATGGTGTGCTCTATGATGAGTACTACTGAGTCACCTTTTTCCTTTTGGGAGTTATGCACTTATGAAGTTGCATACCTATTGAATAGGGTTTCGATCAAATCAGTAGCCTACCGCTTCATATGTGATATGGAAAGGGAAGAGCCCATATCTTAAGTTGGTTAAGATTTGGGGTTGTTCGGCCTATGTCTAAAAGCAAAATCCAAACAAGCTCGAGGCAAGGCCAGTTATGTAGAACTGGAAAGGTTCCAGCTATACAAACTGCAGCTGATGATTTGGTAGAACCGAAGGATTCAGTAGATTCCAACGAACCTCAGCCTCTCCTCCGATCTAGTACGGTTCCTCACCCACCTGAGAGATACTTCGGTTTCTCTATGACAGTGGAAGCGAGGATTGCATCATGAGATGATGACCCAACTAGTTTCGAACTGGCTATCAGGAGTGGGACTCTGTAAGAATGGCTGGATGCTTAGCGATTTGAGATGGAATCCTTATACACCAACAAAGTATGGACTTTAGTTGCTATATCTGAAGGGTTAAATCCCCATCGGGAGCAAATATATCTTGAGAAGATTACTTGGTGTACATGGAAAAGTTGAGACTTTCAAAGCTAGACTTGTTAAAGGTTTGCATCATTGACCAGGTATGGATTATGTTGAAACCTTTTCTAAGGATCTATGCTTAAGTCCATCCGGATCCTACTTGCCACGGCTACATACCATGACTACGATATCTGGTGGTTCGGTGTCATGACTGCTTTTCTAAATGATGTTTTAGAAGAGTGCGTCTGTAAGTACACAGCCAGAGGGCTTCGTAGACAGTGGGAGCAGCGGAAACGTGTACAAGATGCTTTATAGGATAAAACAGGCATCGCAGAGTTGGAACATCTGTTTTGATAGATAGTCAAAGAGTTTGACATCATCAAAATGGTAGATGAACCTTGTATAAACAAAAAGGTAGTAGGGAGTATGGTGGTGATCCTCGTAGAGTACGTGGATGACATACTCTTGATAAGAAAGGAGTTTCTTATGCTATGCTCGATCAATCTCCGCTTATCGCAATGATTCTCCATATAGGATCAAAATGATACCTCCTAAATCCTGAGTTTTGGATCTATGAGATAGATTTAATTGGATGTTAGGATTCTCACTAGTTGTAGTGAGATGGTATCAGTTGATCCTGGGGAGAATCACTGGAAGTGTTCCAGGGTGATAAAGACGACTGAATGTCAGTCGCAGGCATTGTCTTTACCCTCGGTAAAGGGACGGTATGTTGGAAGAGTTCCAAGCTAGATACCGTGACATACTAGACAATAAAGGCAGGATACATCGCTACTTAAGATGCTACCAAAGAGGCTGTTTGGATGTATATTGGTTCATGAGATGAACTACGTTCCAACCATTGTGAGACAATGGAGTTGTGGCTTATGCCAAGGAACGCCGGTCCCATCAGTGATCCAGACATATTCTAAGGCAGTATCACCTGATCATGGAGATGGTTGATCTCTAAGGGATCGAGGTTAGGAGAGTAGGCTCAGAGGACAACACGGCGGATCCACTCACGAAGGCCTATTCCCAGAGAGAGACTTTTATGGGATGGTTGAGTATGAGATACTAAAACCACTGCTACAGATGGCCCTAGTGCAAGTGCGAGATTGTTAGTTATATGTATGCCCTAGAGGCCATTACTGTACATTGGATGTATATTGTAGTGGATGCTGGGACATATATAGGGAGGACTTTCTTGCTCGACAAGATAGTATGCTATCCGGTTACTCTTTACCTTAACGTGTACACTGATTGTCTCTCTGTTACATGTTGGTAAAGCCCTAAGGATGTGTACTTGACTACCTGGACTATGATGCAGATCATACTAGTGGGGACATGGTAGTCCATAAGTACATCCTTGAAAGTCCCTAGTCGTGGGTGTATCGAGACGGGGCATCGATATACCAGAGTAGACTAGCGTGTACCTTCTCGACCCATACAGATGGGAGATGGATGATCCCATATCCATCGGTGTTTGACATCAGAGATGATATACGGGTTCTCAGTAGAGACTGGGTACACTGGACGGACTCGCCGAGAACTCCCAGATGGTATTATACCTCACGTCAGATGGCAGTTCTCTGGTGACACTGGTACAGAGTAGTCTGTTGACCCGAGATCGTCATAGAGTCTTGTGTGGTTCCCACTGTGCTTTGATTTCCATCTTACCACGTCCAAGAGGGCATGAAAAACGGTGGTTTTTGGGTACAGTCCCGAGTCACATGGAGGCAATGAGCGATAGGAGGGGATTCGTCTCTTCCGGTATAGGGGGTTGATGTTGCGCTGTGTTCGATTGGCTATAACAGGAAATCCCTGGCCAGGGTTGCTGAGATATACTGGTAAGTGTTACCAGTAGTTTCTCAAATTGTTATAGACCTCGTATCGACACGAGTTATCGAGCTATTGGGGTCTGACGTTTACCACCCCTAGGCAAGATATGCGACATATCAGACGACGAGACCGGACTGTACGGTAGTGTTACTGGTTGGATTCACTGGAGTGTGAGCGGGCTTGCTCGTCGATCTTCTGATCGATCAATACCCGGGTGGCCGTTACGTTTAGCAGACTGCTTGCGGCTTGTGGGTGTTTGATATGATCATCATCTGCTGCCGGCGTATTGATGAGTCTTTAGAGTCCTACACAGAGGTTTCCTGGCTCAAGCGAAACGAAATGGGAGCGCATATGAGATATGTGCGGGACCAAGAATAATGCGTGTATGTGATACCGTATTTTATTCTCGCGATGTATGTATCGATTGGTTGTATGCGATATAACCTAGTTATCGAATCAAGGGTTGATTCGATAAGCCGACACATAGGATACTAGTCGGTTATATGCGATATGACCGGATCGTTAAATCAAGTGTTGATTTAATGATTTAATGTATAATTATATATTTGATATATTACTTTGCATTAACTAGTATTGGTTCACTTTAAATGGATTTTCTCACTTGAAGTTCACACATTGTATATGTGATATACTTTTGTGCACTTGATTGTATCATGTTTGATGATGCATGTTTGCTAGGGTTTTTGTGTAAAGATCAAACCATGGTTACATGATAATGGTTAGGGTTTTGTTTTATTCACTTATTTATTTATCTATTGATTTTTGGAAAAGAAATGGCAAAAGAAAAGAAAATGGTTGCTAGTTTTGTTTTACATTGAAAGTTCATGAAGCTTTGACTAAGTGACCATTTTGTCTTCATGCTTAACCCTAACCATTCCATCTAACCATGATTTATTCTCTACACTTTACCATGGTTGCATTATGATAAGTATTCATTTATTTTCCTTTTATAATAATACTTATCATAAGATTATCTTCATCTTCTTCTTCTTCTTCACTTGAAGAAAGCTTGCTTCAACAATGGCAACTTGAGCAAATGAGTGAGAAATCCAATTCTAAAATCTACCCACTTCCTATTTCTTCATCCTCTACCTTTTGCCAAGTAGTAGAGTGTGTTTTCTTCACAAGTTTCTTGACTTGGTGAAGTTAGAGCTTGATCTAGTGATGCCTCGACGTAGATCATCTTCGGCATCGACGTCGATGACCTAGCCCGTCCATTCTCCGATGAAGCCGACGCTAGAGCCCGGGGTTCAACTTGGACAGCGAGGAGTCTTCATTGCGGAGCTATGGAGGTGGAGGACCGGATCTACAAAGGTTGTATATCCGTACTTTTAGTTTAGTTGTAAACTAGTTGCCTGTTTCGCCTAGAGTTCTAGCCAACGATCCGTAGTCTAGGGTTTCTCGGCACCGTATTTTTGAAATTGGCATGGTTGATGCTTTGTGAGACCTCTTGAGAGTGCCTAGGAACCCTACATAAACCAAAACTTGAAACCCAAATTCTGGAAAACGGTAACTTTTCATGTCGGTTTTTGACGACTTTGAGGGTGCAGGGAAATCTGGAATGAACTGGGATTTTTACGAGATAAACAAACAACTCCAGTGACCAAATTGAGACCATGTGAGACCACCCTGGAAATACGAGACCCCAAATCCTTGGGAAAATCGAGGAGGCCGGAATTCTTGGGGGAGTGGCCGGCCATGGGGTGTGGGAATGGGTCCAGGTTGCTTCAGTAGGTCATATACACCCTATATATCACCCTAGAGTTGTTTGCTTACTTTGTTTTGGCCTGAGTCAAAATCTGGAAGCACTTTGGTATGCTTTTTGGACATGTTTTCCGTATTTTAAATGATATGTTTTGATATTTGGATTTACGTTAAGTTGTTGGATGTTTGTACATCAACGACTAGGGAGGATTGGTCGTGTTTTGCATGCGAAGCGATAGGCTCTAACGTATAGGCTTTTAAGCTTGTCATTTTGGTTTTCGTGTGTCGTTCCGTCTTCGATTTGGTTTTGATGCAATGCGATACGTGTGACATGTAGGTACCCCCACGATGGTTCGAGACGATGGAGAAGATGATGGCGACATCGACATCGGCAAGCAAGATGCAAAGTTAGTAGATATATATCTACAGGGGAAGTCAGGTGGATGGCGTATATCACCCCCACAGTTCGTAGTGATGTATACGAATACGTACATACACATATATACATTATATGTTGATATGTGTAACACTTTGAAACTTCGTTAGAATGTTTTTCGTGTTAATTAGCAATTGAGCGTGTTATTTTATATGTGTACATAGGATTATTAGTTATTTTAGTCGGGTTTACCCTAATTGGAAAATTTCCCTTTGTAGTGTACACTTGCACACTTAGCTATTTTGTGACTTAGGCCTTTTAGTGCAACATGTTAACCATTTCTTCTGTTGCATGGTTGATAATTTATCCCCACCTTTTTAATCAAAACAAAACCCTTTTTAAAATTTCAATTAGCAATAGAAAATAGAAGCATGGTGGTCAGGTGAACATTTGACTTTGGTGACCATTTTCTCCCCTCTTTTCTCTCTCCTTTCTCTTTGCAGAATTTCTGCAGAGGCAGCAGCCAAAACCCAACAAAATTCATCACATTCCCTTCTCTTTTCACTTCTTTTTGATCTCCACACAAAACCCTACACAAATTTAACCTTTTCCTTCACAAAACCATGGGAAAAAGGGGCTTTTTGAGGTGTTTGGAAGCAAATCTGCATACTTGAGGAGGGAGCTGGAACTTTTGGTGTTTTATAAGGTCTTTAGAAGGTATCAACTCATGTTTAACACCCTATTTCCATAACTTGTGCGTTTGGTTGCTAAAAATCTCATTTTTGTGCATTTTAGTGATATTAAAGGATATTTCTGATACATATGTTAGATTGGTGTTCTCATGGTTTAGTTAACTCCTTTAAGTGTTATTAGAACTATTTAAACCAAGTTTTGCTTCAGGTTTGCACAAAAATACCATAAAGTACCTTTTTAGTGTAAAAGAGTGGTTTTTAACTAGAAATAGGGCTCTGTAGGGTCTGCTGTTACCCGAGTTATTTTAGATTAAAATTGGATTTACTGTAGCATGTATAGGAGGTATAGAGTGCACACACGAAACCTGGGAGCCCAATTCCCAAGACAGGCCGCCGGAATATTCATTCTGGCCACAATTTGCTGCCAGATGGGTGAGTTGGGGTTGGGGTTTAGGCCACTGGAGTCTGCATCTATGTGGAGTGTTTTGGTATATATATTTTCATAATATCTGTTTTGTATCAAAATCTGGAGTTGAATACCCTATTTCCCGTATTTTTTAATCTTTCGTGACACGCGTGATATGTATGTGAGGGTTTGGGGTTTCTGCGTATCACGACCCGTCGGAGTGACTTCAGGCGCGTAATCACACGTTTTAGCGTATCGCGTACACGCGCGCTTGGTTTACGACACGGGTTTCTAGTTGACTTAAAATGTCGTGTTTGTATGGTTTTGAGCTTATGTGATATTCTGTGGAATTCTAGGTTCGCAGGAGAGTGCGACGGACGCCGCGAAGAAGGGGAAACAAGTCATCGGCTATACCTAGCGAGAGACTATGGTGAGTAGATTTAACATCTACGGGGATATCGCCCACATGGCGTTATGCGTCAGGGCTGATAGGACCTTATAGCAGCATATTACATTTATATACATTAACTGTTCATGGCTACTATTTTGTGCACACCACATTCCCTGCTATATGTATATAAACTAGAATTGATAGAACACCGCACCATTACTAACGGTTCATGTTGCACGAGCACTATTCTGCATGTTACACACACACCATTAGTAATTACCATGACACTCACACTGTAGAATTTCCATGATCATTATGCTGTAGCTCATCTTTTATATGACTGGACATGATATTCATACTTGACGCATATATCACATTGCATTGACTTGCATATTGGTTTGGATTACATGTGATTTCTGGATTTGGGAACCGTGGATATTTCAAAAGAGAATAGGTAATTATTTAAAAACCCGGTTTTCCTTGATATGATATTTCAGTGCGTCCACCATGTGTTTTCTCGGTGCTTAAGCACGATATATATGAGAGAGAGGGCTGACCCGGACAGACGGATGCCCGATATATATGAGAGAGAGGGCTGACCCGGACTGACGGATGCCCGATACATATGAGAGAGGGGGCTGACCCGGACTGACGGATGCCCGATATATGAGAGAGGGGGCTGACCCAGACTGACGGATGCCCGATATAGGAAGATTTGTGTGTCTATGCTAGACAAGAGTATTTATGATATTTGGGTGCCGATGTTGGGCACTCGTGATTCTCAGTGATGTACAGGATTTGAGGGCCGATGGGAGTGCCGGCGTCTGGGTTGTTGGGATTTGGGGTGCATTGATGGACACCGATTATATATTCCACGTTGACATTCCATGTAGATGTTATATTTCCCATGCTCAGCATTCATTATTGTATCTCATCCTGTAGTTATATTACCTGATGGAGCACTTGTATGATTATTGCACATACTGCTTATCACGCATTGATATCATCTGCTGGCATATGATAGGGTAGCGCAGTACGTGTATGCTCGCGATTACCCTTATATGTTATTTCTATTCACGAGTTGGCAACTCACCCCCGTTGTGCCACAGTATTTGCAGGTTTCCCCTCGGAGTAGTCGCGGCAGGCTTCTTTCTTACATCTTTTGGCTACATATACCACTACAGTTGGTGCGTGAGCTGTTTTGTTGTTAGGTGGGTTGTGGTATCGGTTACTTTTATTGTACACACTTTTATATCTAGTATTCTTCATCTACCTTATATGTACTTGACTTAGAGACAGTGTGAGGACGATGATGTATATTATTTGTATTCTGGTGTCGAGCTCGTTGTGAGCCGACTTTACTTATGCAGTTTATTCTATCTGTGATGTTCCCACTTGTTACTCTTGATCTTCGCTACGGCGTCGTATATTGCTATCTTGGTGATTGGTTACTTGGATCTCTTAACATTTAATAAATGCTTAAAACACTCTATACTTTTACTGGTTTGATTTCTGGGTTTTCGGTTCACTTAGTCGCGTTACGCCTGTAGACGTTACATGGTTAAGTGCCTGTCACGGGCCAAACTTCGGGTCGTGACAAAGTTGGTATCATAGCGTAATTTTTTACCTTTCGGAGTGTTCCTAGGATGACTTTGGTCTGATAGAGTAGGTAGCTGAAGCAGAGTGGCGTAGCGTGCGTATGTTCCGCGGCATACTCACGATACGGTACTCCGCCAAGGCGACCTTAGGACTTGTTGATTTAAATTCCTTCTCGAGTATATACATTCTTGCGATTTGATTTCTGTACCCTTATCAAATCCTACTTTTCCTTTCAGCCATTATGCCGCAAAAGACTACGAGGGCGCAGAGAGCGGCCGCGAGGGCCGAGATTCGAATTGACTCGTCCGAGACGAGGACTGATCCGGATAGTACACCGGTTGTGCCCGAGCAGGCTGTTCCTGCCATGACAGATCAGATTGCCATGTTAGGGGCTGGTGTGCAGGAGATGCGCCAAACGGTGGGATCCAGTATGCAGGAGATGCGCCAGATGATGGGATCTCTAGTTGAGACACTTCAAGCGCAGCGACCAGAGGTAGTTCCACCCATTGCAGAGACCGCGGTGGTACCCACAGTGCAGGCAGTTGCACCTGCAGCTACAGAGGTTATTACAGTATCACTGTCAGAGTTTATGAGGCTGAAGCCTCCGGTCTTCACAGGCACCGATGCGGCCGAGGACCCACAGTCTTTCATAGATAAGATGGCACGGTTATGTCGTTCACTTAGATGCGCAGATGCGAGATGGGTTGAGTTCGCGAGCTTTCGCCTGGAAGGTCTTGTGCAGAAATGGTGCGAATCAGTTGAGAAGGGTAGAGCAGCAGGTCTTCCTCCTATGACCTGGACAGAGTTCGTAGCGCTATTCCTTGCCCGCTTTCTTCCCCTGAGTGTCAGAGATGCTAGAGCACGCAGGTTCGAGTCCTTACGTCAGACTCCGGAGATGTCAGTGGCAGAGTATGATGTCCTATTCACCGAGCTATCAGTGTATGCTCCGTACCTAGTGGCTACTGAGGAGTTGCGAGTTAAGAGATTTGTCCGAGGCTTGCTTACACCACTGTTTCTTGCGATCAGCGCAAAGCATTACGAGACATATGCAGCAGCTGTAGACGCAGCCTTATTAGTCGAGGAGCGCCTTGCTGAGACTTCGGTAGTTTCAGAGCCGAAGAGAGTTCGTGCGGATACATCAGCGCAGAGACAGCCTTTTCGGCGCCGTGATAGACGTCTTGCAGGTAGCAGAGATTTAGGGCGGGGCCGGTTGTTCAGTTCCTATTCCCAGGAGGGTCAGCGATCATCGTCGGGATGTTTTCGCTGCGGGAGTTCTTATCATCGTGTACGAGATTGTCTTGAGGTACCCCGGAGGAAGGCAGCAGCACCGCACGTCACACTACCATCTTCACCACCCCAGACGGCGTTGCCTATTGTACCTACTATTACTCCACGCCAGACTCATGCACAGAGAGGTCATGGTCGCGGGGGATTTGTTCATAGAGAACGAGGTGATTGAGGCAGAGGACAGCCAGCGGACGGCAGGGGACAGTCAGTCACAGGTGGAGGATAGGCGCGAGTTTTTGCTTTGACGCATCAGGACGCGCAGGCGTCCAATGCGGTGGTCTCAGGTATCCTTCCAGTATGTTCGGTTGATGCACACGTGTTATTCGATCCCGAATCCACGCACTCGTACGTATCCACACACTTTGTGCCGAGTTTGGGTAGAGAGTCCGGTTTGCTTGATCAGCCGCTTATTGTGACTACTCCTGTGGGAGAGTCGTTTGTTGCTAGGCACGTGTTCCGATCCTGTACCGTCCGTATTGGCGAGAGAGAGTTGCCTGTTGATTTGATCCTTCTTGAGATGTTGGACTTCAACGTTCTTTTGGGCATGGATTGGTTAGCCACGTGCTATGCTTCTGTTGACTACCGCGAGAAGACTGTTAGATTTTGTTTTCTCGGTGAGTCGGTTTTTGTTGTGTTGGGGGACCGTGGTGCCACCCCTCACAGTGTGATTTCTTCTTTTCGCGCTGGACAGCTTTTGAGGAAGGGATGTCAGGGATTTCTCACCTATGTTTGCGATACTAGAGCTACAGAGGTTCCGATGGATCAGGTTCCGGTTGTTAGCGAGTTCCCTGATGTGTTTCCTGACGAGCTTCTTGGGCTACCGCCCGAGCGTGATATTTCTTTCTGTATTGATTTGGTTCCTAGCACGGGGCCTATTTCTGTACCGCCTTATCGGATGGCCCCGGCGGAACTTAGAGAATTGAAGGGTCAGTTGCAAGATTTGCTGGATAAGGGACTTATTCGACCCGGTGTTTCTCCTTGGGGTGCTCCAGTCCTGTTTGTCAAGAAGAAGGACGGCAATATGTGTTTGTGTATCGACTACCACCAGCTGAACAGGGTTACAGTGCGGAACAGGTATCCTTTACCACGCATCGACGATTTGTTCGACCAGCTTCCGGGGGAAGGATACTTTTCGATGATCGATTTGCGATCAGGCTACCATCAGCTGTGGGTTCAACTGGAGGACATTCCTAGGACAGCTTTCCGCACGCGCTACGGCCATTATGAGTTTTTTATGATGTCGTTCGGACTCACCAACGCGCCAGCAACATTCAGCCATATCTTGATCTATTCATCATAGTATTCATTGACGATATCTTGGTGTATTCTCGGAGTAGAGAGGAGCACGAGCAGCACCTGCGGATTACACTACAGACCTTGAGGGAGCATCAGCTTTTCGCCAAATTCTCCAAGTGTGCTTTCTGGCTGGACAGCGTAGACTTCTTGGAGCACGTGATTACACGAGATGGTATATGTGTAGACCCGAGGAAGATTGAGGCCGTTCAGAGTTGGCCTAGACCCACGTCAGTGACGGAGGTTCGCAGCTTTCTAGGGCTGGCAGGCTACTACAGGCGATTCGTGCAGGACTTCTCTCGCATTGCTACACCTTTGATCAGGTTTACCCGGAAGGGAGTTCGTTTCAATTGGACGGAGGAGTGTGAGCATAGTTTTCAACAGCTACGGGCTCTACTGACTACGACACCAGTGTTATCATTGCCTTCAGGATCAAGAGGATTTGTGGTCTATTGTGATGCTTCACGAGTGGGGCTAGGGTGCGTATTGATGCAGCATGACAGGGTGATCGCGTATGCTTCGCGGCAATTAAAGAAACATGAACAGAACTAACCCACTCACGATTTGGAGATGGCTGCAGTGGTCTTTGCACTTAAGATCTGGCGACATTACCTATATGGAGAGTCATTCCAGATATTCACTGATCATAAGAGCTTAAAGTATATATTTCAGCAGCGAGACCTGAACCTTAGACAGCGCCGATGGATGGAGTTAGTGAAGGACTACGATTGTGAGATCTTGTATCACCCGGGCAGGGCTAATGTAGTGGCGGATGCTTTGAGCAGGAGGTCCGGGGGTAGTCTATCTTGTTTGAGCGCAGTACAGAGGCAGTTGTCGGCAGATTGGCAGATCTTATGCGACAGTCGGGTACAGTTCGAGTTTACGCTGATCGGAGGACAGATTGCGCATGTTCGTGCATGCCCACAGTTGCTCGACCGTATACATGAGGTACAACACAGTGATGACCGATGTTCAGAGATTAGGACACAGATTGGACAGGGCAGATTTTCCGAGTTTGTGATCGATGATCAGGGGGTACTACGATTCGGGACTAGACTGTGCGTACCAGATGCTGAGGGATTGCGGCGCGAGATTCTTGAGGAGGCACATCGATCGGTATACAGTGTTCATCTCGGTTCCACAAAGATGTACCATGACATGAGAGGTGTTTACTGGTGGGACGGAATGAAGAGAGACATCACAGATTTTGTGTCGAGATGCCTGACTTGTCAGCAAGTCAAGGCTGAGCACCAGAGGCCCGCGGGAGAGCTACAGCCGTTACCCATTCCGGAGTGGAAATGGGAGAAGATTTCTATGAACTTCATCGTGGGTCTACCCAGGACTAGTCGAGGGTATTACTCCATCTGGGTGATCGTGGATCGTTTGACGAAAGCGGCTCACTTCCTACCGGTGAAGACGAATTTCGGATTTTCTCAGTATGCCCAGATTTACATCGACGAGATTGTACGACTGCTCGGAGTTCCGACATGTATCGTGTCCGACAGAGGCACCCAGTTTACCAGCCGGTTATGGCAGAGACTTCAGGAGGCTTTGGGCACTCGCTTGAGTTTCAGCACAGCATTTCATCCGCAGACCGACGGACAGTCAGAGCGGACTATTCAGACTCTCGAGGACATGCTCAGAGCATGCGTCTTAGACTTTGGAGGTAGCTGGGATCATCATTTACCCTTAGTAGAGTTCTTCTACAACAACAGCTACCAGGAGACCATCCAGATGGCACCGTTTGAGGCTCTTTATGGGAGGAGATGCAGATCGATCGCCTGTTGGACAGAGCTCAGTGAGAGCAGTATCTTAGGGCCACAGATTGTGGAGGAAACGACCGCGAAGATGCAGTTGATTCGCGATAGGATGAGAGCAGCCCAGAGTAGGCAGAGATCTTATGCGGACCGTCGTCGGCGCATACTTGAGTTTTCGGTTGGTGATCATGTTTTCTTGAGGGTCTCCCCAATGAAAGGTGTGATGAGATTTGGGAAGAAGGGGAAACTTAGTCCCAGATATGTGGGCCCCTTCGAGATCCTCGAGCGTGTTGGTACAGTTGCGTATCGGTTAGCCTTTCCGCCCAGTTTTCCAGATGTGCACCCCGTATTTCATGTTTCGATGCTCCGCAGATATCTTCATGATCCTTCGCATGCGATTCAGCACCCGACGATCCAGCTTGAGCGCGACCTTTTCTATGCAGAGCAGCCGGTGATGATCTTGGATCGACAAGTGAAGAAATTGAGGTCGAAAGAGATACCGTCCGTCAAGCTACTTTGGCGTGGTCCGAGCAGAGAGGAGATCACCTGGGAGACCGGGAGCGAGATGAGGAAGAGGTATCCCCACCTTTTTGAAGGTACGTGTAGTTAGATTTTGTAATTCGGAGACCGAATTTCTTTAAGGGGGGTAGATTGTAACACTTTGAAATTTCGTTAGAATGTTTTTCGTATTAATTAGCAATTGAGTGTGTTATTTTATATATGTACATAGGATTATTAATTATTTTAGTCGGGTTTACCCTAATTGGAAAATTTCCCTTTGTAGTGAACACTTGCACACTTAGCCATTTTGTGACTTAAGTCTTTTAATGTAACATGTTAAACATTTCTTTTGTTGCATGGTTGATAATTTATCCCCACCTTTTTAATCAAAACAAAACCCTTTTTAAAATTTCAATTAGCAATAGAAAATAGAAGCATGGTGGTTAGGTGAACATTTGACTTTGGTGACCATTTTCTCCCCTCTTTTCTCTCTCCTTTCTCTTTGCAGAATTTCTGCAGAGGCAGCAGCCAAAACCCAACAAAATTCATCACATTCCCTTCTCTTTTCACTTCTCTTTGATCTCCACACAAAACCCTACACAAATTTAACCTTTTCCTTCACAAAACCATGGGGAAAAGGGGCTTTTTGAGGTGTTTGGGAGCAAATCTGCATACTTGAGGAGGGAGCTGGAACTTTTGGTGTTTTCTAAGGTCTTTAGAAGGTATCAACTCATGTTTAACACCCTATTTCCATAACTTGTGTGTTTGGTTGCTAAAAATCTCATTTTTGTGCATTTTAGTGATATTAAGGGATATTTCTGATACATATGTTAGATTGGTGTTCTCATGGTTTAGTTAACTCCTTTAAGTGTTATTAGAGCTATTTAAACCAGGTTTTGCTTCAGGTTTGCACAAAAATACCATAAAGTACCTTTTTAGTGTAAAAGAGTTGTTTTTAACTAGAAATAGAGCTCTGTAGGATTTGCTGTTACCCGAGTTATTTCAGATTGAAATTGGATTTACTGTAGCATGTATAGGAGGTATAGAGTGCACACACGAAACCTGGGAGCCCAATTCCCAAGACAGGCCGCCGGAATATTCATTCTGGCCGCAATTTGCGGCCAGATGGGTGAGTTGGGGGTTGGGGGTTGGGCCACTGGAGTCTGCATCTATTTGGAGTGTTTTGGTATATATATTTTCATAATATCTGTTTTGTATCAAAATCTGGAGTTGAATACCCTATTTCCCATATTTTTTAATCTTTCGCGACACGCGTGATACGTGTGTGTGGGTTTGGGGTTTCTGCGTATCGCGACGCGTCGGAGTGACTTCAGGCGCGTAATCACACGTTTTAGCGTATCGCGCGCACGCGCGCTTGGTTTGCGACACGGGTTTCTAGTTGACTTAAAATGTCTTGTTTGTATGGTTTTGAGCTTATGTGTGATATTCTGTGGAATTCTAGGTTCGCAGGTGAGTGCGACGGACGCCGCGAAGAAGGGGAAACAAGTCATCGGCTATACCAAGCGAGAGACTACGGTGAGTAGATTTAACATCTACGGGGATATCTCCTACATGGCGTTATGCGTCAGGGCTGATAGGACCTTATAGCAGCATATTACATTTATATACATTGACTGTTCATGGCTACTATTTGTTAGTGTATATGCCCTAGAGGCCATTACTGTATCATACTAGTTTGTATATTACTTAATGGAAGCTTGGGATATTCACCTTGTATAAACAATCTTGCTCAATATAGTAGTATGCTACTTGGTTTTTTTCTACTTCAATGTGTACATGTGTTTATATTAGTATATCACCTATACGCATTAGTGGAGCCCTTAGGATCTTTGCTTGATTACCAGCGTTGTGATGGCAGTCACACTAGTGGGGGCTGGGTAATCTATAAGCACATCCTTATACAGGTCCCTAATCGCAGGACTATCGAGACAGGGCATCGATACTCCGGAGTAGACTAGCGTATGCGCTTCTCATCCCAGTGTGGGAGATGGTCTGTCCCACAGCCATCAGTACGTCGTACTGGAGATAGTATACGGGTGCTCGTTGGGTTACAAGTACACTGGACAGGACTCGTCGGGAACTGACAGGTTGGTATTATACCTATCGTCAGTTATCAGTTCCCAGGTGACATGAGTACAGCTTAGTCCGCTGACTTGACACTGGCACTTCGCCTCGAGTGTGTTCCCACTGCACTTTGATCACTACCCTACCACGGCTCAAAGGAGTCGTGCAAACAGGTGGTGGTTGGGTGCAGTCCCGAAGCACTTGGAGGCAGTGACGGTTAGACATGATTCGTCTCTCCCGGTATTGGGGGTTGACATCGCGCTGTGTCTAGGAGAGCCATTACACGAGTAGTCCCTGGCCAGGGCAAGCGAGATATACTGGTAGGCTTCCAGTGTTATCTCAGGGTGTTTTGGGCTTCACTCCGACACGACTTGTACCGCTATTAGGAGACTGACGTTTTACCGCCCCCTAGGCCCGACATGCGATGTATTAGACGAACAGACCGGACTGTACGGAGACTGTCACATTCAGACTCAGTAGGAGTTCAGATGGGGTTCACCTCGTCAGCCTTCTTGTCGGCATCTACCTGGGGACCGTTAAGCACAGCTAGTGCCGCTTGCGGTCTGTGGTTAAACCCAATTCCAGCGTAGTGTCGAGTCTTTAGAGTCCCACACAGAGGGTATTCGCCTCTGGGCAAAACAGAGTAGAGGTCGCATGGTTTTGCGACAGGGTTCGTTCTCATCCGCGCACTTGTGCACGTTTGGAGTCCGGACGGATATTACTGGCTGGCTCTGGTTTGAGTCAGATACTGGTATATGTTTTGGGGTTGCTTTTATCTCTCAGTATTCATGTTCCTCGGAACAAGAATGCAGGTGTGTATGCACAGTTGTTTGAGGAGGAGGAAGAGGACTTTCATTAGGGTTTCGGAACGGGTGCGTATGCACAGTTGACAGTCGTCTTTTTCCAAACCCTAATGGATTTATGTTATATCAATTAATAATATTAATAAAATGAAATTGTGTCATGGTTGGATTTTGTTGACTAGTTGGCCATGGTTGACTTGTTGACCATGGTTGAAGGTTTGACCATCATCATTACAAAAGAAAGATGCTTTTTGATTCTTGCAAAACCATTTAAAGATTATAATGATAATGGTCATTCCAAAACCTTCCATCAACTTTTTCATTTTCATTATTATTGTTAATTGATAATTCTTTTTCTTTTGTGATATGGTTGCAAGAAAAGAAAAAGAGAGCTCATTCTATCATTTAGCTTCTCTCTCCTCACTTCATCTTCTTCTTCCTCTAGCTCAAGAAGAATCCTTCTCATGTGTTGAGAATCCCTCTCCTTGAAAGAAAAACACCCCTTAGACACTATCTACTCACTCTAGGATCAAAGGTTTAGCAAGCCGAAGATTCTCTCAAAGTTCGAGAAAGAGCCCGAAGGTTGAACCCTCAGGTGGATCCATCTTTGACGGAAGAAGGCAACGAGGAAAGCACCATCAACCTCTACAAAAGTTTGAAGAAGAAGGAGTTCAAGTTAGGTATAACCATCTTTCCGAGTAGCTAACTCTCTTTAGCTTGTTTGCTAGTTTAGTTTAGAAAAGATCCCGACTTTGTTAGTCCATGTTGCCCCATGCGCTAAAAATTTGATTTTTATACCGTTTCCGCCTCCCCGTAAGAACCGGGGGTCGCAACGTGGACTTACAGTGGTATCAGAGCCTAACTAAACTTAAACTAGCTAGGTAGTGAAGTGTAACGAAGTTCGGAACCGAAAAATCCAAAAACCAAACTTTGCAAAAACCCTAGTTTCTGTTAAATTTTTTTCTGGTCAAAACAAAATTTGTTATATACCTAAAATCATCTCAGGGTTTTTTAAAGATAACCACCAAAAACGAGCCAGAGATCTGACTAAACGACCGCGTTTCCGCGGCGACAGCAAGCTATGTCGCCGCGGATCCGCGGCCGTCTTGTCTCCTCTCTGCCTCGATTTTGGTGCAGTGTATCTCTATATTGGTTTTAGGATTTTTAAGATATATTATATGTGCCCAGATTTTCCAGAATAGAAATTTGTTTTTGGGGGCCTATAATTCCGTATTTTTTCCGAACTTCACTACACTTTGACTATGTTGGTTATATCTGTGATGTTTGTATGTATTGAACGTCGGCTAATCGCTATAAGTCGATTGGTCCGGGTTATACATCTCTGTGATCTGTGTTTGATATTGGAATGTGTGTATGAATGTGTTGGACTGTCGCGGGTGAATAGCCGGGGTGGATGTGAGATGAGCTTTTGTTTTTCTTTCATTCATTTGTAATATGTAAATTGATGTAATATTATTATTTGTTTGGCCGCACAACCGGGTCGGAGTTGTAGCCGTCATTGTATAATTCTTTTTTCTGTTTTTGCTCCTAGGATAGACCCATGGAGGGGTGCACAAACTGCCGAGTACTTGGCGGGTAGTTTGCCGCACCCGTAGGGGTCTTGGGTGGGGTATTGGCTATTCACCGCGACCGTGTAATCCGCTTTTCGTTGCAGGCTCGAACGGATTGCGGATTCCTAGTATATCCAATGTATTCATCTGTGATCTGTAATGTCTATCATTGCTATATTTATAATTATTTAGGCGTTGCTTATGTTTTACAGCCGCGCTAGCCCAGCCCCCGCTCTGTCGTTAGTTAAGTAACCTAACGGGTGATGACGGGGCCCCGTGGCGAATGCGAATGGCATAAGCGTACGTCATATTTTGGTTGTTTTCTGCAATGGTAGGATTAAATGATGGGACGCATTAAAAGAACTAATGCAAGAATATCACGCATTACAAGAACTAATACAAGATAATAAACCAAGTTAAAATCGTTGGAACACTTTCGAAAAACCACTCGGTTCTTTTCAAAACTAACTTTTAAATGCGGAGCTTGAGCCACTCCTTCTAAAAGCTATCTCGTTCCATCGATTATATCAAGTTCACTACGTTCACGGTTTTACCAAAACCATTCGTAGCCCTCCGTCGTTTCGCATGAATAGGCAATAGTATTCAAGCTATGTATGTTGGCCAAAGTCAAGGCATAGTGATTGGTAGCTATTGGGTGTTCATGTGTAGCATAGATAGATGCGTTGGTTTGGGACAGTCGTACTGCCATTTTGTCCAAAGTCAAGGGTAGGTACGGGTGGATCCAAATTAACCTGGATAGTGACGGGTAGAACTTGACATGTGACTTATGATATTTTGGCCAAAGTCAAGGTCATAAGAGCATGGGGCAAAAATCCACATCGGGAGTTTCATAAGTACTGAAACTTGCTAGATTTGCATACCATTTGGAGTGTGGTGATTCTGGTAGGATTCCTTCAGTTTCGTCACGCGATGATATTTGGATCCCGATCCTACTGTGAGTATATGCTACTCCTCGGGAAATTTCTCACTAAACGATCAATGCTATAAACCTAGTAGGTGCCTAGAAAGGTGTTAGCGGGGCTACGCCCCTAGGGAAAAGAGGTTATTTAATTAAGGAACTTCGCGAAAGCGTTGGAAAACCTCCCTCGAAGTACCGACACTGGCCTGGCTGAACGGTTAAGCAAGTATTGTGCGGTGGGATTGATCCCGACTAATTCTTCCTTTATGGTTTGAGGAGGGATTCAAGAGACAGTGGGAGCCATCCTGTTTAGACAAATTAAAAACCACTCTAAACTTGCAAGAGCATCGTGCTAAAGTGTTTCTTCTCTCCCTCCTAATTGCAGCGACCATTCGACATGACTGGAATTAAGTTACTTCTAGATAAAAACATACTGACAGGGCCAAACTACAAAGATTGGCTCAGGAATGTCAAAATGGCAATCACTTACGACAAGCTGGGGTATCTTCTTACCACCAAAGCTCCCCCCGTCCCAGGTCCCACCTCCAGCGTCGCGGATAAGGAAATCCGTAAGACTTGGGAGATTGATTGCGCGAAGGCCAGGTGCCTCGTACTTGCCTCTATGGACAACGAACATCAGAGGAGGCACGAGAATATGGATTTGGAATCCATATTTCTTCATACAAAAGAACTGTATGGAGAGCAGTCTCGTATCGCAAGATACGAAGTGTCGAAGAAGTTATTTTCGGCAAAGTTGGCCGTCGGATCATCGGTAGTGGACCACGTGCTTAAGATGATTGGCTACATTGAGGAGCTCGCGGAACTTGGGACCACGTTGGAAAGTGAACTCTATACGGATTTAATTCTCCAGTCCCTTCCATCCACTTACGTCCAGTTTATACTGAACTTCAACTTACAAGAAAAGGAAGTTGAACTTTCAGAACTCCTCAACATGCTGAGGAGCGCAGAGGGCACCCTACAGAAAGGTAGGGAAACACCCGCTTTGTTTGTAGGAGGATCTTCTTCCTCTAGGTCCAAGGCAAAAGCCAAGGGAAAGAGGAAGAAAGCCCCCGCCAAACCAAGAGGCGGTGTTAGTAAAGTGGGTACGAAGGGAAAGGAAAAGGCAACAAAGATTGCGGGGAAGCTTGTGGGAAAGGAGGAATGCTTCTATTGTCATAAGAGTGGACACTGGAAGAAAGATTGCAGGGCTTGGAATGCCAGGACACAGGAACTGAAGCAGGTAGGTGTGTATGTTATTGAAAACTGTCTTTCTATAAACTTTACTTCCTGGGTATTGGATACCGGATCAGGATCTCATATCTATAATTCTTTGCAGGCGTTGAGAAACCGTAGGTTTTTGAAGGCAGGTGACATGACCCTCAGAGTTGCGAACGGAGCTAGCATGGATGCTAAAGCCGTGGGGGACTATCATCTGGGAATGACAGATGGGCATGTTTTGGTTTTGCGTAATTGCTTTTTTGTACCCAACGCAACTTGTAATATCATTTCTGTATCTTTGGTTTCTAAAGAAGGTTATGAATTTGCGTTTGTAAGTAATGTTGTAAACATTCACCTTAATCAAGTTCTGATTGGGTCAGGTACATTGAGCAATGGTATATACGTATTAAACCAACCACAGATTTTCAATGTCCAGAATACACACAAAAGAAAGTCTCCAGACATCAATCAGACTTTCTTATGGCATTGTAGACTGGGTCACATCAATGAGAGAAGGTTGACTAAGTTACACACAGAAGGATATTTGGATTCGTTCGAATATCAATCGTATGCCACTTGTCAATCCTGTCTCAAAGGAAAGATGACAAAGACTCCGTTCACTGGACACGGAGTAAGAGCGAGCGAGCTCTTGGGGCTCGTACACAGTGACGTGTGCGGTCCAATGTCTACACATGCGCGAAGCGGTTACTCTTACTTCATTACTTTTACGGATGATTTCTCAAGGTACGGTTATGTCTTCTTAATGAAACATAAGTCCGAAGCCTTTGAAAAATTCCAGGAATATAAAAATGAAGTGGAAAACCAAACCGGCAAAAGTATCAAGATTCTAAGATCGGATCGAGGTGGAGAATACTTGAGTGCCGAGTTCCTGAATTATTTAAAAGAGAACGGAATTCTCTCTCAGCTTACTCCTCCATACACTCCGCAACACAACGGTGTATCGGAGAGACGAAACCGAACCCTATTGGATATGGTACGGTCTATGATGAGCAATGCTGAGTTACCGCGATCTTTCTGGGGGTATGCGCTAGAATCAGCTGCGTACCTTTTGAACCGAGTTCCTACTAAGACTGTGCCTACTACACCATATGAGATGTGGTGTGGGAAGAGGCCCCATCTCAGTCACATTAAGACTTGGGGAAGTCCAGCTTTTGTAAAAAAGCAGCATGCGGACAAGCTCGAGGCGCGCTCAGTACTGTGTAAGTTTGTGGGATATCCAAAGAATTCCAAGGGATATCTCTTCTACTACGAAGAGGAACAAAAAGTTCTTGTTTCTCGTCATGCCCACTTTCTAGAACACCAGTTCTTAGAAAAAGAAATAAGTGGGAGCGCAGTAGAACTGGAAGAAATTCCAGAACCACAGACTATTACTGAAAGCTTAGTGGAACCAGAAGGTTCAAATGAACAGGACATTCCTACGCCGCTCCGCAGGAGTAGTAGGCAGTCTCATCCGCCCGAGAGATACTACGGTTTTCTCATAGACGGGGATAGAGAGGATTGCATCATAGATTATGATGAGCCTACTAGCTTCCAGCAGGCCGTTCAGAGCGTTGACTCGGTAAAATGGCTGGATGCAATGCGGACCGAAATGGAGTCCATGTACACCAACAAAGTATGGAGGTTGGACATTGCTCCAGACGGGGTAAAACCCGTAGGATGCAAGTGGATCTTCAAAAGGAAGATTGGTGTAGATGGACAGGTTGAGACCTATAAAGCTAGACTTGTAGCAAAGGGTTTCCGTCAAAGACCTGGCTTGGACTATGTCGAAACCTTTTCTCCAGTGGCTATGCTGAAATCCATTCGGATCCTTCTTGCCATTGCTGCCTTCCACGATTATGAGATTTGGCAGATGGACGTAAAAACCGCTTTTCTAAATGGAAATTTAGAGGAGTGTGTCTATATGGACCAGCCAGAGGGTTTCATTCAGAGTGGGAGCAGCGGAAAGGTGTGCAAGTTGCTTAAGTCCATCTATGGACTAAAGCAGGCATCGCGGAGTTGGAACATCTGTTTTGATGAGACGGTCAAGGAATTTGGCTTTATCAAAAATCCAGATGAACCATGCATCTATAGTAGATTTGTAGCGAGAACTGTAGTATTCCTCGTTTTATACGTGGATGACATTCTCTTAATAGGAAATGACATTCCTATGCTACAATCTGTCAAGGGGTTCTTGTCACATAGGTTCTCCATGAAAGACCTGGGTGATGCCTCATACATCCTGGGGATCCGGATCCATCGTGATAGATCCAAGAGGATATTAGGACTTTCACAGTCCAGGTACATCGACACCATACTGAAAAGGTTCAGTATAGAAGATTCCAAGCGCGGTAACCTACCGGCTTGTCACGGGATCGCCCTCTCTAAAGAGATGTCCTCCAAGACTGATTTGGAGAGGGATCGCATGTCTATTATACCTTACGCTTCTGCGGTAGGCTCTATAATGTATGCGATGTTGTGTACCAGACCGGATGTAGCTTATGCACTGAGTGTGGTAAGCCGGTATCAGTCAAACCCTGGGGAGAAACACTGGATAGCGGTAAAAAACATTCTCAAGTACCTGAGAAGGACTAAGGAGATGTTCTTGGTGTATGGCGGAAAAGACCTCCAGATCGAGGCCTTTGCTGACTCCAGCTTCCAGAGTGACAAGGATGATTCCAAGTCCATGTCGGGTTTCGTCTTTACCCTTAATGGAGGGGCGGTGTGTTGGAAGAGCTCCAAACAGGAAACCGTTGCAGACTCGACTATGGAAGCGGAATACATCGTTGCATCTGATGCCGCAAAAGAAGCTGTCTGGATGAGGAAGTTCTTGAAAGAACTTCAGGTGGTTCCGTCCATTGTTGACCCAATACCTCTGTATTGCGACAACAACGGGGCTATAGCTTTAGCGAAGGAACCCAGGTCCCATCAGAGATCCAGGCACATCTTGAGGCGGTATCACCTGATCAGGGAGATCGTGGATCGCAAGGAGATCGAGGTTCGGAGGGTTGCTTCAGAAGAGAACACTGCAGATCCATTCACAAAGGCCCTACCCCAGACTCAGTTCGAGCGGCTGATCGAGATGATAGGTCTTCGATACGCCAGTACATGGCCTTAGTGCAAGTGGGAGATTGTTAGTGTATATGCCCTAGAGGCCATTACTGTATCATACTAGTTTGTATATTACTTAATGGAAGCTTGGGATATTCACCTTGTATAAACAATCTTGCTCAATATAGTAGTATGCTACTTGGTTTGTTTCTACTTCAATGTGTACATGTGTTTATATTAGTATATCACCTATACGCATTAGTGGAGCCCTTAGGATCTTTGCTTGATTACCAGCGTTGTGATGGCAGTCACACTAGTGGGGGCTGGGTAATCTATAAGCACATCCTTATACAGGTCCCTAGTCGCAGGACTATCGAGACAGGGCATCGATACTCCGGAGTAGACTAGCGTATGCGCTTCTCATACCAGTGTGGGAGATGGTCTGTCCCACAGCCATCAGTACGTCGTACTGGAGATAGTATACGGGTGCTCGTTGGGTTACGAGTACACTGGACAGGACTCGTCGGGAACTGACAGGTTGGTATTATACCTATCGTCAGTTATCAGTTCCCAGGTGACATGAGTACAGCTTAGTCCGCTGACTTGACACTGGCACTTCGCCTCGAGTGTGTTCCCACTGCACTTTGATCACTACCCTACCACGGCTCAAAGGAGTCGTGCAAACAGGTGGTGGTTGGGTGCAGTCCTGAAGCACTTGGAGGCAGTGACGGTTAGACAGGATTCGTCTCTCCCGGTATTGGGGGTTGACATCGCGCTGTGTCTAGGAGAGCCATTACACGAGTAGTCCCTAGCCAGGGAAAGCGAGATATACTGGTAGGCTTCCAGTGTTATCTCAGGGTGTTTTGGGCTTCACTCCGACACGACTTGTACCGCTATTAGGGGACTGACGTTTTACCGCCCCCTAGGCCCGACATGCGATGTATTAGACGAACAGACCGGACTGTACGGAAACTGTCACATTCAGACTCAGTAGGAGTTCAGATGGGGTTCACCTTGTCAGCCTTCTTATCGGCATCTACCTGGGGACCGTTACGCACAGCTAGTGCCGCTTGCGGTCTGTGGTTAAACCCACTGCCAGCGTAGTGTCGAGTCTTTAGAGTCCCACACAGAGGGTATTCGCCTCTGGGCAAAACAGAGTAGAGGTTGCATGGTTTTGCGACAGGGTTCGTTCTCATCCGCGCACTTGTGCACGTTTAGAGTCCGGACGGATATTACTGGCTGGCTCTGGTTTGAGTCAGATACTGGTATATGTTTTGGGGTTGCTTTTATCTCTCAGTATTCATGTTCCTCGGAACAAGAATGCAGGTGTGTATGCACAGTTGTTTGAGGAGGAGGAAGAGGACTTTCATTAGGGTTTCGGAACGGGTGCGTATGCACAGTTGACAGTCGTCTTTTTCCAAACCCTAATGGATTTATGTTATATCAATTAATAATATTAATAAAATAAAATTGTGTCATGGTTGGATTTTGTTGACTAGTTGACCATGGTTGACTTGTTGACCATTGTTGAAGGTTTGACCATCATCATTACAAAAGAAAGATGCTTTTTGATTCTTGCAAAACCATTTAAAGATTGTAATGATAATGGTCATTCTAAAACCTTCCATCAACTTTTTCATTTTCATTATTATTGTTAATTGATAATTCTTTTTCTTTTGTGATATGGTTGCAAGAAAAGAAAAAGAGAGCTCATTCTATCATTTAGCTTCTCTCTCCTCACTTCATCTTCTTCTTTCTCTAGCTCAAGGAGAATCCTTCTCATGTGTTGAGAATCCCTCTCTTTGAAAGAAAAACACCCCTTAAACACTCTCTACTCACTCTAGGATCAAAGGTTTAGCAAGCCGAAGATTCTAGTTCTCTCAAAGTTCGAGAAAGAGCCCGAAGGTTGAACCCTCAGGTGGATTCATCTTTGACGGAAGAAGGCAACGAGGAAAGCACCATCAACCTCTACAAAAGTTTGAAGAAGAAGGAGTTCAAGTTAGGTATAACCATCTTTCCGAGTAGCTAACTCTCTTTAGCTTGTTTGCTAGTTTAGTTTAGAAAAGATCCCGACTTTGTTAGTCCATGTTGCCCCATACGCTAAAAATTTGATTTTTATACCGTTTCCGCCTCCCCGTAAGAACCGGGGGTTGCAACGTGGAATTACACTATTTTGTGCATACCACATTCCCTGCTATATGTACATAAACTAGAATTGATAGAACACCGCACCATTACTAACGGTTCATGTTGCACGAGCACTATTCTGTATGTTACACACACACCGTTAGTAATTGCCATGACACTCACACTGTAGAATTTCCATGATCATTATGCTGTAGCTCATCTTTTATGTGACTGGACATGATATTCATACTTGACGCATATATCACATTGCATTGACTTGCATATTGGTTTGGATTACATGCGATCTCTGGATTTGGTAACCGTGGATATTTCAAAAGAGAATAGGTAATTATTTAAAAACCCGGTTTCCCTTGATATGATATTTCAGTGTGTCCACCATGTGTTTTCTCGGTGCTTGAGCACGATATATATGAGAGAGAGGGCTGACCCGGACTGACGGATGCCCGATATATATGAGAGAGAGGGCTGACCCGGACTGACGGATGCCCGATACATATGAGAGAGAGGGCTGACCCGGACTGACGGATGCCCGATATATGAGAGATGGGGCTGACCCGGACTGACGGATGCCTGATATAGGAAGATTTGCGTGTCGATGCTAGACACGAGTATTTATGATATTTGGGTGCCGATGTTGGGCACTCGTGATTCTCAGTGATGTACAGGATTTGAGGGCCGATGGGAGTGCCGGCGTCTGGGTTGTTGGGATTTGGGGTGTATTGATGGACACCGATTATATATTCCACGTTGACATTCCGTATAGATGTTATATTTCCCATGCTCAGCATTCATTATTGTATCTCATCATGTAGTTATATTACCTGATAGAGCACTTGCATGATTTTTGCACATACTGCTTATCACGCATTGATATCATCTGCTGGCATATGATAGGGTAGCGCAGTACGTGCTTGCTCGCGATTACCCTTATATGTTATTTCTATTCACGAGTCGGCAACTCACCCCCGTTGCGCCACAGTATTTGCAGGTTGCCCCTCGGAGTAGTCGCGGCAGGCTACTTTCTTACATCTTTTGGCTACAGATACCACTACAGTTGGTGCGTGAGCTGTTTTGCTGTTAGGTGGGTTGTGGTATCTGGTTACTTTTATTGTACATACTTTTGTATCTAGTATTCTCCATCTACCTTATATGTACTTGACTTAGAGACAGTGTGAGGACGATGATGTATATTATTTGTTTTCTGGTGTCGAGCTCGTTGTGAGCCTACTTTACTTATGCAGTTTATTCTATCTGTGATGTTCCCACTTGTTACTCTTGATCTTCGCTACGGCGTCGTATATTGCTATCTTGTTGATTGGTTACTTGGATCTCTTAACATTTAATAAATGCTTAAAACACTCTATACTTTTACTGGTTTGATTTCTGGGTTCTCGGTTCACTTAGTCGCGTTACGCCTGTAGACGTTACGTGGTTAAGTGCCGGTCACAGGACAAACTTTGGGTCATGACAATATAATTTTATTGATGATAAAGATAGGTTCTAGGTGTTCTTGGATTGGTTTAGTGTTAGTTGCGAAACCCTAGAGTGGTTGTTGCACCCACACACGCACACACATACTTGCATACATTCATTCTTTTACCTGTGCGTATATGAGGATATGTATATATATGTATATACACATGGATATGGGACTATGTATATATATGTATACATATACACGGATTATGAGGATAGTATTTGGGATTTGTGATGAGTCGATGAGATTGGGCTTGAGGCCGTGAGATCGGTGATGTAACATGGATCGTATTTGAGATACGACATGATGTTTAGCGGGTACTTTTGGCGTGGTGTTTTCATACACACGCATACATATACTTAGATTGGTATCAGTATTGTACTAGACGTAGATTAGTACCCCGGATCATGATATTTGATAAAGAGGATACCAGTTGAATAATGAGATGAATGTGATATTGACCCGTACCCAGCTTTTGGGATGCCGTACGATGATTTACCGTACGAGCTTTATATTGATGATAGATCCGCACTCATGACTCGAGGATGTCATATGATATTGTATCGTACGCGGTACCTTTGAGGAGGGATCACCGAATTATATATATACATATACATATACATATATATATATATATATCGACTCAGATTTAGACGGTTTCCATACCCCTCCTGATTGACTTGTTAGTTAGAGCTGTAGTTTTGCTAGTAGATGTTAGGCTAGGCCGATGTCATACCTATTTCAAAAATACTAACGAATCGGGAGTATTTCAAAGACAGGAAAAAGGGATCCTACGGATATTTTCAAAAGGCGCATCTTTTCTTAAAAACAACGTAGCCCTTATTTTCATAAAAACCCCGATTCGTCTTCTTCCAATGGCAAAACGGTATGACATAGATACATTGTCGTAGATACTACACTGTTGAGTTTATTATTCATTTGCCGCATATTCTTGTTGTTCGCATCGCATTGCATGTTTAAACATGTTTATTATCATATCAAACCCATGCTGTTAGGACACCAGCACCATTATCGATGATGCATATGTTCCACGTACACCTGCTTGCCGGCTCACACACTTCATCATCGATAATTGCCATGTCACTACACAGTAGGATTATTGCATCAGGATATGACTCCTTGCATGATATACTTGCGTACACACATATTGTACCCTCATATTTACACATACATAGATGATTCTGGCTTGATTAGAGATTTGGGAACCGCAAGATACTCTTTAAAACTGATTCATTTTGAAAGAGCGGTTTCCCTCCATATGTGTATATTACTATTCCATGTTGCATGATATACTGATATGCTTACATTTCTTTTACATGTCGCATACATCATGCTTTTTGATTAGACGCATTGAGATATGTTGTTTCCATGATATTTATGGATTTGGGAACCGTGGGTATTTCAAAGAGAGTATATAATTGTTTTAAAAACCCGGTTACCCTTGATATGATATTTCAGTGCGTCCACCATGTGTTTTCTCGGTGCTGAGAGCGACATGTGAAACCCGATTCGAGAAGGCGGATGAGGCCAATTGCGGGTACATGGTGGACCCGGTATAGTTCCCCGGGGCGAGAAATGTTTTTCGTGGAGTAGACGATGAGCCTGGAAGGGTGGCTAGTACCTACCGGTGATTGTATTTGAGGTCGGCGGATATCCGGAGGATACCGACCGAAGTGGAGAGATGACATGGGACGATCCGGACTGACGGAGCCCGATATATGAGGATTTACGTGCCGATGCTGGGCACAGCTTTCATGATGTTTTCGAGTGTCGATGCTGGACACTCCATTTCCATGATTTTAACGTGTAGCGAGGGACACGTGTTGATTATATCCTCATACTTCCATGCATATGCTTTATGATATTTACATGCATGATTTTTTTTTTGTCATGGGGTGACACGTGGACGATATCCACATACTCGTAGACTTCATGATATAGTCGACATTGATCATACCTCATATTTAGGATATGTTATTACCTGAGGCACTGGCATGAGCACTTGGCACCAAACTCATGTATAGATGTTACATTGCCACCTTATCATGCTTCAGACTTATTCATTTGAGGTTTACATATATATTTGATCGTATTGACCTAGGATTATGTCATACATACGATTTCTGCTCTGTGATATTTTCTATTCACGAATTGGAAACTCACCCCCGTTGTGCCACAGTTCTTGTAGGTTTTGCCGTACAGGTTCCATTGCGGCTTTTCTAGCACACTGCTTCCTTTCTGGGTGATTGCATTGGTAGGTGGGTTCACTTGCATCGTGACCACCCTTGTATTTATTATATTCGGTTGTATCTAGTAATTCCATCAACCAAACTTTTATATTGTTTCAGACTTAGAAAACCAGTGGTGTATATTCTTTCGACCTTAGAGTCGCGCGTTGTATTATATTGGATTTCATGCCATTTTGAGCTTCCTTTTGAGTTTTGAACCTCGCCCTTCGGCGTTGTATATTATATTGCTTGCGTGGTTATGGCCGTCGATTGACGAAGAGCTAGCTCCCGCTTGGGGATGCCTTTTATCATTATATATGCTTTTATCATGTTGTACCCCGTTCGCGGCCAGTTTTTACAAAGGAAACTCTGCCGAAATTTTCAGAAAAGACTTGATGTTTTGAAAACGCATAATTCGGCATATTCTATTAAATTACTCGTTTAAAATAAGTTTCTTCTTACCTAAAATAGTTTTAGATTTCTGGGCTTTTGGCTTACTTGAATTAGATGTGGTCCTGTAGACTTTATATGATTCAAGTGCCAGTCACGGGCTATTTCGGGTCGTGACAAAATTGGTATCAAAGCGCTAGGTTAACCTTGGTTTGATTCTATGTTTGACTATGTGGAGCCTAGGGAGTTTGTATATATATACGAAATCTAGGCTTGACCTTACGGAACTTAGACTTAGTCGAGGGGGTATTAGACCCGAACTTTCGTCGCGTAGGTTGACCTTGGTTGATGGAGTAGGTAGCTTGAGTAGAGTGACGTACCGTACGTATGTTCCGCGGCATATTTACGATGCGATACTCCACTTAAGAAGCCTTAGTATGTGCATTTCTTTGCACGGCATTATATTCATTCATGATCTATCCTCATCGATATTGGTTATGGTTTTGCTGCCACGATTACACGGGTAGAGAGAGCTACGGCTAGAGTTGCGTCAGCTTGAGCTCGTCACGGACGAGGAACGACCAGGGCGTGATTCCAGAGACGTACGATTGCATAGAGAGGCATCGTTTTAGTGTGTTTTCGCGCCATGAGCGTTTGACAGATCGCTTTTACGAGATTTCCCGGATGTGCTGATCCGCACCAGAGGATCAGGCTACTGCTAGAGACCAGCCAGAATGTGATGACCATTGATATATCGCTTATTCATGATGATTGAGGCGTTGTTCAGCGTACGGACGAATGAGCCAGTTGTTGCTACAAATGACGAGATATTGCCCAGATGTTGGAGCTACTGCAGCATGAGTATATACTTAGAGATATGATAGAAGGTCGCTAGTCGCCCGAGGATGAATGACTAGGACATGTGGTTCGTTCGCTTACCCCGATGCGAGGTCATCAGATCGATTAATTCTAGCTTGAGGAGACTTCACACGTATACGTTGGGAGTCGATAGAGACGATCGAATGTCAGTAACCCATTTTCCAAGTTTAAAGTGTTTGAAGAAAACGTGCAAGTAACTCTACGGACCCTCTGGAAGAATGAAACCCTAACTCAACGTAATGACCATGGAACGCCTTTGAACCTTAGGGTTTGCGGCAGTTTAGCGGTGTCATTTGTGATGCTTGGGTTTGCCCTTCTACGGTTGGTCCATAGGTGCTGTGGCATGTACTCGATATTATTAAACTGTACCCAAGATGTTGATCTCTTGGGGGATTATGAGGTTTTGACGAGTCGATCGGATGGTTCGACATCTTTCGGATATCAGGTGATGGGATGCATTACTTGGGAGACTCCAGATACGAGTATAGCCGTTGGAGCACAGTCCATGCAGCCACGAAGAGACGAGTCCGAAGCAGTCGACATTTGAGAAAAGTGGAGTAAGAGCTTCGTACGAGATCTTGATGAGATGACGTTCCACTCCGCCGACATCAGAGATGTGACACGCGTACAGAGGCGTTATTTATAGATATATCTTCCAGCAGGAGTCGCGATGAGTATGCATCCGTTCCGGAATAAGAAACAGATATAGTAAAGGACGATGACTTCCGGACAATTCGGCAGAGACGAGATTTGGGAGAGACCTCGACAGTACCTTTCTGGAATAATTTACGAGAAGACTTGGACCCAGGAGTGGTCATTGTACGCACACTCAGCAGGCCAGAGTTCGGCACCGTCGACGAGACATGTTACGAGTGACCATGATAGTTGGCCAGAGATTCTTAGAGGATGTGCTTGAGCGGGACTATTCCGCCATACTTGATTTCGGTATTTTAGGCGATCTACTCGCATGATTGAGTTTGATGACTGAGTTTCATGATATTTTTTTTCGTGCACCATGGTTGCACCTACTGGGTGTTTAAGATTTATGCACAATTATTGCACTTGATATCGTTTTGTGCCTTGGCTGCACATGTTTATGACTTCATGGATTTCATACGGATAGGTTGATTTTGTGCTTATGGTACGCACACGATTTGGTTTTTGCACTCGGTATAGTTCACATATGCTTGCAGTGCAGTGATACGTATTTTGTGCACTACAGTTGCACAGGACTTCGATTTGATGTTATCTGAGGTATTGATTTTGACATCATGCCTAGGGCATGCATATGATTTGACTTATGCTTATGGCATAGTTTTCATGCACTTTTAGCGTTTTGATTAGATTTTGTGCACGCTAATGCACATGGTTGTGACATTTGATACCACGGTATACCTGATTTGGATTTGAGATGTGTTGTATACCGTCGATTTCGATTGTGATACTCGATATATGTTTTGTGCACCTTATGCACATGTTTGGATCCTTGCGCATATTTGACGCGCTTGGATTGGATTTTGCGCATGTTCGGCGCTTGACATTGGATTTCGTGATTTCATGCATGTTGGATGCATATGAATTAGACTTTATTGTGTATGATGGATGCACCTGTTTTGGATTTTCGCGCATGTTGGGCGCATGTTATGAGATGCGATTTTGGTGCACACCAGATGCACTAAATCGAGATTCTTCGTGCATATCAAATGCACCTGATATTGCTGTCAGGCACACCGTTGCCTCTGACAGGTGTTTCGTGCACACCCGTGGCACTTAGATGTTGTTTCTGTGCACATGTATGGCACGTTTATGGATTTTGATTTCCGTACGCACCAGACGCACCAGGCGCACGCGACATTCTTATGCACATTTTGGGATTTATTCTTGTGGAGCGGTACGTTTTTATGATATTACTATTTTCCTTCGTACCGAGCAGGACTAGTCAGAGAACAATACCTGGATATATTTTGCATGCATTATTAGTTATCGAAGGGATTTCCAAAAAGGGAGCTATAGTTTCAGTATTTACCTACGTGTCGGATATGACACGAAACATTTAAAATAAGGAAACCCTTCTAAATTGTTTTCAAAACGGCGAAACGTACATATTAAACAAAGATATATGCATATATGGTTATTTCTTACAATAGACGTCCGCCACTGTGCAGTGTTATGCGCATCACACAGCGACAAAAAAAAAGGGATTTGGCATGCATTTCCTTCAGATGTTTACATGTATAGATTTAATGTTTACATGTATAGTTTTGACGTATATCATATTGATTTCGTGTTGGATTTAACATTTGTGTCTTCACCATGACTCCGATGATTGCGAGATGCTTGACGGAGTTTTGATTTTGAGCTATCTGCTCATTGTTCATGCGCACGCATTGCACTATGATGCGTTTTATGTATTGATGATTTCGGAGCCCCGACGACTTGGACTTTTTACTGAAATGTTTTAGTATTTGAGGGGTTTAAATTTAAATTCGGGGACCGAATTTCTTTAAGGGGGGAAGATTGTAACATTTCAGAAAAATAAAATATTATTTTTGGGAATTTTTATAATTTAATATTAATTTTAATGAATATTTTAATATTTGGGTACAATTAAATACCGATAAATGGGGAAAATTTTGGAAAATTATGGAAATTACTAAAAAGAGGGTGCTTTATGAGATTCTTGCAAAATATGAAAGTTTATGATTTATTTGACACTAATTTTGTGCTAATCGCGATTAGATATCGCTAATCGGGAACTAAACGTGTTTTGTGCACATGACATGCAAAAGTCTTTTTGCTACACTTGTTACATTTTTCCTATATGATTTTTGGATGTATGGTTATTTGTTTTGGGTTTACTATTGAGGAGAGAAGAAAACTTAGAAAAAGAAAAGAAAAGAAATGAAAATGATAAGATAATGGGTATGGGCAAAAAAGAGAGAGAGGGTGAAGGGTCAAACCATTAGTCATGGCTCCCATTTCATTCTTCATCATCTTCATCTTTCTTATTCTTCTCATGGCTACCCCCTCTCTTCCTCCTCCACAAAACACCCCAAAACATCATCAAATTTTCATCCAAAGTCCATCCCCTCTTCACAAAAAGTGTGCACAAGCTCTCAAGCAACCCTTTGGACCAAGAAAGTTTTCATTTTGGCGCTGTTGAGGATTCATGAGTGTCTAATGAGGTAATCCCTTCACAATTAGTGCAGCATTTCTTTTTCTTAAGCCTCATTTCATGTTTAAAATCGATTTGGCAAGATTTAGTGCACTTTGGACATGTCTATAGAGGGTTAGGGTTTAAATTGAGTAGTGTGGTGAACTTGAGTGTGTTTGGTGACCTTAAACCCCCCTACAATGTTTTTAACCCAGAACTTACACTAAATCAAAACCTGAAACCCAAATTCTGGAAAACAGTAACTTTTCATGTCGGTTTGTGACGACTTTGAGGGTGCAGGGAAATCTGGAATGAACTGGGATTTTTACGAGATAAACAAACAACTCCAGTGACCAAATTGAGACCATGTGAGACCACCCTAGCCATATGAGACCCTAACTCCATGGGAAAACCGAGGAGGCCAGAATTCTTGGGGGAGTGGCCGGCCATGGGGTGTGGGAATGGGTCCAGGTTGCTTCAGTAGGTCATATACACCCTATATATCACCCTAGAGTTGTTTGCTTACTTTGTTTTGGCCTGAGTCAAAATCTGGAAGCACTTTGGTATGCTTTTTGGACTTGTTTTTCGTATTTTAAATGATAAGTTTTGATATTTGGATTTGCGTTTAGTTGTTGGATGTTTTTACATCAACGACTAGGGAGGATTGGTCGTGTTTTGCATGCGAAGCAATAGGTTCTCACCTATAGGCTTTTAAGCGTGTCGTTTTGGTTTTTGTGTGTCGTTTCGTCTTCAATTTGGTTTTGATGCAATGCGATACGTGTGACATGTAGGTACCCCCATGATAATTCGAGATGATGGAGAAGATGATGGCGACATCGACATCGGCAAGCAAGACGCAAAGTGAGTAGATATATATCTACGGGGGAAGTCGGGTGGATGGCGTATAGCACCCCCGCCGTTCGTAGTGATGTATACGAATATGTAAACACACATATATACATTATATGTTGATATGATTTTATTGATGATAAAGATAGGTTCTAGGTGTTCTTAGATTGGTTTAGTGTTAGTTACGAAACCCTAGAGTAGTTGTTGCACCCACACACGCACACACATACTTGCATACATTCATTCTTTTACCTGTGCGTATATGGGGATATGTATATATGTTGTATATAGTTCCCTCAAAGTCAATTATTGGATCGCAGGTACGTGATTGCAATGATTGAGGGAGGACCTATACCGATATGACAGTCTTGCTCGAGATGATAGTATGCTATCTGGTTTGTCTTTATCATCGTATATATGCTTTAGTTCAGTATTGCATGATGGTAGAGCCCATAGGATTCTTGCTTGACTGCCAGCAGTATGATGGTGATCATATACGTGGGAGCTGGGGTCTATAAGTACATCCTTAAAGTATCCCTAGTCGTGGGAGTTTCGAGACCGGGCATCGATACTCCAGAGTAGACTAGTGTATACAGTCGAGACCCCGACGAGGGGCGGTGGCCGGTCTCACAAATTATTGGTGTTAGTTGGTTCACCTAAGATGTATACAGGTGCTCATTGGGTTATGAGTACACCGGACAGGACTCGCCGGGAATCTGCTAGTTGGTATTATACCTAGCGTCAGATAGCAGTTCCCTGGTGACATGTGTACAGGTTAGTTCATCGACCTGAGGTCGTCATTTGTCTCGTGTGAGTTCCCACTGTGCTTTGATTTCTACCCTACCACGGCTCAAAGGAGTCATGCAAACAGGTCTTTTTTGGGTACAGTCCCGAGCCACATGGAGGCAAGTGAGCGGATCGACAGGGGATTCATCTTTCCCGGTATTGGGGGTGAGATCGCACAGTGTCTAGGAGAGCCATTACACAAAGCCCTTGGCCGAGGCAGGATATTTATTGGTAGGTACTCCAGTAGTATCTCAGGGTGTTCTGGGCCACTCTCTGACACGACTTATACCGCTATTGGGGGTCTGACGTTACCATCCCCCTAGGTCGATATGCGATACTCATAGACGAACGGACCAGACTGTATGTATATTGTCACTGTTAGACTCGGTGAAGGGTTTCTTACAGCACCACTACAAGGGTTTGGAGGCAACACACATGCCATATTTCGAATTTACATGGTGCTAAAGAAACTATCTTAAGGATCATGCTAGAAAAATTAGGGCAAATAAACTTTAACACAAATACAAGTAGTAAAAGCTAGGGTTTTGAGAGTACAACCTTTGTAGCTCCCTACGCTAGACTCCTTGGCTACTTGAGGGTTGGAAAAAGGTCCGCTTGGGATCTTCTAGGACCACGACGATCCACCCAGAGTCCTCTTTGTCCAAGCTTGAAACTCCACAAGATCAAGAGAAGAAATGGAAGCTAACACTCTACACTAATGGGAAAGACTGGTGTAGAATGGTGTTGTGGTCGGTTTTCTCACTTCAAAATCCTAACTTGGTGACTCTTTTGCTCACTTGAGAAAACTAGAGAGCAAGAGAGAAAGGAGGAAGAAGATGATGGTGGCTAAGCTTGAGCTCAAAAGAGAATGTTATGAGTGAATTATTGAAATGAGAAAAGAATAATCCATATTAATCCTTCTCACTTCAACCATGGTTAGAATTATCTAGATCTTTATCAAATGAGTTAAAAGGCAAAAGGATAATTAACTCAAGGTTAAAAAGTGGTTGAAGCATGGTCAAAGATGATAAACATTAACCTTGTGTGAATTATCCTTTCCTTTATTCAAAATGATAAATAAATAGATAATTACTACAATATGAGTCTTGCATTGCCACCAAATATGTATCAACAACCATGATAACAATATGTATGCATGTATGTGTGCATGCACATCCTATGTGCATGAATGAGAATGAATGCATACATGCATGCATACAAAAAGACAAGAAAGGATTTAAAGTGAGAAACTAATGGTCAATGATAAATCAACACTTGAGTTAGCAAACCGGTCATATCGCATACGACCTGACCAAAAGCAAACCGCCCGATTAATATGCGGTATCTCATACGCGCATTTTAACCGGGTCCATGTGCATATCGCATATGCGCACCACAACATTTCGCCTGGACTAGGTAACTCCATTGTGAGACTCTAAGACTCGTCAATACACCGGCAGTGGGTGATGATCATATCAAGCACCCCCAAGCCGCAAGCGGTCAGCTAAATGTAACGGCCACCCGGGTATTGAGCGATCAGAAGAAAACAAGCGAACCTGTCACAACTCCCGTCGAGCCAACCGGCAACACTACCGTACAGTCCGGTCTCTTCATCAGATATGCTGCATATCGAGTCTAGGGATGGTAACGTCGACCTCAATAACTCAATAAGTCGTGTCGATGAATGGTCTATAACAGATCGAGAAACTACTGATAACTCTTATCGGTAAATCTCAACAGCCCTCGCCAGGGACTTACTGATATAGCCAGTCGAGCACAGCACAGCATCAACTCCCAATACCGGGAGAGACGAAACCCTTCCTATCGCTCATCGCTTTCGTGTGTCTCGGGACTGTACCCAACGGCCACCTGTTTGCACGACTCAGTAGAGCCGTGGTAGGGTGGTAATCAAATTACAGTGGGAGAACACGCAAGACTCTATGACGATCTCGGGTCTACAGACTAACCTATACCGGTGTCACTTGAGAACTGCTATCCGACGATAGATATAATTCCATATAGGAGTTCTCGGTGAGTCCGTCCAGTGTACCCAGTCACCACTGAGCACCCGTATACGATCTCGATGTCAAACATCGATGAATGTGGGAACATCCATCGTCCATCATATGGGTCTAGTATCATATATGCTAGTCTACTCTGGTATATCGATGCCCCGTCTCGATATACCTACGACTAGGGACATTTCAGGATATGCTTATAAACTATGGATGTCCCACTAGTATGATCTCCATCATAATCACAATAGTCAAGCCAATATCCTCAGGGCTTTATCAACATGTGTGAATGAATAAAAGCATGATCAAATCAACATGTCAGATAAAGAAGAACCAGATAGCATACTATCATGTCGAGCAAGAATGTACACTGAATATATATATATATATATATATATACACACACACACAAGTATAAATACATCCACTATCATATAATGGCCTCTAGGGCATACATATATCCAATAATCTCCCACTTGCACTAAGGTCAGTTATTGGTGTATCTCATACCCAACATCTCAAAAAGTCACTCATGCTGCGGCTGAGGGAGGGCCTTGTTGAGTGGATCCGCGGTGTTATTCTTTGTGTCTACTCTCCTAATCTCGATCTCGCGGCGATCTACAATCTCCCGGATCAAATGAAAATGCCTCAGGATGTGTCTGGACCGCTGATGGGACCTAGGCTCCTTGGCTAACGCCATAGCCCCATTATTATCACAATACAATGGTATTGGATCAATAATGGTTAGAACTACTCCTAGCTCCGAGACGAACTTCTTCATCCAGACGGCTTCCTTGGCGGCATCATTTGCAGCAATGTACTCAGCCTCCATCGTAGAGTCTGCAACGGTATCCTGTTTGGAACTCTTCCAACTTACCGCCCCTCCATTGAGGGTAAATACAAACCCGGAGATAGATTTGCTGTCGTCCTTATCGCTCTGGAAGCTCGAATCAGTAAAGGCCTCCATTTGGAGATCTCCATAACCATACACCAAGAACAATTCTTTAGTCCTTCGCAAGTACTTAAGAATGTTCTTCACAGCTATCCAGTGATTCTCCCCTGGGTTGGATTGATACCTGCTTACAACACTAAGTGCATAAGCTACATCTGGGCGTGTACATAACATCGCATACATTATAGATCCTACTGCCGAAGCATAGGGTATAATGCTCATGCGAGCTCTCTCTTCATCGGTCTTTGGGCAAGAGTCCTTGGAGAGAGTGACCCCATGGCAAGCGGGTAAGGTACCCCGCTTGGAGTCTTCCATACTAAACCTTTTTAGGATGGTGTTGATGTACCTGGTTTGGGACAATCCCAATAACCTCTTGGATCTATCCCTATTGATCCTAATGCCCAGAATGTATGTGGCATCACCAAGGTCCTTCATGGAGAACCTTAGTGATAAGAAAGATTTGACCGACTGTAGCATAGGAATATCATTTCCTATCAGAAGAATGTCATCCACGTACAATACGAGGAATGTAACAGCTCTCCCTACAGCCTTCTTATAAACACAAGGTTCATCTGGATTTTTGATGAAATCAAACTCTTTGATAACATCATCGAAACAGATGTTCCAACTCCGTGACGCCTTCTTTAACCCATATATGGATTTAAGCAATCTACATGCTTTCCCGCTGCTCCCACTGTCAATGAAGCCCTCTGGCTGATACATATAAACGCATTCTTCTAAATCTCCATTTAGAAATGCCGTTTTAACGTCCATCTGCCAGATTTCATAGTCGTAGTGAGCAGCTATAGAAAGTAGGATCCGAATGGATTTAAGCATGGCTACGGGAGAAAAAGTCTCGTCATAGTCCAAACCTGGTCTTTGACGAAAATCCTTCGCCACAAGTCTTGCCTTATAGGTCTCTACCTGCCCATCTACACCAATCTTTCTTTTAAAGATCCATTTGCACCCCCACAGGATTTACCCCAGCGGTACAACGTCAAAAGTCCATACTTTGTTGGTGTACATAGACACCATTTCGGATCTCATGGCATCCAGCCACTTCACAGAGTCTCCACTCGTGATAGCTTGCTGAAAGCTGGTAGGATCATCATCCTCCATGATGCAGTCTTCTCTGTCACCATCAATGAGGAAACCGTAGTACCTCTCAGGTGAGCGAGAAGTCCTACCAGACCTACGGAGTGGTCGAGGTTCCTCAGTTTCTATTGCAACAGCCGGTTCAACCAAGTCGTCATTTGTAGTTTGTGTTTCTAGAACCTCTTCTAGATCCACCATATTACCATCAGCTTTGTCTGTGAAAAACAATTTTTCCAAGAATGTGGCATACTGAGAAACAAACACCTCTTGTTCCTCCTTATGGTAGAATAGATATCCATAAGAATTCTTTGGATACCTTACAAAATTACACATAACCGACCGTGTCTCAAGTTTGTTCGGATTCTGCTTTTAACATAGGTCGGGCAACCCCAAATCTTAATTCTCTTAAGAGACGGTCTCTTCCTATGCCATATCTCATATGGTGTGGTAGACACTGTTTTGGTTAGGACCCTGTTCAGTAGAAACACTGCAGTCTCCAATGCATGCCCCCAAAATGAGACGGGTAACTCGGCATCACTCATCATGGATCGGACCATATCTAATAGGGTCCGATTCCGTCGTTCATACACACCATTGTGCTGTGGTGTGTAAGGAGGAGTGAGCTGAGAGAGAATCCCATTCTCTTTTAGAAAGTTTGCAAATTCTGTACTGAGGTACTCCCCACCTCGATCTGATCGAAGCATTTTGATACTCAAGCCGGTTTGTTTTTCTACTTCGAGTTTATATTCATTGAATTTCTCGAAAGCTTCGGACTTGTGTTTTAATAAAAATACATGACCGAATCTTGAGAAATTGTCAATGAAAGTAATGAAGTATGAAAAACCGCCTCTAGCCTGTGTAGATATTGGCCCACATACATCACTATGTATGAGGCCTAGGAGCTCAGTAGCTCTTTCTCCGTGTCCGGTAAACGGAGTTTTGGCCATTTTACCCTTGATACAAGACTGGCAAGTTGCATAAGATTTATATTCAAAAGGGTTTAAATATCCATCTTTGTGTAACTTGTTTAGTCTTGTTTCATTAATATGACCAAGTCTACAGTGCCAAAGAAAAGCTTCATTTATTTCTGAAAGTTTTCTTTTATTAGTGTGTTATATGCTGAAAACTGTGTGTTGATTTAGGACGTATATCCCGTTATTAAGCGTACCATACCCAACCAACATTTGATTCAGGTGAATGTTCATAACTTTGTTCTGCAATACAAAATTATATCCTTCATTATCTAACAAAGAAACGGATATTATATTACAAAGCATACTTGGTACAAAATAACATGGGTTCAAAACCAATATACACCCAGACGGCAACCCCAAATGATACTCTCCCACTGCGACTGTATGTACATTGGAACCATTTCCAACGCGGAGAGTATGGTCACCTGTCTTCAAAACCTTGCTATTTCTCAGCCCCTGCATGGAATTGCAAATGTGAGAACCTGAACCGGTATCTAATACCTAGGAAGTAGAGTTTATTGAAAAACAATTTTCTGTCACAAACACACCTGAAGCGGAAGCATCCCCATGCTTCTTCTTGAGATTTAAGTACTCCGTGCAGTTGCGTTTCTAATGTCCTATTTTGTGGCAGTGAAAACATTCCCCTTTCCCCGATTCTCCAACTTTGGACTTGTCCTTCCCCTTAACCTTTTTAACTCCACCCCTAGGCTTGGTGGGCTTCTTCTTCATCTTTCCCTTGGCCTTAGCCTTTGGGCGAGAAGAAGAAGATTGTCCAACACTCAAAACAGGAGTTTTCACTGATTTCAGTGTGCTTTCTGCACTCCTTAACATATTAAGAAGTTCAGGTAGTTCCTTCTCCATGTTGTGCATGTTGAAGTTAACTATAAATTGAGCAAATGTAGAGGGGAGGGATTGCAGAATAATATCCGTACATTGTTCATTTTCCATCGTCCATCCAAGGTCCTCAAGCTCTTCTATGAGAGCTATCATCTTCAGAGCATGGTCTCCTACTGGTGTGCTAGGGGCCATTCGCATCTGAAACAATTTCTTTGATGCTTCATATCGTAATACGCAGGATTGCTCTCCATACAACTCCTTTGTATGGAGGAATATGGCGTGAATGTCCATATTCTTGTGCTGCTTTTCATGTGTGTTATCCATCGATGCAAGCGCGAGGCATTTGGCCGTGGCACAGTCAGCGTCCCATGTCTTACGGACTTCAATATCCGCAACTGAGGATTTTGGACCTGGGACGGGCGGGGCTGGAGCCGTGAAGACATATGATACTTTATCATAAGTCAAGGCAATGTTCAGATTCCTCAGCCAGTCTTTATAATTGGTCCCATTCAGTTTATTTTTATCTAGTAGAAGCTTGAGTCCTGTCATTGGTATCTGACATTAAGAGAGAGAAAAGAATACACTCAGCGAAAGCTCTTGCAAAGATCAGATTGGTTATTATCTTGTCTAATCGATGTCTCCCACTGCTTTAATCAAGTTTTTCCTTCAAACCTTAAAAAGAAAACTAGCCAGGATTAATTACAGTCTACAACTTCGCCAACCATTCAGTCAGGCCAGTGTCGGTACTTGAGGGAGGTTCCCCGTGCTTTCGCACAGACCTAATTAAAGTAAACCTTGTCTTCCCAGAGGCGTAGCCCCGTTAAGACCTTTCTAGACACCTAATGGGTTAGCTAATTGTAAACTGCAAAACTCTCCTGGGAGCAACTATTGCCCACAGTGGGATCGGGATCCAACCATCATATGGAAGGTATGCAATCTCATTACAAATTTCAACTATTGAAATTCCCAATGTGGTTTTTACCCCTAGTACCTATGACCTTAACTATGGTCAACAAATCACAAGTACTAGTCAAGTTCTACCCGTCATTTCTTGATTAATTAGATCCACTCACATGACGCTTAACTATGGTCAAAAAAGTCGCATGAATGTCCTAATTAATCTGCATCATATGCAGTGTAGGAAGACATCACTTAGCTACCGTACACTACGCCTTAACTATAGTCAACAAACGTAGCATGAATACTAAGTACTCTACTTCCTAAAATGACGGAGGGTTGGGGATGATTTTTAAGAAAATCTTTAACGCTTTGAACTAGATATCGTCGTAGAATCAAATGGTTTTCAAAAGAAGTGGCTTGAGCTCCGCAGTTTTGAAATACAGCTTTTTCATAAAGAGCCGAGTTGTTTTCAAATCTGATTCTACAACATCTTTTTAGGTTTATTTTCTTTACATTAATCATATTAATGTAGTCCCATCATTTAAGTCCTTAAGCCAATCACAGAAAAGAAACGAAAATACAACATATGCTTATGCAATCCGCATTCGCCGCAATGTTCCGTTATGCACTATTAGGTTACTTAACTAACGGCATACCGGGACGGGACTAGCGCGGGTGTGAAATATAAGCAACGTCTACTATATATCTCATATATAATATATCATTCGTCTCAAATATCACATCACAGTATACAGGCAGCAGAAACACACAAATGATAACACAGGATATACTAGGACGTCCGTATTTAGTATTTAGCCAATCAATAGAAATACGGATTCCACAGTCGCGATGAATAGCTAAACCCACACCCCTAGGCCCCTACGAGAGCGGCAAGCGACCCTACCAATTCTGGAGTTTAGGAGACCCGGTCTCGACTCCTCGAGATGGCCTCCCACTGAACCCTAGAACCCGGTCACTTGTGCTCCCCTCCTTAGGTCTATCCAAATGCGGAAAAGTAAATAATATACAACACTGGTGACATCAATCTCAACCCAGAAGTACCCCAAATAAAAGAATATTACATTATATTTGAATTTTACATGAATGAAAAGAAAACTCTCATCTCACATAAAAAAAACCCGGCTATTCAATCGCGACAATCCTGCATATCATATCTCAGCAACACATAATATCATATATCATCAACGTAAGTAAGTATGCGTACCCCGATTGTCGTTGATGTATAGCAACGAAACCGGCGATATGCGACATACTACATTTACGGTCACAGAAAAGAAAGTGTAAAACTACAACATTTGGAATCCACAATCACTTTAGACATCGCAAATCCGAAATATCACATACTTCGCATTTCATGCCTAACTATATGAATTCCACATATTGTATCACATTCCAAATAAATAGACAGTATTAAACTTTCCGATCGAATAATCAAATACCCAAGATTTCCTAAATAGCTCAACACTTGAGCGGAGTTAAAAATCCCGGAACATGTCACAGTAGCAGCGGTCCAGCCGTAGAAGGGTCAAGCCAACGCCTCACATGTGGCACGCCGTACTGCCCAAAACCCTAAGGTTTAAAGGCAGTTCAGACGGTCACATAATCGAGTTAAGGTTTGTGTTCTTCTAGAGGGTCCACCACGTTACTTGCACGTATTTCCGAAAGATTTAAACTCGAGAAAAAATTCAACACTTGAAAGTTTTTCGTGCCGGGAAAAAGTGAGTTAATGATATCCGTTCGAACTTTTTAATACTTTCTAAATTACCCGAAAACAACACGAAATTAAATATTCCGATCGAATCAACGAATCCAAAATAATCCCCAGAACACTCAACACTTGAGTCAGATTAAAAATACTCAAAAATATGTATAAGCAGATACTAACATTACTGTATAAAAAGGAGGCCATATCTCTTCTGTACGGCCGCTGATCCGCGGCCCAAGCAAGGTACGGCTGCGATTCCGCGGCGGTATGTATGTATCATGGCGTCGTATTTTACAGTATTGCTTAGATTTGCCTGCTGAATTTTTTAAGTATTTTTAATTCTGAAAAAACACAGTTTTAAAAAAATGTACATAGAAGGGTTAAAATGCGTACTTTTTGGTTCGATCGGAGTTTTAACTTCGCCTAAACGTCGCCTAAGGCTCTAGCTTGGCTCTGATACCATGAAGGGTTTCTTACAGCACCACTACAAGGGTTTGGAGGCAACACACATGCCATATTTCGAATTTACATGGTGCTAAAGAAACTATCTTAAGGATCATGCTAGAAAAATTAGGGCAACTAAACTTTAACACAAATACAAGTAGTAAAAGCTAGGGTTTTGAGAGTACAACCTTTGTAGCTCCCTACGCTAGACTCTTTGGCTACTTGAGGGTTGGAAAAATGTCCGCTTGGGATCCTCTAGGTCCACGACGATCCACCCGGAGTCCTCTTTGTCCAAGCTTGAAACTCCACATGATCAGGAGAAGAAATGGAAGCTAACACTCTACACTAATGGGCAAGACTAGTGTAGAATGGTGTTGTGGTTGGTTTTCTCACTTCAAAATCCTAACTTGGTGACTCTTTTGCTCACTTGAGAAAACTAGAGAGCAAGAGAGAAAGGAGGAAGAAGATGATGGTGGCTAAGCTTGAGCTCAAAAGAGAATGTTATGAGTGAATTATTGAAATGAGAAAAGAATAATCCATATTAATCCTTCTCACTTCAACCATGGTTAGAATTATCTAGATCTTTATCAAATGAGTTAAAAGGCAAAAGGATGATTAACTCAAGGTTAAAAAGTGGTTGAAGCATGGTCTAAGATGATAAACATTAATCTTGTGTGAATTGTCCTTTCCTTTATTCAAAATGATAAATAAATAGATAATTACTACAATATGAGTCTTGCATTGCCACCAAATATGTATCAACAACCATGATAACAATATGTATGCATGTATGTGTGCATGCACATCCTATGTGCATGAATGAGAATGAATGCATACATGCATGCATACAAAAAGACAAGAAAGGATTTAAAGTGAGAAACTAATGGTCAATGATAAATCAACACTTGATTTAGCAAACCGGTCATATCGCATACGACCTGACCAAAAGCAAACCGCCCGATTAATATGCGGTATCTCATACGCGCATTTTAACCGGGTCCATGCGCATATCGCATATGCGCACCACAACGTTTCGCCTGGACTAGGTAACTCCATTGTGGGACTCTAAGACTCGTCAATACACCTGCAGTGGGTGATGATCATATCAAGCACCCCCAAGCCGCAAGCGGTCAGCTAAACGTAACGGCCACCCGGGTATTGAGCGATCAGAAGAAAACAAGCGAACCTGTCACAACTCCCGTCGAGCCAACCGAAAACACTACCGTACAGTCCGGTCTCTTCGTCAGATATGCTGCATATCGAGTCTAGGGATGGTAACGTCGACCTCAATAACTCAATAAGTCATTTCGATGAGTGGTCTATAACAGATCGAGAAACTACTGATAACACTTATCGGTAAATCTCAACAGTCCTGGCCAGGGACTTACTGATATAGCCAGTCGAGCACAGCACAGCATCAACTCCCAATACCGGGAGAGACGAAACCCCTCTTATCGCTCATCGCCTTCGTGTGTCTCGGGACTGTACCCAACGGCCACCTGTTTGCACAACTCAGTAGAGCCATGGTAGGGTGGTAATCAAAGTACAGTGGGAGAACACACAAGACTCTATGACGATCTCGGGTCTACAGACTAACCTGCACCAGTGTCACCTGAAAACTGCTATCCGACGATAGATATAATTCCATATAGGAGTTCTCGGTGAGTCCGTCCAGTGTACCCAGTCACCACTGAGCACCCGTATACGATCTCGATGTCAAACATCGATGAATGTGGGAACATCCATCGCCCATCATATGGGTCTAGTATCATATACGCTAGTCTATTCTGGTATATCGATACCCCGTCTTGATATACCTACGACTAGGGACATTTCAGGATATGCTTATAAACTACGGATGTCCCACTAGTATGATCTCCCTCATAATCACAGTAGTCAAGTCAATATCCTCAAGGCTTTATCAACATGTGTGAATGAATAAAAGCATGATCAAATCAACATGTCAGATAAAGAAGAACCAGATAGCATACTATCATGTCGAGCAAGAATGTACACTGAATATATCTATATATATATATATACATGTATAAATACATCCACTATCATGTAATGGCCTCTAGGGCATACATATATCCAACACTCAGTAGGGTTTCTGGATAAGTTCGCTCGTCAGCTTCCCTTCCAATCAATACATAGGCAACCATTACATACAGCTCGTACCTCTGACGTGCTAGTGGTTATACCCAGTGCCGGTGTGTTGATGAGTCATTAGAGTCCCCCACAGATAGTTTCCCAAGTTCGGGTGAAACGTTGTAGAGGCCGTATGGTTTTATGGCAGGGTTCAGAAAATGCACGTGCGTTTTCGCACGTGTCATATTTCGGGCAGATAATACCGGTGGGCTTTGGTTTAAGCCGGATCCGAGTATTATACTGTGTAGATATAATATCTTTGTCTCAGTTGCATTTGTATTCGGTCATAATACAATTGCGGATATGTTTATACCATTACGGGGTTATCCTGAAATTCATTTCAGGATCGCTTTTGGAAGTTACCAGTTTCCAGTTTTCTATCACCCGTATTAAACATTCGGTTAAATGCGGATTTATCTTTTCTTGAGAGTGAGTCATGAGTGTGGATGGTTCTAGTTTTGGTGACTAGGATTGTGAGTCACCATTTTGCATTAATGGTTGATGACTAGGATTAGTGTGTCACCATTTGCATTAATTGTTTTGGGTGAGGTGTTAGATGACTCATTGATTCCATTAATGTTATGATAAGTTTTGCTTATGGTTACCCTCCCTTTCTCCTACCCTCACCCCTTCCTTTATATGTGGCCGGCCCTCCCTTCCTCTTCTCACACTCTGAGTTGATTTAAAAAAGGATGCAAGATTTTGGTGTTAGTGTATATGCCCTAGAGGCCATTACTGTATCATACTAGTTTGTATATTACTTGATGGAAGCTTGGGATATTCACAGTTGTATATACAATCTTGCTCGAAATGGTAGTATGCTACTTGGTTTGTCTCTGCTTTAATATGTGCATGTGTTTCTTTTAGCATATCGCTGATATACATATTAGTAGAGCCTTTAGGATCTTTGCTTGATTACCGGCGTTGTGATGGCGCTCACACTCATGGGGGATGTGTAATCCATAAGCACATCGTTATGCAGGTCCCTAGTCGTTGGACTATCGAGACAGGGCATCAATACTCCGGAGTAGACTAGCGTATGCGCTTCTCATCCCAGTGTGGGAGACGGTCTGTCCCACAGCCGTCAGTACGTCGTACTTGAGATAGTATGCGGGTGCTCGTTAGGTTACGGGTACACTGGACAAGACTCGTCGGGAACTGTTGGTTGGTATTATACATATCGTCAGTTATCAGTTCCCAGGTGACATGAGTACAGCTTAGTCCGTTGACTTGACACTGTCACTTCGCCTCGAGTGTGTTCCCACTGCACTTTGATTACTACCCTACCACATCTCAAAGGAGTCGTGCAAACAGGTAGTTTTTGGGTGCAGTCCCGAAGCACTTGGAGGCAGTGACGGTTAGACAGGATTCGTCTCTCCCGGTATTGGGGGTTGACATCGCGCTGTGTCCAGGAGAGCCATTACACAAGTAGTCCCTGGCCAGGGCAAGCGAGATATACTGGTAGGTTTCCAGTGTTATCTCAGGGTGTTCTGGGCTACACTCCGACACGACTTGTACCGCTATTAGGGGACTGACGTTCACCGCCCCCTAGGCCCGCCATGCGATGTATCAGACGAACAGACCGGACTGTACAGAGACTGTCACATACAGGCTCAGTAGGAGTTCAGATGGGGTTCACCTCGTCAGTCTTCTTATCGGCATCTACCTGGAGACCGTTACGTACAGCTAGTGCCGCTTGCGGTCTGTGGTTAAACCCACTGCCAGCGTAGTGTCGAGTCTTTAGAGTCCCACACAGAGAGCTATTCGCCTTTAGGCAAAATGAGTAGAGGTCGCATGGTTTTGCGACAGGGTTCGTTCACATCCGCGCACTTGTGCACGTTTGCTGTCCGGACAGCTTATACTAGCGGGCTTTGGTTTAAGCCGGATCCTAGTATATGATTTGGGATTGGTTTTTTTCTCATTGTATTCGTGTTCCTCGGATCACGAATACGGGTGCGTATGCACAGTTGCTTGAGAAAGAGGGAGAGGACTTTGATTAGGGTTAATGACTATTGTCATTTTATTAACCCTAATGCTTATGTGTGTATTATGGTTAATTGATATTAGTTTAATATAATTGTGCATGGTTATGGTTGTTGACCATTTGACTATCTTGACTTGTTGACCTTAGTTGACAAGTTGACCATCATCATTCCATATAAAAGATGCTCTTTGATCCTTGCAATTAGCATTAAATATGAAATGATAATGGTCATGTCTTGATTAACCATGACAATTATCTAGCTAATTATCAATTTAAAATAATTCACACATATATGTGAGAATGGTTGTTTATTCTCTCATTCTATCATTCACTTTCTCTCTCTTGTTCTTCCTCTCCCTCAAGCTCTCCCCTCTCATGTGTTGAGAAACACTTGAGCTTGAGAAAAACCACTTCTTGATAATCTTTACTCTCATCTAGGGTTCTAGGATTAGCACTTCTAGCACCCTAGTTACTTCTAGCTTGGAGTTGAAGCCAAAGGTTGAGGCTTTCCGGTGGATCTTTCTTCGACGTGAGAAGACGACAAAGGTGACCTCTTTCTACTACTCTAAGGAGCAAGGAGAGAAGGATATAAAGCCCTAGGTATAACCGTTCTAACCCTTAGCTAGTTTCTAGTTTGCTTTAGCTTGTTTTTGTTTAGCAAAGATCCTTCTTTGTCTAGTCCATGTTGCCTAATATGATAAAAATTTGATTTTTATTCCGTTTTCCGCCTCCCCGTAAGCACCGGGGTGGGCAGCGTGGACTTACATTTGGTTCATGGAAATTAGCATACTCTATTTCTCATTTTCACCCGACCCAAAAGGCAACTTCATTAACCGTTCGTCCATAGCTTTGGACGTAACGAGACAAAGTGTTCTACTCATTCTCTACATCAATCTTGGTCATCTCTTTTAGCAAACTTGATGATCAAGTTGCCTCGGTTCATAGGCGGGAGCCCATTTAAAGATCCGTTGACGTGGTGCCACCTGGATGAGGAGACTGGAGATTCAGGAGATCGGAGCAGCCGCAATAAAGCGTGGGATGATGGTTGAAGACCGAAGGACTCGGATCGTTCGGTATAACATTTCTACCCACTTTGTAGTTTGTTAGTTTAGCTTTAATGGCAGATCCGGGTTATAGTATACGATAACGCCAGTTAAAATGTTTTTGTTCCGCATTTGGCGTCTGTTAGACGGCCAGGGCGCTACCGTGTACTTACAGTGGTATCAGAGCCTCACCATTAAGCTTTATTAATTTGTGCTAACGCGTTTAAAACATCGATCGAACGGATTTTCGAAAATCACAATTTTCAGTGTTAAAGTTTCTGTCGATTTTTAAAAGGGTATAAAAATTATTTTGCATATCACATAAAATTGAGCAGGGTTTTTAAAGAATTATGGTGCAATTTGGGCACGTGTTACCACAGTACCGCCGCGGATCCGCAGTCAGAGCTAAGGTTTTACCGCGGAACCGCGGCCAGTATGTGGCAATAGTGGACCAAATTTTTCCAGTGAGTTCTTCCTGTGAAATTGTGGTTTTTGGTATATTCTTTTGGGCCCAGTTTTTGTTACTGTACAGCAGATGTTTGTGGGTCCCACTTTGGGATATTTGGTCGATCGAAATTTAAACGTATTAGTTTACAATACTTATATTATATCTCCGACCGGGAATGTCATTTGAGCAGTAAATTTCGTCTAATTGCTATAGTTCTTTTAGACGGGTTTGCGAACGTGACATTCGCGTTGATGTTCTGTGTTGTGCTGTAATGTTACGGATTTGTCATGATGGATAGCAGTGTGCAATGGTAGTGCTATTTGGATTTATTTGTACATTTGATATTGCGGGGCGAGCGTCCAACATGTGGACTGCCGTCACTGCCTGTTTGTATAAAATTCTTTTGGGGCACGACCGGGCTGAGGTCGATGTACCCGTTGTACATATTTTTATTTCTGTACTAGGTTTACCCCGCGATGGAGTGCACGGATAGCCGGGTTCTGGAGGGCAACGGGTCCGTATCTCATGGCTTTGAGAGGTAGAGGGGCCTCACTCTAGAATTAGCAGACTATTCGCAGCACTCGTAGGGGGTACAGGTTGACCCAAGGAGGGATGCTCAAGTTACCGGATTCCGTGAAGTGCCGGGTGGTCCATTCACTATGCTGTAGGGGGCTGCCTCGCTTCAGGTTTTGGCGGGTAACTTGCCGCACCCGTAGAGGTCTTGGTTTCATTGCACAGGCTATCCACACGACCAGGAGAACGTCGGGTTTCAGTAGCGGCTCTGTGAAACCCGGGGATCCCAGATTATCTTTATTGTTCTGTGATGCTTATTACTTTTCTATAATGTTGCATATTATCACGCCTAGAGCGATTATTGTATATTGGTATATATATTATTAGATGTTGTATATGTTTTACACCCATGCTAGTCCAGTCCCCGCTCTGTCGTTAGTTAAGTAACCTAACGGGTGATGACGGGACCCTGTGGCGAATGCGGATGGCATATACATACATTTTATTTTTCGTTCTTTTCTGGTGTGATTGATTGATGGGACTACGTTGATTCTGATCAATGCAAGGATAAAACAAACCTATATTTGATGTTGTTGGAACAAATTTTAAAAAGTGTTATTACAAAGACGTTTCCTTTTGTTTTGCATAATGTTATTCAGTTAGAATATCCTGCACCTCATTCGACGAGGCAAGGGCCGATATCCCTTCACCGGGAATGACCCCTTGGGCAGAAGTTTGCGTCAGGGTAATAACTTCAGTATAGTCAATTACAAGTTGCTTTGCATCGCGGTATTCAGTTGGAATATCCTACACCTCATTCCACGAGGAAAGAGTCGAGATCCCTTCACCGGGAGTGACCTCTTTAGCAAAAGGTTTTCGTCACTATATTTTTATAAAAAGCTATCAGGTTCCTTCAACGAGATCAAGTTCATTACGTTAAAGGTTTTTCGCCAAAAACCAGCCGTAGCCCTCCGTCATTTCTTATGGATAGTCTGTAGTATTCAAGCTATGTTTGTTGACTAAAGTCAAGGCATGGTGTTTGGTAGTTACTGGGCATTCATCTGTTGCATAGATAGATGTGTTGGTTTGGGACAGTCGTATTACCTTGTTGACTAAAATCAAGGGTATGTACGGGTGGGTTCAAATCAACCTGGATAATGATGGGTAGAACTTGACTTGTGACTTATGATTTGTTGACTAAAGTCAAGGTCATAAGAGCATGAGGCAAAAATCACATCGGGAGTTTCTAACATACAAGAAACTTGCCAGGCATGCACATACCTTCTGGAGTGTGATAACTTGAGTGGCTTCCATCAAATTATCATGCGATGATAGTTGGATCCCGATTCTCACTGATGAGTTGGTTTACTCTTCGGGTGATCCCGACTAATTCTTCTTTAAGGTTTGGAGAAGAATTTGAGATTACAGTGGGAGGTTTCTTGATTAGATAAAGTGATAACCATTCTGATATAGGTTAGAGTGCACGCAGAGTGTTTCTTTTCTCTCTCCCTTTGGCAGCGACCTTTGACCGACCCTAGACTTTGACTCAGTGACCAAGTTGACCGAACCTTCTTAAAATACTGGCTTTTGGATTGTCTAAAGTTGCATAAGTCATTGCCGCTCCTTTTACCCTTTGTATTTCTCAGAACACCCCATATTACTACGGACATCCACTTCCATTGGATAGATCCATCGTATGGTTATATACGAACTCGAAGGGACTTCTTCGAGGATAGATCTAGGTTCAGGAGAAATAGAATTGGTTTATTAAGTTGTCTTTTATTATCACCTTCTCTCAGGTTGCGAGGGCTCCTTAGTTTAGGAGAGTACACCTATTACGCTTATTGGATAGTCTTATTCCAAACCATAGGCAGGTGCCGAAAGGTAGGGAATGAAGAAAACCAATTAGCCTAAGTAGGGTGTGCAAAAGGTAATAGCTAAAGACAAAATAAAGGGATTAGAAAGAGGGTAAAGTAAATTGCGACAGTTATCATTTACGACCAAAACACGTACTTCATCGCCACTCCTGTTTCCCTTTTGCTTTTTTCCCCAGTTCGGGAGAAATAGAATAAGGTATTATTCAGCTGTCTTTTATCGTCACCTTCTCTCAAGTTACGAGTACTCCTAGGATTAGGAGAGTACACCTATTATGCTTACTGGATAGTCTTCTTCCAAACCATAGGCTGGTGCCGAGCGGTAGGGAAGGAAGAAAACCATTTAGCCTAATGATGGCGTACAGAAGGTAATGGCTAAAGACAAATAAAGGGATTTGGAGAGATGGCAAAGAAATATACGGTTAAAGTCATGAATTGGATTACGGAAGAGGCATTACTAGGAATACCATGATAGCCCTATGAAACATTTTTTTGTTTCAGTGCATTGTTAATGGAAAACTGATTTCCCGATTAGATACTTACTCCAGGGTATGTATTTACCAAGTTTTATTCTCATATCTGTATGGTTTTACAGATGATGAATGGGAGTAGGTTATTGGGAATAAGGTGATCATCCTCATTATATCGGAATTCGTTGTAATTGGTGATATTTGAGGAAATCGCCTGGGTACAGTTTTCAACCTACGATGCACAGGTTTTGAGTTATTCAACTCAGCGGACTTATACAGAGTATTGTATGTTGTCCAGTGTCCATCAGGACAAAGGGGTAGGTCCTCGTACTATGTTCTGTTTACTTATGACTTCTCTAGATTTTAGACAAGTGTTTCGTAGAAATACAATGTCTAAGTTTTGAGAAGTTATGGGTATAAGAATAAAGTAGAGAACCAGGTATCACAAGTATCGGAATTCTTCAAAGAGATCGAAGATGTAGATTCTTGTGATCGGTATTCCGATGATAGTAATTTTTTTGAGAAACTTGTTTCTCTTTCAGGTTACTCATAATTGGATGGATTCCTAAGTTGAGTAATGCTGATTAGTCTCTCTCCATTAAGTTGATATGCACTGGAGACAGTTGCATGGTTTGAATCTGGTTCCAATTAAATAAGTGCCAATATTTCTATATTGTACATAGAATGGTTCATATCTTAACGATGTTAAGATACGAGGAGTTGTCCGGCTTATGCTTAAAACCAAACTCTGGATAACTCAAGGCACGTTTCTGTAATGGCAGTTTGTGGGTTGACCCGGGCTATGTCGAGGGTTGATTTTCTACCATCTGGCAGATCAATAGTGATATTGTTCTTGACTCGCCACAGTTTTAGTAAAATGGATTTTTTCAGAAAACAATAGTGGGAGTATGGTAGAAATCGAAATGATTCCAGAACCGCAAACGATTACGGAAAATTTAATAGGACCTATATATTCAATCAGGTTTGACATTCCATTAGCCACTCCGCAGATATGGTGGGTAACCTCAGACACCCGAGAGGTACTCCGGTAGCCTCAAGGACAGTGACAGAGAGGTTCTTGTTTACCCAGACTTAACACTACTGTTGTTCTAGACTATGAGACCCGGCAAGAGGTTAAGTATAGCGTCGTTCTAAACTAGCTTTAGAAGTGTACGTATATATTATTCTGCTAGAGGGTTGTCATAGTTAGTGGGAGCAGCGGAAGCGCAGTGGGCAAGTAGCTTATGTCTATAGGCTTGGGCAAATATAGCGGAGATAAGATCATCTAATTTTTTATGTGACAGTCATGGGTTTGACTTCATCAGAATAGGGGATGGATCCGTTAAGAAGGTAGTAGGGTGTGATGTCCTGGTATTTGGTTGACATACAAGAAGTAGGAAGTAAAGTTCCTATACTACGATCGTTTATACTGTGGTCATCACACAGTTGTTTCTCCACAAAGGACATGGATATAATATCTGACATTCTGGTTGCTAGATTTATGGTTTTAGATCTGGATTTGGGTAGTTTCCCAATGTAGGTATATTGACAGTATTCTAAAGGTATTTAGAATAGACGACTCCTGGCATGGTGGTGTACCTGTAGGCGATGGAGTCACCCTCTCTAAAGGTGTCTTATAGACTAAAGGGGAGAGGGATGTGCATGATTGACAGATCACTTGCTTAGGCAATTGAGTCAATCATGAGATGTCAAGTACCACACCAGATGTTGTTTTTGCACTAGATGCGATAAGTTTATATTATTCCAATCCTGGAGAAACATAAGGAAGCAGTTTTAGAACATAAGTGAATGTTCTACGGATTTGATGACGGCGGCCTCCTTCGAGAGACGGTTATCATTCCAGGCTTCCAAGGTGACCTGGATGACAGAGTAACTGTCAGAGTTATAGTTTTCCCTCTGACGAGGGACAGTATTTTGGACAGGTGTTCCAAGAGGATACTGTAGGAGGTATAGTGCTGGATACTGATTAGGTTCAGTTATCAATACAGTCTAAGAAGTTTGGATTTGGAGTTCATTTATGAACTAGGTCCCATCAGATATCCAGACATATTCTAAGACAGGTATTACTCGATTCGGGAGATGGCATTCTCCGCGAACTTGAGATTAAGAGAGACATAGAAAGAAACATCAGGGCGGATCCACTCACTGAGGCTATTTCTCGAACACAATAGTTTTACAAACGGGTTTTGTGAAACTGATTAGTAGAGAAGTTGGATGTTCGGTATCACACGGGCTGTGAGTATGCGACATCGCAATAATTAGCCTTAAGTGCAAGTGGGAGATTGTTGGATATAGTACCTTCAAAGTCAATTATTGGATCGCAGGTACGTGATTTCAATGATCGAGGGAGGACCTATACCGATATGACAGTCTTGCTCGAGATGATAGTATGCTATCTGGTTTGTCTTTATCATCGTATATATGCTTTAGTTCACTATTGCATGATGATAGAGCCCATAGGATTCTTGCTTGACTGCCAGCAGTGTGATGGTGATCATATACGTGGGAGCTGGGGTCTATAAGTACATCCTTAAAGTGTCCCTAGTCGTGGGAGTTTCGAGACTGGGCATCGATACTCCAGAGTAGACTAGTGTATACAGTCGAGACCCTGACGAGGGGCGGTGGCCGTTCTCATAAGCCATTGGTGTTAGTTGGTTCACCTAAGATGTATACAGGTGCTCATTGGGTTATGAGTACACCAGACAGGACTCGCCGGGAATCTGCTAGTTGGTATTATACCTAGCGTAAGATAGCAGTTCCCTGGTAACATCTGTACAGGTTAGTTCATCGACCTGAGTTCGTCATTTGTCTCGTGTGAGTTCCCACTGTGCTTTGATTTCTACCCTACCACGGCTCAAAGGAGTCATGCAAACAAGTCTTTTTTGGGTACAGTCCCGAGCCACATGGAGGCAAGTGAGCAGATCGGCAGGGGATTCGTCTCTCCCGGTATTGGGGGTGAGATCGCGCAGTGTCTAGGAGAGCCATTACACAAAGCCCTCGGCCGAGGCAGGAGATTTACTGGTAGGTACTCCAGTAGTATCTCAGGGTGTTCTGGGCCACTCTCTGACACGACTTATACCGCTATTGGGGGTCTGACATTACCAGTCCCCTAGGCCGATATGTGATACTCATAGATGAACGGACCAGACTGTATGTATATTGTCACTGTTAGGCTCAGTAGGGTTTCTGGATGAGTTCGCTCGTCAGCTTCCCTTCCAATCAATACATAGGCAACCGTTACGTACAGCTCGTACCTCTGACGTGCTAGTGGTTGTACCCAGTGCCAGCGTGTTGATGAGTCATTAGAGTCCCCTACAGACAGTTTCCCAAGTTCGGGTGAAACGTTGTAGAGGCCGTATGGTTTTATAGAAGGGTTCAGAAAATGCACGTGCGTTTACGCACGTGTCATATTTCGGGCAGATAATACCGGTGGGCTTTAGTTTAAGCCGAATCCGAGTATTATACTGTGTAGATATAATATCTTTGTCTCAGTTGCATTTGTATTCGATCGTAATACAAATACGGGTATGTTTATACCATTACTGGGTTATCCTGAAATTCGTTTCAGGATCGCTTTTGGAAGTTGCCAGTTTCCAGTTTTCTATCACCCGTATTAAACATTCGGTTAAATGCAGATTTATCTTTTCTTAAGAGTGAGGCATGAGTATGGATGGTTCTAGTTTTGGTGATTAGGATTGTGTGTCACCATTTTGCATTAATGGTTGATGACTAGGATTAGTGTGTCACCATTTGCATTAATTGATTTGGGTGAGGTGTTAGATGACTCATTGATTCCATTAATGTTGTGATAAGCTTTGCTTATGGTTACCCTCCCTTGCTCCTACCCTCACCCCCTCCTCTATATGTGGCCGGCCCTCCCCTCCTCTTCTCACACTCTGAGTTGATTTAAAAAAGGATGCAAGATTTTGGTTCATGGAAATTAGCATACTCTATTTCTCATTTTCACCCGATCCAAAAGGCAACTTCATTAACCGTTCGTCCATAGCTTTGGACGTAACGAGACAAAGTGTTTTACTCATTCTCTACATCAATCTTGGTCATCTCTTTTAGAAAACATGATGATCGAGTTGCCTCGGTTCAGAGGCGGGAGCCCGTTTAAAGATCCGTTGACGTGGTACCACCTGGACGAGGAGACTGGAGATTCAGGAGATCGGAGCAGCCGCAACAAAGCGTGGGATAATGGTTGAAGACCGAAGGACTCGGATCGTTCGGTATAACATTTCTACCCACTTTGTAGTTTGTTAGTTTAGCTTTAATGGCAGATCCGGTGTCACGCCCCGCTTCCCAAAATACGGAATACGAGGGGTAGACAAGGCCAGCCATGCTCCTACGGTCAAGGAAAAGTCCTGCCGTAGTCACACTTCGGGTTCTAGTTTATCATGGTAAACAGTAAATGATGCGCAGGTAATGAGAAATGCAGTAACTGAAAGGAACAATGTAAAGACTGACCTGATGTGGGACAGATGAATGTAACTCGGAATGGCAAGTCAAGGAATCTGTGATGCACTGGTCCGGGCTAAATCTTCTCCTCACACTGAGCATGCATACTCAGGTCGTCAGAGCGACACAATAGCAATATAATACATATAAATCAAGTGACGGTTCTAACAGTGGTAATAGATATGAATAACAGTAAATCAATGACAGCATGAATATGAATGTGCGGTAATCAATGCAGCGGAGCAGTAAAGCAATAGAACGATGTGTCACGTATGTCAACACTGTATATAAGGTATATAAATGCCAGTATCCCTATCAGTCTCTAAGTCTCACTGCACAGGTCACTAAGCCTATCGTCAGTCCAAGTGTGAGAATCAACCACTCGCGAGTGTCCTCCACCCAAGGGTAGGACCCAAGGGCAAGGGACCACGGGCCCAACATGTAACATGTATATCACGGTGTATATCGCATACCCTGTAAATCTCCATATATCTCCCTAAATATATAAGCCGGCATGGGACTCCCGAGATTCTGTTGGACTCACACTTAAACTACACCACACCCCGTGGTCTACATCAAACGCTAACCATAACCCTAAATATTAATCGATCCATGACAAGTCTGTGCGAGAACTGGAGGCAGGACCTCCATCAAGCATGTCCCAACTAATATCTAAGATAAATGGCCGTGTCGGATGCCTTATCTGTGACACCCGTGCAAGCGCTTCCATAAGTGTCCCATACCACTTATAGTCACAAGTACACGCATCCCACAGACGTCGACAATGCAATAGAATAATAGGGTCACTGATTGTGTACAAGTACGTATCACTTTCACTTAATCACGAATACACGAACACTGACGTACTTGCCACAATCATCGCTAGAATCTAACACTGGGTAAATGCACGATATCACTAGATTATCACTACAATGATATGGGTATGATATGATGCGTGAATAGTATATAAGCACAATTAAGGTGTCATAAAAACAGTATTCTATCATTTGCACGATTTATCATGAAACGTACGTATATAATTTAGCGAAACGATAAACATGTAGTAATTAGGATGTTAAGTTGTCTATCCATCGAATTTAGTTTCAAGCCAATCGGGTTCCAGGATCATTAATTATAACCATTTCATTTTAAGCGCTCGCGGGTGGAAATCCAATTTCAGAATCAGATGTCCGTTTCGCAACGCATTTTAACCCCGGTTGGGATCAGAATTTAGCGACACTACAGTTGGATGAATTCTAGGGTTTTCAGTAAGGTTTTCAACGCAACAGACGGATCTTCGATCACGTCTGTACGTCAGGAGATATACACTGTTTACTATTAATATGTCAATCATGATTCTGTTGGGACTGTTATGCGTCCCGATCTTCTAAATTACAGATTAAATATCAAACGGTAACGAAACAGAATGAAACCAATTGTGTTGTCTAGCTAACAGATTTACCTATAATAAATAGTAGAGTTCCGCAACTTACGAGTTAAGGAAATCCTGTGGTACCCAATACGGAACAGCAAGCAACGACTGGAGTCGCTCTGGACTGCAGTCCAAAGTCACACTCCGATCCAATTATCGCCTCAGTTTTAGTTTAGTAATAACTGGAAATTAGCACAGGGTTAAAGTTCATCGAGTCGGCTTCGATTTGAGCCCTCGAACGCACCATTCTAGTGGGTATATGATTTATGGTGAATTTAACGGTTTTCAGGTACAATAAAATTCCAGTTTTACAATTAAACTTGGGGGTAGTTGTTTTAGTCGTTAACGGTCAGATTTTCCGGCGAAATTTGCACACGTTATACATCCCTACAAGGGCCAATGTAATATATCCAGTTCCGTCAAATGTGATAATGATTTTCTAAGAGGACAAGCATCGAACTGTTTTGTTGCAATATTTAACATAAGGCAAAACATGGGATATATACGATTTTAATTTGTAAACTAATAATAAATAACATGTAGCAAGTGGGGACTTGCCTGGAGACGTTGGGGCACACGGCAGCGACACGACACACTTGCGGTACGGCAGTGACACACGCGCGAGCGGCAATGTCAAGATTTGGCCTCGGCTTGAACTGGTTGGCACGGGCTTGGTTCGAACTAGAGGGGGTTGTTGCGAGCTCAGGCGGTGTCGAGGCTAGGAATTGCTGATGTTGTCGAGGCCGAGGGTGAGGGATTTGCAGAGGGAGAGAGTATGTGGAGGCAGAGAGAGAGAGATGAGTGAGAGAGATAAAGAATTGAGAGAGAGAGAGAGAAACAGAGTGAGAGAGATAGACAATTGAGAGAGAGAGAGAGAGACAAACAGAGTGAGAGAGATAGAGAATTGAGAGAGAGAGAGAGAGAGAGAAACAGAGTGAGGTGAAGGCTCGGGTGAGCGGGGGAGAGAGGGTGAAGAGATCAAGAGAGAGAGGGAGTCGAGGATGGTGGCGTCGGTGACGATGATGACGACGATGGGGTCGACGTCGAGAGGTGGCAGGAGTGGAGCTCGGGAGTAGGGGCTCGGTGGGTTTTGAAGGTGGGTCAATTGGATAAGAAGGAGGTGGTGTTCGAGTGTAGTGAGGGCTTAGGTTGGTGGTGCTGTGGGTGGTTGCATAGAGTCGTGGTCGATATAGGGTAGTCGGCGGTGATGTGAGCGTGGTGAGGGAATCTGAGAGGGAGGAGTGTTTTGTGAGTGAGTGAGGAGTGAGGGAGAGAGAAGGAGAGACGAAGGCAGGAGGTCGAGTGGAGCGGGTTGTAGGGGTGCGCGAGTCGGGGTAACGGCGAGGCGTGGGCGCGGGCGTGGGGTACGGCGACGTGAGTGGTGGCGCAGTAAAGAGCAGGAAAGGAGATAGCCGTTGGGGGAGCGGGTCGTAGGCGAAATGCGCGCATCGTGGGCACGAGGAGCGGGTCACGGGGCGTGACGAGCGGCGACGTGAGCGCAACGGGCAGATACGAGCGGAAGCGGGAAAAGAGGACAGAGCCGTTGGGGAAGATGAAGAGCGAAGCGGGTCGGGTTGAAGTGGTCCGGTGTGGGTGGGGAGAATGGGCCGGGCCGGGGTTAAAATGGAATAAAAGAATTATAAAGGATGGGTTGAGGGGAGAACGGGCTGGGCTGGAAAATAAAAGGAAAAAGAAAACAAAAGGGCCAGGCTGGGAAATGGAAATTGAGAGGGAATAAAAGAAATGGTTGAGGGAATTAGTGCTGGGCCGGAAGGAATAAAAAGTGATAGGTTTTCTTTAAGAAGGGAATGGGCTCAATTAACTTAAATTAAAATGGGGAGAAGGAAATGGTTGGGCCGGAGAAAAGGATCGGGCTAAAGAAAATGAATTTATTTAAAAGAATGGGATTGGGGTTCTATTAAAGAAAATTTGTGTTGGCTGAGGGAATTTGTTGGAAAAAGATATAATAGGGTTAGGGTTTTGAAAAATAAAAATTAATAAATTTATAAATAAAATAGATAAAATTATAAATAAAATAGATAATTCATAATTAAGAATAAATAGAATTTAAAAGGTAACAGAATACAAATTTTGGTATAAAGGGGCTGGGTATTACATCATACCACCCTTACAAAAATTTCGTCCTCGAAATTTAAAATAAACGATAAATAATACAAACATAAGCGAGAGTTATTATATTGCAGCTAACACATAAAGATTTACTTGAAATAGACGGATGAAGAAGTTTGAATGTTTATATATGCAAAAACATCATACAAAAATATAGGTTTAAATAAGTATAAGACACGAACAACTACAAGGCAACCTATGAGTGTAGCAATAACAACAATAATGAACAATGATATTCGAGGCGTACTCAATAAAATCGAAACTCAAATATGTGCACGTATAAGTATATCAAAATAGCAATCAGAAATAATAAGTATAAGGCTCAACCACTTATAATAGTAAGCATAGGCACAATTCTTGAAAATAGAGTAACGACAATAAAAGTAGTGAAAATTAGTCTGTAGGTTAAAGCATTTTTAGGACGATATATCGATCAGATAGTTTTAAAATAACTTAGAAAACTCGTATCATGAAAATAAGGAACATGGAACAAAAATATGCACGGTATAAGGTTGCGCTACTGAAAATGAGAATACTAATAGTGTACTTAAAATACGTAAAACAGAGTAATCAATAACACACACTCTTTGATAAAAATAATGAAAACCAAATCTTGAATAATAATGTCTCTAAATATATTAGGGGTAAAAGAGAAATCACCAATATGAATTGGGCTAGCTAGGGTAGTGATTACAAGAAGGTGTGGCTCAATCAGAAGGTCGGAGTGTGGCGGTTTTAGGCTGAATGTTAAGGAGATTGGGATAGGGTCAGCACAGGAAGTAAGGATGAGCAACAAAGGAATCCAAAAGGAAAAGTGTGGGGGAAACAACAGTCGATACAACACACGAATCAAGATTTGAAGGGTTGGCTAACTTGAGAATTTCACTATGAACTTCTCCTTCCAGAAGGATCTCAATCGAGGCACAGACGAAGGATGAATGGTAGCTCATTCCAAGGATCCGGGGGCGGTACTTTCTAATCGAAATGAGGGTGGAAACTATACAGCGAGTAGGGGTGGACAGTCAGGGAACTCATCAGAAAATAAATGGATCTGGGCAGTAAACAAGTATCAAGCGATCCAATAATCAAAAGGTTTACGAATTCAGAAGATTTATTTCTTTCAAGAAAATTTAAACAAGGCGTTCCCAAAGGCGAAAAGTGGCCCTAAACTATACACAGTTTATTTGGCCAGAAAGACATCAAAAGAAATTCCGTCAGTCGCGGTTGTGGAGATTCAGTAGGTCGCGGTAGGCTCGCGCACTCAGGTAGGGGCGTCCATTTCCATATCGCCTCGCGGGCATCGCCACTGGAAGTTCATCCACAGCCGGGTCTTGATCTTCTGGTTCTTCTCCCTCGGATGGAGCTTCTTCGTCGAGGTCCGATTCCATGTGATTCTCCTCTTCTGGATTTTCTTCCACGGGATTTTCCTCAACTGGATTTTCTTCTATCGGGTCTTCATTGGGATCTTCCTCTATAGGTTTCTCTTCAGGATCTCCTTCTTCTTCGTCGGAATCAGCTATCATGTTAAACTCTGGGACGGCTACTCCTTCGTCCTCTGAATCGTTGTTTCCGAAGTTGACCTGGGGACCGTTGACCTCATCATCAGAACTCATCGGTGTGCGATCTAAGGAAACGCATGACTGTGCATCCTCGTCTAGATGCGGTGCTGCTCCGGGATGGGCCATGGTCTGAAAAGAAAGGTCATGATTAGACAGTGGAATGCATCAAGAAAATAGCTCCAGGTACGAAGTATAGGAAACATACGGTGGCAGGAACCGAAAAATCAGAATAATAATGCTGTGATAATGAATAGTATAAATAGGGGAAAGGACCAGAGAAAGATACATATATTACGATTCAAGTTTTATTGCATTCAATCAAAAGTTCAGTGGATACAATATTTCAAACTGAAAGAAATATTCATAAGAAGATGACAACATTATTACTGAGAGTAGAAAACATAAAATTCTTCTTTGATCGCTAGACCGCTGCAATCTCGTCACGCGAGTTGGATCCTGCGTTGGGTCTGCTTTATCCTCGAAATGCGAACTACGCAATAATCCTCACTTGGCAGAAGTGGGGAGTGTGGACGAGTCTCCTCCCTGCAATTCCTTCCTTTCTGGGCAACCGTTGATGAGGTGTTTGTCGGACCCGCATATCAGACATTTCCCTTGGGCGCGGCGACAATCCCTCTGAAGATGTCCTGGCGTCTTACAATACCCACAACATAGGGCCTTCTGCTGCTTCTGTCGCGGGGACACAAATTGGCGCTTCATCTTCTTCTCTTTTCCTCGTCTAACAGGGATCCCTTTATGATTTGAGACTCCCGCTGGTGCCTGATTCACCTGTCTTCTCAGTTCTTCAGACAACAAGTCGTTTGTTCGCTCCTGGGCTTCCTTTAGACCTTGCAGTACGCTCAGAATCTCAATGGTCTGATTCTGGGGAGCGGACATAGACGAAGAGTCGTTGGAAGACATGATCCTGAAACAATAGTTTTGAGAATGATATAAGTCACAAGCCAAACTAATCAAAGTATAATAGGGATAGGACAAAGATTCAAGAATATCAGAGATGATGAATTTATTACAAGTGAAGAATAAACCGTATGACTTTAAGTCACTTAATGGAGTACGGTAGTGTAATTGCAACCACGTACCCTTGTCAAGTCACCCGAAACCAAAGCGAATGGATAGCTGAACACACGATGTGAATATGGATCAAGAATGATAGTTTACAACCTGGACCGAAAAATGCCTTAGATTGCCAAACAATACACGGAAAACTGCAATCCCAATCGAAGCAAGACCTGGGCTTTGATACCAACTAAACCATGTCACGCCCCGCTTCCCAAAATACGGAATACAAGGGGTAGACAAGGCCAGCCATGCTCCTACGGTCAAGGAAAAGTCCTGCTGTAGTCACACTTCGGCTTCTAGTTTATCATGGTAAACAGTAAATGATGCGTAGGTAATGAGAAATGCAGTAACTGAAAGGAACAATGTAAAGACTAACCTGATGTGGGACAGACGAATGTAACTCGGAATGGCAAGTCAAGGAATCTGTGATGCACTGGTCCGGGCTAAATCTTCTCCTCACACTGAGCATGCATACTCAGGTCGTCAGAGCGACACAATAGCAATATAATACATATAAATCAAGTGACAGTTCTAACAGTGGTAATAGATATGAATAACAGTAAATCAATGACAGCATGAATATGAATGTGCGGTAATCAATGCAGCGGAGCAGTAAAGCAGTAGAACGATGTGTCACGTATGTCAACACTGTATATAAAGTATATAAATGCCAGTATCCCTATCAGTCTCTAAGTCTCACTGCACAGGTCACTAAGCCTATCGTCAGTCCAAGTGTGAGAATCAACCACTCGCGAGTGTCCTCCACCCAAGGGTAGGACCCAAGGGCAAGGGACCACGGGCCCAACATGTAACATGTATATCACAGTGTATATCACATACCCTGTAAATCTCCATATATCTCCCTAAATATATAAGCCGGCATGGGACTCCCGAGATTCTGTTAGACTCACACTTAAACTACCCCACACCCCGTGGTCTACATCAAACGCTAACCATAACCCTAAATATTAATCGATCCGTGACAAGTCTGCGCGAGAACTGGAGGCAGGACCTCCATCAAGCACGTCCCGACTAATATCTAAGATAAATGGCAGTGTCGGATGCCTTATCTGTGACACCCGTGCAAGCGCTTCCATAAGTGTCCCATACCACTTATAGTCACACGTACACGCATCCCACAGACGTCGACAATGCAATAGAATAATAGGGTCACTGATTGTGTACAAGTACGTATCACTTTCACTTAATCATGGATACACGAACACTGACGTACTTGCCACAATCATCGCTAGAATCTAACACTGGGTAAATACACGATATCACTAGGTTATCACTACAATGATATGGGTATGATATGATGCGTGAATAGTATATAAGCACAATTAAGGTGTCATAAAAACAGTATTCTATCATTTGCACGATTTATCATGAAACGTACGTATATAATTTAGCGAAACGATAAACAGGTAGTAATTAGGATGTTAAGTTGTCTATCCATCGAATTTAGTTTCAAGCCAATCGGCTTCTAGGATCATTAATTATAACCATTTCATTTTAAGCGCTCGCGGGTGGAAATCCAATTTCAGAATCAGATGTCCGTTTCGCAACGCGTTTTAACCCTGGTTGGGATCAGAATTTAGCGATGCTACAGTTGGATGAATTCTAGGGTTTTCAGTAAGGTTTCCAACGCAATAGACGAATCTTCAATCGCGTCTGTACGTCAGGAGATATACACTGTTTACTATTAATATGTCAATCCTGATTCTGTTGGGACTGTTATGCGTCCCGATCTTCTAAATTACAGATTAAATATCAAACGGTAACGAAACAGAATGAAACTAATTGTGTTGTCTAGCTAACAGATTTACCTATAATAAACAGTGGAGGTCCACAACATACGAGTTAAGTAAATCCTGTGGTACCCAATACGGAACAGCAAGCAACGACTGGAGTCGCTCTGGACTGCAGTCCAAAGTCGCACTCCGATCCAATTATCGCCACAGTTTTAGTTTAGGAATAACTGGAAATTAGCACAGAGTTAAAGTTCATCGAGTCGTCTTCGATTTGAGCCCTCGAACGCACCATTCTAGTGGGTATATGATTTATAGTGAATTTAACGGTTTTCAGGTACAATAAAATTACAGTTTTACGGTTAAACTTGGGGGTAGTTGTTTTAGTCGTTAACGGTCAGATTTTCCGGCAAAATTTGCACACGTTATACATCCCTACAAGGGCCAATGTAATATATCCAGTTCCGTCAAATGTGATAATGATTTTCTAAGAGGACAAGCATCGAACAGTTTTGTTGCAATATTTAACATAAGGCAAAATATGGGATATATACGATTTTAATTTGTAAACTAATAATAAATAGCATGTAGCAAGTGGGGACTTGCCTGGAGACGTTGGGGCACACGGCAGCGACACGACACACGTGCGGTACGGCAGTGATACACGCGCGAGCGGCAACGTCAAGATTTGGCCTCGGCTTGAACTGGTTGGCACGGGCTTGGTTTGAACTAGAGGGGGTTGTTGCGAGCTCAGGCGGTGTCGGGGCTAGGAATTGCTGATGTTGTCGAGGCCGAGGGTGAGGGATTTGCAGAGGTAGAGAGTATGTGGAGGCAGAGAGAGAGATGAGTGAGAGAGATAAAGAATTGAGAGAGAGAGAGAAACAGAGTGAGAGAGATAGAGAATTGAGAGAGAGAGAGAGAGAAACAGAGAGAGAGAGAGAGAGAGAGAAACAGAGTGAGGTGAAGGCTCAGGTGAGCGGGGGAGAGAGGGTGAAGAGATCAAGAGAGAGAGGGAGTCGAGGATGGTGGCGTCGGTGACGATGATGATAACGATGGGGTCGACGTCGAGAGGTGGCAGGAGTGGAGCTCGGGAGTAGGGGATCGGTGGGTTTTGAAGGTGGGTCAATTGGATAAGAAGGAGGTGGTGTTCAAGTGTAGTGAGGGCTTAGGTTGGTGGTGCTGGGGGTGGTTGCATGGAGTCGTGGTCGATATAGGGTAGTCGGCGGTGATGTGAGCGTGGTGAGGGAATCTGAGAGGGAGGAGTGTTTTGTGAGTGAGTGAGGAGTGAGGGAGAGAGAAGGAGAGACGAAAGGAGGAGGTCGAGTGGAGCGGGTTGTAGGGGTGCGCGAGTCGGGGTAACGGCGAGGCGTGGGCACGGGCATGGGGTACGGCGACGTGAGTGGTGGCACAGTAAAGAGCAGGAAAGGAGATAGCCGTTGGGGGAGCGGGTCGTAGGCGAAACGCGTGCATCGTGGGCGCGAGGAGTGGGTCACGGGGCGTGACGAGCGGCGACGTGAGCGCAACGGGCAGATACGAGCGGAAGCGGGAAAAGAGGACAGAGCCGTTGGGGAAGATGAAGGGCGAAGCGGGTCGGGTTGAAGTGGTCGGGTGTGGGTGAGGAGAATGGGCCGGGCCGGGCCGGGGTTAAAATGGAATAAAAGAATTATAAAGGATGGGTTGAGGGGAGAACGGGCTGGGCTGGAAAATAAAAGGAAAAAGAAAACAAAAGGGCCGGGCTAGGAAATGGAAATTTAGAGGGAATAAAAGAAATGGTTGAGGGAATTAGTGCTGGGCCGGAAGGAATAAAAAGTGATAGGTTTTCTTTAAGAAGGGAATGGGCTCAATTAACTTAAATTAAAATGGGGAGAAGAAAATGGCTGGGCCGGAGAAAAGGATCGGGCTAAAGAAAATGAATTTATTTAAAAGAATGGGATTGGGGTTCTATTAAAGAAAATTTGTGTTGGCTGAGGGAATTTGTTGGAAAAAGATATAATAGGGTTATGGTTTTGAAAAATAAAAATTAATAAATTTATAAATAAAATAGATAAAATTATAAATAAAATAGATAATTCATAATTAAGAATAAATAGAATTTAAAAGGTAACAGAATACAAATTTTGGTATAAAAGGGCTGGGTATTACATCCGGGTTATAGTATACGATAGCGCCAGTTAAAAAGTTTTTTTTCCGCATTTAGCGTCTGTTAGACGGCCGGGGCGCTACCGTGTACTTACAATATATATGTATATACACATGGGTATAGGACTATGTATATATATATATATACACGTATACATATACACAGATTATGAGGATAGTATATGGGATTTGTGATGAGTCGATGAGATTGGGCTTGAGGCCGTGAGATCGGTGATGTGACATGGATCATATTTGAGATACGATATGATGTTTAGCGGGTCCTTTTGGCGTGGTGTTTTCATACACACGCATGCATATACTTAGATTGGTATCAGCATTGTATTAGACATAGATTAGTACCCCGGATTATGATATTTGATAAAGAGGATACCAGTTGAATAATGAGATGAATATGATATTGACCCGTACCCAGCTTTTGGGATGCCGTACAATGATTTACCGTACGATCTTTATATTGATGATAGATCCGCACTCATGACTCGAGGATGTCATATGATATTGTATCGTACGCGGTACTTTTGAAGCGAGATCACCGACTTTTATATATATATTGTAGGGTTACTAGGCACACGCACAAGGGTCTATAAGGCATCAACCATGCCCGATTTAAAATTTAACCGTACCGAACAACCCTAAACCAAGATCTTAGACTAGAGATTAGGCGAAACAAAGCATGTTAAACACTTTAACATCTAAGAGTTTGGGATTACAACCTTTGTAGACCGGTCCTTCACTTCATAAGCTCCGTGTTGTGGTCCCTTCGCTGCGATCATCAAGTTCCGGACTCTCGAGAGGCTCCACGAAGAGAAAGATGCAAGCTTGCTTCCGATCTTCGATAACAAAGATGATCTACCTTGAAGTTTCATTAACACAATCTCTCACTTACTAAATGAAGTGAACAACCTAATCTAAATGGCTAGGATAGATTAGGATGATGAAATAGGATTTTAGCTCTCATTTGTTTTCTATTTCTCGCTCATTTTCATCACCTTTGAAAAAGCTAGTAAGCTTTTCCATCAAAAAGGAGGATGGAAGAAGAAGAACAATAGTAATTCTTTTATGATGAATAATGAAAGTAATGATAAGGTTAGAAATGCAACCATGGTTCAAGTAACCTTTGTAGAGATTTAACTAAGGTTAAAGGTTTGGTTGGGTTAAACAAATATCTTGCAAAATATTAAAACAAATATCTTTGAACAAAACAAAACAAAACCTTCTAGAAGGTTCTAGAAAAGATTAACCCAAATCAAACCCTAACCATGTTTAATCTTCACTAAACATGTTGCATTAATAACCCTAACATGTTACAATATTATATATCACATATACAATATTTATTGTAACAAAATAAAATAATACAATTAACATATATCGCATATATATCAATGTATTACCCGAGTGAGAAAAAGAATCTTTTAGTGAGCTTATATTAGTTAATGTAATTTAATATATCAAATATATAATTATACATTAAATTATCGAATCAACACTTGATCCGATAATCCGGCTATTTCACAAATAACCGACTAATATAATCTGTATCAGTTCATCGAATCAACACTTGATCCGATGACCCGGCTATATCTCATATACCCGGCCGATATCTCATATCATGAGAATCTAATACGGTATCACATACACGTATTGTTCTTGGTCCCGCACATATCACATATGTGCTCCTACTCCGTTTTGCCTGAGCCAAGAAAGCTCTGTGTAGGACTCTAAAGAATCGTCAATACGCCGACAGTAGGTGATGATCAAATCAAACACCCACAAGCTGCAAGCGGTCAGCTAAACGTAACAGCCACCCAGGTATTGAGCGCTCAGAAGATCAACAGGCAAGCCTGTACATTCTCCTGTGAATCCAGTCAGTAACACTCCCGTACAGTCCGGTCTCGTCGTCTGATATGTCGCATATCTCGCCTAGGGGTGGTAAACGTCAGACCCCAGTAGCTTGATAAGTCGTGTCGATATGAGGTCTATAACAGTTCGAGAAACTACTGATAACACTTACCAGTAAATCTCAGCAACCCTGTCCAGGGATTTCCAGTTATAGCCAATCGAACACAGCACAACATCAACTCCCTATACCGGGAGAGACGAATCCCCTCCTATCGCTCATTGCCTCCATGTGATTCGGGATTGTACCCAAAAGCCACCTTTTTGCATGCCCTCTTGGATGTGGTATGATGGAAATCAAAGCACAGTGGGAATCACACAAGTCTCTATGACGATCTCGGGTTTACAGACTACTCTGTACTAATGTCACCAGAGAACTGCCATCTGACGTGAGGTATAATACCATCTGGGAGTTCTCGGCGAGTCCGTCCAGTGTACCCAGTCTCCACTGAGCACCCGTATACCTTCTCCGATATCAAACATCGATGGATATGGGATCATCCATCGCCCATCATATGGGTCAAGATGCGTATATGCTAGTCTACTCTGGTGTATCGATGCCCTGTCTCGATACACCCTCGACTAGGAACAGTTATAGGATGTACTCGTCGACTACCATGGCCCCACTAGTATGATCTCATCACAGTCCTAGTAGTCGAGTACATATCCTAAGGGCTTTATCAACATGTAACATAGAGACAATCAGAGTACATGTTAAGATAAAGTACAACCAGATAGCATACTATCATGTCGAGCAAGAAAGTCCTCCCTATATATGTCCAAGCATCCATTACAATATACATCACATGTATAGTAATGGCCTCTAGGGCATACATATAACTAACAATCTCCCACTTGCACTAGGGCCATCTGTTGTGGTATCACATACCCAACAATTAGCTGTGGTTGAAGTATCTCATACTCAACCATCCCATAAAAGTCTCTACTGGGAAAAAGTCTTTTGTGAGTAGATCCGCGCTGTTGTCCTCTGTGTCTACTCTCCTAACCTCGATCTCCCTGGAGATCAACCATCTCCATAATCTGGTGATATTGCCTAAGAATTATATCTGGATTTCTGATGGGACGGGGGTTCCTTGGCAAAAGCCACAACTCCATTGTTATACAATGGTTGGAATGAAGTTCATCTCATGAACTTATATATCTCCAGACTGCCTCTTTAGTAGCATCCTTGGTAACGATGTATCTTGCCTTTAATCGTCTAGTAAGTCACGGTATCTAGCTTGGAACTCTTCCAACATACTGTCCCTCCACTGAGGGTAAAGACAATGCCTGCGACTGACATTCAGTCGTCCTTATCACCCTGGAACCTTTCCAGTGATTCTCCCCAGGATCGATTGATACCATCTCACTACACCTAGTGAGAATCCTAACATCCAATTAGATCTATCTCATAGATCCAAAACCCAGGATTTAGGAGGTATCGCTTTGATCCTATACGGAGAATCCTTGTGATAAGCGGAGATTGACGGAGCGTAGCATAGGAAACTCCTTCCCTATCAAGAGTATGTCATCTACGTACTCTACGAGGATCACCACCATACTCCCTACTGCCTTTTTGTATATACAAGGTTCATCTACCATTTTGATGAAGTCAAACTCTTTGACTACCACATCAAAACAGATGTTCCAACTCTGCGATGCCTGCTTTATCACATAAAACATCTTGCACACTTTCCGCTGCTCCCACTATCTACGAAGCTCTCTGGTGTGTACTTATAGACGCTCTCTTCCAAAACATCATTTAGAAAAGCTGTCATGACACCCAACTGCCAGAAATCATAGCCATGGTATGTAGCAATAGCAAGTAGGATCTGGATGGACTTAAGCATAGCTTTGAAAGTCTCAACTTTTCTATGTAAACCAAGTAATCTTCTCAAGATATACTTGCTCCTGATGGGGATTTAACCCTTCAGATAAAGCAACCAAAGTCCATACTTTGTTGGTGTATAAGGATTCAATCTCAGATCTCTAAGCTTCCAGCCTTTCTTACAGAGTCCCACTCCTGATGGCCTGCTCGAAACTAGTTGGGTCATCATCTCATGATGCAATCCTTGCTCCCACTGTCATAGAGAAAACCGAAGTATCTCTCAGGTGGATGAGGAACCCTACTAGATCGGCAAAGAGGCCGAGGTTCGTTGGAAACTATTGAATCCTTCGGTTCTATCAAATCATCAGCTGCAGTTTGTATAGCTGGAACTCTTTCCAGTTCTACCTCATGACCAATAATTTCTTCACAAGAAATTCCCTTTCACAAAGGTGGCATGCTGAGAAACAAAACATCTTTTGTTCCTCGGTTTGGTAGAAGAAATTCCCTTGCGAATGCTTGGGATATCTAACAAACTTCTACAGAACTGACTTTGCCTCGAGCTTGTCTGGATTATGCTTTTAGACATAGGCTGGACAACCCTAAATCTTAACAAACTTAAGATATGGGCTCTTCCTATTCCATATCACATATGAAGTGGTAGGAAACTGATTTGATTGGAACCCTATTCAATAGGTATGCAGCTTCACAAGTGCATAACTCCCAAAAGAAAATAGGAAACTCAGTAGTACTCATCATAGAGTGCACCATATCATATAGGGTGCAATTGCTCCGCCCCGATATACCATCGTGCTATGGTGTATACGAAGGAGTAATGCTGAGAGAGAATCTCATTCTCCTTTAGAAAAGTCCAGGAATTCCATGCTCAAGTATTCTCCTCCTTGATCTCATCAAAGGACATAATACTTATACCCGTTTTCGGTTCTCTACTTCTAACTCATATTCATTGAATTTCTCAAAAAGTTCAGACTTGTGTTTCAACAGGAACATATGTTCGAATCGTGAGAGATAAACAGTGAATGTAATGAAGTACAAAGAACCGGTCTTGGCATCTGTAGACAGGGGACCTCATACATCAGCATGTATCAATCCCAAGAGTTCACTAACTCTTTCTCTGTTTCCAATAAACGGAGTTATGGTCATCTTTTCTCTGTGACATGACCGGCAAGTTTCACATGATGTAAATTCAAACTAATTTAAATATGCATCTTTATGTAACTTCAGCTAGTCGGGTCGCATTGATATGACCTAGTCTACAATACCTCAAGAAGGATTCGTTCATTTCTGAACTCTTCCTTTTGTGTGTGTTCTGTATACTAAGAACTGTAGTTTGATTTAGAACATCAATGCTTTTAGATAACGTGCCTGAACCGATCAACTTTTGATATAGGAAATGTTCAAAACATTATCCAACAATACAAAATTATATCCTTTCTTTACTAATAAAGAGACTGATATGATGTTGTATATCAGGTTCGGTATCTAATAACATTCGTTCAGAATCAATGTATTCTGATAATACAGGGTGATAACTACCAACAGACTTGGCTACAACACTTCCACCATTTCTATCTCATGAAATTTATCACCCGTTCTCAGTTCTCTACCTATCTGTAGCCCATGTAACGAATTACATATGCGGGATCCTGATCCGGTATCTCATACCCAGGACGTAAAGGATACTGAGAAACAATTCTGTGTAATGAACACACCCAAGAAGATGCATCAACATGCACTTTCTTCATTTGGGTGGCACGGGAATTCTGGTAATCCCCAATTTCCTACTCTGTCTTATAACAATTATAAGTTGGAGCGGGACCAACGTTCCAACAATACAAAATTATAAATCTTTGCTAACATTCTTTCTCAGCCAATCGCGAGGCTGGGAATCTTTCCGTGGGCCCCAGCTCCTCATATCTCTCTCTCTCTAACCCTTTTCCCTCTCTCTCTCTTATATATATTTCCCTTTCCTTCATTTCTTTTAAAACGCGAGAACTGTACCATCGCGAGAAAACCCATCACGAGCCTCAACCCTAGCCACCTTCACCGTCGCCGCCGCAGCCCCGACGCCGGCGCCAGCGTCACCGTCACCCTCGCCTCCGCCTCCTCCTCTCAACCTCAACCCTTGTCTTCTCCCCCGCGCACCTTGCACGACAGCGACCACCTGCAATCTTCCCTGCAGTCGCCTGAGACGTCACCCGCAACCACCTGCGCCGCCCTGGTCGTCGCCGATGATCACCTGACCCCCAGAGATCGCCTCTGTAAGTGTTTCCCTTCTCTCCTCCTCTCCTTCTCCCTCTCTTCATTTCAAAACTGAAAACCTGCGGCTGGACCTTTCTGCAGATCGCCGGAGACGCCATTCTCGCCGCCGTCGATCTCTCCGTCGTTGCTAGTGCCCTCTGGACCAGTGAGTATTCCCCCATCTTCTTCTTCTCTGGTCATTTCCTTCTTTCCAAGATCTACACCCGTTCGAAACCCTATTCACTGTTTTTGTGCTCGCCGGAATCCAGCCGTGCCGGCGATGTGTCCCGACGATCCAGCAGAGTACTCTGACCCGTGTGGTTCCTTGGTTCGTTGTTTGGGTTCAATCCATGAACCGTGCGTTCGTCGCGAGTTTCACCGCCGACGTTACGTTTCGTTCTTCCCGGTTCGCAACCCGTCGAAACAAGTACCCCTTGCTACATGCTATACAGTATAATTATATATGTATTGACATTCTAAACCTGTAAAATTAGCTTGGTACAATCGTTTTCCATTTCGGTTATAAATTTCATTAAATCATTTTGCGGTTAAACATGAAACTTACAGTTCGCAATTGAAACCCAATAATCAAATCTACATGTTTAATCACATTTTACTGTTAAATAGATGGTGGCAATTATCCATGTAGTTCTGTTACATTCGGACACTCGTATGCATTTAACCTGATATAACTATATTGAACCGTCACATAAATCATTGCACCGCTAAGGGTGCTTAAACCTGTTAACATGACTAAACGGCTACATTGTATTACTGCACTCTTGTGATTGAATGAAACTGCTTAATTCATTGCTTATTTCATGTTGTTAATACCCATGTGTGATTATATATCTGATTGGGAGCACACTCACGATATTGCGTACATCTTGACCTGACATTGCTACACATGTATATATTGATACACCTGACATAGTACCGTATACTGTTGACTTGACCTGATGTACCATGACCCGACCTGTTACTTGATCCTGTGTCTAATGCCAACAAACCTGACATGTAGTCCTCATGGACCGTTCCTGTTGTCTATCCAGACAAACCTGTTTACCTGATCCTGTGTTGGCATTAGTTTCTTGATTTTCGGAATACCTGACTTGACATACACATATAACTTGCGGATATGGGGAAATCAAAGGTGAAGCCTGACTTGTAACTCGACAGTTCACTACCTGTTCTGGGTGTACACATTCTTGTTTTGTGCCTAGCGGCATGTCTCGGTTTCGGCCGAGAATATTGTGGCCATGGTCCCGGGTATGTACGGGATACTATCGAGTGTACACATTCCTGTTTTGTGCCTAGCGGTATGTCTTGGCTGCAGCCGAGAATATTGTGGCCGTGGTCCTGGGTATGTACGGGATACTATTGAGTTACATCGACAATTCATCAATTGATTTCAAAGAATTTAGACTAGAAAACCTGATAGAACAGTTTAGTTACCCACTGCACACTACCCCGCACTGCTTGTTTCTCATTATTGCTTTATTCATGGTTATTTTGCATTGCCTGTTACATTGTTCATATTATATTACCGGTTGACATGACGCGCTGACGTCTGGGTTTTGCATGGCCCAGATTCTGTACCGCTGTCGCAGTACGAGCAGGAGTACTTCAGCTAGCAGGCTGAGCTTTGAGTTCTGTAGTAGTTAGCTTTATTTCCTGCATTTATTTCCTGATGTGAGCCCGCATTATGGGACATACATTTCAGTTATTTGTATTGGATCATTTGCTTCTGTATTTATTTATTATTGACTCCTGTTATTTTGGATTATGGACATGTTTTTAGATAGTTTTATCTTGTTCTTGATATCTCTACAGCCGTAATGTGACTGTGGATGGATACTTCCTACCCACAGGTAGCATGGTTGGCTATGTCACGTGCCCAATCTAGCGTACTCTGGGAAGCGGGGCGTGACATGGTTCTTTTGGTATCAGAGACATAGGTTAGTTGGGTTGATTCTTTTGTAGTTGGGTATGGTACCCAATACACAAATCAGAATGCCCGTGTTTAGGAAACATGTCCTGCCACTTTGCCGTTCACCATTCTTGAATCACATTCTTCCTGATTATATCTTTTACGACGTGCAAACTTACTTTGCATGTCGACTCGAAGAACAGGATTTCTTGTTATCTCTAGGACTTAGGCGACTTGGGTGGAGTTAAGTAATTGTGGCTATGATACCGCGGCATAGTTACAATGCGGTACTCTATTTAAGTATCTTGGAGTTCTAGCCTTGATCTATATATTGAATCTATCATCATGCTAATGTTGGGTGTTTTTTATTTCAGGAATATGGCAGATAAGAATTTCAAGACGTACCAGAGGCGTGTGGACGAAGCCGCCTTGCTTGGAGTAATAAGAGGAATGCTGGAGAATCAAAAGAGGAAGACTGAGCTGATCCAGCAGCAAGCAGATTCGTTTCAGGAAGGTTTGCAGATCGTTCAGCAGTCTGTAAACAACGTTGGAGCTAAACCAGTTGACCGAGTAGGGACCGTGGCAGATTTCAGACGTTTGGGTCCGTCTACATTCACTGGTTTGGAGGAGCCGTTGCCAGCCGAGCATTGGCTAGTTGACACGGAGAATTTGCTGATTGCGGCACAGATTCCAGAGGACAAAAGAGTTGATGTGGTACGCATTCAGTTAGTGGACTACGCCCGAGAATGGTGGCTTGTGGAGGAGACCCGTTTGCCCAAGCCGATCAAGTGGGCGGATTTTTCTAAGAGTTTCCTGGAGAAGTTCTTCCCGCGGACTGCACGGGAGGAAATGGAAGAAAAATTTATTGGGCTAAGGCAGAATGGAGCACCCGTGGACGTGCATGCAGCAGAGTGGACGAGACTCAGCAGATTCGCTGGACCTTTAGTCACCAACGAGGCAGACAGGGCACGAAGGTTCATGCGCAGCTTGGATGTGGACATCCAGAGGCAGATTGTCTCCCTGGGTTTGACCACTTTCTCACGGGTTCTCACGGCAGCTCGGGAACAACAGAGTTTATCTGGGACGAAAGGGAGCTTGCAGCAGACAGCAGTTGCGGCCAGGAAGCCCGCATTTGTACCTAACCGAGCTCATGGTCGCAAGGGTATTCCAGTGGACCGTCGTGGTGTAGCACCAATGAAGAAGCCTATGATTGTTGATCGAAGAAAGAGCATGAATTGTAACTACTGTAATTTACCTGGCCACATGCAAAAGGATTGTCGAAGGAGGCTGGGACTCTGTTTGGTTTGTAGAGCGGCAGATCACGCCGTTAATGCTTGACTGTCGATGCTTCGTACAAGGGACGATACTCAGAAGCCTCCGCAGAGACCGTTCCAAAGGCAGAAACAGCTGACTCAAGGACCTAATCAGGCTCGAGCTTTTACCTTGATAGATGAGGAAGCCAAGGAATCAGGAGAAGTGGTTTCAGGTACTTTACTCGTTCATGGTTTTCCCGCATTGGCATTATTTGATTCTGGTGCATCCCACTGTTTTATGTCATCCAAATTTATAACTACACACTCGATTACCTGCACGACCCTGTCTAGTTTCTGGGACATACACACTGGGAATGGAAAAATCATATCTAGTAGGGTGTGTAAAGATTGTACAGTTGTTGTGTGCGGACGGGAACTCTTTGCAGATTTCTTGGTGATTGATACGGGAAGCTATGAAGTCGTCCTGGGAATGGATTTTCTTGGCACTTTCTACGCTCACATTAACTGTAGAGCAAAGAAAGTAATTTTCCAGATTCCCGGACATCCCGAGTTTACCTTCACTGGAGGAAGCAGTTCTGTCGGGCCAGTCGAGTTTAGGGCTAGGCCGACAAACAATATTCTTGCAGCAATGGAAGTTGATAGTGGTGAAGAGCCGGCGGTTGTTCGCGATTTTATGGACGTATTTGAAGATATATCGGGTTTACCGCCGAAGCGAGATATGGAGTTCGCAATTGACCTTATTCCTGGTGCAGCGCCAGTATCTAAAGCGTATTATCAGATGGCACCAGTAGAATTGGAAGAAGTTAAGAAACAGGTTGCTGAATTGCTTGAGAAGGGTTGGATTCGAAGCAGTAACTCGCCTTGGGGAGCTCCAGTTCTTCTAGTAAAGAAGAAGGATGGCACGAGAAGGATGTGCACCGACTATCGAGAATTAAACCGGGTGACTATTAAGAACAAGTACCCGATCCCTCGCATTAGAGAACTTTTTGAGCAGCTTAGTGGCGCGAGGGTATTCTCGAATCTGGATTTGCGATCCGGATATCATCAGGTCCGAGTGAAAGCAGAAGATATTTGCAAGACGGCGTTTCGAACTCGGTATGGACATTATGAGTACCTAGTGATGCCCTTCGGAGTAACGAATGCGCCGGCAGTATTCATGGACTTGATGAACCGAATCTTTTCGCCGTTCTTGGACCAGTTTATTGTGGTGTTTATTGACGATATTCTGGTTTACTCGAAGAGCTTTGAGGAGCATACGGAGCACTTGAAGATCGCACTGCAGACGTAGAGACAGGAGAAATTGTATGCGAAGATGAGTAAGTGCGAGTTTTGGCTGGAGGAAGTGAAGTTTTTGGGGCATGTTGTGTCTGGCGATGGCATTGCCGTCGATCCAGAAAAGATTGCAGCAGTTCGAGATTGGCCTATTCCAAAGAATGTTGCTGAGATAAGATGTTTCCTTGGATTAGCCGGATACTACAGGAGATTTGTGGAGAACTTTGCACGTATGGCAGAGCCGTTGACCAAGCTTACGCGCAAGGAGGTACCTTTTGTATGGACAGATAGATGTGCGTTAGCTTTTGAGACGTTGAAGCAGAAGTTGATAACCGCCCCTATTCTGACCGTGCCAGACAATTTCGGAGGATTGGTGATTCACAGCGACGCGTCTGGGAAAGGATTGGGATGTGTTTTGATGCAGCATGGGAAGGTTGTGGCGTACGCATCGAGACAATTGAAGACCCATGAGAAGAATTATCCGACTCATGACTTGGAGCTTGCGGCTGTGATATTCGCTTTGAAGATTTGGAGACACTGCCTTTTGGGCGAAAGAGTCGAAGTTTTTACAGACCATAAGAGTTTGAAGTATGTGTTCACGCAGAAGGAGCTTAATATGAGGAAGCGTAGATGGTTGGAGCTGATGGCTGACTACGACCTTGATCTTAAGTACCATCCGGGGAAGGTTAACGTCGTGCCAGATGCGCTTAGTCGGTTACCAGCAATTCAGATGTTAACTATGCAGAAGGAGATCATTGCAGAATTTCGAAGATTTGACTTGGAGGTTGTGCTACCGCGTTCTACGGGACAGTTGTTGCAGTTGCAAATGCAGTCGTCTTTGATTGAGAAAATTAAAGCAGCACAATCGCAGGATCGTAGACTGCAAAAGTTTCGAGAGCAAGTTGAAGCCGGACTACGAACAGATTTACTGATCCACGAAGATGGTTCGTTGAGGTATGGTAGCCGTTTGTGTGTGCCAAAAGGAGATGTTCATGAAGAGCTTATGAAGGAGGCACACAGTTTGGCTTATTCTGTACATCCAGGAGGCACAAAGATGTACCGTGATATTCGACAGCATTTCTGGTGGGAAGGCATGAAATGGGAGATTGCTCGCTTTGTGGCTAAGTGCTTGGTGTGTCAGCAAGTTAAGGCTGAACATCAAAGGGTTGCTGGTTTATTGCAACCACTTCCGATACCTCAGTAGAAGTGGGAACATATAACCATGGATTTCGTGACGGCATTACCGCGGAGTCCAAAGGGCAACAATGCAGTATGGGTGATTGTTGATCGGTTGACCAAGGCAGCTCACTTTATTCCTTTCCGGGTTGGTCAATCAACGGAGACTTTAGCAGAGCGGTACATGCAGGAGTTTGTAAGATTGCATGGGATACCGGTGAGCATCGTGTCCGATCGGGACACTCGGTTCTTATCGCACTTCTGGAGGAGTTTACAGGAAAGTTTGGGGACTCGATTGAAGTTTAGCACAGCTTATCATCCTCAAACTGATGGTCAGTCGGAGAGAACGATCCAAACTCTTGAAGACATGTTGAGAGCATGCATGTGTAGGGTTCCTAGGCACACTAATGAGGTCTCACAAGGCATCAACCATGCCAATTTCAAATTTTACGGGTGCCGAGAAACCCTAATACGGATTGTTGGCTAGAAGTTTAGGCGAAAGAAGCAACAAGTTAACAATTTAACTAAAAGAACGGAAATACAACCTTTGTAGATCCGGTCCTCCACCTCCATAGCTGCGCAATGAAGTCTCCTCGCTGTCCAAATGGAATCCCGGGCTCTAGCGTCGGTTTCATCGGAGAAAGGACAGGCTAGGTCATCGACTACGATGCCGAAGATGATCTACGTCGAGGCATCACTAGATCAAGCTCCCACTTCACCAAGTCATGAAACTTGTGAAGAAAACACCCTATACTACTTGGCAAGAGGTAGAGGATGAAGAGATAGGAGGTGGGTTCATTTTAGAATTGGATTTCTCACTCTTTAGATCAAGTTACCATTGATGAAGCAAGGTTTTCTTCAAGTGAAGAAGAAGAAGAAGATGATGAATATTATGATAAGTATTTCTGAAATAAGAAATAATATGATACTTATCATAATTGTAACCAAAGTTAGGTGTAGAGAATAAACCATGGTTAGGGTTAATGGTTAGGTTTAGGAAAAGAACAAGAATGGTCAAGCTTTCAACACTTCAAGAAGTTTCTACAAAATAACAAAATAAGCCACCATTCCTTTTATTTTCCATAATGAATAAATAAATAAATAAATCAATAAGAAATTTAAACAAAACCCTAACCATTTACTTAACCAAGGTTTAAACTAAACATACACCTAAACAAGCATGTATCATCAAACATGATACAAACAAATGCACAAAAGTATATCACATATACAATGTGCACATCAAGTGAGAAAATCCATTTAAAGTGAACCAATACTAGTTAATGCAAAGTAATATATAAAATATATGATTATGCATTAAATCATTAAATCAACACTTGATTTAACGATCCGGTCATATCGCATATGACCGACTAATATTAATAGTAACAACTTATCGAATCAACACTTGATCCGATAACCCGGCTATATCGCATATAACCGATCAATGTCACAAATCGCGAGAATCGAATACAGTATCACATACTGGTATCATTCTCGGTCCCGCACATATCTCATATGCGCTCCTATTTCGTTTCGCTTGAGCCAGGAAACCTCTGTGTAGGACTCTAAAGACTCGTCAATACGCCGGCAGCAGGTGATGATCATATCAAACACCCACAAGCCGCAAGCGGTCTGCTAAACGTAACGGCCACCCGGGTATTGAGCGATCAGAAGATCGATGAGCAAGCCCGCTCACACTCCAGTGAATCCAACCAGTAACACTTACCATACAGTCCGGTCTCGTCGTCTGATATGTCGCATATCTCGCCTAGGGGTGGTAAACGTCAGACCCCGATAGCTCGATAAGTCGTGTCGATATGAGGTCTATAACAGTTCGAGAAACTACTGGTAACACTTACCAGTATATCTCAGCAACCCTGGCCAGGGATTTCCGGTTATAGCCAATCGAACACAGCGCAACATCAACTTCCTATACCGGGAGAGACGAATCCCCTCCTATCGCTCATTGCCTCCATGTGACTCGGGACTGTACCCAAAAACCACCGTTTTGCACGCCCTCTTGGATGTGGTAAGATGGAAATCAAAGCACAGTGGGAACCACACAAGACTCTATGACGATCTCGGGTCAACAGACTACTCTGTACCAGTGTCACCAGAGAACTGCCATCTGACGTAAGGTGTAATACCATCTGGGAGTTCTCAGCGAGTCCGTCCAGTGTACCCAGTCTCCACTGAGCACCCGTATATCATCTCTGATGTCAAACACCAATGGATATGGGATCATCCATCGCCCATCTGTATGGGTCGAGAAGGTATACGCTAGTCTACTCTGGTATATCGATGCCCCGTCTCGATATACCCACGACTAGGGACCTTGAAGGATGTACTTATGGACTACCATGTCCCCACTAGTATGATCTGCATCATAGTCCAGGTAGTCAAGTACACATCCTAAGGGCTTTACCAACATGTAACAGAGAGACAATCAGCATACATGTTAAGGTAAAGTGCAACCAGATAGCATACTATCATGTCGAGCAAGAAAGTCCTCCCTATATATGTCCCAGCATCCACTACAATATACATCCTATGTATAGTAATGGCCTCTAGGGCATACATATAACTAACAATCTCCCACTTGCACTAGGGCCATCTGATAGCAGTGGTTGTAGTATCTCATACTCAACCATCCCATAAAAGTCTCTCTCTGGGAAAAGGCCTTTCGTGAGTGGATCCGCCGTGTTGTCCTCTGAGTCCGCTCTCCTAACCTCGATCACCCGGGAGATCAACCATCTCCATGATCAGGTGATACTGCTTTAGAATATGTCTGGATCACTGATGGGACGGACGTTCCTTGGCATAAGCCACAACTCCATTGTCACACAATGGGAGGAACTAGGTTCATCTCAGGAACTTATATACACCCAGACAGTCTCTTTGGTAGCATCTTAAGTAGCGATATATTCAGCCTTTAATCTTTTTAGTATGCCACGGTATCTAGCTTGGAACTCTTCCAACATACCGTCCCTTTACTAAGGGTAAAGACAATGCCTGTGACTGACATTCAGTTGTCTTTATCACCCTAGAACACTTCCAGTGATTTTCCCCAGGATCAATTGATACCGTCTCACTACAACTAGTGAGTATCCTCACATCCAATTAGATCTATCTTATAGATCCAAAACCCAGGATTTAGTAGGTATCATTTTGATCCTTTATGGAGAATCCTAGTGATAAGTGGAGATTGATCGAGCGTAGCATAGGAAACTCCTTCCCTATCAAGAGTATGTCATCCACGTACTCTACGAGGATCACCATCATACTCCCTACTACCTTTTTGTATATACATGGTTCATCTACCATTTTGATGATGTCAACTTCTTTGACTAACTCATCAAAACAGATGTTCCAACTCCGCGATGCCTGCTTTATCACATAAAACATCTTGCACACGTTTCCGCTGCTCCCACTGTCTACGAAGCCCTCTGGCTGTGTACTTATAGACACTCTCTTCCAAAAACATCATTTAGAAAAGCAGTCATGACACCCAACCACCAGATATCGTAGTCATGGTATGTAGCCGTGGCAAGTAGGATCTGGATGGACTTAAGCATAGATCATTAGAAAAAGGTTTCAACATAATCCACACCTGGTCAATGATGCAAACCTTTAACAAGTCTAGCTTTGAAAGTCTCAACTTTTCCATGTACACCAAGTAATCTTCTCAAGATATACTTGCTCCTGATGGGGATTTAACCCTTCAGATATAGCAACCAAAGTCCATACTTTGTTGGTGTATAAGGATTCCATCTCAGATCGCTAAGCATCCAGCCATTCTTACAGAGTTCCACTCCTGATGGCCAGCTTGAAACTAGTTGGGTCATCATCTCATGATGCAGTCCTCCCTCCCACTGTCATTGAGAAACCGAAGTATCTCTCAGGTGGGTGAGGAACCCTACTAGATCGGCGGAGAGGCTGAGGTTCGTTGGAATCTATTGAATCCTTTAGTTCTACCAAATCATCAGCTGCAATTTGTATAGCTGGAACATTTCCAGTTCTACATAACAGACCTTGCCTCGAGCTTGTCTGGATTTTGCTTTTTAGACATAGGCCGGACAACCCCAAATCTTAACTAACTTAAGATATGGGCTCTTCCCTTTCCATATCATATATGAAGCGGTAGGCTACTGTTTTGATTTGAACCCTATTCAATAGGTATGCAACTTCTCAAGTGCATAACTCCCAAAAGGAAACAGGTAACTCAGTAGTACTCATCATAGAGTACACCATATCATATAGGGTGTTATTGCTCCGCCCCGATAGACCATCGTGCTATGGTGTATACGGAGGAGTAATGCTGAGAGAGAATCTCATTCTCCTTTTGAATAGTCCAGGATTTCCCTTTCAAAAATTCTCCTCCTCGATCACATCAAAGGACATAATACTTATACCCGTATTTTGGTTCTCTACTTCTAGCTTATATTCTGTGAATATCTCAAAAGATTCGGACTTGTGTTTCAACAGGAACATATGTCTGAATCTTGAGAGATTATCAGAGAATATAATGAAGTACAAAGAACCGGTCTTAGCATATGTAGACAGGGGACCTTTCATACATCATCATGTATCAGTCCCAAGAGTTTACCAAATCTTTCTCTGTTTCCAATAAACAGAGCTATGGTCATCTAATCTTTGTGACATGACTGGCAAGTCTCATAAGATGTAAATTCAAACTAATTTAAATATGCATCTAAATGTAACTTCAGCCAGTCTGGTTGCATTGATATGATCCAGTCTACAATGCCACAAGAAGGATTCGTTCATTTCTGAACTATACCTCTTGTGTGTGTTCCGTATACTAAGAACTATAGTTTGATTTAGAACGTTAATGCTTTTAGATAACGTGCCTGAACCGATCAACTTTTGATATAGGAAATGTTCAAAACATTACCCATTAATACAAAATTTTATCATTTCTTTACTAATAAAGAGACTGATATGATTTTGTATATCAGGTTCGGTATCTAATAGCATTTGTTCAGAATCAATGTATTGGTAATACAGGGTGACAGTGACCAACAGACTTGGCTGCAACTCTTACCCCGTTTTCTGTCTCATGAAACTTATCACCCGTTCTCAGTGTTTCTACCTTTTTGTAGCCCTATGTAACAGATTACATATCAGGGATCCTGATCCGGTATCATATACCCTGGATGCGGAGGATACTGAGAAACAGTTCTTTGTAATGAACACACCCGAAGATGATGCATCAGCATGCACTCTCTTCGTTTGGGCGGCACGGTAAATCTGGTATTCCCCAATTTCCTGCTCTGTCTTATAACAATTATAAGTTGGAGCGGGACCAACGTTCCCCAGCTCAGTATAACAAGCGGGTTCGGTCAATATCCGTATTATTATCTTGATTAAGGCGTGATATGGTCGCTACCTGGAGAGAGAAAGAAGAAAACACTCAGCGTGCACTCTTGCAAGAATAGATTGGTTTTTATTTTATCTAATCAGGATGGCTCCCACTGCTTTTTATCAAATCTTCCTTCAAACCCTAAAAGGAAAGACCAGCTGGGATTAATTACACACTACAAGTTCGTTAATCTTTCAGCCAGGCCAGTGTCGGTACTTTGAGAGAGGTGCCCCGTGCTTTCGCACGAACCTAATTAATGTAAACCTCGTTTTCCCAGAGGCGTAACCCCGTTGACACCTTTCTAGACACCTACTTGATCGGCTAATTGTAATGTGTAAAACTCTCCCAGGAGTAACAATTACTCGCAGCGGGTATCGAGATCCAACTATCTCATAGAAGGTATGCAATCTCATTGCAAATTTCAACACTTGAAATTCCCGATAATTTTTCCCCTAACGTGCTATGACCTTGAGGAAAGCCAACAAACCATAGCCCGCTAGTCAAGTTCAACCCGTCATTTCTTGATTGAATTAAACCCACCCGCACGACCCTTGACGAAAGCCAACAAAGCCGCACGACTACCCTAATCCAATCGCATCATATGCAGCAGATAAGCAGCAGATAGCTACCGCACACTACACCTTGACGAAAGCCAACAAATGTAGCACGAATACTATATACAACTTATCTGAAATGACGGAGGGCTACGACAGGTTTTTAAGAAAACCTATTTCGTAATGAACTTGATATCGTTGTAGAATCAAATGATTTTAAAATGGAGTGCTTTTGAGGCTTTTCTAGTTTTGCTAAAGGAGTCACTCCCGGTGAAGGGATCGTCGGTCCTTTCCTCGTCGAATGAGGTGCGGGATATATCATATATATCACTGTGCAAAGCAGAAACTCTTAAAAGCAATCAAAAGACAAACCGAGTGTGTAGCATCTGCCAGTTATTGCTAAAGGAGTCACTCCCAGTGAAGGGATCTCGGTCCTTTCCTTATCGAATAAGGTGCAGGATATATCATATATACCGCTGTGCAAAGCAAGAACTGTAGCTACCTGTTTTATTTTGAAATTCGATTCCACAACATCTTTAGGTTTCTTTTCTTTCATTAATCACATTAATGAAGTCCCATCATTTAAGTACCTAAACATCACAGATAAATAAGACGTACACTTATGCCATCCGCAGTCGCCTCGATGTCCCCTCGTGCACCGTTAGGTTAGGTAACTAACGGCAGAGCGGGGCAGGGCTAGCGCGGGTGTAAAACATAAGTAACGTCTATATAATATATCATATATACTATATACAGTATCTATCACAGAACATCACATGATCACATCACAGATATCGCAGCAGAAGAAACATATGAAATATTGGATATACTAGGACGTCCGTGTTTTCAATACGAGCCAGTATAAAACACGGATTCTACGGTCGCGATGAATAGCCAAACCCACACCCCTAGACCCCTACGAGAGCGGCAAGCAACCCTACCAATTCTAGAGTTAGGAGACCCGGACTCGACTCCTCGAGTTGGTCTCCCACTGGACTCCAGAACCCGGTTACTTGTGCCCTCCTCCTTGGGTCTATCCTAGTGCGGAAAAGTAAATAATATACAAACGGTGACATCTTCCGCAACCTGGAAGTGCCCCAATAAAAGAATATTACATACAAGTTTTTTTACATGAATGAAAATGAAAAACACTCATCTCACATAAAAAACCCCCGGCTATTCAAACACGACGATCCAATATAACATATCCAGCAACACATAACATCATATGTCATCAACGTAAGTAAATATGCACATTCCAACTGTCGTTGACAAATAGCAACGAAACCGGCGATATCACATATTACACTTACGGTCACAGAAAAGAAAGTGTAAAACTACAACAGTTGGAATCCGCATCCTCTTTAGACATCGCATGCCTAATCAAATGAAATACTTAGACATCGCATGCCTAACAATTATAAACCCCGCATTTTAGTCTCATTATCGAAAACAATTTTCAATATCAGGTCGGGCAATTCAACAAGATTCCCGAAAAACAGATCGAATGCTCGTCGCAAACTTTAGTAGGCAGCTGCACCCCCGACGCCATCGACGAAGTGCACCAAGGCGGAACACCGCTGCCGCGAGCACCCGAACGGATGCTTTTGGCGACGGGGTTCTCCTACAGTCACTTGGTCGGGGCTATGGGGTGTAGCAGTCTATTAAGTTTACCCGGCGAGTATCCGCGTACGCTACGTGATTGCGACGGACTTTTGATCACATCAAAATTCCGTGGCAACCGATCAAGTGAGACTAAACTGCTATGTTTATAACATTCATTCAGTTATCTCATAACTATTTGTGAATTCCAATTATTGTATCCCATTCCAGATAAATGGAAAATGTTAAACTTTCCAATCGAACAATCGAACACCCAAGTTTTCCCGAAACAGCTCAACACATGAAACAAGTTTAAAAACATTCACTTCGTGCCTCAGTACCAACGGTCCAGCCGTAGAAGGGTCAAGCCAACGCCTCACATGTGGCACGCCGTACTGCCCCAAACCCGAAGGTTCAAAGGGCAGTTCAAGACGGTCACATAATCGAGTTAAGGTTTGTTATCTTCTAGAGGGACCATCGCGTTACTTGCACTACTTAGAACGTGATTAAACCACGGAAAGATCCAACACTTGGAAATTTCCCGACAGGGGAAAAATTGGGTATTTATATCCGATCGAACTTTTTAACATACTCTAAAATTATCCGGAATCCACATAGACAAAATCTAATAATCCGATCGAATCATCGAATCCCCAAAACAACTCCAGAAAATTCAACTCTTGAATAAATATTAAAAATTCCCATAAAACTCAGCACTTTGAAAGAGGAATTACTGTGCAAATATGGAGGGCTGACGTCACCAGAGAGCCGCAGAACCGCCGCAGAAGCTAGGCTTCTGCCGCGGTTCCGCCGCATGTTTGAGGTATCATGTGGAAAATTTTGCATCGTAATTCTTAGAATTCCCTGCTGAACTTTTTAAGAATTTTTAATCTGGAAAAAACCCAGTTTTTGAAAAAAGTCCAGAGAGCATGAAATTTTAGGGTTTCGGGTTCGTTCGGGTTTCAAACTTCGTCTACGCATCGTCCAAGGCTCTAGCTAGGCTCTGATACCACTGTAGGGTTCCTAGGCACACTAATGAGGTCTCACAAGGCATCAACCATGCCAATTTCAAATTTTACGGGTGCCGAGAAACCCTAATACGGATCGTTGGCTAGAAGTTTAGGCGAAAGATGCAACAAGTTAACAATTTAACTAAAAGAACGGAAATACAACCTTTGTAGATCCGGTCCTCGACCTCCATAGCTCCGCAATGAAGTCTCCTCGCTGTCCAAATGGAATCCCGGGCTCTAGCTTCGGTTTCATCGGAGAAAGGACGGGCTAGGTCATCGACTACGATGCCGAAGATGATCTACGTCGAGGCATCACTAGATCAAGCTCCCACTTCACCAAGTCATGAAACTTATGAAGAAAACACCCTATACTACTTGGCAAGAGGTAGAGGATGAAAAAATAGGAGGTGGGTTCATTTTAGAATTGGATTTCTCACTCTTTAGATCAAGTTACCATTGATGAAGCAAGGTTTTCTTCAAGTGAAGAAGAAGAAGAAGATGATGAATATTATGATAAGTATTTCTAAAATAAGAAATAATATGATACTTATCATAATTGTAACCAAAGTTAGGTGTAGAGAATAAACCATGGTTAGGGTTAATAGCTAGGTTTAGGAAAAGAACAAGAATGGTCAAGCTTTCAACACTTCAAGAAGTTTCTATAAAATAACAAAATAAGCCACCATTCCTTTTATTTTCCATAATGAATAAATAAATAAATAAATCAATAAGAAATTTAAACAAAACCCTAACCATTTACTTAACCAAGGTTTAAACTAAATATACACCTAAACAAGCATGTATCATCAAACATGATACAAACAAATGCACAAAAGTATATCACATATACAATGTGCACATCAAGTGAGAAAATCCATTTAAAGTGAACCAATACTAGTTAATGCAAAGTAATATATAAAATATATGATTATGCATTAAATCATTAAATCAACACTTGATTTAACGATCCGGTCATATCGCATATGACCAACTAATATTAATAGTAACAACTTATCGAATCAACACTTGATCCGATAACCCGGCTATATCGCATATAACCGATCAATGTCACAAATCGCGAGAATCGAATACAGTATCACATACTGGTATCATTCTCGGTCCCGCACATATCTCATATGCGCTCCTATTTCGTTTCGCTTGAGCCAGGAAACCTCTGTGTAGGACTCTAAAGACTCGTCAATACGCCGGCAGCAGGTGATGATCATATCAAACACCCACAAGCCGCAAGCAGTCTGCTAAATGTAACGGCCACCCGGGTATTGAGCGATCAGAAGATCGATGAGCAAGCCCGCTCACACTCTAGTGAATCCAACCAGTAACACTTACCGTACAGTCCGGTCTCGTCGTCTGATATGTCGCATATCTCGCCTAGGGGTGGTAAACGTCAGACCCCAATAGCTCGATAAGTCGTGTCGATATGAGGTCTATAACAGTTTGAGAAACTACTGGTAACACTTACCAGTATATCTCAACAACCCTGGCCGGGGATTTCCGGTTATAGCCAATCGAACACAGCGCAATATCAACTCCCTATACCGAGAGAGACGAATCCCCTCCTATCGCTCATTGCCTCCATGTGACTCGGGACTGTACCCAAAAACCACCATTTTGCATGCCCTCTTGGACGTGGTAAGATGGAAATCAAAGCACAGTGGGAACCACACAAGACTCTACGACGATCTCGGGTCAACAGACTACTCTGTACCAGTGTCACCAGAGAACTGCCATCTGACGTAAGGTATAATACCATCTGGGAGTTCTCGGCGAGTCCGTCCAGTGTACCCAGTCTCCACTGAGCACCCGTATATCATCTCTGATGTCAAACACCAATGGATATGGGATCATCCATCGCCCATCTGTATGGGTCGAGAAGGTATACGCTAGTCTACTCTGGTATATCGATGCCCCGTCTCGATATACCCACGACTAGGGACCTTGAAGGATGTACTTATGGACTACCATGTCCCCACTAGTATGATCTGCATCATAGTCCAGGTAGTCAAGTACACATCCTAAGGGCTTTACCAACATGTAACAGAGAGACAATCAGCATACATGTTAAGGTAAAGTGCAACCAGATAGCATACTATCATGTCGAGCAAGAAAGTCCTCCCTATATATGTCCCAGCATCCACTACAATATACATCCTATGTATAGTAATGGCCTCTAGGGCATACATATAACTAACAACATGTTGGACTTCAAGGGTTCTTGGGAGGATCATCTACACTTGGTGGAGTTTTCTTATAACAACAGTTTTCAGGCAACTATCCAGATGGCTCCGTTTGAAGCTTTGTATGGTCGTAAGTGCCGTTCACCTGTTTGTTGGGATGATGTCGGTGAACGAAGATTATTGGGACCAGATTTGGTTGTGCAGACAGTGGAGAAGGTTAACACTATCAGAAATCATATGAAGGCAGCGCAAGACAGACAGAAGAGTTGGGCCGACACGTCAAGAAGACCTCTAGAGTTCGCCGTGGGTGATTTGGTATTCTTGAAGATATCACCGACTAGAGGGGTGATTCGTTTTGGGAATCGAAGAAAGCTTGTCCTCGATTCGTTGGACCCTTTGAGATATCGGAGCGTGTTGGAGAGGTAGCGTACCGTTTAGCGTTACCGCGGTCCTTGGCAGGTGTGCACGATGTGTTTCACGTATCTCAAGTACGAAGGTATGTTCGAGATGAAACATACGTTTTGGATCATTCGGAGTTAACAGTACGAGAATATTTCACTTTTGAGGAGCGACCAGTTGAAATCGTGGATCGACGGGAAAAGGTTCTTAAGAACAATGTTATCCCCCTTGTGCTTGTTTCTTGAGGTAATCGATCGCATGGAGAGTCCACTTGGGAACGAGAAGATGAGATCCGGCAGAAGTTTCCTCACCTTTTTCTGTAGTTCTCTATCTTGTATTCTTGGAATTTCGAGGACGAAATTCTTTTTTTAGTTGGGTATAATGTAACACCCGAGCCCAATACTACTAATTTCTGTTATTGTTTGAGCATTAATGTGGTACTCGGTTCATTTGGCCTGCCTGTTTGTCGCTTACTGTAAAATTTTATCTGGCAAAGTCATTTCTGCATATAACAATTTTAGCATCTAAAATGAAATTAAAAATATCCATCTTGGCCTACTCGACACCTCTAGCCTTGTGGTAGCGTCCGTGCGTCGAGTTCTCGTCCCGTTCGGTGAAACGGGCGAGTTTGGACGGCTACGCGCGCGTACAGGTGTCCGTCTTGGGGGTATGCTTTTTAATCATATAACACTTAATTTTAAAAATTGGAACCCACTTAAAATTCTATTATTTCAATTACGAATTTTTGGACCGAACCCGGACGCGATTTGGAAATGTTTTATTTAGCGCCAAAATCCCAAATTTCTATAATCTTTAAAACCTTATATATTTCGTTATCATTAACCAATCATAATACTTTTAACAGAATAAAGATTTTGACAAACAGTATAAATCTTTGCTAACTTTCTTTCTCAGCCAATCGCGAGGCTGGGAATCTTTCCGTAGGCCCCAGCTCCTCATATCTCTATCTCTCTCTAACCCTTTTCTCTCTATCTCTCTCTCTTATATATATTTCCCTTTCCTTCATTTCTTTTAAAACGCGAGAACTGTACCATTGCGAGAAAACCCATCACGAGCCTCAACCCTAGCCACCTTCACCGTCGTTGCCGCAGCCCCAACGCCGGCGCCAGCGTCACCGTCACCCTCGCCTCCGCCTCCTCCTCTCAACCTCAACCCTTGTCTTCTCCCCCGCGCACCCTACACGACAGCGACCACCTGCAATCTTCCCTGCAGTCGCCTGAGACGTCACCCGCGACCACCTGTGCCGCCCTGGTCGTCGCCGATGATCACCTGACCCCCAGTGATCGCCTCTGTAAGTGTTTCCCTTCTCTCCTCCTCTCCTTCTCCCTCTCTTCATTTCAAAACTGAAAACCTGCGGCTGGACCTTTCTGCAGATCGCCGGAGACGTCGTTCTCGCCGCCGTCGATCTCACCGTCGTTGCTAGTGCCCTCTGGACCAGTGAGTATTCCCCCATCTTCTTCTTCTCTGGTCATTTCCTTCTTTCCAAGATCTATACCCGTTCGAAACCCTATTCACTGTTTTTGTGCTCGCCGGAATCCGGCCGCGCCGGCGACGTGTCCCAACGATCCAGCAGAGTACTCTGACCCGTGTGGTTCCTTGGTTCGTTGTTTAGGTTCAATCTGTGAACCGTGCGTTCGTCTCGAGTTTCACCGCCGACGTTACGTTTCGTTCTTCCCGGTCGCGACCCGTCGAGGCATACCCCTTGCTACATGCTATACAGTATAATTATATATGTATTGACATCCTAAACCTGTAAAATTATCTTGGTACAATCGTTTTTCATTTCGGTTATAAATTGCATTAAATCATTTTACGGTTAAACATGAAACTTACAGTTCGCAATTGAAACCCAATAATCAAATCTACATGTTTAATCACATTTTACTGTTAAATAGATGGTGGCAATTATCCATATAGTTCTGTTACATTCGGACACTCGTATGCATTTAACCTGATATAACTATATTGAACCGTCACATAAATCATTGCACCGCTAAGGGTGCTTAAACCTGTTAACATGACTAAACGGCTACATTGTATTACTGCACTCTTGTGATTGAATGAAACTACTTATTTCATGTTGTTAATACCCACATGTGATTATATATCTGATTGGGAGCACACTCACGATATTGCGTACATCTTGACCTGACATTGCTACACATGTATATATTGATACACCTGACATGGTACCGTATACTGTTGACTTGACCTGATGTACCATGACCCGACCTGTTACCTGATCCTGTGTCTAATGCCAACAAACCTGACATGTAGTCCTCATGGACCGTTCATGTTGTCTATCCAGACAAACCTGTTTACCTGATCCTGTGTTGGCATTAGTTTCTTGATTTTCGGAATACCTGACTTGACATACACATATAACTTGGGGGTATGGGGAAATCAAAGGTGAAGCCTGACTTGTAACTCGACAGTTCACTACCTGTTCTGGGTGTACACATTCTTATTTTGTGCCTAGCGGCATGTCTCGGTTTCGGCCGAGAATATTATGGCCGTGGTCTCGGGTATGTACGGGATACTATCGAGTGTACACATTCCTGTTTTGTGCCTAGCGGTATGTCTTGGCTGCAGCCAAGAATATTGTGGCCGTGGTCCCGGGTATGTACGGGATACTATTGAGTTACATCGACGATTCATCAATTGATTTCAAAGACTTTAGACTAGAAAACCTTATAGAACAGTTTAGTTACCCACAGCACACTACCCCGCACTGCTTGTTTCGCATTATTGCTTTATTCATGGTTATTTTGCATTGCCTGTTACATTGTTCATATTATATTACCGGTTGACATGACGCGCTGACGTCTGGGTTTTGCATGGCCCAGATTCTCTACCGCTGTCGCAGTCCGAGCAGGAGTTCTTCAGCCAGCAGGCTGAGCTGTGAGTTCTGTAGTAGTTAGCTTTATTTCCTGCATTTATTTCCTGATGTGAGCCCGCATTATGGGACATACATTTCAGTTATTTGTATTGGATCATTTGCTTCCGCATTTATTTATTATTGACTCCTGTTATTTTGGATTATGGACATGTTTTTAGATAGTTTTATCTTGTTCTTGATATCTCTACAGCCGTAATGTGACTGTGGATGGATACTTCCTACCCACAGGTAGCATGGTTGGCTATGTCACGTGCCCAATCTAGCGTACTCTGGGAAGCGGGGCGTGACATGGTTCTTTTGGTATCAGAGACATAGGTTAGTTGGGTTGATTCTTTTGTAGTTGGGTATTGTACCTAATACACAAATCAGAATGCCCGTGTTTAGGAAACATGTCCTTCCACTTTGCCGTTCACCATTCTTGAATCACATTCTTCCTGATTATATCTTTTACGATGTGCAAACTTACTTTGCATGTCGACTCGAAGAACAAGATTTCTTGTTATCTCTAGAACTTAGGCGACTTGGGTGGAGTTAAGTGATTGTGGCTATGATACCGCGGCATAGTTACAATGCGGTACTCTATTTAAGTATCTTGGAGTTCTAGCCTTGATCTATATATTGAATCTATCATCATGCTAATGTTGGGTGTTTTTTATTTCAGGAATATGGCAGATAAGAATTTCAAGACGTACCAGAGACGTGTGGACGAAGCCGCCATGCTTGGAGTAATAAGAGGAATGCTGGAGAATCAAAAGAGGCAGACTGAGCTGATCCAGCAGCAAGCAGATTCGTTTCAAGAAGGTTTGTAGATCGTTCAGCAGTCTGTAAACAACGTTGGAGCTAAACCAGTTGACCGAGTAGGGACCGTGGCAGATTTCAGACGTTTGGGTCCATCTACATTCACTGGTTTGGAGGAGCCGTTGCCAGCCGAGCAATGGCTAGTTGACACGGAGAATTTGCTGATTGCGGCACAGATTCCAGAGGACAAAAGAGTTGATATGGTACGCATTCAGTTAGTGGACTACGCCCGAGAATGGTGGCTTGTGGAGGAGACCCGTTTGCCCAAGCCGATCAAGTGGGCGGATTTTTCTAAGAGTTTCCTGGAGAAGTTCTTCCCGTGGACTGCACGGGAGGAAATGGAAGAAAAATTTATTGGGCTAAAGCAGAATGGAGCACCCATGGACATGCATGCAGCAGAGTGGACGAGACTCAGCAGATTCGCTGGACCTTTAGTCGCCAACGAGGCAGACAGGGCACGAAGGTTCATCCGCAGCTTGGATGTGGACATCCAGAGGCAGATTGTCTCCCTGGGTTTGACCACTTTCTCACGGGTTCTCACGGCAGCTCGGGAACAACAGAGTTTATCTGGGATGAAAGGGAGCTTGCAGCAGACAGCAGTTGCGGCCAGGAAGCCCGCATTTGTACCTAACCGAGCTCATGGTCGCAAGGGTATTCCAGTGGACCGTCGTGGTGTATCACCAATGAAGAAGCCTGTGATTGTTGATCGAAGAAAGAGCATGAATTATAACTACTGCAATTTACCTGGCCACATGCAAAACGATTGTCGAAGGAGGCTGGGACTCTGTTTGGTTTGTGGAGCGGCAGATCACGCCGTTAATGCTTGTCCGTCGAAGCTTCGTACAAGGGACGATAGTCAGAAGCCTCCGCAGAGACCGTTCCAAAGGCAGAAACAGCTGACTCGAGGACCTAATCAGGCTCGAGCTTTTACCTTGACATATGAGGAAGCCAAGGCATCAGGAGAAGTGGTTTCAGGTACTTTACTCGTTCATGGTTTTCCCGCATTGGCATTATTTGATTCTGGTGCATCCCACTGTTTTATGTCATCCAAATTTATAACTACTGTAACAATTAGGAAAAAGTTAGAAATAAATTAATTTAATTAAATTAAGAATAAGCTGATAAATCACAAAATGGTTAAAATCAAATATGTCAATCTTCATAAATTATATGTAATACAAATTAAATTAGAAATTTAGAATGTAATATAAATAAGTTATAAGGGTTTTAAAGATAATTTTAGCTTCATTTTAAATAAAAGATGTGTTTTGTAATAAGTTAGTTGTGAGGGGTTAAATTGTAAAGTTAAGTTTCTATGCAAATAGGGTATTGTCAAGGGTATAAGTGAATAATTGGAATCATTTCAGTTCTGAATTCAAAATCAAAATAAATCAAAAGAAAATAAAAAGTAAATCAAAACACCTCATGCTTCAATAACCCTTCAACCTACACCTCCTCCTTGCATGAAACCTACACCCTTCAAAGCTTGACACCACCTCCTTAGCCTTATCCCTTCCTCCTCCCATACAAATAGCTCAAATTCAGTTAATTTCATAATCAAAACTGAAAGGAAAATTAAAGAAAAGAAAACTAAGAGAGAAAAAGAAGAACAAGAGGAAGAAGAAGATGATGAGGAGCTTGTTCATGGAGATAATTCACCATCAAGCTAGGAGGAGCCTATAGATCTTTGGGGGTTATTCCTACAGCAATATAGGAGGGTAAATTCTTAATCTCAGTAGCTAAATTAAACTCTGTAGATTAGTTAAAACAGATTAAACATGTCACATAATATAGTATTTTAGATAAATTTAGAGTCTGTTAGAATCTGCTGTAATCTGTAAAACAATTAAATAAATTCAACAGTGTAAAAATGATGTAGGTAACAAATAGAACATACCACAAGAAAACGACATTGGGGGGCCGGTTTTGGGCCGGCGACAGAAGGAGTTTTGCCGGCGTCGCCGGCCATGGTGAAGGCTTTGGGGATTTTGTCTGTTGGGGTGTCTACAGTGTTCACTTTAGGTTAATTTGGCACTGTTGATTTAATTTAGTTTCACTGTAATCTAAATCTGGGAGAATATATCGGAAAAGGAATCGTAAAACGTTAAAAACGACACGACGGAATTACGTCGCGTATCAAATTCTGAACCAGTACAGATTAGGGTTAAAATACTGAAAGACTAAGTGTTTAATAACTTGAAAGGATCATTTAGTATATAACTTATGGGGGTTAGCGTGTTTCTATTTCCGTTATGTCGGAATAGCTATTTTGCTTATACGCGTTAACTTTGCATATTTAGACACGGATACGAGAAATACGGAAGCCGCGAGGAAAGGGAAAGGATTAACGTTTCCGGAGTAGATTCAACTTTCCGGTGAGTAGACTAAACATCTACCGGGGAATTTAGTAGAGATGGCGTGTTTCGCCCATGGTTTTACATTAATGCGATATTCATATCATCATGTTTAAATGTTAGAATTTCATTCATTAAAATACTTGTACATTGCTTAGTTGTTAGAACACTTCACAATTATCGACGAGTCATGCCACGTGCACATTTTATATGCTACACACACCTCGTCGATATTGCCATGTCACATACACTTAGATATCATACTCGTTCAAATGGATTATATCGTATTTCACATATCTAATATAATGGTAGATTGCATCATTGACATCATGTTAATTTATGCCTGTTTTATGTTATATATGAGATAAATGCAGAATTGAGGATTTATGGTTTTGAGTTTTAAATACTATTACATAAATCCAGGATTTTTATGATGATTGTGACAAGTCCACCATGAATGTCGTTTTTTTGATTTGGTTTTATTCCGAACCGGGTGGGGTAGCTATACGGTTGCGGAATTTATTACGTATATCCGAGCTGGGTGGGGTAGCTATACAGCCGGATCATGGTGGACCCGGTCGGGGCCGAGGGGCAGGGGCCGCAGTGTAGGCGGTGAGCCTAGCGAGGATACCCGATACCGGAAGTCAGTGGTAAACACGGCGGATATCTGGGATATACCGACCGGTGTTATGGATTGACAGGATCATTCGGGGAATGATGCCTGATGAAATACCGAAGATTTGTGTCGATGATGGACACGGAAAGGAAATGAATCATATTTGAAAAACAATTGATGAGATTTCAGTTTTGGATTTATATATGGAGCATTACAGATTTATGATTCTACATGTTAGTATGCATCATGTTTATCATTGTTGATATTAACTATAAATCGGCATATTTACTTTATTCGCCGTTATATGTTAGTTGTATTCACTGAGTTGGCAACTCATCCCCGTTGTGCCACAGTTCCTTGCAGGGATAGAGTGGACGGGTAGCTGCGAGGCAGGATCACTTTTGCCGTCGTATTTCATCTTTTAATCGGTAGGTTACATGTGTAGTAACCTCCCTTTTTGGGGTTTTGTATTTTGTATCTAGAAGTCTCCATCAAACCTGTATTTGACTTAGAAATGAGAGATGGTAAATATATGTACAGTTGAGTTCTGTTGATCAGTTTATAGCTTCTTTTTATATGAGATTCAGTGATGTTACTTATGCTTATATTCATGATTCATGTTGATACTGTTGATTCCAACTAGGAATACAACCAAACTTAACCTTTATTACTTGTTTAATGAATTAACTTCATAACTCGAGATTTCTACTTAAAAAAAAAACTAAATTTTCATAAATAATTCCGAAATAAGGTATTTTGATCTTGGTTTTTGGCTTACTTGGACTTGTGCATATCTTTAGATATGATACAAATCTAAGTGCCTGTCACATCCAAACTTGGGTCGTGACAACTACACACTCGATTACCTGCACGACCCTGTCTAGTTTCTGGGACATACACACTGGGAATGGGAAAATCATATCTAGTAGGGAGTGTAAAGATTGTACAGTTGTTGTGTGCGGACGGGAACTCTTTGCAGATTTCTTGGTGATTGATACGGGAAGCTATGAAGTCGTCTTGGGAATGGATTTTCTTGGCACTTTCCACGCTCACATTGACTGTAGGGCAAAGAAAGTAATTTTCCATATTCCCGGACATCCCGAGTTTACCTTCACTGGAGGAAGCAGTTCTGTCGGGCCAGTCGAGTTTAGGGCTAGGCCGACAAACAATATTCTTGCAGCAATGAAAGTTGATAGTGGTGAAGAGCCGGCGGTTGTTCGCAATTTTATGGACGTATTTGAAGATATATCGGGTTTACCGCCGAAGCGAGACGTGGAGTTCGCAATTGACCTTATTCCTGGTGCTGCGCCAGTATCTAAAGCGTATTATCAGATGGCACCAGTAGAATTGGAAGAACTTAAGAAACAGGTTGCTGAATTGCTTGAGAAGGGTTGGATTCGAAGCAGTAACTCGCCTTAGGGAGCTCCAGTTCTTCTACTAAAGAAGAAGGATGGCACGAGAAGGATGTGCATCGACTATCGAGAATTAAACCGGGTGACTATTAAGAACAAGTACCCGATCCCTCGCATTGAAGAACTTTTTGAGCAGCTTAGTGGCGCGAGGGTATTCTCGACGCTGGATTTGCGATCCGGATATCATCAGGTCCGAGTGAAAGCAGAAGATATTTGCTAGACGGCGTTTCGAACTCGGTATGGACATTACGAGTACCTAGTGATGCCCTTCGGAGTAACGAATGCGCCGGCAGTATTCATGGACTTGATGAACCGAATCTTTTCACCGTTCTTAGACCAGTTTATTGTGGTGTTTATTGACGATATTCTGGTTTACTCGAAGAGCTTTGAGGAGCATACGGAGCACTTAAAGATCGCACTGCAGACGTTGAGACAGGAGAAATTGTATGCGAAGATGAGTAAGTGCGAGTTTTGGCTGGAGGAAGTGAAGTTTTTGGGGCATGTTGCGTCTGGCGATGGCATTGCCGTCGATCCAGAAAAGATTGCAGCAGTTCGAGATTGGCCTATTCAAAAGAATGTTGCTGAGATAAGAAGTTTCCTGGGATTACCGGATACTACAGGAGATTTGTGGAGAACTTTGCTCGTCTGGCAGAGCCGTTGACCAAGCTTACGCGCAAGGAGGTACCTTTTGTATGGACAGATAGATGTGCGTTAGCTTTTGAGACGTTGAAGCAGAAGTTGATAACCTCCCCTATTCTGACCGTGCCAGACAATTCCGGAGGATTGGTGATTCACAGCGACGCATCTGGGAAAGGATTGGGATGTGTTTTGATTTAGCATGGGAAGGTTGTGGCATACGCATCGAGACAATTGAAGACCCATGAGAAGAATTATCCGACTCATGACTTGGAGCTTGCGGCTGTGATATTCGCTTTGAAGATTTAGAGACACTACCTTTTGGGCGAAAGAGTCGAAGTTTTTACAGACCATAAGAGTTTGAAGTATGTGTTCACGCAGAAGGAGCTTAATATGAGGCAGCGTAGATGGTTGGAGCTGATGGCTGACTACGACCTTGATCTTAAGTACCATCCGGGGAAGGTTAACGTCGTGCCGGATGCGCTTAGTCGGTTACCAGCAATTCAGGTGTTAACTATGCAGAAGGAGATCGTTGCAGAATTTCGAAGATTTGACTTGGAGGTTATGCTACCGCGTTCTACGGGACAGTTGTTGCAGTTGCAAATGCAGTCGTCTTTGATTGAGAAAATTAAAGCAGCACAATCGCAGGATTCTAGACTGCAAAAGTTTCGAGAGCAAGTTGAAGCCGGACTACGAACAGATTTACTGATCCATGAAGATGGTTCGTTGAGGTATGGTAGCCGTTTGTGTGTGCCAAAGGGAGATGTTCGTGAAGAGCTTATGAAGGAGGCACACAGTTTGGCTTATTCTGTACATCCAAGAGGCACAAAGATGTACCGGGATATTCGACAGCATTTCTGGGGGGAAGGCATGAAACGGGAAATTGCTCGCTTTATGGCTAAGTGCTTGGTGTGTCAGCAAGTTAAGGCTGAACATCAAAGGGTTGCTGGTTTATTGCAACCACTTCCGATTCCTCAGTAGAAGTGGGATCATATAACCATGGATTTCGTGACGGCTTTACCGCGGAGTCCAAAGGGCAACAATGCAGTATGGGTGATTGTTGATCGGTTGACCAAGGCAGCTCACTTTATTCCTTTCCGGGTTGGTCAATCAACGGAGACTTTAGCAGAGCGGTACATGTAGGAGATTGTAAGATTTCATGGGGTACCGGTGAGCATCGTCTCCGACCGGGACACTCGGTTCTTATCGCACTTCTGGAGGAGTTTACAGGAAAGTTTGGGGACTCGATTGAAGTTTAGCACAGCTTATCATCCTCAAACTGATGGTCAGTCGGAGAGAACGATCCAAACTCTTGAAGACATGTTGAGAGCATGCATGTTGGACTTCAAGGGTTCTTGGGAGGATCATCTACACTTGGTGGAGTTTTCTTATAACAACAGTTTTCAGGCAACTATCCAGATGGCTCCGTTTGAAGCTTTGTATGGTCGTAAGTGCCGTTCACCTGTTTGTTGGGATGATGTCGGTGAACGAAGATTATTGGGACCAGATTTGGTTGTGCAGACTGTGGAGAAGGTTAACACTATCAGAAATCATATGAAGGCAGCACAAGACAGACAGAAGAGTTGGGCGGACACGTCAAGAAGACCTCTAGAGTTCGCCGTGGGTGATTTGGTATTCTTGAAGATATCACCGACTAGAGGGGTGATTCGTTTTGGGAATCGAGGAAAGCTTAGTCCTCGATTCGTTGGACCCTTTGAGATATTGGAGCGTGTTGGAGAGGTAGCGTACCGTTTGGCGTTACCGCGGTCCTTGGCAGGTGTGCACGATGTGTTTCACGTATCTCAACTACGAAAGTATGTTCGAGATGAAACACCCGTTTTGGATCATTCGGAGTTAACAGTACGAGAAGATTTGACTTTTGAGGAGCGACCAGTTGAAATCGTGGATCGACGGGAAAAGGTTCTTAAGAACAAAGTTATCCCCCTTGTGCTTGTTTCTTGGGGTAATCGATCGCATGGAGAGTCCACTTAGGAACGAGAAGATGAGATCCGGCAGAAGTTTCCTCACCTTTTTCTGTAGTTCTCTATCTTGTATTCTTGGAATTTCGAGGACCAAATTCTTTTTGTAGTTGGGTATAATGTAACACCCGAGCCCAATACTACTAATTTCTGTTACTGTTTGAGCATTAATGTGGTACTCGGTTCATTTGGCCTGCCTGTTTGTCACTTACTGTAAAATTTTATCTGGCAAAGTCATTTCTGCATATAACAAATTTTAGCATCTAAAATGAAATTAAAAATATCCATCTTGGCCTACTCGACACCCCTAGCCTTGTGGTAGCGTCCGTGCATCGAGTTCTCGTCTCGTTCGGTGAAACGGGTGAGTTTGGACGGCTACACGCGCGTACAGGTGTCCGTCTTGGGGGTATGCTTTTTAATCATATAACACTTAATTTTAAAAATTGGAACCCGCTTAAAATTCTATTATTTCAATTTCGAATTTTTGGACCCAACCCGGGCGCGATTTGGAAATGTTTATTTAGCGCCAAAATCCTAAATTTCTATAATCTTTAAAACCTTATATATTTCGTTATCATTAACCAATCATAATACTTTTAACAGAATAAAGATTTTGACAAACAGTATAAATCTTTGCTAACTTTCTTTCTCAGCCAATCGCGAGGCTGGGAATCTTTCCGTGGGCCCCAGCTCCTCATATCTCTCTCTCTCTAACCCTTTTCTCTCTCTCTCTCTCTTATATATATTTCCCTTTCCTTCATTTCTTTTAAAACGCGAGAACTGTATCATCGCGAGAAAACCCATCACGAGCCTCAACCCTAGCCACCTTCACCGTCACCGCCGCAGCCCCGACGCCGGCGCCAGCGTCACCGTCACCCTCGCCTCCGCCTCCTCCTCTCAACCTCAACCCTTGCCTTCTCCCCCGCGCACCCTGCACGACAGCGACCACCTGCAATCTTCCTTGCAATCGCCTGAGACGTCACCCGCAACCGCATGCGCCGCCCTGGTCGTCGCCGACGATCACCTGACCCCCAGTGATCGCCTCTGTAAGTGTTTCCCTTCTCTCCTCCTCTCCTTCTCCCTCTCTTCATTTCAAAACTGAAAACCTGCGGCTGGACCTTTCTGCAGATCGTCGGAGACGCCGTTCTCGCCGCCGTCGATCTCGCCGTCGTTGCTAGTACCCTCTGGACCAGTGAGTATTCCCCCATCTTCTTCTTCTCTGGTCATTTCCTTCTTTCCATGATCTACACCCGTTCGAAACCCTATTCACTGTTTTTGTGCTCGCCGGAATCCGGCCGTGCCGGCGACGTGTCCCGACGATCCAGCAGAGTACTCTGACCCGTGTGGTTCCTTGGTTCGTTGTTTGGGTTCAATCCGTGAACCGTGCGTTCGTCGCGAGTTTCACCGCCGACGTTACGTTTCGTTCTTCCCGGTTCGCGACCCGTCGAGGCAAGTACCCCTTGCTACATGCTATACAGTATAATTATATATGTATTGACATCCTAAACCTGTAAAATTAGCTTGGTACATTCGTTTTCCATTTCGGTTATAAATTGCATTAAATCATTTTACGGTTAAACATGAAACTTACAGTTCGCAATTGAAACCCAATAATCAAATCTACATGTTTAATCACATTTTACTGTTAAATAGATGGTGGCAATTATTCATGTAGTTCTGTTACATTCGGACACTCGTATGCATTTAACCTGATATAACTATATTGAACCGTCACATAAATCATTGCACCGCTAAGGGTGCTTAAACCTGTTAACATGACTAAACGGCTACATTGTATTACTGCACTCTTGTGATTGAATGAAACTGCCTAATTCATTGCTTATTTCATATTGTTAATACCCACGTGTGATTATATATCTGATTGGGAGCACACTCACGATATTGCGTACATCTTGACCTGACATTGCTACACATGTATATATTGATACACCTGACATGGTACCGTATACTGTTGACTTGACCTGATGTACCATGACCCGACCTGTTACCTGATCCTGTGTCTAATGCCAACAAACCTGACATGTAGTCCTCATGGACCGTTCCTGTTGTCTATCCAGACAAACCTGTTTACCTGATCCTGTGTTGGCATTAGTTTCTTGATTTTCGGAATACCTGACTTGACATACACATATAACTTGGGGGTATGGGGAAATCAAAGGTGAAGCCTGACTTGTAACTCGACAGTTCACTACCTGTTCTGGGTGTACACATTCTTGTTTTGTGCCTAGCGGCATGTCTCGGTTTCGGCCGAGAATATTGTGGCCGTGGTCCCGGGTATGTACGGGATACTATCGAGTGTACACATTCCTGTTTTGTGCCTAGCGGTATGTCTTGGCTGCAGCCGAGAATATTGTGGCCGTGGTCCCGGGTATGTACGGGATACTATTGAGTTAAATCGACTATTCATCAATTGATTTCAAAGACTTTAGACTAGAAAACCTTATAGAACAGTTTAGTTACCCACTGCACACTACCCTGCACTGCTTGTTTCGCATTATTGCTTTATTCATGGTTATTTTGCATTGCCAGTTACATTGTTCATATTATATTACAGGTTGACATGATGCGCTGACGTCTGGGTTTTGCATCGCCCAGATTCTGTACCGCTGTCGCAGTCCGAGCAGGAGTACTTCAGCCAGCAGGCTGAGCTGTGAGTTCTGTAGTAGTTAGCTTTATTTCCTGCATTTATTTCCTGATGTGAGCCCGCATTATGGGACATACATTTCAGTTATTTGTATTGGATCATTTGCTTCCGCATTTATTTATTATTGACTCCTGTTATTCTGGATTATGGACATGTTTTTAGATAGTTTTATCTTGTTCTTGATATCTCTACAGCCGTAATGTGACTGTGGATGGATACTTCCTACCCACAGGTAGCATGGTTGGCTATGTCACGTGCCCAATCTAGCGTACTCTGGGAAGCGGGGCATGACAATTATCTTGATTAAGGCGTGACATAGTCGTAACCAGGAGAGAGAGAAGAAAACACTAAGCGTGCGCTTTTACAAGATTAGATTGGTTATCAATTTATCTAATCAGGATGTCTCCCACTGTTTTAGTCAAATCTTCCTTCAAACCCTAAAAGGTAAGACTAGCCGGGATTAATTACACTCTACAAGTTCTCCAATCTTTCAGCCAGGCTAGTGCCGGTACTTTGAGCGAGGTTCCCCGTGCTCTCGCACGGACCTAATTAAAAAAAACCTCGTTTTTCCAGAGGCGTAACCCCGTTAACACCTTTCAAGACACCTACTTGATCGGCTAATTGTAATGTGTAAAACTCTCCCAGGAGTAACTCTTACTTGCAGCGGGTATCGGGATCCAACTATCTCATAGAAGATATGCAATCTCATTGCAAATTTCAACACTTGAAATTCCCAATAATATTTTACCCCTAGCGTGCTATGACCTTGACGTATGCCAAACAACCCATAGTCTGCTAGTCAAGTTCAACCCGTACATTTCTTGATTGAATTAAACCCACCCGCACGACCCTTGACGCATAACAAACAACGCCGTACGAATACCCTAATCCAATCGCATCGTATGCTAGCAGATAAGCACTAGTTAGCTACCGTACACTACGCCCTGACGCATGCCAAACTACCGCAGCACGAATACTATAGGGTTCCTAGGCATGCTCAAGAGGTCTCACAAGGCATCAACCATGCCAAATTCAAATTTTACAAGTGCCGAGAAACCCTAATACGGATCGTTGACTAGAGTTTAAGCGAAACATGCAAATTTTGCACAGTGATATATATGATATATCCCGCACCTCATTCGACGAGGAAAGGGCCGACGATCCCTTCACCGGGAGTGACCCCTTTAGCAAAACCGGAAAAGCCTCAAAATCACTCCATTTCAAAAACTTCATTTGATTCTACAACGATATCGAGTTCATTACGCAATAGGTTTTCAGAAAAACCTGACGTAGCCCTCCGTCATTTCAGATAAAGACTATTTAGTATTCGTGCTGCGTTTGTTGACCTCTGTCAAGGCGTAGTGTGCGGTAGCTAACTAGTAATTATCTGCAAAGCATGTGATGTGGTTGGATTAGGGTAGTCGTGCGACCATGTTGACCTCTGTCAAGGGTCGTGCGAGTGGGTTTGATTCAATCAAGAAATGACGGGTTGAACTCGACTAGTGCACTATGATTTGTTGACCTCTGTCAAGGTCATGGCACACTAGGGGCAAAATATTATCGGGAATTTCAAGTGTTGAAATTTGCAATGAGATTGCATACCTTCTATGAGATAGTTGGATCCCGATACCCGCTGCGAGTAAGAGTTACTCCTGGGAGAGTTTTACACATTACAATTAGCCGATCAAGTAGGTGTCTAGAAAGGTGTTAACGAGGTTACGCCTCTGGGAAAACGAGGTTTACATTAATTAGGTTCGTGCGAAAGCACGGGGGACCTCCCTCAAAGTACCGACACTGGCCTGGCTGAAAGATTGGCGAACTTGTAGTGTGTAATTAATCCCGGCTAGTCTTTCCTTTTAGGGTTTGAAGGAAGATTTGATAAAAAGCAGTGGGAGCCATCCTGATTAGATAAGATAATAACCAAATCTGATCTTGCACGAGTATACGCTAAAGTGTTTTCTTCTCTCTCTCTCCAGGTAGCGACCATTTCATGCCTTAATGAAGATAATAATATGGATGTATTGACCGAACCCGCATGTTATACTGTGCTGGGGAACGTTGGTTCCGTTCTTTCCTATAAGAGTTATAGGAATGAACAGGATATAGGGGAATACCAGGATTCCCATGCCACCCGATTGGAGAAAGTACATGTTGATACATTTTCTTCGGGTGTGTTCGTTACTGAGAACTGTTTCTCCATTTGCTCTACGTCCTGGGTATTGGATACCGGGTCAGGATCCCATATATGTAATCAGTTACATGGGCTTAGGAAAGGTAGAGAACTTGGAGAAGGTGATAAAGACATAAGAGTAGGAAATGGTGCAATTGTTGCAGCCAAGACTGTCGGGGAATATCACCTTGTATTACCAACTGGTAATAAATTGGTTCTGAATGAATGCTATTACATGCCGAACCTGATATGCAACATTATATCAGTTTCTTTATTAAGCAAAGAGGGATATAATTTTGTATTACAGGACAATGTTATGAACATTTTCCGTAACCAAAAGTTGGTTGGATCAGGCACGTTATGCAATGGCATTTATGTTCTAAATCAATCAACAGTTCTGAGCATAACAAACACACACAAAAGGAAGAGTTCAGAACTGAACGAATCCTACTTGTGGCATTGTAGACTGGGTCACATCAATGTGACACGACTGGCTAAGTTGCATAAGGATGGATATTTGAAACCTTTCGAATTTTCATCTTATGACACTTGCCAGTCATGTCTCAAAGGCAAGATGACCAAAACTCCGTTTACGGGACACGGAGAAAGAGTTACCGAACTCTTGGGACTAATACATAGTGATGTATGCGGTCCCATGTCTACACATGCCAGGGATGGTTCTTCGTACTTCATTACATTCACTGACGATCTCTCAAGATACGGACATGTGTACTTGATAAGACACAAGTCTGAAACTTTTGAGAAATTTAGAGAATATAAACAAGAAGTCGAGAAACAAACCGGAAAAAGTATTAAAATCCTTCGATCTGATCGAGGAGGTGAATACTTGAGCAATGAATTCCTGGACTTCCTAAAAGAGAATGGGATTCTCTCTCAGCTTACTCCTCCTTATACACCACAGCACAACGGTGTATCGGAGCTGAGGAATCGCACCCTATTAGATATGGTGCGCTCTATGATGAGTACAGCTGAGTTACCTATTTCCTTCTGGGGGTATGCGCTTGAGACAGCGGCATACCTATTGAATCAAGTTCCAACTAAATCTGTACCTACCACACCATATGAGATATGGAGTGGGAAGAGACCATGTCTTAAACGAGTTAAGATATGGGGTTGTCTGGCCTATGTCAAAAGGCAAAATCCAGACAAACTCGAGGCACGATCAGTTCTATGTAAGTTTGTGGGATATCCTAAACATTCAAATGGATATTTTTTCTACCACAGTGAACAACAAAAAGTGTTTATTGCTCAACATGCCACCTTTTTAGAAAAGGAATTTCTTGCAAAAGAGATTAGTGGCTCTGAGGTAGAACTGGAAGAAGTTCCAGAAACACAAACTATAACTGAAGATTTAGTGGAACCAGAAGATTCGGTAGTACCCGACGAACCCCAGCCTCTCCGCCGATCTAGTAGGGTTTCTCGTCCACCTGAGAGATACTATGGTTTTCTTATTGATGGTGGCAGTGAGGATTGCATCATGGAGGATGATGACCCAACTAGCTTCGAGCAGGCCATCACGAGTGGGGACTCAGTGAAATGGCTGGATGCTATGCGGTCCGAGATGGAATCCATGTACACCAACAAAGTATGGACTTTGGAAGTTGCTCCTGAAGGGGTAAAACCCATTGGGAGCAAGTGGATCTTCAAGAAGAAACTTGGTGTAGATGGGAAAGTGGAGACTTTCAAAGCTAGACTTGTAGCAAAGGGTTTTCGTCAAAGACCAGGTGTGGACTATGAAGAGACCTTTTCTCCAGTGGCTATGCTTAAATCCATCCGGATCATGCTTGCCATCGCTGCTTATCATGATTACGATATCTGGCAAATGGATGTTAAAACCGCCTTTCTAAATGGTGATTTAGAAGAGTGCGTGTACATGACTCAGCCAGAGGGCTTCGTAGACAGTGGGAGCAACAGGAAGGTGTGCAAGCTGCTTAAATCCATTTATGGATTAAAGCAAGCATCGCGGAGTTGGAACATCTGCTTTGATGTCGTTATCAAAGAGTTTTATTTCGTCAAAAATCCAGATGAACCTTGTATCTACAAGAAGGTGGAAGAGAGTAAGGTTGTCTTCCTCGTATTGTACGTGGACGACATACTCTTGATAGGAAATGATATTCCTATGCTGCAATCGGTCAAGCTCTTCTTATCACAAAGATTCTCAATGAAAGATCTTGGTGATGCCTCCTGCATATTGGGAATCAGGATCTATAGAGATAGATCCAAACGGATTTTGGGATTGTCCCAATCCAGGTACATTGACACCATACTAAAGAGGTTTAGTATGGAAGAGTCCAAGCGTGGGAACTTACCCACGATCTCTGGAGTCACTCTCTTCAAAGAGATGTCTCCTAAGACTGATTTGGAGAGAGCTCGCATGCAAGGGATACCCTATGCTTCGGCAGTAGGCTCTATCATGTATGCGATGCTATGTACCAGACCCGATGTAGCATATTCACTAAGTGTAGTGAGCAGGTATCAAGCTGATCCTGGAGAGAGTCACTGGACAGCTGTGAAGAGCATTCTTAAGTACTTGCGAAGGACTAGAGATATGTTCTTGGTGTATGGTAATGGAGAACTCCAAGTGGAGTCCTTTACCGATTCGAGCTTCCAGAGTGATAAGGACGACTCTAAGTCGCAGTCGGGCTTTGTCTTTACCCTTTACGGAGGGGCGGTTAGCTGGAAGAGTTCCAAGCAGGAAACCGTGGCAGACTCGACGATGGAGGCTGAATACATCGCTGCCAACGATGCTGCCAAAGAGGCTGTCTGGATCAAGAAGTTCATTACTGAACTTGGAGTGGTTCCATCCATTGAGCATCCAATACCTTTGTATTGCGATAACAATGGAGCGGTGGCTTTGGCCAAGGAACCCAGATCCCATCAGCGGTCCAGGCATATTCTGAGGCGGTATCACCTGATCCGGGAGATAGTTGATCGCCGGGAGATCGAGGTCAGGAGGGTTGACACGAAGAACAACACGGCGGATCCACTCACGAAGGCCATTCCCCAGACACAGTTTGAGAGACTCTTCGGGATGCTTGGTATGCGATACTACAGCAGCTGGCCCTAGTGCAAGTGGGAGATTGTTAGTAGTATGTATGCCCTAGAGGCCAGTATTGTACAGATATTGTATATTATATTGGATGCTTGGACATATATAGAGATGACTTTCTTGCTCGATATGATAGTATGCTATCTGGTTACTCTTTATCTTAACATGTACACTTGTCTCTTTAAACTGTCTTATAGTTACATGTTGGTAAAGCCCTTAGGATGTGTACTTGACTACCTGGACTATGATGCAGATCATACTAGTAGGGACATGGTAGTCCATAAGTACATCCTTCAAGGTCCCTAGTCGTGGGTGTATCGAGACGGGGCATCGATATACCAGAGTAGACTAGCGTATACGCTTCTCGACCCATGTGATGGGCGATGGATGATCCCATATCCATTGGTGTTTGACATCAGAGATGGTATACGGGTGCTCAGTGGAGACTGGGTACACTGGACGGACTCGCCGAGAACTCCCAGATGGTATTATACCTCACGTCAGATGGCAGTTCTCAGGTGACACTTGTACAGGTTAGTCTGTAGACCCGAGATCGTCATAGAGTCTTGTGTGATTCCCACTGTGCTTTGATCTCCACCTTACCACGTCCATGAGGGCGTGCAAAACGGTGGTCTTTGGGTACAGTCCCGAGTCACATGGAGGCAATGAGCGATAGGAGGGGTTTCGTCTCTCCCGGTATTGGGGGTTGATGTTGCGCTGTGCTCGATTGGCCGTAACAGGGAAGTCCCTGGCCAGGGCTGATCAGAGATTTACTGGTAAGTGTTACCAGTAGTTTCTCGACCCGTTATGAGCCTCACATCGGCACGACTTATCGGTTATTGGGGTCTGACGTTTACCACCCCTAGACTTGATATGCGACGTATCAGATGAACAGACCGGACTGTACAGTAAGTGTTACGGGTCGGATTCGCAGGAGTGTGAGCGGGCTAGCTCGTCGATCTTCTGATCGCTCAATACCCGGGTGACCGTTACGTTTAGCAGACCGCTTGCGGCTTGTGGGTGCTTGATATGATCATCATCTGCTACCGGCGTATTGACGAGTCTTTAGAGTCCTACACAGAGGTTTCCTGGTTCAAGAGAAACGAAATAGGAGCGCATATGAGATATGTGCGGGACCGAGAATAATGCGTGTATGTGATACCGCATTTCATTCTCGCGACAAATGTTTCGATTGGTTATATTCGATATGACCTAGTTATCGAATCATTGATTCGATAAATCGATACATTGAATACTGGTCGGTTGTGTGCGACATGACCGGATCATTGAATCAAATGTTGATTTAATGATTTAATGTATAATTATATATTTGATATATTACTTTGCATTAACTAGTATTGGTTCACTTTATATGGATTTTCTCACTTGATGTACACATTGTATATGTGATATACTTTTGTACACTAGTTTGTATCATGTTTGATGATACTTGCTCACTTGGGTTTGTGTAAAGATTAGACCATGGTTATATGAATGGTTAGGGTTTTGTTTATTCACTTATTTATTTATTTATTTATTCATTTTGGATATTAGTAAGGATGGTGGCTTATTTTTTTTTTATGTTAAAGCTTCTTGAAGCTTTGATTAAGTCAACCATCCTTATCTCATCCTTAACCCTAACCTTTCCCACTAACCTTAGTTTAATCTCTACACTTGACCATGGTCAAGATATGATAAGTATTCATATTTGTTTCTTTTTAAAAAAGATCTTATCATATTCTTTTTCTTCTTGACCATCTTCTTCTTCAAGAAAAGCTCAAGGTCCATCAATGGCATCTTGAGTTCCAAAGTGAGAAATCCAATTCTAAAGTGAACCCACCTCCTATTTCTTCACCCTCTACCTCTTGCCAAGTTGTTTTGGGTGTTTTCTTCATAAGTTTCACAACTTTGTGAAGTCGGAGCTTGAACTTGTGAAGCCTCGACGTAGATCGTCTTTGACACGAAGCCGACGACCTATTCCGCTCGTTTTCCCGATGAAGCCGATGAACGAGTCTAGGATTCGAGATGGACAGCGAGAGGATGCTTTCGTGGAGCCAAGGAAGGGGGTAACCGGATCTACAAAGGTTGTAGCATCTAACTTTTAGCTAAGTAGTTAACTAAATTATCTTTTCGCCTATACATCTAGTCTAAGATCCGTAGTCTAGGATTTCTCGGCACCATCTTTTTAAAATTGGCATGTTCGATGCCTTGTGAGACCTCACTAGAGTGCCTAGGAACCTTTCACTTATCATATAGCAACCATAGTTAGGTGTAGAGAATAAACTAAGGTTAGCTTTAATGGTTAGGTTAAGGCTAAGAGACAAAATGGTCAAAGCTTTAAAGCTTCATGAAGAATCATGAAAGAAACAAAAACTAGCCACCATTTTATTCTTGCCTTAAAATGAATTAATAAAAATAAATAGATAAGTAAATCAAAACCCTAACCATTAAGATAACCATGGTTTAATCATACACACTCAAGTTTGCATGTATCATCAAACATGATACAATCTTGTGCACAAAAGTATATCACATATACAACTTGTGTACATCAAGTGAGAAAATCCATTTAAAGTGAACCAATACTAGTTAATGTAAATTAATATATAATTATACATTAAATCATTAAATCAACACTTGATTTAACGATCCGGTCATATCGCATATGACCGACTAATATCCAATGTATCGATTTATCGAATCAATCCTCGATTCGATAACTAGGTTATATCGCATACAACCAATCGATACATTCATCGCGAGAATAGAATACGGTATCACATACACGCATTATTCTCCGTCCCGCACATATCTCATATGCGCTCCTATTTCGTTTTGCTTGAGCCAGGAAACCTCTGTGTAGGACTCTAAAGACTCGTCAATACGCCGGCAGCAGGTGATGATCATATCAAACACCCACAAGCCGCAAGCGGTCTGCTAAACGTAACGGCCACCCGGGTATTGAGCGATCAGAAGATCAACGAGCAAGCCCGCTCACACTCCTGTGAATCTAACCAGTAACACTTACCGTACAGTCCGGTCTGATCGTCTGATATGTCGCATATCTCGCCTAGGGGTGGTAAACATCAGACCCCAGTAGCTCGATAAGTCATGTCGATATGAGGTCTATAACAGTTCGAGAAACTACTGGTAACACTTACCAGTAAATCTCAGCAACCCTGGCCAGGGATTTCCGGTTATAGCCAATCGAACACAGCGCAACATCAACTCCCTATACCGGGAGAGACGAATCCCCTCCTATCGCTCATTACCTCCATGTGATTCGGGACTGTACCCAAAAACCACCGTTTTGCATGCCCTCTTGGACGTGGTAAGGTGGAAATCAAAGCACAGTGGGAATCACACAAGACTCTATGACGATCTCGGGTCTACAGACTAACCTGTACCAGTGTCACCAGAGAACTGCCATCTGACGTAAGGTATAATACCATCTGGGAGTTCTCGGCGAGTCCGTCCAGTGTACCCAGTCTCCACTGAGCACCCGTATATGATCTCTGATGTCAAACACCAATGGATATGGGATCATCCATCGCCCATCTGTATGGGTCGAGAAGGTATACGCTAGTCTACTCTGATATATCGATGCCCTGTCTCGATACACCCACGACTAGGGACCTTGAAGGATGTGCTTATGGACTACCATGTCCCCACTAGTATGATCCGCATCATAGTCCAGGTAGTCAAGTACACATCCTAAGGGCATTACCAATATGTAACAGAGAGACAATCAGTGTACACGTTAAGATAAAGAGCAACCAGATAGCATACTATCATGTCGAGCAAGAAAGTCCTCCCTATATATGTCCAAGCATCCACTACTATATACATCCTATGTATAGTAATGGCCTCTAGGACATACATATAACTAACAATCTCCCACTTGCACTAGGGCCATCTGATAGCAGTGGTTGTAGTATCTCATACACAACCATCCCATAAAAGTCTCTCTCTGGGAAAAGGCCTTTCGTGAGTGGATCCGCCGTGTTGTCCTCTGAGTCTACTCTCCTAACCTCGATCCCCTGGAGATCAATCATCTCCATGATTAGGTGATACTGCCTTAGAATATGTCTGGATCACTGATGGGACGGGCGTTCCTTGGCATAAGCCACAACTCCATTGTCACACAATGGGAGGAACTAAGTTCATCTCATGAACAAATATACATCCAGACTGCCTCTTTGGTAGCATCTTAAGTAGCGATGTATCCAGCCTTTATCGTCTAATATGCCACGGTATCTAGCTTGGAACTCTTCCAACATACCGTCCCTTTACTGAGGGTAAAGACAATGTCTGTGACTGACATTCAGTCGTCCTTATCACCCTGGAACCTTTCCAGTGATTCTCCCCAGGATCAATTGATACCATCTCACTACAACTAGTGAGTGTCCTAATATCCAATTAGATCTATCTCATAGATCCAAAACCCAGGATTTAGTAGGTATCATTTTGATCGTATATGGAGAATCATTGTGATAAGCGGAGATTGACCGAGCGTAGCATAGGAAACTCCTTTCTTATCAAGAGTATGTCATCCACGTACTCTACGAGGATCACCACCATACTCCCTACTACCTTTTTGTATATACAAGGTTCATCTACTATTTTGATGATGTCAAACTCTTTGACTAACACATCAAAACAGACGTTCCAACTTCGCGATGCCTGCTTTATTACATAAAACATCTTGCACACGTTTCCGCTGCTCCCACTGTCTACGAAGCCCTCTGACTGTGTACTTATAGACGCACTCTTCTAAAACATCATTTAGAAAAGCAGTCATGGCACCCAACCGTCAGATGTCATAGTCATGGTTGTAGCCGTGGCAAGTAGGATCTGGATGGACTTAAGCATAGCTCCTTAGAAAAGGTTTCATCATTATCCACGCCTGGTCGATGACGAAAACTTTTAACAAGCCTAGCTTTGAAAGTCTCAACTTTTCCATCTACACCTAGTAATCTTCTCATGATATACTTGCTCCTGATGGGGATTTAACCCTTCAGATATAGCAACCAAAGTCCATACTTTGTTGGTGTATAAGGATTCCATCTCAGATCGCTAAGCATCCATCCATTCTTACAGAGTCTCACTCCTGATGGCCTGCTCGAAACTAGTTGGGTCATCATCTCATGATGCATTCCTCGCTCCCACTGTCATAGAGAAACGGAAGTATCTCTCAGGTGGGTGAGGATCCCTACTAAATCGGCGGAGAGGCTGAGGTTCGTTGGTAACTATTGAATCCTTTGGTTCTACCAAATCATCAACTGCAGTTTGTATAGCTGGAACATTTCCAGTTCTACATAACAGACCTTGCCTCGATCTTGTCCGGATTTTGCTTTTAGACATAGGTCGGACAACCCCAGATCTTAACAAACTTAAGATATGGGCTCTTCCCTTTCTATATCACATATGAAGCGGTAGGCAACTGTTTTAATTTGAAACCTATTCAATAGGTATGCAGCTTCTCAAGCGCATAACTCCCAAAAGAAAATAGGAAACTCAGTAGTACTCATCATAGAGCACACCATATCACATAGGGTGCAATTGCTCCGCCCCGATATACCATCGTGCTATGGTGTATACGGAGGAGTAATGCTGAGAGAGAATCTCATTCTCCTATAGAATAGTCCAGGATTTCCGTGCTCAAGTATTCTCCTCCTTGATCACATCAAAGGACATAATACTTATACCCGTATTGGTTCTCTATTTCTAACTTATATTCTGTAAATATCTCAAAAGCTTCGGACTTGTGTTTCAACGGGAACATATGTCTGAATCTTGAGAGATTATCAGAGAATGTAATGAAATACGAAGAACCGATCTTCGTATGTGTAGACAAGGGACCTACATACATCAACATGTATTATCCCAAGAGTTCACTAACTCTTTCTCTGTTTCCAGTAAACGGAGCTATGGTCATCGTATCTCTGTGACATAACTGGCAAGTTTCACAAGATATAAATTCAAACTAAATTAAATATGCATCTAAATGTAACTTCAGCCGGTCGGGTCGCATTGATATGACCTAGTCTACAATGCCTCGAGAAGGATTCGTTCATTTCTGAACTCTTCCTCTTGTGTGTGTTCTATATACTAAGAACCGTAGTTTGATTTAGAACATCAATGCTTTTAGATAACGTGCCTGAACCGATCAACTTTTGATATAGGAAATGTTCAAAACATTATCCAACAATACAAAATTTTATCATTTCTTTACTAATAAAGAGACTGATATGATTTTGTATATCAGGTTCGGTATCTAATAATATTCGTTCAGAATCAATGTATTTGTAATACAGGGTGACAGTGACCAACAGACTTGGCTGCAACACTTGCCCCGTTTTCTGCCTCATGAAACTTATCACCCGTTCTCAGTTCTCTACCTTTCTGTAGCCCTATGTAACAAATTACATATGCGGGATCCTGATCCGGTATCAAATACCCAGGACGTAGAGGATATTGAGAAACAGTTCTTTATAACGAACACACCCGAAGATGATGCATCATATGCACTTTCTTCATTTGGGCGGCACGGGAAATCTGGTATTCCCCAATTTCCTGCTCTGTCTTATAACATTTATAAGTTGGAGCGGGACCAACGTTCCCCAGCTCAGTATAACAAGCGGGTTCGGTCAATATATCTGTTTTATTATCTTGATTAAGGCGTGATATGGTCGCTACCTGGAGAGAGAGAGAGAGAAGAAAACACTCAGCGTATGCTCTTGCAAGATCAGATTGGTTATTATTTTATCTAATCAGGATGGCTCCCACTGGTTTTTATCAAATCCTCCTTCAAACCCTAAAAGGAAAGACTAGACGGGATTAATTACACACTACAAGTTCGCCAATCTTTCAGCCAGGCCAGTGTCGGTACTTTGAGGGAGGTGCCCCGTGCTTTCGCACGGACCTAATTAATGTAAACCTCGTTTTCCCAGAGGCGTAACCCTGTTGACACCTTTCTAGACACCTACTTGATCGGCTAATTGTAATGTGTAAAACTCTCCCAAGAGTAACTCTTACTCGCAACGGGTATCGGGATCCAACTATCTCATAGAAGGTATAGAATCTCATTGCAAATTTCAACATTTGAAATTCCCGATAATTTTGCCCCTAGCGTCCTATGACCTTGACGTAGGCCAACAAACTATAGTGCGCTAGTCAAGTTCAACCCGTCATTTCTTGATTGAATTAAACCCACCCACACGACCTTTGACGCAGGCCAACAAAGTCGCACGACTACCCTAACCCAATCTGCATCATATGCATAAGCAGATAAATACTAGTTAGCTACCGCACACTACGCCTTGACGCAGGCCAACAAACGTAGCACGAATACTAACTACTACTTATCTGAAATGACGGAGGGCTACGACAGGTTTTTCTAAAAACCTATTGCGTAATGAACTTGATATCGTTGTAGAATCCAATGATTTTAAAATGGAGTGCTTTTGAGGCCTTTCTAGTTTTGCTAAAGGGGTCATTCCCGGTGAAGGGGTCGTCGGCCCTTTCCTCGTCGAATGAGGTGCGGGATATATCATATATATCACTGTGCAAAGCAGAAACTATAGAAGCAATCAAAAGATAAACCGAGAGTTGTAGCATCTGCCAGTTATTGCTAAAGGAGTCACTCCCGGTGAAGGGATCTCGGTCCTTTCCTCATCGAATAAGGTGCAGGATATATCACATATACCGCTGTGCAAAGCAAGAACTGTAGCTACCTGTTTTATTTTTGAAATTCGATTTCCCAACATCTTAGGTTTCTTTTATTTCATTAATCACATTAATGAAGTCCCGTCATTTAAGTCCACCTAAACATCACAGATAAATATAACGTACGCTTATGCCATCCGCATTCGCCTCGATGTCCCGTCTGCACCATTAGGTTAAGTGACTAACGCCAGAGCGAGGCAGGGCTAGCGCGGGTGTAAAACATAAGCAACGTCTATATAATATATCATATATACTATATACTAAATCTATCTGAACATATCACATGATCACATCACAGATAACGCAGCAGAAAATATCATATGAAATATAGGATATACTAGGACGTCCGTGTTTTATTTTGAGCCTGAATAAAACACGGATTCCACGGTCGTGATGAATAGCCAAACCCACACCCCTAGACCCCTACGAGAGCGGCAAGCAACCCTTCCAATTCTAGGGTAAGGAGACCCGGACTCGACTCCTCGAGTTGGTCTCTCACTGGACCCTAGAACCCGGTTACTTGTGCTCTCCTCCTTGGGTCTATCCTAGTGCGGAAAAGTAAATAATATACATTAACGGTGACAACTTCCGCAACCTGGAAGTGCCCCAATAAAAGAATATTACATACAAGTTTTTACACGAATGAAAATGAAAAACACTCATCTCACATAAAAAAAACCCCGGCTATTCAAACACGACGATCCAATATAACATATCCAGCAACACATAACATCACATGTCATCAACGTAAGTAAATATGCGCATGCCAATTGTCGTTGACATATAGCAACGAAACCGGCGATATCACATATTACACTTACGGTCACAGAAAAGAAAGTGTAAAACTACAACAGTTGGAATCCGCAATCTCTTTAGACATCACATGCCTAATTAAATGAATTCCTTAGACATCGCATGCCTAACAATTATAAACCCCGCATTTTAGTCTCATTATCGAAAATTCTTTTCAATATCAAGTCGGGAAATTCAACAAGATTCCCGACATCCTGATCGAATGCTTGTCGCAAACTTCAGTAGACGGCTGCACCCCCGATGCCATCGACGAAGTGCACCAAGGCGGAACACCGCTGCCGCGAGCACCCGAACGGATGCTTTCGGCGACGGGGTTCTCCTACAGTCACTTGGTCGGGGCTATGGAGTGAGGCTGTCTATTAAGTTTAACGGCGAGTATCCGCGTACGCTACGTGATTACGACGGACTTTTGATCACATCAAAATTCCGTGGCAACCGATCAAGTGAGACTAAAGTGCTATGTTTATAACATTCATATCAGTTATCTCATAACTACTTGTGGATTCCAATTATTGTATCACATTCCAGATAAATAGAAAATGTTAAACTTTCCGATCGAACAATCAAACACCCAAGTTTTCCCGAAACAGCTCAACACATGAAATAAGTTCAAAGACATCCATTTCATGCCTCAGTACCAACGGTCCAGCTGTAGAAGGGTCAAGCCAACGCCTCACATGTGGCACGCCGTACTGCCCCAAACCCTAAGGTTCAAAGGGCAGTTCAAGACGGTCACATAATCGAGTTAAGGTTTGTTGTCTTCTAGAGGGACCATCGCGTTACTTGCACTACTTTGAACGTCATTAAACTACAGAAAGATCCAACACTTGGAAATTTCCCGACAGGGGAAAAAGTGGGTATTTCTATCCGGTCAAACTTTTTAACATGTTCTAAAATTTACCCGGAAAAGCACATAGACAAAGTTTGAAATTTCCGATCGAATCATCGAAGCACCAAAACACCCCAGAAAACTCAACTCTTGAGTGCAAATAAAAAATTCCCAGAAAACTCAGCACCTGAAGAGACAAATTACTGTGCAAAAATTGAAGTCTAATCTCATAATTTGGCCGCGGAACCGCCGCAGAAGCCAGGCTTCTGCCGCGGTTCCGCCGCTCTTTTGGCACATCTTTTGGTCGTTTTTGCACCGTAATTCTTAGAACTCCCTGCAGAATTTTTTAAGCATTTTAATATGGAAAAAACCCAGTTTTAAAAAAATGTACAGAGAGGGGTCATGGATTGGCGTTTCGGGTTCGATCGGGTTTCTAACTCCGTCTACGCATCGCCTAAGGCTCTAGCTAGGCTATGATACCACTGTAGGGTTCCTAGGCACGCTCAAGAGGGCTCACAAGGCATCAACCATGCCAAATTCAAATTTTACAAGTGCTGAGAAACCCTAATACGGATCGTTGACTAGAGTTTAAGCGAAACATGCAACTAGTTAACATCTTAACTATGAGTGAACGGAAATACAACCTTTGTAGATCCGGTCCTCCACCTCCATAGCTCCATGATGAAGTTCCCTCGCTGCGATCATCGGATCCCGGACTCAAGCGTCGGCTTCATCGGAGAAATGGGCGGGCTAGGTCGTCGACTTCGATGCCGAAGATGATCTACGTCGAGGCAACACAAGATCAAGCTCCAACTTCACCAAGCCATGAAACTTGTGAAGAAAACACCCTATACTACTTGGCAAGTGGTAGAGGATGAAGAAATAGAAAGTGGGTTCACTTTAGAATTGGATTTCTCACTCTTTTTCTCATGTTGCCATTGATGGTAGCAAGCTTTTCTTCATTGTTGAAGAAAAAGAAGAAGAAGAAAAGAATTATGATAAGAAATAAAAAGAATTATCTTATCATATAGCAACCATAGTTAGGTGTAGAGAATAAACTAAGGTTAGGTTTAATGGTCAGGTTAAGGCTAAGAGAAGAAATGGTCAAAGCTTCATGAAGAATCATGAAAGAAACAAAAACTAGCCACCATTTTATTCTTGCCTTAAAATGAATTAATAAAAATAAATAGATAAGTAAATCAAAACCCTAACCATTAAGATAACCATGGTTTAATCATACACACTCAAGTTTGCATGTATCATCAAACATGATACAATCTTGTGCACAAAAGTATATCACATATACAACTTGTGTACATCAAGTGAGAAAATCCATCTAAAGTGAACCAATACTAGTTAATGTAAAGTAATATATAATTATACATTAAATCATTAAATCAACACTTGATTTAACGATCCGGTCATATCGCATATGACCGACTAATATCCAATGTATCGATTTATCGAATCAATCCTCGATTCGATAACTAGGTTATATCGCATACAACCAATCGATACATTCATCGCGAGAATAGAATACGGTATCACATACACGCATTATTCTCAGTCCCGCACATATCTCATATGCGCTCCTATTTCGTTTTGCTTGAGCCAGGAAACCTCTGTGTAGGACTCTAAAGACTCGTCAATACGCCGGCAGCAGGTGATGATCATATCAAACACCCACAAGCCGCAAGCGGTCTGCTAAACGTAACGGCCACCCGGGTATTGAGCGATCAGAAGATCAACGAGCAAGCCCGCTCACACTCCTGTGAATCTAACCAGTAACACTTACCGTACAGTCCGGTCTGATCGTCTGATATGTCGCATATCTTGCCTAGGGGTGGTAAACGTCAGACCCCAGTAGCTCGATAAGTCGTGTCAATCTGAGGTCTATAACAGTTCGAGAAACTACTGGTAACACTTACCAGTAAATCTCAGCAATCCTGGCCAGGGATTTCCGGTTATAGCCAATCGAACACAGCGCAACATCAACTCCCTATACCGGGAGAGACGAATCCCCTCCTATCGCTCATTGCCTCCATGTGATTCGGGACTGTACCCAAAAACCACCGTTTTGCACGCCCTCTTGGACGTGGTAAGGTGGAAATCAAAGCACAGTGGGAATCACACAAGACTCTATGACGATCTCGGGTTTACAGACTAACCTTTACCAGTGTCACCAGAGAACTGCCATCTGACGTAAGGTATAATACCATCTGGGAGTTCTCGGCGAGTCCGTCCAGTGTACCCAGTCTCCACTGAGCACCCGTATATGATCTCTGATGTCAAACACCAATGGATATGGGATCATCCATCGCCCATCTGTATGGGTCGAGAAGGTATACGCTAGTCTACTCTGGTTTATCGATGCCCTGTCTCGATACACCCACGACTAGGGACCTTGAAGGATGTACTTATGGACTACCATGTCCCCACTAGTATGATCCGCATCATAGTCCAGGTAGTCAAGTACACATCCTAAGGGCTTTACAACATGTAACAGAGAGACAATCAGTGTACACGTTAAGATAAAGAGCAACCAGATAGCATACTATCATGTCGAGCAAGAAAGTCCTCCCTATATATGTCCAAGCATCCACTACTATATACATCCTATGTATAGTAATGGCCTCTAGGGCATACATATAACTAGCAAATACTAAGTAGTACTTATCTGAAATGACGGAGGGCTACGACAGGTTTTTAAGAAAACCCTTTGCTTAAGGAACTTGATATCGTTGTAGAATCGAGTAATTTTTAAAAGGAATGTTTTTTAGGCCTTTTCTAGTTTTGCTAAAAAGGTCACTCCCGGTGAATGGATCGTCGGCTCTTTCCTTATCGAATAAGGTGCAGGATATTTCACAAATACCACTATGCAAAGCAAAAACTATAGAAACAATCGAAAGACAAACCGTGTTTGTAGCATCTGCTTGTTTTGCTAAAGAGGTCACTCCCGGTGAAGGGATCTCGGCTCTTTCCTTATCGAATAAGGTGCTGGATGTTCTACAAGGAACACCACTATGAAAAGCAAGAACTAGAGCTACCTGGTTTTTAAACAAGTTTCTACAATATCTTTAGGTTTCTTTTAGTTTTCATTAATCTCATTAATGAAGTCCCATTTTATTATACTTCACAAGCATCACATTTGAAACGAAATCTGTAATATAACATATATCTCATATATATAATATAAAATTCGTCTCAGGCAGTAATATGATCTCATCATAGAACATTGCAGCAGAAGAACATATATGAAATATAGGATATACTAGGAGGTCCGTGTTTTTAATACGAGCCTGTATAAAACACGGATTCCACGGTCGTGATGAATAGCCAAACCCACATCCCTAGACCCCTACGAGAGCGGCAAGCAACACTGCCAATTCTAGGGTTAGGAGTCCCATTCTCGACTCCTCGAGATGGTCTCCCACTGGACCCTAGAACCCGGTTACTTGTACTCCCCGCCTTGGGTCTACCTAATGCAAAAAAATAAATAATATACAATGGTGACATCATCCTCGGCCCGGAAGTGCCCCAATAAAAGAATATTACATACAAATGAATTTTATATGAATGAAAAAGAAAAACTCTTGTCTCACATAAAACCCCCAGCTATTCAGAACACGACAATCCAATATAACATATCACAGCAACACATAATATCTCATATCATCAACGTAAGCAAGTATGCGTATCCCGATTGTCGTTGATGTATAGCAACAAAGCCGGCGATACACCACATACTACGCTTACGGTCATAGAAAAGAAAGTGTAAAACTACAACAGTTGGAATCCATAACCTTCTTAGACATCGCATGCCTAACCAAATGAATTCCTTAGACATCGCATGCCTAACAATTATAAACCCCGCATTTTAGTCTCATTATCGAAAACTCTTTTCAATATCAAGTCGGGCAATTCAACAAGATTCCCGACATTCTGATCGAATGCTCATCGCAAACTTTAGTAGACGGCCGCACCCCCGGATGCCGTCGACGAAGTGCACTAAGGCGGAACACCGCTGCCGCGAGAACCCGAACGGATGCTTTTGGCGACGGTGTTTTCCTACAGTCACTTAGTCGGGGCTATGGGGCGTGGTTGTCTATTAAGTTTACCCGGTGAGTATCCGCGTACGCTACGTGATTGCGATGGAGTTTTGATCACATCAAAATTCCGTGGCAACCGATCATCTGAGACTGAACTGCTAGATTTATAACATTCAAATTAGTTATCTCATAACTACATGTGGATTCCAAATATTGTATCACGTTCCAGATAAATAGACAGTGTTAAACTTTCCGATCGAAAAATCAAACACCCAAGATTTCCCAAATAGCTCAACACTTGAGCAGAATTCAAAAAGTATCCATCACATGCCACAGTACCAATGGTCCAGCCATAGAAGGGTCAAGCCAACGCCTCACATGTGGCAACGCCGTACTGCCCCAAACCCTATGGTTTAGAGGCGGTTCAGACGGTCACATAATCGAGTTAAGGTTTGTGTTCTTCTAGAGGGTCCGCCGCGTTACTTGCATGATTTTCTGGAAGTTTCAAACTCGAGAAAAAATCCAACTTTTGAAAAATTTTCTGACAGGGGAAAAAGTGAGTTATTGATATCCGTTCGAACTTTTTAACAGTTTCTAAAATTATCCGGAAAAAACTTAAACGAAGTTAAATTATCCGATCGAATCAAACAGTCCCCAATACAACCCAGAAAACTCAACACTTGAGTATTAATTAAAAATTCCCAGAAGAATCAGGAAGTACCTACGGTTATTACTGGGCAAAGTTCAAAACACAATTTTACTGTTTGGCCGCGGAACCGCCGCGCAAGACATGGTAAGGCCGCGGTTCCGCGGCACTTTATTGAGATCAGTGGCACGTGTTGCACAGTAATTCTTGTATTTCCCTGCTGATTTTTTTGAGTATTTTTAATATGAAAAAATCAACAGTTTTGAAAAATTTCCAGAAAATAGGGTTAACTGGGGTTTCGGGGTTCGATCGGACTTTAAACTTCTCCTAGACTTCGCCTAAAGCTCTAGCTTGGCTCTGATACCACTGTAGGGTTACTAAGCACACACACAAGGGTCTATAAGGCATCAACCATGCCCGATTTAAAATTTAGCCGTGCCGAACAACCCTAAACCAAGATCTTAGACTAGAGATTAGGCGAAACAAAGCATGTTAAACACTTTAACATCTAAGAGTTTGGGATTACAACCTTTGTAGTCCGGTCCTTCACTTCATAAGCTCCGTGTTGTGGTCCCTTCGCTGCAATCATCAAGTTCCGGACTCTCGAGAGGCTCCACGAATAGAAAGATGCAAGCTTGCTTCCGATCTTCGATAACAAATATGATCTACCTTGAAGTTTCATTAACGCAAGCTCTCACTTACTAAATGAAGTGAACACTCTAATCTAAATGGCTAGGATAGATTAGCATGATGAAGTAGGATTTTAGCTCTCATTTGTTTTCTATTTCTCACTCATTTTCATCACCTTTGAAAAAGCTAGTAAGCTTTTCCATCAAAAAGGAGGAAGGATGAAGAAGAACAATAGTAATCATTTTGTGATGAATAATGAAAGTAATGATAAGGTTAGAAATGCAACCATGGTTCAAGTAACCTTTGTAGAGATTTAACTAAGGTTAAAGATTTGGTTGGGTTAAACAAATATCTTGCAAAATATTAAAACAAATATCTTTGCACAAAACAAAACAAAACCTTCTAAAAGGTTCTAGAAAAGATTAACCCAAATCAAACCCTAACCATGTTTAATCTTCAATAAATATGTTGCATTAATAACCCTAACATGTTACAATATTATATATCACATATACAATATTTATTGTAACAAAATAAAATAATACAATTAACATATATCGCATATATATCAATGTATTACCCGAGTGAGAAAAAGAATCTTTTAGCGAGCTTATATTAGTTAATGTCATTTAATATATCAAATATATAATTATACATTAAATTATCGAATCAACACTTGATCCGATAATCCGGCTATTTCACAAATAACCGACTAATATAATCTGTATCAGTTCATCGAATCAACACTTGATCCGATGACCCGGCTATATCTCATATACCCGGCCGATATCTCATATCGTGAGAATCTAATACGGTATCACATACACGTATTGTTCTCAGTCCCGCACATATCACATATGTGCTCCTACTCCGTTTTGCCTGAGCCAAGAAACCTTTGTGTAGGACTCTAAAGAATCGTCAATACGCCGGCAGTAGGTGATGATCATATCAAACACCCACAAGCTGCAAGCGGTCAGCTAAACGTAACAGACACCTAGGTATTAAGTGCTTAGAAGATCAACAAGAAAGCCTGTACATTCTCCTGTGAATCCAGTCAGTAACACTCCCGTACAGTCCGGTCTCGTCGTCTGATATGTCGCATATCTCGCCTAGGGGTGGTAAACGTCAGACCCCAGTAGCTTGATAAGTTGTGTCGATATGAGGTCTATTACAGTTCGATAAACTACTGATAACACTTACCAGTAAATCTCAGCAACCCTGGCCAGGGATTTCCAGTTATAGCCAATCGAACACAGCACAACATCAACTCCCTATACCGGGAGAGACGAATCCCCTCCTATCGCTCATTGCCTCCATGTGATTCGGGACTGTACCCAAAAGCCACCTTTTTGCATGCCCTCTTGGACGTGGTATGATGGAAATCAAAGCACAGTGAGAATCACACAAGACTCTATGACGATCTCGGGTTTACAGACTACTCTGTACCAGTGTCTCCAGAGAACTGTCATCTGACGTGAGGTATAATACCATCTGGGAGTTCTCGGCGGATCCGTCCAGTGTACCCAATCTCCACTGAGCACCCATATATCTTCTCTGATGTCAAACACCGATGGATATGGGATCATCCATCACCCATCATAAGGGTCAAGATGCGTATACGCTAGTCTACTCTGGTGTATCGATGCCCTGTCTCGATACACCCTCGACTAGGAACAGTTATAGGATGTACTCGTCGACTACCATGGCCCCACTAGTATGATCTCATCACAGTCCCAGTAGTCGAGTACATATCCTAAGGGCTTTATCAACATGTAACATAGAAACAATCAGAATACATGTTAAGATAAAGTACAACCAGATAGCATACTATCGTGTCGAGCAAGAAAGTCATCCCTATATATGTCCAAGCATCCATTACAATATACATCCCATATATAGTAATGGCCTCTAGGGCATACATATAACTAACTAACATATATATATATATATATATATATATATATATATATATATATATATACTCAGATTTAGACGGTTTCCATACCTCTCCTTATTGACTTGTTAGTTAGAGCCGTAGTTTTGCTAGTAGATGTTAGGCTAGGCCGATGTCATACCTATTTCAAAAATACTAATGAATCAGGAGTATTTCAAAGATAGGCAAAAGGGATCCTACGGATATTTTCAAAAGGCGCATCTTTTCTTAAAAACACCGTAGCCCTTATTTTCATAAAAACCCCGATTCGTCTTCTTCCAATGGCAAAACAGTATGACATAGATACATTGTTGTAGATACTACACTGTTGTGTTTATTATTCATTTGCCACATATTCTTGTTGTTCGCATCGCATTGCATGTTTAAAGATGTGTTGGATATAGTGCCCTCAGAGTCAATTATTGGATCGCAGGTACGTGATTGCAATGATTACGGAGGACCTATACCGGTAGGACAGTCTTACTCGAGATGATAGTATGCTATCTGGTTTGCCTTTATCAGTCGTGTACAGGTTCAGGTGACTGATCACTGTTACACTTTGATAGAGCCTTTAGGATCTTGCTTTACTACCAACAGTATGATGGCGAAGCATATCCTTAATTGTGGTCCCTAGTCATGGGAGTTTCGAGACAGGGCATCAATACTTCGGAGTAGACTAGTGTATACAGTCGAGACCCCGACGAGGGGCGGTGGCCGGTCTCACAAGCCACTGGTGTCAGTTGGATTACCTAAGATGTATACAGGTGCTCATTGGGTTATGAGTACACCGGACAGGACTCGCCGAGAATCTGCTAGTTGGTACTATACCTATCGTCAGATAGCAGTTCCCTGGTGACATGTGTACATGTTAGTTCATCGACCTGAGGTCGTCATTTGTCTCGTGTGAGTTCCCACTGTGCTTTGATTTCTACCTTACCACGGCTCAAAGGAGTCGTGCAAACAGGTAGTTTTTGGGTACAGTCCCGAGCCACATGGAGGCAAGTGAGCGGATCGGCAGGGGATTCGTCTCTCCCGGTATTGGAGGTGAGATCGTGCTGTGTCTAGGAGAGCCATTACACAAAGCCCACGGCCGTGGCAGGAGATTTACTGGTAGGTACTCTAGTAGTATCTCAGGGTGTTATTGGGCTACATTCCGACACGACTTATACTGCTATTGGGGGTCTGACGTTACCAGCCCCCTAGGCCGATATGCGATACTCATAGGTGAACGGACCGGACTGTATATACATTGTCACTGTTAGGCTCAGTAGGGTTTTCGGATGAGTTCGCTCATCGGCATCCCTTGATGTCATTCCATGGGCAGCCGTTACGCACAACTAGTGCCGCTGACGGCTTGTGGTTAAACCCACTGCCAGGGTACTGACGAGTCATTAGAGTCCCCCACAGATAGTTTTCCAAGTTCGGGCGAAACGTTGTAGAGGCCGTATGGTTTTATGGCAGGGTTCGGAAAATGCACGTGCGTTTACGCGCGTGTCATATTTCGGGCAGATAATACTGGTGGGCTTTGGTTTAAGCCAGATCCGAGTATTATACTATGTAGATATAATATTTTTGTCTCAATTGCATTTGTATTCGGTCGTAATACAAATGCGGGTATGTTTATACTGTTACGGGGTTATCCTGAAATTCGTTTCGGGATCGCTTTTGCAAGTTGCCAGTTTCCAGTTTCCAGTTTCCGTATTTGACATTCGGTTAAATGCGGATTTATCTTTCCGTCACTCGGGTGAGTCATGAGGGTGAGTCGTGCTTCTAGAAGCTTCTAGATTGGTGACTAGGTTCATGAACCTTTGTTTGCATTAATTATATGATGACTAGGTTTAGATGTGTCGTTCATTACATTAATGCTTTTTGTTCTTGCTTAGATATTTTCTTCATGATCTTTTATCCTTAATGTCACCACTTGGTTCCTACACTCACCCCCCCTTCTATATTATGGTTGGCCCCCTTGAGAGAGAGAGAATGATGATTTTCATTTGGAAAAAGAAAAAGATTTGGATGTATGGAAATTTCATAGTTCATTTCTCATTCCATTTCATTTCGAGTGGCAATTTCATTAACCGTTCGTCCACGGCTTTGGACGAAGTGAGACAAAGTATTCTACTCATTCTCTACATCAATCTTGGTCATCTCTTTTAGCAAACTTGATGATCGAGTTGCCTCGAATTAGAGGCGGGAGCCCGTTTAAAGATCCGTTGACGTGGTGCCACCTGGACGAGGAGATCGGAGATCGACGAGATTGGAGCAGCCACAACCAAGCGAGGGATGATGGTTAAAGAACGAAGGACTCGGATCGTTCTGTATAACCTTTCTACACCCTTTGTAGTTTGTTAGTTTAGAAATAATGGCAGATCCGGGTTATAGTATACGATAGCGCCAGTTAAAAGTTTTTGTTCCGCATTTGGAGTCTGTTAGACGGCCGGGACGCTACCGTAGACTTACAGTGGTATCAGAGCCTCACCATTATGCTTTACTAACTTGTGCTAACGCGTTTAAAATATCAATCGAACGGATTTTCGAAAACCGCAAATTCCAAGTTCTGAGTTTCTGTCGATTTTAAAAGGGTTCTAAAAATAATTTTACACATCACAGAAAATTCAGCAGGCTTTTCTAAGAACATGGTACAAATTTGGTCATGTAACCCTACAAGACCGCCGCGGAATCGCGGTGAAACCTAGGGTTTGACTGCGCATCCGCGACCAATCTGTGGGATCATTGATCCAAATTTGTACAGTTGCTTCTCTTGGGTAAATTGTGGTTTTTGGTATATATCTTTTGGACCCAGATTTTGTTACTGTACAGCAGATGTACGTGGGGCCCACTTCGTGATGTAAAGTCGATCGAAATTTAAACGTGTTAGTTTACAGTACTTACATTATATCTCCAACCATGAATGTCATTTGATCGGTAAACCGCGTCTGACTGCTATAGTTCTTTTAGACGGGTTTGCGAACGTGACATTCGCGTTGATGTTCTGTGTTGTGCTGTGATGTTGCGGATTTGTCGTGGTGGATAGCAGTGTGCAATGGTAGTGCAGTTTGAATTTATTTGTACATTTGATATTGCGGGGCGAGCGTCCAACATGTGGACTGCCGTCACTGCCTGTTTGTATAATATTCTTTTGGGGCACGACCGGGTTGAGGTTGATGTACCCGTTGTACATATTTTTCATTTCTGTACTAGGTATTACTCCGCGACGGAGTGCACGGATAGTCGGGTTCTGGAGGGCAACGGGTCCGCATCTCATGGCTTTGAGAGGCAGAGGGGCCTTTCTCTGGAATTGGCATACTATTCGCCGCACTCGTAGGGGGTACAGGTTGACCCAAGGAGGGATGCTCAAGTTACCTGATTCCGTGAAGTGCAGGGTGGTCCTTTCATTATGTTGTAGGGGGTTGCCTCGCTTCAGGTTTTGGCGGGTAACTTGCCGCACCCGTAGGGGTCTAGGTTTCATTGCACAAGCTATCCACATGACCAGGGGAATGTCGGGTTTCAGCAGCAGCTCTGTGAAACCCGGAGATCCCAGATTATCTGTATTGTTCTGTGATGCTTATTACTTTTCTGTAATGTTTCATATTATCACGCCTGGAGCGATTATTGTATATTAGTAGATGTTGTATATGTTTTACACCCGCGCTAGTCCAGTCTCCGCTCTGTCGTTAGTTAAGTAACCTAACGGGTGATGACGGGACCCAGTGGCGAATGCGGATGGCATATACGTACATTTTATTTTCGTTCTTTTCTTGTGTGATTAATTGATGGGACTGCGTTGATTCTGATCAATGCAAAGGTAAACAAACCTGTTTGGCAGTTGTTGGAACAATTTTAAAAGGTGTTATTACAAAGACGTTTCCTTTTGTTTTGCATAGCGGTATTCGGTTGGAATATCCTGCACCTCATTCGACGAGGCAAGGGCCGATATCCCTTCACCGGGAATGACCCCTTGGGCAGAAGTTTGCGTCAGGGTAATAACTTCACTATAGTCGATTACAAGTTGCTTTGCATCGCGGTATTCAGTTGGAATATCCTGCACCTCATTCCACGAGGAAAGAGCCGAGATCCCTTCACCGGGATTGACCTCTTTAGCAAAGGTTTTCGCCACTATATTTTTTATAAAAAGCTATCAAGTTCCTTCAGCGATATCAAGTTCGTTACGTTAAAGGTTTTTCGCCAAAAACCAGTCGTAGCCCTCCGTCATTTTTTTTAGGTATTCAGTAGTATTCAAGCTATGTATTTTGACCTAACGCCAAGGCATAGTGTTTAGTAGCTGCTGGGTATTCATTTGTTGCATAGATAGATGAATTGGTTTGGGACAGTCGTTCTGCTATTTTGACCTAACGCCAAGGGCATGTACGAGTGGGTTCAAATTGACAAGATAGTGACGGGTAGAACTTGGCATGTGACTTATGACATTTTGACCTAACGCCAAGGTCATAAGAGCATGGGACAAAAATCATATTAGGAGTTTCTAAACAAACTGAAACTTGCCAAGTATGCGCATACCTTCTGTAGTGTGAGTAACGTGGATGGATTCCGTCACGTTATCATGCGATGAGAGTTGGATCCCGATTCCCACTGATGAGTTGGTTTACTCTTCGGGTGATCCCGATTGATTCTTCTTTCAGGTTTGGAGGAGAATTTGACAGTACAGTGGGAGATTTCCTGATTAGATAAAGTGATAATCATTCTGAACTAGGTTAGAGTGCACGCAGAGTGTTTCTTTTCTCTCTCTCTTTGGCAGCGACCTTTGACCGACCCTAGACTATGACTCAGTGACCAAGTTGACCGAACCTTCTTAAAATACTGGCTTTTGGATTGTCCGAGTTGCATAAGTCATTGCCACTCCTTCTTCTACCCTTTGCATTTCTCAGAACACCCCGTATTACTACGGACATCCACTTCCATTGGATAGATCCATCGTATGGTTATATACGAACTCGGAGGGACTTCTTCGAGGATGGATCCATGTTCAGGAGAAATAGAATTAGTTTATTCAGTTTTCTTTTATTATCACCTTCTCCCAGGTTGCGAGGGCTCCTTAGTTTAGGAGAGTACACCTATTACGCTTATTGGATAGTCTTCTTCCAAACCATAGGCAGGTGCCAAAAAGTAGGGAATGAAGAAAACCAATTAGCCTAAGTAGGATGTGCAGAAGGTAATAACTAAAGACAAAATAAAGGGATTAGAAAGAGGGCAAAGTAAATTGCGACTGCTATCATTCATGACCAAACCTCGTACTTCATCGCCACTCCTATTTCACCTTTGCTTTTTTCCCCAATTCGGGAGAAAAAGAATAAGGTATTATTCAGTTGTTTTTTATCATCATCTTCTCTCAAGTTGCGAGTACTCCTTGGTTTAGGAGGGTACACCTAATATGCTTACTGGATGGTCTTCTTCCAAACTATAGGCTGGTGCCTAACGGTAAGGAAGGAAGAAAACCATTTAGCCTAACGATGGTGTACAGAAGGTAACGACTAAAGACAAATAAAGGGATTTGGAGAGATGGCAAAGAAATATACGGTTGTAGTCATGAATTGGATTATGGAAGAGGCATTACTAGGAATACCAGGATACCCCTTCGAAACATTTTTATGTTTCAGTGCATTGTTAAAGAAAAATTATTTTCCCGATTAGATACTTACTCCAAGGGTATGTATTTACCAGGTTTCATTCTCATATCTGTATGGTTTTACAGATGATGAGTGGGAGTAAGTTATTGGGAATAAGGTGATCATCCTCATTATATTGGAATTCGTTGTAATTGGTGATATTTGAGGAAATCGCCAGGGTACAATTTTCAACCTACGATGCACAGGTTATGAGTTATTCAACTCAGCGGACTTATACAGAGTAATGTATGTTGTCCAGTGTCTGTAAGGACAGAATGGTAAGTACTCGTACTATGTTCTATTTACTTGTGACTTCTCTAATTTTTAGACAAGTGTTTCGTAGAAATACAATGTCTAATTTTTGAGAAGTTATGGGTATAAGAATAAAGTAGAGAACCAGGTGTCGCAAGTATCTGGATTCTTCAAAGAGATCAAAGATGTAGATACTTATGATCGGTATTAAGATGAAAGTAATGGTTTTGAGAAACTTGTTTCTCTTTCAGGTTACTCATAATTGGATGTATTCCTAAGTTGAGAAATGCTGATTAGCCTCTCTCCATTAAGTTGATATGCACTGGAGACAGCTGCATGATTAGAATCTGGTTCCAATTAAATAAGTGCCAAAATTTCTATATTGGATATAGAATGGTTCATACCTTAACGATGTTAAGGTACGGGGAGTTGTCCGGCTTATGCTTAAAACCAGACTCTGGATAACTCAGGGCACGTTTCTGTAATGGCTGTTTGTGGGTTGGCCCAGGCTATGACGAGGGTCGACTTTCTACTATTTGGAAGATCAATAGTGATATTGTTCTTGACTCGCCACAGTTTTAGTAAAATGGATTTTTTCAAAAAACGGTAGTGGGAGTATGGTAGAACTGGAAGTGATTCCAGAACCGCAAACGATTACGGAAAATTTAGTAGGACCTAAAGATTCAATCAGGTTTGACATTCCATTAGCCACTCCGCAGACATGGTGGGTAACCTCAGACACCCGAGAGGTACTCCGGTAGTCTCAAGGACGGTGACAGGGAGGTTCTTATCTACCAAGACTTGACACTACTGTTGTTCCAGGCTATGAAACCCGGCAGAAGGTTAAGTATAGCGTCGTTCTAAACTCGCTTTAGAAGTGCACGTATATATTATTCTGCCAGAGGGTTGTCGTAGTCAGTGGGAGCAGCGGAAGCTTAGTGGGCAAGTAGCTTATGTCTATTTATAGACTTGAGCAGATATAGCGGAGATAGATTATCTATTTTTGATGTGACAGTCATGGGTTTGACTTCCTCAGAATAGGGGATGGATCTGTTAAGAAGGTAGTAGGGTGTGATGTCATAGTACTTGGATGACATACACAGAGTAGGAAGTGAAATTCCTATACTACGATCGGTTGTACTGTGGTCGTCACACAGTTGTTTCTCCAGACAGGATATGGATATAATATATGACATTCTGGTTTCTAGATCTATGGTTTTAGATCTAGATTTGGGTAGTTTCCCTATATGGGTACTTTGATAGTATTCTAATAGTTTTTAGAATAGATGACTCCTGGCATGGTGGTGTACCTGCAGGTGATGGAGTCACCCTCTCTAAAGGTGTCTTACAGACTAAAGGGGAGAGGGATGTGCATGATTGGCAGATCACTTGCTTAGGCAATTGAGTCAATCGTGAGATGTCAAGTGCCACACCAGATGTTGTTTTTGCACTAGATGCGATAAGTTTGTATTAATCCAATCCTGGAGAAACATAAGGAAGCAGTTTTAGAACATAAGTGCATGTTCTACGGATTTGATGACGGCAGCCTCCTTCGGGAGACGGTTATCATTCCTGGCTTCAAAGGTGACATGGTTGACAGAGTGATTGTCAGAGTTATAGTTTTCCCTCTGACGAGGGACAGTATTATGGACAGTTGGTCCAAGAGGATACTGTGGGAGGCAAAGTGCAGGATACTGATTAGGTTCAGTGATCGATACAGTCTAAGAAGTTTGGATTTGGAGTTCATTTATGAACTAGGTCCCATCAGATATCCAGACATATTCTAAGACAGGTATTACTCAATTCGGGAGATGGCTTTCTCCGCGAACTTGAGATTAAGAGAGACATAGAAAGAAACATCGGGGCGGATCCACTCACTGAGGCTATTTCTCGAACACAATAGTTTTACAAACGGGCTTTGTGAAACTGATTAGTAGAGGAGTTGGAAGTTCGGTTTCACACGGGCTGTGAGTAGTCGACATCGCAATAATTAGCCTTAAGTGCAAGTGGGAGATTGTTGGATATAGTGCCCTCAGAGTCAATTATCGGATCGCAGGTACGTGATTGCAATGATTGCGGAGGACCTATACCGGTAGGACAGTCTTACTCGAGATGATAGTATACTATCTGATTTTCCTTTATCAGTCGTGTACAGGTTCAGATGACTGATCACTGTTACACTTTGATAGAGCCCTTAGGATCTTTCTTTACTACCAACAGTATCATGGCGATCATATACGTGAGAGTTGGGTGGTTTATAAGCATATCCTTAATTGTGGTCCCTAGTCGTGGGAGTTTCGAGACAGGGCATCGATACTCCGGAGTAGACTAGTGTATACAGTCGAGACCCCGATGAGGGGCGGTGGCCGGTCTCACAAGCCACTGGTGTTAGTTGGATCACCTAAGATGTATACAAGTGCTCATTGGGTTATGAGTACACCGGACAGGACTCTCCGGGAATCTGCTAGTTGGTATTATACCTATCGTCAGATAGCAGTTCCCTGGTGACATGTGTACAGGTTAGTTCATCGACCTGAGGTCGTCATTTGTCTTGTGTGAGTTCTCACTGTGCTTTGATTTCTACCCTACCACGGCTCAAAGGAGTCGTGCAAACAGGTAGTTTTTGGGTACAGTCCCGATCCACATGGAGGCAAGTGAGCGGATCGGCAGGGGATTTGTCTTTCCCGGTATTGGGGGTGAGATCGTGCTGTGTCTAGGAGAGCCATTACACAAAGCCCACGGCCGTGGCAGGAGATTTACTGGTAGGTACTCCAGTAGTATCTCAGGGTGTTATTGGGCTACACTCCGATACGACTTATACTGCTATTGAAGGTCTGACGTTACCAGCCCCCTAGGCCGATATGCGATACTCATAGGCGAATGGACCGGACTGTATATACATTGTCACTGTTAGGCTCAGTAGGGTTTCCGGATGAGTTCGCTCATTGGCATCCCTTGAGGTCATTCCATGGGTAGCCGTTACGCACAGCTAGTGCCGCTGACGACTTATGGTTAAACCCACTGCCAGGGTACTGACGAGTCATTAGAGTCCCCCACAGATAGTTTCCTAAGTTCAGGCGAAACGTTGTAGAGGCCGTATGGTTTTATGGCAGGGTTCGGAAAATGCACGTGCGTTTACGCACGTGTCATATTTCGGACAGATAATACTGGTGGGCTTTGGTTTAAGCCGGATCCGAGTATTATACTGTGTAGATATAATATCTTTATCTCAGTTGCATTTATATTCGGTCGTAATACAAATGCGGGTATGTTTATACTGTTACGGGGTTATCCTGAAATTCGTTTCGGGGTCGCTTTTGGAAGTTGCCAGTCTCCAGTTTCCGTATTTGACATTCGGTTAAATGCAGATTTATCTTTCCGTCACTCGGGTGAGTCATGAGGGTGAGTCGTGCTTCTAGAAGCTTCTAGATTTGTGACTAGGTTCATGAACCTTTGTTTGCATTAATTATATGATGACTAGGTTTAGATGTGTCATTCATTACATTAATGCTTTTTGTTCTTGCTTAGATATTTTCTTCATGATCTTTTATCCTTAATGTCACCACTTGGTTCCTACACTCACCCCCCCTTCTATATTATGGCTGGTCCCCTTGAGAGAGAGAGAGAGTGATGATTTTCATTTGGAAAAAGAAAAAGTTTTGGATATATGGAAATTTCATAGTTCATTTCTCATTCCATTTCATTTCGAGTGGCAACTTCATTAACTGTTCGTCCACGGCTTTGGATGAAGTGAGACAAAGTATTCTACTCATTCTCTACATCAATCTTGGTCATCTCTTTTAGCAAACTTGATGACCGAGTTGCCTCGAGTCAGAGGCGGGAGCCCGTTTAAAGATCCGTTGACGTGGTGCCACCTGGACGAGGAGATCGGAGATCGATGAGATTGGAGCAGCCGCAACCAACCGAGGGATGATGGTTAAAGAACGAAGGACTCGGATCGTTCGGTATAACCTTTCTACCCTCTTTGTAGTTTGTTAGTTTAGCAATAATGGCAGATCCGGGTTATAGTATACGATAGCGCCAGTTAAAAGTTTTTGTTCGGCATTTGGCGTCTGTTAGACGGCCGGGGCACTACCGTAGACTTACAACATGTTTATGTCATATCAAACCCATGCTGTTAGGACACCAGCACCATTATCGATGATGCATATGTTCCATGTACACCTGCTTGCCGGCTCACACACTTCATCATCGATAATTGCCATGTCACTACACAGTAGGATTATTGCATCAGGATATGACTCCTTGCATGACATACTTGCGTACACACATATTGTACCCCCATATTTACACATACATAGATGATTCTGGCTTTATTAGAGATTTGGGAACCGCAAGATACTCTTTAAAACCGATTCATTTTGAAAGAGAGGTTTCCCTCCATATGTGCATATTACTATTCCATGTTGCATGATATACTGATATGCTTACATTTCTTTTACATGTCGCATACATCATGCTTTTTTATTAGACGCATTGAAATATGTTGTTTCCATGATATTTCTGGATTTGGGAACCGTGGGTATTTCAATGAGAGTATGTAATTGTTTTAAAAACCCGGTTACCCTTGATATGATATTTCAGTGCGTCCACCATGTGTTTTCTCAGTGCTGAGAGCGACATGTGAAACCCGATTCGAGGAGACGGATGAGGCCGATTGCGGGTACATGGTGGACCCGGTATGGTTCCCCGGGGCGAGAAATGTTTTTTGTGGAGTAGACGATGAGCCTGGCAGGGTGGCTAGTACCTACCAATGATTGTATTTGAGCTCGACGGATATCCGGAGGATACCGACCAGAGTCGAGAGATGACATGGGACGATCCGGACTGACAGAGCCCGATATATGAGGATTTACATGCCGATACTGGGCACAGCTTTCATGATGTTTTCAAGCGTCGATGCTGGACACTCCGGTTCCATGATTTTGATGTGTCGCGAGGGACACATGTTGATTATATCCTCATACTTCCATGCATATGCTTTATGATATTTACATGCATAATGTTTTTTCTGTCATGGGGTGACACGTGGACGATATCCACATACTCATAGACTTCATGATATAGTCAACATTGATCATACCTCATATTTAGGATATGTTATTACCTGAGGCACTGGCACGAGCACTTGGCACCACACTCATGTATAGATGTTACATTGCCACCTTATCATGCTTCAGACTTATTCATTTGAGATTTACATATATATTTGATCGTATTGACCTAGGATTGTGTCATACATACGATTTCTGCTCTGTGATGTTTTCTATTCACGAGTTGGCAACTCACCCCCGTTGTGCCACAGTTCTTGCAGGTTTTGCCGTACAGGTTCCATTGCGGCTTTTCTGGCACACTGCTTCCTTTCTGGGTGATTGCATTGGTAGGTGAGTTCACTCGCATCGTGACCACCCTTGTATTTATTATATTCAGTTGTATCTAGTAATTCCATCAACCAAACTTGTATATTGTTTCAGACTTAGAAAACCAGTGGTGTATATTCTTTCGACCTTAGAGTCGCGCGTTGTAGTATATTGGATTTCATGCTGTTTTGAGCTTCCTTTTGAGTTTTGAATCTCGTCCTTCAGCGTTGTATATTATATTGCTTGCGTGGTTGTCGCCGTCGATTGACGAAGAGCTAGCTCCCGCTTGGGGATGCCTTTTATCATTATATATGCTTTTATCATGTTGTACCCCGTTCGGGGCCAGTTTTTACAAAGGAAACTCTGCCGAAATTTTCAGAAAAGACTTGATGTTTTGAAAACGCATAATTCGACTTATGCTATTAAATCACTCGTTTAAAATAAGTTTCTTCTTACCTAAAATGGTTTTAGATTTCTAGGCTTTTGGCTTACTTGAATTAGATGTGGTCATGTAGACTTCATATGATTCAAGTGCCAGTCACGGGCTATTTTGGGTCGTGACAGATTCCCACTGTGCTTTGATTTCCACCTTACCACGTCCAAGAGGGCGTGCAAAACGGTGGCTTTTGGGTACAGTCCCGAATCACATGGAGGCAATGAGCGATAGGGGGTTTCGTCTCTTCCGGTATTTGGGGTTGATGTTGCGCTGTGTTCGATTGGCTATAACTGGAAGTCCCTGGCCAGGGCGGATATGGAGATCTACTGGTAAGTGTTATCAGTAGTTTCTCGACCTGTTATGAGCCTCACATCGACACGACTTATCGGTTACTGGGGTCTAACGTTCACCACCCCTAGACTGGATATGCGACATATGAGACTAAGAGACCGGACTGTATGGTAGTGTTACTGATTGGCTCGACGGGAATTTTGACAGCTTCGCTGGTTTTCTTATGATCGCTCGATACCCGACTGGCCGTTACATTTAGCTGACCGCTTGCAGCTTGTGGGTGTTTGATATGATCATCACCCACTGCCGGCGTATTGACGAGTCTTAGAGTCCCACACAGGAGTTTCCTAGCTCAGGCGAAACGATGTGGTGTGCATATGAGATATGCGCGGGACCCGATTGAATGCGAATATGTGATATCGTGTATTAATCGGGCGTTTTTCTATTGGTCAGGTCGTATGTGATATGACCGGTTTGTTAAATCAAGTGTTGATTTAACATTTGACTTTTAGTTTAATTCTTTATTTAAACCCTTTTCTTTGTTGAAGATGTATGCATGCATGTATGCACATGTTGATGTGCATGGACACATACATGTATACATGGATAGTTATCATGGTTGATGATACACTATATGGTAGCAATGCAAGACTCACATCGTAATTAATATATATATATATATATATATATATATATATATATATATATTTTGAGTTAAATTTAAAGATAATTCATTCATGATTAATGTTTATCTTGCTTTGACTTTTTGACCATTCTTGACCTAACATTTAACCATGAGTTAATTCTCTTTTGTCTTTTTAACTCAAAGTAAAATATCTAGATATTAACTAACCATGGTTTGATGAGAGAAGGATTTAATATGATTATTTCATTCTCATCTCAATTTAGTTTTATTATTCATCACAAAAGCTTTTGAGCTTGAGCTTAGCCATCATCTTCTTCTTCCTCTCTCTCTCTCTCTCTTGAGTTTTCATTTGAGTGAGTTAGATAAAAAGAAAGGGTTTTTATTAGAGAATACAAACCACCTCATCATTCTACACACATCTAGCCCATTTGTGTAGGGTGTTTGCTACACTTCTTCCATGGATCAAGTAAAGCAAGAAACTTTGGGCAAAGGGACTTCAGGTGGATCATCGTGGACAAGGAAGGTTGCTAGCGATCCGTTCCAAACTCTCAAAGGTCCAAGGAGTCACCAAAGAGAGACTACAAAGGTTGTAGTCTCTACTCTTAGTAATAGATTGTTCTTTGTATATGATAAAAAACTTGTTACCCTAAATATTCTAGTAAAGATTCATGGTTTGTTTGTTTTGCACCTCTCTAATTTTTAAAATGGCATGAGTGATGCTACTAAACCCTAGACTAGGTGCAAGGGAAACCCAACAAGTCTTTATTCTTTTATGATAACTTAAGCAATAAATAAAACCCAAGCATAAACCCTAGCATGGTATAAGTCTCATACACCCTTGTTGCAAGTGTAACCTAACATGACACAACAATATATATCACATATATATTTTGTGTACAAAGAAAACAATACATATATCACATATATGCAAAGTATCACCAAGTGAGAAAAATGAATACTTAAGTGAGCTAATATTAGTTAATGCAATGTAATATATCAAATATATAATTATACATTAAATTATTAAATCAACTCTTGGTTTAATAATCCGGCTATATCACATATAACCGACTAATATCATGTGTAACAACTTATCGAATCAACACTTGATCCGATAACCCGGCTATATCGCATATAGTCGACCGATGTCACAAATCGCGAGAATAGAATATGGTATCACATATCGTATTAATCTCGGTCCCGCACATATCACATATGTACTCCTACTCCGTTTCGCTTAAGCCAGGAAACCCCTGTGTAGGACTCTAAAGACCCATCAATACGCCGGTAGTAGGTGATGATCACATCAAACGCCCACAAGCCGCAAGCGGACTGCTAAACGTAACGGCCACCCGGGTATTGAGCAATCAGAAGATCAACAAGAAAGCATGCTCACACTCCTGCGAATCCAATCAGTAACACTACCGTACAGTCCGGTCTCTTCGTCTGATATATCGCATATCTCGTCTAGGAGTGGTAAACGTCAGATCCCAGTAACTCGACAAGTCGTGGCGATGTGAGGCTCATAACGGGTCGAGAAACTACTGATAACACTTACCAGTATATCTCTGAAGCAGTCTTGGCCAAGGACTTCCTGTTATAGCCAATCAAGCACAGCGCAACATCAACTCCCAATACCGGGAGAGACGAAACCCCTCCTATCGCTCATTGCCTCCATGTGATTCGGGACTGTACCCAAAAGCCACCGTTTTGCACGTTCTCTTGAACGTGGTAAGGTGGAAATCAAAGCACAGTGGGAATCACACAAGACTCTATGACGATCTAGGGTCTACAGACTAACCTGTACCAGTGTCACCAGAGAACTGCCATCTGACGTGAGGTATAATACCATCTAGGAGTTCTCGGCGAGTCCATCCAGTGTACCCAGTCTCCACTGAGCACCCGTATACTGTCTCTAATGTCAAACACCAATAGATATAGGATCATCCATCGCCCATCTACATGGGTCGAGAAGCTATACGCTAGTCTACTCTGGTATATCGATGCCCTGTCTCGATACACCCACGACTAGGAATATTTGAAGGATGTACTTAACGACTACTCTGTCCCCACTAGTATGATCTGCATCATAGTCCTAGTAGTCAAGTACTCATCCTAAGGGTTTTATCAACATGTAACATAGAGACAATCAGAGTACATGTTAAGATAAAGAGCAACCAGATAGCATACTATCATGTCGAGCAAGAAAATCCTCCATATATATGTCCAAACATCCACTAAAATATACATCGTATGTATAGTAATGGCCTCTAAGGCATACATATCACTAACAACCACGTATACCCCTGCCACTCTTACATCCACTTTGCATTTTTCCGGAACACTCCGTATCACTACGAAAATCCGCATTTATTGGATATGCCATCGTATAGTTACATGCGAACTCGAAGGAACTTGTTCCAGTTCGAGGATGGTTTCTGGTTCAGGAGAAATAGAATAAGGATTATTCAGTTGTCTTTTCCCTTTACCTTCTCTCAGGTTTCGAGGGCTCCTTGTATAAGGAGAGTACACCCATTACGCTTATTGGATAGTCTTCTTCCAAACTTTAGGCTGGTGCCGAAAGGTAGGGAAGGAAGAAAATCAATTAGCCTAAGTGTGGTGTACAGAAGGTAATGAGTAAAGACAAATAAAGGGATTGGAAAGATGGAAAGGAAATATATGGTTACTGTCATGAATCTGGATAGTGGAAGAGGCATTACTAGGAATACCCGGATACCCCTTCGAAACATTTTCATGTTACAGATTTACTGTGCAATGTTAATTGAAAACTGTTTTCTCAATTGGATTCTAACTCCAGGGTATGTATTCACCAGATTCGTTTCTCACATCTGTATAATGTTACAGATGGTGAGTGGGAGTAAAATATTGGGAATTATGTGATTATATCCTCATTATATCAAAATTCGTTGTAAGTGGTGATATTTGAGAAAATCACCTGGGTTTTGCCAGATGGCAAATTTTTGGTTTTGAATATCCGTAGTTATGCACCAGTTTCAAACTGATATATCTGTACGTTTATTTTATAAAGTAAGATATAACTTTTTGAAATTATGTTTATGATATTTACCTATATCAGTTGATGGTTAAGTAAGGTGCATTCAACAGCGGTGTAATTCTTCTTAACAACAGTACAGTTTTCAACCTACGACGCACAAGATTTGAGTTATTAAACTCAGGGGACTTGTATAAAGTATTGTATGTTATCCAGTGTCCATTAGGACAATGTGGTTGGTACTCATACTATATTCTGTTTACTCATGACTTCTCCAGGTCTAGACAAGCATTTCGTTGAAGTACAAGGTCCAGATTTTGAGAAGTTATAGGTATAAGAATAAAGAAGAGAACCATTTGTTGGAAGTATCAGGATTCCTCGTGGTAGTCGAAGATGTAGATACTTGTGTTTGGTATTCCGTTGATAGTAATGGTTTTGAGAACTTGCTTCTCTTTCAGATTACTCATATATGGATGCGCTCCTAGATAAGTAATGATGATTGGCCTTTTTCCATTTGGTTGATATGCACTGAAGACGGCTGCAAGATTTTGAATCCGGTTCCAATTAAATTAGTGCTTTTGTTTATATATTGTATATAGAATGGTTCATATCTTAACGATGTTAAGGTTTATGGAGTTGTCCGGCTTATGGTTAAAACCAGACTCTGGACAAACTCAAGGCACGTTTCAGTAATGGCAGTTTGTGGGTTATCCCGGGCTTTGACGAGGATTAACTTTCTACCATCAGGAAGATCAATAGTGATATTGTTCAAGACTCGCCACAGCTTTAGCATAATGGACTTTTTCAGAAAACAATAGTGGGAGCATGGTAGAACTGGAAGTGATTCCAGAACCATAAACGATTACTGAAAATTTAATAGAACCTAAAGATTCAATCGGGTTTGACATTCCATTAGATACTCCGCAGATTTGGTGGGTAACCTCAGGCACCCGAGAAGTACTTCGGTCTTCTCAGAGACGGTGACAGGGAGGTTCTTGTTTACCCAGACTTTCCATTGTTGCTATTCTAGACTACGAGACCCGGCAGGAGGATGGGTATAGCGCGTTCTAAACTAGCTTTAGAAGTGCACGTGTATATGACTCTGCCAGAGGGTTGTTGTAGTCAGTGGGAGCAGTGGAGCCATAGAGGGAAAGTAGCTTATGTCTATTTCTAGACTAAAGCAGGTATAGCGGAAATAGATCATTTATTTTTGATGTGACAGTCATTGGTTTTGACTTCATCAGAATAGGAGATGGATCCGGTAAGAAGGTAGTAGGGGGTGATGTCCTGGTATTTGGATGACATGCTCTTGATAGGAAGAGATCTTCCTATACTACGATCGGTTATACAGTGGTTGTCGCAAGGTTTTTCTCCACACAGGATATGGATAAAATATCAGGCATTCTGGTTACTGGATCTATGGTTTTAGATCTAGATTTGGGTAGTTTGCCAATCTGGGTACTTAGACAGTATTCTAAAGGTGTTTTAGAATAGACGACTCCTGGCATGGTGGTGTACCTGCAGGTGATGGAGTCACCCTCTCTAATGGATGTCTTACAGACTAAAGAGGAGAGGGATTTGCATGATGGAATATCACTTTCTTAGGCAATTGAGTCAATCATGTGATGTCAAGTACCACACCAGATATTGCTTTTGCACTAGCTGCAATAAGCATATATTAATCCAATCCTGGAGAAACATTGGGAAGCAGTTGAGAACATAAGTGGATGTTCTTAGGATATGGTAATGGCAGCCTCCTTTAGGAGACGGTTATCATTTCAGGCTTCCAAGGTGACTTGGATGACAGAGTGACTGTCAGAGTTTTATTTTTCCCTCTTTTGAGGGACGGTATGTTGGACAGGTAGTCCAAGCGGATACTGAGGAAGGCATGGCGCAGTATACTGATTAAGTTCAGTGGATGATATAGTCTAAGAAGTTTGCTGGATTTGGAGTTCATTTGTGAACTGGGTCCCATCAGATATCCAGACATATTCTAAGACAGGTATTGCTCATTTCGGGAGATGGTTATTCTCCACGAAGTTGAGATATAGAGAGATACAGAAAGAAACACTGGAGCGGATCCACTCACTGAGGCTATTTCTCGAACGCAGTAGTTTCACAGACGGGCTTTGCGAGACTGATTAGTAGAGGAGTTGAGTGTTCGGTATCACACGGGCTGTGAGTATGTGACACCGCAATAATTATCCTTAAGTGCAAGTGGGAGATTGTTGGCTATAGTGCCCTGAAAGCAATTACCATAGTCACAGGCAGGTGATTATGATGATTGAGAGAAGACCTATACCGGTAGAACAGTCTTACTCGAGATGATAGTATGCTATCATGTATATGCTTCATGTATATGCTTCATGTGGTATTACATATCACTATTACATGTTGATAGAGCTCATAGGATTCTTTCTTGACTACTAGCATTTTAATGGCGATCATATACGTGAGAGCTGGATAGTCTATATGCACATCCTTAAATGTCCCTAGTCGTAGGAGTTTCAAGACTGGGCATCGATACTCCAGAGTAGACTAGTGTATACTGATCGAGACCCCGACGAGGGACGGCGGCCAGGTCTCACAAGCCATTGGTGTTAGTTTGTTCATCTAAGATAGTATACAGGTGCTCATTGGGTTATGAGTACACTGGACGGACTCACCAGGAATCTGCTAGAGGGTATTATACCGATTGTCAGATGACAGTTCCCAGGTGACATGTGTACAGGTTAGTCTGTCGACCTGAGATCGTCATTTGTCTTGTGTGAGTTCCCACTGTGTTTTGATTACTACCCTACCACGGCTCAAAGGAGTCGTGCAAACAGGTTTTAGTTGGGTACAGTCCCGAGCCATATGGAGACAGTGAGCGGATCGTCAGGGATTCGTCTCTCCCGATATTAGGGGTTGATGTCGCGTTGTGCACGGGTGGCCATCACCAGAAATCCTCGGCCGGGGTTGACGAGAATTATCGATCTAGGATCGATGGTTTCTCAGGTGGTGATGGGTTTCATACCGACACGAATTATCGCGTTATTAGGGGTATAACTTTATCCACCCCCTAGACTCGATATACGATACTCTTAGACGAACAGACCGAACTGTACGGATATTTTCACTGTCAGACTCAGTAGGGGTTTGGATAGTTTGCTCGTCGGCCTTCCTTTCGCTCAATACCTGGGTAGCCGTTACGTACAACTAGTGTCGCTGACGTGCTTGTGGTCTAACCCACTTCCAGCATATTGATAAGTCTTTAGAGTCCCACACAGTGGGTTTTCACGGTTCAGGCGATGTGGTGTGGATGACACATGTTGGTACATACAGGTGTCCGATTAAATATTTGTACAGGCTGCACAGACTTTAATCGGACGGTTGATAATACTAGCGGCTTAGGATTGAGCCGGATTATTAAATCAGGTTTTGATTTAATAATTTATATATGTATTTATATATATGTATTCTAGTATTATTGTTCGCTATTCATTTTATCTCTTAGCTATTCGTATTTTGACACGAATACGCGTATATGTGTTTCGATACGTGTACCGGGTTATATTCCGTATTTATACATAATAGCTTCTAGAAGATGGACACCTCATTATTAGATTTTCTTTTTAGAAAATCATTTTGGAAATAAGGTGGAGGGGTGAGTTGGCATGGGCATGGCTTGGCATGTAGAGAAGCATGGCTCTCATTTGTTTATTAAAAAATTGAGAAGATATTTTGTATGCATGGTTCAAAATTAAAGTAGCCATATTCATTACATGCCATCCAATTGATATTTTTTGTGCACTTGATCATTCTCTCTCTCTTGAGAGACTTAGCATTCTTTCCATGGTTGCTCATGTCACTAGTTTTCCTCACCTCCTTCTTCATCTTCTATGGTTGCTCTTTTGAGCATTTTTGATGAGAGAAAATTATAGTGAAATAATCCTACACCTCCACTCTCTATTGCTAGCAATCTTGGAGCGTCGGTTGCCTCGCTAGGCGAGACTGGAGCTTGTGTCGTTTCCCTCGGGTGGATCATCGTAGATGGAGGAAGACCGGTAACCAAATTTGATCCGCGACCACTAGGAGCTTGGGATGATGGTTGAAGACCCGAATGTCACGACCCAAAATTTGGCACGTGACCAGCACTTAAACCACGAAACGTCTACTGGCGACGCAATTTAAGTAAGCCGAAACCCAGAAATCTAAACCATCAAAAGTAGTAAGTGATGAAAACATTGTTAAAAACATTTGGAAATCTCAAGTAAAAATCTTTAAAGTTTAAATTATTTTCTTAAAAATTTCGGCAGCACCTCCTTTGTAAATACTAGCCCCGAAATGGGTACAACATATGATATAAGTAAAGCAACATATGAAATAAATAAAGTATCCCCAAACGGGAGCAAATGAAGCCCAAAGGCGGAAACAACCACCACAATCATATATACGACACCGTAGCGAAGAAATGGACAATATAAGTGAAAAACAACATAAAAGATAAAACTGCATAATAAAAGTTGACTCACACGAGCTCGACACCCAGAGTCACAAAAATATACTTGCCCCCCCCGAGGTATCCCCGAGGTACCCATGCTCCAATAATATAATACTAGAATGTGGCTTAATCCTAAGCCCGCTAGTATTATCCATTCGAACATAATATGTGTAACCTGTACGCGTATATGATCGAAACTCTACACGTAAAACCATACGGCCTCTACATTGTTTCGCCTGAACCAGGAAAACCCTCTGTGTGGGACTCTAAAGACTCAACAGTACGCTGGCAGTGGGTTTAACTAAAAACACGTCAATGGCACTAGCTGTACGTAACAGCTCCCCAGGTACCTGTCGAAAAGAAGGCCGACGAGCAAACTCATCCGAACTCCTACTGAGCCTATCCGTGACAATCTCCGTACAGTCCAGTCTGTTCGTCTGAGAGCATCGCATGCCGGGTCCGGAGGGGAAACGTCAAACCCCTAATAACCTGACAAGTCATGCCGATGTGGCTCAATACCATTCGAGAATCTACTGATCTACCTATCAGAAATTCTCAATCCGCCCTAGTCAGGGACTTATGGTGTTGGCTAATCGAACACAGCGCGACATCAACTCCCTATACCGGGAAAGAAGAATCCCTGATAATCGCTCACTGCCTCTATGTGGCTCGGAACTGTGCCCAACTAAAACATGTTTGCACGACTCAGTAGAGCCGTGGTAGGGTAGTAATCAAAGCATGGTGGAAACTCACACGAGTCAAATGATGACCTCAGGTCGACAGACTATCTGTACTCATGTCATCATAGAACTGCTATCTGACAATTGGTATAATACCATCTAGCCAGTTCTCGACAAGTCCGTCCAGTGTACCCCAGTGATCACCTATATATGATCTTAGGTGTCAAAGACCAATGGCTACGGGTCCAACCATCGCCCCTCGTCGGAGTCTCAAAACGTATATACCAGTCTACTCCGGAGTATCGATACCATGTTTCGATACTCCTATGACTAGGGACATTTAAGGATGTGCTTATCAACTACCCAGATCTCATAAGTATGATTGCCATCACAATGCTTGTAGTCAAGCAATAATCCTACGGCCTTTATCAACATGTATAAATGATACGTAATAACAAATAAAACATATGCACATGTTAAGATAAAAAGAAACTAAATAGCATGCTATCATATAGAGCAAGATTGTCATGTACATACATATGTCCAAGTATCCACATGTATACATATAAAATAATAGCCTCTAGGGCATACATATTCAACAACTCCACCCTCAAATATCTTAATACCCACATGAGTTTTCTTCAAGATCACCTCCAAATCAATCCCAATTCCATCCCTCAAATCTCTATCCAAATCAACCCCCTCCAAACCCCCCCCCCCCAAGAAAAAACCATATCTCGACTTCAAATATGATAACCCTCACATGCTTCTTCTCCAAGATCAATTCTAAATCAACATCAACTCCACCCATCAAATCTTTACCTAAATCAGCCAACTCCATCACCCCAAATCCACCTTATCTTAACCCTCGAATGCTTCTTCTCCAAGATCACCCCCAAATCTACATCAACTCATCCATCAAATCTTTACCCAAATTAACTCATTCTACCACCTCTAATTCAATCCCATATGTTTTTTCTTAATTAAAGAAGAAGAAGAAGTTGAAGAAATAAAGATTATTTATATATTTAGTTTATAAATGCCCTAATAAGTTAAATTAAATTTAAAGAAAAAATTTCACAAAACACATTAAAACCTGACGGTGTTAGAAGAATATTCCGAGAAGATTCCATTTTTGGCAAGTTAGACGACTTTTTTGTGGAACTTCGAATGAGGTGGCTTTTTAGTAAATAGCTAAAAAAATGTTCTTTTTATTATAAATATACAACAATCAAAGGGCCTTTTGATAAAAAAAACCCGTAAATTATTTTGATGAGATGATAAGAAGAACTACTTTTAAAAAGTAAGATTTATGAAGATTTTTCTCGTTACTTCAAAAATTTAATTAAAAAGAAGAGACCATCGATTGATGGTGTGATATACACCTTTGCAGTTTGCTTTATAATAATAGAATGTAACAGATAGATTTGAGAGAAATTTGGTAAAGAAACAAATATTTTTATTCTTCAATATGAATGATTACATAGTTACATATATAGTTTCTTTACAACTGTTTGGATATGTATGTAACAAACTAATTACAAATATGATCAAATTAAAACAAACAAAAAACTAAATAAACATATCTTCAACTACATAATATTCTATCAACCAAGAATCATTTCTTCAACATTCCCTCTTAAATTGGAGAGTAGAATGAATGAACCAACTTGTCAATAAGCATACAAAAATGAGCTTGACACAATGCCTTGGTAAAAACATCTGCAATTTAAAGATCTGGCGGAATAAATACAGTATGAATTAATCTGGCTTGTATCTTCTCACGTATTAGATGGAAATCAATTTCAATGTATTTAGTACGCTCGTGAAATACAGGATATGAAGCAATATGAAGGGATACTTTATTTTCACAGTATATAGTAGGTAATTGAGATGGAACATATAGATCTAATAAAAGAAAATCCAGCCATATGATTTCACAAGCTGTGAAATCCATAGAGCAGTATTCAGTTTCAGTGGTCGAGCGTGACACGTTATTTTGTTTCTTAGATTTCCAAGCAATATGACTATTTCCAAGAAAAATACAATATCCAGTGATTGATTTTCGAGTCATTAAACAACCGGCCCAATTAGAATCACAATAAGCATATAAATCTAGAGGGCTAGTAGAAGAAAGAAAAATACGTGTCAGGAAAGGACTTGATATATCTAACAACTTGAAGAGCAACTTACCGATGAGATTCTCGAGGTTGTTCTATAAATTGTCTTAACATGTTGACAGAATATGTCAAATCAGGTAGTATGATTGTGAAATAAATAAGACGGCCAACAAGCCGACGATATTGAGATAGACCTGAAAGCAATTAGTCATCATCTTATTTAAGCTTTAGATTTTGCTCCATGGGAAAATTACAATGATGCCCACCAATTATTCCCGTATCAAAGATAATATCTAATGCATATTTGCATTGAATTAAATAAATTCCTTCTTTTTATCTTGAAACAGTACCTAGATCTTTAAATGAAAACGAGAGTGAAGGAATTTCTTGAGAACATAAATGGAGCGAGTATGATTACATGTAATAATGATATCGTCAACATGTACCAATACAGCTGTAAATGATGAACTTTTAATAGATGTGAAGAAAGAGTAGTCGGCCTTCGACTGTGTACAACTGGCATCAGAGAGTGCCAAAGAGAATTTTGCGAACCAATTTCGAGATACTTGTTTAAGGCCATAAATAGATTTACAAAGGCGACAGACACGATTCTCTTCTTCTTTAAAAAATTCAGATGGAATTTTCATGTAAACTTATTCTACCAAATCACCATGAAGAAATGCCTCAAGCTGATACAAAGGCCAATTTTATACTACTGCAACTACAAGAAGACATCCAACAGTAAGGAGTTCGGCTACAAGAGCAAATGTGTCATTGTAGTCAACTCGTCTAGATTGAGAGAAACCTTTCACAACTAGACGTGCTTTGTAACGATCAATAGCAGCATCTGATCGATATTTTATTTTGTAAACCAATTTGTAACCAATGGGTTTTTTGTCTGGAGGTAGCGAGGTAAAAGTCCAAGTATTGTTGTCCTCAAGAGCTTTGATTTCTGCTGCCATAACATTTTTCCAATGTGAATCTTCGATGGCAGTTGAAAAAGATGTTAGCTCCATGTAGGAAGAAATTGAGGTAAGAAAAGAACGATCATGAGAAGTATTAAATTTATCATATGAAATTGGTGATTGTATGGAGACATGACAACAATAGTCATAAAAGTGAGCATGTGGTTTTCTAGATCAGCGATGGGATTCTGATGTATGTGTTGATTGATTAGACATGGGTTCATTTGGCATTATTCCTTGATCAGATATTTCAAATTTTATATTTGAATGAGGTGCACAATCAGAAATTGGTAAAGGAAGAACTATGATATTATTAGATGAAGTTTTAGATTTAGAAGTTGATTGAAAAGAAAAATTATCTTCATGAAATACAACATCACGACTTGTAAAATAAGAGTGAGTTTTTAAGCCTTTTGAGACCATATGATTATCTAATAAAAATACAGCATGTTAGTTCGTAGTGCAAATTTATCATGTTATAAAAGGATAAGTGGATGCATAAAAAAATAACCCAAAAACTCTTAAATGATCATATGGTAGCTTTTTATTAAAATAAAGTTTCATATGTGTTATATTCTTAAGACAAGGAGTAGGGTTCGATTTATTAAATATGCCACAGTTAAAACACAATTATCCCAAAATTGTGTAGAAACACCATATTGAAAACGTAAAGCACGGGCAATATTTAGAAGATGAGATGCTTTTTTTCAACATCATCATTTTGTTAGGATGTAGCAACACAAGAATACTGATGGATAATACCAAATTCTTTAAAATGATATCGGGTATTTCTTGAAAAAAAATTGTACCATTGTCACTATGTACACTTTTTATGTTTTTATTAAATTGAGTCCAAACATGAGTTATGAAAAGCATAGAAAAGAATAGGTTTCACATTTGAATTTCATAAGAAAAACCCAATGCAACGTGAAAAATCATCAACAATAGTCAAGAAAAAACGAGCATTAGAAAGGTAGGTGTAGAATATTAAACCCATATGTCATAATAAATCAACTCAAAAAGTGCAAGAGAAATTAGAACTTGGATAAAAGGGAGTAAGACGGGTTTGTTTTTCTAATTGACAAACCTCACCATCTATTAGAGTCGTCATTGGAAGAAAAAGATATTGTATCATTCAATATATTTAAACTCTCCGAAGAAAGATGTCCCATTCGATTGTGCCATAAGACAGATAAATTTGTCGTAGAAAGAAGAGAAGTAGGATGGTTTCCAGTCTAAAAATGATATAAAAACCACCGTATTCATGTCTCATGCCAATCACCTTCTTCATCGAATGGTCCTGAAAAATACAATGTTCGAGTTAAAATATGATAGAACAATTCAAACTTTAAGTAAGTTTGCGAACAGATAACAGATTAAATTTGAATGAAAAAACATAAAACAATTATCAAGAGAGATTCCAAAAGAAAGTTTAGTGAAACCAGCACATGATATAGAGGCTATACTTCCATCTGGTATAATTATTGTGTTAGAAGGTGGAGAAGGAGAGTTAATTGATGATAGCATCTTCGAATCAGCAGCCAAATGATCGGTTGCACTAGTGTCAATTATCCACGTACAAGAATGAATGGCAAAAGAAAATAAACAACTTGCTTGATTAGCCTTGGACGATAAAAACTCTTTTACCTCATCGTTTGATACAAATTCGTCGTAAAAATCATTCCTACTGCTGCATCGGAGATGAGATTGAAGACTTTCTTGCCACCGAGAGAATAGGTGTAAGAGATTGCTTAAGAGGCATATGCAATATTAAATTTGAAAGCTAGGGTAAAAGAAATTAAATTGCTCTGATGCCAAGTTAGATTCGAGAGAAATTTGGTAAAGAAACAAATATTTTTATTATTCAATATGAATAATTACATGGTTAGATATATAGTTTATTTACAACCGTTTGGATATATATGTAACAAACTAATAACAAAATCTGATCAAATAAAAACAAATAAAAATTTAAAGAATCAAATTTTCAAATACATGATATTCTATCAACCGAACCGTACCTTCAGCAACAGTAACCAATACATAGCTATTAAACCTGCAAACTTGTATAGGTTATTCTGACTACTTTATACCCTTGATCGAGAAGGTTTATCAAGCACTACATATTTCTGTGTTATGTTATGAACGTGAAATTGTGTCTGAAAACAGTAAATCACAGTCACAAAGTGGACAGGTTCAAGATCGATTTACCCACTGAGGATCCCACAAAAATTAATTTTATTGTTCCCGAAAAATTTTAGGCCTGCATTTTGATGTAATTTAGTCATGATTAAAATACATGGTTATAAATTTATTTTCCTTTTCACCGCCTAGCTTAAGAGATCCTTATCATACTTCATAGTCATCTGATTGTGATGACCCTTTTGCGCGCGTGCACACATGTATTTGTATATGTATGTATGTCTGCATGAGTGTGTGCGCGCCTATATGTATTTATATGTGTGTGTACCCGCACATTCACTCGCTAAGTTTATGTCGGAGGTAATTATATGATAAATAAAATTGTTTAATTTATTTTTAACATCTTTCAGAGAAATGATGGGAGTAGGACGGCGCTGGAGCAGTATTTTAGGTCCATGGCCGTGTTGTCCGGTGCCAATCACAATCGTGGGGGTACTTCTTGGCGTGATTTCTGGTGGAGCCCAGGCCCCAGCCCGCCGCCTTGCCTTCGTCCCTGGCCGCCCATTTTTTTCTGATATGCACGACTGCTAGTTCTATTAAAAGATGGGGTCGGCGCCCAGGGGGTTGATATGCCAAAGGTATTATTCCCCTCATTCAGGATACTTGCAGCAATATATTATCATATTTTTCCAATTTGTACTTATTTGCTAGGATATGTGCATATTTAGAAACGACCTGCAATCCTAATATTTCTTTTTATTTTCGCTTTTTTTGGACGCGTTTTATTTGCGCAGATGCGCTTGATTGCTTGGATGTACGCGTATTAGATAAAAAAAAAAATACAAATCTATAGTTCATAATATGTGCATATTTAGAGTTGTTTGAGATGACCTGCGTCCTCATATTTATTTGGACTTGTTTGCTAGGAGCAACATTTGGAGATATTTATATAAAAAAAGAAAAACAGAGCAAATAAAATACTTGATTCAAAGTTAACCATCGATAATCTAAACGAGGTAATCTTCATTGAACTTGTTGATCAGATGCTTGTAATAGTTCACATTCTCTTTGACGACTCGGGGCATAAATGAATTAATTAAACCAAATGCTACGGTGTAAGATTATCAAGTTTTTTTAAATAATAATTTGCTAATTATATTAATTGTTTTAAGTTATAATTGCCTTCATTGTTATCAATATTTTACCTATAATAGTTCAAATATTGTCATGGAGAGGTGTTAACAATGCCTCAAAAGGTTATCATCATATTATAAACCAACCAGCCCCACGCGATGCGGCGAGTTTTAAAATAAAATATGAAAATGGTATTTATTTGTGAAAAACCAAATCCATAGTATATATACAGAAAAACGTTGAAATTTAATGTTATTTATTTGTAACGGACAAACCCTTATCTAAGAAACATTGAAATTTATTGATATTTTATCATAATAAAGTCCATGGTAAATATCTGATAAATATTGAAAGTTTATGGGTTTTTTATAAGGGACAAAGTTCATGGTATTTATTTAAAAAAGTGAAAGTTCATCGTAATTTAATGAATATCTAGTGTTATTGACTCGGAAAACACTGAAAGTTTATATTACTTATTTGTAAACAAAACAAATCCATGGTATTTATTTGAAAAACGGTGAAAATTAATATTATTTATTTGTAATGGAAAAAGTCCATGATACTTATATATCTAAAAAACGTAGAAAGTTAACGATATCTATTTGTAATGGACAAAACCCATGGTATTTATATAGAAAACGTTGGATATTTATGGAATTTTTTTATGGACAAAATTCATCGCATTTATTTGAAAATAGAAGTATTTTAATAAAAATATAAAGGTATTTATGTATAAAACATTGAAAGTTCATGGTATTTTAGGAAAAACTTATTGGGATTTTAAATTGATGGCATACTTGTAATTATTGAAATTTTCTGAACTAATGGTACATTTGTAAATAGTGAGAAGTTGATATGATGTCAAACCATAAATAATGAAAAGTTGGCAAATCTTTGTCTTGAGCTACCTACAATACCCCCACCAAAACATTTGAATTTACAAAAATACTAGAGTTTTTGCTAACAAATCTAAGAGAATATTCTATTATTAGAGTCGTTTTGGGGATATCGCCAAATTTCCACTTCTCATATAACTTTATATTAGTATAATGAGTGCTGGTGATGGAGGTCCTTTTCGGGTCTCCGTCAGATGTTGTCTTCCGTTGATCTCTCGGTGGATTTCGGCGGTGATCTCCTATTGCTTGTGGGTCTCAATGGATTTTGAGGAGATTGGTGATTTAAGGAGCTTAGCGCCGAGTACCTGCAAAGAAGTCCCGGGGTGATTTGGTACCACCGAGGACCTTCCGACGATCAAGTTAGTACTAGATCCGAGCAGAGTAACGGCTAAGTGGAATCAAGAATAGCTTGCTTGACCCCTCTGTGATGGGGATTTATATAGTGGCGGCGGTACACAGCAGCAGGCGCGAGAATCTCGCCAACAGTTACACTCCCGACGCCATGCCCGCGTAAAGAGCGGATCGCCCGTTAATAGGGATCGTGATGGCGTGGAACGTGGGACGTTGCTGGCGGAGAATCTGCGTGTGGAGAGATTTGCGGAGCGGCGGTTACGCCTGTGAGTTGTGCAATTGGTCGGTCGGAGGGACCGAGGAAGACGGCCTCGGCTGGGGAGCTCGGAACCGAGCAAGAGTGCTGAGGAGTCTTGGTCCGGTGGCAGCTCGGGGCGAGCTAAGGGGCCGAGGAGGCAAATTTGCAGGGGGCCCCGAGGAGGGCCAGCTTGTGCTTGCAGATCGGGTACCAGGGCGGCCTGGTCGGCCTCTGTGGACCCTTTCTTCTGAGTCTTGGAACATGTCATCCGCCACGTGTCCTGATCTCGCATGGCCAATATTGAGCATCATCATTAGCCCCCCACTCATATCCCGACCAGCTAGCGGGTCGGGTCAGGAGTGGACTGCCAGGCCTCCCGAGGTGAGCTCCTTCCTAAGGCTTCGTCGGGATGAGTCCTCGGACTGTCAGTTGTCTTTTCTGTCAGCGAATCAGGGCGAGATCTCTGCATTTAAGGAAGGTGCGCGGGTTCGTGCATTCTGCCACTGAAGCGACGGTCCACGCGTCAAGCGTCGATTGGCCAACACGACGTATGCAGGCCTACGGCATCTGATGGGATGCGGTCCAGTGCAGGATCGACACATGGAGCGATTGGAGCCGCTGGACGCGAGGAGTCGTTTTGGTGGGAGATGACGGGCGTCGTTGGATGAGGTCGCTTGCAGCAATAAACTGTAAGTCTACGGTAGCGCCCCGGCCGTCTAACAGACGCCAAATGCGGAACAAAAACTTTTTACAACTGGCACTATCGCGTACTATAACCCGGATCTGCCATTAAAGCTAAACTAACAAAATACACAGAGGGTAGAATTGTTATACCGAACGATCCGAGTCCTTCGGTCTTCAACCATCATCCCACGCTTTGTTGCGGCTGCTCCGATCTCCTGAATCTCCAGTTTCGTCGTCCAGGTGGCACCACGTCGACGGATCTTTAAACGGGCTCCCGACTCTGAACCGAGACAACTCGATCGTCAAGTTTGCTAAAAGAGACGACCAAGATGATATAGAGAATGAGTAGAACACTTTGTCTCGTTACGTCCAAGGATATGGACGAACGGTTAATGAAGTTGCCTTTTGGATCGAATGGAAATGAGAAATGAATCATATCTAATTTCTATGCACCCAAAACTTATATCTTTTTTCCAATCACAACCATAACTCTCACATGAGAGGGGGCTGGCCACTTATAAATGAGGTGGAGGTGAGTGTAGGAGGGGGAAGGTGACCACAAGGAATAAAAGATCATGTAGAAATATCTTAGCACAAACAAAACTCCATTAATGTAAATGACACCTTGCAAAGAACATTAAATGCACCATTAAAGCTCAAATGACTCACTAGCCTCATCACCACTTCTAGAACCTTCTATAAGCATGACTCACCCTTATCAAGAAAAGATAAATCCGTCTTTAACCGAATGTTAAAGACGGGCGATATAAAACTGGAAACTGGCAACTTCCAAAAGTGATCCTGAAACGAATTTCAGGATAACCCCGTAATGGTATAAACATACCCGCATTTGTATTACGACCGAATACAAATGCAACTGAGATAAAGATATTATATCTACACAGTATAATACTCGGATCCGGCTTAAACCAAAGCCGACCAGTATTATCTGCCCGAAAAATGACACGTGCGAAAACGCACGTGCATTTTCCGAACCCTGGCATAAACCCAAACGGCCTCTACAACGTTTCGCCCGAACTTGGGAAAGTGTCTGTGGGGGTCTCTAATGACTCATCAACACACTGGCACTGGGTATAACCTCTAGCACGTCAGAGGTACAAGCTGTACGTAACGGTTTGCCTATCTATTGATTGGAAGGGAAGCTGACGAGCGAACTCATCCATAAACCCTACTAAGCCTGACAGTGACAATATACATATTGTCTGGTCCGTTCGTCTAAAGAGCATCGCATATCGAGTCTAGGGGGTGGATAAAGTCAGACCCCTAATAACGCGATAAATCGTGTCGGCATGAAGCCCATCACCACCTGAGAAACTACTGATCCAAATCAGTAATTCTCCACTACCTCGGCCGAGGATTTCAAGTGATGGTCACCCGTACACTGCGCGATATCAACCCCCAATACCAGGAGAGACGAATCCCCGACGATCCGCTCACTGCCTCCATGTGGCTCGGGACTGTACCTAACTAAAACCTGTTTGCACAACTCCTTTGAGCATGGTAGGGTAGTAATCTAAGCACAGTGGGAACTCACACGAGACAAATGACGATCTCAGGTCGACAAACTAACCTGTACACATGTCACCAGGGAACTGCTATCTGACGATATGTATAATACCAACTAGCATGTTCCCGGCGAGTCCTGACCGGTGTACTCATATCCTAATGAGCACCTGTATATATCTTAGGTAATCTAACTGACACCAGTGGCTTGTGAGACCGGCCACCGCCCCTCGTCGGGGTCTCGACTGTATACACTAGTCTACTCTGGAGTATCGATGCCCTGTCTCGAAACTCCCACGACTAGAGACTCTTTAAGGATGTGCTTATAGACCCCAGCTCCCATGTATATGATCGCCATCATACTGCTGGTAGTCAAGCAAGAATCCTATGGGTTCTATCATCATGCAATAGTGAACTAAAGCATGTATACGATGATAAAGACAAACCAGATAGCAAACTATCATCTCAAGCAAGACTGTCATATCGGTATAGGTCATGCCTCAATCATTGCAATCACGTACTTGCGATCCAATAATTGACTTTGAGGGCACTATCTCCAACAATCTCCCACTTGCACTTAAGACTAATTATTGCGATGTCGCATACTCACAGCCCGTGTGATACCGAACACCCAACTCCTCTACTAATCAGTTTCACAAAGCTAGTTTGTAAAAACTCTTGTATTCGAGAAAATAGACTCAGTGAGTAGATCTGCCCTGATGTTTCTTTCTATGTCTCTCTTAATCTCAAGTTCGCGGAGAAAGCCATCTCCCGAATCGAGTAATACCTGTCTTAGAATATGTATGAATATCTGATGGGACCTTGTTCATAAATGAACTCCAAATCCAAACTTCTTAGACTGTATCGATAACTGAAAATAATCAGTATCCAGCACCAAGCCTCCCACAGTATCCTCTTGGACCACCTGTCCATAATATTGTCCCTCATCATAGGGAAAACTATAACTCTGACAATCACTCTGTCATCCATGTCACCTCTGAAGCGTGGAATGATAACCGTCTCCCGAAAGAGGCTGCCGTCATCAAATCCGTAGAACCTGCACTTATGCTCTAAAACTGCTTCCTTATGTTTCTTCAGGATTGGATTAATATAAACTTATTGCATCTAGTGCAAAAAAAAACATCTGGTGTGGTACTTGACATCTCATGATTGACTCAATTGCCTAAGAAAGTGATCTGCCAATCATGCACTTCCCTCTCTCCTTTAGTCTCTAAGACACCTTTAGAGAGGGTGACTCCATCACCTGCAGGTACACCACCATGCCAGGAGTCATCTATTCTAAAACTATTAGAATACTGTCACAGTACTCACATTGGGAAACTACCCAAATCCAGATACAAAACCGTAGATCTAGAAACCAGAATGTCTGATATTATATCAATGTCCTGTATGGAGAAACAACTGTGTGACGACCACAGTACAACCGATCGTAGTATAGGAATTTTTCTTCCTACTCTGTGTATGTCATCCAAATACCATGACATCACACCCTACTACCTTCTTAACAGATCCATCCCCTATTCTGATGAAGTCAAAGTCATGACAGTCACATCAAAAATAGATGATCTTATCTCCGCTATATCTGCTCAAGCGTATAAATAGACATAAGCTACTTACCCACTATGCTTCCGCTGCTCCCACCGCTCCCACCGACTATGACAACCCTCTGGCAGAATAATATCTACGTACACTTCTAAAGCTAGTTTAGAACGACGTTATACTTATCCTCTTGCCGGGTCTCATAGTCTGGAACAACGGTAGTGTTAAGTCTGGGTAAACAAGAACCTCCCTGTCACCGTCCTTGAGGCTACCGAAGTACCTATCGGGTGTCTGAGGTTACCCACCATATCTGCGGAGTGGCTAATGGAATGTCAAACCTGATTGAATATAAAGGTCCTATTAAATTTTCCGTAATCGTTTGCGGTTCTGGAATCCCTTCCAGTTCTACCATACTCCCACAACTGTTTTCTGAAAAAATCCATTTTAATAAAACTGTGGCGAGTCAAGAACAATATCACTATTGATCTTCCAGATGGTAGAAATGTCAACCCTCGTCAAAGCCAGGGTCAACCCACAAACTGCCATTACATGAACGTGCCTTGATTTATCCAGTGTCTGGTTTTAAGCATAAGCTGGACAACTCCCCGTATCTTAACATCGTTAAGATATGAACCATTCTATATACAATATAGAAATAGAGGCACTAATTTAATTGGAACCTTATTCAAATCATGCAGCTGTCTCTAGTGCATATCATCTTAATGGAGAGAGGCTAATCAGTATTACTCAACTTAGGAATCCATCTAATTATGAGTAACCTGAAAGAGAAAGAAGTTTCTCAAAACCATTACTTTCATCTGAATACAAATCACAAGAATCTACATCTTCGATCTCTTTGAAGAATCCCGATACTTGTGACAACTGGTTCTCTACTTTATTCTTATACCCACAACTTCTCAAAACTTAGACATTGTATTTCTACGAAACACTTGTCGAAAAACTAGAGAAGTCACAAGTAAACAGAACATAGTACGAGAACCTACCCCTCTGTCCTGACGGACACTGGACAACATACAATACTCTGTATAAGTCCGCTGAGTTGAATAACTCAAAACCTGTGCATCGTAGGTTGAAAACTGTACCCAGGTGATTTCCTCAAATATCACCAATTACAACGAATTCCAATATAATGAGGATAATCACCTAATTCCCAATAACTTACTTCCACTCATCATCTGTAAAAACCATACAGATATGAGAATCTCAACTGGTAAATTCATATCCTGAAGTAGGTAACAGAACATAGTACGAGAACCTACCCCTCTGTCCTGACGGACACTGGACAACATACAATACTCTGTATAAGTCCGCTGAGTTGAATAACTCAAAACCTGTGCATCGTAGGTTGAAAACTGTACCCAGGTGATTTCCTCAAATATCACCAATTACAACGAATTCCAATATAATGAGGATAATCACCTAATTCCCAATAACTTACTTCCACTCATCATCTGTAAAAACCATACAGATATGAGAATCTCAACTGGTAAATTCATATCCTGAAGTAGGTATCTAATCGGAAAATCAGTTTTCTTTTTAACAATGCACAGTGTAAAAAAAATGTTTCGTAGGGGTATCCTGGTATTCCTAGTAATGCCTCTTCCATAATCCTTTTCATGACTGTAACCGTATATTTCTTTGACATCTCTCCAAATCCCTTTATTTTTCTTTAGTCGTTACCTTCTGTACACCTTCGTTAGGCTAAATGGTTTTCTTCCTTCCCTATCATTCGGCACCAGCCTATGGTTTGGAAGAAGACTATCCAGTAAGCATAATAGGTGTACTCTCCTAATCCTAAGAGTACTCGCAACTTGAGAGAAGGTGATGATAAAAGACTACTGAATAAAACCTTATTCTATTTCTCCCGAACTGGGGAAAAAGCAAAGGTGAAATAGGAGTGGCGATGAAGTACGCGGTTTGGTCGTGAATGATAACAGTCGCAATTTACTTTGCCCTCTTTCTAATCCCTTTATCTTGTCTTTACATATTACCTTCTGCACACCCTACTTAGGCTAATTGGTTTTCTTCATTCCCTACCTTTCGGCACCAGCCTATGGTTTGGAATAAGACTATCCAATAAGCGTAATAGGTGTACTCTCCTAAACTAAGGAGCCCTCGCAACCTGAGAGAAGATGATAATAAAAGGCAACTGAATAAACCAATTCTATTTCTCCTGAACCTGGATCCATCCTCGAAGAATTCCCTCCGAGTTCGTATATAACCATACGATGAATCTATCCAATGGAAGTGGATATCCGTAATAATACGGGGTGTTCTGAGAAATACAAAGGGTAAAAGAATGAGCGTCAATGACTTATGCAACTCAAACAATCCAAAAGTCAGTATTTTAAGAAGGTTCGGTCAATATGGTCACTGAGTCATAGTCTAGGGTCGGTCAAAGGTCGCTGCCAAAGAGAGAGAGAGAAAAAAAACACTCTGCGTGCACTCTGACCTAGATCAGAATGGTTATCATTTTATGTAATCAGGAAACCCCCCACTGTAATCTTAAATTCTCCTCCAAACCTGAAAAAAGAATTAGTCGGGATCACCCGAAGAGTAAACTAACTCATCAGTGAGAATCGGGATCCAACTATCATCGCATGATAACTTGATGGAAGCCACTCAAGTTATCACACTCCAGAAAGTATGCGCATGCCTGGCAAGTTTCCTGTATGTTTGAACTCCCGATATGATTTTTGCCCCATGCTCTTATGATTGTGATTTCAGCCAACCCATCATAAGTCACATGCCAAGTTCTACCCATCATCATCCAGGTTAATTTGAACCCACCCGTACATACCCTTGACTTTGGCCAACAAGGTAATACGACTGTCCCAAACCAACGCATCTATCTACGCAACAGATGAATACCCAGCAACTACCAAACACTAGGCCTTGACTTTGGCCAAACAAACATAGCTTGAATACTACTGACCATCCATAAGACATGACGGAGGGCTACGGCTGGTTTTTGGCGAAAAACCTTTAACGTAATGAACTTGATCTCGTTGAAGGAAACTGATAGCTTTTTATAAAATATAGTGGCGAAAACCTATTGTTAGTTATATGTATGCCCTAGAGGCCATTACTGTACATAGGATGTATATTGTAGTGGATGCTGGGACATATATAGGGAGGACTTTCTTGCTCGACATGATAGTATGCTATCTGGTTGCTCTTTACCTTAACGTGTATACTGATTGTCTCTCTATTACATGTTGGTAAAGCCCTTAGGATGTGTGCTTGACTACCTGGACTATGATGCGGATCATACTAATGGGGACATGGTAGTCCATAAGTACATCCTTCAAAGTCCCTAGTCATGGGTGTATCGAGACGGGGCATCGATATACCAGAGTAGACTAGCGTGTAGCTTCTCGACCCATACAGATGGGCGATGGATGATCCCATATCCATTGGTGTTTGACATAAGAGATGATATACGGGTGCTCAGTAGAGACTGGGTACACTGGACGGACTCGCCGAGAACTCCCAGATGGTATTATACCTCACGTCAGATGGCAGTTCTCTGGTGACACTGGTACAGAGTAGTCTATTTACCCGAGATCGTCATAGAGTCTTGTGTGGCTCCCACTGTGCTTTGATTTCCATCTTACCACGTCCAAGAGGGCGTGCAAAACGGTGGTTTTTGGGTACAGTCCCGAGTCACATGGAGGCAATGAGCGATAGGGGGGGATTCGTCTCTCCCGGTATAGGGGGTTGATGTTGCGCTATGTTCGATTGGCTATAACAGGAAATCCCTGGCCAGGGTTACTGAGATTTACTGGTAAGTATTACCAGTAGTTTCTCGAATTGTTATAAACCTCATATCGACACGACTTATCGAGCTATTGGGGTCTGACGTTTACCACCCCTAGGCAAGATATGCGACATATCAGACGATCAGACCGGACTGTATGGTAGTGTTACTGGTTGGATTCACTGGAGTGTGAGCGGGCTTGCTCGTCGATCTTCAGATCGCTCAATACCCGGGTGGCCGTTACGTTTAGCAGACCGCTTGCGGCTTGTGGGTGCTTGATATGATCATCACCTGCTGCCGGCGTATTGACGAGTCTTTAGAGTCCTACACAGAGGTTTCCTGGCTCAAGCGAAACGAAATAGGAGCGCATATGAGATATGTGCGGGACCGAGAATAATGCGTGTATGTGATACCATATTTCATTCTTGCGATCAATGTGTCGAATGGTTGTATGCGATATAACATAGTTATCGATTCAAGCGTTGATTCGATAAGCCGATACATTGTATACTAGTCGGTTGTGTGCGACATGACCGGATCATTGAATCAAGTGTTGATTTAATGATTTAATGCATATTTATATATATTTGATATATTACTTTGCATTAACTAGTATCGGTTCACTTTAAATGGATTTTCTCACTCGGATGTGCGCATTGCATATGCGATATGATTTTGTGCACTTGCTTGTATCATGTTTGATGATGCATGCCTTTTGATTAAGTGTAAAGAATTAAACCTTGGTTAATGAAATGATTAGGGTTTACAATTTCCTTATTCATTTATTCATTTATTTATTCTTTTGGAAATAGAAAAGCAAATGAGAAAATGGTGGCTTGTTTTGTTTTGTTCATGAAGCTTCATGAAGACTTTGACCAAGTGACCATTTTGTCTCATGCTTAACCCTAACCATCCCACTAACCATGATTTATTCTCTACACTTGACCATGGTTTGGTCATGATAAGTATTCTTTTAATTTTCTTTTTGGAATTAACTTATCATAACTTTATCTTCTTCTTCTTCATCTTCAATGAAGAAACCTCCACTTCATCAATGGTGATTGATGAAGATGAGTGAGAAATCCAATTCTAAAGTCTACCCACTTCCTATTTCTTCATCCTCTACCTCTTGCCAAGTAGTAGAGTGTGTTTCCTTCACAAGTTTTCATGGCTTGGTGAAGGTGGAGCTTGATCTAGTGATGCTTCGACGTAGATCATCTTCGGCACGTCGTCGATGACCTAGCCCGCCCATTTCTCCGATGAAGCCGACGCAAGAGCCCGGATTTCGTTTTGGACAGCGAGGACACTTCATCATGGAGCTATGGAGGTGGAGAACCGGATCTACAAAGGTTGTATTTCCGTTACTCTTAGTTAAGTAGTTAACTAGTTGCTTTTTCGCCTAGAAATCTAGCCAACGATCCGTATTAGGGTTTCTCGGCACCCCTTATTTTTGAAATTGGCATGGTTGATGCCTTGTGAGACCTCACTAGAGTGCCTAGGAACCCTACAGTGGTATCAGAGCCTAGCTAGAGCCTTAGACGAAGTCTAGACGGAATTTGAAATCCGAACGAACCCGAAACCCAACTCAAAAATGCTCTCTGTCCTTTTTCTAAAATATGGGATTCTTCAACATTAAAAATATGCAGAAAATTCAGCAGGGAAATCTAAGAATTACGGCGCAAAAATTTTCTCATGAACAGTCATAACTGCGGCGGAACCGCGGCAGAAGCCTGGCTTCTGCGGCGGTTCCGCGGCCCATTGATGACGTCAGCTTCCCTTGTTTGCACAGTAATTCCTATTTTCTGGAGTTGGATTTTCTGGGAATTTTTAATATTTATTCAAGAGTTGAATTTTCTGAGGTTGTTTTGGGGATTCGTATGTTCGATCGGATTATCAAATTTTGTCTGTGTGGCTTTCCGGGTAAATTTTAGAATATGTTAAAAAAAGTTCGACCGGATATAAATACCCAATTTTTCCCCTGTCGGGAAATTTCCAAGTGTTGGATTTTTCCGTAGTTTAACGACATTCTAAGTAGTGCAAGTAACGCGATGGACCCTCTAGAAGACAACAAACCTTAACTCGATTATGTGACCGTCTTGAACTGCCCTTTGAACCTTCGGGTTTGGGGCAGTACGGCGTGCCACATGTGAGGCGTTGGCTTGACCCTTCTACGGCTGGACCGTTGGTACAGAGGCACGAACTGAATGTTGTTAGACTTATTTCTTGTGTTGAGCTGTATCGGGAAAACTTGGGTGTTCGATTGTTCGATCGAAAAGTTTAGCATTTTCTGTTTATCCGGAATGTGATACAATAATTGGAATTCACAAAAGTTATGAGATAACTGAATGAATGTTATAAACATAGCACTTTAGTCTCAGTTGATCGGTTGCCACGGAATTTTGATGTGATCAAAAGTCCGTCGTAATCACGTAGCGTACGCGGATACTCGCCGGGTAAACTTAATAGACAGCCTCACTCCATAGCCCCGACCAAGTGACTGTAGGAGAACCCCGTCGCCGAAAGCATCCGTCCGGGTGCTCGCGGCAGCGGTGTTCCGCCTTGGTGCACTTCGTCGACGGTATCGGGGGTGCGGCCGTCTACTAAAGTTTGCGAGGAGCATTCGATCAGATTTTCGAGAATCCTGTTGAATTTCCCGACTTGATATTGAAAAGTGTTTTCGATTTTGAGACTAAAATGCGGGGTTTATAATTGTTAGGCATGCGATGTCTAAGAAATTCATTTGGTCAGGCATGCGATGTCTGAGATGGTTGCGGATTCCAACTGTTGTAATTTTACACTTTCTTTTCTGTGACCGTAAGTGTAATATGTGATATCGCCGGTTTCGTTGCTATATGTCAACAACAATTGGGATGCGCATATTTACTTACGTTGATGACATGTGATGTTATGTGTTGCTGGATATGTGATATTGGATCGTCGTGTTTGAATAGCCAGGGGTTTTTATGTGAGATGAGTGTTTTTCATTTTCATTCATGTAAAAACTTGTATGTAATATTCTTTTATTTGGGGCACTTCCAGGTTGCGGAAGTTGTCACCCGTTGTATATTATTTACTTTTCCGCACTAGGATAGACCCAAGGAGGAGGGCACAAGTAACCGGGTTCTGGAGTCCAGTGGGAGACCAACTCGAGGAGTCGAGTCCGGGTCTCCTAACTCCAGAATTGGTAGGGTTGCTTGGCGCTCTCGTAGGGGTCTTGGGGTGTGGGTTTGGCTATTCGTCACGACCGTGGAATCCGTGTTTTATACTGGCTCGTATTGAAAACACGGACGTCCTAGTATATCCAATATTTCATATGATTCTTCTGCTGCGATATCTGTGATGTGATCATGTGATGTTCTGTGATAGATACAGTATATAGTATATATGATATATTATATAGACGTTACTTATGTTTTACACCCGTGCTAGCCCTGCCCCGCTCTGTCGTTAGTTACCTAACCTAACGGTGCACGAGGGGACATCGAGGCGAATGCGGATGGCATAAGTGTATGTCGTATTTATCTGTGATGTTTAGGTACTTAAATGATGGGACTTCATTAATGTGATTAATGAAATAAAAGAAACCTAAGATGTTGTAGAATCGAATTTCAAAATAAAACAGGCAGCTACAGTTTTTGCTTTGCACAGCGGTATATATGATATATCCTGCACCTTATTCGATAAGGAAAGGACCGAGATCCCTTCATCGGGAGTGACTCCTTTAGCAATAACTGGCAGATGCTACACCCTCGGTTTGTCTTTTGATTGCTTTTAAGAGTTTTTGCTTTGCACAGTGATATATATGATATATCCCGCACCTCATTCGACGAGGAAAGGACCGACGATCCCTTCACCGGGAGTGACTCCTTTAGCAAAACTGGAAAAGCCTAAAAAACACTCCATTTTAAAATTCATTCGATCCTACAACGATATCAAGTTCATTACGCAATAGGTTTTCAGAAAAACCTGTCGTAGCCCTCCGTCATTTCAGATAAGTAGTAGTTAGTATTCGTGCTGAGTTTGTTGGCCTTTGTCAAGACGCAGTGTGCGGTAGCTAACTGGTGCTTATCTGCTTATGCATATGATGCAGATTGGGTTAGGGTAGTCGTGCGACCTTGTTGGCCTTTGTCAAGGGCCGTGCGGGTGGGTTTAATTCAATCAGGAAATGACGGGTTGAACTTGACTAGCATCCTATGGTTTGTTGGCCTTTGTCAAAGTCATAGGAGGTTAGGGGCAAAATATTATCGGGAATTTCAAGTGTTGAAATTTGCAATGAGATTGCATACCTTCTATGAGATAGTTGGATCCCGATACCCGCTGCGAGTAAGAGTTACTCCTGGGAGAGTTTTATACATTATAATTAGCCGATCAAGTAGGTGTCTAGAAAGGTGTTAACGAGGTTACGCCTCTGGGAAAACGAGGTTTACATTAATTAGGTTCGTGCGAAAGCACGGGGGACCTCCCTCAAAGTACCGACACTGGCCTGGCTGAAAGATTGGCGAACTTGTTGTGTGTAATTAATCCCGGCTAGTCTTTCCTTTTAGGGTTTGAAGGAAGATTTGATAAAAAGCAGTAGGAGCCATCCTGATTAGATAAAATAAAACCAATCTATTCTTGCAAGAGCGCACGCTGAGTGTTTTCTTCTCTCTCTCTCCTGGTAGCGACCATATCACGCCTTAATCAAGATAATAATATGGATTATTGACCGAACCCGCTTGTTATACTGAGCTGGGGAACGTTGGTCCCGCTCCAACTTATAATTGTTATAAGACAGAGCAGGAATTTGGGGAATACCAGATTTCCCGTGCCGCCCAAACGAAGAGAGTGCATGCTGATGCATCATCTTCGGGTGTGTTCATTATACAGAACTGTTTCTCAGTATCCTCCGCATCCTTGGTATATGATACCGGATCAGGATCCCAGATATGTAATCTGTTACATAGGGCTACAAAAGGGTAGAAAAACTGAGAACGGGTGATAAGTTTCATGAGGCAGAAAACGGGGCAAGTGTTGCAGCCAAGTTTGTTGGTCACTGTCATCCTGTATTGTAATACATTGATTCTGAACGAATGTTATTAGATACCGAACCTGATATACAAAATCATATCGGTCTCTTTATAAGTAAAGAAGGGATATAATTTTGTATTGTTGGATAATGTTTTGAACATTTCCTATATCAAAAGTTGATCGGTTCAGGCACGTTATCTAAAAGCATTGATGTTCTAAATCAAACTACAGTTCTTAGTATATAGAACACACACAAGAGGAAGAGTTCAGAAATGAACAAATCCTTCTTGAGGCATTGTAGACTAGGTCATATCAATGCGACCCGACTAGCTGAAGTTACATGTAGATGCATATTTAAATCAGTTTGAATTTACATCTTATGAAACTTGCCAGTCATGTCACAAAGATAAGATGACCATAGCTCTGTTTATTGGAAACAGAGAAAGAGTTAGTGAACTCTTGGGACTGATACATGATGATGTATGTAAGGTCTCCTGTCTACACATGCCAGGACTGGTTCTTTGTACTTCATTACATTCTCTGATAATCTCTTAAGATTCAGACATATGTTCCTGTTGAAACACAAGTCAGAACCTTTTGAGATATTCACAGAATATAAGCGAGAAGTAGAGAACCAAAATACGGGTAAAAGTATTATGTCCTTTGATGAGATCAAGGAGGAGAATACTTGAGCACGGAAATCCTGGACTATTCTGAAGGAGAATGAGATTCTCTCTCAGCATTACTCCTCCATATACACCATAGCACGAAAGTATATTGGGGCGGAGCAATCACACCCTATATGATAAGGTGTGCTCTATGATGAGTACTACTGAGTTACCTATTTCCTTTTGGGAGTTATGCGCTTGAGAAGCTGCATACCTATTGAATAGGGTCCCGATCAAATCAGTTGCCTACCACTTCATATGTGATACGAAAAGGGAAGAGCCCATGTCTTAAGCCAGTTAAGATTTGGGGTTGTCCGGCCTATGTCTAAAAGCAAAATCCGGACAAGCTCGAGGCAAGGTCTGTTAAGTACAACTGGAAAGGTTCCAGCTATACAAATGACAGCAGATGATTTGGTACAACCAAAGGATTCAATAGATTCCAACGAACCTCAGCCTCTCCGCCGATCTAGTAGGGTTCCTCACCCACCTGAGAGATACTTCGGTTTCTCTATGACAGTGGGAGCGAGGATTGCATCATGAGATGATGACCCAACTGGCTTCGAGCTGGCCATCAGGAGTAAGACTCTGTAAGAATGGCTGGATGCTTAGTGATCTGAGATGGAATCCATGTACACCAACAAAGTATGGACTTTGGTTGCTATATCTGAAGGGTTAAATCCCCATCAGGAGCAAGTATATCTTGAGAAGATTACTTGGTGTACATGGAAAAGTTGAGACTTTCAAAGCTAGACTTGTTAAAGGTTTGCATCATTGACCAGGCGTGGATAATGATAAAACCTTTTCAGTGCCTATGCTTAAGTCCATCCAGATCCTACTTGTCACGGCTACATACCATGACTACGATATCTGGCGGTTGGGTGCCATGACTGCTTTTCTAAATGATGTTTTAGAAGAGTGCGTCTATAAATACACAGCCAGAGGGCCTCGTAGACAGTGGGAGCAGCGGAAATGCGTGCAAGATGTTTTATGTGATAAAGCAGGCATCGCGGAGTTGGAACATCTGTTTTGATGAAGTAGTCAAAGAAGTTGACATCATCAAAATGGTAGATGAACCTTGTATAAACAAAAAGGTAGTAGGGAGTATGGTGGTGATCCTCGTAGAGTACGTGGATGACATACTCTTGATAAGAAAGGAGTTTCTTATGCTACGCTCGATCAATCTCCGTTTATCACAAAGATTCTCCGTGTAGGATCAGAGTGATACCTCCTAAATCCTGAGTTTTGGATCTATGAGATAGATTTAATTGGATGTTGGGATTCTCACTAGTTGTAGTGAGATGATATCAATAGATCCTGGGGAGAATCGCTGGAAGGGTTCCAGGGTGATAAAGACGACTGAATGTCAGTCGCAGGCATTGTCTTTACCCTTAGTAAAGGGATGGTATGTTGGAAGAGTTCCAAGCTAGATACCGTGACATACTAGACGATAAAGGCAGGATACATCGCTACTTAAGATACTACCAAAGAGGCAGTTTGGGTATATATTGGTTCATAAGATGAACTATGTTCCTACCATTGTGAGAAAATGGAGTTGTGGCTTATGCCAAGGAACGCCGGTCCCATCAGTGATCCAGACTTATTCTAAGGCAGTATCACCTGATCATGGAGATGGTTGATCTCCAAGGTGATCGAGGCAAGGAGAGTAGACTCAGAGGATAACATGGCGGATCCACTCACGAAGGCCTATTCCCAGAGAGAGACTTTTATGGGATGGTTGAGTATGAGATACTTCGACCACTGCTGCAGATGGCCCTAGTGCAAGTGGGAGATTGTTAGTTATATGTATGCCCTAGAGGCCATTACTGTACATAGGATGTATATTGTAGTGGATGCTGGGACATATATAGGGAGGACTTTCTTGCTCGACATGATAGTATGCTATCTGGTTGCTCTTTACCTTAACGTGTATACTGATTGTCTCTCTATTACATGTTGGTAAAGCCCTTAGGATGTGTGCTTGACTACCTGGACTATGATGCGGATCATACTAGTGGGGACATGGTAGTCCATAAGTACATCTTTCAAAGTCCCTTGTCGTGGGTGTATCGAGACGGGGCATCGATATACCAGAGTAGACTAGCGTGTAGCTTCTCGACCCATACAGATGGGCGATGGATGATCCCATATCCATTGGTGTTTGACAATAGAGATGATATACGGGTGCTCAGTAGAGACTGGGTACACTGGACGGACTCGCCGAGAACTCCCAGATGGTATTATACCTCACGTCAGATGGCAGTTCTCTGGTGACACTGGTACAGAGTAGTCTGTTGACCCGAGATCGTCATAGAGTCTTATATGGCTCCCACTGTGCTTTGATTTCCATCTTACCACGTCCAAGAGGGCGTGCAAAACGGTGGTTTTTGGGTACAGTCCCGAGTCACATGGAGGCAATGAGCGATAGGAGGGGATTCGTCTCTCCCGGTATAGGGGGTTGATGTTGCGCTGTGTTCGATTGGCTATAACAGGAAATCCCTGGCCAGGGTTGCTGAGATTTACTGGTAAGTGTTACCAGTAGTTTCTTTAATTGTTATAGACCTCATATCGACACGACTTATCGAGCTATTGGGGTCTGACGTTTACCACCCCTAGGCAAGATATGCGACATATCAGACGATCAGATCGGACTGTACGGTAGTGTTACTGGTTGGATTCACTGGAGTGTGAGCGGGCTTGCTCGTCGATCTTCAGATCGCTCAATACCCGGGTGGCCGTTACGTTTAGCAGACCGCTTGCGGCTTGTGGGTGCTTGATATGATCATCACCTGCTGCCGGCGTATTGACGAGTCTTTAGAGTCCTACACAGAGATTTCCTGGCTCAAGCGAAACGAAATAGGAGCGCATATGAGATATGTGCGGGACCGAGAATAATGCGTGTATGTGATACCGTATTTCATTCTCGCGATCAATGTGTCGAATGGTTGTATGCGATATAACCTAGTTATCGATTCAAGCGTTGATTCGATAAGCCGATACATTGTATACTAGTCGGTTGTGTGCGACATGACCGGATCATTGAATCAAGTGTTGATTTAATGATTTAATGCATATTTATATATATTTGATATATTACTTTGCATTAACTAGTATCGGTTCACTTTAAATGGATTTTCTCACTCGGATGTGCGCATTGCATATGCGATATGATTTTGTGCACTTGCTTGTATCATGTTTGATGATGCATGCCTTTTGGTTGTGTAAAGAATTAAACCTTGGTTAATGAAATGGTTAGGGTTTACTATTTCCTTATTCATTTATTCATTTATTTATTCTTTTGGAAATAGAAAAGCAAATGAGAAAATGGTGGCTTGTTTTGTTTTGTTCATGAAGCTTCATGAAGACTTTGACCAAGTGACCATTTTGTCTCATACTTAACCCTAACCATCCCACTAACCATGATTTATTCTCTACACTTGACCATGGTTTGGTCATGATAAGTATTCTTTTAATTTTCTTTTTGGAATTAACTTATCATAACTTTATCTTCTTCTTCTTCATCTTCAATGAAGAAACCTCCACTTCATCAATGGTGATTGATGAAGATGAGTGAGAAATCCAATTCTAAAGTCTACCCACTTCCTATTTCTTCATCCTCTACCTCTTGCCAAGTAGTAGAGTGTGTTTCCTTCACAAGTTTTCATGGCTTGGTGAAGGTGGAGCTTGATCTAGTGATGCTTCGACGTAGATCATCTTCGGCACGTCGTCGATGACCTAGCCCGCCCATTTCTCCGATGAAGCCGACGCAAGAGCCCGGATTTCGTTTTGGACAGCGAGGACACTTCATCATGGAGCTATGGAGGTGGAGAACCGGATCTACAAAGGTTGTATTTCCGTTACTCTTAGTTAAGTAGTTAACTAGTTGCTTTTTCGCCTAGAAATCTAGCCAACGATCCGTATTAGGGTTTCTCGGCATCCCGTATTTTTGAAATTGGCATGGTTGATGCCTTGTGAGACCTCACTAGAGTGCCTAGGAACCCTACACCTTTTGCTAAAGAGGTCACTCCCAGTGAAGGGATCTCGGCTCTTTTCTCGTGGAATGAAGTGCAGGATATTCCAACTGAATACCGCTATGCAAAGCAACTTATAATCGACTGTAGTGAAGTTACTACCCGGATGTAAACTTCTGCCCAAGGGGTCACTCCCGGTGAAGGGATCTCGGCCCTTGCCTCGTGGAATGAGGTGCAGGATATTCCAACTGAATACCGCTATGCAAAATAAAAAGAAACGTCTTTGTAATAACACTTTTAAAATTTGTTCCAACAACATCAAATATAGATTTGTTTTATCTTGCATTGATAAGAATCAACGCAGTCCCATTAATCAATCACACCAGAAAAGAACAAAAATAAAATGTACGTATATGCCATCCGCATTTGTCACTGGGTCCCGTCATCACCCGTTAGGTTACTTAACAAACGACAGAGCGGGGGCTGGACCAGCGCAGGTGTAAAACATATACAACATCTAATAGTATATGTACCAATATACAATAATCGCTCCAGGCGTGATAATATGCAACATTACAGAAAAGTAATAAGCATCACAGAACAATACAGATAATCTGGAATCCCCGGGTTTCACAGAGCCGCTACTGAAACCCGACGTTCCTCTGGTCGTGTGGATAGCCTGTGCAATGAAACCTAGACCCCTACGGGTGCGGCAAGTTACCCGCCAAAACCTGAAGTGAGGTAGTCCCCCACAGCATAGTGAATGGAACACCCGGCACTTCACGGAATCCGGTAAATTGAGCACCCCTCCTTGGGTCAACCGGAACCCCCTACGAGTGCGGCGAATAGTTTGCCAATTCTAGAGTGAGGTCCCTTTGCCTCTCAAAGCCATGAGATACGGACCCGTTGCCCTCCAGAACCCGGCTATCCGTGCACTCCGTCGCGGGGTAAACCTAGTACAGAAATAAAAATATGTACAACGGGTACATCGACCTCTGCCCGGTCGTGCCCCAAAAAGAATATTATACAAACAGGCAGTAACGGCAGTCCACATGTTGGACGCTCGCCCCGCAATATCAAATGTACAAATAAATCCAAACTGCACTACCATTGCACACTGCTATCCACCACGACATTGTAAGTGCACGGCGGCGCCCCGGTCGTCAATCCGACGGCCAAATGCGGAAGCGGTGATAAACTTTAATTTTGCGGACTTAGCAAACCGGCACCACCGCACACTAAACCCCGGATCGGGCCATTAAACTAGTTCTAGCTAACTACAAGACGGGTAAGAGATATACCGAGTGATCCGAGTCCTCCGGTCTTCTCGTCGCAGTCCTAATCTCCTGCGGAAACTCCGGTGGTCGCCTCCTCGCCGGAAGGGCACCACGTAGCCGGATTCTTTTACGGGCTCCCACCTCTATACCGAGGCAACTCGGGCGCGAAGTTAGCTAGCCGACGCGTCCAAGATTTGCTGTAGAATAATGTAGAATCGTTGTCTCTTTGGGGTTTTGTATAGTTGCCATGATGGAGAAATTTTTCACAAGGATTTTTCATGAAGGCTTGAAGAAAAAATGGAGCATCTGAGGAAAAGAGCTCGGCCAGCCTATTTGTGCTTACTGGAAAACTAATGTGTGAAGTGTGCATTAATCATTCATGCACCAAGAAGAAATTCCCACCTCATAACCAGAACATTGGCCGGCCCCACAAGAAAAAGGGTGGAGCAAAAAAGGGAATGAATTAATTCACACCAATTAAATCCATTGCCACCTTAAGAAATAAATCCTTCACTGCAAAGCACAAATGGGGGGGGGGTCCACCAATTAACCATGAAAGAAATTTTCCACCAAAAAAATCCTCACTCCATACCCAAACAGTGGCCGGCCCATTTCCAATTTCCAACACCAAATCACATCAAAAACCCATACCCTCTCTTATCACAATTCATGCAAGTGATGGTGGAAAAGATAAGATGCCAAGATAATCTCTCATCTCACAAATAAACCCTCCACAAAATGTTATTCGCAAACTGCAAATAACACCCTCCAACGAAAAGTCCGGCCGTGAAGGAACAATGAAAAAACCCGGCCGGAACGGAATGCAAACTGGCAACCCCAGAAAACTGGTCCCATAATAAATTACAGGAAAACCCCGATACTGTGCATACACACCCGCATTTGTATTCCGACCGAAATACAAATGCAAAGAGACAAAACTACACAATCAAATACTAAGATCCGGCTTAAGCCAAAGCCGGCTAGTAAAAACCGTCCGATCACGATCCGTGCAATACCGCACGTATCTGATCGAACCCTGCCATATCTCCATACGGCCTCTACAGAGTTTCGCCCTAAAGCTTGAATAACTGTAAATGTGGTGGACTCTAAAGACTCGTCAATACAATGGTTGTGGATTTAACCACTAGCACGTCAGAGGTATAAGCCAATACGTGACGGGCCACCAGCTATTGACCAAAAGGGACGTCGATGAGCGAACTCATCCTGACACCCTACTGAGCCTGTCAGTGACAATATCCGTACAGTCCGGTCCGTTCGTCTATGAGCATTGCATGTCGGGCCTAGGGGGTTGGTAAAAGTCAGACCCCCAAAAGCGGTACAAGTCGTGTCGGAGTGTAGCCCAGAACACCCTGAGATACTACTGGAATACCTACCAGTAAATCTCCTGCCTTGGCCAAGGACTTCGTGTAATGGCTCTCCTAGACACAGCGCGACCTCACCCTCAATACCGGGAGAGACGAACCCCGGAAGATCCGCTCACTGCCTCCATGTGGCTCGGGACTGTACCCAACTAAAACCTGTTTGCACGACTCCTTTGAGCCGTGGTAGGGTAGTAATCAAAGCACAGTGGGAACTCACACGAGACAAATGACGATCCCCAGGTCGATGAACTAACCTCTACACATGTCACCTGGGAACTGCTATCTGACGTCAGGTATAAGACCAACTAGCATGTTCCCGGCGAGTCCTGTCCGGTGTACTCATAACCCAATGAGCACCTGTATACATCTTAGGTGAACTAATTGACACCAGTGGCTTGTGAGACCGGCCACCGCCCCTCGTCGGGGTCTCGACTGTATACACTAGTCTACTCTGGAGAATCGATGCCCTGTCTCGAAACTCCTACGACTAGGGACCTTTTAAGGATGTGCTTATAGACTCCAGCTCTCACTTATATGATCGCCCTCATACTGCTGGCAGTCAAGCAAGAATCCTAGGGGCTCTATCAACGTGCAATAGCGACATGTCAGGTCACCTAAAGCAGTACACGATGATAAAGGTAAACCAGATAGCATACTATCATCTCGAGTAAGACTGTCCTCCCGGGATAGGTCCTCCCTCAATCATTGCAATCACGTGCCTGTGATCCAATAATTGACTCTGAGGGCACTATCTCCAACAATCTCCCACTTGCACTCAAGGCTAATTATTACGATGTCGCATACTCACAGCCCGTGTGATACCGAACACCTAACTCCTCTACTAGTCAGTCTCACAAATCCCGTTTGTGAAACTATTGCGTTCGAGGAATAGCCTCAGTGAGTAGATCCGCCTTGATGTTTCTTTCTATGTCTCTCTCTATATCTCAAGTTCACGGAGAAAGCCATCTCCCGAAATGAGCAATACCTGTCTTAGAATGTCTGGATGTCTGATGGGACCTAGCTCATGAATGAACTCCAAATCCAAACTTCTTAGACTGTATCGTCAACTGAACTTAATCAGTATCCTGCGCCATGCCTCCCTCAGTATTGCCTTGGACCACCGGTCTAAAATACTGCCCCTCGTCAGAAGGGAAAAAAAACTAAAACTCTGACAACCTCCTTGTCGTCCATGTCACCTTGGAAGCCTGGAATGATAACTGTCTCCCAAAGGAGGCAGCCGTTATCATATCCCTAGAACATTCACTTATGTTCTAAAAACTGCTTCCGACTGGTTCCCCAGGATTGGATCAATATCAACTTATTGCATCTAGTGCAAGAGCAACATCTGGTGTGGTACTTGACATCTCATGATTGACTCAATTGCCTAAGCAAGTGATCTGCCAATCATGAGCATCCCTCTCCCCTTTAGTCTGTAAGACACCTTTAGAGAGGGTGACTCCATCACCTGCAGGTATACTACCGTGCCAGGAGTCGTCCATTCTAAATACTCTTAGAATGCTGTCTAAGTACCCTGATTGGGAAATCACCCAAATCTAGATCTAAAACCATAGATCTAGTAACCAGTATGTCTGATATAATGTCCAAGTCCCTTGTGGAGAAACCACTGTGTGACGACCAAAGTATAACCGATCGTAGTATAGGAATGTCACTTCCTACTTTGTGTATGTCATCCAAAACCCGGATATCACACCCTACTACCTTCTCAACAGATCCATCCCCTATTCTGATGACGTCAAACCTATGACTGTCACATCAGAAACAGATGATCTATCTCCGCTACATCTGCTTTAGTCTATAAATAGACATAAGCCTGATGTCCACCAATGCTTCCGCTGCTCCCACTGACTACGACAACCCTCTGGCAGAGTCATATAGACGTGCACTTCTAAAGCTAGTTTAGAACGACGCTATACTCATCCTCCTGCCGGGTCTCGCAGCCTGGAACAACAACAATGGCAAGTCTGGGTAAACAAGAACTTCCCTGTCACCGTCCTTGAGGCTACCGGAGTACCTCTCGGGTGCCTGAAGTTACCCACCTTATCTGCGGAGTGGCCAATGGAATGTCAAATCAGATTGAATCTTTAGGTTCCTTATCAAATCTTCAGTAATCGTTTGCGGTTCTGGAATCACTTCCAGTTCTACCATACTCCCACTACTGTTTATGAAAAAATCCATTTCTTTTAAAATTGTGGCTGTCACGCCCCGCTTCCCAAAATACGGAATACGAGGAGTAGACAAGGCCAGCCATGCTCCTACGGTCAAGGAAAAGTCCTGCCGTAGTCACACTTCGGCTTCTAGTTTATCATGGTAAACAGTAAACGATGCGCAGGTAATGAGAAATGCAGTAACTGAAAGATACAATAATGTAAACTGACCTGAAGTGGAACAAACGGATGTAACTAGGAACGGCAAGTCAGGAAGTCTGTGATGCACTGGTCCAGGCTAAATCTTCTCCTCACACTGAGCATGCATACTCAGGTCGTCAGAGCGACACAATAGTAATAAAAATATGTATAAAATCAAGTGACAGTTCTAACAGTGATAATAGGTATGTGAAGCAGTAAATGATGACATCATGAATATGCATGTGCAGTAATTAACGCAGCGGAACAGTAAAGCAGTATAACGATATGTCACATATGTCAACACAATATAAAAGTAATATAAATGCCAATATCCCTATTAGTCTCTAAGTCTCACTGTATAAGTCACTAAGACTATCGTCAGTCCAAGTGTGAGAGTCAACCACTCGCGAGTGTCCTCCACCCAAGGGTAGAACCCAAGGGCAAGGGACCACGGGCCCAACATGTAACGAATGTATCACGGTGTCTATAGCACATACCCTGTAAATCTCCATATAACTCCCTAAATATATAAGCCGGCATGGGACTCCCGAGATTCTGTTGAATTCACACTTGAACTACCCCACACCCCGAGGTCTACATCAAACGCTAACCATTACCCTAAATACTAATCGATCCGTGACAAGTCTGCGCGAGAACTGGAGGCAGGACCTCCATCAAGCACGTCCCGACCAATACCTAAGATAAATGGCAGTGTCGGATGTCTTATCTGTGATATCCGTGCAAGCGCTTCCATAAGTGTCCCATACCACTTATAGTCACACGTATACGCATCCCACAGACGTCGACAATGCAATAGAATAATATGGTCACTGATTGTGCACAAGTACGTATCACTTCCACTTAATCACGAATGCACGAACACTGACGTACTTGCCACAATCATCACTAAATTCTAACACTGGGTAAAAGCACGATATCACTACGTAATCACTGCGATGATATGGGTATGCTATGATGCATGAACAGTATATGAAGCATGGTTAATGTGTCATAAAACAGTATTCTATTACTTGCACAATTTATCATAAAACGTATGTATATAATTTAGCGAAATGATGAACAGGTAGTAATTAATATGTTCAGTTAGCTATCCATAGAATTTTGTTTCGAGCCAATCGGGTTTCAGGATCATTAGTTATAACTGTTTCATTTTAAGCGCACGCGGCTGGAAATCCGGTTTCAGAATCAGGAATCCATTTCGCAACGCATTTTAATCCCAGTTGGGATCAGATTCAAGCGACGCTACAGTTGGATGAATTCTAGGGTTTTCAGTAAAGTTTTCAACGCAACAAACGGATCTTCAATCGCGTCTGTACGTTAGGAGTTATAATCTGTTTAATATTGACATGTCAGTTCTGGTTCTGCTGGGACTGTTATGTGTCCCGATCTTCTAAATTACAGATTAAATAGTAAATGATAACGAAACAGGATGAAACTAATTGTGTTGTCTAGCTAACAGAGTTACCTACAATAAGCAGCGGATTTCCGCAACCTACGAGTTAAGGAAATACTGTGGTATCCAATACGGTACAGCAAACAATAACTGGAGTAGTTCTGGACTGCAGTCCAGAGTCACACTCCGATTCGAATATCGCCACAGTTTAAATACAGAAATGTCTGGAAACTGGTATAGGATTAAAGTTCGTCGAGTTAGCTTCGATTTGAGCCCTCGAACACACCATTCTAATATGTATATGATTTATGGTGAATTTAACTATTTTCAGGTGCAAAAGAATTTCAGTTTTACGGTTAAACTTGGGGGTAGTTGTTTTGGCCATGAACGGTCACACTTTCTAGTAAAACTTGCGCAGGGTATCCATCATAGCAAGGGCCAAAGCATTATATCTAGTTCCGTCAAATTGGATAATGATTTTCTTTGAGAACAAGCATCGAACGGTTTTATGGCAACATTTAGCATCAAGCAAAACATGCATTATATCTATGATTTTGATTTGTAATTTAATAATAAATAGCATGAAAGCAAGTAAGAACTTGCCTGGAGACGTCCCGGGGATGTACGGTGGTTGTGACGTCACGAACGCGCGACACACGCGCTGCTCGGCACTTGACTTGTCTCGAATCCGAGTCTCGGCAACAACGGCTCGCGGTTTTGGTGGAGTTGGCTGTTGCGGCCTTGGCAATGTCGTGGCTAGGGATCGCTGATGCTGTCGGGGCCGATGGGTAGATTGCAGAGGACGCGAGAGAGAATTCAGAGAGAGAAAGGGTTAGAGAGAGAAAGAGAGAAAGAGAAAAATGTTAGAGAGAGGGTGAACAGAGAGGGGGAGAGTGAGAAAGAGAGCTCAGGGAGAGAGAGGGGGGGATGCAGTGAGTGAGAGGGTGTTGGAGAGAGGGAAGGAGAGGGAACTAAGAGAGATATTGTGAGAGAGAAGCAGTGAATGAGAGGGGAGAAGCAGAGGAAGAGAGTTTGAGGGAGTGAGGGACAGAGGGACTGAGGGAGAGAGAGATTAGGCAGAGAGGGGGTGTTAGAGAGAGAGAGAGAGAGAGAGAGAGTCGGAGATAGAGACAGTGAGGGAGAGAGAAGAGAAATGAGATAGAGAAAACTGAGAGTGAGGAGGAGAGAGAGGGGACTGAGGAATCTGAGAGGGAGAGAGAGCGATGGCGCGCTCGGGGTGCTGAGGAAGAGAGTGTGAGGGTGATGACGACGACGACGACGCCGCTGGTGGTGACGGGTCGATGATGGTGCAGGTGAGGAAGGGGTGGCCGGTGATTGTGGGTTCTGTAGCGCGAGCAAGAGAGAGGAGAGGAGGGAGACGAGTGACTGATGGCGACGATGATGCGACGAGTAGCTCGCCGGCGTCGTGGAAGGGGCTCGGTGTACGGGTGCGTGGATGCAGGGGGTTGATTTGAGAGCGAAGGAGGGAGGAGTGAACGTGGGAAGTGAGGGAAAAGGAATGGAGACGAGGTCGTGCGTCGAGGGCGGTAACGCACGCGAGCGACGGGGCGAGGGCGGAGGAAGCGGCGAGGAACGCGTGCACGTTGGGATGTAGTAGCCGTTGGAAATTTTAGAAGATGAACAAGAGCAGCTGAGGGGTTTGGGCTGGGCCGAAGAGAAATTGAGAAGGAAAATGCTTGAGGAGAAAAGGAGACGGGCCGGGGAGTTGGGCCAGGGAAAGGAAATAATTTACTTAGTGAAAAGAAATAGAAACGGGCCAAAGTAAAATAATTAAAGGATTGTTTAAAATGAGGTGTGGGCTGGTGAGATTTGAATGGGAAGGGCCGGGCCAATAATGGATTAATTAAGGTAAAAGGTTTTATGATTAATGGAGGTGGGTCTTAGGGTTAAAATCAAAAGGGTTTGGTTTTGGGTTTTAAAAATGAATAATGGGATTTAGAAGGGATAAATTATATATAAAATAAATAAAATTTTCAGGTAAGATCAATAAAATCATAAAATAATAAAATACGGATTTAGACGTATAAGAAAAACTGGGTATTACAGTGGCGAGTGAAGAACAATATCACTATTGATCTTCCGGATGGTAGAAAATCAACCCTCGTCATAGCCTGGGTCAACCCACAAACAGCCATTACAGAAACGTGCCTTGAGTTGTCCAGAGTCTGGTTTTAATCATAAGCCGGACAACTCCCCGTACCTTAACAATGTTAAGATATGAACTATTCTATATCCAATATAGAACCAGAGGCACTGATTTAATTGAACCAGATTCAAATCATGCAGCTATCTCCAGTGCATGTCAACTAAATGGAAGGAGGCCGATCAGCGTTACTCAACTTAGGAATGCTTCCAATTATGAGTAACCTGAAAGAGAAGCAATTTCTCTTTATCATTACTATCAACTGAATACCATACACAAGTATCTACATCTTCGATCACTTTGAAGAATCCCGATACTTGCTACACCTGGTTCTCTACTCTATTCAAATACCTATAACTCCTCAAAACTTAGACCCTGTGTTTCTACGAAACACATGTCTAAGAACTAGAGGAGTTAAAAGTAAACAGAATATAGTATGAGGATCAACCCTTCTGTCCTAATGGACACTGGACAACATACAATACTCTGTATAAGTCCGCTGAGTCTAACAACTCTTTCACTGTGTATCGTAGGTTGAAAACTGTACTTATGGTTAAGAAGAATTACACCGCTGTTTGATGCTCCTTACCTAACCATCCACTGATATAGGTAAATGTCATCGACATAATATCAAAAGGTATATCTCACTCTATGAAAATAGACGTATAGATATATCGATTTGAAATTGGTGCACAACAGCGGATATTCAAAACCAAATATTTGCCGACCGGCAAACAACCCAGGTGGCTTCCTCAAATATCACCAATTACAAAGAATCCCGATATAATGAGGATGGTCACCTAATTCCCAATAATTTACTCCCACTCATCATCTGTAAAACCATACAGATGTGAGAATCATACCTGGTAAATACATACCCTAGAGCAAGTGTCTAATCGGGAAATCAGTTTTCTTTTAACAGTACACAGTTGAACTGAAACATTGAAATGTTTCGATGGGGTATCCTGGTATTCCTAGTAATGCCTCTACCATTATCCAGATTCACAACTATAACCGTATAATTCTTTGCCACCTCTCCAAATCCCTTTATATGTCTTTAGTCATTACCTTCTGCACACCCCTTTAGGCCAATTGGTTTTCTTCCTTCCCTACCGTTCGGCACCAGCCTATGGTTTGGAAGAAGACTATCTAATAAGCATAATGGGTGTACTGTCCTAGTCCTAGGAGCACTCGCAATGCGAGAGAAGGTGAAGATAAAAGACAACCGAATAAACCTTATTCCTATTTCTCCTGGACCAGAATCCATCCCCGAACTGGAACAAGTTCCTTTCGAGTTCGTATATAACCATACGATGGAGTATCCAATAAACTGTGGATCTTCGTAGTGATACGGAGTGTCCTGGAGAAATACAAAGGTGATTTTAGGATTGGCGAAGAAATACTTGGTTTAGTCGTGAATATCAGTCGCAATTTACTTTGCCCTCTTATTTATCCCTTGCTTTGTCTTAACTTAATACCTTCTGCACACCATCGTTATGCTAATTGGTTTTCTTCATTCCCCACTGTTCGGCACCAGCCTAAAGTTTGGAAGAAGACTATCCAATTTGCGTAATAGGTGTACTACTCCTAAACCAAGGAGTACTCGCAACCTGAGAGAGGGTGAAAAGAAAAGACAACTGAATAATCCTATCCGTTTTCTCCAGAACCGGAAACCATCCTCGAATTCCTTCGAGTTCGTATCTAACCATACGATGGTTTTGTCCAATGGAAGTGGACGTTCGCAGTAATACGGGGTGTCCTGGAGAAAAAGGGTAAAAGTAGGAGTGGCAATGAGGTCTGCAACCCTGACAATCCAAAAGCCAGTGTTAAGAAGGTTCGGTCAACTTGGTCACTGAGTCATAATCTTAGGGTTGGGTCAATGGTCGCTGCCAAAGAGAGAGAGAAAAGAAACACTCAGCGTGCACTCTATCCTAGATCAGAATGGTTATCACTTTTTCTAATCAGGAAACCTCCCACTGTACCTCAAATTCTCCTCCAAACCTGAAAGAAGAATTAGTCGGGGTCACCCGAGGAGTAAACCAACTCATCAGTGGGAATCGGGATCCAACTATTATTGCATGATAACGTGATGGAATCCGCTCACGGTATTACACTCCAGAAGGTATGCGCATATCTGGCAAGTTTCAGTACTTTTGAAACTCCCGATGTGATTTTTACCCCATGCTCTTATGACCTTGACTTTGGCCAACATATCATAAGTCACATGTCAAGTTCAACCCGTCATTCTCCAGGTTAATTTGAATCCACCCGTACCTACCCTTGACTTTAGCCAAAATGGCAGTACGAATGTCCCAAACCAACGCATCTATCTATGCTACATATAAATACCCAATAGCTACCAATCACTGTGCCTTGACTTTGGCCAACATACACAGCTTGAATACTATTGACTACCCATATGAAACGACGGAGGGCTACGAATGGTTTCTGGCGAAAACCTTTAACGTAATGAACTTGATATCGTTGAAGGAACGGATAGCTTTTTAGAAAATATAGTGACGAAAACCTTTACTAAAGAGGTCACTCCCGGTGAAGGGATCTCGGCTCTTTCCCCGTAGAATGAGGTGCAGGATATTCCAACTGAATACCACGATGCAAAGCAAAAGTAATCGGCTATAGTGAAGTTAATGCCCTGACGCAAACTCCTGTCCAAGGGGTCACTCCCGGTGAAGGGATCTCGGCCCATGCCTCGTCGACTGAGGAGCAGGATATTCCAAATGAATACCACGATGCAAAACAAAAGTGAACGTCCTTGCAATAACAGCCTTTTGAAAAGTGTTCCAACAACATCAGAATAGGTTTGTTTTAACTTGCATTGATCCGAATCAACGCAGTCCCATCAATTGATCACACCAATAAAGAACGAAAATATACTGACGTACGTATATGCCATCCACATTCGCCACTGGGTCCCGTCATCACCCGTTAGGTTAGCTTACTAACGGCAGAGCGGGGACTGGACTAGCGGGAATGAAAAACATATACAACATCTACTAATATATATACCAATATATTACATTCGCTCAAGGCGTGACAAGAAATGCAACATCACAGAAATGTACAGCATCACAGAACAATACAGATATCTGGGATCCCCGGGTTTCACAGAGCCACTACTGAAACCCGACGTTCCCCTGGTCGTGTGGATAGCCTGTGAAATGAAATCCTAGACCCCTATGGGTGCGGCAAGTCACCCGCCAAGACCTGAAGCGAGGCAGCCCCCTTCAGCGACGTGAATGGACCACCCGGCACTCCACGGAATCCGGCAACTTGGGCACCCCTCCTGGGTCAACCTGTACCCCCTACGAGTGCGGCGAATAGCCCGTCAATCCCAGAGTGAAGCCCCCTCCGTCTCAATGCCATGAGATGCGGGCTTGTTGCCTTCCAGAACCCGACTATCCGTGCACCCCTCCGCGGGGTAATCCTAGTACAGAAAGTAAAATATACATACACCGGGTACATCGACCGCAACCTGGCCGTGCCCCAAAAATAATAATACAAACAGGCAGTGACGGCAGTCCACATGTCGGACGCTCGCCCCGCAATATCAAATGTACATAATACAACAGAAACTGTACTAGCATTGCATCCAGGCTATCCCCTACGACCGATCCGCAACATCACAGCAAAATCACAAAACATCAACGTGAAAGTCACGTTCGCAAATCCGTCTAACCGGGCTATAGCAGTTAGACCGGATTTACCGATCGAGTGACATTCACGGTCTCAGATATAATGTAAATACTGTGAAATATGTGTTTAAAATTTTCCGATTGATCAAAAATTAACAAGTGGGCCCCAAAGCAATACTGCAGCACTCACAGAAATTCTGGGCCCAAATTTAATATTCCAAAACCCCCAAAATAAGCCCACTGGAAAAATATGATACAGTGACCAATCAATAAGGCGGCGGAACCGCGGCGCCAAGTGGGGTTTGGCCGCGGTTCCGCGCTCCACTCTAGGGTTTACTGTATTGAATTTCTCCAGTAATCTTAGATATTCTTGTACATCAGTTTTATGCAACCTGAAAAATTTTTGGACACCAAAAAATCTTAACAGAAAACTGATGTGAACTAAAATTGGGTTTTTGGAATTTTGATCGATCGGAACTGAAAAACACATCAAACGAAGCTAGACGAAGTTAATGGCGAGGCTCTGATACCACTATAAGTGCACGGCGGCGCCCCGGTCGTCAATCCGACGGCCAAATGCGGAAGCGGTGATAAATTTTAATTTTGCGGACTTAGCAAACCGGCACCACCACACACTAAACCCCGGATCGGGCCATTAAACTAGTTCTAGCTAACTAAAAGACGGGTAAGAGATATACCGAGTGATCCGAGTCCTCCGGTCTTCTCGTCGCCGTCCCGATCTCCTGCGGAAACTCCGGTGGTCGCCTCCTCGCCGGAAGGGTACCACGTAGCCGGATTCTTTTACGGGCTCCCACCTCTATACCGAGGCAACTCGGGCGCGAAGTTGGCTAGCCGACGCGTCCAAGATTTGCTGTAGAATAATGTAGAATCGTTGTCTCTTTGGGGTTTTGTATAGTTGCCATGATGGAGGAATTTTTCACAAGGATTTTTCATGAAGGCTTGAAGAAAAAATGGAGCATCTGAGGAAAAGAGCTCGGCCAGCCTATTTGTGCTCACTGGAAAACTAATGTGTGAAGTGTGCATTAATCATTCATGCACCAAGAAGAAATTCCCACCTCATAACCAGAACATTGGCCGGCCCCACAAGAAAAAGGGTGGAGCAAAAAAGGGAATGAATTAATTCACACCAATTAAACCCATTGCCACCTTAAGAAATAAATCCTTCACTGCAAAGCACAAATGGGGGGGGCCCACCAATTAACCATGAAAGCAATTTTCCACCAAAAAAATCCTCACTCCATACCCAAACAGTGGCCGGCCCATTTCCAATTTCCAACACCAAATCACATCAAAAACCCATACCCTCTCTTATCACAATTAATGCAAGTGATGGTGGAAAAGATAAGATGCCAAGATAATCTCTCATCTCACAAATAAACCCTCCACAAAATGTTATTCGCAAACTGCAAATAACACCCTCCAACGAAAAGTCCGGCCGTGAAGGAACAATGAAAAAACCCGGCCGGAACGGAATGCAAACTGGCAACCCCGGAAAGCTGGTCCCATAATAAATTACAGGAAAACCCCGATACTGTGCATACACACCCGCATTTGTATTCCGACCGAAATACAAATGCAAAGAGACAAAACTACACAATCAAATACTAAGATCCGGCTTAAGCCAAAGCCGGCTAGTAAAAACCGTCCGATCACGATCCGTGCAATACCGCACGTATCTGATCGAACCCTGCCATATCTCCATACGGCCTCTACAGAGTTTCGCCCGAAAGCTTGAGTAACTGTAAGTGTGGTGGACTCTAAAGACTCGTCAATACAATGGTTGTGGATTTAACCACTAGCACGTCAGAGGTATAAGCCAATACGTGACGGGCCACCAGCTATTGACCAAAAGGGACGTCGATGAGCGAACTCATCCTGACACCCTACTGAGCCTGTCAGTGACAATATCCGTACAGTCCGGTCCGTTCGTCTATGAGCATTGCATGTCGGGCCTAGGGGGTTGGTAAAAGTCAGACCCCCAAAAGCGGTACAAGTCGTGTCGGAGTGTAGCCCAGAACACCCTGAGATACTACTGGAATACCTACCAGTAAATCTCCTGCCTTGGCCAAGGACTTCGTGTAATGGCTCTCCTAGACACAGCGCGACCTCACCCCCAATACCGGGAGAGACGAACCCCTGAAGATCCGCTCACTGCCTCCATGTGGCTCGGGACTGTACCCAACTAAAACCTGTTTGCACGACTCCTTTGAGCCGTGGTAGGGTAGTAATCAAAGCACAGTGGGAACTCACACGAGACAAATGACGATCCCCAGGTCGATGAACTAACCTGTACACATGTTACCTGGGAACTGCTATCTGACGTCAGGTATAAGACCAACTAGCATGTTCCCGGCGAGTCCTGTCCGGTGTACTCATAACCCAATGAGCACCTGTATACATCTTAGATGAACCAACTGACACCAGTGGCTTGTGAGACCGGCCACCGCCCCTCGTCGGGGTCTCGACTGTATACACTAGTCTACTCTGGAGAATCGATGCCCTGTCTCGAAACTCCTACGACTAGGGACCTTTTAAGGATGTGCTTATAGACTCCAGCTCTCACTTATATGATCGCCCTCATACTGCTGGCAGTCAAGCAAGAATCCTAGGGGCTCTATCAACGTGCAATAGCGACATGTCAGGTCACCTAAAGCAGTACACGATGATAAAGGTAAACCAGATAGCATACTATCATCTCGAGTAAGACTGTCCTCCCGGGATAGGTCCTCCCTCAATCATTGCAATCACGTGCCTGTGATCCAATAATTGACTCTGAGGGCACTATCTCCAACAGACATATCCGCATCATCACAGCACAACACAGAACATCAACGCGAATGTCACGTTCGCAAACCCGTTTAAAAGAACTATAGCAATCAGACGCGGTTTACCGATCAAATGACATTCCCGGTCGGAGATATAATGTAAATACTTCATACTAACAAATTTAAAATTACGATCGACCAAATTTCCCGAAGTGGGCCCCACGTACACCTGCTGTACAGTAACAAAATCTGGGCCCAAAACAACTATACCAAAAACCACAATTTCCAAAAATAAAGCTCTCTAGGAAAAATTGATGCACTGTTCCCACTAAAGCGCCGTGGTTCCGCGGTCAAACCCTAGGTTTGACCGCGGATTCGCGGTGCTCTTATGGGATCACGTGCCCAACTTTTTCCAGTATGCTTAGAAAACCCTGCACGCTTTTCTGTGATATGCAAAATTATTTTTAGGCCCTTAAAAAAATCGACAGAAACCTGTGTGCTTGAAAATTGTGATTTCAGAAATTCCGTTCGATCGATCTTTTAAACGCGTTAGCATAAATTAGTATAGCTTAATGGTGAGGCTCTGATACCACTGTAAGTCCACGGTAGCGCCCCGGCCGTATAACAGACGCCAAATGTGGAACAAAAACTTTTTACAACTGGCGCTATCGCGTACTATAACCCGGATCTGCCATTAAAGCTAAACTAACAAAATACAAAGAGGGTAGAATTGTTATACCGAACGATCCGAGTCCTTCGGTCTTCAACCATCATCCTACGCTTTGTTGCGGCTGCTCCGATCTCCTGAATCTCCAGTTTCGTCGTCCAGGTGGCACTACGTCGACGGATCTTTAAACGGGCTCCCGCCTATGAACCGAGGCAACTCGATCGTCAATTTTGCTAAAAGAGACGACCAAGATGATGTAGAGAATGAATAGAACACTTTGTCTCGTTACGTCCAAGGCTATGGACGAACGGTTAATGAAGTTTCCGTTTGGATCGAATGGAAATGAGAAATGAATCATATCTAATTTCTATGCACCCAAAACTTATATCTTTTTTCCAATCACAACCATAACTCTCACATGAGAGGGGGCCAGCCACTTATAGATGAGGGGGAGGTGAGTGTAGGAGGGGGGAGGTGACCACAAGGAATAAAAGATCATGTAGAAATATCTTAGAACAAACAAATCTCCATTAATGTAAATGACACCTTGCAAAGAACATTAAATGCATCATTAAAGCTCAAATGACTCACTAGCCTCATCACCACTTCTAAAACCTTCTAGAAGCATGACTCACCCTCATCAAGAAAAGATAAATCCGTCTTTAACCGAATGTTAAAGACGGACGATAGAAAACTGGAAACTGGCAACTTCCAAAAGTGATCCTGAAACGAATTTCAGGATAACCCCGTAATGGTATAAACATACCCGCATTTGTATTACGACCGAATACAAATGCAACTGAGACAAAGATATTATATCTACACAGTATAATACTCGGATCCGGCTTAAACCAAAGCCGACCAGTATTATCTGCCCGAAAAATGACACGTGCGAAAACGCACGTGCATTTTCCGAACCCTGCCATAAACCCATACGGCCTCTACAACGTTTCGCCCAAACTTGGGAAAGTGTCTGTGGGGGTCTCTAATGACTCATCAACACACTGGCACTGGGTATAACCTCTAGCACGTCAGATGTACAAGCTGTACGTAACGGTTTGCCTATGTATTGATTGGAAGGGAAGCTGACGAGCGAACTCATCCATAAACCCTACTGAGCCTGACAGTGACAATATACATATAGTCCGGTCCGTTCGTCTAAAGAGTATCGCATATCGAGTCTAGGGGAGTGGATAAAGTCAGACCCCTAATAACGCGATAAATCGTGTCAGCATGAAGCCTATCACCACCTGAGAAACTACTGATCCAAATCAGTAATTCTCTACTACCTCGGCCGAGGATTTCAAGTGATAGTCACCCATGCACTGCGCGACATCAACCCCCAATACCGGGAGAGACGAATCCCCGACGATCCGCTCACTGCCTCCATGTGGCTGGGGACTGTACCCAACTAAAACCTGTTTGCACAACTCCTTTGAGCATGGTAGGGTAGTAATCTAAGCACAGTGGGAACTCACACGAGACAAATGACGATCTCAGGTCGACAAATTAACCTGCACACACCAGGGAACTGCAATCTGACTATATGTATAATACCAACTAGCATGTTCCCGGCGAGTCCTGTCCGGTGTACTCATATCCTAATAAGCACCTGTATACATTTTAGGTGATCTAACTGACACCAGTGGCTTGTGAGACCGGCCACCGCCCCTCTTCGGGGTCTCGACTGTATACACTAGTCTACTCTGGAGTATCGATGCCCTGTCTCGAAACTCCCATGACTAGGGACACTTTAAGGATGTGCTTATAGACCCCAGCTCCCACATATATGATCGCCATCATACTGCTGGTAGTCAAGCAAGAATCCTATGGGCTCTATCATCATGCAATAGTGAACTAAAGCATGTATACGATGATAAAGACAAATCAGATAACAAACTATCATCTCGAGCAAGACTGTCATATCGGTATAGGTCCTACCTTAATCATTGCAATCACGTACTTGCGATCTAATAATTTACTTTGAGGGCACTATCTCCAACATAAACAGGGGTGAGGCCCGTCCTTGGGCCCTTACTCCTTCATATTTCCCTCTTCTAAGTCCTGGTTGCTCGGCGCTCGGCTTCTTTCTCTCGCTTTCGGTCCCCGAGGATTCCCTTTTTCAATGTTAGATGTCTTTCTTTGTAGAGTCAGTAGATGTTGTAGGAGTAGGTTCTAGGGACCCTTTAGTTATTTCCGAGTCCCCCCGGGGAGCAAGGGTCGGATCTTCTCCCCGGGATCGTGCGGCGGGGCAGCCCCCAGGGAGGAGGCGGCAGATGCGGCCCCCAGCACCTCGTATTGGGTGAGGCATGAGGATGAGCTCGCCAATGCTCGGGCACGCTTCCGCATCCCCTCGTGTTACAAGCTCCGACTGGCCAAGGAGGGAGAAAGGACGGATCAAGTACGGGACAAGGAGATCACCTTGTATTTGGAAGCTTTCTAGGGCGGAATGCGCCTGCCCTTCTCTCCCGAGATCGTCGCAGCACTGAATTTTTTCGGTTTGGCCCCCGGCCAGTTAGTGCCGAACTCGTGGAGGATCCTCTTCGGGTTCTTGATCCTCCTGAAGTTATAGGCGGTTCCCTTCAGCCTATCCCTTCTCGATTCTTCTCCCGTCTTCAAAAATCACCCTGGTGGTCGAGCGAACGACCCGAGATGGGTCTATCTCTCTTTCAGAAAGCGGCCGGGGGGCTCTGCCGGGACCGGGGTCGTGGCCTTGCCCTCTTATATTCATGATTGGAAGAAGAAATTTTTCTTCGTTTCCCCTCCCGAGAGCAAGGACTGGCTCATGCCTACCAAGTAGTCGAGGGAGAAATGTTTGCCGGGGAACCATTCCAATGACCCCACCGCGGTGAGAGTGGTGTCGTGGGAGCACATCCCCCGACCTGACGTGGTGCTGTCTCAGAGGGTCCTGAGTTGGGCCGGGCTCAGCCCCGTTGAGTTTGTCGGTAAGTTAGGCTTGCTTTTTGCTTTGTGTTTTGCTCGTGTCGCTAACTTGTTGGGTATTTGTTTTGTGCTGGATCCATGAACTTCGACTCGCTTAAAGCCTCCATGCGCCAGTCGAAGAAGGTTACGAAGGCTGGGGGTGCCAGCTCTTCTCGGGCGAAGCCCACCCCAACTCCTTCTGCTCCGGTGGTGGTGTCCCATGAGCGTTCGGGGGCGGATCCGGCCCCGGGTCCCAGCAGAGTGTCGGGCCGGAAGCGGGCCCTGGTTCTAGAGGATCCGAGCTCGGAGAAGGAGATCGGATCTCCCTCGGAGCCGCTCAAGAGGAGCTCCCAGAGACCTTCCCGGGGCCGGTCCTCGCCGATCACGGTGGAGGAAGGGGGGCCTCTGGTTCGCGGTGCCATCGGGGTTATCCATTGCGGATAGCCTTCTGCATGAGATAGAGGCCCCGGCCCCGGGTAGAGTTCCCGGGGGGACCTTCAGGGCTCAGCTGGCGTCCATCGCCCAGGAGTCCGTGCAGGTAAGTGTTTGGTTCATTGTGAGATTCGGTGCCTCCTTCATCTTTCTGATCTCTTTCGTATCTCCCAGGTTCTCCAGCACGTTGCCCTCGCCTTGCGTATAGAAGCTGACGTGGTAGCCCCGATGCTGGAGGCTGCGGGTCGGCTCGCCTCGCTGGAAGAGAGCTCCAGGCGGGATCTGGAGGCGGTGACGACGAGGGTTGTCGCCTTGGAAGGCGAGGCAGAGGCCGGGAAATGGGAGGTAGCCCGGTACCGCGAGGCTGCTGTAACTGCTAAGGCCAAGCTCGAAGATGCTCAGGTACTCATCGGCAACCTGAAGAGGACGGTGAAGACCCTCCGAAAGGAGCTTAGGGCGGCGGCCAAGGCGGCCAAGTCGGCCGACCTGAAGGCGGCGAAGGCGATGGAGAGCTACAAGAAGTCGAAGGACTTCTATGATGACCTGGCCGTGGCTATGACCCAAATCTGGCACGAGGCCCTTGATGCCGTTAAGGCCCGGATGCCGGAGTTTGCCGACGGAGATCTTCGAGCCGAATTCCCCCTCGCGGACGCCGATGAGCAGGGGGAAGAGATTCCTGACGAAGAAACTGCCGAGGACCCCACGCGTCACGTGGTGGATGTCGAGGACCCCGAGGTCGCACCTGGCCCCGAAGTCTAGAGCCCCCGTCTTCCTCTTTTTATTTCTTTTTTTCGGAATTTTGTAAAGCTGGGGAGCCCAAAAAATACCCTTTGTAAAGCCTTTGTCTTTGGTAGTAATAAAATTTTTCTTTAGTTTCATCGAATCGCGCTCTATCATCTGTTTGTGAAGAATGCTCGTAAGATATCTCTGCTTGCACTGTTGTATTTTCATGTCAGGTTGGCCATCTGTCTAGCGCTCGTCCGTCGAGTTGATTTCGATCACTCGCCGACGAGCATGCTAAGCGCTGCCGAGGAGGTATCCCCATGGGCCCCGAAGTCGAGGGGAGATCACTTGGACCTGGATAGACTTGATGCCCCTCAGTAGGGTCTCGGATCCTCTGCGGGTGACGGGCAGAGCGTGTAGGGTTGCTAGACATGCGCACAAGGGTCTACGAGGCATCAACCATGCCCGATTAAAATTTTAGCCATGCCGAACAACCCAAAACCGGATCTTTAAACTAGAGTTTAGGTGAAAACAAGCATGTTAAACTCTTTAACACTAAGTGAGAGGGATTACAACCTTTGTAGATCCGGTCCTTCACTTCTCAAGCTCCGTGTTGAGGTCCCTTCGCTGTGATCATGGTGTTCCGGACTCTCGAGAGACTTCACGAAGAGAAAGATGCAGTCTTGCTTCTGATCTTCGATAACAAAGATGATCTACCTTGAAGTTTCATTAACACAAGCTAACACTCACTAAATGAAGTGAACACTCTCATCTAAAGGGCAAGGATAGATGAGAATGATGAAGTAGGATTTTTGCTCTCTTTTATTTTCATATTCTCACTCACTTTCATCACTTAGCAAAAAGCTAGAAAGCTTTTTCCAAGAAGAAACTCAAGGAAGAAGATGATAGAGTATCCTTTTGTGATGAACAATGAAAAGATTAATATGATGAATAATGCAACCATGGTCAACTAAACCCATGTAGAGAATTAACTAGGGCTAGGGTTTGGGTTGGGTTAAAGCATGAGTCATTTGAAAATATCCTGCACAAAACAAAAAGAAACCTTCTAGAATTATCAAGAAGGAACTAACCCAAAACAAACCCTAACCTTGTTTAATCTCCGCTAATCATGTTGCATTAGTTATCATATCATGTTATAATATTGTATATCACATATATAATATTTATTGTAACAAAATAAAATAATACAATTAACATATATCACATATATATCAATGTATTAGCCGAGTGAGAAAAAGAATCTTTTAGTGAGCTAATATTAGTTAATGTAATTTAATATATCATATATATTATTATACATTAAATTATCGAATCAACACTTGATCTGACAATCCGGCTATATCGCATATAACCGACTAATACGATGACCCGGCTATATCACATATACCCGGCCGATATCTCATATCGCGAGAATCCAATACTGTATTGTAGGGTTCCTAGGCACTGTTGTGAAGGTTCATAAGGCATCAAACATGCCCGAATAAAATTTTATACGTGCCGAACAACCCAAAGCCAAGATCTTTGCTAGATTATTAGGGTTTAACATGCAGGTAAACATCTTTACCACTAAGTGTGAGGGATTACAACCTTTGTAGTCCGCTCCTTCGCTTCATAAGCTCCGAGTAGAAGTCCCTTCGCCGCAATCCACGATCTCCCGGACTCAAGAGAGGCTCCACGACTCGAACGATCCATGCTAGCTTGTAGTGTTCCGCTTCTCCGATGATCTACGTCGAAATTGCTATAACTCAAGCTCTCTCACTCTAATGAGGTGAACACCCTAATCTAATGGGTTAGATTAGATGAGGATGATGGAGTAGTATTTATGCTATCTTTTTATATCATTTTCTCACAAGAAATCATCACAAAAGAAATAACTAGTAAGCTTTCACAAAGCTAAAGAGAGAAGAAGATGAATGAAAAAGAGTTAATCCTTTTGTGATGAATAGTAGAAGTGAATATATGATTGATTATGGAACCATGGTCAAGGATGAGAAGCTTAACCTTTGTAGAGAATAAACTAGGGCTAGGGTTTGGTTAGATTTAAAGAATGAGTCATAAGATAATATCAACCATAATATCTTACACTTGACAAAAGGAAAGCTTCTAGATGGTGCAAGAAGAAGCTAACCCTAATCAAACCCTAACCTTGCTTAACCTCTCCTAAACATGTTCCATTTTTAATCATATCATGTTGTAATAATATATATCACATATAAATTATATATTTGCAACAAAAGAAAAATAATACAATTAATATATATCGCATATATATCAATGTATTATCCGGTGAGAAAATGAAATAATAAAGCGAGCCAATATTAGATAATGTAATACAATATATCATATATATTATTATACATTAAATCATCGAATCAACACTTGATCCGACAATCCGGCTATATCGAATATAACCGACTAATATATCATGTACCGATTCATCGAATCAACACTTGATCCGATGACCCGGTTCATATCTAAATATCGCGAGAATATAGTACGGTATCACATATCGCATTATCCTCGGTCCTGCACATATCACATATATGCCTCTACTCCGTTTTGCCTGAGCCAAGAAACCTCTGTGCAGGACTCTAAAGAATCGTCAATACGCCGGTAGCAGGTGATGATCATATCAAACACCCACAAGCTGCAAGCGGTCAGCTAAACGTAACAGCCATCCAGGTATTGATCGATCAGAAGATCAACAAGCTAGCCTGTACGTTCTCCTGTGAATCGAATCAGTAACACTTCTGTACAGTCCGGTCTGTTCGTCTGATATGTCGCATATCAAGTCTACGGGTGGTATACGTCAGACCCCAGTAACCGATAAGTCGTGTCGATGTGAGGCTCATAACGGGTCGAGAAACTACTGGTAACACTTACCAGTAAATCTCTATATCAGCCCTGGCCAGGGACTTCCAGTTATAGCCAATCGAACACAGCTCAACATCAACTCCCTATACCGGGAGAGACGAATCCCCTCCTATCGCTCATTGCCTCCATGTGATTCGGGACTGTACCCAAAAGCCACCGTTTTGCACGCCCTCTTGGACGTGGTAAGGTGGAAATCAAAGTACAGTGGGAATCACACAAGACTCTATGACGATCTCGGGTCTACAGACTACCCTGTACCAGTGTCACCGGAGAACTGACATCTGACGTGTGGTATATCACCATCTAGGAGTTCTCGGCGAGTCCGTCCAGTGTACCCAGTCTCCACTGAGCACCCGTACACCATCCTTGATGTCAAACACCGATGGATATGGGATCATCCATCGCCCATCATATGGGTCAAGATGCGTATACGCTAGTCTACTCTGGTGTATCGATGCCCTGTCTCGATATACCCTCGACTAGGAACATTTATAGGATGTACTCATCGACTACCGTGGCCCCACTAGTATGATCTCATCATAATCCCAGTAGTCGAGTACATATCCTAATGGCTTTATCAATATGTGAGAGAAAGACAGTAAACCAATACAAGTCAACATGTTAAGATAAAGTGAAACCAAATAGCATACTATCATGACGAGCAAGAAAGTCCTCTCTGTATATATCCAAGCATCCATCATAATATACATCATATGTACAACAATGGCCTCTATGGCATATACATAACTAACAATCTCCCACTTGCACTAAGGCCAACTGCTGTAGTATCTCATACCTAGCATCCCGAATAATCTGTCAAACTGTATATGGGGAATGGCCTTCGTGAGTGGATCCGCAGTGTTGTCCTTCGTATCTACTCTTCTGACCTCGATCTTAACATCCATTTGCCAGATTTCATAGTCATGGTATGCAGCAATGACAAGTAAGATCCGGATGGACTTAAGCATAGCCACTGGAGAAAAGGTTTCGTCATAATCCACACCTGGTCATTGACGAAAACCCTTTGCTACAAGTCTATCTTTGAAAGTCTCAACTTTTCCATCTACACCAAATTTCTTTTTAAAAATCCACTTGCTCCGAATGGGTTTTACCCCTTCAGGAGCATTTTCCAAAGTCCATACTTTATTGGTGTACATGGATTCCATCTCAGATCGCATTGCATCCAGCCATTTCACAGAGTCACCACTCGTGATGGCCTGCTCGAAACTAGTCGGGTCATCATCTTCCATGATGCAATCCTCGCTTCCACCATCAATGAGAAAACCGTAGTATCTCTCAGGTGGATGAGAAACCCTACTAGATCGGCGGAGAGGTTAGGGTTCGTCAGGTACTACTGAATCCTCTGGTTCTACTAAATCTTCAGTTGCAGTTTATGTTGCTGGAACCTCTTCCAGCTCTACCTCTTTGCCACTAATTTCTTTTGCAAGAAATTCCTTTTCCAAAAAGGTGGCATATTGAGAAACAAACACTTTTTGTTCTTCAGCGTGGTAGAAAAAATATCCTTAGGAATTCTTAGGATATCCCACAAACTTGCAAAGAACTGATCATGCCTCGAGTTTGTCCGGATTTTGTCTTTTGACATAGGCCGGACAACCCCATATCTTAACTCGTTTAAAATATGGTCTCTTCCTGTAACATTTCAAAAAGATAAAATATTAATTTTGGCAATTTTTATAATTTAATATTATTTTATTGAATATTTTAATATTTTGGTATTATTAAATACAAATAAATAGGAAAAATATGAGAAAATTTTGGAAAATTATGGAAAATTCTAAAATAGGGTAAATTAGAGAATTATGCCATTTCTAAGTTTAATTGATTAGTTATATGCTAAATTAGTGCTAATCGCGATTAAAAATCGCTAATCGGTTTTTCTAGCATTTTTGTGCAAAACATGCACATATCACTTTTTCACACTTGTGTTACAATTTTATTGCCATGGTTTATTTTGGGGTTACTATTTGAGTGAGAAGGGGGTTTAAAGAAAAAGAAAAGAAAAGAGAAAAGAATTGAGTAGTAGGTGAGAGAGAGAGAGAGGTATGGGCTCATTTGACTTAAACACTTAGCCATTTTCCTCCATCCCTTCACACATCTCTCTCCCTCTTCAGCCCATGGCTGCAGCTGCTGCTTCCTCCCCCTTCCTCCACCTTCAAACCCTCAAATCATCTCTAAAACTACACCAAAACCACACACTCATTTCATTAAATGTGTGCACAATCCCTAGATCTACACATGGAGCTAAAGAAGCAAGGATTTTGGCCACTAGGGGCAACTCAAGAAAATTCTTGAGTTGCCAAATGAGGTATTTACTGAACCATTAGCTTAGTTTTAGTATTTCATTTACCCCCATGTTATGATTGAACCGATATTGTGTGATTTGGTGACTTGAGGTAAAACCTAGTTAGGGTTGAGAGAAACTTGTGTTGTATTGGGAAATTAAGCTCAGTTGAGGTTATATAAACACCTTAGTGCATGAATTGAGACCCTAACCTGAAGCCTAAAACCAGAATATGGATTTTAGAAACCGATATCGGAAAATTTATGAAATCTGTGAAGGTTAATTGGGATCTGCTATCACCCGAGACACTTTAAATTAAAATTGATTGGACAGTGACATGTGCAGGCACCCAGGAAGCTACCACCAAGACTCCAGCCCCTAACTCCCTTACCCGGCCGCCAATTAATCCCAATTGGCCGCAAATTGCGGCCTGGGTCCCACCATTTTGTCTCGTTTTTATGCTGTAGCTCCTACATGTATAGATTAGACCCCTGGTATATATAGATTTGTCTAATTGGACCTAGGGCGAAATCTGGGACATATTTCCTAAGTTGCTGTTTTGGATTCGTGTTTCCATATTCCGTAATTTTAATTCTGCAATTGTGTATTGTGTTTTTCCTCGACTATTTGGCGTTTATACGACGATATAGAGGATTTATTGATGGTTTTGAGGGCGTGCCATAGGTTCTAACCTATAGGCCTCTTATCGTATCGTTTTGGGTTTCGTGTGCCGTATTAGCTTTGATTTGGTTTTAATGCGCATATACGACACTTTGATGTGTAGGTACCCCATGGAGACTACGGGACGACAAGCAAACGCGTGGTGACATCGAAAGATGGAGACGCAAGGTGAGTAGATTATATCTACAGGGGGAAGTCGGGTGGATGGCGTATAGCACCCCCGCAGTCCGTAGTCGTGATATTTTATATATGTGATAGTTAGGTGTACTATGGATAGTGTAGGGTTAGAAGTGACTAGTGTAGTTCATAGTCGCGAACCCTAGAATAGATTTACGCCTACACGCACATCCTTGCATATTCATTATACTTGCACTGTGTTTGATGATATTGGATGACACTGGAGATGAGTCGATGATATTGGGCTTTGTGCCGCGAGATCGGTGATGTGATATGATTCGTATTTGGGATACGACATGTGATTCTTGCGGGCTTGGGATGTGTGTTTACCCCCGCATTCATACTTTGTAGATGGTATCAGTTGTACTGACTTAGATCAGTACCCCAGAGTATGTGTGATGATGATAGTGATACCTGATATTTGTTGAGAGGAATGTGATATTGACCCGTACCCAGCTATTGGGATGCCGTACGACGATTTACCGTACGAGTTTTACATTGATGTTAGATCCGCACTCATGACTTGAGGATGTCACATGATATACTGTATCGTACACGATACTATTGAGGCGGAATCACCGACTATTATATATATATATCGACTCAGATTTAGGTGGTTTCCATACCTCTCCCCGATGGACTTGATACTTAGATCTGTGGTTTGCACAGTAGGTTCTTCACTGTGGTGTTGATTATTTGATTTCCGCATATTCATGCTATTCGCATTGCTTGCATATGTTTATCGCTATATTATCATCATGTTGTTAGGACACCAGCACCGTTATCGATGATGCGTATGTTCCACATACACTATTTGCCGGCTCACACACTTCATCATCGATAATTGCCATGCCACTATACTGTAGTACTGTTCCATTCATGATATGATTCTTGCATAGCATATTGTACACTTATACCTGTACACAAACATAGATGATTCTGACTTGATTAGAGATTTGGGAACCGCAAGATGTTCTTCAAACTGATTCGTTTTAAAAAGAGCGGTTTCCCTCGACATGTGCACATCACTATTCCATGTTGCATGACTTCTGATATGTTTACCTTTCTTTACATGTCGCATACATCATGTTTTGATTATACGCATTGAGATATGTTGTTTCCATGATATTTCTGGATTTGGGAACCGTGGGTATTTCAAAAGAGAATATATAATTGTGTTAAAAACCCGGTTACCCTTGATATGATATTTCAGTGCGTCCACCATGTGTTTTCTCGGTGCTGAGAGCGACATGTGAAACCCGATTCGAGGAGGCGGATGAGGCCGATTGCGGGTACATGGTGGACCTGGTATGGTATCCCGGGGCGAGAACGGTTTCGCTGTGTAGTGGACGGTGAGCCTGGCAGAGGGACTACTATCTACCGGTGATTGTATTTGAGCTTGGCGGATATCTGGAGGATACCGACCAGAGTTGAGAGATGGACATGGGCTGACCCGTACTGCCGGGGCCGAGGCCGATACCGCAGACGGAGCCCCATATGGATGAGGATTTACGTGTCGATGCTAGGCACGGGTTTCATGATGTTTTTCCAAGATTTTGTTTATATCCTCATATTGCATACATGATGCTTATTGTCATTGGGTGACGGGTGGACGGGTTCCACGTTTATTGTCATTGGGTGACGGGTGGACGGGTTCCACGTATATACAGACATGGATCATATACAGACTGGATTTACACTGATCATACTTCATTTGTATATATAACAGGGTATGAGGGCGATGTTATATATACCCTTACACCAATATTAGCGGTATGGGACGCTAATATACGTGTATTGATACTTCATCATTTTTACTTCATGCAGACATACCTTACATCTATGACATGTTATTACCTGAGTACTTGGCACTACATACCTGTTAGATGTTACATTGCCACCTTATCATGCTTCAGACGTACTCTTGTGGGTTATATTATACTGATCGTTTTGACCTAGGATTATGTCTTGCTTTCGGTTTCTGCTTGTAGATATTCTCTATTCACGAGTTGGCAACTCACCCCCGTTGTGCCACAGTTCTTGCAGGTTTTGCCGTACAGGTTTCATTGCGGCATTTCTGGCACATTGCTTCCTTGCGGGTGAATTGCTTTTGGTAGGTGGATTCTTTTGCATCAAGAACCACCATTGTACTTGTATTATTCTTTGTATCTAGAATTTCCATCAACCAAAACTTGTTTATTGTTTCAGACTCAGACTTTAGTGATGTATTATTCGACCTTAGAGTCGCGCTTAGTAATATTGCGGTTTTCATGCTTATTGAGTTCTTTTGGTGTGACCCTCGCCTTTCGGCGTTGTATATTATATTGCTTGCGTGGTTGTGACCGTCATTTGACGAAGAGCTAGCTCCCGCTTGGGGATGCCTTTTATCACTGCATATATTGTTATTCTTGTTGTACCCCATTCGGGGCCAGTTTTTTACAAAAGAGACTCTGCCGAAATTTTTAGAAAAGACTTTACTGTTTTTAAAATGCGCATTCGGCTTAGTTATTTAAAAACCTTGACATCAAACATGTTTTCCTTCACTTCTTTAAAAAAACCAGTTTTCTTTATTTACTCTTAAAATGGTTTTAGATTTCTGGGCTTTTGGATTACTTGGATCAGGTGGAGTCCTATAGACTTCATTTGGTTCAAGGGCCAGTCACGTGCTCTTTCGGGTCGTGACAAAGTTGGTATCAGAGCGCTAGGTTGACCTTGGTTTGAGTCTAAGTTTGACTATGTGGAGCCTAAGGCGTTTTTATATACACGGAACTTAGACTTAGTCGAGGGGGTATTAGACCCGAACTTTCGTCGCGTAAGATGACCCTTGGTTGATGGAATAGGTGACTAAAGTAGAGTGACGTACCGTGGGTATGTTCCGCGGCATACTTACGACACGCCACTCCGCTTAAGGAACCTTAGGATGTACATATTTTCGAGATCAGTGATTCTCTTCATATCCATAATTATACATCCATTTGAGATCCCCGATTCTATTAGTTCATGATCATACCTTCATTGATGTTGTTCCTTCTTATGATCATGTATCCACTCTGGATCTATTGTTCTCTTTCTTGCCATTGATCTGCTCTCTTCGATACTCGATTGAGGTTCCTGTCGCCATGTTTGAGCGCAGTTTGGGCTGCTTCTAGGGTTTCGGTCGGTGCGAGCTCGTCTGGTACGAGGGCCGACCATTGTGTTTTCTGGTGACATGGGAACGTCTCGAGTTAGCATTGGTGACTGTGACCTCTAGTAGAGGCGAGTGCTTGGTTTTGCACCGGATGATCGGGCCATTGTTAGAGCTGCCAGTTGAGAGAGGACTGTTGATGTACAGCATACCTCAGAGATTATGATGTCGCCTACCATGCAGACAGATGGACCAGCTGTTGCTGAGATTGACAGGATTTTGCTTTCGGAGCTTACGAGCTGAGATTGCCGGAGCTTTCAGGAAGATATGAGACAGATGATAGCTAGTCTACCCAATTTGAGAGACGAAGGTGATTCGTCCAATTTATGCGCCGGAGCGGGCCCAGTTGAGTTGAAGATTTCCAGTGTGGAGAGTCTTACTCAGATTTAGAGCAGACCGATTCAGAGATGACCGCCAATGTATCGCCTTTCCTGGATGATTGAGGCGCTATTCGGCATGCAAGCGGATGAGCCAGTTGTTGCTGCAAATGACGAGATATCGCCCAGATGGTTGGAGCTACTGCAGCATGAGTATATACTTAGAGAGATGATAGCGAGTCGCTAGTCACCTGAGGATGAATGACTAGGACAGGTGTTCGTTCGCTTACCCCGATGCGAGGCCATCAGATAGATTGTTTCCAGCTAGAGACGACTTCACACAGGTTCGTTGAGAGTCGATAGAGACGATCGAATGTCAGAAGCCCATTTTCCAAGTTTAAAGTATACGGAAAGACATGCAGGTGATTCTATGGACCCTCTAGAAGAATGAAACCCTAACTCGACTTAATGACCGTGTGAAAGCCTTTGAACCTTAGGGTTTGCGGCAGTTCCGCGGCGCCATTAGTGAGGCTTGGGTTTGCCCTTCTACGGCTGGACCACCGACGCTGTGGCATGTACTCGATACTATTAAATTATACCCATGATGTTGATCTCTTGGGGGAATTAAGGTTCTGACGAGTCGATCGGATGATTCGACATCATTCGGATATCATATGATGGGATGCATTGCTTAGGATACTCAAGATACGAGTTTAGCCGTTGGAGCATAGTCCATGCAGCCACGATGAGGCGAGTCCGAATCAGTCGATATTGAAGCAGAGTGAAGAAAAGAGTTCGCAAGATATTTCGACGAGATGACGTCCCACTCCGCTGACTTCAGAGATGTGATACGCACCCAGAGGCGTTGTATATGGATATATCTTCCAGAAAGAAGCGCGATAAGTATGCAGCCGTTCCGGAATAAGAATTAGCTTCAGCAATGGATGATGACTTCCGAGCAATCCGGAGGAATGAGATTTGAGAGAGAAACCTCGATAGTACCTTCCTGGAGAACGATACGAGAAGACCTAGACCCAGGAGTGGTCATGTTGCGCACACCCAGCAGGCCAGAGTTCGGCATCGTCGACAAGGTAGTTGACCAGGTTCGGATAAAGGAACTTACCCAGATGCGTTGCGAATTGATCAAGGACGGACGAGTTGTGAGTATTCCTCCGATGGTTGGGACGCGTTCCCGAGGACCTGTCCGGCCAGACATATTCTATAGAATGATGAAGCTACAGAGTACGCGATTTCGAGTCCGTGCGAGAGACTTCGAATTGACCATGGCCGGGAAACAGTACAGTGCGTAGATAGTATGGCGTGACGTCATAGTAGACGACGATAGAGACAGGTGGAACAAGAGGTTCGTGCGAGACACTGACGAGCTGTCATTACTTCCCGTCGAGACTAGAGACCCGATATGCTTACAGAGGCGTTGGGATGCGACCAGTTTCCGAGAAAATGTTGTGCTGAGGACGCAGATGTTCATTGAGTGAGAAAAGATTATGCAAGAGTACCAGCCTCCGTACAGTTCGGCATAGGCAAGATCGGAAGAGATCTTGAGCAGGATTCCTTCCAGGACACTGCTGCAATGATATCTGCACCCAGGATCAGATGTGTGATGTGCATTCAGAGAGCCAGAGGCCAACGCCCGTGACATGAAGCTTTATGAGTGGTCGTGAGGATCGACCGAGAGATGACCAGAGAAGTGCCAGAATGGAATCGTCCCCGTTAGCACACCTGACAGGGCTGATGAGCCGATTGATTGTAAGATAGGTAACATGCAGAGAAGATAAGGACCCAGAGACAGAGGACGCCAGACCGTGAGCAAGATGCAAGAAGATATCTTGCGCTGCTAGCATTGGATGCACCGACTCCTTCTCGACCTTGAAGGAGGAACTACCGACGACGGTACTTATGATTTGTGATTTTGTGATTCGATTATCACGTATCCGTCATCTTGGATTTTGGTATTTTGGGCGTTCTATTGCATGATCTAGTTTTGATGACTGAGTTTCATGATATAGTTTTCATGCACCCACTGGATATTTATATTTTGCCCATAAGTTATTACATTCGATGTATTGATTGTGATTTCACGCCTATCTTATACAGTGATTTGATTTACACTTCTAGCATAGTTTTCATGCACCTTTAGTGTTTTGATATACGATATTGGTGCACGCCAGATGCACTAAATCGGGATTCTTCGTGCATGTTACATGCACCTGATTTTTTACTGTCAGGAACACACGTTGCCTACGACAGATGTTTCGTGCACACCAGTTCCACCTAGATGTTGTTTTGTACACCTGTTTGACACATATATGGATTTTGATTCCTTACGCACCAGACGCACAGGATATTCTTATATATGCATTTTGGGGATTGATTTCTAGTAGAGCAGTACATTTTATGATATTCGCTATGTATTGATGTTTTCGGAACCCCGACAAATTGGATTTTTACTGAAATGTTTTAGTATTGGGGGTTTAAATTTAAATTCGGGGACCGAATTTCTTTAAGGGGGGTAGATTGTAACATTTCAAAAAGATCAAAATATTAATTTTGGGAATTTTTATAATTTAATATTATTTTATTGAATATTTTAATATTTTGGTGTTATTAAATACAAATAAATAGGAAAAATATGAGAAAAATTTTGGAAAATTATGGAAAATTCTAAAATAGGGTAAATTAGAGAATTATGCCATTTCTAAGTTTAATTGATTAGTTATATGCTAAATTAGTGCTAATCGCGATTAAAAATCGCTAATCGGTTTTTCTAGCATTTTTGTGCAAAACATGCACATATCACTTTTTCACACTTGTGTTACAATTTTATTGCCATGGTTTGTTTTGGGGTTACTATTTGAGTGAGAAGGGGGTTTAAAGAAAAAGAAAAGAAAAGAGAAAAGAATTGAGTAGTAGGTGAGAGAGAGAGAGAGAGAGGTATGGGCTCATTTGATTTAAACACTTAGCCATTTTCCTCCATCCCTTCACACATCTCTCTCCCTCTTCAGTCCATGGCTGCAGCTGCTGCTTCCTCCCCCTTCCTCCACCTTCAAACCCTCAAATCATCTCTAAAACTACACTAAAACCACACACTCATTTCATTAAATGTGTGCACAATCCCTAGATCTACACATGGAGCTAAAGAAGCAAGGATTTTGGCCACTAGGGGCAACTCAAGAAAATTCTTGAGTTGCCAAATGAGGTATTTACTGAACCATTAGCTTAGTTTTAGCATTTCCTTTACCCCCATGTTATGATTGAACCGATATTGTGTGATTTGGTGACTTGAGGTAAAACCTAGTTAGGGTTGAGAGAAACTTGTGTTGTATTGGGAAATTAAGCTCAATTGAGGTTATATAAACACCTTAGTACATGAATTGAGACCCTAACCTGAAGCCTAAAACCAGAATACGGATTTTAGAAACCGATATCGGAAAATTTGTGAAATCTGTGAAGGTTAATTGGGATCTGCTATCACCCGAGACACTTTAAATTAAAATTGATTGGACAGTGACATGTGCAGGCACCCAGGAAGCTACCACCAAGACCCCAGCCCCTAACTCCCTTACCCGGCCGCCAATTAATCCCAATTGGCCGCAAATTGCGGCCTGGGTCCCACCATTTTGTCTCGTTTTTATGCTGTAGCTCCTACATGTATAGATTAGACCCCTGGTATATATAGATTTGTCTAATTGGACCTAGGGCGAAATCTGGGACATATTTCCTAAGTTGCTGTTTTGGATTCGTGTTTCCGTATTCCGTAATTTTAATTCTGCAATTGTGTATTGTGTTTTGCCTCGACTATTTGGCGTTTATACGACGATATAGAGGATTTATTGATGGTTTTGAAGGCGTGCCATAGGTTCTAACCTATAGGCCTCTTATCGTATCGTTTTGGGTTTCGTGTGCCGTATTAGCTTTGATTTGGTTTTAATGCGCATATACGACACTTTGATGTGTAGGTACCCCATGGAGACTACGGGACGACAAGCAAACGCGTGGTGACATCGAAAGATGGAGACGCAAGGTGAGTAGATTATATCTACAGGGGGAAGTCGGGTGGATGGCGTATAGCACCCCCGCAGTCCGTAGTCGTGATATTTTATATATGTGATAGTTAGGTGTACTATGGATAGTGTAGGGTTCGAAGTGACTAGTGTAGTTCATAGTCGCGAACCCTAGAATAGATTTACACCTACACGCACATCCTTGCATATTCATTATACTTGCACTGTGTTTGATGATATTGGATGACACTAGAGATGAGTCGATGATATTGGGCTTTGTGCCGCGAGATCGGTGATGTGATATGATTCGTATTTGGGATACGACATGTGATTCTTGCGGGCTTGGGATGTGTGTTTACCCCCGCATTCATACTTTGTAGATGGTATCAGTTGTACTGACTTAGATCAGTATCCCAGAGTATGTGTGATGATGATAGTGATACCTGATATTTATTGAGAGGAATGTGATATTGACCCGTACCCAGCTAGTGGGATGCCGTACGACGATTTACCGTACGAGTTTTACATTGATGTTAGATCCGCACTCATGACTTGAGGATGTCACATGATATACTGTATCGTACATGATACTATTGAGGCGGAATCACCGACTATTATATATATATATCGACTCAGATTTAGGTGGTTTCCATACCTCTCCCCGATGGACTTGATACTTAGATCTGTAGTTTGCATAGTAGGTTCTTCACTGTGGTGTTGATTATTTGATTTCCGCATATTCATGCTATTCGCATTTCTTGCATATGTTTATCGCTATATTATCATCATGCTGTTAGGACACCAGCACCATTATCGATGATGAGTATGTTCCACGTACACTATTTGCCGGCTCACACACTTCATCATCGATAATTGCCATGCCACTACACTGTAGTACTGTTCCATTCATGATATGATTCTTGCATAGCATATTGTACACTTATACCTGTACACAAACATAGATGATTCTGACTTGATTAGAGATTTGGGAACCGCAAGATGTTCTTCAAACTGATTCGTTTTAAAAAGAGCGGTTTCCCTCGACATGTGCACATCACTATTCCATGTTGCATGACTTCTGATATGTTTACCTTTCTTTACATGTCGCATACATCATGTTTTGATTATACGCATTGAGATATGTTGTTTCCATGATATTTCTGGATTTGGGAACCATGGGTATTTCAAAAGAGAATATATAATTGTGTTAAAAACCCGGTTACCCTTGATATGATATTTCAGTGCGTCCACCATGTGTTTTCTCGGTGCTGAGAGCGACATGTGAAACCCGATTCGAGGAGGCGGATGAGGCCGATTGCGGGTACATGGTGGACCCGGTATGGTACCCCGGGGCGAGAACGGTTTCGCTATGTAGTAGACGGTGAGCCTGGCAGAGGGACTACTACCTACCGGTGATTGTATTTGAGCTTGGCGGATATCTGGAGGATACCGACCAGAGATGAGAGATGGACATGGGCTGACCCGTACTGCCGGGGCCGAGGCCGATACCGCAGACGGAGCCCCATATGGACGAGGATTTACGTGTCGATGCTAGGCATGGGTTTCATGATGTTTTTCCATGATTTTGTTTATATCCTCATATTGCATACATGATGCTTATTGTCATTGGGTGACGGGTGGACGGGTTCCACGTTTATTGTCATTGGGTGACGGGTGGACGGGTTCCACGTATATACAGACATGGATCATATACAGACTGGATTTACACTGATCATACTTCATTTGTATATGTAACAGGGTATGAGGGCGATGTTATATATACCCTTACACCAATATTAGTGGTATGGGACGCTAATATACGTGTATTGATACTTCATCATTTTTACTTCATGCAGATATACCTTACATCTATGACATGTTATTACCTGAGTACTTGGCACTACATACCTGTTAGATGTTACATTGCCACCTTATCATGCTTCAGACGTACTCTTGTGGGTTATATTATACTGATCGTTTTGACCTAGGATTATGTCTTGCTTTCGGTTTCTGCTTGTGGATATTCTTTATTCACGAGTTGGCAACTCACCCCCGTTGTGCCACAGTTCTTGCAGGTTTTGCCGTACAGGTTTCATTGCGGCATTTCTGGCACATTGCTTCCTTGCGGGTGAATTGCTTTTGGTAGGTGGATTCTTTTGCATCAAGAACCACCATTGTACTTGTATTATTCTTTGTATCTAGAATTTCCATCAACCAAAACTTGTTGATTGTTTCAGACTCAGACTTTAGTGATGTATTATTCGACCTTAGAGTCGCGCTTACTAGTATTGCGGTTTTCATGCTTATTGAGTTCTTTTGGTGTGACCCTCGCATTTCGGCGTTGTATATTATATTGCTTGCGTGGTTGTGACCGTCGTTTGACGAAGTGCTAGCTCCCGCTTGGGGATGCCTTTTATCACTGCATATATTGTTATTCTTGTTGTACCCCATTCGGGGCCAGTTTTTTACAAAAGAGACTCTGCCGAAATTTTTAGAAAAGACTTTACTGTTTTTAAAATGCACATTCGGCTTAGTTATTTAAAAACCTTGACATCAAACATGTTTTCCTTCACTTCTTTAAAAAAACCAGTTTTCTTTATTTACTCTTAAAATGGTTTTAGATTTCTGGGCTTTTGGCTTACTTGGATCAGGTGGAGTCCTATAGACTTCATTTGGTTCAAGGGCCAGTCACGTGCTCTTTCGGGTCGTGACACTTCCCACTCCATATCTCATATGGTGTGGTAGGTACAGATTTAGACGGAACTTGATTCAATAGGTATGCTGCTGTCTCAAGCGCATAACCCCAGAAGGAAATAGGTAACTCAGCTGTACTCATCATTGAGCGCACCATATCTAATAGGGTGCGATTCCTCCGTTCCGATACACCGTTGTGCTGTGGTGTATAAGGAGGAGTAAGCTGAGAGAGAATCCCATTCTCTTTTAGATAATCTAGGAACTCATTGCTTAAGTATTCTCCTCCTCGATCAGATCGAAGAATCTTAATACTTTTGCCCATTTGATTCTCTACTTCGTGCTTATATTCTCTGAATTTCTCAAAAGCTTCAGACTTGTGTTTCATCAGGAACACATGTCCGAATCTTGAGAGATCGTCAGTGAATGTAATGAAGTAGAAAGAACCGTTCCTGGCATGCGTAGACATGGGACCGCATACATCACTATGTACCAGTCCTAAGAGTTCCGTAACTCTTTCTCCGTGTCCACTAAACGGAGCTTTGGTCATTTTTCCTTTGAGACATGAATGGAAAGTATCATAAGATGATAATTCGAACGGATTCAAATATCCATCCTTATGTAACTTAGCCAGTCATGTCGCATTGATATGACCAAGTCTATAATGCCACAAGAAGGATTCGTTCATTTCTAAACTCTTTTGTGTGTGTTTTGTATATTAAGGACTGTATTTTGATTGAGAATGAATATGCCATTATGTAACGAGCCTGATGCAATCAACTTTTGATCTAGGAATATGTTCATAACATTATCCTTTACTACAAAATTATATCCATCTTTACTTAATAAAGAAACTGATATAATGTTGCACATCATGTTCGGTATATAATAGCACTCATTTAGAATCAGTGTATTACGACTTGGCAATACTAGGTGATATTCGCCAACTGTTTTGGCTACAATACTTGCACCATTCCCTACTTGAACGGAATGATCACCTTTTCCCAGTTTTCTACCTTTCCGTAACCCATGTAACAATTTACATATGTGGGATCCTGATCCGGTATCTAATACCCAGGACGTAGGGTGAACTGAGAAACAGTTCTCAATAACTAACACACCTGAAGAAGATGCATCAACATGCATGTTCTTTTGGGCGGCGTAAGAATCCAGATATTCTACTATTCCCTGTTCAGTCTTATAACTCTTATAAGAAAGAACGGGTCCAACGTTCCCCTGATCAGTATAATAAGCGGGTTCAGTCAATACATCCATATTATTATCTTGATTATGGCCTGACATGGTCGCTACCTGGAGAGAGAGAGAAGAAAACACTTTAGCGTATGCTGTTGCAAGATTAGATTGGTTATCATCTTATCTAATCGGGATGTCTCCCACTATTTTTATCAAATCTACCTTCAAACCCTAAAAGGTAAGATTAGCCGGGATTAATTACACCCTACAATTTCGTCAATCTTTCAGCCAGATCAGTGTCGATACTTGAGAGAGGTTCCCCGTGCTTTCGCACGGACCTAATTAAAGTAAACCTCATTTTCCCAGAGGCGTAACCCCGTTAACACTTTTCTAGACACCTACTTGATCGGCTAATTGTCCTGTGTAAAACTCTCTCAGGAGTAACTCTTACTCGCAGTGGGTATCGGGATCCAACTATCTCATAGGAGGTATGCAATCTCATTGCAAATTTCAACACTTGAAATTCCTGATAATATTTTGCCCCTAGCAACTTATGACCTTAACATAGTCAACAAATCACAATTGCTAGCCAAGTTCAACCCGTCATTTCCCGATTGAATTAAACCCACCTGCACGACCCTTAACATAGTCAACAAAGTCGTACAACTACCCTAATCCAATCACATCTCATGTTTTAGCAGATAAGTACTAATTAGCTACCGCACACTACGCCTGAACATAGTCAACAAACGTAGCACGAATACTAACTAGTCTTTATCTGAAATGACGGAGGGCTACGCAGGTTTTTCAGAAAACCCTGAGCGTAATGAACTTGATATCGTCGTAGAATCGAGTGTTTTTGAAAAGGAGTGTTTTTTAGGCTTTTCTAGTTTCGCTAAAGAGGTCACTCCCGGTGAAGGGATCTCGGCTCTTTCCCCATTGAATAAGGTGCAGGGTATATCATATATACCGCTGTGCAAAGCAAGACTATACAAGCTGTCAAAAACTAAACCGTGAGTTTGTAGCATCTGCCAGTTTCGCTAAAGAGGTCACTCCCGGTGAAGGGATCTCGGCTCTTTCCTTATCGAATAAGATGCAGGGTATATCATATATACCGCTATGCAAAGCAAGACTGTAGCTACCCTTTTTATAAAGTTTTGATTCTACAATATCTTTTAGGTTTCTTTTCTTTTTATTAATCTCATTAATAAAAATCCCATCAGCTTATGCTTCCTAAGCATCACAGAAGAAACGAAAGCAGCAATATTTATATATCAGCATATATATATATAGCCTAAGCATTCATCTCAGGCAGTAATATGATCTCATCACAGAACATTGCAGCAGAAGAACATATATGAAATATTGGATATACTAGGATGTCCGTGTTTTCAATATGAGCCGGTATAAAACACGGATTCCACGGTTGCGATGAATAGCCAAACACACATCCCAAGACCCCTATGAGAGCGGAAAGTAACACTGCCAATTCTAGGGTTAGGAGACCAGGTCTCGACTCCACGAGATGGCCTCCCACTGGACCCTAGAACCCGGTTACTTGTGCTCCCCTCCTTGGGTCTACCTAATGCGGAAAAATAAATAATATACACTGGTGACATCAACCTCATCCCGGAAGTGCCCAATAAAATAATATTACATACAAATGAATTTTACATGAATGAAAATAAAAACCCTCATCTCACATAAAACCCCCGGCTATTCAGAACACGATGATCCAATATAACATATCACAGCAACACATAATATCACATATCATCAACGTAAGTAAGTATGCATACACCGATCGTCATTGACGTATAGCAACGAAAACAAGCAATACAACTACATACTACACTTACGGTCACAGAAAAGAAATTGTAAAACTACAATATTTGGAATCCGCAATCACTTTAGATATCGTAAATCCGAAATATCACATACTTCGCATTTCATGCCTAACTATATGAATTCCACATATTGTATCACATTCTAGATAAATAGACAGTATTAAACTTTCCGAACAGATAATCAAATACCCAAAAATTCCTAAATTGCTCAACACTTGAGAGGAGCTCAAATAATCCCAGAAATATGTCACACTACCGATGATCCAACAGTAAAAGGGTCAAGCCAACGCCTCATATGTGGCACGCCGTACTGCCCCAAACCCTAAGGTTTAGAGGCAATTCAAGACGGTCACATAATCGAGTTAAGATTTGTTGTCTTCTAGAGGGTCCACCGTGTTACTTGTACAATTTTTCCGAAAAATTTAAACCCGATAAAAATTCAACACTTGAAAGTTTTTCGTGCCGAGAAAAAATGAGTTAATGATATCCGTTCGAACATTTTAACAGTTTCTAAATATCCGGAAATAATAACGAATTTAAATTTTCCGATCGAATCTACGATTACAAAATAAACACCAGAACACTCAACACTTGAGTCATATAAAAATATCCAGAAATTATCACTAACAGAGACGGTCATAATAGTGTAAAACAAAAAGTCAAACTTTACTGTACGGCCGCGGATCCGCGGCCCAAGCAAGGATTGGCCACGGTTCCGCGACAGTACATACGGTTTAGACTGTCGTTTTTCACTGTTATTCTTATAATTCCCTGCTGTTATTTTTAGGTATTTTTAATTCTGAAAAATCACAGTTTTTAGAAAAAGTCCAGAGAGGGGTTCAAATCGTCGTATCGGAGTTCGTTCGGAGTTTTAACTTCGTAAACACGTCGCCTAATGCTCTAGCTAGGCTCTGATACCACTGTAAGGTTCCTAGGCACTGTTGTGAAGGTTCATAAGGCATCAAACATGCCCGAATAAAATTTTAGACGTGCCGACCAACCCAAAGCCGGGATCTTTGCTAGATTATTAGGGTTTAACATGCAAGTAAACATCTTTAGCACTAAGTGTGAGGGATTACAAGCTTTGTAGTCCGCTCCTTCGCTTTATAAGCACCGAGTAGAAGTCCCTTCGCCGCAATCCACGATCTCCCGGACTCAAGAGAGGCTCTACGACTCGAACGATCCATGCTAGCTTGTAGTGTTCCGCTTCTCCGATGATCTACGTCGAAGTTGCTATAACTCAAGCTCTCTCAGTGTAATGAGGTGAACACCCTAAACTAATGGGCTAGATTAGATGAGAATGATGGAGTAGTATTTATGCTATCTTTTTATATCATTTTCTTGTAGGGTTGCTAGGCACGCGCACAAGGGTCTACGAGGCATCAACCATGCCCGAATAAAAATTTAGCCGTGCCGAACTACCCGAATACGGAACTTTAAACTAGAGATTAGGCGATAACTTGCATGCTAAACAATTTAACACTAAGTGAGAGGGATCACAACCTTTGTAGATCCGGTCCTTCACTTCATTTGCTCCGTGTTGTGGTCCCTTCGCTGCGATCATCGGGATCTGGACTCTCGAGAGGTTCCACGAAGAGAAAGACGCAACCTTTGCTTCTGATCTTCGATACTAAGATGATCTACCTCGAAGTTTCTTTAACACAAGCTAACACTCATGAAATGATGTGAACACCCTCATCTAAATGGCAAGTGAAGATGAGGATGATGAAGTAGGAATTTTGCTCTATTTATTTCTCTTTTTCTCATATTTATTCATCACCTTTGAAAAATCTAGTGAGCTTTTTCATGGAAGAATGAAGGAGGAAGAAGAAGATTAATCATTTGTGATGAATAGGAAAAGGAGATATGATAGAATTATGCAACCATGGTTCACTTAACCAATGTAGAGAATTGACTAGGGTTAGGGTTTTGGGTAATTAAAAGAATGAGTCATTTGTAAATATCTTATACATGACAAAAAGAAAACCTTCTAGAAACATCTAGAAAGTTTAACCCTAATCCGAACCCTAATCAAGTTTAAACTCCACTAAACGAGTTGCATTAGTTATCATATCATGTTACAATATTATATATCACATATATAATATTTACCGTAACAAAAATAAAATAATACAATTAACATATATCGCATATATATCAATGTATTACCCGAGTGAGAAAAAGAATCTTTTAGTGAGCAAATATTAGTTAATGTAATTTAATATATCAAATATATTATTATACATTAAATTATCGAATCAACACTTGATCCGACAATCCGGCTATATCGCATATAACCGACTAATATTTATCCGTACCGATTCACCGAATCAACACTTGATCCGATGACCCGGCTGATATCAAATATCGCGAGAATATAATACGGTATCACATATCGCATTATCCTCGGTCTCGCACATATCACATATGTGCTCCTACTCCGTTTTGCCTGAGTCAAGAAACCTCTGTGTAGGACTCTAAAGAATCGTCAATACGCCGGCAGTAGGTGATGATCATATCAACCACCCACAAGCTGCAAGCGATCAGCTAAACGTAACAGCTACCCAGGTATTGAGCGCTCAGAAGATCAACAAGCAAGCCTGTAACTTCTCCTGTGAATCCAAACAGTAACACTCCCGTACAGTCCGGTCTCGTCGTCTGATATGTCGCATATCTCGCCTAGGGGTGGTAAACGTCAGACCCCAGTAGCTCGATAAGTCGTGTCGATAATAGGTCTATAACAGTTCGAGAAACTACTGATAACACTTACCAGTAAATCTCAGCAACCCTGGCCAGGGATTTCCGGTTATAGCCAATCGAACACAGCACAACATCAACTCCCTATACCGGGAGAGACGAATCCCCTCCTATCGCTCATTGCCTCCATGTGATTCGGGACTGTACCCAAAAGCCACCTTTTTGCACGCCCTCTTGGACGTGGTATGATGGAAATCAAAGCACAGTGGGAATCACACAAGACTCTATGACGATCTCGGGTCAACAGACTACTCTGTACCAGTGTCACCGGAGAACTGCCATCTGACGTATGGTATAATACCATCTGGGAGTTCTCGGCGAGTCCGTCCAGTGTACCCAGTCTCCACTGAGTACCCGTACACCATCCTTGATGTCAAACACCGATGGATATGGGATCATCCATCGCCCATCAGATGGGTCAAGATGCGTATACGCTAGTCTACTCTGGTGTATCGATGCCCTGTCTCGATACACCCTCGACTAGGAACAGTTATAGGATGTACTCATCGACTACCGTGGCCCCACTAGTATGATCTCATCATAGTCCCAGTAGTCGAGTACATATCCTAAGGGCTTTATCAACATGTAATATAGAGACAATCAGAGTACATGTTAAGATAAAGTACAACCAGATAGCATACTATCATGTCGAGCAAGAAAGTCCTCCCTATATATGTCCTAGCATCCACTACAATATACATCGTATGTACAGTAATGGCCTCTAGGGTATACATATAACTAACAATCTCCCACTTGCACTAGGGCCATCTGTTATGGTATCGCATACCCAACAATTAGCTGCGGTTGAAGTATCTCATACTCAACCATCCCGTAAAAGTCTCTACTGGGATAAAGGCCTTTGTGAGTGGATCCGCGCTGTTGTCCTCTGTGTCTACTCTCCTAACCTCGATCTCCCTGGAGATCAACCATCTCCATGATCAGGTGATACTGCCTAAGAATTATATCTGGATTTCTGATGGGACGGTAGTTCCTTGGCATAAGCTACAACTCCATTGTCACACAATGGTAGGAACAAAGTTCATCTTATGAACTTATATATATCCAGACTGCCTCTTTGGTAGTATCCTTGGTAACGATGCATCTTGCCTTTAATCGTCTAGTATGTCACGGTATCTAGCTTGGAACTCTTCCAACATACCGTCCCTCCACTGAGGGTAAAGACAATGCCTGCGACTGACATTCAGTCGTCCTTATCACCCTGGAACCTTTCCAGTGATTTTCCCCAAGATCGATTGATACCATCTCACTACAACTAGTGAGTATCCTAACATCCAATTAGATCTATCTCATAGATCCAAAACCCAGGATCTAGGAGGTATCACTTTGATCCTATATGGAGAATCCTTGTGATAAGCGGAGATTAACCGAGCGTAGCATAGGAAACTCCTTCCCTATCAAGAGTATGTCATCCACGTACTCTACGAGGATCACCACCATACTCTCTACTACCTTTTTGTATATACAAGGTTCATCCACCATTTTGATGAAGTCAAACTCTTTGACTACCACATCAAAACAGATGTTCCAACTCCGCGATGCCTGCTTTATCATATAAAAACATCTTGCTCACGTTTCCGCTGCTCCCAATGTCTATGAAGCCCTCTGGCTGTGTACTTATAGACGCTCTTTTCTAAAACATCATTTAGAAAAGCAGTCATGACACCCAACAGCCAGATATCGTAGTCATGGTATGTAGCCGTGGCAAGTAGGATCTGGATGGACTTAAGCATAGATCCTTGGAAAAGGTTTCAACATAATCCATACCTGGTCTATAATGCAAACCTTTAACAAGTCTAGCTTTGAAAGTCTCAACTTTTCCATGTACACCAAGTAATCTTCTCAAGATATACTTGCTCCTGATGGGGATTTAACCCTTCAGATAAAGCAACCAAAGTCCATACTTTGTTGGTGTATAAGGATTCCATCTCAGATCGATAAGCATCCAGCCATTCTTACAGAGTCCCACTCCTGATGGCCAGGTCGAAACTAGTTGGGTCATCATCTCATGATGCAATCCTTGCTCCCACTGTCATAGAGAAACCGAAGTATCTCTCAGGTGGGTGAGGAACCCTACTAGATCGGCGGAGAGGCTGAGGTTCGTTGGAAACTATTGAATCCTTTGGTTCTACCAAATCATCAGCTGCAGTTTGTATAGCTGGAACATTTCCAGTTCTACATAACAGACCTTGCCTCGAGCTTGTCCGGATTTTACTATCAGACATAGGCCGGACAACCCCAAATCTTAACAAACTTAGGATATAGGCTCTTCCCCTTCTATATCACATATGAAGTGGTAGGCAACTGATTTGATTTGAACCCTATTCAATATGTATGCAACTTCACAAGTGCATATCTCCCTAAAGGAAATAGGATACTCAGTAGTACTCATCATAGAGCACACCATATCACATAAGGTGTTGTTGCTCCGCCCCGATATACCATCGTGCTATGGTGTATACGGAGGAGTAATGCTGAGAGAGAATCTCATTCTCCTTTAGAATAGTCCAGGAATTCCGTGCTCAAGTATTCTCCTCCTTGATCTCATCAAAGGACATAATACTTATACCCGTATTTTGGTTCTCTACTTCTAACTTATATTCTGTGAATATCTCAAAAGGTTCGGACTTGTGTTTCAACAGGAACATATGTCTGAATCTTGAGAGATTATCAGAGAATGTAATGAAGTACAAAGAACCGATCTTGGCATGTGTAGACAGGGGACTTTCATACATCAACATGTATCAATCCCAAGAGTTCACTAACTCTTTCTCTGTTTCCAATAAACAGAGCTGTGGTCATTTTATCTTTGTGACATGACCGGCAAGTTTCATAAGATGTAAATTCAATCAAATTTAAATATGCATCTTAATGTAACTTCAACTGGTCGTGTCGCATTGATATGACCTAGTCTACAATACCTCAAGAAGGATTCGTTCATTTCTGAACTCTTCCTCTTGTGTGTGTTCCGTATACTAAGAACTGTAGTTTGATTTAGAACGTCAATGCTTTTAGATAACGTGCCTGAACCGATCAACTCTTGATATAGGAAATGTTCAAAACATTATCCAACAATACAAAATTATATCCTTTCTTTACTAATAAAAAGACTGATATGATTTTGTATATCAGGTTCGGTATCTAATAACATTCGTTCAGAATCAATGTATTCTGGTAATACAGGGTGACAGTGACCAACAGACTTGGCTGCAACACTTGCACCGTTTTCTGCCTCATGAAACTTATCACCCGTTCTCAGTTCTTTACCTATCTGTAGCCCATGTAACAGATTACATATGCGGGATCCTGATCCGGTATCACATACCCAGGACGTAAAGGATACTGAGAAACAGTTCTCTGTAATGAACACACCCGAAGATGATGCATCAGCATGCACTTTCTTCGTTTGGGCGGCACGGGAAATCTGGTATTCCTCAATTTCCTGCTCTGTCTTATAACAATTATAAGTTGGAGCGGGACCAACGTTCCCCAGCTCAGTATAACAAGCGGGTTCGGTCAATATATCCATTTTATTATCTTGATTAAGTCGTGATATGGTCGCTATCTGGAGAGAGAGAGAAGAAAACACTCAGCGTATGCTCTTGCAAGATTAGATTGGTTATCTAATATATCTAATCAGGATGTCTCCCACTGTTTTAGTCAAATCTTCCTTCAAACCCTAAAAGGAAAGACTAGCCGGGATTAATTACACGCTACAAGTTCGCTAATCTTTCAGCCAGGCCAGTGTCGGTACTTTGAGGGAGGTCCCCCGTGCTTTCGCACGAACCTAATTACAGTAAACCTCGTTTTTCCAGAGGCGTAACCCCGTTAACACCTTTCTAGACACCTACTTGATCGGCTAATTGTAATGTGTAAAACTCTCCCAGGAGTAACTCTTACTCGCAGTGGGTATCGGGATCCAACTATCTTATAGAAGGTATGCAATCTCATTGCAAATTTCAACACTTGAAATTCCCGATAATATTTTGCCCCTAGCGTCCTATGACCTTGACGAATGCCAAACTACTCATAGTCCGCTAGCCAAGTTCAACCCGTACATTTCTTGATTGAATTAAACCCACCCGCACGACCCTTGACGAATGCCAAACAACACCGTACGAATACCCTAATCCAATCGCATCATATGCTAGCAGATAAGCACTAGTTAGCTACCGTACACTACGCCTTGACGAATGCCAAACTACCGCAGAACGAATACTAAGTAGTACTTATCTGAAATGACGGAGGGCTACGACGGGTTTTTAAGAAAACCCTTTGCATAATGAACTTGATATCGTTGTAGAATCGAGTGATTTTAAATGGAGTATTTTTGAGGCTTTTCTAGTTTTGCTAAAGGAGTCATTCCCGGTGAAGGGATCGTCGGTCCTTTCCTCGTCGAATGAGGTGCGGGATATATCATATATATCGCTGTGCAAAGCAGAAACTATAGAAGCAATCAAAAGACAAACCGAGTTTGTAGCATCTGCCAGTTATTGCTAAAGGAGTCACTCCCGGTGAAGGGATCTCGGTCCTTTCCTTATCGAATAAGGTGCTGGATGTTCTACAAGGAACACCGCTATGCAATGCAAGAACTGTAGCTACCATTTTTTATAAACAAGTTTCTACAACATCTTAGGTTTCTTTTATTTTCATTAATCTCATTAATGAAGTCCCATTTTATTATGCTTCACAAGCATCTCTTTTGAAACGAAATCTGCAATATAACATATATCTCATATATATAATATATAAACATTCGTCTCAGGCAGTAATATGATCTCATCACAGAACATTGCAGCAGAAGAACATATATGAAATATTGGATATACTAGGACGTCCGTGTTTTGAATACGAGCCTGTATAAAACACGGATTCCACGGTCGCGATGAATAGCCAAACCCACATCCCTAGACCCCTACGAGAGCGGCAAGTAACTCTGCCAATTCTAGGGTTAGGAGACCCGGTCTCGACTCCTCGAGATGGTCTCCCACTGGACCCTAGAACCCGGTTACTTGTGCTCCCCGCCTTGGGTCTACCTAATGCGGAAAAGTAAATAATATACAACGGTGACATCTTCCGCTACCTGGAAGTGCCCCAATAAAAGAATATTACATACAAATGAATTTTACATGAATGAAAAAGAAAAACTCTCATCTCACATAAAACCCCCGGCTATTCAAACGCGACGATCCAATACAACATATCACAGCAACACATAATATCTCATATCATCAACGTAAGCAAGTATGCGTATCCCGATTGTCGTTGATGTATAGCAACGAAGCCGGCGATACTCCACATACTACGCTTACGGTCACAGAAAAGAAAGTGTAAAACTACAACAGTTGGAATCCGCAACCTCTTTAGACATCGCATGCCTAACCAAATGAATTCCTTAGACATCACATGCCTAACATTTATAAACCCCGCATTTTAGTCTCATTATCGAAAACTCTTTTCAATGTCAAGTCGGGCAATTCAACAAGATTCCCGACGTCCTGATCGAATGCTCGTCGCAAACTTTAGTAGACGGCCGCACCCCCGATACCGTCGACGAAGTGCACCAAGGCGGAACACCGCTACCGGGAGCACCCGAACAGATGCTTTCGGCGACGGGGTTCTCCTACAGTCACTTGGTCGGGGCTACGGAGTGAGGCTGTCTATTAAGTTTACCCGGCGAGTATCCGCGTACACTACGTGATTGCGACGGACTTTTGATCACATCAAAATTCCATAGCAACCGATCAACTGAGACTAAACTACTATGTTTATAATATTCAAATCAGTTATCTCATAACTATTTGTGGATTCCAATTATTGTATCACATTCCAGATAAATAGAAAAAGTTAAACTTTCCGATCGAATCATCAAGCACCCAAAATTTCCCCAATATATCTCAACTCTTGAAATCAGTTTAAAACATCCATTACATGCCACAGTACCAATGGTCCAGCCGTAGAAGGGTCAAGCCAACGCCTCACATGTGGCACGCCGTACTGCCCCAAACCCTAAGGTTCGAAGGGCAGTTCAAGACGGTCACATAATCGAGTTAAGGTTTGTTGTCTTCTAGAGGGTCCATCGAGTTACTTGCACGACTTAGAACATTCTTAAACACGAGAAAAATCCAACTTTTGAAAAATTTTCCGATAAGGGAAAAATTGAGTTATTATATCCGTTCGAACTTTTTAACAGTTTCTAAAAATTATCCGGAAAGCCACATAGACAAAATCTAATACGCCGATCGAAACATCGAATGCCCAAAACAACTCCAGAAAACTCAACAGTAGAATAAACATTAAAAATTCCCAGAGAACTCAGCACTGAATAAAAGAAATTACTGTGCAAAAAGGAGTCAACAATTCAACAGTGTCGCCGCGGAACCGCCCGTGCCACGTGGGCTTTGGCCGCGGTTCCGCGCCGTTATGACGGTGTTAGAGCTTCGTTTTTCACAGTTTTTCATAAAAAACCCTGCTTGTTTTTCTGGATATTTTTAATATTGAAAAATCACAGTTTTGGAAAAATTTCCAGAAAAGGGGTTTGTTCGGGTTTTCCGGGTTCGATCGGACTTCAAACTTCGTCTAGACTTCGCCTAAAGCTCTAGCTTGGCTCTGATACCACTGTAGGGTTGCTAGGCACGCGCACAAGGGTCTACGAGGCATCAACCATGCCCGAATAAAAATTTAGCCGTGCCGAACTACCCGAATACGGAACTTTAAACTAGAGATTAGGCGATAACTTGCATGCTAAACAATTTAACACTAAGTGAGAGGGATCACAACCTTTGTAGATCCGGTCCTTCACTTCATTTGCTCCGTGTTGTGGTCCCTTCGCTGCGATCATCGGGATCCGGACTCTCGAGAGGTTCCACGAAGAGAAAGACGCAACCTTTGCTTCCGATCTTCGATACTAAGATGATCTACCTCGAAGTTTCTTTAACACAAGCTAACACTCATGAAATGATGTGAACACCCTCATCTAAATGGCAAGTGAAGATGAGGATGATGAAGTAGGAATTTTGCTCTATTTATTTCTCTTTTTCTCATATTTATTCATCACCTTTGAAAAATCTAGTGAGCTTTTTCATGGAAGAATGAAGGAGGAAGAAGAAGATTAATCATTTGTGATGAATAGGAAAAGGAGATATGATAGAATTATGCAACCATGGTTCACTTAACCAATGTAGAGAATTGACTAGGGTTAGGGTTTTGGGTAATTAAAAGAATGAGTCATTTGTAAATATCTTACACATGACAAAAAGAAAACCTTCTAGAAACATCTAGAAAGTTTAACCCTAATCCGAACCCTAATCAAGTTTAAACTCCACTAAACGAGTTGCATTAGTTAACATATCATGTTACAATATTATATATCACATATATAATATTTACCGTAACTAAAATAAAATAATACAATTAACATATATCGCATATATATCAATGTATTACCCGAGTGAGAAAAAGAATCTTTTAGTGAGCAAATATTAGTTAATGTAATTTAATATATCAAATATATTATTATACATTAAATTATCGAATCAACACTTGATCCGACAATCCGGCTATATCGCATATAACCGACTAATATTTATCCGTACCGATTCACCGAATCAACACTTGATCCGATGACCCGGCTGATATCAAATATCGCGAGAATATAATACGGTATCACATATCGCATTATCCTCGGTCCCGCACATATCACATATGTGCTCCTACTCCGTTTTGCCTGAGTCAAGAAACCTCTGTGTAGGACTCTAAAGAATCGTCAATACGCCGGCAGTAGGTGATGATCATATCAACCACCCACAAGCTGCAAGCGGTCAGCTAAACGTAACAGCTACCCAGGTATTGAGCGCTCAGAAGATCAACAAGCAAGCCTGTAACTTCTCCTGTGAATCCAAACAGTAACACTCCCGTACAGTCCGGTCTCGTCGTCTGATATGTCGCATATCTCGCCTAGAGGTGGTAAACGTCAGACCCCAGTAGCTCGATAAGTCGTGTCGATAATAGGTCTATAACAGTTCGAGAAACTACTGATAACACTTACCAGTAAATCTCAGCAACCCTGGCCAGGGATTTCCGGTTATAGCCAATCGAACACAGCACAACATCAACTCCCTATACCGGGAGAGACGAATCCCCTCCTATCGCTCATTGCCTCCATGTGATTCGGGACTGTACCCAAAAGCCACCTTTTTGCACGCCCTCTTGGACGTGGTATGATGGAAATCAAAGCACAGTGGGAATCACACAAGACTCTATGACGATCTCGGGTCAACAGACTACTCTGTACCAGTGTCACCGGAGAACTGCCATCTGATGTATGGTATAATACCATCTGGGAGTTCTCGGCGAGTCCGTCCAGTGTACCCAGTCTCCACTGAGCACCCGTACACCATCCTTGATGTCAAACACCGATGGATATGGGATCATCCATCGCCCATCAGATGGGTCAAGATGCGTATACGCTAGTCTACTCTGGTGTATCGATGCCCTGTCTCGATACACCCTCGACTAGGAACAGTTATAGGATGTACTCATCGACTACCGTGGCCCCACTAGTATGATCTCATCATAGTCCCAGTAGTCGAGTACATATCCTAAGGGCTTTATCAACATGTAATATAGAGACAATCAGAGTACATGTTAAGATAAAGTACAACCAGATAGCATACTATCATGTCGAGCAAGAAAGTCCTCCCTATATATGTCCTAGCATCCACTACAATATACATCGTATGTACAGTAATGGCCTCTAGGGCATACATATAACTAACATTTCTCACAAGAAATCATCACAAAAGAAATAATTAGTAAGCTTTCACAAAGCTAAAGAGAGAAGAAGATGAATGAAAAAGAGTTAATCCTTTTGGATGAATAGTAGAAGTGAATATATGATTGATTATGAAACCATGGTCAAGGATGAGAAGCTTAACTTTTGTAGAGAATAAACTAGGGCTAGGGTTTGGTTATGTTTAAAGAATGAGACATAAGATAATATTAACCATAATATCTTACACTTGACAAAAGGAAAGTTTCTAGATGGTGCAAGAAGAAGCTAACCCTAATCAAACCCTAACCTTGCTTAACCTCTACTAAACATGTTCCATTATTAATCATATCATGTTGTAATAATATATATCACATATATATTATATATTTGCAACAAAAGAAAAATAATACAATTAATATATATCGCATATATATCAATGTATTATCCGGTGAGAAAATGAAATAATAAAGCGAGCCAATATTAGATAATGTAATACAATATATCATATATATTATTATACATTAAATCATCGAATCAACACTTGATCCGACAATTCGGCTATATCAAATATAACCGACTAATATATCATGTACCGATTCATCGAATCAACACTTGATCCGATGACCCGGTTCATATCTACATATCGCGAGAATATAGTACGGTATCACATATCGCATTATCCTCGGTCCTGCACATATCACATATGTGCCTCTACTCCGTTTTTCCTGAGCCAAGAAACCTCTGTGTAGGACTCTAAAGAATCGTCAATACGCCGGTAGCAGGTGATGATCATATCAAACACCCAAAAGCTGCAAGCGGTCAGCTAAACGTAACAGCCACCCAGGTATTGATCGATCAGAAGATCAACAAGCTAGCCTGTATTTTCTCTTGTGAATCCAATCAGTAACACTCCCATACAGTCCGGTCTGTTCGTCTGATATGTCGCATATCAAGTCTAAGGGTGGTATACGTCAGACCCCAGTAACCAATAAGTCGTGTCGATGTGAGGCTCATAACGGGTCGAGAAACTACCGGTAACACTTACCAGTAAATCTCTATATCAGCCCTGGCCAGGGACTTTCAGTTATAGCCAATCGAATACAGCACAACATCAACTCCCTATACCGGGAGAGACGAATCCCCTCCTATCGCTCATTGCCTCCATGTGATTCGGGACTGTACCCAAAAGCCACCGTTTTGCACGCCCTCTTGGACGTGGTAAGGTGGAAATCAAAGCACAGTGGGAATCACACAAGACTCCATGACGATCTCGGGTCTACAGACTACCCTGTACCAGTGTCACCAGAGAACTGCCATCTGACGTGTGGTATATCACCATCTGGGAGTTCTCGGCGAGTCCGTCCAGTATACCCAGTCTCCACTGAGCACCCGTACACCATCCTTGATGTCAAACACTGATGGATATGGGATCATCCATCGCTCATCATATGGGTCAAGATGCGTATACGCTAGTCTACTCTGGTGTATCGATGCCCTGTCTCGAAATACCCTCGACTAGGAACATTTATAGGATGTACTCATCGACCACCGTGGCCCCACTAGTATGATCTCATCATAATCTCAGTAGTCGAGTACAGATCCTAAGGGCTTTATCAACATGTGAGAGAAAGACAGTAAACCAATACAAGTCAACATGTTAAGATAAAGTGAAACCAAATAGCATACTATCATGACGAGCAAGAAAGTCCTCTCTGTATATATCCAAGCATCCATCATAATATACATCATATGTATAACAATGGCCTCTAGGGCATATACATAACTAACAGGTATCACATACCATATTATCCTCGGTCCCGCACATATCACATATGTGCTCCTACTCCGTTTTGCCTGAATCAAGAAACCTCTGTGTAGGACTCTAATGAATCGTCAATACGCCGGCAGTAGGTGATGATCATATCAAACACCCACAAGCTGCAAGCGGTCAGCTAAACGTAACAGCCACCCAGGTATTGAACGCTCAGAAGATCAACAAGCAAGCCTGTACATTCTCCTGTGAATCCATTCAGTAACACTCCCTTACAGTCCGGTCTCGTCGTCTGATATGTCTCATATCTCGCCTAGGGGTGGTAAACGTCAGACCCCAGTAACTCGATAAGTCATATCGATTTGAAGTCTATAACAGTTCGAGAAACTACTGATAACTCTTACGAGTAAATCTCGGTAACCCTGGCCAGGGATTTCCGGTTATAGCCAATCGAACACAGTACAACATCAACTCCCTATACCGGGAGAAACGAATCCCCTCCTATCGCTCATTTCCTCCATGTGATTCGGGACTGTACCCAAAAGCCATCTTTTTGCATGCCCTCTTAGACGTGGTATGATGGAAATCAAAGCACAGTGGGAATCACACAAGACTCTATGACGATCTCGGGTCAACAGACTACTCTGTACCAGTGTCACCGGAGAACTGCCATCTGACGTGAGGTATAATACCATCTGGGAGTTCTCGGCGAGTCCGTCTTGTGTACCCAGTCCCTACTGAGCACCCGTACACCATCCTTGATGTCAAACACCGATGGATATGGGATCATCCATCGCCCATCATATGGGTCAAGATGCGTATACGTCTATTCTGGTGTATCGATGCCCTGTCTCGATACACCCTCGACTAGGAACAGTTATACGATGTACTCGTCGACTACCATGGCCCCACTAGTATGATCTCATCATAGTCCCAGTAGTCGAGTACATATCCTAAGGGCTTTATCAACATGTAACATAGAGACAATCAGAGTAAATGTTAAGATAAACTACAACCAGATAGTATACTATCATGTCGAGCAAGAAAGTCCTCCCTATATATGTCCGAGCATCCACTACAATATACATCGTATGTACAGTAATGGCCTCTAGGGCATACATATAACTAACAATCTCCCACTTGCACTAGGGCCATCTGTTGTGGTATCGCATACCCAACAATTAGCTGTGGTTGAAGTATCTCATACTCAACCATCCCATTAAAGTCTCAACTGGGAAAAAGGCCTTTGTGAGTGGATCCGCGCTGTTGTCCTCTGTGTCTACTCTCCTAACCTCGTCTCCCTGGAGATCAACCATCTCCATGATCAGGTGATACTTTCTAAGAATTATATCTGGATTTCTGATGGGACGGTAGTTCCTTGGCAAAAGCCACAACTCTATTGTCACACAGTGGTAGGAACGAAGTTCATCTCATGAACTTATATATCCAGACTGCCTCTTTGGTAGCATCCTTGGTAACGATGTATCTTGCCTTTATATCGTCTAGTAAGTCACGGTATCTATCTTGGAACTCTTCCAACATACCGTCCCTCCACTGAGAGTAAAGACAATGCCTGTGACTGACATTCAGTCGTCCTTATCACTCTGGAACCTTTCCAGTGATTCTCCCCAGGATCGATTGATACTATCTCACTACAACTAGTGAGAATCCTAACATCCAATTAGATCTATCTCATAGATCCAAAACCCAGGATTTAGGAGGTATCACTTTGATCCTATATGGAGAATCCTTGTGATAAGCGGAGATTGACCGAGCGTAGCATAGGAAACTCCTTCCCTATCAAGAGTATGTCATCTACGTACTCTACGAGGATCACCACCATACTCTCTACTACCTTTTTGTATATACAAAGTTCATCTACCATTTTGATGAAGTCAAACTTTTTGACTACCACATCAAAACAGATGTTCCAACTCCGCGATGCCTGTTTTATCACATAAAATATCTTGCACACGTTTCTGCTGCTCCCACTGTCTACGAAGCCCTCTGGCTGTGTACTTATATATGCTTTCTTCTAAAACATCATTTAGAAAACAATCATGACACCCAACCACCAGATATCGTAGTCATGGTATGTAGTCGTGTCAAGTAGGATCTGGATGGACTTAAGCATAGCTTTGAAAGTCTCAACTTTTCCATGTACACCAAGTAATCTTCTCAAGATATACTTGCTCCTGATGGGGATTTAACCCTTCAGATAAAGCAACCAAAGTCCATACTTTGTTGGTGTATAAGGATTCCATCTCAGATCGCTAAGCATCCAGCCATTCTTACAGAGTCCCACTCCTGATGGCCAGCTCGAAACTAGTTTGGTCATCATCTAATGATGCAATCCTCGCTCCCACTGTCATAAAGAAACCGAAGTATCTCTCAGGTGGGTGAGGAACCGTACTAGATCGGCGGAGAGGCTTAGGTTCGTTAAAATCTATTGAATCCTTTGGTTCTACTAAATTATCTGCTGTAGTTTGTATAGCTGGAACCTTTCCAGTTCTACAGAACAGACCTTGCCTCGAGCTTGTCCGGATTTTGCTTTTTAGACATAGGATGGACAACCCCAAATCTTAACAAACTTAAGATATGGGCCCTTCCCTTTCCATATCACATATGAAGTGGTAGGCAACTGATTTGATTTGAACTCTATTCAATAGGTATGCAGCTTCTCAAGTGCATAACTCCCAAAAGGAAATAGGCAACTCAGTAGTACTCATCATAGAGCATACCATATCACATAGGGTGTGATTGCCCTGCCCTGATACACCGACGTGCTGTGGTGTATACGGAGGAGTAATGCTGAGAGAGAATCTCATTCTCCTTTTGAATAGTCCAGAAATACCGTGCTCAAGTATTCTCCTCCCTGATCTTATCAAAGGACATAATACTTATACCCAGTTTTTGGTTCTCTACTTCTAACTTATATTCTGTGAATATCTCAAAAGGTTCGGACTTGTGTTTCAACAGGAACATATGTCTTAATCTTGAGAGATCATCAGAGAATGTAATGAAGTAAAAAGAACCGGTCTTGGCATGTGTAGACAGGAGACCTTCATACATCATCATGTATCAATCCCAAGAGTTCACTAACTCTTTCTCTGTTTCCAATAAACGGAGCTGTGGTCATCTTATCTCTGTGACATGACCGGCAAGTTTCATAAGATGTAAATTTAAACTAATTTAAATATGCATCTAAATATAACTTGGCTAGTCGGGTCGCATTGATATGACCTAGTCTACAATACCTCAAGAAGGATTCGTTCATTTCTGAACTATTCCTCTTGTGTGTGTTTTGTACATTAAGAACTGTAGTTTGATTTAGAACGTCTATGCTTTTAGATAACGTACCTGAACCAATCAACTCTTGATATAGGAAATGTTCAAAACATTATCCAACAATACAAAATCATATCCTTCTTTACTAATAAAGAGACTGATATGATGTTGTATATCAGGTTCGGTATCTAATAACATTTGTTCAGAATCAATGTATTCTGATAATACAGGGTGATGGTGACCAACAGACTTGGCTGCACCATTTGCACCATTTCTGTCTCATGAAACTTATCACCCGTTCTCAGTTCTCTACCTATCTGTAGCCCATGTAACAGATTACATATGCGGGATCCTGATCCGATATCTCATACCCAGGACGTAAAGGATACTGAGAAACAGTTCTCTGTAATGAACACACCCGAAGATGATGCATCAGCATGCACTTTCTTCGTTTGGGCGGCACGGGAAATCTGGTATTCCCTAATTTCCTGCTCTGTCTTATAACAATTATAAGTTGGAGTGGGACCAACGTTCCCCAGCTCAGTATAACAAGCGGGTTCGGTCAATTCATCCGTTTTATTATCTTGATTAAGGCGTGATATGGTCGCTACCTGGAGAGAGAGAGAAGAAAACACTCAGCATATGCTCTTGCAAGATTAGATTGGTTATCTAATATATCTAATCAGGATGTCTCCTACTGTGTTAGTCAAATCTTCCTTCAAACCCTAAAAGGAAAGACTAGCCAGGATTAATTACACGCTACAAATTCGCCAATCTTTCAACCATGCCAGTGTCGGTACTTTGAGGGAGGTTCCCCGTGCTTTCGCACGGACCTAATTAAAGTAAACCTCGTTTTCCCAAAGGGCGTAACCCCGTTGACACCTTTCTAGACACCTACTTGATCGGCTAATTGTAATGTGTAAAACTCTTCCAGGATTAACTCTTACTCGCAGCGGGTATCGGGATCCAACTATCTTATAGAAGGTATGCAATCTCATTGCAAATTTCAACACTTGAAATTCCCGATAATATTTTACCCCAAGCCTCCTATGACCTTGACAAAGGCCAACAAACCATAGGCTGCTATTCAAGTTCAACCCGTCATTTCCTGATTGAATTAAACCCACCCGCACGGCCCTTGACAAAGGCCAACAAGGTCGCACGACTACCCTAATCCAATCTGCATCATATGCATAAGCAGATAAGTACTATTCAGCTACCGCACATTACGCCTTGACGGAGGTCAACAAACGCAGCACGAATACTATGAAGTACTTATCTGAAATAACGGAGGGCTACGACAGGTTTTTAAGAAAACCCTTTGCGTAATGAACTTGATATCGTTGTAGAATCGAGTGATTTTAAATGGAGTGTTTTTTAGGCTTTTCTAGTTTTGCTAAAGGGGTCACTCCCGGTGAAGGGATCGTCGGCCCTTTCCTCATCGAATAAGGTGCGGGATATTTCACAAATATCACTATGCAAAGCAAGAACTATAGAAGTAATCAAAAGACAAACCGAGTTTGTAGCATCTGCTAGTTTCACTAAAGAGGTCACTCCCGGTGAAGGGATCTCGGCTCTTTCCTTATCGAATAAGGTGCTGGATGTTCTATAAGGAACACCGCTATGCAAAGCAAAAACTAGAGCTACCAGTTTTTAAACAAGTTTCTACAACATCTTTAGGTTTCTTTAGTTTCATTAATCTCATTAATGAAGTCCCATTTTATTATGCTTCACAAGCATCACATTTGAAACGAAATCTACAATATAACATATATCTCATATATATAATATAAACATTCGTCTCAGGCAGTAATATGATCTCATCACAGAACATTGCAGCAGAAGAACATATATGAAATATTGGATATACTAGGACATCCGTGTTTTCAATACGAGCCTGTATAAAACACGGATTTCACGGTCGCGATGAATAGCCAAACCCACATCCCTAGACCCCTACGAAAGCGGCAAGCAACATTGCCAATTCTAGGGTTAGGAGACCCGGTCTCGACTCCTCGAGATAGTCTCCTACTGGACCCTAGAACCCGGTTACTTGTGCTCCCCGCCTTGGGTCTACCTAATGCGGAAACGTAAATAATATACAAAGGTGACATCATCCTCAGCCTGGAAGTGCCCCAATAAAAGAATATTACATACAAATGAATTTTACATGAATGAAAATAAAAAAAACTCATCTCACATAAAACCCCCGGCCATTCAAAACGCGACGATCTAATATAACATATCACAGCAATACATAATATCTCATATCATCAATGTAAGCAAGTATGCGTAACCCGATTGTCGTTGATGTATAGCAACGAAACCGGCGATACACCACATATTACGCTTACGGTCACAGAAAAGAAAGTGTAAAACTACAACAGTTGGAATCCGCAACCTTCTTAGACATCGCATGCCTAACCAAATGAATTCCTTAGATATCGCATGCTTAACAATTATAAACCCCGCATTTTAGTCTCATTATTGAAAACTCTTTTCAATATCAAGTCGGGCAATTCAACAAGATTCCCGACTGTTAGTGTGTGTTGCATGCTCCCACAACTCTTGTGGCGCGGCGGAAGCGGTGAACGAAAATTTTCTTGGCATACAACACGCACTTAACCGAAGATCTTGTCTAAACCACAACTAGTAAACCCTAACTAGAGATCTTATCTACTATGTTAGGGATTATACCTTGATGATACGGTCCTTCGGGTCTTCTCTTGGATGCAACTCCTTTGCTCCTTTCTCCTCTTTTGGTGAACTCCTTGGCTCCTTTAGATGTTGCCGACGTTTTCGATCTCCGGCCACCGAAGACCTAGATGATCCACCCGAGAGTTTTCGTGCAAGCTAGAAACTCTTCTCAAGAGTTTAACCTAGAGACCAAATTTGCTAGAAGAGGTCACTTGGATGATGTAGAGATAAGTATATTGGATTAACTTGAAATCCTAAGCTTTGGATTCACATCTCATGTGAGGGTTTAAGCTAGGAAGAATGATAACCATCATTTTCTTTCTTTCTTCTTATACACTTGTTATGATACACTTATCATAATTTTGTGTAGGATTGGAATGCTATGATTTCACATCTCATGTGAAGGTATTTATAAGAAGAAAGAGGAGGAGAGAATAAGTGTATTTCATGATTAAAAAGTTTAAGCATGATGAAAAAGAAAATAGCACTAACTAAAGCATGTATTATGAAAGAAGTATCATGCTTTAATAGTACCTCCACTACAACAACCTCATTATCATGCTTATACCTTTTAATTTACACCTCACTAATTTATTTTCACAAAATAAATGATGTCATAATTATGTCATTATGAGGTGGCACCTTCTAGAAGGTATTCTTGTAACAATTACAAAAATACCCCTCCTCCGTATACTGTATACCGTATACTGCATACACGCATCCGAATTCCGAAAAATACAGATACAATTAATCCAATAATATAATACCGGTATCCGGCCGGTTTTATTCTTCCGATTATTATTCCTGTAACAATTACACGAACATAATCGAAAACCTGCCGCAACACCTTACGGCTGCCGTAACAACTTACGGTCTCTATATCTTTTGCCTGAACGAGAGAACCCTCTGTGTGGGACTCTAAAGACTCGTCAGTACGGTGGCAATGGGTTTAACCACAAGCACGTCAGCGACACTAGCTGTGCGTAACGGCTACCCAGGTACATGACGAAAAAGGTGGCCGACGAGCGAACTCATCACAACCCTTACGAGCCTGTAAGCAACACTTACCGTACAGTCCGGTCTCTTCGTCTGATACGTCGCATATGAAGTCTAGGGGTGGTAAATGTCAGACCCCAGTAACTTTATAAGTCATGTTGATTTGTGGTTCATAACAGTTCGAGGAACTACTGATAACACTTATCAGTAAACCTCGAGAACCCTGGCCAGGGATTTAGGTGTTATAGCCGATCAAACATAACGCGACATCAACTCCCTATACCGGGAGAGACGAAACCCATCCTATCGCTCACTGTCTCCATATGATTCGGGACTGTACCCAAAATCCACCTGTTTGCAAGACTCAATAGAGCCGTGGTAGGGAGGAAATTAAAGTACAGTGGGAATCACACAAGACTTTATGACGATCTCGGGTCTACAGACTAACATGTACAAGTGTCGCTAGAGAACTGCTATCTGACAATAGGTATATATACCATCTAGGAGTTCTCAGCGAGTCCTGTTCGGTGTACCCATTCTCCAATGAGCACCTGTGTACAATCTTTGATGTCAAACATCAATGGTTGTGGAATCAACCATCGCCCCCAGGGTCAAGAAACGTACACACTAGTCTAATCTGGTAATACCGATGCCCTGTCTCGATATACCCTCGACTAGGAACTATTGAAGGATATGCTTGTAGACTGCCCAGGTCCCACCAGTATGATCTCATCATAATCCTGGTAGTCAAGCATAGTCCTAAGGGCTTCATCAACACATCACATGTTATGATAAAGATAAACCAGATAGCATACTATCATTTCGAGCAAAGATTGTTTCTGTACATATACATGCCTAGTATCCTATACAATACAGGCCTCTAGGGCATACATATCCAACAATCTCCCACTTGCACTAAGGCCTGTAATTAATGCAATAAGTACCGGCTAGAACCAGTTTCCGGCGTACCGCATGCCCAACAGCTCAAACAGTTTCTCAAACTGTACTTGAGGGATAGCCTTAGTGAATGGATCTGCTGTGTTGTCTTTCGTGTCTACTTTCCGTACCTCGATGTCCTGGCGATCCACTATCTCCCTGATGAGGTGATACCGCCTCAAGATATGTCTGGATTTCTGATGGGACCTCGGTTCCTTTGCCAAAGCCATGGCTCCATTGTTATCGCAATACAGAGGTATTGGATTAGCAATGGATGGAACCACTTGAAGTTCTGAAATGAACTCCCTCATCCAGACCGCTTCTTTTGCGGCATCATTAGCAGCAATACACTCAGCTTCCATCGTGGAGTCAGCGACGATATCTTGTTTGGAACTCTTCCAACATACCGCCCCTCCATTTAGAGTAAATACAAACCCTGAGATGGACTTATTATCATCCTTGTCACTCTGGAAGCTGGAGTCGGTAAAGCCCTCCATTTGGAGATTTCCGTTACCATACACCAAGAACATTTCTTTAGTTCTTCTCAAGTACTTTAGAATGTTCTTCACAGCAGTCCAGTGTTTCTCCCCTGGGTTGGATTGATACCTGCTTACTGCACTTAGTGCATAAGCTACATCTGGGCGAGTACATAACATCGCATACATTATAGATCCTACTGCCGAAGCATAGGGTATAATGCTCATGCGAGCCCTCTCCTCATCAGTCTTTGGAGACATCTCTTTGGAGAGTGTGATCCCGTGACAAGCGGGTAAATTACCCCTCTTGGAATCTTCCATACTAAACCTCTTTAGTATGGTGTCAATGTATCTCGATTGGGACAATCCTAATAATTTCTTAGATCTATCTCTATAGATCTTAATCCCCAGAATGTACGAGGCATCGCCCAGGTCTTTCATGGAGAACCTCTGCGATAAGAATAGTTTGACCGATTGTAGCATAGGAATATCATTTCCTATCAAGAGAATATCATCCACGTACAATACGAGGAATGTAACAGTACTCTCTACAATTCTTTTATAAATACATGGTTCATCCACATTTTTGATAAAACCAAACTCTTTGATTGTATCATCAAAGCAGATGTTCTAACTCCGTGATGCTTGCTTTAATCCATAGATGGATTTAAGCAGCCTGCATGCTTTTCCGCTTCTCCCACTATCAATGAAGCCCTCTGGCTGATCCATAAAAACGCATTCTTCTAAATCACCATTTAGAAATGCCGTTTTAACATCCATCTGCCAGATCTCATAATCATAGTAAGCAGCTATAGCAAGCAAGATCCGAATGGATTTGAGCATCGCGACTGGTGAAAAAGTTTCATCATAGTCCAAGCCCGTTCTTTGACGAAATCCTTTTGCTACCAGCCTAGCTTTATAGGTCTCCACCTGACCATCCACACCAATCTTTCTTTTAAAGATCCATTTGCACCCTATGGGTTTTACTCCAGAAGGTGCAGCCTCCAAAGTCTATACTTTGTTGGTGTGCATGGATTCCATTTCGGATCTCATGGCATCCAACCATTTCACTGAGTCACCACTCTTGATAGCTTGCTGAAAACTAGTAGGGTCATCATCATCCATGATGCAATCTTCTCTATCGCCGTCAATTAGAAAACCGTAGTATCTATCAGGTGGGCGAGAAGTCCTACTAGATCTACGGAGTGGCTGAGGTATGTCAGGTTCTATTGAAACCTCAGGTTCAATCAAATCATCGATAATGGTTTGTGCATCTGGAACTTCTTCCAGTTCTACCGCATTGCCAACAGTATCATTTGTAAAAAATTCATTTTCTAAAAATATGGCATACTGAGAAACAAACACGCTTTGTTCCTCCTTGTGATAGAATAGATATCCATACGAGTATTTTGGATATCCCACAAATTTACACAAAACCGATCGTGTCTCAAGTTTGTCTGGATTCTGCTTTTTCACATAAGCCGGACAACCCCATACCTTAACTCTTTTAAGAGATGGTCTCTTCCCATACCATATCTCATATGGAGTGGTAGACACAGTTTTGGTCGTGTCACGACCCGAAAGAGCACGTGACTGGCCCTCGAACCATATGAAATCTATAGGACTCCATCTGATCCAAGTAAGCCAAAGCCCAGAAATCTAAAACCATTTTAAGAGTAAGTGAAGAAAACTGGTTTAAAGAAGTGAAGGAAAATATGTTTGAAGTCGAGGTTTTTAAATAACTAAGCCGAAGGTGCATTTTTAAAAGGTAAAGTCTTTTCTAAAAATTTCGGCAGAGTTTCTTTTGTAAATACAGGCCCCGAACGGGATACAACAAGCATAACATATATACAATGATAAAAGGCATCCCCAAGCGGGAGCTAGCTCTTCGTCAATTGACGGTCACAACCACACATGCAATATAGTATACAACGCCGAAAGGCGAGGATCGATCCAAAAGAAACACAGTAAGCATGAAAACCGCAATACTACTAAGCGCGACTCTAAGGCCAAATAAAACATCACTAAAGTCTGAGTCTGAAACAATAAACAAATTTGGTTGATGGAAATTTTAGATACAAAGAATAATATAAGTACAATGGTGGTTTTGATGCAAAAGGAACCACCTACCAAATGCAATTCACCCGCAAGGAAGCAATGTGCCAGAAATGCCGCAAAGGAACCTGTACGGCAAAACCTGCAAGAACTGTGGATCAACGGGGGTGAGTTGCCAACTCGTGAATAGAGAATAACTACAAGCAGAAACCGAACGCAAGACATAAGCCTAGGTCAAAACGATCAGTACAAAATCCTCAATATAAAACATGCAGCCTATAACAAGGCTAGGGTAAATATCTAACCCGAGTGTAATCACCTGTGCCTGTGTCAGTGCCTCAAGTAGCAATATAACATAAGAATGAGGTATGAATGCATGAGAACATAATACATGTAAATGAAGAAATTGTTTTCATACTTTAGTGAGATTTCCTTTGTATTTTTAAAATGAGGTATCATAATGAAATCAGCATAAAACAGTGCCTAACATCGGCACAAAACGTAATCCAAATATCCCGATATCTCTGTATCCCAATCACAAAATCTAGGGCGCCGTCAGTCCAGACCGGCCCCCACCATCAATCTCAAGACCACGACGGTATCCTCCGGATATCCGACGAGTCAGGTAAAATCACCGGTCGGTAGTGCTCCCCTGCCAGGCTCAACGTCATCACCACATTCATCTTGCCCCAGGGTACCGCACCGGGTCCACCATGTACCCGAAACGGTTCATCCGTCTCCTCGAATCGGGTTTCCAAATCCATCAGCAAACTCATGGTGGACGACTCATACATCATGGGAAAACCGCATTTTTTATTTTAAAAGAGAGAAAATGTTTATCTGTGTTTTTGCGGTTTTCCTCCAAATCCAGAAATTCTCACGGAAATCCAAATCCAAAACCTCAGTAACACGTAAAATAGTAAATATATGCATGAGAATCCATGAATGCGGCATAACAATGAATATCAGTATGCATGAAGTAGCAGGTAATAACTACAATGTCTAAACTATTAGCTAATAGGTTATGTCAAGCAATAGTATTTTCTAAGGTGTACGTGACATGGCAATTACCGATGAAGATGTGTGTGAGCCGGCAAGTAAGTGTACGTGGTACATACGCAACATCGGTAATGGTGCTGGTGTCCTAACAGCATGATATCAATAATGGAGTATGAAACATAATATAAGAATGCGATGCAAAGCGAACCACAAAAAAAGTGGGAGCTGAATCTAGACGCAACTATAACTAATCTGCATTAATCTAATATAAGTCCTACAAATGGTGCCTTTTGAAATATCACGAATCATGGGGTTTTGAAAATAGGGGCTACGGTGTTTTTATGAAAAGATACGCCTTTTGAAATATCCGTAGATCTCTTGACCTGTCTTTTAAAATACCCACGACCCGCTAGTTTTGAAATAGGTAGGAGTCCAATCTAATCTAACAACTACACTAAACTATACAGCTGAACTAACAAGCTGAGCTACAGGTAAGGAAACCTCCTAACATCTGAGTCGATATATATATAGATATAATAGTCGGTGATTCCGCCTCAATAGTATCGCGTACGATACAGTATATCATATGACATCCTCAAGTCATGAGTGCGGATCTATCATCAATGTAAAGCTCATACGGTAAATCGTCGTACGGCATCCCAATAGCTGGGTACGGGTCAATATCACACTATCTCATCACACTTCAGGTATCACTATCAACATATCATATAATCTGGGGTACTATTCTATGTCTAGTATAAATCGATACCATCAATAAAGTATGCATGCGGGGGTAAACACACATCCCAAGCCCGCAAGAATCACATTTCGTATCCCAAATACGAATCATATCACATCACCGATCTCGCGGCACAAAGCCCAATATCATTGACTCATCTCCAAAGTCATCCAATATCATCAACACAGTGCCAGTATAAGTAATATGCAAGGGTGTGCGTGTAGGTGTAATTCTATTCTAGGGTTCGCGACTATGAACTACACTAGTCACTTCTAACCCTACACTATCCATAATACACCTAACTATCATATATAATAACAACTACGGACTGCGGGGGTGCTATACGCCATCCACCCGACTTCCCCCAGTAGATATAATCTACTCACCTAGCGTCTTCATTTGTGGACGTCGCCACGCGCTTGCTTGTCGTCCCGAAGTCTTCATGGGGTACCTACACATCAAAATATCGTATATGCGCATTAAAACCAAATCAAAGCTAAAACGGCACATGAAATCCAAAATAATACGATAAGAGGCCTATAGGTTAAAACCCATGGCACGCCTTCAAAACCATCAACACATCCTCTATATCGTCGTATAAACGCCAAATAGTCGAGGCAAAACACAATCCACAATTGCAGAATTAAAAATACGGGATACGGAAACATGAATCTAAAACAGCAACTTAGGAAATATGTCCCAGATTTTACCCTAGGTCACTTTATACAAATCTATATATACCAGGGGTCTAACATGAACATGTAGGAGCTACAGAACCAATACGAGCCAAAATGGTGGGACCCAGGCCGCAATTTGCGGCCAATGGGGATAAATTGGCGGCCGGGAAGAAGAAGTGGGAGCTGGGGTCTTGGGGTTAGCTTCCTGGGTGCCTGCACGTGTCACTGTCCAATCAATTTTAATTTAGGGTGTCTCGGGTGATAGCAGATTCAATATACCCTTCACAGATTTCATAAATTCCCCGATATCGGTTTCTAAAATCCGTATTATGGTTTAAACTTCAGGTTTTGGGTTTCCAATTCATACACTAGGGTGATGGTATAACCTCTACTGACCTCAATTCCATATTACAACCCATAAATCATCACAACCCTAACTAGGTTGTCCACAAGTCCACAATATCACACAATATCGATTCGATCTTAATATGAGGGTAAAGGAAATGCATAAACTAAGTTTAAGGTCCAGAAAATACCTCATTTGGCAACTCAAGAATTTTCTTGAGTTGCCCCTAGTGGCCAAAATCCTTGCTTCTTTAGCACCAAGTGTAGATCTAGGGATTGTGCACACATTTAATGAAATGGAGATTGGGTTTTGGGGTTGTTTTAGAGGTGTTTTGGAGCTTGAAGAGGGGAGGGAAAGGAGGTGCAGGAGCAGCAGCAGGAGAAGGGAGAAGAGAGAGGGAAATGAGGGGAGAAATGGTTAAGTCCTTAGTCAATGAAGCCCATACCTCTCTCTCTCACCAACTACCCATTTCTTTATTCTTTTCCTTTTCTTTTTCCTTTTAAAACCCTTCTCACTCAAATAGTAAACCCAAATGAAAAGCATGGCAAGAAAATGCACAAGTGTGAAAAAGTGATATGTGCATGTGTTGCACAAAAAGCTAAAAACCGATTAGCGATTTTTAATCGCGATTAGCACTAAATTAGTGTCAAATTAATCACAAAAACTTTAAAATGTCATAATTCTCTAATTTACCCTATTTTAGAATTTTCCAAAATTTTCCAAAATTTTCCCCATTTATTTGTATTTAATAATTCCAAAATATTAAAATATTCAATAAAATAATATTAAATTATAAAAATTCCCAAAATTAACATTTTATCTTTTTTGAAATGTTACAGGTCGGAACCCTATTCAATAGATAAATCGCAGTCTCCAATGCGTGCCCCCAAAATGATATTGGTAACTCAGCATCACTCATCATAGATCGTACCATATTTAATAATGTGCGATTCCTCCTTTCCGATACACCGTTGTGCTGTGGTGTATACGGAGGAGTGAGCTGAGAGAGAATCCCATTCTCTTTTAGGAAATCTAGAAACTCTGAGCTTAGATACTCACCTCCACGATCCGATCGAAGTTTCTCGATACTTAAGCCTGTTTGTTTTTCTACTTCAGATTTATACTCCTTGAACTTTTCAAAGGCTTCGGACTTATGTTTCAACAAGAACACGTGCCCGAATCTCGATAAATCATCAGTGAAGGTTATGAAGTATGAAAAACCACCTCCAGCATGTGTAGACATTGGTCCACACACATCACTATGTATGAGGCCTAAGAGTTCAGTAGCTCTCTCTCCGTGTCCAGTAAACGGAGTTTTGGTCATTTTACCTTTGATGCAAGACTGGAAAGTCGCATAAGATTTATATTCAAACGAGTTTAAATATCCATCTTTATGTAGCTTGGTTAGTCTTGTTTCATTAATATGACCAAGTCTACAATGCCAAATGAAAGCTTCATTTATGTCTGAAACCTTTCTTTTGTTTCCGTGTTGTATATAAAAAATTGTATGCTGATTTAGGATGTATATCCCGTTATTTAATGTTCCATACCCAATCAACTCTTGATTAAGGTTAATGTTCATAACATTAGATTGCAATACAAAATTATATCCAGCATTGTCCAACAACGATACAGATATAATATTACATAACATCGAAGGTACAAAATAACATGGGTTCAAAATCAATATAGAACCCGACAGCAAACCAAGATGATACTCTCCCACTGCAGTAGCATGTACAGAGGAACCATTCCCAACCCGGAGAGTGTGATCACCTTTCTTCAACGACCTGCTATTTCTCAGCCCCTGCAGACAATTGCAGATGTGAGATCCTGATCCAGTATCTAATACCCAGGAAGCAGAGTTAATTGAAAAACAGTTTTCTGTTACAAACACACCTGAAGTGGAAGCGTCACCATGCTTCTTCTTCTGGAGGTCGGCCAAGTATTTAACACAGTTTCTCTTCCAGTGCCCAGTCTTGTGGCAGTGGAAACATTCCCCACGACCTGTCGCAGCAGCCCCTTTCTTGTCCCTTCCCGATGCATTTTTCACTCTGCCTCTCTGCTTGATGGGATTCTTCTTCTTCTTCTTTCCCTTGGCCTTGGCTTTCGGGATGGAGGAAGAAGATGGCCCAGCAATAAGAGCGGGAGTTTTCGCTACCTTTAGCGTGCTCTCTGCACTCCTCAACATATTGAGGAGTTCTGGTAAAGACTTCTCCATTTTGTGCATGTTTAAGTTTACAATGAATTGAGCAAAGGCAGGGGAAAGGACTATAGAACAATATCAACATACTGCTCGTTCTCCATGATCCAACCCAGGTCCTTAAGTTCTTCGATAAGTCCAATCATCTTCAATACATGGTCACCTACAGACGTACCAGCAGCCATCCGCACCAGCAGCCATCCGCATCTGAAACAACTTTCGAGATGCCTCGTATCGGAGAGTACGAGATTGCTCTCCATACAACTCCTCTGTATGGAGAAAGATGGATTGGACATCCATCTTCTCGTGCTGCTTCTGATGTTCATTGTTCATAGAAGCTAGCGCGAAGCACTTGGCTGTTGCGCAGTCTGTATCCCATTTCTTGCGGATTTCTTTATCCGCAACTGAAGAATCAGGGCCTGGGCTAGGAGGGGCTGGAGTAGTCAGGACGTATCCGACCTTATCATATGTCAGGGCAATATTCACGTTCCTTAGCCAATCTTTGTAACTCGGTCCAGTGAGTTTGTTTTTGTCTAATAAAAGTTTAAGTCCCGACATCGGTATCTGCTATTAGGAGATAGAAAAGAAGTCATTCAGCGATTTCTCTTGCATAATTAGATTGGTTATTAATCTTATCTAATTGTTGTCTCCCACTACTTTTTATCAAATTTTCCTTCAAACCTAAAAAGAAAACTAGCCAGGATAAATTGCAATCTACAAGTTCGCTAACTGAAAAGTGCAAAATTCTCCCGGGAGTAACTTTTACTCACAGTGGGATCGGGATCCAACTATTATATAGAAGGTATGCAATCTCATTGCAAATTTCAACTCTTGAAATTCCCGATATGATTTTTACCCCTAGTGACTTATGACCTTAACTATAGTCAACAAATCATAAGTACTAGTCAAGTTCAACCCGCCATTTCGTGATTGATTTAGACCCACCCACATGACCCTTAACTATGGTCAACAAAGTCATGAGAATGCCCTAATCGATCGCATCAAATGCTTTGTAAGAATTCACCACTTAGCTACCGTACACCACGCCTTAACTATGGTCAACAAACGTGGCACGAATACTAAGTACTCTGCTTCCTAAAATGGCGGAGGGCAATGGATGGTTTTTATGAAAACCTTTAACGTTTTGAACATGATATCGTTGTAGAATCGAGTGGGAAGGAGTGGTTTAAGCTCCAGTTTTAAAAATCGAATGGTTTTGTAGTATCTTTCTAATTTTGCTAAAGAGGTTACTCCCGGTGAAGGGATCTCGGCTCTTTCCTTATCGAATAAGGTGCTGGATATGAAAATACCACGATGCAAAGCAAAGTTAGATCAACTATAAAATCAAATCGAGTTCTTTGTAAAATTTTCCAGTTTCGCTAAAGGGGTCACTCCCGGTGAAGGGATCTCGGCCCTTTCCTCATCGAATGAGGTGCAGGATATTCAAGAATACCGCTATGCAAAACAAAAGCTAGAGTTACCCCTTTTTTTTAAAAAAAATTTGATTCTACAACATCTTTAGGTTTCTTTCTCTTATCATTAATCACATTAATGTTGTCCCATCATTTACGTTTCCTAAATATCACAGAAAAGAAACGGAAAAATAGAACGTACGCTTATGCCATCCGCATTCGTCACTGGGTCCCGTCATGTACCGTTAGGTTACTTAACTAACGGCAGAGCGGGGGCTGGACTAGTGCGGGTGCAAAACATAAGCAACGTTTATTATATATCTCATATATAAATATAACCATTTCAGATCACAGATGAATTCATTGGATATACTAGGAATTCTGTATTTTATTCAAGCCCTTAATGAAAAACGGATTCCACGGTCGTGATGAATAGCCAACCCCCCCCCCCTTTAGACCCCTACGGGTGCGGCAAACTACCCGCCAAATTCCCGAAGTGTAGCAACCTTCCTCAACAATTGAGTAGTCCACTCGGCACTTCGAAAACCCGATAGTTTGTGCACCCCACCTTGGGTCTATCCTAGGAGCAAAAACAGTAAAAAGAAATTATACAACGGTGGCTACAACCTCATCCCGGATGTACCCCGTAAAACAATATTATATGGCTTTTTACAAATTACATGGAATGAAAGAAAAGGAAAAGCGCTCTTCTCACACCCCCCGGCCATTCATCACGACGATCCAACACTTTCATATACACATACCATCTCATGATATCCATATGTGCAACCCCCACTAATCGTCATATAGCAATTAGCGGACGTTTCAAACACATATAACAAAAATGAAAACCCGATTAGCCAAACACTATTAGAATTTCGATCGATAATTTTAAACCATGCCAACACTTGACATGTCCCTGTACAAACACCTTTGTAAAATTCTACATATCCCCAAAACCCTAATTCTTCAATATAAGATCACTGTAGAAAACTGAGTCGACGCGGCCTCAACTCGGCGGCGGATCCGCGGCCAAACCATGGGTTTGGCCGCGGATCCGCGGCGCTTTAGTCGAGTTAGGACTCTGAATTTCTACAGTGTTCTTAGAAAACCCTGTTTGTATTTTTAAGACATGTCAAATTAATTTTGGAACACTTTCAAAAACTGACAGCAACAAGGGCAGAATACGAGTTTTCGGGAGAAAAAACTGTCGATCGAGCTTCTAACTTTTGGCTAACATCTAATTGTGGTTTAGTTAGGCTCTGATACCATGTTAGTGTGTGTTGCATGCTCCCACAACTCTTGTGGCGCGGCGGAAGCGGTGAACGAAAATTTTCTTGGCATACAACACGCACTTAACCGAAGATCTTATCTAAACCACAACTAGTAAACCCTAACTAGAGATCTTATCTACTATGTTAGGGATTATACCTTGATGATACGGTCCTTCGGGTCTTCTCTTGGATGCAACTCCTTTGCTCCTTTCTCCTCTTTTGGTGAACTCCTTGGCTCCTTTAGATGTTGCCGACGTTTTCGATCTCCGGCCACCGAAGACCTAGATGATCCACCCGAGAGTTTTCGTGCAAGCTAGAAACTCTTCTCAAGAGTTTAACCTAGAGACCAAATTTGCTAGAAGAGGTCACTTGGATGATGTAGAGATAAGTATATTGGATTAACTTGAAATCCTAAGCTTTGGATTCACATCTCATGTGAGGGTTTAAGCTAGGAAGAATGATAATCATCATTTTCTTTCTTTCTTCTTATACACTTGTTATGATACACTTATCATAATTTTGTGTAGGATTGGAATGCTATGATTTCACATCTCATGTGAAGGTATTTATAAGAAGAAGGAGGAGGAGAGAATAAGTGCATTTCATGATTAAAAAGTTTAAGCATGATGAAAAAGAAAATAGCACTAACTAAAGCATGTATTATGAAAGAAGTATCATGCTTTAATAGTACCTCCACTACAACAACCTCATTATCATGCTTATACCTTTTAATTTACACCTCACTAATTTATTTTCACAAAATAAATGATGTCATAATTATGTCATTATGAGGTGGCACCTTCTAGAAGGTATTCTTGTAACAATTAAAAAAATACCCCTCCTCCGTATACTGTATACCGTATACTGCATACACGCATCCGAATTCCGAAAAATACGAATACAATTAATCCAATAATATAATACCGGTATCCGGCCGGTTTTATTCTTCCGATTATTATTCCTGTAACAATTACACGAACATAATCGAAAACCTGCCGCAACACCTTACGGCTGCCGTAACAACTTACGGTCTCTATATCTTTTGCCTGAACGAAAGAACCCTCTGTGTGGGACTCTAAAGACTCGTCAGTACGCTGGCAATGGGTTTAACCACAAGCACGTCAGCGGCACTAGCTGTGCGTAACGGCTACCCAGGTACATGACAAAAAAGGTGGCCGACGAGCGAACTCATCACAACCCTTACGAGCCTGTAAGTAATACTTACCGTACAGTCCGGTCTCTTCGTCTGATACGTCGCATATGAAGTCTAGGAGTGGTAAATGTCAGACCCCAGTAACTTTATAAGTTATGTTGATTTGTGGCTCATAACAGTTCGAGGAACTACTGATAACACTTATCAGTAAACCTCGAGAACCCTGGCCAGGGATTTAGGTGTTATAGCCAATCAAACATAGCGCGACATCAACTCCCTATACCGGGAGAGACGAAACCCCTCCTATCGCTCACTGTCTCCATATGATTTGGGACTGTACCCAAAATCCACCTGTTTGCACGACTCAATAGAGCCGTGGTAGGGAGGAAATTAAAGTACAGTGGGAATCACACAAGACTCTATGACGATCTCGGGTCTACAGACTAACATGTACAAGTGTCGCTAGAGAACTGCTATCTGACAATAGGTATATATACCATCTAGGAGTTCTCAGCGAGTCCTGTTCGGTGTACCCATTCTCTAATGAGCACCTGTGTACAATCTTTGATGTCAAACATCAATGGTTGTGGAATCAACCATCGTCCCCAGGGTCAAGAAACGTACACACTAGTCTAATCTGGTAATACCGATGCCCTGTCTCGATATACCCTCGACTAGGAACTATTGAAGGATATGCTTGTAGACTGCCCAGGTCCCACCAGTATGATCTCATCATAATCCTGGTAGTCAAGCATAGTCCTAAGGGCTTCATCAACACATCACATGTTATGATAAAGATAAACCAGATAGCATACTATCATTTCGAGCAAAGATTGTTTCTGTACATATACATGCCTAGTATCCTATACAATACAGGCCTCTAGGGCATACATATCCAAGACCGGCATCCTGATCGAATGCTCGTCGCAAACTTTAGTAGACGGCCGCACCCCCGGATGCCGTCGACGAGGTGCACTAAGGCGGAACACCGCTGCCGCGATCACCCGAACGGATGCTTTTGGCGACGGGGTTCTCCTACAGTCACTTGGTCGGGGCTATGGGGCGTGGCTTTCTATTAAGTTTACCCGGCGAGTATCCGTGTACGCTACGTGATTGCGACGGACTTTTGATCACATCAAAATTCCGTGGCAACCAATCAATTTAAGACTGAACTGCTAGATTTACAACACTCAAATTAGTTATCTCATAACTACCTGTGGATTCCAAATATTGTATCACATTCCAGATAAATAGACAATGTTAAACTTTCCGATCGAATAATCAAACACCCAAGATTTTCCCAATATATCTCAACACTTGAAATCAGTTTAAAAACATCCATCACATGCCACAGTACCAATGGTCCAGCCGTAGAAGGGTCAAGCCAACGCCTCACATGTGGCACGCCGTACTGTGCCAAACCCTAAGGTTTAGAGGCAGTTCAAGACGGTCACATAATCGAGTTAAGGTTTGTTGTCTTCTAGAGGGTCCACCGCGTTACTTGCACGACTTAGAACGTTCTTAAACTCGAGAAAAAATCCAACTTTTGAAAAAAATTCCGACAGGGGAAAACGTGAGTTATTGATATTCATTCGAACTTTTTAACAGTTTCTAAAAATTACCCGGACAAATCTAAACAAAGTTAAATTATCTGATCGAATCAACGAGTCCCCAATACAACCCTAGAAAACTCAACACTTAAGTGGAATTAAAATATTCCCAAAAAAAAATAACAAGAAAGGACCTAAGAATAAATATATGAAATACGAGGGACCAAATCATAATTTTGGCCGCGGAACCGCCGCCAAACCCTTGGTTTGGCCGCGGTTCCGCGGTCATTTGAGCGCATTAATGGTCCGTACTTCACAGTAATTCTTAGTTTTTCCTGCTTTATTTTCTGAGCATTTTTAATTCATAAAAATTCACATTTTTGAAAAATATCCGGAGAGGGGTTCAAATTAGGGTTTCGGTGTTCGATCGGACTTTAAACTTCGCTCAGACTTCGCCTAAAGCTCTAGCTTGGCTCTGATACCACTGTAGGGTTGCTAGGCATGCGCACAAGGGTCTACGAGGCATCAACCATGCCCGATTAAAATTTTAGCCGTGCCGAACAACCCAAAGCCGGATCTTTAAACTAGAGTTTAGGTGAAAACAAGCATGTTAAACTCTTTAACACTAAGTGAGAGGGATTACAACCTTTGTAGATCCGGTCCTCCACTTCTCAAGCTCCGTGTTGAGGTCCCTTCGCTGCGATCATCATGTTCCGGACTCTCGAGAGACTTTACGAAGAGAAAAATGCAGTCTTGCTTCCGATCTTCGATAACAAAGATGATCTACCATGAAGTTTCATTAACACAAGCTAACACTCACTAAATGAAGTGAACACTCTCATCTAAAGGTCAAGGATAGATGAGAATGATGAAGTAGGATTTTTGCTCTCTTTTATTTTCATATTCTCACTCACTTTCATCACTTAGCAAAAAGCTAGAAAGCTTTTTCCAAGAAGGAACTCAAGGAAGAAGATGATAGAATATCCTTTTGTGATGAACAATGAAAACATTAATATGATGAATAATGCAACCATGGTCAACTAAACCCATGTAGAGAATTAACTAGGGCTATGGTTTGGGTTGGGTTAAAGCATGAGTCATTTGAAAATATCTTGCACAAAACAAAAAGAAACCTTTTAGAATCATCAAGAAGGAACTAACCCAAAACAAACCCTAACCTTGTTTAATCTCCACTAATCATGTTGCATTAGTTATCATATCATGTTACAATATTATATATCACATATATAATATTTATTGTAACAAAATAAAATAATACAATTAACATATATCGCATATATATCAATGTATTACCCGAGTGAGAAAAAGAATCTTTTAGTGGGCTAATATTAGTTAATGTAATTTAATATATCATATATATTATTATACATTAAATTATCGAATCAACACTTGATCCGACAATCCGGCTATATCGCATATAACCGACTCATACGATGACCCGGCTATATCACATATACCCGGCCGATATCTCATATCGCGAGAATCTAATACGGTATCACATACCGCATTATCCTCGGTCCCGCACATATCATATATGTGCTCCTACTCCGTTTTACTGAGTCAAGAAAATTCTGTGTAGGACTCTAAAGAATCGTCAATACGCCGGCAGTAGGTGATGATCATATCAAACACCCACAAGCTGCAAGCGGTCAGCTAAACGTAACAGCCACCCAGGTATTGAGCGCTCAGAAGATCAACAAGCAAGCCTGTACATTCTCTTGTGAATCCAATCAGTAACACTCCCATACAGTCCGGTCTCGTCGTCTGATATGTCGCATATCTCGCCTAGGTGTGGTAAACGTCTGACCCCAGTAGCTCGATAAGTCGTGTCGATTTGAGGTCTATAATAGTTCGAGAAACTACTGATAACTCTTACCAGTAAATCTCGGTAACCCTGGCCAGGGATTTCCGGTTATAGCCAATCGAACACAGCACAACATCAACTCCCTATACCGGGAGAGACGAATTCCCTCCTATCGCTCATTGCCTCCATGTGATTCGGGACTGTACCCAAAAGCCACCTTTTTGCACGCCCTCTTGGACGTGGTATGATGGAAATCAAAGCACAGTGGGAATCACACAAGACTCTATGACGATCTCGGGTCAACAGACTACTCTGTACCAGTGTCACCGGAGAACTGCCATCTGACGTGAGGTATAATACCATCTGGGAGTTCTCGGCGAGTCCGTCCAGTGTACCCAGTCCCTACTGAGCACCCGTACACCATCCTTGATGTCAAACACCGATGTATATGGGATCATCCATCGCCCATCATATGGGTCAAGATGCGTATACGCTAGTCTACTCTGGTGTATCGATGCCCTGTCTCGATACACCCTCGACTAGGAACAGTTATAGGATGTACTCGTCGACTACCGTGGCCCCATTAGTATGATCTCATCATAGTCCCAGTAGTCGAGTACATATCCTAAGGGCTTTATCAACATATAATATAGAGACAATCAGAGTACATGTTAAGATAAAGTACAACCAGATAGCGTACTATCATGTCGAGCAAGAAAGTCCTCCCTATATATGTCCAAGCATCCACTACAATATACATCGTATGTACAGTAATGGCCTCTAGGGCATACATATAACTAACAGAGCGCTATTCGCCGTATTTGTTCCGAGCGTGAGTGGGAGGCTGCTCGCCAGCCCCATGGGGGGTGCCATCTTTTGACTTCTGGCAATGCGAGCATTGACCACAAGCCGGCGTTGACCGAGCAGGGTAGCTGCTCGGTTGCCTCTTGCGAGGGCTTTGATCCTTCAGGACGGGGACCGAGCGTGGTTACCGCCCAATGCCTCTTGGCGAGGACTTTGATCCCTGTCGGTTGTGGCAGGAAGCTACCAACCAGGGATAGCCGAGCAAGGACTCGACTGTCTCTGGGAGGACTTTGGTCCTTAGCGCAGGAGGGGCTGTAGGAAGCCTGCCAAGGACCCTTGGCCGTGAAAGGTTTCTGCCCGATGCCTCTTGGCGAGAGCTTTTGTCCTGACAGATAGCCGAGCGAGGGATCCTCAGGCTCGACTGCCTCTGGGAGGGCTTTCTAATCCCTGGCGTTGCGGTAGGAAAGCTACTGAGCTGCTTCTAAGGAGGACTTTCTGGTCCCAGACGTTGCGGTAGGGAGGCTACCCGCCAGAGACAACCGAGCAGGGTAGCTGCTCGGTTGCCTCTTGCGAGGGCTTTGATCCTTTGCGTTGGAGGGGCTGTAAGAAGCCCACTAAGGATGACCGGGCAATGAAGCTGCGCGGTTGCCTCTTGGCGAGGGTTTTGATCTCTAGCGTTGTGGGTAGGCAACTACCAGCCTGGGATGAATGAGCGGGGTAGCCGCTCGGGTGCCTCTTATGAGGGCTTTGATCCCTGGCGTCGTGGATAGGGAGCTACCAGTAGGAGTTGACCGAGCAGGGCAGCCGCTCGGTTGCCTCTTGCGAGGGCTTTGATCCTTCAGGATGGGGACCGAGCAGGGTTACCGTCCAGTGCCTCTTGGCGAGGACTTTGATCCCTGTCGGTTGTGGTAGGAAGCTACCAGCTGGGGATAGCCGAGCAAGGACTCGACTGCCTCTGGGAGGACTTTGGTCCTTGACGCGGGAGGGGCTGTAAGAACCCTACTAAGGACCCTTGGCCGGGCAAGGTTACTGCACGGTGCCTCTTGGCGAGGGCTTTTGTCCTGAAGGATAGCCAAGCGAGGGATTCTCGGGCTCGACTGCCTCTGGGAGGGCTTTCTTGTAAGTCTACGCTAGCGCCCAGGCAGTCTACAGACGCCAAATGCGGAACAAAAACTTTTAAACTTGGCGCTATCGTTTACTTTAACCCGGATCTGCCATTATTGCTAAACTAACAAACTGTAAAGAGTGTAGGAATGTTATACCGAACGATCCGAGTCCTTCGTTCTTCAACCATCATCCCACGCTCCGTTGCGGCTGCTCCGATCTGGTCAAACTCCGATATCCTCGTCGAGGTGGCACCACATGATCGGTTCTTTAAACGGGCTCCCGCCTCTGACTCGAGGCAACTCGATCGTCAAGTTTGCTAAAAGAGACGACCAAGAATGATATAGAGAATGAGTAGATGACTTTGTCTCACTTCGTCCAAATCCGTGGACGATCGGTTAATGAAGTTGCCGTGGAAATCGGGTGATGGAATGAAATGAACTGTGAATTCCATACACCCCAAAACTATCATATCTTTTCTAACCGATGAAAACTCAAGTGAGAGTAAGAGTGAGGAGAGAGAGAGGGCAAGCCATATATAGCAAGAGGGAGGTGACCGTAGGAGAAGAGGGTGACCTTAAGCAAAAGCTTCTCACTTTTAAATATCTTAACCAAAACAAGAATGCATTAATACAAAGCATGACTCACTAAACCTAGTCACCCTTTAATAAATGCAACCAATGAAAACCCTACACCAATAAGCCTAGTCACCTCATCTAGAATATTCTAGAACACTGACTCATCATATCTGAAGAAAAGATAAATCCATCTTTAACAGAATGTTAAAAGACGGCTGATAGAAAACTGGAAACTGGCAACTTCCAAAAGTGATCCTGAAACAACTTTCAGGATAACCCCGAAACTGTATAAATATACCCGCATTTATATTACGACCGAATATAAATGCAACTGAGACAAAGATATTATACCTACTCAATATAATACTCGGATCCGGCTTAAACCAAAGCCGACCAGTATCATCTGTCCGAAAATCGACACGTGCGTAAACGCACGTGCATTTTCCGAACCATGCCATAAAACCATACGGCCTCTACAACGTTTCGCCCGAACTTGGGAAACTGTCTGTGGGGGACTCTAATGACTCGTCAGCACCCTGGCAGTGGGTTTAACCACAAACCGTCAGCGGCACTAGCAATGCGTAACGGCTGCCCATGGACTGACCTCAAGGGATGCCGATGAGCGCACTCATCCGGAAAAACCCTACTGAGCCTAACAGTGACAATGTATATACAGTCCGGTCCGTTCGTCAATGAGTATCGCATATCTGCCTAGGGGGCTAGCAACGTCAGACCCCCAATAGCAGTATAAGTCATGTCGGAGTGAAGCCCAATACACCCTGAGATACTACTGGAGTACCTACCAGTAAATCTCCTACCATGGCCATGGATTTGTGTAATGGCTCTCCTAGACACAGCACGACCTCGCCCCCAATACCGGGAGAGACGAATCCCCTGCCGATCCGCTCACGTGCCTCCATATGGCTCGGGACTGTACCCAAAAGCTACCTGTTTGCACGACTCCTTTGAGCCGTGGTAGGGTAGAAATCAAAGCACGGTGGGAACTCACACGAGACAAATGACGACCTCAGGTCGATGAACTAACCTGTACACATGTCACCAGGGAACTGCTATCTGACGATAGATATAATACTAACTAGCAGATTCTCGGCGAGTCCTGTCCGGTGTACTCATAACCCAATGAGCACCTGTATACATCTTAGGTGATCCAACTGACACCAGTGGCTTGTGAGACCGGCCACCGCCCCTCGTCGGGTTCTCGACTGTACACACTAGTCTACTCCGGAGTATCGATGCCCTGTCTCGAAACTCCCACGACTAGGGACTACAATTAAGGATATGCATATAAACTACCCAACTCTCACGTATATGATCGCCATCATACTGTTGGTAGTAAAGCAAGATCCTAAGGGCTCTATCCAAGTGTAACATGCAATCAGTCACCTGAACATGTACACGACTGATAAAGGCAAACCAGATAGCATACTATCATTTCAAGTAAGACTGTCCTACCGGGATAGGTCCTCCGCAATCATTGCAATCACGTACCTGCGATCCAATAATTGACTATGAGGGCACTATCTCCAACAATCTCCCACTTGCACTCAAGGCTAATATTGCGATGTCGACTACTCACAGCCCGTGTGAAACCGAACATCCAACTCCTCTACTAATCAGTTTCACAAAGCCCGTTTGTAAAACTATTGTGTTCGAGAAATAGCCTCGGTGAGTGGATCCGCCTAGAAGTTTCTTTCTGTATCTCTCTTAATCTCAAGTTCGCGGAGAAAGCCATCTCCCGAATTGAGTAGTACCTGTCTTAGAATATGTCTGGATATCTGATGGGACCTTAGTTCATAAATGAACTCCATATCCAAACTTCTTAGACTGAATCGATCACTGAACCTAATCAGTATCGGGCACCATGCCACCCACAGTATCCTCTTGGACCACCTGTCCATAATACTGTCCCTCTTCGTCAGAGGGAAAACTATAACTCTGACAATCACTCTGTCATCCATGTCACCTTTGAAGCCTGGAATGATAACCGTCTCCCGAAAGAGGCTGCCGTTATCAAATCCATAGAACATGTACCAATGTTCTAAAACTGCTTCCTTATGTTTCTCCAGGATTGGATTAATACAAACTTATTGCATCTAGTGCAAAAACAACATTTGGTGCGGTACTTGACATCTCATGATTGACTCAATTGCCTAAGCAAGTGATCTGCCAATCATGCACATCCCTCTCCCCTTTAGTCTATACGACACCTTTAGAGAGGGTGACTCCATCACCTGCAGGTATACTACCATACTAGGAGTCAACTATTCTAAAAACCATTAGAATATCTGTCAAAGTACCCACATTGGGAAACCACCCAAATCTAGATCTAAAACCATAGATCCAGAAACCAGAATGTCTAATATTATATCCATGTCCTTTCTGGAGAAACAACTGTGTGACGACCACAGTACAACCGATCGTAGTATAGGAATTTTACTTCCTACTCTGTGTATGTCATCCAGATACCATGACATCACACCCTACTACCTTCTTAAATGATCCATCCCCTATTCTGATTGAAGTCAAACCCATGACTGTCACATCAAAATTAGATGATCTATTTCCGCTATAACTGCTCTAGTCTATAAATAGACATAAGCTACTTGCCCACCATGCTTCCGTTGCTCCCACTGACTACGACAACCCTCCTACCGGGTCTCATAACCTGGAACAACAGTAGTGTCAAGTCTGGGTAGATAAGAACCTCCCTGTCACCGTCCTTGAGCCTACCGAAGTACCTCTCGGGTGTCTGAGGTTACCTACCATACCTGCGGAGTGGCTATTGGAATGTCAAACCTGATTGAATGTATAGGTCCTATGAAATTTTCCGTAATCGTTCGCGGTTCTGGAATCACTTCCAGTTCTACCATACTCCCACTACTGTTTTCTGAAAAAGATCCATTTTTACTAAAACTGTGGCAAGTCAAGAACAATATCACTATTGATCTTCTTAATGGTAGAATATCAACCCTCGTCATAGCCAGGGTTAACCCACAAACAGCCACTACAGAAACGTGCCCTGAGTTATCCAGAGTCTGGTTTTAAGCAAAAGCTGGACAACTCCCCGTACCTTAATTTCTTTTAAGGTACGAACTATTCTATATCCAATATAGAAACTTTGGCACTTATTTAATTGGAACCATATTCAATCCATGCAGCTGTCTCCAGTGCATATCAACTTAATGAAAAGAGGCTAATCAGCATTACTCAACTTAGGAATCCATCCAATTATGAGTAACCTGAAAGAGAAACACGTTTCTCAAAACCATCACTATCATCTGAATACTAATCACAAGAATCTACATCTTCGATCTCTTTGAAGAATCCCGATACTTGTGACACCTGGTTCTCTACTTTATTCTTATACCCACAACTTCTCAAAACTTAGACCTTGTATTTCTACGAAACACTCATCTAAATGCTAGAGAAGCTATAAGTAAACAGAACATAGTACGAGGACCTACCCCTTTGTCCTGATGGACACTTGGACAACATACAATACTCTGTATAAGTCCGCTGAGTTAAACAACTCAAAACCTGTGCGTCGTAGGTTGAAAACTGTACCCTGGCGATTTCCTCAAATATCACCAATTACAACGAATTCCGATATAATGAGGATGATCACCTAATTCCCAATATCTTACTCCCACTCATCATCTGTAAAACCATACAGATATGAGAATGAAACCTGGTAACTACATACCCTTGGAGTAAGTGTCTAATCGGGAAAACAGTTTTTCATTAACAATGCACTGAAACATGGAAATGTTTCGTAGGGGTATCCTGGTATTCATAGCAATGCCTCTTCCATAATCCAATTCATGACTTCAACCGTATATTTTATTGCCATCTCTCCAAATCCCTTAATTTGTCTTTAGTCGTTACCTTCTGTACACCATCGTTAGGCTAAATGGTTTTCTTCCTTCCCTACCGTTCGGCACCAGCCTATGGTTTGGAAGAAGACTATCCAGTAAGCATAATAGGTGTACCCTCCTAAACCAAGGAGTACTCGCATCTCGAGAGAAGGTGATGATAAAAGACAACTGAATAATACCTTATTCTTTTAAAGGTGAAATAGGAGCGGCGATGAAGTACGCGGTTTTGGTCGTGAATGATATCAGTCGCAATTTACTTTGCCCTCTTTCTAATCCCTTTATTTTGTCTTTACATATTACCTTCTGCACACCCTACTTAGGCTAATTGGTTTTCTTCATTCCCTACCTTTCGGCACCAGCCTATGGTTTGGAATAAGACTATCCAATAGGCGTAATAGGTGTACTCTCCTAAACCAAGGAGCTCTCGCAACCTGAGAGAAGGTGATAATAAAAGACAACTGAATAAACCAATTCTATTTCTCCTGAACCTGGATCCATCCCCGAAGAAGTCCCTTCGAGTTCGTATATAACCATACGATGGATCTATCCAATGGAAGTGGATATCCGTAGTAATACGGGTGTTCTGAGAAATTCAAAGGGTAAAAGAAGGAGTGGCAATGACTTATGCAACTCAGACAATCCAAAAGCCAGTATTTTAAGAAGGTTCGGTCAACCTGGTCACTGAGTCATAGTCTAGGGTCGGTCAAAGGTCGCTGCCAAAGAGAGAGAGAGAAAAGAAACACTCTGCGTGCACTCTAACCTAGATCAGAATGGTCATCATTTTATCTAATCCGGAAACCTCCCACTGTCCTGTCAAATTCTCCTCCAAACCTAAAGAAGAATCAATCGGGATCACCCGAAGAGTAAACCAACTCATCAGTGGGAATCAGGATCCAACTCTCATCGCATGATAACGTGATGGAATGCATCCACGTTACTCATACTCCAGAAGGTATGCGCATACTCGGCAAGTTTCAGTTTCTTTAGAAACTCCTGATATAGTTTTTGCCCCATGCTCTTATGATCGTGACTAAGGGCCACCAAATCATAAGTCACATGTCAAGTTCTGCCCATCATTATCTTGTTAATTTGAACCCACCCGTACTCGCCCTTGACTAAGGGCCAACAAGGCTGTACGACTGTCCCAAACCAACTCATCTATCTATGCAACATGTGAACACCCCAGCAGCTACCAATCACTGTGTCCTAGCTAAGGGCTAGACCAACATAGCTTGAATACTACTGACCATCCATATGAAATAACGGAGGGCTACGGCTGGTTTTTGGCGAAAAACCTTTAGCGTAGTGAACTTGATATCGCTGAAGGAACCTGATAGCTTTTTAAAATATAGTGGCGAAAACCTTTTGCTAAAGAGGTCACTCCCGGTAAAGGGATCTCGGCTCTTTCCTCGTGGAATGAGGTGCAGGATATTCCACTGAATACCGCTATGCAAAGCAACATGTAATCGACTATAGTGAAGTTATTACTCTGACGCAAACTTCTGTCCAAGGGGTCGGTCCCGGTGAAGGGATATCGGCCCTTGCCTCGTCGAATGAGGTGCTGGATATTCCACCGAATACCGCTATGCATAACAAAAGGAAACGTCTTTGCAATAACACTTTTTAAATTGTTCCAACAACTGTATACAGGTTTGTTTTACTTTGCGTTGATCAGAATCAACACAGTCCCATCATTTAATCACACCAGAAAAGAACGAAAATAAAATGTACATATATGCCATCCGCATTCGTCACTGGGTCCCGTCATCACTCGTTAGGTTACTTAACTAACGACAGAGCGGGGGCTGGACTAGCGCGGGTGTAAAACATATACAACATCTAATAGTATATAAACCAATATACATAATCGCTCCAGGCGTGATAGTATGCAACATTACAGAAAAGTAATAAGCATCACAGAACAATACAGATAATCTGGGATCCCCGAGTTTCACAGAGCCGCTGCTGAAACTCGACGTTCCCCTGTCGTGTGGATAGCCTGTGCAATGAAACCTAGACCCCTACGGGTGCGGCAAGTTACCCGCCAAAACCTGAAGCGAGGTAGTCCCCACAGCATAGTGAATGGAACACCCGGCACTTCACGGAATCCGGTAAATTGAGCACCCCTCCTTGGGTCAACCTGTACCCCCTACGAGTGCGGCGAATAGTCTGCCAATTCTGAAGTGGGGCCCCTCTGCCTCTCAAAGCCATGAGATGCGGACCCGTTGCTTTCCCGAACCCGGCTATCCGTGCACTCCGTCGCGGGGCAAAACCTAGTACAGTAATGAAAAATAGTACAATAGGTACATCGACCGCAACCTGGTCGTGCCCCAAAAAGAATATTATACAACAGGCAGTGACGGCAGTCCACAAGTTGGACGCTCGCCCCGCAATATCAAATGTACAAATAAACTCAAACTGTACTACCATTGCACACTGCTATCCACCACGACAAATCCGCAACATTACAGCACAACACAGAACATCAACGCGAATGTCACGTTCGCAAACCCGTCTAAAAGAACTATAGCAATCGGACGCTGTTTACCGATCAAATGACATTCCCGGTCGGAGATATAATGTAAGCACTGTAAACTAACGTGTTTAAATTTCGATCGACCAAAGACCAAATTTCAAAAAGTGGGCCCCACTGCTTACTGGTGAACAGTAACAAAATCTGGGCCAAAATTGAATATACCAAAAATTACAAAATCCTGAGAAGAACCTACTGACAAAATTTGGGAGCACGTGCTCCCCACGTGGCCGCGGTTGCGCGGCCAAACCATGCGTTTGGCCGCCCTTCCACGGCGGCTTGGAGGGATCACGACCCCAAATTTTGTCGTGGCTCTTAGAAAACCCTGCTCTGATTTTTAAGACATCCAGAAATAATTTTTCAGACCATTTAAAATTAACAGAAACTGTCGGGTTTGTATTTTGGAATTTTCGATTTCCGGTCGGATCGATGTTTTAAACGCGTTAGCACAAGTTAGTATAGCAAAATGGTTAGGCTCTGATACCACTGTAAGTCTACGCTAGCGCCCCGGCAGTCTACAGACGCCAAATGCGGAACAAAAACTTTTAAACTTGGCGCTATCGTATACTTTAACCCGGATCTGCCATTATTGCTAAACTAACAAACTGTAAAGAGTGTAGGAATGTTATACCGAACGATCCGAGTCCTTCGTTCTTCAACCATCATCCCACGCTCCGTTGCGGCTGCTCCGATCTGGTCAAACTCCGATATCCTCGTCGAGGTGGCACCACATGATCGGTTCTTTAAACGGGCTCCCGCCTCTGACTCGAGGCAACTCGATCGTCAAGTTTCCTAAAAGAGACGACCAAGAATGATGTAGAGAATGAGTAGATGATTTTGTGTAACAATTAGGAAAAAGCTAGAAATAAATAAATTTAATTAAATTAAGAATAAGCTGATAAATCACAAAATGGTTAAAATCAAATATGTCAATCTTCATAAGTTATAGGTAATACAAATTAAATTAGAATTTTAGAATGTAATTTAAATAAGTTATAAGGGTTTTAATGAAAATTTTAGCTTCATTTTAACAAAAGATGTGTTTTATAATAAGCTAGTTATGAGGGGTTGAATTGCAAAGTTAGATTTTGTGCAAATAGGTTTTTGTCAAGGGTTTAAATGAATAAATGAAATTATTTTCAGTTCTGAAATCAAATGCAAATTAAAAGGAAAATGGAAGATAAATGCTTAAAACACCTCATGCTTGCATGAGCACCTTCACTTCCACCTCCTTCTTGCATGAAATGCACACCCTTCATCATAAGACACCTCCTCCTTCCCTTATCTCTTTATACCTTCACTTAAATAGCTCATTTTCAGTTAAATATCAGATTAAAACTTCAAATGAACTGAAAAAGGAAAATCAAAAGAAAAGAAAAATAGAAGAGAAAAGAAGAACAAGAGGAAGAAGAAGAAGAGGGAGCTTGATCATGGAAATGGCTCATCATCAAGCTAGGAGGGGCTTGTAGATCCTTGGAGGGTTATTCCTACAGCAAATTAGGAGGGTAAATTCTTAATCTCAGTAGGTTAATTAGGCTCTGTAGTTTAGTTAATTGTAGTTAGCATGTCACATAATATCGTATTTTAGCTAAATTAGAGTCTGTTAAAATCTGCTTTAATCTGGAACTTAATTAAATAAATTCAACAGAGTAGAAATGATGTAGGAATCAAATAGAACACACCACAAGAAGACGGAGGCAGGGCGCCAGTTTTGGGCCGGCGACAGAAGAGGTTTGGCCGGCGTCGCCGGCCATGGTGAGGGTTTTGAGGGTTTGGTCTGTTGGGGTGGTTGCAGTATACAATTTAGGGTATTTTGGTACTGTTGATTTTAATTAGTTTCACTACAGTTAAAATCTGGGAAGATATGTCGGAAATGAAATCGTAAAACGCTAAATACGACACGACGAAACTACGTCGCGTGTTAATTTATGAAACAGTGCAGTTTTAGACTAAAATTCAGCAAGACTAAGTGTTAATCAACTTGATAACCTAATAATAGATAACTAGCAAAAGGGATAACGTGTTTCTATTTCCGTTATGTCGGAATAGCTAGTTTGCTTATATACGTTATATTGGTATATTTAGACGCGGATACAAGGAATACGGAAGCCGCGAGGAAAGGGAAAGGATTAGCGATTCCGGAGTAGATTCGACTTTCCGGTGAGTAGACTAAACATCTACCGGGGAATTTAGTAAAGATGGCGTGTTTCGCCCATGGTTTTACTTAATGCGATATTCATATCATCATGTTTAATTATTAGAATTTCATTCATTAAAATACTTGTATATTGCTTAGTTGTTAGAACACTTCACAAGTATCGACGAGTCATGCCACGTGCACATCTTATATGCTACACACACCTCGTCGATATTGCCATGTCACATACACTTAAATATCATACCTATTAACATGGATTATATTGTATTTCATATATCAAGTGTATTGGTAGAATTCATTATTTACATCCTGTTGCTTTATGCGTATTTCCATGTTGGATATGAGATAGATGCAGAATTGAGGATTTATGATTTTGAGTTTTGAATACTACTACATAAATCCAGTTTTCATGATTGATGTGACATGTCCACCCTGAGTTGATTTCTGTTTTTGGTTTTATTCCGGACCGAGTGGGGGAGATATACGGTCACGGATTTACGTTATCCATACTGAGTGGGGGAGCTATACAGTTGGATACAGGGTGGACCCAGTCGAGACCGAGGGGCAGGATAGCCGTATTGAGACGGGGGAGCCTAGCGAGGTTACTCGATACCGGAGTTGGTTATAGAAATACGGCGTGTATCTAGAGGATAACGGCCGGTATTATGAGTATAGGATCATTCGGGGAATGATGCCTAAAAGAAATGAAGATTTTGTGTCGTTGATGGACACTGAGAAATGATTTACTTGAGTTGTGATTTCAGAAGTATAATGAGATTTATTGTTGGATTTCACATATACTCATATATCATATTGATTCATGTTCAGTAGCATGATTGTCATATTTACTTTATTCGCCGTTATATGTTAGTCGTATTCACTGAGTTGGCAACTCATCCCCGTTGTGCCACAGTTCCTTGCAGGGATAGAGTGGACGGGTAGCTGCGAGGCAGGATCACTTTTGCTGTTGTTTCCATCTTTTGATAGGTAGGTTACATGTGTAGTAACCTTCCATTTTGTACTTTTGTATCTAGAAAGACTCCATCAGACCTGTATTTTGACTTAGAGATGAGAGATGGGATATATATATATGTACAGTTGAGATCGGTTGATCAGTTCCATAGTTTCTTTCTTTATGAGATTCAGTGATATTTCATATGTTTATATTCATGTTCATTATTGATATTGTTGATTCCAACTCGGAATGCAACTAAACTTAAACTTGTTAATTGTTTACTAATTTAAATTCATAACTTGAGATTTCTACTTAAAAACTAAACTTTCATAAATAATTCCGAAATAAGGTATTTTGATCTTGGGTTTTGGCTTACTTGGACTTGTGCATATCTTTAGATATGATACAATCTAAGTGCCTGTCACATCCAAACTTGGGTCGTGATAAAGTTGGTATCAGAGCTTAGGAGTAACCTTACGGAATTCAGTAAGGAATTTCTATAGGTTGATGTAAGTCTGAGAGATAGGATGACCTTTGGTTTGATGGAGTAGGTGAATTAGGACGAATGCAGTACCGTACGTATGTTCCGCGGCATATTTACGTTATCGTATTCAGCCTAACTAACCTTAGGATGTTTATCTTGATCTATTCTTCCGTTGATTCTCCGTTATTGAATTCTTCTGTTCCCACACCTTATCAACTCTCGTTTCTTGTTCCAGTTGCTATGGCTACGCGGGCTAGGCGAGCCGCAGCCAGGAATGCAGCTAGGGCGAGTCCGCCTGTGATGAGGACTGGTACACCGGACGTGCAGGAGGTGCATGGGCATGCTGATCCTCCTCCTCCAGATCGCATGACTAGGATCGAGGAGGGTATGTTGGGATTACAGCGAGTGGTAGGGCAGTTAGCTGAGACCACTCGAGCTTTGAGATCAGATCCAGCACCGACCGTAGCAGAGTCCGAGGTACAGCCTACACAGACGGTAGCACCAGTAGATACGAGAGTGATGGAGGTATCACTTGCGGAGTTTATGAGATTGAGACCACCGGTATTCACAGGGACCGATGTGGCAGAAGATCCTCGGTCTTTTCTTGATAGAATGGCGAGGATAGGCAGATCATTACGATGTTCTGATGCGAGGTCAGTTGAGCTGACTAGCTTTCGTTTGGAGGGACTTGCACAGGAGTGGTGTGAGTCGATGGAGAGAGGGCGAGCTACGAATCTTCCTCCGATGATGTGGACCGAGTTTTCTACAGTCTTTCTTGCCAGATTTCTTCCCGAGAGTGTGAGGGATGCTAGAGCTAGCAGTTTCGAAGCGTTGAAGAAATCAGCAAGTATGTCAGTAGCTGATTATGACTTACGATTCACCCAGCTATCGCGATATGCCCCATACTTAGTATCTACAGAGGAGCTTCGGGTGAAAAGGTTCCTAAGGAGTTTGGACACACAGTTATATCTGGCGATAGGCTCCCAGCATTTTGATACATATGCACAGGCCATGGATGCGGCGATTCGAGTAGAGGAGCGTTTGAGCCAGTCAGGAGTTGTTCCAGAGCCAAAGAGGAGTAGACCATTCGTGCTGACAAATAGACAGTTTGGCCGAGGTAGAGGGTCCTATCCAGGCAGATTTATTCCAGGCCGCAGTGTTGGACGAGATTGGACACAGGGCCAGATGTTCAGTTCTTATCCTGATGATCAGAGATCACCATATACTTGTTATAGATGTGGACTTCCCGGGCACTTTGCGAGAGATTGCAGATCTCAGGGCGGGACCGTTGCTCCACGGGCTGCTTTACCCTTTCCATCTCCTACACCGATGGCTTTACTTCCTCCCCCAGTTGGCGCTACACGCCAGGCAGTTGCACCACGAGGTCGAGGCTATGCAGGACGTGCTCAGAGAGGTAGAGGAGATAGAGGTAGAGGACGACAGGATGCGGGCAGGGGCCAGGCACGGGTTTTTGCACTGACTCCACAGGATGCCCAGGCATCAAATGCAGTCGTGACAGGTACTCTTACAGTATGCTCTTTAGAGGCACATGTCTTATTTGATCCCGGTTCTACACACTCTTATGTATCTTCACGATTCGCACTTTTATTGGGGAAGGAGTCGTCATTATTAGAGTTACCATTAGTAGTGATTACTCCAGTTGGAGATTCCTTTATAGCTCGGCACGTATTCAGATCGTGTTCGGTGCGTATTGGTAATAGAGATTCGCTAGTTGATCTGATTCTCCTGGACATGTTGGATTTTGATATACTTCTTGGGATGGATTGGTTAGCCGCTTGTCATGCCTATGTAGATTGTAGAGGAAAAGCGGTTAGATTTTGTTTTCCAGGTGAACCGGTGTTTGTTGTGCAGGGGGATTGCAAGTCAACCCCTGTCAACATGATTTCTGCTTTTGGTGCGAGGCGGCTCTTGAAGAAGGGTTGTCTTGGGTTCTTGGCCTTTATTCAGGACATAGGGGTCGCTGAAGTTCCATTGGACCAAATCCCGATCATATGAGAATTTCCTGAGGTATTCCCAGCTGAGTTACCAGGATTGCCACCTGATCGAGATATTGAATTTTGCATTGACTTGATTCCGGGTGCAGAGCCTATTTCTATACCACCCTATCGAATGGCACCGACGGAATTGAAAGAACTCAAAGGCCAGTTGCAAGAGTTGTTAGATAGAGGACTTGTTCGTCCTAGTGTTTCACCGTGGGGAGCTCCTGTGTTATTTGTAAAGAAGAAGGACGGTAGTATGAGAATGTGCATTGACTACCGACAACTGAATCGTGTCACGGTGCGAAACAGGTATCCATTACCACGAATAGATGACTTGTTCGATCAGTTGCAAGGAGCCGGATTCTTTTCAAAGATTGACTTGAGGTCAGGATATCATCAGTTGAGAGTTCGGAAGGACGATATTCCGAAGACAGCGTTTCGTACGAGATATGGGCATTATGAATTTCTGGTGATGTCGTTCGGACTCACCAATGCTCCAGCAGCTTTTATGGATATGATGAACCGTATCTTTAGACCATTTATCGATCGGTTTATTATAGTATTCATAGATGATATTCTTGTATATTCTCGGAGTCAGACGGAGCACGAGCAGCATTTACGTATCACGTTGCAGACCTTGAAAGAGCATCAGTTGTATGCAAAGTTTTCTAAGTGTGCTTTTTGGCTCGATAGTGTGGAGTTCTTGGGTCACATAGTTACAAGACAAGGTATATGCGTTGACCCAAAGAAGATTGAAGCGGTACAACACTGGCCCAGGCCTATGTCAGTTACAGAGGTTCGGAGATTCTTAGGTCTGGCAGGTTATTACAGACGCTTCGTACAGGATTTCTCAAGGATAGCGGCACCTTTGACAGGATTGACTAGGAAGGAAGTTCCATTTCAGTGGACAGACGCGTGTGAGCAGAGTTTCCAACAACTAAAGACGCGTTTGACGACTGCACCTGTATTATCTTTACCTTCCGGGTCAGGGGGTTTCGTTGTGTATTGCGATGCTTCTAGAGTGGGCTTAGGCTGTGTGTTGATGCAACACGGCAAGGTTATAGCATATGCTTCTCGACAGTTGAAGAGGCATGAACAAAACTATCCCACTCATGATCTAGAGATGGCTGCTGTAGTATTCGCATTGAAGATTTGGAGACATTACTTGTATGGAGAAACGTGTCAAATCTTCACAGATCATAAAAGTTTAAAGTATATCTTTCAGCAGAAGGATCTAAATCTCAGGCAGCGTAGATGGATGGAATTGGTGAAAGATTACGACTGTGAGATTTTGTACCATCCAGGCAAAGCAAATGTTGTAGCAGATGCCTTGAGCCGGAGGCCTGGAGGTAAATTATCTCATTTGAGTATTTTGCAGAGACAGTCTTCTACAGACTGGCAGATTTTATGTGATAGTCGTATACAGTTTGAGTTCACATCGGCAGGAGGTCAGTTAGCACATTTTCGCACCAGACCTCAGCTATTGGATCGTATTCGAGATGCGCAGCCTACCGATACTCGCTTGATGGAGATTATGGATCATGTTAGACAGGGCAAGGAGACGGAGTTCGTGATTGATGATTATGGAGTGTTACGTTTTAGGACTCGTCTCTGTGTGCCAGATTCTGACGGATTGAGGTGTGAGATTTTGGAGGATGCCCACAGATCAGTATACAGTATTCATCCTGGTTCCACCAAAATGTATCGTGACTTGAAGGATAATTATTGGTGGGAAGGAATGAAGAAGGATGTTACGGATTTTGTTTCACGATGCTTGACTTGTCAGCAAGTCAAAGCAGAACATCAGAGGCCAGCCGGAGAGCTGCAACCCTTACCCATTCCAGAATGGAAATGGGAACAGATTTCCATGGATTTTGTAGTGGGTCTACCCAGGACTAGCAGAGAGTATGATTCCATTTGGGTGATTGTAGACAGACTGACGAAGGCCGCTCATTTTCTTCCAGTGAAGACGACATATGGATTTGCTCAGTATGCACAAGTTTATATCGATGAGATTGTACGTCTACATGGAGTGCCGACATGCATAGTATCAGATCGAGGTACCCAATTCACGAGCAGGCTATGGCAGAAACTTCAGGACGCTCTTGGTACACGATTGAGTTTTAGTACAGCTTTCCACCCACAGACAGACGGTCAGTCGGAGCGGACCATTCAGATACTAGAGGATATGCTTCGGGCTTGTAGCCTAGATTTCGGTGGTAGTTGGGATCGTCACCTACCTTTGGTAGAATTCTCTTATAACAACAGTTTTCAAGAGACGATCCAGATGGCACCCTTTGAAGCCTTGTATGGAAGGAAGTGTAGATCACCTGTTTGCTGGACGGAACTTAGTGAGAGTTGTATATTGGGACCGCAGATAGTACAGGAAACTACAGAGAAGATTCAATTGATACGAGATAGAATGAAAGCGGCTCAAAGCAGACAGAAGTCATATGCAGATCGAAGACGACGCAAACTCGAGTTTGATGTGGGAGATCATGTGTTCCTTCGAGTATCTCCAATGAAGGGTGTGATGCGCTTCGGGAAGAAAGGGAAGCTCAGCCCCAGATATGTTGGACCTTACGAGATTTTAGAGAGAGTGGGCGCTGTGGCTTATCGGTTAGCACTTCCACCTGGTTTTCCCGACGTACATCCGGTGTTTCACGTTTCGATACTTCGCAGATATCTTCACGATCCATCTCATGCGATCCAGCATCAGACTCTACAGCTTGAGCCAGATCTATCCTTCACAGTGCAGCCAGTAGCTATTCTGGACAGGCAAGCAAAGCAATTACGATCAAGGATACTGCCATCTGTAAAGGTTCTCTGGCAAGGAAAGGATCGCGAGGAGATTACTTGGGAGACGGAGGATGCAATGCGGAAGAAATTTCCACAACTTTTCTTAGGTATGTTTAGTAATTATTTTAAATTCGGGGACCGAATTTTCTTAAGGGGGGAATATTGTAACAATTAGGAAAAAGCTAGAAATAAATAAATTTAATTAAATTAAGAATAAGCTGATAAATCACAAAATGGTTAAAATCAAATATGTCAATCTTCATAAGTTATAGGTAATACAAATTAAATTAGAATTTTAGAATGTAATTTAAATAAGTTATAAGGGTTTTAATGAAAATCTTAGCTTCATTTTAACAAAAGATATGTTTTATAATAAACTAGTTGTGAGGGGTTGAATTGCAAAGTTAGATTTTGTGCAAATAGGTTTTTGTCAAGGGTTTAAATGAATAAATGAAATTATTTTCAGTTCTGAAATCAAATGCAAATTAAAAGGAAAATGGAAGATAAATCCTTAAAACACCTCATGCTTGCATGAGTACCTTCACTTCCACCTCCTTCTTGCATGAAATGCACACCCTTCATCATAAGACACCTCCTCCTTCCCTTATCTCTTTATACCTTCACTTAAATAGCTCATTTTCAGTTAAATATCAGATTAAAACTTCAAATGAACTGAAAAAGGAAAATCAAAAGAAAAGAAAAATAGAAGAGAAAAGAAGAACAAGAGGAAGAAGAAGAAGAGGGAGCTTGATCATGGAAATGGCTCATCATCAAGCTAGGAGGGGCTTGTAGATCCTTGGAGGGTTATTCCTACAGCAAATTAGGAGGGTAAATTCTTAATCTCAGTAGGTTAATTAGGCTCTGTAGTTTAGTTAATTGTAGTTAGCATGTCACATAATATCGTATTTTAGCTAAATTAGAGTCTGTTAAAATCTGCTTTAATCTGGAACTTAATTAAATAAATTCAACAGAGTAGAAATGATGTAGGAATCAAATAGAACACACCACAAGAAGACGGAGGCAGGGCGCCAGTTTTGGGCCGGCGACAGAAGAGGTTTGGCCGGCGTCGCCGGCCATGGTGAGGGTTTTGAGGGTTTGGTCTGTTGGGGTGGTTGCAGTATACAATTTAGGGTATTTTGGTACTGTTGATTTTAATTAGTTTCACTACAGTTAAAATCTGGGAAGATATGTCGGAAATGAAATCGTAAAACGCTAAATACGACACGACGAAACTACGTCGCGTGTTAATTTCTGAAACAGTGCAGTTTTAGACTAAAATTCAGCAAGACTAAGTGTTAATCAACTTGATAACCTAATAATAGATAACTAGTAAAAGGGATAACGTGTTTCTATTTCCGTTATGTCGGAATAGCTAGTTTGCTTATATACGTTATATTGGTATATTTAGACGCGGATACAAGGAATACGGAAGCCGCGAGGAAAGGGAAAGGATTAGCGATTCCGGAGTAGATTCGACTTTCCGGTGAGTAGACTAAACATCTACCGGGGAATTTAGTAAAGATGGCGTGTTTCGCCCATGGTTTTACTTAATGCGATATTCATATCATCATGTTTAATTATTAGAATTTCATTCATTAAAATACTTGTATATTGCTTAGTTGTTAGAACACTTCACAAGTATCGACGAGTCATGCCACGTGCACATCTTATATGCTACACACACCTCGTCGATATTGCCATGTCACATACACTTAAATATCATACCTATTAACATGGATTATATTGTATTTCATATATCAAGTGTATTGGTAGAATTCATTATTTACATCCTGTTGCTTTATGCGTATTTCCATGTTGGATATGAGATAGATGCAGAATTGAGGATTTATGATTTTGAGTTTTGAATACTACTACATAAATCCAGTTTTCATGATTGATGTGACATGTCCACCCTGAGTTGATTTCTGTTTTTGGTTTTATTCCGGACCGAGTGGGGGAGATATACGGTCGCGGATTTACGTTATCCATACTGAGTGGGGGAGCTATACAGTTGGATACAGGGTGGACCCGGTCGAGACCGAGGGGCAGGATAGCCGTATTGAGACGGGGGAGCCTAGCGAGGTTACTCGATACCGGAGTTGGTTATAGAAATACGGCGTGTATCTAGAGGATAACGGCCGGTATTATGAGTATAGGATCATTCGGGGAATGATGCCTAAAAGAAATGAAGATTTTGTGTCGTTGATGGACACTGAGAAATGATTTACTTGAGTTGTGATTTCAGAAGTATAATGAGATTTATTGTTGGATTTCACATATACTCATATATCATATTGATTCATGTTCAGTAGCATGATTGTCATATTTACTTTATTCGCCGTTATATGTTAGTCGTATTCACTGAGTTGGCAACTCATCCCCGTTGTGCCACAGTTCCTTGCAGGGATAGAGTGGACGGGTAGCTGCGAGGCAGGATCACTTTTGCTGTTGTTTCCATCTTTTGATAGGTAGGTTACATGTGTAGTAACCTTCCATTTTGTATTTTTGTATCTAGAAAGACTCCATCAGACCTGTATTTTGACTTAGAGATGAGAGATGGGATATATATATATGTACAGTTGAGATCGGTTGATCAGTTCCATAGTTTCTTTCTTTATGAGATTCAGTGATATTTCATATGTTTATATTCATGTTCATTATTGATATTGTTGATTCCAACTCGGAATGCAACTAAACTTAAACTTGTTAATTGTTTACTAATTTAAATTCATAACTTGAGATTTCTACTTAAAAACTAAACTTTCATAAATAATTCCGAAATAAGGTATTTTGATCTTGGGTTTTGGCTTACTTGGACTTGTGCATATCTTTAGATATGATACAATCTAAGTGCCTGTCACATCCAAACTTGGGTCGTGACACTTTGTCTCACTTCGTCCAAATCCGTGGACGATCGGTTAATGAAGTTGCCGTGGAAATCGGGTGATGGAATGAAATGAACTGTGAATTCCATACACCCCAAAACTATCATATCTTTTCTAACCGATGAAAACTCAAGTGAGAGTAAGAGTGAGGAGAGAGAGAGGGCAAGCCATATATAGCAAGAGGGAGGTGACCGTAGGAGAAGAGGGTGACCTTAAGCAAAAGCTTCTCACTTTTAAATATCTTAACCAAAACAAGAATGCATTAATACAAAGCATGACTCACTAAACCTAGTCACCCTTTAATAAATGCAACCAATGAAAACCCTACACCAATAAGCCTAGTCACCTCATCTAGAATATTCTAGAACACTGACTCATCTATCTGAAGAAAAGATAAATCCGTCTTTAACAGAATGTTAAAAGACGGCTGATAGAAAACTGGAAACTGGCAACTTCCAAAAGTGATCCTGAAACAACTTTCAGGATAACCCCGAAACTGTATAAATATACCCGCATTTATATTACGACCGAATATAAATGCAACTGAGACAAAGATATTATACCTACTCAATATAATACTCGGATCCGGCTTAAACCAAAGCCGACCAGTATCATCTGTCCGAAAATCGACACGTGCGTAAACGCACGTGCATTTTCCGAACCATGCCATAAAACCATACGGCCTCTACAACGTTTCGCCCGAACTTGGGAAACTGTCTGTGGGGGACTCTAATGACTCGTCAGCACCCTGGCAGTGGGTTTAACCACAAACCGTCAGCGGCACTAGCAATGCGTAACGGCTGCCCATGGACTGACCTCAAGGGATGCCGATGAGCGCACTCATCCGGAAAAACCCTATTGAGCCTAACAGTGACAATGTATATACAGTCCGGTCCGTTCGTCAATGAGTATCGCATATCTGCCTAGGGGGCTAGCAACGTCAGACCCCCAATAGCAGTATAAGTCATGTCGGAGTGAAGCCCAATACACCCTGAGATACTACTGGAGTACCTACCAGTAAATCTCCTACCATAGCCATGGATTTGTGTAATGGCTCTCCTAGACACAGCACGATCTCGCCCCCAATACCGGGAGAGACGAATCCCCTGCCGATCCGTTCACGTGCCTCCATATGGCTCGGGACTGTACCCAAAAGCTACCTGTTTGCACGACTCCTTTGAGCCGTGGTAGGGTAGAAATCAAAGCACAGTGGGAACTCACACGAGAAAAATGACGACCTCAGGTCGATGAACTAACCTGTACACATGTCACCAGGGAACTGCTATCTGACGATAGATATAATACTAACTAGCAGATTCCCGGCGAGTCCTGTCCGGTGTACTCATAACCCAATGAGCACCTGTATACATCTTAGGTGATCCAACTGACACCAGTGGCTTGTGAGACCGGCCACCGCCCCTCGTCGGGGTCTCGACTGTACACACTAGTCTACTCCGGAGTATCGATGCCCTGTCTCGAAACTCCCACGACTAGGGACTACAATTAAGGATATGCATATAAACTACCCAACTCTCACGTATATGATCGCCATCATACTGTTGGTAGTAAAGCAAGATCCTAAGGGCTCTATCCAAGTGTAACATGCAATCAGTCACCTGAACATGTACACGACTGATAAAGGCAAACCAGATAGCATACTATCATTTCGAGTAAGACTGTCCTACCGGGATAGGTCCTCCGCAATCATTGCAATCACGTACCTGCGATCCAATAATTGACTATGAGGGTACTATCTCCAACATTTCTGATCCCTGGCATTGCGGTAGGGGAGCTACCCGCCAGGGATAGCCGAGCGAGGGTCGGGCTCGACTGCCTTTGGGAGGACTTTCTAGTCCCTGGCGTTGCGGCAGGGAAGCTACCCGCCAGGGATAGCCGAGCAGGGTAGCTGCTCGGCTGATTCTTCATGAGGTTTCGCCTGACCATCCAGTTGCAGGTATGGGGAACAAGAACGGTCGCGGTGAACGCGCGCGCAGCATGCGCACTGAATGTGGGGGAAGGCGAAGCGCCAAGGTCGCGTCGTTTCAATTCCGCCAGGGAAGGCTCGTTGATCGCCGCGTGGCAGCGAATTTTTTAGGCGAAGGCTGGCGACTGTTGAGTTCTGTTGGGGCGCAGTAGGCTATATATGGCTGAAGGAGCACCGGTCCTTCTTTTCTTCGTAAACAGATCGTTGAGGATGCAGGACTTCCCCTTTACTATCCCCGATATCATCCATTTTGAAGACGTATACCTCTATGACCAAAACTGCACCGAGGACACGGTGCAGTTGGTCTACGGAAGCATCGAGGACCACTTCGGCCGGCTGCTCCCCCGACGCTCCTCCCTGCTGCAGCTGCTGATGTACTCCATCTGGAGGGCGTCGCCGGGGCTTTACAACCCTCTGTCCGAGCAGCTCTATGATGAGGCCGTGGGAAAGCTGCGATCTCTGAGGCGTTTCGGCCTGATCTCCGCGAACCGGCTGGCTCGCTCAGAGGCGCTCGTCCGCGAGTGCTACGAGCTGAGGCTCGGGGCCAACACGCGCGGGGGGAACTGACGGCAGAGGTTGGATCTCGCGAGGCCTCGGCTGGCGGAGATCTTTACCGAGTATCACGAGCAGTGCTCTCTGCACCCCTTCCCCCGCTGTTGTAATTTTCTTTTTTCTTTTTGTATGTATGGCTGAGGAGCCTATAATACCTTTTTTGAATAAATGAGATCTTTCCCTCTTTTCCGCAATGTTCCATTGATCTTTATTAAATTAACAACAGACCCTAGGAAGAGTTTACATTGCCCCAAAGGAAAAGTACATGCTAATAGATGACTTTATTAGCGTGGCCCGAGATCCCCGGGGGCTTATTGGTCTCCGTGCTCGGCACCGGGTACGGGGCTCCCTGAGCGTCGGACAGGTTATCTGTGGAAACAAGCATGATCTGGCCGATGGTCAGCTCGGCGGGAGGGGGACGCTGCTCATGCTCGGAGTCGGCCTGCCGTTTGTCTCTCAAGTAGGCGGCAAGGTGCCCCGATCGGATGAGCTCCTCGATGTAGTCCCGGAGTTGCTTACAATCCTCCATGGCGTGGCCCAGCGTCCGGTGGAAAGCGCAGTAAGGGCCCCGGGTTTGCTTCGCGGCCTGACATGGGATTGGAGGGAACTTGAAGAACCCCTCATTCTGGGCCTCCTCTAGCAATACTGTGAGGGAGACGTTGAGTGGGGTATACTCCTGGAACTTCGGGTGATAGGGCTGCTGACGCTCCAGCCTCTCCTCCCGAGCCCTCTTCTTCAGGTCGGACCATTCTGCTCGGGGGAGATTTGCATTCACCTCGGATTCCAGCTAAATCTCGTGCTCGGTCCATGCCTTGACCTTGGCCATGGTCTTAAGTTATGCCAACGCAAATGAGCGCAACCACTCCTTGTGCCTCAGACCAGATATGAGCGCCGTGATGACGGTCTCGTCCCGGTGCTCGGGGACCTCGAGAAGGGCGTTGTAGAAGCGGGTGATATAGGCCTTGAACGTCTCTTTGTCCCCACTCTTAACCGTGAAGAGGTAGTCGACCATGCGCTTCTGCCGACGGTTTCCAACGAAGTGGCCGAGGAACTGGGTAGCAAGCTCGTCGAAGGTCGAGATTGAGCGGGGCTCGAGCCCTCGGAACCAATCCCGACCTGCGCGGATGAGGGTGGCTAGGAAAGCCCTGCACTGGACGGCGTCGGAGTGGTCCTGGAAGCTCATCCCCGCGGTGAAAGCATCCAAATAGTCCTTCGGGTCGGTTTTCCCATCGAACAGAGAGACCTTTGGGGGCTTGTTGCGCGAGGAGATGTGGACGGCGAGCAATTCCTCGGTGAACGACTTTGTGAGCGAGTCGGAGGCGTATTTAGCCCCGTCGCTCGAGAGGTGAGCCTCCCGGCGCATGCCCTCGATCTTCTTCTCGAGGGCGTCGAGTCGCCCATGGTATCCCGAGAAATCGGTGCCTTGGGATCCCTGGCCTCTGCTGCGGGTGACCTGCGTCTGGGAGCGGCCTCGGTTCCTCTCGATGAGGTGCCTAAGATCCCTGGGCGATGTGGCTCTCGAGCCGCCGAGATGAACCCCTTCTGTGCGACCCCGCCGAGGGAAGTGGTGTCGACCATGCCTGTGGACAGGAGAGGTGACCGACATGTCCTCAGGGGGTAAGGGTCATGAGGAGGCTCGAGACGAGGCGTTCTGGCGGCGGACCTTGGCGTAAAGCCGTGGGGTGCCCAGCGAGCCTCGGGGAGTATCGGCTCGAGAGATCTGTGGCCAGGAGTCGTAGCTTGCTGGTGGTCAGCCATCCCGACGGGGGTAGAGCCTTCTGGAGGCGGTGGAGCGGCGATCTGGGGCCCAGGCCCGGCCGCTTAGACGCGGACGAGCGCCTCCATGAGGGACTGTAGCCGATCTATCCAGCTGGCGAGGGCGTTGATGATGGTCACTGGAGGAGGCTCATCCACGCTTCCGGTGAGGGGAAGGCGGCGGCTGGTACCGGGATCTTCAGGATGGTTGCTCGCCATGCGGACGGAGATCGGAAGGCCAACTTTGTTTTTATGGAGTTTGCTTTCCCACAGACGGCGCCAACTGATAGAGGTCATTTTCGGGTCTCCGTCGGATGTTGTCTTCCGTTGATCTCCCGGTGGATTTCGGTGGTGATCTTCTATTGCGTGTGGGTCTCAATGGGTTTTGAGGAGATTGGTGATTTGAGGAGTTTAGCGCCGAGTACCTGCAAAGAAGTCCCGGGTTGGTTTGGTACCACCGAGGACCCTCCGACGATCAAGTTAGTACTAGATCCGAGCAAAGTAACGGCTAAGTGGAATCAAGAATGGCTTACTTGACCCCTCTGTGATGGGGGTTTATATAGCGGCGGCAGCACGCAGCAGCAGGCGCAAGAATCTCGCCAGCAGTTACGCTCCCGACGTTACGCCCGCGTAAAGAGCGGATCGCCCATTAATGGGGATCGTGATGGCGTGGAACGTGGGACGTTACTGGCGGAGAATCTGCGCGTGTCGAGATTTGCGGAGCAGCGGTTACGCCTGTGAGTTGTGGAGTTAGTCGGTCGGAGGGACCGAGGAAGACGGTCTTGGCTGGGGAGCTCGGAACCGAGCAAGAGGGCTGAGGAGTCTTGGTCCTGTGGCAGCTCAGGGCGAGCTGAGGGGCCGAGGAGGCAAATTTGCAGGGGACCCCGAGGAGGGCCAGCTTGTGCTTGCAGATCGGGTACCAGGGCGGTCTGGTCGGCCTCTGTGGGCCCTTTCTTCTGGGTCTTGGAACATGTCATCCGCCACGTGTTCTGATCTTGCATCGCCAATATTGAGCATCATCAGCTGGGATAAAACCCCACGCAATGCGTGGGATTTGAGGATCATCCTTAGGGTTTGGTGACATTTATCTGCAATAAAACAAAGTTCATGGTAATGTTAAAAATGTTGAAATTTCATTTATTTATAATAGCAAAGTCCATGGTATTTATCTGACAACTTCAAAAATTGCGGTATTTATTTATAACAGACAAATTCCATAGTGTTTATCTAAAAAAAATAGAAAGTTTATGGTATTTATATGAAAAGGTCAAAAGTTCTTGGTATTTATTTATTGCAGGCAAAGTCCATGGCATTTATTTATTGCAGACAAAGTCCATGGCATTTATCTGAAAAGATCGAAATTCTGTGAAATTTTCTACACCATATAGAAAAGGTAAAAGTCACGTGCTTACATGACATAATTAAATTTCATGATCAATAAACAATGTTCAATCGTTTTTATTTGGAAAACCTTCAAAGTTAATCATTAATAAACAATGATCTATAGATTGCCATAATTGCCCTCAAGTTTTAGACACACCCACAAGTTTACCAATATAGCTCAAATCTCCACAATTCTTGATATGAAGGACAAAATGGGCATACAAAAGTTTTGTTCATACATAAATTTACATGTTTGTCCACACCACCAAATCATATCCTGGAGAATACCAACATTGTCCAAATTGGATTCAAGAAAGAATAGTCAAAGTTCCACTCTGGTATTCAACTTTCTATACACTGTATAGATAGATAGATAGATAGATTGTAACCCTGAATGTTTAGAAAACATTCAAGGAGGGTCTTGGATTGGATCATTTTGATTGCGTGGATGTAACATATATTATATATTCTTATTGATTAAAATTATTACAAATTTAAGCTGGACCCTAGAATATTTGTTGGATCAATATATTCTACTGGGCTAGGTATTGTACACAAGCAGAGCTCCCCCAGCTAAAAGTCCAGCAAGAGTCACAGCCCATATCAATAATCCTGTGGTTCCTGCATTTTATTATCCCAATCATCAATAAATTGTTATTTTTCCCCTCTTAAAGAGAAATCGTTCTATAATAAAATAAGTTTTTTTTAACTGAATTGTTGCTTACCTCCAACATAGACATCGCCGCTAGGTGTCCATTCTTCCGGTGGATAAATCAGGCTGCAGGTTGATCATAAACGCCAAAATATGCATTTAGCACTTGGTATTATAAATTTCTTTATCCGAGATGTCGGTTCTATGATGCCTAGCGCTCTGCTTCATTAGTTTTTTGTTTCTAACAATATGGCCTAATTTTCTTCAACTTAGCATTAATATGTTCATATATAGGAGAACAAAACATGGGGATAATATAATTATCAGAAAGAATTTAGTACCTGTAACCATCAACATTTGCACCATATTTGTCAACAAACTGATACACACCCTTCCCCTTTTAATTTTCATTCGCAATTAATCAGGTTTATTTATGACTTGTAATTTATCGTATATATTGAAGAGCAATTACAAAAGGGAGAACAGATTTATACCTTGGCCCTCCTTCCTGATGCATCTACACCCTCCTTCAAGCTCAGACCCCCCACTGATTCCTCCAAAATTTTGTTTGCGGCTTTTTTGTTACTGAAACAAAGTATATACCCAAAATAAGGCGATGCTAAATTATTTCTAGAGCATCACCAGCTTAATTGCATTATGCAAAAATATGCCAAATCCTTGATCAGACATTTTGTTTTTGTTAGACAGCATGTCTCGTGGTGAAAAGTTGATATGCACACGTCTTGCACGGCTGTAGATTTCTAATTGTTTCCCATTTAACTTGTGAAGCTATATCTTCTTTATTTATAAAGTTGACTTTCTTCTTTTTTATTTCTTTTTTTTATAAAATTATCCACGAGGCATAACTAAACCTGTCATGCTTTTGGATTAAATCGGTTGCTATAACACTAATGGTTATAACAGGTGGCCTATATATGTGCGCGCATGTCTGGGAAACCTAAAACTTTCAATCATCCATATATGCATCCATATGTAACATATGCATGCATCAATAAAGTTGATCTCATAATCATTGCACTGATCATATGGTGCAGCAGTAGAGATCTTCTTGCCACCACTGGCCACAACTCTGAGAGAAGATGAAGATGATCGTCTTGCCAAAGATGCATGGCAGGCCCTTAGCATCATGAGTTCTCGCCATAATTAATGGATCGCAGGGGATGGTTTGGCTAATAATAATGAAGACATCACAATTGTGTTTGCTGCTGCCATTTTGATCACATTGTGTCTCTCTCTCTCTCGCTCTCTTTGTCGATGGTGTGCTTCTTACAATTGCATGCACGCTTGGAAATTATTAATAGTGTGAGAGTGATGGTCAAGTTGACAGGTGGTTCTCCCCAATTGGCTGTTCCTGATTATGGTGTGGCCCACATTATCCCATGTTGAAAAAGAAAGAGACGTGAGTAGAGTTCTCTGGATGCCATGTCAGCCAAATTTGTGAGCACACCACAAGGGTACATCATAGTACATGTACCGTAATTTATATATTCACAGTTTTTTATGCCTGTTCTGTATTGCCCAATTTTACTGCTCAGGCCTCAAAACCCCGGTTTCATTCGAGTCAGACGGAACTGCGGTTTGCATTTGTGCAAAACGCCGTTTTGTAAAAGATGTGGTTTCTTAAAGTTTAGGTTATAGCCTTGAAACCAACGTTTTATATGAAAAGGGGTTTACAAAAATACAGCTTGAAACTCTGCGAAAACTTCAGTCTTTCTAGAATTTTAAAGAGGAAAGTTTTGAAACTACGATCTGAGAAAACTCTATTAATTTGTGTAGCCTATACAAAAACGAACACCAATTGTCGGTCTCTTGCACGGATACGAATCCATGCGAGGATGCAAATAAAACAGCAGGAGCAAAACTATAACGAGCAGCATATACGAACGTTATGGTCTCGCATACCTTTGCATGGTAGAAGATCTCCTTGACTATTAAGTCTTCCGATTTGTTCTCTGTACGCTCCTATCCTCCTGATTGTTGGATATGTATGCTCTAGATGCCATTATTGTATATGTATATATGTGGATACTAGGGATATGTATGTACAGGACAATCTTTCTCGGTTGTATAGTATATTATTTGAGTTGTCTTTATCAGAATATGTGTATTTCTTTCTTATGATACTTTATATTGATTGCACATATTGATAAAGACTCGATACAGTAGTATACTAATATGGTTTGACTTTATCTTAACATGTGCATATGTTATATATGTCGACCACATGTTGATAAAGCCCGTAGGATCTTACTTGAGTACCAGCGTTATAATGACGATTATACTTGTGTGAGCTGGGTAGTCTATAAGCGCATCCTTAACTGTCCCAAGTCGCAGGAATATCGATATCGGGCATCGATACTCCAGAGTAGATTTGCGTATACGTTTCTAGACCCCGACGAGGGGCGGTGGTTGGTCCCACAACCATTGGTGTGATCATCTAAGATTGTATACGGGTGCTCACTGGGGGTGAGTACACTAAACGGACTCACCGAGAACCTCTAAATGGTATTATACCTATCGTCAGATAGCAATTCTCTTGTGACATGTGTACAGATTAGTCTTTAGACCTGAGGTCGTCATTTGTCTCGTGTGAGTTCCCACTGTGCTTTGATTACTACCCTACGGCTTTACTGAGTCGTGCAAATAGCTTTTGGTTGGGTGCAGCACATGGAGGTAGTGAGTGATTGTCAGGGATTCGTCTCTCCGGGTATTGGGAGTCGATATCGCACTGTGTTTGATTGGGCAGGACCATAAAACCTTGGCCAAGGCAGTTGGGATTTACTGATAGGTTGATCAGTAGTTTTCCGGATTGGTCCTGAGCCGCATCAACACGAATTATCGGGTTATTAGGGTTTGACGTTTACAACCCCCTAGATCCGATATGCGATACTCTTAGACGAAGAGACCGGACTATACGGAGATTGTCACGGATATGCTCAGTAGAAGTTCGAGCAAGTTTGCCCGTCGGCCTTCCTTTTCAACAGGTACCCGGGTAGCCGTTACGTACAGCTAGTGCCGCTGACGTACTTGTGGTTATGGATTTATCCAGTAACTCACTGCCGGCATACTGTCGAGTCTTTAGAGTCCCATACATAAGTGTTCCATGTTTCGGGCGAAACGACGTATGGTTTTACGGCAGGGGTTCGATCACATACGTGTACTTATGCACATATGATGTTCGGACGGATAATACTAGCGGGCTTTGGTTTAAACCAGATCTTAGTATTATGTTGTTGGATTATTTTGTTTCTTTGTATTCGTATTTTTTCGGAATACGGATACGGGTATGTATATACGGTGAGGGGTATTCTTATAATTGTGCAATATGCTTCTAGAAGAATACACCTCATTATTGTTTTAACCATTTTAGTTAAATGATTAATGAGGTGGGGATATGAGGTGTTCATTTGGATTAAATGAAGTATGGCTACTTGGTTCCTCATGCAGTGACTCATGGTTTACTATTGATTTATGCTTGATATTTTGTGTGGTGAATTATTGGTTTGCATAATTATTCACAACACTTAGCCATCTTCATTCTATGCTCACTCTACACTCTCATCTCCTCAATGTTCATCTTCTTCTTCCTCAAAACCCTAATAGTCTCATGTGTTGAGAAACCTTGGGTTAGTGAGACAAATCAATCCATCATCTAGGCTACTTAAATTAGCATACTAAGTAACCGAGTTACCTCGGTTTAGAGGTAGGAGCTCAAAGTAGACACTCTCGGGTGGATTATCTTTGACGCGAGGAGGCCGTCGATCAAGCGCGATCTGTACATCCTTTGAGGAGCTAAAGGAGAGGAGTGAAAACCCGAAGGACTTGTTTCTTTAGGTATAACTTTCTATCATAGTAGATAGAACCCTTTAGTGTAAGTCTACAGCAGCGCCCCAGCCGTCAATCCAACGCCAAACAAAAACTTTTTCAAAACTGGCGCTAATGTACACCTAAAACCCGGATCGTTCCATTAACCATAAACTAGTATACTACAAAGATGTTAGAATGGTTATACCGATCGATCCATGTCCTTCGGTCTTTAGTCACCATCCTTATCTTATTGCGGCATCTCCGATCTCGCTCGATCTCCGGTCTCCACGTCGAAGTGGTACCACGTCAAGGAATCTTTATACGGGCTCCCGCTTCAAACTGAAGCAACTCGGACATGAAGTTTGCTAGCCGACATGTACAAGATTGAAGTAGAGAGAAGTGTGAATACTTTGGCTCAATACACCCTAGGATTCTCATCACATGAGAGGGATAGGATGGAGGTTGAAGAAGATGCAATGAGTTGAAGAGTGTGAGCTCATGAAATATCAAGAGAGCAAAAACCAAACCACCAAAAATGTCTTGGTTGCCCTCTCTCTCTTATGTGTTGATATAATGAGATTTTGTGTTTAAAAACCAAAGAAAATATCTTACCAAAATATCTCCCACAAAACCCTAAAAATATCTACACACAAAACAAACCTCATTAATCTAACATGACTCACTAAATGACTCATTACCATGAGTCATTAGTGAACATGCTAGAATAATGATTCACCAATATGAGTCACCAAAAATGAGTCACACTTTCCAAATCAAAATAAACATTTAAACCAAAATGTTTAACCAAATAGAAATGCATCTTCTAAAGTAATCTCGTGACGGATCACAAGAATACCCCTCACCTGTATATACATACTTGCATCCGTATTCCGACTGAATACGAATACTACGAGACGAAAGTATTCCAATACAATATAATACTAGGATCCGGCTTAAACCAAAACCTACTAGTATTATCTGTCCAAAACATGACACGTGCACAAGTGCACGTATATATTCGAACCCTGCCATAAAACCATACGGCCTATACAACGTTTCGCCCGAACTTAGAAAACAATATGTGGAGGACTCTAAAGACTCGTCAATACACTGGCAGTGGGTTTAACCACAAGCACGTCAGTGGTACTAGCTGTACGTAACGGCTGCCAAGGTATTGAGCAAAAGGGAGGCTGACGAGCGAACTCATCCTGAAACCCTACTGAGCCTATCAGTGATAATATCCATACAGTCCGGTCCGTTTGTCTATGAGTATCGCATATCGGGCCTAGGGGGCTGGTAACGACAGACCCCAATTAGCGGTATAAGTCATGTCGGAGTGTAGCCCAGAACACTTTGAGATACTACTGGAAGACCTACCAGTAAATCTCCTGCCTTGGCCAAGGACTTTGTGTAATGGCTCTCCTAAACACAACGCGATCTCACCCCTAATACCGGGAGAGACGAAACTCTTGCCGATTCGCTCACTGCCTCCATGTGGCTCGGGACTGTACCCAACTAAAACCTATTTGCACAACTCTTTTGAGCCGTGGTAGGGTACGTAGTAATCAAAGTACAGTGGAAACTCATACGAGACAAATGACGATCTCAGGTCGATGAACTAACCTGTACACATGTCACCAGGGAACTGCTATCTAACGCTAGGTACAATACCAACTAGCAGGTTCCCCGCGAGTCCTGTCCGGAGCACTCATAACCCAATGAGCACCTATATACATCTTAGGTGAACCAACTGACACCAATGGCTTGTGAGACCGGCTGTAACGTTTTGAAAATCGTTTAGGTGAAATTTCGGAGAATCGGTAAAATAACGGGTGTTTTCCGTAAAAAAACCAAGATATAAATATCTTTTAATATAAAATTAAATATACCTATTCTAGTTATGTAATTGCTAGTATTTGGTGTTTATGAGTCACTTGTAAAATTTCTAGTTGACTGAAATTTTTTCTGAAATTAATTATTTTAATATTATTTTAAGCCGCCACTAATATATTTAATTAGGGATAATTACAAATTGGAATGGGTTGATACAAGTTTTGTGCATCATGACACATTAAACTAACATGTAAAATATTGTTTTTGAAATAAAAAGAAATTGTCATGACGGTTTTAGAAAATATCAAGGAAAAAGGCTTAAATAGTGAAATTAATGTACAGGGAAATTGGGGTATAATAATTATCATTTTTTTCCTCACCCACACTCACCCGCGCCCTCTCTCCTCTCCCCCTTAAGGTGCTGGCCTAGCCCCTTGGCTGCCCCAAGTCCCCACTTCTCTCACACAAAAAGAAAAGAGAATAGAAAAAAGAAAAGAATAAAGAAATGAGAATGGTGTTGACTTGAGATATGGGTTCTTGACTTGGCCAATTACTTTCCCTACCTCACTCTCTCTCCTCACCCTCCCAATTATTGGCCGAGTCCTTCCCCTTTCCAGCAGCCCCCCCCATTTTTCTCCTCTCATTCTCATCAAAAATTCATCATTTTGCCTCAAAATCAAGCTAAAACCTCAATAATTCTTCAATCCAACTCTTACCCATTATTTCTTTGCCCTAACTAACATGAATCATGGAGAAAGGAAGCAATTTGGAGGTTAAGTGCCATGTTTGATCTCATGGTTTTGGGTATAATCCTAACCCAAGTGCTAATTTTTGATAAACTACTTTAAATTAGTTTAATTAGCTAATTATTTGGTTCCAATTTCAAGATTTGAAAATTCAAGAAAGAGTTTTGAAAGCAAATTAGGGTTTCTAGCAATATATTATGGTTCTAATGAGTAGATTAACATGTTAATGCTATGCTAAAACTAATCTAGTTGCTAGTTTACTAATTGTTGCTTGTAAATTGTTAAAATTGATTTTTTAGCAAACTAGGGTTTTGAAATTAATTCAAAATGTGAGATTAAAATATGGTTAAGGTTTTCATCACATCATTAACAATATAATGGGTAGTTTGACATTTTAAGACATGTAAAATGTAAGCTAGTTTCTAGTTTGCCAATTGTTATTTTAAGAATTGTCCAAATCATAATTTTGTAAACTAGATTTTTAGAATTTTGAAAATAAGTGGGATTAAAAATCGAGTAATGGTTTGGGTGGCTTAGTTAAGATATTTAGTGAGTATTGTATCCACTAAAATCGTTAAAACATTTAGTTTTGTACTAAAATGGAAAAGTTTGCTTACTAGGTTTTCGGAAAAATAGCTTTTAAAGTGAGTTTGAGGTTTTGGTGAAGTACAATCTATTTCATATTATAATTAGTGTTTTGTGATTGTACAAATGGATACTTTTGGGTTTTTCTCGATCAATCGGCGTTTGTACGCCGATGTCGAGGGTTATTTGGTTCTTTTGCATAAGCGGGCCATAGGTTTTGACCTATGTGAGATTCGTGTGTCATTGGGTCATGAGTCGGATTTTAATGCGATACGATGTATTATGACATGTAGCTACCCTCACGAGGACTTCGAAACTACAAGCAAGCGTGTGGCGACATCGGTATCGGCAAGCGAAGATCAAGGTGAGTAGATATATATCTACGGGTGGATGGCGTATAGCACCCCCGCAATGTCGTAAGAAATGATATGTTGTGATATAGATATACTTAAATGTGTTATTGAGGGAGATGAACACTTAGCAAGAAAAGCTTTAGAAGATCATGAGTTAGTGTTAGCGAGAATTGAGGAAAGTGATTTAGTTGGTTTCATAGTCGCGAAACCTAGAGTAAGGTTGTTACACATACACGCACGGGATATGGGTTTGGGTGTATATGTATATGTATATAGATAGATGTGGATGCATGGGTTTATATATATATATATATATACACACACGGATGATTGAGGATAGTATATGGTATTTGGAGATGAGTCGATGAGATTGGGTATGGTGCCATGAGATCGGTGATGTGATTTGGTTCGTATTAGGAGATACGACATGATGTTATAGCGGATCTTTAGGCGATGTGTTTCGCACACACGCGTACAGATATGTTGATGATATTAGTATTGTACTAGATTTAGATCAGTACCCCATGTTCACGATATGTGATGATAAGGATATCAGATGAGTAATGAGATAAATATAATATTTGACCCGTACCCAGATTTGGGATTTACCGTACGAGATATAATTATGATGTTAGATCCGCACTCTTAACTCGAGGATGTCATATGTATATATTGTATCGTACGTGATACTATTGAGGCGAGATCACCGACTACTAGATATATATATATAGGTCGACTCAGACCTAGGTGGATTTCTTTACCCTTTTGACTGGACTCGAATCATACTTGTTTTCAAATGCAGTGGAGAATCGTGAGTACTTTAAAATACCAAACTGTATGACTCGTATATTGGGTAGATATATTCTTCAGTGTTGCTGTTACTACATCATTTTCTGTATATTCATGATGTTTCATCGCATTGCATGCTTATACATGTGTTATCTTAAATTATTATGAAACCCTGCTGTCAGGACACCAGCACCATTACCGATGATGCGTATGCTCCACATACACTTGCTTGCCGACTCACACACATCATCATCGGTAATTGCCATGTCACGTACACTTTAAAAGAATACTATTTCATTGACATAGCCTGCTAGCTGATAGTTGCAATATGCTATAGCTTTCATATGATAGTTTAACTATTGCATTCATTGCATGATATCATATGCATTCATATATTCATTGGTTATGCAGTATTATGGAGATTTATTCCGGTTTTCACTTTTATTGACATGGTGATTTGATGTTTTCAGATCCTTCTCGAGATTTTTCTGGATTTGGAAACCGCATGTGAAAGTTTTATAAACTGATGATGTATTTTAAAGAGAAAAATATGATTTTCCTTGATATGATGAGTCTTGTCCACCATGATGTTTTCTTGGTTCTGAGATGGTTTTCGAGACCCGATTCGAGGAGTTGGATGAACCGTCTGCGGGTATATGGTGGACCCGGTATGGTACCCCGAGGCAAGAAACTCGAGTTTTAGACGATGAGCCCGGCAGGGGCAGACTGCCCACGACGATTACATCGCCTTGCTACCTTCATTCTTTGATATCATCAACCGGTGATTGTTTGGCGCGGCGGATATCCGGAGGATACCGTTCGTGGTCGTGTGATTGATGATATGGGCCGATCCGGATTGACGGAGCCCGATGTATTAAGATATTGAGATTTGAGACACTGAGATATTGAGATTTGATGATACAGGCCAGTTCGGATAGCCGGAGCCTGAGATTTTGAGATTTAGGTTTTGTGTCGATGCTTAACACGGATTCTTTGTTGATTTCATTGATGATATCTCGGTTTTTTTATATACATACAGAAATCTCATTAAATAAAGAAAAATAGTTCTTCGATTCATGATGTACTCTATTCTCATTATATGCATTTGCACATCATTTTAGTGACATATTACTACCTGACATTTGTACATCATATTAGTGACATGTTGTTATCTGAGGCACTGACACGAGTACTTAGTATTACACTTAGGGATAGATGTTTACCCTTACCATTATATTATGCTTCAGGTCATATTATTATTTTGAGGATATTACTAATCGTATGACCTAGGATTGCGTTATACATGCGATTTCTGCTCTGTGATGTTTTCTACTCACGAGTTGGCAACTCACCCCCGTTGTGCTACAGTTCCTTGCAGGTTTTGCCGTACAGGTTTCGTTGCGGCTTTGCTGGCACACTGCTTCCATTCCGGGTGATTGCTTTGGTAGGTGGGTTCACTCGCATCGTGACCACCCTCGTTCATTTATTATTTTCAGCTGTATCTAGTAACTCCATCACGAAACAACTTGTATAATTATTTCAAACTAGAGACCTGTTGTATATTCTTTCGACCTTAGAGTCGCGCGTTGTATTATTATGGTTTTTATGTTGATTTTGAGTTTTTTTTTTCGAGTTTTGATCCTCGCCTTTCGGCGTTGTATATTATATTGCTTGCATGGTTATGTCCGCCTTTTGGCGAAGAGCTAGCTCCCGCTTGGGATGCCTTTTTATCATTTCGTATACTATTCATGTTGTACCCCGTTTGGGACCGGTATTTACAAAGGAAACTCTGCCAAAATTTTCGGAAAAGACTTGATGTTTTAAAAATGCATACCTCGGCTTATATTGTTAAACTTCTTGCTTTAAAAATTGGTTTTTCTTCTGTAGCATTCTGAAAATTTAGAAATAAATGAAATTAAGTAATTTAATAATAATATAATAAATCGCAAGTTGTTAAAAAACAAATAAGTCAAGTTTCATAAGTTCTATGTAAAACAATTTAAATAAAAAAATTTGTATGCAACATAAATAAGTTATAAGGGTTTTAGTGACCATTTTAGCTTCATTTTAATAAAATAGGTGTTTTATAATAAACTAAGTTATGAAGGGTTTTTAGGTAAAGTTTAGAATTTTGTGCAAATGGAAAATTGTTAAGGGTGTAAATGAAAATGGGATGGAAAATCATTTAGTTCAGAATTTAAATTCAAATTAAAACAAAATTTAAGGATAAGGCTAGCACACCTCATACTTGCATGCACAACACTCACCTCACACCTCCTACTTGCATGAAACCCTTACCTCTAGCTTGATCCCACCTCCTCCTTCACCTTATCCATTCCTTTTGCCATATATAAACCTTGTTCAGATCATAGTTAATTAAGAATCCTGAAATTTTCTGAAAACAAAACTAAAATAAAGAGAAAAAGAAAGAACAAGAGGAAGAAGAAGAAGAAATAAGCTAAGTTCTAATTTTCATCACTCTCAAGCTGTTGGAGATAGTACCCTCAGAGTCAATTATTGGATCGAAGGTACGTGATTGCAAAGATTGCGGAGGATCTATACCGGTAGGACAGTCTTACTTAAGATGATAGTATGCTATCTGGTTTGCCTTTATCAGTCGTGTACATGTTCAGGTGACTGATTACATGTTACACTTTGATAGAGCCCTTAGGATCTTGCTTTACCACCAACTGTATGATGGCGATCATATACGTGAGAGTTGGGTGGTTTATACGCATATCCTTAATTGTGGTCCCTAGTCGTGGGAGTTTCGAGACAGGGCATCGATACTCCGGAGTAGACTAGTGTATACAGTCGAGACCCCGACGAGGGGCGGTGGCCGGTCTCACAAGCCACTGGTGTCAGTTGGATCACCTAAGATGTATGTTGGAGATAGTGCCCTCAGAGTCAATTATTGGATCACAGGCACGTGATTGCAATGATTGAGGGAGGACCTATCCCAGGAGGACAGTCTTACTCGAGATGATAGTATGCTATCTGGTTTATCTTTATCATCGTGTACTGCTTTAGGTGACCTGACATGTCGCTATTACACGTTGATAGAGCCCCTAGGATTCTTGCTTGACTACCAGCAGTATGATGGCGATCATATACGTGAGAGCTGGCGGTCTATAAGCACATCCTTAAAAGGTCCCTAGTCGTGGGAGTTTCGAGACAGGGCATCGATACTCCATTAGTAGACTAGTGTATACAGTCGAGACCCCGACGAGGGGCGGTGGCCGGTCTCACAACCCACTGGTGTCAGTTGGTTCACCTAAGATGTATACAGGTGCTCATTGGGTTATGAGTACACCGGACAGGACTCGCAAGGAACCTACTAGTTGGTCTTATACCAGATGTCAGATAGCAGTTCCCTGGTGACATGTGTACAGGTTAGTTCATCGACCTGAGATCGTCATTTGTCTCGTGTGAGTTCCCACTGTGCTTTGATTACTACCCTACCACGGCTCAAAGGAGTCGTGCAAACAGGTTTTAGTTGGGTACAGTCCCGAGCCACATGGAGGCAGTGAGCGGATCTGCAGGGGTTCGTCTCTCCCGGTATTGGGGGTAAGGTCGCGCTGTGTTTAGGAGAGCCATTACACAAAGCCCTCGGCCGAGGCAGGAGATTTACTGGTAGGTATTCCAGTAGTATCTCAGGGTGTTCTGGGCTACGCTCCGACACGACTTGTACCGCTTTTGGGGGTCTGACTTTTACCAACCCCCTAGGCCCGCCATGCGATACTCATAGACGAACGGACCGAACTGTATGGATATTGTCACTGACAGGCTCAGTAGGGTGTCAGGATGAGTTCGCTCATCGACGTCCCTTTTGGTCAATAGCTGGTGGCCCGTCACGTATTGGCTTATACCTCTGACGTGCTAGTGGTTAAATCCACAGCCATAGTATTGACGAGTCTTTAGAGTCCACCACACATTCAGTTACTCAAGTTTCGAGCGAAACGCTGTAGAGGCCGTATGGAGATATGGCAGGGTTTGATCAGATACGTGCGGTATTGCATGCATCAGGATCGGACGGATATTACTAGCCGGCTTTGGTTTAAGCCGGATCCTAGTATAATACAGTGTAGATTTTGTCTCATTGCATTTGTATCCGGTCGGAATACAGATGCGGGTGTGTATGCACTGTATCGGGGTTTTCCTGTAATTTATTACGGGTCCAGTTTTCTGGAGTTGCCAGTTTGCATTCCGTTCCGGCCGGTTTTCCTTTGTTCTTTCTCGGCCGGACTTTTCCGATGGAGGGGGTTATTTGCAAGTTTGCAAATAACATTTGTGGAGGGGGTATCTTTCATATGTGGGGCTTCATGATGGTTCATAATCATGAGATGCTTTCTTAGTCTTTTCTTTTGCTTTATGGTGATTAGAATGGATTAGGACTTGATTTGATATTGATTTGATGGTTTTGGATATGGTCACCCTTTCTCATCTCGTACACTCACCTCCCTTCTTGTTATTCATTGATATTCATTCCTCCACCATTCTCACAAGAAGAGGTTGGCCACACTTGAGAGAAAAAAGGATGAGAGAGTTTCATTTTGAGCTTGTGGCATTTTTCTTGATCTCATTTCATGCTAGGAAAAATGCAAGCACCATTTTTCCTTATCTTGATTCCTCCATCATCACCAATGGCAACTTCACTACCCCAAATGAGACAACCATTCTACACTACATTCTACAGCAAATCTTGGGCACGTCGACTTGCCAGCTTCGTGCCCGAGTTGCCTCGGTATTGAGGTGGGAGCCCGTAAAAGATGCAGGCGACGTGGTGCCCTTCCGGCGAGGAGGCGACGACATGGAGACAGGACTTTCCGCGGGAGATCGGGACGATGACGAGAAGACCGGAGGACTCGGATCACTTGGTATAATTCTCTTCCCATCTCTTGTTAGCTAGCATTTGGTTAATGGTTACGATCCGGGTTAATTGTCCGCGGTAGCGCCAGTTTCCAAGTAAGGAAAATTTTTGATTCCGCATTTTGGCCTCGGTAAGACGGCCGAGGCGCTGCCGTGGCGCAACATGGTATCAGAGCCACGCCATTAACCTTGCCTAGCTTGTTCTAATGTGTTTTACTTATCCGATCGACCAAAATTCCAAAATCCGCGTTTTGCATGCATCAGTTTTCTGTCGAATTTTTCCGGGCTCTAAAAATTTTTCAGGTTGTAGAAAACTAATGTACTGGAAGTTCTAAGAACACTGGAAAAATTTGATGACCCGATCCCTCCGTACGACCGCGGAACCGCGGCCATAACCCCCCTTTGGCCGCGGTTCCGCTGCAGGAATGTGGGTTCATGTCATCGTTTCTTTGCAGTGGGCTTGTGGGCTGGAAATAGGGGTTTTGGTATATTCTTTTTGGGCCCAGATTTTCTTGATGTGCTACAGTAGTACTTGGGGGCCCACTTGGTAAATTTGTTCGATCGGAAATTTTTAAACACATTATTTCACAGTATTTACATTATATCTGCGACCGTGAATATCACTTGATCTGTAAATCCTGTCTAACTGCTATAGCCCGGTTAGACGGATTTGCGAACGTGATTTTCACGTTGATGTTCTGTGTTTATGCTGTGATGCTGCGGATCGGTCGTGGGGGATAGCCTGGATGCAATGTTAGTACAGTTTTTGTTGTATTATGTACATTTGATATTGCGGGGCGAGCGTCCGACATGTGGACTGCCGTCACTGCCTGTTTGTATTATTCTTTTGGGGCACGACCTGGTTGCGGTCGATGTACCCGGTGTACGTATATTTTACTTTCTGTACTAGGATTACCCCGCGGAGGGGTGCACAGATAGCCGGGTTCTAGAGGGCAACGGGCCCGCATCTCATGGCATTGAGACGGAGGGGGCTTCACTCCAGGATTGGCGGGCTATTCGCCGCACTCGTAGGGGGTACAGGTTGACCCAGGAGGGTTGCCCAAGTTATCGGATTCCGTGAAGTGCTGGGTGGTCCATTCACGGTGCTGGAGGGGACTGCCTCGCTTCAGGTCTTGGCGGGTGACTTGCCGCGCCCGTAGGGGTCTAGGATTTTATTGCACAGGCTATCCACACGACCAGGGGAACGTCGGGTTTCAGCAGCGGCTCTGTGAAACCCGGGGATCCCAGATATCTGTATTGTTCTGTGATGCTGTACATTTCTGTGATGTTGCATTCTTATCACGCCTTGAGCGAATATAATATATTGGTATATATATTAGTAGATGTTGTATATGTTTTGCATCCGCGCTAGTCCAGTCCCCGCTCTGTCGTTAGTTAAGTAACCTAACGGGTGATGACGGGACCCAGTGGCGAATGCGGATGGCATATACGTACATCATTATTTTCGTTCTTTATTGGTGTGATCAATTGATGGGACTGCGTTGATTCGGATCAACGCAAGTTATAAACAAACCTATTCTGATGTTGGAAATTTTTTTCAAAAAGCTGTTGTTGCAAGGGCGTTCTCTTTTGTTTTGCATAGTGGTATTCAGTTGGAATACCCTGCTCCTCAGTCGACGAGGCAAGGGCCGAGATCCCTTCACCGGGAGTGACCCCTTGGACAAAAAGTTTGTGTCTGGGCAATGACTTTACTATAGCCGATTACTTTTGCTTTGCATCATGGTATTCAGTTGGAATATCCTGCACCTCATTCCATGGGGAAAGAGCCGAGATCCCTTTACCGGGAGTGACCTCTTTAGCAACGGTTTTCGTTACTATATTTTTATAAAAAGTTATCCAGTTCCTTCAACGATATCAAGTTCATTACGGTAAAAGGTTTTTCGCCAAAAACCATTCGTAGCCCTCCGTCATTTCGGATTAGTATTGCATAGTATTCGCGCTACGTTTGTCGTTGCTATTCGCCGAGGGGTAGTGTGCGGTAGCTCTGTAATGCTTTCTGTCGCATGGATATGTGGATTGGTTAGGACAGTCGTACGACTTTGTTGATTATTCGTCAAGGGTCGTGCGGGTGGGTATAACGCAATCAAGATAATGACGGGTTGAACTTGACTAGGACCTTTTGATTTGTTGATTATTCGTCAAGGTCACTTGGGTCCTAGGGGTAAAAATCACATCGGGAGTTTCAAAAGAACTGAAAATTGCCAGATATGCGCATACCTTCTGGAGTGTGATGACGTGAGCGGATTCCGTCACGTTATCATGCAATGATAGTTGGATCCCGATTCCCACTGATGAGTTGGTTTACTCCTCGGGTGATCCTGACTAATTCTTCTTTCAGGTTTGGAGGAGAATTTGAGGTGACAGTGGGAGGTTTCCAGATTAGACAAAGTGATAACCATTCTGATCTAGGTTAGAGTGCACGCTGAGTGTTTCTTTTCTCTCTCTCTTTGACAGCGACCATTGACCCGACCCTAAGACTATGACTCAGTGACCAAGTTAACCGAACCTTCTTAACACTGGCTTTTGGATTATCTGAGTTGGAAACCTCTTTGCCACTCCTACTTCTACCCTTTTCTCCGGGACACCCCGTATTATTACGAACGTCCACTTCCATTGGACAAAACCATCGTATGGTTATATACGAACTCGAAGGACTTCGAGGATGGTTTCTGGTTCTGGAGAAAACGGATAGGACTATTTAGTTGTCTTTTCTTTTCACCTTCTCTCAGGTTGCGAGTACTCCTTGGTTTAGGAGTAGTACACCTATTACGCAAATTGGATAGTCTTCTTCCAAACCATAGGCTGGTGCCGACCGGTAGGGAATGAAGAAAACCAGTTAGCCTAAACGGTGTACAGAAGGTATTAAGTTAAGACAAAGAAAGGGATTAGTAAGAGAGCAAAGTAAAGTGCGACTACTATTCACGAACAAACCAAGTATTTCTTCGCCAATCCTAAATCACCTTTGTATTTCTCCAGGACACTCCGTATTACTACGAAGATCCCAGTTTATTGGATAATCCATCGTATGGTTATATACGAACTCGAAAGGAACTTGTTCCAGTTAGGGGATGGATCCTGGTTCAGGAGAAATAGGAATAAAGTACATTCAGGTGTCTTTTATCTTCACCTTCTCTCGCGTTGCGAGTGCTCCTAGGATTAGGACAGTACACCTTTTATGCTTTTTGGATAGTCTTCTTCCAAACCATAGGCTGGTGCCGAACGGTAGGGAAAGAAGAAAACCATTTGGCCTAAAGGGGTGTACAGAAGGTAATGACTAAAGACATATAAAGGGATTTGGAGAAATGGCAAAGAATTACAAGGTTACAGTTGTGAATCTGGATAATGGAAGAGGCATTACTAAGAATACCAGGATACCCCAACGAAACATTTCAATGTTTCAGTTTCACTGTGTACTGTTAAAGGAAAACTGATTTCCCAATTAGACACTTGCTTCAGGGTATGTATTTACCAGGTATGATTCTCACATCTGTATGGTTTTACAGATGATGAGTGGGAGTAAGTTATTGGGAATTAGGTGATCATCCTCATTATATCGGGATTCGTTGGAATTGGTGATATTTGAGGAAGTCACCTGGGTTGTTTGCCGGTCGGCAAATATTTGGTTTTGAATATCCGTTGTTATGCACCAATTTCAAATTGATATATCTGTACGTCTATTTATATAGAGTGAGATATACTTTTTGAAATTATGTCTTTGACATTTACCTATATCAGTGGATGGTTAGGTAAGGAGCATTGAACAACGGTGCAATTCTTCTTAACCATAAGTACAGTTTTCAACCTACGACACACAGTGAATGAGTCACTAGACCCAGGGGACTTATACAGAGTATTGTATGTTGTCCAGGGTCCATCAGGACAGAGGGGTTGGTCCTCGTACTATATTCGGTTTACTTATGACTTCTCTAGTTTTAGACAAGTGTTTCGTGGAAACACAGGGTCCGAATTTTGAGAAGTTATAGGTATTTGAATAAAGTAGAGGACCAGATGTTGCAAGTATCGGGATTCTTCAAAGTGATCGGAGATGTAGATACTTGTGAAGGGTATTCAGTTGATAGTAATGATTAAGAGAACTTGCTTCTCTTTCAGGTTACTCACAATTGGAAGCATTCCTAAGTTGAGTAACGCTGATCGGCCTCCTTCCATTTAGTTGACATGCACTGGAGACAGCTGCATGATTTGAATCTGGTTCAATTAAATCAGTGCCTCTGGTTCTATATTGGATATAGAACAGTTCATATCTTAACGATGTTAAGGTATGGGGAGTTGTCCGGCTTATGCTTAAAACCAGACACTGGACAACTCAAGGCACGTTTCTGTAATGGCTGTTTGTGGGTTGACCCAGGCTATGACGAGGGTTGATTTTCTACCATAAGAAAGATCAATAGTGATATTGTTCTTGACTCGCCACAGTTTTAATAAAAATGGATTTTTTCAGAAAACAGTAGTGGGAGTATGGTAGAACTGGAAGTGATTCCAGAACCACAAACGATTACTGAAGATTTTACAGGAACCTAAAGATTCAATCTGGTTTGACATTCCATTGGCCACTCCGCAGATATGGTGGGTAACCTCAGGCACTCGAGAGGTACTTCGGTATGCTCAAGGACTGTGGCAGGGAGGTTCTTGTTTACCCAGACTTGCCATTGCTGTTGTTCCAGACTGTGAGACCCGGCAGGAGGATGAGTATAGCGTCGTTCTAAACTAGCTTTAGAAGTGTACGTGTATATGACTCTGCCAGAGGGTTGTCGTAGTCAGTTGGAGCAGCGGAAGCATTGGTGGACAGGTGGCTTATGTCTATTTATAGACTAAAGCAGATACAGCGGAGATAGATCATCTATTTCTGACGTGACAGTCATAGGTTTGACTTCATCAGAATAGAGGATGGATCTGTTGAGAAGATAGTAGGGTGTGATGTCCTGGTATTTGGATGACATACACAGAGTAGGAAGTGATATTCCTATACTACGATCGGTTACGCTTTGGTCGTCACACAGTGGTTTCTCCACATGGGACTTGGACATTATATCAAACATACTGGTTACTAGATCTATGGTTTTAGATCTAGATTTGGGTGGTTTCCCAATCAGGGTACTTAGACAGCATTCTAAGAGTATTTAGAATGGACGACTCCTGGCACGGTAGTGTACCTGCAGGTGATGGAGTCACCCTCTCTAAAGGTATCTTACAGACTAAAGGGGAGAGGGATACGCATGATTGACAGATCACTTGCTTAGGCAATTGAGTCAATCATGAGATGTCAAGTACCACACCAGGTGTTGTTCTTGCACTAGATGCAATAAGTTGACATTGATCCAATCCTGGAGAAACAGTCGGAGGAAGTTTTAGAACATAAGTGGATGTTCTAGGGATATGATAACGACACCCTCATTCGGGAGACAGTTATCATTCCAGGCTTCCAAGGTGACCCGGACGACAAGGAGGTTGTCAGAGTTGTAGTTTTTCCTTCTGATGAGGGGCAGTATTTTGGACAGGTGATCCAAGGCAATACTGAGGGAGGCATGGTGCAGGATACTGATTAAGTTCAGTTGACGATACAGTCTAAGAAGTTTGGATTTGGAGTTCATTTATGAGCTAGGTCCCATCAGACATCCAGACATTCTAAGACAGGTATTGCTCATTTCAGGAGATGGTTTTCTCCGCGAACTTGAGATATAGAGAGACATAGAAAGATACTTCAAGGCGGATCCACTCACTGAGGCTATTCCTCGAACGCTATAGTTTCGGAAACGGGTTTTGTGAGACTGACTAGTAGAGGAGTTGGGTGTTCGGTATCACACGGGCTGTGAGTATGCGACATCGCAATAATTAGCCTTGAGTGCAAGTGGGAGATTGTTGGAGATAGTGCCCTCAGAGTCAATTATTGGATCACAGGCACGTGATTGCAATGATTGAGGGAGGACCTATCCCAGGAGGACAGTCTTACTCGAGATGATAGTATGCTATCTGGTTTATCTTTATCATCGTGTACTGCTTTAGGTGACCTGACATGTCGCTATTAAACGTTGATAGAGCCCCTAGGATTCTTTCTTGACTACCAGCAGTATGATGGCGATCATATACGTGAGAGCTGGCGGTCTATAAGCACATCCTTAAAAGGTCCCTAGTCGTGGGAGTTTCGAGACAGGGCATCGATACTCCATTAGTAGACTAGTGTATACAGTCGAGACCCCGACGAGGGGCGGTGGCCAGTCTCACAAGCCACTGGTGTCAGTTGGTTCACCTAAGATGTATACAGGTGCTCATTAGGTTATGAGTACACCGGACAGGACTCGCAGGGAACCTGCTAGTTGGTCTTATACCAGATGTCAGATAGCAGTTCCCTGGTGACATGTGTACAGGTTAGTTCATCGACCTGAGATCGTCATTTGTCTCGTGTGAGTTCCTACTGTGCTTTGATTACTACCCTACCACGGCTCAAAGGAGTCGTGCAAACAGGTTTTAGTCGGGTACAGTCCCGAGCCACATGGAGGCAGTGAGCGGATCTGCAGGGGTTCGTCTCTCCCGGTATTGGGGGTGAGGTCGCGCTGTGTCTAGGAGAGCCATTACACAAAGCCCTCGGCCGAGGCAGGAGATTTACTGGTAGGTATTCCAGTAGTATCTCAGGGTGTTCTGGGCTACGCTCCGACACGACTTGTACCGCTTTTGGGGGTCTGACTTTTACCAACCCCTAGGCCCGCCATGCGATACTCATAGACGAACGGACCGGACTGTACGGATATTGTCACTGACAGGCTCAGTAGGGTGTCAGGATGAGTTCGCTCATCGACGTCCCTTTTGGTCAATAGCTGGTGGCCCGTCACGTATTGGCTTATACCTCTGACGTGCTAGTGGTTAAATCCACAGCCATAGTATTGACGAGTCTTTAGAGTCCACCACACATTCAGTTACTCAAGTTTCGGGCGAAACGTTGTAGAGGCCGTATGGAGATATGGCAGGGTTCGATCAGATACGTGCGGTATTGCACGTATCAGGATCGGACGGATATTACTAGCCGGCTTTGATTTAAGCCGGATCCTAGTATAGTACAGTGTAGATTTTGTCTCATTGTATTTGTATCCGGTCGGAATACAGATGCGGGTGTGTATGCACTGTATCGGGGTTTTCCTGTAATTTATTACGGGACCAGTTTTCTGGAGTTGCCAGTTTGCATTCCGTTCTGGCCGGTTTTCCTTTGTTCTTTCTCGGCCGGACTTTTCCGATGGAGGGGGTTATTTGCAAGTTTGCAAATAACATTTGTGGAGGGGGTATCTTGCATATGTGGGGCTTCATGATGGTTCATAATCATGAGATGCTTTCTTAGTCTTTTCTTTTGCTTTATGGTGATTAGAATGGATTAGGACTTGATTTGATATTGAGATGATGGTTTTGGATATGGTCACCCTTTCTCATCTCGTACACTCACCTCCCTTCTTGTTATTCATTGATATTCATTCCTCCACCATTCTCACAAGAAGAGGTTGGCCACACTTGAGAGAAAAAAGGATGAGAGAGTTTCATTTTGAGCTTGTGGCATTTTTCTTGATCTCATTTCAAGCTAGGAAAAATGCAAGCACCATTTTTCCTTATCTTGATTCCTCCATCATCACCAATGGCAACTTCACTACCCCAAATGAGACAACCATTCTACACTACATTCTACAGCAAATCTTGGGCACGTCGACTTGCCAGCTTCGTGCCCGAGTTGCCTCGGTATTGAGGTGGGAGCCCGTAAAAGATGCAGGCGACGTGGTGCCCTTCCGGCGAGGAAGCGACGACATGGAGACAGGACTTTCCGCGGGAGATCGGGACGATGACGAAAAGACCGGAGGACTCGGATCACTTGGTATACTTCTTTTCCCATCTCTTGTTAGCTAGCATTAGGTTAATGGTTACGATCCGGGTTAATTGTCCGCGGTAGCGCCGGTTTCCAAGTAAGGAAAATTTTTGATTCCGCATTTTGGCCTCGGTAAGACGGCCAGGGCGCTGCCGTGGCGCAACAATGTATACAGGTGCTCATTGGGTTATGAGTACACCGGACATGACTCGCCGGGAACCTGCTAGTTGGTATTATACATATCGTCAGATAGCAGTTCCCTGGTGACATGTGTACATGTTAGTTCATCGACCTGAGATCGTCATTTGTCTCGTGCGAGTTCCCACTGTGCTTTGATTTCTACCCTACCACGGCTCAAAGGAGGCATGCAAACATGTAGTTTTCAGGTACAGTCCCGAGCCACATGGAGGCACGTGAGCGGATCGGCAGGGGATTCGTCTCTCCCGGTATTGGGGGTGAGATCGTGCTGTGTCTAGGAGAGCCATTACACAAAGCCCACGGCCGTGGCAGGAGATTTACTGGTAGGTACTCCAGTAGTATCTCAGGGTGTTATTAGGCTACACTCCGACACGACTTATACTGCTATTGGGGGTCTGACGTGACTAGCCCCTAGGCAGATATGCGATACTCATAGACGAACGGACCGGACTGTATATACATTGTCACTGTTAGGCTCAGTAGGGTTTCCGGATGAGTTCGCTCATCGGCCTCCCTTGAGGTCAGTCCATGGGCAGCCGTTACGCATAGCTAGTGCCGCTGACGGTTTGTGGTTAAACCCATTGCCAGGGTACTGACGAGTCATTAGAGTCCCCCACAGATAGTTTCCCAAGTTCGGGCAAAACGTTGTAGAGGCCGTATGGTTTTATGGCAGGGTTCGGAAAATGCACGTGCGTTTACGCGCACGTGTTATTTTTCGGGCAGATAATACTGGTCGGCTTTGGTTTAAGCCGGATCCGAGTATTATATTGAGTAGATATAATATCTTTGTCTCAGTTGCATTTGTATTCGGTCATAATACAAATGCGGGTATATTTATACAGTTACGGGGTTATCCTGAAATTCGTTTCGGGATCACTTTTGGAAGTTGCCAGTTTCCAGTTTTCTATCAGCTGTATTTAACATTTGGTTAAATACGGATTTATCTTTTCTTGGATGAGGGTGAGTCATGCTTCTAGAAGGTTCTAGAGAGGGTGACTTGGCTTGGTGAGTCATTAGTGCATTAATGGAGTCATTATTGTCTTGATGAGGTGTATAATGACTCATGCTTTAAGCTTTATTGTTTCTTGTTTTCTTAAGGATATTTTCTATTGATCTTTTGCTTATGGTTACCCTCACATTGCTCCTACACTCACCCCCTCTCCATATATATGGCCGGCCCCTCCTCTCTCTCACACTCTCACTTGATGTTTTCATTTGGTAAAAAGATTATGATAGATTTTGGGGTGTATGGAATTTCACAGCTCATTTCATTCCATCACCCGATTCGAGTGGCAACTTCATTAACCGATCGTCCACGGATTTGGACGAAGTGAGACAAAGTCATCTACTCATTCTCTACATCAATCTTGGTCGTCTCTTTTAGCAAACTTGACGACCGAGTTGCCTCGAGTCAGAGGCGGGAGCCCGTTTAAAGAATCAGTGACGTGGTGCCACCTGGACGAGCAGATCAGAGATCGAAGAGATCGGAGCAGCCGCAACGGAGCGTGGGATGATGGTTAAAGAACGAAGGACTCGGATCATTCGGTATAACCTTTCTACACTCTTTACAGTTTGTTAGTTTAGCAATAATGGCAGATCCGGGTTAAAGTATACGATAGCGCCAGTTAAAAAGTTTTTGTTCCGCATCTGGCGTCTGTAGACGGCCGGGGCGCTACCGTAGACTTACAGTGGTATCAGAGCCTCACCATTTTACTATACTAACTTATGCTAACGCGTTTAAAATATCGATCGAACCGGATATCGAAAAACACAATTTTCAAGCTTCACAGTTTCTGTCGATTTTAAATGATGTCCTAAAATTATTCTACATATCTCAGAAATCTGTGCAGGGTTTTATAAGAACACCGTACAAATTTGGGCTCATGAATCGACAAGACTGCAGCGGAATCGCGGCCAAACCCATGGTTTGGCCGCGCATCCGCGGCCATTCTGTGTGATCATGCCCCCAAACTTGCACAGTGTATTCTTCTCTGGAAATTGGGGTTTTTGGTACATATCTTTTGGGCCCAGATTTTGTTACTGTTCACCAGTTGTTCGTGGGGCCCACTTTGTGATATTTAGTCGATCGAAATTTAAACATGTTAGTTTACAGTGCTTACATTATATCTCCGACCGGGAATGTCATTTGATCGGTAAACCGCGTCTGATTGCTATAGTTCTTTTAGACGGGTTTGCGAACGTGACATTCGCGTTGATGTTCTGTGTTGTGCTATGATGTTGCGGATTTGTCGTGGTGGATAGCGGTGTGCAATGGTAGTGCAGTTTGAGTTTATTTGTACATTTGATATTGCGGGACGAGCGTCCAACATGTGGACTGCCGTCACTGCCTGTTGTATAATATTCTTTTGGGGCACGACCAGGTTGCGGTCGATGTACCTGTTGTACTATTTTTCATTACTGTACTAGGTTTTGCCCCGCGACGGAGTGCACGGATAGCCGGGTTCTGGGGGGCAATGGCTCCGCATCTCATGGCTTTGAGAGGCAGAGGGGCCTCACTCTAGAATTGGCAGACTATTCGCCGCACTCGTAGGGGGTATAGGTTGACCTAAGGAGGGGTGCCCAAGATTACCGGATTCCGTGATGTGCTGGGTGGACCATTCACTTTGCTGTAGGGGCTGCCTCGCTTCAGGTTTTGGCGGGTAACTTGCCACACCCGTAGGGGTCTAGGTTTCATTGCACAGGCTATCCACACGACAGGGGAACGTCGGGTTTCAGCAGCGGCTCTGTGAAACCCGGGGATCCCAGATTATCTGTATTGTTCTGTGATGCTTATTACTTTTCTGTAATGTTGCATATTATCATGCCTGGAGCGATTATTGTATATTGGTTTATATACTATTAGATGTTGTATATGTTTTACACCCGCGCTAGTCCAGTCCCCGCTCTGTCGTTAGTTAAGTAACCTAATGGGTGATGACGGGACCCAGTGACGAATGCGGATGGCATATACATACATTTTATTTTCGTTCTTTTCTGGTGTGATTGATTGATGGGACTGTGTTGATTCTGATCAATGCAAAGTAAAATAAACCTGTTTACAGTTGTTGGAATAAATTTAAAAAGTGTTATTGCAAAGACATTTCCTTTTGTTATGCATAGCTGTATTCAGTGGAATATCCTACACCTCATTCGACGGGGCAAGGGCCGATATCCCTTCACCGGGACTGACCCCTTGGGCAGAAGTTTGCGTCAGGGTAATAACTTCACTATAGTCGATTACAAGTTGCTTTGCATCGCGGTATTCAGTGGAATATCCTGCACCTCATTCCACGAGGAAAGAGCCGAGATCCCTTTACCGGGAGTAACCTCTTTAGCAAAAGGTTTTCGCCACTATATTTTAAAAAGCTATCAGGTTCCTTCAGCGATATCAAGTTCACTACGTTAAAGGTTTTTCGCCAAAAACCAGCCGTAGCCCTCCGTCACTTCTTTTGGGTATTCAGTAGTATTCAAGCTATGTATTTTGACCTAACGCAAAGGCATAGTGTTTGGTAGCTGCTGGGTATTCATTTGTTGCATAGATAGATGAGTTGGTTTGGGACAGTCGTTCTGCCATTTTGACCTAAGGCCAAGGGCATGTGCGGGTGGGTTCAAATTAACAAGATAGTGACGGGTAGAACTTGGCATGTGACTTATGACATTTTGACCTAACGCCAAGGTTATAAGAGCATGGGGCAAAAATCATATCGGGAGTTTCTAAAGAAACTGAAACTTGCCAAGTATACGCATACCTTCTGGAGTATGAGTAACGTGGATGCATTCCATCACGTTATCATGGGATGAGAGTTGGATCCCGATTACCACTGATGAGTTGGTTTACTCTTCGGGTGATCCCGATTGATTCTTCTTTCAGGTTTGGAGGAGAATTTGACAGGACAGTGGGAGGTTTCCGGATTAGATAAAGTGATAACCATTCTGATCTAGGTTAGAGTGCACGCAGAGTGTTTCTTTTCTCTCTCTCTTTGGCAGCGACCTTTGACCGACCCTAGACTATAACTCAGAGACCAAGTTGACCGAACCTTCTTAAAATACTGGCTTTTGGATTGTCTGAGTTGCATAAGTCATTGCCACTCCTTCTTTTACCCTTTGAATTTCTCAGAACACCCCGTATTACTACGGACATCCACTTCTATTGGATAGATCCATCGTATGGTTATATACGAACTCGGAGGGACTTCTTCGAGGATGGATCCAGGTTCAGGAGAAAAAGAATTGGTTTATTCAGTTGTCTTTTATTATCACCTTCTCTAAGATTGCGAGGGCTCCTTAGTTTAGGAGAGTACACCTATTAAGCTTATTGGATAGTCTTATTCCAAACCATAGGCAGGTGCCGAAAGGTAGGGAATGAAGAAAACCAATTAGCCTAAGTAGGATGTGCAGAAGGTAATATGTAAAGACAAAATAAAGGGATTAGAAAGAGGGCAAAGTAAATTGCGACTGTTATCATTCATGACCAAAACCGCGTACTTCATCGCCACTCCTATTTCACCTTTAAAAAGAATAAGGTATTATTCAGTTGTCTTTTATCGTCGCCTTTTCTCAAGTTGCGAGTACTCCTTGGTTTAGGAGGGTACACCTATTATGCTTACTGGATAGTCTTCTTCCAAACCATAGGCTGGTGCCGAACGGTAGGGAAGGAAGAAAACCATTTAGCCTAACGATGGTGTACAGGAGGTAACGACTAAAGACAAATAAAGGGACTTGGAGAGATGGCAGTGAAATATACGGTTATAGTCATGAATTGGATTATGGAAGAGGCATTGCTATGAATACCAGGATACCCCTACGAAACATTTTCATGTTTCAGTGCATTGTTAAAGAAAAACTGTTTTCCCGATTAGATACTTACTCTAAGGGTATGTATTTACCAGGTTTCATTCTCATATCTGTATGGTTTTACAGATGATGAGTGGGAGTAAGTTATTGGGAATTAGGTGATTATCCTAATTATATCGGAATTCGTTGTAATTGGTGATATTTGAGGAAATCGTCAGGGTACAGTTTTCAACCTACGACGCTGTAGGGTGTTTTTCGTCACCCCATTGAGATGGGAATACGCGCACGCTTGTCAGGCGTACTACAGATTCCCCCTGCCTAGGGTAGGCCGGGGTTTAATGATTGCGGGGATCCGAATCTCCGGCAGCCGCGGACTAAGCTGCCGTTAATTACCCCTCGCCTTTGGGGCGAGGGAACCTCCGATTAACGGGTTAAAATGGTCATGCGAACTCAATGTGCAGTGTACGTGTGTTGTGTTTTGGAGGGGGGGTTTAAATATATCGGGAGCCACGTAGAGTTTTTACGGGGGTCTCGCTACCCGGATAGTGGGCTGGGGGTCAAGGGGGCTAGCAGCCCCCTTGCGGGGTGCGGGACAGCGTCCCGTTAGAGATTTTTTCTAACAGGGACAGTGTCGTGGAGTATGTGTATGTGTACATTTGTATACATATGTGTATATATACATGTATGTATAAATAAAGGGGAAAAGGCATCCAAAGGATGCGTGGGGCAGCACCTTGGGTGCTGTGCGCTTAGGTGCTGTGCGATCAGGCGCAAGCGCGCCACGTGTCGGCACGTGGGCGCTTTGCGCATGAGCGCTGCGCGCAGGAGCGCAAGCGCGCGCACCACGTGTCGGCGCGTGGGCGCTTTGCGCATGAGCGCTGCGCGCAAGCGCGCGCGCCACGTGTCGGCGCGCGGGCGCTTTGCGCATGAGCGCTGCGTGCTGGTGCGCAAGCGCGCGCACCACGTGTCGGCACGTGGGCATTTTCTGCATGAACGCTGCGCGCTGGAACGCTGCGCGCTGGAGCGCAAGCGCACTGGAGCGCAAGCGCGCGCGCCACGTATCGGCACGTGGTCGCTTTGCGCATGAACGCTGCGCGCTGGAGCTCAAGCGCACTGGAGCGCAAGCGCGCGCGCCACGTGTCGGCACGTGGGCACCTTGCGCATGAGTGCTGCACGCTGGAGCGCAAGCGCGCGCGCCACGTGTCGGCACGTGGGCGCTTTGCGCTCGGGCGCAGTGCGCTGGAGAGGAAAAGAGGGCTTTTAGCCCCGAAAACTCTCGAAAGAGAAATTAGTGGAGTTAAACTCCTAAAAAAAAAGAATGTTTTGGTTGGGGAAATGGGTTCTTCTTCTTCCTCCTCTGTTGGCTGGCTCAAGAGATGTGAGATCTAAAAATCTCTTCTTTTTGAGATCAAATGATAGATCCAAGTTCCCCTTTGTGGGTTTTGTGGTGAAAAACTAATTTGTTTTATATAAAGAAAAGTAAAACTCTTGATTTAATTCAAGAGAAAGAAGAAGGTATTGGAACCTTGAAGAAAAAGGAAAGATCTCAGATCTGGAAAACTTTTTTTTGAGAGAGAAAAAGTTGGGATATTTCATTATCCTTGCCTTTATAGGCCATTCATTTTACACATAGCCCCTTGGGCTTCACAAAATGGTATTTTGCCTATCCCATGGCTCATGTGCCATTTCTTTTTGCACATAAGCCATGGGCTTTACAAAAATTTGGCCTTATGCCTATTTTTCTTACATTTATCCAAAAATAAAAATGAAAGAAACACAACAAAATTATTTATTACAAAATTTTTATCTTGGCATGGGGGGAGGCCGGCCGCTTCATGTTCGGGCTCGACCCGGGCATGGGCCCACTGGATCTGGGCTTGGGCCCACTTGGCTTAGGGTTGACTTTGATTTTGACTAGGTCAACCGGGGTGTAAATTTTTACCCCAACAAATTGCCCCCCATCAATAAATGCACACCACATATGTAGGTCGTGTGCATGAAATTGATGGATCTTCTTTCACGTGGAGGCGACTTGATTTGGTTCCCGCTTTGTAGGAATCCTGCGCTGCCCTTTTTGCGACTTGGACGGTCGGTGCTGCCCTTTTAGCGACTTGGACGGTCGTTGCTTCCCTTTTAGCGACGTGGACGGTCGGTGCTGCCCTTTTAGCGACTTGGACGGTCGGTGCTGCCCTTTTAGCGACGGGGACGGTCGGTGCTGCCCTTTTAGCGACTTGGACGGTCGGTGCTGCCCTTTTAGCGACTTGGACGGTCGGTGCTGCCCTTTTTGCGACTTGGACGGTCGGTGCTGCCCTTTTAGCGACGTGGACGGTCGATGCTGCCCTTTTAGCGACTTGGACGGTCGGTGCTGCCCTTTTTGCGACTTGGACGGTCGGTGCTTCCCTTTTAGCGACGTGGACGGTCGATGCTGCACTTTAGCGATGTGGACGGTCGGTGCTGCCCTTTTAGCGACGTGGACGGTCGGTGCTGCCCTTTTTGCGACTTGGACGGTCGGTGCTGCCCTTTTAGCGACGTGGACGGTCGATGCTGCCATTTTAGCGACGTGGACGGTCGATGCTGCCCTTTTAGCGACGTGGACGGTCGGTGCTGCCCTTTTTGCGACTTGGACGGTCGGTGCTGCCCTTTTAGCGACGTGGACGGTCGGTGCTGCCATTTTAGCGACTTGGACGGTCGGTTCTTGATTTGACTTGCTCTGCTTCTTGCAGTGTCAGGGGTAGACTTTGTTGCGCCACGGCAGCGCCCCGGCCGTCTATCCGAGGCCATAATGCGGAATCAAAATTTTCCTTACTTGGAAACTGGCGCTACCGCGGACAATAAAACCCGGATCGTTAACCATTAACCTATACTAGCAAACAAGAGATGGGAAGAGAAGTATACCAAGTGATCCGAGTCCTCCGGTCTTCTCTTCATCGTCCCGATCTCCCGCGGAAAGTCCTGTCTCCATGTCGTCGCCTCCTCGCCGGAAGGGCACCACGTCGCCTGCATCTTTTACGGGCTCCCACCTCAATACCGAGGCAACTCGGGCACGAAGCTGGCAAGTCGACGTGCCCAAGATTTGCTGTAGAATGTGTAGTGCTTTGTCTCTTTGGGGTTATGTTGCCTTGATGGAGGAATGAGGTTGAGAAATGAACTTGGGAATTTTGGTAGCAATGGAAAAATGATATGAAAGAATAATTTTTCCCACTCCAAATGAAAAATGAACCTCTCATTTTTTTCTCATCCTCCCTCCAAAATGTGGCCGGCCATATACATGTGAGAATGGTGGAGGGAATAATACAAGGGAGGTGAGTGTAGGAGAAAGAGAATGGTGACCATATCAAAAGCAAACCTCACATCAACTCCAAATCAATCTTAATCCTTTCTCATCAACAAAAAGCAAAGGATAAGAAAGAAAAAGGATCTCATCATGAAAAACTATCATGATGCCACCAATATGCAAGATACCCCCTCCACAAATGTTGCAAATAACCCCCTCCATCGGAAAAGTCCGGCCGGGAAAGAACAAAGAAAAACCGGCCGGAACGGAATGCATACTGGGAACTCCAGAAAACTGGTCCCGTAATAAATTACAGGAAAACCCCGATACTGTGCATACACACCCGCATCTGTATTCCGACCGGATACAAATGCAATGAGACAAAATCTACACTGTACTAAACTAGGATCCGGCTTAAACCAAAGCCGGCTAGTAATATCCGTCCGATCCTGATCCGTGCAATACCGCACGTATCAGATCGAACCCTGCCATATAACTATACGGCCACTAGTACAAAGCTGTCCGATCCTGATCCGTGCAATACCGCACGTATCTGATCGGACCCTGCCATATCTCCATACGGCCTCTACAGCGTTTCGCCCGAAACTTGAGTAACCGAATGTGTGGTGGACTCTAAAGACTCGTCAATACTATGGCTGTGGATTTAACCACTGGCACGTCAGAGGTATAAGCCAATACGTGACGGGCCACCAGCTATTGACCAAAAGGGACGTCGATGAGCGAACTCATCCTGACACCCTTACTGAGCCTGTCAGTGACAATATCCGTACAGTCCGGTCCGTTCGTCTATGAGTATCGCATGGCGGGCCTAGGGGGTTGGTAAAAGTCAGACCCCCAAAACCGGTACAAGTCGTGTCGGAGCGCAGCCCAGAACACCCTGAGATACTACTGGAATACCTACCAGTAAATCTCCTGCCTCGGCCGAGGGCTTTGTGTAATGGCTCTCCTAGACACAGCGCGACCTCATCCCCAATACCGGGAGAGACGAACCCCTGCAGATCCGCTCACTGCCTTCATGTGGCTCGGGACTGTACCCAACTAAAACCTGTTTGCACGACTCCTTTGAGCCATGGTAGGGTAGTAATCAAAGCACAGTGGGAACTCACACGAGACAAATGACGATCTCAGGTCGATGAACTAACCTGTACACATGTCACCAGGGAACTGCTATCTGACATCTGGTATAAGACCAACTAGCAGGTTCCCGGCGAGTCCTGTCCGGTGTACTCATAACCCAATGAGCACCTGTATACATCTTAGGTGAACCAACTGACACCAGTGGCTTGTGAGACCGGCCACCGCCCCTCGTCGGGGTCTCGACTGTATACACTAGTCTACTAATGGAGTATCGATGCCCTGTCTCGAAACTCCTACGACTAGGGACCTTTTAAGGATGTGCTTATAGACTACCAGCTCCCACGTATATGATCGCCATCATACTGCTGGTAGTCAAGCAAGAATCCTAGGGGCTCTATCAACGTGTAATAGCGACATGTCAGGTCACCTAAAGCAGTACACGATGATAAAGATAAACCAGATAGCATACTATCATCTTGAGTAAGACTGTCCTCCTGGGATAGGTCCTCCCTCAATCATTGCAATCACGTGCCTGTGATCCAATAATTGACTCTGAGAGCACTATCTCCAACAGACTTGACTTGCTCCGCTTCTTGCGGTGTCGAGATTGGATTCTGACTTGCTCCGCTTTCTGCGGTGTCGGAGTGGAAGTTGACTTGTTGATTTTGATTTGGGTTGACATCAGCATCGCTATACTGGAATATGGAACCAGGAGCGAATCATCATCTGTCATTGAGAGGATTCTGGGATTTTAGTTTTTGTTTGGCATCTGCATTGCTGCACTGGAATAATACCAGGAGCAACTCATCATTTGCCCCGAGAGAATTTGAGAATTGATGGCTTAGGAGGTAGGTTTAGCTCCCTATCACCTAAGACTTTTCAATTTTATGGGCCGTGAGGGTCCCATAAAAGCATTTTCTCCCTTCGAGTTGAAAGGATCTCGTAGGTGTATTTTATCCATAGGAGTCGTGGGGACTCCTAAGTGTGTTGCTCCTTTGTGAGTCGTAAGGATCTCACGCGGGAATTTTCTCCTCTCAAAGTCAAGAGGACTTTGAGAGTGCATTTCATCTCCTTTTCACGAGTTTGCGCCCTTTCGGGTTTTCACAGACTCGCCGGTAGCCCTGCTGTTTTTACTCACGGAGCCCTTTCGGGTTTTCATCCGTGCCCATTTTGCTTGTGGACATACCGTTTATTTCTTCTTCTTCTTTTTTCTTTTTCTTTTTTTTCTTTTTTTGCCGCTGGTGGGACTTTAAAGTAGTCTCACCGGCAGGATTTGGGAGAAATAGGGGTCATTTATGCCCGTGGATTGTATACGGTTTTGCAGGATGTATGATCCAGACCGTAGGGCTGATATGCTCAATTCGCCTGCGACTTGGAGCATTCATGTGTAGTATTTCTTGAGATATCGGCCATTGATGGGTGGCATGGGCCTTTCTCCCTCGGCACTTATTAGTTGGTAGGATCCTCCGTCGAACACTTTCTCGATGACGTATGGTCCTTCCCAGTTCGGCTCGAATTTTCCCTTGGCATGTCGATTGGGGATGATCGGTTTTTTGAGGACCAACACAAATTCACCTTTCTTGAAAGCGCAGAGATGGGTTATCTTGTCATAGGCCCGTGACATTTGGGCTCGGTATAGCTCCAGACTTTGCTGCACCGCGAGCCTGTTTTCTTCGAGGGCATCGAATTCTTCAAGTCGAAGGAGCACGTTTTCCTCCTCCGTCAACTCATGCCGAACGGCCATTCTTAAGCTTGGAACTTCGACTTCGAGGGGGAGGACCGCCTCCACTCCGAAAAGCAATGAGTATGGAGTGGACTGAGTTGGAGTACGGTGCGTGGTACGATATGCCCACAATGCCTCGTGAAGCTTGAGATTCCAGTCTCTCTTGTTGGCTGAAGCATTTTTCCTCAGGAGCTTGCATAGATTCTTATTGAAGGCTTCGGCTAGCCCATTGGCTCTTGGATTATAGATGGAGGAATATCTCTAGTCTATCTTGTGCTGAGTAGCGAACCTTGAGACATTGAAGCTCTTAAAAGAAGGCCCGTTGTCAGAAATGATTCTTCTTGGTGTACCGAAACGGTATAGAATATTATGTTGGAAGAATGTCAGAATATCTTTTGTCTTGACTTCTTTTAGCGGGACAGCTTCAGCCCACCTGGAGAAGTAGTCTGTCGCGGCCAGTATGAACCGGTGGCCTTTAGATGACGGAGGATCAATTAGGCCAACAATGTCGGTGCCCCAGACTTCGAAGGGCCACGACGCCACCGTAGGATGCAATGGATTGGGATGCTTGTGAATAAAATCACCGTGAATTTGGCAGATATAACATTTCTTTGCATGCTCTCCGCAATCCCGTATCATGGTGGGCCAGTAATACCCAAGCCGTTTGATTTGAAGTCGCATCTTGGGGCCAGATTGGTGAGCACCGCAAACGCCCGAGTGAACATCTTTCATGACCTTTTGGGCTTCGGCCAATGACCGACACCTGAGCCAGAGTTGGTCATATGACCTGCGGTATAACGTGTCATTTACAAACATGTATCGGAGAGCTCTCTTCTTCAGCTGAATCCTCGCAGATTTTTCTTCGGGCAGCTTTTCGTATCGGAGGTACTCTATGAAGGGTTCTCTCCAATCGGGCTCATCTTGGATGACCGAAGCTTCTTCCGCAGGACTGCTCTTCTGTTCCGCGCTTTCCTCTTCTCGTAGAGAGACTGGGGGTAGAATTTGCCGGCTCCTGACTGTGATCAGAATTTCGTCCATGTCAGGATCAGCCAGCTCCTTGGCCAAGCGAGCGAGTACATCAGCCTTTCCGTTCAACGCTCTAGGGACTCTCGTTAGTTCAATATGAGTGAACCATTTCATGAGTTCCACCACTCGACCTCTGTACCGAGCTAACTCGGGTTTGTATATCTTATAGTCGCCGCTTACTTGGTTGACGACAAGCTGGGAGTCACCGTAGACTCGTAGCCGACGGATTTCCATTTCTACGGCGAGCTCCAAACCAGCTATCAGAGCTTCATACTCAGCTTCATTGTTTGTCCGAGGCTCGGTGAGAGCGAAAGAACGCCGTAGGGTTCCCATTGATGGTGTGATGAACACCAATCCTATCCCTGCTTTTATCTCCGGGACGCTTGATTTACTGGAGGTCCTTATTGACGAGGCTCCATCGAAGTAGAGCTCCCAACATGGCTCATCTTCCTCGAGGTGCAGCGCTTGTTCATCGGGTAACTCACAATCTAGCGGCGACCCTTCTGGTATGGGATGAGCAGCGAGAAAGTCTGCAAGAGCTTGCCCTTTTACTGCTTTCTGAGGAGTGTAAACTATGTCAAACTCAAGTAGCATAACAGCCCATCTTGCCATTCTGCCGGCTAGGCTCGCTCTGGTCATCAAGTGTTTGAGCGGGTCGACCTTGGAGATCAGCATAACTCGATGAGCGAGCAGATAGTGCCTCAGCTTCTTCACAGCAAATATCAGAGCTAGGCATTGCTTTTCGATTGGGGAGTAGTTGTGTTCCGCCCCGACTAGAGTTCAACTGAGGTAGTAGAGGGCATTTTCCTTTCCCTCCTCGTTATTCTGGGCAAGGAGCGCACCGAGTGACTCATCCAGCGCGGCAGTGTAGAGAATCAGTGGTTTATTTGGAATGGGAGCGGCCAGCACTGGAGGGTGCAACAAGTGTTGTTTGATGCTTTCGAACGCTGCTTGACATTCGGCATCCCAGATAAAAGGAGCTCCTTTCTTCATGAGCTTTGAGAAGGGCCTACATCTCCCCGATAAATTTGAGATAAACCTCCGTATATAAGCAAGTTTGCCTTGAAAAGATCTTAGATGCGTCAGACTCTTCGGAGGGGGCATCTCCATGATGGCCTTTATCTTTGATGGGTCAACTTCGATCCCTCGATGTCGGACTATGAAGCCCAGGAATTTTCCCGATGACACGCCAAAAGCGCACTTCAGAGGATTCATCTTCAGATCGTATTCCCTCAGTCTGGTGAGAACGGTCCTGAGATCTTGGATATGATCGGCCTTGGCTTTAGTCTTAACGACCAGATCATCAACATAGCATTCGACGACTTTATGGATTAGGTCATCAAAGATATTAGTCATCGCCCTTTGATATGTAGCACCTGCGTTCTTCAGTCCGAATGGCATTATCTTGTAGCAATATATTCCGATCGGGGTTCGAAATGCTGTGTGCTTCTCATCCTCAGGCGACATCTTGATCTGATTGTATCCAGACGAGCCGTCCATAAAGGTGAACAGTTCGTAATTTGAGGTGTCATCGATCATCATTTCTATGACCGGTAGCGGGAAGTCGTCTTTAGGACATGTCTTGTTGAGGTCCCTGAAATCGACACAAACTCGGATCTGCCCATTTTTCTTCTTCACTGGGACTATGCATGCGATCCAGTCTGCATATTTCTCTTCCCTGATGAAGCCGGCATCGATGAGTTTCTTGGTTTCCTCGATGACCTTTTCTTCCAACTCCCTTCTCATTCTTCGAGGAGCTTGTTTGACTGGCTTAGCATCAGGAGATATAGCCAGCTTATGCACGGCTACCTCAGGGGAAAGGCCAGGCATTTCTTTGTACGTCCACGCGAAGCAGTCGACGAACTCACGCAGCAGGGCAATTATCTGCTCTTTCATTTCCTCCGACAAGAGTGAGCTGATGTAGGTCGGCCTTGGATTATCGGGCGTTCCTAAGTCAATCTCGGCTAGCTCATCAAAGGTTGCTTGTCCGCCATCTTTGAGCTCTTGAGGAGCATCTTCTGGCTCGGCTATCTCGTCATCATCATTTGATCTTTCGCTGGCCTCACCAACATGGATCATGTAGCACGCTTTGGAATCAGGTTGAATGTATCCTATGCCCCGTCTATCTGGAATTCGTCCATCGATGAGTGCTCGGACCTGGGGCGGATACCATAGCCCTTCGTAAAACTTTGCTTCGGACTCCGTTTGATATAACCGGCATCCGCACTTCTTAAAGTATTCCCGCATCTTGGGCGCATAGTATCTGGGATTGAGGACGGCTCTTATGCCTCTCTCATAGGGAAGGCACGCGATAGAGAGATCGTCCGGATGCACAACGGGGTTTGACCTGTAAAACAGGATGCCCTTCTGTCCATTTTTCCTCCCGGGCACGTAGAAAGTTTTTAGCTGGTCCACGGTAGAGACTGACAACTCATCGAGCTCTTTGCACATCCGTTCCGGCACCCTTGTAATGGCCAGGGACCCTTCTGCGACTTCGAAGGTCTCTCGTAGTTTCGCTTGCTGCATGGGGGGCCAATCTGCACAGCTGTTGCACGGCAGGTCCTCTTCTTCTGACTTTTCAGTGTCACTGCCAAGATGAGGGCGGACTTTGCTGCTAGATGGGCCTTCAGTAACAGATTCGTCCGTATCGCTACCGAAATGAGGGCGAGTTTGGAGGAAGGACGGGCTTCCAGCGTCGGACTCATCAGTGTCGCTGCCGAAATGCGGGCGCACTTGGGTATTTTTGCTTTTGAAAGTGATAGCCGGCGCAGATTTGCTTTTGAGTCTTGGGGCCGTTCTATACTCAGTCAGTTGTGGCTTAACATTTTGGTGGTTCGTAAAGTACCGAGAATCTTCATATCGGACTTCATGCACACCGAACGGCTGGATGTCTCCGTCAATGCGTCTTTCTTTGCCATTTTTAGTATACTTAATGCATTGATGGAGAGTTGACGGAATGATGCCGTAATCGTGGAGCCACGGCCGCCCCAAGAGAATCTTATAAGATGTGTCGGCGTCGATTACGTATATCTTAGCTTCAGTTTGCAGATCCCCAAATTTGATTGGCAAAGCTATAGACCCCAGAACTTGCTGGCAATTTTGGTTGAAGCCTTGAATGACAATCCTTTCCCTTGATAGGTGTCGGACGTCCATTGACAAACTCTTCAAAGTTCGCAAGTTCATGATGTTCACTGAGGACCCCGGATCAATCAATATACGATTAATTCGATCTCCGTCGCTGTACCCGGTCACGTAAAGCGGCCGATTATGCTCAGCCGTTCCCAGTAGCAAGTCTTCATCCTTAAATGTGACTGCGGCGGCATGCAAAGCGTGCTGGGCTTCTTTCATATTAATTTCCGCAAAGTGAGCCTGATACCGCTCGGGGTTTTGTAGAGCGTGAATGAGAACGTCTCTAAGCTCCTTAGATAGGACCAAGGCGTCGTAGATGCTCAGGAGAGATGGAAGCTTCCGGAGATGTGCCAAGACATTATAGTCCACCGAGGAAGGACTTATGTTTTCATCGGCCGGTTCTCTGCCATCTTCTTCATTAGCGACTTGTTTTTCCTTCCCTTTTGGGGCGTTGCCCTGATTTTGTGGTAGAGCCCTGCCGCTTCTGACCTGGATTTGATTGGCCTTTGTAGAGAGCTCCTCGTCCTCTTCGGGAAAACAGAGATCATCCTCGGAGTCGCTGCCAAGATGGATGGCGTAGCAGGTCACTACTGGGATCTCTTCATTGGAGTCTTCTTCTAACTCCTCCAGAATTTCAGTCGCTTGTACATGGAAGAACTCCTTCAATTGAATCAATGTTCTTTCCTTTTGTTCATATTCTTCGAGGGAATCATATATTTTTGAATGGTCGATCTCCCTGCAGACTCTTTTTCGCGCCGAGCTGCACTTTTCTTCTTCTTGAGTTTCTTGGATTTTGAGCCTGATGGAGCCGCATTGGCAGCTGGACTGGTAGGCTTCTTCTACCCTTCCTATTCTGTCCTGGGTTCTTTCCGAAGTAGCTTTAGCATCTTCTTCATCTTATTAGATATGTGCGTACTCTACGGAGGCCGCGATGAGTCAGTTTCCTTTTTCAGGGCAGCAGGTTCAGCTGTCTGCTCCCAGAAGGCTTCAACTTCTGTCTGTGTAAAGTTGGCGATTGCAACTTGATTGTTCACCAACACGCTTTTGGACAGCTCGATCTCTCCAGCCTTGTACTGCTTCTCGACCCAGTCTTTGAAGATATAGCAATCCTCGATCGCATGGCTCACTACTCGGTGGTACGGGCAATACAGAGGATTGTCGCACATTTTTGCTTCTTGGGGTCTTTTCGACTCCGGCAATTGTAGGCCATTGTTCAAGGCATCTTTAAATATCTTGCGGACCTTGTCCCTTCTGAAAGAGTAAACCTTGTTCTTTTTCTCCTCTAGGGAAGGCCCATCTCCTCCCAGCAATGGCTTTCGAGACCGGTTGGTTTTGGATTCGCCCGCCCTTCGCTTTTCTTCATTGTCGGAGGCATTGAAAATGTTGGTGCTGCTGGAACTCCCGCTTCTACGGTTGTCGTCCCGCTTGCTTTTCCAAGTTTTGTCTCTCTGAGAATCCGGCGGGGACTCTTGCTTCGAGCGTTCCAGCATTTGGACTTTCTTGGTTAGCTCCTGAAATGTCTTGAGGCCCGCTATACACAAGAATGGGACCATCCAATTGCTGAGGTTCCTAATGAGAAGGCTGACGGACTGGTCCTGCTCCAGCGGCGGTTCGCACTTGACTGTGAGATTATGCCATCGGGCGATAAAGTCGGTGTTGCTTTCATTCTTCCCCTGCTTGGTCCTCACAAGGTCGGCAATGGAGATTTTATCACTGACACTCATGAACCTTTGACGAAACAGGGACTCCATTTGGGCAAAGGTGATGATGGACCCGTCCGGTATACTCGCATACCAGTCGAAGGCGACGCCGGTCAGGCTGTTGACAAACTGGCAAAGAAGAAGCGGGTCATTGCCGCCTGTATTTCCGCACGATGCTTTGAAGTGGGCGACGTGCTGGTTTGCATTCCCCATTCTATCAAATCTTCCGAACTTAGGAATGACGTAGCCGCTTGGGAACTCAATCAGATCGTACTGCGCGGGATATGGCCGTCCACTACTGCCGATTTCTTTCTGAGCTTCGGCTTCGGCCACCAATGTTTTAACCTTGCTGGTGACCAAATCCATTATCCGATCCTGTGTTAGCGGGATAGTGCTATCTGGGGCCAAGGCGTCCCCAGAAGCGGAATGTGGCCGGCTTTCATTTGGCTCGACCAGTCTTGGTCCCAAAGGAATAGGCATTGGCTGCCTCGGATTGTCATCACCCGGCTGATTAGTAGCGGCTTGTGCCTGATTGGGAGGCGCTCGAGCAATTTGAGCCGTAAGCTGCATCACCACATTCGTTAAGTCATCAATCATTGAATAGAGCTTGGCCATCTCTTTATCTTTGCTCCTGAACTGTTTTCGAAGCTCTTGAAGCAGCTCCTGCTCCGCAGTCCTGGGGCGGAAAGTCGGCTCTTCCTCGCTGTCCGAGCTCGACTCTACATGGACCGAAGGGTCTATCTGCCTATCATCCTCATCGAGAGGGTTTTCTTCATCCAGCGGGGGCGGCTGTTCTTGGGCGGCGGCAACCACATTCAGGCTAGATTGGGCTTGGGATGTGGTGGCCCCGTCCTTGCTTTTGCTACGAAGGTTGTCGCTGGGGCGCCCGCCTGCCATATAGACCGTATGGATGATATATCCGGCCGTCTTTCTATCATCGGCGGCTGATTTCACAGATCGCCGTCTTGACCCCTTGCTTCAGTAGCAGGTAGTCGATTGAAGGCGGCTGGCCCAACCAGGTTCTTGAATGGTGCTGGTGCTTCTTTTCTGGTTTGACCCGCTGCTTTCGTGCGGCACAGAGCGCTTGATAGACTCTTGAAGAGACAGTGTCATACTTTTTCTGTTGGGGCCGGGACACGTCTCTTTGTGGCACTGTTCGGACCGCTGTCTTCTTGATTCTGGCGGTCATGGCGTTTTTCTGAACCCACTTCAGAGGCTCGAAGGAATTGCTGATTCTTACGTCCGACTCAGCCGTCGTCGCAGGGCAACCCTGCACTTGGAACTTCACACGATTCTATTTGGCCGAAGCCTTGGCCCTCTTGTTGGCTCGATACCTGAGCCGCTTCTGCCTTAACTTTTCAGTTCTAAGCACCTGGCGGACTTCGGCTCTTTGGGAAGACGCCGCAGACCGGTTGATGGAGGGCCTTAGAAATACGCCCGATTGTGCATTTGTTGGAGTCATCGCCTGAGCTCGTACGCAACATTTAATGTTTCCCTTCGCATCGGAAGCCTTGCCCCCAGCTAGAGCGCCAGGGACTCGTTCAGACACCATCTTAAGTTTCGGTTGTGGTGCCTTGGCGATCACAACATTCGGCCTCTTACCCCTTGAGACTGGCTTGGCCACCTGTTCCGCCGGGATCTCTGCCAGATGAGCGCTTCCGGCAGGGTAGATGATGACAGAGCCAAACTGGCGGGGCGGTTCCTCCCATTGTCGACTGAGGCTTGCGGGGAGAACTACACGAGCGTTGATCTTGACCACGTACGGAATCGGGGTCGCTTTGGAAGTTGAATCCGTCTTGGGAGACATTGTCGTTGAAAGTTGATTGCTGCACAAAAAGAAAACATCATTTCAGTATAGGCAATCGATATGTATATTGATTGAGTTCGCATGAACGTTTAACCCGAAATATGGGAGGAAAGAACGGTCCCACCGGGCGTGCCAGAAACTGTAGGGTGTTTTTCGTCACCCCATTGAGATGGGAATACGCGCACGCTTTTCAGGCGTACTACAGATTCCCCCTGCCTAGGGTAGGCCGGGGTCTAATGATTGCGGGGATCCGAATCTCCGGCAGCCGCGGACTAAGCTGCCGTTAATTACCCCTCGCCTTTGGGGCGAGGGAACCTCCGATTAACGGATTAAAATGGTCATGCGAACTCAATGTGCAGTGTACGTGTGTTGTGTTTTGGAGGGGGGTTTAAATATATCGGGAGCCACGCAGAGTTTTTACGGGGGTCCCGCTACCCGGATAGCGGGCTGGGGGTCAAGGGGGCTAGCAGCCCCCTTGCGGGGTGCGGGGCAACGCCCCGTTAGAGATTTTTTCTAACAGGGATAGTGTCGTGGAGTATGTGTATGTGTACATTTGTATACATATGTATATATATACATGTATGTATAAATAAAGGGGAAAAGGCATCTAAAGGATGCGTGGGGCAGCACCTTGGGCGTTGTGCGCTTAGGTGCTGTGCGCTCAGGCGCAAGCGCGCCACGTGTCGGCACGTGGGCGCTTTGCGCATGAGCGCTGCGCGCGCGCCACGTGTCGGCACATGGGCGTTTTGCGCATAAGCGCTGCGCGCAAGCGCGCGCGCCACGTGTCGGCGCGTGGGCGCTTTGCGCATGAGCGCTGCACGCTAGTGCGCAAGCGCGCGCGCCACGTGTCGGCACGTGGGCGTTTTCCGCATGAACGCTACGCGCTGGAGCGCAAGCGCACTGGAGCGTAAGCACGTGCGCCACGTATCGGCACGTGGTTTAAGTCTACGCTAGCGCCCCGGCAGTCTACAAACGCCAAATGCGGAACAAAAACTTTTTAACTGGCGCTATCGTATACTTTAACCCGGATCTGCCATTATTGCTAAACTAACAAACTGTAAAGAGTGTAGAAAGGTTATACCGAACGATCCGAGTCCTTCGTTCTTTAACCATCATCCCACGCTCCGTTGCGGCTGCTCCGATCTCTTCGATCTCCGATATCCTCGTCGAGGTGGCACCACATGATCGATTCTTTAAACGGGCTCCCGCCTCTGACTTGAGGCAACTCGATCGTCAAGTTTGCTAAAAGAGACGACCAAGAATGATGTAGAGAATGAGTAGATGACTTTTTCTCACTTCGTCCAAATCCGTGGACGATCGGTTAATGAAGTTACCGTGGAAATCGGGTGATGGAATGAAATGAACTGTAAAATTCCATACACCCCGAATACTATCATAATATTTTCTAACCAAAATGAAACATCAAGTGAAGTGAGGAGGAGAGAGAGGGTCGGCCACTTTTATGCAAGGAGGGAGGTGACCGTAGGAGGAGGGAGAGTAACCTTAAGCAAAAGATATTATGAACAAATATCCTAAGGAAAACAAAACCATTAATTACAAAGCATGAGTCATTAAACACATCATCAAAAAAACATTAATGCAATAATGAGTCATGAAGCCTAGTCATCATCTAGAACCTTCTAGAAGCTTCTAGAAGCATGACTCTCTCTCATCCAAGAAAAGATAAATCCGCCTTTAACCAAATGTTAAAAGACGGCTGATAGAAAACTGGAAACTGGCAACTTCCAAAAGTGATCCTGAAACGACTTTCAGGACAACCCCGAAACTGTATAAATATACCCGCATTTGTATTACGACCGAATACAAATACAACTGAGACAAAGATATTATACCTACTCAATATAATACTCGGATCCGGCTTAAACCAAAGCCGACCAGTATCACCTGTCCGAAAATCGACACGTGCGTAAACGCACGTGCATTTTCCGAACCCTGCCATAAAACCATACGGCCTCTACAACGTTTCGCCCGAACTTGGGAAACTGTCTGTGGGGGACTCTAATGACTCGTCAGTACCCTGACAGTGGGTTTAACCGCAAACCGTCAGCGGCACTAGCTATGCGTAACGGCTGCCCATGGACTGACCTCAACGGAGGCTGATGAGCGAACTCAAGGGAGGCCGATGAGCGAACTCATCCAGAAACCTTACTGAGCCTAACAGTGACAATGTATATACAGTCCGGTCCGTTCGTCTATGAGTATCGCATATCTGCCTAGGGGGCTAGTAACGTCAGACCCCCAATAGCAGTATAAGTCGTGTCGGAGTGAAGCCCAATAACACCCTGAGATACTACTGGAGTAGCTACCAGTAAATCTCCTACCATGGCCATGGATTTGTGTAATGGCTCTCCTAGACACAGCACGATCTCGCCCCCAATACCGGGAGAGACGAATCCCCTGCCGATCCGCTCACGTGCCTCCATATGGCTCGGGACTGTACCCAAAAACTACCTGTTTGCACGACTCCTTTGAGCCGTGGTAGGGTAGAAATCAAAGCACAGTGGGAACTCACACGAGACAAATGACGACCTCAGGTCGATGAACTAACCTGTACACATGTCACCAGGGAACTGCTATCTGACGGTAGATATAATACTAACCAGCAGATTCCCGGCGAGTCCTGTCCGGTGTACTCATAACCCAATGAGCACCTGTATACATCTTAGGTGATCCTACTGACACCAGTGGCTTGTGAGACCGGCCACCGCCCCTCGTCGGGGTCTCGACTGTACACACTAGTCTACTCCGGAGTATCGATGCCCTGTCTCGAAACTCCCACGACTAGGGACCACAATTAAGGATATGCGTATAAACTACCCAACTCTCACGTATATGATCGCCATCATACTGTTGGTAGTAAAGCAAGATCCTAATGGCTCTATCAAAGTGTAACATGCAATCAGTCACCTGAACATGTACACGACTGATAAAGGCAAACCAGATAGCATATTATCATCTCGAGTAAGACTGTCCTACCGGTATAGGTCCTCTGCAATCATTGCAATCACGTACCTGTGATCCAATAATTGACTATGAAGGCACTATCTCCAACAGTGGTCGCTTTGCGCATGAACGCTGCGCGCTGGAGCGTAAGCGCGCGCCACGTGTCGGCACGTGGGCGCCTTGCGCATGAGTGCTGCGCCCTGGAGCGCAAGCGCGCGCGCCACGTGTCGGCACGTGGGCGCTTTGCTCTCGGGCGCAGTGCACTGGAGAGGAAAAGAGGGCTTTTAGCCCCGAAAACTCTCGAAAGAGAAATTAGTGGAGTTAAACTCCTAAAAAAAAGAATGTTTTGGTTGGGGAAATGGGTTCTTCTTCTTCCTCCTCTGTTGGCTGGCTCAAGAGATGTGAGATCTAAAAATCTCTTCTTTTTGAGATCTAATGATAGATCCAAGTTCCCCTTTGTGGGTTTTGTGGTGAAAAACTAATTTGTTTTATATAAAGAAGAGTAAAACTCTTGATTTAATTCAAGAGAAAGAAGAAGGTTTTGGAACCTTGAAGAAGAAGGAAAGATCTCAGATCTGGAAAACTTTTTTTTGAGAGAGAAAAAGTTGTTGGGATATTTCATTATCCTTACCTTTATAGGCCATTCATTTTACACATAGCCCCTTGGGCTTCACAAAATGGCATTTTGCCTATCCCATGGCTCATGTGCCATTTCTTTTTGCACATAAGCCATGGGCTTTACAAAAATTTGGCCTTATGCCTATTTTTCTTACATTTATCCAAAAATAAAAATGAAAGAAACACAACAAAATTTTTTATTACAAAATTTTTATCTTGGCATGGGGGGAGGCCGACCGCTTCATATTCGGGCTCGACCCGGGCATGGGCCTACTGGATCTGGGCTTGGGCCCACTTGTCTTGGGGTTGACTTTGATTTTGACTAGGTCAACCGGGGTGTAAATTTTTACCCCAACAGACGCACAGGTTTTGAGTTGTTAAACTCAGCGGACTTATACAGAGTATTGTATGTTGTCCAAGTGTCCATCAGGACAAAGGGGTAGGTCCTCGTACTATGTTCTGTTTACTTATAACTTCTCTAGTATTTAGACAAGTGTTTCGTAGAAATACAAGGTCTAAGTTTTGAGAAGTTGTGGGTATAAGAATAAAATAGAGAACCAGGTGTCACAAGTATCGGGATTCTTCAAAGAGATCGAAGATGTAGATTCTTATGATTGGTATTCACATAATAGTGATGGTTTTGAGAAACGTGTTTCTCTTTCAGGTTACTCATAATTGGATGGATTCCTTAGTTGAGTAATGCTGACTAGCCTCTTTCCATTAAGTTGATATGCACTGGAGACAGCTGCATGATTTGAATATGGTTCCAATTAAATAAGTGCCAAAGTTTCTATATTGGATATAGAATGGTTCATACCCTAAAAGATATTAAGGTACGGGGAGTTGTCCAGCTTATGCTTAAAACCAGACTCTGGATAACTCAGGGCACGTTTCTGTAATGGCTGTTTGTGGGTTGACCCTGGTTATGACGAGGGTTGATATTCTACCATTTGGAAGATCAATAGTGATATTGTTCTTGACTCGCCACAGTTTTAGTAAAATGGATTTTTTCAGAAAACAGTAGTGGGAGTATGGTAGAACTGGAAGTGATTCCAGAACCGCAAACGATTACGGAAAATTTAATAGGACCTATATATTCAATCAGGTTTGACATTCCAATAGCCACTCCGCAGATATGGTGGGTAACCTCAGACACCCGAGAGGTACTCCGGTAACTTCAAGGACGGTGACAGGGAGGTTCTTATCTACCCAGACTTGACACTACTATTGTTCCAAGATATGAGACCCGGTAGGAGGGTTGTCGTAGTCAGTGGGAGCAGCAGAAGCATAATGGGCAAGAAGCTTATGTCTATTTATAGACTTGAGCAGTTATAGCGGAGATAGATCATCTAATTTTGATGTGACAGTCATGGGTTTGACTTCAATCAGGATAGGGGATGGATCTGTTAAGAAGGCAGTAGGGTGTGATGTCATGGTATCAGGATGACATACACAGAGTAGGAAGTAAAATTCCTATACTACGATCGGTTGTACTGTGGTCGTCACACAGTTGTTTCTCCAGACAGGATATGGATATAATATTTGACATTCTGGTTTCTAGATCTATGGTTTTAGATCTGGATTTGGGTAGTTTCCCAATGTGGGTACTTTGACAGTATTCTAATGGTTTTTAGAATACATGACTCCTGGCATGGTGGTGTACCTGCAGGTAATAGAGTCACCCTCTCTAAATGTGTCTTTCGGACTAAAGGGGAGAGGGATGTGCATGATTGGCAGATCACTTGCTTAGGCAATTGAGTCAATCATGAGATGTCAAGTACCACACCAAATGTTGTTTTTGCACTAGATACAATAAGTTTGTATTAATCTAATCCTGGAGAAACATAAGGGAGCAGTTTTAGAACATAAGTACATGTTCTACGGATTTGATGACGGCAGCCTCCTTCGGAAGACCATTATCATTCCAGGCTTCAAAGGTGACATGGATGACAGAGTGATTGTCAGAGTTATAGTTTTCCCTCTGACGAGGGACAGTATTATGGATAGGTGGTCCAAAAGGATACTGTGGGAGGCATGGTGCCGGATACTGATTAGGTTCAGTGATCGATACAGTCTAAGAAGTTTGGATTTGGAGTTCATTTATGAACTAGGTCCCATCAGATATCCAGACATATTCTAAGATAGGTATTGCTCGATTCGGGAGATGGCATTCTCCGTGAATTTGAGATTATGAGAGACATAGAAAGAAACTTCTAAGCGGATCCACTCACTGAGGCTATTTCTCGAACACAATAGTTTTACAAACGGGCTTTGTGAAACTGATTAGTAGAGGAGTTGGATGTTCGGTTTCACACGGGCTGTGAGTAGTCGACATTGCAATAATTAGCCTTGAGTGCAAGTGGGAGATTGTTGGAGATAGTGCCCTCAGAGTCAATTATTGGATCGCAGGTACATGATTGCAATGATTGCGGAGGATCTATACCGGTAGGACAGTCTTACTCGAGATGATAGTATGCTATCTGGTTTGCCTTTATCAGTCGTGTACATGTTCAGGTGACTGATTACATGTTACACTTTGATAGAGCCCTTAGGATCTTTCTTCACCACCAACTGTATGATGGCGATCATATACGTGAGAGTTGGGTGGTTTATACGCATATCCTTAATTGTGGTCCCTAGTCGTGGGAGTTTCGAGACAGGGCATCGATACTCCGGAGTAGACTAGTGTATACAGCCGAGACCCCGACAAGGGGCGGTGGCCGGTCTCACAAGCCACTGGTGTCAGTTGGATCACCTAAGATGTATACAGGTGCTCATTGGGTTATGAGTACACCGGACAGGACTCGCCGGGAACCTGCTAGTTGGTATTATACATATCGTCAGATAGCAGTTCCCTGGTGACATGTGTACAGGTTAGTTCATCGACCTGAGGTCGTCATTTGTCTCGTGTGAGTTCCCACTGTGCTTTGATTTCTACCCTACCATGGCTCAAAGGAGTCGTGCAAATAGGTAGTTTTTGGGTACAGTCCCGAGCCACATGGAGGCACGTGAACAGATCGGCAGGGGATTCGTCTCTCCCGGTATTGGGGGCGAGATCGTGCTGTGTCTAGGAGAGCCATTACACAAAGCCCACGGCCGTGGCAGGAGATTTACTGGTAGGTACTCCAGTAGTATCTCAGGGTGTTATTGGGCTACACTCCGACATGACTTATACTGCTATTGGGGGTCTGACGTTACTAGCCCCCTAGGCAGATATGCGATACTCATAGACGAACGGACCGGACTATATATACATTGTTACTGTTAGGCTCAGTAGGGTTTCCGGATGAGTTCACTCATCGGCCTCCCTTGAGGTCAGTCCATGGGCAGCCGTTACGCATAGCTAGTGCCGCTGACGGTTTGTGGTTAAACCCACTGCCAGGGTACTGACGAGTCATTAGAGTCCCCCACAGATAGTTTCCCAAGTTCGGGCGAAACGTTGTAGAGGCCGTATGGTTTTATGGCAGGGTTCGGAAAATGCACGTGCGTTTACGCACGTGTTATTTTTCGGGCAGATAATACTGGTCGGCTTTGGTTTAAGCCGGATCCGAGTATTATATTGAGTAAATATAATATCTTTGTCTCAGTTGCATTTGTATTCGGTCGTAATACAAATACGGGTATATTTATACAGTTACGGGGTTATCCTGAAATTCATTTCGGGATCACTTTTGGAAGTTGCCAGTTTCCAGTTTTCTATCAGCCGTATTTAACATTTGGTTAAATACGGATTTATCTTTTCTTGGATGAGAGTGAGTCATGCTTCTAGAAGGTTCTAGAGAGGGTGACTTGGCTTGGTGAGTCATTAGTGCATTAATGGAGTCATTATTGTCTTGATGAGGTGTATAATGACTCATGCTTTAAGCTTTATTGTTTCTTGTTTTCTTAAGGATATTTTCTCTTGATCTTTTGCTTATGGTTACCCTCACATTGCTCCTACACTCACCCCCTCTCCATATATATGGCCGGCCCCTCCTCTCTCTCACACTCTCACTTGATGTTTTCATTTGGTAAAAAGATTATGATAGATTTTGGGGTGTATGGAATTTCACAGCTCATTTCATTCCATCACCCGATTCGAGTGGCAACTTCATTAACCGATCGTCCACGGATTTGGACGAAGTGAGACAAAGTCATCTACTCATTCTCTACATCAATCTTGGTCGTCTCTTTTAGCAAACTTGACGACCGAGTTGCCTCGAGTCAGAGGCGGGAGCCCGTTTAAAGAATCAGTGACGTGGTGCCACCTGGACGAGCAGATCGGAGATCGACGAGATCGGAGCAGCCGCAACGGAGCGTGAGATGATGGTTAAAGAACGAAGGACTTGGATCGTTCGGTATAACCTTTCTACGCTCTTTACAGTTTGTTAGTTTAGCAATAATGACAGATCCGGGTTAAAGTATACGATAGCGCCAGTTAAAAAGTTTTTGTTCCGCATCTGGCGTCTGTAGACGGCCGGGGCGCTACCGTAGACTTACACAAGCTAGGACAAGGGGCTTAGCATCTTGGAGGGGTTATTCCAACAACTTTTTGGAGGGTAAAATTCTTAAACATGGTAGGAGATTTAAGTTCTATAGCTTAGTTAATTTGAAATGAACAATGTCCTATAAATTCGTATTTTTGTCCAAACTAGGCTCTGTGTAAATCTGCTCTTGTTGGTAAGATAATAAACTCAACTAAACAGTGCTAAAATGATGTATGTAACACCTAGAGAAGACCATAGGATCACGAACCAGAGGGCTCGGAATTGAGCCGGCGACCAAAAGGGGAATTCCGGCGTCGCCGGTTTTGTAGGTAGATAGGGTGTTTTGGCTTGTTGGGTAGGCTTCAGTGTATAATTTTGGCCATTTTGGTGTTGTTTAATTAAATTAGTTTCACTGCAGATAGAATCTGGAAGCGTATATCGGAAAGAATATCTTAAAACACCAAATACGACACGATTAAAACGCATCGCGATTTAAATTCTGTAGCGATGCAGGTTAGGGTTAAAATCCAGTAAGATTAAGTGTTTAATAGCTCGATATAGTCGTATACAATATAACTAGTACGTGGGAACGGGTGTTTTTCATTTCCATCATGTCGGAGTAACCGTTTACTTATATAAATTAAATTGTGATATTAGATTCGAATACGGGATTTGCGGAGGCAGCGAGGAAAGGGAAAGGATTGGCAATTCCTGAATAGATTCGACGTTTTCCGGTGAGTAGATTAAACATCTACCGGGGAATTTTGTAAAGATGGCGTTTTACGCCCGTAGTTTTATTTAAATAAATGAATTAATTTATATGCTAAATTAACAATATGTATTCATAATTCACACATACCTTGCTTAGTTGCTAGAACACTACACAATTATCGACGAGTCATGCCACGTGCACATCTTATATGTTACACACACCTCGTCGATATCACCATGTCACTTTTACACTTAGCAAAAGTCTTATTAAAATGATTCATATCGTATCATACACACCGATAAATAGTAGTAAATTGCATCATTTATATCATGTTTTAGTATTTCATGTTGATATAAGAGGTAAACGTATTATTGAGGATTTATGGTTTTGAGTTTTGAATACTATTACATAAATCCAGTGATTTTTCATGATTGATGTGTCATGTCCACCATGAGATATTTTATGATTTGATTTTATTCCGGACCGAGTGGGGGAGATATACGGTCGTGGATTTTACGTTATCCATACTGAGTGGGGGAGATATACAGTTGGATACATGGTGGACCCGGTCGAGACCGAGGGGCGATATACAGTTGGATACATGGTGGATCCGGTCGAGACCGAGGGGCAGGATAGCCGCATTGAGGCGGGGGAGCCTAGCGAGGTTACTCGATACCAGATAGAGTGGTAAAATACGGCGTATATCTAGATGATAACGACCGGTATTGTTGATTTCAGGATCATTTGATGAATGATGCCTGTGAGAAATGGAAGTTTTGTGTCGATGATGGACACGGGGAATTGAATTTTATTGGGAATACATGATGAGATTTCAGTTTGGACTACGAGATTCGTATTATAGATTCATGATTTTCACATTTCAGTTAGTATGATCGTCATATTTACATAATTAATCGTTATATGTTAGTTATATTCACTGAGTTGGCAACTCACCCCCGTTGTGCCACAGTTCCTTACAGGGGTAGAGTGGACGGTTAGCAACGGCGCAGATCTACTTTTTGCCGCTTTATTACATCTTTTGATAGGTAGGTTACATATGTAGTAACCTTCTCTTTTGGTATTGTATTTTGTATCTAGAAAAATCTCCATCATACCTGTATATGGCTTAGAGTGAGAGTTGATATGTATATTATTGACAGTTGAGATTGTTAGTTCTATAAATTGTGGTTTCTTTTCTTTATGTCTGAGATTCGTGTTGATGTCCTATATACTGAGATTTTATTTTCCGCTGTTGATATTGCTGATCCCAACTAGGGATACAACCAAACTTAACATCTTATACTTGTTTAATACTTTAAACTTCATAACATGTGATTTTTACTTAAAAACTAAATTTTCTATATAAAGAATTCTGCAAAAAGGATTTTGATCTTGGTTTTCGGCTTACTTGGACTGTGTGCATATCTTTAGATATGATACAATCTAGGTGTCGGTCACATCCAAACTTCGGTCATGACATCTTCACTCTACTGCTTTAATTGGTTTTGATTTCTGGGTTTTTGGCTTACTTAGATTACGTACGCCTCAAGACGTTTCGTAATTTAAGTGTCGGTCATGTTTCGTACTTTTCGGGTCGTGACAAAGTTGGTATTAGAGCGTTAGGTTTTACCTTCTGAGTGTAGGATGACCCTTGGTTAATGGAGTAAGTGACTCAAGTAGAGTGACGTACCGTGTGTATGTTCCGCGGCATACTTACGATACGCTACTCTGCTTAAGAAGCCTTATGATGTACATTTCCTTGCACAGCATTATATTCATTCATGATCTATCCTCATCGATATCGGTTTATGGTTTTGCTGCCACGATTATACGGGCAGAGAGAGCTACGACTAGAGTTGGGTCAGCACGCGCTTGTCACGGACGAGGACTGACCAGGGCGTGATTCCAGGGACATACGATTTGCGTAGATGCGTCATTTCATTTGTGTTTTTAAGCCATGAGCGTTTGATGGGTCGTTGTTTCAAGATTACTCGGACATGCAGATCAGCACCAGCGGATTGAGCCACTGATAGAGGCCGGCCAAAATGTGATGACCATTGATGTATCGCCTATTCATGATGATTGAGGCACTGTTCAGTGTGCAAAAGAATGAGCCAGTAGTTGCTGCGAACAAAGAGATATCACCCCAGATGTTAGAGCTATTGCAGTAAGATTTGTAGTTAGAGATATGACAGAAGATCGCTAGTCACCCGAGGATGAATGACTAGGGTATGTGGTACATTCGCTTACCCCGATGCGAGGTCATCAGATTGATTAATTCTAGTTAGAGACGACTTCACGCAGGTACGTTGAGTATCGATAGAGGCGATCGAATGTCAGAAACCCATATTCCAAGTTTAAAGTATTCGAAAAGACATGCAAACAATTCTATGGACCCTCTAGAAGAATGAAAACCCTAACTCGACATAATGACCATGTGAAAGCCTTTGAACCTTAGGGTTTGCGGTAGTTCCGCTGTGCCATTAGGGAGGCTTGGGTTTGCCGTTCTATGGCTGGTCCACCGATGTTGTGGTATGTACTCGATACTATTAAATTGTACTCAAGATGTTGAGCTCTTGTGGAATTATGGGACTTTGACGAATCGATCGAAAGGTTCGACTTCATTCGGATATCATGTGATGGGATGCATTGCTGGGGAGACTCCAAATACGAGTATAGCTGTTGGAGCGTAGTCCATGCAACCACGAGGAGACGAGTCCGAATCAGTCGACATTAGAGAAAAGCGGAGTAAGAGATTCGTACGAGATCGTGATGAGATGACGTTCCACTCCGCTGACATCAGAGATGTGATACGCATGCAGAGGTGTTGTACATGGATATATCTTCCAGAAATAGTCGTGATGAGTATGCAGCCGTTCCGGAACAAGAAATAGATTTAGTGAAAGATGATGACTTCCGGGAAGTTCAGTGGAAACGAGATTTGGGAGATACTTCGACAGAACCTTTCTGGAGTACTATACGAGAAGACCTGGACCCAGGATCAGTTGTATTACGCACACCCAGGAGACCAGAGTTTGGCATGATTGATGAGATATGTTATGAGCGACCATGATAATCGGCCAGAGATCTTTAGAGGATATACTAGAGCGGATCGTTTCCGTTAGTACACCGAACCGGGCCGACGAGCCAATGGAGTGTAATATTGGTAATCCACAGAGAAATGAAGACCCAGAGATAAAAGACGCCAGACCGTGAGTAGGAGGCAGCAGATGTTCTTGCTCTGCCAGTTTTGGGCATACCGACACTTTTCGACATTGTAGGAGGCGTACCTCAATGTCTTTCGTTGCGATTTGTGTTGTGATTTGAATATCACACTTATATCACTTGGATTTGAGTTTTGATGATTGGGCTTTATGGTATTGTTTTCGTGCACCATGGCTGCACCTACTGAGTATTTACGTTTTGTGCATAGTTATTGCACTTGAGATATGCTTTATACACCGTTGTGTTGATTTATGATTTGTGTAGGTTTATTGCACTTGATTCAGTTTTGTGCCTTGGCTGCACATATTTATGATTTCATGGATTGCATACAGCTAATTTGATTTTTGTGCAGGTGGTATGCACTCGATTTGGTTTTTGCACTCGGTATAGCTTACATGTGCATGCAGTACGTGGATACGTGTTTTGTGCACCACAGTAGCACCTGACTTTGAGTAGATATCATTCGAGATACTGATTTTGATTTCATACCTATAGTATGCATGTGATTTGACTTATGCTTTCGGTATAGTTTACATGCTCTTTTAGTAATTGATTTGATTTTGTGCACGCTGATGCATATGGTCGTGAGATTATATACCACGGTATACATGATTTGGATTTGGATTGAGATGTATTGTATACCGTAGATTTCGATTTTGATATTCGGTATTTGTTTTCATGCACCTTATGCACTGGAATTTGATTCTTGCGTATGTTTGGGCGCTTGATGCGATTTTGGTGCACACCAGATGCACTAAATCGGGATTCTTTGTGCATATCAGATGCACCAGATATTGCTGTCAGGCACACCCGTTGCCCTTGACATGTGTTGTCGTGCACACCTGTTGCACTTAGTTTTTGTTTCTGTGCACATGTATGGCACATTCATTTATTTCGATTTCCGTGCGCAACAGACGCACGTGGCATTCATGTACATATTTTGGAATTGATTTCCCTTTGAGATGATGTTTATGATATTTACTATTTGGTATAGTAGCTGGGCAGGACTAGTCAGAGGACAATACCTGAATATATTTTTGCATTCATTAATAGTTATCGAAGGGATTTCCAAAACGGAGTTATAGTCTCAGTATTTACCTACGTGTCTGAGATGACACGAAACATTTTTTACAAGGGAAACCCTTCTAAATTAATTTTCAAACGGCGGGACGTATGTTAAACAAAGATATATATATATATATATATATATATATATATATATATATATATATATGTATGTATATATAATTATTTCTTACAATAAACGTCCGCCACTTATGCTGTGATACGCGTATCGCGCAGCAATTTGAAAAAGGTTTGGCATGCATTTATACAGATGTTTTGACGAAATTACAACGATGCGTACTATGTACATGTAATAGTTTTGATGTATATCATGCTGGATTTCGTATTGTATTTTGACATTTGTGTCTTCACCATAACTCCGATGATTGCGGGATGCTTGACGGAGCTTTGATTTTTGAGCTATACACTCTTTTTCATGCGCATGTATTGCGCTACGATATGTTTTATGTATTGATGATTTCGAAGCCCCAACGATTTGAGTGTTTTGCTAAAATGTTTTGGTATTTGGGAGAGTTTTAATTTAAATTCGGGGACCGAATTTCTTTAAGGGGGAAGATTGTAACGTTTTGAAAATCGTTTAGGTGAAATTTCGGAGAATCGGTAAAATAACGGGTGTTTTCCGTAAAAAACCAAGATATAAATATCTTTTAATATAAAATTAAATATACCTATTCTAGCTATGTAATTGCTAGTATTTGGTGTTTATGAGTCACTTGTAAAATTTCTAGTTGACTGAAATTTTTTCCGAAATTAATTATTTTAATATTATTTTAAACCGTCACTAATACATTTAATTAGGAATAATTACAAATTGGAATGGGTTGATACAAGTTTTGTGCATCATGACACATTAAACTAACATGTAAAATATTGTTTTTGAAATGAAAAGAAATTGTCATGACGGTTTTAGAAAATATCAAGGAAACAAGCTTAAATAGTGAAATTAATGTAAAGGGAAATTGGGGTATAATAATTATCATTTTTTTCCTCACCCACACTCACCCACACCCTCTCTCATCTCCCCTTAGGCTGCTGGCCGAGCCCCTTGGCTACCCCAAGTCCCCACTTCTCTCACACAAAAAAAAAGAGAATAGAAAAAAGAAAAGAATAAATAAATGAGAATGGTGTTGACTTGAGATATGGGTTCTTGACTTGGCCAATTACTTTCCCCACCTCACTCTCTCTCCTTACCCTCCCAATTATTGGCCGAGCCCCTCCCCTTTCCAGCAGCCCCCCCATTTTTCTCCTCTCAGTCTCATAAAAAATTCATCTTTTTGCCTCAAAATCAAGCTAAAACCTCAATAATTCTTCAATCCAACTCTTACCCATTATTTCTTTGCCCTAACTAACATGAATCATGGAGAAAGGAAGCAATTTGGAGGTTAAGTGCCATGTTTGATCTCATGGTTTTGGGTATAATCCTAACCCAAGTGCTAATTTTTGATAAACTACTTTAAATTAGTTTAATTAGCTAATTATTTGGTTCCAATTTCAAGATTTGAAAAATCAAGAAAGAGTTTTGAAAGAAAATTAGGGTTTCTAGCATTAGATTATGGTTCTAATGAGTAGATTAACATGTTAATGCTATGCTAAAACTAATCTTGTTGCTAGTTTACTAATTGTTGCTTGTAAATTGTTAAAATTGGTTTTTTAGCAAACTAGGTTTTTGAAATTAATTCAAAATGTGAGATTAAAATATGGTTAAGGTTTTCATCACATCATTAACAACATAATGGGTAGTTTGACATTTTAAGACATGTAAAATGTAAGCTAGTTTCTAGTTTGCCAATTATTATTTTAAGAATTGTCCAAATCATATATTTTATAAACTAGATTTTTAGAATTTTGAAAATAAGTGGGATTAAAAATATAGTAATGGTTTGGGTGGCTTAGTTAAGATATTTAGTGAGCATTGTAGCCCCTAAAATCGTTAAAACATTTTGTACTAAAATGGAAAAGTTTGCATACTAGGTTTTCGGAAAAATAGCTTTTAAAGTGAGTTTGAGATTTTGGTGAATTACAACCTATTTCATATTATAATTAGTATTTTGTGAATGTGCAAATGGGTACTTTTGGGTTTTTCTCGATCAATCGGCATTTGTACGCCGATGTCGAGAGTTATTTGGTTCTTTTGCATGAGCGGGCCATAGGTTTTGACCTATGTGAGATTCGTGTGTCATTGGGTCATGAGTCGGATTTTAATGCGATACGATATATTATGACATGTAAGTACCCTAACGAGGACTTCGAGACGACAAGCAAGCGCGTGGAGACATCGGCATCGGCATCGTCAAGCGAAGATCAAGATGAGTAGATATACATCTACGGGGAGAAGTCGGGTGGATGGCGTATAACACCCCCGCAATGTCGTAAGAAATGATATGTTGTGATATAGATATACTTAAATGTGTTATTGAGGGAGATGAACACTTAGCAAGAAAAGCTTTATAAGATTATGAGTTAGTGTTAGCGAGAATTGAGGAAAGTGATTTAGTTGGTTTCATAGTCGCGAAACCTAGAGTAAGGTTGTTACACATACACATACATGCACGGGATATGGGTTTGGGTGTATATGTATATGTATATAGATAGATGCAGATGCGTGGGTTTATATACACACATACACACACACACACACACACACACATACGTATACACGGATGATTGAGGATAGTATATGGTATTTGGAGATGAGTCGATGAGATTGGGCATGGTGCCATGAGATCGGTGATATGATTTGGTTCGTATTAGGAGATACGACATGATGTTATAGCGGATCTTTAGGTGATGTGTTTCACACACACGCGTACATATATGTTGATGATATTAGTATTGTACTAGACTTAGATCAGTACCCCTCCTGTTCACGATATGTGATGATAAGGATATCAGATGAGTAATGAGATAAATATGATATTTGTCCCGTACCCAGATTTGGGATTTACCGTACGAGATATAATTATGATGTTAGATCCGCACTCTTGACTCGAGAATGTCATATGTATATATTGTATCGTACGTGATACTATTGAGGCGAGATCACCGACTACTATATATATATATATATATATATATATATATATATATCTATATATATATATAATTCGACTCAAACCCGGGTGGATTTCCTTACCCTTTTGACTGGGCTCGAGTCATACTTGTTTTCAAATGCAGTGGAGAATCGTGAGTACTTTAAAATACCAAACTGTATGACTCGTATATTGGGTAGGTATATTCTTCAGTGTTGTTAATACATCACTTTCTGTATATTCATGATATTTCATCGCATTGCATGCTTATACATGTGTTATCTGAAATTATTATGAAACCCTGCTGTCAGGACACCAGCACCATTACCGATGATGCGTATGCTCCACATACACTTGCTTGCCGGCTCACACACATCATCATCGGTAATTGCCATGTCACGTACACTTTAAAGAATATTATTTCATTGACATAGCCTGCTAGCTGATAGTTGCAATATGCTATAGCTTTCATATGCTAATTTAACTATTGCATTCATTGCATGATATCAGATGCATTCATATATACATTGGTTATGCAGTATTATGGAGATTTATGCCGGTTTTCACTTTTATTGACATGGTGATTTGATGTTTTCGGATCCTTCTCGAGATTTTTCTAGATTTGGAAACCGCATGTGAAAGTTTTATAAACTGATGATGTATTTTAAAGAGAAAAATACGGTTTTCCTTGATATGATGAGTCTTGTCCACCATGATGTTTTCTCGGTTCTGAGATGGTTTTCGAGACCCGATTCGAGGAGTTGGATGAACCGTCTGCGGGTACATGGTGGACCCGGTATGGTACCCCGGGGCAAAAAGCTCGAGTTGTAGACGATGAGCCCGGCAGGGGCAGGCTGTCTACCGGTGATTGTCTGGCGCGGCGGATATCCGGAGGATACCGTTCGTGGTCGTGTGATTGATGATATGGGCCGATCCGGACTGACGGATCCTGAGTTATTGAGATATTGAGATTTGAGACACTGAGATATTGAGATTTGATGATACAGGCCAGTCCGGATAGCCGGAGCCTGAGATTTTGAGATTTAGGTTTTGTGTCGATGCTTGACACAGATTCTATGTTGATTTCATTGATGATATCTCGGTTTTTTATATACATACAGAAATCTCATTAAATAAAGAAAAATAGTTTTTCGATTCATGATGTACTCTGTTCTCATTATATGCATTTGCACATCATTTTAGTGACATATTACTACCTGACATTTGTACATCATATTAGTAACATGTTGTTACCTGAGGCACTGACAAGAGTACTTAGTATTACACTTAGGGATAAATGTTTACCCTAACCATTATATTATGCTTCAGGCCATATTATTATTTGAGGATATTACTGATCGTATGACCTAAGATTGCGTTATATATGCGATTTCTGCTCTGTGATGTTTTTGTAACACCTTAGATTGTGTTTAGTGGTAATTTGTTTAGTAGTAATTGTGTGTTAATGTGGGGGTTTTGGTAAAAAGTTTACAAAAACGGTTTTCAAATAATTTATCTGGTTTTATGAATATTTTATTAGAATTTTATCTGGACTGCACATACTTGTGCATGTTAACTAGAGTTAAGTCTAGGGTTTAACCATGTTTAGATAAGCTTGGTGGACTAACCCATGTGTTAAGTTAACATTGTTTTAATTAAGGGTTTTAGTTTTTTTTTTAATTGAATTAGTGTTAGGGGTTGACTAGTGTAGGTGAGAGAGAGGCCATGATGGCATGTGCCATGCTTGGCATTTAATGAGGAGAGAGGGTGAGGGGTTGACTCTCATTGTTTTATTTTCAAAACCTTTGTATTTTCTCTCACACTCATTCTCACTCATATGTCTCCCTCTCACTCTCACACAACACCACACCAACAGCAGCAGCAGCAGCTCTGGAAGTAGCAGCAGCACAAAAACAGCAACAATAGCAGCAGCAGGCAGCAGTAGCAATAGCAGCAGCAACACCTTCTTCTTCTTCTTCTTCTTCTTCTTCTTCTTCTCTTCTCCTACATTCTAGGATCCCTAGAGGTATAATCTCTTAACTTGACTTCTTTCTTTGTTAGGATATGGTTCCTAAGCTTAAGTTTGGTGTTTATTATATGAATTAGTGCTAGTTTTGGGTAATTTGAGTGAGATTTGGCAAAGTGATGGTTTTAATTGTTAGTGTAGCCTTACTAAGTGCTGTTAAGACCAGTTAACCCAAGATTTATCCCAGATTTCAGTAAAATACCAGATTGTTTCGAATTAGTGTAACTTGGCGTTTTATTTCGACTTTTTAGCCTTTCTGGAATCTGCTCTTGACCCGGGCACTTCAGGAAAAAGTTGTGGATACTGTAGTATAGTGACCATGTCAGAGACACACACATAAAGCACGGGGACCCCTCTCTCCAGTTTGGCCGCAGTTTTATTGTGTTTGGCCGCAAATTGAGGCCAAAGGGTGGGCTTGGGTGCTGGGGTTTTGTCTGTAGGTGTCTGCTGTGAATCTAGGGTTTTTGGTATGTGCAACTTTTTCTGTTTTGACTCGAGTAGAAATCTGGAGTATTAAACCCTATATCGATGCTTTTTAAACTTGTGCGACACGTGTGTGATCTGTGTGGTTCTGTGGTGCGCTGCGCGACACAGCTTGTCGGGTTGGTTTCTGGTGAGGTTACACACGTCGCGACGTATCGATTGCACGCGCGTTTAGATTCACACACGAGTTATTCTTTTGATCGATATATCACGTTCTTGCAGGATTTTCCTTATGTGTGTTACTTTATGTAAATTCTAGGCTCGCAGTCGGGAACTTCGAGCGCCGCGGAGAAAAGAAAGCAGGTGGTCCGATACACCTAGCGCGAGATCACGGGTGAGTAGATGTAACATCTACGGGGGACAATCGTTTGGATGGTGCAAGTCGCCCGATAGTTTAAGTAATTTAAAAGATTCCTAGTGATATTAGTAATTATGAGTTAATGCTGGCATAACATCTTGCTACATTCATGCTCTATGTTGACATACATATGCGAACTCATTCTATAGGACACCTGCACCATTGCCAGGGTTTTTATATGCAGCACGAGCACTATTCATACGTACACACACGTCTTGGTAATTGCCATGCCACAACACTAGATAACTTATAATCTGAAATATTTTCACCATATTTGATGCTTAAACCTGTGCCATTGCATTTAAATCCCTAAAATGAAATTGTAGGATTGCTATTCATGTGCATGTACCTCATTAAATCATTTGTTCATGCCTAGTCTATTAATCATACATTGCAACTTGATTATTGATACCATATGCATTCATTATCATTGGCATATGCACTTATGATGATTTCTTGAGATTTATGATATTTCTGGATTTCGGGGGAAAGCCGCAAGAATTTCTAAACTTATTACCTCTTTTAAAATATGCAAAGTTGCGGTTTTCTAGTGATGTAAGTGTCGTCCACCATGAGTTTGATGTGGTTTTCGAGACCCGTTTCGAGGAGTTGGATGAACCGTCTCGGGTACATGGTGGGCCCGGTAAGGTACCCCGGGACGAGAAGGTCGCAGATGATGGCATTGAGCCTGGCAGGGGAGCACTACCTACCGGTGACTTTTTGGCACGGCGGATATCCAGAGGATACCGACTGTGGTTACGAGATGTTGAGATATGGATATTTGAGATGGGTCAGCCGGACGGCTGAGGCCAGAGATACTGTGATATGGATACATGAGATTTGAGACAGTTTTGAGGTGTCGATGCTGGACACGGATTCTTGATGATTCTAGTGATGTTTTGCTGATATTTCAAAAGAGATTCCAAAAAAGGAAATAATGATTCTTATACCTACCTATTCAAATCACGAGTTGATTCATGTTGCATACATACCTGCTAGCACATTCATGTTGTATACATACCTGCTAGTATATCATGCCTTATCTGTATTGTAGATGCTAGGATGCTTGTGTGCATTCTTGCGATAGCCTCTATAGATGTTATTTATTACTCACGAGTTGGCAACTCACCCCCGTTGTGCCACAGCCTTTTTGCAGGTCCGCTCCGTCAGCACAGTAGCGGCGGGCGCACTAGCTTCTTTTGCCTGGAATCGAGGTTTTTGCTCGTAGGTGGGTTGTGTTATTATTTTGTACCACCTTGTATATTCATTGTATCTAAAGTACTCCATCTACTGTATCAGCCGCACCTGTTATTTGTATTGTTGTATATTGACCTAGAGACAAGGCTGTGAGATTTATGGACTTGTATGCTGTATTTGGGGTCGAGCTCACTTGAGTCGACATGATATTTTACTTGTGCTTCTTATGCTTATTTATGCACATTGCTGTTTTACATTGCGTGGGATTTGTGACCGCCTTGGGGCGAAGAGCTAGCTCCCGCTTGGGGATGCCATATTTCATGTTATTCATTTATACTCCTGTTTTGTACCCGTTTGGGGGTCTGTTTTTACAAAGGAGACTCTGCCAGAATTTTTGGAAAAAGGGATGTTGCTTTTAAAAAGCTTGATGTGACTTAATGGATTAAATCGCTTTCAACAAATTGGTTTTCCTTCACTTTATTTCTTAATCGGGTTTTGATTTCTGGGCTTTGGCTTACTTATTTTACGTACGCCTTGAGACGTTTCGTAACTTAAGTGCCAGTCACGTTCCGTACCCTGCGGGTTGTGACAAAGTTGGTATCAAAGCGATAGGTTTTACCTTTCTAAGTGTGGGATGACCCTTGGTAGATGGAGTAAGTGACTTAAGCAGGGTAACGTAGCGTGTGTATATCCGCGGCATACTTGCGATACGGTACTCTGCTTAGGTCACTTTAGGATATACTTGCTTGAAATTCCTTCTTCAATTCCGTGTATCCTATGATTCTATTGCACTATTCTTACTATCCTGTTTCCTGTACCAGCCACTATGCCGCCGAAGGCTACGAGAGCGCAGAGGGCTGCAGCCCGAGATGAGATCCGAGCAGGCTCGTCCGAGACGAGGACCGAGTAGGGTGGTATACCTACGCCTCAGGGACAGACTGATCCGCCTTCCCCAGGCCGCATGGATAGGCTAGAGTCTGGTATGGAGGAGCTACGACAGATGATGGGAGGTATGCAGGAGTTACGACAGATGGTGTGATCCTTAGTAGAGGCTAGTCGTGCGCCGAGGTCGAAAGACGTACCTACCACATCAAAGACTACCATGGTACCTGCTGCCCAGACAGTTGCTCCTACTACTACTACCGTGGCTATCCCAGTATCACTACAGGATTTCATGAGGCTAGACCTCCAGTCTTCACCGGCACAGATGCAGTGGAGGATCCACAGACATTCCTTGACAGATTAGCCAGGATTTTCCGTTCGCTCAGATGTTCTGACGATCGATGGATGGAGCTTGCGAGTTTCCATCTAGAGGGCCTTACGCAGATGTGGTGTGAGTCCGTCGAGAGGGGTCGAGCTGCAGGTCTACCTCCTATGACTTGGGCCGAGTTCACAGCGGTATTTCTATCTCGTTTCCTTCCAGAGAGCATTCGTGACGCTAGAGCTCGTAGTTTTGAAGCCTTGATCAAGACTCCCGGGATGAAGGTGTCTGAGTATGATGTCCAGTTCACGCAGTTGTCCAGATATGCTCCGTATTTGGTGGATACTGAAGAAAAGAGAGTGAAGAGGTTCGTGCAGGGACTTGACACCCAGCTATTTCTTGCCATCGGCGCCCAGCACTTCGACACTTATTCAGCTGCTATGGACACGGCATTACGGATGGAGGCACGCATTTCAGCGACTTCGGTCGTTTCTAGGCCGAAGAGGATTCGTACCGATGTGCCAGCTCAGAGGTATCGTGCCAGATTCTTTACGAGAGATGGTGCCGGCAGAGGAGTTGGGCGGGGTCAGTTATATGGTTTATATCCGCAGGGACGGCAGGCGTCGCCAGGATGCTATGGGTGCGGGAGTCTGCACCATCGTATCAGAGACTGTCCGATGAGACGGCAGGGAGCGGCGACAGTTCCGCATGTGACCTTACCACCTTCACCACCTCCTCAGAGAGCTCTACTTCCTACCCCAGGCGATGCTCCATGTCAGTTTGATGCAACCAGAGGCCGTGGACGTGGCGGTCCGATCCAGAGAGGACGAGGAGGCCGAGGCCGAGGACAACCAAATATTGGTGGGGGGACAGGCTCGAGTATTTGCTTTCACACCGCAGGATGCACAGGCATCCAACGCCGTTGTGACAGGTACCTTGCTAGTTTGTTCTTTCGACGCACGAGTATTATTCGACCCAGGTTCCACACATTCGTATGTCTCTATACACTTTGCATCGATGTTGGGCCGTGAGTCGTCGTCGTTAGATCTGCCGCTTATGGTTATTACTCCGGTAGGCGAGTCGTTTGTCGCTCGTTTTGTGTTCCGTTTGTGTTCCGTTCGTATCGGGGAGAGGGATTCATTGGAATATTTGATTCTCCTCAATATGTTGGACTTTGACGTGCTTCTGGGCATGGATTGGCTAGCCACTTGTTATGCTTATATGGACTGCCGTGAAAATGCAGTCAGATTTAGCTTTCCGGGAGAGCCGGTCCTTATTATTCAGGGAGACCGCAGTGTCACCCTTCCCAGTTTGATTTCGTCTCTTCGCGCTGGTCAGCTCTTGCGGAAGGGATGTCAGGGATTCTTAGCATATATTTGTGATACGCGAGCTGCAGAGGTTCCGTTGGACTGGGTCCCGATTGTTTGTGAGTTCCCTGATGAGCTGCCTGGGCTACCACCTGAGCGCGATGTTGAATTCTGCATTGACTTGATTCCCGGCTCGGGGCCTATTTCTATACCGCCTTATCGGATGGCCCCGGCGGAGCTTAGAGAGCTGAAGGATCAGTTGCAGGATTTGTTAGATAAAGGGCTTATTCGACCTAGCGTTTCTCCGTGGGGTGCTCCTGTCCTGTTCGTCAAGAAGAAAGACGGAAGTTTGCGCTTGTGCATTGATTACCGCTAGCTGAACAAAGTTACCGTACGGAACAGGTATCCCTTACCACGTATCGACGATTTGTTCGACCAGCTTCAGGGGGCGGGATATTTTTCGAGGATCGACTTGCGGTCAGGATACCATCAGCTGCGAGTTCGACAGGAGGATATACCGAGGATAGCTTTCCGCATGCGCTACGACCACTATGAGTTTTTGGTGATGTCGTTCGGACTCACCAATGCCCCAGCAGCATTCATGGATTTGATGAACCGTATATTCAGGCCGTATCTCGACTTGTTCATCATCGTGTTTATTGATGATATTTTGGTGTATTCCCGGAGCCGAGAGGAGTATGAGCAGCACTTGCGGATCACGTTACAGACTTTGAAGGAGCACCAGCTGTTCGTGAAATTCTCCAAGTGTGTGTTTTGGCTTGACAGCGTTGGTTACTTGGGCCATGTGATTACGAGAGATGGCATATGTATGGACCCGAAGAAGATCGAGACCGTTCAGCAGTGGCCCAGACCGACATCGGTTATGGAGATCCGCAGTTTCCTAGGCCTGGCTGGCTACTACCGACAATTCGTTCAGGATTTCTCCCGCATTGCTGCACCTTTGACCGGATTGACCCGGAAGGGAGTTCCTTTCGATTGGACGGGGGAGTGCGAGCACAGTTTTCAGCAGCTACGGACTGGTTTGACTACGGCGCCGGTGTTATCTTTGCCTTCAGGATCAGGCGGATTTGTGGTCTGCTGTGACGCTTCATGAGTGGGGCTAGGGTGCGTATTGATGCGGCATGACAGGGTGATCGCGTATGCTTCACGGCAGTTGAAGAAACATGAACAGAACTACCTCACTCATGATTTGGAGATGGCTGCATTGGTCTTTGCACTTAAGATCTGGCGACACTACCTATACGGAGAGTCGTGCCAGATATTCACTGATCACAAGAGCTTAAAGTATATATTTCAGCAGCGAGACCTGAATCTCAGACAGCGCCGTTGGATGGAACTAGTAAAGGACTACGATTGCGAGATTTTGTATCACCCGGGCAAGGCTAATGTAGTGGCGGATGCTTTGAGCAGGAGGCCCGGGGGTAGTCTATCTTGTTTGAGCGCAGTACAGAGGCAGTCGTCAGCAGATTGTCAGATTTTATGCGACAGCCGAGTTGAGTTCGAGTTCACTCCGACAGGGGGACGGCTTGTGCATGTTCGTGCGCGTCCGCAGTTACTTGACCATATTCGAGAGGCACAGCCCAGTGATGACCGTCTTTCAGAGATCATGGAGCAGATTAGGAAGGGTAGAAATTCCTAGTTCGTGATCAATGATCAGGGAGTACTGCGATTTGTACTCGATTGTGTGTACCAGATTCTGAGGGACTGCGGCATGAGATTCTTGAGGAGGCACATAGATCGACATACAGCGTTCATCTGGGTTCCACAAAGATGTACGGCGATTTGAGAGATGTTTATTGGTGGGACGGGATGAAGAGGGACATCACAGACTTCGTGTCGAGATGCCTGACTTGTCAGCAAGTCAAGGCCGAGCACCAGAGGCCAGCGGGAGAGTTGCAGCCTTTGCCCATTCCGGAGTGGAAATGAGAGCAGATTTCTATGGACTTCGTTGTGGGTCTACCCAGGACCAGGAGAGGGTACGACTCCATTTGGGTGATCGTGGATCGATTGACGAAAGCGGCTCACTTCCTGCCAGTGAAGACCACTTTCAGTTTTGCTCAGTATGCCCAGATTTACATCGACGAGATCGTACGGTTGCATGGCGTACCGACTTGTATCGTGTCAAACCGAGGCACCAAGTTTACCATCCGACTATGGCAGAGACTTCAGGAGGCATTGGGCACCCGTTTGAGTTTCAGCACAGCATTTCATCCGCAGACCGACGGCCAGTCAGAGCGGACTATTCAGACTCTCGAGGACATGCTTCGAGTGTGCGTTTTGGACTTTGGAGGTAGCTAGGATCATCATTTACCTTTAGTGGAGTTCTCCTACAACAACAGCTTCCAGGATACTATTCAGTTGGTACCTTTCGAGGCTTTGTATGGGAGGAGATGTAGATCGCCCATCTGTTGGACTGAGCTGAGCGAGAGCAGTATTTTGGGGCCGCAGATCGTGCAGGAGACGACCGAGAAAGTACAGTTGATTCGAGATCGGATGAGAGCGGCTCAGAGCAGGCAGAAATCGTATGCAGACAGACGCCGTCGCAGACTAGAGTTCGCAGTTGGCGATCATGTTTTCCTGAGGGTCTCTCCGATGAAGGGGGTGATGAGATTTGGGCGATAAGGAAAGCTTAGTTCCAGATTTGTGGGTCCCTTCGAGATTCTCGAGCGTGTCGGCGCAGTTGCATATCGTTTGGCTCTTCCACCCAGCTTTCCAGATGTTCACCCCATCTTCCACGTGTCGATGCTACGCAGATATCTCCATGACCCTTCTTACACGATTCAGCATCAGACCGTTCAGTTTGAGCGCGATCCTTCGTTCACCGTGCAGCCAGTAGTGATATTGGATCGGCAGGTGAAGAAACATCGATCAATGGTACTGCCATCTGTGAAGGTTCTTTGGCGCAGCCCAAATGGTGAAGAGATCACTTGGGAGGCCGAGGGAGAGATGCGGAAGAAATTCCCTCATCTCTTTGAAGGTACGCGTAGCCAAAACGGTTTTCAAATAATTTATCTGGTTTTATGAATATTTTATTAGAATTTTATCTGGACTGCACACACTTGTGCATGTTAACTAGGGTTAAGTCTAGGGTTTAACCATGTTTAGATAAGCATGGACTAACCCATGTGTTAATTTAACATTGTTTTAATTAAAGGTTTTAGTTTTTTTTTTAATTGAATTAGTGTTAGGGGTTGACTAGTGTAGGTGAGAGAGAGGCCATGATGGCTTGTGCCTTGCTTGGCATTTAATGAGGAGAGAGGGTGAGGGGTTGACTCTCATTGTTTTATTTTCAAAACCTTTGTATTTTCTCTCACACTCATTCTCACTCATATCTCTCCTTCTCACTTTCACACAACACCACACCAACAGCAGCAGCAGCAGCTCTGGAAGCAGCAACAGCAGCACAAAAACAGCAACAATAGCAGCAGCTCAGCAGCAGGCAGCAGTAGCAATAGCAGCAGCACTTCAGCAGCAGCAACACCTTCTTCTTCTTCTTCTTCTTCTTATTCTTCTTCTTCTACATCCTAGGATCCCTAGAGGTATAATATCTTAACTTGACTTCTTTCTTTGTTAGGATATGGTTTCTAAGCTTAAGTTTAGTGTTTATTATATGAATTAGTGCTAGTTTTGGGTAATTTGAGTGAGATTTGGCAAAGTGATGGTTTTAATTGTTAGTGTAGCCTTACTAAGTGCTGTTAAGACCAGTTAACCCAAGATTTATCCCAGATTTCATTAAAATACCGGATTGTTTTGAATTGGTGTAACTTGGCGTTTTATTTGGACTTTTTAGCCTTTCTGGAATCTGCTCTTGACCCGGGCACTTCAGGAAAAAGTTGTGGATACTGTAGCATAGTAACCATGTCAGAGACACACACACAAAGCACGGGGACCCCTCTCCCCAGTTTGGCCGCAGTTTTATTGTGTCTGGCCGCAAATTGCGGCCAGAGGGTGGGCTTGGGTGCTGGGGTTTTGTCTGTAGGTGTCTGCTGTGAATCTAGGGTTTTTGGTATGTGCAACTTTTTCTGTTTTGACTCGAGTAGAAATCTGGAGTATTAAACCCTATATCGATGCTTTTTAAACTTATGCGACACGTGTATGATTTGTGTGGTTCTGTGGTGCGCTGCGCGACACAGCGTGTCGGGTTGGTTTCTGGTGAGGTTACGCACGTCGCGACATATCGAGTGCACGCGCGTTTAGATTCACATACGAGTTATTCTTTTGATCGATATATCACGTTCTTGCAGGATTTGCCTTATGTGTGTTACTTTATGTAAATTTTAGGTTCGCAGTCGTGAATTTCGAGCGCCGAGGAGAAAGGAAAGCAGGTGGTCGGACACACCTAGCGCGAGATCACGGGTGAGTAGATGTAACATCTACAGGGGACAATCGTTTGGATGGCGCAAGTCGCCCGATAGTTTAAGTAATTTAAAAGATTCTTAGTGATATTAGTAATTATGAGTTAATGCTTGCATAATATCTTACTACATTCATGCTCTATGTTGACATACATATGCGAACTCATTCTATAGGACACCTGCACCATTGCCAGTGTTTTTATATGCAGCACGAGCACTATTCATGCGTACACACACGCCTTGGTAATTTCCATGCCACAACACTAGATAACTTATAATCTGAAACATTTTCACCATATTTGATGTTTAAACCTGTGCCATTGCATTTAAATCCCTAAAATGAAATTGTAGGATTGCTATTCATGTGCATGTACCTCATTACATCATTTGTTCATGCCTAGTCTATTAATCATACATTGCAACTTGATTATCGATACCATATGCATTCATTATCATTGACATATGCACTTATGATGATTTCTTGAGATTTATGATATTTCTGGATTTCGGGGGAAAGCCGCAAGAATTTCTAAACTTATTACCTCTTTTAAAATATGCAAAGTTGCGGTTTTCTAGTTGTAAGTCCACGGTAGCGTCCCGGCCGTCTAACAGACGCCAAATGCGGAACAAAAACTTTTACAACTGGCGCTATCGTGTACTATAACCCGGATCTGCCATTAAAGCTAAACTAACAAACTACATAGTGGGTAGAAATGTTATACCGAACGATCCGAGTCCTTCGGTCTTCAACCATCTTCCCACGCTTTGTTGCGGCTGCTCTGATCTCCTGAATCTCCAGTCTCCTCGTCCAGGTGGCACCACGTCGACGGATTTTTAAACGGGCTCTCGCCTCTGAACCGAGGCAACTCGATCATCAAGTTTGCCAAAAGAGATGACCAAGATTGATGTAGAGAATGAGTAGAACACTTTGTCTCAATTCGTCCAAAGCCATGGACGAACGGTTAATGAAGTTGCCTTTTGAAACTTTGATGGAAATAAAAGGAACTATGAAATTTCCATACACCAAATCTATCATAATCTTTTTCCAAAATCCAACCATAGCCCACCAAAAGAAGTGGCCGGCCATTTATCAAGAGGGAGGGTGAGTGTAGGAGAGGGGAGAGTGACCATAAGATTAATGAAGAGAAATGAGTCACAAGACACCTTGCAAGATCATTAATGGCAAACAATGAATCATAAACCTAGTCATCCTTTCATTAAATGCAACCAATGAAACAATAACACCACTCTAACCTAGTCACCTCTTCTAGAAACTTCTAGAACCTTCCACACTCATCAAGAAAAGATAAATCCGTATTTAACTGAATGTTAAATACGGGTGATAGAAAACTGGAAACTGGCAACTTCCAAAAGCGATCCTGAAACGAATTTCAGGATAACCCCGTAACAGTATAAACATACCCGCATTTGTATTACGACCGAATACAAATGCATCTTAGACAAAAATATTATATCTACACAGTATAATACTCGGATCCGGCTTAAACCAAAGCCCACCAGTATTATCTGTCCGAAATATGACACGTGCGTAAACGCACGTGCATTTTCCGAACCCTGCCATAAAACCATATGACCTCTACAACGTTTCGCCTGAACTTGGGAAACGGTCTGTGGGGGACTCTAATGACTCATCAACACACTGGCACTGGGTATAACCACTAGCACGTCAGAGGTACAAGCTGTACATAACGTTTTCTTATGTATTGATTGGAAGGGAAGCTGACGAGCGAACTCATCCAGAAACCCTACTGAGCAAATGCGGATTGCTAGTATATCCAATAAAGTTCATCAGTGATCTGGAATGCTTATTATTGCGTCTGACGAATGTACAATATCTATATATGATAGCTATTAGACGTCACTTATGTTTTACGCCCGCGCTAGCCCAGCCCCCGCTCTGTCGTTAGTTAAGTAACCTAACGGGTGATGACGGGACCCCGTGGCGAATGCAGATGGCATAAGAGGACGTGGTATTTTCATTGTTTTCTGCAATGATAGGATAAATGATGGGACGCATTATTATAATGCAAAGAAAATAAACCAAAGTTTAATCGTTGGAACAAATTTAAAAGAAACCACTCGGTTATTTTAAAAGATCAGAATTTTTAATTGTGGAGCTTTAACCACTCCTTTTAAAAAGTATCAGGTTCCTTCGATTATATCAAGTTCACTACATTCACGGTTTTGCCAAAACCAGTCGTAGCCCTCCGTCATTTCATATGGATAGTCAATAGTATTCAAGCTGTGTTTGTTGGCCAAAGTCAAGGCACAGTGTTTGGTAGTTATTGAATATTCGTATGAAGCATAAATAGATGCGTTGGTTTGGGACAGTCGTACTGCTTTGTTGGCCAAAGTCAAGGGTATGTACGGATGGGTTCAAATTAACCTGGATATTGACGGGTAGAACTTGACATGTGACTTATGATTTGTTGGCCAAAGTCAAGGTCATAAGAGCATGGGGCAAAAATCCATATCGGGAATTTCTAAAGAAACTGAAATTTGCAGAGAGATGCATACCATTTTGGAGTTTGATGAATGTTGGTAGGATTCCTTCAACATTATCATACGATGATATTTTGGATCCCGATCCTACTGTGAGTATATACTACTTATCAGGAGATTCGTCACTTAACGATCAATGCTATAAACCAAGTCGGTGCCTAGAAAGGTGTCAGCGGGGCTACGCCCGCAGAGAAAAGAGGTTATTTAATTAAGGGACTTCACGAAAGCGTTGGAAAACCTCCCTCGAAGTATCGACACTGACCTGGCTGAACGGTTAAGAAAGAATTGTACGGTGAGAATAGTCCTGGCTAATTCTTTTTTTATGGTTTGAGGAGGGATTCGAGAAACAGTGGGAGCCATCCTGTTTAGATAAATTAAAAACCATTCTAAACTTGCAAGAGCATCATGCTAAAATGTTTTCTTCTCTCTCTCTTAATTACAGCGACCTTGTGACCACGAATAGGTTACATCTAGATAACAAATTGACTGAATCTGACTTATATGACTGGCAAAGGTCTGTCCAGATGTCCATTGCCTATAATAAGCTGGACCACCCAATTACTACTCAAGATCCCGCCGTCCCAGGTCCATTTTCCACTGTCGCGGATATGGATATCCGTCAGACAAGGGAAAAAGATAAAGCGAAAGCTAAGTGCCTCGTGTTAGCTTCAGTTGATGGTGTATACCAGAAGCAGCACGAGAAGATGGACTTAGTTTCCATCTTTCTCCATAACAAAGATTTATATGGAGAGCAATCTCATATCACAAGATATGAAACCTCGAACGAATTAATTCAAGCGAGGTTAGCTGACGAGTCATCTGTAGGGGACAACGTCCTTACAATGACTAGCTATATTGATGAGCTCAAGGACCTGAAGACCACGTCGGAGAACGGGTCAGATACTTACCTGATTCTACAGTCTCTGCCTTCTACCCTGAAGGAAACCAGGGAAGTAGAAGGAAAGGAAAGGGCAAAAGTTTTGGGACTGGAAGTAGTAAAAGAGGGACGTTCCTATTGTTACAGGAATGAACATTGGCAGAAGGATTGCAGGGCTAGCAAAGCCAGTAGCCAGGATTCGAAGCATGTTGTGGCTTCGGCTTCGAGTGTGTTTGTAATAGAGAACTGTTTGTCAGTTAACCATACTTCCTGGGTATTGGATACCGGATCAGGATCTCACATCTGTAATTCATTACAGGCTCTGAGAAACCGTAGGGTTATCAGGATAGGTGATATGACACTCAGGGTTGCTAACGGAATGAGCATGAACGCTGAATCCGTAGAGGAATATCATATTGAACTGACAACTTGGCAGATATTGATTCTGCGTAACTGTTTTTATATACCAGGTACAACTTGTAATATCATATTTGTATCCTTACTTTCTAAAGAAGGATATGATTTTACTTTTATAAGCGATGTGGTTCACATCCACCTAAATCATGTGATGATTGGGTCAGGTACATTAAAAAACGGGATATACGTATTAAATCAAGCTCAGGTTTTCAGTGTCCAGAACACACTTAAAAGAAAGTCTCCGGAAATAAATCAGGCTTTCTTATGGCATTGTAGACTGGGTCACATCAATGAGAGAAGGTTAACTAAGTTACATAGAGAAGGATATTTGAATCCGTTCGAATATCAATTTTATGCTACTTGTGAATCTTGTCTCATAGGAAAGATGACAAAAACTCCGTTTACAGGACACGGAGTAAGAGCAAGCGAGCTCTTGGGGCTCGTAAACAGTGATGTGTGCGGACCAATGTCTACACATGCGCGAAGCGGTTATTCTTACTTCATTACTTTTTCGGATGACTTTTCGAGGTACGGATATATCTTCTTAATGAAACATAAATCTGAAGCCTTTGAAAAATTCCAGGAATACAAGAATGAAGTGGAAAACCAAACAGGCAAAAGCATCAAAACACTGAGATCTGATCGAGGTGGTGAATACTTAAGTGCCGAGTTCCTAGGTTACTTAAAAGAGAATGGAATTCTCTCTCAGCTTACTCCTCCATACACACCACAACATAACGGTGTATCGGAGAGACGGAACCGAACCCTATTGGATATGGTTCGTTCCATGATGAGTAACGCTGAGTTGCCGCAATCATTCTGGGGATATGCACTAGAATCAGCTGCATACCTTTTGAACCGAGTTCCAACCAAGACTGTGCTTACCACACCATATCAGATGTGGAGTGGGAAGAAACCCTGTCTTAAGTATCTTAAGACATGGGGATATCCAGCTTTTGTAAAGAAGCAGCATGCGGACAAGCTCGAGGCATGCTCAGTAAAATGCAAATTTGTGGGATATCCAAAGAACTCTAAGGGATATTATTTCTATTACGCAGAGGAACAAAAGGTCTTTGTTTCTCTTCATGCCTGCTTCTTGGAAACTGAGTTTTTAGAAAATCAGAAGAGTGGAGACGCAATAGAACTGGAAGATATTCTAGAACCACAAGCTATTACTGAAACCTTGGTAGAACAAGAAGGTTCAGGAGAACAGGACATCCCGACGCCAAGGCAATCTCATCCGCCCGAGAGATACTACGGTTTTCTCATAGACGGGGATAGAGAGGATTGCACTATTGACTATGATGAGCCTACTAGCTTCCAGCAAGCCATTTAGAGCGGTGACTCAGTAAAATGGCAGGATGCAATGCGGACCGAAATGGAGTCCATGTACACTAACAAAGTATGGACTTTGGACATTGCTCCAGATGGGGTAAAACCCGTAGGATGCAAATGGATCTTCAAAAAGAAGATTGGTGTAGATAGACAGGTTGAAACCTATAAGGCTAGACTTGTTGCAAAGGGTTTCCGTCAAAGACCTGGTTTGGATTATGACGAAACCTTTTCTCCGATGGCTATGCTCAAATCCATTCGGGTCCTTCTTTCTATTGCTGCCTTCCACGATTATGAGATCTGGCAGATGGACGTAAAGATGGCCTTTCTAAATGGAAATTTGGAAGAGAGCGTCTATATAGATCAGCCAGAGGGATTCATTCAGAGTGGGAGCAGCGGTAAAGTATGCAAGTTGCTTAAGTCCATTTATAGACTAAAGCAGGCATCGCGGAGTTGGAACATCTGTTTTGATGATGCTGTCAAAGAATTCGACTTTATAAAAAATTCAGATGAACCATGCATATACAGTAAGATTGTAGGGAGAGCTGTAGTATTCCTCGTCTTGTACGTGGATGACATTCTCCTAATAGGAAATGATATTCCTATGTTACATTCAGTCAAAAGATTCTTATCACAGAAATTCTCCATGAAAGACCTGGGTGATGCCACCTAGATTCTGGGGATCCAGATCTATCGTGATAGATCAAGAAGGATGTTGGGACTTTCGCAGTCCAGGTACATAGACACCATAGTGAAGAGATTCAAAATGGATGATTCTAAGCGCGGTAACCTACCGGCTTGTCACGGAATCACCCTCTCCAAAGAGATGTCTCCCAAGGCTGATTTGGAAAGGGATCGCATGTCGATTATACCCTACGCTTCTGCGGTAGGCTCTATAATGTATGCGATGTTATGTACCAGACCAGATATAGCATACGCATTGAGCGTTGTAAGCCGGTATCAGGCAAACCGAAGGGAGAATCACTGGATAGCAGTAAAGAACATTCTCAAGTACCTAAGGAGGACTAAAGATATGTTCTTGGTGTATGGTGGAAAAGACCTCCAGATTGAGGCCTTTGCCGACTCCGGCTTCCAGAGTGACAAAGATGACTCCAAATCCATGTCAGGTTATGTCTTTACCCTCAATGGAGGGGCGGTCTGTTGGAAGAGTTCCAAACAGGAGACCGTTGCTGACTCAACGATGGAAGCAGAGTATATAGCTGCTTGCGATGCCGCAAAAGAAGCTGTCTGGATGAAGAAGTTCCTCACAGAACTTCAGATGGTTCCTACCAGTGTTGATCCAATACCTCTGTATTGTGACAACAACGGCGCTATAGCTTTAGCGAAGGAATCCAGGTCCCATCAGAAGTCCAGACACATCTTAAGGCGGTACCACCTGATCAGGGAGATCGTAGATCGCCGGGAGATCGAGGTGAAAAGAGTCCGAAGCAGTCGACATTAGAGAAAAGTGGAGCACGAGGTTCGTACGAGATCTGGATATGATGATGTTCCACTCTGCCGACATCAGAGATGCGATGCGCATGCCGAGGCATAGTACTTGGATATACTTTCCAGAAGGAGTCGCGATGAGTATGCAGCCATTTCAGAACAAGAAGCAGATATAGTAAAAGACGACGATTTCCGAACAGTTCGGCAAATATGAGACGTGGAAGAGACCTTGAGCAGGATTCCTTCTAAAACACTGCTGCAATGATATTTGCAACCAGAATCAGATGTGTCCCGTGCGTTCAGAGAACCAGAGGCCGACGCCGGTGATATGCTGCCTTACGAGTGGTCGCGATGATTGACCGAGAGATGACCAGAGAAGTGCCAGAACGGAATCGTCCCCGTTAGCACACCTGACAGGGCCGATGAGCCGATAGATCGAGAGATTGGTAATCCACAGAGAAGACTTGGACCCAGGAGTGGTCATGTTACGCACACCAGCAGGCCAGAGTTCAGGATCGTCGACGAGATATGCTATGAGTGATCACGACAGTTGGCCAGAGATTCTTGGAGGAAGTGCTTGAGCGGAACTACTCCGCCATACTTGATTTCGGTATTGTTGGGCGATTTATTCGCATGATTTGATTTTGATGATTGAGGATTTACGATTTTCGCACAGTCGTTGCACTTGATATCGTTTTCGTGCCTTGGGTTCACATGTTTGTGATTTTATGGGGTTTAGACATTTAAGTTGATTTTGTGCGTATGCACGCACACGATTTGGTTTTTGCACTCTGTATAGTTTACATATGCTTGTAGTGCAGTGACATGTATTTTGTGCACTTGGATGCACTGGATTTCGATTTCGAGGGCGATGCTCGGTACTTGTTTTGTGCACTTTATGCACCCGATTGGATTTTGCGTGTGTTCGACGCTGGATATTGGATTTTATGATTTTGTGCATGATGGATGCACCGGATTTGGATTTTAGCGCATGTTGGGCGCAGGTTATGAGATGCGGTTTGGTGCACACCAGATGCACTAAATCGGGATTTTTCATGCATGTCAGATGCACCTGATTTTGCGGTCAGGCACGCGCGTTGCCTATGACCGATGTTGTGTGCACAACCGTTGCACCTTGATGTTGTTTTTGTGCACCTGCTTGGCACATGTATCGATTTTGATTTCCGTGCGCACCGGATGCACAGGGTTTTCATATGTACCTTTTGGGATTGATTTCTTATAGAGCAGTACATTTTTGTGAGGTTTATCATTGTTTTGTACCGAGCGGGACTCGTCCGATGACAGTACCTGGATATATTTTGCATGCACTGATAGATTTCAAAGGGATTTCCAAAAGCGAGCTATAGTCTCATTATTTACATACGTGTCCGATATGACACGAAACATTTAAAACGAGGAAACCCTTCTAAATTATTTTCAAAACGGCGGATCGTGCATACTAAACAAAAGATATATACGCATATGGCTATTTTCTTACAGAGACATCCGCCACTGTGCAGTGTTATGCGCATTGCACATCGACTTTAAAGAATTTGGCATGCATTCCCTTCAGATATTTACATGTACCGATTTGGTATTTACATATATAGTTCCGATTTATAGCATATCAGTTTTGCCTTGGATTTGGCATTCGTGTTTTCACCTTGACTCCAATGATTGCGAGATGCTTGACGGAGTTTTGTTTTCGAGTTATCTCCTCGTTACTCATGCGCATGTATTGCGCTACGGTGTGTTCTATGTATTGATGATTTCGGAGCCCCGTTGACTTGGACATTTTATTGAAATGTTTTAGAAATTGGGGGGGTTAAATTTAAATTCGGGGACCGAATTTCTTTAAGGGGGGAAGACTGTAACATTTCAAAAAAATAAAATATTATTTTTGGGAATTTTCATAATTTAATATTAATTTTTAATGAATATTTTAATAGTCGGTATAATTAAATACCGATAAATGGTGAAAATTCCGGAGAAGATTTTGGAAAATTCTAAAATAGGGTATTTTGTGGGAATATATCATTTTTAAGCTTTTATGGTTACGTAAATGCTATTTTGGTGTTAACCGCGACTAAAAATCGCTAATTGGATTTTTGGCTTTTTGTGAAAAAATGTGCACATGACATTTTCCACACTTGTCTCATGTCATGGACTCATGGTAGCCTAGGGTTGAACCATGTTTAGATGACCATGGTGGCTTAAACCATTTGGTTAGGTTAATTAGCTTAAGTAAGGGTTTTTAGCTTGGTTAAAGGTGATTAGGGTTAGGGTTGACCTTGTGTAGAGAGAGAGCCATGATGGTTGCTCATTTGTCAAGAGAGAGAGGGAGGTGGCTCCTAGGTTATGTCACCTCATCTCAATTCAAAACTCATCACCCTCCTTTCACTTCAAAACTTTTATCTCTCACATCTCTCCCTCTCACTCTCTCACACTCACATCTCTCATCTCTCACATCTCTCACATTCACACAACAACACACTTCACCACAAATACTACACCCCCTCCATCAGCTGCTGCAACACAAGAAAAAAGAAAGGGAAAGAAAGAGAACTGCAAGCAACAGGTGCAGCCACCACACAACAACAGAAACAACCCCTAACATCATTGCAACATCACCCCACAACACCATCATCAAACCACAACTACAACACTTCATTTCACCACAAAAACAACCTCAGCCCCTGCAGTAGCTGCTGCAAACAGCAACTGAGAAAAAGAGAGTAACAAGGAGCAGCAGCAGCAGGAAACAACATCAGCTCCAGGAACAAAAGAAAACAGCACCTGCAGCAGCAACATCAGTAGCATTTGAAGCAGCTCATCAGCAGCAGCAACCCTTTCTCCTCCTCCTTCTTCCCTTCCCCTTCATTCTAGGACCCCTTGAGGTATAACCTTGCAACCTAACTCCTATCTTGTTAAGTTATGGACTATTAGCTAAAAGTTAGTGTTATTGTGTGGTTTAGTGCTAGTTTAGGTAAAGTTGAGTGAGACTTGACCAAGTGTTGGTTTTGATTGTTAGTATAGCCTTATTAGGTGTGTTTGAGACCAGTTCATCCCAGAATTTCCCAGATTCCAGCAAAAATACCAGATTGTTCGACTTGGTGTAAATTAGCGTTTTTGTCGACTTATTGACCTTTCTGAGATCTGCTTTCACCCCGGGAACCCTAAAATAAAATTGGCTTAGCAGTGAGATGTGCAGGCTAGTAGAAACCAACACCCAAAGCCCCAGACCCTGGACCCACTTCCCGGCCGCAGATTTATGTTGGAGATAGTGCCCTCAAAGTCAATTATTGGATCGCAGGTACGTGATTGCAATGATTGAGGAAGAACCTATACCGATATGACAGTCTTGCTCGAGATGATAGTATGCTATCTGGTTTGTCTTTATCATCGTATACATGCTTTAGTTCGCTATTGCATGATTGATAGAGCCCATAGGATTCTTGCTTGACTACCAGCAGTATGATGGCGATCATATACGTGGGAGCTGGGGTCTGTAAGCACATCCTTAAAGTGTCCCTAGTCGTGGGAGTTTTCGAGACAGGGCATCGATACTCCAGAGTAGACTAGTGTATACAGTCGAGACCCCGACGAGGGGCGGTGGCCGGTCTCACAAGCCACTGGTGTCAGTTGGATCACCTAAGATGTATACAGGTGCTCATTGAGTTATGAGTACACCGGACAGGACTCGCCGGGAATCTGCTAGTTGGTATTATACATATCGTCAGATAGCAATTCCCTGATGACATGTGTACAGGTTAGTTCATCGACCTGAGATCGTCATTTGTCTCATGTGAGTTCCCACTGTGCTTAGATTACTACCCTACCACGCTCAAAGGAGTTGTGCAAACAGGTTTTAGTTGGGTACAGTCCCGAGCCACATTGGAGGCAAGTGAGCGGATCTCGGGGATTCGTCTCTCCCGGTATTGGGGGTTGATGTCGCGCAGTGCACGGGTGGCCATCACTAGGAATCCTCGGCCGAGGTAGTGGAGAATTACTGATTTGGATCAGTAGTTTCTCAGGTGGTGATGGGCTTCATGCCGACACGATTTATCGCGTTGTTAGGGGTCTGACTTTATCCACCCCCCTAGACTTGATATGCGATACTCTTTAGACGCATGGACCGGACTGTATTTACATTGTCACTGTCAGGCTCAGTAGGGTTTATAGATGAGTTCGCTCGTCAGCTTCCCTTCCAATCAATACATAGGCAAAACGTTACGTGCAGCTTGTACCTCTAACGTGCTAGTGGTTATACCCAGTGCCAGTGTATTGATGAGTCATTAGAGTTCCCCACAGACACTTTCCCAAGTTCGGGCGAAACGTTGTAGAGGCCGTATGGTGATATGGCAAGGTTTGGAAAAAGCACGTGCGTTTTCGCACGTGTCGTTTTTCGGGCAGATAATACTGGTAGGCTTTGGTTTAAGCCGGAACCCAGTATTATACTGTGTAGATATAATATCTTTGTCTCAGTTACATTTGTATTCGATCATAATACAAATGCGGGTATGTTTATACTGATACGGGGTTATCCTAAAATTCGTTTCGGGATGATTTTTGGAAGTTGCCAGTTTCCAGTTTTCTATCAGCAGTATTTAACATTCGGTTAAATACGGATTTATCTTTTTTGGGTGAGTCATGAGGAGATGTGTGTGGATGCTTCTAGTAGTGGTGATGAGGATAGTGACTCATTAGTGCATTAATGGACCATTAATGATTATGATGACTAAGGGTGATGATTCATTAGTTCATTAATGGGGTTTTGTTTGAGCTTAGATATTTTCTTCTTGATCTTTTCCTTGTGATCACCTCCCCCTCTCCTACACTCACCCCCTCCTTCCCTATAAGTGGCCGGCCCCTCATGGTGGGAAGAAAAGGGTTATTATTTGAAAAGATTAAGGATTTTGGTTCATGGAAATTGATATACTTCATTTCTCATTTCGTATCAATCCAAAAAGGCAACTTCATTAACCGTTCGTCCATAGCCTTGGACGTAACGAGACAAAGTGTTCTACTCATTCTATACTTCATCTTGGTCGTCTCTTTTAGCAAACTTGACGATCGAGTTGCCTCGGTTCAGAGGCGGGAGCCCGTTTAAAGATCCGTCGACGTGGTGCCACCCAGACGACAAGATTGGATATCGAGAAGATCGGAGTAGCCGCAACAAGCGTGGCATGATGGTTGAAGACCGAAGGACTCGGATCATTCGGTATAACGTTTCTACCCATTTGTAGTTATGTTAGTTTAGCTTTAATGGCCGATCCGGGTTACGGTACACGATAGCGCCAGTTTCGTTAAACGTTTTTGTTCCGCATTTGGCGTCTGTTAGACTGCCGGGGCGCTACCGTGGACTTACAGTGGTATCAGAGCCTCACCATTAAGCTATACTAACTTGTGCTACGCGTTTAAAATATCGATCGAACCGAAAATCGAAAATTGCAAAATTCCAAGCTCACAGTTTCTGTCGATTTTAAATGGTCTCATAAAATTTTTCTGCATGTCTTAAAAATCTGTGTAGGCTTTTCTAAGAACCACGACAAAATTTGGGCACGTGACTCCACCAAACTGCCGCGGAAATGCGGCTAAACCCATGGTTTGGCCGCACATCCGCGGCCACTTGGTGAGCTCATGCTCCCAAATTTGTACAGTGTGTTCTCTGTTGGATTTTGGGATTTTTGGTATGTATCTTTTGGGCCCAGGTTTTGTTACTGTTCACCAGTAAGTCGTGGGGCCCACTTCTTGATATTTGGTCGATCGAAATTTAAACACGTTAGTTTACAGTGCTTACATTATATCTCCGACCGGGAATGTCATTTGATCGGTAAACCGCGTCTGATTGCTATAGTTCTTTTAGACGGATTTGCGAACGTGACATTCGCGTTGATGTTCTGTGTTGTGCTGTGATGTTGTGGATATGTCGTGATGGATAGCAGGGTGCAATGATAGTGCAGTTTGGATTTATTTGTACATTTGATATTGCGGGGCGAGCGTCCGACATGTGGACTGCCGTCACTGCCTGTTTGTATAATATTCTTTTGGGGCACGACCGGGTCGATGTCGATGTACCCGTTGTACATATTTTATTTTCTGTACTAGGTTTATCCCGCGAAGGAGTGCACGGATAGCCGGGTTCTGGAGGGCAACGGGTCCGTATCTCATGGCATTGAGAGGCAAAGGGACCTCACTCTAGAATTGGCAGACTATTCGCCGCACTCGTAAGGGGTACAGGTTGACCCAAGGAGGGGTGCTCAATTTACCGGATTCCGTGAAGTGTCGGGCGTTCCATTCACTATGCTGTGGGGACCACCTCGCTTCAGGTTTTGGCGGGTAACTTGCCGCACCCGTAGGGGTCTAGGTTTCATTGCACAGGCTATCCACACGACCAGGGGAACGTCAGGTTTCAGCAGCGGCTCTGTGAAACCCGGGGATCCCAGTTTATCTGTATTATTCTGTGATGCTTATTACTTATTTTGTAATGTTGCATATTATCACGCCTGGAGCGATTATTGTATATTGGTATATATACTATTAGATGTTGTATATGTTTTACACCCGCGCTAGTCCAGTCCCCGCTCTGTCGTTAGTTAAGTAACCTAACGGGTGATGACGGGACCCAGTGGCGAATGCGGATGGCATATACGTACATTTTTATTTTCGTTCTTTTCTGGTGTGATTGATTGATGGGACTGTGTTGATTCTTATCAATGCAAGATAAAACAAACCTATATTTGATATTGTTGGAACAAATTTTAAAAAGGTGTTATTACAAAGATGTTTCATTTTGTTTTGCATTGTGATATTCAGTTAGAATATCCCGCACCTCATTCGACGAGGCAAGGGCCGAGATCCCTTCACCGGGAAAAACCCCTTGGGCAGAAGTTTACGTCAGGGTAGTAACTTTAATATAGTCGATTACAAGTTGCTTTGCATCACGGTATTCAGATGGAATATCCTGCACCTCATTCCACGAGGAAAGAGCCGAGATCCCTTCACCGGGAGTGACCTCTTTAGCAAAACGTTTTCGTCACTATATTTTATAAAAAGCTATCAGTTTCCTTCAACGAGATCAAGTTCATTACGTTAAAGGTTTTTCGCCAAAAACCAGCCGTAGCCCTCCGTCGTTTCTTATGGATGGTCAATAGTATTCAAGCTATGTTTGTTGGCCCTTAGTCAAGGCATAGTGTTTGGTAGCTGCTGGGTATTCATTTGTAGCATAGATGAATGCGTTGGTTTGGGACAGTCGTATTACTTTGTTGGCCCTTAGTCAAGAGTATGTACGGGTGGGTTCAAATTAACCAGGACAATGACGGGAAGAACTTGACATGTGACTTATGATTTGTTAGCCCTTAGTCAAGGTCATAAGAGCATGGGGTAAAAATTACATCGGGAGTTTCAAACATAAAGCAAACTTGCCAGGCATGCGCATACCTTCTGGAGTGTGATAACTTGAGTGGCTTCCATCAAGTTATCATGCGATGATAGTTGGATCCCGATTCTCACTGATGAGTTGGTTTACTCTTCGGGTGATCCCGACTAATTCTTCTTTCTGGTTTGGAGGAGAATTTAAGATAACAGTGGGAAGTTTCCTGATTAGATAAAGTGATAACCATTCTGATCTAGGTTAGAGTGCACGCAGAGTGTTTCTTTTCTCTCTCTCTCTTTGGCAGCGACTTTTGACCGACCCTAGACTATGACTCAGTGACCAAGTTGACCGAACCTTCTTAAAATACTGGCTTTTTGGATTGTCCAAGTTGCATAAGTCATTGCAGCTCCTTCTTTTACCCTTTGCATTTCTCAGAACACCCCGTATTACTACGGATATCCACTTCCATTGGATAGATCCATCGTATGGTTATATACGAACTCGAAGGAACTTCTTCGAGGATGGATCCAGGTTCAGGAGAAATAGAATTGATTTATTCAGTTGTCTTTTATTATCACCTTCTCTCAGGTTGCGAGGGCTCCTTGGTTTAGGAGAGTATACCTATTACGCTTATTGGATAGTCTTATTCCAAACCATAGGCAGGTGCCGAAAGGTAGGGAATGATGAAAACCAATTAGCCTAAGTAGGGTGTACAGAAGGTAATAACTAAAGAAAGATAAAAGGGATTAGAAAGAAGGCAAAGTAAATTGCGACTGTTGTCATTCACGACCAAACCGCGTACTTCATCGCCACTCCTATTTCACCTTTAAAAGAATAAGGTTTTATTCAGTAGTCTTTTATCATCACCTTCTCTCATGTTGCGAGTACGCCTAGGATTAGGAGGGTACACCTATTATGCTTACTGGATAGTCTTCTTCCAAACCATAGGCTGGTGCCGAACGGTAGGGAAGGAAGAAAACCATTTAGCCTAACGAAGGTGTACAGAAGGTAACGACTAAAGACAAATAAAGGGATTTGGAGAGATAGCAAAGAAATATACGGTTATAGTCATGAATTGGATTATGGAAGAGGCATTACTAGGAATACCAGGATACCCCTAAGAAATATTTTTATGTTTCAGCTTCACTATGCATTGTTAATAATAAACTGATTTCCCAATTAGATACTTACTCCAGGGTATGTATTTACCAGGTTTCATTCTCATATCTGTATAGTTTTACAGATGATGAGTGGGAGTAAGTTATTGGGAATTAGGTGATCATCCTCATTATATCGGAATTCGTTGTAATTGGTGATATTTGAGGAAATCGCCTGGGTACAGTTTTCAACCTACGATGCATAGGTTTTGAGTTATTCAACTCAGGGACTTATACAGAGTACTGTATGTTGTCCAGTGTCCATCAGGACAAAGGAGAGGTCCTCGTACTATATTCTGTTTACTTATAACTTCTCTAGTTTTTAGACAAGTATTTCGTAGAAATACAATGTCTAAAGTTTTGAGAAGTTGTGGGTATAAGAATAAAGTAGAGAACCAGGTATCGCAAGTATCAGGATTCTTCAAAGAGATCGAAGATGTAGATACTTGTGATTGGTATTCAGTTAAAAGTAATGGTTTTGAGAAACTTGTTTCTCTTTCAGGTTACTCATAATTGGATGGATTCCTAAGTTGAGTAATGCTGATTAGCCTTTTTCCATTAAGTTGTTATGCACTGGAGACAGCTGCATGATTTGAATCTGGTTCAAATTAAATTAGTGCCTCTGTTTCTATATTGGATATAGAATGGTTCTTATCTTAACGATGTTAAGGTACGGGGAGTTGTCCAGCTTATGCTTAAAACCAGACACTGGATAACTCAAGGCACGTTTCTGTAATGGCTGTTTGTGGGTTGACCCTGGCTTTGACGAGGGTTGACTTTTCTACCATCTAGAAGATCAATAGTGATATTGTTCTTGACTCGCCACAGTTTTAGTAAAATGGATTTTTTCAGAAAACAGTAGTGGGAGTATGGTAGAACTGGAAGTGATTCCAGAACCGCAAACGATTACGGAAAATTTAATAGGACCTATATATTCAATCAGGTTTGACATTCTAATAAGCCACTCCGCAGATATGGTGGGTAACCTCAGACACCCGAGAGGTACTCCGGTAGCCTCAAGGACGGTGACAGGCAGGTTCTTGTTTACCCAGACTTGACACTACTGTTGTTCCAGACTATGAGACCCGGCAAGAGGATAAGTATAACGTCGTTCTAAACTAGCTTTAGAAGTGTACGTGGATATTATTCTGCCAGAGGGTTATCGTAGTCAGTGGGAGCAGCGGAAGTATAGTGGACAAGTAGCTTATGTCTATTTATAGACTTAAGCAAATATAGCGGAGATAAGATCATCTAATTTTGATGTGACAGTCATGGGTTTGACTTCATCAAAATAGGGGATGGATCTGTTAAGAAGGTAGTAGGGTGTGATGTCCTAGTATTTGGATGACATACACAGTGTAGGAAGTAAAATTCCTATACTACGATCGGTTGTACTTTGGTCGTCACACAGTTGTTTCTCCAGAAAGGATATGGATATAATATTAGACATTCTGGTTACTAGATCTATGGCTTTAGATCTAGATTTGGGTAGTTTCCCAATGTAGGTACTTTGACAATATTCTAATAGTATTTTAGAATAGATGACTCCTGGCAAGGTGGTGTACCTGCAGGTGATGGAGTCACCCTCTCTAAAGGTATCTTATAGACTAAAGTAGAGAGGGCTGTGCATGATTGGCAGATCACTTGCCTTGGCAATTGAATCAATCATGAGATGTCAAGTACCACACCAGATGTTTTTTGCACTAGATGCGATAAGTTTATATTAATCCAATCCTGGAGAAACATAAGGAAGCAGTTTTAGAACATAAGTGTTTGTTCTACGTTTTTAATGAAGGCAGCCTCCTTCAGGAGACGGTTATCATTACAGGCTTCCAAGGTGACATGGATGACAGAGTGATTGTCAGAGTTATAGTTTTCCCTCTGATGAGGGACAGTATTTTGGACAGGTGGTCCAAGAGGATACTGTGGGAGGCATGGTGCTGGATACTGATTAGGTTCAGTTATCGATACAGTCTAAGAAGTTTGGATTTGAAGTTCATTTATGAACTAGGTCCCATCAGATATCCAGACATATTCTAAGACAGGTATTACTCGATTCGGGAGATGGCTTTCTCCGCGAACTTGAGATTAAGAGAGACATAAAAAGAAACATCAGGGCGGATCCACTCACTGAGGCTATTTCTCGAACACAAGAGTTTTACAAACTAACTTTGTGAAACTGATTAGTAGAGAAGTTGGGTGTTCAGTATCACATGGGCTGTGAGTATGCGACATCGCAATAATTAGCCTTGAGTGCAAGTGGGAGATTGTTGGAGATAGTGCCCTCAAAGTCAATTATTGGATCGCAGGTACGTGATTGCAATGATTGAGGAAGAACCTATACCGATATGACAGTCTTGCTCGAGATGATAGTATGCTATCTGGTTTGTCTTTATCATCGTATACATGCTTTAGTTCGCTATTGCATGATTGATAGAGCCCATAGGATTCTTGCTTGACTACCAGCAGTATGATGGCGATCATATACGTGGGAGCTGGGGTCTGTAAGCACATCCTTAAAGTGTCCCTAGTCATGGGAGTTTTCGAGACAGGGCATCGATACTCCAGAGTAGACTAGTGTATACAGTCGAGACCCCGACGAGGGGCGGTGGCCGGTCTCACAAGCCACTGGTGTCAGTTGGATCACCTAAGATGTATACAGGTGCTCATTGAGTTATGAGTACACCGGACAGGACTCGCCGGGAATCTGCTAGTTGGTATTATACATATCGTCAGATAGCAATTCCCTGGTGACATCTGTACAGGTTAGTTCATCGACCTGAGATCGTCGTTTGTCTCATGTGAGTTCCCACTGTGCTTAGATTACTACCCTACCACGCTCAAAGGAGTTGTGCAAACAGGTTTTAGTTGGGTACAGTCCCGAGCCACATTGGAGGCAAGTGAGCGGATCTCGGGGATTCGTCTCTCCCGGTATTGGGGGTTGATGTCGCGCAGTGCACGGGTGGCCATCACTAGGAATCCTCGGCCTAGGTAGTGGAGAATTACTGATTTGGATCAGTAGTTTCTCAGGTGGTGATGGGCTTCATGCCGACACGATTTATCGCGTTGTTAGGGGTCTGACTTTATCCACCCCCCTAGACTCGATATGCGATACTCTTTAGACGCATGGACCGGACTGTATTTACATTGTCACTGTCAGGCTCAGTAGGGTTTATAGATGAGTTCGCTCGTCAGCTTCCCTTCCAATCAATACATAGGCAAAATGTTACGTGCAGCTTGTACCTCTAACGTGCTAGTGGTTATACCCAGTGCCAGTGTATTGATGAGTCATTAGAGTCCCCCACAGATACTTTCCCAAGTTCGGGCGAAACGTTGTAGAGGCCGTATGGTGATATGGAAAGGTTTGGAAAAAGCACGTGCGTTTTCGCACGTGTCGTTTTTCGGGCAGATAATACTGGTAGGCTTTGGTTTAAGCCGGAACCCGGTATTATACTGTGTAGATATAATATCTTTGTCTCAGTTACATTTGTATTCGGTCGTAATACAAATGCGGGTATGTTTATACTGATACGGGGTTATCCTGAAATTCATTTCGGGATGATTTTTGGAAGTTGCCAGTTTCCAGTTTTCTATCAGCCGTATTTAACATTCGGTTAAATACGGATTTATCTTTTTTGGGTGAGTCATGAGGAGATGTGTGTGGATGCTTCTAGTAGTGGTGATGAGGATAGTGACTCATTAGTGCATTAATGGACCATTAATGATTATGATGACTAAGGGTGATGATTCATTAGTTCATTAATGGGGTTTTGTTTGAGCTTAGATATTTTCTTCTTGATCTTTTCCTTATGATCACCTCCCCCTCTCCTACACTCACCCCCTCCTTCCCTATAAGTGGCCGGCCCTTCATGGTGGGAAGAAAAGGGTTATTATTTGAAAAGATTAAGAATTTTGGTTCATGGAAATTGATATACTTCATTTCTCATTTCGTATCAATCCAAAAAGGCAACTTCATTAACCGTTCGTCCATAGCCTTGGACGTAACGAGACAAAGTGTTCTACTCATTCTATACTTCATCTTGGTCGTCTCTTTTAGCAAACTTGACGATTGAGTTGCCTCGGTTCAGAGGCGGGAGCCCGTTTACAGATCCGTCGACGTGGTGCCACCCAGACGACAAGATTGGATATCGAGAAGATCGGAGTAGCCGCAACAAGCGTGGGATGATGGTTGAAGACCGAAGGACTCGGATCATTCGGTATAACGTTTCTACCCATTTGTAGTTATGTTAGTTTAGCTTTAATGGCCGATCCGGGTTATGGTACACGATAGCGCCAGTTTCGTTAAAAGTTTTTGTTCCGCATTTGGCGTCTGTTAGACTGCCGGGGCGCTACCGTGGACTTACAATTTATCCCTTCTGGCCGCAAATTGCAGCCAGACCAGGGTAAAACCCCCTCGTTTTGCGTGCACAGCCCTATTTCTTGTAAACTTGACCCCCTGTATGTCTAGTTTTGACTGTTTCCAGTTAGGGTAAAATCTGGGTTGATTTTCATGAGTTGGCGTATGATTTACGACTTGTTTTCGTATGGTTTTTAGTATTCGATGATTCGTTTCCGTCGGGTAGCGTTTGAACGCCAACGACCAGTGAGCATTGATGGTGTTTGCATGCACGGCTATAAGGTTTTTACCTATGGGCGTAGCGTGCACCATTTTGGTTTCCGACATGGTTTTTATGTGTTTTAGCGTGTGATATCCTTGTAGGTACCCCGCGTGGCGTCGGAGCATTGGAGATGCAAATGGCGACATCGGCACCGGCACACATATAACAAGGTGAGTAGATTTATATCTACGGGGAGAAGTCGGGTGGATGGCGTATAGCACCCCCGCAGTTCGTAGTGATGTATACGGATGCGTATACACACTAACAATTAATATATGTTGTTTGGAATTATTTATTGATGTTTAAATGGATTTTGGTATGTTGGATTGGTGAAAAGTTACGAAACCCTAGGGTAGTGGGTGCACTACACGTACATACACACATATACATACTTGCATACATCCTTGTTCATATGTGGTTACGGGATTCTATATAGATATGTATTCACATGGGTATGGGACCACGTGTTCACATACGGATTGGAGGATGATACATGGGATTGAGATGAGTCGATGATATATGATCCGAGATTATGATATCGGTGATACGGTAAAATTCATACTTGAGATACGTTTGATGATTTAGAGGATTTTAGGGATGATGATGCCATAGGAATGGTGACATATATATTAAGTGATCGACATGTGATTATGTTATGAGATATGATATGATATGATATGACGGGATATTTGCGATGGCCGCCTTGAGCGATGTATACTCTTTGTGATGATATATGATGATAATATCGATTCATACTAGACTGTCGATCAGTAGTCAGATCTTGGTCATAATAATGACATTAGCATTGTACTAGGCGTAGGTCAGTACCCCAGATGATGATCTTGATAAAGAGAATACTAGATGAATGATATGACGGATGTGATATTGACCCGTACCCAGATTTGGGGATGTCGTACGACGGATTCACGTACGAGCTATAAATTGATGTTTGATCCGCACTCTTGATTTGGGAATAACTGATTATAGAGATATGTTATCGGATGTGATATTATCGAGGCGGGATCACCGACTATATATATATATATATATTTATATGTATTGACTCAGAGATTAGGCAGTTTCCCTTACCTACTATTAGCTTTAGCTCAGCCTTATAGTGGTGTAGCTATAGGACTCTTATGACATTAGATGCAGTTTAGCTATCTTTTTGTTTAGCATTCAGCTTCTGCACATTTCTATTGTTGCTCCGCATCGCATACTGTTGTGATTCATATTCTATTATTGATATCCTGCTGTTAGGACACCAGCACCATTACCGATGATGCGTATGTTCCACATACACTTATTTGCCAGCGCACACACATCTTCATCGGTAATTGCCATGTCACGTACACTTAGAGAATATTATTGCCTGATTTAGCTTGTTAGCTAGTAGTGACATGATATTAGTGCACTTTCCTTATATGCCAGCTTGACATTGTAGCTATTACTTGTCACATCATGCATATTGTTATTCATTATATGCTGCATTCATGGATTCTCATGCTTATCTTCATGATTTCACATGCTATTGATGATTTGGATTCGGGTTTCCATGAGATTTTCTGGATTTGGAGGAAAACCGCAAAATGTATATAAACTGCTTTCTCTCTTTTTAAATAAAAAGCACGGTTTTCCCATGATGTATGAGTCGTCCACCATGAGTTTGCTGATGGATTTCGAGACCCGATTCGAGGAGTGGAGGAACCGTTTCGGGTACATGGTGGGCCCGGTGTGGTACCCCGGGGCAAGAGGATCGCAGATGATGGCGTTGAGCCATCTCCTAAGGACTCCTCTGACTCCTATCGTTGTAATCCTTCAACGACGTCAAAGAGGCGACGGGTCCCGACAACCACACATCAACACGGACTGTGGGGTCCTTAAACTCATGGACTTAAGCGTCCTTAAACCAAAAGACGGATTGTGGGATCCTTAAACCCGCGGACTTATGCGTCCTTAAACTAAAACACGGACCGTGGGGTCCTTAAACCCACGGACTTAAGCGTCCTTAAACTAACTATGGACCACCATGTCCCTAAACTGGAATATAGACCGTAATGTCCTTAAACTACCAATGGACCGCAATGTCCTTAAACTACCTATGGACCACCATGTCCCTAAACTGGAATATGGACCGCAACGTCCTTAAACTACATTTTGACCGCAACGTCATTAAACTAAACAATAGAGCTCCCAAATGCTCTTTTGTCGGATCTAAACGATCCCGTTAAGTCGATCTTAGTCTCAAATCAGACTAACGTATCCTTAACGAACGTTTAAGTTGATCTTAGCCTCAATATGGCTAACGTATCCTTAAACTAAAACACCAAACCCAAATCTAAGTAAACACGGATTTGGACTAATCCACGTCCTACGGGCGACGACATCACTTAGTCTCCGTATATAATCCACGGGCAACCACAAACAAAACAAACACACACGACACGAAGTGAAATTCTGGAGAAGGAGAAAGTGGCTACCACGATGCGGTAGCGTAATTAATTGCAGGGGCTTGCGCCTGCAGGGAAGAGCGTCCCCACAATCAAAAACCCTCAAGCGAGGGGGAATCTGACGAAGTCTGCCACATCGGCTGCATCCGTCTAAACCTCCGATACACACTGCCATAAATCAACTTGGCATCTTCGGAGAGGTAGACGGGTAAAACCATATAGCATCTGCCCCGAACCTCAGGCTTAGACGTCCTCGCGTCGCGGCCGCCGTTCGGAGGGGAACAGATTCTAGCACGCCCGGTGGGACATTTTCCTCTTTCCACTCCACACTTCGTGTGTCGTCTTCGCGAACGAATCGCGGTTTGTTAATGGTTGCCTTTGGGTTGCAAGTTACTAAGATTTGGTCTTTTGCCTGGCGCAGAAATCAAGCATCGATGGCCTCTAACTGCTCAAACTGCTCGAAGTGCCAATGCAACAGATGCTCCGCCTCACCTGGAGGTGTAGCATATGGGCCTCAAGCGGCCTCCGTCCTTACTCTGCCTGTGGAGCAAGTGAATCAGGCTACCATGGGCCTGTTCTTCGAAACCATGATCCCTCCGGCAAGCTTCACTATCTCTGTGCCCGCACCGGAAGCTTCAAGAAAGTCGGTCTTCGATCGACTTGCTATTCCCACGGCCCCTCTCAACGGGTCGTCCAATTCTTCAGTCTTCACCAGGTTGAACTTGAGCACCAAAGGGCCTATCAAGAAGCCCATAACACCTGAAGCGGTCATCCCAAAGAAGACGGCTGCTCCCGAAGTCGCCAAGGCGGCTTCTCTTGTCAAAGAGTCAGTCTTCTACCCCCGCTCAGAAATCTGCTTTTGACCGCTTGGACACAACTCCTCAACGAACGTCAGTCTTCAAGAGGCTGACACCGCAACAGTCCCTCGCCAGGACAGGGGGCAAGAAGAAGCTGTCTCTGAACCAATACCGACAACTCTTCGCTCCCGACGACGCCACTGGCGCCGGATAAGGAAGACCGGGGGCAACTCCCCCTCTGGGATAACTCCACCAGCTCTAACAGTGGAAGTTAATGCTGCTGTTCCAACTGGGAACAGCTTTAAGCTGCTGAACAGGGTACGCAGAAACTCGCCAACTGCGGTACTCAAAAGATCTCCTCCACCAGTAGAGACTACCGTGGAAGCAGAAAATCTAGAGCAGTCTCCTCGATCGCTGTCCTCCAAGATCTACAAGACATAGCGACGATTCCGAGAATCTGTGATTGATCCTAATTTCTCTCGCCAACATAAGAAGTCGAAAGGTCAGCAAGAAGAAAATCCCCCGGTCAAGCAACGAAAGGCGACGACCGCTTGGGTGCCCAAAGCAACGGCCCCCTCAACTTCTACGACCCATAAAAGAAGAAGGCCGGAAAAGGTCCCTACACCTATGGCGAATATCAAAGGTGGTGAACCCAAACGCCCTAAGTCAGGGGGCATTGTAGTTCATACCGTCTACGTGGCGTCTGGTAAGGAGGACAGCCACATATCAACAGGTCATAGACCGCTCACGCGATCGGTGACCAAAGCGCAGGAGCAGCAGCAGAAGCTCCAAGAGATGATGAACGCAATGGCCACACTTACTGGGCCAAAAGAAAGCCCTGAAACGTCTTCAAATGAACGCCAGGAGCAAGAAACTGACGCCGAATTCCTTCGACGAATATTGGAGAAGAAGGACAAAGAGGCTGCTGAACAAGCAGCCAACATAAAGCGTATGGGCCTCCTGTTCCAAGACATGGTGGGGATGATGATCCAACAAGATCTTCCGGCCGATGATCCCCCGATCGTCCTTGAAGACGATAGGGGAGAGATGTCAAATCCTCCGCCAGCTCTGTCAGCAGCTAAAGAGGAGACAATCTCCAAAGCTGATTTAGACAAGTACATAGCCCAGCAAATACGGGTTCATCATGCGACTGAAGCAGCCGGCCAGGTCGTAAAAACAGGGCTGCCGTATCCGAGTTGGTACGACCAGATCAAGTACCCGCCGAGCTACACAATTCCCAAGTTCCATGTCTATAAGGGGACCGGCAATCCTCACCAGCATGTTGCCCAATTCAGGGCACTCTGCGGCAACACCGGCGGTGATGACAAGCTGTTGCTTTGCCAGTTTGTTGGAAGTTTATCAGATACGGCGTTCGAGTGGTACTCTGAGCTCCCGAGCGACTCTATCAAAACCTTCGCGAAGATGGAGCTGTTGTTTACTCAGCGTTTTGCAAGCGCCAGTGAACGTACCCTGATGATGGCGCTGATTAACGCCAGGGTAAAGCCAGGCGAGACATGGGTTCAATATGCTATACGGTGGCGAAACCTATGGTCAAAGTGCGAGCAGCGCATTGAAGAAGCTCCCGCGGTGGGTATGTTTGTGGGAACCCTTGATCCGCAAGCAACCATCTCGCAATTTATGATGTTTTTCAAGCCGACTACCTTCCAGGCTTGATTGACAAGCTAGCGCAAATGGATCAGATGGGCCATAAACCCCCTCTTCCAAAACCGGACTCCCGAAATGACAAGGGGAAGGGAAAAGCGATCGTTGTCGCTAATGCTCAACAACAACCGAGCAACTCGAAGCCGGTTGTTCGTCAAAATAATATGCGTCCGTACGTAGCCCTTGAGGAGAGGCTATGACGTTTTTATTCTTTCCCCCGAGATAAAACGAGAAGGTTATTCGAGCTGGCGTTGCGCAACCGACTCATAAATCTGCCGGATCCAAAACGTCCGTCGCAACCAAATGATATCAATAAGCCCAACTACTGTCCTTATCATCAAGTACTGGGTCATCCGATCGAAGATTGTTACGTCTTCAAAAATTGGCTTGAAGACCAGTACCGACAGGGCAAGTTCGCGTTATCTGACAAATGGAAGGTGAATCCCCCGCAGCCCCACACCTCTAAGGGGATGAGTACGCCGGGGGCAACATGCTCTGTCGTTGAAGAAGCTCCTTGGGAGGTTGTATTATCAGCCAAGACAAAGAAGATGCTAAACGATCTTCAAACATGCCCATCGATTAGGTGGAAGAACCCATTGGAACCTCAAATCATTGAAGGGATGTTGAAGCCACGTACAACTCCAAGGACCGATGGTGGGGGCTCAAGCACTCGCAACCAGCCGTCAAAATCTTCGAAGAAGAAAAAAAAGAAATCAAAGAAGCCCGTGAAGCCTGGCGACAAGCGCACTGACTTGCAAAAACAAATTGACGCGCTGGAGGAATACAACCAGAAGGCACGAACTCCCATTACATTCCAAGAGTTCCTCAATCATGTCTTTCAAGAGGAAGATGAAGGAGAAAGTTCGTCTGATGAATCTGAAGAATACGTGGCGAGCTGCCATATGATCTCCCATGCGTTGACGGACGATGAAGAGACTCCTTACACTGAAAAGCTAGGGGCAGATCCTGAACCAAAAATTCTGGGGCCATCAGATGAAGTAATTGACGCATTCCTTAATGAAGCTCGGTTGAAAAGTAAAGCTGATCGAGAACGTGAGGCGGTCATATTCGAAAGGGCCAAGCGCCAGCGACTTGATGAAAGAGATGAGACGATCCCGCTGGAGCAAAATACCTCTACTAACGACAAAAGCCAATTCAAGATGAGGAAAAGGTTTGCTAAGGCCATATCAATGGGCATGAAGCTACCATCCTCCGAAGGAAAAATTACTGGTGAAATAGAAATGCACCCCTCCTATTGCTTATATCATCAGAAGGTTTCGCACCCCACTCAAGAGCGCAAAGCTTTCGATAGATGGTGGCAAGAATATGTTGCTCATCGACAACGCTTTAAACGGGAAAAGCGCAAAACTCGTCGGGAGCAAAGAAATACGACCGAAGGGCTTAAATGAACTACCGGCGATTGTCGCATGGTTAACACCGGCGGGTCATAAGTGCCTACATTCGGGAGCGATTCTGATGAGGAGCTGGAACTTGCCCATCTCTTTAAAGAGTCCACTTCGGGAAAAGAAGAAGAGACGAAGGTTTGCGAAAATATTCGGCTACGGAATCGGACGCTGCCTGAAAAGAATCTCGGACCCTCAAACAGAAAAGATAAAGGGAAAGAAAAGGTCTCTGAAGATATCGTCTTAGATGACCAAGTTCTGTGGGAGCTAAGCGCCAAGGACCCGCCAAAGAAGAATAAGGTGGATTACAACGTCTTAGCGCATCTGAGGAAGCAACCCTCACAGCTCAGCATTCTTGACACCCTTTTGCTATCAAAGAAGGCGAGAGATTCGTTAATCAAGACACTACAGGATCCGGAGCAATTCCAAGCTTTCCTGGCCGAGGAAAAGATGAAGGGTGAATTGGAGGAAGTGCACACGGCCGATGTCGCTTTTGGTGATGAAGACCTTCTCCTTGGGACGTGCGAACACAATCGCCCCCTTTATGTCTCAGGATACTGCCACGATATAAAGATAGGTAAAATCTTGATCGACAATGGATCCTCCGTTAACCTCCTCAATGTGCGGGTGTTAAAAGAAATCTGCATGAGCGTCCAGCACCTTGCTCGGGACATGATCACCATCTCCGGGTTCGACTCCCAGTCATCAAGAACTCTTGGATCTGTGATACTGACGCTACGCTTTGGGCTACTCATCACGGACATTAAGTTCCACGTCATAGACGCCAAGACATGCTACAATGCTCTGCTCGGCCGACCATGGTTACACGAGTACAACGTCATCCCTTCTACACAACATCAGTGTATGAAATACGCTAAGGATGGTCTCGAGTATACCGTGGCAGGAGAACTGAACTCATTCTCCGTGAACGAAGTCCGCAAATATAAAGATGCCAAATACTTCTTACCGAATTTCGAAGACACAGAAAGGTGTCACAAGCCGGAGAACAAAACTAACGCCACCATCCCTATTTTCGGGAGTGACACCGAGGAGGAAGAGGAGATAGTTTATTCGGGTCCACCCCAATACAACAAGCCGGGACTATCTGCTCCTACGTTGATCTTCGGTAGCGACTCGAAAGATGAGGTCCATGTTGTATTCCCCACTCGACCTTCAATACAAACGTCTGCTGACGAAGAACAAAGTCTACAAGTCGCCATGGTGCCGCTTAAACACCGTAAAGAACTGGATGCACTTGATATTTACAATGTAGAAGAGCTGCAAACGTTCTATATCCCTCCCAGGCGAGAAAGCGAAAAAGCAATTCTATTCTATCGCTCTGAAGAAACCAAAGTGGAGAAAGAAATCTGGCATGGCACGGATCCTACGCTCGACAGGCTTCAGCCTATCCGTCTCCCCAGATATTATACAGAAGGCTTGAAAAGGTTGCTGAAATGCCAGGGGATATCCTTCAAGCAGACCGTTCGAAAAGCCAAGTTCTATGACAAAGTCTGGAACGTTTCCGGGACTCAACGCAAACTGCCTAATGGAAGAATGGAGACAAAAGGGCTTGGATACATCCGGTCCAAGAAACGGGAGCTACTAAATAGCTGCCATGTCATGTATTGTAAGTGCACGGCGGCGCCCCGGCCGTCAATCCGACGCCGGAATGCGGAAACGAAAAACTTTTCTAGAACTTAGAAACCGGCACCACCGCGCACTAAAATCCCCGATCGGGCCATTAACCTAACTCTAGCAAACTAGAAAATGGGGTAGAGAGCTATACCAAGTGATCTGTGTCCTTCGGTCTTCGCCTCCACTCCAATCTCCTTGCGGAATCTCCGGTCATCGCCTCCTCGTCGAAACGGGCACCACATCGCCGGGTTCTTTTACGGGCTCCCACCTCTGGACCGAGGTAACTCGAGCACGAAGTTGGCGAGCTGACGTGCCTAAGGAATGCTGTAGGCAAGTGTAGAGAGGTATGTCTCTTTGGGGTTTGAAGTTGCCTTTGGATGGAGGGATGAATGAACTTTGGAGTGATGTGTGGAATTTTGTAGCAAGAATAATGAGATGAAATGATAAATTCCTCATACTAAAAATGAACCCTCTCCCTTTCCCACAAGTGGCCGGCCCCTCCTCATGATGGTGGGGAGAAAAAGAATGAAATAAAATCAAGAGAAGAAAAGGTAAGCCAAAATGAGAAGGAAAAAATGGTCACACCATTTTCACATCTCATCAAATCAAAGTTCCATCTCATTTAATGCAAGCAAGTGATGGAAAAAGAATCTCATCATGCATGAACCATCATGATGCTACCATTTCACAAATAAACCCTCCACAATATGCTAATTTGCGAACTTGCAAATTAGCCCCTCCAACGGAAAAGTCCGGCCGGGAAGGAACAAAGAAAAACTGGCCGGAACGGAATGCAAACTGGCAACTTCAGAAAACTGATCCCGTAATAAATTACAGGAAAACCCCGCGACTGTATATACATACCCGCATTTGTATTCCCACTGAATACTAATGCAAAGAGACAAAACTACACTGTCTAATACTAGGATCCGGCTTAAACCAAAGCCCGCTAGTAAAATCCGTCCGATCACGATCCGTGCAATACCGCACGTATCTGATCGAACCCTGCCATATCTCCATACGGCCTCTACAGCGTTTCAGCCGAAACTTAAGAAACTGGTCTGTGGGGGACTCTAAAGACTCGTCAATACTTTGGTTGTGGATTTAACCACTAGCACGTCAGAGGTATTAGCCAATACGTAACGGGCAACCAGGTACTGACCAAAAGGGACGTCGATGAGCGAACTCATCCTGACACCCTACTGAGCCTGTCAGTGAAAATATCCGTACAGTCCGGTCCGTTCGTCTATGAGCATCGCATGGCGGGCCTAGGGGGTTGGTAAAAGTCAGACCCCCAAAAGCGGTACAAGTCGTGTCGGAGTGTAGCCCAGAAAACCCTGAGATACTACTGGAATACCTACTAGTAAATCTCCTGCCTTGGCCAAGGACTTTTCATGTACTGGCTCTCCTAGACACAGCGCGACCTCACCCCCAATACCGGGAGAGACGAACCCCTGCAGATCCGCTCACTGCCTCCATGTGGCTCGGGACTGTACCCAACTAAAACCTGTTTGCACGTCTCCTTTGAGCGTGGTAGGATAGTAATCAAAGCACAGTGGGAACTCACACGAGATAAATGACGATCTCAGGTCGATGAACTAACCTGTACACATGTCACCAGGGAACTGCTATCTGACGTCAGGTATAATACCAACTAGCAGGTTCCCGGCGAGTCCTGTCCGGTGTACTCATAACCCAATGAGCACCTGTATACATCTTAGGTGAACCAATTGACACCAGTGGCTTGTGAGACCGGCCACCGCCCCTCGTCGGGGTCTCGACTGTATACACTAGTCTACTATGGAGTATCGATTCCCTGTCTCGAAACTCCCACGACTAGGGACCTTTTAAGGATGTGCTTATAGACCCCAGCTCCCACGTATATGATCGCCCTCATACTGCTGGTAGTCAAGAAAGAATCCTAGGGGCTCTATCAACGTGCAATAGTGACTTGTAGGGTCACCTAAAGCAGTACACGATGATAAAGATAAACCGGATAGCATACTATCATCTTGAGTAAGATTGTCCTACTAGGACAGGCCCTCCCTCAATCATTGCAATCACGTGCCTGTGATCCAATAATTGACTCTGAGGGCACTATCTCCAACAATCTCCCACTTGCACTCAAGGCTAATTATTGCGATGTCGCATACTCACAGCCCGTGTGATACCGAACACCCAACTCCTCTACTAGTCAGTCTCACAAAGCTCGTTTGCGAAACTATTGCGTTCGAGGAATAGCCTCAGTGAGTGGATCCGCTGCGATGTTTCTTTCTATGTCTCTTTTTATCTCAAGTTCGCGGAGAAACCCATCTCCCGAAATGAGCAATACCTGTCTTAGAATGTGTCTGGATGTCTGATGGGACCTAGCTCATAAATGAACTCCAAATCCAAACTTCTTAGACTGTATCGTCAATTGAACTTAATCAGTATCCTGCGCCATGCCTCCCTCAGTATCCGCTTGGACTACCTTTCCAAAATACTGCCCCTCGTCAGAGGGAAAACTATAACTCTGACAGTCACTCTGTCATCCAGGTCATCTTGGAAGCCTGGAATGATAACCGTCTCTTGAATGAGACTGATGTTATCATATCCCTAGAACATCCACTTATGTTCTAAAACTGCTTCCGACTGTTTCTCCAGGATTGGATCAATATCAACTTATTGCATCTACTGCAAGAACAGCATCTGGTGTGGTACTTGACATCTCATGATTGACTCATTTGCCTAAGTAAGTGATCTGCCAATCATGCACATCCCTCTCCACTTTAGTCTATAAGACACCTTAAAAGAGGGTGACTCCATCACCTGCAGGTACACCACCATTCCAGGAGTCGTCCATTCTAAATACTCATAGAATGTTGTCAAAGTACCCTGATTGGGAAACCACCAAAATCTAGATCTATAGATCCAGTAACCAGAATGTCTGATATAATATCCAAGTCCTATGTGGAGAAACCACTGTGTGACAACCAAAGTATAACCGACGTAGTATAGGAATATCACTTCCTACTCTGTGTATGTCATCCAAATACCAGGACATCACACCCTACTACCTTCTTAACAGATCCATCCCCTATTCTGATGAAGTCAAACCTATGACTGTCACATCAGAAATAGATGATCTATCTCCGCTATATCTTGTTAAGTCTATAAATAGACATAAGCTACTTGTCCACTATGCTTCCGCTGCTCCCACTGACCACGACAACCCTCTGGCAGAGTCATATACACGTACGCTTCTAAAGCTAGTTTAGAACGACGCTATACTCATCCTCCTGCCGGGTCTCATAGTCTGGAACAACAGCAATGGCAAGTCTGGGTAAATAAGAACCTCCCTGCCACCGTCCTTGAGCATACCGAAGTACCTCTCGGGTGCCTAAGGTTACCCACCATATCTGCGGAGTGGCCAATGGAATGTCAAACCAGATTGAATCTTTAGGTTCTTATCAAATCTTCAGTAATCATCTGCGGTTCTGTAATCGTTTGCGGTTCTACCATACTCCCACTACTGTTTTCTGAAAAAATCTATTTTTATTAAAACTGTGGCGAGTCTAGAACAATATCACTATTGATCTTCCAGATGGTAGAAAATCAACCCTCGTCATAGCCCGGGTCAACCCACAAACAACCATTACAGAAACGTGCCTTGAGTTATCCAGAGTCTGGTTTTAAGCATAAGCCGGACAACTCCCCGTACCTTAACATCGTTAAGATATGAATTGTTCTATATCCAATATAGAAACCGAGGCACTGATTTAATTGAACCAGATTCAAATCATGCAGCTGTCTCCAGTGCATGTCAACTAAATGGAAGGAGGCCGATCAACGTTACTCAACTTAGGAATGCTTCCAATTATGAGTAACCTGAAAGAGAAGCACGTTCTCTTAACCATTACTATCAACTGAATACCATATACAAGTATCTACATCTTCGATCACCTTGAAGAATCTCGATACTTGCAATACCTGGTTCTCTACTTTATTCATATACCTATAACTTCTCAAAACTCAGACCCTGTGTTTCTACAAAACACATGTCTAAGAACTAGAGAAGTCAAAAGTAAACAGAATATAGTACGAATACCAACCCCTCTGTCCTAATGGACACTGGACAATATACAATACTCTGTATAAGTCCCTTGAGTCTGATAACTCATTCCCTGTGTGTCGTAGGTTGAAAACTGTACTTATGGTTAAGAAGAATTACACCGCTGTTTAATGCTCCTTACCTAACCATCCACTGATATAGGTAAATGTCATGGAAATAATTTCAAAAAGTTATATCTCACTCTATAAAAATAGACGTACAGATATATCAATTTGAAATTGTTTCATAGCAACGGATATTCAAAACCAAATATTTGCCGACCGGCAAACAGCCCAGGCGATTTCCTCAAATATCACCAATTACAACGAATTCCGATATAAGGACGATAATCACCTAATTCCCAATAACTTACTCCCACTCATCATCTGTAAAATCATATAGATGTGAGAATCAACCTGGTAAATACATACCCTGGAGCAAGTGTCTAATTGGGAAATCAGTTTTCTTTTAACAATACACAGTGAAACTGAAACATTGAAATGTTTCGATGGGGTATCCCGGTATTCCTAGTAATGCCTCTTCCATTATCCAGATTCACAACTGTAACCGTATAATTCTTTGCCATCTCTCCAAATGGGCAGAAGCAGTACCGTTGGGAGAAGTGAAAACGGAGAATATCCTCTACTTCTTCAAGACGCACGTCATATATCGGTTTGGAACTCCGCGACGGATCATCTCCGATAACGGGCCAGTTTACAGAAGCCACAAGATCAGTCGCTTCGCGCAACAACACAATATAGACTGGAGATATTCCTCGGTTTATAATCCGCGAGCTAATGGTCTAGCTGAGGCCTTCAACAAGACCTTGACAAAGATCATGAAGAAAAGGATGTCCCGAAATAAGAAGGATTGGCATGAGAGGCTGCAAGAGGTTCTTTGGGCATATCGAACTACGTTCAAGACGGCCACGAACGCAACGCCATATGCGTTGGTATTCGGTACAGAAGCAGTACTCCCCCTCGAGATAGAGTTACCCTCACTACGAGTAGCAGTCCACTACGAGCTAAAAGATAAAGAAAACGCTCACCTTCGGCTTGAGGAGCTTGATGCCCTTGATGAAACCCGGCTCATAGCGCAACAAAATCTGGAAGCTTATAAAGCGAAGATGACGCGCTCATATGAAAGATTGACCAGGCCAAGGACATTTCGCCAAGGCGAACTCGTGCTAGTGGTCAAGAGGCCTATGATCCCCAATCGCGCCAAACGGGGAAAATTCGAGCCAAACTATGAAGGCCCGTACATCATAGACAAGGTCTACCAGGGTGGAGCCTATCTACTCATGGATATGCACGGTGAAAGGCCTTACAGGCCAATAAATGGTCGATTCCTAAAGAAATACTATGCTTAGCGAGTCACTGCCTAGGTCAATGATAGATGACGACGACTATGTCCGCTCGCTATCTTCCTAAGCTCAAACTTTATAAGCGGTAGCCAGCCTTCTCAATGGCGGACCGAAACGTCCCTAAACTAATGGCGGACCGAAACGTTCTTAAACTAATGGCGGACCGAAACGTCCTTAAACTACTACCGCAGCATCTTCAGGCCGATGAGATGAATAAAAGAAAAAGGAAAAAAAATATAAAAATAAAATATATATATATATATATAAACGTTATGTCCATAAGCAAAATGGGCACGGATGAAAACCCGAAAGGGCTCTGTGAGTAAAAACAGCAGGGCTACCGGCGAGTGTTCGTGAAAACCCGAACGGGCGCGACCCCGTAAAAAAAATGGAAAAGAATAAAAGAATAAAAAAAAGGTACGTCCATAAGCAAAATGGGCACGGATGAAAACCCGAAAGGGCTCCGTGAGTAAAAACAGCAGGGCTACCGGCGAGTGTTCGTGAAAACCCGAAAGGGCACGACCTCGTAAAAAAAAATAAAAAGAATAAAAAAAACGGTATGTCCATAAGCAAAACGGGCACGGATGAAAACCTGAAAAGGCTCCGTGAGTAAAAACAGCAGGACTACCGGCGAGTGTTTGTGAAAACCCGAAAGGGCGCAACCTCGTTAAAATACACTTACAGGGTCCCCTCGACCTTGTAAGGAGAAACCACCCGCATGAGATCCTTACGACTCATAAGGGAGCAGCACACTTAGGGATCCCCACGATTCCTAAGGAGAAAATACACTTGCGAGATCCTCATGACTCGTAAGGAAAACTCTCTTATGAGACCCTCACGGCTCATAGGATTTGAAAGTCTTAAGTTACAGAGACCTAAACCTGTGCTTAAGCAACCCCCACAACCTCTAATATTGCCCTACAAGTAGTTCAATACTGACCCTTGTATACAATCCACGGGCGCGAATAAACATTTCCCTAACCAAATTTCATCCGTGATTAGGGATATGTGCGCATGATGAACAACCCTTATAAGTCCTCTCGACTTACAAGGAGAAGACCCTCTTGTAGGATCCTTACGACTTACAGAGGAACATACACTTAGGAATCCTCACGATTCCTAAGGAGAAAATACACCTACGAGATTCTCACAACTTGTAGGGAGAAATACCTTTTTGAGACCCTTACGGTTCATGAAGTCAAAAGCCTTAGCCGACAGGACCTTAACCCTGTTCGCTAAGCCACCTTTGTTCGACATCGACGGAGGCAAATGATGATTCGCTCCTGGAAATATCCCAGTTGTAGCGGTGCTGATGCCGAAATCGGCATCTAATTTCAGGTTTACGGTGAAAAGCCGGTAGGCCGCACATGCATATGAAATAGCCGAAATGATGGGGCAACTTGCAATAAAAAGCAGCAAGTAAAAACATATGCTTACAAAATAGCCAAAATGATTGGGCAACTCGCAATAAAAAGCAGCGAGTGAAAATAAAATAAATAGCCGAAATGATTGGGCACCGCGAAAAATAGCCGAAATGATTGGGCAATCGCGACCTTCGCGATATAAAAGCTGAAATGATAGAGCATCGCGGAAATAAAACAAAAAAAATGATAAAACTTTGGCCCTACAGTTGAGATCACATCGATCCCTGTATACAATCTAAGGGCGCAAACAAAGAGGGAACCATACTTTCCCAACAGGCTCCGCCAGAAAACGAAGCCAAATCTCGACGGTTTGTTTCAACCCCGAAGAAACCAGTGTCTTCGGTAAATCCTTCGACTCGAGGAAACAAGCATCCTTGATGAAGAAAATCCTGATTCGCGTCGACTCGCAGAGAAATCAGTGTCTCCGTGGGAAATTCTCGATTCGTTTCAACACCAGGGAAATAAATATCCTTGGCAAATACCTCAATTCAGGGAAACAAATATCCTTGATGAGAGCCTCCTGATTCGCGTCGACTCGTAGAGAAACCAGTGTCTCCGTGGGAAATTCTAGATTCGTTTCAACACCAGGGAAACAAATATCCTTGGCAAATACCTCAATTCAGGGAAACAAATATCCTTGATGAGAGAGCTTCCTGATTCGTGTCGACTCGCAGAGAAACCAGTATCTCCGTGGGAAATTCTCGATCCGTGTCAACACCAGGGAAACAAATATCCTTGGCAAATACCTCAATTCAGGGAAACAAACATCCTTGATGAGAGCCTCCTGATTCGCGTCGACTCGCAGAGAAACCGGTATCTCCGTGGGAAATTCTCGATCCGTGTCAACACCAGGGAAACAAATATCCTTGGCAAATACCTCAATTCAGGGAAGCAAACATTCTTGATGAGAGCCTCCTGATTCGCGTCGACTCGCAGAGAAACCAGTGTCTCCGTGGGAAATTCTCGATCCGTGTCAACACCAGGGAAACAAATATCCTTGGCAAATACCTCAATTCAGGTAAACAAACATCCTTGATGAGAGCCTCCTGATTCGCGTCGACTCGCAGAGAAACCAGTGTCTCCGTGGGAAATTCTCGATCCGTTTCAACACCAGGGAAACAAATATCCTTGGAAAATACCTCAACTCAGGGAAACAAACATCCTTGATGAGAGCCTTCTGATTCGCGTCGACTCGCAGAGAAACCAGTGTCTCCATGGGAAATTCTCGATCCGTTTCAACACCAGGGAAACAAATATCCTTGGAAAATACCTCGATTCAGGGAAACAAACATCCTTGATGAAAGCTTCCTGATTCGCGTCGACTCGCAGAGAAACCAGTATCTCCGTGGGAAATTCTCGATTCGTTTCAACACCAGGGAAACAAATATCCTTGGAAATACCTCGATTCAGGGGAACAAATATCCTTGATGAGAGCCTCCTGATTCGCGTCGACTCGCAGAGAAACCAGTGTCTCTGTGGGAAATTCTCGATCCGTTTCAACACCAGGGAAACAAATATCCTTGGAAATTACCTCAATTCAGGGAATAAATATCCTTGATGAGACCCTCCTGATTCGCGTCGGCTCGCAGAGAAACCAGTGTCTCCGCGGGAAATTCCCGATTCGTCTCAACTTGCAAGATGAAGCCTCAGGCAACAGAGATTAAAAACTTGTTTCCTGAACAATGGGACCCTGCAAGTCGGTCTAAAACGGTCTCTTGCATACTATTCACGGGTCTCACTCTCCAAAGTCAAATTTCGACAAGGAGGGAAACAACCGCTTACGGGTCCTCTCGACTCGTAAGAGGGAAAAAATCTCTTATAAGATCCTTACGACTTATAAGAGAAAACGCACTTAGGAATCCTCACGATTCCTAAGGAGAAAACACAGCTACGAAATCCTCTCGATCCGTAGGGAGAAAAATCTCTATGAGACCCTCATGGCTCATAGAGTTGAAAAGTCTTAGGCAGCAAATCTGAACCTGCGGCCTAAGCCATCGCTATTTCTTGAGGAAGTCGAGATGCTTGCTCTAATTATCTGTCAACCATGTTTGCTAAGGTGGCATGCTGATAATAAAATAAAGAAAAGGCGGAGAAATGACACAAGACATTATAAAAAAAATGTGTATCTTTTATTCATAAACTTGATTGGGTACAGGATACACTGTGTTAAAGAATAAAAAGTATATATATACATTTTTATTTACAAGTACAAACAATACAAAGAGGGATAGCTACTGAGGAGGAAGTGTCTTTAACAAATCCGCAAGCTGCTCTCGCACTTCCTTCAGCGCCTCCTCCTGAGTGGCTGCCGCGGCCACCTCCACTTCCACCTTGGCCCGCTGCTGCAAAAAGGACGAAAGTTACTCCTCGGCCACCTTCTGGGCTGCTTCCTGGCTAGGTGCATCCCGCTCGACAACGTCAAGCTGTTGCCTCAGTGATAACCCTTCGGAAAGGCATTGCAGAAGGCCCTCAAAGACAACCTTCAGCCGTACAACATTGGCCTCCACCCGAGCATGCAGTTGGGCAGACTTGCTCGAAGTCTCACCGCGCTCCTTACGCCTTGAAATGACTTCTTGTTCGAGATGGCAGAAGTAAGAAGCGCTCTGCTCAATCCACGCTGCTCTTTGATTACTGGAGGCTAAGGTCTCGGGAGCGGGACACATCGACTCCAGCTGATGCAGGCGGGCCTCGATCTCCCTGCAATGGTTAACCCAAGATGCGATGATGCCCTCGTCATGAAAGTTCACGAGTATCACCAGCATCGGGTTAACCGCCGTAGCGAAGTCTGCGGCAGATGTAGGAGTTTCAACGTCAAGTTCCTCGACGTAGTCACTCAACATGCGCAGACTATTCGCGGCGCCTTTCGAAGATGGACGTCTCAGATAAGGACCTGCCGGCATTGTGATGCGAGGCTCGAAGGGCACCGAGACCGGAATGACATCTGAAAAGAAACAAGATGTGATCAGATAACAGTTCAGGAAATAAAAAAAGGGGGGTTATCAGTGTAATAATCGCTGTACCAGCTGAAGCAGGTAGCAAGGCCGGAAGGGTCGGTGGCGCAGTCGATCTTTCATCCCCTCCTTCGATTTGTAGCACTGCAGTCGGGACAAAAAAGAAGAAGTTAGAAGTAATCCCATCAACGAAAAAGAAAGATATCACCGGGAAACCATACTCACCAGCACCACCACAGGAAGAAGCGAGTTCAGACGGGAAGGAGAAGTGTGGGAGCAACACCTGATAAAGATGGTCAAAAAGCACTCCTGAAAGGCACAACAGTATGACTTTAGTACACAAATTATACGTCTGAAAGATAAGATTAATAAGTTGCAAACCCATACCTTCCAACATCTTCGATGGTATGAGAGAGGGCCGAGAGGTGACCACCGCCAAGGCAGTAGTTGAAGGCGCTCCCTCGAGCAATGGCGCATCGGCACTGGCTGCACCTGCGTTACGAACAAATGTGAACTTGTCAGAAAAGATTGTAAGATAAAGAAGACAGTAACTTGGGATTTACCTGATGAGCTGCCGGCCGAAACGGAGGCGACTCCCTCCTCCATCGACATGAGGCCACCGCCCATGGCCTCATCACCCGACTCAATGGGAACCGTTGTCGTGCTCACGAGACCTGGAGACGGTAGGGGACCATAGGCGGGGAGGGCAATGACCGGAGCATTACCATATTCCTGAGAAAGAGCAGTTGGCTCGTCCTCAGGATTCATGTCTACCTCACCCGCTACTCCCTCGGGCTCAGCAATCACGGTCGCCTCGTCCACCGTCATCACGAGGTCATCAGCCTCAGGCACTCCGCCCGCTGCTACCTCGGGCTCGGCAACAACCGCTTGCTCAGGCATAGTGGACATGACCAGTTCGTCAGCCACTATTTCGGGCCCAGCAATCCCAGCCGTGTCATCCGCCACCGGCTCAGGCTCGACCAATGCCTCTTCCCTTAGCCCTTCAGGTTCGACAGTCTCCGCCTCCCTCCCCGGTTGGGCTTGGCCCTACAAGATAGAATGTATAAGAACCGACGGCTTTATAATTCTTACAACAAAATTTTGAAAGAAGTATTACCTGAGGTGGACTTGTCGTTAGCCTCCCTGTTGGTGTGGATCGCCTGTCTATGAGCTGTAGACAGGGCGACCGGGGACTCTTCTGACGGAGTGTCGGCACGAGGAACGGTGCTTGGGCCCGCTCCAATGGCCAAGGCAGCCCTGCGTGCCTTTGCTTCCCGCCTCGATCGCTTCCTTTCCTCCCGGGCTGTCACGAGGGACCTCTTTGACGCCTCCTTCATCGAAGCGTCGTCGTCCTCATTCAGAGATGCCTCCAGAGCCTTTAAGGCGTCTCTCATAGGCTCTTCAAGACGGACCTCCTGCGATAGCCCAGAGGAAACAGGAACATCGGCAGCTGGCAGAACATCTGCGTCACCTGGCGGGAATGGCATTGAGGTTCCTGCGATAAAAAGGGGAGAGGTTAGATTGACCATAACACAAGGAAAATGAAAACTTGATGAATTGAAACTTACTAAGGCCCAAAGACGCTTTAAGGCGTTCCTCCTCTTGGAAGGTCTTGAGGGAAGCGACAATGGCTTCTTCAGTGGTGATGCCTGTTGGAAGAAAAGAAGGAAAAATGTTAGTCAAAGGCAATAATAAAAAATATGATGCAATAAAAAAATGCGACTAGTGATTACCCGATGCCGCAAGCTTAGCCAGCCATGCTTCACGCCTCGCCAACCGCTCCGAAGCTTCGAGGGCGGCCTCCAAATTCGTGTCATCCGGCATGACTAATCCCTTATTAGTCCCATATTCACTCAAGCCCTCGGCATAGGGAGCGTGGGGTTCTTGACCGAACACGACATCAGCGGCGAAGAGCGACTTCTTTTTCTTCTTCTGCCCACCAATCCTAGGTGCCCCCGGGATCGACTTACGCTTGGCAGCCACCTTGGGGCGGCGGGTCCCAATGTCCGCACCCACGCCAGACTCCGGCGAGGCTACAACCACTGTCTCCACTGGAGCACAGGGCGCTGGTGGTGCATCCGCAATATCAGGGAGCGGCAATCCGCGTGGAGGACTCTGCGCACGCGAGGGTCCGGCTCTGACATCTTTGAAAGGGGGGATTACCGGGGTCCTTGGCACCAAAGGAGCGTTGCGGTCGCTACCTGGAGGTGCACCCTTACGGTCGACCAGCAACCGCCTTTCCTCCTTTATGACCGCTCCCGTCGAATGACTGTACCATTCTGTATATACCCTGAGGAGTCGTGGGGCGCAAGCCGGCTCACTGATAAAGAAGTGGGAGCCCGTGTTTAGACGCATGAAATGATGTAGCGCTCTCTCCATCCCTTCTTCGGTCACAGCAGGTTCCGATAAGAAAGCCTCCAGTGGTACCCCTTGATTGTAGCTCAGCTGTTGGGCGAAATGATGTGGGTTATATCTCATGAAGATCGCTGCCCCGTTATGCCTAAACACCAAGAAGCCCGGTCTGATGGAATATAAGTGGAGGGTCTCCCGGGCCGTTAAAACTGAAGCTCCATCCTTGAAAGTGTCTTGCAATGGCCGCACTGCAGTTGTAGACGCCTTTCCAATAGTCAACACCTTGTCGACGAAAGACACACCGGCTCCAATGGTGTGGGGGCGAAGGAGTAAACCCCTGGCATTTCGTGGCAATGGACTCACAATTGATGCGCCAATCAGCTGTATGATGCGAGGGAAGATGCAACTGTCGTAGAACGAGGGCCTTTTATGCATGCCGAAAGCACCCGATGTATGTAGCTCGAGCCACGACATGAAATAGTGCATCGGGAAAATCACGTGCAGCACCCCAGGCTCATTAGCATCCGCCGCTCGACTGAGGCCGTGATACAAGTGTGCCAAGCCGGCTATCCCAACAGCTACTTTTACCCCGATGGTCATCCGATGAGCAGGGTAAAAGACGGAGGGCCGCATATGGCGAGAATGCATTGGGAGCGCAAACCAACTCAGCCATAGCCCAAGAAATCCTAAAAAGAAGGCCTCCTCGTCCATCTCGGGGGTTGCAACTTCCGCAAAAGACATGGTCGGGGAGTTAGGAAGGAAAAACCCTTTTGGTCTATTTCCTTCGCCGGCAGGTTATCCAAACCTAAACCGAAAGGGTCCTCAAGGGTGGCAAACTTGGCAGCTTCTGCCGAGAGGAAGTTTGGGTGAAGGAACTGGCCGATGAAATCCTCAAAACTAACTCCGCGGCTCCTACGCTCAATGAAAAGGGCCTCGTAGATGTTCAACACCTTGATCAGACTTGGGAATTGGTGTTGAACAGCGTTCTCCGGCGTGAGGCCCCTTACCGCCGGCTTGGCGCCAAAGACATACTCATCTGTCGGAAGCAACTCCTCATAGTGCTCCCCTATAAACGGTAAACCGAAGATTTCTGTGAACTCCTCCAGAGAGATCGACACTTCCCGATCCATCGCGAGGAAAGTGTGAGTGGGAATGTTCCACTGCTCCAAGAAAGCCTTGAACCACCAGGTGGGAAGCGTGGGATACTGGAAGAGGGAGACATAAACCGCGGTATACAATCCTAATCTTATCAACTGCGACTTCTTCGTCGACAGGATATACCGAGCCCATGGCAGGTAGCCGATCGGGTGGCGGGGGATCAGACCTATGTTATATGATCGCCCCCAAGGTCGTGCCTTACCTTGACAGATACGGCGTCCCAGGATATCCAAAACCATGGGACGCTGAACCGGAATCGCATCTATGGCGGGATGTAGAAAGCCCTTCGAGGTCCAATCGACCATCTCCACGACATACTTCACCGGGGGTGGGCTGGCGTAGTGGATCGCTGTGATGGGTTCTGACGGTACTGCGCATGTGAAGCTCCATAGACCCATGATAATCTGATTGTACCACGACCCCCAAAGGTGGAGACTCTTATATTCCGGGTCGTGGTCCCTAATCATGGCTAGAAATTCGCGATCCAAGGGCGCTACGGGAAACCCTTCCTCCGAACGAGCGAACGGGAATGAAGTATCGAGAGACATGGTTGCTGCAAGGAAACAAAAAAAATATAGCCGTTAGTGTTGCAATTCCAACGCTTGGCGTTTAAAATTTTTTAATCAACTGAATTAAAAAAGTTAATTAAATTAAAATTAATCACACCACACTGTAGTGCAGTGGGTAGGGGACCAGATGGGGACCTACAAAATCTGGATGACAGTGCCTCATGTAATAAGACAACCCCATCATTGGGTGAGACTGTTAATTAATGAAAAGATCCCCAAGAGAATATTCTAATCAGTGGGGAATCCCTAGAGACAAGGAGAAAATCTTCTCTTTTAGAGCAAAGCTCTGTCACAGAATGACATTTGTCAAAATTCTGGTCTCATAGGGATAAAATTCCTTAAAAAGAGCTTAGCTCTGTAATGGTGATAAAAAAAATCCATCAAAAGAAAATTTTAACTCTCAAAGAAATTAAAAATTAAAAATTTTTGGGATCTTGAAAATCCAAAGATCTATATTCTGTCAATGAGCAAAGCTCTGTTCATGGGTTAAGAAACCCTAAAACAAATTCTTGAGAGCAAAGCTCTGTTTATGAAACCCCAATGGGGATTTCTTTAGATCAAAAGATCTATGAGAGCAAAGCTCTTTTGGTTAAGATTGATTTAAATTAATTTGATTTAAACTAATTTTACCTAAAAGTTTTCTAACTTTGGAAACGAGCAAAACTCTGAAGTTCTTAAGCAAGAGCAAAGCTCTGGAAAATCAAAATCTTGAAAAATGGTGAGATTTTTCTAAGGGCCAGGGGTCCTATTTATAAGGCGCTTGCGCCCCTTCAGCTCACCCTTTGATCCAACGGTCAGGATCTGAGCAAAGCCACGTGAGCGCAACGGTGGGGGGGCATTTTTTTCCCCCAATCAGAGCAAAGCTCTGTTGAAATTCAAAATTCAAATTTTGAAGCAACGCTTCAAATCCCGGGCGCAACGCGCCACGTGTCAGGCGCTGATACGTCAGCGCAGCGTCCGAGGCAGCGCGCCCAATCAGAGCAAAGCTCTATTAAAAAACAAAAGGAAGCAACGCTTCAGTTGCGCAAGCACTGCGCTGCGCGACACGTGTCAGCGCAGTTGCGCTGGGCGACACGCGTCAGCGCAGATGCGCTCGCGCAGTTGCGCTGCGCGATACGTGTCACGCGCTGGGGCGTTTGCGCCAAACAGAATTAAGATTTTAAAGAAATCTTTCTGTTCTTGTTAAAACAAGAAGATTTTCTTCTGTAAAACAGAAGCCCTTGGATCAAAAATCCAACGGTGGGGAAAATTCCCCAAATCACTCAGAGAAAGATCTCTTTAACAAATTTATGGGCACTATATAAAGGCCCCTAGACCTCAAATCAGATCATGAACATTTTTGTGAGAAATCAAAAATTTCAAACAGAGAAAGCTCTGAAGAAATTTCAAGAAGAAAAAAGGTAAAAGACCTTTTAGATAGAAGAATTTCTTCTAATAGTTCATTGATCTAAGAACAAGATCAATGATCTTTAATAAAAAACAAAACAAAAATAGTGCTTTGCACTTATGAACCATTGGTTCTCTAAGATCAAGAAAAATAAGAAACACTTGTTTTCTTTGATCTAAATTAGATCAAGAAACCAAGCAGTGCTTTGCACTTCTTTTATGAACCATTGGTTCTGGAATCTAAAAAATTCTCAAGTTAATAGTGCTTTGCACTTATAAAACTGCACTGTTGCGCTCTTGGGTTGGCGCAAGCCACCAGAGAGCGCCACGTGTCAGCATCTGAACCATTTGCGCTATGCGCTTTTGAAATAGAGCCTTGCTCTCTGAAACTGGCGGAACTCACCACGGTGCGCCACGTGTCAGCAGTGCAAGCGCAGCGCACTGGCGCAGCGCACTGCGCTTGTATGATACGTGTCATCACCACAAGCGCTTGCGCTCTTTGATTGGCGCAAAACGCCTGACAAATGCAATGCATTTCTTTTGCTAAAGGGCCAAGCCAAAGTCAAAAAGACCTAGCAGGCCAAAATAAATTGCAAAGCAATAAATGGGCAGAGCCCAGGTAAAATTGATGCTCTGCATCTTTTAATAAAAGGGCAAAGCCCAAGTAAAATTGGTGCTCTGCATCATTTATAAAATGAGCAGAGCCCAAAACAAATTGATGCTCTGCATCCTTTATGAGCAGAGCCCCAAACAAAAATAAAAACAAATAAAAGTGTTGAACTTTTTTCAACTGGACTTAGCCCAATCATGGCCGTAAGCCCTCAAATTAAATTGACTGAGCACAGCTGCTGTCCTAAATCAAGTTACACCCGGTTAGAGGGTACATCTCCGAACTCCTATGACTCCTATCGTTGTAATCCTTCAACGACGTCAGAGAGGCGACGGGTCCCGACAACCACACATCAACACGGATTGTGGGGTCCTTAAACTTATGGACTTAAGCGTCCTTAAACCAAAAGACGGATTGTGGGATCCTTAAACCCGCGGACTTATGCGTCCTTAAACTAAAACACGGACTGTGGGGTCCTTAAACCCACGGACTTAAGCGTCCTTAAACTAACTATGGACCACCATGTCCCTAAACTGGAATATGGACCGTAATGTCCTTAAACTACCAATGGACCGCACTGTCCTTAAACTACTTATGGACCACCATGTCCCTAAAATGGAACATGGACTGCAACGTCCTTAAACTACATATTGACCGCAACATCATTAAACTAAACAATAGAGCTCCCAAATGCTCTTTTGTCGGATCTAAAAGATCCCGTTAAGTCGATCTTAGTCTCAAATCAGACTAACGTATCCTTAACGAACGTTTAAGTTGATCTTAGCCTCAATATGGCTAACGTATCTTTAAACTAAAACACCAAACCTAAATCTAAGTAAACACATATTTGGACTAATTCACGTCCTACGGGCGACGGCATCACTTAGTCTCCGTATACAATCCACGGGCAACCACAAACAAAACAAACACACACGACACGAAGTGAAATTCTGGAGAAGGAGAAAGTGGCTACCGCGATGCGGTAGCGTAATTAACTGCAGGGGCTTGCGCCTGCAGGAAAGAGCGTCCCCACAATCAAAACCCCCTCAAGTGAGGGGGAATCTGACGAAGTCTGCTACATCGTCCGCATCCGTCTAAACCTCCGATACACGCTGCCATAAATCAACTTGGCATCTTCGGAGAGGTAGACGGGTAAAACCATATAGCATCTGCCCCGAACCTCAGGCTTAGACGTCCTCGCGTCGCGGCCGCCGTTCGGAGGGGAACAAGTAAGAACTCACACGAGACAAATGACAATCTCAGGTCGATGAACTAACCTGTACACATGTCACCAGGGAACTGCTATCTGACGCTAGGTATAAAACCAACTAGCATGTTCCCGGCGAGTCCTGTCCGGTGTACTCATAACCCAATGAGCACCTGTATACGTCTTAGGTGAACCAACTGACACCAATGGCTTGTGAGACCAGCCACCGCCCCTCGTCGGGGTCTCGATCCATATACACTAGTCTACTCTAGAGTATTGATGCCATGTCTCGAAACTCCCTCGACTAGGGACCTTTTAAGGATGTGCTTATAGACCCCAGCTCCCACGTATATGATCGCCATCATACTGCTGGCCGTCAAGCAAGAATCATAAGGGCTCTATCAACATGCAATAGTGACCTGTAATGTCACCTAAAGCATGTACACGATGATAAAGATAAACCAGATAGCATACTATCATCTTGAGTAAGATTGTCCTACCGGTATAGGTCCTCCCTCAATCATTGCAATTACGTGCCTGCGATCCAATAATTGACTTTGAGGGCACTATATCCAACAGGAACAATATCCAAGGTCCACACTTTATTGGTGTATATGGACTCCATTTAGGATTGCTTAGCATCCGGCCACATATCAGAGTCCCTACTGATAATGGCCTGTCTGAAACTAGTAGGATCATTTTCTTCCAAGATACAATCTTCTCGATCCCCGTCAATGAGAATACCGTAGTATCTCTCGGGCGGATGAGAAATTCTACTAGATCTGCGGAGTGGCTGAGATTCGTCTGGGAGTACTGAATCTAGCGGTTTCACCAAATCTTCATTTACATTTTGTGGTTCAGAAGTTTCTTCCAGTTCTTCCATACTCCCACTAACTTCTTTTGCTAGAAATTCCCTTTCTAAAAAGGTGGCGTGACGAGATACAAACACCTTCTATTTCTCAGTGTGGTAGAACAGTTATCCTAGTGACTCTTTTGGATATCCCACAAATTTACATAGAACTGATCGTGCCTCTAGTTTGTCCGGTTTCTATGTTTTAATGTATGCCGGACAACCCCACATTTTAATGAATTTAAGACATGGTCTCTTACCACTCTATATTTCATATGGAGTCTTAGGCACAGATTTGGAAGGAACATGATTCAAAAGGTATGCCGTTGTTTGCAGCGCATGTCCCCAGAATGAAAGAGGCAACTCAACACTACTCATCATGGAGTGAACCATGTTCAATAGGGTACGGTTCCTCCGCTCCGATACACCGTTGTGCTGTGGTGTATACGGAGGAGTAAGCTGAGAGAGAATTCCATTCTCTTTTAGATAATCAAGGAATTCCGTAATCAAGTACCCCCCTCCTCTATCAGACCGGTGGATCTTGATACTTTTGCCAGTCTGGTTCTCTACTTCATTTCTGAATTCTATGAATTTCTCAAAAGTTTCAGATTTGTGTTTCATAAGATACACGTATCCGAACCTAAAGAGATCGTCAGTGAATATGATGAAGTAAGAGAACCCATCCCTTGCATGTATAGACATCGGACCACATACATCACTGTGTATGAGACCCAAGAGCTCTGCCGCTCTTTCTCCGTGTCCGCTGAACGGAGATTTGGTCATCTTTCTCTCGAAACAAGACTGACAAGTTTCATAACATGAAAATTCGAACGTATTCAAATATCCATTTTTATACAACTTACTTAGTCTTTTCTCTCCGATATGACCAAGTCTACAATACCACAAGTAGAATTCGTTCGTATCTGAACTCTTCCAATTGCGTGTGTTTTGTACATTGAAAACTGTGTTTTGATTTAGAATATAGATACCATTACACAGTTTGCCTTCTGCAACTAATACTCGATTAAGGTAAATGTTCATGATATTTCTATCAAGAACAAACTTATATCCATCTTTATCAAGTAAAGAAACTGATATGATATTGCAAACCATGGAAGTACATGATAGCAATTGTTCAAACTCATAGTATTGCCTTTTGGCAACACTAGGTGATATTCACCGACGGCAACAGCATCAACTTGTGCTCCGTTCCCTACTCTGAGGGACATATCACCAGGTCCAACTATTCTACTTTTTCTCAGTCCCCGTAATAAATTACAGATATGAGATCCTGATCCGGTATCTAGTACCCAGGAGGTAGGACTGACCGAAAAACAGTTCTCAATAACAAGAACACCTGAAGGAGATGCAATAGTATGCTTCTTCTTCGTTGGCCATCAAGGAATTCATGCAAACCTTTTTTCCCTGCTCATACTCATGACGGCTGTCATAGTTTAGAGCCGAACTGATGTTCCCAGCCCCGAATAAGAATTCAGATCGGTCAAGAGATACATTTTATTATTTTGATTAGGGCGTGAAATGGTTGTTACCTGGAGAGAGAGAAAAGAAACACTTAGCGTGCGCTCTTACAACATTAGATTGGTTATTAGTTATCTAATCAGGATGACTCCCAATGTTTCCTCGAATTCTTCTTCAAACCTTAAAAGAAGAACTAATCAGGTTTAATCGCACGTTACAATACTTGCTTAACCATTCGGCTAGGCTAGTGTCGGTACTTCGAGGGAGGTTTTCCAACGCTTTCACGAAATTGCTTAATTATGTAACCTCTTTTCTCTGGAGGCGTAGCCCGCTAACACCGTTCTAGACACCTACCTAGTTTATAGTATTGATTGTTAAGTGAAATAATTTCCCAAGAATAATTCTATTCTTCAGTGGGATCGGGATCCAACTATAATTGTATGATGATCTAGATGGAATTCACTCTAGTCACCACACTCCAGAAGGTACGCTAAACTTGCAAGTTTCCTGTATATTTGAAACTCCTGATATGATTTTTATCCCTAGGACCCAAGTGACCTTGACGAGTAATCAAATAATCAAAAGGTCCTAGTCAAGTTCAACCCATCGTTATCCAGGATTGCATTAGACCCACCCGTAGGATTGCATTAGACCCACCCGTATGATCCTTGACGAATAATCAACAAAATCATGCGACTGTCCTAACCAATCATATTTATCTATGCAACAGAGAATCATTACTTAGCTACTGTTCATTGCGCCTTGATGAATAATCAACAAACATAGCACGAATACTAAGTACTAATATTCTGAAACGCCGTAGGGCTACGGCTAGGTTTTTGGTGAAAAACCCTTTAACGCAATGAACTTGATATCGTTGAAGGAACCTGAGCTGTTTTGAAAAGGAGTGGTTTAGGCTCCGCTTTTGAAAACTTCTAGTTTTGAAGAAAACCGAGTAATCTACAGTATAGACTTTTGCTCAAGAGGTCACTCCTCGTGAAGGGATCTCGGCTCTTGCCTCGTGAATGAGGTGCTGGATATTCACAACCGAATACCACTATGCAAAGCGAAAGAACATAACTATAGTTTTTCGAAATTTGTTTCAACAACATATTTTTAGGTTTCTTTTCTTGTATTAATCAAAATTAATGCGGTCCCATCATTTAATCCTATCACACCAGAAAAGAACGAAAATACAATGTACGTATATGCCATCCGCATTCGCCACGGGGCCCCGTCATGCACCGTTAGGTTACTTAACTAACGGAAGAGCGTGGAATGGACTAGTGCTGGTGCAAAACATATACAACATCTACTAGTATATATATATAAATATATATAACATTCGTCCCAGGCATGATATAAGCAATATCACCGATCAACAACAAGTAATACAGAATGGTGGATATTTTTGGAGACTCGGGTTTCATTTGAGCCGTAAATAAAACCCGACGTTCCGGTCGTGTGGATAGCCTGTGCAATGAAAAACTGGACCCCTACGAGAGCGGCAAGTTACCCGCCAATCCCAGAAATGAGGCAACCCCAATCAACAAAGTGAATGGGCCACCCAGCACTCTACGGGATCCGGTAACTTGAGCGCCTCTCCGTGGGTCATACTATACCCCCTACGAGTGCAGCAAATAGCCCGCCAATTCTAAAGTGAAGCCCCCTCCATTTCAACGCCATGAGATGCGGGCTTGTTGCCCTTTACAATCCGGCTATTCGTGCACATCACCGCGGGGTAATTCTAGTACAAAAAAGAAAAATAATATGTACAAAGGTGACATTGACCTCAACTCGGTCATGCCCCAATTAAATAATATACAATTCGGTAAAGATGGCAGTTCACATGTCGGACGCTCGCCCTGCAGTATGAATATACAAATAAATCTCAACTGTACAACTATCATTGCACCATCGGCTATCCCACACGACAATCCAACCATAAGATCAGCACAAACACAGAACATCAACGTGAATGTAATGTTCGCAAACACGTCTAAAAGAACATATAGCAATTAGACGGGTTGTACCGCTCTAATGATATTCACGGCCGCGGATAGTAATGTATGTACTGAAATACACGTATTTAAAATTTCGATCGACAAAAAACTTTCCATATTGGCCCCAAGTGCAATCCAGTACTCAAACAAATCTGGACCAGAAACAAAACATGCCAAAAATCACAATTCCAAACAGTAGAGCACCTGAAGAAATTTTGAGCACTGAAGCTCCACTTTGGCTTCGGAACCGCCGCAAACATGCATGTTTCGCGGCGCTTCCGCGGCGAAATGAAGAGCTTAGGAGCTCAAATTTCTTGTGGCTCTATTTTATACCCTGCATGTATTTTTAAGGCACTCTAAGTAATTTTTTGAATGCTTTTTAAAATCGACAGAAAGTATAATTTTGGAATTGCGGTTTCAAAAATTTCGGTCGATCGATATTTTGAACATGTCTAAACTAGCTAGTATGGGTTTATGGGGTGGCTCTGATATCATGTTGGATTACACTAACGCCCTGACCATCATCTGTGGCCATTTGCGGAACAATTTTTTTTTACGATATTAAAACCGGCGCTAAAATAACCATAAACCGGATTTACCATAAACCTAAATAGCAAGCTAAATGTTGGATATAGTGCCCTCAAAGTCAATTATTGGATCGCAGGCATGTGATTGCATTGATTGAGGGAGGATCTATACCGGTAGGACAGTCTTACTCGAGATGATAGTATATTATCTGATTTGCCTTTATCATCGTGTACTACTTTAGGTGACATTACAGACCACTATTACAAGTTGATAGAGCCCTTAGGATCCTTGCTTCACTACCAGCAGTATGATGGCGATCATATACGTGAGAGTTGGGTAGTCTATAATCACATCCTTAAAAATGGTCCCTAGTCGTGGGAGTTTCGAGACAGGGGATCGATACTCCGGAGTAGACTAGTGTATACAGTCGAGACCCCGACGAGGGGCGATGGCCGGTCTCACAAGCCATTGGTGTCAGTTGGTTCACCTAAGATGTATACAGGTGCTCATTTGGTTATTAGTGCATCGGACAGGGCTCGCCGGGAACGTGCTAGTTGGTATTGTACCTAGCGTCAGATAGCAGTTCCCTGGTGACATGTGTATAGGTTAGTTCATCGACCTGAGATCGTCATTTTTCTCGTGAGAGTTCCCACTGTTCTTTGATTACTACCCTACCACGGCTCAAAGGAATCGTGCAAACAGGTTTTAGTTGGGTACAGTCCCGAGCCACATGGAGGCAGTGAGCGGATCGGCAGGAGTTTCGTCTCTCCCGGTATTGGGGGTGAGATCGCGCTGTGTTTAGGAGAGCCATTACACAAAGTCCTTGGCCAATGCAGGAGATTTACTGGTTGGTATTCCAGTAGTATCTCAGGGTGTTCTGGGCTACACTCCGACACGACTTATACCGCTATTTGAGGTCTGACGTTACCAGCCCCCTAGGCCCGATATGCGATACTCATAGACAAACGGACCGGACTGTACGGATATTGTCACTGATAGGCTCAGTAGGATTTCAGGATGAGTTCGCTCGTCAGCCTCCCTTTTGCTCAATACCTTGGCAGCCGTTACGTACAGCTAGTACCACTGACGTGCTTGTGGTTAAACCTACTGCCAGTGTATTGACGAGTCTTTAGAGTCCCACACAGATTGTTTTCCAAGTTCGGGCGAAACGTTGTAGAGGCCGTATGGTTTTATGGCCAGGTTCGAACATACACGTGCACTTGTGCACATGTCATGTTTTGGACAGATAATACTAGTGGGCTTTGGTTTAAGCCGGATCCTAGTATTATATTGTGTTGGATTACTTTCGTCTTGTAGTATTCGTATTCAGTCAGAATACGGATGCAGGTATGTATATACAGGTGAGGGGTATTCTTGTGATCCGTCACGAGATTACTTTAGAAGATGCATTTCTATTTGGTTAAACATTTTGGTTTAAATGTTTATTTTGATTTGGAAAGCGTGACTCAATTTTGGTGACTCATTATTCTAGCATGTTCACTAATGACTTATGGTAATGAGTCATCTAGTGAGTCATGTCAGATTAATAAGGTTTGTTTTGTGTATAGATATTTTTAGGGTTTTGTGGGAGATATTTTGGTAAGATATTTTCTTTGGTTTTTAAACTCAAAACCTCATTATATCAACACACAAGAGAGAGAGGGAAGCCAAGACATTTTTGGGGGTTTGGTTTTTGCTCTCTTGATATTTCATGAGCTCACACTCTTCAACTCATTGCATCTTCTTCAATCTCCACCCTATCCCTCTCATGTGATAAGAATCCTAGGGTGTATTGAGACAAAGTATTCACACTTCTCTCTACTTCAATCTTGGACATGTCGGCTAGCAAACTTCATGTCCGAGTTGTTTCGGTTTGAAGCGGGAGCCCGTATAAAGATTCGTTGACGTGGTGCTGTTCCCGCCAAAAATTTCTGCGCAAAAGAGTCCAAGGTATCAAACGGCAGCGATACGCTTAAGGAAATGCGAACCGGTATCTTCCGGCCTGTATTTTGATAAACTCCTGAAAGAGGAACAGTTAATTCTGATGATATTGGAAGCATCTCGAAAAACCCTTCGATTTGATATATTATGGGCTTCATAATTCATCCGGGATCGAAAGTTATGAGCAGATATGCTATGCACTGTTCCCTGATTAAAAATCAGAAATTATCTCAATGAGGTATCACGTGCTCATACGTGATCAATGGTCACGTGTTGACACGTGATAGTTAAAACATGAATAAAAATAGACGGCTGAAAGATGACCCAATTTAGGGTCACGTGCTCACACGTGACCAAGGGTCACGTGCCAGCACGTGACTAGCTTTGAAAGCCTCACAGTTTAAAAGAATTTAATTCTAAAAGTCAGAAAATACCTCAACGAGGTATCGCGTGCTTACACGTGACCAATGGTCACGTGTTGACACGTGATGGTTAAAACAACAACATAAACAAGCGGCTGTTAAAGGAACCAATTTGGGGGTCACGTGCTCACACGTGACCAAGGGTCACGTGCCAGCACGTGCCAGGCTTTGAAAGCCTTACAGTTTAATAGAATTAAAATTCTAAATTTCTCTAAAATCTTTCGAAATAGAATTAAAATTCTAAATTTCTCTAAATCTTTCCAAATGGAAAAGGATTATGGGGACCGTTGGATTAGAGATCGAAGGGTGATTAAATATCACCAATTTACGGAAAGATCTTAGACAAGGAAAGATTTCCCCTAAATTCTCACCGGAAATAACAAACAGAATATCTTTGGATTTAAAATCCAACGGTGAATAAAATTCACTGAATGATCTAAAGGATCATATTAATGATGAAAACAAATCAAATCTTTCAATGAGAGATTTGCTAAACAAATTGATTCTTTTCCTTCTCCTATAAATAGGAGCCAAGAAAAGAAGAGAAGGGACCTTTTTTGGAGAGAAAAACAGAGAGAGGAGAATTTAATTCTCAAGAGGGAAGAAAAGAAAGGAGAATTTAATTCTCAACAAAGAAAACCTTAGGTGAGAAAAGGGAAAAAGATCAATTTCAAAAAGAGAATTTAATTCTCAAAATTTAAGAGTTTAACTCTTCTACAAATAAAGAACTTAGTTCTTCTTCTGGTTGAAGATCTGCACAGAGCACATCTCCCCATAAGTTGAGAATTTAATTCTCATCGAATCGAGATCCTGCCATGCAGATCCTAAACTTAGAAGGGGAATTGAGTTTTGAGAATTTAATTCTCCTAAAACAAAACTAGGGTTTAACCCTAATAAAGAATTTAATTCTTTTACATATCTGGGAATTTAATTCCTTTAAAAATAAATCAGGGCTTTATCCTAAATAAGAATTTAATTCTTTCACAATAGGAATTTAATTCCTCCAAAATCATAATTAGGGTTTAACCCTACAGAGAATTCAATTCTTAAAATAAGGAGACTTAAAAGATCTCTGTTCATGAAAAGAACTAGGGTAACGTGCCCCCACGCGACCCTTGAAAAGATCCCTGAAGAAAAGAAACTTTGAGGCAATGCCTCACGTGCTCCCACGTGACTCCCAAAACGCAGAAAGAAAAAGCAAAGGAAATATAGGCTTTGGGCGCTCTCACGTGTTATCACGTGACCCCCCAGCAAATGCTTTAACAATTGACGTACAGATCCCCATCACGTGCCAACACGTGATGCTCTAAAATAAAAATAAAAGTGTTTAACACTTATTCGCAGATTTAAGGATAAATTAAAAGGAGATCTGGCTCCACATTTAGGGCGCCCTCACGTGTCCCCACGTGACCCCTAACAAATCCCTTTAATATCCAATGGATGGATGCTTATCACGTGCCCACACGTGATAGCCAGGAAATGAAAAGTGTTTAACACTTAATTGCAGAACGAAGAAAAGGGATCCGGTCCCCCCTTTGGGCGCTCTCACGTGTCCGCACGTGACCCCTCCGCCTTTAGTGTTTAACGCTAATTTGGGGATTATATTTCCAGTGTTTAACACTGATTGTTTCTAGTGTTTAACACTAAATTAAAGATTATATTTCCAGTGTTTAACACTAATCGTCTTTTAGTGTTTAACACTAATTTGAGAGTTCTATCTCCAGTGTTTAACACTGTTGTTCTCTAGTGTTTAACACTACTTTTAGCCAAATTGGCTAATTTTCCAGAGGCAAAAGTTCCTCCTCCAAATGAATCTCAAAATTGAGGAAATCAAAGACAAAATGTTGTCAGAGCCCCCAAACCTCTGTTTAACACTACAGAATGACGAGGGGCTGAACCCAGACAAATGTCTAATGGCCCAAAGGGCCAATATTTCAAACATAATTGGACTTTGCCCAAACTGGCCATAAGTTCTCAAATCATCTTGAACTGAGCACATCTTCTCTTTCAACCAACTCATTGGTTTAAGGGTACATCTCTGAACTCCTCTGATATTTGTCGTTGTAATCCTTCAACGTCTTCAGAGAGGTGATGGGTCCCGACAGCCATACATTTTATGGACCACTATGTCCTTAAACTGGTATTGGACCACCATGTCCTTAAACTGGAAATGGACCTCCACGTCCCTAAACTGGCAATGGACCACTATGTCCCTAAACTGGAACAATAGAGCTCCCAGATGCTCTTTTGTCGGATCTAAACGATCCCGTTTAAGTTGATCTTAGCCTCAAATATGGCTAACGTATCCTTAAACATTCAAACAGACTTTAGTCCCAAATTGGACTATAAGACCCCCAATCAACTTTGGTTCAAGGGTACATCTCCGAACTCCTCTGACATCTCTCATTGTAATCCTTCAACGTCGTCAGAGGGGTGACGGGTCCCGACGGCCATATATATTAAATGGACCACTATGTCCATAAACTGGAACAATAGAGCCCAAATGCTCTTTTGTCGGATCTAAACGATCCAGTTAAGTCGATCTTAGTCTCAAATCGTACTAACGTATCCTTAACAAACGTTTGAGCGATCTTAGCCTCAAATATGGCTAACGTATCCTCAAACCAAAACCCCAAACCCAAATCTAAGAAAATACGGATTTGGACTAATCCATGTCCTACGGGCGACAACATAAATTAGTCTCCGTATACAATCCACGGGCAACCAAAAACAAAACAAACACCCACGACGCGAAGTGACCATCTGGAGAAGGAGAAAGTTGTTACCGCGATGCGATAGCGTAATTGTCACGACCCGAAAGTACGGAACATGACCGGCACTTAAACTACGAAACGTCTCGAGGAGTACGTAATCTAAGTAAGCCGAAAACCCAGAAATCCAAACCAAGAAA